>CM033437.1:13963099-16463099 GCA_019425775.1 Rafetus swinhoei | reverse complement strand
TGTGTGTGTGTGTGCGCGCGTGTTAGGTGCCTGCCCCATTTTTGGAAAAAGCTGGAGCAGGGGAGGGGAGAGGAAGAGTACCTGCCCAGTAACATTTAGGCCAGTGGTAGGGTACTCTGCTGGGATGTGAGGAACCATGGCTCAGTTCCACCCTGTGCCTGATGAGAAGGGATTTGAATGGGATCTGCTGCTTGCCTGAGTGCCCTTGCCATGGGGCTATGTTCTTGTACTGGGCTCCCTTGGTCTCTCCTGTTGAAGCTCCCCACTGTGGAGTGCTCCAGCCCCGGGCTAGAGAGTCATTCTCATGCTTGTGCGCACTCTCTGTCCCAGTGATTTTTTTTTCATCATTTATTCCCAGAGGAACAGCTCCAACAGAAGAGACTGAGAGAGCCCCATATCCTACTATCCAATAGACTGGGGGCTAGGGCACTCACCTGAGATGGCAGATTCCTGTTTAGAGTCCTTTTTCCTCATCAGGCAGAGGGGAAAGTTGACATGGGGTCTCCGACATCCCAGGTGAGCACCCTAACCACTGCATTGTAAGTTATGAAGGAGTCTTTCTCCTCCTGTTTCCTTTTCCCGCCTTCCCCCTGCAGCCATTTTCTGTAAACTGGCCTATAGGGCCCTGGTCTGGTGGATGAGCTTTGGGCATGCTTGCTCGATTGGGTCCAACAGACAAGTAGTGAAGTGGAGGAACACCTGTCTTCCTCTGGATTGTGCATAGCTTTGGGGCTTGGGTATCTGGGCACCTGGTGTGGAGCTGCAATGCGCATGCTCAGAAGCAGAGCCGTAAGTGCCCAGAGAACTTTCACTGCAGAAGTGAAGGTGCTGAGTAGGGATGTAACCGGAAGCATGGCAGGCAGGAGGCCTACTTCAGCCCGTCTGGGCCCACTTCACCACAGGCTAGGGGTGTTCCAGCCTGGCTGGGCCTGCTATGCCATGGACCTGGCCCGGCCAAAGCAGCCCTCCACCCGCAGCAGGTTCGGCCAGGTCTGGCTGGAGCAGCCTGGGCGAGGGGCCACTCCGCCCAGCTGGGCCTGTCATGCTGTGGATGGTAGGCTGCTCCAACTTGACCAGGCCTGCTGTGCCATACTGCAGTCGGGCTAAAATCCCCCCTGCCCGCGTGAACCCAGTTAACTGGTTAAATGGGATTTCATATCCCTAGTGCTGAGTGAGTTTATGCCACAGCAGCTGAGGGTTTTTTGGTGATGCCCAGTGTGGTCTGATTTTTGAGATTTACATGACTGAAGTGGCAGTCAATTACCTAAGTCCTTTTGTGAATCTAGCCCAATGTTCCCAGTCTACACTGGGTCAGGAACTCTTAGTAGAACCAATCTTAAACCCAAGTTAAGGTTCCATTTCTACACATCAAGATCTACTGTGCTGGTGGATTCTGTTACAAGGTAGTAGTCCTCTGACACGATTAAAATACCGTTTGGTCTTGAAGTGTAAACAGGATTTAGTATGTTCTTGAACCCTGCTGGTTCTGTGCTTTCAATCTGTAAAAATCACCTGACTCTCAAGTTCCTTGATGAAAGTTAAGGCTGCAACACTACACTCTGTCCCTGAGTAATGAGACAAAACCAGGGCTTGTCTTTTTCTTCCAATACATGAATATTTGAGCAGGGCTGGATTTAAGGATAACTAGGATCTTGGATCCATTACTGTTTCAGCACTACTATCTTGCTCCTGCCCTCTCCACGCTGAACCCGTTGAGTGTCGCTATGCTAGGGGTTCCTTCCGTTTCTCTACTTCACTCTACTGTGGTCTGTCAAGTTATTACCCTTTACTCATTTGTCTTACTCGAGAATAGGACAAGACAATGGGACACACACACCCTTATTTGTTGCACATATTTACTCCCTCCCCAGTTAACTTAACTGACTCTCTATGGTGTATGGGGTACATGTATTATGTTTATAAGAAGCACACGGGATCTTTTCGGGGGAAAAAGCAATACGCCGTGTTTATTGAGAATACAATGGCAAAGCAGTTAGCATATGCTTACATAGACACACACAGAGAGTCCCACCAATTGATGTTCTATTTACCAGTCTATGGATTGATCATGGGCAGAGGAGCGGGGAGGTCTGTCAGTCTGGACCTATGCTCCAGTCTTGGCAGGATGTTCCCCAAAGTTTCATGGCAAAGCAGTCCCTATTTGTAGTAGTTTTTCTTCATTGGGATCAGTAAGTTTTGCATCGTTATGCTGTTTTGCTGATGAATGTTTATCTCCAGTTGTTTCTCTTACTCCTTATCTTTTGTTCTGCCATGCTAAGCTGGTTTTGATCACAAATACCTTGTCCCAATTGATAAATGCTTGCCCTTTTCCCTCAGCATCTGGGTTGCCTGCCCATTTGCCCTCTTTCGTTATGTCATCCAGTCCATTGTTGGATCCTTCCTTTCAGTATCCCTGGTTCAGTGGTGGCCTTCACCCTTATCTCTCTCACATTCCTTACTCTCACACATCATAAAAACAAGAACAAGGGTTACAAACAAAATTTCAAGAAAAAGCAAATGATTACATTCTTCCACTATATTATAAGCTCTCTCTATATTTAAAAAACCTTTTCCTGCAGGACAACAAAGTGATGTCAGCATGTCACTCTGCATCCTGCAGGAAAAGTTTTCGTCTTGCCTCCCTTCTGCCCTTAGCCGTGCTGCTTTTCCTCCCCTCCCTTCTCCACAGTGGCTGTGGGGGAGGGAAAAGACTGGAGACTGTCCAGGGTGAGCAGCCCCAGGCCTCCCAGCCTTGGCAGTGCTAAGGAGAAGTGCTCCTTCAGCAAGCGGCTGTTCCGGGGCCAGGCCAGGTGGATTGGGATCGCCCCACTTGCTCAGCCAGCGGCTTTGTGATTAGGGTGTTCAAGACTCTCTGCACCCTGTCATACTACAGCACTGAACCCGAGGTGGCGTGGGGCCCACCGCCTCCCCGCTTGCCCCCACCAGAACCCCCCAAAAGTTCCCATCCTTGCCATTAATAAAAACAATGTTGAAACCTTTTTGTGTTGGACATAATATTTTATTTTATTTAAAATTAAGCCTGGACAACAAGGCTCCAATCGGGGTCCAGCCCTCATCTGGTCGTAATGTCCTGTCCCCAGCCCCGATCCTGGCTGCAGAAAGAGCTGGTGGCCCCCCTCCTGCTGTGGCACGGGTAGGAAGAGAGGCCATGATCTGGCTGTGGCGGACGGGGGTGGTGGGGTGGTGAGCATAGCAAGCAGGGGGCACAGCCTCCTAGTCTACTTTAAAACTAAAACCAAAATAATAACCATAATCTAAATTTTTCTACAATAATTCTAAATATTTTCTACAATAACTATAAAAATCTAAATCTATTTCTACTTCAAAATAATTTGGCAAAGTATACAACATAAAATATCATTACAATAAAAAATAGGATTTCTTCTACTACACATGCCTAACTCTGAGTAACCTACAGTGTAGACTGGGGCAGGGGCATGTCTTCTATATGAAGCATCTTGCCCACCTGTGGCCCCTCTAAAACTGGTTCTAAGGATAGACAGGGATTCACAGAGGTCTTCCAGGGGGTACATCGGCTCATCTAGATATTTGCTTAGTTTTACAACAGGTAACCTTAAAAAGCACTAGCAAAGTCAGTGCAAACTAAAATTTCACACAGTGATTTGTTTATACTACTTCATATGCACTGAAATGTAAGTATAACATTTATATTCCAAAAACAACAAATGGGTTGGTAGCACTTTATACACTAACAAAACATATAGATGGTGGTATGAGCTTTCGTGGGCATAGCCCATATGGTAAAAAAGCAAAATGAAGCACCTTTTGTATTTTTATGTCTGATTTTTGTAAACAAGTAGTTTTTAAGTGAGCTGAAACTAGGGAGTATGCAAGACAAATCAGACTCCTGGAAGGGATACAGAAGCCCAGAAAGGGTGAGAACCACTGCTGTAAAATAACTAGTGACAGACAGACAGACTCTCTTCTTCCAGGCTTCTGTCCCACCTCTCCTGAGGAGATTCCTGGTTGCTCCTATCTTCCATACTTGCACTGCTTTTTCAGGAGAGGAGCTGTCTGACCTTTCATTTGAAAGCTGTTTTGTTCTTTCTCTTTAAAGGCAGCACGACGCTGAGCTGCAAGAGACACTATAGGTCCCAGCCTACACATGGCATTGGGAGGTTCAGACACCTGCTTCCAGTTGAGGTAGGCATTTCACACTCTGGCAGTGCTGGTTTCCAATCTATTAGGATACGTTTATAGACTAATTAAAGTATTGGTGCTGCTAATTCTATGGGCTTCTGACTATAGAAGAAAAGAGTATGCTGCTTTCCTTCCGCTGCTCCCAGAGAAATATCTTCGACAAAGCACTACAAAAATACATTCTGCTGTTCATTACTTCCTTATTCAAGTCTCTAAATGGCTTGGCTAATGGAAACTTAAGTATGTTGAATTTAACCAAACCAATCACAAGCAATTGCTAAATATTAGCAAGTAAAGTCTCCGACCATTTTAAACTTTTTACTTTTCTTGGATTTTGGAAGAGACACATATCTGGAAAAATGACACAATAATTCATCTAGACAGCTGCCTCAAAGGCAGAGGCTGAAATAGAAGCAGTTTGTTCCAACTCCTTAGTTCCTTCTGGAAGAAGTAGTTTATCATGCTAAGCATACATTGTTCTGGAGAGTGTGGTGCTTCTGTAAGGCCTGCCATCGCAGGACCTCAACCAATTAAGCCTCCGAACACTTCAATAAATTAAGTGCTTTGAGTTTACAACCAGGGAAAATGAGCACTGAGAAGCCTTGACTTGCCTAAGGTTACTCAGAAATCAGTGTCAGAGGTGGGAATACAGTCCAGGCTACCAGTCCTCTGTCCCGATCACTACTGAGTATGACTCTTGTATAGTTAGACATTTCCAAGAATGATGAATGGTATTATGCTTTCTTACAGGTTTCAAAGAGGAAAAGGGACAAGGTACAGATGAAGGAGATTAATGTGGGATCAGATCATGAATATGGAGACCTGAACATACAGATGACTGCATACGACATGTGCCTGGTGGAGCATTATGCTCAATATGTTCATAAACTCTGCAACCGATTCTCCATTAGAGTAAAAGAAAGGTATACAGACCACCACTGTGTGTGATCTGTGTGCGTCTGTGACACGGCTATGTACTTTGGTCTTGCTGGGATACAGTGCAGAAAGGAGAGCCGTGAAGGTGTTGCACAGACAAGAACGCAGAGGTCTTTGTGACATTTGTGTATGTCTGAATTTTCCTCTCTTCTGTTCTTTCAGTCTCCATGGGTTCTCCTTTGACCTCAGTGAGAGCTCTGTTCAAGTAGGAAAAAGAAGGTGTGGCAAGGGCCCCTTTTCCCCAAGCCACCACTGGGTAGGCCTCTTCCTCCTAGCCCCAGGGGTTGGGGTTTTGCAGCGGGTCTCAATGGTAGGGAGCCCGGCCACGTGCCCTCAGGCTCCCTCCCTAGCTGCCTTGACCTAGTGCTGATCCAGATTGTTCTCTCCAGTTTCTTCCTCTCTGTCTCTCCCCCACCTTCCTTTCGTCCTCTCACACTCTCCCCCAGCCTCCAACTGCTGAGGCTTTTAAAGACCCTCAGTCAGTCAGCAGAGAAGTCAGCTGGCCCCAATCTGCTTGAGTCAGCTCCCTCCCAGCTGCATCTAATTGGGCTGCAGTTCTCTGCTTTTTTCTCCCAGGGGTTATTACCCTTTTGGGCTGCCTTTTCCCCCTCTCTGTAGCAGCTCCCTGGCCTGACACTGTCACAGAGGGGTTTCTAGATAGTTTCAGCAAAAATACCGGACACACTTGACATTACATCACAATCGACATTACATCTTATTTAGAAAATACCGGACATTTATATTTTCTCATTTATATTTTCTCAATTTGTTTCCCAAACAGAAAACTCAACTACTGGACTGTCCGGTTCAAAACCGGACACCTGGCAACCCTAGGAAAAAGACTGGCCATTTAGATTTCAGGGAAGAATTACCTCTGTTTTCAGTCAGTGGAGAAAGGGGCATTAGCTAGTGGTTTGAGCATAGAAATGGGAAAGGGGAACTTCTGAGTTCTAATCCTGGCTGCTTCATTGACTTGCTGTTTCTCTGCCCAAACTTTTCCATCTGCAAAATGTATTGACTAATGCCTGCTTACCTCATAGGTCTTGAGGATGGCTGGATGTGGGTAGAGTTCTTTGAAGATGAAAAGTGCCATAAATATAATTAGAGTCCTAGCCCTCCATGTGTCTTTTCCACATGTTGTGGGGTGTTGAAATGCCCTATCTCACTTCTTTCGGTTGTGCTGGATTCTTTTCCTTTTGCTACATTTAACTTTTGTTGCAGATTTTGTTCCTGTACATCTGTTGCGTGGATGGATCATTCCTCCCTGCCCCACATTTAGAGACAAGCTCCCTTTTCACCAGTCTGCCTTGGTCTTTTCCTCATCTAAAAGCTCTGACAATTGCAGAAGCAGCATGGAGCTTGGATCAGGCAGAACAGTGGCTTGTGGGCTTTGTCCTACATATTGCTTTTTCTGCCACAGCTATAATTTTCCTAAAAATAGGACGAGTGAGCCTTCAAGGTCTGTATTTTTGCTTCCTGAAGCCATGGAAAGGCTTGTCACAAGGCAGCTTTTGCAGAGGGGCTGGCCTGCACTTGTTCAGTTTATAAATAGCAGAGGCTAGATTGAACTAGATGTGGGAGGGGAGAGTTGGAGTAGTTCTTCTCCAGGGACCCCAATATTGTCACCAGGATTTATGCTTTCACTTTGTTTCTGTCCATGGGGGTAGTTAGACATGTGATCTGCTGCAGCATTATCTGAGCCTGTAGATTGTTTGTAACAGCAGCTCTACGACGTGTGAATTATTTCTGTTCATCCAAAAATGATATTCACGCTGGATGGTAATAACGACATTTTACATGTGAGTGTTAACTATTTCCCTGCTGTCTTACATTGGGGATCTGCAGACACGGTATCATTAAGGAAATGTTCTTTGAATGTATTTCCTTGTCCGATCCATACTAGCCCCGCTCATCTCTAGTTTAGAGTCATGATGCCCTCATTGAGGTGGAGGGACAGAGTCTCTTATAACTGTGGTTCCAATATCAGACCTGGGAAGCCAACGTGCAGCTGTACTGTTCTGAATGGGTCTGTGGATCATGTAGCAGGGTGAGTGACTCCTACAGTATCTTTGCAGAGGCATTATATTTGGAAAGCAATAGTTACAGGAAGAAACCAAGCCATTTGTGACGCTTCAGTGAGGGAGATGCGCAAAGAGTATCTGTGTAGTCTTGACCAGCCACTGTGATTATAAGTGCTTAATTCCTTTGGGCCTTCATGATGTTGCCCAAAGGAGCTGTCATAGCTACTGTAAAAGGAAGTTAACACACATGGAAATCTCTCTCCGAATGCTGTTTAATATGTGCATAGTGCATAATGCTCACTGTTTTAAATTCTATTTAAAAATGCAAAGAAGTGAATTGATTTCTTTAGACTCTGCATGAGGTGCTGCATCAGCAGCCATGGAGTTTAAAGTCCTGCATGCATAGACCAGTATTGATGGTCTCGTTCTGTACTGTGGATGCTCAACAAACTGAGGCTTCTAGCTAACAAATTTCTCATAATTCAGTGAACAACTGTCAAATGGCACAGAGTTAAATTAAAAGGCTCTTGGATCCTGGATATCCAGTAGAGGTTAGGCTAGATGATTGTATGGTCCCACTGGCCCTCAAGCTCTGTGGGTCACCAGTCCCTTGAATAATCCAGCTCTCTGTTAAACGTTTGAGACCCACAGATGCTAGGAAATTCGGGTGCTTTCTGCTCACATGCACCTATGAATATTTGCAGGAAGAGCCCACATCCTAGATTATTGTATCACGAGCTAGAGAAGGTGGTTCTTACACAGATTATTACTTGTATTGCCTGCCTGCCTCGACTGAGGTTAAGACCTCATTGTGCTGGGTGCTTGTACATGTAGCAAGAGCGAATCCCTGCTCCAAGAGTTTACAGGCTAAACAGATGGGACAGACACAGTAGGTGAGAAGAGACGTAGTAGCCCCTTTTGACTGAGGCCCAGAAATATTAAATGGTTTGACCAGGGTCACACAGTGGCTGACCTGGCCATTGAACCCAGACCTCCTGAGTCCGAGTCCAGTGCTTTAACCACGGGATTATTCTCCTTCCTAACTGAATTGCGATATAAACAGTTCAGAGTGGGCCAAATTCTGTTCTCGTTTACACCAGCATAAATCCACAGAGTTCAGTGTTGTTACTTTGGCAATTTGGCCAAGTCTCTCTCCTCTGTACGTACTAGGCCCGTATTGGTGAAAATGAAGCATTTCCAAGTGGCATGCTACACCAGCCATTTCTTTGACATCTAGGGTTTCTGCTAGCATCTTCCATGCCACCAAAGGTTTTGAATGCAGTCCCAGTGGCCTAGAACATTAGTAGGAAATTACCAGACATTTATGTAAGGAGAGGAAATTTTATGGGAATATTTTATTCTTCTAACTATACTCTGATCATACCTAGCAGAGTGGTATCTGAATACTTGCACAGTACTTATGATATGCATGTATTTACTATCCATAAATATTCTAGTAAACAAGCTTTATAGTGCACATTCAGGTCAAAAGTAAAATTTACGTGCAAATAGTCACAGTGCTAGTGAATCTCAAATTGCAGAGCTAGAATCAACAACAGTACAAACATTGAAGATCAGAGAACTACCCACTTAAATAGGCCATTTGAAATTTGCAAGGCTGTTGGTTAGGCCCTGCACACAAGTCATCGAATCGGGGAACAGAAATCATCTCACGTAACCGATCAACCTATTAAGTCTTAAATTGCAGCAAGGGAGGTTTAGGGTGAACATTAGGAAAAACTTGCTAATTGTTAGGGTGGTTAAACACTGGAGTAAATTGCCTAGGGAGGTTGTGGAATCTCCATCACTGGAGATATTTAAGAGCAGCTTGGATAGACATCTATCAGGGATGATCTAGATCGGTGGTTCTCAAACTTTTTGGCATCATGTCCCCTTTTTGATTTTTGAGAACACCCCATAGCAGCAAAACTTGTTGGGGGGCGGGGGGGGAAGGAACTGACCGGTGCTGAAAAACAAAAATAGCAAAAGCCCGGGGAGGGGGGGGGCGGGCTGGGTCACCTCACGCCCCCCTGGAATTTCTTTACACCCCCCAGTTTGGGAACCCATGATCTAGATGGTGCTTAGTCCTGCCGTGAGGGCAGGGGACTGGACTTGATGACCTCTTGAGGTCTCTTCTAGTTCTAGGATTCTATCCTTCTTAATAGCCCCTGTGAAAGATACAGCTCAGTGACTGCTAATGAAAATAAAAACTAGGTACTGGTATATTAGCTGTATACTAGATGATGTTTGCTTTAAATCTCTCCAACAACAAAAGCATTGACTAAAGTTCTCTCGTGTTAGCGTTTGTGGTTAAGAGAGCTTCTGGGAAGCAATAATGCCTCTCCTCCGTGTCTCGTAACACAAATGATTATACAGTCTTGCTTATGCCAGGCCCAATGCAGTCTGTCTTGTTTGCATAGTTCATTTCTCATGAATGCTTCATTTCCTGCTATGTTCTCTTCTGCTGAAACTTCACTGGTTTCTGCTCAGGGCTGTCTACATTTGCCCCCCTCCCTCCTCCAATTGCTAAAGGCTAAATTGTTGTTTCTACAGCTATGCAATGCCCACTAAAACCATGGAGGTAATGGTTATGCAGGAGCATGGCTCCAAGCTAACCCTCGATGCTACTCTTACAACCCACCAGCGAGTTGTTCAGGTATGAAATTTTATTTGCTTGTAAAGACACTCTCCACTTGTACAGCACTTTACATCTGAGGCTCTCAAAGCACTGTACCAAGATGAACTAACTCTCTAACTAGTCGACTGTCTAATAAGTAGAAGCTTATCAGATAGTCGACTAGTGATGCAACTAGTCGCTTCTCCCCCCTTCCCTTGCTGCCTCTATTAGAGAGGCAGGGCTCTTGATACAGTTCAAAGGTAGAGGCGCCCTTATAGACTAACTAATTGAATAGTCAATGGGATTTCCATTGACTGTTCGATTATAATCTAAATCTACACTCTGTATGAATGTATCTCTGCACCTACTAGGGATGTTACTAGGGTAGTGCCTCTTCACCTGCTAGGGATTAATCAGCAACTCGAGTACTTGATGGAATTTCCATTGACTAGTCGATCAGGGGGGCGCTCGCTATCCTACTCCACCTCTCCCTTTGGAATGTACAGGAGCCACCCATGGCTCTTGTATATTTCAAAGGGAGAGAGGCAGCGGGAACCCATGCCAGTGGGGAGCAAAGCAGTCTCCACTAGCGCAGGTTCCCCTCTGTGCTTCTTCCTTTGAAATTTACAAATTAAAACAAACAGAAGGAAGTTTTTTCTTCATGCAGCATACAGTCAACCTGTGGAACTTCTTGCCAGAGGATGTTGTGAAGATCAGGACTTTAACAGGGTTCAAAAAAGAACTAGATAAATTCATGGAGGTTAGGTCCATCAATGGCTATTAGCCAGGATGAGTAGGAATGGTGTCCCTAGCCTCTGTTTGTCAGAGGCTGGAAATGAATGACAGAAGAGGGATCACTTGATGATTCCCTGGTCTGTTCACTCCCTCTGGTGCATCTGGCATTGGCCACTGTCGAAGAGAGGATACTGGGCTAGATGGACCTTTGGTCTGACCCAGTATGGCCTTTCTTATGTCCTTAAGATACCCTGGCAAACTAAAGTTACATACATTAGGCTAGAGTGCTTGGACTGCAAGGGTTGTCTTTGGGCTTTGCCTTGGTTTTGCATTGTAATTGCCATATTTCTTGTGTCACTTTGTGTTTGCCTTTTCTTCTGCAGCATTTTGTTTCTTCTTTCAGATCAGTGGTTTGAGCTCAACGCTTGCCCCAATATTCTTGGAGCTTATTCAGAGTAACCAGCCTGAAGGGGTCCATCTGTCAATGAAAGAGGTACCATTACATTTCTTGATATGCTCACATTTAGAACAGGGATGTAAAATCCCGGTTAATTTGTTAAAGTCATTGGCAGATTAGGAATGGAACCCAGAAAATCTAGCTCCAAGAGCCCTCTTGTAACTACTAGATCACCCTTCCTCGCAGGAAGGGGGTTGTGTTTGCTTTCTGCGGTAGCTCATTCTCACATTCTGTTTCACCAGAGCACTGAGGTTCACACTCCTCACCTGGGCTCTGGGTATATAGGACTTTTGCTGTGAAGGGGTGAAGAAAATTTAAGCCCTCAAGACATCAGACGTTATATGTGCTTGTCCTTGTATTACAAAAGCAAATCAGCTCTGGGAAGCTGTTTATTCAGGATAGTTTTTTGTGGACCACAAAATATGCATTGTCAGTGATGCTCTCTGCATCCATGGACTACATTAGCCTTTAGTAACCCACAAGAAGGTGTGGAGCTCCAGATGGTCTTGTGAAGTCCTGAAGAGATGGCAGCTCTACAATAGTGCCTGGATGCTAAGGGAATGGGAATTATCATAACAATTAAAGGACTGAATCAAAGGGCTTTGGTGAGATTTGGCTCAGGTCCTAAGATGGGTAGATCTTCAATTTCCTTATCCTTCCAAGAAAACAGACTGTATCTGTCTCTGAAAATGAACTTCAGCTATCAATGCAAATTGCAGCACTTGACCATCTCCATGTGTTGAATGGTTGCCTATTTTTTCTGCTTATTCCTAACTTATCCATCCATAATAGCTCATGATCTGCGAACCTCAGAAGCTAACTCACTGCAGCACAGTGGTTCAGGAAGCAGACAGGGGTTCAGGAAGCAGGCTCTGGCTGGGCACCGTTTAACTGCGACAGCTTCCAGATGGTGGAGCAGTGGGGTTAAGGCAGGCTTACTCCTGCCCTGGCCCTGCGCCACTCCTGAAAGCAGCTGGCATATACATGGCCCTTATATGGTTCCCTATTACTGATCAATGGGTGCTACAAGCATGGTGTCTGCAGGCAAGGGCAGCATGTGGAGACCCCTGCTCTGCCTTTCTCAGGGGCTGCAGGGACATGCCAGCCACTTCCAGGAGCAGCAATTACAATAGGGATGACTCCAGCCACGACAGGTTAGCCATTTTAGAACTCACTGTGAATTCACTAAGAATTACGTTTCAGCTTGAGAGAGAAATGAAAATTATGAAAAGCACACACCAGCCACAAACCAAAAAATAACCCACTTTGCAAGCAGTAAAAGAGTTAACAACAACCCCCACCCACTTATGTGTTAGGTCGGGAGATGAGAGGGAAGGACAGTGTGTGTTTGTGAGAATGACAGAGACACACATAGTGTGTGAGATGACAGAGATTTGCATTGCCAAGCTCCCTCCGTTCCCTTCTCTCTGTGTGGAGATGGGGTAAAGAAGTGGGGGGAGGAGGGATGCCCTGACATCAGCACCCCCCCTTCTCCCTCCCATACAGTACATAGCAAGCAGGAGGCTCCCAGGGGGCAGCTCCAAGGCAGAGGGCAGGAGCAGCATGACAGTGGGTGGAGGGACAACTGAAGTGCCAGTGCTTGATAGCTTCCTGGCCAAACCAGTCAGGATCGCCTGTCAGTGGCTCCTGGATCTATGGTTAAATCCCAATCTATTGGTTGGTGACCACTGCTTTAGTCCATCTTAAGTGAGAGGAAAATCAGACCCTCAGTCAGCAGGTTCAGTTAAGTCCCTGGTAAAACTCCTTTTAGAACACATTTTGTTCAAGAAAAATAAATTCTTGGCTCTCAAAAGACTTATTACCTCTGTGTATGATTCAGTCTCTGCACAAAGATTCATGCCCAAATATGCAATGGATTCTAAAGAGGGTGTGATTCAGGGCAGGGGTCTGAGAATTAAAGCCATTGAAGGCTGTTCCTTCTTCTGCCACTGATTCACTTTATCCTTGGGTGAGTCTCTTAATCCCTCTCTGACTTCATAGCCTCATCTGTAAAACACTGATTCTGAGCCTGCCTTGTAGCAGTGATGTAATGCTTGCTTTGTTTATGGATGTAAAGTGCTTTGAAATCCTGGGGTGAAAAATACTCCAGATGAGTTAAAACTATTATACTAGAGATTAAAATATGGAGTTACTGAGCTACAGTAGCATGACACATGAAGCTCTGCTTGAAAGGATTCCATCACTGTGGGGCTGAGTATAATTGTTCAATGTTTACGGCATGCCCAAGCCAGAACATTGGTGCTGCCTCTGCTAGTATCAGGATATAGTTATCTTGCTGTTACTTTGGAACACGATCAAGACTAATTCCTATCTTTTTTTTTAATTTCTCTCTCTCTCCCCCACCCCCGTCCCCCCAGCATACAGAAGCAGACTTCATGGTTCGATTAAAGACTCGACCGGAACTTGAAGAGCTGAAAGCGCAAATGAGCTGAGCCAAGGTCCAGCTAAAACCATCCAATCCATTTCAAAGCCATGTTTGTGACACGCTGCAGCCTCCTTTAATTGGCTTCTGGTGGCCTTCAAAGGCATCTCTTAATACTGTCTTATTGATATGTTTGTTGCTTGGAAAACGTTTCCACTGTGGTGTTAAGGAGCTTATTTTAATGAAGTCAAATATACTCTTAGAGAGAGTGGCAGCCGTGAGGTGATGAAAAGGCTGGATTGTGTGTCTGATTCCTTCCGCCCTGTTCCTGTCTGGGTGCCTTTGCAATGCATTGGTTTAGAAATAGAGGGTCCAATCCTGCAGTCTTTGCACATGGCAGTCTAGAACTCAAGACGTGCCTTTAGGTCCCACTAGGGTTGTAATAGTGTAGTCGATTAACTGATTAACCGATGAGCAAAAGCTTATCACTTATTGCTATAGACCAGTGGTTCCGAATCTTTTTGATACTGGGGACCAGTAAACCCATTCACAAGCTTTTGGAGGACTGGTAACATTTATTTGCATATTCATTAAGCAAATGATGAATATGCAAATAAATTTTCTGGTACTCCCGAAGCCCCCAGTGCCAACATGAGCGGGCCCAGTCGACTGCCCTGGACGGATTCCCGACCCTAACCCTGAGGTGTCTACCCCCTGTCATGGCTCCTTCCCCACTCTGGCACGATAAATGCAGAAGTGGGGGCCAGCAAAAGTACCCCAAAACCTTATTTACCAGTCTTTGGTATAAAACTTCCCCCCAAAAATCTTAATAACCTAGATTTTGGGAATAAAATCTCCACTGCCACCACCCAAGTAATAATAAGAAACCAGGGGAGAGATCACTTGGGAAATCTCAGCCCTAAAGTAAATCCAGGACACAACAATACCAGGTTAATTAAAAGAAAAGAGCAAAACTTTTATTATCACCACAATATTCCTGTTGCAAGTATAATGACCAGATGAAAAAGTAACAAAGTAATACTCATGGAGAAACTATACCATGCGCCTAGAACTTGGTTACAAAGGAAAGCCAAAACATTTTTTAAAAAGTGCACAGACAGCAGATCCCATACCCAAACCATAAAACAATAAAACCTAACGGATTTATCTAAATTTTAGCCTACTTACAGAAAGTGAAGAATTGGTTCTTAGAGACAGACATGTCTGTCTCCCTCAGAAGCTGGAGGGAATTCCCCAGAGACAAAGGAGAGGGGGGGAAAAAACAAAAATTCCTTTGTCCCAGTTTGAAAATCCTTCCTATTGGCCACTCCACCTGGCTTGGTAAGGGACATAGCCAGCAGTCTGGGGACTAAGGGGTTAACTAACCCTCATGATCCTGACACCCCCATTTGAGGTTAGAAGGTCCCTCTCAGGCCTGCTGGGTGACTCAGCTCATACGGGCCCTGGAGGTCAGGTGAGTAGCCCCGTGTCCTCTTCCCCCAGTTGCTCCTGCATTCGTGGGTGAAACTGCGGACCGCACCCTGCCCCGGGGCGTATCGCTGGCCCTACCTGTCCGGTGGGTTGTTCCGCCCTTCATCTTGCATCATGCCATCACTTTTGGCAATTTTTGTATGTCAACAGCACTTGTCGTCACCAAACCTTCCCATTGTAAACATAGCCTTATTTTCTTTCTCAGGTGAAGAATAATATTCCTTGGATCTACCCTACAACAAGCATATATAACTTTTTTTGGCAATTTCCAAAAACATTCAGAATCTACCTGACTATACTTGATTGTCCACTGCCTCAGTGCTTTCAGAGTCACTTTTTCTTGTGTGAAGTCAAACCAGTGGTGAGGATAGAAAATAGTGTGTGTTAGCCAGAACCTGGGAATAGGTGACAGGAGGTGGATCACTGGATGGTTACCTGTTCTGTTCGTTCCCTCTGGGGTACCAGGCATTGACCAGTGTTGGAAGATAGGATACTGGGCTAGATGGATCTTTGGTCTGACTCAGTATGGCTGTTCTTATGAATTCGTCATTGGTATCATTTTACACCTGGGCTACACTTACTTCACATGTGTTACAGACAACATAAGATGCAAAAGAATCTGGACCATTGACTTCCTGCTTCAGTGATTAATGAAGTACAGGTACGATTGTGTAAAACTGGTGTAAGTTTTAGCAGAATGTAATTCCATTACTATGAGGAGTTACACCGTATTTATACTGGTACAAAAGAGGAAAATTGGGTTCCTGTTGACCTGGGAGATGAATATGGACACTCCCTATAGCCAGCTTAGGAACTAGAACTGGGCTTTCCCACATGGTCATAGTTGCCAAGACACTTTTAGGGTCCATGCCGGTTGTCCTTTTGCCATTAATTGTAAATGCGATGCCCACAAAAAGGTTAGCTGTGAAAAGGGAGCTTTCCCATCCATCTCAATATATGATCTGCCCATGAACGTGGATTCTGCTGTAATGCTTCTTGCTGTTTCAGTGGTTGTGTGTGGTCCCTCAACAGCCTGCTGAGGCATTTGGGGGATGATGGAATGTAGTGGAATAGTTCAGAACTTTGTCTCGTGTTGTGCAGGTCTGTTAAGCTGTTGTTAAATCCAAATTGTTTTTCTGAATTACCTGCAGATTCTTAGGCTGAGATTGTTAGAGTCAGATGCCTAGCGTCAAGCTCCTGTCTTAAGAGCACCTTGCTATGGGGCCAGGCTTTCAAACATACTGAACAGCCAGTAACACCAGTTAATTGCAGTGGAGGTTGCTTGGGCCCTCCAGCATGTCTACACTGCATCTGGGAGCACACCTCCCATCCTGGGTAGACCGTCACACTAGTTCTGCTCATGCTACAGTGCTAAAAATAGCAGTGCAGGCAGAGACTCAGGGCCTCAGGTGGGCTTGGACTTGGGTAGCTAGCTCCAGCCATTGCCTGTGCTGCAACAGCTACACTTATTTTTAGCATGAGTCTGAAGCTGGCATGCCTAAGTGCCTGCATTATACAAAAGCTATTAGAGGAGGCTGGAGTTTCACAGCCCTGCACTCACCCAGGAATACTGAGGAGCTGTGAGGTGCTGCCAACAGCTAAACAAGAGGTGCACACAAACATTCTCTTCCTTTAGCCTGTGAGAAACCCTGCGTCTCCAGGGTGTGCGCATTTGCGGAGGGGATGAAGAACAAGAGACTCCATTCATCGGTTGTTCTCTTTAACCAACTATCTCCCTCCCTTTCCCCCACTACATCAGCAAAGGGAGAGAGCACCCCCCGCATAATGCATTTCTGTTCAATTCCAGAGGCTGGATCTGCTCCCAGCTGGGGCCTGAGGAATACAGAGCGTGCTGGTCCTGCCGCAGAGCATTCCACTTGTACAATTTGACACATGCTTTGGGTTGAACTGACTGGGGCATTGACTCGTCTTTCTTATTCCTCATTATCTTGGTTTTTCCAAGCTCTGTGACTGAGTCCCTATATTCTACCAGCTGAGCGTCTGCTTTTGAGTTTGAGCTGACCCTGAGTTGGGACCAGCCCATGTGCTGCCCAATTATCCCATTTTTAGTTCTCTTAGGAGGAAAGCCAATGTCCCAGTTTTAAACTCGGAGCGCTGCTTTGACTGGGAAGGGGCTGTACGGTAGGTTAGATGCAGATTAAACAGAGAACAGAGTTGATGATGCTCCCAGGCATGGTTCTTGTAACGAGAGGAGGGGAAAAGGTGCTGTTTGCTTCTCTGCATCCGTATCTCTAATGTCTACTGGGGATCTGCATAATGGCCTCAGGCACCTGACAAAAGGGATGGATGGTTTGGAGCTGGTGCGTTACCCTGGCTGTGATGTCCTCCTGCAAGAGAACGAGGATTTGGAACAGTGCTTGGCAATACGACAGTGGCACTTTCTGCAGCTCCCATTTGCCAAGAACGGCAATCCATGCCCAACAGGAACTGCAAGCACCTGTACCTGCTGAGGCGCAGGTAAATGCGGTGGTGGCCCACCAGGGGCTAACCTGGTGAATCAGATCCAATCCAGGCCAATATTTGTCCACCACTGACCTGGAAGCTCGAAGGAATTTTGCAGCTGCCATTGGCTGGTTTCCAGTCAATGGGAGTTGCTTATTTACAGGGCAGGCAGCGCATGAAGTACCCTCGCTCCTCCCCCCTTCCCCCTGGCTCACAGCATTCAGAGTTGCACACATGGCCCCCATCTGGCTGAGGAACATGCTGGACAGGGCTGCTGGCTGGGAGCTGCCCAAGTAAGCGCCTCTTGGTCACAGCCTGCCTCTAATACCCCAGCCCCTCCTTCCCCCCAGCCCTTTCGCACCCTACCCTATATAACCCATACCTTCTGCACCCCTGCTCCTGCACCCAAACCCCCTTCCCGGACCCTGCTCCCCCTCCTGCATTGCTCCTCCAGGTCACAGCTCCCAGACCTTGCACCCCAGTGCCCTACCCCCTGTCACAGCCCAAATCGCTGCACCCACTCCTGCCCCAGGTCACAACCCCCTCCCAGATCCTGCACCCCCTCCTACATCCCTCCTCCAAGTCAGAATCCTCTCCTGCATTCTCGCTCCCAGACCCTGCACCCCTTCATCCATCCCAATCTCTTGCCCGAGGTTGTAGTTATTCAAGGAGGGGGTCAGGATTTACTGCCGTGGTGTCCTCACAGGTCTCTGACTCCGTTGATGACGACAACCAGAAGGCTGCTTGCGTGTGTGCTCAGTGATGTGAGCTGTGTCGACTTGTGCACTTAATCTTCACAGCAGCCCCCAAAGACCACAAACCAGATAAGGATCGAAGGTGCTAGGCCAGGTTTATTAAGTGAAGTAGAGTCATAGTTGTCAGTAGACTCTATTGAACCACAATGGAATGACTCAATCAGTGGGAAATTTCCATTGCCCCCTAAGTCATAAAAAGACTGTCCCCCCCACGACACCACTTTATATACAGGTACAAACAAATCACACCTCCCTGCTGACGGTGTCAGGTTACCACCTTCTGATGCTTCTTAGATACCACCCATCACCCTGTACCTCGTGGTTTGATTAGATCATCTCTATCCATCATGCTGCCATTTTAGACCCTTTCCTGAATCTAGGTCAGTATCTGTGAGGAGTGGGTACCAAGGCCTTTTTTAATGAGCTGGTGGTACCATGTGATTTCAACTGATGACCAGTACCAATGATTGTTCTGCAGCTGGGCCTATTACCAATTAATGTTTTGCGCGCTCAGCCCTATTTGTGCCAAGTGCTGTGAACAGGGGCCTGCCTCTTGCCCACAGCTTAACTTTGCTTTATGTTAGCCATGTTTTGTCCATTGTTAGCTAGGCCTCAGATCAGGCCTGTGCTGCATGGGCTTATGTTTTAGGCCTTCATCTTACTACAGAGATCACAAACTTCTTCACTCAAACGCCTTCCCAGATCCCACAGCCCCTCCTGCACCCCAATTCCTTACCCCAAGCTCCTTTCTGCACCCAACCTTCTTCCCAGACCACAAACCTCCTCCATTAATATCCTGGAAGAGTGTGGCCCTTGACCACTTACCAAATTCTTGAAGTGCCCCTCCCCCCCCATCAAAAATTATTGCCTACCCCAGATGTAGACAAACGAAATGTCAATGCAGGCTCTGCGGGTTAGAGGCTGAGGATTCTCCCTAGATGACCCTGTGATGGCTCAGATCACCAATGGGGCACTCTTCCAGGCCCATCTCTTTGTGAGGGCCTCCCATCCTGAGGACTGGAAAGCAGCCTCTGCCAGTGCCAGGAGGGAAGGAGGGAAAAGGGAAACCAAAAATGACAAATTCCAGTGTCCTCATTGATTCTAACAGACAAAGGCCTTGGTAGGAAAAATTTCTCCCACCTTAGCCAAGTGTTCCTGTGCCTAGAATTTGGATGACACCAGATGAATCAGGCTGAATAGACACCAAACTTCTCTAAAGCTCTTACCCTCTCCAGAGGGATGTCTATTTCCTAGCTAAATTAGTAGTGGGAAAAAGGAAAATTCTGAAGAGGCACCTCCTTGCACTCATGTATATGAACCTGAGTGGTCGGTCAGTCCTCAAGGAGAGATCTTGAAAGAGACACTGGCTACAGCAAAGCCACAGGGTTTCTGAGATTGCCCCTGCCTACAGCTTGTCCTACCTGGCTGTTGTCATGGATGCTTTGTGAGGTCACTGCCTCCGAACCTCATTTAACCAATAAGCTGAGGTCCTGCAAAAGGCCCTTGTGTTGTCACTGCCAAACCCACCCCTGCCTGCAGGCTAATGTCCTGCTCCTGGCCAGCCCTGAGGATGTTTGAGCTGCTCCTTCTGTGTCACCCCACACACACTCGGCATTAGTTCTGGGGATCAAGCAGGGCATGAAAACTTCACAGGCTGCTCGATGTGCCACCCTCAGTTTTGCATAGTTGTATGGATTTTAGGGCTAGAAGAGACCATTTGATCATTTAATCTGACTTACCCCTCCCCACTCCCATGTATATGACAGGCCTCCTGTATTGCACAGAAGCAAGTTTTGGACCAAAGAACACTGCAGAAAGGCATCTAATCCTCCTTGGAAGACATCAAGAGATGGAGAATCCACTACTTCCCTTGCTAACTTAGAGGGTTGCAGTGAGGGGAGAAGTGACCGTACGGCCACACTTGTGAGTCTATATCAGGAGTGGGCAATACTATTTGACCGGAGGCCACTTCAGAAATTTTTGAAGGGGCCCTGGACTGCCCCGGAAGGGGCGGGGCCTCAGGCAGAAGGGGCAGGGCCAGGACTCATCCGTGCTTCCCTGCCCACAGACCCTGATTGGTCTGTGAGTGGGGGAACGTGTGAAGGCTTTGCCTCCGCACCCCAGAGAGAACCACCAGCTGTTCTGAAGTGCTGGTGGCTCCCTGGCATCCACACCCCTGATGGTGAGAGGAGACTTTGCGCGCTCCCCCCTGACCAAGGCCTGGGGGCGCACTGGAAGTCGGCCCCTGCCCTTCAAGGAAGCACCGTTCTTAGTCACCCACCAGCTGAGCAGCACTCACTTTGCAGGGCAGGAGGAGACTTAGAGTGCTCCCCTCACCCCCAGGTCAATCAGGGTTTGGGGGCGAGAGGAGCATGCTAAGTCTCCTCCCACCCTGCTCCCGTCCTGCAAGGAGCGTCTTAGAAGCACCGTATGCTCTTTGCAGGGCAGGTGGAGATTTGCACACTTCTCCCCATGCCCGGGCCCGATTGGCCTGGGGGTGTGGGAGCACAAAGTCTCTCGCTCCCTGCCCTCCGGCGTGCGGCACTTAGACAACCACCATGGTTGACTCTAAGCACTGTATGCTCCCCTATCCCTAGGCCCTTGATTGACTTGCGGGCAGCGGAGTGGCAGGACCTCCGCGGGCCAGATCAATCCACTTGGTGGGCTGGATCCGGCTCGTGGAGGCCCTTTTGCCCACCCCGGTCTATATCATAAGACACATTCCAAGGGCACCGTACTAAGGTTGTACAAGTAACCTTAATTCTGGTGTTTCCTAATGTTTGGTCTCCATGTAGAGCTTTGTATACCAGTCACTATTTTGGGCAGGGGCATTTCTTTATTTCTACCTAGCTGTCCCAGCACAACTTCTAGTGTATGCACAGTTCTGTCTTCATAAAAGCACCTTATACCGATGTAGCTTACTCCCCTCATGTCCTGGTACAAAACACCTTTATACGGACATGACAGTGTCCATGGTAGGGGGATGGTGGCGTTTTGAATTTATACTAGTAAACAAGGAAAACAAGCCCCTGCCCATCAACACTCAGGCTGCTCTAGATTGAATTAAAACAAAAAAGTCCGGCTTTTGTTACGAGGGAAGAGACACTGCCTGCCCATATAGCAAATGACACTCTGTGGGTACAATAATGATCTATATGTTCATATTTCAACCGAATAACATCACAATGAGAAAGAAGAAAACCCCAAAAGGCTCCTGAATTCAACATGAGCCTGAATTCTCTTTCAGTCCTCAAGGAGAAACATCGGGAAGGAGAGTCCCTGCAGCAAAGCCACAGGGGGGCTTTGAGGTTGCCCCTCCCTTGTAGAATAGTAATAGAGATGCAGCCGTGTGAGTCTGGTCTAGCTGAAACAAAAGACAAACTAACACGGCTACATCTCTATTACTATTCTACATGCAAGGCACTACATTTAGCCGTTTGGAATGGAAATCCATCAACCATATGAAAAAACTTGCACAGATCCAGTCAGACATCATCTTTCTATCCAAGTGCAAAAAAGATGGACATCGTACCCAGAGGACTGAAAGTGAACAACCCATTAAGATCAACATATTGTACTGACTACAGTGAGAGACTCTGTTCCTTCCTTGTAGGCTTTCTTATCTGCCTGTTGTCATGGACCCACTGTGAGGTCACTGCCTCCCAACCTCTTTTGACCAATAAGCTGAGGAGCTGCAAAATCTCATTATGGGCAGGGAACCAAACAATACAGGGTGTTGGCAGTTGCTTGATACCAAGACAGCCTCTGCTTACCACTGAGATGAGTGCTGGAAACATCTGAGACTGGACGGGGGAAGGGTCAGGCCCAGACTAGGAGATTATGTGGCAGAAATTGCATGTAACAAGTGTCTTAGGCTATGTCTAAGGCAGAGTTTTTCCAGGATACCTCTGCTCTGCCACCTCCAAGGAATGCGTCCGCTTTTTCAGAACAGTTTCTGAAAAAGCGGACACATTCTTTTTGGCATCCCTGTATTCCTCTCAATGAGAGGAATAAGGGATGGTCTGAAAGAGGATTTTTTCCCCAGAATTTGGCCCCATGTAGACAGGCCAAATTTCGGAAAAGCCTCTTCTGAAAAAAAAAGTGGAAAAAGATACGCAAATTGCTGTTTGCAATGTGCATATCGTTTTCTGACTTTTCTCAGCAGTATAGACTGCGTCTACGTCTAAGGCTACGTCTACACTACAGGCTTTTTGCGCAAGAACAGGTGTTCTTGCACAAAAACTTGCAAAGCATCTACACTGCACGCGCGCGTTCTTGCGCAAGTAAATTTACAGTACAGTGTCGGAAAAGAGGGCTTCTTGCAGAAGAGTTATTCCTCTCCCCACAAGGAATAAGTCTTTTTGCACAAGAGCTCTTGCGCAAGAAGGCAGTGTGGATGGGCAACATGGATTTCTTGTGCAAGAAACCCCTATGGCTAAAATGGCCATCAGAGCTTTCTTGCACAAGAAAGCGTCCGCACTGCCATGGACGTTCTTGTGCAAAAGCACATCTCTTGCGCAAAAGCACATGGCAGTGTGGATGCGCTCTTGCGCAAGAACTTTTGCACAAGAACTCTTGCGCAAAACAGTTCTTGCACAAGAAATCTGCAGTGTAGATGTAGCCTTAGAGTATTAAACTTAGCTGGCATGTTTTATTTTGCTTAGTAACTTATTTTGATCTGTGCCTTATCACTTGCAAGCACTTAAATCCTACTTTTATATTTAATAAAATCACTTTTTGTTTCTTATTAAACCCAGTGTAAAAATAATAGTTCCCTCGAGAATAGGAGGACAACAACTGGATTTTAGATGCTTCCCCTCTCTAACCTGGCTTTCCATTAACCTCGGGTCAAGGTCAAGGTCTTGGTCCTTCTCTTCAAGGTGCTTGGTGGCCTGGGTTCAGGTTATCTATAAGAAGGGGGTCCAGTGAAATCACGGAGAAAGCACACGTTTTCATGGGTTAGTAACGGCAGAAATAGTACATTTTGCAGAGGTGTAACACATCCAATGCTGCACACGCTTACAGCAAGGGAATTTGGCCAAGGCCTGATCTACCTTAAGAAGATAGATTGATCCTGCTACATTGCAACAAACTTAACTTGGCTGAGAGAGCTGCATACTCTCTCAGTATGGGAGGTGTCAGTGGGAAATGTGGGGGTTGGGGTTTGCTGTTTGTTCCCTGCAAGGCACAACTTCAACTGGCAGATTCAGAAGAGTTTTGCAGGCAAGCTGGTGGGTCAAGGAGTAGTATTAGCAACAGGTTAATAGTTTCAGTCTTCTACCCCCTTGCTGAGACTGAGTGGGTAATACAACAACTCTCAGTTCTGGAAGCCTCAGAAGATTGCCATGTGCTCGTCACTGACACACCCAAAACAAGATTCCAAAGGCTTTCTTAATATGGTCAGTTGGTTGAATTTGGTTACTGTGCCCATTGCTGCAGATCTGAGTGACCCTAGTTGCCCTCCTACTACTTAGAGTGAGCTTTACAAGGGATCTCACTGCCTCTGCTTCAACTGGGCAAACCAACCCTCCCGTGCTACAGTATTGCAGAAATGGGGGCTGCTGCTAACTTCTTTAAAGTTTCAGGTCCTGGCTACTTAGGGTCTTTCTCTTGCTGCACTCAGAACTGCCATGGAAGTCAGGGATGTTCTGCCCTGCTCTCACTTGTTTATCAGCAGTTTGTGGTTCGGTACCTGCACTATGAGGCATCCCAAACTAGCAGACATCAGTGACCGCTGTCGTCATATTCACTGGGTGGAAGTGAGTTGGGTTTTCACTCCAGTGAGCTTTCTGCCCTGTTTCCAGGGTGATCAATATCAGGAAAAATCTAATGTGCCGTAATTGAGGAGTAAACTGTTCCTGGTTATTTTCAGAAACAGTTGCTCCATGGAGTAGCAGGAACAGTATGGCTTCAGGACTGCAAGCCATTACCCAAGAATCAAACTGCCCCCTGCTGGAGCATTCGCTGTAAGGGAGATAGTTACTGAACCCATGCCTCTACCTCTGCTGAAGGAGCTTAAAGGTGACCTGGAAAGGAAAAATTACAGGTTAGCTCCCTTCCTGCCCTTTATTCATAGAGGATAAAAGCCTGAAACAAGTCCCCTCCCCATTCCAAGAGTGTGTGGAGGAGAAAGGTTATACTAGAGGCACCCACCTTTACCCAGTTCCTATGGCACAGGCATAACTGTCAATTTAGGCACTTACCCGTACTCATTTCTAGCACTCAGGCATAACCTTACACTGTGCGGGTCTGCAGGGTTTTTTTTTTTTTACCAGTGAAAGAGCCTTACACAGCAATATCCTACTTAATCACAAAAACCAGAATGCACACACTAAGCATACACTGCTCACCACTCCCAAATAAGACAGGTGAACTTTTCTTGATGGCCTGTCAAGTTCAGGTCCACCCGGGGGACTCCAGTTTCTGCACGGTGTCATTGACACAGGGTTGAGGTCTGGCAGTTCTGACCCTGGAGAGGTGTGCTGGAGTTGGTTCCCAAAGAACTTCCTTTTGGACCCGTTCATACATTGAAACTTGAGTCCTGCTCAGTTGTACCTTCACCAGAAATTTACTAATCAGGTCTAACAAAATTCTCTAAACAATCATATCTCACCCACTTCATTCATTTACATGTAGCAAAATTGTTTCTGTCTGTTATATAATCAAAAAAGCCAGAGATCATACAGACAAACAACAGGGGAAGTGGGGACCATGACAGAATAAAGAAATGAGGATTTCACAACCTCAATTATTGATCAGTGATTTCTTGCCAGACAGAATGCTGTCAAACTAAGTTTTCTTCAACCATCTTAACAGCTAGTTATCTGGTGATAGTGGCTGCCAGTAGGATGGTAAAATAAAAGGAAAAAATATGTAGCACTTTAAAGACTAACAAGATAGTTTATTAGGTGATGAGCTTTCGTGGGCCAGACCCACTTCGTCAGATCATATTCTGAAAGAGAACTGGCATGCCTGTATTACATTGTTTTAATGTAATTGAATGGAATGTGAAGCTGTGACTTCCTGCTTCTCAATTAATAGCCGCTGCTCTTTTAATCTATCTGCAGACAAAGGCCTTAGACCTTACAACATGAAAAAGGCCCCCTTTTTACAGGACTGAAGGACTGATAGGAACTAGCAAGAGGGAACAGAGGCTAAAGAAAAGGCAAACACTTCTAAGAGGGAAGGTCTGTTACAGAGAGGAAGAGTCCCACAGAGGGACTTCAGTCATTGATATTCAGAGTGGACAAAAAGCATTAGAACCGTCCAACAGCTGCAACACAGTGGGGGAAGAGGCAGTTCTGGCCAGTGATTCCAAGCACAGCCTTCCTCTCTGGTGTGCCTATGTGGCATCTTCCTCACCCAGAACCCCGCGTGTTACAGCCTTGTCCAGCTGAAATGCTTTGGGCCTGCCAACCTGAAAGATGTGTGTGGTTCCCAGAAGTCACCGGCGTGGTGTCCTCATAGGTCTCTGCTCTGTCCACTGATGACAACCATTTGGCTCAGTGTGTGTGTTCCTCCTGTGTGTTGTGTTGACCTAGTCAACACAGCAGACTCCGAGAGAGCCCCCTAAATCAGATAAGAATTGAAGGCACCAGGCCAGGTTTATTGTCAAAGTACCGTAATAGTTGGCAGTAGACCCTACCAAATCACTACACGCATGTAATCCCTGACAATGGACCAGCTCAGCCAGTGGGAGGTCCCACTGCCCCCTAGGCGGGACAAAAACAGCCCCTCCAAGATACAACTGTATACGCAGGTACAAACAAGTTACACCTCACTCCTGATGTATCAGGCTGCTACCCTCTGATGTTACCTAGATACCACCCAAGCACCTTGGGCTGGGGGTTCAACCAAAACAACTCTATGCATCATGTTGTCATTTTAGCCCCTTTCCTGAACTTGGGTCAGTATGTGCCTGTTATCTGTGGGGAGTATGTGGGTACCAAGATGCTTTTTAATGACGTGTTATTATCATCCCTCTGGAATATGCTTTCAACCCGTGCCCAATATCAATTAGTGTTTTAGAGCCAGTACCTAGTACTACTTAGGCTGCGTCTAGACTGGCAAGTTTTTCCGCAGCGACTGCTTTTGCGGCTGCCAGCTATCTACACTGGCCGCTTGAATTTGCGCAAGAACACTGACGATCTAATGTATGATCGTCAGTGTTCTTCTTGCAAATAATGACTCTCCCGTTGCAAAAGCCCTCTTACGCAAATGCTTTTGTGCAAGAGGGCCAGTGTAGACAACTCAGAATTGTTTTCGCAAAAAGCCCGATGGTGAAAATGGTGATCGGGCTTTTTTGCTAAAAACGTCTAGATTGGCACCGGATGCTTTTCGCAAAAGCACTTTTGCGCAAAAGCATCCGTGCCAATCTAGACGCTCTTTTCCGCAAATGCTTTTAACGGAAAAACTTTTCCGTTAAAAGCATTTGCGGAAAATCATGCCAGTCTAGACGTAGCCTTATTGTTTTACACCCGTGCCTGTTACCAATTAGTATTTTACACTGTTCCATGGATTCCATGAACAGAGGCCTGCCTCTTGTTCATAGTTTAGCTTAATATTAACAAAGTCTCGACTGTCGTCGGCTAGGTGTAAAGCCTCATTAGACCTGGGATGTATGGGCTTATGTTTCAGGCCCTCATCTTACTACAGTGTGGTATAAAACTGATGTTCCAGCTAATTTCCAGCCTGTCAGCATGGAGCTAATTGAACTAAGCCCATACTGCAGTGCCATACAAAGAATCCTTTCTAGATTTCTTACGTGACATGTGTGCATTGAACTGAGGATATACCAGTGGCTTCCCTGGGTGCAATGTTAGATCATACTTAGCTCCTATATTACAGGGATGGGCACCCTAAATAGGGTCCTACCAAATTCACAGCTGTAAAAAATGATCATGGACTGTGAAACATGGTCTTCCCTGTGAAATCTGTGTAATGTAGGGGGTGCCTTATTTCTATGCTGCCTTCGGAGCTGGGTGGCTGTTGGCTAGGTGCCCAGTTCTGAAGGCAGTGCCACTGCCAACAGCAACACAGAACTAAGGATGTCAATCCCACAATCCCCTTATACTGTTATGGCCCTCCTCTTTTGGATCAGGACCCCCCCCATGGTTACAACACAGTGAAATGTCAGATTTAAGTAACTGAAACCATGAAATGTAATATTTTTAAATCCTATGACAATGAAATTTACTAAACTGGACCATGAATTTGGTAGGGCCCTAACTATAGAACAAGATGAGACAGGACAGGAATGGCAGGATTTCCCAAAATAGTAACAATAAATCCATTTATTGTATCATGTGAAAATTAAAAATAAAATTTTACATATTTCCACTGAAAAAAATATTCAGGGACATGTCATCAGCAAAGCCACCCCTATTCTGACTACTGTGATCAGTCCCCTTAATGTACATGCCAGATGCAAGAGGGAATAGGTTTTACCCCTCTGATTCAGCAGGATACTTCTCAGGAGTTAAATTCTCTATGCGCTGATTGTGTTAGAAAAGAATTGAGCATGAAGCTGAAGAGATCCTAGAATCTATCAGCTCTTGGCCTGGGCCAAACTTTGCCGTTTCTGTAGTTCCTCCATTCGTTGCTTCTGATGTTCCTTCATGCAGTCCCTGAAGGCCTGCACCTGCAGCTGGCACTTCCTCCAGTCCTGGTGTTCAGCCATGCACTCCTGGACTGCGTAATGAAAAGTGGCACAGCCAGTGCTCAAGATCATTTGATCAAAGGGATCCTCCTCATCCTCCGACTTCTGGTTCCAGTTGTGACCCTGAGGGCTGGGACCAGACATTTGGCTGGATCTGAAAAGTATGGGATCAGAGGAGAGCAGATGAGGGGAAGGAAAAGGTCATTAGAAAGCTCTGTCATGGCACACACACTCAGCCATATGGCTTGTGCCAATGGTAAATCAGAAATAAATGATGGGGCTTTATGGGAGAAAGGCCAGTGGACATACCGTACTCCCAGCCTTGACACTACATTTCCATGTTCCCAGCATTGCCTAGTGCTGCACTCACCTTGGAAGGCTTCCCATGCTTCTAATCAATATTTTGCTCTTATACAGCATCTTCTATGAAACTCAAAGAATTTTACAAACATTAAAGACTGAAGTTTCCCCGTGATCCTGAAAGGTGTCATTCTACCTACCTTTGGGGAAATTGAGACACTGAGAAATACAGAGCCAGATTTTCAGTACTATTGAGTAGCCACAACATCCACAGACTTCAGCTTGAGTTTTGGATGCTCGGTACCTCTGAAAATTCAGCTCAGAATCAAGGCCAGTTGAACATCAGTGCTGTGCCTTAATCACAGCTATGATGTTTACGCAGTGCATTGACTGAGTCAGAGTGCAAATGGACATGGGATTGAACCTGAAACACACTAAAGCCCCGTTATAGGCAGAGGCTTAATATTGGATATCTCAGAGGAATTCACCAGGTGCATGTTCCAACACGTGTATACAATAGAATTGGTCATACCAAGAAAGTATTATCAATTTGAAAATAACATGCTCTGAAGAGCTTTTTAGCTTATTTCTTTCAGTTTGCCATCCTGCTCTGGGAAACTGGGGAATGAAGTGGCAGGGGTCAGAACACAGACTAATGGGGTGATGTGTTCTACTAGTATATCAGCCCAATCAGTTCTCTTGGGATGGAAAATATCTATTAAGTTTGTCTCCTAGACAGGGCGGGGTTATGACCTGCCTACACAGCATATTCTCCAGTGCTTTGGCCAATTTAACTTCAAATGACAAACTATTGGATTCCCAATATTTCTCTGGGCCTTATATTGTTCCCATTACCTATGAGACAAAATTCTGCTTGAATACATAAGCATCCGATCCACTGAACATTTTTTACATGCAAGAACCTAAAAACAGATGAAAAAGTTATTTTTCCTTTCTCCTTTAGACGCATGATCGTCATAGGTACCCCACATCCCACCTCCACTAAAAATACTAATACAGCTCATCCTCATCAAGAAGTTTAATCTGCAACTACTGTAGTTCATTTCCTATCTCCAAACAGAGTATTCTATTATGTGTAGAATTACTTGTCAGCCATTAGTGTAACACGGGGGTTAGCAACCTTTGGCATGCGGCCTGTGAGGGTAAGCCTCTGGCTGTCCACAAGACAGTTTGTTTATGCTGAAGGTACGCAGGGTCTGCAGAAAGCGGTGCAGGTTGCAGGGATGTAATGTAGTAGAAAAATTCCTATTTCTTATTTGTAGTGATATTTTAAGCATTTCAGTTTTAATGTATTAAGTTTTAATACATTTTTAATTATTTTGAAGTAGAAATAGATTTAGATTTTTATAGTTATAGAAATGATTTAGAAGTATTTGATTTAGAATTATTTTAGAAATAAATTTGGATTTTTATGGTGGTTATTTTGCTTTTAGTTTTAAAGTAGATATTGTAATATAATACAGTGGAAGAATGTAATGACTTGCTTTTTTAAAAAAAAATTTGCTTGTAACCCTTGTTCTTGTTATGTGCGAGAGTAAGGAATGCATGAGAGATATGGATGAAGGCCACCAGTGAACCAGGGATACTGAACAAAACACTAGAAGGCATAACAAGAGAGGGCAGATTGGCAACCCAGGACACTGAGGGAAAGGGCAAGCATTTATCAATTGGGACAACATATTCATGATCCAAACCAGCTTAGCAAGGCAGAAGATGAGCAGCAAGAAGAACAACCGGGGTAACAGACATCCATCAGAAAACAGCATGACAATGTAAAACCCACTGATCCTGATGGAAAAGGACTATTATAAAAGGACTCGTTTCCCATAAGAGCCAGGTTTGTCCTGCCATTATCAGACTGGAACCTCAGTCTGGGCTGAAACAAACCTGGTTCCTCTGTCACACTTAGCCTAGTTGGCCACCAAGCTAATGTGAGCAACAGACTGGTAACTATACCATCAGTGGCAGGAGAGAGAGAAACAAAAAGAAACAAAAGCTTATCAGATAGTCGACATACTAACTGACTAGTCGCTTCCCCCCCACCTTGCAATCAGCAAGAGGGGGGGGAAGTGGAAGGGGTGCTGGGGGGAGCCGGCTTAAAAGCCGGTTCCCCCCAGCTCCAGCTTTGTGGGAGGGGTCAGGGGTGCAGCAGCTGTGTTCCACCTTTGAAATGTACAAGAGTCCCCACAGGGGCTCTTGTACATTTCAAAGCGGAAGTGCCGTATGGAACCTGGGGCCAGCGGGGGACTCACAGAGATCCCCCGCTGGCCCAGGGCTCCAAGTGGAAGCACCCTTATTGACTAATCGAATAGTCAATAGAAATTCCATCAACTACTCAATTAGTTGATTAATCTGATTTTAACATCCCTACTTGCTATACAGAATTTAAAACAAATAGACCATAAATACTGCACAGAATGAGCAAACACATCAAGATGTACCATCTTATACTCACCCCCACTTTCCTCACCAATACTGAGTGGGCATTTTTGCATGTGTTCTAATAGTGACAGTGTTTACATCTTTTGTGATGTTAACAAGAGGGTCCCCTTTAAAAAAAATCCCAGCTCCTGGATTCATGTGACTTAGTCAGGTAGGTTTTCTAGTGGTTAAAGAATGGGCTTGCAAATCAGGGCTTAAGAATACTATTCCTATCACACCCACACCTCTCAAAATGTTGCTAACTTTGAGGAGAGCAGCTCATTTTTGACTCAACATTATGTATGTTCCATGCATGTTTGGTTTCCTCCCATCCTCCCTGATAAAAGTTGTTTAGTTAAGAAAGAAAAACAAACAAACTGAAAAATGAGGTTACAGAAAGAGCCACTGTGGGGTGGAATCCCATGATGTTTTAATATTACTGCATGATTTATTTTTGTGACTCGTGTTCTGAATCTTTGTTACACATTGTAGCCCACCTAGGCGATGTCTACACAGTGGAGCTATTTCAGGATACTGAAATAGCTGTTCTGCATCTTAAGAGCAAGCCCATTATATTGAAATATAACGGGCTTGCTATACCGATATCCTTGTAAACCTCATTGCATGAGGGATAAGGGACATTTCAGAATAGCACCTTATTTCAAAATAACATTGAAATAAGCTACACAATTTGCATAGCACAAGTTGCATAACTTATTTTGAGGTAAGGGTGCTGTATAGACACACCCCTATGGGTCTGGGCAGGATTCTAGCACTGGATTCTAGGATTCTCTAGCACTGATTCACTGTATGATGATAAGCAAGTCGACCCAGGGACAAAGGAAGATTAGGGCAGCAGCATGCCAAGCATCGGAGAGAGTAGACAGCATAACTTCTCTCTGCATCTGATAAGGGGATGAAACGCCCTCTCAGGGGGCTAGAAGGATGAATTCAGTTAAAACATGGAGATCCCCAGTAGGGATGCAAGTGATTAATTGACTAGTCACTTTCCCCCCTTGCTGCCTCTATCAGAAAAAGGCAGCAAAGGGGGTGGAAAAGGAGGAAGTGCTAGGGGGAGCCGGCTTAGAAGCCAGTTCCCCCAGGTACAGCTCTGTGGGAGGGGGCAGGTGCACAGCAGTAAAGTTCCCACTGGGGCTCTTGTACAGTTCAAAGGCAGAACACCGCCTGGCACTTCCGCCTTTGAAATGTAGCAACAGCCGGGCAGGTTCTTGCTACATTTCAAAGGGGAAGTGCCCTTATCGACTAATCGAATAGTCCATGGAAATTCATAACCTCCCGGCCCCGCGCTTGCACAGAGCACATGGGGTACCACGCAGCTTTACACGCCTCTCTGAGAGCAGCACCACGCGCACCTGCCACCAAAACATGGCCACTGGCGGGAGAGAGAGAGAATGTTGTGGCCACGGGGAAGAATGTTGTGGCCACGGGGTGGGGGTGGCCACCAGCTAACAGCCATGGCGGGGACGATTCACGTGCTCCCCGCTGGAAATCCCCAGGGAAGGAAATGGGGAGACACGGGCCGGAGAGCAGGGCCAACAGCACAGACCTGATCCAGCCCGGCCCCCGGGCCGAGGACGCCCCTCCAGGGCAGCCCGGCCCCAGCACAGCGCGCCCGCTCCCCTCAGTGGAGCCCCCAGAGAACAGCCGCAGGGTCCCCCAGCCACCCCCGCGCCTACCGGGCGCTACCCGGGGCGCCGCCCTGTACCTGAGCCCAGGAGCAGGGAGCTGCCGCGTCGCTCGCCGGCCCCTTTAAGGATACGGGAGGGCGAAGAGAGAAACGCTTCCCTATTGGGCGAGCCTCTCCTAGTGCTTCCGGGTCAGCAGGGAGCGTTTCCGGTGCCAAGGGAAGATGGCGGCGACGATGCGCATCCAGAGCGATTGGAACCAGGTGCTGAGGTGGGAGCCAGCCCCTTCCCCTCCCCCTTCCCCTCCGGGGAGCGGTGCCCCCGCCCAGAGACACCCCACGCTCCCAGGGGGAGCCTCCCTCGCCAGAGATCTCTCCTGGGAGCTCCCCCCTTTCCCCTCAGCCAGCCCCCCCTTCCCTGGGGCCACACCCCACTTCCCCCTCAGCCAGCCCCCTTCCTGGGGCCACACCCCATTTCCTCCTCAGCCAGCCCCCTTCCTGGGGCCACACCCGCCTCCCCTCAGCCAGCCCCCTTCCTGGGGCCACACCCGTCTCCCCTCAGCCAGTTCCCCCTTCCTGTGACTAGACCCCACTTCCCCTCAGCCAGCCCCCTTCCCTGGGGCCACATCCCCACCTCTCCCTCGGCCAGCCCCCTTCCTGGAGCCACACCCCGCTTTCCCCTCAGCCAGCCCCCATTCCCTGGGGCCACACCCCCACCTCCCCCTCAGCCAGCCCCCTTCTCTGGGGAGAGCAACATCCCCATCTCTTCCATCCCAGGGACCCTTTGTTCCTGGGGAGTGCTAGCACTGCCCCTGCAGTGACACCTCCTATGCCAGAGGGTCCCACCCCTTGTGGGAAAGTAACACCCAATGGCACTACCCTAGACCCCCTTTTCCCTTCTGTGAGGGCGACACTCTCAGCTTCCTGGCTGCCCTGCTCCCTCCCTAGTGCTGCAGATCCTGCCTGTAACTGATAGGCCGTTTGTGGCTCTCTGCAGGAGGAACGAAGGCGAAGCTTGGCTGAGCTGCAAAAGCCCTGGTGAGTGGTGACTCCCCTGGCTTCTGTTACTGGAAGAGATTTCCTGGCAGGCACAGATGTTTTATATTATGATGTGTGTTAGAGGGAGTTAGGGGGCTATGTGGGACTTTGTCTTCTGTCCGTATGAAGCACCTTACCTGTCTTGAAAAAAGGGAATGTGTGGATGATGAGATCTCCATCCTGGAATGACACTCCCATCAAGCTTTATACAGCTTGATTTCACCTCTTGCCCTACCCCTTGTCATAGGAACATAAGAAGAACATAAGAACGGCTATACAGGTTCAGACCAAAGGTCCATCTAGCCCAGTATCCTGTCTGCTGACAGTGGCCAATACCAGATGCCCCAGAGGGAGAGAACACAACAGGTAATCATCACGTGATTCCTCTCCTGTCGTCCATTTCCAGACAAACAGAAGCTAAGGATACCATTCCTACCCATCCTGGCTAATAGCCGTTGATGGACCTAACCTCCATGAATTTATGTAGCTCTTTTTTTGAACCCAGTTAAAGTCCTAGTCTTCACAACATCCTCTGGCAAGGAGTTCCACAGGTTGACTGTGTGCTGTGTGAAGAAAAAAACTTCCTTTTGTTTGTTTTAAACCTGATATCTATTAATTATCCTATGTTCTTGGAGAGTTGCTCCTACAGGAAGACCGTATACACACCTGGAGCCCTCCCCCACCAGGAAAGTCAGAGCTGGGTCCACATGCACATGTGAACCCCTCCTGTTCTCCTTCAAAGGAGTTGGAGCTGGGGTGAACCATAACATTTTTGCGCTGAGCTTTTTAGAATAAATTTTAGGGAAAAGCCCTGTTATATCAGAGTTTACATCCATGTCTTTGGCTCATTCAAGGTACAAACACCTAATTGGTCAGTTGAGTCCATCGTCTAGATATATGCCTGGATTCCTCTTCAGTGCTTACCTCTCACACAGCAGCATCCGCAAGTAACAATGTCTAGTGGACAATAACTTGATCTCCATTATATATGCCTTTGTCACTTCTCATCTGGACAGCAATGCAGTATGGCTGGACATGAAGTCATCAACCCTTAGAAAACTTCAGGTAGTGCAGAAGGCTTCAGAACACTTCATCAACACAAGCAACTGCTAGCCCATTGCGTCTATCTTCCACTTTACATTTTTTTTCTATGGAATATGGATTCAAGTGCAAAGTCTTTATTTTCAAGGTATTCAAATGGCCTGGGCCTAAGACATCCATAAGAGCTTAAAGTTGTGGGGTGAAGAATGTAGTCAACAACTCTGCTACTCTGACACACTGGAACTTTCTAGCATAAGAGTGAAGCTCGTCTGTGTATGGAGTTGTAGTTTCTTAAGGGCTGATCTCAAATTGTGGAACTCAGGACCATCTCAGACCTCCCTTCCTTCCATTTCAAGTACAACGTGTGCTGCTTTGACCCGTCATCTCTAAAATCAAGACACAGTTACTTGAATGGTTTAAAAGTTAAAAAACCCCAAGGTTCCTATCTGTCACTGAAATTGATGATGGCTGAAAAGTAATACAGTGAGTTATATTTACAGTTTAAGTATGTAAAATGCTAAATTATCATTATCTTTCATCTTTAATATGTGTGCTGTATTTCAGGGAAATCTACTTTGTATGGTAGTCTGACATGCCAGGGAGTGGGCTCAGATGGCATTCCAGAGATCTCAGCCTCTGAAGGATTTGTTGTAAACGAAATAACTAAGGTACTTTTATTTGTGTATTTGTAGGTTTGACGGATCAACAAGTAGTCAGTACTGAAAATTAAAGTGCTGTAGTCATTCACTAATGTGATGCCAGCAATACAGCATGCTCTTCCTTATACTGTTTTATGATCTGAACCTCAGCGTAGAAAGTGCTTAACAATTTGTTCTGATTAGACATGGTAACTTCACCAATTGAAATTAATTGCCCATGGTGGGTTTTGGATCAGTGATTTCTAGACATGAAGAGAGGTCATTAAACATTTTCAATGAAAAAAGTTTGATCTTAAACTGGGATCTTAAAAGTGAAAGGCCATGTACTTTTTCCACTGAAGTGTACTGGCACTTAACTTCAGAATTAATAATAGTAGTAGCTATGTTGGTGTGGGGCCAGCAATGTTCCCTCCAATTTTTCCATCCATGTGCAGAATAAATTTTTGTATGCACTGAGGTACATGTGAATGTGCACCACTAGTAGAAACGCATGCTGCCAGCTGTGGGTGCTCTGCTAATCAGCTGGGCAGCATTTAAATCTCTCCTGGGCAGCCACCGAAGTGCTCAGTTTACAGGAAACACTGGTGGCTACACTGTGGATTATTTATCTTTTGCAGCTTGACTGTTCTAGATGAATCTGTATTTGAAGCATGTATGGAAAGAAAACTGATGAAAATGCCACGTCATGCTTTAGTAAGATACATTCTTCAGGTTTCCCTATAGAAGTCAGTTATGCTTTATGCACAAATCATGACTGTCCTTAAATCAGTGCCTTTCGTATCTTCACATGTCAGCACTTGCTTTGCAAAACCATCTACATGGATTTATGTGCAATTTTACTGTAAGTAAGGATTGTTAGATACATAACTGCATAAACAAAATCTAGAGGCACTCCCTTATTTCACAGGTCCAATGTCTGATACTAAGAGGTGCTAGTTGAGGCTAATAACACATTTTGTGATCAAGTTTCTAAATGGATTCTGGTGCATAAAGCATAAAAAGTCACAGTGATTGACATATTGGCTTGGGCCAGTGGTTTGTCTAGCCCAGTATTTTGTCTCCAACATTAGCCAAAATTGGCTATTTCAGGAAGGCGCGAGAATCCTGCAGTAGACAGTATTGAGGTAAATTGATCACATCAAGCTTGTTCTTCTATAAATGACTTATCTCTACAATGCTAATGGAACAGAGACATTTTTGAGTCAGTCAAATGAGCAAATAGGAGGTGAAGGAAAAACATAGTTCTGCAGAACTAATTCTAACAATTTTATAATCTTTTTTTTTTTCTCATGTTCTTTAGAAAAGCATTCTCGTTTCTTGCCCTCATGAAAATGTTTCAACAAAATTTTTGGCACCATACACAAGCTTTTGCAGAATTCATCAGAAAAGTGTAAGTAATCTTGCAGAGTGGTTGAGAGATACATGGAGCTGAATGTTAATAACATTCTTTGTTTGCAGTTGTTGCAGACCGTTTAGGCAAAATGGAGTGCAAGGTGCCTTTGCATAGAAACTTGTCAAAAAACTATTATAATCAGGTTGGAATTAAGTTCATATTTCCACTTTCTATCATTAAACTTTGTCTCTACAGTTCGTAGAAGGGTTGTGTATGAAAACAATCCAAAATAAAATATAGATCCTTTAGTTACATGGAAGAGGATGGTGCTGTTGTATTTTGGTGCCTTTTGTGAGGGTTTTTTTTTTTTTTTTTTTTAATCTATCACCTGTAAATCTAAGTCATGGTTAAATTCTACCAACTACTCCCCAAACACATAAAACAATTACATATAATGCAGAGAGGCACTTTGGTTTTTTAGTAGAAATCTGTGAAAAACTTGCTCCTCAAAATCCTTCTCAAGATCCAATCCTGCTTTGACAACTAGAAGGAACTGGCCAGCTATAATAAAGAACAACAAACAAACTTTCCAGTTGTGAGGATCTGATGGATCTACATTTTCACTATTGTTACATTATTTGAGCCTTGCTGCATATTAGACTGTAATGGCTAGACATAAAACCCAAGTGCTGACTACTTATGCTTAGTAAGGATTCCATATCCTTTTTGATACGATGTTAGTGCTAATGTTAAAATGGGTGTAATGTTAAAATTGGTGTATTTAGGTAAACGTGTGACTGCTGAAATTCAGCGGTTACGCGTTTACACACATGGGGGGAGAGGTGACTTCCTGGGAGCTTGTGTGTGAGGGGAGCTGGATTTTAAGCTGGCTCCCCGCACATACTGGCAGAGCTGCCTATTTCCCCTCTCACGTTGCTGCCTCTGATACAGAGGCAGCTGTGCCGGCGGGGGAGGGGGAATGTGGCTCCACACATACCTGCTTCCCCCCACACTGCTGCAGCAGTGTGAGGGGGCAGGCAGTTCTCCGGGAGCTGGTGCTTGCGCTCCTGCCCCACCCTTACTGCTGCTTCTGTATCAGAGGTGAAGGGGTGGAGGACTGTGTAACAATGAAGGTTACACATGTTTATACTAACAGTTAATCACATACATGTTTACACTATCACATCCCTAGCCAATGCTCTTACCCTATCAGAGTTCCAATTTGAATAATTATGTTGTGTTTTCCTTCAGCTGATGACTATTCTTAATGTTTGGCCCTAAATTGTTCACAGTTGCTGCAATTTGCTACCCAACTGTTGCATTCCACTCTAGCGGTAGCTGTTCTTTATCAGTGGGTGAAGTAATATGATTACACAGTACCTTGCAAAATTACTTCATCCACAACTAAAATGCAGCCCCCTTCAGAATAGAAGAAAGCTGTTTACCAGATCACAGCAATGATGCATAATATTGTGGGGGAAAGACAAATTTGTGCAAGGATATAAGACAGTGGTCTCAACCTTTTTATACTCAAGATCACTTTTTAAATGTCAGGGCAAGCCAAGATCTGCCCCACCTCTTCCTGGAGACTCTGCCCTCTCCATTACCCTCCTCTCCATCACTTGCTGTCTCCAGCCCTTACTCACTTTCACTGGGTTGAGGCAGGAAGTGTGGGCTCTGGGGTGGGAATGAGAGATTTGGGTGTGGGAAGGAGTGAAAGGTGCAAGCTCTGGGAGGGTATTTGGGTGCAGGAGGAAGTGGAGAAGGGGAGGGGGCTCCAGGCTGGAGAGTGTTGGTCAGATGGAGGGTTGGGGCGCTGGAGCAAGCCACAGGCTTGTGGATGTGGGGGTGCAGAAATTTGGGTTGGGGTATATGAGGAGCTCAGGGCACAAGTTTGCAGTGTGTGGGTGGTGCAGGAGTGTTGTGGAACAAGACTGGGGATGGGGGGGCAGTGGCTCAGGGCAGGGGGTTCAGGTGCTGGGGTGTTATGATGCTGCAGCCAGATTGAGGCTTGGCCCCAATTGGGGGCTTGTTTGCCATCTTCATTTTTAAATAAAATATGATGTCCAACACAAAATGTTTCAACATCGTCTTTATTTATGGGAGGGGTGGGAAACCTGTTTTGGGTCGGGGCCACTGACCCACATACAAATCAGTCGGGGACCACACAAGTGAGATGCAAAAAACCAACCCCTCCAAAGCCCCCCAACCCTCACTGATGTGGCCCCAACTGAGACACCTCACTCCCCTGGCGCTCCAGCCCCATGGTGGGCAGGGGGAAGGTAGGTAGGACTGAGGTTCAAGGCCTCAGGCCAGATTAACTCTTCTGGGGTTCCAGGGTTAGTGGATTTTGTGGGCCTCCCTGGGCTCTGAGGTGGGGCCAAAAATGAGTTCAGTGTGCAGGACAGAGCTGCCAGTGAGTGGGATAGGGATGGGGGTGCAGGATCTGGGTGGAAAGTAGGGTACAAGAGCAAGCTGGGGGTAGGTGTCTGGGCAGGGGCAGGGTGCTGGATTGTGTCTGGCCATGGGGCAGGGGCAGGGTGCTGGATTGTGTCTGGCCATGGGGCAGAGGCAAGGTGCTCGAATGGTGTTTGGCCAGGGGCCAGGCTGCTTGTGGGGGGTCTGGCCATGGGGCAGGAGCAGGGTGCTGAATGGTGTCTGGCCAGGGGGCAGGGTGCTAATGGGGGTCTGGCCAGGGGAAAGGAAGCAGGAGCAGCTTAGCCAGTACCTAGGAGTCTCCAGGGACGAGGATCTTTCAGGCTGGATCTGCAGTCAGTGCTGGAAGAAGTGCATGTGTGGCTCCTTTAAGAAATCCAGCCCTCCAGATCCTTCACTGCCATCTTAACCCCATCTACACACACCTTTCCAGAGCACAGGGAAGGAAGGGAAGACCAGAAAGCGTGCATGCTGCTGTGTGGAGAGGAGGAGCAGCAGCACACACTCTTGCGGAGAAGCTGGCTCTGGCGTGGAGCCACAGGACTTCTCCTCCCGTCGCCACAGGAAGCCGGCACTGGCTCCAGTTTTGTGAAGGGCAGGAGGTGGTAGCGCCATTGCGGGCTCCTCATTGCAGGTGGGAGGAGTGAGAGGAGGCTGGGAACACTGCCTCGTGATCGACTGGTTGGTGACCACTGATAGAAGGCAAATATTTGCTGTTAACAAAAAGTGGTATACTGTGTGGGAGTCAGTTTATCTACTTAATGAGGATGAAGTCAGGCCTACTAGAATTTGAGATAGTGGCTACTGGGTGTCTGATGATTTCAAACCTGATGTTTTGAAGGTTTAGATTTGTTTTCCTATGCTTGTAAACACAGTCCCTTTCATGGCACTGGGAGTTAAACAGAAGAGGCTACACTTAGGTACTATATTGTGTAAGGAAGAGAACATTTTTTTAGTAATTAGCAAGGGACTGTATGAGGGTTCTAGTCTGAGCTCTGCTGCTGAGTGTGCTACTTTGGGTCAGATGTGTAACCTTATTGCTTCAGTTTCTTATTTGCCAAAGGGGGCTTGTGCCTCCAGTATGGAGAAATCCTGGCCCCTGTTCAACCTAGAATCATAGAATACTAGGGCTGGAAGGGACCTTGAGAGGTCATCATGTCCAGTCCCCTGCCCTCATAGCCGGACCCAGTAGTGTCTAGACCATCCCTGATAGACATTTATCTAACCTACTCTTAAATATCTCCAGAGATGAAGATTCCACAACCTAACTAGCCAATTTATTCCAGTGTTTAACCACCCTGACAGGAAGTTTTTCCTCATGTCCAGTCTGAACCTCCCTTGCTGCAGTTTAAGCCCATTGCTTCTTGCTCTATCCTTAGAGGCCAAGAAGAACAATTTTTCTCCCTCCTCCTTGTGACATCCTTTTAGATACCTGAAAACTGCTATCATGTCCCCTCTCAATCTTCTCTTTTCCAAACTAAACAAGCCAAATTCTTTCAGTCTTCCTTCATAGGTCATGTTCTCTAGACCTTTAATCATTTTTGTTGCTCTTCTCTGGACCCTCTCCAATTTCTCCACATCTTTCTTGAAATGGGGTGCCCAGAACTGGTCACAATACTCCAACTGAGGCCTAATCAGCGCAGAGTAGAGCGGAATAATGACTTCTCATGTCTTGCTCACAACACACCTGTTAATGCATCCTAGACTCATGTTTGCTTTTTTGCAACAGCATTACACTGTTGACTCTCATTTAGCTTGTGGTCCACTAGGGCAACCAAAAACTTGATGTGGTCAATGGAAATGTAATTAATGCTATCCAAACATGCCACGTGACCTGCACTTCAAAATCCACTCCATCTCCCTGCCCATGCAGAACTCTGAGCTGACCCAGAGGAGAAAAAATAGCAAAGTCTCTGCCTGTAAATGCCACCAAATTGTAAGAAATTGAGATGGCTTCAGATCTGATATTCTAGTCAATCAACACATCTGAATGCTGGATTCAGGTCATATCATACCAGTTGCTTCTCCTTGAGGGAAGGACATAGAATGTCTGTGTAATACAACTTAATTGGGAAATGCTCGTTTTAGCTACCTCCTACCTTCTGTGAAAGCCCCTTCCCTTCTGAAAGAGAGATGACCTTTTTTGTTAGAGTAAATGAGAGAGAAAGAGGTTGTTAAACACGTTTTAAACATTTATTAACTAGTGCTTCCTAACATCTGTGAGGCCAAAGTCTGTAAAAGATCTTGTGTCCCCACATGAAAGGTACTTTGCGTGTGGAGAATATTATCAGACCAAAATCCTTCACTTATGTATGTGAAGTGACTGATTATGGTTGGTCAGGTGCTATGAAATGTGCAGTATCTTTCTTTATACCGAATCCTTTGGTTAGCAGATCTTCAATGCAAAATTTCCTTGCAGTAGTGAGCGAAAAGCATGTGTTCCCTGGGTCATGTAAAATACTCGTAATGCTTAATTAATGTCTTTCCAAACAGATAATCTGCATTGATATTTCCAGTGGCGGGGGCCTTGGCGTATCTACCAGCACTGATGGGACTATGAAAATCTGGCAGGCTGCGAATGGAGAAATAAGAGTAAGAACTTTGGCTATATCTTTCTGTTCTTGTATGCGTTTTGTCTCAAGTTCATAGATTCCAGTGTCCCAGCCCTAGCTTTGGCTCCTAACTCACGGTGACCTTGTGGTTAGGGATCATAGAATCATAGAATACTAGGACTGGAAGGGACCTCGAGAGGTCATCGAGTCCAGTCCCCTGCCCTCATGGCAGGACCAAATACTGTCTAGACCATCCCTAATAGACATTTATCTAACCTACTCTTAAATATCTCCAGAGATGGAGATTCCACAACCTCCCTGGGCAATTTATTCCAGTGTCTGACTACCCTGACAGTTAGGAACTTTTCCTAATGTCCAACCTGAACCTCCCTTGCTGCAGTTTAAGCCCATTGCTTCTTGTTCTATCCCCAGAGGCCAAGATGAACAAGTTTTCTCCCTCCTCCTTATGACACCCTTTTAGATATCTAAAAACTGCTATCATGTCCCCTCTCAATCTTCTCTTTTCTAAACTAAACAAACCCAATTCCTTCAGTCTTCCCTCATAGCTCATGTTCTCTAGACCTTTAATCATTCTCGTTGCTCTTTTCTGGACCCTCTCCAATTTCTCCACATCTTTCTTGAAATGCGGTGCCCAGAACTGGACACAATACTCCAACTGAGGCCTAACCAGCGCAGAGTAGAGCGGAAGAATGACTTCTCGTGTCTTGCTCACAACAAGCGACTAATTGACTAGATGACTATCCAATAAGCAAAAGCTTATCGGATAGTCGACACAGTAGTCAACTAGTTGCTCCCCCCGCCCTGCTGCCTCTGTCAGAATGAGGCAGCCGGGGGAGGGGGGAGCCAGCTTAAAAGCCAGTTCCCCCCAGCTCTGTGGGAGGGGGCTGGGGTGGAGCAGCAGCGTTCCACCTTTGAAATGTACAAGAGTCTCCGCTGGGGCTCTTGTACATCTCAAAGAGGAAGCGCTGCATGGAGCCTGGGGCCAGCTCCATGTGGCATTTCAGTCTTTGAAGTGTACAAGAGTTTGCTCTTGTACGTTTCAAAGCGGAAGTGCTGCATGGAGCCTGGGGCCAGGGGCCAGCGGGGGACGCTAGCCCCAGGCTCCATGCAGTATTTCAAAGGCGTAATGCGGGCGGCACTTCTGCCTTTGAAATGTAGCAACAGCCCACTGGGCTGTTGCTACATTTCAAAGGCAGAAGTGCCCTCATCAACTAATTGAATAGTTGATGGAAATTCCATCGACTATTCAGTTAGTTGATTAATCTAATTTTAACATCCCTACTTGAGGTCCAGTGTAGTTATGGCACTGCCTTTGACTGGGACAGTAGCATAAATTTCACTTCTGAGGTCAAAGATCTATTAGACTGTGATATAGTCTCCTAAAGAAAGTGATGCTCATAGGCCAGGGTGATGAGTACCAATATTAGAACATGGAGGGATAGTTAGAAGTGATGGTAACTATGGTGCAGTTGTTCATTGTCCTCTTCTAATCTACCTGGTAAACCCACTGCACTTACCCACTTAGAAAATTGGATATATTAAAACTGCATTTGTCCCTGGGGGATTTGACCATGTCCACGATTTAGGTAGAAGCACTGTGCTTTCCCAGTACTGAACAGCTGAATGCAGGATGACCTCAGCATGATAACCATGGAATTAGCACACAGTTCTTTGTTTTTCCAGAGACTATTGGAAGGCCATGTGTATGATGTGAATTGTTGCAGGTTTTTCCCGTTGGGCCTTGTTGTTCTGAGTGGGGGAATGGATGCCCAGCTAAAGATCTGGTCAGCAGAAGATGCCAACTGCGCAGTAACATTTAAAGGTCACAAAGCAGGTACACAAACTAGCCTTTAAAATGCTCAATCTGCTGTCTGTATAATTGCACCACATCAGCAGACTAAAGTTTAAGCCTCAACTTGTTACATTTTTGTGCTGCGCATTAATATTAGATGTGTTATATCGTCTCCAGGCTCTAAGCCTTTGAATATGAAACAGACAGAAATGGCTACAGTTGTAAGCATCTGAAGCTGTTCCTGTTGCATTTCAGGTTTTCAATCTGTATAGTAGGGAAAAGAAGGGAGAACAGCACAAAGGCCTGCTCAGAGTTGTGAACATGGAGCTAGGGTAGTGTTTTGCTTTTCCTGTGTTCAGTTGACTGTCAAACTCTTTGCTATCCTAAATGGGCTCATGTCCCCTAAATTAGATAGATTACACTGAAAATCACTTCCAGTATAAATGCTATACAGCATTACCCAAGATAAGATAAGATAAGATAATGAAGGTTGTACTGGAGTTGCTTCACATGACCAGTTGTTTTTCCAATATCCAGCAATGTTGTAGGTGCCTCATAAAACAAGTAAAGACACTTCTCATGCTTCAGGGCATGAGGTCTGTTGTGTCATTCTGAATTTAGGAGAGGGTGATTAGCTGCCAAGAAGGCAGGGGAAAGGAAGGGCATAATAAAACCACCTCCATGAGTGGCGGTAGTTATATCAGCGGGAGAAGCCCTCTTGCCAACATAGTGCTGTGCACACTAGCACTTATGTTGGTGTAACTTATGTCACTCAGGCTACATTTAAACTACACCCCTCTGTCGGCAGAGGGATGTAAATTAGACGTTTCGAAAGTGCAAATGGAGCGGGGATTTAAATACCCCGCGCTTCATTTGCATAATCACGTCATGGCGCTGTTTCAAACAAGTGCCATTTTGAAACTGAAACCACGGTTTAGATGCGTTTTTTTTGACAACGGTGTAGTTTAGACATAGCTTCAGAGGGGTGGTTTATTCATGCCTCTGAATGACGTAAATTAGGCTGACATATAAGTATAATGTAATATACGTATAGCCTAAGTGGCATCTGTCCAAATATTTGAGCAAAACGTTAATGCAGAATCTTTCTGGTGTCCTGTAGTGAATCTGCCATAATTTTCAGTTCACCTCTTTGTTGTGTGTTTAAAACGTGTGAAGTGCTTTGCAGATGTATTGCAACAATATTGTAATTCATCTGACAGGAAATGTAGCAGAGCCTCAGTGAGAGGAAATCTAGCAGACTTCTGTTGTCTCCAAAATTGACTTCATCCATTATGTGCATAATTGGCTCGCAAACAGTCTCAGCAGCAGCAGCAGTCAGCTAGAATAATTAAATTTGGTTTTGTCTGGTTGCAGTTGACTTTTGTCTGAAAAATAGTCTTGGTATTTGAACTTGCTGCCTTTGAACATTGCTTCTGTATGCAGACTGTTAATTAAATCTTGTAACTGTTCAAATATAGGCCTCTAAAAAAGTCTATGTCGTCTTTACATGTTAAAAATAACGGTGATATAAAACAGTAAGAAAACATTAACAGCTGGTAAGAAACATGCTTTCCATATTGTTGTAGCTAGAATACACAAGTATCACTAACTTGTTCCAACTCACGATGGGGTTATCTAGCTCATGAGCCAAATTCAGTTCTGGTGTAAGCAAATGTAACTCCAGTGGGATGTCACACAGTTGATCTACTGTCGGTAAGATTCTGGTGAATGCTCTCTAGCTTTTGAAAGCAAGATAGATGCACTTTCCAGCCTTCTCTGTTTCTACCCTTCTTAGAGGTTTCTTTGCCTTGGCATAGGTATCTTGGACACCGCCATTGTGGATCGGGGAAGAAATGTCATTTCTAGTTCTAGAGATGGCACTGCCCGCCTCTGGGATTGTGGGAAATCTGCTTGTCTAGGCATTGTTGCAGATTGTGGTTCTCCTGTGAATGGCGTTGCTCTGGGCATTGCTGACAATACAATAAATCTGGGATCACCTGAAAAAGCACCTAGTAAGTAATATACGGAGGTTTTCTTTTTCCCTTAAAACATTTACAGTTTAGGCATGCCATGTGTGGGCTCTTTAGGGAAAATATGTAATTGCTGTAAAGAGAGGGGAATCCTTTATCCGCTTTGGGTGGCAGTTCCATCCTCAGCGGTCTCATCTGACAGCATAAACCCAAGAGGAAGAGAAGTGAGCCACTAGGGCTGTTCCCTGGAGTCTTGAGAGAAGCTGAAGAATACAGTTCTCTTTTACAGTATGATGTAGACTAAATGGTGTAGCCAATTATTTGATTATACTCCTGGTTCATTCTTAAAAATGTTTGAGAGCAAATGCCTGAATTCATACAAATGTATTGTCTAAAGATATCTGTTCTATTCATTCCCTTTGAGGCACCTGGCATTGGTCACTGTCGGAAGACAGGATACTGGTCTAGATGGACCTCTGGTCTGACCCAGTATTGCCATTCTTATGTTTACTAAAAAGCGTGGTTCAAAGATAAGCATTTCAGCTAGTAGTATTTCCAGTGTGATAAGTCTTTACTAAAATCCACCAGTTTTGGATACTGCACTCCAAACCAGTTGGCTGTAGAGACATCCCAGCCTGTGCTAGGACACACCATTCATATATCTCGTTTTTTGAAAGGCTTCCCATTTTCAAATGCCAAAACTGATGTCCACTTTGCAAAATGTAGTGGGATTCTTGACATGTGTGAACTGAACTCTGAGGAGATCATGATACATTTACTTAATACAACTTCCCAACACTTATTTATTTGTGCTCGTGTATGTGTATAATATATAATATAATATATAATATATATTAATACAGTATATACAATACCATTAATGTGGTGTATACTATATATAACATTTATGTATTGGCTAAAATTAGCAAGGGGTCCCATTGGCTCTAGGATCCATGTGGTTATTGGTCCACCCTGCTATTCTTGGTGTTGAAGGTTATGCTCCTGCACCATAGGGAACTTCGCCATAGATTTCACAGGAGAAGGATTAGGCCCTAAATAACTATGGCCTTTGGAAATGAGTATTTTGTCTGTTGGTACATGAATCTCCTTGCCTTTCCCGCCTTGGATAAAAGAGTCTTTCTTCTTTCCCACTCCAATGGCATCGGACATTTAGCCACACCAAGTACTAGTCTCAACCTCAGTGGACCTTCTGTATATCCATCTAGAAAGAGGCACATCCTGTAAGTGTCTGTTAGAGATTTTGGTATCATCAGAATAATCTTCCCCAATTCTTTAGCTAAGACTCTTTGTATCACTGCCAATGATGTTAACAATTGGAATTTTAACAGGCGAACGTGAAATTGGGACAGAAGGGAAAATCCTGCTGTTGGCTCGGGAAGACAAAAAGCTCCAAGGTGTGGGATTACAGAGCAGGCAGCCGGTAAGGGTCTCCTGAGACATGTTCATTTCCGTCCTTTCAAAACCTCTTGTTAACATTTCATCTAAGAAGTTCCAAATGCTTGTTACCTTTTAACCTCTTTAATGTCTGTTTGCAATATTATATTATAATAGGCTTTTTCTCCTTACTTCATGACACACACATGTGCAATGAGCCAGTGAAATAGTAGAGCATACATATCCGAAGTATGATGCATTGAAACCAGTGCAGTGATTATACATTGAAATGAGGATATGTAACAAATTTCATTCACTCTGTAATCATTTCCTTTCCTAAAGGATATTAAATGCAAAAACTGCTAGTTGAAGTTAGCAATTTTTAACTACAAAATTCAAAAAACTTGTCTCTTATACCTGTAAATTAAGGCATAAATTTAACACTAAAGGGGCAGAGTTGCAGGAGGAGCTGTAACTTTGCATTTCCTCCCTTTCATATGTTGTGTTCAGGATTTTAATGCAGAAGTTCAAAATGTTCTTTTTATCATGTGTCTGATCCCAAAATGCTTTGCAAGTCATGCATAGAACACCATTGAAATACAGCCTTCAGCAGGATGGTATAACTGACACAGTATAAAAGTGGAGGGAGAGGAAATTTTGGCCAGGCCAAATCCTACATTTACAAAAAGTATCATGGAATTCTTAGTGTGCCCACATTGTCCCGTGGATTTTAAGGCCTCCTCTTTCAAATGCTTGGTGATGTTTGATTTTAGTCTTGTATGCTGTAATATTAGAAAAATGCTTTATTGGCTTGAGAAATAAAGAGAAACCTCAGTACACTCTCTCTAAACATTGTTCAATTTGAAAACCCAGTATAAAATCAGCTTAATGTAATCTTGCTAATATTCATCCATCTCTTACATTTCCTAAAAACAACCCCTTCATAGAAGGATTACATTATTTAAAAAAAAAAATCATTGGAAAAATGTATTCAATCAGCCTCCCAGTAAAATCTCTGAGGTCACTCCAAGGGATGGCTTCTTCTCTTGTCCGCAACAACATTCAGTGTTTCATTTTTACAATAACATCAGCCTTCCCCCAAAATGTCTTCACTAGAGTAGCTTATTGAGCGATTGTGACACTTTACCAGGTGGAGACCTGCTGTCTCTCAACCAGTACCTTCTGTCTTCCTTCAATTGTGCATGGTCTGGTTTACCTATCTGTGAGCCGGGGATTCTCTCTCACTTGTGTGACAGGTTAAGAGCCGCCCAAGCTGGAATGAGAGTGGCAAATGTGCCCTGATGGCGTAGCGGGGCCTGTGATAGAGTCTCAAGAAGGGGGGAGGGGCAGTGTGGGCTTGTGCCAAAACCTCGATATACCAGGAATGACATGTGGAGAAGTTGTTGGGCATAGCTGTGCAAGACGTCTTCATAATAACTCCATTAATGGAACAAAGCTCAGATCACATCTCCCTTAATGAATTGAGTAGTTATAATTTTTAACTCTGCTTTCCAAGGGATAAAAAGGCAAGCACTTTTTCTGCTCTCTGACTCTTATTCTGAGGCTTCCTATCAGGTGGGATGAGGAATAAATTAATAGAAACTGCACATATTTTAATCTAAATTTGTTAGTGGCTGCTGGATGTCAGAATATATCCATAAACCAAGTACTGTGGCCACAGAGCAAACACTGCATCCATAACTCTTGTTGTGTTTTCTAGACAGTGACTAGCACATTAAAGTAAGCCACAACGGGGTTAAAATAGCAGTGTGCTCCATAAAGCATCAAGATCAGATTTGGCTTACTTGGCTTTAAATACTGATTATTTTATACTCCAGTGACTATAAATTGAGGCAGTGAATCCTTTGCACAAAGCATTAAGACTGGTAGCAATGATCTTATACAAGTACAGTCTCAGGTGATGGGACGGGTATTTGCCTTTCTTGTATATTGTCTTCTGTACATGCTTTTCCAAAACATGGACCAGATTTAAATTTTCTTACGCAGTTGAAATAGAGACTGACAAGGTAGAGACACAGGAGAGCATTTGAGTTTGGAAAAGTAATGGACAGGTGGCAAACGCTGCATTGGGGAAGACTCTTTCACCAGCTGTAACACAGTTGTGCCTGGATACAGAGGTAGGCTGCTTCAAGATTAGCCAGAAGAAGAGTGAGACAATAGGCTGGCATGGAAGGCTGGAGGAAGGCCATGGAGGGTATTATATGCCCAGTGTTGTCCCTGTTGTCTCTGTATGATGTGCTATTTCATCTCTCCAAGGGAACCCCAGCTGTATTTAAACTTTTAGTAAAGGTAATGTTTGAAACGAAATTCATGTTACACAAGTTCTAAGGAAAAGCACTCTACATCTGGGGCCAAGCTTGGGTTATTGAAATTACAAGTCTTGGTTTAGAAAGATATATAGGGGGTACATAACGAGCATTTACCCAGATTTAGATGTGCAAGTTTTTTAAGTATTAGGGAATAAGTGTTTTGGGGTAAGTTGCTCATGGGAAGTTTAACAGAGCCCGTTGCGGTAGAGCAGATATGTACCTGGATGGGGATTGTCCCTTGGTCTGCTGGGGTCTGGGTAGGTTTTCCATAGTCAGATACAGTCAGTGATTTGGGCTACTTCCCCTGTGTCCCTTGTCAGCAGTCCTGTTCATGCATGTATTGTTGGTGTCTTGTGATGTGTTCTATGTATATGTGTCTGGACAATATGATGACGTCAGACAGCATGAGCTGCCTCATTAGCATAGTGCTGACCAACTCAGCACACTTTCAGCACTGGCTTGTTGTTAGGGTCCCATGTGCCCAGGACTCGATCAGGGTGTGAATTTGTAATTTGTAGCCCTGGGCTTTCAGGGTGTTGGCCAGCGGGGCAAACTTCTCCACCTTCTGAGATAGGGCCCCATGGAAGGCCAGGGTCCTCTTCTTGACGACCATCATGATGACCCTGCTTTGTTAACTACATATATAGCCAATGCAAATATGACCACTCCTGGAAGCTGTCTTTGCATTATTGCCTCTGGATATTCTTGGGATGGAGAAAAGAGCTGTTAGCATCATGTGGCATCTGCCAAACAGTGTATAATTGTCTGTGATAACTTAAGGAAGTGACCGTACCCATGATTTCCTAAATAAATCATTCCCTTTTCCCCCGGAATCCTATTAAGAATAAAGATGTTGGGTTTGGTCTTTCACCTTACCTGTGAATAAACTGATGTTTAAAATGTTCTTTAATTCCCAGGTGTTTCTCTTTGTTGGATCTGATGCATTCAACTGCTGTACATTCCTCTCAAGCATCTATCTCCTAGCAGGGACACAGGACGGAAATATATATCAGCTGGATGTGAGAAATACAAAGTAAGTGCCAAGCCGGGGCAGGGGAGAGAGTGTATAAAGCAGTGAATTCAGCTGGTGGAAGGAGCTAAATTGACAGCTCTGGTGACTGTAAAGCAGGAACAGCACAAGCTCCAGTAGTGTCGACTTCCTGGGATGATGACTCCTGCAGGGCTCCCTGCATGTACCGGCCCTCTCCGCCCCCCACGGCAGCAGTGTGGAGGGGCAGATGGTGGTGCTTGTGGGGAGCCTCCTTAAAAGCTGGCTCCCTGCGAGCACCGGCTCCTGCCTGCTCTCCTAACCCGCCCCCTGAGCTGCTGCCTCTGATATAGACTCATCAGTTAACCATTTAAACGTGCAACATATCCCTATTTCACCCATCATTGTGTATGTAGTGGTTTTGCTGTAGACTCTCTTCACTAGGACCTAGACTGAGACTACTGTACAGATTTATTTTATATAAACTGCTGAGATACTGAAAAATGGAATTTGTTTTCTTTATGTAGATTTTGGGTTTTGCTGAGTGTGCGCCCATCCAAAGCTTTCGATACTCTTGATATACACTTAAAATCACAAAAATATAGGCGTTAAATATAAAACTGTTAAAAGCAGAAGCACTTCTTCCTACCACATCATTTTATCAGCTGTCTTACAAGCAATAGTTTAAAATGCTTTCCACTTGATGGAAATCCATCCTCCACTGCCTCTGACAATGAGCTTAATTCTTTAGGTGCTAGATATAACATGCCTTGTAAGTGGTGCATTCTCATTGCAATATGATCCTCCATTCCCATTTGGTATTGTTAAATTGATTTGCTCACTGCCAAGTGATTACTTTTTCTAAAAGCACTTAGTCAAGCTCGTACAGACGGTACTGTGATTAACTTTGTTTGTATTGGTGCCAAAGCACATTCCAATTGGGAAGCAGTCAAGATGGTACCTTCGGATAAAGAAACAAGAGAATTTAGCATTCCATGTCTGAACAATTCCTTTTCTGTTACTGGATAATCTCCACGTTTCCATCTGTTTGATTAATAATAATCTCTTTGAAATTCCGTGTGGAGGGAATCCTGGTACATGCCTCTAAAGAAACTAGCATTTAGATCCCTTTATATTGTCTGGAATTGCCTTTTAGAGGGATCATTGCCTTGAGCTATCCACTGAAAGATAAAATATTGAGCTAAGCAGACTGAATGCTTCTGTAGCTTTCAAGTTTTAGCCCTTGTCATGGTGGCTAATCATCAGCTTGCCACTCTCATTCTGCATAATTCATGTGACCTTACTGGTTGTCTGATGCATCTTTAATCACCTTCTTGCTCTGTTCTGTTGCTTGTTCTTTATTATGTTTGCATATGGGCAGAGTTCTGGCAATTGGGCCTATAACTTTTTGCCTGCTTGGGAATTAACCGTGAAACATAGGTCAAGTTACTTTTAATAAAGAATGTTATAAACAGGTGTGAGAAAACCAGACACAGAAACGGAATTCCTCCAACAAAAAAGCCTATTGATGTAGCTCAAGAGCTCTTAAGATCAGGGTTTGTAAACAAGAAAATGTGGGTTTGCAAATTGAGCCAAAACTGGTGTGTTGGAAACTAGGCCTAACTGGTAGATAAAATGCGGGATAGAGCTGTTCCACTCTCTGCTCCCCTTTTGGGTCCTTGAACAAAGAAACTTTTGAGGGGAAATGGAAGGACAGGGTCACTGAAGCAAGCTTAACCATCATGTTGCCATCTTTTGCCATCTCCTGGGACCCTGGGTTGTTGTTGTGCTAACCTGGAGAGATGTCCCAACCAGACCCAGACAAAGAGACTAGCACTAGAGTTACTGGGGCAACGGTGTTTACTTTGTAGATGACATCACCACCATCCGCTGCAAACATCACGTGGGATGAAATGGGATCAGACTTCAACAGCTCCAACCCACCTCCGCTAACTTCTCTTTTTACCCCAAAGGACAGTTACTGCCAGCTTTGATATCCTCTAAGAGACTGTCAAACACAAATGGATTTTCCTTCTGAAAACTCTCCAGCTAAAGGGAAAGGGACCAAGGGATGTTGTCAAAATGGAAGCATTATGTAATACTTTGCCTTTCAAATGCTTTGATTGTGTTTCCTTCTTTGCAGTATTGTTAATAGGCTAAAAGGATGTTTAATTGTGTGTTTGCCCTGGTACTAAGCAGTTTGCAGTGCGGTGTAAATGTTAAATAGTGATTGAGTTATTTTAACCCCTTTGGCTCACACATTCCATCTGAATTAATACAACAGTGTCCTTGATTATAATATTTTCACCTTGTTTTTACTGCTTTCTTTTTAGGGCCCCGGTTCAGATCATTCGTAGATCAGGAGCACCAGTGCTTTGTCTGCTCCCTTATCGAGATGGATTTATTGCCAGCCAAGGTAATATTAAAATTACTGAGGCAACAGTGTTTACTTTGCAACGTGGTTATCTTAATCAGAATCTTTATAAGACACTTTTGCATATTTCTGTGCTGAGTTTTCAGCATTGTTTTCTGTTGCAGTCGCCTGAAATGAAGAACTGTTAAAGGCAGTTTATGAAACAAGGACTGGCAGCCCCTACCGGCCCCGCTCCCAGGGAGCCAGCATATAACCTGCAGTGTAGGGACTGGGCCTGCTACAGACAAGGGCTGTTCTGATTGGCTGGCTAGAACAACCCCTGCCTGTGGCAGGGTGGGACTGGGTGGGCCTGCCACAGACAGAAGCTGCTCCAGCATGCCCCATGGGGTTGGAGCTGGAACTGGTAAGCCTCATCTTTTAAGGGTGAGGTTTACTGGTTAACCTTTTACGTCTCTAAGAGGATGCAATGAGTGTTCTGACCAAAGACCAGAGCTTTTAGATCATGTTTTTATTTCCCCTTCTGACCTTTTTCAGTCTGATGCTGGAGAGGGGCTTCCAAAGGACTAGCTGGAGTTGCTCTTCTCTCTCCTCTTGGTTATGTGCACATCCCTCCATATGATCACTCTACATGTCATGCAGTCATGGATCTGTGCTTTCTCTGAATTCCTTGGTTGTGGTGCAAGGTGATAGCTGGTTGTCCCAGTAACATTTTGGGGTACATCTACACTGGACCTGCAGGCGTAATTTCCAGCTTCAGTAGATATACCTGCACTAGCTTACTAGAAATAGAGTAGCCGCAGTGGTGCAAATGGGTGGATGGGACTAGCTAACTTGAGTATGTACTTAGCATCTCCTTCCACTTCCTGTGGCTACATTTAGAGCTAGCATGGGCATGTCTGCTCGAGCTGGAAATTACATCTTCCAGCTCAAGAGTAGACACACCTTTAGAGAACATGTCCCCAGCAAGTAGATGACAAGTGACATAATAGGGACAGTATTAATCAGTGTTTCATTAACTTCCTAATATTTCATGTTCCTCTGTCATCAGTTCCCAGTACTCTTCCAAAACCACTGACTCTTCCATGAGGTACCCCAACCTTCTGAGAGTCTGTTTGGCCAAACTGGCACCCCACAACCCCTATTCAAAGTCTCGAATACAAAACGATTCCTATATACGCCCACCTGCATCTGTTTGTAGTTATGGGAATGTCTTATCTTGCAAGCAGTTCTGTGTTCCTTCTCTGTTTTGATTTTTTCCCCCTAGGTGATGGAACCTGTTTTATTATTCAGCAAGATCTTGATCACGTAATTGACCTCACAGAAGCAGATTGTGACCCTGTATACAAGGTAATGGCTAAGTCTGCTTATCATTGACCTGAGTAACAGCAAGGGGGAAATAAAAGTGCCACCCTGCCATGGCTGCCATTGTCTGGTGATTTGGCAACCAGCAGAGCTGTCACCTTTCTGAAAAGTCAATTTTTAAATTTATTTTTGTATTTGAATAATTTAACTCTTTACAAAAACAAATCCTTCGGTCACCTGGCTAAGGAGCAGTAGCGTAATTTTGCCCCTCTCAAATGGGGAAACTGAGGCGGGGGTTAAGTAACTTGTCCATTGTCAGAGAGCTCTGATTACAACTTGGGAGCCTCTACTTCTGCATTCAGGCCTGTCTGTTTTAAAGGGCAATTCTGTTTAGAAAAGTGGTGCCATTTTTACAGAAATCCTTACTTAGCTGAGCTGCCCACTGTTCATATTTGGAATCACATCAGCTGATTTCAGAAACCATGAGTTTTTGCTACCCTTTATTTCCATAAACCCCACTGAGCTAACACAGCTGTTGGAGAGGGTGCTGGATTAGCATCCTGTTTCATACAGCCGTGGTATTGATGCTTAGGGCTTCTTGTAACCAGGTTCCAGTTGCAATGCCATACCTTGCCATCTGTTGTAACAATACATCACCTTGAAGGCAGTGTAGGCCAGCATACCTGAGTGCAGCATTTGGCCTGCAGACTTGTAACTGGTGGTGATGTGTGAGCAAAAGAAATCTATCTTTTTTTCTTAGGGTCTGTCTACACTACAGAGGAAGATCGAAGCTGCTGTTGTCGATCTTCTGGGGTTTTAATTAGTGGGTCTAGTTAAAACAGCTAATTTGAACTGAGAGGGGCATGCTGGTCGATGCTGGTAGTCCTGCTTTCAAGAGGAGTAAGGGAAGTCAAAGGGCGAGTGTTCTTCCTTTGACTTCCTGCAGTGTAGACAGTTCCAAAAGCCGACTTAAGGTACTTTGACTTCAGCTACGCAGTTAACATAGCTGAACTTGCATATCTTAATTCAACCTTTTCCCGTAGTAGAGACATACCCTCAGATCTGACAGAAGGTCTGTCATGTAAACGGAGTGTGTTTGATCAGTCATCTTTGAAACAATTTCAAATCCAAAACACCTTGTGTCTAAAAGTTGTTGCTCACTGATTATAAAGCACTTAGCTATCACACTATAGACCCCAGGTGCTATTACACAGTCATCTTTATAATGGCACAGCTGAAATAAAAACATGCATGCGAACCAAGAAACATGCCCAATAGTGCTGTTCAACAGGACTTACTAATGTATTCTCTTCCCTCATCCTCCAGTGAATCTTGAGGGGAAACTGCTGCATTTTCAGCTAGTTGTGGTGTTCTATGGTTAGTTTAAGAGCTAATACTTTTTCAAAGGTTGCTGATTTCTTTCCTTCCCATCTCAGAAAATAAAAACATTCAAATGTTCCCATTTTTCTTCAGGCTTTTTCTCAGTTCAGAGCCCACTACAATATAGCATTTGGGGAAGTACATGGGGTTTTGTCAGTAGCAAGCTACTCTGTCCACGGTGATACCGGTAGGGTTTCTAATTGTTAACACATGGAGATATCTTCCTTTTTGGACATCTAGGGACAATTATCGTTCCAAGAATGTCTGACATGACTTTGAAGCCCTAACAATCAAGGGAGATGTTAAAGGCCAAATGTTGATACATTCACTGTATATTGCAGTAGCTCATAGCAGTTCCAGTCAAAGATTGGAGAGGCCCATTGTCCGGAAGGCTATCCAAACAATGAGGGTTGGAGGGAGTTCCCTGCCCAATACAGCTATGTTTCCATTATGAGTTGTCAAGCAGCCCCAGCTGATCTCTCATCTTTCCAGTGGCCTGTTACTGTGATTTGTAGGTCTCATGGGGGAGATTTGTTTAAGGAGGGATTTAAGAGGATGGAAGTTTTTGGCCATGCATATGGGGTTGCACAGGAGAAACTACAAAGGCAGACGAAGATGATGTTCATGAAAGCGATTTTATTTTTAAATATTTTCATTTCCTTCTAGGTTGCTACATGGGAGAAACAGATTTATACATGCTGCAGAGATGGGGTGGTGAGGAGATACCAGCTTTCTGACCTCTGAGCATTTGAGGGTTATGGAAAACAGATAAATTCAGAACTGAGCTAAAGTCTGGCTAGGTTTGAACCTAAGCTATGTAGCACTTCGAAATAAAAGTAATGCTAGCTTTCTGTGATTGTACAGTATATACGAAACGTGTGTGTATATATAAGCTGGGAGAACACTTACGCTAAAAATCTAAGAACAAGGCTGTACATGGAATTCTTGATCTGCTGCTTATTAAAACCAAAGTTCAGACAAGTCTCTTCCAGTAAGCTGCTTATAGAAGATTTTAGCATAAGATCTTTTGTATATGCAATATATTTACAGAACTGTTTTCAACATTTAGTGAGCAATTTTGGTATTTCGAAGAGAAGACTGATTTGGAGGCTGGAGAGAGAAGAGGTCTAAAGGTTACTGTACTGCAGAATTGATTGAAATAAAGGGATTGACTTTTGTTAACTTCTGTGTAGAGAAGTTCGTGCATTTTCAAAATTGCTAATTTCAAAGCAAAACCACTCTGTCCATGCCATATTCAATTTTTCGTAATCTTTCTTGTGACTATCATGAATAACAAAAAGTATGATTATTTTGTGAATGTAATGAGCAGCTACGATTTGATCTTAGATGAAATTTGAGATTTTAGTTTGATCTTCACTTAAATGAAATACATATGTTCTTGGGCAATTAAAATATATCCAGTTGTAGTTAAAGCCATTACAGTGAAGACCACATTAAAATTCCACCTGTTACTTTTAAATCAATCAGTAATTGTATAGCTCATATATGGGGAAAAATGTTTTTTTTTCCTCAGAGGCAGTCTGCCATTATTTGAAATCCTTTCTCAGCTAGATGTACAATCCTGTGGACTCTGGTCTATCCACGCAGTTTGTGTGCATGTATTTGTAAATTACAGTGCTAGCTCATGATATCCAAGAGTGAACAGTGGGCTAAGATTCAGGAACTCCAGAAATCAAATTCAGCTGATTCACTGTGTGGCCTTGAACAAATCACTGAATATCTGTGGCTTGGTTTCCTCAGCTATAAAAAGGGAGTGAAATGTTACTATCTTATGGACAATCAAAATTGTCATGAAAATTTAGCCCACATACAAAATCTTTCCTACTTTTCACTCCTAAAATCCACTAGACCCAGCTGAATTTATGATGGCCGAGTTAATGTGTGTAAAGTACTCTGAAGACAAGTAACCATTTACTCTTAAATAACTAACACGGTGCATGCTATAGTGGATTGGCTTATTAAACTGCAACAAGGCTCTATCCAATCTAGTTCACTATTTGCTTGTAAGACTTTTGTCCTCCCTCCCTGCCATTGATGGTTACCGTCACACCCAAGGAACCACAAATGTGTGTGATGAGCTAGGCGGTGTTGGTGAATGAATGCACACTAGGGCAGGGTGTTTGGTGCTATGCAGCTCTACTCCCTGCTGCAAGGAATGCCCTACAAGGCAGATTTTCACACCCCTGCCCCAGTGGGCCAGGGGTGTGGGAGGGCTCTGCTGAAGCCGTGCAAGGGGAGAACTGATAAAAGAAGGTGGCCTCACACAGCAGGGTGGATGAAGGGGTGGGGCCACCTGAGGGAAGGGTCAGGGTTCAGTGCTGTTGGGGGGCGGGGGAGGGAGGCTCTGCAATGAGTCAGCTGGGCCACTGCCCCTAGGAGCTGGGGGGTGCTCAGTGGCTCCTTTATTCTCCCTGAGTTTGCAGCCCCTTCCCCGCACACCTCAGGTTCCGGGGCCGAGGGGAGGGGAGGGAAGAGCCACGCAAGGCCCCGAGAAGCAAAGAAAAGGGGAGGGGGGTGTAGTCCGGAAGTGGCGTATGCGCCCGGAAGTGGGATGCGGGAAAGAACTACGGCTTCCACAATCCCCAGCGCGGCGGCGGCCATAGCAACGGGGACGCGGGGCCGACAGCGCCGGCCGCCATGGGGCAGGATTACTACGCGGGGCTGGAGCTCAGCCGCACCGCCAAGGACGCTGACATTAAAAAAGCGTAAGTGGCGGAGGGGGAGTTCGCACCGCACCTCTGCCACGGGCCTGTCGGTGCCGGAGGGGGGGCACCTCTGCCACGGGCCTGTCGGTGCCGGGGGCACCTCTGCCACGGGCCTGTCGGTGCCGGAGGAGGGGCACCTCTGCCAGGGGCCTGTCGGTGCCGGAGGGGAGGGGGCACCTCTGCCAGGGGCCTGTCGGTGCCGGAGGGGGGGCACCTCTGCCACGGGCCTGTCGGTGCCGGGGCACCTCTGCCACGGGCCCGTCGGTGCCGGAGGAGGGGGCACCTCTGCCAGGCCCGTCGGTGCCGGAGGAGGGGCACCTCTGCCAGGGGCCCGTCGGTGCCGGAGGAGGGGCACCTCTGCCAGCCCTGTCGGTGCCGGAGGGGGCACCTCTGCCAGGGGCCTGTCGGTGCCGGGGGCACCGGTGCCCGGGGGCACCTCTGCCAGGGCCTGTCAGTGCCGGGGGCACCTCTGCCAGGGGCCTGTCGGTGCCGGGGGCACCTCTGCCAGCCTGTCGGTGCCGGAGGCACCTCTGCCAGGGGCCTGTCGGTGCCGGAGGGGGCACCTCTGCCAGGCCTGTCGGTGCCGGGGGCACCTCTGCCAGGGGCCCTGTCGGTGCCGGAGGGGGCACCTCTGCCAGGGCCTGTCGGTGCCGGGGGCACCTCTGCCAGGCCCGTCGGTGCCGGAGGAGGGCACCTCTGCCAGCCTGTCGGTGCCGGGGGCACCGGTGCCGGGGGCACCTCTGCCAGGGGCCTGTCAGTGCCGGGGGCACCTCTGCCAGGGGCCTGTCGGTGCCGGGGCACCTCTGCCAGGGGCCCTGTCGGTGCCGGAGGGGGCACCTCTGCCAGGGGCCCTGTCGGTGCCGGAGGGGCACCTCTGCCAGGGGCCTGTCGGTGCCGGAGGGGGCACCTCTGCCAGGCCCGTCGGTGCCGGAGGGGGCACCTCTGCCAGGGGCCTGTCGGTGCCGGAGGGGGCACCTCTGCCAGCCCTGTCGGTGCCGGAGGGCACCTCTGCCAGGCCCTGTCGGTGCCGGAGGGGCACCTCTGCCAGCCCGTCGGTGCCGGAGGGGGCACCTCTGCCAGGGGCCTGTCGGTGCCGGAGGGGAGGGGGCACCTCTGCCAGGGGCCTGTCGGTGCCGGAGGGGGCACCTCTGCCAGGGGCCTGTCGGTGCCGGAGGGGGGGGGGCACCTCTGCCAGGGGCCTGTCGGTGCCGAGGGGGGGGCACCTCTGCCAGGGGCTGGCAGTGTCAGGGGCAGGCCAGGTGCCTGGAGTGATGGTGACTGCACTGACGTACCATCCACTTGCCCAAAATATTCAGCATGTTGGAGGCTCAGGCCACAAATCCGTACAGGGAGTTGCATTTAGGTGCTACCGGTTAAACCTCTCTAGTCCAACACTCTCTGGTCTGGCAATATCCGTGATCCGGCGTGATTTTAGTTAGCCTGAAGTCCACTTATCATGGGTGGAGCCAAGTTTCCCGCGGTCCCATAACGTTTGTTTACAGCCACTAGTCCTGGTTCTCAGTGTTCTGTTATTTAGCTCTAATTGACCCCTGAATGTCTTCTAAGAGCCCAGTAAGCAGTGGAAGTGTTGGTAACAATGCTAGACAATATTGACCTCCTGTGCAACGGCAAATTCTCTGGATTGGCACCAATCAGGTACCAAGGGTGCTGAACTAGACAGGTTCAACCTGTTGTGATTTCCTCTGTCAGACAGGCAGAGAGACAGGATCTTGAAACCAGACTTTGCAATATGCAAATGAACTCAGTTTGAAAACACTAGGGGCTATGTCTACACTCGCGGCTTCTTGTGTGAGTAATATGCAAATGAAATGCGGCTAAGCGTGGAATATTGCCGAGCCTCATTTGCATACCTAATGAGCCACCATTTTTTTTCAGAAGAGGCTCTTGCGCAAGAAGGAGTGTCTACACTGCCCCTTCTTGCGCAAGAAAAACTCTCTTGCGCAATGCCGTTCTTCCTGAAAAGTAATAGGTGTAACGGCATTGTGCAAGAAGGTTTTTCTTGCGCAAGAAGGGGCAGTGTAGACGCTCCTTCTTGCGCAAGAGCCTCTTCTGAAAAAAATGGTGGCTCATTAGGTATGCAAATGCAGCTCGGCGATATTCCACGCTTAGCCTCATTTGCATATTACTCGTGCAAGAAGCCACGAGAGTGTAGACATAGCCTAGGATAAAACTCTTACTTTGCAAGAAGGGCAGGATTGGGCCCTAGTCCTACACACCCATTTTGCTGATAATTCAGGATTGTTAACAAAAAATTCATTTAATTGAATAGCGCTTCAGTTTGCTTGTCAAAAAAGCATCTAACTGTGCCCACGGTGGGGCTGAAGCCCCTCTCCCCCCATTTCTCTTTTGTAGCTACCGGAAACTAGCATTGAAGAACCATCCTTTAAAAAATAAAGAACCTTGGGCGCCGGATAAATTCAGGCAGCTCGCAGAAGCCTACGAAGTGCTGAGTGATCGTAAGTAGGAACATCTTTCTCTTCCCACAGATAAACCGTGCAGTTCAAGGAGAAGGATTGGAAAGTCATATCCAAGTACAGAGTACACTTACTGCAGGGGGATTTCATTAGGCACATCATGTCCTCTGGTTTGTTGCCATGCTGGTTAGCTTTTATACCTCTGTCTGGCTGTCCATGTCAGTTACTTAATTGTTTATCTATTGCATGCAGCACTGATCCCTGCTCCTGCAGTCTGATCCTGGCTGGTGTATTTAGAGTGTGTTTGGAGACCTACTGACTTCACTAGCATGGATTCAAGGGCCTGCCTGTGCTAGTCAGATTGCAGAAGCAGGGCCCAATGCAATGCGGTGGCTAAGAGAACTAGCATGAACCTTGGGTGTAGAAGTAGGGACGTTATATTATCTCTGTTTACAGCACTGGAGAAACCGTTGCTGGAAAACTGTCTCCAGTTCTGGTGTCTTCACTTCAAAGAGGATCCTGAAAAATTGGAGAGTGGAGAAAAGAGCTCTCATGTTTCAAGATCTGGAAAACATGCTTTATAGTAGGAGTAAATGCATCTTAATCTGTTTAGATTTAGCAAAGAGATAATTAAGAGGTGACTTGATCATGGTCTGTGACAGTGGCTCTCAACCTACCTTGACAACTGCACCCGGGTCAGCTTTCTGATTTGTCTACCACAGTGGTTTTCAAACTTTTTTTTCTCATGATCCAGTTGAAGAAAATTGTTGATGTTTGTGACCCAACATTATTTAACTAGAGTGTGGGTTCCAGAGTGGGGCTGAGGATGAGAGCTTTGGGTTGTAGGAGGGGGCTCTGGCTTTGAGGCTGTGGCAGGAAGTGCTTACCTTGAACGGCTCCTGGTCAGCAGTGCAGCAGGGGTGGTAAGGCAGGCTTCCTGCCTCTCCTGACATTGCAGACCATGCTGCACCCTAGAAAGAGCCAGCAGCAGGTTCCCAGCCAATGGGAGTGTAGAGTTAGTGCACAGGGCAGAGGCAGTGCCTGGAGCTGTGTGTGCTCTGCCCGCCATTCCACCTAGGAGCTGGGCCTGTTGCAGACTGCTTCTGGGGCACAGCACAGTCTATGGTGCCAGGATAGGCAGGTAGCTGCCTTAGCATCCTCACTGGTCACCTGATCACCCTGCAGCAACAGGACCCAGTGCCTGACATTCCATGACCCAGTACTGGGTTGTGACCCGTAGTTTGAAAACCACTGGTGTATAGAGCAGTATAAGCAAGTCATTGTGTGTACGAAATTTTAGTTTGTACTGGCTTCACTAGTACTTTTTATGTATCCTGATGTAAAACTAGGCAAATAGCTAGATGAGTTGCTGCCCCCCTTGGAAGACCTTTGTGTACCCCCAAGGGTACATGTACCTCTGATTGAGAACCACTGGTCTATGAGTATTTACATGTGCATATAATCTCTCTCGGGTCTCACTAGACTGTCAGGACTGGAGATACAGAAGATTACAGTCTCTGCAGGAATCTAGGCCCATATTGGGTTTATCCAAACTATGGTGTTAAAGTGAGTTTGGATTTTTAGCATGAGTGAAAAGCCCGAAGAATGTAAAAGGTTGAGGTGAAACTACGAAACAAAAGTTATTTGTGTTCAACCTGAGGTGACCCTTAAAATATCAGTGTCGTCTTTTGTAAAGTTTGGGTTGAGGTCACAGTAAAAAAGAAAGCGGGGATTAATTGGGTACCATGCGCTGTGTATAATTGTGTACCATGTGCTGTGTATAACTGGTGTGTTTCGTTTATTATAAGAAATGTGTAGTTTAGTAGTTAGAAAGCAATATGTCTAAATGAGATTAAGAAGGAAACCTTTAAGAAAGAGACCCAGCATTGTTCAGTGTATAAAAAAGCAAAGTTTTTTAGAGTTCTTTGTCAGAGCTTTTCCTAACCACTCTAGAGTCACACTATGATAGCAAGGTACTTCCCACGCCTGATCCTCTTGCGAGCACTTTGCCCAGTTATTGTAACTGCATTGGCATTGGGGTATAGAATATAGGTGTGTATATGCTTATGTTTGTATTTTGGATGTAATTTACCCCTAGCAGCCTTTGGAACTAATAAAGGAATCCTTGTGTGAAAACTGTGTCATGGGAAACTTTAATGAGCTTATTAGGAAAATGATTTGTAACAGACTTCTCTGTGGTTCCATTCTGGGTCTTGGATGACAGCTGGGTAGATGAGAAGAGGGTATCAACTTCCTTTCCCTGGATCATTCAGTGTATCTCCGTTCCCCAGCTGGGAGAATGATCCTTTAAGATTGGTTCTAAGGATGCGACTCCTATAGGAAGTTGATACCACACTGGTGCAATAGCATCCTTTCTGTTACTTCTGGCTTTCTGAAGTCAAGTAGAATGCTTAATGATGGCTTTGGGCAACTGAACCCAGGATCAAGCAAAGACCTGAATCTAGAACATTATACTTTAATCTGACACAAATGATCAAAGCTTTTGCACATCTACTAATGCCTCTTTCTCCCTTAGCTGTGAAGAGGGCCATCTATGATAAATTTGGAGAAGAGGGTCTCAAAGGAGGGATCCCCTTGGAATTTGGGAGTGAAAACCCCTGGTCTGTTGGCTATGTGTTTCATGGCAATGCTGAGAGAGTCTTCAAGGAGTTCTTTGGTGGCGATAATCCCTTTGCCGGTAAGTATAATCCCTTCCTCATATGCTTCATGGTGTGCTTTTATGGTGATTGTCCCAAGTATAGTCTCTTCAACAGAACCAACCCTGTCGTTGTCAAGAAGTGGGTTAAAGTTTTGCATAGTCACCTGGAAACCAGACCCTGTGCTTTTGCCTTTACCACCATCAGGCCTCAAGAATTCCACTTTGAAGGTTGGTTTACCTGACCTGTTACCCCGCCCCATATCTCCATGGAAGCGTTGTTGGGCAGTGCTTTAAACCACACATGTAGAACTTGTCATGTCTTCCCCAGAATCCAGTACTGTCTCTTGAAAATTCCTTGGGCCAAATAATGGTAACTACCATAATCTTGAGACCCAGAGATTTTAATGCCATGCTGCGGCCAGCCACTAGGTGGTGATAAAGAGTCGTAAAGCAGGTCTTCAGTTTCTCCAGTAATTGAGACCATCAGTACTGAGACATTCTCAGCCTCAGATTACTCATGTGTGTGTCTCCTTCATGAAAGCACACCGTGGTCTAAGCTGAGGTCGGGACACTCACAAGGTCTGATGGAAAGGTTTCTTCCCAGTCTGGTGAAGTTTTCAAACAAACTGAAGCCTTTATATTGTAAATCTGCACAAGTAAATTTACAGTCCTTTTGGGGAGGTCCCAGGGTCAGGTCCCAAAGAATTGCTACAATTTACAACAAACAGCCATACTGAAAGCAAGAAGGAGGTTGTTAGGGGTAAGGTACCTGTCTGGCAGTCAGGTGACGTAGGGTTTGTTCCCTATTTTGCCATTGACTCACTTGGCAGCCTTGGTCAAGTCACTTAACATCACTATGCCTCAGTTTATTTAAATGGGGCTAATAATTCTTATTGTCTCACCTCTCAGAGGGGTTGGGAGGCTTACTTCATAAATGTTGTCAGTCCTTGAATGGAAGGCATCTCAGGAGAGCAAAGTCTAGTTATTGATGTTAGGGCTTAGATGGTAGAATGAAAACGTCTAATGTTTATGTTTGATTAGAAAGGTGGGGGAAGGGGATTATAAAACTTTCCTAAACAAAGGGAGTGACAACAACTTCAGGGATTCCTGGAAGAAACAGGAATTCCTTTTCCATGAGCATAAATACACAATACATAAATAACCAGGGGGTTGTGCCCCCTGTTTGCTACACTTGTCAACCCCCGTCTTGCGGGGGGTAGGCAACCCCAGCTCTCTCCCTGGCCAACAGGGAGGGTTGACTGCGGTCATGCCAGCCCAGGCCATTTCTCGCTCCTCCTCCCCCCCGCCAGCCCAGGCCTCTTCTCTGTCCCCAGCTGCACCAGTTGCCCCCACTTGCCTCCAGCCTGGACTCTTTCTCTCCCACTTCCCGGGCCATGCCAGCCCAAGCCCTTTCTCCACTCTTCCCCGCCCACCCAGTTGCGCCAGCCTGGGCCCTTTCTCCTCTTTCCCCCCTACTCCCCGAGTTGCGCCAGCCCGAGCCCTTTCTCCTCTCTCCCCCCAGCCCCTGGCTGCACCAGTCTGGGCCCTTTCTTTCCCCCTCCCGTCCCCCCCCCCCCAGCTCTAACTCCCCTTGTCCCAGCTGAGGCTGTGCCAGGCCCCTCTCTGCCCTTGGCGGCTGGGGAAAACTGGGCCATGGCATGCCAGGCCCGGCTCTGCCTCCGCAGCTGGGGAAGTCCGGGCCATGGTGCACCAGGCCCAGCTCTGCATGTAGCCACTGGATAGGGCTGGGCTGGCAGTGGGTGGGGCTTGGCTCCAGGGATGGGCCCTGGGGTGGAAGGGGTGTTGCTGGGGGTGGTGCTTTATCTGCCCATGTCTACCCCCCCAGCCTGTGGACACTGTGACGTGTTGATGTCACTGTGTTGTCCCACAGGACATTATATATACATTTATATAACATATATAAATTCATGCTTTTCACATTCAGAACATTCAGAACATTTTGCAAACATTCACAGTTATCCTAGCAGGTAAAATGGTGAGATCACCCCCATTTTACAGAGAAACTGAAGCATGGGGAGATCTTTTTGAAAATTGCCTAAAGCCATCAGTGTCTTGGAGTGCCCCACTTGATGGGTGATTGATGTGAACCACCTTGAGCCTGATTTTCAGAGACACCAAGCACCCACAATACCATCTGAAATTGGTAAGAACTGGGTAGGGGAGGTTTGTGGGCATTTATGTTCAGCCCAGCATGCCTCAGGCTGGGCATCTTAAAACCGAGACACTTTTGACCTAAGTGACTTGCCCAAGGACAAAGAGGAGATTCAGTATCACAGTTGGGAGTAAAACGCAGGCATGCCTGTCTCCCAGACCTATGCTCAGCCTGCTAGCTCACACCACTCTCAGCTAATGGTGTGATTGCATCTAAATTTATTTCTGCATCATTGAACATAAGAATAGTCATCCTGAGTGAGACCACTGATCCATCTTGCCCAGTATCCTGTCTTCCAACAGTGGCTAGTGCCGGATGCTTTCAAAGGGAAGAACAGAAGACGGCAGTGATCAAATGATCCATCCCCTGTCATCCAGTCCCAGCCCTGGCAGTTAGAGGCTTAGGAACCCCCAAAGCGTGGGATTGCATCCACGTGCATCTTAACTAAGAGACATTGAAGGAACCAGCCTCCTTCTCTAACTCTTTTTTGAACTCTGTTATAGTTTTGGCCCTTACAACATCTCCTAGCAATGAGTTCTATAGATTGACTGTGCTTTGTTTGAAGATGTTCTCCCTTTTGCTTGTTTTAAACCTGCTGCTTATTAATTTTATTGAGTGACCCATGGTTCTGTTGTTATGTGAAGGGGTAAACAGTATTTCCTTATTCATGTCATACCATTCATGATTTTATAGACCCCTGTCATATCTCTCTTTAATCATCTCTTTTCCAAGATGACCAATCCCAATCTGTTTAATCTCTCCTCATATGGAAGCTCTTCCATACCTCTAATCATTTTTGTTGCCCTTCTCTTTTCCCAGTTTTCCATTTATATTGTATCTCTTTTCAGATGAGGCGACTAAAATGGCATGCAGTGTTCAAGGTGTGGAAGCCCCATGGATTTATATCATAGCACTGTTATACTAACTGTCGTCTTATCTGTCCTTTTCCTAATTGTCCGTATCATTATGTTCGTTCTTTACTGCCGCTACACACTGAGCGGATGTCAGAGCTACGCGTGATGACTCCGAAATCTCTCTTGTGTGTAACAGCTCATTTAGACCCCTTCGTTTGTATGCACAGTTGGGATTCTGTTTTCCCATATGCACAGAATTCTTCACTCCAGATGGATCTGAGGTGAACATGACATTCGGGGGGCTGCGAGGAAAAGGGGTGGCAAAGCAGGACCCCCCAATTGAGCGAGATCTCTACCTGTCACTGGAGGACCTGTTCTACGGATGCACCAAGAAAATTAAGATTTCTCGCAGGGTAAGGAAAGATGGGGACTGAATTAGATGTAAGCCTGAATCGGTGTCATTAGGGGTATGATGGCTGCAGGAAGGGAGTCTGTAGTGGAAGAGCACTTCCTTACCACTGGGCTGGGTTGTATGTTTCACTAGAAGCCAGGGCATTGGAAGTTTCACTGAAATCTGGGGATGTGACTGATTAGTATATTCTGTGGTAGTGTTTTCCAAGTCCCAGGCGACAGGGGGAAGGACAGCTGGGGAGTAGCCTGCTCCGTGAGTGGTGCAGGGCAGATCAGGCTCACTCGCACTGAATAGAGCAATAGATTCAGGCAAGACCCCGATAGCCAGCTTCAGGGCTTTCCCTGGTGCTGAGGGACCCTGTCCTACTACCAGAACGCAGGAGGCCCTGCTGGAAGTTTTGTCCCATGCAGCATCAAGCAGGGTACAGGAAAAGGTTGGGCTTCCATAGCTTTGACATAACAGATTTGGGACTCATTGCCTGCCATCAACAAGGCTCGGAGGGGTTGGTGGGTTGTGCTGGCAATCAGACTGCCTTGAAATTAACAAAAAACAATCCCCAAACATGAAGTCCAGTGACTCACTGGTAGCTCACTAAGGTCCAAGGGAAATTCAGTGCAAATATTAACCTTTGTGGCAGACTCCAGTGAGGTAGCACAGGAGTAACTGGGAGCCACATTTGTCTCCAAGTGGCCTGCTTTTCCATCCATCCTGTTGTGCCCTCTGTGTGTTTTGCCCCTTTCCCCCAACCTTTTTCAGGGGGCCCAGTCTTGTTTGGTCCCAAGATGCTACTGTAATAACCCAGTTTGCCAAGATGTCTAAGCACAGAAGCTCTGCAATTCAAGCGAGTAACTGATTTTGGCTTCTAAAGACAATTGTCCACACGGCTGGTGCTGTATCACTGGCATCCTTGCCAATCAAAGGCCCAAGTTGCCTAGAAACAGATCAAACTGGATGGCCCCAATCAGCTGTTTCAAACCCTAGGTGATGAATGAAGACGGTCACACGTCCACCATCAGAGATAAGATCTTAACGATTGACGTGCAGCCAGGGTGGAAGCCAGGCACCAGGATTACCTTCCAAAAAGAAGGAGACCAGGTAACTTACAAAGACTGTCGGATGCTCTTGCTATAACTGCTGGACACAATGTCATCAATACTGCCTGGAACATTCACTGTTTGCTGATACCTTGTGTTTCTGTTGCACGATCTAAATGTGCTGACAAACACTAACCAACAAAAAAACCAACAAATGGTCTGGTAGCACTTTATAGACTAACAAAACATGAAGGTAAGTGTAGCAGTCGGTGGGTTTCCGGTATAGGGTGGTGGAAATTTGTCCATTATTTAACTGTACTGTAGTGTCCAGAAAGTGGATTTCTCGTGTGGACTGGTCCACAGGTATCATGAGCTTTTGTGGGCACAGCCCACTTCTTCAGATGACCGGAGTTTTGAGTTTAGGATGTGCAGACCCAAAATAAATAGGAGAGAAGGGGGGGAAATAAAAAAAGAAGGGGGTGGGAGACAGGGAGCTAGAGGGAATCAGTAAGTATCTGAAGATTGGGTAGTTAAAACAAAGCAGATAAGAATCAAAAGTCAATTGATAGTATCCTTCCTGCCATAGGAGTCTACACAAAGAGCTGTTTGCACCTTCAACGACTGTTAAGTTGATAGTGCCCCAACCATCCTTCATCACGACTGAGTCCATTAGCATGTGAATTGAATTTGCTGATGAACTCTAATTCCAATGTTTCTCTGTGTATCTGGCTAGTAGAACTGGTTTGTGACAAGACAGCCACTTGAAGATCTTTCAAACTGTGATTAGGAAGATTCAAGTGTTCCCCAATAGGTTTCTGTATGTTTCCTTTACGTGTATCTGATTTGTGTCCATTGATTCTTTCCCGCAGAGACTGTCCAGTTTGTCCAATATATATAGCAGTGGGGCATTGCTGGCATTTGATGGCATAGATCAAATTACTGGATGTGCAGTCAAATAACCTTTTGATTTGGTAGCTTATGTTGTTGGCTCCAGTGATGAATTCGCTAGTATAGATATGTGGGCAGAGTTGGCATCGTGTTTGGTTGCAGGGCTGGGTTCCTGGATGCTTATGATGTGGTTGTGTGGCATGGTTACCGGAAAGAATTTTTCAGGTTGGGAGGTTGTCTGTAAGCAGAATAGACTTTTCTCCCAAGGCCTCTGAGAGTGAGGGATCATTTTCCAAGATGGGTTGTAGATTGTGTGTAATGTGCTGGAGGGGGGTCTGAGTTGTGGACTATAGGTAAGAACAAGAGGAGTTCTGTTATTTTCTCTTTTGGGTCTGTCTTGAAGTAGTTCATGTTTGGATACTTTTTTGGCTCTGTCAATTTGTTTTTTCACTTCTGCAGGTGGGTATTTCAGTTTTAGGAATGCTCTGTAAAGATCCTGTAGGTGATTGTCTCTGTCTATGAGGTTGGAGCAAATCCGGTTGTATCTTAGGGCTTGGCTGTATACAGTGGACTGAGAAATGCACCTGGGATAGAAGCTGGAGGCATGAAGGTAAGTGTAGCAGTCGGTGGGTTTCTGGTATAGGGTGGTGGAAATTTGTCCATTATTTAACTGTACTGTAGTGTCCAGAAAGTGGATTTCTCATGTGGACTGGTCCAGGCTGATGTTGATGGTGGGGTAGAAGTTGTTGAAATCCTTGTGAAATTCTTCAAGAGTCTCTTTTCCGTGGGTCCATATGATGAAGATGTCATCGATGTAGCGTAAGTAGAATATGGGTGCTAGGGGGCGAGAACTGAGGAAACGTTGTTCAAGGTCAGCCATAAAGATGTTGGCATATTGTGGTGTCATGCAAGTGCCGCTGACTTGGAGATAGAAATTGTCTCCGAATTGGAAGTAGTTCTGGGTGAGGACAAAGTCGCAGAGCTCTTTTAATCAGGTGTGCAGTGTTGTTATCGGGGATGGTGTTCCTGATGGCCTGTAATCCGTCTTCATGTGGAATGTTGGTGAAAAGGGCTTCTACATCCATGGTGGCCAGGATGGTATTTTCAGGTAGATTACTGATGTTTTGAAGTTTCCTCAGGAAGTCAGTGGTGTCGCGGAGGTAGCTAGGAGTGCTGGTGGCATAGGTTCTGAGGAGGGAGTCGATATAGCCAAATAATCCTGTGGTGAGTGTGCCAATGCTTGAGATGATGGGCCATCCAGGATTACCAGGATTGTGTATTTTGGGTATCAAATAAAAAGTTCCTGGTTGGGGACTAGAGGAGGTGTTAGTGTAAATTTGTTCCTGAGTACCATCAGAGAGCTTCACGAGCAGTTTTTTCATGTTTTTTGGTATTCCTTAGTGGGGTCACAGGAGAGAGGCCTGTAGAATCTGGTATTGGTGAGTTGTCTGTTCGCCTCCTGTTCATAATCTGTCCTGTTCATGATGACTACAGCGTCTTCTTTGTTGGCCTCTTTAATTATGATGTTAGGATTGGTGTTGAGGCTGTGAATAGCATTGCGTTCTGCATGACTGAGGTTGTATGTTATGTGTTGTTGTTTGCTGCTGATGTCAGCTCGAGCGCATTTGCGGAAGCAGTCGATGTAGAAATCAAGACTTTTGTTACGCCCGTTGGTGGGGGTCCACATAGAAGCCTTCCTCTTGTGGGATTGGCAGGGGGGAACAGTGAGGTCAGTATGTTGTATATTGGCGTGTTGGAAATATTCCTTCAGGTGGAGGTGGCGAAAATAGGATTCCAGATCCCCACAGAACTGAATCATATTTGTGGGTGTGGTGGGGCACACTGACAACCAAAAAGTCACAAAACATGCCTGAACCATTAGGTCTATTTTAAGATGAAGCACAGAGAGTCTATGGGGCAGATTTTTTATATTGCCTAAGGGCTTTAGGTACACAAGTCCCATGCAGGAGCCAGTCTTAGCACCTACAGAGGCTCCTGCCATCAAACCACATAACCTCCCTGCCTCAGTTTCCCCATCCGATAACCCTCCCCTACCTCAGCAGGGCATTGTCAGGATTAACTAATTTAGATTTGTTGGATGCTTTGATGATGAGGGGCCTGACTCTCCACTGAGATCCAGCCCTGTGGTTCTGCTCAGGCCTTCTTGAGGGCCCAGAATCCATTTGCACGTAGCCAGCTAGGCATTCCTCTGGCACTGGAGGACCATAAAACTAAAGCTGCTGGCCTGAAGCCGAAGGAGGTGGCCTCTGTATTCCCTGCCCCCTATTTAGCAGATGTCGGGAGAAAGGGGAGCCTGGCCAGTGGAAAAGAGTCGAGCAGCCTCTTGGCTGCTGTTGCTGTCACTGGGGTTGGGCTGGCACAGACAGCCCTCAGGACTGGGGAGCCGTAACTGAGAACCAGGCCCCAGAAATGCAGGATGTTAAAGTTGTCGGGTGAAAGTCACCCCATACAGAGTGTGCGCACCAGGCTCAGGCTTCACTTCACACATCCTATTTGAGTGCTTAAGTGGGATTTAGCTGAACCATGTGGCGTGTCCTGGCCCTCTGCATGGGGTGAAGGGAGAGCATGTAGCAGTGGTCAGTACAGAAATTATATCCAAAAAACTACATTAAAAGAATGACCTTAAGGTTGCAAAATCAAGCTATTAGCCGGGAATGGACAACAGGAGGTGGATCTTTTGTTCTGCTCATTCCCTCTGAAGTACCCAGCACTGGCCACTGTTGGAAAACTACTGAGTCGGATGGACCATTGGTTTGACCCAGCATGACCATTCTTATGTTCTCATGTTAAGCGTTCATTTGCTGGGAAATTCCAGAATTAAGGTTGCTTGTGCAAGAATGTTCTTTTGGTGGCTTCAGTAATTGGTTTTTTGCAAATTTGTGATCTCTCATCTAAATACAATAATTACTCGTTTAACATGTACCCACTTAACACGTTTTCACGATAGCACGATTTTTTTTTAGGGAACATTTTTTGAATAACATAACTGTCCCCGAAATAACACGAAAAAAAATCAAGTGGTGGACTGCTTCGTGCGGCGGTATAAATTATGAAAACAGCAGTAATACAGTAGACTTCCGATAATCCGGTGTACCGGGAGGTACTATAAGGCGGCTGTGACGGGTCTGCCGGGACCCGCACTGCGTCCGGCGGGGGCCGGGGTCGGAGGGGAATGGCACGGTGAGCGGCGAACCCTCCGCCACTTTGCAGGGAGGCGGGGGAAGCCCCGCGCAGCCGCCAGCGACAAGCCGGCTGGGAAAACCCAGCTGTCGGCCTGCAAGCGGGGGCGAAGGAGAGGGGGCGAGGCATCTGGGGAGCCCACGTCTTCAGACGCCTCGTCCCCTCTCCTCCACCCCTGCTTGCAGGCCGGCGGCTGGGTTTCCCCAGCTGGCCTGTCGCCGGTGGCTGCGCGGGGCTTCCTCCGCCTCCCTGCAAAGCGGCGGAGGGTTCGCCGCTCGCCGCGCCGTTCCCTGCCGACCCCCCCCTCGCCGGATGCAGTGCGGGTCCCGGCAGACCTGTCACGGGGGCATATTCCCAGCCCAATCCCCCTACCCTCTCCTCCCCTTCCCTTCCCCAGAGCCTAACACCTCCCCTCCCTGCTGTAACTCAGTCCCCTTTCTCCCCCAACCTTATGTCCCGGTCCCAGGGCAGCTGCCTGTGCTCAGCAGCCAGTTGCTAGCAGTGCACGCTGGAGCCGTGAGCGCACATGCGGCTCACAGCAGCCCAGCCGAGAGAGTGGCTGACCGGAGCACTTCCGGGTTTCAGGTGATGCTGGACAACTGGATGCCGGACAATTGGAGTTTTACTGTACAGTACATTGTCTAATGTTGACATTGACGACTCAGCACCAACAGAAAATTGACTTCGACACTACTGCTTGAAACGCAACCCCCACCTTTTCCATTATTTTCAATGGGAAAATTGACCCCACATAACACGTTTTCGCTTAGCACGATCATTTTCTGAAACGTATCTACCATGTTAAATGAGGAATTACTGTAGTACAGAAGAAGTACCAGTTTTCCTGTAGCAGAACCAGTTATCTTACTTTATTATGTTTACAAATATTTTAAAGAGTCCTGCAATAAGGGAAAAGAAGAGTATGTAAGCAAGAACCAGCCAACTGAGAACCTGATTCTTTAACAAAAACAGCTTTTGTCCCAAATGTGTAGCAGATGTTAGAGTTTAAAAGGCCTTTGTATAAACAAAAGGGGTGCGTCTAGACTGGCAAGATTTTGCGCAAAAGTGGCCGCTTTTGCACAAAAACTTGCCAGCTGTCTACACTGGCCGCTTGAATTTGCGCAAGAACACTGACGATCTAATGTAAGATTGTCAGTGTTCTTGCGCAAGAACTCTGACGCTCTCGCTCAGGAAAAAGCCCTCTTGTGCAAGTGTTCTTGCTCAAGAGGGCCAGTGTAGACAGGGAAGGAATTTTTTGTGTAAGAAAGCCCCGATGGTGAAAATGGCCACCGGAGCTTTTTTGCACAAAATCGCGTCTATACTGGCCACGGATGCTTTTGCGCAAAAGCACTTTTTGTGCAAAAGCATCCGTGCCAATCTAGACGCTCTTTTGCGGAAATACTTTTAACGGAAAAACTTTTCTGTTAAAAGTATTTCCGCAAAATCATGCCAGTCTAGATGCAGCCAAAGTGTTTTAAACAAGCCAGTTAAAATCCTTTCCCTTTCTCAGTTGCTGAGGTTTTGCTTCCTTGTGTTTGTGATTACATGACCTCACTTCCCAGTATAGGTGCTGAAACTAGGGACGTGAGGGACTGCAGCAACCCCTGGCTTGAAGAGGTTTCCATTATATACAGGGTGTCCAGTTTGGTTCAATGGATCACAGAACCCCCACTACACTAATTGTTCCAGCCCCTCTGCTTCTCTGGCCTTCTTGAGAGGTCAGAAATAAGCCAAAAAAGGGGGCAAAGACCTGATTATCTTTCCCCCTAAACTGGGCCTGTGTTTGCCAGATACTGACCTGCTTCTTGGTTTATTGTATTTTAGGGCCCGAACATTATCCCTGCTGATATTATCTTCATTGTACAAGAGAAACTCCACCCAAGGTTTAAAAGGGAGGATGACAACCTGCTGTACGTAGCCACCATCCCCCTTGGTAAGGTAAGGGTGCTGATGAGGTGCCTGGGGCCTGATCCAGCTTGCCCATAGGAAAAGGGAGAGATGCACATTGACTCCAGTGGGAAATGGATGGTGTCTTTTCTTTTCTTACAAACCCTGCTGCCTTATGGGAAGGTATGATGACAGTAAACTGCATTGGAGGTGAAAGGAATCACCAGTTTATAATTGGACCAAACAGAGTCTGGGCCAGCCAATCAGACTGCTGGGAGGCTGCCTATTACTTACCATCTTAATTTTTAGCTTTTATTGATTAACTGTTCTTGAGTTGGCTGAAGTCATCATTGATCATACAGGAGAGAACAGAAGATCTGGGTGCCTCATTTTAATGCACTTGCGGTATGGAGTTTTGCATCTGCAGATACCACCATCATGCCTGCAAATACATCTAATTATCCCTGTGTGTATGTGCGTGTGTGTGCACGTATGCATGCACATACACTCTCCTGGTAGCTGTACATGCCAGTTAGATGTGCAATCACATGTATCAACTGTATGAAAATAAGGCCCCAGGAATTCAGTATATACAGTATTCTTTCTTTATTTAGTGCTCAAAAGTATGTTGGGCTCTTGTCAGAACAAAGACTTGATCCTTGTCCTAAAAGCTAGGCATCTTATTGATTATCTATTTATGGCTAATGCCTGTTGTTTCTCAATAGGCACTGCCCATACCAACCTGAAACAGGGTACCTCCCCAGTTTTGTAATGTCATACATAATAGATGGAGGGAGAATTCCTTCCAGTTCCCTTCTGTTGTCCATTCATGCCCTGAAGCATAGTCTTCGGTCATGTGACCCTGATCTCTGCTGAATGTGCAATTACTGGTGGTGGTATTGGTCACAATGTTAACCAGCTCTAGTTACAATGTCCCATGGACAAGCCAGAACAGCACAATGAGCAATTGTAACTCTGCTGCTTATGCTCTAATACCCTCATCCATTTGTTAGTCTTTAAAAGACTCCCGGACTCCTTTTTGTTTTCACTGCACAAGTATTCAGTATGTGTTAGGAAATAGGTCATTAAAACTAGAATTCCACTCAGAGTGTCAGGTGCACAAGTAGCTCAGACAAACTGGAGAAATGGTCTGCGGTAAACAGGATGAAAATCAATAAGAACAAATACAAAGTAATCCAGTTAGGAAGAAGATAACATAAGAGCATAAGAACGGCCATACTGGATCAGACCAAAAGTCAATTTAGCCCAGTATCCTATCCTCCAACAGTGGCCAATGCCAGATGCCCCAGAGGGAGTGAACAGAACAAGCAATGATTAAATGACCCCTCTCCTATCATCCATTTCCAGCCTGACAAACAGAGGCTAAGGACACCATTCCTACCCATCCTGGCTAATAGCCATTTATGGACCTAACCTCCATGAATGTATCTAGTTCTTTCTTGAACCCTGTTAAAATCCTGGACTTCACAACATCCTCTGGCAAGGAGTTCCATAGGTTGACTGCACAGCATGAAGAAAAACTTGCTTTTGTTTGTTTTAAACATGCTACCTATCAATTTCATTTGGTGACCCCTAGTTCTTATGTTATGGGAAAACGTAAATTACTTTTCCTTATTCACTTTTTCCACACCAGTCATGATTTTATAGATTTCTATCATATCCCCTGTTAGTCTCCTCTTTTCTAAACTGAAAAGTCCCAGTCTTTTTAATCTCTCCTCATATGAGACCCATTCCAAACTCCTAATAATTTTTGTTGCCCTTTTCTGAACCTTTTCCAGTGCCAATATATCTTTTTTGAGATGAGGCGACCACATCTGTACGCAGTATTCAAGATGTGGGCGTACCATGGATTTATATAGTGGCAATAAGATATTACTTGTCGTATTCTCTATCCCTTTTTAAATTATTCCTAACATTTTATTTGCTTTTTTGACTGCTGCTTCACATTGAGTGGATATTTTCAGAGAACTATCTACAATGACTCCAAGATCTCTCTCTCTTGACTAGCTGTAGCTAAATTCATCCCCCTCATTTTGTATGTATAGCTGGGATTATTTTTTCCAATATGCATTACTTTGCAGTTATCAACATTAAATTTCATTTGCCCAAAAACTTAGTTTGGTGAGATCTTTTTGAAGCTCTTCACAGTTGGTCTTAACTATCTTGAGCAGTTTAGTATCATCTGCAAATTTTGCCACCTCACTGTTTACCCCATTGTCCAGATCATTCATAAATAGGTTGAATAGGATTGGTCCCAGTATGGACCCTTGGGAGACACCACTACTTACCTCTCTCCATTCTGAAAACTGACCATTTATTCCTACTCTTTGTTTCCTGTCTTTTAACCAGTTATCAGTCTATGAAAGGACCTTTCCTCTTATCCCATGACAAATTACTTTACTTAAAGAGCCTTTGGTGAGGGACCTTGTCAAAGGCTTTCTGGAAATTTAAGTGCACTATATTCACTGGATCCCCCTTGTCCATATGCTTGTTGATCCTCTCAAAGAACCATAGTAGATTATTAAAGCATGATTTCTCTCTACAAAATCCATGTTGACTTTTCCCCAACAAATTATGTTCATCTGTGTGTCTGACAATTTTATTCTTTATCATAGTTTCAACTAATTTGCCCAGTACTGGTATTAGAAGGAGCAATCAGTTTCACACGTACAGAATGGGAAGCGACTGTCTAGGAAGGGGTAATGCAAAAAGGAACCTAGGGATTATAGTGGACCACAAGCTAAATATGAGTCAACAGTGTGACACTATTTGAAAAAAAGTGCCATCATCATTCTGGGATGTATTCATAGAATCATAGAATGCTAGAACTGGAAAGGACCTTGAGAGATTATCAAGTCCAATCCCCTGCCCTCATGGCAGGACCAAGCACTGTCTAGTTGATACCTGATAGATGTCTGTCTAACCTGCTCTTAAATATCTCCAGTGATAGAGATTCCACAACAGGAGTGGAATTAACAGGAGTGTTGTAAGCAAGACACAAGAAATAATTCTTGTACTCTACTATGTGCTGATTAGGCCTCAAATGCAGTAGTGTGTCCAGGTCTGGGCACCACATTTTAGGAAAGATGGGGACAAATTGGAAAAGGTCCAGAGAAGAGCAACAAAAATGATAAAAGATCTAGAAAACATGATCTATGAGGGAAGACTGAAAGAACTGGGTTTGTTTAGTTTTGAAAAGAGAAGACTGAGAAAGGACATGATAACAGCTGGCAGCTGGACATTTGGGCGCATGCGGCACAGAAGCAAATATCCTGACTCTGCACTATCAGGTGTAAAGGGCTATTAGCAGTAGCCTTATTCAGGCTCCATGTATCATACTCTCTTTCAGCCTCTGCCTCTTAATCACAGGGTCACTGAACCTCTGAGCTCATTGCCTCGCTGTGTCTTTTACAGGCTTTGATTGGCTGCACAGTGGATGTGAGGACCCTAGATGACAGACTGCTTAATATTCCCATCAACGATATAGTCCAGTAAGTGCGGGAGCAGAAACCGCTCCGTATAGAGAGGAGCTACTCTGCTCTCCTTGTGTTCGGAAAGGCTCTTTCATGGCACAGTTAGTAAAGCCTGGGTCTGCTCTGACAAGTGGAGGCAAGATTTTCTGTAGTGTTTTGGGATGCTCAAGCTGCACCAGAGGGTGGGAGTTCAGTGCTCTCCGGCCTTTTCGGAGTCTTAGCTTGGGCACCCCGAATCACTGCTCGCTTTTGAAAGTCTTTGCCTGGCTGTCAAAATGGCCCCTCCCTCCTAAGCATCTCTGCTCCTCCTGTGCGTGCGGAGCATGATCTAGTTACATTGTCACAAATGATGCCAGGGGTTAGTGCTTTTTCTCCTCTCAGCCCTGTGGAGCCCACACTGCCCCAGGAGAGTGACCTGGCTGCTTAACAGGACTGTTACTCTGATTGCTGAATTCTGCCCTCCTCTGTACCCATATGCCTCCACTGGAGGCAGCTCGCTGCACCCACACAACCCCCCTGTGCTGATGTCACTTGGGGCAGACTGCAGCAATGCCTGAGCCAGTCGAACCCAGCTGGCCTCTCAGATCCCAGGGGTGGCAGGTGGAACAACAATCTGAGAAAATCCAAGCATAGCACAGAGCGAAGAGCGAGCCTGAAAGCCCATTTTAGTGTCATTTTTCAGAGAACAGCGCTTTAAAGAAATTGCGACATGCATCTTTCCAAGCGCGGTGCTACGTAGTGCCCACCTAGGCCTGCAGCGGGAGCCACAATTGCTCCTTAATGAGATTAGCCCTTCCCTGTGCACCAGACACCACTGCTGGGGTGTGTGTGTTTGCTGCAGCCTTAGGTAGTTACTCCCTGCACCTTCCTGCATAATGCTGCTGGCTTTTGCGTTTGCAGCCCCAAGTACTTCAAAATCGTGCCAGGGGAAGGCATGCCTCTGCCCAGTGACCCCACATGCAAAGGGGACCTCATCATGTATTTTGATATCCGCTTCCCGGAGAGGCTCACACCGGCTAAGAAGCAGCTCCTGAGACAAGCACTCCTAACTTGAGGCTGTTGTGAATTCATCTCCATGTGGCCCAAGGGAATAAAGCTTTCTAGATATTTATAGACATCATGTTGTTGGCTGTATATCAGTGGTGGGCAACCTGTGGCCCATGGACCGCATGTGGCCCACTGGGGTTTCATCTGTGGCCTGTTGACCCCCTTCTGCCCCCCTCTCCCATGCACCTCCTCCACACTGGGGCACTGGAATGGCCTGAAATTGGTGCTTTGTTCCTCCCCCTGAATACCATGAATCAACTGATTGTGGCTGTTCGGGCTCTGGGATGGCGGGGGAGGAATGCAAATCGGCAGATTCAGGGCACTCTGAAAGTGCTGGGAGGGAGGGGGAGGAGTAGGAAGTGTGGGGCTCCAGTGCGGGGGAGGAGTGGGGGAACAGGGCAGAGAGGAGGTGCGCGGGCTGCAGGCCCTTGTGGGCCACATGCTGCAGGTTGCCCACCTGCGGGCCCACTGAGACGGAGGGCCACTTATGCGGCCCATTCAATGGCCTTGGTTGCCCATCCCTGCTGTATGTTATTGATGTTCTCAATGGCTCTCCCACTGCACACTGTCTTGAAACGGTCACTTCAATGACTGCCTGAAAGGGCAATGAGAGACTCACCCAAGGTTAGTGACAAAACACAGAACTGAGCTCTGCACTGCCAGTGCTGGATAAAGCGTTGCAGCACTTTTTATAACAGCAGGGAACCTGGCTGGCCTGGCCATATTCAATTCCTCCCCACACAGTGTTCTTAATCTTCAGTCCTACACCGTGGTTTGGAGGGATACTGTGCTCAGCTAAAGAGCCGCCATGTTCCTCCCCAGAGGTGGCTGCATTTCCGTAGTGGTTGAAGCAGGGTGCAAAGTGCAGTGCCACGTAGAGAAAGAAACACCTTTCTTTCCCTTTGTTGGAAGGTTTGTTACCTAAGGGGCAAAAAAGCCACTGCCCACCCCTTGGCCTAATGCTGGCCTTAGCACTGGAAATCCCCACCCCGAACACACAGGCAGAAATCACACCCCTGCCCACCACTCACATGCTGCTGCCCTCCCTCTGTTCAGCACCAAGCAGATGTCTCCTTGTCCTGTCCTGGTTTCCATCCTGTCCCTCCTCCCCTCCTGTGGCTCTGCCAGGGGCCTTGTTGGGGGGGCGGAGGTGAAGCAGACATTCTGTTTTGGGGAGAAGGGAGTATTTCTGCTTCTTCGCAGTTCAAAGGGCTAAATCCAGTATGGTGTCAAAGCCTGTATTTATGCTATGTGCCCTGTAACTGGGTGGAAGCAGTGTAAATCCAGTGATACTTACAGCAGTTATTCCTGCTTGAAAAGTGGCTTAGTGGAGGCAGTGGTGTTTTACAGGGTCTCGGGAGAAAAGTTGGGAGTGGGAACCTGGGGGCATGCCAGTCAGCGAGAATTCTGCTTAGTGGCAATGGAAGGTGCCCCTCTCCCCAGGACTTCTTACATCCTCTACTTCTGTCCCCCTGGTCCCTGACAGTTGAAGAGGCAAGGCAAAAGGGATGGCTACTAACAGGAACTGCCTGCATCGTTCACAAGGAGATAGTCAGAAGGGGGCAAAACTGATCAGAGAAAGTACACTTTCCACATGTGGCTTTAGACTGTGGAACTCACTGCAACAGGAAGTCACTGAGACCAAGAACTTGGTAGGGTTCCAAATGGGGATTGGCCATGTAGCTGCATAACAAGAATGGCCTGCGATGCTATAATCAATGAAAGCAACATGATATCCCTTCCCACATGGCACCTTATGCGTCAGGTTAGGCCAGTTTCTAACGTGTCGAGATCACAATAGCCGATATCATCTTACATCTGCTACTGTGTGGTTGTTTATGCCAGTCTCTGAACCATCTGGTGTCAGCCCTGGCTGGAGGTAGGATACAGAGCTAGCAAGGCCTCTGCAGCTCAGAGCTGGTTCCTGAGGTCAGCTCCTACCACTGCGGGATTATCCTTAGGGGTTGAATTGGATGCGTTGGCAAGGCGCCAACAAACCCAACAGCCTTGTCAATGGGACCCCTGCCTTTGTGCTGAGAGCACAACGCTCACTGCAGGGGTACGGCACCACGCTAGGCCTCACCTCGGGGGCCACTTCCTGTGCCTTTGGGAGAGTCAGTTCCTATCTGTGGCTCAGGTCCCCACCTGTAAACTGGCACTGACCCTTGTGGGAGGGGCTCAGCAGCTCCACCCATACTTCCTACAGGTTACTGTGACTAATTCCCACCTTTTACCCCCATGACTGAGATGGCAGCGCGGCCACTCGCCTGCTGCTTACCGGGCTGGGCGGCCCGTTCCCACCACTCCTTTAACTCACACAGGTCCAGCCACCCTGATTTGAGCCCTTCCTGCCCAGCACCCCAGTTAAAGGCAAAGCAAGACCCCCCAAACCCCACCCCCCATGAAACTAGCTCTGTTTGCAAGGCATCTTGGCAGCACCACTGCAGCTCCTGTTTTCATTGTGCAGTCACAGCTGAGCACTGCTATTACTGCCACTGCTGGGGCAGAGGATTGGGGTGCAGGCTCTGGGAGGGTTGACGGAAAGAGTCTGGGGTGCAAACTCTGGGATGGCATCTGGGTGCAGGCTTGGGGGTGCAGGACAGGGAGATGAATGCAGGCTCTGGCAGGGAGTCTGGGTGTAGGCTCTGGGATGGGGCAGGGGCTTGGAGTATAGGAGGGGGGTGCAGGCTGAGCACTATTTCTGTGAGGGGATGGGTGCAGGCTAGAAGTAGGTTCGCTGTGCTCCAGAGCCCATTGTGTGAGTCAGAAATGCAGACATCAGTTCTTACCCTACAACAGCATCTAGCTGAGGCTCTCAAAGCACCTTGCAGAAACCGCCCCTCCTAGCCCAGGCCTCCCAGGGAAGGGGCTATCCCATTTACACCCCACTACAGACTAATGAGCTTTTACTTGCTCAAGAACACATGATGTATTAACTACCCCTTGCTCCTGCTGCTGGGAATTAGCTGCCAACCCATCTCACCTCCCCCAGATTTGTTTGCCCTGTCCCCTGGGAGTTTACAGCTCCTGCTGGCATGTCCAGCCAGCCAGGCCTGACTTGCTCACCTTGGCTGCAGTGGCACAGAATTGGATGCATTAGAAGTGAGTGACTGGTGTGCTTGGACATGCCTGCACAGGGGGCTGGACTTGATGACTCTTCACAGCCCTACCTCCACCTCATCACCTATTCCAGCCCTACCTCCTATCATTCTAGGAGTTACAGGTTAGCTGCAAACATTGATTACAACAGTCTCAAAAAAGAAGCTTCTGCCAGAGACTCATGCAGGATCATTTGCTGCTCTCATTTCATATGCTGGTTACAGAGCTGGTAGCTACAGCTTTAAGGTGTGTCCATTAGCAGCCTTGGTATCAAGCCAGGACTTATATGGCATGTGCCTCCTTTTGCACATTACATCCAGAAGATGCAAGCTGTGCTGTAAGCCAGGATCAAACCAATATGGGGTTGGCCACAGCAGAGTTTAACTAAATGAGGTTTGAAGTCCATTTAAGTAAAACACAGGGGCTGCGTCTAGACTGGCATGATTTTGCGCAAAATCTTGCCGCCTGTCTACATTGGCCGCGAGTATTTGCGCAAGAACACTGACTTTGTAATGTACAAAATCAGTGGTTCTTGCGCAAATACTCTGACGCTCCCGCTCAGGGATAAGCCGTCTTGCGCAAGTATTCTTGCGCAAGAGGGCCAATGTAGACATCCACGTCAATTTCTTGCACAAGAAAGCCCGATGGCTAAAATGGCCATCGGAGCTTTCTTGCGCAAGAGAGCGTCTGCACTGGCACGGATGCTTTTGCGCAAAAGCAAATCTTTTGCGCAAAGGCACATGCCAGTATAGATGCTCTCTTGCGCAAATACTTTTAACGGAAAAACTTTTCCGTTAAAAGTATTTGCGCAAAATCTTGCCAGTCTAGACGCAGCCAGGGGTTTTCTACCGCTCTTTGAGTCTGCCTTGAGATTACCCAAGCCCCTTTTCTCTAGCTGTTACATTGCTAGAGTAGTAGCGTGATTTGGGGAGAAATGAGCAAAAAACAGCTCCTGTCAGTGCAGGAGACAGTGCACTAATCTAGGGCACAGCAGTAAATTGATCAGAGCTAATGTTTGAAATAAAAATTCATGTTCTGCAGATTTAGAGGAAAGGCTCTGTCCATCTGGGACCATGCCTGGATTATCAAGTTAAAAGTCTTGCTTAGGCAGTCACAAGATACATACAGTACATGACTAGCAGTGATCCAGATTCAGGCAGGTGAGTTTTTAGGTGTTAGGAAGTACATGTTTGGGTGCATCCCCCATGGGAAGATTAACAGTCAGTCATGGTAGGGTGGATACTTGGGATTGTCTTTCAATCCATCAGTGCCTAGACAGGCTTTCTGTAGGAAGATACAGTCTGCAAGGGAAGAATTTGGGCTACTTCCCTGACTGTGTCCCTCATTGGCAGTCCTGCTCATCCATCTTTGGAGTGTCATGTGTTCCGTGCATATATCCCACAATCAGCCCTACAGTCAGAGAATCACCAGCCCATACTAACAATCCCCTCTGGGAGTTGCTTATCTCCCTGTGGGCAGAAAAAGGGAAGTGTGCCAAGGAGTCCAGCGCTTTTATCATCTGCACTCCTCTCATTGGACAATGGGACTGGGAGCAAGGCACAGGGTGGTGTTAAAGCTCATGGCTGGCTTGTGGCTTTCTAAGGCAGATAAGCATTAGTCTGGTCTAGTCAATTCTTCCCACGTACCATCACTCGATATTCATTGCCATCATCAGTCTCTAGTAGCACCGCCATCTTGTGAGCTTTCTCCAGTGTTACTGCGCATCACCTTATTTCCATCAGCTCTAAATCTGTTCCCTCTTTGTCAGCTGTCCCCTTGCTGAGTCCTAGCATCCCTATGAACTATGGCAGCTGCACTGAGCCACTCCTGCAGGGCCCTGAATTTGAACCCCTGAGAACACTTTTAGGGTCACAGTATTTGCCTGATCTGCAGAGCACCAGCCCCAAACCTGGCTGTTTGGGCAGGAGGTGCCACTGAGAGGTGTTTCATCTATGTCTTTAATCCAGCAACAGCAAAATGAGTTGATCAGCATGCACATATTGAGGGGCAGGTGAGCCAGACAGCTGCTGAAAGTTAGAGAATAGAAGAACCCACAGCACAGAGACTGGAGCTGAAGTTTCAGAGCAGGCCTGATAGACCACAGTTCACAAAAGGTGCTTTGGCCTTGTTGCTTTTGCATTCGAGTGGTGATGGCAAGGAGCTCAGATACCAGTAATGGAAGCATAGAAACAGCTGGATTAACAAGGTTTTCAGTGGCGCCTCTTTAAAGAGAGGTGCCCATCTGGGCACCCCACAGCAGCTTGAAGGTGCCCCATTCAGGACCCAGAGACCACGGCAGCCTCTGACCAGGAACATAAGAATGGCCACACTAGGTCAGACCAAAGGTCCATTTAGCCTAGTGTCCTGTCTCCTGACAGTGGCCATTCCAGGTGCTCCACAGGGAATGAACAGAACAGGCAATCATCAAGTGACCCCACCCCTGTTGCCCATTCCCAGCCTCTGACAGGCTAGGGAGACCATTCCCACTTATCCTGGCTAATAGCCATTAATGAACCTATCCACCATGAATTTATCTAGCTCTTTTTTAAATCCTGTTAAGAGTCCTGGTCTTAACATCTTCTGGCAAGGAGTTCCACAGATTGAATGACAAGGCCCATGCATAAAGGCCCAGTCTATTATGAGCAAAAGTCAGTAGACCAGGTCTTTCCTCAGCAAAGCAAGTTCACAAGGCACAGATGATGTGTTGGACTCCAGCTTTATTTTAAGACATGAAACACCTGTGTTCATTGCTCCACCACAGAATTGTTGGGGAGTGGGGAGCAGAACCACATTTTCTCCACTTTAATTTAAAAAATAAATAGTTACTAGGACTTTAAAAAAACCCACCAACCTTCCTCCCCAATATTCCAGCATCACTGCCCTAGAATCCTTACATAGTCCTTGACTATCCCCAGAACAGCTGCTGCACCAAGCTCTAGACCAGCATTTTCCGGATTGAGGGATTTTGTCAGTAACAGGGCTGGCTGTTGCTATGGGGCTCTGCTACCTACCAGCTGCTAACTCCAGCACCTCTCTCACATGATGGCTCAGAGGGTCACGCCATCCTAGCTCTGTCAGCCCTTGGCACTGGGGAATGTTACATTTGCCCTTCTAATTTGGGGAACGAAAACTTGCCATTCAATTGGGGTTGGTGTGTTTTTAAACCATCACCACATTCACTACCAGGGCGGAGGAGGCTCCTGCTTCCACTAACTGTGGACCACAGCTAAGTCTCCTCCCCTGCCTCATTAACAGGAGGTTTCCAGGCCAAGCTTTGTTCAAGGTGAGCAGGAATCAAGAGTTCAGAGTCTGGAAGCTAACAAGCTGGAGACCCGAAGGCATTTCAGAAGAGTCCGGAGACAAGCAGAGAGCGCCGCCAGGACAGCCAGTGCCAGCGGCTGTAAATGGCACCAATCGGCAGGCTCAGAAAGGGGCCTCCCAGGAGCTGCGGGCAGCCATCATGGCGCGTTTCAGCTGTTCGTAGGTCACAAACATCACCACGTTCCAGGAGCCCAGCCGCAGGAACGAGGGCATGAACCTAGAGCGAGAGGGGAGAAGAAATCAGAGCTAGTGCCATGGGTTAGGATGTCCTGCATTTCTGCTTTTGGGTCACTCCCCTGCATGTATCTGCTGCAGGTGCATGGTGAGATAAGCTGATGTGAACTCAAGTGATTCTTCAGCAAGGAACTGATCAGACTAAGCTACATGGAAGCAGAACCTTCCGAGTACAGTTCAGCTCTCAGACTAGAACTGGAGCTCCATGTACATTAGTTTTCAGGTCAAACAGGTTCAGTTTCTAAGCAAGATGGTCTGAGTTTGCAGTGCTGACAGCAAGCCTGGAATCAGTGTCAAGCTGGACCCTTCCCACTTGACACCTCCCCAGCACGGTGGGCTAAGTTATGCCCCGTCACCAGTGACAGCCCTTTGCCTCCAGGGTTCTGTTGATGAAGCGTAAGGAGAAGAGTCCAGCTGGCGCTCCAGCGGCCGGACCAGCTCCACAGGGCTCACGCTGCTGGTTTACTCATTCATTACAGAATCAGTGGCCCCTGACTCAAGAGCAGATCTACAATCAGGAAGAAGTCCTGCACGTGGTTCCTTTGCAGACTACAACTGCCCCATCAACTCAGCCACTGGTCTCCAGATCCACTTCCGAAGAGCTTGTCACCCTGGAAACAGATCCCTCCTAGCATGGCTCCAGCCTCTTCCTTTCCCCCCCTCTCAGGATCAGTTCAGCCCTGATGCATTAGTTGGTCATGGGAGCAGCCTGCACTTTGACCCAGGGGCTTTAGACACTTCAAGCAGAACCATTCTCTTGCCCAAGGTTTTAAAACTCTCCCCATCACTCGCAGCTTCCCTAGGCGGGACTATTTCCACTTGCTGTCTCGGTGAAGAGCTTTGCTGTGCACCTGGGACCCACGCCAGAGGTGGCTGCATTTGTGGCAAGTGCAGGGATGCAGGTACACCAGTGCAGCCCTATGGAAGGTCGCTAGCATAGTGCGACCATGTGCTAGGATTCTCCACTCACCCTTTGTAGAAAGCCATGGGCCCCTCCTTCCTCAGCATGGTGAGGGCACAGCTGATGGCACTGCCATACTGGCCAGGGACAGAGTTCATGTATCTGGTCTTCACTACATCCACGGGGGAAGCAATGAGCGTGGTGCAGAAGCCGGCCCCGAAGGCAGAGGTGAAGTGACACGGGAGGTTATCTGCCAGACAGAGGAGATGGGGGCTGAGCCGTGTGTGTCAGTGACCTGGCTCACAGCTGCCTGGGAGCTAATCTAGAACCACTAGAGCATTCGCCAGGGGACAAGTCACAGCATCAGGCCAGGCAGTATATGCTTCAGGGGCAAACCCAGACCCCTCCCGCCTGGTGCAGTTCCACAGGACTTTCTGGAAGTCTGTCAGGAGCACAGCGCCATGAGATCAAGGGTGCCATTTTGGGAGGGTAGGGCGGGCAGCAGCCGTGCGCTCTGGGATGTGGCTTGCTTTTCATCCCATTCCCAGACTAGCAGGGAGTGAGGGGAAGTACTTGCATTCCGTGCATTCTGGTGAGCTCCTTCAGCCAATGGATCTGCTGCTACATAGCTCTACCAGCCAGCACCCTCCCCAGCCCCCCACAGCAGTCAAGGACTGGCTCCGTTAGCCCCTTGTGGCTTGGGAACGTTTCTTTATTCCACTCTGCGCCAGCAGCAATCACAGGGGAGAATTCATCAGCAGGAGAATAAGCCCAGCACCCACTTCAGCTAATGCCATAGCAAGCGGGTTGGTCATGTCACCTGTGCAATATTTAGTATGTCTGAGGAAAGCCTGATCTTCCAGTGATTGCAACAGTCCTAAGGCAGGGGTGCCAAGTCACGCCAGAGTAGCATCTGCTAGTGCAGTCCAGCCTGCACCAAGCAATCTCACGCCTTTTAGGAGTAGGAGCCCATGTCCTCACTCAGAGTTAGCTCTGCATGTATCTACGCCTGGCTGGCAGTTAGCTCCCTCGCTACCCAGTGAAGTTTGAGCTGAAAGCACTCAGCATCTGGCAATAATCACACCCAGGCTCCGTGGCAACCCTGAGTTTCCAGGGAGCCTGCGACACCCACCTGTCATGAGGTTGTGTTTGAGCAGCGTGTCCTTTATTATGTCATAGGTCACCAATTCTGTGCAATTCACAATCGCATTACGGGCTATGTTGGGGGATGTTCCTGCAGAAAAAGGAAAAAAAAAACCTGTCAAAGCAGATGCTTTGGGTAAGTCTACACTGCAGAACTCCCAGCAGCGAGTCTCAGATGCTAATGTCAACGGACTTGGACGATGGGGATGAACACAGTGTAGACCCACCTGCTCAGGCTAAAATCCTGTGATGGGGCAGGTCTCGGCACCGGAGCAGGAACGTCTACACTGCTCTTTAGTCCCATATTGTCAGGCTGAGTCGGCTGACCTAGGCTCAGAGGAGCCACTGCTCTTTTTTTTTTTTTTTTTTAAAAAAACAGTGTAGACATACCCAGTGTTGCTATAGAACCAGCCCCTGGCATGCAGGGTTCTGTAACCGCACCAACCTTTCCACAGCCCCTTGACTCCCTCCTCCTTGGCAATGGTCTTATAGGCATCCAAAGTCCCGTGGTATCGCCTGCCACTCTTCACTCGAGCCTGGGCCTGGAACCTCACTTTCACCACGTCCGTTGGCTGGGCGACAGCCACCGCCATTGCTCCTGTGGTGCAGCCAGCCAGGAGTCGGCTACCAATGCCAGCATCTAGCAAACAGCAGGGTATTGAGTGAGCAAGGCCAGAAAGAGGAAGGTCAAGCTAACCCAAACGAACCTTGGACTTTAAAGGCGGGGCAGGGCTGTTAGTGTGTGACATCTGTCCACAGGGTGAGCCTGTGGCAGAAGAACCTGACACTGGTCTCCCATGGCCCAGACTATCCCTTTAACCAATGGGCAATGGTTTTCTAGCCCGCTCTACTCCCCAGAAGTGGAGCCCCTTACACATTGAGGGAGGAGTTTTGTTGTCCCCACTAAGAGAAAGGGAGGCAATGGAGGGGTTAAATGACTTAGCCTAATGCCATGAAGAATGGTTCCCAAACCTCCCACCTCCCTGGGCCTTCGCCACAAAGCCATCCTTACTCAGTGTTAGGGACTCAAAGCCCTTGTGCGGCAATTATCACAAGCAGCAATGTGAGCTGCTGAGCCCCTAAGAGACTCCCTTATTGGCAGTCTAGCACAGTGCCCATAAATACACAGGCCCCACTTGGGACACTCATCTGGTTGCAACAGGAGTTGTTCAGCACAGCTGAACCCATTACAACAGATACACATGACTCCCTCTGAGACGGGGAGAACCCACAACCTCTGGATCGGACCATGAGCTGTTATTGCTTGAGCTAGATGACCTGGTCCATTAGCTCAGAGGCCACCACAGAGGCAAACCTTTATACACCCCAACCACTAGAGGGAGACAGAGGCCCACACCGAGTTCTCAGAGGCTAGCAGGCACTCACGGTCAGACCCCTTGGTGTAGAATTGCTTCACCGAGTCGTACAGCCCGATACGGACTGATGCAAAGCTCATCTGACGTTGGAGCCCCGCCACCAGGCCGTTGTACAGGCTCCTGGGACCTTCTGTCCTCACCATGGTGGCAATGGTGCCAAAGACACCTTTGTACTGAACAGCTTGTGTGCTACCTGCTGACCTGGTCTCTCCTTGGATCTGTACAGGAGAGAATGGGATGAAGAGGCTTTACAGTGATTGGGGTCCTGGCCCAACTCACTGCCCCAGCCCACGAGACGCCTGCATTGATGCGATCCGCCTTTCCGTCCTGGAGACCGGGGGCTGGACTGCACCTTCGGGTCCTTGGTGGTTAAAGCAGAAATTGCAAACAAAGCTGTGAGTTGGAGTGGCACCCGCTGCCTCAGGCGCATCAGACAGTAGCACAAGCTTAGAACACGAACGGGCTGGGTCAGAACCGATTTCCAGTGGCCCAGACAAAGGGTCATTAGGTTAAATTTAAATGACTTCTGAAAAGTCTGCGGGGGGAAGGGAGCAACTGCCCACCTGGGCCCATAGCAAGTGGCCTGCTGCTGGCCTTAATGTGAATGACGCCCCATCCCCCCAAATCTAGGCCGAGTGCAAAAGCCAGTCTCATTAGAGCCCCACTGGCCCAAGCCAGGTTTGCACCAAGAGCCCAGCCCAATGAGCGTCCATTGAGGCCCCTGCAGCCTTTCCCTCAAGGCCAATGAAAGCTTCTAACGCCTGAGCCAGCAACACAGCAGTTTTCGTTTCCCCCTCCTCCAATCCAAAGGCCTCCTTTGGAGAGACGCATGCTCCTGTGACTTGCAGCGGCAAGGCTTGTGGGTGCGTTCGGTGCTTGACAAGAAGCACTCAGCCCATTGCAGGATTGGCCCCGTGGCTGGAAGGAAGAGCTAGAGGGCTAAAGGCATGGCACGGCCAAGCTGTGCATATAAGGGGCAAGGAGTAGCCCGGGCGAGTCCACAGATTGTTAAAGGGATACACACCAAAGAGGGGCCAGTACAAAGGGGTGTAATTAGGAACAATGGGTGGAAAAAAAAGGAAGGAAATTTCAGACTGAATATCTACTAGGATCTGCACTGAAATGGATTAAACTGTGACACTATTGCCTAAAGAAAGCAGCAATGGAGTCACTCATTGGGACCTCACATTAGCACATTTACTGGACTGGCCAGGGCTGGCAGGCTTAGAACAGATGTAGCTACGGATGACACGCAAAGGCACATCTGCCATTGCTCAGCAACATGCAGTAACAAAAGCTCAAGCCACATCTTCCACAACAGCCCTGAGCTCAGACCGAGCACTGCAGCCCCTGTACATGTGCCTGCAAGAGCTCTCACCTGCAGTCTAACTTTTGCCGTGTCCAGGGGGAAGGTGATCAGATCCGCGATGCACGCGGCCGTCCCAGCCCCTAGGAACTTCACTGTGGCTGTCGGGGGCACATTGGTGGGCTTGAATCCAACCATTTTGCAAACTTCTGGGTGGCGCTGGAGAAGCCGAGGGATGCACAAGGCGTGGCAGGGGAATGAGCTGTGTTCCGACGTAGACCAACGGACTCTGCCCCCGTCTAGATGGGAGCGAAACAAGAGCGGTAAATAGAAGTCTAAAATCTGGGCCACACTCGGCCACTTTCTACATTGCATCAACCAAGGCTCACCACTGACTTTAACATCACTCCATCCCTGGCCTCTGGTGTTCCCCATCACCTTATACTAGCCACTCCCACCCATTCCAAGTGGAGATACTGGTATCCCACTGCAAGAGGTAGGCAGGGGGCTCTTGCCATTCGTACCAGCCATTTGTGAGATGGGCAAATGGAGTCAGAATTAATGGCAGAGCTGAGACTAAGAGACTCGGAAAACCTGGCTTCATCATTCCCTGCTCTAACCACTAGACCACATCACTATCTTGATTTGGCTCCCATGCTCAACTTGAGATATTAAACGCATTTAAATATTTGGCATGAAGAGAAGTGCAGGCATTGCTGCTTCATTAGGTTACTAGCTAAGTTTAACTTATCGGCTACATCTACACTGCAAGGTTTTTGTGCAAAAACCCATGGAGCGTCCACACCTCAAATACACTTTTGTGCAAGTAAATCAGTAATTAAACAGCAGAAGAGGGGGCTTTTGCCGGTGTAGGTAAACCTCCTTTTATGAGGCATAACTCCTTTTTGCACTACAGCTATTTCACAAAAAGGCAAGTGTGGATGCTCCAGAGGGGTTTCTTGTGCAAGAAACCTCTATGGGAAAAATCACAGGTGGTCTGATGGCCATTCTGTGAATAGCCATCAGAGCCTTCTTGCCCAAGAGCGTCCATACAGCGTGGATGCTCTCTTGTGCTTTGAGGTATGGACGTGCTCTTGTGCAAGAAGTTTTTGCGCAAAAACTCTTGCGCAAAAGGCTTCTTGCACAAGTAGAATGTTGCATAGACGTAGCCATCCTGTGTGGATTTAGGATCTTTTGGAGGTTTATACAGACATACCCTCATCTCTGACCCACATTGAATGCTGTTCCATAGGGTGATGAAATAGGCAGAACTGGTCTTAGGGGCAGGTGAGCTGGATGGTTGCCTGCGGCTGCCTTTTTCAAGGGGCCACTGACAGAGCCAGTCATTTCAGCCCAACCTCCCAAATCCTCCCCCATCCCTTTTTTTCCTCCCTCCTCTCCCTCCACCCCCATTTTCCCTGGCTTTTTTTTTTGGCTTGACAAATTTTTGTCTGGCAACCCTACGGGCGAGCCAGGTGGTCGCCAATTGGCTAGGACCAGCCCTGGAAATAGGCATCACTCTGCATTTGGTACATGTGTTTGTTGTCTGGGCCATGCAAGATCTATGCCTTAAACTATCCATTTCCCTGCTTTGGAGAGCAGGAGTTTTGCAAATAGGGAAGTGTCACTAATTGTCTTAAGTTTAAAAAAGTTTTGTGGTGATAGCAGATGATTTCATCGCTAACTCAGCCCACATACTGGGTCTGTCCATCCAGGCTTTCATTCAATAGCGAAGATGACATTTTTATTTTTGGTTGCTTGAACCAGGAGAAGAGTTCTTCCAAGTTTGTGTGCATGAAGACACTGGATGTAAGGCTGAGGTACACAGCCTCAGTGCAAAGTCAGGGCGGAGGAGGCAGATGTGCCTGTAGGACAGCAGTCAGGATCGGGGACAAGTTAAGCCTGGTTAACCCACACAAGCAGGAAATAAGGGTGAATCATTTTGCCAGTTGCAGCAAACACTTCCCCATGCAGCAACATCACTAGCCAGCCCCCTCCACTCCACCCAGATTATTAATGCTTATTTTGTTCAGCTGAAAGACGGTTGGCCTAGTGACTGATGGGGTAGACACAGCATGCATCAGCCGAGCATAGAGCTTTGATTTGACTGGATGCGCCTGTTGCTAGGCTGTGACCTGCAGAGAAACCAAGCTCCCATTGTCCAGAATATGGTGATTAGACAGCTTTCAACACACAGCCATTCCCTAGTGGGCCAGCCATCAATATAAGGGATCAAAATTCAACAGTTTGACTTTGAGCTGCGCAAAGTCATTTTAAGTCGCATAGATAAATGCGAGCCCAGGGCCTTGAAAGCTGTGTAACTATACTCCTATGTGAGCCTGCATAAAAACCCAGGAGCATCTAATACATTCAGAGATACTGGCAAAATGCAGTCTGGGCATTTCCCAATGGACTTCAGCAAAGTTGTGATAGGATGAAGGTAACAGTTCGGTGCCATGTACTCTGGAAGACCACCCTGCTAGGTGGCTGTGTTAGTAGCATGGTAGGAATTCTAGTGTAGTCTAGAAGTGGCATTTTTCCAGACCCCTGAGCACTGATCTACCTCTGCTCCTTTAGCAAGGGCTCCCAGGACTAATGGGAGCAGAGCTGGGCCACCAGTGAATGCTTCTAAAAACAATTAAGTCACACTTATGTCTTAGCTGTGTAACACTGTTTCAAAGAAGGTTCTCAGACAAGTCAATCTAGTAAAGACAGTTGCAGTAGCAGCCTGCTAGCAGCACCAACCCTGAGCACAGCTAGGGTAGGGCACTTCTGCTCCCAGTGCAGACAGGCTCATGTGGGCCTTCACTGAGATTTTTCCTGCATGGGTGGCTTTCCCCATTGCAACCACATCAGGACTAGCGATGAGTCGACAGGAACTGAGAGCTGTCACTGAGTCACCCTCCAGACAGCAGGGCTTTTCTTGTCGAGTTCTCTCCTAAACAGGGTAATTGCCACCCTAAATGAATATCTCATCATTAGCAGGGTGACAGAAGAGGATAGGGCTTTATTGCCTCCTGAAGTAGCTCTGGGAACATGGCTGGTGGTCGACCGAGGCCAGAAAATGGAGATCTCGAAGAAAGACCTTTTCACAGGGGGTACAGACACATATATGTAACCTGCACACCTACTAGGTGCGGTGTACTAGCCCACTGAGACGACACAGAACCAATGAGTCTCCTCTACAACCACAGAGGAGCGCCAGCTGGCTTTTAGCTCAAAATGTAACCGCTCAGGCACTAAGCTCCAGAGGTGCCAGGTTCAATTCCAGGCAGCCATCTAGTCGCTGGGGTATTTAGACTTGGCGTTACTGGACTCCACCTATTCATGAGACTCAGAGCCTAACACATTAGAGATCAGTACCGCAGCCGCTTTTTCGGCCAGAAACTGCAGCCAAACCACCGACCCTCAAACCCGGTTAGGCTGCTCTGATCCAGGCAAGCAGCCAGCAGGCCGGAAGCCGGTACACGGAGGCGTTACCTTATTCCCGGACCCGGGGGCCGCCGCTGCCGCTTGATCAGGACTCTCTGAACGCGGCCCGTTCGTCAAACGTGCTTGAGGCCACGACTCTCCGCGTCCCCGGACTGGCCATAGACGGTCGCTTGGAAGCGGGACACGTAACAGGCATAATCCTGGTGCTGGCGAGCGAGAGGAGCCCCGTTAGCGCGCGGCACCGGGCTGCACCTTGCAGGAGGGGACGGGGCCGCCCGAGTGGCGCAGCCCGCGTGCCCAGGGAGCTCAGTCCGCGGGTCTCCCGCGCTGCACGGAGCCCCCGGGGTCCCCGGGCTCAGGCCCCGCGCGCTGGGAGGGCAAAGCGACCCCCCCCCCATCCCGCACCCTGCCGGGGCCCCCCCGCCCCTCTCAGCGCGCGGCTCGGGCTCCCTCGTGCAGGCCCGTGGCCCCTGGGCGCGCGCTGGCTGGAAACCTGCCCCCGGGCAACGCGGGAGGGCGGCGGGGACTGACCTGAGCCCGGGGTGCGCCGGTGGCGGGAGGAGGAGGAGCATGCGGGCTGCTGCCGCTTTATAGCGCCCAGGAGCCGGCAGCCCCGCCCCTGCTGTGTGTGTGTGTGTGTGGAGGGGCACTGGGTGCAACCCCCATGACAGGGGATCAACCCACCAGCGGGGGAGGGGCACTGGTGCAAACCTCCCCGACATGGACACGAGTGGGGGGAAGCGCTAGGTGCAATCCCCCCATAACAAGGGGTCACCCCACTAGCGGAGGTGTGGGGACACTCCCGACAGGAGATCACCTCATGAGCGGGGGAGCCACAGGGTGCTACCCCCCATGACAGGGGTCACCCCACCAGCGGGAGGGGGGCATGGGGGACAACCCCCATGCCAGTGGAGGATTTAGAGTAAGTGGAGCTCTGTGTTCAGCTTTATTTTTGGGGCCCCCCTGGGACCCAGCCAAGAAAAAGAATAGTCACTTTTCCTGCCCCTCCCATGTTTCATTCTTTTCCCTTCATCCTCCTATATCCTAAGTAATAAGAAGTAAATGAAAATAAAGTGAGGGACCTTGGTTGTTTTTGTAGTGCAACTTTTATTTCACAGACCAATTGAAAATTGCTCAGGGTTGTGGCACCATTAGCTAACTGTTGTAAAGTGCTTTGGATAAGCGCTTTATAAAAACCACAATACCCTTTCCTCAGCCCACCTGAATGGAGTTCTCCCAGCAGTTTGAGAACTTCTGGCCTAGATGATGAAAGCTTGTATTTGCATTATGTCAACAAGAAAAAGGTATAAAAAAATGTGTAGCTGACACATGAAGGGAAACATAAAAGTTAACTTTCTCGGAAGAAACTTATTCAAATTGAAAAAAATACTCAGCTTTCTTTCTACACTTTTTCTTTACAAATTCATCAAATAAATCATTGTAAGTAATATTTTGTAAAGAGGCACTTTTGCAAAGAGCCCCCCTTCCACTGGTGGGGTGACTTCTGTCATGGGGGTCAGTATTGCTGAACTTGTCAAATGTTCCTCCCAACTGGTCTGCAGAGGGACTGCCCCCTCCAGTGGCCGTCCCCTGCGTAGGGGCAGGGACATTGCTGGACTCAGTGCTGGACTGCTCGGCCCTGGGGGCCCCAGCCCCATGTCGTTGGGGGGAAGCCCTGTGCCAGGGCATGGTATGTTTCATTGTAAATCCACCCCTACCCCATGATAGACACGGGGAGGGTGACCAGATGGGCGGCTCCCCTGTGCCCTTAGCCTGGTAAGGTGGCCCGAGAGCAAATGTGAAAACTCGATGGGGGGGTGGGGTTTGGCACCTATGTAAGAAGACAGCCCAAATATCGGGACGATTACTTTGAAACCAGAACATCTGGTCACCCTCAAGGGCTGTACCCCACCCTTGTCCCAAGGGCTGGTGAAGGGAACCAGTGAGATTCCCCCCCACGCAGGGGGTGTGGGGAGTGGAGCACGATGCCCAGCCCCAGGGGGTGCAGCTCCCCCACATGCACCTCCGTGGCAGAAGCCACCTGCAATTTCCTGTTTCTTGCAGGACAAGGGGGCTGCAGGCGCTGCTCCTGCCCCTCAGCTCCTTCACCCAGCAGTCACCCCAGTCCCTGCCCCATTGTACCCCTGCCCCACTGATTGCCCCAGGGCTTCACCCCTTCCCCGACCCAGGAACCAGTGCAAAGTGTCTGCCAGTGTGTAACAATCCACCTGTCCCCAGCTCCGGAGCCCTGAGCGGGGGTAGAGGGGTGGAGGGGTGTTCCCCTGCCACAGCCAGTGCTGACTGGAAGACAGGGCAGTACCCCCTCTCACTAGCCAATAGGAGAGCAGTGCTAGGAAGGGATCCCTCCCTTGTTGGGAGCAGGTGCCCTGATCAAGGTTAGGAGGCTGAGACAGGCTTGTGTCCCCTCCCTGGTGCTGGGGAGGGGGTGCGGGAGGGACAGTTATCTATTCACAGAGCCTGGCACAGCTGAGTTGGAGATCAAAGGTTCTAGAGTGAAGGTCACCCAGGAGAACTAGCTGGAATCTGCCTGAGCGAGTCCTTGGCAGGGAGAGGTGAGAAGGGGACTGTCTGCTCCCCTGTGCTCTCTTGTGCAGCTGCTGAGGTGAGAAACTGACTGTCCCCACCCGGATTGTGGCTAGTCACTGTCTCTTGGCTCCTCAGATCAGTGTCCTTTCGATAGTTCCACCAGCCAACCAAAAATGAAGAAATCCTGCAAAAATCCAGCAAAGCAAAGCAATGGTCAGGACTTTGCTGGCTCAGGGGGCCACTAGTGGGACAAAAAGTTTTTCACCTCTACAGCACTGGTGCAGAGCTGGTGTCAATTGGTAGGCACCTAAATTATCACTGTCTCATGGCCATTCAGCCGACAAGTGCCCACCTCACAAAACCCACCCTCAAACAATCAAGGGGACCTTGAGAGGGCAACTAGTCCAACACCCTGCACCAAGGAGACAATTCACAATGAACTGGAAGCATACTCTGAGGACCTGTAACAACAGCAGCCTGTGTGTTCATATTTCTGCTGTTGTTACCAGTCCTCAGAAAATGTTTCCTTTCATCGTGAATTGTCTCCTCGCTAACAAATGTGGCATCATAAACCAATTTCAGCTAGAGATCTGTCTAAAACAGGCACCATAGGAAAAAAGACTAAAAATGACTAATAGTCTATGCTATGGATACTTCCTTAATGTACCCTCTTTTCTATACAAACCATCCTTAAGGGATACGATCTCTGTTTTCCGTCGGCCTCCCCAGTTATAAAATGCACCCACACTGTTCTTATTTCTAGGCTGTGTTTTTGCTTGAGCTTCTGTTGCTCAAAAAACGCTTGTTCAAAACACAGTCATAATCTGAGATCAGCCAAGTGGAGACGATTTATGTGCTCACACACTTTCCCTGACTAAGAGTTATTGGAAAGATTTGTTGCCAAGGGATGGCTGTTACAGAATTACCTGAGAAGCAGAGGTAAGATTCTGTTAGCCATTTAAAATGATTTGGGTCATGCCGTATGAGACAGGCAAGAAGTGGAAGCTTATGTTCAACTAACTGTATCTTTCTAATCACCAAAAACAACCCCTGCTAAGGATAGTCCCCGAAAACCAAAATGATTTTGAGATATCTGTGAAACTTTCTATTGAGCTTAGCCCCAAATCAGCTCTGACATAAATGGGCATAAGTCAATTTAAAACTGCATGCACTCAGCACCTGGTTGCTTTTTAGATGCCTAAGTATGGATTTAGATACCTATACCTGCTTTACATACAGAAATTGTGCCAGTTTACCTACATTGTTTTCTAAATTATTTTGGTTAAATCCATGCCTGTGTGGACACTCTATAATCCAGCAGTTTTCAAATGATGGGTCGCAACCCAGTACTGGGTTGTGGAATGTCAGGCAGTGGGTCTGGTTGCTGCAGGGGGATCAGGTGACCAGTGGGGGTGCTAAAGCAGTTTCCTGCCTGTCCTGGCACTACAGACTGTGCTGTGCCCCAGAAGTGGCCAGCAACAGGCCCAGCTCTCATAGCGGGTGCGGGGGAGCACACAGCTCTCTGTGTACTGCCCCTGCCCTGAGCACTAGCTCTGCATTCCCATTGGCTGGGAACCTGCTGCTGGCTACTTCTGGGGCGCAGTATGGTCTGCAGTGCCAGGAGAGGCAGGAAGCTGCCTTAGCTCCCCCACTGCACCACTCGAGGTAAGCCCCTCCTGCCCCAGCCCTGACCCCCCGCCAAAGCTGGAGCCCCCTCCTACAGCCCAAAGCCCCATCCCGGAGCACACACTCCTGTCACATTATGTTGGGTCGCAGGCATCAACAATTTTCTTCAACAGGGTCATGAGAAAAATAGTTTGAAAACCACTGCTGTAATCAGTTTGAGTGCCTTAGCTGCATTCCCAACGTTGAGAGGATTGGCCTTTCCAGCCTGTCGTTAAGAACCGTAGCAACCATTTTCATTCCCCGAATCCTCAAAAAATGATCCAGTCATGGGCATGCTCCAAGCTAGCAGCCACAGTCCTATGAAATAGCCGTCAAAGGACTGCAACCTCAGGACGCAATGAGCGGGATAAAATGAGCTGGAGTTTTCTGGCCCATGAATAGGCAGGGTCAAGGTGAATAATACTGCCTTAAAGGCTCAAGGAGTCTGAGACTTGACAATGAACAGCTCACTGAGATGAATAAGGAGTGTTCTTGTTCCTTTGTGCTGTTGTTTGATTCTCTTTCCTGAGCCACAGAAAGGCAGTGGTGCCAGTGGCTACACTTAAAGGTTCCCTTTACAACCAAAAGACAACATGTAAGGTTTGATAGCATAGAAACCAGGAGTTGGAAACCCCTCTGGAGCATTCTAGCTTCTTTTGCCTCCTCCTTAGAATTCAGGTAGCCTCTCTGCCCGGCTGCATTGAGGAATGTTGGATTGGAAGGTTACTCAATCATGTCTTAGCATAGGCAAGGACTAGCTGACTTCTCGTCACCCTTTCCAGACGCACAATGCTCTGCAAAGCTGGCCTTAAGCAGAGTTGGGATAAGCTCCAAGCAGGAGCCTTTTTAAAGGGAGAAAATTAAAGGGTTTTCATTGTAACACCTGGCAAAGTGCAGCAGAGAGAGAGAGACTTCAAAAAACAGGTGACACTTTAAAAAACGAGGGAATCTCTTTCCACTTGAATTCTGCAAATGGAGAAACTGAGGCACAAAGTAGGTGCTTTGCCCAAAGTAATAGAGTAGCACAGTAGGAACTTGAACTCGATCGTGGATCAGGGGTTCCCTAGTGTGGATGGAAAGTAGCAAATGAAACCCAGGTCTCCTAATTCCCAGACTCTGTCTCAACCTCTGCCTGAGAATTAGAGTTCTGATTGACTCTTTTGTTAGCAATGTTGCTGCTGTGGATCAACACCCAGAGGTGCACATCTGGGGACTGAACACTCAAAAGAGCCACAAGTGCGTGGGGACTCACAAGTGCTTTGCTTTGCTACAGCCGAAATATCCCCCTACTGCTACATTTTGAAGAAACCTTCTAAAAAGCATCACTTTGGTCCGCAAAGGGCAGGGGCCAGATCCTATCACACCTGGTAGCTCCTCAATGCGGGTTTGATGCGCTCTGCTATCGTGCTTCCCACTGCAGCCGAAGAGGATACCAACAGAAGACACGCTCTGGTGTGGCTTACTTCTTTAATGCCGTAAGCATAGTCCAGTTACAAATAGAATTGAATGGGATGCATCTGGCTTAAGAGTTTTCTGTCATGTCAGTCACTGTATCATTTAAGGCAGGGCTACTCAACATGCGGTCTGTGAGCTGCATGCGGCCCGTGGCCCATTTGTTTGCGGCCCGCGGTGCAGTTTGGGTTTATGTGGGGCTCACCACGCAGCCCACAGGTGGGAGCCAAAACAAAAAAGTAGCCAATATAATGGTCATCTGTTGAGGAGAAGTTAAATTCCTGTACTGTCATTGCTTATTAAGTAGTTAAATTCCTGGACTGTCATTGCTCATTAAAAGTGCTGTCATATGGGTGGAAATGGGGGTAAATATTGCATTTTATTAATATCAGCAGAACTGACTTAAATGGGGCCTGCGTGTTGTGTAGTCTTGCCTTAATCTTTGTATTCATGCCCATCAGTGTGAAAGAAGCTATTTGCATATATTTGCATATATATTTGCATGTATATGCAACCACACTTAAGTTGCAGCCCTCGGCATGTGCTGCGAGTATCATTGTGGCCCCCGGGGCTTCCAAAGTTGAGTAGCCCTGATTTAAGGCATAGTCCATGCTTAGCGTAAAGTTATACCAGCATAGCTACATCAGTCAGGACCCAGGGTATAAAGAAAACACCCTGACTGGCCTACCTATGCCAACCTAACCCTCAATGTAGCTGCAGCTCTTTGGGAACAGAAGAATTCTTCTGTTGGCATAACTAATGTCATGCTGGGAAGAGATGTTCCTACACTGACGGAAAACCTCTATCTGGTGGTGTAGGCTGCATCTGCACCTGAGGCTGCGTTGGGCTTTCTGAGTTAATGAATTTCAGTGCTTTTTAAGAGCATGGGGCACTGACTGTGGCTACAGAAGAGCTGTGTACAGAGGGTGAAATTCACCCTTGTGTAGCAAATCAACACAGAGGATGCAGCATGTATCCCCCTCAGGCCTGGAGGATGCATCATAGAATCATAGAAAATTAGAGTTGAAAGAGACCTCAGAGGTCATCTAGTCCAACCCCCTGCCCAAAGCAGGACCAACCCCAACTCAATCCATTCCAGGTAAGTGCTGCATGCACCTAGTACGGACTGGGGTGATTTTCACTTAGTGCTCCGGGCTGGCTGTGGGCTCTGAGTTAGCACCGCTGCTTGGTGTAGCTGAGGCTGGTGGTTCAGATCTGCAGAGCCTTGGATCCTTTGGGATGCCATTGACTGTAACTTGTCCATCTCGGAGGGGTGCAGGGTGAGCTGACCCTTCTAGGATTCAAGTCTTGATTGTTTGGGTTTTCAACACAGGCCTTTTGGCCTGGGCCAGGAAAAAGAGAGTGAGAACTAAATCTGCCAAGGAAATGACAGGAGACCTGCAGCGAGATTCCATGGGAGCAGTTTGTGCTTTTATTAGCAATGGCTGCCGGTGGTTAATAACAGCGATACAGCTTAATGGGCACTATTCCCCAGCGACACGAGTGATCCACTCGGGGGCGGGCAATGCTCCTTTAATAATCCCTTCTTCTCAGCGCAGCTCTGGGACACTCGTGAGTTTGCACTGCAGGCAGCTCAGCTGGTAGGTCGGTATCCTGCTGCAGATCCATCTGTGGGTGGTCAGCTCTGCGGAAGGGAGAAAGGAACTAAAGTTACCTGTGTTTTGGTAGGTGTTTCTTTTGCCTTGTTTTTCTATTGCATCTTCCCGGCACTTCAGCTGTGCTGGCTGCATCCTACAGAGACCAGAGATGGAAAAGACCCGATAGGTCTTAGCTGGTTGATCCTTTCACTGGGTTTGTTTCCTAAAGTCCATGCAGTGTGTAAGCCAATCAACAGTCTTGGCTACACTGGAAAGGATTTGTCAGTATAGCTGTGCCAGCAGAAACCCTCCCAGTGGAGATGTAGCTAAGACCAGCAAGGGTCTTTTCCCCATAAACCTTATACCTGTTCTCCAAGCAAAATCAACTATACTAGCCACTGGACTTTTTTGCTGATAAAATTCTCTGCACAAGGGCTTCTGCTGAGCCGTGTTTTTTTCCCTCACTCGTAGACCAGCTCTACATAACAGACTTTTGCCAGCATCACTGTGTCGGGCAGGGGTGTGATGAGGTGGGATGTGTAATTGACACAACAGTGCCAAAAAAAATCACTAGACACAGTCATACTGGGCAAAACTGTGCTCTTGCTGGAATAGCTCATTTTGCTGGGAGGAGAGCTGGGGGCGCTGGAATAAGCTGTGCTCCCAAGGCACAATTTTGCTGTTATAAGCTGCCTCTACATTAAGAACGCTTTGCTGATCTAGTACTGCAACTGGTAAAGCCCACCAGATGTGTTGACCTGGCCCTATGTATCTAGTTCTGCCAGCAATACTTCTACGTGTAGACCAGGTCTACCTGTAAACAACTTGAAAGACGGGACTTCCACCACTTGAGCCAATCTTGTTAGGAAACCTTTCCTCACTGTTAGGAAACCTTTCCTGATTTCCCTCCTATGTTTCCCTTTGTTTCATACTCAGTTACATACCCCTCTCGGACCACCCCTACCAAATCATCTCCCTCGGTGATATTATCAAGTTCTTGCCCCCGTGCCTCATCACAGTAGCATCTCTACAGCCCTGTGAGGCTAGGGAAGAATTATCCCTGCATCTGTGGCAGAACAAGGAATTGAACCCTCTGTTAAATCTCATTGGGTTATTTCTTTCAATATAATTTTTCCTGCTAGATTTTTAGGTCTTTTTTTTTCCAAAATAAGTTTTTGATGAAACTCCCAAATTTGTTGACAAAAACAGATTTTTTTGCACAAATTTCCATTTCTTCAACAAAGTTTAGATGGAATTTTTTGACTGTTTCTTCCCATGCGCCTAGTGTAATTTCCTTTGGGTTATTTCTCTGTCCTTGCTGCTTGCCAGAAAACTTAAAAAAGAAACAAGCACAAAATGATCCAAAAAACAGCCCAACTCAGAGGGAGTAAGGGTAGAGAGCAGTGTGGGGGTGGGGTTTGTATCATCGTGCAGGGCAGGAGGTAGAGCATAGACCATGCTGCATGGTCCAAGAAAATAAAAAACCTGGGGAAAAAGTGGCCCCCAGAGTTGAGCAGAAAAACCCACAGGCCACACAACTGGATAAAGAACCCACCAGATAGTAATAAACTAAGCCAAAAGTCACATACTTTGATTGCCTTGGCAATTTCCTCCCTATTTACTATCACTCATGTTCGTTCAGGGGGCTATTTACTCCCTCTAAAGATATTCAATAAGACCAAACCTAAGCCCTGTGCCTCCCTGTCATATTGTTCTCCCCTCCCCAGAAGCGTTCCTTGCCCTTTATCCTTACCCTTGGATTACGATCTGGTTTCCTGCCCACCTGGCAGCACCTGGACCCAAGGGGATTCGAAGAGCTCAGAGGCCGCATCGAAAGCTTTACTACAGTTTGGATTCCCTGAAGGTTTTGCTTTTTCAAGTCCCTTTTCATTGCTTCAATATCATGCATCCCTTGGCCATGTTTAAATACTGTAATTTGCTTTGGCATCACGTCAACTGTGACCAGTGGGTTTTGAAAAGCCAACTGTCTGCAGACAGTCCACCCTAAGCTGCATCTCTCCATCTCAGCAGCAGTGAGTGCGTGTCTCTGTCAAAGTCCAGTAGTGAGAGCCGGCTCTGCAAGCTTTCCTGGGACGTGGGGGGAATCCACGGGGTCCCTCAGGCTGTCCTCTGTCATCTCATCCCAGAGACCTCCCTGGGGCTTAGGCTGGAGACGTCCACGTCTCCTGGGCCAGCATCATGGCACGTTTCAGCTGCTCGTAGGTCACAAACATCACCACGTTCCAGGAGCCCAGCCGCAGGAATGAGGGCATGAACCTAGAGCGAGAGGGGACAACAGTACAGAGGCTGAAGACTTCATGCCCAACCAGGGGACTTCATGCCCCGGCAGCCAGCAACAAGCTGGCCCAGATTCACCAAAGGCACCAAAGTCCTTTTCATTTCAGTGGGAGTCAGGTACCCCTAGACCAGCGGTCTCAAACCCAATTTACCTTAGGGCCAGTGCCAGTCCTCAAACCCTCCTGGGAGTCTGTGTACGGACTGCTGGTACAGCCCATACACAGCCAACGTTAAAGCGCTGCCATGGCAACACTTTAATATTGCTGCCGTGAAAGGCTGGTTGGGGGAGTCTGGTCCCCAGCTCTGCCCCTTCCTGAAGCCACACCCTTCCGGGCACCCAGAACCCCCCTCTCCCACTTTGCCCAGGAGGACCCTGGCATACTAGTCAGTAAGTCTGTTCACTTAGTTTCACCCCTGCTAGGGACTAAGGATGTAAAATCCGATTTAACTGGTTAAACATAATGTTTAACTGGTTAACCGATTAAAGAGGGAAAGTGGAGGGGGAGCAGCGTCCCCCCTAATGCTGACAGGGATTGCTCTGGCTGGGCTAGAGCGCCCCCCACTCACAGTGGGCCCCACGGGGTTGGAGATGTCCCCTGTCTGCAGTGGGGGGGAGCTGCTCCAGCCCAAGTCTCACCTGTTAACCCAGGGGTGGGCAATAATTTTTTACCTGGGGCCACTTCAGTATTTTTTGAAGTGGCCCTGGGCTGCACTGGCAGGGGCGGGGCCTCCGGCAGAAAGGGCGGGGCCGGGACACTTCCCTGCTTCCCCACCCACAGACCCTGATGGGTCTGGCAGTGGGAAAGCGAGTGAAGTCTTTGCCCCACCCCAGAGATTCCCCCTAGGCACCCATGCCCCTGGGGTGGGAGGAGACTTTGCGCACTCCTCCTTCTGCCCCCAAGTCAATCAGGGTTTGGGGGCGGAGGGCGGAGCATGTGGTCTGTCCACTGTCAGTTTCCTCCATAGCCTGGTCACATGAATACATGCGCTGCTCCTTGAGTAGGCCATCAGCCCGGTATAGGCCTGGATAGTTTTGTAGCCGTCTCACCCCTTGTAAAACGCGGTGGGTCCTTCCAGGATCACCATGGTGAGCATACAGTTTAAGGCATTTCTGTACTGGCCGGGGGTGGAATTCATGTATCTCGTCTTCACAACATCGACAGGCGAAGCCACCACTGTAGCGCAGAACCCAGCTCCGAAAGCAGCGACGAAATGGCAAGGAAAAGTGTCTGGGTGGGAAATGGGTAAATAAGCTTTAGGGTTTGGGACAAGGGAATTTTCCACTGCAAATGGGATCGGCACTTCCAATTAGTCTTCAGTGCCATGAACAGCTAGAGAGCTTTCCACCCGAGGGCTTCCGCTGATAACCTAATCCTCTCCCCCAGAGATTAGTAAGTAGCTACACAGGGGAAACTGAGGCATGGGAGATTTGACACTGACTTTGGGATGTCCACTTTGAGACTCTTAGGGGCCTGATTTTCAAAGCTACAGAGCCATGTGTAATGCCAGTTCATTCGGGGGAGCTGCAAGGTCTCAGCGCTCTTGAAAATCAGGCCCAAGATGCCAAAAGCTGGATGGCTCAGAACTGAAATACTTAAAATCAATGAGCACTTCTGAAAATTTGGGCCCAAGCACCAGGTCTGAAAAGGGATTTAGGCATCAAGTGGGATTGTCCAAAGTGTTTAAGCACCCTAACACCCAGTGGGAGTTTTTGGCAATCCGACTAGGTGCCTATCTGCCCATTTAGGTGCCTGAATCCCTTTGAAAATCTGGCCCTAAGTGACTTGCCCAAGGCCAGGCAGGGAGTCTGTGGCAGAGTAGCAAACAAACCATAGGGCTTCTAAGGCCTAGTGCTCTGTACCTGACCATCCTGACCATGCTACTGAAACCTCCATGCTACTGAAACCTCTAGCTGATGTTTGAAGCCACATTGGTAGCTGGCTTCAGCCCTTTTTTGCCAGAGTGGGCACACCCTTTGTGGAAGGCCATTTGCAGGGATCGGCAAACTTTTTGGCCCAAGGGCCACATCTGGGTATGGAAATTGCATAGGGGCCATGAATGCTCACAAAATTGGGGTTGGGGTGTAGGAGGGGGTGAGAGGTCTGGCTGGGGAATGCAGGCTCTGGGGTGGGGCTAGGGATGAGGGGGTTGTAGTGCAGGAGGGTGCTCTGGGCTGGGACCCAGGAGTTCAGAGGACAGGAGGGGGATCAGGGCTGAGGCAGGGGGTTGGGTGTGAGGAGACTCAGAGGTGCAGGCTCCAGACTGTGCTTGCCTCCTCAAGCAGCTCCCAGAAGCAGCAACATGTCTGCCCTCTGGCCGACTCCTACACTGAGGTGCATCCAGGTGGCTCTGTGCACTGCCCCCCACCCCCACCCGTCCTCAGGCACCGCCCCTACAACTCCCATTGGCCATGGTTCCCAGCCAATGGGAGCTGCAGGGGCACTGCTTGGCGTGGGGAGCATCGCACAGAGCCCTCTGGTTGTCCCCACACGTAGGAGCCAGACAGAAGGGGGACATGCTGCTGCTTTCACAAGCCATGAGGAGAAAAGCAAGCACCAGACACTGCTCCCCAGCAGGAGCTGGAGGACTGGATTAAAACAGCCAGCAGGTTGGATGCGGAGCGCAGACTATAGTTTGTCCCCCCTTTGCCACAAGGGGAAGAGAAGCCATGGAGAGGGCTAGAGAGACAGAGCTCTACCCAACAGGCAGCCCAGATGGAAAGGATGAAGAGAGGACGCCCTTCCTCACTCCAGGCCCCTCCTCACCTGTCATTAGCTGAGATTTCAGCAGCATCTCCTTGAGGATATCATAGGTAACCATCTCTCCGCAGTTCACAATGGCGTTGCGGGTGATGTTGGGTAAGGTCCCTGTGGCAAAGGATGGTTAGAGAGTGGCGGTGACCACAGGAGATGACACCCCTGAAAGCGGAGCTGGGTGGGTGAAGCTCATGACTGTATTATTATGACTCGTGTTTGTTACACGTGTGCCCAAAGGCGTCTGCCGAGTGCCTGGAGTTCTGTGGGAGCAGGATTTTCAGGGATGAGGAGAATGCTTGGCATTTATACGGCATTATGCATTCACAGTGGACAGGCCCACTGTGGGGGTGGGGGCAAAGGAAGAAGTTGTCCTTGGGCCTGGTGATTCAGAGGGGGCCAGGGCTCCCAGCCACGGACACTGCAACTGAGAGCCCCGGGCCCTTTAAATCACCACTGGAGCACTGTGTGGCATGCTCCAGGCAGCTGTGAGGGCTGGGGGAAGTGGGTGCTGGATGCTGGGTGGCACCGAGGGCTGGCTGCCCCGGTCCCACCCCTTCCAGGGCCCCGCCCCTACCAAGAGCACAGAGCCAGTCCCCACCAACCTTGCCCAGGGCCTGCGCAGGCTGTCAGGTCCCCTGACAGTGATCAAAACACTTTACAAAAGTGGCCAAACCTCACTATCCCCATTATAGCGCAGGGGATGGCGAAGCCCAGAGCTACGCAGCAATTCAACGGCAGAGCAAGCCATGGAAACCGAGACTGAGACTGGTCCTGGGCTCTGGTAGATCACAGTTCTCTCTCTCCCGACTGTGCCTGGCACCAGAGCGCAGAAGGAAATGGGGAGAGAGGAAGTGACGAGGCAAATCTGTTTATTGCAGGGGTGTGGGCTGGTGGTGAACCTTACTTCTAGGATCTAAGAGGGAAAAGAACATTCCTTCTTGCCCTGAATGGGCCATTCCCCCAGTCGCTCACAACTGAGCAGGGATGCTAATGATAACTTTTCTGTCAACATTGTTGATTTAATTCCTGATCATTTGGGCAGAAGCATCCCACTATTCTGGGGTCTGAGGCTGTGGGCAGGGCCTGCATAGAGAACATAAGAACGGCCACACTGGGTCAGACCAAAGGTCCATCTACCCCAGTATCCTGTCTGCTGACAGTATCCAATGCCAGGTGCCGCAGAAGGAATTAACAGAACAGGGACTCATCAAGTGATCCCTCCCCTGTCACCCATTCCCAGCTTCTGGCAAACAGAGGTTAAGGATTTCATTCCTGCCAGGGTTGCCAATCGCCAGTAAATTTACAAACAATCCGTAAAAAATTAGCCGAAATTGGACATGTCCATAAAGTCTGTAAAAAATTTAGGTGTCCATAAATTTCGTAAAAGTGCAATAAAATTTCAAAAAACAGCAATTATTCTATAGCAATTAAATTTCTTCTGTGCTGCTTCAGCCATTTTACTGAGGCGCAGTGGAAATTGGATGTTTTAGTTGTTTATTTAGTTCAATGGTTGAGGTGACGTAACGTGAATCACGTGATCCACGTGATGTTATCATCTACGTTATCCCACCGAGTTAGCGTCGGCACATTGGCAATTTATGTAATTTAATATTGTTTACCGTTAAAGTTTACGTCAAAATCTATGAGAAGAATGGATTGTGCCGAAGAGAATATGTCATCTTAATATAGTATAAAAATTATGTCCGTAAAAAAATTTGTCCATAAATTTTTCCCATTTTGTCCGTAAATGAAATTTCTATGGGGTGGGAACCCTGATTCCTACCCATCCTGGCTAACAGCCATTGATGGACCTAACCTCCATGAATTTACCTCGTTCTTTTTTTAACCCTGTTAAAGGCCTGGTCTTTACAACATCCTTTGGCAATGAGTTCCACAGGTTGTACGCTGTGTGAAAAAATACTTCCTTTTGTTTGTTTTAAACTTGCTGCCTATTGGTTTCATTTTGTGATTCCCTATTCTTGAGTTATGAGGATTACATAACACTTTCTTATCTACTTTCTCCACACCAGTCATTATTTTATAGACCTCTATCATATCTACACTTAGTCATCTCTTTTTCCAAGCTGGAAAGTCCTAGTCTTTCCAATCTCTCCTCATATAGAAGCAGTTTCATACCCCTAATAATTTTTGTTGCTCTTTTCTGAGTCTTTTCCAATTCCTATATATCCTTTTTGAGATGAGGTGACCATATCTGCATGCAGTACTCAAGATGTGGGCGTGCTCTGGCTTTATATAGAGGCAAGATGCTTTCGTCTTATTATCTATCTCTTTCCTAATGATTTCCAACATTCTGCTTGCTTTTTTGACTGCCATTGCACATTGAGTGGATGATGTCCGAGTGGTAACAGCTAATTTAGACCCCATCATTTTATATGTATAAGGTGAGATTATGTTTTTCAATGTATTTAACAACATTGAATTTCATCTTCCATTTTGTTGCCCAGTCACCTAGTTTTGTGAGATCCTTTTGTAACTCTTCACAATATACTTTGGACTTAACTATCTTGAGTAGTCTTGTATCATCTGCAAATTTTGCCACCTCTCTGTTTACTCCCTTTTCCACGCTATTTATGAATATGTTGAATAGGACTGGTTCCAGGACAGACCCTTGTGGGACCCCACTAGTTACCTCTCTCCATTCCAAAAACTGACCATTCATTCCTACCCTTTGTTTCCTGTCTTTTAACCAGTTACTGATCCATGAGAGGACCTTCTCTCTTATCCCATGACAGATTACTTTGCCTTATGAGCTTTTGATCTGGGACCTTGTCAAAGGCTTTCTGAAAGTCTAACTACACTATATCCACTGGATTCCCTTGTCCACATACTTGTTGACCCTCTCAAAAAACATATTGGGGAGACATGATTTCCATTTACACAACCCATGTTGACTCTTCCCCAACAAATTATGAATAGTAATAGAGCGATAGCCGAGGTAGTCTGATCTTGCTAAAACAAAAGGAAAAACTATGTAGCACTTTAAAGACCAACAAGATGGTTTATTAGGTGATGAGCTTTCGTGGGCCAGATCCACTTCCTCAGATCATATTCTGGAAGAGAATTGGCATGACCATATATACCAAAGGAATTCCTTTGGTATATATGGTCATGCCAATTCTCTTCCAGAATATGATCTGAGGAAGTGGGTCTGGCCCACGAAAGCTCATCACCTATTAAACCATCTTGTTGGTCTTTAAAGTGCTACATAGTTTTTCCTTTTGCCCCCAACAAATTATGTTATCTATGTACCCAGCAATTGTGTTCTTTACTATAGTTTCAACCAGAATGCCCGGAACAGAGATTAGGTTTACTGCCCTGCAGTTGCCAGGATCGGCTCCAGAGCCTTACTGAAAAATTGGTGTCACATTTGCTATCTTCCAGTCATCTGGTACAGAGGTTGATTTCAATGATAGGTTACAAACCGTAGTGAGTAGTCCTGCAATTTCTCATTTGAGTTCCTTCAGAACTCTTGGGTGAATCCCATCTGGTCCCGGTGACTTATTACTGTTTAGTTTATTGCTTAGTCCAAAACCTTGTCTAATGACACCTCAATCTGGGACACAGCCTCAGATTTGTCTCTTAAAAACAATGGTTCAGATGCGGGAATCTCCAAACCTGAACACCCCAGTCCCTGTTTTTCTGACCAACCAGAGCCCTTGTTCAGGAGGAAGATGGTGTTTTGGTTGGGTTTGCTCCGGTCTGTGGCAAGTTGTGATCTGCCCTTTGCAGTGTAACAGCATGTTCGCCGTGGCTCATGCTACAAAGAGTCATTCTGGGAAATGTGTCCCCCTCTCTTCCCTTCCCTTAAAAATCCTGCATGGTGGTTTCAAATCCGGCAGCCAGTGCTGAGGCAGGACGAGGCGAGAAACCACTCAGGTCCTATTTTAAGCCCTCTTAAGGCTGCCCTGCCCTGCAAGAGGGGCAGCCAGCCCCAGGAGAGAGCAGGAGCAGGCCTGCCTCCCGCTGCGCCGGAGCAGACATGGGGACAGAGCAGGCCGGGAAGGGAATGCCGAGTGGTCACACAGACTTGCTGTCAGTATGGACCCTTTGAAACCAGCTGGCTCTGTCCTCCAGGGTTAGCCAGAGGGGCCAGAGCTGAATTCTGTTAGCCAGGCTTGCTCTGTTCATCGCAGCATCAAACAGGTTAATCTATTGAGCACTAAGTGCCAAGGGAATTAGGGGCCTAAACACCCTGGAGATCCCCGTCCAGATTCTAAACTAGTGTAATTTGGTGCAGGTCCATGGACTGGCCCCAGTGGAGCGACGCCGATTTACACCAGCTGGCGATCACTCTGGGAGGCGCGCTCGCTCCTGTACCTTTCCAGAGGCCTCTGACCCCTTCCTCCTTGGCAATGGTCCTGTAGGCATCCACAGTCCCGTTGTATTTCTTGGTTCCGTCCATCAGCCTCACGTGTGCTTGGAATCGCACCTTGACCACATCGGTTGGCTGGGCACATGTCACTGCCATGGCGCCAGTGGTGCAGCCAGCCAGCAGCCGGGTGAGGATGCTGGCATCTGCATGGGAGTGAATGAAGCGGGTAGCAAGCTCCAGCCTGTTTCTTGAGCGATGGCCACCTGGCTACGCACAGAGCTGGGTTTTTCTCAGCCTCCCCACAAAAGCAGGGCACTTTTCACCTGCCACGTTAGGACTGTGAGCACCTCCCCTGTATCCAGCCCTGCAGCCGCAGGCCAAGGCGAACTCCCTGCGTGGCCCCGGGGAAGTCACGTACCCTGACTTTTCAGGTCATCTCTAGTTTGGGGGTTGGCCTCAGTTTTCTGGGAGTCCCACTTTTCACCCACTGGGTCAGGTTTTTCGAGGTGCTGTACAGTACTGGAAAGAGTCACTGCCAGGAGGCTGTGGGTAGGGTAAGAGAAGACCCTGCTCGCCTTGTCCCATGACAGCCTCCCTTTTAAGCCACCGACACTGGCCTATGCCGACCACACTGATCCAGCTGCAGACTCAAAGGGAGGGAACCAATTGTCGCACAGGTGGGTCTAAAACAGTGTTTCTTAAACTTTTTAAGACCGAGGGACACCAAACAATATTTTTTTTTAATGAGGAACACCAAAGATTTTTTGTTGAGCAAAAAAAAAAAAAAGTCGCCTGACCCTTTAAGAGTGGCCATTTTGAACTCTGTTGTTTTCCACAGCACATTTTCGACTGCCGCAGAACACAGTTTAAGAAACACTGGTCTAAAATGTAGCTTTTCAATTGGAAGGACCCCAAGCTCTTTAAATCTGGTCTGGATTTTGGGGCCGGCCATTATCTGATGGGGCCAGGGATGTCAATAAGACATCGAGGCATCTAATCACCCCCCAAAGCAAGGGCTCAAACATCTAGCTTATCTGCGCTCCGGGCACAGCGGGACCTGGGTGAAACTGGGACCGTACGTCTAGCACATTTACCCCATTTGTAATTTGGGGTCTCAGGTTACTCAGCTCACTCTCAAGGCTGGTTGGCTGGATTTTCTTTTAAGTGGCAACATTTAGGACAAGGGGGCAGAACCTGAGCAGGTGTGAATCCCCATCACTCCATGAATGGCGTTCTGCCGACGCCAACGGGCTGATTCATGCCAGCGGAGGTCGTGCCCTGAACTAGAGGCGGGTGATGAGGCCTCTGGGGGTGTGGGGCGTCGGCACTCACTCTCCGATCCCGGGGCGCTGTAGAACTGCTTCACCGAGTCATACAGCCCGATGCGGATAGAAGCGAAGCTCATCTGACGCTGGAGCCCAGCCACCAGGCCGTTATACAGGCTCGTGGGACCCTCCGTCTTCACCATGGTGGCGATGGTGCCCAGGACGCCTTTGTAGTGGATGGTCGCCATGCTCTTGGTAGGCTTGGATTCTCCCTGGATCTTCCAGACAGACAGACAATCATTATTAGCAGCTGACCATTCAGTTAGAGCAAGGCTGGGTAAGATGCAGCCCGGGGGCTGAATCTGGCCCACCTAACACTTTGATCTGGCCCACGGGCTGCATCTGGCCACTTTCTATTCATATCCTCCTGCCCGTGCCACCGAATTTCCAGGCAATGGCTCAGGTAGTAGGATCCTATTTAAATGGCTCACAGCACAGTGCTACTCTGGCAGGAGACGGAGCCGTGAGCCTTTTCAATAGCCACCAGCCATCCCGGCTGGCTGCCAAGCAACGCAGTAGCAGCAGGGCCAGGAACCACAAGCTCATTTCTGTGGTTTTAATTCAACGCCTCTGGCCCCAGACAACTCTGGGGGGAGGCTAGTTCCCAGCCGTGCTCCTTGTGCCCTGGGCCCCACCCCTTCCTGGAGGGGTGGGGTGGAGCTGGCCCATGAGCACATAGCAAAATTCATTAGGTGGCCCCCCTGTGAAAATTACTGCCCACCCTTGAGTTAGAGCCTGATCGGGAAACCTTTATTTATGTGAGCAGTTCAAGTAAAGTCACGCAGGATGAGTCAGGGTTTGCAGAGATGGGCCCTTAGCTAAGAGAATTCGTGATGGGGAAGCTCCGTTCCTAGTGATTTGGGGCACGTACCAAGCTAGGAAAATATTACATCATCATTTATACAGTCAACCCGCAGCTGTGTGTTTGAGCGGTAAACTAGCTGCAAGGCTGTAATTGTGCCACACGTACACATCAGCACCCAGCCAGCTGGACACCAAAGCACTGTGCATGAGAGATACGTCCTCACACGGCTCACCAGGGAAATGCAGCCATCTCTGGGGTGGAGTGTGGCAGCTGTTTACCAGTCTACAGCAACGTGACAGGCCAGATCAGGTCAGGGACCAAAGAGGACTGCTGTACCCCGCTGAAAATGGGGGAGCACTAAGCCGCTGTGATGTAATTATCAGTGATGTAACTTGGCCAGAACACCAGGTGGGAGGCTAAATTCACTCATGTTCCTAAAATGCTTTGCGATCAGATGGCAAATGCTGTCCAGAATCCACGCAAAGACGGTGAAATTCACTCTGGTGCAGGGATCAGCACAAGGCCTCGGTATCGCTTCAGATCCACCCTGAGGGCTTGGGACAGAACCTCAGCTGGGGTCAACGCTCACAGGATCATCTGCTCCTCTTAGCAGGCCCCTGGCCCAGTGCTGGGGCCTCTGCCAGGGATGGGTTTCACTCCGAACTATAATCAAGTCATGTCTGTAAAAAGAGTGGTGCCTGGTGGCCTTTAATCACATTACAGGAAAAAAACCCACCCTGCACTTGCTGGAAAAAATACTCTCTGGGCACCTGCAAATCTGCAGGCTACACAACAAACTTTAAGTGAAATCAAACCAGGTGTGTTAGATCCCATCCAACTCTGGCTGGTGTCTTTACTTTAACTTCTAATGGGAGTTGGACTGACCCTTAAAGAAAACAGAGGGGAGGAGAAAAGACCTCGTCTTTTAGAATCATCTTGCAGATGCTACTAAACTGCTCAAGATAGTTAAGACCAAAGCAGACTGTGAAGATCTTCAGAAAGATCTCACCAAACTAAGTGATTGGGCAATAAAATGGCAAATGAAATTTAATGTTGATAAATGTAAAGTAATGCACATCGGAAAAAATAATCTCACCTATACATACAGTATGATGGGGACTAATTTAACTGTTATCACTCAAGAGAGAGATTTTGGAGTCACTGTGAAGGGTTCTCTGAAAACATCCATTCAATGTGCAGCGGCAGTTAAAAAAGCAAACAGAATGTCGGGAAATATTAAAAAAGGATAGAGAATAAGACAGAAAACATCTTATTGTCTCTATATAAAACCGTGTTATGCCCCCATCTTGAATACTGCGTACAGATGTGGTCGCCTCATCTCAAAAAAGATATTTTGGCATTGGAAAAGGTTCAGAAAAGGGCAACAAAAATTATTAGGTGTTTGGACAGGTGCCATATGAATAGATTAAACAAACTGGGACTTTTCATCTTAGAAAAGAGGAGACTAAGGGGGGGATATCATAGAGGTCTATAAAATCATGGCTGGTGTGGAAAAAGTGAATAAGGAAAACTTATTTACTTGTTCCCAAAACATAAGAACTAGGGGTCACCAAATGAAATTAATCGGTAGCATGTTTAAAACAAACAAAAGCAAGGTTTTCTTCATGTTGTGCACAGTCAACCTATGGAACTCCTTGCCAGAGGATGTTGTGAAGAGCAGGACTTTAACAGGGTTCAAAAAAGAACTAGATAAATTCATGGAGGTTAGGTCCATCAATGGCTATTAGCCAGGATGGGTAGGAATGGTGTCCCTGGCCTGTTTGTCAGAGGCTGGAAATGAATGACAGGAGAGGGATCACTTGATGATTCCTTGTTCTGTTCACACTCTCTGGGGCACCTGGCACTGGCCACTGTCAGCAGACAGGACACTGGTCTAGATGGACCTTTGGTCTGACCCAGTGTGGCCGTTCTTATGTTCTTCAGAAGTTGCTGGATTTGTGCAGTGATTTACTCCGAAAGGCCTTTCACTCAGCGTGAGAGACCGTGTGGATGAGAGTCGGGACTTGGGAGCCCCAGGCTCTGTTCTCAACTCTGCTGCTGACTTGCTACATGGCTCTGAAGAAATCTCTGTCTGTCTCGACTGCTGTCTGTTTGGGGCAGAGACCGTCTCCAGGCTTGCCGATGGGGGAAGAGGAAGGGAAGGGCACAATTGCACAGGGGTCTGGTGTTTCAAAGGGGCCTGCGCCAATGGTCTGGAGCTGCAGGCCCCTTTGAAACACCGCAGGAGTGCTGCTCCAGGGAGCTCTGATGGCTGAGGGGGAAGGGCCCAGCACCGTGCTTTGGGCAGCACTAAAGGCTGCCTGCCCTCAGCCCCACCCTTCTGCCCAAAGCTTTGCCCTTCCGGGGGCACAGAGCTGGGCCGCCTCACACCTTGCCCCTGGACCTTGGGGGCTGTTGGCCTCACTGACCGTCTCCCACAACACATCTATGTGTTGTGACTGACACAGCTGAGTCCCAGTAGCCTCATACTAGAGTAATACCAACAAGGACACCTACCTGCAGCCGGACTTTTGCAGTGTCCAAAGGGAAGGTGCAGAGATCTGCTACGCAGGCTGCTGTTCCAGCGCCCAGAAACTTAACCGTGGCAGTTGGGGGAATGTCTGTGGGCTTCAGTCCAACCATTGCCTCCCCGGGTCAGCAGGAATCACAGTTCAGCAGACAGAGGCTCCTTTGGAAGCAGCATTCCATAAGCGAAAGATGGACCCGCTGCGGTATTTGCCTTGGAAGATATGAGTGGAGCAGTCACTATGGTAGGGCTCTCAAACCAGTAAAAAAATGGATCATGGAATGTTTTTAAAATGGCAGCTGATCGTGGTTTTAATTGCACGGTCAAACCATCATAGAATTCCATTTATTTACTTATTCTGGGTGGTTTCCACATTTTCAAATCTATTGACTTCAATGACAACACAGAATACGAAGTGTACAGAATGGAACAGTGACGGGGCATACGAAGGTTCAGCATATCTGGCTGGTAAATACCTTGCTACATGGTCTACGGAAGTGCCACGAGAACGCCTGTTTGCACTTCCAAGAGCCATTGCAAATAAGAAGCGAGCAGCTTTATCTCCTGTAAATGTAAACCAACCTTGTTTGTCAGAGATTGGCTGAACGAGAAGTGGGATTCAATGGATTTGTAGGCTCTGACGTTTCACACTGTTTTGTTTGTGAGCGCAGTTAGGTATGAACAAATTCTACATTTGTAAGTTACACGTCTACAATACAGAGCTTTCCCTGCGGCACTTGTAGGAGGAGAACTGAAAAATGCTATTTCTTTTGTTTCTCTTTTGTACAGTGCAAATATCTGTCACTAACAATAATACAGTGAGCACAATACACTTCGTGTTTTGTGTTGGAATTCAAATCAATGTGTTTGAAAATGTAGAAAAATAACCAAAATATTTATAATAAATTTAAGTTGGTATTCTATTATTAAGAGTCTGATTAAAACTGATTAATGATTATTAATTTCAATCGAGTTAATTGGTTTTGAGTTAATTGCTTGTATAACTGCAATTAACTGACAGCCCTAATATATATTAGGGCTGTCAATTTATATTATATATATAATGCCTCTCCAGATCTCAGTCCAATTGGTAATAATAGATGGATAAGGAGAGAAATATTTCACACCCATTTATCTACAACAATGACTGATCATTGCTGAGTTCTTTGGAGTTTTCTAGCTCAGCTACCTATATGGTGGATGGACTAGGAGAAGTTAGGATATCCCAGATACTACTGAGCTTAGGGACTTTTGTGGCCCCTATCACCATGGTAATACTCTTTAATGTACTTAGCCTCATGACCCTGTGAGGCAGGGCAGGGCTACTAACCCCAATGTGCTAATAGGGAACAGAGAGGCTAGGTGATGCACCCAAGGTCACACAAGAAGTCTGTGGCAGAGAAGTGATTGATTCCCCTGCAGCTCTTCCCAAACCACATCCAGCATCCTAACCACTGACCCACCCATTTTGCTTCTTGTGGGGCTCACTGAAGGTTGGTATGGAGAAAGAGAATAGGGAAATGTTATTTACCCCTTCACGTCGCACAAGAGCCGGGGATACTGAATGAAATGAACAGGTTGAAGGGTTAAAACAAACAAAAGGAAGTGCTACGTCCCAAAGGTAGTCTGGGATGCAAAGCCACACTCTTTGGGTATCCCTGGACTTCTGGCTGCCAGAGGCTAGGACTGGACGCTGGAGGATGGGTGATGGGTCACCTGCTCAGTTCAGCCCCTCTGGGGTGCCTGGCATTGGCCACTGTCAGAAGACAGGCTACTCGGTGAGATGGACCATGGCACTGATCCAGTCTGGTCGAGCTTGTGAAGCTCACGGGGCTGCTTCTGGGGGCAGATCCCCTCCACACTAATGATACGAGCTCGTTCTCATCACCACCCGGGCTCCGACACCTTCCTCTGACCTGGTTCCCGCAGCTACTGCTGCTGTAGCCAGCGAAAGCCTGGTGCAAGTTCCCCGCTGGTGGAAGCAGGTGACTGTCAGCAGCAGGCCGCGCAGTGAGATGTGAAGACCCGTGTGGGCGTGGCCAAAGCCAGGGATGCCCTCACTCCAAAGGCGACAGGCAGTGAGCACGGGGCTACTGCCCAGGCTGCCCGGAGGGATGGGGCGCCGTGTTTGCCGGCAGCACGAACACTAAGCCCGCTCTGCCAGGCCCGGTCACTCCAGACCTGAACAAAGTCCCTCCAGAGCAATGGGCATCTCTCCATTGCCTCAAGCAGGCTGCGGAGCTGTAGATGGGGGGCACGCCCTTCATCAGCCTCCACAGAGCACGGGCACAGGGCAGCCCCTGGGCAGACAGACCCGGCTGGCAACGGGCGAGGTGGCAGGGCCAGGCCTGCAGGGTTCGGCCCACTCCGAATAACCCCCGGCGACGCTGGTGGCACGGCCTTACCTTTGAGAAGCAGGCTGAGCTCTCCCCTCCTTGCCCTCCTCTGTCAGCCGAGTGTCTTGGCGCCGTATTTATATCCTCCTCGCGGAGGGGCACAGGCTGAGGACAGATCATTTAACATCAACAGCCTCGATCTGGCCGGGGGGTTTAAAATAGCTCGGAGAGGAGAAGTCATGAGACCCGGGTGTCTGTTAGGAAACCTCAGGCTGCTGCCCTGGCTCTGGAGGGGACAGCTCCACAGAACATCTCGTGTTCTAACGCTGCTCAGAGCCCGTCCAGGCATCGTCGCTACCCCCACTGCAGCTGCTCCGAGGCAGGGCCCTGGGGGTCCAGGCAACGCCGAAGTGAGAGATGTGAGGGGGAACATGGTCTGAAGGGGCCAGAAGCAAGTGACAAAAGCAGCAGAATCAAGATGGATGTGTTTAAAAGCTCATTTAGTCCCTTGCTGGGACTTGGAAGACTGGCATTCAATTCTGCTTCATTCACTGTCAGCGTGTGAGAGACCTGGGGTACGTCCCTGCGCCCCAGACCCACAAAGGGAGGTTAGGCTCCATTCCATTGAAATTAGGGGAACTGCAGAGCCTAAATCCCTTTGTGGACTTTGGTGTTAGCCTCTCTTGCCTCAGTTTCCCTATCTGTGTAATGGGGATAAAAACTTCCCCTTTCTAACCACTCTGCGCAGGGAGGGGTGTTGTGAGCATATGCTCTATTCTCTGTGAGGTGCTCATGCACTCACAGGCGTGGGCGGTACAAGAATCCAGCCAGTATATCCAAACAACCCCATGCAATTAGCTCCATTGGGAACCTGAGTTAGCTGCAGAGGCAGGGTGCATGTATCTAAAGTATACCCCCTTGTGCATCACTCCTGGATTTGGGCCCTGGTCTTTTCCTGGCTGGAGAGCACCTCCCATGCTAATGGTGCTAAGCAGAACGCAATAGCACTGCCCTTGAAACGTATTATTCTGTAACTTTAGCTTTTGGACAGCTAGATTTGGGGCTGAGCATCACCGATGCTCCTTAGGCTACACGTTCTGGGTTTGTGTATAATGACCATCCACCACTTCTTGCCCCACCCCCAAAGTGAGGTTTTATCCAAACCCTATTATTAGGCAGCTGATACCATTAAAACCCCCAATAAAACTTTTTTGTTTGGTTTAAACTTTTTTCTGTGATCTTTGCACCCCAGCCATTGCAGCCTTGTGCTAGGGCATGAACCCCAGGAAGGGAGACTAATTACCCAAGTGAAACTGACCTGCCTGTTTCTCTGCTGGAGCTTAATGAAATGCAAACAACAGACAAACAGCTGGGCTCCTGGTTCTGACAAGCCTGAAGAGTCAGGCGGGGAACTGATTGCACAAGAACAAATGGGGATTAAACTGGCCACAACTAATTTAAGGTTGGAAATTAGAAGGCTTCTAACCATCAAAGGAGTGAGGGTCCACAGTAGCCCTCCCCATCATAGGAGCAGTGAGGGGCAAACAACCAAACTAGTGTTAAGATACAGTGTGATCAGTTTATGAATGGGATGATGTGATGGGGTTGCCCACAACAGATAAGACTGGACTCAGTGGCTCTGTCCAGTCCTAAGTCCCCATGTAAAGCAGCACAGAAGAGTCATGTGCCGTGTGGCTGTTTCAGCTTTGCAAACTTTGGTGGGCTTGGGGGGTCACATGAACCCAGGTGAACTTAACTTTCTAGTGACTACAGCTGGCTTGGAGCCCGAGTTGGAGCTTCGATGTTGCATCTCTCCCTCTGCAGCTTGAAACCAGAGCAGCCTGACGGGGCTGGGTTAGCGTCTAGTGGTATGAAAATAGACGCATGGCAAGGGAGCATGGAATTCAGCCAGCACTCCCCCAGCAACATGGAACTCCCCCAGCAACTGCTCCAGCTATTTGCAGAGGCTGTTTCCGTGAAGTGAAAAGAAGCCCAGTGATGACGTACTGTAGAAATGGACCGAGTGACCCTTAACACATGGGGGCGGGGTGGGGGGCTGCAAAAGGGCTATGAGTGTCACGGTCAGCAGGGCCATATGTGACATTTACACCAGTCACCTGCTCTCCGGTCATCTGCTTCCAGCTGCCTAGGTACCTAGGAACATAAATACATCAGACTGCATCCCAGGGGTTCCTCGGCAGCCCCGTACGGCAAATACAGCTCAGATGCCCTCTGCCCTAGTTTCCACACCGCAAAGCACTGCGTGCTGTTATTATCCAGTGCTTGCGCTGTGGAATGAACCAACGCACATGTGCCCCCTGCCATGGCATGTGAACACACAGTGGGCAGGGAAAAGGGGGTTGAGAAGGTGGGCTTGTGACTAAAACGCAGGGAAAAGCATTGAGAAGGCTGAGTTCTAATTCCGGCTCTATTGCTGACTCGCTGTGTGATGTTGGAGGAGTCATGTTCACCCATCTTTGCCTCAGTTTCCCCATGTGCAAATTGGGGAGAATGCTACTTGCCCACCACAATGTGCGACTAAATGCACTGAGGTTTATAAAGCACTTCGATGGAGGTTGTGTGTTCCCTTTAATTTTTTTCCATTCACATGCAGAATAAATTTTGTTTTATGCACCAAGGCATATGCAGATATGGACCACCAGTAGAAACACATGCTGCCAGCTGTGGGTGCTCTGATAATTAGCTGGGCAGCATTTCAGTCTCTGCCAGGTGTCTGTCCAAGTGCTCAGCTTACAGGGAAGACTGGTTAGAGCACATCTGGACCACTACCCTGGGATGGATTTATTATGTATTGCTCATCACTAGCATAGGAGAAGAGAAGTCATCCCCAAGAATTTACAGCCTAGAAGGCAGACACAGAGAGGCCATTTTTCTATTTAGAATGCTGTGTCCTGGGGCCGGGACAGTTCTTTTATGTTTGTACAGCCCCTAGCACTCTCTGGGCACTATTGACACCAAATGCTAAAGTAACAACAGAAGATTTACGGGGAATACTAAGGGTGAAAATAACAGGGAGTTTGATTTCTCCCTCTTTCCTGAAATGGTACTAAATTCGCCACCTCATGGTTAATGGAGAGAATCAGAATTGTGTAACTGTGAGTCCATGCCCATATATTGCCATGGAGCTTCTCCTTTACTACAAGTGATAGGGACTCACGCTTGAGAAGAAGGGATGGGGTCCCACCCCTGCTGTCCCTGGAACATGCCAATATGCCATGGTGTGAAGCTTACGGACAGCGATGACACTCGTGGGGGAAGACTGAGTTCTTAGGATGTTAACAGCTGACCAGGCAGTCGCACACCTGTTGGCTCCTTTCATCCAAGAAGTGGAGGGATGGAGCTAGGAGCCAAACCCCCGTCCAAACAGAAATGATGGACCACTTTGCTCTGCAATGGGGGATGGGAGAGCAGAAGCAAGGCCAGCCTGTCAGTGGGCCAGGGCAGCAAAAGGGCACCAGTAGGCTGGTGCCTGTTGTGACGCAGATCTGCAGCACAGAGCCCACGTATCCAAGTCTAGCAGCCTGTCCCAGTCCTCAGCTAACCCTGCCGTTTATTTAGGGGAGGCTGCTCTGGGAGCAATTTCCCACAGCCATGTGCAGATTTCAGCTGCTAGGTTCATTCCAGGGGAAGAATCGCTAGGATGCAATGTTCTCGCCCACCCTACGAGGGGCCAGCTGTGCCAATCAGAAGGGGGAAGGAGAATCAAGTGATAAGAAACTGATTTCCAGCCCGATGGGTATTCTCCCGAGGGGAGAATTGGTCCAGAAGAATCTGCCCACCAGGGGCTCAGTGGGTTGGAAGAACAGAGTGGGGGCCTGGGCTCTGGTTCGTTGCTCCAGTGGGGAGCCCCTAATTGCTTCTGGGGGCAACGTGCTGGGCTGTGAGTGGTCCCCACTGCTCAGTCTCTGATCAAGTGTGGAGGATGGCAGGAGACGAGAACCTTCTTCTGTCTCTGACCTGCCCAGAGTGACTTGTTGCTGGGAGGGGTTAGGCCAGGAAAATGGAGAGAGAGGGTGAGAGCAAGAGTCCAGGTGGGGAAGCCGGTCATGTCACCGGCCCCAATCTGACATTCAGGTACAGGGCCGAGGAGGCCTCTACTGACAACTCACTGCCATGTGATGCCTCAGCAATGAGGTTGTGCTAACTACTGAGTCAGTACAAGGGCAAGCCCTGCCTGGAGAATCAACATGGATGCCAGAGAAATGCCACACGAGTGAAACTGTAAACACCTGCCACTCGCATGCAGATGCATTAGGGAGAAGAGTTGTCATGGCTAAAGATTCAACCCCCTGTTCTGCCCCCTAGAAAAGAACCCAGCAGGGGAAAAAAACCCACTCGTGTGTGTCTGGTGGGAAATGGAATTTCTGGCTCTCTTTATGTGCCTCAAAGGGCATTAAGCCATTTATCTCCTTTGCAGCTCACATTTAATAGGGGCCAGGCTGCTTTTTGTAGAGCAGAGAGTCTGGCACACATTTATGCCTGATACTGTCATCTCAGCCGGATGAGCTCACACAGAACTTTTCCTGAGAAATGCTGACATGCTTCAGCCCTCGGCCCAACAGCTGGGCATGCGCTGTTGGTCAACAATCACATGCTGCCTCCTTTGCTCTGCTGTGGGTGTTAGTGAGTTTAGCTCAGGCCAGTCACAGGAACTGCTTGCTCTCCAGCCTTCCAGCTGATGATACAAAGAGGGATGTGGCTACAGCAACACAACCTTCCTTGCAGCCACAGCCAGCCTTCCTCTGGTGCGGTGCTCCTGTTCCAACTGGCATTTAGCCTCTCAGGCTATACTCGGCCAACATCAGCCCAGCCAGCAGCTATTGAGTTGCTAAGATCAGGACATTTAGTTCCAGGTAAGGAATTTCACCTGGTTACAGAACTCCAAGATGCTCCACCTTGATCATTCACCTGTGTCTACATTGCACCGAAGACATCCATAAATGTAAACACAATTGCACAAAGTATGTTGTGTGATTGGGATTCAGTGACTCGGCTCGCAGTGCACAATGTAGCCCAGGTTTTCCTGCTGCTGCCCAGTGTTACAGGAGCTGGGCATAAGCTGTTGCATGGCTAAGGCAGGAGGAGGCTCACTGGAGGAAGGTGTTGTGTGTATCAGATATTCACACAACTGTAGTCACACTCGACCTCCTAAACATTCATGGTGGTTGCTAATCTGAGGGATGAGGTGTGGAGCACGCCTTCAGAAGTCTTAAAAGAGCAATGCTCGGATGAGGAATCTATAGAACTTGAATCACCCATAAAGGAAATCAACCTTCTGCAGGTGACATCTGACTCAGAAAATGAACATGCATCAGTCCACACTGCTTTGGATTGTTATCCAGCAGACCCTGTCATCAGCATGGACACGTTCCCTGGAATGGTGGTGGAAGCATGAAGAGACATAAGAATCTTTTACACATCTTGCATGTAAATATTTGTCTTAGTGGACAAGAAGTAGGGCTGAATGGACATGTAGGCTCTAAAGTTTAACTTTTTTTTTGAATGTAGGGGTTTTTTTTAGTACATAATTCTACATTTGTAAGTTCAGCTTTCATGCTAAAGAGATCGCAATGCAGTACTTGTATTAGGTGACTTGGAAAATACTATTTTTGGTTTTTGCAGTGCAAATATTTGTAATAAAAATAAAGTAAGCACTGTACACTTTGTATTTTGTGTTGACACAGCCAAAATATTTAAATAAATGGTATTCAATTGTTTCATCGCAATTCATTTTTAAAAATTGCTTGACAACCTTAGTTTTGAGGCAGACTTATGTCCACTAGGAACTCCGAGGGCCCCCAAATTGCATCCTACACTAACTTTAGAATACTAGGGATCTAAAATTAGATTTTAAATCAGTCATCATTGCCTGTTTCCAACCTAATCAGTTCCCCAGGGCTAAACATTTTCAGGGAAAGGCTCCCACAAATGGATAACTTTTAAGAAATTCTCTCCCAGCAATGTTACTAAGGCTTTGGATTTAGGAAACTAACTCTCATTGATTTCAATGCCCATGGGATTTAGGTGCCTTAGAGGTTCTGAACAAAGACACAATCCTGCACCACTGAAGTCAACAGGAGTTTTATCTCTGACTCCACTGGGAGCAGGATTAAGCTCTAACTTTTTAACATGTTGTGATGGATTGAAAGAGTGCTGGTCTTTTCTGAACATCCCAGCATTCAGTGACTAAAGGGTTAAACTCAGGTAGCTAGAGGGTACTGGTAGGGAGAGAGCCAATGGGAGGTGTTGATATTTGAATAGGAAGATATACCCCCCTGCTGTTTTTCTTTGTGAGAGTTTTAAGCCAGTAGTTGGGGGAACAAGTGGAATTAAAACCAGGCAGAACTACCATGCCTACAAAGAATACTGGGCATGGGAATGGAATGGACCTTGAAGCATGAAGGTGTGAGTAGATAGGAATGTCTATTTAGACACGATCAGGTTATTTTGTTCTGTTTGGTTAAACTCCTTTGTGCTGAGTCCATGTCCCCCCCCCTCCCCCATACACTGTAATTAAGATGAATCCCAGAGATACAATTCTGTGTTTTAATATGTTCTTTCCTCAGTTGCTTTATAACACCTAGCAACCTAATATGCTTTACCAAGTGTATCTTTTTTGCTTTGTTATAAAATCACCATCTTTAAGGCAATGATTTGATTCTTGTGTCCTGAACGGTAACAGGAGGGCTGTGTGTGCACGCCTAAGACTGAGATCAGCTATCAGAGACTGCAGTTTGTTTTCTCTTTTTATTCAAGCTCTCTTGTGTTAGGGGTTTTCACTTGGTAGTGGAAGCCTATCTCCCAAAGCCAGGGAATCTGTGACTTTGGGGAGCTTTTAAGCAGAAGCCTATAGAGGCAAGGTATTTTAAAGGTCTCTTGAGGGCCCCGACCTTCTGCACTCAGAGTGCCAGAATGGGTAACAGCCTTGAAACATGTAAACAATAATAATTCTAAAACAACACCTTAAACAGCAGGAAGGCACAAAAGTACAAATTTTATTTTATTTAAGTGGGTTTTTTGAGATAATTAAAAAAATAAGTTAGCATGGTTTGTGTTTAAGGTCAGCTATCTGGAGGCACCTGAAACTTGTGATTTTTAAAAATTGGAAATTACTACATAAATTAATAAAAATAATTTATATGCACAAAATTCCAAACTTGCTAGCAAAACAGTCTTGTATAAAATATTTTACAGTAGCTGTACATTTTACTTACGATCTATCCAACCCATATAAAAATAAGCATTACTTCAGCATTCAAGGCAACAGATTTGTCTTACAAATAAAAATATTTCTAAAAAAGCCATTAACATACAAAACAGTGATTGTAGCTTCCCAAATCCAGGTTGTCTGCCTTTGCACATTTGCTTGGATACTGTAATTGTGTGTCTTGTTGCAGAGGATTCTAAAACACTTTCTCTCATGGAGAAAAGTGAACTGATAATTCATTTTTCTTAAAACTGAAACAGCTTTTACCTCTGCCCACCCCCATGAAGAAAAAGTAGTTTGTTCAAACAACTGAATGTTCCCTTACCTAGCAGGCAAAAAAGGATAATTAGAATTTCCCATAAACTGAGCTTTGGAAATTTCATCTTCCCTGAGATATTCTGAGATCAGATAACATCGTTCAAGTTACTAAAGTCAGCTCTTTTCTCCAGTGATCTGATCTTAAAAAGATACACAGCACCCTCAACTTCCAAAAGATCCATGGGAATCATGGGTATTCTGTATCTAGGATTCCTTTTTTGATGTGGGTACTTAACTCCCACTTAAATGAGGGGCAATTACACGTTAAATCAATCTTATTTCTTTCTCTTTCAGGAGAATGGTCCTGTGCTGACATGGTCATGAAAGGTAGGATACCATTTTTCTTTTAAAGTCAGGAGGGCTAAAGTCCTGTAGAAAATGCCAGAGTTTCCCCAAACGTAGAGCATGAGCACTACTGAAGAAAGTACTTTCTATCTACATAGCTGCTCAGATACTTCTGCTATTCTTTTTTGGTCAGCTGTGCAGAAAATATCCTGGCAATTCTTTTTGTCTCTTCTTCTGGCAGATCAGCTGACATCAGGTTTGGTTTCTGACGGTTCTGTCTTCTGTATGAAATTCCCCCTGCAGCGGCACCATTTCCTGTCTAAGGAAGAGACAATGACACAATACTAGACATCACTTAGAAATTATACAGCAGTGCTATACTGATCATGAGGAAGAACAGCGATGTCTCTGGGAAGTGCATGGCTGATACTTGGAAATCCAAAGAGATTTCCTTTCCCACTCTTCTTGCTTCCAGGAAGAATATAACCTACTGGATGCTCTGTATTTTTCATTGATCTTATTCTCCAAGAGATTTTTCTCGCATTCCACACATCAAATAGGCCTAATGTCTTCGTAGGGCTCATAGGAGCCCCAAGTTATCTATCTTCCTGTAGCTTCTACAAAAGCTTTTACTACCTCCTTTCCCCAGCTCCCACAAAAATCATTCACTTTAAAGGGACACTGCCAAGTTAAAAACATAAATGTTTCCACACCTTTGTTACTGACATCTTAGATTATAAAATCTGAAAGAATTTTAAAATGCTAGTCACATTTTCTATATTGTTGCTGCTTGCTTGCTTTCTGCACTTCTCCATGTTGCATGGTTTAGTCAATTTCAACTTATGGTTCTCATGTATTAATGTGGTGCTCAGTATCTAGGATAGAAACACTCTCAGAGGAGTGGAAAAGGGAATGTATTTTTTTTTAAATGCTACAGACATTGGGATTAAAAAGAAATGAAAACACGTCTATGGTTTCTCAACAGGGGACCAAGTGTGAAGTGTCAGTGCCCCCTCCCCAGTGGCTCGAGTTATTAGATTCTTTAGGAAGATGACTTCGCTCTACTGTGTGTTAGTGTCACATCCAGGTAGTGATGGAAGACTCTTTATAAGTAGGGCCCTTCCAAATTCACAGTCCATTTTGGCTAATTTCATGGTCACGGAATTTTAAAAATCGTAAATTTCATGATTTCAGCCATTTAAATCTGAAATTTCAGCATTGTAATTGTAGGGATCCTGATCCAAAACGTAGTTGTGGGGGAGAGGGTCACAAAGTTATTGTAGTGGGGTTGTGGCACTGCTACCCTTCCTTCTGTACTGCCTTCAGAGCTGGGCAACTGGAGAGCAGCAGCTGCTGGCTAGGAGTCCACGTCTGAAGGCAGAGACGCTGCCAGAAGCAGCACAGAAGGAAGGACGGTGAGGTACAGTGTTGCCACCTTTACTTCTGCACAGTTGCCTGAAGACCTGGGCCCTCAGTCAGCAGCCACCACTCTCTAGCTCCCTGGTTCCGAAGGCAGCAGTGCAGAAGTAAGGTGGTGAGATATGGTATTGCAACCCTTATTTCTGCACTGCCGCTTTCAGAGCTGGGCACCTGGCCAACAGCTACTGCTCTCTGGCTGCCCAATTCTGAAAGCAGCACAAAAGTAGAGGTGGCTATATTGTGACCCCCTAAAATAACCTTGCAAACCCACTGCAACTCCCTTTTGGGTCAGGGCCCCCAGTTTAAGAAACTGCATTCAAGGGGCTCCCCTGTGAAATCTGGTATAGTATAAAAGCACACAAAAGACCAGTTCTGCAGTATTTCCATCCAGAGAATATTTCAGAAAGTCAAAGTCTAAAGCTACATATAAGCCAGAGCTGCAAAATTCAGATATGGATTTTAACTCTCAGAAGTTAGTGGATGGCACATCTGTGGGTTCCGGTCTCTCTCTATACAAAACCCTCTGCTACCGAAGTCAGCCGAGAGCTGCCAGATGGCCCAGTCTCTAAAAACTAGCATTCTAACCCCTACATACACCCGTTCTAGTTCTGTAGTCAGACTCTTCCACACTGAAACTAACCAGTGACAGAGCCCCTGGAATGCAGATTCATTCAAATTGTTTTAAAAAGCAGCATATTTTGAAACATAGGCCTAACACTGACCACTCTGGGCCCTTCCTCCTTCACTCAGCCCCACTACACATACACAGACAGGGTGAACACTAGCGGGGGACTTAGGAAAACACATTCTCTCCCCAATAAGTTCCAAACTAGGCAAATTCTGGCAACCACGGAGATCTTAAAGGACACAAGTTTGTCTACTATTGAACTTTAAGAACTGGACAATGTTGTAGGAGCGCACAGCTTGGCATAAGCTGCACTTCTGCTGACACCAGCTGGAGATAGACTTATAAAGCACAGACCAGTCTGACCTTTCAACCAAAAAGCTGGGCTGTCTCTCTTGAGCAAGGTCTCGCAGATAGTCACAAGCACATACCTCTTGAAATGTCAAGGTATCCTGAAGTGCTCAGCTCTCCTCAAAGGCAGAGAATATCGGCAACTTTATCTGCCCACTGCCCTCCTCGAGATGTATCACTTCGTGGGGGAAATTGTTCATTTAAGAACAGGCAGGTCACTGGCTTATCTTATTTGGTTCCTTGCACTTCAGACACAGTGGACAACAGCCCTTCTTCCTACACCGTTTCCCATGGATTATATCTCCGCCTTTAGCAGGATGTCAGCCTCCTGTTCTCAGGAGTTGCTACACTTCTGCCCAGCCCCACTGTGCTAGGGCAGCCCCATTAAATGCTGCTGAAGCTGTTAAGGTTAGTTTTGTATTTCACCTCGAGATAAGACCAAGATGTGTTATAATCACACTGAAAGATGAGGACCAACATTTCAGAAATAGTGACTTCATTTGCAGAAGGCCTGTGTATCCAAAAGCCCCCAGTGATCCAATTTGGGGCAGCAATCCAGATTGTACTGATAAAAACACAGCCTGGTGCCATGCGTAACCTTTCCAGTGGTAGGTGTGGAATCACACATTTTCGGCCCACGTAGTGCGTAGTTAAAAAAGCTGTTATGTGAACACAATGTAACTGCTTTTATTGCAACCACTTAACAAAAGAACAGCCATGCTGGGTCAGACCAAAGGTCCATCTAGCTCCGTATCCTGTCTTTCAACAGTGGTTGGTGCCAAAACCTTCAGAGGGAATGAACAGAACTGTGCAACTGAGTGATCCATCCCCTGTTGTCAAGTCCCAGCACATAAAGACTGAAGGTTTGGAGACACCTGGAGCATGGGGTTGTGTCCCTGACCATCTTGGCTAATAGCCATTGATGGACCAATCCTCCATGCACTTATTTAGTTCTTTTTGGACAGTTATTTTTTTGGCTTTCATAATATCCCTTAGCAACAAGCTCCAAAGGCTGATTGTGCATTGTATGAAGTAGTACTTCCTAATGTTTCTTTTAAACCTGCTGACTATTAATTTCATTGGGTGACCCCTTGTTCTTGTGTTATATCAAGAACAATGTCAAAACACAATTATAACATGATTGCAATTAGAGATCAGAAATGTACCATATTATACTAGGGCTCTGTTTCAATCACTATGTCATGGAGGACATGGCAATTGGGAAAATGCCCCCAAACTGTGATCTTTTAAATACTTTTTTTAAAAAGAAAAATGTCTATAAAGTCTATAAGACAAAATACCTAGTCAATTTCAAAGACAGAATGAATTTTGCCAGTAAATTTGGCCAGTTGTGACTGTTCCCTGTAAAATTAATTCCATGCAAACTCAGTGTAATTCAATACTTTGTCATTTACACAGTTATTAATTTTCTAAAAAGAATTGTGATTGATACAGGGTCCTAGTTATAACACGCAGCTTCTCAACTGTACTGCACCAAATCAGAGTTTACTTTGAAGGGGGACCAAATGGTGCCAGGCAATAATACTACAGCCCTGCAAAAACTTCTAATGGGGTCCTCTTTAAACACTAGCCAATAGCCCGTCACAAGACGGGATTTTCGGGTCTCTCCTCCACGTCTCTCTCTCCTCCTCCTACTGCCTCCCCCGCTCTCTCTCTCTCAGCTCTCCTCTGCCTCCTGCCTCTCTCTTTCTCTTCTCCTCCCCCTCCTGACTCTCACTCTTTCTTTCTCTTATCCCCCCTCTCCTGCCTCTCACTCGGGGGAGCGCAGAGCCCAAACGGTCGCTTGCGCCACTTGCTCCTGCACGGTGACCCGGCTGAGCGGCGCAGAAGTCAGCCGAGCGCCACGGCGGGAGGCAAAGGGGGGGTGGGGCGGTGACGTACAAGGCCAGGCCCCGCCCCCTGGCCGTGTACGTCACTGCCCCTCCCCTTCCCCTCCCGCCATGGCGCTCGGCTGACTTCTGCGCCGCTCAGCCGGGCTGCCACGGGGGAGCAAGTGGCGAAAGCTGCCGTTTGGGCCCCGCACTCCCCATGCAGCACAGGAGTGCTGCATGGGGACCACGGCGCCCAAACGGCTGCTTGCGCTGCTTGCTCCCCCGTGGCGGCTCAGCTGAGCGGCGCAGAAGTCAGCTGAGCACCACGGCGGGAGGCAAAGAACATGACTCACGCAACAGCGCCGCCCAGAGGGAACAGCCAGCATTTCAGAGTTACAGAGACACAGACATTGGGCTACTATATATATAATACTGAAAAACAAAAATGGAAAGTGACACTAGGATTTCCTATGCCTAAACAGATGTTGGAAGAAATTGATTGCAGGGTTGGCAACAACAGAAATTAGAAACGAGTAGAGTAATATGCTTGCAACCCATATACAGCTTCCTGTCTGCCCTACGACTCTCTCAAGGTTGTCTAAAGCCCAAATCAGCAACTTATTCTCTTCTCTTTCCTCCCCCTCCCAAGTGTCTGTGAAACAGCTGAAACATGAATACTGGCTGGAGAAACAGTAACCAGCCTGAACTGGCTCTGCGCTAACTCGTTTGACCTATGCACACGATTAGTAAGCAAGTCATTTTGAAAATGTAAAATGGGAAGCACAAGTGACGCTGATAAATAGCTTTCCCTCTTTTACGGCACAAAATTGCTTGGATTCCAGATTAATTTCTTACCACAAATATAATGTATTTGAAAAGTGTTAAGTATATTTCTCAAAAATAGCTTGTCAGAATGCACCCTACACACCCCTAGTTAAATTAGTCTGATCAGCTCTTACAGGTCCTTCGGCTATTATTAAAGACCCACAGTAATTTGGGATACTAACCCTACCTTTCTGGCCAAATTCCAACTTGGACAACTATGTTTTGCTTCCCTAAATTTCTTCGTTAGTTTCAAGTGGAGGCAGTATTGTTTACTTCTTGTTCTCAACTATAATGTTACTGTGAGCTGCTTGACAAATGTCCTGTTTCTACTCTAGAGGTACCTGCATGCCAGGGGTAAGTATAATGAACTTTTATGTATAGTTTGAAAATGAGGAGTCCTGTGGCACCTTGAAGATTAACAAATTTATTTGGGCATAAGCTTTTGTGGGCTAGAACCTACTTCTCACTTTGCTGCATATGGCGAAGTAGGTTTTAGCCCACAAAAGTTTATTCCCAAATAATTTGTTAATCTTTATGGTGCCACAGGACTCTTCATTGCTTTTGCTGAATCAGACTAACACAACTGCCTCTCTGAAACATCTATCTAGTTTGTACATCACTTTACATTATGAAGTGATTATGGAACCTTCAGAACAAATGGAACACAATGTAAGATAGAAGCAGGTTTATATTGTAATAATGGCAATAGGTTTCTAGTGAATTCTCAAGCCCAGGCTATGATTCCACATTACTGAATATTCTGGCATTGTAGGAAATACAAAAACAACTGAGTTTTGAGTAGTGGCTTCATGAGAACATTTCTCTTGACACTTTCTTAAATCTTATCCTATTTGTGGCCTATATCTCCTATAATTTATATTTAGGAAGTGTCAAGATGATGATAATCACATTTAATACTCTACCATTCCATTTCTTATAATGAATTTGACATGAATCCTTTATCGGTGTGGTATGCACAGAATTTCTATTTGTAATACACTTATCTTTCTACTTTGATATCTTCCTTTGCTTAAAATGCTACAAATTCTCAGACCTAGCACTTCTGCTGCCTGATATATTCATGCTATTAATTCCAAAGCTGCAAAAAGGCTAGTAATTACTCGACCAGATTAAGAGGGGGTACGCTTAGAGTTAACAAAATCATGAATAGTCCAAGGTAGTCTGAGCATCTGTCTCAGAGCAAAAGAAATAAACACATTAAATGAAACTGAAAGGTGGCAAATTCAGAACTGATTTTTCAAACCATGTGTGATTAGACTGTGGAACTCACTGCCACTAGATACTAGAGCCAAGAATACAGATTCAAATAAGACCTGGAAATTTATATGGGTAACAAAAATATGCAGATTAGAATAGTTAGTGCTAACAAAAATTTGGAAGGGATTTCAAACCTCATGTATCAGTCTAATTAGGAAACAGAATGAGACCCTCATAAGGGACATGTTATCCTACATTTGCCAAATATAGGGTTTCTAGAGCCTTTTTTGAAGTATCTGGTGTTGGCCACCATTGGAGACAAGACACTGGACTAGATGAGCCACAGGTCTGATGCCGTGAAGTGAACCAGAGTCATGGAGTTTAACATCCAAAGGGACCACCAGATCATCTGGTCTGACATCTTGCATATCACAGGCCACTGAACACCAACTAGCATCCAGACACCAAATCCAAGTATTGCATCCCTCAGGAGCCTAAACTATTGTGTGCCATAGGCAGGGAACAGATTAAATGAGATCTACCGAGATGTGCCCAACAAGTGACTTATGCCCCAGGTTTCAGAGAAAAGCCAAAAAATCTATGTTCCTTTCATGCAACCTGGGATCTGCCTTTTTAAGAAGCCTTTGCATCACCATTTAATGTAAACATTTCTCCTTCTGAACAAAGACCTCCTCTCACTGTGCCGGAGTGCGAGAAGTCAGCCAAGCTCCCTGCAAAACTCAGTTAATGCAGCACTTTATCAACAGAGGCCAATATAGGAGTCCATTCTGCTCCCAGAGCTGAGCTTGCCTCTTTGCATCTACAACATTCCCAGGGAGCCATCAAGCCCATCCCAGTATCAAATGCTATTAAAACAGCATTACTGTATAAAAACCAAAGCTTTTCAGGTTAGTTCTGCCTCCAAATGATAACTCCTATCCATATCTACTGTTACTCTAAATGGCAAGGCCTTCAGAAATACGTTCCTCTATTCAGCTTTAGAACTAGCTCTGTCGCTGAAAGAGAACATCAGGTGTGTAGGTTCTGTCATAAAAAAATATTGAGACTGGCTAGAGAATTCCATCTGCTTTGTGCTAAAGGATTTTTAGCTTTCTGCTGTGTCTACCATTTTTGTGAGCATATTAAAACTGACACAGGTAATTTTAGTAATCTCAAACATATGAACTCATATCTTGTGCTTATGCAACAAATACAGCCAGCTCCCTTTGAAGCCAACAGGAATTTTGCCATTGACTTAAGTGGAAGCAGAATCTCGCCCTAAGGCAGAATAGTACATCTTGGTTAATGTTATAAAGGCACAAGAAGATAGGATTATCTTGAAACCAGTTATCTGGAATGCCTCATTGCTATTATGCAATGCACTCTATAACTTGGCATGATAGAAGATTATCACTATGAAATCACTAGTTGTGCCCAAAGTTCCAAAGTCGTTTGATTATTATAGCTTTTATGATAATGGCCGTTGTTACAATTACAGCGGGACTTTGATTATAACCCTGTTTTCACACACTCTTAACATTCTGAAAAACTTTCCTTTGGGTCTGAAGTTTCCCATTTTAGATCTTAGTCCTGATGTAATTGTTTAAAATTCTTTGTTATTAAAGAGTATAGAGAAAATTATTAAAAGACTTTTTTTTTTGGTTTAAAGGTAAACCAAAGACCACTGAAAAACACCTAACTCTTCAAATAGCCTTAAAAGTCACTTGCAAAGGGGAAAATAAATTGGACGGTGACTTTTTTTCTTCATGATGTATAGAAGCTTTAATTCAAATTTGTGGGTTTAAAAAAAAAAGTCTTTCCTGATTTAGTGTGATCTACCCTGTTTTTCCTGGAAGACACTATGGGGAGTTGGAAAACTAGTAGAGCAACATGATAAAGACAAAGTTAATCCCTGCACAATTTGAGAAAGAGGGAAAGTTATTCTTATTCAGACTATATAGGTTGAACCTCTCTAGTCTGGCACACTCAGGACCTGATTGGTGCCAAACCAGAGAATTTTGCTAACGACAGGAGGTAAATATTGTCTAGCAGCATTACCAACAATTCCACTGCTTGCTGAGCTCTTAGAAGACATTTAGACATTAAGCTCATGATACTATATAATTCTGTTAGTCTCTAAGGTGTCATAGGACTACTCGTATTTAGAGGTAAATTACAGCTAAACAATAGCACAGAACACTGACAGCCAGGACTGTGTATGTAAACAAACTTTATGGGACCACGAGAAACTTGGCCAAACCCATAAATGGACATGCGGCTAACTAAAATCATGCCAGGCCATGGATTTTGCTGAACCAGAGAGTGCTGGATTAGAGAGGTTCAACCTGTATTAATATTCAACTCAAATGCTTGACAAACAGTTGGGAGGAACTCTCTCTGTTGTAATCAGCCTAGACACTCTACATTGCAGTCCCTCAATATTACATATGCCTAACTGAACACTGACAAATTTATAGCTGGAAACCAGATATTATGCGTGTGTGTTTAGATTTTATGAAATACCTGTAGGCTGTTTCATGTAGTAATCTCACTTATGAAGTCTGTACCCCATGTTATAAGGTAATATTTAATATATGCTCAGTAACTATAAAAGTATTTGCACTGAAACTGTAAGTTTACACTTGATCTTGGTGTAAGATCAAGTGTAAGATTGGTGAAATCTAAGTATTCAACACACAAACAGTTTGGGATTTGAGCCCTGGCATGTAAGAGTCTGCCCTGAGATACTCTCGTTTGTGAGCCACTTCAGGCATCCTGTCACATGCATCCATCATGTAACTGTCAGGTTCACAAGATCTGTGTGCTGAAGTAAAAGCCATGTCACAAACACGCCTTTCAACTGACATGCCATCACCTAGGAAAGGTAGCTGCCTCAGCAGAGAAACACAGTGCAAGATGCCACAGGTCACACAAGACTGCTATCCTTTGTCACATTTAAGACAAGTCATTGATAGACTAAAATTGCCCAAGAGAGCACAGAGTTTAAGAACAACAGAAATTATATGTAGGCTGACCACTCCCTACTGGACTATGCATGGGCCGTGATTAATTTGTGTTTGTTAGAGTATATGGACTATATTGGGATTGGGATTTGAATATCAGTGAGAAGTATGTAAACTACTGCTGGACAGGGCAAAACACCCTCCCCCCATTTTGGTCACATTTTGCCCTTTCTGAGATGCGTCAGATATATACATCCTGTCATAGGTACAGTTTTGGTGCAGAGGCTACTACTGCGACTCTCAGATGAAGAAGTCCCATTTCTGTGGCTATATGTCTGCAGATCTGACTCAAATCCTAAGAAACGAAGGGCTCAGTAAAGATGTTCTCAACTGACAGTAAACTGCAAGTTTAAGTATTAGATTAAGTAGGGTGATTTAACTTCATGGAACTCTCTGGGATAACAGGCATATAGATGAGGTATGTACTTTTATAGCTAGCTCTGCATAAAAATATTTACTATGTTAAATATGTTAGTGCCTCACAATGAGCATCGCACTTAGTGAAACATACTGTACCAATTTGGCATTTTTATGATGCATCTTTGACATCAAAATTATGAGTCCCCTTTAAAAATAATTTTATCCGCCTGCATAGTTTCCAGAGCATACACTTGAAACCACATCATGTTTACTCCATTCCTGGCCAGAGAAACTGCCTGTGCCAGTTAAGTTCATGGCCTGAATGTTGGGTGACACCTGCCCTGGTTTCCTCTTTCTAGATGTTTGAGCCAATAAAATCACACATGACCTGTGAGAACCTGAGGCACAGCCTTATTAGTGGACACTTTAATTTTCAAGACAGTAAGAGAAAAGAGACTCATGTATAAAAAGATCATGCTTTGATTTTCCTCTGATAGAACTGGCCTGATTTGCTAGGACGCTGCAGATGAACTCAGGATTATGTAATGACTGTTGCCAGGGATAGACGTTAAGTGAACAGCTCTATGAACATTTTATTCAAACCTGGAGGCTCAGACTATTTAAATGTCAGAGTTCTGGATAAGAGAGAGCTCTGAAAACATGACGTACGCTGGGTTCAGTGAGTTTGGCAGCTGGTTTACACTCTTCCATTAATAGAGGAGTGAAAACAGTTCTTAAGAACATAAGAATGGCCATACTGGGTCAGACCAAAGGTCCATCCAGCCCAGTACCCTGTCTGCCGACAGTGGCCAATGCCAGGTGTCCCAGGAGGAGTGAATCGAACAGGTAATGATCAAGCGATCTCTCTCCTGCCATCCATCTCTACCCTCTGACAAACAGAGGCTAGGGACACCAATCCTTACCTATACTGGCGAATAGCCAGGGCTCGACAAATCCGCTTATCTACTCGCCCATGGCGAGTAGATTTCAGCCGGTCGCCCCGTTCATCGGCGGTTCGTGCATGAGCAGTGCGGGTCTCGTGCATGCGCAGTGTGGGCCTGGCGAGTAGTTTTCGTCACGATCGTCAAGCCCTGCTAATAGCCATTTATGGACCTAACCTCCATGAATTTATCTAGTTCTCTTTTACACCCTGTTATAGTCCTAGCCTTCACAGCCTCCTCAGGCAAGGAGTTCCACAGATTGACTATGTGCTGTGTGAAGAACTTCCTTTTATTTGTTTTAAACCTGCTGCCTATTAGTTTCATTTGGTGGCCCCTAGTTCTTATATTATTGGAACAAGTAAATAACTTTTCCTTATTGACTTTCCCCCCACCTTCCCTTCCCTCTTTAGTCCCACTCAGCCAAAAATGGTTAACTGTGTAATTGCTAGGATTTTTAACCATTACATGGTTAGTGTTTTGAAACCTTTTTCATATCCCTCCTTTCACCCTGGCCAGCCTCCCCCAGCTGGCCCTTCAGCCCTTTTAAACTGCCAAATCCCAGGGCAGCTACCCCTTTTGTCCTGCCCGTTGGGGGCCCTGCTGGTAGGATCTGGCAGTGCTACTGTGGCAGCACTTTAATGTCACTGCCCCTCTCGCCTCCCTCCCCCACCCTACCCTCCCACCCCAGTAAGCAGTCAGGGTGGGTTGCAAAAGGAGCAGTGACGTTAAATTTACAGCAGTGCTTTAACATCAGCTGTGTGTAGGCCAGTATCGGTAGCCACTTATCCATATGCTGTACTGGCCCACTTTCACCTCTGCCTATGAGATCGATCAGTTCATACTATGTTGGGACAGAGCGGAAGAAGGCTGAAACCTGAACTGCAGCCTTTACTCAGTAAAGATAAAAAACTTGTCCTGGGATGAGCTCTTCCTAAAGTGCATGTGCCTCCTTCCATGTTGACAGTCAAGTCCCCCACTTTGCTCATCTACTCCCCTGCATCATCACCATTCCTGGCAAAAAGCAGGCGGCTCAAGGTGGGCTCCATCAGGGGGAACAGAAGGCAGAGGCTATTCAGAAGTTGGTAAGGGGTATTTGTCCATGTGAGAAAAAGGCAGAGGTGGGGTGTGTGTGCATATGTGCGCGTGTGTATGGGTGTGTTGATCTTCAGTAGAGAGCCGTAGCTGCAGCTCAGATTTGTGTATCTGAAGTTTGCTGAATATGAAAAAAAAAATTAAGATAAATCTAGAATTGAAAAATGACATTCCTAATATTAAATCAAGTATGCACAAAAACGCAGAAGCCACTTTGTTTCTAATGTCACAATTACCTTTAGATTAATTCAACCCACATTTAGAAAACAGTATTAATTAAATTTGTAAAACATGCCACATACTGTACAAGTCCATGCTACCACCTTACTGAATTAATTATACCGATTCCAAATTCCTAGAGGGCAAGTCACTCTTTGGATTGTGTTTGTTTTTACCCAGGCTGTTCACAAGTTCTGAACTTGCACTGTAATTCCTCTACTGCTACCTGCAAGGACCTTCATATGTTTAAGAGCCCAAATTTGTACTAAATGACAAAAGTTTGGAAAATGTAGGAGTAGAAAGACTGGGTCAGGACTTTGGAAATCTGAGAAAAATACTAAGCTAGCTAAATACATTCTCTAAGAAACGTATATTTTACTCCTCATTTAAAAACTTCAACCAACATTCTACGGTATAAACCTGATATCCTCCCTGTTACAGAAACTAGTCAATGGGAGCTGCGAGGCTCCTTGGCTACAGACTTAAGTGTCGTGAGCCTGTCAGCAGCTTACCTGGGTAGGCCCTCAACCCAACTTTGAAAGCCACAGCCCTACAGTAATATTTTATAAATGTTGCCCGATTCCAGAAAAATAACTGGGTTTAGTTCCTATCTCTGCCACAGACTTTCTGTACAACTCTGTGCAATTCACTTTCTCTCCCCAAACTGTAAAATGGGTTTAATACTCCTTTTCTGCAAACCTTTGTCTTGGTTGACTAGATTGTGAGCTCTGTGGGGAGGGGTCTTTTGTTGCTAAGTGATTATGTAGCACTGAGCATAATCAGCTGAAGCCTGCATGCTTATTGCAATATAGAAATATCAGGCCAGCCGAGGGAGGGGAGGGTTAGAGGGGGAGTAAAAGGGACAATTTTTTTTAAATTTTTTAACTGCCCAGGGGCCTGGCGATTCAAAAGAGCTGGAGTCCCAGGCTCCTCTCTCTGGGTGGCTTTGAGGGCTGCTGGGAGGCAGCCCAGCACACTCTGGGTAGTCCTGCCCCTTCTGCCCAAGGCGCGTCTGGAAGCGCAGAGCCACCCCCATCTTGCCTAAAGGCCCGGTGAGCCTGTGGGCCCCGCTGAGAAATACGACTGTTAATGCCAATAATAAAATACTCCTGGAATAACTTTGTTTCAAGTGAGAAAAGTTATTAATCTAATACTATTTGGTTAATACCCTTTCTAATTATTATTATTAATCATTTCTATAATGGCAGAGCCTGAAAGGACTCAGTCAGGCTTGAGTTTCTATGTTCTAACGAACTACTCATTTAGTAGCTGGATAGAGAGGAGATTCAAACAATAGGGTTTTTCATTTATGAAGTTATAGATGGGGATATCTTTCTATGTATTTTTAAATTACCAATGACATTCCCCTGAGGAATTTACTGCCTTAAGGTCTAATCCTTAGAGCCCTGCATGGATGCAAAATTTGTATCCACATCCGTATCTGTAAAAATGAGCCACAAATATCCTCACTTACATCCGTGCATGCAGATACCTACAGATATAAAGCAGGTATCTGCAAATTTGCAGGGTTCCAAATACAAAATTTGTATCCACATCCACAAAATTGAGCTGCAGATATCCATGAATTTGCAGAGCTTTACTGATCCTGTGAAGAGAGGAATCCCCCAGCCCTATCTGATTTACCCTGGCATTTGCACCCAGCATTTCCCAGGAGTGCTCAGTGTGAACCACTGAGTCTTTCCTGGAACAACCTGTTTATCCATCTGGACAAATAAGGGCATTTGTGGGAAGGCACTGGAGCATCAACAGCATTCAAGTGATTTAGCTTGCATCCTCACTGCAAAATGGTGGGTTACCAGCAGCAGTGCGTCCCCCGCCAGCGTTTAAAACAACTTCAGAATGGGGTGAGAGACTGTATATTTGGATAGGAGAGGGGTTAGGAGCAATACCAGACTTATTCTGCAGTGAACACAGACTGTTAAAGAGTAGTTCTTTATGAAATAGCTTTTCACTGCTAATCTCTGATCCAGTTCTAAGTGAAATTAGAGAGTTTTGAGAATGGATTCTGAGCAGAATATCATTAAGATTCTTCCAAGTTTCATGCAAAATATGCACACACAACACAAAACCCATATCTTGATAAACAATAAGGGGAATTAATATGCCTATTCATTACAAACAAGCTCTAATGTTTGAGTCCTTGAAACATCCTATGACTGAAATGTTCCTCTGATATTTATTTATATGATGATCAGGAATGCTAACAGCTTGCATTTAATTTATTAATTACAAAAATGGAAAGTCAAATCAAGGGATATCCCTGACTGCTAAAAACTTCTGCAAGCTTCAGAGGAGTCAAATTTTTAATTACTTCATGGAAAACAACGTTTGTAGCACAGGGAAAGAGAATTTTATTCCTAAAAATGAGACACAATTTGGCTAACATAAAGAAAGCAAAATTCAGAAAAAATAAATACTCAAATCAGCAAATCACAAGTTTAGTGACAATACTGTAAACATGTTTGCTAATTTCAGGTAGTTCATTACTTCAAGGCCATTAGGTTCTGCCTGTTTTTATTCTGTTTATCTGAGCGAGATGTTCTTTGTTACGTAAATGTTCTGTACAGCATTTGTTTCCATAGGTCAAAGGGGGCAGAGTGAACACATTACTTCTGTGGGGAGTGGTAGCAAATAGCCCAGCTGTTACAGTACCAAGATCTGCACCAGTGAAACAAACACTGATTTCCTGTGTTCATTGTTAGATGCAAACAGTGTTTAGTCTCCATAAAAAAAAATAACCCCCTTAAGCTTCCTGAAAGTTATAATGCCCCCATTCCCCCACAGAGCAGAACGTTGGAAGCAAATATGGTATTGTAATAGAATTTTTAACACAGAGCAAAAGCACCCAATAAACTTATTGTATGATTTATGAATACTTCTGAGAGTCTACTGATCCCTCCATGTCAGTTGAAGAACTACCATCTGACACTTGCAGATCAGAACAGCGCTCTGCTGTAAACACACCTGTTGAGCCAAGAGTCCCTTGACCTAAGCGGTATGATTATGTTAGCAGTAATTATAGGTAAAATGTTCAGAGATGGGTATTTAAAGTTAGACACTTAAATTTTTACTAAGGCACAGAAAAGTGCTGAGCACCTGCAGATCTTATAGACTTCAATGGAGTTATTCCTGGCTTGCCCCAGTGTGACAGGAGAATCAGATCCAATGACTACATAAGCAAATATAGAAGCTATTATACATGCTGGAATACTATAGCCAACACAGCCCTGAATACTGGAAACTGGTTTCACTGGTTCACATCATGAACAAAGTTCATACCTACCCTTTTTGAGAACTGGTATGGGAACTTTTATGTAAAACTTAGAAGCCAAAGGATGGAAAAAGGAACTTCCATTTAACATTTTGTCTGAGAGGAGTGATATCATTTAGATACAACAGTAAAAGATTAAAAGCGTTCACCATACTTACTTTATTAGCTGTAGCAGATGGACAAGAAGAAGAAGAAATATTGAGCATTCTCAGGGAGACTTCCAAATGTTGGGGTGGAAGAAAGAAGTTAGGAACAACAATAGGATCTCGTCTGAACAGAGCTGTTAAGTACTAACACCTTGCAGTACGTACAATTATAGAAAACTCTGTAGTTATGCATTTGGAGTTCCATGAAAGCTGCTCTAAAGGATCTATGATTTTCTAAATAATCCTATTTATTTTTAGACTCTGAACATTATATCATTCAGCTCTGCTGCATAGCTCCACAGATTATGACACAGTATGACACTCCTGTAAAGCCTTATCCTGAAAAAAATCCAACATGTTTACAAAAAGTAATGTATGAAATACAGGTATTACTTTGACCATTATTGAAATGTGGCAACTCTTAAATTAAAGCGTTATCGAAGTCTCTTTTAAAATAAAGTTAACATGGCAGCTGCAATAGCACACATCAACATTACACAATTGCTGGCAAGAGATGAAAAATAGCTTTCAGTCTGAGCTGTAAGGAAAAAACCAAATTGGCAGGATGTAATTAGCTAGAATGAAATGTGATCAAGACACCAAGATTAATATGCCTACCCCTTACACAAAGTGTCCTGGCAATTAATGGCCACAGATGGTCTGGAATCCTGTTACCTATCATCTGACTGACAGCAGAACAATGCTTTCAAGTATGCTGCTAGGACATGTATTCTGGTTTAAGAGGAAAGAATGCTACATACTGATTCCCCATTTCCTACAGCTTCTAGGTATTTGTTGGAGCTCTCCCATTCAAGCAACAGCCAGGCCCAAGTTGTGAAGTCTCTTGGGATCAGAACACAAAGTGACACTGGCTTTAATACTACTAAATTTGAATTACATCATAATGTTCACACTTCCAAAAGTAACATAAGTTAGAAGTAAAATTGTGCCCTTAATCCATTCAATTGTGCTCCAGCATTACAACACATGCTGTTTGTAAAATGACCCTTAATTAGGGGACTATTGTTAAATCTATGCACAACAGAATTGTTCAAGACACAATTTTCCCATTAAAGAAATCTGCATGTAGTTTGCTTCATGCAGTATTTGGGAAGATACTCTTCAGTGGAAGGAGTCGAGGCAGGTGGGGGTGGAATTGTTCACGTATTTATTGCCAACTGTAATTGAAACTTAAGTTTTTTATTAACATGGACTAAAACTCCTGTTAACTAACACACTAATTTGCTTACAAGCAACAGATCAATATGGGATCCCAGTGTTCACGTTCAGATATGCATCAGTTCCCATTCAGTGTTAACACTGTGGTTAGGTTGAATACTTGCCTATTAAGTTTTATACCAGCAGGCGATTAAATATAACCCAATCATAACGGTGATCACCAATTACATTCTCAGAGAATCACTCAATATATCTGAGCATGCAAATTACACTTGCTGAAAGAGACAAAAAGGATACAACACAATACTAGATTTCACAGGTTTTTCTGACTCTTCAAGCAGGTCTTCATGGCGCTCATCAGAGCAGCTCCCGCTATCTGCTGTGGACTCTGATTGTGCAGATAGACTCTGAATATGCATCCCTTCGTCAGACTCACTTCCTTCCTCACCTTGATAGTCTGCATCTAAATCCTCACTACTTTTTTCCTTTCTTTCTACAGCAATGGACTTGGCCACAGCAAAATCTCCACTGCCTGGTAAATCACATAGCTCTCCAGATGCTGCATGAAACTCTTTATCTTGTTCTGCTTCGTGGGCTTCACCTGTTCCATTCTGATTGACATTCTCTTTTTCTAATAACCCAACATCTGATTGATGCATTTTGAAGAACTGCGTAGGCTGAAACAGCTCTGAATTGGTTGTTCCATCACCACTATTTAGACCTTGGAGGTCTTTTCTCACTAGACATGCAGCATTCTCTTCAATATAGGGACTGGCACAGGATCTAGCACTGCTGGGCATACTTGGGTGGTTGTCCTCTGGTATACTGAACAAAGAGCTACTTCTTATACTCTCCCCTCTTGGTAAGCATTCAGTAGCCAGTGAGTAGTGGTCCTCATTTCTCAAATCTACTGGCTGGCTGTCAGGGTCCTGCTCCCCTTCAGATACAATGCTGGACCAGGGACTGGTTTTGTCTGTTACAGTAGTTATTTCATTTAGAGTCCTTGGTTCTATGACATCCTCTTCATACTCTTCATCATTGTTGGACCCGATGGCATGTGTATCCTCCTCTGTTTGGATGTGGTGCAGTGACAAAGGATGCTCATTTTCAGTGACTGCTTGGTCTAGAAATTCATACAGCATACCTCTCTCCAATGCAGACCTTCCCAGGGGGAATAAAGGTGGTTTATCTACATGGACACTTGGCGATTCCATTCTTGGTTGGTCTTGGTGCATCTCAATTCTTACTTCTCCCATCTTTTGATCCGGTACAACATGAAGGGCATGTTTAGTGCCTGAATTACTACTGTTCTCTTGAAACATATCTGAAGAGTCTTTGGTATTTTTTGTTACAGTCTGCAAATCTGATTGATGGTAAACAGAATCAGTACATCAACTCTCATCTTTACTCTTTAGTCCAGCAATACCTGCATTACTTGTGAATAACCACATATGCCACAAATTATTAAAAACTAAAGATGTAAAGCCGTGGCAAAGAGACAGTGGCAAGGAGATGGCACTTGATAATACTTCACAAGTGTCAGAAAAGCACAAATGCTGAGGAAGTTAAGGAATTTCATAGAGCAAAATAGGGCAAAATATCAAAAAGTAGTGTAATGAAATTGAGGAAGAGAAAAGTTGACTATGGGGAAAGGCTTCCTCATTTTTTTTTACTCACCAACTTGGGAGACCTTTTAACAGATCTTTCCCCAAGAGAAAATGAACAGCCTTCGTTGCTGGGACATTTAAAACGATTCTAGACAAAATTCACTAGCAACAAGGAAACAATCCTACAGTGGCCAGAAGCAGAAGATGGGAAAAAAGAGAGCGTGATCTGCATACTTCTATCTATTTCTATATTAAAAAAAATCAAATGAGAACCCACTTAAGATGATTGCCAATTAATTTTTCTTACCAACTGAAAGGTATAACAACGTTGATTTTTTTTTTACAGTTGAGAAGTTACAAAAGATAAATATATTTAAATAATTAGAAAGGAAACTTGCATGTGTCACCTAAATAATGTAGGAAGCAGGGGAAAGGAAAGGCTGATTGACTTAGGAGTTTAAATATAAATAACCTCCTCTGATACAGCCATGGCCTGGCCATTTACAATTTATTTTAATAATAAGGAAATCTAGTTTTAGTTTCAAGATCCTATGTATTTCATTTCATCAAAATCTTTTTCAAATTAGACCACTACTACTTAGCGAACTCACCACCAGGGTAAATGTCAAATTAGCGCCCTTGGAGACAGACAACGGGATAAAAGAAAGATTTAAAGAGGCTGGACAGTAGGTGGAGGCACTGTGGAGGCACTGGGGAAAAACGTAAAAAGAGTCTGAGATAGATATATGGAGGAGAGGGGGCAAGAAGCAAAGAAAACATGCATTGAGATGAGCAGGATAATGATGGCAAAGCCTAGAGAATAGGAATATGTGGCGTCAAGATCAAGATGATATACTGTATACCAGAAGGAATGGCCCTATGACACAGGAGATGGAGGCACACTACCAATTCTAAAGGGGAGACAGAGGAAGATACTGCTTTCTTCTACTCACTACTTTATTATAAAAAGGCACAACAGACACTTGGGATTCCCAGCCACCTTGCTAATCACGATGTACTGGAGCTGGATCAGAATGGTCACAGATGATTAGGTTAATATTAAATTAACGGCAAATAGTAGCAAGGCTAGTGCCAAGGGGAGGCATTAAGTAAACGGCAAGATATTTCACTTGCCTCACTACTGCAACACATCCACTCCTGTAGATAATGTGGCACAAGGTTTATCAGCACCACCTGAATCATAGAATACTAGAACTGGAAGGGACTTTGAGAGGTCACTGAGTCCAGTCCCCTACCCTCACAGTAGGAGCAAGTACCATCTAGATCAGTGGTTCCCAAACTTTTTTGGCATCATGCCCCCTTTTTGATTTTTGAGAAACCCTCATTCCCCCCCCAAAAGCAGCAAAACTTTTTTTTTTTTTAATAATCAACAAAAGGAACTGACCGGGGCAGAAAACCAGTCGCGGTGCTTTTAATTCCCGGGACCAGTGTAAAAAAAAGGTGCTGGTACTCCAGGGGAAAAGTTGTTGGGGGGAAAAGAAAAAAAAAAGTTGCCCTTTTAAGAGCAGAGCAGGCATTGCCCTTTTAAGGTGGCCATTTTGAAGTCTGCCCAGGACGCTCCATCCTCCCCCCCCACCCTGACCTGTGCGTGTTCCAGCGGACGCTCGAGCCAGGAAAAACAGAAAATACGGGATATTTCACATGGTATTTTCTGAATTTTTTTACCGAATGGACCAGGCTGCTGCGGGGAAGGAGGACTGGGTCGCCTTGCACCCCCCCTCCCGAAATTTCTTCACGCCCCCCCCAGGGGGGTACACCCTCCAGTTTGGGAAAACCTATGAACTAGATCATCCCTGACAGATGCCTATCTAACCTGCTCCTGAATATCTCCAGAGATGGAGATTCCACAATCTCCCCTAGGTAATTTATTCCAGTGTTTAACCACCCTGATAGGAAGTTTTTCCTAATGTTCAACCTAAATCTCCCTTGCTTCAGCTTAAGCCCACTGCTTCTTGTCCTATCCTCAGAGGCCAAGGAGAACAATTTTTCTCCGTCCTCTTTCTCCGTCCCCTTTTAGATACTTGAAAACCCCTTATGTCCCCTCTCAGTCTTCTCCTTTCCAAACTAAACAAGCCCAATTCTTTCAGTCTTCCCTCATAGCTCATGTTCTTTAGACCTTTAATCATTCTTGTTGCTCTGCTCTGGACCCTCTCCAATTTCTCCACATCTTTCTTGAAATGGAGTACCCAGAACTGAACACAATACTCCAATTGAGGCCTTATCAGTGCAGAGTAGAGCAGAAGAATGACTTCTCATGTCTTGCTCACAACGGTCCTGTTAACCCAGTATCAGGTTTGCTTTTTTTGCAACACCGTCATACTGTGGTCCACTATGACCCCTAGATCCCTTTCTGCAGGACTCCTTCCCATTCTGTATGTGTGAAAATAATTGTTCCTTCCTAAGTGGAGTACTTTGCATTTGTCCTTATTGAACTTCATCCTATTTACCTCAGACCATTTCTCTAGTTTGTCCAGATCATTTTGAATTATGACCCTATCCTCCAAAGCAGTTGCAACCCCTCCTAGCTTGGTATCATCTGCAAACTTAATAAGTATACTCTCTATGCCAATATCTAAATCATTAAAGAAGACATTGAACAGAACTGGTCCCCAAATAGACCCCTGCAGAATCCCACTTGTTATGCCCCTCCAGCATGATTGTGCACCGTTAATAATTACTGTCTGAGAACGGTTATCCAGCCTGTTATGCACCCACCTTATTGTATTCCCATCTAAGTTGTATTTCCCTAGTTTATTGATAAAATGACCATGCAAGATTGTATCAAATGCCTTACTAATGTCTAGGTATATTGCGTCCACTGCTTCTCCCTTATCCACAAGGCTTGTTATCCTATCCAAGAAAACAATCAGATTGGTTTGACATGATTTGTTCTTTACAAATCCATGCTGGTTGTTACTTATCACCTTATTTTCATCCAGATATTTGCAGATGAATTCCTTAATTACTCACTCCATTATCTTTCTTGGCACAGAAGTTAAACTGACTGGTCTGTAGTTTCCCGGGTTGTTCTTATTTCCCTTTTCATAGATGGGCAGTGTATTTTCTCTTTTCCAGTCTTCTGGAATCTCTCCTGTCTTCCATGATTTTTCAAAGATGATAGCTAAAGGCTCAGATACCTCCTCTATCAGCTCCTTGAGTATTCTAGGATGCATTTCATCAGGCCCTGGTGACTTGCAGACATCTAACTTTTCTAAGTAATTTTTAACTTGCTTTTTTATTTTATTTTATCTTCTAAACCTACCCCATTCCTACTAGTTTTCACTATGTTAGGCATTCCTTCAGCATGAGACTTCTTGGTGAAGACCGAAACAAAGAAGTCATTAAGCACCTCTGCCATTTCCAAGATTCCTGTTCTTGTTTCTCCCTCTTCACTGAGCAGTGGGCCTACCCTGTCCTTGGTCGTCTTCTTGCTTCTAATATATTTATAGAATGTCTTCTTGTTACCCTTTTATGTCTGTAGCTAGTTTGAGCTCATTTTGTGCCTTTGCCGATCTAATCTTGCCCCTGCATACCTGTATAGTTTGCTTATATTCATCCTTTGTAATTTGATCTAGTTTCCACTTTTTTATATGACTCCTTTTTGATTTTTAGATCATGCAAGATCTCCTGGTTAAGCCAACGCAGTCTTTTGCCATACTTTTATCTTTCTTACATAGCAGAATAGTTTGCTTTTGAGCCCTTAATAATGTCCCTTTGAAAAACTGCCAACTCTCTTCAGTTGTTTTTCCTCTTAGTCTTGCTTCCCATGGGACTAACCTACCAGCTCTCTGAGTTTACTAAAATCTGCCTTCCTGAAATCTATTTTCTCTATTTTGCTGTTCTTCCTTCCACACTAGTGAAGAACAGACAGATAAATGTGGAATTACATGGAGAAATTTAGGTAGGGTAGAATGTAACTAACAGGATAGAAACCAATCACAAACTACTACTTAATTCCACCTTTCTATTGCTATATTTACACATATTTTACTTACTGGGCTTGTCAGCTAAGACTTTGACACAACCACTAAAAAAATGGATCAACTTCCCCAGGGACTAACATCAATTATTTGTCTGTAAGAGGTTGGTCTTCTGATGCAATTTTTTCCTATCTTTAAGGAGTTTGGGACCTAGTGTAAAGTGGGGACTTAAAATAAGGGATTACCCAGTGTCTGTAGCTTTTGGTAAAGTATTCCAAACCAGGTAACTTCTTACCATTGATCAGCATGCTGACTTGAGACACCAAGTGACTGGATTTTTCCAAAAGATGGTGTCTATCAGGATCCACCATTCTGGTCCTAAACTCTTGGCAATCCCCATCCTGCTTTGATGTGCTTCCACAGTCAATGGTAGGGACAGAGCCGGTTAATTTCTGATTGAAGTATCTCTGAATCTCATCTAGTTCAGTCAAGTTTTTTCTGTAAGCCATGCAAGAGAACATAAAGATTAATAATACATAAATACTCAACTAATTAACCTTTTCCTAAGGTTTAGAACTAGACTAAAAAACTATTGTCCAGCCAAAAATTTCATTCATAAGATCCCAGCCTAGAAATGATTCTCTCTGTGCCAAACAGGAAAAGAACAAAGGGAAACTCATTACATGCTTTGAGATGTGTATGTGATCAAAATGCTTACAAGGTTTGTTCGTTTTCCTCTCAAACAGCTTTGTAAGGGTATGTTTACACTTGCACCCTAGTTCGAACTAGGGATGCAAATGCAGGCATTCGAAATTGCTAATGAAGTGGGGATTTAAATATCCTGTGCTTCATTAGCATGATCTTGCCGGCGTGCGAAAATGGGGAGTAACGTTAGTTCGGACCAAGGGCTTTGGTTCGAACTACCATGTCCCGGCGCGCACTTCCTGGTTCGAATCAGCTGTGATTTGAACTAGCGCGCTGGTGAGATCATGCTAATGAAGCGCGGGATATTTAAATCCCCACTTCATTAGCAATTTCGAATATCTGCATCTGCATCCCTACTTCGAACTAGGGTGCATGTGCAGACATACCCTAACAGAATAAATTAAGTTACAGGTGATAGAGATGGCTAGTGCTAAGTATTCAGTCTTGATTAACAAACACTACTGCTATTCCAGTCCTGGGGCTTCTCATAACTCTGCTGAAGCACCTCAAATCTAACCTGTACCAATCCTCATTAATCTAGTCTTGTTTTAGTATTGCTATTATATTACACTACTATACCACCAACACTCAGTTTCATAAGATTACTATATTTATTTTAGTTTATTTTAAAGGTTGCAAGAATTGCAGAATTTCAAGATGTACTGAATCTAATCCATATACCACATCGGGAGTCATGGGTTTGCTTTACCTCAGAGCAGTTAGAAGTGAAGTACGTGATGAATGTGATAGGGAATCTACTCTTCCAGCCTTTTGTGCATTCCCTTCCACCTGCTGTAGGGATTCATGAAATCTGCGGACATTTTGCATGTGCTCTTCATGACGAGGTGTCCATGTCTCCGTGGGACTAATTCTGCTAAAAATGGGTACATATTTATAAGCACGCACCAGAATGATACCTCTACCTATGAAAGATCTGCCAATTAAAAATATCAAAGCTTGTTAAAAACACACCTTCTGCATTATTAAAAAAGTGTTACTGGATTAAGCCAGATCATATACAATTTGGCAAAAATAACACTAGTAATTTACAGAGAGCCAAAGAACTGCACCCAATTTGCATTATAACAGAGTAGATTGCAGGTACCCTCCTTTTTAACACAGAAGTTGCAGCCAGCCAAAGTACAGAAGTGCCAGCTTACAATGACCGGTCTGGAGCTGAACTACCAATTGTTCAGATGAAGAAAGAACCCTATATGCTGGTGCTGATGTTCTTTGCAAACTTTAACACACAGAACTAATAAAATCTTGCCTAACTGCTTCTAGGTTATATGTAGACGGATTAACTTCCACACACTCCAAACAGGCCATGAACTAATTATCTTTTGTACATATTGCTCATTTGAGCTGTAGTTACTATTACTGTCAGCAATGAACAAAAACGATGCTCCCATATGCACTTGTTTTCAGTAAGAGTAGGCAGAAACTACTGCAGGGTATCTATCAAAGCTGGTCTCAGTGATGTACAATATGGACATACCTCTCCACCCCTTATTTGGTAACCACAAAAAGAAATACGACAAAATACACAGGGATGTCATACACACCCATCTCTTCCCCAAATCCCACTAAGCAGAGCAGAGGAAAACAACAGCCAGTATTGGCAGTGATATTACATTATATCCGGGCAGGGTACTGGGAGTGAAAGAAGCAGCAGGGTGCCTCAATGGAGACAGGCAGTGAGGCTGTGGCAAGGAGTGGTTATCAGGACATGAGGAGATTAGCATCTTTTGGAGCAGTTACTCAAAAATATGTTTATTAGAAAGTCGATTGACAATCTTACTATTAAACGCAAGTACTGCACACAAGTGTTTTAACTCCTTAAATCGCATGGGCATGGATCTGGAGCGAGAGGAGTAGCATCACAGGTATATTTAATCTGGGTCAGTAGACTCAGAATTTGGGCTGGTAGGTGTGGGATAAAATTTTCAAGCTACGAAAAAAATATTTACTCTTCTTATTTTATTCCAGAGATATTCTTTTATCAGTTTTCTTACCGCTCCTGAGTAGTAAAATCAACATCCTTTGATGAAGTACTAAACAGTTGTCCGGGGTATCTTGTAACATAGTTGGGAAATGCAGTATACAAGGTCCTTGCTTCGAAGGAAAAAGGACTGTGGGCAGGAATCTACCACAAGAAGGATAAATAAATGTGAGACTTCTCTGAACTAACCAACAGTATACACTTAAGTGTTGTATACTGCTTTATATTGTCAAACCACTTTACAAACATTGACCAAAGGGAACAAGCCAACTTAAAATTGTAACTGTTTTTATAAACATTAGATAAAAAGCCAAGTTATAGCACCAAGTCCCCCTGCCATTTTTTATGATTTTACAAACAAATCTTCCTCCTCTAAAAAAAAAAAAAAAAAGGTCTGGCCCCACTGTTGCTGTGTGAAAAAGATCCACACAAACAATAGGGGAAACTGATTAAATGATCATGCAGGGGAAACAGTAAAACTGACTATATGCAGAGTGCTATCAAATACACAGATAGGGAAACTGAAAAAAAAGAGAGAAAAATGATGTTTTTAGTGTATAGTAATGTTATTGTAACATGTAATAATTGCATACAGATGTGTCTTTCACTTACATTCCAAGCCATCAGGCAGGGATTTCTCTGATATAAAACACCTAGAATAATGGGGCTCTGGTCTATAGGTAAATACGTTGTAATAAATAAATAAATTTTAAAATCGAGAATTCAGGAATTTCCAACACTTGTAGCTCCATGCTCAATCCACTACACATTGCTGCCAATCTGTTGTATATAGTTAATTTTTCATTTTGTGAATCCAGAAAATTCACTGTTGGTTATTAGCAACTAAACCAGACTTGGGAATAGAAAGAAACTGGAGTACATACTGATGAACCTGGTGCTTTGGTCCGAATCCTTGCCTGCCTTACTTCTTTGAGATGAATTATACTTTCAAGAGGGGAAATAGCAACTTTAATCTGCCCTCTGCATTGTCCACTTAAGTCTGTAATATTGTACCACCCACAGACTAATTGGAAGCCAGAAAGTAGGGGTGAGAGATCCACAGTTGCAAATCCTATCACTCGTTCAACTTCTGTGGGAAAAGAAGAGTGTAAAACAGGTAGTTAAAACTAAGGTATGCAAGTGTAACATTTGCACACTTTAAAACAATCAGTTACACAGCCCTGAAACTTTACACAACTTTAAAGAGCAAAACTCAGAAAGCAGATAGTAAGCAGAGAACACCTAAAAGGTAAAGGACAAGTTCAGATAAAAAGAGAGTAGGGATTATGGAGTCTGAGAACTCCGTAGAAATAATACTCCTAACAAGTGGGATTTTAGGAAGGGTTCAAGAAGGAGACAGGATTTCTGCTAGACAAGAAAAGGGAAAATGCTTCTAATGCAGGAGGGAGTAGGAGTGCAGACATGAAACCAAGAGGGTAAAGAAGGAATAGAAGAAGCTGTAATATAAGACAACATTATAGGGATGAATGGAGGGAGAAATGTCAGAGACATTATGTGGCAGTAAGATTACATAAAGCCTTAGAGTTGAGGACAAAAGAGCCTGAATATGATGTTCCTAAAAACAGAAAGACAAGGAAGGCATATGAGGAGGTAACAACATGAATGGAATGATCAGGGAAGGAAATGAATTTTGGCTAGAATGCAAAAGTCTGAGCACATAAGCAGCGTGGTCAGAAGGCAGGTTACAATAATGAAAAAGAAAGTGACCCAGGCCCAGCCATGCAGTTTTAGTGCTAGGGACAGTGAGACAGGACAGGTGCAGATTATGGTGATGAGGAAGAAATCGCTTTTAAAGGGGGAAGGAGAATATATTCCAGGATTAAACCAAAGCTGTGAGCCTGGGAGACAGGAAGATTAGTTGAGCTGGTGACAGTGATAGAGAACAGAGACCAAAAAACCCCCAAACAAACAGGAATTCAGTTCTGGAGAGACTGATTTTGAGTGGGAGGGGGCACATCCAACAGGGACAGTTAGAGAGGCAGCTGGAGGCTACAATAATTCTCCTTCTCTCTAGTTTAACAGTATGTTAATTATTCTATTAAATATTTCCCTTGTCAAAATAGCAGCAGTAATAAAGAAATTAAAATAGATAAGGTGAAGGACCCAATGTATTAAGGATTACACAAAAACTGCTATTGCACTTACAAACCCTTTCTCTGACTGGCAGAAAGTCTAGATACGTCTCTAGGGATCTTGCAGACCTAAAGAAAATCCAGCCTTCCTACTCCATCCCAGATTTAATTCTCTTGAGAGCTAACAGTATCACTCAGAATGCCACAGTTCCAAAACATCTAAAAATGATTTGTTTATACAAAAGTGTATTAAGGCTGCAAGTAACACAGCTGGTTAGCAATATGGAAGTTGTAGGTCTGAGCATATCTACTTCACTCCAGGTAGCAACAGCTGGTATGATGCTATAGGACGCCTCAACAGTCTACCAAGGAATCATAGAGCTTCCAAAAATTTAAGGAAATGAGTAGAGGTATGAGTATAAGTTTAAAATACCAAATAATATACCCACGAACTTAACGTTCAAGATCTCTAGTCATTAGTTAGAGACATGTTTAGACTTGAAAAAAATCACAAATGCATTTTATAACCAGTTCTCCTCTCTTTCCCTTACCTGCCAAAACTCATTATTGCTACTGCAGTTGTTATTACCAGCACTTAGATCAGTGTAAGATTTAAAGTAACCGAAGGCCTTAACTTATGCTTAAGCAGACAATGCCTTCACTTCACCTCTGATATTACACAAAGGCCTATACACTTATGAACCAAGATTTCAGAAAGGCTAGTGATGCAAGAGGCACTGATAGCTTGAACAGTTTAAGGGAAAAATAAAAAAGCAGGGGGAGAAATGGAAAACCAAGAGAGTTGGACAAAAAAAACCAACCCAAAAACCTAAGGCCAATTTGTGGAGCTCCATGACCTTCCTCTGGATCAAGGATTTAGTTTGTTTTTATTTACCAAAATATTCCCTTTTCATTTTCAAATAATTTTTAAAATGCCTATGTGTGATCACTGTTACACTGTTATGTTTATTGCAATAGCTTGTCTGTTCTCTCCTGCACATATGTCAGCAGGTGCAGGTACAGGAACAAACAATCCTACCAGCAAAGACAAAAGGAGACATTGTTTGGATTACTCCAGATGTTCAAGTTGTTCTTTTTGCAAAAAACTTCCAACAGAGATTGTGTCAATGGCTAATGGATTCTTTTAAACAATAGAGCAGAACTCTATCACACTAATAGACTTCTTACAGACTCAGAATAAAAGTTTCTGTGGCAAAAATCAGTTAGCTAAACTTTAATGCATTTTTAAAAATTAGTATTTTGAGTCAGAAATTGGAAAAAATAAAATAAAATACAGCTAACTGCCCAAAACCACAGAATATTTTTTGAATTTGCATTTGTTTTGTAGCAATTAAACAATGGAGGATCTAGTTTAACAATGACATGAGCAAAGAATAATAGGGACAGTGAGTACCTCTACCATTGTAACAACAAACAGGATGCATCCACTCTACCTATACTTACAAACTTAGTTATGTTGCTATGCACAAGGCCTATGGCCTTCTTCTGCCCTGATAAATGCAAATTTTGGCTATAACTTCATTTTAAAAATATATTCATACAGTTATAAAATTATTTGGTGACATTTGGTAATAACTAGCAAAGGAGTCCAGCCATGAGTAGCTGTAGCAGAGAATAAAAGTAGCCTACCTTCTGACAGGGCTTGTAATCTTTATCAGCAAATCACATTCTATTTTAAATAATGCCTGTAAGAAGTACATCAAGGAATATTATACAAAGATTTCTCCTGTTGGAATGGCTTGGACTTGTAAGGATTTGTGGTTTGCTGAGTTTAGAGCTCTTAGGCTGACTGGAGATGGGACTGGCACTTATAGGAGCTGGTAAGAATCTGGCCTTCCATGCTTTCTTAAGGATTAGGGGAAGGTCTATGAAAAAGCCTAAAATGAGGCTCTGGGAAGAAATGGGATTGAATGCCATAAATTAGTAGGATGATAACTGCCTCTGCTGACAGCAAGAGACATTGGATGATGTGTAGGCGATAGCAGAACATTCTTTTGCCCTCCTCAGGAAAATCTGATGTGTAAAAATCCTATCAATTTAAAATGAGTGTGAAGCAAGATTTGAAACCTAAACTTAAGTAAAACTAGCTAAAAGCTCCTCACAGCTGCAAGGACATTTGCAAGACAGGAAACGAATGGGATGGATTAGCTAGTATAGTCCCAACAGAGTCCACTAATGTCTTTGAAATTCTTATCTCCTTCTCAGGCCTGTACACAGGAATTTCTGTGGGTGTGTGTGTGTGTGCTTTTTTTGTAAATGTGGACTGCAAGGGTGCAAACGCACCCCTTTTGGTCCCCCAAGTAAGTGTGCTCCAGCCAGCTGGGGGAAAGGCAGAAATGGCATGCTGCGTGAGCCTCCCTTCCCCATGCTCCGGCTGGTTGGGGCTAATTTCCCACCTGCATCTCAAGAGTAAGGCCCCCTGCATATGGGCCTGCTTCTGTTGGAAAGAACCAAACTACCCACTGCATGCACAGAAGCCAGGGATGTATGATAAGCATTCTTCTTGGTGTTGCATCATGGTGGTATACCTGCTTTATGCCACACTTTGAAGACCAGGGTTTGTTGCGGATCCAGCAGAAGTTCTTTGGATAACCTATTAAGAATAAAATCATAATCTGTTATGGAGAAAAATAATATTTGTCAGAAGCTAACAAGGCATTTCAATAACATTTCTCTGGGATTTCAATAACATTTTGCCTACCTAAAGAAAAGTATTCTCTGAGTAAGGCATGGGAGAAAGGCAGGAAATCAGTGCAGTGTACATAATTACTGCCACATGGGCTTGTATTCTGCTTATCCAAGAGTAGGATAAGTTTTATTTCTCTCCTATTCTAAAATATTTTTTTAGGATAGTGAAAACAGAGAAAAAAGATAACTGTGAAAATACTATCAAACACTACAATAGCAAACTTTTAATCAAGACTAAGATGGTCACCTAAAACATTGTACCCTAATTTCTTCAAAAAACCTCCCAACCCCTCCCAAAAATTGTGATAACACAAAATTCCTTACTTACCAAGGCATTTTCAGGTCATTTGGAATACTTTTAATATTCAAGATTGGCTATGAGCACAAATAACTTTAGAAAATAAACTTGTAACTAACTGCAGCTATCAGTGTTTGAATGACTGGTCTCTGCAATATAAAAACTATCTAGTGCCAGACCTGCCTGTGTGCTATCACTGGTGTAATTTCCACTCAGTCTATGACCAAAAAATTAGTGCCTAACATGCTACATATTATTTATTGAGAGACAATGTGTGTGAGGTAATAGTTTTTATTTGACCCACTTCAGTTGGTGAGCAAGATGAATTTACCCAGAAAGCTCTGTGTAAACTTGTCTCTCTCAGTAGGAGAAGTAGGTCCAATCAACCTCATCCACCTTCTCTCTCTAATATCTTGGGACCGACACAGCTACAACACCATAAAGATATTTTATTCATCGATTAACGACAGTCGACTTCTTTCAGTTTAGAAAATCCTAATGACAACTGTGTCAGGTTTAATTTGAAGACCTGACTTCAAAACTTTGCAGATACCATGACATTTTCACCACAGATTTACTAGTGTAAATTATTTATTAAATGCACAGTGGCCTAAGAACCCCAGCAACAGACCAGGACCATATTGTTTTAGGCACTCTACAAACATAATAAAGAGCAAGTGCAAGAACTTTTCTAACATTAATGAATTAGTCCTCCTGACAGCCCTGTGAGGAAGAAAAGCGTTATTGCTCCAATTTACAGTTGGAGAAACTGAATCACAGAGAAGTTAAATGACTTGCTTAATACCATGAGAAATCTATGGCACAGCCAGAAATACAATATAGGTCTGACCCCTAGTCCTGCATTTTAGCCCAGATTATACCTTCCCTCATACAACTCAATCTAGACATTATAGGCATTAGAGCTACTGTAAGATATGCAAACATGGATTTTTAGCTGCCACAAGCTTAGCAATGCTCCTAATGCTTTGACTAAAGTCTCTCTCTGTTTACTTGATTAAAGCTGCTGTTTCTGGACCACAAGGGAACTTGTATAAAACCGTGAATGGTGATAAAACAACTTGTAGAAATCATAACATAGCAAGTCCAGTCACTGGAGGAGCACTCTGCTAAATGCATCAATCCATACAGTGTCTGGCCACTAGCTGCCAAACACCATTGCTATGAAAGTGCTTACCTTTGAAAGGCATTACATACCTTGTTTGTTGCAGAAAGTCCCAAACTGGCGAGTCAGTATTTTCTATTATTGCAGTGGCTATTGGAGCATCTGCATCGGCAACTGCAAATGTCACATAGCTACTGGGTGCTGTCACGCCACGCTCGGTGAGAGGACTCCCTAAAATATAGCAAATTGTGATTAGAATAAGGCAAATGATTAATCATTTCATTAAAAAATTAAGTACTATGTTACCAACAGAACAAACGTACTAGTTACAGATAATAATGGTTACATCTTGCAACAAAGATAAAAACTATGCAAGATGGCAAAGGCCAGCTCAACCCAAAAGTTGGTGGCTTGCTTCTGACAGCAGAGCTAGCCTAGGATGTTGCTAACACTCACCAGTTCCAGGTAGGATAGCAGTGGACTGCAAAATACTAGTGTGTATCTTTACTCGAAAAGTGACTCTTAAAATGACAGCAGTGTTCTGTGATTGTTGATGACAGATAAAAACTTGCCCGTCTTAAAAAAAATAAACCCTGTCAGCTCTGCAAACATATCCTGGAATCCAGAAGTCAAACCGAGTTATTTCTGGCTCATCACCAACAATGTTCCCTCTAACTACATTTTCTATCCTAGGGCAGCTTGAATTTTCTTCTGGGCGGGTTGAAGTTTCTTACGTGCAAGACCAATACTGAGGTAGCGTGTGGATGAGCACCACCAATACAAACAACCCCCCCCCCACACACATATATATGTAGAAGCCCCAGAACAAATTAACACATGGCTTTAGGGTTTGTAGACAGATCCATGTTACAAAGAGCTTGAAAAAATAAGGTTTCATCCTACAAAACAACTAGCATCACACCTAGTGCTTGCTATTTCTGACTCATAAGAGCCAGAACTCTACCACATAGCAAAGATCTGGCCTTAATGCAATACAATATACCATGTATTAATTAGTAACACAGGATTTAAAAAATAATTAAGATCAGTTTTAGATATTTGCAACACTCCAAATTTCTGTTAAAATAATCTTTTTCTTTCTTACCTTAAGCCACTAACACCTCTGTAAACTTTGTTTGAAATGTAATCATGCAAATGTCCTGGCACACACCCACCCCATGCAGCCTGCTTTCCCCTCCTCCTTCCAACCCAGCCTGACAGAGAGGACTGCAGCAAGTAAGTCAGGGACACCCCAAACAAACCACCTCCACCTCACTGCACAGATGCCAGTACCCACCCATCCCCTTTCCCCGTGTGCAATCTGTTTCCCCCAGCCCAGGTGGGGCCTGGGATAGAATGCTGCTTCTCAAACTAACAGGCACCAGCAGTCTGTCCTGTCCTAATTCCCGCTAAAGCACAAACTATCCACACCTCACAGCACAAACAAACTCTCTCCCCCCCACCTCCACCTCACCCCAATGCCATCACCCACCCACCTCTTCTTTTCCACACCTACCCCATGCAGTCAGCCTCTTATCTCCCCCGTCCCAGGAGGCTTGAGTGATGAGTTTCTGTCTCTCCACCCTCCTAGTGAAATAGTTTTTCCTAATATCCAACCTGGACCTCTCCCACCACAACTTGAGACCATTGCTCCTTGTTCTGCCATCTGTCACTACTGAGAACAGCCTCTCTCCATCCTCTTTGGAACCTCCTTCAGGAAGTTGAAGGCTGCTATCAAATCCCCTCACTCTCTTCGCTTCTGCAGACTAAACAGACCCAACTCCCTCAGCCTCTCCTCGTAGGTCATATGCTCCAGCCCCCTAATCATTTTGGTTGCCCTCCGCTGGACCCTCTCCAATGCGTCCACATCCTTTTTGTAGTGGGGGGGTCCAGAACTGGATACAATACTCCAGATGTGGCCTCACCAGAGCCGAATAAAGGGGAATAATGACATCGCTGGATCTGCTGGCAATGCTCCTCTTAATGCAACCTAATATGCCATTAGCCTTCTTGGCTACAAGGGCACACTGTTGACTCATATCCAGCTTCTCATCCACTGTAACCCCAGGTCCTTTTCTGCAGAACTACTACTTAGCTGGTTGGTCCCCAGCCTGTAACAATGCTTGGGATTCTTCCGTCCCAAGTGCAGGACTCTGCACTTGTCCTTGTTGAACCTCATCAGATTTCTTGTGGCCCAATCCTCCAATTTGTCTAAGTCACTCTGGACCCTCTCTCTGCCCTCAAGCATATCTACCTCTCCCCCTACCTTAGTGTCATCTACAAACTTGCTGAGGGTGCTATCCATCCCCTCATCCAGGTAATTAATAAAGATATTGAACAAAACCAGTCCTAGAACCGAACCTTGGGGCACTCCACTAGAAACCGACCGCCATCCTGACATCGAGCCATTGATCACTACCCGCTGGGCCCGGCCTTCTAGCCAGCTTTCTTGCCATAATAAGATGCTGGAAGCCTCTGGTGTTTTTACCATAGTGTCATGTGGACATTTTCTGAGCAGGGATGAATACTGTGGTTAGAACACTGGTGGCCACTAACACGTCACTGCACTAGTCCTATAGCTAGCTGCACCAGTGAGAAATTTTAGGGGGAAGGAAGTCTAGTGCATACAAGGCCTAAGTGATTTTCCCAAAGGGAAAGAGTCCACTCCACAGCAAAGAACAACTGATCTCCTGAGCCCCAGTCCCAGTTTTTAACCACAAGGCCATACATAACAGGCTCCCGACTGGCCTTCACTGAAGTGGCTGTAAGATAGGATTTTTAAAAGCTTTAGCAAACTCTGTGTTTTTAATGCCATTGCAAACAGGAGCTTAACAACATGAAGCTGAGCTACCATAGATGCCATTTATTTTGCAATACAGAAGTGAAAGCTTTGCAAGGTTTTTGTTACAAACTGATTATTATGACTTGCATAAAACAGTTCAGGGCTGGAAACACAAATCCCTCCCCCCCCCCCCATTTTTTGTTTTTTAAAAACCAGGGAAAAGTCTTGTGAGAAAAAAAGATATGGTAATCAAGTTAATTGGTTTGACCTAGTTTGGCTCCAATGGCAGACAATGTGTATTCACATAACACAAGGTCATACCCAGAAATCTGAACCCTTTCCAAAAAACCAGAAGACTTGGAATATACAGTGCCTTGGAAAGCACTGGGTGCTTTACATTCTGCAAATATCTATAGTGCAAAATATTGGAAAAATGAGAGGTTACAAGTCTGGCCTGATTTGTGCACTTTGGGAGGATCCTTTGACAGAGGATTAACAACCCCAATTCTCTCTCTGCTTTGCAACCCTTCCTCTTAGGTGATGTCAACATTAGCAAACTTTGCAGCCACAATTCTCTATATGCTATAGTTCTATCTGTGGAAGAAACTGTAGTAGAAAAAGGATTTTGGCATTTTACCATCATGCTGTCTAATTGCCAGTGGAGTTGTTCTGGTGATGAATATGAGCTACTGAATTTGCTATTAGGTGAGGTTTTAGTCAAGGAGGTGCAGGGGTAGAAGATATCGGCCAGAGAGGTTGCTACTGATCCTCCTCTGCCTTCTGGGGGACTGAGCATGCTGCCTTTTTACAGCTGCATGACCCCTCTGACCACAAGAGAGTGATTAAAACCATAATCTACATCAGAGTATTGCATGAGATCATACAGAGCACTGAACGTCAGACAGGTCCAAATGGTATTTTTTTCCTACCCCTCAACTTGAGATTTCTCTTGTCTCTAGCAATTTTGTCTTCCCACATCCTTCTGGTACAAGATGACCTTTCCTATGCAGCAGGAAATAACATATTTAACAAAAGACTCATTTTCAGGGCATTCACAAAATTAACAGATATTAGAAATGGGTTCTGCATTAACACCAGAAACCAACAGCGGTCAAGACAGCCTATGTCAGTCATCTTTACCTAGGTGGCAGAGCCCATGACCGGGACATGCTCTAGAAGTCAGAGTGCCTCCCTGGGCTGCACTCTGATTAAAAAATAAGGATGGCTTCAGCAGCATGCTCGATTTTACACAATTTAGATGCAGCACTTGGTCTCCCAGCAAGTTCAGAAGGGAAAATATATTCAACTTTTCTTCTAGTAGACTGAACTGAGCCTCTGGCCACATGATTTCCAATGAAGGATTAGCAAGAGGGCTGAGTGAGAAGTGCCGCATTAGAATCCACTGACTGCCATGGTAACAAATAGGTAAGAGGCTACTGCACTATGCGCCTGATTTTAAATCACTTTCTTCACTTTAACATAGGAGAATGCTCCTGCATTTACCAAAATGGCAGTTTTGTACTTTGTGTTAACAGCCACATAAGCCATCTGTAATTCCTGCCTGTGAATTCCATTGGGAAATGGAATTTCTTCCTTCATACACAAGAAGCGTTTCAGAGTTCAGTCTGCTTTTTTACAACCACACAAAGAGCCTGCAGCTTAAATAGGCACCACAAATTTTGCCATTGTAGGCAGAATTGTGAGTGGGATAGCTCAAATATTGCCTGTGGGTCATACACATACAATTAGATAAGCTGGCAAAGCCTGTTTGTAACAGATGAGCAGCCAGCTGTCTCTTCACATGCAGGGGTAGAACTAAGTAACATGTCCAACCAGCCTTGGCGGTCTATAGCAAAACTAAGGTTTTCCAAGTCCAAGCCTGCTTTTTGCTAAGGGCTGTCACTGCCTGGAAGAGCTCAAGCAGCTACAAGAAGGCTCTTGGCTCCTGCAGCTACTCCCCCTTCACTCCTTTCCTCTCCACTAGCTTCCCTTAATTTCCTCCCTCCTGGCCCATTCTCTTTCCTCAATTTTCTCTCATCTCCCACCCATCCTTTCCCTGAATCCTCCTCCTTTCAGTCTTCATTGTAACCCTTTCACATGTTTATTTCTAGCCTGTTTTCTCTCTCTCCCCCCCCCACTCTACGCTCTCTCACATTCTTCTCCCCCTTTTCTTATTTTCTTCATCACTAACTCCAGAAATCTTCCCAAATAAGAGCTCCCACAGCGTTAATATTAAGTATCAGAGGGGTAGCCGTGTTAGTCTGAATCTGCAAAAGCAACGAGGAGTCCTGTGGCACCTTATAGACTAACAGATTCATTGGAGCATAAGTGGATCTTTGCCCACGAAAGCTTATGCTCCAATAAATCTGTTAGCCTTAATGTTAGTTACTCAATCAGTGATAGGACTATAGGGGAGATTCAGATAAAAATATAACAGCAGCCATACTGGGTCAGATCAAAGGTCCATCTAGCTCAATATACTGTCTTCTGGCAGAGGTTAATGCCAGATGCTTCAGAGGGAATGAACAGAACAGGTAATAATCAAGAGATCCATCCTCTGTTGCCCATAACTAGATAATATAACTAGGATTTCTGTATAAAGGGAATCTGGATAACTGAAATTATACTATGAATGTCTATTCCTTGGGAAAATCAGAAGAACTGAGTAGGACCATGGGAGAAACTGACATTAGGAGACTAGTAATGGCACTCTAAAGGAATACCATCAAATTAAATAAAATCACGTCCATCTTTTTTCTATTATTGTTACTGGTTACACCCAATATTAAAGTAACTAAAACAAGTTAAAGAAAAAACTATTTTTTAGTTTATTTTGTGTATTTGGTAGCAATCTGTATACAATCAGTTTCATTCCCCCCATTTAAATTAAAATGGGATAATGTGATTATACAACCACAAAAATTGGTAGTATCAGAGGGGTAGGTGTGTTAGTCAGTATCTGCAAAAAAACTGAGGAATCTTGTGGCACCTTAAGGACTAACAGATTTATTTGGGCATAAGCTTTCATGGGCAAAGACCCACTTCATCAGATGCATCTATGCAACTGCAAAATATTAACTAATCTGGACCTTCCTCTCTGCCTATGAAAGCTTATGCCCAAATCCTTAAGGTGCCACAGGACTCTTCATTGTTTTTGCAATAAATTGGTAGAAGACTCAGAGACAGGTTTAGTACCTCCAGCTAAGGTAATTTTTTGGACACTGACTAGCTATTAAGTTAACAGTGTTCCATTAAAATTCCACAAAACCTGACATCCTTAATGTACCAGATGGTAACATTAATTTTGTCCTTGTTATCTACAGTGTCACTATGATCTTTTCTTTATTAAGATATTCTTGCTAAACCAGGCATAAAGTTTCTCCAAGTCTTATCTTGCCTGCGAGCATCTCTCTCAGTATCCAGAAAAAATCCATCTGAAACTTACAAAAGAAACATTGTTTATTGCATGCCAAAATCCTCTTAGTAGCAAATAGAATTGTGTCAAGTTCCTGAACACACACAGAGACTACGACCTTCAAAATATTATAGAATCATTGTTCAAAAATACTAGCAGCATTTGTGCTTAAAGCACGGTTTGTCAATGATCATTTTATTCCTGTTTTGCAATACCTCATGCCAGTAAACTCTTGAGGGCAACCATTTAAATTAATTAATTTAGATTATCTAACAGTAGAGCTTAACTGGGATGTTTCCACAAAAAAAATTCAAAATATTAACTAATCTGGGCCTTCCTGCATAGTCCTGCCTGGCCATATTGCTTTTATTATTAATACAGGTTGAACCTCTTTAATTCAATACTTTCTGGTCTGGCAACATCCATGGTCTGGCATGATTTTAGTTAGCTGGATGTCCACTTATTATGGGTCTGGTCAAGTTTTCCATGGTTACAAAGTTTGTTACAGCCACCAGTCCTGGCTCTCAGTGTTCTGTGCTGTTATTTAGCTCTAATTTATTCCTAAATGTATTCTAATATCCCGGTAAGCAGTGGAAATGTTGGTAATGCTGCTAGACAATATTGACCTCCTGTGGTCCGGCAAATTTTCTGGATCAGCACCAGTCAGGTCCCGAGGGTGCCGGACTAGAGAGGTTCAATCTGTATTTATTGTTTGCATGCTATTATTGCCTAGACCATAAAAGCGCCAATCAAAATTAAGGGCCCACTGTGCTAAGTTCTGAACACACACATAGGGGCTAAGATATGTAGGAGCAAGGGGACCCTGAGATGTACGTGGAAATGTCAAGGGATTGATTCAGTTCTTTTTCAACAAAGAACTTCATTTAGTACTAATTGCAAGTGGAGAGAATAGCAAACAGCTTAAAAAAGCCAGCAAGTGCTACAAGCACCTTACAAGCACACCAAGTGCTAAGTATAATCGCAGTAAAATGGAATTTTTTAAAACATGTTCAGAATTGACATACTGAAAGATAAATTAAAAAGCAATTATTTGGAGTTCAGCATGGTAACTGGGTATCTAAATATCTTTCTCATTTAACAAAGTAGAAAACAGACATAATGACTTGCTCAACGTTACAATGAGTTCATTCCAATCTGTAAAAATTCTTATATCATCCCTTATTGCCATAGATTCTGGCAGTTCCCAGATTCCTACTTTTGTGTAACTACCTTATTTCCAGAAATGAACAATAAGTTGAAAATTGCAAATCTGAATGTCTTCTGTCAACACTGACTAGCATTAAGGACGGACAAATGGGCTGCTATTCAGACAAGCCTCTGACTCAAGAATCCAATTGTCATCTCAACAGATACATTTTTAACATAACGCTGTTTGTTTACATTTTGCTCATGTCCATTTTGCATGGAGAAAAGAAATACAATAAATGCTCATGAAACTAACATGATGTAGTGTGTGGGGCTGCGACTCTGACACATCAAAACATAATGAACATATTCCTGTTAATATTAAGTTTTGTAAAATCCCTTGGGCATTTTTTAAATTACTGTAAAATATCTGACAATATATTTTAAAAGAACTGATACTGAAGAGTTTCCTTTACCTTTTAAACTTAAGTGCATAGCTCTTTCCACAAGGACAGTGACAGCAAATGTGTTTTCCAGAGCCTCTCTGTTAGTCTCCTCAGATGGCTTCACATTGGGGATTGCTGAGGTTGTGGAATTCAGTTTGTGATTATGCTTTTTCAAGACTTGCTGGCCTGTGTCAGAAACCTCCCCTGCACCTTCATCTTCACTGTTACTGACGTCTTCAGCACATTCAGATCCACAAACAGAAGTAATATGGGCATGAGTACAAGTAAGTGTAATGTGAACTCTGACAGCAGCACCTGAGAGGTTTGAAGCATTGCGCCTGAACACTGGATAGATACCTGTAACAGTGCATTTACAAACAAGACAAAATTTAGTAACTTGGAAAAAAGTTCTTATATTTCATGAAGACAAAAAAGTTTGTTCTCAGATCACTAGGGTGGATCTCAAGTCTAGTAGTGTCATCGCTACATAAATAGATTCCCCCAGGGGTTGGTAGTAAAAGAAAAAGTTATGGGCAACCCTAGGAAAGTCAATTCTTATTTCCCCCTTGGCAACTGAAATTAAGATATACAGACTCTTCTCTCAACTTCACACGTGAGTTGGAAACAGTGTTTTTGGCATGATTTTGGGACTGTCCAAAAACACAGTTCAGATGCAGTCTGTGTATGGTTTGGGTTTTTTTGGGGGGGAGAGGGGTTACCTGCAATTTCTAATTTTAACCCCTTCAGGTTCAAGCCTGGACAAAAGAGTATGACTTGATTTGTTTAGAAGATCAGATTGCAAGCTGGTGGTTAAGCTAGAATTGATATCACAGTGATGTGTGAAACACAGAACCAGAACAGAATAGAAAACTCCAAAGTTCTTGCAATTTTCTCATCCTTTAATTTACCTACTAGCTGGCAATGTAGATTTCTTGTGTGAAGTCTAACCAATAGCTCCTTCACTGTGCTATTGTCATAATCATTAATACTAATTCAGTGATTCAGTTTCTGATAAGGAATCCTTCCACAATTCACTGACACTAATTCTTCACTCATATACTGATCACTACCAAATTCTTCACCAGTATAAGTCACTAAGTTTCGAACTCTGAATTAATTGTCTTAACCTTGCTCATCTTTTCAAGAAAACAAGATTAGCCAACAATACAGAAAGAACAAAAGGCAGCAACTGCTTTGCTTCAGACAGCTACATATGGATGAGGTTAAACCAGCTGAAAAATACATAAGGAAATAGAATAAAAAAAGGTGCAAAGTATAAGAATGTTCTTTATAAACTGACCACTAACTGTGAGTGTTTTCCTTGACCTCTGTCCAAGTGCTGTAAGGTCCACAAATGCAGAGCCAATAAGGCGATCTGTATCAAGTGGTCTTTCAACTTTGTTTTCTTTCCCATAAGCCCGCCACACTTGGATTTCTAGCTTCTCCTCTCTGAAGTACCACAACAGTGCCTGGTTCCTTGTAAGTTTCACCTCTTTTGTTTTCTTGTACATCACTGTAACATGTTTTTCATCTTCAGTTAATTTAGGCCTCTGAAGTGAAGTCCAAATGGCTTCTTGATCACACAATTTATATCGGAGATAGCTGTAAGTGCTTTTATTTATGTGGGTCTGGCCTGCAAGTAGTATACAATGCACTGGTAGCCACACTCTGGGGATAGAAATGGTCACAGTTGCAGGATTTTTACTCCGATACCAATCATCATCATCATCATCATCCATACTGTCTTCATGGTTTTCCTCATGATTCCAGCCTAAAAGCTTAGCAGCCTCCACAACTCGTTCTCTGTCATCATGATGAGCAAAAGTAATAGAAAGCTCCAGACCTCCTACAATGGTCTCCATGATGTTTGTGCAATGAGAAGGCATCAACTCCTCAGGTAAGGTTACTGAGTACCATCCCGTAATACCTTCAACAGAACAACAGACAGTTATCAGACTCACTTATTCCATCGTTAAGAAATGCATGTAAGAAAAGGGATTTTCTCCTTCCCTGATCGTTATTCCATGACCACTATTTGGAAAGGGTAGACTGGCTCCTCTCTCATCAGTACTGCACTAAGAGTGGTAGAACATGCATTCATAGTCTAATATAAAAGCTATTCCCAACATCAAGAATGAGTCTCTGTTTCACATGGGCAACCTAGCAGATCAGCTACTATACATATCATACCCCAACAAGTGATCTCCAATGAACTTCAGACAAATGTGATTTATAAGGAATCTTTAATTAAAAAAACTAATGCTTATCAGAGAACTTTGGCTTCAGAAAATAGGAAGCCAAATCTGTAATCTGCATAAACAATGCAGTATGTTACTGCTGAAGTACTGCTTTATGGGTAATGTCAGTAATGTGGCATTTCCACTTTACCTGATCTTTTGATCAACAGGTCTTTGGTTGGAACCCTGACTGTTCCAAGCAGGTAGTCTCTTGATGTTTGAGTTTTCATTGAACCAGTGGCTGCAGAATCAAAATCAAAGATATCCAAACACATCAAGTTGGGGTTGATTTAACACACACAAGTAATTCATAAAGTATTAGTGAGAGCTATATCACAGAATCATAGAATACTAGGACTGGAAGGGACCTTGAGAGGTTATCGAGTCCAGTCCCCTGCCCTCATGGCAGGACCCAGTACTGTCTAGACCATCCCTGATAGACATTTATCTTACCTACTCTTAAATATCTCCAGAGATGGAGATTCCACAACCTCCCTAGGCAATTTATTCCAGTGTTTCACCACCCTGACAGTTAGGAACTTTTTCCTAATGTCCAACCTAAATCTCCCTTGCTGCAGTTTAAGCCCATTGCTTCTTGTTCTATCCTCAGAGGCCAGGAAGAACAATTTTTCTCCCTCCTCCTTGTGATATAATTTTGTTACTAGAGATCTAAGGTCTTATGTACTTATGTCATGAATTTTGGTTCTTGGTCATGACTTGACTCTGCCCCTGAAAGGGGTGGGGTTGAGGGCTACAGTGAGAGAGAGTGTGAGTGAGAAATAGACTGTGTGTGAGAGACAGACTTCGTGAGACCGATTGAGTCAGTGTGGCACAGAGAGCATGGCACAGACTGGATGTGTATGACAATGGCACAGAGTGTGTGTGCTGGCTGCTGCTAGGTAAGTTTCTGAGAGAAGCCATGCTCTGTCTCTTTAAGACAAGGAAAGCTGGCCTGCTCTGTTCTCTCCCTGGTGTGTGTGTGGTGTGTGTGTGTGTGTAAGCTGGCCTGCTCGGTTCTCTCCCCAAGGGGTGTATGTGCAGGTGTGGGTAAGAGAGAGAGAGAGAGAGAGAGAGAAAGAAAACAAATGAGCATTGACATCTTGGAAACAGGTACTGCCTCTGAAGACAGGCACTCCTCTGAGTTGCTTACCATTCATGCTTCAGATTGGAGCAGCTCTGCTGTGTGTTTCCCTTTCCCCAATCCCTGCTCTGAAGAGATAGGGTACAGGGACAGGGGGAGACACAGACTTCAGCATTCCCCTCTCCCCTCTATCTTCCCCTCACTCTCTTCTTCATAGGTAGCAGGAGAATCCTGGGAGCAGCTCAGCTGCAGGACAGAGCAAAATGAGGTAGGGGCAGCAAAACACATGCTGCTAGCTGTAAGTCTGCACGCTCCACTAATCAGTTGGGTGGGCCGGAGAAAAATGCTTGGTGGACCAGATCTGGCCCCTACCCTTGATTTTGTCCACCCCTGTTCTAGAAAGTACTTCCACTACCAACATGCACTAAAATAAGCATGAAAGAGGTATAGTACTGTCCACAGAGTAAATGAGTAGCTAACTCATACTAACAGTTGTTTTTTTACCTATCACTGAAGGCTGACATCTTTAATTAAATTGTATTACTAGAATATTCTACAACATGCTAGAAAAAGCTTAAAGATACGAGGCAACAGTAAAAGTTACCATCCTACAATTGCATACTATTTTTAAGATACTAGTGTGTTAATGCAATTAGAGGGAAATCAATTAATGCATTATACTTAATATTACTTTGGAAACATATCTTCCTCCTTTAGAAATAATCTATAACCTTCTCTACAAAAAGTTACCATTTCAGGCTGCCATCTCATCACATTTCAATATAATCAAGTTCAGGCAAGGTCATTAATTCAGTAGAAGACCTCCAGGGGAAACCCACAGGACTGCAAGAAATAATACTGTTGTTTCAAGGGGAATGCAGCAGTGGTGTTGGTCCAAGGATATTAGAGACACAACTGGGTGAGGTAATATTGCAGGATTAAGCAAGTCACTTAATTTCCTTCTGTTATTTCCTCATCTATAAAATGGGGGTATGATGGGGTGGACCAGACTCCAAAGCCTCCTGCTGGAGGCTTGAGGCCTTGTCACACCCTGCCCCAGAGAGACTATAGAGAAGTCCTCCAAGTAGGCTACAGTAGCTACAAAGGAAGCAGCTAATCAGGGGCCAGGAAGGCCCTATAAATGGAGATGGGGAACAGAGCAGCAGCAAGTGTCTCTGGAGACTTCAAGGTATGAAGACTGGGTAACTGGTTAGTTGGGAGAGCAGCAGCACTACGGACAGCTCCGAGTGGAGAGCTCATTGGAGACTAGTGGACTAAAGTGGGATTCTGAGATAAAGCTGTGAGGTAAGGCGAGGAAGCTGTCTCCAGGAGGGGAAGCCCTGGAGGCATCACTCTCAATCAGAGTGGGGAACAGACTGAGGGAACAAACTCAGAGACACTAGAAAGGGCACTGAGATGGGACCCTATTAAATGTGTACCTTGGACAGGGTTTTGTGTAAAGTCTTTTAGAACTGAGAGGGTGCAGGCACACACACACTTGGCCCAAAGGGGCACTCACAAAAGTTGAGTGCTTCCTTCAATACAGGGCTAATAAGACTCATATGCCTTTCTAACGTGTCTTGAAATCCTCATATGAAAGGTGCTATATAAATGCAGAGTAGCATCATTAAAGTATTACTATCTTTTGGATGAGGTGTAAAATTGACATCCTGATCACTTGTGATCACTGACTGAAATACTAGCCGCAGCCCCAAGGTCTTGGTTGAAGTAGAACAGGAATCATTACATTTACCTAAATTTCAGTTATACTGAATATTCACTTTATGTCCTATACCTGAGAAGCTAATGTGTCAATAACACCCTTAGCAATAGCCACACAGGATTCCTACTCTTTTTTTTTTTTTTTTTTTACCTGACTTGATGTTCTGGTGGTAGATGCAAAAGACTATCTGTGCAGACTGTAAGAGCTCCCCCAAACAACAGGTTTCTCCGCTACTTCTCTGGATGATGAGGTTACAAGAGAACTCAGTGTGGTGGTCAAACTCTGGGCAGAAAGTGCGAGCCACGGCTCGGGTGGTGCGCTTCTCCCCCTCAGGTAGGAAGGAGAGGTGCATGGACACATAGGCATTAACTCCCACTTCTGCAGTGGACTGGAGTGAAGGGTTCTTTTCCGCCACAGCTCTTCATGTAATAAGGAAAAAAAAGAGGTCACACACCAGGCGTGCTTACAAGTAACATTATTAGAAATATGTGTACGCCACCAAAATGAAGGGGTTTTTAACCATTAGCTGTACAACGGTGTGAACAAGACAGTGGATTCAATTTCAGGTCTTGCTTACACAGAAACTTTCAGGGAATCTCTCATCCTTGATCTAGCCCTGCAGTAGATCCATCAGTGCTAGTAAACACAGGGATTCTAGTATAGACTGGCTGTTGACAATTTTCAGCCCATTTTTTGCCCTAGACCTCCTATGATCAGTAATGAAATGATGACCAAACCTGCTGTGGTCTGGCTATACTAGTGCCCTTACTATTGCTTGCACCAGTGACTACAGCAGGAAATGCAGGTGCTCAGTAACTCTGAAAATCAGGTGCCAGGGCTACTAAAACATCCCCTTTTGTAAAGGCAGCAGGAATGCTCCTCAGAGCAGCTGCTCCAGAAAGAAGCAAAGAACAGAACCAAAACTCTTTTTAGACTTTGATTAGCTGATTCAACACTAACTAGAGTCAAAGGGAGTCTGTCCATTGACTTCATAGCACTGAATCAGGGTCTGATTGAGGAAGGTTGAAGCTGGACCAGGACCTGGAGCCCATCAATACTGCTCAGAGAATAGGCCAAAGGATGTTGCTCAGGAATGCTGGGAAGCACTCCTGTCTTTAAAGGGCTGATCACCCCTGTTTTAACTAGGGATGTTAACATGTGTTTATTTTGGTAAATGTGTGACCACTGAAAAATCATTTGCACACGGGGGAAGGAGGAGAGGCGGGAGCGGTGCTTGCAGGGAGCAGTGCTCCAGAAGCAGCGAGGGGGAAGGGCAGCGGCTCTGCAGGAGCCAGCACATGTGGGGAGCCCACTCCCCACGTGCACCACTCCTGCCTCCCCCCCGGGTATAAATGATTTTTCAGTGGTTACATGTTTACAAAAAGAAATGCATTTTAACATCCCTAGTTAAAACAGAGGTGATCAGCCCTTTAAAGACAGAAGTGCTTCCCAGCATTCCTAAGCAACGTCCTTTGGCCTGTTCTGCATGTAACAGTGAGGGTTAAGCGATGAACCCAGGCTCATCGGTTAACCGTGAATACGGGTGCATGATCACATCCCTAGTTTTAACCTTTCCTTTTTTAATGCACTAAACTTGCCTGCCAAGACTAACCTTCAAGCCATTTAGCTCTCAGTGTAAGATTCCTTTAAAAGGAATATTTAGTTGATTTAGTTCATTTAGCTTAATTGCTGTCATGCAAAATCCCAATCACTGACAAGAGGACCCAAAGCACAAATTGGTGCAGTATCTTTTCCCTTTAATACAAAATCTTTTATACTGGAAGAATTGTGGCTGAACTTAGTTCTGCTTAGTAAAGCAAGAGACCAAAGGCAATAGTTAGAGTCACATCTGTTATGGGCAGGTATTGTACAAAATTCCTTCTAGTCCTTCTTAAGTGAAAAAGATTTGAATCTTGATCTCCATAGATGAAAGGTTAACAAGTTACAGTTGTTTTCCACCACTATGGCACGCTGCACCCTGCCACCAAAGCTTTGTTAAGAGAAAATCTTTGTCTTCGAATTAGATCTTACCTGGCTGCTGCTTGCAAACCAGCTGCTCTGTGTATTTGTACAGAAATAGAAATGGCTCGAGAAGCTATCACTCCCCCTGCTGGTTTTAGTGAACGTCTATATCTCACACTCACATCAAGCAAGCCTGAATTTAAAACAAAACAAAAAAAAGAAACATTCTGTTGTTTTTTTTAAATTACAGCCCCGGTTAACCAAGATGTTTTCTATTAATGAAAGCAAACAATTTCATACAAAAAAATCTCTGAAAAGGCAATATTATTGTTGTACAGTTAAGAATTAAAAAAAAATCAGGAGTGAAAGTTTAGATGTACTTTTGTTCAACCACCTTACTGCCTTGATACAGGAGTTACTGCATGAAATTCTGTGACCTGTGTTATGCAGAAGGTTAATCGAGATGATCTTCAAATCTATAAATTAAAGTTAAGATTATATCCTCATTTACATAATCACAATATCTTGGTATATCAGTTATTTACAGAATCTGGGAGTAAAATGAAATATAAAATTCTCTGAAGATTTTAGCATCTACAATATTCTCAAAGTTAACAGATTCCCTTTTGCCAATGCAAGTAAATGTTCTATCTGCAATAAGCTCACTCCATCATACCAGTGAGCCTCTGGGTTTTTTTCTTGGTCTCTCCCTCCAAGAATTCGTCTTTTATTCCTTTCTGACTCATATCACGACCACCTTATTCTGACTGAGGAACCCTAAACAGATTTCTCTAAAAGCCTCTTCAGGTCCACTTTTGTATCATCTGGAAAAAAAAAAAACCACTACAGGGTGAACAGGTTCCTTCCCACTCTGAGGACTAAGCATATTGCTTCACTTCCCTGAGCCTCTTCTGGCCTGAGAAGTGAGACCCCCAAACTAGGGATGTAAAATTTCAATTAACTGGCTAATTGAATAGTCAATGCAATAGTCAATGCCCACAGCATTTCAAAGCAACAGCACTGCATGGAGCCTGGGATCAGCAAGGGTTTCATAGTGTTTCAAAGCGGCAGACCCCTGGCTCCACGCAGCGCTGCCGCTTTGAAGCACTTCCTCTTCCTTCCCTCCCCCTCCATTTGCTGCCTCTTTCTGATAGAGGCAGCAAGCGGGAGGGGAAGCGACTAGTCGACTATCCGATAAGCATTTTCTTATCGGATAGTCAACCAGTCATTCACATCTCTACCCCAAACCAGGGATTCTCATGTGGCAGTGAGATGTGGTAGGCCTAGGGCTGGCCCATTCAGTTTTCCCGTAAATACAATGTGAGCCTAACTCTACTCCCACTGAAGTCAGTGGAAGTTTTGTCATTGATTTCCAATGGTGAGTTTTGACATGTTGGATTACATTAGAACATAAGAACGGCTATACTGGGTCAGATCGAAAGTCCATCTAGCCCAGTATCCTGTCTGCCGACAGTGGCCAATACCAGATGCCCCAGAGGGAGGGAACACAACAGGTAATCATCACATGATCCCTCTCCTGTCATTCATTTCCAGACAAACAGAGGTTAGGGACACCACTCCTACCCATTCTGGCTAATAGCCATTGATCGACCTAACCTCCATGAATCTACCTAGCTCTTTTTTGAACCCTGTTGAAGTCCTAGTCTTCACAACATCCATTGGCAAGGAGTTTCACAGGTTGACTATGCACTGTGTGAAGAAAAACTTCCTTTTGTTTGTTTTAAATCTGCTGCCTATTAATTTCATTTGGTGACCCCTAGTTCTTATATTGTGGGAATAAGTAAATAACTTTTCCTTATTCACTTTTTCCACAACAGTCATGATTTTATCCATCTATCATATCATATCCCCCCTTAGTCTCCTCTTTTCTAAGATGAAAAGCCTAAGTCTTTTTCATCTCTCTTTATATGGTACCCGTTCCAAACCCCTAATCATTTTTGTTGCCCTTTTCTTAACCTTTTCCAATGCCAATATATCTTTTTTGAGATGAGGTGACCACATCTGTACGTAGTATTTAAGATGCGGGTGTACCATTGTTTTATACAGAGGCAATAAGATATTCTCTGTCTTATTCTCTATCCCTTTTTTAATAACTCCTGAAGTTCTATTTGCCTTTTTAACTGCCACTGCACACTGAGTGGATATTTTCAGAGAACTATCCAAAATGACTCCAAGATCTCTCTGAGTAGTTTATTAAATTACTAAATTATTAAGTTTACTAAATTAGTCCCCATCATACTGTACATATAGTTGGGATTATTTATTCCAATGTGCATTACTTTACATGTATCAACATTACATTTCATTTGCCAATTTGTTGCCCATTCACTTAGTTTGGTGAGATCTTTTTGAAACTCTTCACAGTCTGCTTTGGTCTTAACTATCTTGAGCAACTATCTTGATTGCTAGGACCAACATGCTGGATTATTATTAGTCTTTAATAAATGTGAGTTTCTCTTATTCTCCTTACAGTGTATACACACACTTCACCCTTTAAAAGAAAAGAATGTCTTCACTTACCTGAGGATCGTGGATGGAGTTCTTCTGAGCAATCAGTTCTTGGAACTAAAGGGAGAGTAAAGGTCTGTATCCCTACTTCTTCACGGTGTTGCATTGTTACCATGGCACACAAGCGTGACAATGGCAAGGTCCCTTTTGCAACCATCTGATCTCTGACATTAGGGTAATAGTACCTGTGCAAGATACAAAGAGCCATAAACCATGACACGTTGGTCAAGCTGTAGTAGTTATTGGCTATGATGACCGAATACTGGACAGTTTTAAAATCACACATCTTCAGATACTTCACTACATTTAGAGAAACCCACACAAGAGAAAGTCCACAAAAAGGTGATTGGTCTGAATACTTCTGAGATTATAGTTCTATAGCTGTACTGACGTGACAGTCACAGAAGTACACCTATCAATAGCTCAATTAAAAATAGGCATCTAAAAGAAAGCAAGAGACGGGACCAAATAGACACAAAATAGACCAAACAATAAAATGTATGTAAATTACTAAAAGAGCCTGATGCCAGATAATGAAAAAGGATTTTAAATCAGTAATAATGCCATCAAGTTTGTTCTGAGAGCACCAGTTTACCAGTAGTAAAGAGTATTTGAAAATACTGACTAAACAGTTATTAACTGTGCTCTACAGCTGTGAATTACATTTTTAAAGCCAATGCATTCAATTTAGTATACAACCATCAAGTCACAAGAAAGGTAACCCTATGCATACATGTAACTTTCTTCAGTACAAAAGTCTCAATGAGGCTGGATGAAATGGCAATTTTTAACAAATTTGTACTTCCCTTTTCACTTGTGCTAATCCTGTCAACTGAAAATTCAGCTGATGGAGAAAGGGAAAAATTTTTGTTTGGTTAGCAATCCACACTATCTCAGGAACATTTTCTCCATTCTTCTTTGCTGGCTTACCATCTACTTCTGGCTGTATTCTTGAGGTGCTCATTTTTATTATAGAAGACCTATTCTGCATGGGACCTAGCTGCCTTGCAGTCTCTGGCTACGTCTACATTGCACATTGTTGCACAATAAGATATGCAAATGAGGCATAGAGATGAATATTGTCATGCCTCATTTGCATACCTAATGAGCTGCCATTTTTGTGGCACGGGCTTTTGCACAAGGAGCTGTCTACGCTGCTCCTTCTTGCGCAAAAAAAACCCTCTTGCGCAGAGCCATTCTGCCGCTTATTTTCAGGAAGAACGGCTCAGCTCCTTCTTGCGCAAAAGCCCGTACCACAAAAATGGTGGCTCATTTGGTACGTACGCAAATGAGGCACAATATTCAGCAGGTATGCAAATGAGGACACGTGTTCAAAAATAGAAACTCTCTTTATTTAACAAAACTGGGGGTGGGGAGAGATGAACCTCTGGGGAGACTGGGAAAAGGAGGTGGGAGAGGGGAAGAGAGAGGGTCTGAGAGGGGAGGTGGAAACCTGGGAGGGGGAAGCCAGGGGAAGAAGGAGGAGGGGAAGTATAAAACTATGGTACGCCATATCTTCAGTATTGTGTAGAGATGTGGTCTCCTCACCTCAAAAAAGATATTTTGGCCTTGGAAAGGGTTCAGAAAAGGGCAACTAAAATGATTAGGGGTTTGGAACAGGTCCTATATGAAGAGAGGCTAAAGAGACTGGGACTTTTCAGCTTAGAAAAGAGGAGACTGAGGGGTGATATGATAGAGGTATATAAAATCATGAGTGGTGTGGAGAGGGTGCATAAAGAAAAGTTCTTCATTAGTTCCCATAATATAAGGACTAGAGGACACCAAATGAAATGAATGGGTAGCAGGCTTCAAACTAATAAAAGAAAGTTCTTCTTCACAAAGCAAATAGTCAACATGTGGAACTCCTTGCCACAGGAGGCTGTGAAGGCTAGAACTATAACAGAGTTTAAAGAGAAGTTAGATAAAGTCAGGAGGTTGGGTCCATGGAGTGCTATTAGCCAGGGGTAGGAATGGTGTCCCTGGCCTCTGTTTGTGGAAGGCTGGAGATGGATGGCACGAGACAAATGGCTTGGTCATTGTCTTCGGTCCATCCCCTCTGGGGTACCTGGTGCTGGCCGCTGTCGGCAGACAGGCTACTGGGCTAGATGGACCTTTGGTCTGACCCAGTACAGCCGTTCTTATGTTCTTATGTTCTAAGCTCAGGGTCGGGGCTCTCACTGGACCAACTTGATTTTCATGCAAACCTGCTCCTGGGTTCGCATGTGGCCTTTGGTGGCCAGGCTGGCAGCTATCCTGCCCTAGACGGCCACTTTCCTGTGCCTAGTGCGGAGATTGTGGACGTTGGAGGCCTCCCCCCAAACCTGGATGAGGTCCATGATCTCCGCACTAGACCAGGCGGGCGCCCGTCTCTTGCGGCCCCGGGCAGGCTCCTGGGAGCCGCCAGCCTGGTCCTGGGAAGAGGCAGAGGGCTGGGTGGCAGAGGGTGGCTGGTTCATGCCGTGCCAGGTGCAGGGTCTGCTGGCTGGGTGCTGGCAGGCTTGCACCTGGCACGGGCACTGTAGCCAGACCGTCGCCCTTTAAGGGCTCCGGGGCCGGGAGGGGGGCAGAAGAGTTTCCCTGGCTTGGCCCAGAGTGGCCACCAGGGCAAGCTGGGAAGGACTAGCCTCCAACTAGTTCGAATTAAGTGGCTACACAGCCCTTAATTCGAACTACTTAATTCGAACTAGGCGTTAGTCCTCGTAGAATGAGGTTTACCTAGTTCGAATTAAGCGCTCTGCTAGTTCGAATTAAGTTCGAACTAGCGGTTTGCATGTGTAGCGCCTATGAAAGTTAATTCGAACTAACGTCTGTTAGTTCGAATTAACTTTGTAGTGTAGACATACCCTAACATACTCAGTGGGCTCACAAGAGTCTGAGTTTGCTGCAGCAAGGTTCACGTATTAGCCAAATATTTTCTTCAGACTAGGTTAAAGTGATGAGCAACAGAGCATCATACAGCATATGAGATAAGCCAGAACTTACCATAGACAAAAATTCAGGCAGTATTTACCTAAAATTAGTAACTCAAAGTGGAAACAAACAATAAAATACAGCATAAGACTAGCTACTGCCCCATTATTAAGAAATGGAACCTAAGGACACATATGTGACATTCTCTACCCTGGGGATATTCCTCAGCTGTACATAATTGTGATGGTGCATATAAAGTATGTCACGATGCATCAGGGGAAAAGTTATGATCTAAATATGTATAACATTACTGATATGAAGTTATGAGATTGGGTTGCATGGTTATCACTAAAACATGCTGTAAGTTGGGAAATAGGGTTGCCAGGTGTCCGGTATTCTACCGGACAGTCCGGGTTTTGTGCCCACTGTCCGGTAAAAAAAAATCAGAAAATACTGGACATGTGCAATGTCCGGTATTTTCTGTTTTTCAGGCTGGGCGACGGATGGAAGCCTGGAGGGGGCAGGGGAAGTGGCTGGGAGGTGGGGCCGCGATCGGCACTGGGAGCCTGTGGTAGCATGCAAAAGCCTGGTGGGGGCGGGGGGTGTGGCTGGGACTCCCGCCCCCACCACTCCCTCTGCCCTCGCCAGGCTTCTGCATGCAACCAGAGGGAGTCCCAGGCTGGGAGGCGGTGCCGTGATCAGCGCTGGGAGACCTCAGCTGATTGCATCTGAGGAGTAGTGACTGATGAACAGAATAGACTGAGTGCTGATTCAGGAAGAAGTGAAGTTTGTGGTTTTTTTAATATACCTTTTACTTGTCTGGAAGTCACAGAAGAGTTTTTGAAAAATAAGAATTTGATAAAAGCTGCACAATCTAATGCAAAATATATGATGTAGACTGTTGATTGTTTATAATAAAGTTAAGTATTAAACATAGGATGTGTGTTCGGTGTGGGTATTTTTTTTTTGCTCGACAAATTTTTAGCCCGTGTGTTTGGTATTTTTTGGGAGATCATCTGGCAACCCTACTGGGGAATCATCCAGATATTGCTCCCCAGAGACAACAGCAAGGAAATCAACCAATGTCTGAATGGGTGTAAAACAACCATTACATATATTGTCCAGTAAGGAAGCTACAATTCAATGATTCACCTGCATGAAGCAACATGAAGGGAATTGCTCCACTTGCTTGGGGAGTCAGCAAAACCCACCAGACATGCCTGGACTTGTGTTCTCCAAGCACATGGACTGAGGGTATAAAACAGAACCCAGCAGGCCCATGCTTGGCCCTTCTCCTGTCCCTACCCATGCTGCAAGCAACAAAACACTCAGAAGACTGAAGATTCCAACAAAGGAGACTGTCCCAGGTTTAAGGGAAAAATCTGTATATTAAGGACTGCAATATCCAGTAGAGTGAGAAAAACGGCTTAATCTAGATGTTGCCCAGTCTAATAGGATTGAGAGTTTAGATTGCGTACCAATGTTTTATTTCTTTTGATAACTACCTCTGACTTTTTGCTTATCACTTATAGTCAATTAATCTTTTTTAGTCAATACATTTGTTTCTCTTTACCAGAGAACTTGCCTGAAGTGTCTGATAAATTGCTCAGGTAAACAAAGGCTGGTGTATATCTGTGTAACACGGCGAGCACTCACCACTGTGGCACTGCCAGTCATCATCTAGCCCCTGCCTCAGGGACAAACTGCAGTCTGAAATGACCACTCATCATTGGCTAGGGGGTGTGGACCTTCTGCAGCCTTAATACCCTCAGGCTTTGCTTCAGGCCTTGCAGCATGGGAGCTTGCCTGGCGAGAGCTTCCCCAGCTCTGTCTGCCTTTCCCCAGCCCTGCTCTAAGGCTTTGTCTAGACTACGCCGAAGTGCTGAAAGAGGATATGCAAATTCAGTGGGAATTTGCATATATTCTTCCAATCTCAGTTTCGAAAGCAGCTTTCGAAAGTGAAAGTAGTTGGGATGCGGTTTTTCTGGCAACCCCCCTTTTCGAAAAGCCACTCTTCCTCAAAAAATGAGGTTTACATGGCTTTTCGAAAAAGGGGGGAGTTGCCAAAAAAAACGCTTTAGTGAGATCGGAAGAAGATATGCAAATTCCCGTGGAATTTGCATATCCTCTTCTGGCACTTCAGCGTAGTCTAGACCAGCCCTAAGTCAGGAAGCCTCTAGCTTCCCTAGCAGCTAGGTCCCTCCTGTTCCACAGCTACAGCAAGAGTAAGTCTCTTTCCGCCCCTCCAGGAGCCCTTATTTATACAGCCCCAACTGGGCCCTAATTGGCTGCCTCTGCCTCAGCTGCTGGCTCTTCCAGGGCTGGGTTTTAATCCTCAAAGGACCAATGTGGGGCAGATGTCCTGTCTCAATACATTTTCCAATGAAGTGGGTGAACCAATTAATAAATTTGCACTGTTGATCTTGAGCAGTGCAAAACAGTACATTCTTGAGGAGCAAGGCTGGGAGCTGGGGGGATCTGGTTGGTGCCTTTCTCTGAGTGATTCATGAATGGCTCTGGGAGCATTCATGTAATCTAGCTGAGTGTAGGGCTCCACATGCTGTTGTGCTGAGTGATCACAGTGCCTGGAGGAGTTTGCTGCTTGTCACTAGCAAAACATTGTGAGGAATAGCGCAGGGTGGAGAGTTCAGGGGGCACCCCAAGGTTCTGGTCACAAAGTGGATTATATAAACCCAACGCACATATCATTAAGTTGGTTACACAGCAAAAGTACAATTTCCCTGTGCAATCAAAGCAAGTCAGGTGATTGGCGTCTCTGGAAAAAACAGGTTAAAAAAAATCTGACTCTAAAAGCACTTTCAGAGGAGTAAAATGCATATTCCATAATGACACCACTAATTTATTATGTGGCAAGAGATTTTCACTGTTAATCACTTCTCCAGTCTCATTGTTTTCTGATCTGTGAGGAAATGGATCTTTATTCTGTACCTGCACCAGATTTCAAACTGGATTCCTCCTCCTCCTGCTAATCCTTGTGGAGAAAATGCACTGAGCAGCAGCCTCTGTACTGGGACATCAGCAGGTACCAACAAGGAATGATGCTGCTCATCACTAAAACTGGGATCAGGGACACACAAAGTAGTCGCTGAGCGGAAAGGCTTTAACTTAATGCCTACAAAGTCAAACAAACCCAGTTAAACATTTGATCTCAACTTTATATATACAAGGAACAATGTAGCACACACTCAGATTTTAATCTGAAAACAATCTAATGTGATTTTGGCCTGAAAGCCCACTGTCCAAACTCTCTCCCCATGAAGGCCTCAGAGAAACACCTAGATGCTATAGAATGTAGTGCTGGTGATTCAAAAGCAGCACTGAACTATTTCCACAGCAATTGTTCTTCAGTATGCTGCTGGAAGTGCTGTCTTTTGGAGGAAATATAAAATCAGAGGTTCAAAGCACTCACGACCTCAAATCTCTGACTGCCCACTGCACTTAGTCCACTGCACTTTTCACAACAGAGACTAGCCCAGATGTCCTGTCCCAATTCCCCCTTCACAAAGTATATATACTTAAAATCCCCCTGCAGTTTCAGCTGCATATATCATTCAGTCCCAAGACTTTGTATAATATTACAATTAAAGCAAGTGCCATATTTCACTTCTGCAATGGCTGAAATAAGCCCTATATAAAGTCTGTAAGTCAGTGTATAGATTTTTTTTCCTTCAGAGTCTTATACATGTGAAGTCTGCATTGAAATCTATGGATTACTCACAAAGTGTAAAGTTAAACACATGCTTATATCTTTTCAGGACTGGGATCTAAGTTTATAAAGCAATTTTGGATCTTTAGATAAAAGGTGCTAAGGCCATACCCTTTATTGAAAATCAACGGGTGCAGCTTTTAGTTTGTTGATTTAACCCAAAGTTTGGTGTATGCTGGCTTTCTGTTGCCATATCAGAGAAGCACAGAGGTACAAACAATTTATCTGGGCAGCAGGAACAGAAACAAACAACACATGTGTGATATTATTGGATTGTAACATGAACATATAAATCATTATTGCAACCACTGTTATACGTTTGCACCAAATCTTGAACAAAGTGTGCCAAGTAGGATGTCTATAAAAAGCTTATCATTTGCTGATTCTATTTATACATTTCATATGCTTGTATGATTTTTGTATTTGAAATTATGAGTATTCGTACTTTTATTTCACGTTTGTTTCTGGGAGATATCCACAAGCTTGTCAACCTATTATGAAAGAGCTGCTAGTCAAGTGAATAGTACTTCACTGATAATACACATCTGATGAGCTTTGCTGTGTATGTTCAGATCAGCACATAAGCAATAGCTGCTACCAAAAAAGGACTAAGTCAAGCATGGACAGGTGACTTGCTCATGCGACAAACTCCATTTTGGGACATACTTTCACACAGTAAGAATAATGAGGTTCCCCTCACATTAGCAAGGGTATAAAGAGGGCTCCTCCATTTTGTCTTCTGGCTCATCACCTTTGCATTTTTGCTATGAACTGAGATTGAAAGGACTGATGACCCAGCCTAACAGAGGATGTATTCCAGAGATTTGATTTAAGACAGTGGATTATTCCATCTTGTCGCAAGGATTAGTACAGTGCACTCTTCTGGGTAAGATCCGAGTTATAAATTGACCTGGGAATGTGGTTGGTCCTTTGGGATCAGAAGAACCTGTTCTGATTTGGTGAGATTGGTTTTCATAACCTTTCATCTGTATAAGGAGTGGAACAGGTAGTGGCACAGGAAAACTGGAGCGTCTAAGGGGATTGTTTGTGTTGTTTCTGGTTAGCCAGTGTGGCAAAGAGAAGTGCTCTTTGACTGGTTTGGTGTGCCTTATAGTAGAGGACTCCCAATCTTCAGCTGTAAGTAGCCCCGCTCTGAGCAATTTGCCCTGATTTGGCCCTTTCAGTGGTGCCCCCAGAAGCCTCCTATATTACAGTGGCTAAAGCAGTGCTCTAAACGAGATCCTATCATAAACCAAACTTACCATTTTCATATAATTTGGTCCCTTGTAAAGCGCTGGAGTCAGGCTCCTGAACTGGAAAATAGTACTGCACATAACAGTCAGCTTCTCCCCAAACTGTGGACTGTAGGGGAGTGAGCCCTTTAACATTTTCCACATGGATTTCAAACACATGTTCCATCAGACCTTCCTCTTCTCTCTCCAGCTGCTAAATAAGATAAAGGGAATCCCTGTAAACAAGAGCAGCACCTCAGGTGATAGTGTACAAGAGCTACATTCTTAAAGAAAGGAGAAAATTAGATTCATCACCCTCTCATTTTTTCCATCCATGTGCTGGATACATTTTGCTATGTGCGCCAAGGCACGTGTGGATGTACACCACCAGTAGAAACACATGCTACCGGCTGTGGGCTCTCTGCTAATGAGCTGAGTGGCATTTGACTCTCTCCTGGAAGGCCACCCAAGTGCTCAGAACTGTTCATCACCCTGACACTGTAATTGTCTCAGTCATTTCCTCTATAGTTTATATAAACGTTTAAAACATGGTAACAATTTTTGTTTAGATTAGTAACACCATGCACTCCAACTCCAACTGTCTATACAAGTCTTTCCCAAACTCAGGGGTCAGTCCCCCCGGGAGAATACCAGACTAGCGTTAGGTGCACATGGTGTAGAGGGTAAGGGGCTTAGATGTTATAATTAGGCTCCTAACAAATTCATGATCTGTTTTGGTCAATTTCATGATTATAAGATTTTAAAAATAATACATTTCATGATTCCAGCTACTTAAATCTGAAATTTCATAGTGGTGTAATTGTAGAGATCCTGACACAAAAAGAAGTTGGGAGGCCACAAGCTTATTTTTGGGGAGAAAGGAGGACTTCTACCTTTACTTCTGCACTGCGGCTGATCTCTGAAGGCAATGCAACTTAGAAGTAAGGATGGGAGTTTGGCCAACCGCAACCACTTTTTGGTCACCCAGCTCTGAAGGCAACACAGAAGAATGGGTGGTGCTACTGTCACCCACCCTAAAATAACCTTGAAACTCGCTCTTGGTTCAGCCCAATCTGAAAAATTCTGGTCTTCCTTGTGATATCTGCATAGTACGGGGTAAAAGCACACAAGAGCAGATTTCAATGGTCCATGACACATTTTTCGTAGCAGACAATTTGATAGGGCCATAATTATAATGATGGGCATTATAGCCAATTCTACTCTAGAAAAGGGAGCAATGGGGATGCAGGAGAGGGTTAGCAGTGGTGTGGAGGGACAGGCTATATATGACCCTAAATCTGCAATGCTTTCCACTTTAAACATTCTATTGTGGGCAGCTCCTTTAAGTCCACCTTCTCTCTCTCTGTTCCTCAGGAACATGGTCTATAACAGCGTTTGTCAACCAGTGGTATGAGTACTCGAGAGAAGTCTGGGGGGTACGTCAACACAACTGAAATTTGGAGAAAACTGAATTTTTGTTTTAAGTTTTACAGCACTTTATTATTTTTGTACTTTTTACACCCAAAAATTTCATCACTCACCCGGCTACAATTAAGTTGATTAAACAAATGTGTTACAATGGTAGAAAAAATTTGTGTGTGTTTGAAAACTGTAGGTACTGGGGGTACTTATAATTTTTTTTTTTAAAGGGGGTACTTTATAAAAAAAAACATTGAGAAACAGCTTGGCAGAGTGTCAGATCATACATACAGGGTTACAGGCTCAAAAGAGCAGTTCCCCAGCTCAAGTTGCAAGTGTCTCTTCTCACCACACAGTTCACCGGCCAAAGTACACATCCAGGTCCTAAAGACCAGTGAACACAGAATAGGATTGATGGTAGTGTGAGAGTGGGGAAAGTAATACATTTAAAAAAAAATCAAAGAATAAAAAAAACTATGAGAAGAGAATAAAAGGGAATGGAGACAGAAAAAAGGGGAGTAAAGAAAAGATAAGGAAATAAAGTCAAGTAGAGATATAGCAATTGAAAGTTTTGGGTGCTTGGAACGAGGGGTGACAACATGACAATCTACTGTAAAATGGGCTCTGAAAAAATAAAGATCAGGGACTCCTGGTTTATCAAAGATAAACTGACCAAGGTGAGATTCCTTGTAATAAGTCTCTAAAAGCCAAAGCAATAGTTATGGGAGCATACCATTGCGGGACTCGCAGGGAGAGGATCCAGAGAGTGGGGAGGCCGCTTCATGATGGGGGGTACAGTTCCTTCTTCATTTTTCAGTCTCTGCAGTGCAACTATTTGATCAGCTGAACCCATTGCCAGAATGACCCTGAGGCTCCCATTTTTACTGCCTGTAAAAACATCTATCACAGGCATACAGCTGTCTACTGCAACCACTGGATACTGAGCCTGAAGCAGCAGGCGAGAAATCTTGGTGTCTCTGGAGAGGAAAAAACAGGTATCAAAACAAGTCACTTATGTATCTCATTTTAGACACATAGTACGTTTCACCTAGAGCTCTCACTGCAATGAGACAAGCCAATCTATTATTTTTTTACAAAACTTGGGTCTTACAAATGACCCATCACAGATAAGGAGACTCCACTTCCTCTTCCACCTAATTAAATTCTGTCCATTACCTTTGTACTTCACATCGTACTGATTCCACCTTCTGGTGGATAGGACAGACTACCTTCACTGGCTAGTGAGCAATGGTCTCCAGAAAATACGGTAAAGTGCTCTCTTGGCTACTGCCAGTCCAGCAAATGCAGAAGAAGAGCTACGGACCTATCTAAAGATCCCCATTTAGGAACACAACATACTGCCACTGGACTACAAAAACAACCATTGAGTGAATTATTTTATTAGTTAAAAAAACCACTGAAAAGGAAAAGATGCATCACAGCGGGGAACCATGTTAGTCTGTATCTAAAAAACAAAGAGTCCTGTGGCACCTTAGAGACTAATCAAATTAGTCTTTAGCGGTAGTAGTTGGAAGACACAGCAACATGCATTTACTTCTTGATAAATCCCAGTGTCTAATGCTCACTAAACTGAATAATAAAGCACTTTCCATTTAACTGAAGCACTAATCGATTTGTTCCTCTGTTTCTGGTCAAATTCATGTCAGAAACCAAAAATCTGAATTAAAAATAATATATCTTGTGTCTTTTATTTTGATAAATTTTAAATCACTTGAGGCAGATAGTGATGGATAAAAAGCTGCTATTAAACTAAGGAAGGAAGGAACCAAAACCCGGAATAAAAAAGGGGAAAAAATGCTCAGGAAAGACCATATGATAATGAGACAATTACAACTATAAGTTGAGCTATTCAGACAGTATTTTTATATTAAACACTCTCCTGTGCTATGTAAACTGACAGTTCCATAGTAGTCTTATGGATAAGTCCACCTGCTTATTTCAATCAGTTTGGGGAAGGGAAGATTGAAACAAGTGAATACAGGTTACAGTGCACAAAACAATTTCTATTCTAATCCAATGTAACTAATGATAACTATGAAAGCCACAGCTTGCTATTTGAGAGTGGTCAGATTGTTCTGCTATAGCCATATTTTCTTACAAACAGGATGAGCTAAGCTGGTTTAGATGGGCAGCACTGCAACTGTCTTCATTTCTATGGGCTGTTCATTGGTAAACCTCTTACTTGTTTCTGCACCACAAGAGTGCCATGCAAACGGTGGATATAAAGCAGCAAAAGTCATACATTTCACATTACTGAACATCAGTGGCTTGTCTTGCAGATCATCAAGTTACAAACGTAGAAGCTGACTCCTACAACTCATGTAGTGTCCCTTTAAGACGACTTTTGAATCCACCTCCAAGGATCTGTCTGATTGCAGGATCAGGTACTTTATGCCGATGCTACTTTAACAAAGTAGCAATGGAGAATACAATTTAACAATAATATGGATCAGACATTTTGCACTGGTGACAAAGCATTTCCAGGCTGACCAAGGACACGTTTCAGAGTTTGGTCCTCAACTCTTGCATTCTGCAATGCAGAGCAGACTTAGCTGCACACTGTTGTAAGGACACAAATTCCCTTTCTTTCCCCTTCTGCTGGGCGTCACATATCCCACACTATGGTCAAAAACAGAATAAAAAATTCAAGAGCCTGTTTACTTGAATGACATGTAAAACTGATGCAGAGGAAGCTTCACCAGTCCTAGCAGTCTGTCACATCCAGGAGTTCGCATCTTGTTCCAGGCTTCAATAACCATGACATTGTTCTTGAGTCTCTCCAGATATTTGGTAGTCAGTGAAACAGGCATCACCTAGTACATAGAGAGTTTACTGCATAACTCGTGAATGATGCAAATTACATTAAACAGATGAGCAAGCTGTTTGTCAAATACAGAGCATTCAGTTTTAACAGAGGGAGATTTGCCTAATGGTTTGGAGCTTAATGGGAAGTGCGCAGCCATGCAACTTTGGGAGAACTATGGGGTTTACATCTATTTATCATAAATACCAGAGAAGTAACTTGAGATAAAAATTTCTTGGATGTCTTTCAATGAAACCATGCCTCCAATTAAAGCCTGAGGACTCCCCCAATTCTACCTCTAACACTCCCCAAAAATCCTGCAATCAAAATTGGGAAAATCAGATTTGACATTCCTGATATTTCTAAAGAAAACAAAACCAAGGAAACTAGACCAATCAACAACAACAAAAAAGGGCATTTCTGCTACAACAATTGATTCAAAATTATATAAGTATATGAAACGTGGCTGAATATATTACAACAGAAGTCTAAACTTTTGGGATTTCTTGGCTTTCCCTTTTTTCCCTTAATGTTGAATTAACTCATGTTTGTGCTGACTAATGTATATAGTATGGGAAGATAACAAAAATACAGGATTATAAAGATAAAAAGTCAACTCTCCAACTATACAGCATTGGACCCCACATTCTAAGCATGTCTTTCCCTTCCTGCAGAAAGCAGTTGCTGTCTTTTCCAGGCTTTATTGTATACGGGCTCTCCTGCCTACTTTCCTCTGGTATTTTATAAGTCTTGTTTACTCTTTTGGGCAATTCAAGAACTCACTCCCCTGCATTTCATGTTTTGTGGTATGACCAAAATAGTAACAAGAGCATTCTAATCTATCAGAGAGTAAGTCAGAGGCTTCTTTATGGACTGTATTTAGGTAAAAACTTGCACTTGGAAAAAATGTTTGCCTTCACAGCAAAATGCAATTTAGACAGAATAACAGAAAAGGTGTGTGACTTGCCTGAGAAAAGCTAAAGGCAGGCTGTGTTGTACCCCACATGACAGCAGATCTTGTTGCCTCCTCTGTGCTGAACAATTTACAGTTTAAATACACATTACAGGGACCATGGATTCCAGAGTCTCCAGCAATAAAATCTTTCCCATCAGGCACCATTAACAGTACATGCAACAATAATCCATCCTCTTCAGATTCATTTATTTGTGTCATCAGGTTACGGGACACAGATAATGGAATAGATGGTGATGTCTGCAGCATCCCTGTGCTAGGTACTTCTGTTCTCTTGAAGGATTCCTGATTGCTTTGTTTCAAAAGTTGAGGGCTTTTTGCATGCGTAACATTTCTGTCAGCTTCTTGTAACTTAATCCCTGGACTTCTGATGGCATAAACTGGGGCTTGGTGGACAGTACTAGCTGATCTGGCATTGGCACTGGTAAAGTCTTTGTTGTCTGCTGCAAGCTCCAATGATATCTGCATTATATAAGGAGAAAATAGCTAATCAGAATATCGGCCCTCTATGAAGCACGAGCCCAGCAATATCAAATCAGAAATCTATAGCATATTTGATTCAACAGCTGCATTCATTTAACTTTCAGACCCCTAAAAGCTCATTTATGGACGTGTGTTGATCATGAATCTTAAACCTTACTGCAAGAAATCTATAGAAAGATTTGCTAAAGAAAGTGACGCCTCTAACACATGCACAGCCTAAATGAATAAAAACGTGTACAATTTCAAACTTATGCAGTAACACAACTTGAAAAATGTACTTGACACCAACTAGCTAAAGTAAAAAAAAATACTGCTTTCTACTGGGAATTTTTTCTGGAGATATTTATACATTATTTTTGTCTGCATTTTATAGCATTATTTGATCATAATACTTTAGCACAAATTCCTCCCTTTTATTTGTACTTCCTTCTCTCTTCCAATACTTTCACTTATTTTTTCCTCTCCAGCTACAACATCTTTGCCTTGTTCTTCATCTTTCAACAACTACTCCAGTTTAATTTTTCTGTTTTGTAATATTTCCATCCCTTTAAGTCACCTCTTTCTGCACTCCTTTCTTTCCTCTCATTCCTTCAGTCTCTTCCTCCTTTACCACTGATTTCCCCATTCATTTTACTGGTCTCCAAATCTCCCTGTCCTCAGGCATCATTCCTTCTCTTTTTCTGCCATCTGAACAATCCAGTGCTCCTTCCCCCCGAGTCTATCCCTTCTCTTCCACTCCTCCATACACATTGCCTCTTCATTCCTCTTGTTCCCTGGCCACTTTGCTCCATAGCTTCCCCTGCTCTCTGGAAAAGGGGATCTGCCCACTCATCCTTGTCAGCGGGTTTTTCAAGCCCTACAAACTTACCATTCTGGTGAACTGCAAAAATAACCATCCTTTGCTTACATTCCCAAACGATTCCCTAGTTCTATAGAGCTGAAATTCGGAGGTAGATTCCTCCTCCTTTCCCTCACTTGAACTGGATGACTCTACACTATACTCAGGGGAACTACAATTAGAATTGATTTTAAGAAGGTTACAGGTGTTTCCCCAAACCCTTTCTAAATATATATCAGAATTCTAACTCTACTATATCCACAAACCTCCAGCTTTCAAATGTAGCATCTAAGTTAAAGGGAAAAAAGGATATTTAGCTACCAAAATATAATTATAAAAGATGATTCAACTCAAACATTGTATAGGAATTTATGTACCTTTATAGGTCCAAGCTGTGACTGACCTCCCTCTCCCTCCACAGGTAGCTCATAGCTGATAGTAAGCAGTTCGGATTGGATAACCTTCCGCAGTGTAAGAGTTGCTGAGCCAATCAGCACTGGCTGAGGACAGAAAAAAAAAATGAATTCTAAGATTTCTAAAAGATTTACTGAACAGGCAAAAACCCAGGAATTACTATAAAGTGACAACTTCAGAAGGAGCCTGCAAGCCACTGTCCTCCTTTTCACCACAGAGTCTCATTATATTAATACAAGCCCAACTTGTATAGAACTAAGGTTTCCATTAGTTCCTGGATCCAGGCATCACCATAAGATGGTGGCAAGGGGGAGATCTCAATTTCTGTGAGACTTTTGGATCACTGCAAGAGAAGCGTCCCAGACTCCAGAGATGGACTATGATTTTACACTTATCAAGGACACAAAATAGGGCAGACGGAAAATGATATTTTTAATGTTATTGATGATTGTAACAAAATCTGAATCAAATTAAACCTACTCTCTGACTTTCTGTAGCAACAGATTATATGAATTTGATTACTTACATGTACCCATTTATCCAAAAGAAATATACATTTGATTTGTTTCAAATGCTCAGGTTACTCTGTCCCCCTCTCCCCCTCCCCGAAAGTTGAGCCCCTCCTTCAGGAAAATGAAACAATCATGCGCCCTTTCAGCCTTGCTGTATGTTCTTAAAGGCCTATTCAACGTATATATCTTATATGCAGCAGCACTGAGATATGTTCCACACTGAGAAATACTGGATTACTCATGTCTGTTTGATAGTTAATGCTTAAATCCACCCCTTACTCTTTAAATGGCAATATTATGATTTCAGAGAAAGATGAAGGAGAGATATACTTGGGCTCTTCAGTCTGAGATAGCAAGATGAACATCACATAATTCCACTAAAACAGCTGCACATACCTCAAATCCTTTTAAAAAAATCTCAGTAGTCATAATGTACAAAGGCCATCAGATTGTACAAAAGTATCTGGGTGCCCAAAACGCATACATTTTTGCTTACATGGATTAACTAACTTGTGGCAAGTACCTTTTTCTGTGTGATTTTTCTCATGTAGATTTTGAAAACAAGATCAGAGTTCCACCAGTGCTCTATCATTATTCCACCAAAGTGAATAGGGAACACAAACCGCTGTTGAAATTTTACCACTGGAAGGAAAATTGACAGCTATGAGTATTTGTCTGGAGTCAGGGCTGCTCCGTTTCATGAAGCTGAACAGGAGCAGAGTAATCTTCCATGTGTATAGAGGGTAGGCAGGACAAGTGTGCATGTTTGAAGTCTCCAGAGAAGAAAGTTCCAACCCACATGGGGACAGCAGGCAAAGACTACCTCTCAGACCATATCAACAGAGAAGATGGAGAATGAGGATCCGAGTCAAGGGTTCTTGCTAGAACCTTAAAATAGTATATCCTGGGTTAGATGCAATTTACACAGGTTCACAAGTGGATATTTTGAGTTTCCCTTTCACAAAGCATAATAAAAATATAAGAAAGAGCTAATACATCTCTAAAAGGTGTAGAATTCAACATTAAAGGTTAAGAAAAAAACCTCTTACCATCACCCGTGATTTTACTTGAAGCTATCCGAATTACTTCTGTTGTTAGGGAAATCTGCCCAGTTTCATTTTTGGAAACTCCCACTGGAAAGTGGAACTCGACAAAGAAAGTGCTACAAATGAAAAAAATGAATTAAAGACCCCAGGCTAATAGATTAATACCCCTAATAAGCCCATATACATCAGGAATAAACTTTGTAGCTGCAGCATCCACAAGTTTTGGGTCCCTGGGTCCTTCAGTATTAGTGGATTTTTAGTGCATATCTTTTATCTGAGTGCTATTGCTACTAAGCCTCAGTTAAAGAACTATTCTTCCAATGCTTCAGAGGGGCAGCCGAGTTAATCTGTAACTGGAAAAACTTAAAAAACCAATGAATGGTCTTGTAGCATCTTCAAGACTAACAAAACATGTAGATTGTATCATGAGTTTTTGTGGGTACAACCCACTTCTTCAAATGCAGAACGTAATACAAAATTGTTACTTCAATATCCAAGAACAATATTTGTTAAATCAGAGTTAAGATTGCTTACATGCATTTCCTATAAAGGAAATACATTAATACAACTTTATTACCTAGACTAAACTCAATTCATATGCTTTATCCTGCAATCATCATATTATCCAAATGCCCGCACAGATTCTTCTCCACAAACTTGCTTTCATTTCCAGGCTGCAAACACCCACAATACACACACGCAGTTCCTCAATACCACAGAGAAATGCACAACTTCACCTTAAAAAATCTTGATCTTGTAGAAGTCTATCAATGAGACAGGGTGGGTGAGATAATATATTTTATTGGACCAACTTCTGTTGGTGAGAAAAACACTTCTGATCCTACACGGCACTCCTCAACCACCTTTTCTCTCCAATACCTGGAAGCAACATGCCTTCAACAATGGTGCATATTTAATTAATGTATTTTCTTTAAAAGAGTATGATGTATTATTTTTTAAGACAAGGAGAGGAGAATAAAACCTCAGGATCCTATTGAGATAAGATCAACTGAAATAAAACACCAGCATTCAGAAGAACCCTGGTTCCAAAATCCAGCAAAAGAAAAAAAAATCTTACCGCTTTTTAGATAACATTGGTCTTGGTGGTTTCCCCGTGAAGCTTTTCTTGCCTGGTGTAGACTGGGTGCTTTCAGGAGGAATTCTCAAACTTTCAATTATGACTCGAGCTAAGTGTATTCGACCCAGCAATGCCAATCTATCAACATTTAAGTTTATGGTTTGACCTTCCTCTGTGTATTCTGTTTGAGTGTCAGAAAGTGGTAGTGGTCCAGCAGGAGAACAGCTGAAAAGGGTTAAAACAGAAAATCCAGCTTAAACAAACATTCATTGCAGCAAAACCCTAAGAGAAAACTATAGGCTGGCATGTTATTTTTTTAAATTGTTCATCATACCTGAGCTTACACATCTGTTCTCGTACTGTACTGAACTTCTCATCACAAGTTTCCTACTCACCCTTTACATTCAAAGTATGTAAACCACAGATAATGAAGGTGGCTTCTAAATTAAATGTGTTATTACTTAAAAATCACACATACATTAAGAAGGAAAAGTGCAGACGTTTTCTTTCTGCGCAATTCTAACTGCATAAGACAGGACACCTTTCCAACTCAGCACTGCAAGAAGAAAAGGCTCAAGGAGCCTATTACAGTGATGAGAGGGTGCAGAGGTTAAAACGAACACAGGGCAAGTTCTCGTGTGTGAAGGGGACCAGCAACAGGTCTATGCACCACTTACATACCATGTAAAACACATCTTCAGGGCTTTAATGCTACAAAGGCTTTTTGTGTTGCATTTCCAGAGATGAATTTCACCCGCAGCCAGTAGAATCCAATGATAAGGGAATTTGGGAAAATTAGTATAGGCATTTAGAAAGTCAAGGAAGTATACTGATTTGGATATAAAGACAACTAATGTATTATTAAACTGGGTAACCGGATTTCTGAGAGGTGCCGCTGTAAATGGTGTATGAGACTGACAGTGAAGCTACTCAGTGTGAATACAGTATTACTTGATGTAATTTCCTCTCTATCAGAATCTTTTATGCTAAGAGTTGCATTTATTTCTATTTTTTTCCTTATCTGTTTCATGTTTAGCTGTAGATATTTTTGTAAGTGAGGCAAGGTATCTTGAGCTTTATGTTTATTTTTATGAAGCCTGTAGTAACATACTTTCTGTGGAGGTTTTGTAAAAAAAACACATACATTTGTTTAAAACCATTTTCATTTCAAATTTGGTTAAGAACTAGCTTTGTAAAAACAAGCTAATAAAAATGTTACATGCTCTTTTTTTTTTTTTTGTTTCCTTGTTTTTAAATTCCAAAGGAGCCAGATTTCTATGCCTCTGTAATGCAGGCAACCCAAATATTGCATGAAGAACTTCAAAGTGAAACTGGCTATTAACAAAAATGAAAATGGAAGCAGTCATCTTCATAATATAAGCTAACTGAAATGCAAATAGTAAACAGTACAGAAAATGAAAATATTCAGAATCAGAGTTGTTATCCAGTTAGTAATTCAAAGTGTTATTTATTATTTAGAAAGGTAGATACTTTTTTATTTTGCAAACATGATTTTTAACTTGACTGTATTTCTTTAAGCAGCTGGTCGTATTTTCATACAATAGACATCAAATTCATAATCAAACTGGTTAGTCAAAGCACTACTGCAGGGGTGGCGAACTCGTTCCAGACAAAGAGCCACAATAGCAGCGTGAAGAGCCGGGGCAAAGATGTTGAGGGAAAAAAAAAAAAGGCAGCGCAGCGCTGGGGGAAAATAGGTGCTAGTACATCCGTCCCAGAGCACGGCTTTTTTTTGGGGGGGTTAACAACTTTGCCCCGGGTCTTCACGCTATCTCCACTGCTATTGTGGCTCACAAAAAAAGCACTGGGAAGGGGTGAGAGGTGCAAGCTCTTGGAGGGAATTTGGGTGTAGGAGGAAGTAGAGAAGAGGATGCTGGCTCAGGGAAGGGGCTCCAGGATGGAGAGTGTTGGGGTCAGGTGGAGGGTTGGGGTGCTGAGCAAGCCGCAGGCTTGTGGCTGTGAGGGTGCAGGAGTTTGGGTTGGGGTGCATGAGGGGCTCAGGGCAGGGAGTATGATGGGCTCAGGACACAGATTTGCAGTGTGTGGATGGTGCCGGAGTGTTGTGGCAGAAGACTGGGGATGTGGGGGTGCAGGAGTTTGGGGATGTGAGAGGCTCAGGACAGGGGGTTCCAGTGTATGATAGGCTCAGGTTTGGGGTCGGGGGGGGGGGGGGTGCAAGAGTGTTATGATACTGCGGCCAGATGGGGGCTTGGCCCCAATTGGGGGCTTGTTGGACAGGCTTCATTTTAAAATAAAATATTATGTCAAACACAAAATGTTTCAACGTTGTCTTTATTTATGAGAGGGACGGGGAACCTGTTTTGAGTCAGGGGTCACTGACCCATAGAAAAGACAGTCAGGGCCACACAAGTGAGATGCAAAAAAAACCAACTGCTCCAAAACCCCCCAAGCCTCACTAATGTGGCCCCAACTGTGCTGGTGGGGGCAGGGGACAGGGTGCTGGGACAGGGTACTCGTGGGGAAGTGGTTCTGCCCAGGAGGAGGGGACAGAGACAGCTGGGGCCAGTACCTGGGGATCCCGAGTCTCAGGAAGTGCGCTGGCTGCTCTTCCCCTCCCCTCCCACAAGCACTCCCCCTGCTCTAACCCAATCTCCCTCCCCTTAGCCAGGCACACCCGTCCCCCAACCCCCCCTTCCCGAGCCAGGCACTGGCCCCCCTCAATACCAATCCCCCTCCCACTCTAACCTAATTCTTGGGTTCCGGAGCTGCCGCTGCTACAGCCGCACATCTCCCTCCAGGCACCTGCGCGCTGAGCAGCTGGCACGCTGTGCGCAACCCCCACCCCTTTCCCCAGAGCCAGACACCTCCCCTCCAACCCAATCCCCCTTCCCCATTAACCTTATGCCCAGGTCCCGGAGCCGCCGCTGGCACCGCCGCTGCCCCCGGAGTCGAAGCCGCTGCCTGCGCTCAGCAGCTGGCTGCTAGCATGTGCAGGATATGACGTAGTGCGCTGGGGGCCGTGAGCAGAATGGCATGGGCCGTGAGCACGCATGCGGCTCACAGCAGCCCGGCTGTGAGAGCGACTGACCTGAGCAGTTCCGGTTCTGTCCCGGTTCCGTCAGGAGCCACAATTTGCAGCTCGCGAGCCGCGGGTTGGCCACCCCTGCACTACTGCACTATATAAAAGTGCAAATCTGTGGGAATAGAAGTAGTGGTTCTATTTACCATTTATCACATTGTTATGCAGGCCCCATCCAATACTACCTGTATGGCCTTAAGGGTGTCACTTGGGCTGCAAGCGTCCCACCAGCTAAGAACCACTGATTGCTAATGGCAACTTATGACTGAAGGCGACTGCACAAAGGAATCTGGGACTGAACTATTCACCTGCATTTCATTTCTGTTGCCTTCTCTTTCTGATCACAAATGTTAGAATCAGAAGTTTTTTGTGATCTCTGATGGTTTCTGTGGTCACCTTTCACAAGCTTTTTTGTCCTGATTTCTTTTTTAGATGATATAACATCCTCATCTTCACTGAGGAAGTCGCTTAAACTGGTATCAGACTTCTAAAAAGAGATATTGGAAAAAACAAAAGTTTATAGTATTAATGCCAACAAAAGGTACACAATAGCCACAACAAATAAGGGTGGGAAAATTAACACGTGCTCATATAATGAGATGATCAAAAAGCACACTCACAATGGGGACAGAATTAATGCTGCACAGGCAATCTTTATTCTGGCATTTCCTGATGTGAGTATTTGACTGGTCTCTTAATAATATTCTTTTGTCAGTTTTTAATATATTGACAAACTTTGATAGGCTACATTACAAAAATGCCTTATAGATACTATGATGTCCATCTCCTGCTGATCTGAAGCCTTGAATTTCTTTTACTGTAGCACTGTGGCCTAAGCATCTTCCCCTGGTCCCCCACTTACATGAGCTTTATAAAACAAATTCTCCAGCAGACTCTGGTCATAGTGAGGATCGTTCAACTCGCTGTCATACACCTCACTTCCTGCAGAAAGAGATTCTGGAGGAGAGCCTATTCCATCCCAGAAACGCACAGGGGATAAATCAGCACTGTGAACAGAGGAAAAAATATCCCTCTTAATATAGCAGCTACATATGAATTCTAATGGCACTGTTTACAGAACAGCCACCTTTATATACCGATTTGAACTCAGCTGTGATGATCAAACTAACGGTGCATTTAGTGCTTGATCGTAACAAAAAATCCATTTAAGAGATATGGCACAGGAGAAAACAAAACAATACTGTGGCTCACATGGACCACCTAGAGCAGTGATACTCAGGCTGAGGCTGGGGACTCACAAATGGCTCTTTAATATGTCTCCTGAAGCTCTCTGAAGCACATGATATTAAAACACTGTGTGATTTAATTATCAATTAATCTAAGTTATTACCCAATCAGGATGCATTTGCTATGTTACTAACCAATTGTAGAATACTTGGTCAGTAATTTTGATATTATACAACTGTGACTGAAACAATCAATGCACACTATTGTGGCTCTTTTGGATAATGATGATAGCTAATTTGGCTCCTCGACCACTGAGGTCTGAGTACCACTGACCTACAGGAATTAATGGGTAGTCCACTTTTCATTAGCCAGTGACTCTGGTGTTGCTTCTAAAACTGTCAAAAGGAGAAAGGACTGAGGAATGTCAATTTAAATAAGTCACTGAATAGCTACCAGATAGTAACTGAAAGTTGTTACTACCAACCTGGCTGGATATGTACTAGTGATCTACTTTAGAAGTGAAAGGCTTCATGCCCTATTACTAATGCCCTGTATTAATAAGCATCCCTTCTCCCCCAAATAACATGATCACTAATAACAAGATTTTTAAAAAGTTTTCACAGTATGGTATTTTAAACTTGTCACTTTTATGAGATGAGCTGCTGAATGTTAGTCCACTTCCTGTTAGAAAGTTCTCAATTTCACATTTTACCACACCTCTGAGACACCCAGAGTTAGTTGGCTCTCCATACCCATCCATCACATTGTTCACTGGGAACAGGGTAAAGGTACATTAGTGGAATACACTTTGTGCTCTGTTCTGACGCAAAACAGCTACTGCAATTTCCAAGGCTGCCAATATGTTCCCATTCACAAGGTCAAGCTAAAATCTAGACATACCTCCAATACTGTAAAATAAAAAGAAGGGGAGTTTACTTAAAAAAAAAAAAAAAAAAGTGAAAGATTTTCACTAATTTTGTTTGCACTAAAAAACAAAACAAAACTTTTCTCTAAAGGAGGGGTCAGCAACCTTTTCAAACCAAAGACCAAAACTACATCAAAATTCAGAACAAGTGGTCAATAAGAATGCCCATTTCCATGACTGAAAATATACAACTTAATATTATTGATAATTGACATAATTATTGATAATTGACATCACAACTGGTCAAATCCAGCTTCATGCACACATTCAGTCTGTCTTCTGTCAATCTTATGGCAGGGGACTAGGTATGTGAGCATATAAGGGGCTCAGGGCAGGGGGTTCAGGTTTATGATAGGCTCAGGGTTGGTGTGTGGTGGAGTGCAGGAGTGTTATGACACTGCGTCCAGATGGGAGCTGGGCCCAAAATGGAGGCTTGTTGACCCAGCTTCATTTTTAAATAAAGTAAAATATTAAGTCCAACACAAAAGGTTTCAACATTGTCTTTATTTATGGCAGGAGTGAGGAACCTTTTTTGGGTCAGGGGCCACTGACCCACAGAAAAATCAGTCAGGGATCACACAAGTGAAAAGCAAAAAACAAACAAACAAACAAACAAAAAACCACACACACATACACCACACAATCAAAAAAAAAAAAGGGGGGGGGGCTCACTAATGTGGCCCTCCAATTGAAACACTCCCCTGGTGCTCCAGCCTCATGGTGGGGGGAGGGGAAGGGAGGACTGAAGTTCAAGGCCAGATTTACTCCTGTGGTATTCCAGGATTAGTGGATTTTGTGGCCCCCCCCAGGCTCTGGGGTGGGGCCAAAAATGAGGGGCTAAATGTGTGGGATAGGGCTTCCAGTGAATGGGAGATGGATGAGGGCGCAAGATCTGGGCAGGAGACGGGGTGTAGGAAGGGGTGAGGGTGTGAGGTCTGGGTGGGAGGTAGGGTACAGGAGCAGGCTGGGAGTAGGGTGTCTGGCTGAGGGGAGGGAGTAAGAGTAATCTGGGGGCAGGGGGTCTGGCCAGGGAGCAGGTTGTTTGGCCATGGGGCAGATGCGGGCTGGGGGCAGGGTGTCTGGCAGGGAAGGGGGAGGGGAGGTGCGGGATCTCAGCAGGGGGCTTAGTGAGGGGGTTGGGGGTGCAGTGTCTGGGCGGGGAGGGGGGGCACTTTCTTGGTTTTGCGCTGCGTGACGTGCACCGTGTAATATGGCCTGCTGCTGTTCCCATTCACCCGAAGGAAGCCTCCAGGAAGGATTTCCAGGGAAAGCCTCCAGGAAGTGTGTCCTGGGGGAAGGAAAATGGCAGCACATGCACTTATTCCCCGCACACCAGATCCGGTGGGGAGGCTCGGGGCTTTCTCCCTCCGCAGGAAGCTGGGGCCGTAAGGCTGTAGCAACAATGTTAGATCCTTACTGCGGTGGGAGCTGGTGGGGCTGAGTTGGGGCTCCATAAGAGCCATATCTGGCTCCCTAGCGAGCCAAAATTGGCTCGCGAGCCATAGGTTGTTGACCCCTGGCCTAAAGGGTAGAAAATACGAGAACACAATGGCAAGAAAGCCAGAAAGGAAAACTAACTAGGACTCTCAATCTGCAAAGATTTAAGCACGTTCTTAACTCTACTTGTACAGGTAGCTCCAGTGAAATCAATGACACTATTCATATGTATTAAGTTTTTACTTAAATCAATGTCTAAGTTATTACATCTATTAAAAAGTATAAGTCTTTGCAAGATGAGGGCCTGGCATGGCTTCACTATTTAACTGAGTAAAATTCAAAAAGGAAGCAATTATAAATGGGGAAAGTAAATATTTTTTTAAAAAGTTAATAATTTAGATATCAATAATAGTTAAGGATGGTGTTTTAAATTATATATATATAGTGTGTATATCTATATAGACTATCTTGAAAAGCCACTTACACAAAAAAAGTAAGCATCATTTATATTTATTACATTTTTAATTACTCTTTGGATGAAGAGTAGAGAAGAGGCAATTTAATAACTGGGCAAGAGGTAAATATAACTAGTGCCACTATTTTGTTTCAAGTCCAGATTGTGTATTTTTTGCCTAATATTTGCCTACAATCTCTGCAGGCACAACATAAATAATAACTAATTACAATAAATGTGCATGTGAGACAATGCTTAATCTTCCAACAATATCAGCAATATTCCTCGAACAAAAGAGCCCCGAAACAAAGATGGGCACCAAACTTAAAGTGTAAAATACTTCTTCCTACCACCAATTGATAACCCAGTACTTCAAAACATTTCCAGAAATGAGGGAGAAGATGCACTGATTCAATAAGCATCCTGCATGATACAAGAAACAGATAACTGGGCCATTGTGGGAATGTTTACGATAACATCTCAGTGCACACCATGGCACCCACCTGCCTAGCAGTAGCTGTATTGCTCTGTTTTCAGCATGCGCATCGAATTCTTTAACTGTGTACTCAGATGCTAGCAGAGGTGGATCTTCATCAGTAGATATGACAGCAGGGTGCAAGGTTTTAAGACTCCTAGATGACAGTAAAGAAAGATGAGGAGTAGTAAGGATAAATAAGTGTTCCTGTTTTTTTCTAGATTTTATCATCAAATACACAGATTCTCTCTTACTTAGCACAAATAACAACCTATATAGAGTGTATTTCTATTTGCATTTTAACCCACTAAGTACAAAAGGGCAAATTCTGTCATACAACACTAGACAGATTTTGCTTCAAGTTACAATTTTTTATCCCACATTTTAAGTATAATTTATAATGTGCCAAAAGTGTTCCCTGTTCTTGCAATTTAAACATGGTAGCTGCAGGCTCTCTAAGAACATAAGAACGGCCGTACTGGGTCAGACCAAAGGTCCATCTAGCCCAGTAGCCTGTCTGCCGACAGTAGCCAGCACCACGTGCCCCAGAGAGGGTGGACCGAAGACAATGATCAAGCGATTTGTCGCCTGCCATCCTTCTCCAGCCTCTGACAAACAGAGGCCAGGGACACCATTTCTATCCCCTGGCTAATAGCCTTTTATGGACCTAACCTCCATGAAATTATCTAGCTTCTCTTGAAACTCTGTTATAGTCCTAGCCTTCACAGCCTCCTCTGGCAAGGAGTTCCACAGGTTGACTACACGCTGTGTGAAGAAGAACTTTCTTTTATTAGTTTTAAACCTGCTACCCATTAATTTCATTTGGTGTCCTCGAGTTCTTCTATTATGGGAACTAATAAATAACTTTTCTTTATCCGCCCTCTCCACACCACTCATGATTTTATATATCTCTATCATATCCCCCCTCAGTCTCCTCTTTTCTAAATTGAAAAGTCCCAGTTGCTTTAACCTCTCTTCATATGGGACCCGTTCCAAACCCCTAATCATTTTAGTTGCCCTTTTCTGAACCCTTTCCAAGGCCAAAATATCTTTTTTGAGGTGAGGAGACCACATCTGTACACAGTATTCAAGATGTGGGCGTACCATAGTTTTATACAGGGGCAGTAAGATATTCTGGGTCTTATTTTCTATCCCTTTCTTAATAATTCCTAGCATCCTATTTGCCTTTTTGACCGCCGCTGCACACTGTGGAAGTTTTCAGAGAACTATCCACGGTAACTCCAAGATCTCTTTCCTGATTTGTCGTAGCCAAATTAGCCCCCATCATACTGTACGTATAGTTGGGGTTATTTTTCCCGATGTGCATTACTTTACACTTATCCACATTAAATTTCATTTGCCATTTTGTTGCCCAATCACTCAGTTTGGTGAGATCTTTTTGAGTCCCTCACAGTCTGCTTCTGTCTTGACTATCCTAAACAGTTTGGTATCATCCGCAAACTTTACCACCTCACTGCTTACCCCTTTTCCAGATCATTTATGAATAAGTTGAACAGGATTGGTCCCAGGACTGACCCTAGGGGACACCACTAGTTACCCCTCTCCATTCTGAAAATTTACCATTTATTCCTACCCTTTGTTTCCTGTCTTTTAACCAGTTCTCAATCCAAGAAAGGACCTTCCCTCTTATCCCATGGCCATGTAATTTACACAAGAGCCTTTGGGGAGGGACCTTGTCAAAGGCTTTCTGAAAATCTAAGTATACTATATCTACTGGATCCCCCTTGTCCGCATGTTTGTTAACCCCTTCAAAGAACTCTAATAGATTAGTAAAACAGGATTTCCCTTTACAGAAACCATGTTGACTTTTGTCCAGCAAATTATGTTCTTCTACGTGCCTCACAATTTTATTCTTTACTATTGTTTCAACTAATTTGCCTGGTGCTGAAGTTAGACTTACCGGTCTGTAATTGCCAGGATCGCCTCTAGAGCCCTTTTTAAATATTGGTGTCACGTTGGCTACCTTCCAGTCATTAGGTACGGAAGCCGATTTAAAGGATAGGTTACAAACCACAGATAATAGTTCAGCAATTTCCCATTTGAGTTCTTTTAGAACCCTTGGATGAATGCCATCCGGTCCCGGAGATTTGTTAACATTAAGTTTTTCTATTTGTTCCAAAACCTCCTCTAATGACACTTCAATCCGGGACAGTTCCTCAGATTCATCACCCACAAAGGATGGTGCAGATTTGGGAATCTCCCTAACGTCCTCAGCCATGAAGACTGAAGCAAAGAAATCATTTAGTTTCTCCGCAATGGCTTTATCGTCCTTGATTGCTCCTTTTATATCTCGATCGTCTAGGGGACCCACAGGTTTTTTAGCAGGCTTCCTGCTTCTAATATACTTAAAAAACATTGTTATTTCTGTGACAGTTTTTGGCTAGCTGTTCCTCAAAATCTTTTTGCTTTTCTTATTACATTTTACACTTGATTTGACAGTGTTTATGTTCCTTTCTATTTATCTCACTAGGATTGGACTTCCACTTCTTAAAAGATGCCTTTTGTCCCTCACTGCTTCTTTTACATGGTGGTTAAGCCACAGTGACTCTTTTTAGGTCTCTTGCTATGTTTTTAATTTGGGGTATACATTTAAGTTGGGCCTCTATTATGGTGTCTTTAAAAGTTTCCATGCAGCTTGCAGGATTTGGCTCTAGTCATTGTGCCTTTTAATTTCTGTTTAACTAACCTCCTCATTTTTGCGTAATTTCCCTTTTTGAAATTAAATGCCAGAGTGCTGGACTGCTGAGGTGTTCTTCCCACCACAGGAATGTTAAATGTTATTACATTATGGTCACTATTCCCAAGCGGTCCTGCAACCGTTATCTCCTGGACCTGATCCTGCGCTCCACTCAGGACTAAATCGAGAATTGCCTCTCCCCTTGTGGGTTCCTGTACCAGCTGCTCCAAGAAGCAGTCATTTAAGCCATTGAGAAATTTTATCTTGGCTTCTCTTCCTGAGGTGACATGTATCCAGTCAATATGTGGATAATTAAAATCCCCCATTATTATAGAGTTCTTTATTTTGGTAGCCTCTCTAATCTCCCTCAGCATTTCAATGTCCGTATCGCTGTCCTGGTCAGGTGGTCGGTAATATATCCCTACTGCTAATTTCTTATTATTGAAGCATGGAATTACTATCCATAGCGATTCTATTGAACATGTTGATTCATTTAATATTTTTATTTCATTTGATTCTACATTATCTTTCATACAGTGCCACTCCACCCAGCCGGCCTGCTCTATCCTTTCGATATATTTTATATCCCGGTATGATTGTGTCCCACAGATTTTCCTCATTCCACCAGGTTTCAGTGATGCCTATTATGTCAATCTCCTCCTTTAATACGAGGTACTCTAGTTCACCCATCTTATTAGTCAGACTCCTAGCATTTGTGTAGAAGCACTTTAAAAATTTGCCACTGCTTATTTGTCTGCCCTTCCCTGATGCATTGGATTCCTTTATATGCGGTTGTCTGCTCTGGCCCATGGTTTGTCCTCTCCCCTCCTCTCTTTCTGACTACAGCTTAGAGAATCTTTATCAATGGATTCTCCTCTAAGAGAAGTCTCCATCCGATTTACATGCATCTCCGCACCAATCGGCTTTCCCCCATCTCTTAGTTTAAAAACTGCTCTACGGCCTTTTAATGTTTAGTGCCAGCAGTCTGGTTCCACCCTGGTTTAGGTGGAGCCCATCCTTCCTGTATAGGCTCCCCCTCTCCCAAAAGTGTCCCCAGTTCCTTATAAATCCAAACCCCTCTTCCCTACACCATCGTCTCATCCACGCATTGAGACTCTGAAGCTCTGCCTGCCTACCTGGCCCTGCGCGTGGAACTGGAAGCATTTCCGAGAATGCCACCATAGAGGTCCTGGATTTCAGTCTCTTTCCTAGCAACCTAAATTTGGCCTCCAGGACATCTCGCCTACCCTTCCCTACGTCATTGGTACCTACATGTACCACGACCACCGGCTCCTCCCCAGCACTACACATAAGTCTATCTAGATGCCTCGAGAGATCTGCAACCTTCGCACCAGGCAGGCAAGCGACCATACGGTTCTCCCGGTCATCACAAACCCAACTATGTTTCTAACGATCGACTCACCCACTACTAACACCTGCCTCTTCCTAACAACTGGCATTCCCTCCCCCTCAGAAGTATCCTCTCGCAACATCCTCGGGAAGGAGGGTCCCAACTACGGGATGGTTTCTCTCTGTTCCCATTGAATGCTCTGTTCCCTTGAAACTTTCATCCTCTTTAAGAGCACTGGGGCTCTCAGACTGGAGGTGGGACAGTACTACAGTGTCCCGGAAAGTCTCATCAACATATCTCTCTATCTCCCTTAGCTCCTCCAGTTCAGCCACCCTGGCCTCCAAAGCCCGAACTCGGTCTCTGAGGGCCAGGAGCTCCTTGCAACGGGTGCATACATACGCCACCCGCCCACAGGGCAGGTAATCATACATGTTACACTCGACGCAATAAACAGGATAGCCCCCACTCTGCTGCTGGGCTATGAATAAATTCTTTTTTTTTTTATGAATAAGTTTAAGTATAAACTGGGCTTATTAAGTGTCTGGAATATAGATTATTATAAAAGTTAGGTTTAAAGAAGGTCAGGAGTCACTGGCACCCTCTAACCTCCCCCTCTAACCTCCCTCTCCAAACTCCCTGTTAGCTGCTCCTGTTCGCAAGCTCCCTGGTCGCTTACTCTCAGGCTTATCAAGCCTTGGTAGCCCCTTCCCCTGACTGAGGCTCAGCCAATTAACAGAGGCTTCTAGATTTCAAATCTTTTAGAAGCTCCTTCAAACAAACAAACCAAACAGACAAACACAAGCTCAGCACACAACAAATAACCCCCACACACACTAACACACTTTCTCATTCTTTATCTCTTTTAAAAAAATTGTAAGTGCTCATGAAAGATGCCTGATCAACATTCCTGGGGAGACTGAAATCTTCTACTTATTTACAAATCAAATATAATGTAGGCAGTGGCAACTGTCTCCCACCCTACCAACATATCTCTGACTGTGGAATCTCTTTTAGGTCTGACTGGGTATCTCAGCCTCTAAACTCATGTAACCTTTTGACTCCACAAACTACCAGCAAGAGTGCCAACTGTGGATACCGGTGCATCAGACAAATCACGGACTGGCCTTCAGATGGCAATGATGCTTTGCCATTACCAACATGGACTGGAACTGGTGAGGTGAAATATAAGCGCTTATTTACAACTAGCAGATTTACCTGTGTTCCTCGGGTCCGTAACTCAATTAAGTTTTTTAAAACTTGAAGTTTAAAATAAACCATATGTACCATTATTTTTTGAAACCACAGTGATTACAAAACTTTTTCTGCATTTTCTTTTCTGTCTGCTTTATATATGTATTTTGAGTTTTCTATTTAAGTTGCTATATATTTTAGAGAGTTCGTCTGTCTGGTCAAGAACTCCTCCTAAACAGTAAGAGCTAGAACCACCAAAGCAGTCTTATTCCAGGCACATCCCATTTTCCTGGCACAACCAAACCTTACATTGCTTTAAATTATGATAAGAGGAAGCTGTATACTGAATTTGGTGGTCCTAGCACTTACCATTAGGAGGAGTTCTGGATCAAGCGGACAAACTATCTAAAAATATATAGCAGATGGGACTTTTACTTCCTTGTTCGAATAAGAATACTGAAAGATGTGACAAAGCCCGGGATTACAGGAAAATATAATGCCTCGAAATTTACAGCTTGGAAGCTAAACACACTCCCTCCTTCAAGCTCACTTTGCTGTTGTTTTGAAAGTCTCTCTCTTTATGGGATGAATTTCATTAATTTCAATGTCAGTATCTGGGCTGCATTTCATTGCAGAGACAGCCATGGCATTGCGAAGTTTATTGCCTTGATCCAGAAGAGCTGGGAAATAAAAAAAGAATAAAACAAAATCAAAATTGAAATGTAAAATATAAACTCCATATGCACACAAAATAAGTATGACGGATAGACATGAAAATTGTATGTTTGTCTTTATAAAGAGTTCATGACATAGTGAGATTAAGCTTGTTATATACCATAAAGCATACAACACAGTGAAGAGCTAGAGTGAGCAGTCCTACTTCAGCCTTGAGCACAGGTCAGTAAGACGCACAACTCACTTGTGCAAGATAAACTGAACCACATGGTGGGAAAAGAGTACGGTAGGTAGGGAAGCCATAAAAGGCTGACTTGACATCCAGAGGTTCCTCACTAGCAGTCCAATTTTAAGATTTACCAGTAAATATAATGGACAGCTCAGAAGACTGGTAACAGGATATATGGAAGCTATTATTGCTAGTTTCCTCATCTGATCCCAGCTCAGGATGACAGTGTGCTAATAATACTGGAGTCTGATACCTGATTTGGTGGCCCCTAGGAACTGAGTTAGCGATCTAAGTCCAATTATTATGAGACAAGCATTGACAGCATAGAAAACGCAAAACCCCACTAACATAGTGTGCACTCTTGACAGCCATTTCAGCAGATGAATCAGGAGACCGATATCCTTATCCCTCAAGGTCAAAGATGAGGCAAACTGGTAGGGCAGCATGAGGAAGTTTGTACAGGTGCTGTCCATTCTATAACTGTTCTATGGATAATGAGGTCACCTGCCACCAGCACTAAATTAAATCTTTTTTATATATTAAATAAAAAAGTGTTTTAACTATCAGTGTAAGTTCTCAGTACTGTCACTAGAACATTACAACAAACAATTTTTCCTTAAGCCTTTCGTCTTTACAACAGTACCAGTTTGTATCACATGCCAGCTAACTGAAGTATTAATGAGTTTGTACAGTTTCAAATGAAACTGAAACGCTGATGGCAAATACTAACAAACCTGAAAGTAGGTCTTTTGTAGCTGGGTTGTACAAAGACAATACATGTGCATTACGGTGGCTCCCCATAGGTGTTCCAGCTTGTACCTCAAGATCAGAACTGTTGGGAAATGATGCTTGTTTCTTTAGAGGAGTCATTTTTAAATTTTCATCTGGTAAAATCAGGTGATGCTGAGACCCAGGGAAACCGTTCGTTATGTTCTCAGAATTCTCTTGAAAGAACAAGTGATCTATTCCTCTATTTAAAAAAGACAAAGTTTAGTAAAACTCAAAGCTGATTTGTAAATATAAAGTGCCTCAAACTCTCATGCACATTCCTGCATCCCCCATCTCAAAGAAAGCCATGACATTTGTATTTACCTACACAGAGGAAATACTGACTTTTGTTCTTACACTTGCACCATGAACCACACTGACTTAAATTTTAATTGAAACATTTTGGGCCACATCTTCAGCGTATGTAAACTGCATAGCTCCAATGAAGTCAATGGGGCTTTGCAGATTTATATCTGCTGAGCATCTGGCCCTTTTTCTTTTCCTAGCTATATGCCTAATTATAATATGAGTTGGAGTATACACGGAAGTACTTCTTAATTCATAAGTCTGAATAAGGCTATAAGGAAGTTGTGATTGGTGGATTCAAAAGTAGGAGCCAGTTTGTTAGAGTTGTGGTTATGGTGCGGTTTGGTCAGCACAAAAGAGATGCCACATATCTCCATGTGATAAGATTGACAGAGGGACAATTGGTCCAAATCTGCATGCGTGTCATTGAAACCTGGAGTATGGGTCAAAACATCACTCAAATTTGTGAAAGCTATAAAAAGTTGCTGTTTCCACAACAAAAATCACAGCCTGTGATTTTCTTATAGCATTAGTCATGAACACCTTGCTTAATAAAATATCTGAAATAAAAAGAAATTCCTTTATTTTATCTGGAAAAAGTTACCTAGGAGTAGCAGCCCTGCTGCTATTACCAGACTCTCTTCCAGCCATACCAGGCAGTCCATTTGGTTGGGCTGAAGCAAGAAACTCAACCTTACTGGAGTCAGTCATTCCTTTGGTTCCCTGAGCAGAAGCAACAATGTCTAAACTGACATCTGTGGTTGGGATGGAGCTGTTACTGTCAAAGGTTTCAGACAAGGGCTCTAGAACCAGTGATACCTGAAACACACAATGTGCGAAGAACCTGTTTTTTCAGTTAAAACATTCAGCCAAACATTCTATGGTTGTTTTTCTTTCCATATTTTGTAGCATGTTGTATTTCCCATACTAGAGGCAATGTATTTGATACAGTTTTGTTAGATACTAGCTTGATCTCTGGAATATGTGCAAGCAGTTAGTTCTCATTACCGGGGTTTGACAAACAGCGGCGAAACCTACTCACCAGCCCCGCACTGCGCATGCGCAAGACCCGCATTGCCCATGCGTGCGCCGCCGGTGAACGGGGTGACCAGCTGAAATCTACTCGCCACAGGCGAGTAGATTCAGTGATTTGTCGAGCCCTGCTCATTACATATTTTCAATCAAAGGAATCAGTTTCTTCAAGAGAAGATAGCCCCAGGCAGGACTTCTAAAAATGAATCATTTAAAATTAAATATATATTTAGAAGCCTAATTCTAGGCATCAGTATTTTAAAATCTTGGCTCAGATGAGCTGAGGAGAAAAAAAAAAGATTTCAGTACTACCTGCAGTTCTCCTAGTTTCTCAGATGTTGGTGAAGTAACAGTGAAAAATCCACTGATTGGATGGCTTGGAGATAATTGTGATAGTCCACTGATTTGAGCTCTACCAATTGGAAGATGGTCAGGTTTGGTCATTACTTCCAGTACAAGAACGCCCATATCTACAGGAAACGGGAACAGCTAACTTAGATCTGGTATAACATAACCTGTTAAAAACACCTTTGTAAACAATATTGCAATTAAAATATAATTAAAATTGCAAATTTAAAACAACCAAAACAAAACATCATCATTGAAATAGGGAGAGTGCGCTTATATGGGAAGCAACATAGCCGGATGGATCACTTGATTAGGATTCAGGGCAATGGGATTTAATCCTTAGCTCTGGTTTGCCACTTCCCCCTCTATACCTCAGTTCCCCCAACTGTAAAATAGATATGTTACTAAGGATAGGGGGAAGGGAGCAAAGGGAGGGGGGGAAGAGGGGAATTTCCATCGACTACTCGACTAGTCGATTGGCACTTCTGCATTCCTCCTTTAAAATGTACAAGAGCCCCATCGGGGGCTCTTGTGCATTTCAAAGCAGAAGTGCCCGTGTTGAGCCCGGAGTGGCATGCCAGCTTTGAAATGCACAAGAGTCCCCAGCAGGGGCTCTTGGGCATTTCAAAGCGGATGCGCCCACATGGAGCCTGGGATCAGTGGGGGACTTAGAGTCCCCCACTGACCTGAGGCTCCATGCAGCACTGCAGTTTTGAAATGCCACGCGGAGCCCATGATCAGCTGGGGAGTCCCAGCTGATCCTGGGTTCCGTGGAAATGCCAAGCGAAGCCCGGGGTCACGCGCTGCTGCTTTGAAATGCTGCAGCGGCGTTTCAAAGGGGCAGCACCGCACCGCTGATCCCGGGCTCTGTGCGGCGCTACTGCTTTGAAGTATCCCCTCTTCCCCCCCCCCCTCCCTTTGCTGCTTCTATCTGATAGAGGCAGCAAGGTGAGGGGAAGCAACTAGTCGACTCAACTATCCGATAAGCATTTGCTTATTGGATAGTCGACTAGTCCTTAACATCCTTAGATGATATTTGACCTACTTCGACAAACACTGAGCTCTATAGATGAAAAACACTAAGTAAGACTACCAAAATGTTATACTGGGAAGAAATTACTATAAATACTAAATTATTACATGCTTACAAGTAGTAATATCAAACATAAGCACTTAAACTATTTAAGACCCCAATCTTGCAATAAGGTTCATGCAAGTGTGAGGATCATGCAAGTGTAATGCTCTCTTCATACAGAGCTTGCTGCAAGAGTGTGGCCTTTTTTTAAAGGTACTTAACAGGATCTATTTGTCATCCAGCCATTGCAGCTACAGAAACCCAGAATACATACTGAGACACCTATTTGGCTAGAAGACACAGGTCTCTCACTCTGTCCTTTGAATGCTTTTGCCATGGTCAGTCTATGAGGATATTTAAGAACCATCAGTAGTGTGCGATAGTTTTTAATTTTTATGATTCTCCTGATGATTCAATGCCTTTTGAAATATGAAACATGAAACACACTACATAAAACCATATTATAGATTCACTAAAAATAAAATTAAGGGGTTATTTTTACACATGAATGCACTTTGCAATTCCTGATGAAATCTACTGAACAGATGTCATGATACAAATTTCAACTGCAAAATTAATACAGAGCATACACTACTGTACCTGTCAGGTAAGATGCAAACTGTTTTGGCCCACAACGGATTGCATAGTGGGTGGTGGTTTTCACTGCTTTTTGCTCAGTCTGTGAAGTATTCCTGGGATTAAAAAGCGTACCATCTGATGTCTCCCCCCACCACCTCACTCGGATGAGAACAGTAGCAGGCGGCTTAGAGACCATCCATAAGATTTTACTGACTGTTAACTTCAGAAAGCAGCGCAACTGGCCTTCAACAAGAGGTGGTAAACTTGTAGAAGGGGAGATATCACTGACACCTGCAGAGATACAAGAAAGAAAACAGTATTACTTCTCAAAAACATAAATGCAGTTAACATATTCGAGATACAGATCACTTTATAGAGTTAAAAAAATACTTGCGCTACGTCTACATTGGCATGATCTTGCGCAAATACTCTTTAACGCAAGAGTTTTTGCTTTAGAGTATTTGCGCAAGAGAGCGTCTACACTGGCATGTGCCTTTGCGCAAGAGATGTGCTTCTGCGCAAGAGCATCTGTGCCAGTGTAGACGCTCTCTTGCGCAAGAAAGCTCCGATGGCCATTTTAACTATTGGGCTTTCTTGCGCAAGAAATTCATGTTGCCTGTCTACACTAGCCTCTTGCGCAAGAACAGTTGCGCAAGAGGGCTTATTCCTGAGAGGGAGCATCATAGTTCTTAAGAAGCACTGATTTCACACATTAGAACGTCAGTGTTCTTGCGCAAGAACTCCCCGCCAGTGTAGACAGGCAGCAAGTTTTTGCGCAAAAGCAACTGCTTTTGCGCAAAATCATGCCAATGTAGACACAGCCTTCGTGTTTCTAATATTCTATGCCACACTTAGGGTTACCCTATAGATGCATATAACATTACAGCCTACAACAGGGCTACTCAACACACGGCCCATAATATCAGCAGCCCGCAGCCTGTCTGTTTGCGGCCCACGTTGTGGTTTGGGTTTACGCAGGGCTCAACATGCGGCCCACGGGTGGGATCCTTTGAACCTGGCCTCCACTGGGAACACGCTCCACAATGGCGAGTCAATATAATGGTCTTCTGTTGATATGCATTTTAGTAGTTAAATTCCTGGACTGTCATTTCTCATTAAGGGCATGTCTACACTGCAACACTATTTGGAAATAACTAGCGCTATTCTGAAATAACTTAGTCCATGTCTACACAGCAGGCAGTTATTTCGAAATAGTGTCAAAATACTGTCAAGCTAGAGGATTTCTTACTCTGACTCCTGTAACCCTCATTGTACGAGGATTAAGGGAAGTTGGAGGAAGAGCACTGTATTTCAAAATAAGTGCTGTGTAGATGCTCCCTATTTCAAAATAAGATTTGCAATTGATGTAGCTTAATTTGCATAGCTTAGTCGAGTTAAACCCTGCAGTATAGATGCACCCTAAAAGTGCTGTCATATGGGTGGAAATTGGGTAAATATTGCATTTTATTAATATCAGCAGATCTGACTTAAATGGGGCCTAAGTGTTGTGTAATCTTGCCTTAATCTTTGTATTCATGCCCGTCAGTATGAAAGAAGCTATTTGCATGCATATACAACCACACTTCAGTTGCGGCCCTCAGCATGTGCTGTGAGTATCATTGTGGGCCCCAGGGCTTCCAAAATTGAGTAGCTCTGGCCTACAACATATGTACATGGCAAATTCTTGTACATTTTGTACATCTTGTACAGTTGCGGCCCTCAGCATGTGCTGAGAGTATCATTGTGGGCCCCAGGGCTTCCAAAATTGAGTAGCTCTGGCCTACAACATATGTACGTGGCAAATTCTTGTACATACCTCGTGTTCACATTAGGGATGTAAGGGAGTAAACAACTTGCTTCCCCCCTCCCCTTGCTGCCTGTGTGTCAGGGTCTGCAATGAGGGGGAAGCAGAAGCCGGTGTGGGGGGAGGAGGAGGGGAGGCAGAGCCAGGACACGCCAGGACTGCGGACCCCCCCACCCCTTTATCAGCTAATCAAGTAGCTGATTATCCGCAATTTAACATCCCTAGTTCACATACAAAATATATTGCAACAATACACATTCACACCACCACTGAGACTGTGCAAAACCAACCCTACGTGACAATGAAAATCGGAAAGTGGTGATGTTACAACTTGTCTGCCCAGCACCACTCTGCAACACCACCCCTACCCTTCAGTGAAAGACCCCCTAGGGCGATGGAGGGACAAACTGCAGATCTCTTCTGCATCTCCACGCATATAGCCAGTCCCGACCCAAATGTGCCCTCGGGGTACCTGTTGCGCCAGCAGCGTTCCTCCCCATTGCCTATATGGTTGTAAGCACCCACCGAGACCCACATGGCAACTCCCAGCCCCCTGCTGCACCGCAAGGGCACGCCCCGCATTATAATCCACACAGACCGCATTGCACCTACAGCCCCAGGTACCTGCCACCTCCCCACAGAGCGCCCAAGGTGCTGGCCCCCCATAGCCCCGACCCTCCGCTGCGCGCCGGGGCCGAACGTGCTGCCCCCCCCCCATCCCTTCAGATGCCCATCACAAGATCTGCCCGCTCGCACGGGGCCCGGAGCACCCACCACTGCGTGACCTGCGCCACCCACTGCTCGGGGGCCCGCTGCGCCCCCCCGGCTACCGCCCCCGCGCCGGGCTCTGACCTCTCCTCTTGCGGGCGGCCCCGCCGCCTCCCACCCTGGGAGCGGGGCCCTTCGGCCTCTTCTGCTTCATCCCCCCACCCCAGGCGCGGCTCCCAGCCACCGCCGCTGCCCGGCAACCGCCGCCGCCTCAGCCCGCCGCGGGGCCCGCTGGGACAGGGCGGGAGAATCCCCGAGCCGCAGGCAGAGCCGCGCAAGCGCACAGCCCAGCGGTAGGAACAACCATCCCCAGGGGGCGCTGCGGGCCCGCTTCCGGCTAAGGAAGATCGCGCGAGGACGGGCACTTCCGGCGGGGGAGGCGCTCCCCGGCATGAGCCCTAGCCGGGGGCGGACTCCGTTTCCCGTGGTGCAGCGGGGCGTGGCAACAGGCACTTCCGGCGGCGGTGGGTGGGGGTAGCTGCTGCTGGCTCGGCGGGGCGATACCTGCCCTTGTGTCTCGGCTCCTTCCCATCATGTCGGCCCTGGAGAAGCACCTGCACCTGGGCCGCCTGCCCCCACGGCCCGCTGTGCCCGGCGGGGGAGGCCAGTCGGGCTCCAAGATGCGCATGGGGTAGGTGGGGGAGCGGGCAGGCGGCGCTGGGCCCCCCGGCGGGGCGGGTCCCTGTCCGGGGCTGGCAGAGCCGGCTGGAGACGGGGGCGGGCTGAGGCTAGGTCACTGATCCCGGGGCGGGAGGGGCGGGGGTTGTGGGGAGACGGGGGTTTTGCCACTGGGAAGTTGGAGACCAGCAGAGGAGGCGAGGGCGCCTGTGGCGGGGATGGGCAGAGGAGGCGAGGGGCGCCTGTGGCGGGGGCGGCGGATGGGCAGAGGAGGCGAGGGCGCCTGTGGCGGGGATGGGCAGAGGAGGCGAGGGCGCCTGTGGCGGGGATGGGCAGAGGAGGCGAGGCGCCTGTGGCGGGGATGGGCAGAGGAGGCGAGGGCGCCTGTGGCGGGGATGGGCAGAGGAGGCGAGGGCGCCTGTGGCGGGGATGGGCAGAGGAGGCGAGGCGCCTGTGGCGGGGATGGGCAGAGGAGGCGAGGGCGCCTGTGGCGGGGATGGGCAGAGGAGGCGAGGCGCCTGTGGCGGGGATGGGCAGAGGAGGCGGCGCGTGTGGCGGGGATGGGCAGAGGAGGCGAGGCGCCTGTGGCGGGGGATGGGCAGAGGAGGCGAGGCGCCTGTGGCGGGGGATGGGCAGAGGAGGCGAGGCGCCTGTGGCGGGGGATGGGCAGAGCTGGCGGGGGGCGGGGCGCGGATGGGCAGAGGAGGCGAGAGCCTGCGGCGGGGGGCGGGGATGGGCAGAGAGGCGAGGCGGCGGCGGGGCGGGGCGGATGGGCAGAGGAGGCGGAGCGCGGCGGGGCGGCGGATGGGCAGAGGAGGCGAGAGCCTGCGCGCGGGGCGCGGATGGGCAGAGGAGGCGAGGAGCCGGCGGCGGGGGCGGGCGGCGGATGGGCAGAGGAGGCGGAGCCGCGGCGGGGCGGGGGCGCGGATGGGCAGGCCGGCGGCGGAGGGGGCGCGGATGGGCAGAGGCGGCGCCTGCGGCGGAGGGGGCGGCGGATGGGCAGGAGGCGGGCGCCTGCGCGGAGGGGGATGGGCAGAGGAGGCGAGGCGCCTGTGGCGGGGATGGGCAGAGGAGGCGGGGATGGGCAGAGGAGGCGAGGCGCCTGTGGCGGGGATGGGCAGAGAGGCGGAGCCTGTGGCGCGGGGGATGGGCAGAGGAGGCAGCCTGCGGCGGGGGCGGGGGGATGGGCAGAGGAGGCGAGAGCTGGCGGCGGGGGCGGGGCGGCGGATGGGCGAGGAGGAGGGAGAGGAGCGGCGGGGCGGCGGATGGGCAGAGGAGGCGAGGGCGCGGGGGCGGCGGATGGGCAGAGGAGGCGGCGCCTGCGGCGGGCGGCGGATGGGCAGAGGAGGCAGGGCGCCGCGGGGGCGGCGGATGGGCAGAGGAGGCGAGGTGCCTGCGCGGGGCGGCGGATGGGCAGAGGAGGCGAGGGCGCTGGGGCGGCGGATGGGCAGAGAGGCGGAGCGGCGGCGGGGCGGCGGCGGATGGGCAGAGGAGGCGAGCCGGCGCGGGGGGGGCGGATGGGCAGAGGAGGCGGAGCCGCGGCGGGAGGGGCGGCGGATGGGCAGAGGAGGCGGCGCCTGGCGGCGGAGGGGGGCGGATGGGCAGAGGAGGCGAGGCGCCTGTGGCGGGAGGGGGCGGATGGGCAGAGGAGGCGAGGGCGCCTGTGGCGGGGGGGGGGGCGGCGGATGGGCAGAGGGCGCTTGTTGGAGGGTGGGCAGAGGAGGCAAGGGGTGCCTCGTGGTGGGGGTGGGCAGAGGAGCTTTACATTTTGGAACCTTATGTCCTCGTGTTGCAAGTCTTTTTTAATTTGCTGCTTGGGGCCTTTTTTAACACGGAGACAGGCACACAGACTTAAACTATCTTTAATTTTGTACTTTGAGGGAGATTGGCAGAGGAGGTGAGGGTCCCCGTTGTGGGGTGAGGAGAGAGTTGTTGCAGGTGGGAGGATGCTGGTTGTGCAGTGGTAATGGGAATTGGCAGAAGGAGGCGAAGATATCCCTTGTAGGGTGGATGGGGATTGGCAGGACAGGCGAGGGTGCCAGTTGTGAGCAAGGGGACGTTTGGGACATTGACATCAGGTATGGGAGAGGAATTTAACATATTAACTTGAGCTGTATTTCAGCAGATTGAACAGTTTCACTAGAGGGTAACTTGACACTAATAATTTTGGTAGTTTTTGTTGGAAATTCAGTCTTGAATCAGGATGTTCACAAATGTCTATGAGATGTTTATGGACCTGGCTTGTCAGGCCATCTGCCTGTTGACATGAAGAAAATTAGATGAACCAGTACTACTATGTGAAGCTGGGTGGTAGTTGAACTCTGCCAGGCAAGTAAGTCCTTGCTGGGCAATCCAGAGCAAACGGGTATCAGCTTTATAAACAAATTTAAATGTATTACTAGGGGACTGTGCCCCCAGCCACCAAGGAGGGCTGGGCTGCTGCCGTGCCAGCCCAGGTCCCTTCTGCCTTCTTCCCCTCCACCCCCACCGGCCTGGGCGCCTTCTCCTTCCCCCTGCCAGCCTGGGTCACTTCTCCCTTCCCCAACCCTAACCCTCCCTCTCCTGGCCTCATGGCGCGCTAGGCCCAGCTGTAACCCCAGCAGCCGGGGAGGCTCAGGATTGGCTCCCTGCCCCGTGTGGGGCATAGTGAAGCATAGGTAGTGCCGTGTGCACACAGAGCTCCGGGGCACTGCAGCCTCTTACGGTGGGGCAAGCTGCCACACGTGGGCTGCTGTTCCGACCTCTCCCCTGTGTGGTCCTGCCTGTGCTGCTCACTGTCCCACCCCTGCCTGAAGAGCCCAGGGCTGCGTAGCCACCCGCCGGGAGCGGAAAGGAGGAGCAGACAAGTTTGTATGGTGGCTCGGGGGGTGCTCTGGCAGCTGTGGTAAGTGCAGCTGCTGGGGAGGGGGTGAGTCACCTTACTCCGGCTCCCCAAGATCCTGGCGGGGGGGAGACCCTCAAGAGCCTGCTGCTGGCACATAAGCCTGACTGGGAGCCCCTCTCCTAATGCTTGTCTCTGGCTGCTGTCTCTCTCCTCCTCCTTCCCCCCCCCCGCACCTGGGCTGTGATGGCTGCGATGTGGGGGTCTGCTGGCTACTGTGCCATGTTTCTTGGCATTGAAAGCCCTGTGGGGTGAGGGTGGAGGAAGGGGAGTAGGGGCTTGGTTTAAAATAGCAATTCCAAGTGGCAAGGGGAAGCAGTGAGGTCGGGCTCAAGCTGGGATATGGGGGAGAGAGGGAGGAGGCAGGCTGGGCAGAGAGTGACATGATGACGTCAGTCTGTCGTCCCGCAGGAAAAGCTTTTTAATATATAGAGAGAGATGAGAGCTAAGCCCTAGTCAACACTTAAAATTTAGAGCAGCCTTGCTACATGACTCATGGAGGTGAAAAATTTATTCCCAAGTGCTATGGTTCAGCTAGATGCAGTTAGCTCAACAGAATTCTTCTGTCAACTTAGCTCGATTACCTATGTGAATTGAAAAACCTTTCATTGACACTGGAAGTGTCTACCCTATGGAGCTGCAGCTCTGCTACTGTAGTGTAGATGTGCCCTGAGAGAGAAAGAGTGGCTAATGTTATTTGTGAGGCTCTTCCAGATGGAGGAGAGATGAAAGAAAGGAAATGGTTAGGAAAGACCCTTGGCAGGAGCATAGTAACAGAGAGAGTAAAAGGGAGATGATAGGCTGGAATTAAGGGCACTTTTAAATGTGAGAGGAAAAAGCTTGAGCTTTTATATGGAAGAAAAGGAGGTGTCCAAGTTAAGGACATGCTTATAACATTCTGAGAGGAATGTCATCTTGACAGTAGGGTTCTAGATTAGCAATAATCATGCCAGGGCACAGGCTCAGAGGACGGGCCAGTATGTGGAGATGTAAAGTAAAACAGCAGAATTTGGCTGGGACCTGAATATGAGGCACCAGAGACTGGCTCTGTGTGCTGGGGAGGATGGTGTTGGTAACAGTGACAGAGATTAATGGAAAAGTAAAAGGCTTATGGACAGGTAATATGTTCAGATGCGGTCATTACTGGCTCAGATTCACTTCCAAACCAAAGAGAGTGCATGTTGCCTACGCTTAGGCTAAGGATGAATTTAGTTGGAATTTGAAATGGTGGCACAAAATCCAGGTCAAAAATGTTGGTACAGAGTGAAATGGAGAATGAGAAATAATATTTGGTACTTCTCTACCTCTTTTCTCTAAAGAACTTGCAATGCTTTATGCAGATAGAAAGTATCATTATCCCAAGTTTTACATATGGAGAAACTGTAGCAGAGTGAAGTTAAATGATTGGCCTGTGGTCTTACAGTGAGTGAATGTCAGTCATAAATATAAAATAGAGGTCCTGAAAACCCTGAATCTAACCATTACTTAGTGATGACCCACTGTAACTTCAGCTTCTTCTGCACCTGTATTTTTGAATTTGGTTATTAGGAGTAAAATTAATTTCTGTTACAAAGATATGTTATGGTGGTTAATAAGGGAGGTGCAAAGGATGAAACTTGTAGTGATTCTCAATCTTGCAACCCAGATATTGTGATGATGGACTGTTCATAAGTACAGGATATAGACTCTCTATCGTTTCATACACTTGTCAGGTGAACAGAAAGATCCTTCACCCTGATGTGCATTAGATATTTCTAAGCAACTTTTACTAGTCTCCAATAGTAACAGCATAACTGTTGAATGAAACTTGTTACAAGGAGGTCTGTACTGCTGCAACTCCTATCTAGTGCTGCCAAATCCTGGTATATTTTTAGAAACTTAAACTATGCTATAAAAATGTCCTTTGCGGGAGCTGGCATATATCATCTCAAGCAGGGGAAAAAATTGTTGCTAACTCAAGGTTATTAAATTTGATAAAAAACAAACCACTGGCCTTTAGGAACGTAAGATTTGCCAAACTGAAATAGATCAGCAAAAAAGGCATCTCATTTGGGGTGATGATTAACAGCTGATGGTTCAGAAGAAGGTAAAGCCTACTCCTGTAATACATTTGGGGCTGAATCCTGTGAAGTGTTAGCATCATCAACTTATTTTGACTTCAGTATGTGTTGAGGGCATATGTTCAATGCCTGATTCTGTGAGGTGCAAGGCCATTTATTGGGTAAAATATCCTATCAGACAAGTATAGGAAATCAGCTTTACCCTGAAGCATGAGATCAGATAACTTACAAAATTAAATTTTACAGACTGCTTTTCTGTGATATGAACCAAATTTTTTTGGTGTCTGCATGTGAAGGGAATATTTCAGTGGATAAATTAGAACATTAGAATTTTTGTATGTTTATCTATACAGAAACTTTCCCTATAGTTCTAAATAGCTCTCTAACTTTAGATTTATTCCATTTTATGTAAATGAATGCTAGGCAATACAATTTGAAGTATAGGTTAGGGATGTAAGCGAGTAGTTGACTATTCGCATTTCCCCCACACCTTGCTGCCTCTGTATCAGAGGCAGCACAGGGCAGGGAAACAGGAGCCAGCTCCCCCTAGCACTGTCTCTGTGGTGCTGTCTGCCCTCCCTCTGCGTTGCTGCCTCTATCAGATGGAGCAGGGCGTGGGAACAGGGGAGGGTGACGCGAAGCAGAGCAGCCTCTGCCTGGGGTGGGCCCAGGTTCGCCACGGGCAGAGGCTGCTCCAACAGTAGCCCCTGTCTGCAGGGGGTCCCAGCTCCCCTCTGGGACCCCCTGCGGACAGGGGCTGCTGGACCCGGCGTGAGCTCAGTCCCGGCTCATGCCAGGTCCGGGAGCTTCGCTCGCTGCGACTGCATTTTAAATGTAGTAAGAGCCAGGCTGCCTGTCCGCCCAGCTCTTTCTACATTTAAACTGCAGAGCCACAGTGGGGGTAGCTCCTGGACCTCGTGTGAGCCAGGACTGAGCTCCTTCACTTATCGACTAATCGTGTAGTTGATAGAATTTATATCAACTACTCGTTTAGTGAAATACCCTCTTCTTACCCTAATGCAGGTTAAGCATCTCTGGTCCTGGGCTCTCTGATCTGGCAACCAGCAAGCCCCATGACCAGTGTTTCTCGAAGTGGTCTATGGACCTACTCTGAGAGAGCTGCTAAATGATCGCTCCTGTTTATTTACTAGCTCGGTAGCCACAGAGCCTCATGGCTCTCGTTAGCTGTGATTCGCCATTTGCGGCCAAGGGGAGCTGCTGGAAGCAGCGGCCCAGTCCACGGCACTTCCCGCGGCTCCCCTTGGCTGCAAATGGTGAACCACAGCCAGTGGGAGCCGTGAGGCTCGGTGGCTGCAGAGCCAATAAATAAACAAATGGGAGTGGCCAGTTAGCAGCTTTCTCAGAGTAGGTCTGCAGACCATTTTGAGAAACACTGCTGTAGGCCAGAGGTTGAGAGCAGCTGGGAGCGGAGCCAGCAGCCCACCGGGCCAGTGGCCTGGGGGCAGAAAACTTGGCTGGCAGCCCTCGGGGCCAGCGGCCAGTAGCAGAGTCCGGCTGGCAGCCTGCAGGGCCAGGTAGCTGGAAACAGCCACAGGAATGGGTGCTGCCCCACACAGGGTCGGGAGGCCAGGGACAGAGCCCCGCGAGCAGGCTTGGAGCAGCACATTGGCCTGGCAATGCCCAGGAGGGGAACCTCAGGAGAACCCAGAGGTCTGATGTCCTCTGGTCTGGCAAACTCCCTTTTTTTTGGACTCCTCAGGTCCCAAGGGTGCCGAACCAAAGAGGTCCAACCTGTAATTAAGATTGAGAGTGTTTTAAAGGCTTCAAATAAATATTCACGTACTATACTCCTTGTTAATATATTTTTCATAATTCTTTTTAAAACTTAATGCCATTTAAGTATTTAAGGACATGGCTTTGGAGCTAAAGCAAGGAAGGTCAGAGTTAAGAATTACAATGTACTTTGCACAGAAATAGACATGAGAGATGTTAAAAAAATCTATAGTACATTTTCTTTATTTACTGTAGAGGTCTTTGCACATTGAGCAATAGGTGTTCATATCAAACGCTCTACTGCAGTACATAAGCATAGTGGAGTGAATTTAAAAAATGCCACAGCTTTACTAAGTAAAAGTCCATCTATTAGAGAAGCTTTTGTATGTATCTGCTGTGAAATCTTTTTGCCAAGAAGTTTTAATAAGTCACCCAGTCCTGCTCATTTTATCAGAGGCTGGGTATCTGTCTGGAGAGTGTGCAGGCTTTGACAGCTCTGTGTCTCCTAGCTAGTGATCAGGATTGCTGGGTTCTATTCTCTGACATGCCACTGAGTTGTAAGACCCTTGAGCAAGTCCCTTCACCACCAAATTCCCCATGTGTAAAATGGAGATGTTTGCCTGCTTCATAGAGATTTTCAGCTGATGAATGTTTATAACATTTAAACCTGTTTCCCCACCAACCTTTTATTTAGATTAATTATGGTAATTTGTGTTTTTAAAAGACTACCCTAACATGCCCACACTTCAGGAGAGGCTCGTTCAGCCTTATTTTATTAAATCTTCCCATCTCTTGTCAGTCATCTCTCTTGTATTTACATTAAATAAACTTAAGAGTCTTATCTTGTGCCATTCTGCGGTGGAAGTTGAAAGGACTGAGGACCTTGTATTGGGTCCATAAAGTGCTTACAATATGTCAGGGAGCTGGTCTTAATTCTTTCCCTTAAAGCACTGCACACACGGCTACCCCTCTGAAACCTATGGAACTATAAGCAAATGTTAAGTAGTGGCTCTGAGATATTTATACATGGAAAGTGTTTAGTACTGTCATCCTACTTTAACAGTTAATTAGGAGACCTGTAACACTTGATATTTAAATAAAATATTTATACCTGATATTTTTCTGGTGTTAAGTCTGTGTTAAATGCAGGGCAGAAATCCGTTTGTAATCCAGTGTTAGTCTGTTGTGCTGCCACTATCCCTTCTGTCCTGTGGTTGCTGCAGGCAGTTGGTTCCAAAATGTTTCTCTTTAATGAAGGGCGCCCTGTCCCTTCTGTCCTGTGGTTGCTGCAGGCAGTTGGTTCCAAAATGTTTCTCTTTAATGAATATATATTCAGAAACTGTTCCCTCCATCCATAGGGTGATCTATGTTTGACGTCATGGGGCCTTTCAGCCTACACAGCAGAGTGTCTACAATTTCATTAGATACCAATGTTCTTGAATACTTCTGCAAAATGGTGGTACGTTGTGTGCTGTATCCTTTGCATCAGGACAAGTTTCCTGAATATCCAGTTTATTGACCCTTTTGTTTCTCCTTGATCTGGAACAATACACAAAAGGAAAGCCTAGGAAGTTCTACTAGCTTCTTATTCTAGTCTAGTTGATGTCATGTTGGCATGTGTCAGCGTTTCTTGCTTCGCTTACTTCGGTTTTGATCCCGGTTAACCTGTAATGAATGAATACCTCTAGTGATGTGAGATGGATTGAAAATACATGCTGTTTGTTCCTGTTTAAGTTTTGCAATTGGATGATATAGAATTGAAGTGCTGCTTAGTCATAATGCTGCTGAGCACTTACATAGCACTTCCCATCTTCAAAGAGCTTTCAAATCTCCTCTGTGTCTGCTCTAGTTAATGGAACAGTAAACATCTGAAGCTGTAAAATATGTATAGTTATTGACCTGCTCACAACAGCCCCTGCCAATTCTTCAGGTTTCACAGTCACCATTTGTTATGAAGTGTTTTTCTGTCTCCTGTTGCTATGTGAAAGGCCCACACAAACAAGGGGAAAATGACTGACCATCCAGGGCAAGAGTAAAACTGTCTATAAATAAAAATACGCCTCAGTGCAAGGGCTGGACTTGAGATCCTTTCCAGCCTTCTATTTCTATGATTCCATGATATTACCTCACCCACCTTGTTTCTCTAATATCCTGGGACTGACATGGCTACAACTACACCGCATAAAGCATGTACAAAGTAAAACGAAGCAAACTTGTTTTCCTCTAATCTTTTTTTATAGTAATCTTAGATATTACTTGGAACAAAAATGGGTAAAAAAATTGACAGGCATGTGATTTTACTTTTTTTAGTTGATACCTTTTCCCATTATGTTCATGCATCTGTTCACTTGAAAAAGAGTTGGCTTTAATTTTTTCAGACTTGGGACTAGGCCAGATGGAATCTGGTTGGACTTGATCTTAAAACGTTAGCAGACCGATTTTCTCCAAATAACCCCTCTGTGTTGCTTCCTTTGAGTAGGGCCTATCATCAGTCACGCAGTCTGTTGGGTTCTGAGGCGTCTTAGAGCAGATCGTGGGAGGTAGAAGTGGAGCGACTTGGATCACTCCAAGCAAATAGAAAAATGATTTAGGTGGGAATTGAGATTTCTAAATCAGGCACTCTTTACATTCTGGTTGGTATTCTTTCTTTATAACACCCTCAAACTTCCTCTAATACAGATGTTATCCATCTTGGGAAGGAGTTGTTGCTGCCATTTGTACTGATGATTTCTTAGGCGATGAGGAATTATTACTACTTTATCTAGGACAGCAAAGCCTTTTTATGAAGTGTCTCAGGGATGTTAAATATCAGTTAATTGAATAGTCGATTAATTGCATTAATTCTTATTGATTACTCGACTATTCTATAGTCCACGGGAGTGGGGCCGGCAGCCAGTGCAATCTGGCCCCACTCTCAAGAAGCGCCCTGCTACTCCGTGCTGCTGCCTCAATATCAGAGGCAGTAGCTGGCCCGCGTGGGGAGCCAGTTTAAAAACTGATACAGAGGCAGCAGTGCAGGGTGGCAGCAGACCCTGTCCAGGGGGAATCTGAGCTCCCGGATCCGGCGTGAGCCAGAACTGAGCCAGACTCTCTGCATTTAAAGTGTATTAGGAGCCAGGTGGGCAGAGCCACAGCAGGGGTAGGTCTCAGACCTAGTGCAAGCCGGGACTGAGTCAGGCTGCTGGCCAGCCTGCTAAAAAATTTACTGGTGGGGAGTGGGGGAGGGAAATGTGTGTAGTCTATTGCATTAATCTATAATCTTTTTCTTATTGGTTAATCGACACCACTATTACATCCCTAGTCTCAGTAGGATGTATGTAATGTCATGTTACAGTATATTTGAGTTCAGGGAGACTAAGGGTACATCTAGACTGTTTCATTATTTCAGGATACCGGAAGTATTCTGAAATAGCAACGCCATGTCTTTAAAAGTGCCTGCTATTTCCTGAAATAGCGGGTGCGCTATTCCGGCATCCCTATAACCCTCGTTCCGTGAGGGTTAAGGGATTTGTCGGAATAGTGCCTTATTTTGAAATTTGGCGCTATTTACATAGCGCCAAATATCAAACTAAGCTCTTTCGACCTAGACTCGGAATAGGCTTTGGAATTTGCATAGCGCAAATTGTGTAGCTTATTTCGACAGAAAGGTGCTGTCTAGACACACTCTAAGAGAACAGTCGGGAAATAGTTTGCTTGTATTGCTGTGCTGTCTTCCAACATGATGGCTCCCTGATAAGCATAGAGAATAGCATATGCCAAAGCAGTGGTGGGCAAGCCTTTTGGTCTGAGGGCCACATCAGGGTATGGAAATTATATGGAGGACCATGAATGCTCTCGAAATTGGGGTTGGAATGAGGGCTCCAACTGGAGATGCAGGCTCTGGAGTGGGGCCAGAATGAGGAGTTCCAGGTGCAGGAGGGGACTCCAGGCTAGGACTGAAGGATTTGGAGGATGGGAGGGGGCTTTGGGCTTGGGCAGGAGTTTGGAGTGCATGGGGGAGGGGGAGAGTGTGAGGAACTCTGGCCCATGGGAGCTGTAGGGTTGGACCCTGTGGATAAGGTGGGCAGTGCACGGAGCCCTCTGGCTGCCCCTACATGTAGGAGCTTGCTGGAAGGGGGACATACTGTTGCTTCCAGGAGCCATGCGGCGCCACAGCATGCATGGAGCAGGGCAAGCCCCGCACCCCGCTCCACAGCCGAAGCTCTCGAGGAACGGATTAAACTGGCTGAGGGGCCAGATGCCGCCCTTTGTGCTAAGGGAAAATCAGAGTGGTGGGGAAAAGAAATGAATCTTTGAGCTGTACTTCAATTTATGAACAATGCTAGTATTAGTACTTAAAGAGAATGGTTGCAGTGGCTGCTGCAGAGTAATGCTGGCTGGCTTTAACAGAGCTGTTAAATGTGCATGTGTTTTTTTTTGTTTTTTTTTCCCCCTTCCCCCTGTTCCCTCCCCCCCCATCTTTGAGTGTATTGCGTCTCTATCTGCTAAGTAGCTTCTTCCAAAGACTGACCCCTTGTGCTAGCTCCTGCCGCTATTTGCATTTTAAGTATTCACTGAATACTCAGATCAGTTATTTGGTAGCAAGTTTAATACTGAAAGCATGGATCTGTCACATCCTTTTTAGTAATTGGTCCTGGGTACAGTTTGATTCATTTGCCATCTTTTGTTACAACAGCATTTGACTGGAGATCGGGGGGGGAGGGGGGAGGACACTTCACAAATTTTGAAAGTGGCCACAGGCCTTGGGCAGAAGGGGCGGGTCCTCAGGTGAAGGGGGCGGGGTTGAGAGCTACCTTACTGGGAGCTTTGCTTGGCCTGGAAGGGAAGCTCTGGCCAATGGAAGGGACCTGGAGCAGAGGGGAGGGTGCTGGCGGCAAGTGTCCTCCCAGAGGTGTCTGGGATGGAGGCTTAGAATTCACATAACATGGCTCGCAGCTCCAGGCCCCTCGGCTAACCTGTTGCCTGGCAGCCGCCCGGCAGGCACGAGCCCTTTAAATAGAAGACATTAAAAGGGCTCGCGCATCCGGGCTCCCTAGCAATGCGATAAAGGCCCCAGGAGCTGCGAGCCCTTTTAACCCTTTCTATTTAAAGGACTCTCGTGTTCCCAGTGGCTGCCAGGCAACTCGTTGCCCGACAGGCGTGGGGAAGCTGTGAGCCCTTTAAGTAGAAGCAGTTAAAAGGGCTCGTAGCACGGTGCCGCTAGCGTGTTGCTAGGGAGCCAGAGACTTGTGAGCCCTTTCAACTGCTTCTGTTTAAAGGGCTCGCGCCTTCCCCGCGGCTGTTAGGCAAGGCGCAGGGAAGACACGAGCCCTTTAAATAGAAGCAGTTGAAAGGGCTCACTCATCTCCGGCTCCCAGGCAACGCGCTGGGGGTGGGGCCTGGAACTGCCTTGCAGGCTGGATCAAAGCCCTAGGCAGGCCGCATCCGGCCCGCTGAGAGGCTTTTGCCCACCCCTGCTGCAGATTGTCCATATTTGTCCTGCACAGTGTGTTCCTTTCAGTATGTATCCTACAATTTCTCAAAAAGGCCCCTCTCACCGCAGCAGCTTGGGGCCAGGTGAGAAGTGTCTCTTCATGGCCACTGCAGCTCCAGGTGCATGTCCCCTGGCTGGGGCCGATCCAGGTTTGTCTGCTCCCTGCTCTCCCCAGCCAGAGTGAGGAATGCAGCAAACTGCACTTTCCCCTTGCTCCCTGATGAAACAGCCGTGTGTGTGTGTGTGTGTGTGTGTGCGCGCGTTCCACTTGCCTCCTTAAAGAGCACCTGGGAGGGTGGGAGGCTCAGCTCTGGGGCAGTCCTGGATGGGGGAGGGGAGGTGCCCTCAGCCGCCCCCTTTCACCTGCGTCATGATTCTCTTTTCTGTATGGTTTTATGAGAAGCAATCCCATTCCAGACACATCCTGTTTTCCTGGCACCATCAAACCCTTACCTTGCTTTAAGTTAAGATAAGAGGAAGCAGTATACCAAATGTGGTGGTCCTAGCTCTTACTGTTTAGGAGGCATTCTTGAACAGGCACAGACAGGCAAACTCTCTCAAATATATAGTATGGGTTGGAACCCTCTGGTCCAGCACCCTGTGGCCTGACCGGTCCCAAAAGAGGGGATTTATGGAGCATGGGAAGTGCCTCCCTTAATGGCCCGTCCTGCCCCACTGCCCTGGGCCAGGGCTCCAGCCCAGCCCAGCCCTGCTGCTGCTGCCCCAACCCCCCAGGACTTTCTAGCTGCCACCAGCTCAGCTGCTACTGGGGCCAGAGCTCTGCAGCCACCTGGCTCCACAGCTGGGACCAGAGCTCCGCAGCCAACACCGGGGCTGGAGGGCCGGGGCCAAAGCTCCCTGGCTGCTGCTGGGGCTGGAGTTCCCCGGCTGTGGAGTTCCGGCCCCGTTCTGGCCCCAGCAGCCAGGGAGCTCCAGCCCTGGCCCTCCAACCCTGGCCATGGAGCCAGGCAGCTGCGGCGCTCCGGCCCCAGTGGTGGCCAGGGAGCTCCACAGCTGCCTGGCTCCGCACCTGGGGCAGGGGCTGGTGGCGGAGCTCCGTGGCCAGGGCCAGAGCTCCCTGGCTGCTGCTGAGGCCAGAGCTTCCTTGCTGCAGCTGGGCTGGAGCTCCCTGGCCACTGGGACCAGAACTCCCTGCCACGCCCCCCGGCCCCTGATTCAGGACTTAAGGATGTGAACAACTAGTCGACTGTCTAGTAAGCAAATGCTTATCGGATAATTGACACACTAGCTCCCCCCCCCCTTGCTGCCTCTATCAGAAAGAGGCAGCAAAGGGGGGGGAGAGGCGGGGGTGCTTCAAAGCAGCAGCGCCACATGGAGCCTGGGGCCAGCTGGGGAGTCCCTGACGGGGAACACAGGACCGACCAGTGGAGGATGTAAGCAGTCCCCAGCTGGCCCCAGGCTGCACGCAGTGTTTCAAAGTGGCAGCGCCCCGTGCAACCTGGGTTACGCCCCCGCTGACACCGGGCTCCATGTGACGCTACCGCTTTGAAACGCTGTGGGGAGCATGGGCACAGCGGGGGACTGTTTGTGTTCCCTGCAGTGCTTTCGCCTTTGAAGTGTAGCAACAGCTCTGGGGTTGTTGCTACGCTTCAAAGGCAGAGGTGCCCTTATTGACTAATCAGTTAACCCATGAATCTAAATTTAACATCCAGGTGTGATTTAAGCCATGAATCTGCTGTTGTGAACCCAATGCAGGTGTGAGGGTGGGACACGAGCTGTCTTAGGGCATTGTTACAATGTGTCTAGGCCCCTTCCTACCTGTGAAAGGGTATAAGATGTCCTTCCAGCCGCATCCTTCACCCTCCTCTCCAAGCAACCGCAAGCATTGCAAAGAACATCAGAGCAGAATAGTGTCATAGGTCAGTGCCCGCAGCAAGTTTTAGGGTGTTAAGCAGGGTTTAACCAAAAACTGAACAAGCAGGTGCCAGGTAGGATATCGAGTCCCTTCGTTATCCCAGGATAAATCCCCTTCCCCCATGCACATAAAACCTTCATCCAGTGCTATCTGCAAGTTCTGAGACCCACAACATCCCTAACAGGACTCCCGTCTGAGTTGCCAGCCCCCTACGCACTTTTGCTCTGCCCCCACGTCTCCCTGTTTCTGGGCTCTGTGGTCCAGGAACATCCATGGTCCTGCTGGACCACAGATGTTGCAGGATCAGAAAGTTCCAGGTTAGAGAGGTACAACCTGTAGATTTTAGTCAGTTGGAGACAGTAAAAAGCAGTAATTAGTTAATCTCCATCATAGTTTAACTATTTGGCCAGGAAAATGCTGTTTCAACTTGAAAAGGTGCAAAATCACAACTATTGTTGGGCTTGCTCCTGTTTTTTGTATGCCTGGTTGATATGTCACTAAGGAAAATGGAATAGAGGAGGAAAAGCCCTATTGGATTCTATCTACTCTGTATGCCTTCAGAGATCATTGGAGGATAATTCCCTACTGCATGTTCTGCATTGCTTTTGTGCAGTCCATTTTGTTAAAATGTGCTTGTTTGGTCCATCTCATTATACAGCTTCACCCTGTGTAGCACATAAGTGTTTGATTGAAATAAGATATTTTTCAGTCTTCTGCAGGCACCGGCCATCTTGTGAAAAAATTCATACTTTATTCTCATTCCTACTAAGAGAGCACAGTGTCACATCTTAATCCGCTCATCATCTTGCTATAATATTGTTTTGACTTCACTTTTGTTTTAAATAAAAGTGATTAATCTGAAGATGGAAGGGCCTATTAACATGTAGGACATCTACTTTTTTCAGTCCCAATTCCCTATTAACAGAGGATTGTTGGATACATAGTCCCATCGTATTTTAAATGTCTCAAATGGTGGGACTGCCACTACTTCCCTTGGAAAATATTGCTATCTAAAGGTTAACAGTTTTTTAATCTGGGCCTGAAATATTTACCAAAGCTCACCCAGTCAGAGGCTGTTGCAAAAGATGAGGTGTCCCTCCAGTGAGGTGCATGTGGATAAAGGCCCAGTCCTAAACTGCTCAGTCTCTTCTTAGCCTCTGGGTAATAGGTGTCTGGAAAAATAAGTCCTCTTCCTTCATTATTAGAAGGATGGAAGGAAAAAAGAAACTTTCTCTTTTGCTCACTTAAATTGCACTGTCTTCTGATTGCTACCTGCAGCAGGTTTGGAGTTGGGAAGGAACTAGGAAGTAGCTTTATCCCTTCCTCCTGACCTTGATTTCTCAAGTCCTCTTTCCTCATGAAAAGTTCCAGAGCTCCCTGCTCCGTTTTCCAAAGCGCAGACAGGGAACATTGGGCTGTTTTGCTTGAATGTTATGTTGTTTATAGATTGTAAATAGCAGCCATGAAACTGAATAGAGGTGTGTAGATTTCAACCTTCCCTGCTTGAGAGAACTCATCCTAGCTCATGGCTGGGCAAGAGGCAGCCCAGGGGCCAGTTCCAGCCTGCCTAACTCTTGGATCTGGCCCAGGGACTGCATCTGGCTGCTTTCTATTTATATCCTGCTGCCCATGTCACCAAATTTCCAGGCGGTGGCTCAGGCAGCAGGATCCTGTTTAAATGGCGCACAGCTCATGCTCACAGCGCTACCCCAGCAGGGGCGAGAGCCGCTTTTAAATAGCCACAGTAACCCCAGGTGGCTGCCAGGCAACGCAATAGCAGCAGGGCCATGAGCCCTTTAAATTGCTGCTATTTAAAGGACTCTGTCCCCAGCCCCGCTGCTACCATGTTGCCTGGAAGCTGCCCGGGGTTGCTGCGGCTGCTTAAAGGGCTCCTGGTCACGGCGCTATCCCAGCAGGGGCAGGAACAGCAAGCCCTTGAAATAGCTGCAGCAACCCTGGGTGGCTGCCAGGCAGCGCGATAGTGGTGGGGCCAGAAACTGCAGGCCCTTTGCTGTGTTCTTATTCAAAACCTCCGGTCCCAGACAACTCTGGGGGAGAGCTGGTCTCCAGCCCCGCCCCTTTTGCCCCAGGCTTCACTCCTTCGGGGGAGGAGGGAAGCCAGCCCATGACCAGTACCAAAATGCATTAAGTGGCCCCCCCTGCAAAATTATTGCCCACCCCGTCCTCACTGACCAGCGATTGCTGCTTTTTGTCTACAGAGTCCAGGAGATAGTACTGCATCAGGTCACTCCAGAAGGGTTTTCTTTGCAACCATAATTGTTAAAGATGTCTGCTTTAAATTTTATTATATGCTACAGTTATAAATATTATTTCATAGGATGCATAGCGAGGCTCGAGTGGCAGCACAGGCTCTCTGCTGTGTGGGAGAGGGGGGAGGCTGAGCTCCCCCCTCCCCACCTCGCTAGGGGAACAGCAGCTCAGTGGCGTGCTGTCCAGAGGCTTCCCCATTGACCCACCAAGGGGAGCGGTGGGGGTGGGGGGCAGTGCTTGGGTGCAACAAGGGGTGCAAAGCCTGATAAGCACCTCCTCTCATGCCCAGATCCATACACCCCAATCGCCCTCACTCACATCCTCTCCCTCTGCCAAGACTCTGCACCTCAGCTTGCTCTTACACCCTCTCTTGCCCTGCCCCCCTGGCCAGACACCCTACTCCCAGCCTGCTTCTGCACCTTACCTCCCACCGAGACCTTGCACTCTCACCCTCTCCTATACCCTACCTCTTGCCCAGATCCTGCACCCCCATCCCTATCCCACTTACTGGCAGCTCTGTCCTGCACACTGAACCCCTCAGTTTTGTCCCCACTCTAGTGCCTAAGGGGATCCACACATCCACTAACCCTGGAACCCCAGAAAAGTAAATCTGGCCTATGGGAAGCCCTGAACCTCAGTCTTCCCTGTCCCTTTCTCTTGCCCCATGGGGCTGGAGCACCAGAGGAGTGAGGTATCTCATTTGGGGGCCAAATCAGTGAGGTTTGGGGGGTTTTGGAGGAGGTTTTTTTTGCTTGTCACTTTAGTGGTCCTCAACTGATTTTTTTCTTTGGGTCAGTGGCCCAGACCCAAAAAAGGTTCCCCACGCTTACCATAAATAAAAAAAAACATTGAAATCTTTTGTGTTGGACATAAATTAATACTTTATTTAAAATGAAGTTTGATAAACTAACATGAGACAGTTAAAATGCTTAATCTGTTTAATAATTTAAATTAAACCGTTCTCCCTAACTGCAGCTAGGGATGTTAAATTAAGTTTAATCAACTAGTCGACAAGCCGGGGAGCTGCAGCGGGGTTAGCTCCCAGCTCTGCTGCAGAGGTGCAGCATCTTGGGACTGGGTGCGAACCGGGAATCAGCTGATTCCCGGCTCACACCTGGTCCCTGCTACCCTCTGCCCCCTGCGGAGACGCTCCTAGAGGGAACCGGCTTTTAACCTTGTTTCCCCCAGCACTGGCTCCTGCTCCCTCCCTTGCTGTCTCAGATAGAGGCAGCAAGGGGGGGAAAGCGACTAGTTGAGGGACTAGTCAACTATCCAATAAGCTTCTGCTTATAGAATAGTCAACTAGTGGATTAGTCACTTACATCCCTACCTGCAACACTAGTAAAATAGCTTGGACGTAATTATGTAACTAATGGTGAGTTTCCATTAGCAACTGGTGGCCCACGCAAATGGTTGCATTGAGCCAGGTGGTCCACAGGTCAAAAAGTTTGAGAACCACTGCATTAGAGATGGGTCAAAATAAACAAACCACTTTTGACCTAACGCTTTTCAAAAAGTATAGCATTTAGAAGTTCTAGGTGAAAACCCAGAAATATAAAGTTAACTTCCTAAAATAACCTTATTAGTAGGAGTGCTAAAAATTGATTACTATGGTAACCGTGTATCTGCTAAAAATCTTAGCGGCTACACGGTTACATGTGCTGCGGGCTCTGCTGCAGGCAGTGAAGCCTCCGCTCTGGGGGCAGAGCAGGCAGCCCATGCCCACCTGGCTCCTGGTGAGGAGGCTTCGCTGTGGCAGCAAAGCCACTTCCCTGGGAGCAGAGCCAGAAGCCCTTGCCTACCTGGCGAGGAGGCTTCACTGCCCTGCTGCAGAGAAGCTGCTTCCCTGGGAGTTGACTGAGTTTAACTGCTAAACAGATGCTTAACGGTTAAACAGTTACACTCTAACATCCCTACTTATTAGTCAAGAATTGGTGATTTGTCTGGAATAATATTTGTAGATTATAAGGCCAAAGGGGGCTGTTCGGGTCATCTAATCAGGTCATCTAGTCTAATCTGCAGTATAACACCAGCAAGAGGATTTCTTTGAACTAATTCCTGTTTGTCGTTGAATCTTTTTATGCCACTGTCTGCTAGATTGATGCACGGAGCTCTCTTATCAAATTGATGTTCCTTGTTAGGTACTTATAAATTGTCACCCTTTAATCTTCTCTTTGATTTCAAGTTAGCTTGGCAAGATCTATTTGCCATGGTATCTGTTTTCCATACATCCTTGTTGATTAATATTCATTTTACTATCCTCCTCTAATTCTTTATTAAGAGTCCCATAACAGCTGTTCCATTATTTTGCCCAGAATTGATGGCTGGCTGACAGATTTACAATTACTCAACTCATCTTATTTATCCTTTTGAAATATTGAAATAAAATTACTTTTCTTTTGGAACTTCCCCAATGTTCCAAGACTTATAGAAAATCATTAACAGTCCAGAGAGCTCCTTGGCCATCTCTTTTAGTTTGACACATGTCTTAGTTACTATTGAAATGGAATATTGTTCTATCCCCATAATAAATACATCACTGGACTTTTTTCCAAATATAGAACAGACACATTTATTGAATGCTTTTGCTTTTTTTCATTATTGATAATTGTGTAATTTCCATCTAATAATAGATCAGTGCCATTATTAGGATTCCTTCTGTTCTGAATGTACTTAAAAAAATCTCCTTTTCTCCGTAATTCTCATGACCATAAAGTTCTCGTTGTGTCCTTTTGCTTTCCTTATCAGCTTTCTACAGTTGCTAGTTTCCAATTTGTATTCATTAATGTGAGCTTCCAATTCCTCCTATTTATTAGCCAGGCTCCTATCATTGGTGTATAAGCAATTAAAGAATTTATTTTCTCACGTCCTTTGGTTTCTTGATATTTTGTTCACAACATCTTGATTTTGTGTTAAATGAATACTCACTTGTTCCCTCTTTCCAACCTCTTTTGTTCTTAGTTTAAAGCTCTGCCTGGTCTAAAAAATTGGTTCCCCTTCTAGTGAGGTGAAGGCCAGCACAGAAAGTAGACAAATGTTCCTTAAAACCCAAACCACCTTATGCCACTTACCAAGCCAGCAGTTCACTTCCAAAATCTTGAGCCTTCTGTTTTCCTTCGCTTGTGAGACGAAGGATTGCTGTGATGATCACTTGGACATTCTTCATCTTCATCATCTTTCAGAATTCCCTGAAGTTATTTATAAGCTGTGTCATTAGTGCCAATATGCACTGAGACCAGTTGGCCCTTGTCTAATTACTGCTTTTGCAGAACTTTCTTTTAAAGCACACTAGGGAACTTTTAGCACACAGCCACATTGTACACATGGACTGAGTTAGTACATAACTCGTAAGAGGTCTTTTTCATCCTACCTTGCTACACACTAACAACTCATCATTTAGACATGCCCTTAGTACTGAGTCCCCAAAAAGGATAGTTTCTGTTTCTTGAATGAATAGAAATCTTTATAGGCTTACCTTTTTTTTTTTTTTTTTTTTTTTTTTTTTTTTAAACAAGTTGGGCTGTGTGTGTCACAGGTGTGTCATGCTCACCACTCTAGTTAATTCAGCCAGTTGGAGTCTCAACATAAACAGTCAAATCTAACACAGCATGTAGATGGTATCATGAGCTTTCATGGGCACAACCCACTTTGGTTGTGCCCATGAAAGCTCATGATACTATCTACATGTTTTGATAGTCTTTAAGGTGCAGCTAGACTATTCGTTGTTTATTTTTTTTCCCAGTTACAGACTAACACAGCTACCCCTCTGAAGCATTCAAATCCAGTTTTTCACATTGAGAAAATGAGAGGAAGCTGAGAACAGGATTTACCATTATCTTAAAGGAGGTGTGTGACGTGTCCTCTTTTAGTTGATGCTTTACAAGGAATAATACTGAAGTTTGGAAACCCACAGAAGTAAATCTGGAACATTCTATGTCAATTCTATCAATATAATGGAACATAAATTTTATTTTTACAAAACCACTAGTTGCCTTTCCATTCCTTTCTTTTATTAAAAGAAAATTAAAATTCTGCAGAAACATCCCACATTCACTGGGGGAAATTTCTTTCTAGCTGTGGGAAGTGACTGTTTCACACTCTGATATTAATAGTCTCTGTAGATTGCCCTCCCTAGAATAGGAGCAGAAAAAAGACCATTAAAATGGTCCTCCTCTGATACTCCTCTCTCTGCTGCTTTTGTCTTGCTTGATTATGTCATCGCCCAAACAAAGCCTCATTAGTCCCGTTGAATGAGTTTAATGCTGAGAGAGAGTTTTGTCGGTTGCAGCATCAACAGAATTGTCAGCAAAATTTCCTTTGTAGAATCTTGTATTAGTTGTGGTAATATAAGGGTGAGGGAGACTGAGAGCTCAGTGGGATTTCTAGGTTCCTGGTTGTGTTTGCTGGTATGGTAGTTGGGAAAAAAAAATCTTCCAATTTGGAAACTGGGCTCTTCTGGGTACTGTCCTGTGTAATGCCTCCACAGCGTGGCTCTTACAGCTTCATACTCACAACTGGCTGCATTTTGTGGGGCTTCTTGGCACCTCAGTATTGTTACCAGTTTCAGGTCACAAAGTGTAGTTGTTCCATGGTGCAATTGCTAGTTCATGCTTGCAGTTCCTAGTGAACAGGACTGGAGGCTAGATCCTTATCATAAGGGGGGAGGTAAATCCGTTTGCTGTAATGTTGTGTTCTCCCTCTATGGGAATTAAAGGATATTCTTCACATTCTGGAATAGTGCAGTATTGCAAAAGAGCAAGCTTTATGACCTCTCTTCAGGTTCCAGTCTCAGGTTTTTCAGTGCTGGGTAGGAAGCCACCAGCTGACCAAAACCGGTGATTGACTGAGGGCAAAAAGGATTGTGTGTGGTGGACAGGAAAGAAAATTCTTGCATTGGAGGGGAGCTGTAGTGCCTCCCAAAACTTTTTCCTGTTGAGTACTACATACTGAATGCTCTAGAGCAGTGTTTCACAATTTTATTTGGCCATGGAACCCTTTTCAGAATTTCAAGGAACCCCTAGGTTTGTCAAGCAAAAAAAAAAAAAAAAAAAAAAAAAATCCCCACCAATGCATGAAAATCACATTCCTTCCCAAGACCCCCCACTCCTTCCTTGAGGCCCCATCGTCTCTGTTCCCCTCCTATCCATCACTTGCTATCGGCAGCCCTTATACGCTCTCACTGGGTTGAGACAGGAGATGTGGGCTTTGGGGTGGGAATGAGGGATTTGGGTGTGGGAAGGAGTGCAAGCTCTGGGAGGGAATTTGGATGCAGAAGAAGGGGATCCTGGCTCGGGGAGGGGGCTCCAAGCTGGGGAGTGTTGGGCTCAGGTGGAAGGTTGGGGTGCTGAGCAAGCCACAGGCTTGTGGATGTGAGGGTGCAGGAGTTAGGGTTGGATCTGTGAAGGGCTCAGGGCAAGGAGTTTGTGAGTATGATGGGCTCAGGACATAAAGTTGTGATGTGTGGATAGTACAGGAGTGTTGTGGCAGAAGACTGGGGATGTGGGGGTGCAGGAGTTTGGGGATGTAAGGCTCAGGACAGGGGGTTCCAGTGTATGATAGGCTCAGATTTGGGGTCAGGTGGTGCAGGAGTGTTATGATGCTGCAGTGAGATGGGGGTTTGGCCCCAATTGGGGGCTTGTTGTCCGTGCTTCATTTTGAAATAAAATGTGTCATACTCAAAAGGTTTTAGCATTGTCTTTATTTATGAGAGGGGAGGGGAACCTGTTTTGAGTCAAGGGACACTGACCCACAGAAAAGTCAGTTGGGGCCACACAAGTGAATGCAAAAAAAAAAAACCCTCCAAAACCCCCAAGCCTCACTAATGTGGTCCCAGCTGTGCTGGTGGGGCCGGGGACAGGGTGCTAGTGGGTGCTGGGGCCAGGGAGAGGGTGCTGCTGGGTGCTGGGGTGAGTGGCAGGATGCTGGCACAGGTGGTGGGGTGCTGGGGCAGGATGCTGGGGCAGGGTGCTGGGGTCAGGAACATGGTCTTCCTGGGCACTGGGGTGGATGGCAGGGTGCTGGGACAAGGAACAGGGTGGTGCTGGTGCAGGTGGCAGAGTGCTGGGGCCAGCAACAGGGCGCTGCTGGGTGCTGGGGACAGTGCTGGTGGGGGCAGGGGACAGTGTACTCGTGGTGGGGATCTGGGCAGAGGACAGGGGCAGCTGGGACCAGTACCTGGCAATCCTGCAACACCTCTGGGTTCCAGGAAGTGTGTGACTGCACTTCCCCTCCCCAATAGCTAGTGTGTGCACTGCCTGAACAGCAGGGGCTGTTGCACCCCAGCAACTTACTTCTGTGATGCCGTCCTGCAGGGTGGGGGAGGGTGCGGGGGGTCCCAGGGCAGAGCGTGCTGCCTGTACAGTTGGAACTGTGCAGCCCCGGGTCTCCTGACCTGCCCCTCTTCTCCCCAACGCAGAAAGGCCACGGAACTAAGTTGCTGGGTGCCACAGACCCGGCTGTTCAGGCAGCACGAGCCGGCTCCTTTGGGGAGGGGAAGTGCTTTGCTCCCCGCTGTGGGTCACGTGGGGTCACTCCTGTCCGGCACCCCCCTAGTGTGCTGGCCGGGAGCAACTGTTCCCCTCTGCCCCTGCCATGCTTATGCCTCTGCGTCGCCAGGGAGGAATGGGAAACAAGTGTGCTGTTTCTTTAAGAAGCTGGCTAGCCGGCGCGCTCTCTTCCAGAGGGGCGGGGGAGTGCCAGCTCCTTGCGGAACCCCAGGGTTCCATGGATCACCAATTGGGAAACACTGCTCTAGAGCCACGGCTGTACTTCATATTTAATGTTTTGGTGTGAGTATGATCCTGTTTAACTTCTGTGCCGGGAACATAATGGAGCAAGTAATTAAGGAATTTATCTGCAAACAACTAGAAGACAATAAGGTGATAGGTAACAGCCAGCATGGATTTGTAAAGAACTAATCATGTCAAACCAATCTGATAGCTTTCTTTGATAGGATAACAAGTCTTGTGGATAAAGGAGAAACGGTGGACATGGTATACCTAGACTTTAGTAAAGCATTTGATATAGTCTCGCATGACTTTCTTATCAATAAACTAGGGAAATACAACCTAGATGGGGCTGCTATAAGGTGGGTGCATAACTGGCTGAATAATCATTCTTAGAGAGTACTTATTAACAGTGGACAGTCATGCTGGAAGGGCATAACAAGTGGGATTCCGCAGGGGTCTGTTTGGAGACCGGTTCTGTTCAACATCTTCAACGATTTAGATATTGGCATAGAGAGTATGCTTATTAAGTTTGCAGCTGACACCAACCTGGGAGGGGGGTTGCAAGTGCTTTGGAGGATAGGAAGATAATTCAAAATGATCTGGACAAACTGGAGAAATGGTCTGAAGTTTAATAAGGACAAATGCAAAGTACTCCACATTATTATTAGGAAGGAATAATCCGTTTCACACATACAGAATGGGAAGCAACTGTCTAGAAAGGAGTACTACAGAAAGGGAACTAGGGTCATAGTGGACCACAAGCTAAATATGAGACAACAGTGTGATACTGTTGCAAAAAAAGCAAACGTGATTCTGGGATGCATTAACAGGAGTGTTGTGAGCAAGACACAAGAAGTGATTCTTTTGCTCTACCCTTTGCTGATTAGGTCTTAATTAGAGTATTGTATCCAGTTCTGGGCACCACGTTTCAAGAAAGATGTGGAGAGATTGGAGAAGGTCCAAAGAAGAGCAACAAAAATGATTAAAGGTCTAGAGAACATGAGCTATGAAGGAAGACTGAAAGAATTGGGTTTGTTTAGTTTAGAAAACAGAAGACTGAAAGGGCACATAATAGCAGTTTTCAAGTATCTAAAAGGGTGTTACAAAGAAGAGGGAGGAAAAAATGTTCTCCTTGGCCTCTGATGTTAGGACAAGAAGCAATGGGCTTAAATTGCAGCAAAGGAGGTTTAGGTTGGACATAGGAAAAACTTCCTAACTGTCAGTGTAGTTAAACGGTTGAATAATTTGCCTAGGGAGGTTGTGGAATTTGTCACTGGAGATATTTCAGAGCAGCTTGGATAGACCTCTATCAGAGATGATCTAGACGGTGCTTGGTCCTGCCATGAGAGACTGGACTAGATGATCTCTTGAGGTCTCTTCCAGTTCTAGTATTCTGTGATTCTTTTATTAATAACCACTCTTGTTAAGTAGCTGACTCCTTATTGTTCAAGCGAAAAACATCAAGATGTTTTTTGGAGATGGGCAAATTTCATTGTGAATTATGGTTATTGTGCTGATGCATAAAATTAGGGCTGGCTGCTAGTCTCAATCAGCAGTGGAACTCCTGATATTGTTGCACAAAGGTCAAACGTGACTTGTCTTTAGTAACCTTTTCATTATTGTTGTAAGTCTTGTTCCCCATCACCTAACGGGAAAACATTCCCACTCACAGCTTCCACTATTTCTGTCTTTCTCTCTGATTTGCCACAAAAAACCTAATGGGAGGTAAAAGGTATTAGCTAATGACTATAAAACTGGTACTATGTGAGGGAACTACAGGTTCCTTCACTTCCTATCCTAAACTTCTGTTTGACATTGCTGTGACAAGTACATTGTTAAAGAATGCTGTTTCATTAACTTATGGCAATTTCTAAGTGAAGGATTTACAAATACTTACACTCTTGCAAAAATTTTGTTTTGCAGTCCTGGAAGGAAACGAGATTTTTCCCCAGTCCCTTGGAGCCAGTACTTTGAATCTATGGAAGATGTTGTTGTTGAAAATGAAAATGGCAAGGATATATCCTTTTTTTCTTCTAGACTGAATTCTTCGTGATCTCAAGGAGCTGGTGGTATTATGTAGTTTGGAGCTTATCAGGAATTCTTTTACTTTTTTTGATTGTTCCATCTATAACTCTACTGACCCAGGCAACGCCTATGTGCTAACAATTAGGTTGCAGAGGGAAAATAACTAGAAAGGTTGGATTCTTGGTATTGCTTTCTCACCTGTGTTAATATTTGTTCATTCAAAACCAGTGTCATAAGAACATACCTAGATAATAGTGTGTTTAATACACTAGCCTTTTTCCTCTGAAGATGTGAGATCAAATTCTATCTCTGACATACACGTGTGCATACTCACATCCACACACACACACTCACGCACACAAGTTGACTGTCAGTTTAGTTCACGTTCCTGGAATAGCCACTCTTCTAGTGAGGATTTGTCAACATCGCCCAAGAACCCCCAATTTTTGGTGCAGTTATGGTCTGTTCAATCCAGAGCATGACAGGGATAACACAAGGAGCTGCAGGCAGGACTAAGGCTCATTGGCACCCATACAGAGATGAGAGAGGTTTCACTAACACCATGTTCACTAAGGAAAAACATCTTTCTGCCATGAAAGAAACCAAGCTCCTCTTACTCATTACCTGGGATGAGTGATGCCTTTTAGTGATGTACCACTAGCTGCAAGTTAATTGGGAATGGGGGAGTTTGGCAGAGTCGCAGACATTCTAACCCAGCAAGATAGGTAGAGATAATACAGACCGTATATCTGAGCAGCCACATACTCACACCATCCCTTGAAGAACATCCTGACATGTTAGCTGGTATCTTCCTCCTCCTCAGGGGCCATCATTCTGTACAAACCTCCTAAAGCTGAACAGAAAGTAGAATTGGATCTTTTTTTGTGTAAGTAAGTAGCAAAAAAGTGCTGACAATTTTGTATGTGCTGGGAAGGGTCTGTGAGGTGTCTTAATAGCTTGTTTCTCATAATTGTATTAAGAAACATTGTCCTTAACTGTTCATACACTTTTCGAATTTATAAAAGTGGATCGGAGGGCCCTGTCTTACTTTTGTTGCATGGAGGAGGCCATTCTGCTCTCTCCTGGGCTGTGTTCACTGTAAGTTGATGGAAGTAGAACTATTTACGTACAATTGTTGTGTCTTCCACCCCTGAATAACTTGAAAATATGAAACCCTGCTAATCATGCAAAAGATAATTCAGAAAGCTTTTCTTACCTTGTTATCGGCCTATGTAACTCATGCAGTTGGACACTTTACCCTGTTTAAATCTGATATGCTAGGATCTCGCTCAATCACAGTTAAACCATTTTTTCACCAGACTGATTCCACAAATAACGGGAAGATGTTATGGACAATCTAATGGAGAGAAATAATTCTAAGCCATTTTACTTGCACCTTCATCACACTGATGCTGCATTGATGATGCTACATTATAACCAGGCTTGAATATTAACTCAGAAAACCTCAGTGACTGAAACCCAACCTGATGTTGTGTCAAGGGGAGCAAGTTTCATGGCTTAACACTTTCCCCCTCCAACACTTTTTTTTTTTTTTAATATAAAGCCTACAGGGGATAAACTCAACCAATAGCAGCATGTATACTTGGAACCCTGACTTTTTAACCCAGCAACTTCAGTTGTGGATCTTGTGCCTGGTAGGTGGATCTCTATCTCTTGATCTAATCTAAGGGTTTTATAAGACAACTTTTACTGAGGCATCTGTGAACTACATAAAAACCTGAAACAGACCAGATACACACAGACACATGCAGTTTCACCAATGTATTCGTCCTCTTGTAGTTGACTATCACAGACAACTGGATATTATGAATAAAGGTCCACACATGTAATGGGAATGAACAAATGAACAGTTTACTGTACTCAGAAGCAAGCATTTCTCAAAGTCCCAAGATGATCACTGTAGAGTAAATCAGAGTTCATGCACCTAGCCGTAAATCATCTTATAATCATTGCTAAAAAGGGAGGTATTAGGTAGGGAGCCACACTGTGATTTGACAGGCAAGGTTAGTTCTTTTACATATATAGCCTCAGTTGACCCACATCTTGTCAAATAAAGTTTGACTTCAGATGTGGGGCAAGTGTTTTTCATTGAATTCTGTGTTACTACTTGCTTACTAAGCTGGGAGGGGTCGCAAGTGCTTTGGAGAATAGGATAATAATTCAAAATGATCTAGACCCGGGTAGGCAATCATTTTAGATGGAGGCGGGGGGACACTTCAGAAGTTAAAGTTGCCCTGGGAGGATGGGGCCAGGACCCTTTCATGCTTCCCCACCCACAGACACTGATTGGCCTTGGGGTGGTGGGAGCAGTGAAGTCTTTACCCCCACTCCCTCCAGAGAGAACTGCCAGCTTCTAGGTTCCTGAGCCCCTGGCAGCAGGAGGAGAGTCATGTGCTCCCCCTGCCCCGAGGTCAATCAGGTCTGGGGCGGGGGAAGTGAGTGAAGTATCTCGCTGTCTGTCCCCGCCCTGCAAGGGGCACTCGGCACTTAGTCAACCCTGGTGGTTGACTCTAAACACTGCGCACCCTGGCAGGGAAGGAGCCTTCACGTGCTCCCCTGTCCCCAGGCCATGATTGGCCTGGAGGTGGGGGAGTGGCAGGGCATCCACGGGCCAGATCAACCCGCTTGGCAGGCTGGATGTGGCCTGCAGAGGCCCTTTTGCCCACCCCTGATTTAGGCAAAGGGGAGAAATGGTCTGAGGTAAATAGGATGAAACTCAATAAGGACAAATGCAAAGTACTCCACTTAGGAAGGAATAATCCGTTGCATACAAAATGGGACATGACTATGTAGGAAGGAGTTCTGCAGAAAGGGACCTAGGGGTCATAGCTAAATAAGTCAACAATGTGACACTGTTCCAAAAAAAGGCAAACATGATTCTGGGATGCTTTAATAAGAGTGTTGTAAGCAAGACGCTAGGGGTATGTCTAGACTAGAGGGTGGTTTTTTTTTTTTTTTTTTTTTAAGGCCTTTTTTTGGAAAAACTTCACCTGCTTCTAGACTGCTGCCGTGTTCTTTCGAAATTAAATCGAAAGAACGCGGCAGTTTTTTCAACCACAGAAAACCTCATTTTACGAGGAATAACGCCTTTTTTCGAAAGTGCTCTTTCGAAAAAGGCGTTATTGAATAAACAGGGCTTTTTCAAAGAGAGCATCCAGACTGCCTGGGTGCTCTCTTCTTGCATGACTTGCTTTTGAAAGAAGTGGTTGCAGTCTAGATGCTCTTTTGAAAGAGGCTTTTTCGAAAGATTCTTTGAAAAAGCCTCTTTCAAAAGAGGCTTGTAGTCTAGACGTACCCACGAAGTAATTCTTCTGCTCTACTCTGCACTGATTAGGCCTCAGCTAGAGTAGTGTGTCCACTTCTGGGTGCCACACTTCAGGAAAGATGTGGAGAAATTGGAGAAGGTCCAGGGAAGAGCAACAGAAATGATTAAAGAATGACCTATGTTGGAAGGTTGAAAGAATTGTTTGCTTAGTCTGGAAAAGAGAAGACCCAGAGTACATGGTACTGCTTTCAAGTACCTAAAAGAGTGTTAAAGGAGGAGGGAGAAAAATTAATCTCTGATGGTAGGTTAAGGAGCAATAGGCTTAAGTTGCAGCAAAAGAGGTTTAGGTTGGATGTTAGAAAAAACTTCTCAACAGAGCGGTTGAGCACTTGAAAAAAATCTCTAATAATGGAGATACTACAACCTCTTGAGGCAATTTAAAGAGCAATTTAGATACACACCTGTCAGGCATGGTCAGATGGTGCTTGGTCCTGCCCTGAGTGCAAGGAGCTGAATTTGATGGCCTCTCGAGGTTCCTTCCAGTTCTATTCTATGATTATTCTATTCTTGTAGAACACTAGTCACTAGGATATGTGACTCACTAAGCCTATGCTAATTTAACACCACCATCGTGTATGAGCCACTTGCAAATTCTAAAGTTAAACTAGTTTTGGTTTTTTTTTAGAAAAGGGGGGGGGGGTTAAACACTAAAATCCAAATTCACACTTTTTTCTTAAGCCTTGAGTGAGATGGCCCTCTTAATTGCAATCAATTAATTCCATCCTTTCCTAAATTCTTCTTCTAATAACAGGTTTTTTAAAGTGCTCTCTGTTACACCATTATGTACAACTGATCTGGAATCATTCCACTAATTTCAGTAGAATAAATTCCAGACGTACACCACTATAACTTACAATATAGTCACTATCTAAGCAGTTACTAGACTTGGTAGTTAAATAGCATATAGGAGTCATGCTATTTCACTGTGCCCTAGACCCACAAAGCTGTGTAGCTGGAGAAGGAACTATGAAGACAATTAGTTCATTCCATTCTGCTGCCAATATCCGCTTGTTCTCAGTGTGTATTTTTTTTAATGAAAGTGTGTTCTAAACTGCTGTAAATAAAATTAATACAAGCAGACTCTACCTACCTATTTTTCTCTCTCTGCTCGTTGGTTTAACAACTTACAGGAAAATGTAATGGTCCCGGATGTGTTTGTTCTTGTCTCACCAAAGAATTTCTGTTCTGGTAAGTTACAGTCATGAGAGAACTTCCCTTATTATCACATCATTTAGATTACATTGTAATTTTTAGCAGGTGACCTCATGAACTGCTGGTTAAATTAATGCTTAGGTTTTTACCATTGGTGAACTAGGGTTCCAAGTAGATTTTAAATAGTCTAAAGTATGTTTCTGGTTGTAGTCATTCGCTGGGTTGTGGCTGCAACAATTATTTTGGAATTTGGAAAAGGAAACAAAAGGTAGTAATCAGAATGATGTAATTTTAATGGCCAGTATCTCATGACATGTGGGCTGAAATGAATGCTCTTACATCAAAGACAGAAAGGGATTCTCAGATCTGAATAGTATACAACATCCTTTTCTAGCCCTAGCGGGTATGAGATCCTGCCTTTAGTCCCTTGGTCCAGCAGAGTGGTTTTTTTTGGACTTGAAACATCAGGTCAGTGCAACTGTCACTCTGCCTGTCAAGTAGGTGGTGCTGTCTTGTTCTTTTAAGGGCCTTTCAGCAGATGTCACTGCTACCACTGTAATATGATTTCAATGATTAGCTTCCCAGCACAAAAATCTGTTTTTGAAGCCTTTTATTCAGCTCCGAATGCTACCTAATCAACACAATGTGTGAAATAACTTATGTAAATGTGGATGGCAAGAACAAGTAATGAGGCATGATCTTATTGCAGTCTGGTGTTACTTTATAAAGTATCATCATTTGTTAGTAATCCAAAGGAGGACAGAAATACTCAGTTTGGCATATTATAGTGTTACTGCAAAATTCCATTCTTTGAGTGAATTGAGACTGTACTGTAAAGCAGCTGCTCTATCTTCTTACCTTCTGTGAAGGCAGAACTAATTTTGGAACATATGGAGGTTTGGAAGGGGAAGTATCACTTCAATATGTGTAATACTATTGCTGCACTTCAGTTTTTAGAGATGTTGTAGAGTAAACTATACCCTAAGAAATTTGATTTATTTTCTTTCTGAGACATGGAATGGAAATGGGGAAAATATCCTTGGGAAACACTTGGGTGCTGGTGAAAAAGAGGTGCTTTTTAATTTACTAATTAAAGATCACATACACTAAATATTCTTGTTTCAACTTTCTCTCCATGGCTACTCTGTGCCTCTTGTCCTGTCTTGATTCAGCACTGTCACTGGGGTTTCTTTTTTTTTTTTTTTTTTTGGACACACTATCTTGTCTTTTGCATCTGTTGCAATGATTTATTTAATATTGTGAACCCCTTTCTTAGGTGAGGTGGGGCAGTTTGCAAACTGTATATCTTTGTCTCCTCTTACAGTCTGCGATCATTAACAGGATTCAGTGTAGGATTGTGGCTTTAGATCTCAGAAGTCATGGTAAGTAAATTAGACTTATAGTCAAATTCATGTTCCAATATATTTCTTATGTATGTTTTACATTTCTATTTGACTTTGAATTAGATTTAACTGAATTACCACATCAAAAAACTGAGTTTATAGGCTACTCTTGAAATAATCAAAGCATTGCTACATTATAAGTCATATGGGGCCCACAAAATTAAAGCTGGTGAGTGCTGTTGTGTATCATATACAAGTGGAGATTCCATATCCTGTGTATCATGCTTCATCTTGATTCCTGGTACGTGATGGGATCAGTAGTCTTTGTGAGCCCAACTACCATGAGTATGTAGGCAGCCCTCTTAGTGGGAACCTAGGGATGATCCACAGTGTTAAATCACCAATCTATGGGCATAGTTTCCCACTTATGAACTACCATGTAATAAAGTGCGAAGCATTTTTATTAGCTAATTAAAACTTTAAAGATTAAGATGACTGTGAAGAGATAACATGCACACTCATCATTATTACATTAATTAGCTTGTTAATATATATAGATAACTTTTTTTATTATATCTGGGCTCATAGTTGCTACTATTTAAGTCCTGGGATTCTGAAGATTTTTAATCTGCTTTAATAGTGTCCTTTTAATTTAATTTGATTTTTTTTGTTTGTTTGTTGTTTTTTTACTTTGCAGGTGAAACAAAAGTTAGAAATCCTGAAGATCTGTCAGCAGAAACTATGTCAAAGTATGGATGTTTACATTCTCTTTAGCCATTTCAGACATTTCCAAATCCTTGTCTTTTCAAATGTTTGTTCTGTAATTCTTCTCAACTTTTTATCACCTTCAGTTTGCCTTGTATCAAGAGATCACACATGCCAATCATGTGAGGGGGTACTAGAACTTAAGTTGTGTTCCGCTTTTCATTCTGATTCATCCTTCTCTTAGATGCTCATAACTTTCTTTTCTTTTTGAGAAGTTTGAGCAGTATCAATTTAGCTGCAAGTTGAAATCATATTTCCAACAGTTGATGCTAGATATTTCAAACTAGACTTGTTCTGTAGAGCTCACTGAAATGTAAAGCTGGTGAGGAGATTTCCCTTTGATTTAAAAATCATGAACATTTGAAGCTGGTAATGCAGTGGACCCATATCAGAATCTTTCTCCCTTTTTTTTTTTTTTAATTTTATTTTTTAAAGAACTCTCTGTTAAAACCCATCTGTAATTTAGCAGTGTTTTAACTCACTTTTTTAAAATCCCACAATTCTTTCCATAGAAAAATTAATGTAACATCAAAACTAGCTGCTAAATTTGAATTTGTACTGTGCTGTTAACTCAGCCACTTAGATCATATATAGTACTAGAAGTCTTCCAGCTGCTCTCTGGGGCATGGTGGGTCCCTGGGGCACTTGCTTCCTCCCTGTGGTCATTCATGAGTATAACTGTCCCTTCTATCACACCTCTCCCTTTCCGTTTGATGCAAAACGTTCATGTTTCATAAACCATCCCATTGTCCTGGCACAACCAGACCCTGGCCTTGCTTTAAGTTATGATCAGAGGAAGCCGCACACCGAATTTGGTTGTCCTAGCTCTTACCATTTAGGCGGAGTTCTTGAACAAAGAGACTCATGGACAGACACACGCACGTGCACAAACTCTCTAAAATATATAGTAGATAATAACCTTTCATTTTTGTTGTTAGATGCAAACTTTGATGTAGAGCTATTTATAACTGTACTATCAAGATACATATTAGGCATTGTGACTGATTTAATATTGCAGGAATGGACTGATCTTATGGAATGTCCTGTTTTGTTTTGTGGCGGGATACTTAATTTTTCATCTTGAATGTGGAATTTACCCTATTAGTACTGTATTTCATGTTTGTAAGGATGGATGTGACAGCGTGATTTCTCCACTTGCACAGTGCCTCCTTTACCAGTCTTAATCTACTGTGACTGTCTCCATCCCTAGATCCACCTTCTCCACTGCACTTCAGCTCCCTTCTCCCATGACTGTCCTAAGCCCAGCCTTCACTGCCCCCAGGAGTCATTTCTTTGCTTATAAATGCCTCTGAGGCCTACTCTACACTACCACAGGCCAACGGTGTGAATAATGTAGCTGAGGTAGATGTACTAAAATCTACTTACTGCAGTAAATCGACCGCTGATGCTCTTCTGTCGACTCCCCCTATGTTTCTTGTTCTGGTGGAGTACCAGAGTTGACAGGAGAGGGCTTGGTGGTCCATTTATCGCGTCTATACTTGACATGGAGAAAGCTGTAGAGAAATTGGAGAAGGTCCAGAGAAGAGCAACAAGAATGATTAAAGGTCTAGAGAGCATGACCTATGAAGGAAGACTGAAAGAATTGGGCTTGTTTAGTTTGGAAAGGAAAGACTGAGGGGGGACATGATAGCACTTTTCAGGTATTTAAAAGGGTGTCACAAGGAGGAGGGAGAAAAATTGTTCTCCTTAGCCTCTGAGGATAGGACAAGAAGCAATGGGCTTTAAACTGCAGCAAGGGAGATTTAGGTTGGACATCAGGAAAAACTTCCTAACTGTCAGGGTGGTTAAACACTGGAATAAATTTCCTAGGGAGGTTGTGGAATCTCCATCTCTGGAGATATTTAAGAGCAGGTTAGATTACCATCTGACCATCCCTGATAGATGACTCTGGGTCCTTCCAGGAAGGCAGGGGACTGGATTCGATGACCTCTCGAGGTCCCTTCCAGTTCTAGTGTTCTTTGATTCTATGACCTCTGTTGGATCGATTGGTGCCCTTCAATCTGGCAGGTAGTAAAGACGTAAGCTAAGAAGAGAATTAGCCAGTATAATTCCTTCCTTCATTCTCACTCTTGCTTCTCCTGATCTTCTATTCTGCCTCTCAACTTTCCTCTCTCCCAAGATCTTACCAGTTTTGCCAAGGAGGGACAAAGTGACTTTATTTTCTCCATTACTTGCTGTGACAATACACTTTTGGGGCCAGATCCAAAGCTGGTGTAAATTGGTGTAGTGCCAGTGAAGCCACACTGATTTACACCAGCCCCAGGGGCTGGCTCTTGTATTACTCGACTCACTATAGGATCTACAATAGTAATAGAGATGTAGCTGTGTTAGTCTGGTCTTGCTGAAACAAAAGACAGGACTATGCAGCACTTTAAAGACTAACAAGATGGTTTATTAGGTGATGAGCTTTCACCTAATAAACCATCTTGTTAGTCTTTAAAGTGCTGCATAGTCCTGTCTTTTGTTTCTATAGGATCTACGTGCACCTTGCATAGCTTAATATGGGGGAAAACCTTTCCATTGTTATTTCAGTCTGTATTTTAAATAACACTTACCCATCCTGATGAGGGTCAGTTTTCTTTGCCTTGAAAAAACTCCTTTTCTGTACCCATCCCTCACCCTTGGGTGAAGGTTGAGTGTGACTCATGCCCAGTTTGAAACCACTCCATCGAGAAATGGTGTCCTGCACAGAATGAGACTTTCAAGCCTGGTGAGAGCTGCTTAATCAAATTACAGTGACCCGCTTTTGAATGCAAACCCTTCTTCATGACCAGCTGTGAGCAAAGCAATTACCTCCCACTAAAAATACTATGTAATGCCCGCATTTAGTGCACAAAGATTCTCCTAGCTGCTATAATCAACTCGTGAAGGTTAGAGAGTCCTTCATACAAACAGACCTGCTTGGCTTGTTCCAGGGAGGCCATCTGTGAAATAGCGTTTGACTCACTGTGTGCTGTTTTGCTGCTTTTCGTAGCGTGGCAGCTCCTGAGGTGTGTGTTGGTGTCCTGAGGAGCTGCCATATGCAATGATCATTTTTCAGATCTGGAGCAGCACTAATATGGGACCAAACAAATCGGCAGCTTTTCATTTTAACCCTTTCTGCCCTCCTAATGAGAGATTTGAAAGCTATTTACAGTTTGTCTCTAACCTGGAGCCTTTTCAGATTCATAAATCATCTGGCATCTTCAAAAGAAACAGTTAAAAATCAGATATTTAAGTAATTTCTTTAGCTGTTGATACCTTACATTATTCTTTACCACTGATGCAATGTGTGCCATTTTTTCTAATTTCTCGGCTTGGATAGAGAAAACAAGTTAGTCAGTCTTGGTTTGTGACTCCCATACGCTGGGCACAATGCCCTTTGTGTTTCTGGCACCTACGGTGAAGTCTTATGCATTTTTAATTGGCTATCCCTCAAACTACTTACTATTCTCTTTCCAACAGAGTTCAGTTCTTTATTAATGATGGATATATTACACTCTAGGGTGTTTAGGTACAGCAGTGATGAGAGTGGTATAAGAAATTGAATATAACAATATGCTTGGTGCTTTGTCTTCAGTCCATAATGTCCTTGCCCTCTTCTTTTGCCAGAGATGTTGGAAACGTGGTTGAAGCTATGTACGGGGACCTCCCTCCTCCAATCATGCTGATTGGGCACAGTATGGGCGGGGCCATTGCAGTGCACACAGCAGCGTCCAATTTGGTACCCAGTTTATTGGGTCTTTGCATGATTGATGTCGTGGAAGGTAAGGTTCTTTTGTTTGTTTGTTTTTTAATGTCCTTGGATAGTATTGCCTGATAAGTTTGTTCTTCTCCTCTTCAATTAGCGTTGTTGGCAATGTGAGGGCTTCTTCGGTTGTGTTAACCATATGTAGGTTTCTCTTCTCTCTAATGGACATGCCAGCTATTGTATCGTCTAGTTAGCATCTTAGCCTTGGTTTTCCCAGCTGGGCTTTTCCATTTGTTTTCATTTGTTGTGATTGCAGTGTGGCATCCATTCTTATACTCAGGACCAAAATGGGCGGAGAGTGTTTTATTGACCCATATAATACTGCCACCACTGCTCTCTGCTGCCTGAAATATCAGACCTGTCCAGATATGACATGTTAACCCTATAATGGCAGTAGCACACAGATCAATACAAGCCCTGTTACAATTAATGAAGGGTTTGCTGATGGATTGATGGTAATTTTAGAAAACTTGTAAGCTATTAAAATGTGGATGTTCAAAAGTTTCAGTGTGTCAGTCTGTAATAGAAAAACCTTAAAAAACAATAAATAGTCCTGCAGCACCTTAGGGACTAACAAAAAATGTAGATGGTAGTATCTACATTTTTTTTTTTGTTAGTCTCTAAGGTGCTGCAGGACTATTCGTTGTTTTTTAAAATGTGGATGAGGGAAGCAAAGAGAATACAGATTTGCTGACCTGGAAACCAGTTTTTTTTAAAAACTGAAAGCTGGTTTGAGCAGCTGTGTATAGTTCACAACTGTCGTGCTGTTAACCAACTTGTCTTAAATCCTGAAATTTGCCTCAGTTCTCTCCCCCACACAAAGGGGGGCCAACAGCCTCCATAGGCCCCTGGACAAGTTGTGTGTCAGGGATTGGGGGGGGGGGTTCCATGCTTCTGGAAGGGGAAGGGGGAGGGGGAAGGAGAGGCCTCAGACGGAAGAGATGGGGCCAGGAGCAGGCAGCCCTCGGCACAGCTCTCCAACAGTGATTTAAAGGGCTGAGAGCTCCAGCCGCTGGCGCAGTAGGGATGGTGGCAGCAAGGAGCCCCAGGCCCCTTTGAATCGCCAAGCCCCGGGGCAGCTGCCCTCTTTGCCGCTCCTTCCTCCCTTCCCCTTGCCCCGGTTAGCAGGCCTGCTCACGCAGTTCACACTATTATAGAGAGAGATCTTTGAGAACTGCTGCAAGGACATTGTCAGATGTTGGGTTCATTTAATTCAAAACATTTGTTTTAGGCACAGCCATGGACGCATTGAACAGCATGCAGAACTTCTTACGGAGTCGTCCCAAAACATTCAAGTCAATTGAAAATGCAATTGAATGGAGGTAAAATGTGCAAGTTTGTGTACTCTTCAAAAATCTGCATTGTATTGGTAATTCTGCAATTACTTTCGGAGGAAATTTGGTCTAGTGCTTAAGGCATTTAATTGGCAGGCCAGAGACCTGAATTCTGTTCTGGGCTCATATTATTACTGGACCTGTTAAATATTGAATGATAATAGATTAACGTATGCAGTTGATCCATGATGTTTGACAACTTTGATTCCCCCTTTTTCCCTTTTTTTTTCCTAGTGTAAAAAGTGGACAGATAAGAAATCTCGAATCAGCCAGAGTGTCTATGGTTGGCCAAATCAAACAGTAAGTTCTGTTTTCTTAAACCTTCTTACTTGTTTTAAGATCCCAAATTGGTAACCCTGCATAGGTCTACATTTAAAAATAAATAAATCTTCTAGCAGATGTGAACTCCTTCTTTTATACCTGCCAAGGCAGATCACAGTAGGCTGGAAAATATTATTAAACCACTTACAGACATCAGCGTTCCTAGGGTTAGGTACGTGACAGTCAAAATTTTTCTTGGATAGAAGGTAATTACCCCTCAAGGATCATATTTTTTTACATGCAAAATCCGTTTATACATGCAAGTGATAGAGTACAAAACAACGGGCATGCAGTGGTCCATGCGAAGATGTGCTCACACAAATAACTAGCTTGATGCCCTTTCAGAAATTTAACCCCTAAATTCCTGCTGCCAGTTGAACTGGGTATAGTGTTTTTCATGTGCTGTGCTGCTGCTGCTGCTGCTGCGGTGGTGGTGTTAAATAGCTCTTCGTTCACCCCAACGGCAGTGGAGTTGAGTGGTGATTAAAGGAATTTGTCTGTCGCATTGTAATCTTATACAACACCATGATGCTTGCCAACAGCATCCAGGTATTTTATATTCTATAGCGTTGTCATGAAAAAACTAATTTTGCTCCTTTGACCTGGACTTTCCCTTTCTTGATGTGGTAGAGCCTCAGATCAGCCAGTCTCTCTTGAGAAATCCAGTTGCATCCTACACGTGCAGGTGATCTCTCTTACAATGTTTAAGATGTTGCTTTTCACAATGGAAAAAGAAATCAATTTCCAGTCCTGTTTTACCAGGTGTGAAGAGGCTGCTAGTCCAGAGGCCCCTAAAGCTATAGTGGAAGGGATTATTGAAGAGGAAGAGGAGGAGGAGGAAGAGGACGAGGACTATGAAGGAAGGGGATCTGTTAACAAACGGAAGAAGGAAGATGATACAGAGGTGGGGAGTTTTATTGTGTTCTGATGGTGCTAATGTCTCTTCAGCTCAAGGGTATCTGGAGATGTACAAGGCGAAAGAGGGCCACCATGCAGCCCGCAAAGGAGATATTTCCATGGAGCTAGGTGCCTGTAAGGCAGCATGTAAAAGTTCTCCTGGGAGGGAGGAGCTAGCAATTTGTGCAGCTCTCATTCAGTGCCTTTGTGTAAACAGGAGTAACTGCTTTCGTCTCAGGCTGCTGACTACCTGGTGAGTTGTAACTTGAAAATGTTTTTAGATGTCCATGAACTGACCCAGTGTACATGGCCCAGAAGAGAACTACTTTCCTGAGCAAGGAGAGCTCCTAAATGGCTCCAGTGAGTCTCTGTCTTCTAGGTCCCTACACTGTTTCATTTCAGTTTTTGCTGGATGGCATAGACCATGTGTCCTAACCGTCCTATTCCCCCAAGTTACTCTGTTAGTGCACAGTGCAAAACTGCATCTTGCCCAAGCTTTACTGAAGGGCAAGTCCAGACATGTTGACGGCGTGTGCGTTTTTAATTCAGTGAAAGGTGGCAGATGGACAGTCCTGGAAATTGGAGGTCTCTCGGGATCAATACAGCAGGTGCAGAATTCTGTCCCATTTCCCCATTAAATTAGTGAGATGTGGAGCAAGCACATTTTAAGATTAAGAGAATAATCCAGGCTTCGTGAATAAGGTTGCCTAGTTAGCTCCACATGTGGGGGACAAACTGACATTAGAGCAGGGGTCTCAAACTCACGGCCCATGGGCCATCTATGGCCCAAGCCGTTCCATGCTCCAGCCTGGAGTCCATCCCCATCCCCCAAGCCCAGCCACTCTGCCCCCACCCTGCATCTTCTCATCCTTGCGCCTTCTCCCCCACCATTGCACCCTTTCCCCCAAGCTAGCAGCCAGAAGCCACTCTAGCCCCACTGAACTGCTGGTGGTGGCAGTGGAGCCCCTGGGGCATTTGGAGGCAGCAGACGGGGCTGGGAGGTGCATGGTGGGGGGCAAGTAGAGCCAGGAGATGTGGGGGGAGGGAGGAACATTCAGAGATCCCCACCCCCATGTACTGCGGCTAGAGGAGGTGCCCACTGGTCTGTTAGGAGGATTTGAGGACTAGCACTGGCCCTATAGTAAATTGAGCTTGAGATCCCTGCATTAGAGTCAACTGCTGGCTTAATTCTGGGCTTTTACTTTATCTTCCAGGTGGCCCTTTGTTGGGTTTATTCTATGCTGGCTGTTTCAGTTGAACACTAACGCTGAGCTCTGTCTCCCTGTAGACAAAGAAGGAACATCTGTATACATGGCGAATCGAACTGGCGAAAACAGAAAAGTATTGGGATGGGTGGTTTAGGGGCTTATCCAACCTCTTCCTCGGTTGTCCGACTCCAAAGCTGCTGCTTTTAGCGGGTAGGTGTTTTGTTTTTTGTTTTTGTTTCTCTTTAGTTATTGCTGCCATTCACTTGGATTACATTCCGCCTGTACTTTAGAGGAGAGAAGGGCAAACCTGTGGCGAAGATACGGGTCTGGAAATAATGTGTCTGGCTTCTATCCTGGCCCTTCTATGTATTTTGAGAGACTTTCCCATTTCCTTCTCTGCAACATCCACAGTGTGTATTGTGATCCTAGAGGCTCGGACCCACTGTGGACTATTGCTTAGCAGTTTGACGGCTGTTGCAGCTGTAGAATTGAGCTAATGTTCTGCTAGGAACAGGTTTGAGACCCGAGCCACCCAACAGGAATAATCACTTAGTTATTGCAGACCTGTGTTGGATTTGAACTTGTGAATATGAAAGGATCACTTTTCCATGACCAATCTGTATTGCCAGCCAATAGCCTATGATGGGGACCATTAGGAGTCTCTGCTAGCTGAGTGCTATTTAAAGACATCTGGAAGGATGGATGCATGAATATTCCTTCATATTTTTTTCCAATGATCCTCTTCTGTCACTGCTCCAGATGTGCAGCAGCAAAACCATCTAGTGGGCTGTGAGATGTTGTTTCTATTCCATTTTTCACATCAAACATCTTTTTGCAAAGACTTAGCAGGGCCTGACTAGACACTCTCTCCCAGCTTCTCCCCAACACCTCTGTTTACTTTATTTTAGGTGTTGACAGGCTGGATAAAGATCTAACAATTGGACAGATGCAAGGTAAATATTTAATACTCTGGGATTTCGTGCACTTTCAGATGGTAGCTCACATTGCGGAGGGTGAAAGCGAGCTGGAGAAGAAGGCTGAAGTGGTCCTGGCTGGGGCAATCTATATTGAGACCAGTACTAGATAATTTAGTTAATCCACAGAGTAACCATGTGATCCCTTGTCTGATTCTGTGTTAATGGAAGCTAAAGGAGTTAGGAGACCTGGCTGTGGTAGTGCTTTTGTTCAGTCAGGTCTTAAATATTTCAGTGATGGGGCTTTGTCATGTCTTGTGGGGAATCATTCTATGATCCCAGTCTTCCCATAAGAAAGCTTTTCCTGATTTTCAGTCAGTTTTCTTTTAATTCCATCCCATTGCCTCTAGTTACACCACCTGGTGCCACCTGAAATAATCTCCCTTTCTTGTGCTGACAGACCCTTTAATAATGCTTGAGACACAAGGGGGGAAGTAATATCTTCTCTCTGACTACCTTCTGTTGGTGAAAGAGACGAGCTTTCGAGCTTATGATCTGAAGAAAAGCTCCGTGTAAGCTCGAAAACTTGTATCTCGCCAACAGAAGTTGGTCCAGTAAAAGATATTCCCTCACCCACCTTGTCTGTATAATGTCCTGGGACTGATGCAGCTACAACAGCAACCTCTAATAATGCTTCACAGTTACATTAACAGCTCTCCACTTCTAGGCCTCATCACTGATTTATCTGGAAATCAGATATTGGAAGGGAACATGGGTCATTGGGTAAAGGTCCCAGCATGGTAGGTCTGACAGGAAGATGGGATGGCATTTAGTGCAAAGCTCTCAGAAATCAAGGATTAGGAAGATAATGAATGGGCATGGCTATAGTTACTTGTGCAGAAGCGCTGAATTAAGAAGGCAAGTTCTTGCCTTCTGCTGAAGCTTTGTGCTCTGCATATCCTGCTGTTTGACATCTGGTGTCACGCAGCTTCCCGAGTCCCTGCCAGCTAGATACTTCAGTCAGGGTCATTTTATAAAGAGTTTCAGACCTTTAGCAGAAGTGGCCATACAAGTGTAGAGTAATTTTGCACCTTTACAAGTTCAGTCCCTGCTTTGAGTCTTTATAGAGAATTGGCTTCTGCCATCACATGAACGTGTGCCCAAGTCATGGCCAGGGTGGGACACGTTTGCTCTAACAACAGCTGCACTGACTGTTTCGTCTGCAGGGAAGTTCCAGATGCAAGTCCTCCCTCAGTGTGGCCATGCAGTCCACGAAGATGCTCCAGACAAGGTGAGCCACAAAGCGAGGCAGGCTTTGATTGCAGCTCTTTTACCAGTTAGTTGCAAAATTGGTCCGTTGCTGATATGAAGCTGAGGGCAAACACCACACCTTATAAGGATCCCTGGTTACTAATAGAGCAGATGGGACTAAATCATATCCTTGAAGCTGGCTTGAGAGCCTGGACTGGACAGGACATTAGCCTGCTTGTGGTGACACAGGTCCCACCTATGTTACAGCTGTAACTGTCAGGAGTCAGCGGTGGTATATAACTGACTCAATGACACAGTTGTGATGATGTGGCTTCATCATAGGATTTTCCATCCTAAACGTCTCTTAGTTTACCTCAGCTTTTCCCTTCCCCCTCCAGCTTTCAGTGAGAGGAGCTGCTTTTATGGAGGAGTATTGACTTATTAAAACTGTAGTTAAAATTTAGGAGACATCACATAAACACCATTGTAGCAGTTTGTTTTGACAAACAAAACTTTAGTATCTCATTTAAGCTAGTGCACCAGTAAATAAAATGGTACTGTGGTGTAACGGACTGAGCACATGTCTCTAAAAGAACTGAGTTCTTATCTCAGCTCTACTAGTGACTGTTTGTTTGGCTTTGAGTCACTTAGCCATTCTGTGCCTCAGTTTACCCCCTTGTAAAATGTAGACACTGTATTTTTACTCAGCACAATCAGGTGTATAGAAGAAAAGTTATTTGTAAAGCATGATACAAGTAATTTGCCGCCCTGAACTAATTCTTAAAGGGATACCAACTTAAATCACAATTGTCTCATTTTTATTACCCACTATAGTACAGTCCTAATAGTGACTGTAACTGAAGGAGGTGATTTTTTTTTTTTCAAGTGTGTACTTAATGTTTGGCCGGTTTCACTGTGTCCTTGGTATTATATAGACATTTAGCCCCCTTGTCAGAAATTTCACATGGGGCAGGGGGGAAGAATGTTTAACAAATGGGAAGGGAAGATGTAGTACTTTGAATTACTTTACAGTTTGAAACTGAGTAGGCTTCAGGTTGTGTCCCTTTAAACTCTTGATTCCTTCTTCCCTCCCACTTCAGGTTGCTGAAGCTGTTGCAACTTTCTTGATCCGTCACAGGTTTACAGAACCAATTGGTGGATTTCAGTGGTAAGGATCTCCGGTGCTAGGGCTGCATGATCCTCCTCCCATCCCCTGTTGGAAGACATGCATTCATGGTGTGGGGAGAGATGAGTAGTATAACAAGTGGTTGGGTGGAAAGGGAAGTAAGGATCCGCTTGGAGCTTTACTGTAACATTACAAGCAGCATGTAAACGCGCAGCCTAGATCACAGGCAGTCTTGTGTTTCATGTTCAGTGTGTAAAGATTTCAGTCTCTAAACTTCTTTATATTCCAGTTTACTAATTGTGGGATTAAAACACTCAGTCTTGAGGGAAGAGAAGTCATGGGCCTGACCTAGCTGATTTCTTCTTTGTAATGGGAATCCTTATCCCAGTTGAGGCAAAACTAACAGTTTCATTGAATTTTGTTGAATGGACCTAGTAGGGATGTCAACATGTAGTTGAGTACACAATTAACCGATAGGCCTAGGTTTATCAATTAATCTTATCAATCTCACACTCACACTCACACTCACTCACACACCCCCCACCTCTATATCAGAGGCAGCAAGGGTGGGGAGCGGAAGCCGGCTTTGAAGCCGGCTCCCCACGAGTACCAGATCTGCAAAGCTGCCTGCCCCCACCCCCGCTCTGCTGCCTCTGATAGAGAGGCAGTAGTGCGGAGGGTGAGGGGGGCAGGTGGGAGCTGATATGCGTGAGGCTCTGTGGGATGCTGGTGCACCCTCTGTCCACAGGGAGTTGGGAACCCCAACGGACAGGGGCTGGTGCCGCCCTGTGCTGCTGCTTCTCATACAGAGGCAGCAGCATGGGATGGCAGAGGGCTTCCCAAGAGTGGAACCAGGAGCACACTGGCTGCCGGCCCCACCCCAGCCACTGTGGACTATAGAATAGTCATATAACCAATAATACTTTGTGCAGTTACACGACTATTCAATTAATCGCTATCTAACATCCCTAGGACCTAGTCACTGTAAATAGCTTAGGACCAAAAATGGCCTCCCTCCAAGCTAGGCAATGTGGTGAACATCTTCCAAATTCTAAACATCACCGGGGCTGTTCTTGTGACCTGGAGCTCTGTGCCAGCATGTTTCCTCTCCCAAGAAACATTAGCAGGGATGTACTTCGAAAGCTGCCTACTTGGCCTCTCAACTCTCTCTGCTGGGTCACCCACAGTAGTCTAATGGAGTCCCCCGTCGGAATGAATTTCAGGAGCCAAAGCTCCTCTCTCGACGCTGTGGTGGTTGAGCCTAGATAATGTACAAGACCTACCTGAGGTAAATGGAATGAGCCCTGCAGGCTGCTGCGTGTGGACTCCCAGAGTCTCCTCTAGAATAACAAGGCCACACTGAACTAATGCCTTAACCTTATTGGTAGGGGGCTCTGAACTGCTGGACGCACATCCTGACCATCTGTCATTACAGATCTGCGAGAAGAGGAGGGTTAATCCTGGTGTTATGGGCTATTATTCTGCTGTCCCTAAATTCCCTCTGGAGATTTAATTGAAGAAAAACTTTGTTTCAGAAGTACTAGCTCAAAAAAGTTATCATTTTCCACTCCTGAAGTGCCAGCATTCTCAGGGGGACGTGGTAGAGTGACCCTATCCCGTGCCCTTTAGGGTGAAAAGCAGGATGAATGTAGACCAGTCAATATGACTCTGAAAGAAACCCGAGGAAAGGCTACAGGGTGTAGGGTGTGCTTTAAAGCAGTGGACGAGGGAGAAGTCCCCAGAGTAACGTTATGCTGCCTCTGAGTCCACAACAGGCTTTGGCAAGCTGTGCCGTTGCTGTGAGGATTGTAAGGCATTAGCTTGTTGCTGCTGCTTTCATGGTTGTGCTTGATGGCAGCTTCAAAATTGGTGTATCCAAGGGTTGGGCAGGTTGTTCTACCTACTGCGGTTTGCTGCTCTATGCCGTAGAGAGCAGGATAAAACTCTAGAACTAGTGAGAGCTCTGCATCTATATTCTGCCTGCAAGCACCTAATTGGGACATTGCCCACATAGACTTCACTTACATTCTAGATCATTTGTGTTTCGGCTCTATTGTCATTAGTGAGTTTCATTGGGTGGTGTGGAATTCAAGTCTGCAGAGGGTAATTGGGATTTAATGCACAATTATATTCTTCTCTCCCCTGCTAGCGTGTTTCCTGCTTGTTAATATCCTGATGTTCTCCAGCACTGAGTTCCATTGTAAATAAACTGCACCAGAGGCCACTGTGATGTATCCATATCCTTCTCATCCATCCACTTCTGCAGTGACAAGAAATTGGCATGAGATCTGTCCCATAGAACTGGTTTCTAGGAACTTCCTCGCCGGCAGGCAGCTCGCATCCCAGACCTTGTGACGCTCGTCAGTCTTTGACGCGGGCTCCTCTCTGCTGCCCCAAGGAGAGAGAGAGCCTGAAACCCCGAGTAGTAGAACGTCTCTCTTATCTCCATGAATCCTCAGGCTCTGTTGAACACAATCACTAAGGGGCTTTGGGCAGACCGGATTTCCCCAAAGGGCATTGCAGCAAATCTGAAGACGTCAGGATTTCTTCATGGAACGATATGGGAAATGCCATTCAATGGCTGCTTTTTTTTCCCCTGTAAATCTATGAAGAACCAGCTCTTTTTAAGTTTTTCATCTAACCAGGGCCATCCATATGATTTTTAGGGCCTGTAAATTGTGGGAGAGAGAACCAGCTGCACTATGAATTGCTTTCTCTTCCAGTTCCACTAAGGCCAGGGTTGGGAAAATGGCATCATAAGCGCCTTTGAAGGGTCCTCCCATTTCCTTGACAAATTCACTTCCCGGGTCTCTGCAGGAGAATAGTCTCCCCATTCAGACACTAAGTGGGCTGTGGCGTGGGGCCCTGCGCTTAAAGGGGAAGCCACAGTATCGCCAATAACATCATGATCTGTCACAAGCAGTCCAGTTGCCGTTCTCTGTTAGTGGAGTTTCTGCCTGCCTACTTCTGCACCTCTTGGCACTGCACACAAGAGAGCAGAGATTGTTACCCCAGGCGCCTGTGGGCGGAAACTAGACCGGACAGTGGATGGAATGCTGAGCTAGCTAGCAGTAGGGAGAGATTGGGGCTTGGAGGAATATTCCACCAGCAGTCTGGCCCTGGCCCAAGCAGTTGCTTGCCATGCATGTGTGAGGCCCTGCTTGGTGTATTGTGGGAAAGTCACTGTTCTGTATTTGCTTCTGAGCACTGATCAGCTTTGGGCTAGTGTAAATGCAGTAGCTGGGAGAGAGCTCCTTGAGGGCACAGACAAGCCCACAGAAAGGTCATGTATTCGATCTTTCTCATCTCCTATGAAATCCCCCACGAGAGCAATAGAACAGTTGCACTTGGAGCTATTTGCAACAGTTTATTGGTGTTCTTCAGCTAATAAAAATGGGTTGTTAGTCCTTAACCCTTTCATGTGAGTGGTGAAGTGACTTTGCAAGTTGTAACATAGCTCTGTTACTCACCTGGTCTTGGAGATATGATAGATGGTGGTGGATGTGTCCCACAACAGCCCCGGTAAATCCTTTACATTTGTGCTGTGCTGGTAGGCATGAGGGGGAAGTGGCACAAATAGCAGGGAAAGCCCAGTCATGCATAATGTTTACCCTAGGGGAGAACTACTGTTTTCGTCTTCTGTTTGAGTTACACATGTAAGTGCTGGACTCTTCAGCTGGGCCCTAGCTGCGTATTTCCCCTCCCCCTCACCCCCTTCTCCCTTCCTTCCACCAGAGTCTGAAACTGCCAGATTAGAAACAAGAATTTGCAATTCCCTATGAGTTCTGCGTCCATCCAGCGCTTTGGCGACTGATGCTGAGGGACTAAATGAGCAGTTTTTGGTGCCTTTAGAGCCCTTCCTGTCCGTCACAACCTGGCATTGCTTCACCATGTCATTCTGCACACTGACTGCTAACACAGGACCAAGTCCATTCCAGTTTGTCTGCTGGTTAGTTTCATGGTTTCCAGTAATTGAGAAGTCAGTTTATAATTGAAAAACACAATGAAAAAACTCTCATTTTCCCCTGCTGCGGTGTTGCAAGATTCTTGTTCCTTTTCAAATTATTCTGGTTGTCAGACAGTGTGGGAGGGGGAGGGGAGAGGGAGGCAGCGGGATATGCAGCGTTAGGCCAGGCTCTCAGTCTGCAAGCTACTGAACTGTGTGTTTTAACTTCAAGCATGTGAATCGTCTCCTTGGAGTCAAATTGTCATGTGCTTAATCTCTTGTGGATTACTACATTAGGTAACTCCCCATGTTCTCTTCTTGTGCTGTCCTCTCCCTTTCTAGCGAAGGGAACTGGTTTATCAGGTGGCTCCAGAAAGGGCTTCTATTTAAGCCTTTGCTATCCCACCACGAGGTTGGTGAGTGGCTACATTTCCATGCACTGTGCCATTGGCTCCCTGGAAATGTTTTTTGTTGTTACCCCTTGGCAATTCTGACCTTGTTTTATGAAAAATAAATATTTCACAACCTCTTCTGGTGTGGCTGTGTTTTACGCCAAGCTCTCCAAGTCCTGACTGGTACCTGAGACGGGATGTTCTTTGCAGGGATCCAATTAGTTTTAGGTTTATGGAAAGAAGCTTCAAAGGGCAGGAAAATGAGTGTGTGCGGAAGAGTGTTCAACCAGAGTACTTAGTGGCACTATCTCAACTTTGTGTGAGTCTAACACACCTGCAGCATTTTCTTAGTGCCATTTAGGGAGGAAGATGCTGCAAATGTGTCAGTGCCAAATATACAGGCAAACAACATTCAGTTAAAGGATAATGCAAGTCACAGGGAAAATACTCCATAGAGGTGAGGGGAAAATACATTTCTTGGCTGAGGAGCTTATTAAAAATGTGGAGGTAGAGAAATCACCCAGTCCTGATCTTTTGAACCCTTGACTAAATCACTGATTTTAAGTAAATGGCAAACATACAGGAGAGGAAGGGGACATGAATGAAAAGGGCACCATTTGTATATTGCATCCTTAACTATTTAGAGCTCTTCCTTGCCTCTGTTCAAGTTGCATTAGTTGAAGGATCAAAATGGAGCCTTTAACAACGGAAAATCTTGTGTCTTAGGGGACAGGATGCAGTTTGTTTGTTTAGGAATTTGGTTTATTTAAGGTTTTGGGTTTTTTTTAATCAGACTTAATATAGGAGCTGTCTTGTTAAAATGCCCTGGGTTATCTGAACCAAATATAGGAGATTCTGTGACTTGTGGATCACAGAAACATCTGGTTTGTTTTAAAAACAAACCTCTTGGCTGTGTGTAGCTTTGCCTTGTCCATGCAAATAGGGCTGCTCGATGCTCATTTACACACACTTGTCATAATGACAAGTTATACTCGTCTGGCGATTGGAAACTCTGCCTTTTAGAAGGGGTGTGTGCGGGCGCAGTTGAAGATCAAAGTGATGTCACTTCACATGAGCACACTTGCTACCTGGGACTGCTGTCTGGAGCTTGCTTTTCTTTTAAGGCTCATCTCTGCCTTTTTTCTCATACCCTGGCCTTGTCAAACACGCTTTCAAAGCAGCAGAGGACTGGAGATTAGACAAAAGCCAACTAAATAACTTGGCCACCCTTGGTAAATTGAAGCACTGTCCTAAATAGCTGTGCCATCCTTATTAAAAAATAGAACACTTACAATAAAAATACAAACACTGCAGCATTACATTAAGGATATGGCAGTGTTGTGAGCGGTCATTAGAACTGAATAAAATCCCCTGAATCTGGTTGTGTAACAAGCAGGGGAATAACTGGATAGCTGAGTGGTGGCAGCACAAACCCTATTCGATTGGCTTTGCTAGGCAGTGTTGAGTAGAGAGACTGTTCCTGTGAAACGTTTGTGGTCTCGCACTATTCTTAGAAGCTTCTCTATCGCATACGGAGCTGGCCCCCTTGTTGGGAATGTCGGTACTGGGTTTAGATTTGAACTGGGGCATTGCGGAATGACCTCCCCTCCCCTCCCCTCGATTGCTCTAGGGCAGGGTGGAAGACACATGAGTGGAACAGTGTGGGGGAAGCATGCACCTGCATGCTCCCTGTGCGATATCCATGCAGGTGCTAGACACTGTCCGTCTCCAGGCCAGCCAGGCAGTGATTCTGTGCTCAGTGCACACCTGCTTTGTGACTTGGTATTTTCAGTTTCATGAAGACATTCCAGAATGTGTCATGCTGTGACATGACAACTACTCTGGCTCGGCTGAGTCGCAGTGGGACTGCGGTGGTTGTGGGATCACATTGGGCGCTCTCCTCCTTGAGCCCGGGACGTTCTGGGTGGATTTCGCAGAGCAGGTGCACGCTGGCAAAGGAAGTAATGGGTGTACATGCTGATTGTCTTCCACTGACTGACTAGTGGGGCCATTTTTAGGTTCACTTAAATAAATAGCGTAAAGCTCCAGAGGGCAGATTTTCAAACCTATTCAGCCCCCAGCAGCTAACACTGTTCTCAGTGGGAGCTGAGCCCCTGAAAATCGGGCTCTGGATTTTCTCATAAAGTGAAAATCTGACCTCACAAACCTACTGTGAGTGTTAGGTACTGTGTTGCCCCTTTAAATGATTTTGGGGGGCCCTGGTATAGTTATGCCATTCATGTCCCAATGGCTGGTACCTTGCTGAGGAGCAGCAATGGGCAATTTGTGCTGCCTTTTGCCCCTCGACTGTGCACAGGTCTCTCTTCCTTCTGGTTGTACGGTCTGCCCTGATCTGGTTTGTTTATTGTTCCTCAGGATGGTTTACACTGCACATCTAGCACCCAGGCCTGCAAGCTGGTAGGAGCCTGCTGGAAGGTGGTAGGTGCTTGGCCTTTTGACTATTTGGAACAAGCCTTATTGAGTTTGTAGCCATTGTAGCTCAAACGTGAGAGCTAATAAAGCTACATTTAGTTCTATCTGGGGGAGTTTTGTGACCTCTTATTTACTTTTTAAAAGTTGCAGTATATATCTGCTCACTTCCTGAGAAGTTGCTGAATGCCCTCTGTGTCCTATAGTTCTGTATGAGCTTCATTCCGTTCGTGTCTTGTTCCGTGTCCCATTGCTCTTGTGTACAAACAATAAAGGATTGTGAAAAGCCTCCGTTAAAACCTCCTTTGTTTCCATTTAGTTGTATGTTTGTGTCTTTTCTTTAACTGCCTAAGGAGGGTGGGTGGATGTCCGTCTGTCCACCCTCAAATCATTTTCATTACTTGATCAAACTTAGTTATTTTCTAGTAACTCATGGAAGTCTCTTGTTTGTAAATGTTCTGAGTTTCCTTCTCTATCCACGATCTAATGTGACAGGGATGTATCAAGGGCAAAATAATCCTCCACAGAGTTCGTGCTTTTCTTCTGTTCCTCTGGTGGGTTATCCCCATCTGTGTAGAAACATCTGCAAGTAATAAATGTGGCTCTCTAGCTGTTAAATAACCTGTACTGTGGTGTGTTAGATTGTCTCTCAACACCCTGTGCATTTGCACTGCGCCTTCCCCCCAAGGGTCTCTGAGAATATTATAGACAGTCCAGAGTTCAGGTGGGTAAGAGTTAACCCCATTTTAAAGAAAGGAGAAACTGAGGCGCATAGGCTGAGTAACTCATGTGGCCCCTAATGAGCCTGTGGAAGAATTGGGAGTAGAGTCTAAATCTTGTGGTTTCAGTCGTGTGCTCAAACCACGGGCCCATTCTATGTTATCCTACAGAATTCTTTGGTACTATTGACTATAAGTGGAGCAATAAACACATAGCACTAACCCCCAAGCAAAGTCTGATCTTTGCCCCGCTCCAGTCACGCTGGTAATTCATCAGCAACCCAGCTCATGTCTTCATGGCAGAGCTAAGTCAGGTGATCAGCACCCAGCTCAGCCCTGGCTGGCTGTGAGCACCCACGCTGCAAAGCCATGTAAGTTACTAGGTGCCTCCCCACCGCCCTGCAAGGGTCTTTGTGCTGCAGGCTCTGAGCTGCTCCATGATTCTTTGCCAGGGGTAGTGGGAGGATGTGTCCCCTTGGGCATGTGGAAGGAGTTACAGGAAGGCACTGGAGGACTATCCGCACTCGAGTCAGCCTGCTTCCTCCCTGCGAAGTGGGCCGGCTGCTAGCCTGAGAAAACAGTCTGCCAGGCCTTAACTTACAGCCCCAGCTAGCATGGGCTGCGAGCCCCACGCAGCTCAGGTGACAGGGTGTTTTATGTGGACAGGCGGGCAGTTGGGGTAACACCCAGGTAAAAGCCTGAGTGAACTCTGCACTGAAGACATAATACCCTAGGCATGGGTCTAGCTTGTGTCTATGACCACGTGCTCCCTGAACAAATGCACAGTCAAACTCTTTGAGTTTCACTGATGGATGGATCTAAGCAAAACCTGCTGTGGGGCATGCAACATGGGGTTGGTTGTAACTGATGAAGTTTCCATTTCTGTGATGATCAGTGTTAAGAGTGCCAATGCTTGAGCCCCACTCAATCCAGAATGACAGCTATATTGCCAAGACACATGGTAGCTTCTACCTGTTGACTCCCAGTCCAATGTCCTATGCCCTGAACCTTGCTGACAGCCATAGCTAGTGTTGTTTGAGGTCCTACAATGTATAGGGTCTCCTCAAAAAGTGTCTGTGTAAAACCCACTCCCACTACCTCAGCAGTGAGGCAGCCTCACTGATTTACATGAGACATGGGCACTGCTGACCCACCATGACATGGGGAAAAGGAGCTAGATGGTCTTGCTCACTAAGTTTTCACTACAGGATTTGCATCCCTGGGGAGGTACAGGCACCTCTTACGCCTTTCACATCCCAGGTTGAGTTGGCTGGGGCAGCCAGCTAGAAAACACATCACTACCTCTAAGCGCAGCAAACCTCTGCCCTCGGTGTCGTTTTCCAGCCTGTAACCAGGATTGAAAACTAGCTTTGACAACGCTTTACGAAAATCTAGGCAAGCCTGCTGACCTCGGAGCAGTTGGGTTACATTCTAAACGGTCTCCGTTGCATGGATCAGTGTGTCCCGCTGAATGGGCTGTCAGGCGAGGAGGGCTACCCTAACCTTAGCAAGGGTAGCTGACTACAGAGAGAGTAATTATATCCTGGAGCATCTCCTCTGCTATGTCTGACTGTTCTGACCCTGCCTTCCTTCCGTTGGCTTCCCCTCCTCCATTCACCATCACAGAGGCCGCCTGCCCACCCCCTTGACAACTCTGCAGCTGACAGCAGTTCCTTGCAGGGAAAAGTCAATCAAGTGTGGGGGGGGGGGAGAGAAGAGATGTATCCTCAGCTTGTCTTGGAGTGGCAAACAGCTGGCAATAAGGAAAACCACCAGCCCAACACTAGCCAACCTTTCGTCCCCCATAAATCAGCAGCCTGGAGCCAGCCAATTCTCCACCCATAGCTCACAGCTGGGACCTTCCTCTGTCATGTAGGGATGTATGTCTGCCTTTCTCTAACATACGTAACATGGCCACAAGATGGCACTGTCCCCCCAGCTTGTTACACTTCCTGCAATTGATGGGCTAGCTCAGTTCAAGTAGGCAGCCAGGAATTGCATTGGCTAACCTGGGTCTTCTAGCTGTAAACATGGAAATAATGACTGTTTGTATGGGCAACATTTAAAACAAAAGGACCAGTGATGCTCCCTTAGCTACTGAACCTCCAGTGTGAAAGGCTAAGAACATCAGACTGGCCATAGGTCTGTAGCCCAGCCCTGTTTCCTGTCTTCTGACAAGGGCCAATCAGAGCTTTAGGGGACACCCGGCGTGAGGTTGCTTTCCCTGATCATCTTGGTGCATAGCCAAGTCACTGACTCTCACTTATGCGTGTGCAGTGCCTAGCTTGGTTGGCCTCTATGCACTCAAACAACATGAGCATTGAGTAATAAGAGACAAGAGGGGTTAGTTCCCCTGGTCGTGTTTTCAGGATGTGCTTTCCCCTGCATCTCCTGGCTTGACTTGTTGTCACATGTTGGTCTCCTCCCTAGGGACCCGCACTGCAATTCTCCGCACGGGGTGCCCAAACTGAGACTGACATTTGGAATTAGGCACCAGAGAGTTGCCCTGATTATTTTTTTTTTCCAGAGACACTCAGCACCCCTTGATCACGCTGCAGGCAGACAGGAGACGTGGTTAAACCCAGCCAAGTCCATTGTGTTGCTAATACGGACTCTAGGAGCCTCCTCTTTGGTGTCCAGTTATAAAAGCTTCTGCCCTACTTTCCAAAGGTGCTGCATGTGTCTAGCTCACATTGATTTCTAAGGGTTGCTATCTCTCTGAAAATCAGCCCAGATAGCTATAGTTGTTGCCCCCCCCACACACACACACACACACAGAGTTGTAGGACATAAGGTCTGGGAGATGGCTTCCAGCAGCAGCCTCAGCTGTGTGCAAATGAAAGCCCTCCTGACCAAGGGTACAGGGTTATGGATGGAGTTTGTGCAGGAGCCCTGCCCTGATCAGCTGGTGGGGCAAAGCATAGCATGTGATCGCCATCTCTTAGCAGGTATGACAACACTACGCTGCAGTCACGCCTACTGTTCACAGTTGCTGAAAATCATGCAAGGGTCAGACAATAGGGAGTGTGGGGGGGGGGAAGGTGTCAGGCAATAATTATTTAATGCCAGGACATGTTGAGATTCAAGAAGTTAGTTTTATACCTCTTAAAACACAAATTGTCAGCATCACATGCCAAAGTATATGAAGGAAATAGCCATAAATCAAACTCTAAGATGTTCTCAAGCAGCATTTTTTCTTATTTTGCCTCTGTACCGGTCAGTGATTAGTGAGGAAAACAATTTTTGTGGGAGTGTGTGTGTGAAATGGCTGTTTCCTGATATTTGCTGGGAAAACTCGAATCCTTCCAAGCCAACATGTAGATAATGGGACAAACCTGAAATTAGCTGGGGCCATCTACAGTGCTGTATACATTGGAAAAGCTTATCAGCTGTTTTCTGTGATACGTAAAGCTACAGGGCCTAGTGGACTGAGCACTGAGTTGGGAGAGCTGGCTTCCAAAACCAGTGTTATTATCTTTGACCGTACCCTACTTCCTTGCTTTGTTTCCTTTTACTTCCCTTTCCCTTTCTTGTCTACTTTAGACTGTAAGCTCTTTGGGGCAGAGTGTTTGCCCAGTGCCTAGCGCAATGGGGCACTGATCTCTCTTAGATCGCTACTCCCTGCCGTACTGCACATCACAATCCTGGTTTTGAAAAGGAGCTGGATGGTTTCAGCTCCATTTGCTTTTTTAGCACTTTTTCCTGGCCAGGTGAGTTACAGTTCTCTGACCTAGACTCTTCCTTAGTGCTCCAATGGAATTACACCAGTGATGCAATGGGCATTATTAAGCAAGCAGGCTTCCTAAGGCCTCTGTGATGGAGATAAACGTCCTCATGCCTGGGGACAGCAGGGACTGTAGACCAACAGAGGCCAGGAGCTGGGCAGAAGGAGGCAGAGTGGAAGCCAGGAAGTCAGCTAACCTGTTCCTTGCCCTGTGGAGGATGGGGATGCTGATGAAATTAACCTCCCTGTGAGCCTCAGTGGCTTTGCAGGTGCTAATCAGTCCAGAACCAGCTCTGAGACTGGGGATGGCTGGCCCCTGCATGTTGTGCCACACAGGACAAATACCCACAGGGGGAGACAGGTGAGTGATAATTATCATCCCTTACTTCCAGCCAGGCAGCTAAAGCCGCAAGAGTTTGCAGGGGAGTGGGGGAGGCAAGAGCCTGTTCAGGTCCCTGGGCCAGGTGGGGGAGATGGCACTGGCTCTGCGCTCCTGGAAGGGATGGGGCTAGGAGCAGCCAGCCCTCTGCGCTGCCCAGAGCACAGTGCATCTCTCTTTTCCCCCAGCCTTCCGAACCGCCTGGTGCTCCAGCATCGATTTAAGGAGCCCTGGCCCCTTTTGAATCGCTGGGCCCTGGGACAACTGCTCCCTTGCACCCCCTCCCCCCCATAGGCAGGCCTGCCGGGGTGTCCTAAATCCTGTGCTTAGACTACAGCCCCAGTGCATGTTCTTCATCAAAGCAGCTAGATGCCACTGGGTGTGGCTGCCACATCCCCAGCGCTGGCAGTGGCCTGTCAGGTGTAGGCACTGAGGTCCCGCTCATGCCCTGTACAGCGCGCGCGCGCACCTTTATAAGGGCTCTGTGCCCCAGGGTCACTTCTCTGGGCCGACGCAGGGCCTGGCTGCGGGCAGCACAGCCCTGGCTGCGGGCAGCACAGCCCAGGCAGCGCACACCACCGTGCAATCAGACCTGTGGCCCCCTCCCCCCCCCACCCGTCAGCGCTTGGCGTATGCACAGAGCTTTAGAGCCACGGGGAAGTGCTCCTGCTGCCCTGGGCTGGCTTGGCGGGGGGGCAGGAAGGCAACTACCGATCCAGACCTCTAGTGTTACTGTAATAGACATAATGATGCTCTAGCCTCCCAAGAGCAGGCAATGGAGTGAGTCATTCCCCCCCCCCCGCACTGGAAGGGACCTGCTGGGTCAAGTCCAAGCCCTGTGGTCCAGCCAACCACGTCCTGTGTCCTCACTGAGCAATGGCCAGTTCTTGCCGCCTTGCCTGAAAAAGGGCCCGACCAGTGGGGGTTGCGCTATGCTGGGAACTGTACAGACACATCGTAAGCGGCAGCTCCCACCCCAAAGAGTTTATTCGAAATAGACAAGACAGCCAAAGGCGGGGAGGGGAGGAAACAGGCGTTGGGGGGAAGGTGAAGTGACTTACCCAAGATCACCCAGCCGAGCAGTGGCAGAGCCAGAAAGAACAGAGCCCTGGGTTCTAACCTCGCCCTGTGTTTGAGGGGGCCTCAGCCCCTCATTCTGACCCCGACAAGCAGCCTTTCTTGGACAGCTGGCACCGAACAGCTTCTCACAATGCGGCTCGCCAGGGGAAGGTGAATGTCAGAGCTGCTGGGCAGCCAGGCTGGCCCTGAGTCTAGCTCAGTGTGCGTGAGAGAGAGATCAGGCAACAGAGACGCTCCACAGAGCAGACAGGCGCTCGCTTCCTCCTGCATTCCAGTGGCACGGGCTCTCTCTTGGCCCAGCGCCTACCTGGAGAGGAACTCAAGGCTGCCTGTGTGAGAGTTCCCCCAGGGCACCAGATACAAGGTCCCTTTCTCTGGCGGGCGCTGCAGCACCTGTGGTGTGTGTGGCTGGAAGGCAAAGGCGCCTCAGCAAGGAGGCTGGTTCCCCAGCAGCATCTGGTGACTAGGCAAGGAGACTGGCCGGCTGTCATGCAGCAGGGCCCCAGCCTGCATTTCTCATGCCCCCACAGGGCCTATCGACCCCCACTAGGGCCAGGCTGCCCTCTCCAAGCCTGGGGAGCCAGGACTGCTGCAGCGCAGGGCCCCAAACTGGATCAACAGGCGTCTTGATCCCCTGGAGTGAGTGGGGTGGCTGCAGGGGAGAGAGGAGCTGGGAGCACCTCTCTAGCCAATGTTTTCCCAGCTCGGGGGGGCCGGCTTATGCCGAGGTGCCAGGCAACAACCACTGCAGTGAATTCAATGGGAGCTGTGGGCGATCACATGTGGGGGTGGACCAGGGGGTCACATACACCCCTGCAAAGCAGGAAGGGCTGACCAGCAGCCAGCAGGGGGGACTAGTGGGCCTGGAGGGCCGGCAGCAGGAGTCCACCTCCTCCCCCACAGTCAGAATAAAGCAGGATGGGAGCAAGTACAGTGCACACTTGGAAGCACTGGAGGGCACTGAAGCAAGGGAGTGGAAAAGCGGTCAGGGAAAGCGGTTGGGTTTATCAGCCTGTGAATGCTGAGAATGTGAAACAACAGCAGCCACAAAACTGACAAGAATGTCAGTTTCACAGCTGATAGCCTCACTGCTGTGAAGATGAGCCTGGTGCTGGGCTCACAGCTGGAGCTGTCAGCTCCAGGGTGGGGCAAGGCTCCAGCTGAGAGCCTGCATAGCTGTCAGGCTATGTCTACACTACGCATTTTGCCGGAAGAGGCAATGCAAATGAAGCGGAGATTAGCATTTTCGTGTGCTTCATTTGCATAATCTCTTCCGATCCATTTTTGCCTGAGAGGTTTTTACACAAAAACATGAAGTTTTTGCATGTTTGCATAAGGATCTTGTGCAAAAAGGGGTTTTTGTGCAAAACAGCAACGTCCACACTGCATGTTTTTGTGCAAAAACCTCTTGCGCAAAAACGGATGCCTCAGTGTCCCTCAGTGCCTCACTTCAATTGGCACAAGCACTTCTGGTGAGGATGTGCACCGCCAGCAGAAAGAGGGTGGTGTGGACACCAAAAGCTGATTTAGTTGCTGTGATGGCTTAAAAGTCAACCTGATTTGGAGTGTAGACAAGCACTTAAGAGAACTATTTACAGAGCTGTTGCAAATGCAGCTAGCATGCCAGCCATGTGCACACAGACTGACTTCCCAGTGCTGTGTTCTTCCCTCCAAGTTCCAGGTCAGTTGTTACAATTCCTTTGGCGGTGGGCATGCTGCAGAAAGCTAGATAGAAGTGTCTCTGAGCTAAACGATGGTTAAAAACTGAGGCTGGATTGTTGGGTGTAGTTAACGAAGGTCCTATTTATACACTGGGTAGGACTTAAGACTCTCTGAAAACCTTTTTGGATACAGTGCAGAACAATCCCACTGAGCCACTAGTCTGTTAGCTCCGCAGCTGCTATTCTGACAGCTCTTCAATTCTACCTAAGCAGCTTTTAGCATTACACATCAATGCATTCAAGGCTTCCCGATTGCTGCCAGAAACCCCTGGCGTGTTATGCCGGGAAAAGGAATGGGGAGGGAAAATCCATCTCTGCACTGGTTAACCACAATGGCCGTTCCTCAAATATTGGCTCTGTTGCTTAATCTCACACTGCAGGAGGTGTGGGTGTGACCCCACAGTTCCAAGGAAAAGGCTGCTTTCTTTTCCTCTTCCCTGCCAGTCTGGCGGCCAGTACAGAAGGGCTGGGTGCATGGAGCAGAAAGATGTGAGACCTAAGCTCTAGGAAAGGCAGCGAGGGAATTGGACAGGGATCACCTGGTGTAGCATTGGATGGCGCTGACGTGAACTAAAGGAAATATTTAGGGTGGGCCAGGGATGGAGCGCGGAGGAATCAGAGGAAGCTGAATGAAGAGCAGCATTCGCACTGATCTAAGTGCCTGAACTAGGCTGCACAACCGGGGAAGTGAAAGACCTTGCGAGAGCCTCCCAAGGCAAAGGGATTCAGTAATTAACGAGAGCAGGCAGCAGACCGGCAGACGTAGGTAACAGACCTCCAGAGATTTCAGGGACCCTGTAGGGTGGTTCCCACCTGCACAGGCATAGAAGCAGCTGCGGGCTCAGTTGAGTGCCTCACAATCGGCTCAGACAGCGTGGAGCTTAACGTGAGGTTGAATGCGCTCACTCTCATGCAGGCTGGCTCCCCGAGATGCTAATCCCCCACAGCATGCAGCTTTCTGCCGGTGGGAATCGGGGCAGGGGAGCCATGGGGCCAGACCTGAGCGTAGCCATGAGCAGCAAGGGAGGATGAGCAGGGGAAGAAGAGAACGGACAGGAAGAGGCCAGCTAATGGGGGGATGGAGGGACATGAGAAAGGGGGCAATTACCCTGGAGCCCAGCAATTCAAAAGGGCCTGGGGCTCCTGGCCATTATAAATGCAGCAGTAGCAGCAGCTGGAGCCATCAGTCCTTTAAGTTGCCCCTGGAGCACCTCTGGGTACCTCTGAGGGCTGGCTGGTGGGGGATCCGTGGCACACTGCAGGCGATGCTGAGGCCTGCCCCTTCCACCCAGGGCCCTTCTGAGAGCCCGGAGCTGGCCCCTGCTCCCCGCCTTGCCCAGGGGCCTGGAGAGAGAAAATGGCCCCCTTGGACAGGAGAGAGAAAATGGAACAGGCAACCAGATCCCTAGATCTCAGAACACTTTGCAAAGGCAGGCAGTGTCCTTATCCCCATTGTACAGATGGGAAAACCAAGGCACAGAGCAATAAAGTGACTTGCCCACCATTACCCTGCAGGGCCAGGAACAGAAAGCAGCTTTCCTCGGGCCACATGCAGCACTCTACCCACTAAGCCACCCAGCAAATTCTGGGCCAGGGCCTGGTAACAGCAGCCTTGCTGGGGCCTGCACAGGAGATGGGTGAGAGCTGCTGCCCTAGCAGGGCTGTTCCATTGTCGGGGGGCCTATGATGCTTCAATCCACAGCTCACTCGTGAGGAGCAATAGTGCCTCTGAGGAGCAGATGGGGGCTGTCAATCAAAATATGGGGCGGGGAGAGAGGATGGCTGTGCAGGGAACTCCTTCAGCTGCAGTGGTCAGGGAGCCTACGCATGGGGTGGAGAAGCAGGAACGCCCAAGTCCAAATCCCAGTGCTGCGCGTGATTGGCTGGGTGGCCGTGGCTGAGTGAGGTCACCTCTGGCTCTAGGCACCAGCGTGCCCAGCTATGCAAGGAGATCCAACTCCCTCTCCTCGCACAGGGCTGTGGTGAGCTGACTGTAGTATGTCACACAGAGTACTAAGCTGGCTGGCTGGTCAGTGTCAGTCTACTGCCCTCTGCTGGGTGGCATGTGAACTACTCTGTTATGTGTCAGAGACCCAGAAGTGCTACCGGCGAGTCTCCTTTAGCACCACTCACTGGGGCCTGAGCTTTTGGAGCAGTGGGGTCTGAGTTCAGGCCCTGCTGACACTTTAAAGTCCCCACCTGGCTCTTGTGTTTGGCATAGTAGCAAGCTAACTGGCTGTGGGTTAGCTGCAGTGTTACTGTGATACTGATGCCAGCATGTTAAGGGAAGTCTCTCTGCTCTGCATCCTGGAGCTCTGTGTGAGCTAGCTTATTAGAAATAGTGGTGTGGACAGCGCCGCATAGGGGCATCATGGGCTCGCCATTCCCATTCAGGTGGGCTTGGATTCAGGGAACTAGCCCAAGCCACCACTGGGATAGACGTCCACATGGCTACTTTTAGCACACAAGCGCCACAGCACTAGTGTGTGGCTCTCCTATGTGCTGGGACTCACTCCGCCCAGCTGCAGCAGTGACATGCCTGATAAGAACTGAACATGGGCAAAGAAAGGAAGGCGTTTACACGGAGCCTTGGAGTATCTGTCCTAGAGAGACAGCGAATGACTCCCAATGCCACAGCGGTCACTGCAAGCTGAGTGGCTACTCACTGCCATGTATCACACAGTAGCTCTTTGCAGCAAGGTATTTAACACACACATAAGAACAGCCTTATTAAGTCAGACCAAAGTCCATTCAGTCCCAATATCCTGTTGTCTGACAGTGGCCAATGCCAGGTACCCCAGAGGGAATGAACAGAACAGGTAACCAACCAGTGATGCATCCCCCAGAGGCTTAGGGCACCATTCCTACCCATCCTGGTTAAGAGCCATTGATGGACCTAACCTCCATGAATTTATCTAGTTCTTTTTTTAAACCTGTTAAAGACCTGGCCTTCACAACATCCTCTGGCAAGGAGTTCCACATGTTTGACAGTGCATTGTATAAGAAATACTTCCTTTTGTTTGTTTTAAACCTGCTTCCTATTAATTTCATTTGGTGACCCCTAGTTTTTGTCACATAGGGTACATCTAGACTGCAGTGCTATTTCGGGATACCAGAAGTATCCCGAAATAGCTACCCCGCGTCCAAAGAATGTGTCTGCTATTTTGAAAGAATTTTCAAAATAACGGACGCGCTATTTCGGCATCACTGTAAACCTCGTTCCATGAGGAATAAGGGATGTCTCGAAATAGCATTTTATTTCAAAATTTGGCACTGTGTAGACGTGCCCAAATTTTGAAATAGCCTATATCAAAATAAAGTATGTAATTTGCATAAGGCAAATTGCATATCTTATTTGGATTTTAGAGTCCAGTGTAGACATAGCCTTACTTTCTCCACACCACTTATGATTTTATAGACCTCTATCATATTCTCCCACTTAGTCTTCTCTAAGCTGAAAAGTTCCAGTTTTATTAATCCCTCCTCATATGGCAACCGTTCCTAACCCCTAATCATTTTAGTAGCCCTTTTCTGCACCACTGTATAGCAGGAGGCAGAATTTCAGCACTGAGCAAATATCTGTTCAACAGGCAAAAGGAAAATAGGGACTCAGTATTACAGTCAGTATCCCATTGGGCACTGGGTTTAAAACGCTGCTGTGCTGGCGACCTGTGATGTTATAGTAGCAGAGACAGGTGGTCCCAGGCAAAGAGGAAAGGAGGGAATAAAAGGAGAGTCATGTGAATGGAAAAGACATTGGTGCATTCACAACCACAAGCTAAGGGCTGAATCGCTGGGTGAGATTTTTGCCTGGATTATGCAGGAGGTCAGAGGAGATGGGCAGAATGGTGCTTTCAGGCCTCACAATCAATTAAGCTATGTTGGACAAGCGAGGGAGAAGCACGCTTGTGAGGAAAAGGAATGGGCCTGGGAAGCTGGTAAGAAAGCAGCCGCCTAATACAGGAAATAAACCCAAGCTGTACCAATCAGAAAGGTTTGACATCTCATTCCAAAGTTCCCCAGGAGTCGCTGATTAGACTCGCTTGACATTTTTTCAGACGAAGGGTTGGAGGCCTGGCGGGTTGGGAGGGTGGTGAAATCTTTCTCTGCGAAAAATGTTTTGGCTTCCAGGAAAGTTTTTGTGACTTTCATAATCTGAAACTTTACTGAGACAAATCAAAATGTTTCACTTCTCAACACCAGCCGGTTTGAAAAGAAAAGAAAAAGGCAGTAACATTTGCTACATAAGCGTCGATAATGAAATTTGTAAAACGACTAACGGGTGCTTCAGAGGCTTCCAAACACACACCCCAGCAAAATACCAAACTTCTGGAGAAAGCTAATTTCCTACAAGCCATATTGCTAGTGAGGCTTCCCCTTTAAGGCAGGCCCCTTCCCTGGGACCTGCTGGTTCTGCTGGTGCAATAGATCCTTGGATTGCTGGCGGGGAGCTGGGCTAGAGCCAGCTGGGGAGACATTAACACCTTCCTCTCCTTCCAGGCTGTGCATCTTGCCAGATTTACATTTCAGACAGTTCATTGCAACAAGGGAGCGCAGCGCAGTCTTGGAACTAGGAGCCAGCCCAAAGGTGACAGGCAGCTGTCAGGCTGCTATAAAGCAGGGGCGGGGGAACCTTTTTTAGGTCGGGGGCCGCTGACCCACAGAAAAATCAGTTGGGGGGGTGCACAAAAGTGAGAAGCAAAAACCAAAAAACCCACCTCACTGACGTGGCCCCTGCCTGAAAACCAGAAAGACGCTCCCCATGTTCCCCTCTCACACCAGAAACAAGAGGGGCCTGGGCTAGTAGATTCTGTGGGCCCTCCCCTAGGCTCTGGGACAGGAGGGGGTGCAGGAGCGAAGTGGGGGGGGGTCCAGGCAGGAGGGGGATGCGGAGTGACGGGAACTGGGAGGGGAGTGCGGAGTTGTGAGGGGGGAAGGCTGGAGCGCCAGTGCCAGCTCCCCATTGCTGGGGAGGAACCCTAAGCCTTGGGGCGGGGGGGCCAGATCCAGGCAAGCCGGGGGCTGGATCTGGCCCCTGGGCCGTAGGTTCCCCACCCCTGTGAGGATCAGTCAGCAGACACAGCAAATCAGCACCATTGCGGGCCCTGTCACAGCACTGTTATTAGTAATAATTTGCTCTTTTATCTGCCAAACAGACAGCAGCCTCGGGGGAGGGCGGGGGAGATACAGTAAAACCAGAGACAGATTTGACATTCTGAGACCCCCAAGCTAGGTCAAGTGTAAGAGGCCCCACACTGTAAAAAAAAAAATTATCGTTTTCACAGAAAGGACATTGCATGTACAAACACAAAAGCTTTATGGTCTCACAGGAAAACAAGAGAGGCGCTATGATTTTTTACACCATAAATAAGGACATTTATTCTTTGTATATGAATAAATGAAAAAAGGAAGGGAAATACACAGTTTATCCAGACTATATATAAAATAGATTTACAAACGTTGATTCCAATTTAATTTTAGCTGTGAAACAATGAATTGTTGGGATTTTGCTCTACTATAAAATATAGAGAAGGTTCCCGAAACGGATGGAGGGAAGCCAACACAAATTTATCCTCCTCAAGCTCCATTCGACTCAAAGATGTTCACCTACTAGGATTCCCAGGTGTCCAGTTTTTGCAGCAACCTTTTTTTTTTTTTTTTTGCTCAACCAATTTTCCCCCCACTATGTTCAGGATTTTGTGTGAAAGTATCTGGCAACCCTATCACCTACAAAATCATTCATTTGGCACATGGATCATGTATGAAGCAGAAAGAGGCATGTGAGGTAAAATACACAGTTGTACGTACATACAGGCCAAAAGAAGAACACACTAACACTTCAGAAAATGAAGAAAAACAGGAGCAAACGCAGTGAGCAACTGAGCATGCCGGACCGTAAACAAGACAGCAGCCTTCCAGCTGTTACCAGCCCAGGGGGATGCTCACATGATGTCACACCCGGGACAAGTCCCTTGCAAGCATGAGCTTTGCAGGACACCTTTGTGACCGTGCCATCTCCGACCTCACATTTCCCCCCATTTTATCGGCAGTCAGATTGATGGATTGATTATTTATTTTTATTTATTTATGTAGTTATTTAAATAATTTATGGAGGCATGGTCAGAATTTTACCAGTACAGGCTGGACCTCTCTGGTCCAGGACACTCTGGTCTGACAACAGCTGTGGTCTGGCAGAACCACGGATGTTGCTGTACCAGACAGCCCCTGGACCAGAGAGCCCTGGCGGATGGGAACGGAGCCCTTCCAGCAGCTGGGAGGGGTGGGATCAAAGCTGGAGCCCAGGCCAGGGGACCAGCAGTGGAGGTGGTCCCACAACTGGAGCTAGGGAGCTCAGCCAGGGCCAGCAGTAGAGCCCAGTGGTCTGGCAAGGAGGCTGGTAGCCCCTGGGAAGAACCCAGAGGGGGAGAGCCAAGAGGCTGGCAGCAGAGGGGCCAAAATTGGCCATCCATGGTTCAGAAAATTCCCTCATTCAGGACCGGTCAGGTCCCAAAGGTGCCGGGCCAGGGAGATCCAACCTGTAGCATCTGTCCAACAAAATACTGCCTTAGGAGACTGACCGCAGACTTACTCATAGAAATACTAATTTTACGAGTGCAATTATTGGGGTTTTTCCTCGGCCCTGGCCTCCTGCCAGTCAATAATGAACAATTCGTGATGGGTAAGGGCATTTGGGCAGCCAGATGTATATCTTTTTGTCATATTTGAACAAAAATGTCTATATTTAGAGAGAATTTTCTCTCCCCCGTACCACGTTTATCTATCAACCAATTTTGATACAATTGGAAACAGAGTCCGTTTTTAATTTTTTAGAGGCCCCTCAGATTGCAAAGTCCTAAGCTGTGTGAGATGCCAATATTCCTTCTTCGCTGGTTGTGCGGTGGGGAGTTCAGTCTCCTTTAGTGAGGCTGTTTGACCAGGCAGAGCTATAGACTGGTGCTGAGGCTGTTTAGTTTTTGTTTGGAAATGTTACACCCATGTGTCACTGTAAAACCTAGAGGAGATAAGCCCCCTCTGCGATCAGTCTCCTAAGGCAGGGTCTTGTTGGCCAACTGCTGCAGGCTGGTGTTCTGTCTACACATCTACACTGTGCTAATATGGCCTCAGCTGGAATAGTGTTTCTAATTTTCGGCACCACAGTCATCCAAAGATGTGGACAAACTGGAGAAAGTCCAGAGAAGAGCAACAAATATGACTAAAGGTTTAGAGAAAATGTGGCCTATGACAGAAGACAGAAACACTGGCTTTGTTTAGTCTGGCAATCAGATGACTGAGCAGGAGACATCACAGTTTTCAAGTACATAAAAAGCTGTTGCAAGGAGGAGGGAGAAAATTCTGAACCTCCGAGGACAGGACAAGGAGCAATGGGCTTAAATTGCAGCAAGGAAGGTTTAGGTTGGACATTAGGAAAAACATCCTACCCGTGAGGGTGGTTAAGCACTGGGACAAACTGCTGAGGGGAGTTGTAGACCTCAGGCAATGGACGTTTTTTAGAAGTCAGACAAACCCCTCTCGGAAGGGTCCAGTTATTTTTATGTAGTTCACCGCTGAGTGCAGGGACTGGAGTAGATGGCCTATTATGGTCCCTTCCAGTCCTCCAGGGTTCAGACTCTACAGTAAGAGACAGTCCTTGCTGTGAAGAGCTCAACCCCGGGATCCCAGTCGCGGGTACATGTGTTGCTGGAGGTAGGGGAGCTTGTTGGAAGTGATACATGGTAACAGGATGGCCTGTGCCCTTTTTAGAGGGTGGGGCCAGCGAACCCCTATCCCATTACATGGCTCTTGCTTTCCTCTGCAACATGGGGGAGGGGTCACTTGCAGGTTTAAACTCAAGTAAATGGTGGAGTCTCTGCAACGTGAAGTCTTTCAGCCCTGATTTGAGGACGTCGGCCAGAGTGTCGGGGTCTGTCTCAGGACTGGGTGGGGGAGGTTCTGTGGCCTGCAAGGCGCAGGAGGTCAGGCTAGATAGTCACACTGGTCCCTTCTGGCATTCAAGTCTACGTGTCTCTTTTTGCCACCGCAACTGACCAGCTCCTGGGTGCAAGAACCATGCTGTCCCTTTGGGCCTGGTCTCGGTCTGCGATGCCATCAGGCTGTCGGCAGGGACGTACAGCAATAACAATATTCCAGCCCCAATGCAGAGATGCCATTAGACTGTAAGCTGATTGGGGCAGGGGTGGCTCTTACTACGTTTACATACAGCACCGAGCAGTGAGGCCTGGATCTCAGCCGGGACCTCTAGGGTTGGGATTCTACCCCAGGGTTTTCCAAATTTCACCATTGCCCTTTGCAACCTTCCCGGTTTGCATGTGTCGGCGGCGCTTTAGCCTTGTCTCACGTTCCCCGACGCCCCCTTGCAGCCACTGCCACAGAAGCTAGGAGAGCTCTGGCTTAGGTCAATGTGGCTGCCTGTAAACTGACCCGTTGTGGCGAGGTCAGCTGGGCTAGACACACAGGGCTGGGTTCTGCTCTGTTTCACTGCTGAAACCCACCAGCAGAATCTGGCTTGTGCTTTGGTGTGACTCCTCCTGGAGCGAAGGAACGCCCATCTGTCCCCAGCTGTCTGGGGGGACGACCTGGTGTCCTGCCCTAGATCAGATAATCTGTTTTCTTACCCCTCTTGGGTACTAGCCAGGCACGGGGCATGAATCTCAGCATTAGTCATAGACCCATCTAGACCATCAAGCCCTTCCCCCAGTGATACTCAATAGGCGGCCGTAGGCCAAATCTGACCCACCATGGCTTCCTATGCGGCCCGCTGACTCACCTTAAAACTGTTTGTAATTAAATTCACGAACAGTGATGCGCTGCCTATCATTTGCCTATGACTTCCTTAATAAGTAACCTCCTTGGACTTATGTTCTCACCATAGCACCGCGGCTACGATTGAGCTAGGCAGTTCTGTCCATGTTTTCATTAGTGATGGAAATGGAGCAAAAAATGAATGCGAGTGGGAGCAAATGTCACAAAGTCGACAGCAAAAACTGAGTTCTCAATCCCAACGGGACAGCAGATTTCTTTTTATTATGAAGCCTCATTTAAATGCAGAACCTTTGCGTTTAATGTGCCAAACCACTGAATCCGTCTGCAAGGTCGTCAGTGTGAGTCAAAGCACAGTAACTTCAACACAGCCAATTCTGACAGCGTTGCAAGATGTGACAAAACAAAATCTGAAGTCTTCCTATCACACGTCAAATGTCATTCTCACAACATCAGTGACTATGCAGCTGCTTCTCTGTAGATAACGTTGGTACCAGCTCAAAAGAAAAAGTCTTTTCTGGATGCTGAGCTTGTAAAGGAGCACACCTTGGAAATGCCGGAGTAGCTTTTTGCCAGAGATAAAAACAAAGATGAGACTGTGAAATGGGGGAAGCAAGTTCCCCTTTCTGATGCCACGGCAGTGTGAAGATTATGTGTAATTTATGAGGACTGTTTGCCAGCACTGCTGAGTTAAAAATGCTAAATATGCATCTCTTGCAATGGATGAATCAAGTGATTTAAGTGACACTGTCCAGTTATCGCTGGTAGATTTTATAATGGTGAAATATTCAAGAAAGAATTTTTGTGCTTAATGCTGTTAGAAACCTATGCCACGAGAGAGACTGTTTTTGCAAAGGTAAAAGGCTTTTTTTTTGGGGGGGGAAGAGTTAGATCCGCAGAAAGCAAACTTTCTTGTTACAGATAGTGCACTGTCCATGACAGAGAGAGAAGGGCTTTGCTTCATTATTTGGCAGCAGTACAACCTTTGTTACACCCACTGCATCATTCACCAGACTATCTTGTGCAGTAAGTTGTCTGGGGGGCTTGAAAAAAAATAGGGATAGTAATGAGATTAGTGCACTACCTACGCTCAACTTCTAGCTTGCAATATTGTCTTTTTAAAGCTCTTCCAAAAGACGTTTCAGCTGAATACAGTGATCTGTTGCAGGCCAGCGACGTTCACTGGTTAAATAGGGGACGTGTGTTGGAGATTTTGTGTGCATTAAATAGAAATAATAGAATTTATTTCAAACCACAAGACCAACAAGGCTTGTGTGAGTTCCTGGAATTTATGAATGATTTCCAATGAATGTCACAAGTAGCTTTTCTGTGCAATATTATTAGCCATTTGAATTCCTTCAACACGTAGCTGCAACAAGACCGTGCAACAAGACCGTGCAAGCAGTGTCAGGGAATTTGTTTGGAAAAGGGGAAGTCTTTCAGAGGAATCTTAAAATCTTTCAGACAGACTTCACAGGAGAGATGTTGCACTTTTCCACATGGAGTGGTGTTGCTGAATGAAACCCCCAGGAAAACGATGCAAGAATTCCTGAATCATCTGGTTAAAAAATGTAAAATGCAATTTGAGAATTGTAAAATTCCAAAAGACTTTGCATTTGCACGTTCAGCATCCATTTGCTGTCTCTGCTGATGGACCCGGCCCTTCCGAAGCAAAGAGCGTTCTTGATTCAGCTGACGAAAGTGCCTTTCACTTAGAAATTGTACAGCTCCGGAGCTCAGCTGTCTTGAAGGCAAAATGCAGAGAAGTGGGACGGTGCATGTTCTGGACTCAATAGGCTGCCCAGTTTCAGAACAGCGGGAATCTAGCCAGCTCTCTTTTAACGATGTCTGGATCAATGTACCTCTGTGGACCTGGTTTCCTACCATGAGCTGTACATGAAAAAAACCTGCAATCGCCTGACAGATGAGCCTCTTCAGCAGTGCATGCGCCTTGCCCTGACCTCCTACAAACCACTCTTGCAGAGATTGTCAATGTCACCTCTCCCAATACAGATTGCCACAACCACAGGAAACCCCTAACTTGCATGTGCCAGTCAGAGTCTTTATTTATTGGCAGCTGAAGTTGTTTTTTTTTTTTTTAATTTTGTCAGCCTTCTGCACACATGCCCCACCTCTGGTCACACAACTCTCAGATCAGCTGGGGAACAGATCCAATTGGGTATCGCTGCCTTACCCTCACCCAGTGCAACACTGATCTCTCCAGCATCTTGTTCAGCCGAGAGACACTAGTGCTAGGGGACTGCCCCAGCGACTCTCTCTCCTTTTGCTTTATTTTCCCCTGATGGACCAAATATTGGGGCCAGCCTAGTGCTGAAGTCAGTGAATAACTCCAGACTTAGCACAAGGTACCTGAGATCAGACTCTGGCCCTTGTGCCCTAGTTCCTCCTCCGCCTTGGCCCATGGAAATCAGCCTCCTCCCTTGGCTCTTTCTCTGCATGCTAACAGCCAGGGCTTGTGCAATTAACTTCCCAGGAACGGCAGCAGGGCCTCTCTGCTGCTCATGTCCCCCAGCTGAGCCAGCCCCAGAGCCTCCAGCTGCCTCTTTCTCGCCTTATAACTTCCCCCACTCTCCTCCCATAGTGACTTCGCTTCCACTCCCCCCTCCCAGCCCTTCCACCATCCTCAGACTCAAGACACAACAGAGGAAGCCTTGCTGAGCTGTGCCTTGGCAGCAGGCCACATTCCCTTGCAGCCCACCAGCTGGCTTCTCCCGGTCCCCCCCCCCCTCCGCTTCAGGATCGGATGGTGGTGGGTTTCCATCCCCCACCTCCTCCCATGCCTGTGCATGGGGTAGGGGGGTGCTCAAGCTCGGCTCCGGCGCCTAATCTCGGGGGTTGGGGCTGCACGGCCTTCGGAACTCCTGCCCGTGCTCGTGGATCCATTTGTTTGCCACTGAAAGAGAGGAGGGCAAAGGGCACTGAGAGAGGGCCGAACGGGTGAAGCAGGAGAGCGTCGCGGACAGTGGAGGTGGGGGAGAAGCGGAGCCGTTCCGCCTGTTTTCCTGCTGCTGTGGGATCGCGCCCTGCTGCCTACAGGGCGCGGTCAGGACTAAGAGCCAGGCGAGTGCCGGCTCAGACACTGACTCAGCGCAAGCTTCCCAGATTGCTCAGGGCCAGACATTCAAGGCCTTTTATCTGGGCATCTACACCAGGGCTGAGCGCTTTAGAACATTCCGGTGCTCCCTGCCTCAGTTTCCCCATGGAGAGAGTAATGGATGCTAGGAAGGGATACAGGCCCTCCTGAGTCAGCCACACAGAGGCCCAAGGGAGAACTCCCCCAGGTGCGGGGTTATTCTGCAATCATCCACCTGGGCCTTTCTTATCTTTTCTCTAAGCAGCTGGCTCTGGCTATCTGGGAGATGGCGGGGACTGAGTGTGAAGTGACGTCTAGGTATCCTGCGCCTTGCACATCGCTTTTTGCAAGGTGCCCAGGGCGCCTGTTGCAGAGGGTCCTTCGTGACTGGAAGGTGTCTCGCATCTGCTGTCCTGTGGCTAGTTTGCCTTGCTGCACCCTCTCGCCTGCACTTCCTGCCTGAACCAGCCTGCCCCTGCTAGGCAGACAGGGTGACTAGCTTGATGCCCTCTGCCAGGGTTTCAAAGAACCCAATCAGGGAGGCTGGGGCTGTGTGTTGCCATGCTCTTACCCCACTTGTCTCCCCCCAGGACTGGGCAGCCGGCGTGGAGGGTGTCCTCGTCCCCGGCTCCGTTCCTGTGAAGGTTCCACCAGAACAGAGCTGCATTCTGGAAACGAGACAAGACGCCCGTGGATGGAGGGCTCCTGCGGCAGCCCGCGAAGCCCAGGGGCCAGCGGGCATCACAGGCCCCCTTGCTGCTCAGCCACAGCGGGGAGGTGTCCAGAGCAGCCTCTCCTTGGGAGGCACCACAACGCTGGAGTGGCTCATGCTTTTAGCGCTGACCTTCCCCCGTTCTGTCCTGCAGCGTGACGTCTGCCCCCCACCCGCCACGCACCCAAAGGAGCGCTTGGTGGCTGCGAAATGAGCTCCCAGGGACATACTAGGTGGGTGGAGAAGCGGTTTGTTGTATCACACATTTGTTATCCAGCCTGCTCCCAGCCTGTCCATGGGCCTCCCGTTCAACTGGAGGGGACCGAGACAATTGCTTTGTGAAGGCTGCACACTCTGCCGGTGCTGCTGCTGCTGCGTAGCACTCTCAGGGAAGGGGACCCTCGTAGCACAACAGGCAATAGCTGACGTGTGGCTAAAGCACTGGCAGGAGCACGGGCGGTGGGTGAAGGAAAGGCTGGGGGAGGCAAGCCCCCAGCCCCGCCCCTTCTACCTAGGCCCCACCCCCATGGAAGTCAAGCCCCCTCTCCCCTGCTTGGCGTGTGGCCCAAGCTTCCTCTGCCCCGGAGCATGGGGAGGGCAGATTGCACACAGCCCCAGTGTACTCGGTCCTGGAGCACAGGGAGGGCGAGCACTCGGGGGCAGCAACACTCCGTCCCCACTAGGCCTACAGCAGGCGTTCTGGGGTGGAGTCTGGGCGGGGCCAGGCTGCCGGTTTGGGAAGGCCCTTCCCCTGCCTATTATACCTGCCGCCCCTAGTCAGGAGACATAACAGAAGAACGGCCATACTGGGTCAGACCACAGGTCCCTCTAGCCCAGTATCCTGCCTGCCGACAGCGGCCACTGCCAGGGCTGGCTTCCAGCCCCGGCTTGGCCCTTCCGACAGTGCAAGTGCCCCTGGTGTCAATGAGCTGCTGGTCCAAGGAGAACCTCCTGCATTGCTCGAATTACAGCGCTTCAGAATTGCATTCCGCTTGTAATGAGTCCACCCCCAGCGGGTCTGGTCTCCACCCTCTCCCCACCGGCTTGCAGGCCAGTGATGTCATTGGTGCAATGCAGGAGGTTCTCTTTGGGCCAGTGGCTCACTGACACCAATTTGCACTGTCAGAGTGGGGCAAAGGGGCTCAGTGGAAATGAAGATCAGGCCCAATCAAACCCAAATGGTGAGAAACTCCCCGGGTTTGCGGCTTCTCAGCCCACGTCCAAGCAAACCCCTCCAGGCTACAAGCTAACCCTCCCCCCAAAGCTTCGGGAAAGAGCTGCTCTGGAGAGGAACCTGGCAGCTGACCCCAGCTGTACAATGAGCTCAACCAAGCCCCCAGGCCCAGCCACTCCCGAACTCTGGGGAAGTCTGGACTGGCCCAGCCCCTGCAGGGAATGGAGCATGTTGGGAGAGAGTTTCCCTGTGTGCTGGTGGCGGGAGAGGCTCAGCGGAACTCAAACCAAACTTTGCAGGATGCAACACGCTTGCGTCAGCCAAAGCAACACCCAGTGCTGTGCACGATGCTCTAACTGGGACACACAGGGTGCTGGCACCGGCCCCGTGGGAACAGGCTGGTTGGCACAGCCCATTCCTAAGAAGGGACTGTGGTTCCTGCTGTCCAGACAGAGCAGCATCCTGCTCAGCCGGGCACTAACTAGCCTGCTCTATGGTCCAGCAGTGAATGGCCCCAGGGAGGGCGCTTCCAGCACAGCTCCAGGAGAGGATGCCATTCGGGATGCGTGACTTATGGAACAGAGGAGGACCTAGCAGACTGGTGTTAATGGTGCAGGTACTTCAGAGCACAGCTGTCCCTTCCCAGCAGTGCTGGGGAGACCATCTTTCTGGAGATCGGGCTGGAAACCCCCCCACTCACCTTGACCACAGGCACACTGAAGTTTGCATAGATAAAGGCGGTGGATCCTCCAGCTTCCACGGAGCTCAGCTGGAAAGCAAGGGCAGCGCTCACTGTAACACTGCATGTTACAAAGCCTCTTTCACAAGGGGACACTTTACCTGGGAGGTGGTTTTTCCATGAGGAGAAATTAAGGCACAGAGCGACTTTCTGAGTTGCTCGAGATCTGCCTGCTCTGCAATGTCGCTTGAAGCCAATTTGTTGGTTTCTCTCCCAGACATCCTCTATATGTTTTAACGCGGCCTGGAATGTAACTTGTACCACAGTGCACATAATCAACACCCACAGAGTTAGGCTGGTGTTAGCTACTAACTGGCTCATTGTACCAACCCTGTGCCAAAGTTCTGTAAAATATGAGCATTCATTCAAAACAATATGTTTAGCCTTAGTGAAGGGGAAGAAATCTGATGTAGAGACTCTAATCCAGACCTCAGCGAGGTGTGGACTGCCTTAATCCACTTCAATGATATGTTAACCCTGAACCCTAATGACTACCTGAAGCATTATTAACTTTTTCACTGTGGATCTGTTTAATCAGAAACAGCTAGGTGGTCTGGGATTGTGAACAGAGCGTGGATAGGTCACATTTGCTCCTAGTCTGACCCCTGCAGCTGGGAACTGAAACCAGGAGGCTCTCTGCTCTAACCACTAGTCCACATTGCCTGACATAGTTGCAGGTTAGCTTAGTGTGACTGATGAGCCCTGGGAATGTTGTGCCTAGACATCTTTTAACCATCCTTCACACTCGGTGAGAAACAAAAGCCTGCCCAGACCCCAGCTGGCAGGAAATACTCACATAGATCATGACCGTGGCCAGTCTGTTACCCGACTTCATTCTGTAAAGGGGGCTCTTTCTCGACTGCATCAAAAGAAAACAGATGTTCATTCACAGTCCCAGTGCTGCTGCACTATTCAGAACAGACATTAATGTTACCAGCGCTACAAGATGGGGCCTTGTGCTCAAAGGACGCTGTTTAGGCCAAAAGCATAATCTATGGTAATAAGATCCACAATGCACAGTTGCTGTCAACGTCGAGGCAGAAATGAGAAATTAACAATGGGAAAGAACAATGGTCAAGGTCACCTATGCCGCTTATTTGCACCTGCCACCAGACTGGTAAGAAAATAATCTTGTAGCAGGTTCCTAAATATGGCTGTTATTTGAAGCACATGTGCTACATTTACCAGCCCTTACATGAAGGCCTGCAAGTCTTTACTACGATGAAAACAATAGACACTGGGCAGATTCTGATCTAAGTTACACTCGTGTTAATCTGGCGTCGCTCTACTAAAATCAGCAGTCACCCAGGTGTAGAACAAGTGCAAGTGAGCTCAGCACGCAGCCTGTTGTATGGTATGCACAGATCTGGCTTTAAAATGTCAATTATTTTTCACTGGAAATAGGATTTTTTTTCATTATTTCAAAATGTCCCATGAAGATGTTTTGTGTTTTCGTTAAAAGGCTCCAAGCCAAAACTGGGAGATTTTCCAGTTAGCGATTTCCATTTAAAAATGCAGGTTGAACCTCTCTAGTCCAGAACTCTCTGGTTCAGAAACATCCATTATCCAGAATGATTTTAGTTAGCTGGATGTCCACTTTTCATAGGTCTGGCCAAGTTTCCCACAGTCCCATAAAGTTTGTTTACAGCCACCAGTCCTGGCTCTCCATATTCTGTGTTCTCTAGCTCTAATTTATCCCTAAATGTGTTCTAAGAGCCCAGTAAGCAGTGGAAGTTTTGATAATGCTGCTGGGACAATATTGACCTCCCCTCATCCGGAAAATTCTCTCGTTCAGAATTGGTCAGGTCCCAAGGGTGCCAGATTAGACAGGTTCAACCTGTAGTGGGTTTGTTTGTTTTTTATCCAAAGCAAAGATTTGTTTTACTGGGGGGAAAAAAGCTATTTCCTCTGTTTCAACAAGAAGCCTGGAAAACTTCAACCAAAACAAAAGTTGGCAGTAAAATTTTTCATTTCGGTTGACAAGCCTTTTTCTCCCAGCCAAATAGAGTTTCAGTGAAAATATATCACCCTGCTGTTAAGTATGTTACAAAACACCCGTCTGTGCGGTGGCTGGTGGGTTTACTTACAGGAACAAAGGCTATTAAAATATGTTACAGAGCCCTGTGATCAATTCCAGCTCCCAAGCAACACTGAACACAGATGAGCTGGGTATTGGTATGTCTTTGGCCATCTTCTCTGTCGCAGAGACAAGAGACCATGGTGTTCCAGAAGGGCAGTGGTTTTTAAGGCAGGTGGGAAGGATTGTGTGAAAGAATCCCATGAAACAAACAGAAAGATGAGTGCAACAGCCCTGGAATGGTACTGAAACACAGAAAGCTGCTGCATGGTGTGGTGAACCCCATCCAGTGCCAACAGAAGCTAGCAGAGGCCTCTCATAGATCATTGGCTCAAGCCCTGTGTGACAATTACCCTGCACTGAGACTGCAAATTGCGTTCCAGTCTTACCCACTTTGTTACTTACAGTGGCATGGTCAAAATGAGGCTCGTAGTGTCCGCCTATCCCATAGTTCACCACCTGTAGGTACTCCGCATACGGCGGCCGAATGTTCAAGCCAGTCATGGCTGCGATCCTCTGATCTAGGGACACGATCACTGGGTCGACAGTGTCCTTCAGCCAGGCGCTAGAATGCACAGCAGACAAGCTCAGGGCGTTCATCAAGAACAGCTGGTATCAGGATCCCCACCGGTGGAATCGGTTCTCATTGCACAACGAGCCAGAGTCAACCCACTTCCATGAGGGACAAGATCCCCAGGGACAAATCAGACTACAGGCTGCCCCCAACTTGCGACGCAATTGGTTCCAGGGATAGCATCGCAAGTCGGGGATGTCGTAACTCGAACCCACATTTACGATAGGTGCCATGTGCCGTTGTAAATGCGGGCCAAGGACGTAAGTCGGGGGTTTTCAGCCCCTTCCGCACTTAAAAAAATGGCCATAAGTGTGGGAGGGTTGCAACTCGGACCGTTGGAAGGCGGGGGTTTCCTGTACATGTTTGTAAGTTGTAGTAGGACTGGGGTAATTATCCTTATTGGACAGATGAGGAAACTGAGGCAGGGAGAAAAAAAGGGGCTGGATTTTTTAGAAGGGAAGATCCACTTACAGCAAACCTGTAATTTGCATGTGCAATAAGACCATGATTGACAGCCCAATGGGAGTCGCTAAATTAAATCAAATGAGCATTAGATTTTGCAAGGTCTTTCGGCACCTATCTGCAACTTTGGGCACCTAAACCCTTTTTAAAAGCTAGTGCAGGGTGACTTGTCCAAGCTTTCACAGTGAGTCTGTGGCAGAGCCAGGAGGGAAAAAAAAACCCAGGTCTCCTGTTCCTGAAACAAAACCAGCCTTCCTTGTGCCTCTAACACACAGCTAGTGGCTGAATGCCTCACTCCGAGCAGAGGCTGCTCCAGACAAAGACGGGTGCGTGGCAGAGGGCTCAGCTGTTGTCAGAAGACGGGCAGGTAAAATGTGTCCAGCAAAGGGATATTTACTTTCCTGGAGCTGGTTCCACTGGGCGCAGCCCTGGAAGTTTCTTGCTGTGCCCAGAGTATTTTTGCCAAAGGGTTTGCCTTTGTAATAGTCCTGGAGGCAGCATATTTTGGATCAGCACATGGAAACCTCATTCTTCTACCAGATCTGTTTGCTGACATTGGCTCAGCTGTCACCCAGCCTTTCCGAGGGTTCCAGAATCTAAACATCTGTCAGATTCTGTTCTCCACATTAGCTAGAAACAAACTAGAACCAGCACCCAGGATCCAAATGCTACAAAGTGGGGAGGGGAGGGTTGCAATGTAAATTCCATGGATGGCACTTATTAATTGTATTAATTGTTAATTATTTATATATGCTATTTGGGCCTAGAGGCCAATGCCTCATTGTGCTAGGAGCTGTACATGCACACATAGTCAGACAGGTCCGGAGCCTCAAAGCCATTTAGACACTTAATTCCCTTTGATTTCAATGGGCGTTAGATGCCCAAGTATCTCTGAGAAGCTGGGCCACAGTCCCTGCCCTAAAGAGCTTACAAGAGAAACAGAGAAGCCAGACAGAATGGGGGAACAAAAAGAGGTATTGTATCCCCATTTTACAGAAGGAGAACTGAGGCTCAGGGAGGTTAAATATATGGAGATAGGTTAGGGTAGGTCTACACTGCGATAAAAACCAGGGCATGTCCACAGCTGGCCTAGGTCAGCTGACTCAAGAGGGGAGGGGATCAGGCACCCCTCAGCTATAGCAATCCTGTCAGTCCAAGAGAATATTGCAAAGGTGCCTAAGGCACCCTGCTCCCCACCAACACTCCTGCTGGTCCCAGAGGCTTGGTGCCGGGGATGTTGAACACCCAGAATGGCACCAGCTGGCAGAAGAGGATCCGGACTGAGGTTGCTGCCGCTTTTGATTTCCAGGGAATGTGCAGGCAGGTGGTGGCCCGACAATAGTGAGGGTGCAGGAAAGAAAATCATCTCTTTCACCGCAACAGCTGCATCTTGCCAATGGCCAGGAACTGCTGCCCACGTGGGGGAGTCACATTACACAGGGCGGGCGAGCCACGGCCCCCGCCATGAGAAATAAATCATCTGCTGGCTAACAAATAACTGAGTCCCACCCAGACGGACGCCTGACGCGCCTCAGTTCTGCTGCTGGTTCTCAGCCGGGGTGATTTTCAGTGTCATTACGAGGTTTGTAGAGAAAACTGCTTCACACGCAGAATATTAATCCCGGGGACCAATCCGGTCTTGCCTTTCTGCATGGTACCTCAATGGTGACTGGTGTGGTCTGATGGTTCAAGCGGGGACTTTTGCATTAGAATGGGTGGGTTCACTCCTCCCTCTGCCGCTGACTTACTGTGTTGCTTTGGACAAGGCTCCCTGCCTCAGTTTACCCATCTGCACGATAGCAGTGGTTATACTAACAGGTGCCTCGTTGCAGAGGTGGCAGCTAGAATTAATGAATGCTTACGAAGGGCTTGCAGAGGCTCAGAGGGGAAGTGCTGTGCATCTCAACTGTGTCTCTAGCAGATGCTGTGTGTACTGGATATGAGTTTCTCTAGTCAGAGGATCTAGGTCATTGTCTTCTAAGGTAATTTATCCAGTTATCATGTCCTTCCCCCCAGGGTATACCCTTTCCGTCCCTTTTCTGGGTGCTGTCGTGACAAACACCTTCTCACATCGCTGCCAATGCCCCTTCTGCCATCTTCAGCAGCCCCCTGAAGCTGTGGGGGTTAAATGTTCGCCCTTCCCTGCTGGCTCTGGGCCTGGGAATGGAATTCCATCGTTGTTCCATCTGGGGATGATGCTACAAGGCTGAGTCTGGAAATATTTACTGGGATCACTGCAAAGCCACACTACTCCCGGCCTGGAGTCTGGATTTAACGCTCCTCTCTGCAGGGAGTCAGGAAACCTGTCTTTTCCATCACAGCGGAGGGAGCAAGCAAGCATCTGAGTTTCCAGCCACACATTCTCCTCCCACGGCAGACTGAAAAGCAGGTCACTGCAGGGAACTTCAGAGACCAGGACTGGGATCTGGGGCCCCGCCCTCCTAAGAAACCAATTTAAACTCAGCCTATGGCGAGAACGATCCAATGTCCCTCCCGTCTGAAATTAGTCGATATCACTCCCAGCTCCCAGCTGTTTGATCCCCTGCCTTTGCGTCGTCGGGGCTACCTCGACATTGGAGCTGGAGGTGTAATTTCCAGCTGGAGTTGATGGACCTGCGCTAGTTCTGAGCAGGTGTGCTAAGAATAGACATGGCGCTGCCGCAGTGGGAGGGGCTAGGTGCCCCGAGTACGGACCCAGGGTCTCAGACAGGATCCTACTCAAGGCAGTGAGCCGCTCCCACTGCTGGCGCAGTCGCACTCCATTGTAAGTGTGTTAGGGTAACCCACACACCTGCTGGGTCCCATGTAGTGGCGCTGAGACCACGTACAGTGAGACAGAATGAGTTTCCTCTCAGCCTTAGGTGAGCGCCAGCTGGCTCTTAGCTCAAGCAGTAGAGATGCATGCACTGAGGTCCCGGGTTCGGTTCTGCCTTTCAGCATTACACTAGCCAATCAGGTTGGTTTCTTCAAGCTGGGAACTGCCCCTCCAGCTCCGGTGCAGACGCACCCTCAGACACAGACATTCCCAGCTCCTCGGGAGAGGTGACTGCAGAGGCCTTGGTGCCTTTCATGGTTACCCCAGCACGGTCATAGCAGGGAGTCCTTGAACATCTAGCTCTGCCCCAGACAGTATAAGCCTAATTCCCACCCCCACCCAGGTCAATCAGGCGTGACTCCAGGACTGAGTTACATTGGGCAAGTATCAGAGGGGTAGGCGTGTTAGTCTGAATCTGCATAAACAACAAGAAGTCCTGTGGCACTTTCCAGACTAACAGATTTATTGGAGCATGAGTTTTCGTGGGCAAAGACCCACTTCATCAGATGCATGTCTGGGCAAATGAAGTGTGAAGCGGGGGCCTCCTGGGTGTATTTGGGCACAAACCCAGTTCCCCGTCTGTCCAGTAGGGGGGGAGATAATCCTCGTGTCTATCTGTGAGCTGTGCGGGACCAGGGTGCTATCTCCCTGGCTGTGTCTCCACTGCTATCTGCCACGGCAGCACGTGCAGTGTCAGCGTGGGTGCCAACAGCAGCGAAGCCGAAGCAGCACAGACTAGCCCATGCTGCTGCAGCTTCATTGCTACCGCAGACACAGGCCGCGTGTTTGTACAGCACCTAGCGCAGGGGGACTCTGCTGCAGCCAGGGCCTCTGGGTGCTGCTGTGACGTGATTAACACTAAGTCGGGGCAGAGGCCATTCCCTGTAGGCAGCCCTGCAAGGCAGTTCAGGGAGGCGTGGAATTCTAGCTGGGAAAACTCAAAAGACATGGGTAATTACCTCTTACTTATCCGGTACTCAGCTTTCTGCTGCTTGTCTTCGGAGGCAACCACCGATCTCTGCAGCTGAGCGACAGGAGGGGAGAGCACGAGAGGTAATAGGAGGATGTAACAAATGTGGGAGCTGCAGCCACCACCACCCCCCACCACTCCTGGGGAGGCAGGCATGGACACCCCCCGGGGGGGATGATGGCAGGAGACATAGACTTGTGTGATCAGGCCCTGCACTGAGATGAGGCCCACAAAGTCAGGCTGCTGGGGCGTTATTACCCAGCCAGCAAGAGCAGGGCATCGAGCCGCCCGCTGCTCAAATGCTGTGCTACTGCCCGGAGTCACCTCCCCAGCAAATTCTCTCCTCACTGACACTGAGGTGTAGCCATGGCAGTGGGAGGAGGACGGGGGAGGGCAAAAGGGGCAGTCACCTAGGGCCCAGCAATTTAAAGAGCTTGGGTCTTTGGCCACTGCTGCCACTACCATAGCAACAGCAGCGGCGACCGGTGCCAAGGGCCCTTTAAATCACCGCTGGAGCACCACACAACACGCTCCAGGTGACTCTGAGGGCTGACGGAGGCGGGGGGGGGGGGGAGCGTGGTGCAGCGATCTCTGGGTGGCACTGAGAACTGGCTGCCCCAGCCCCACCCCTTCTGCCTGAGGCCCCTTCCCTTCCAGGAGAATGGAGCCCCCCCAGCCTTGCCCAGGGGAGGGGATGGCAGGACGGCGGCTGGCTGAGCTGCAATGCGAACAGTTCTCACAGGCCAGGCCCAGCGAGCTCCGAAAACCTCCCCTGCGGAGAGACAAGCAGCATATGCGAGCCAGGGGGAAGGGGAGGAGAGCTACACCCGACACCAGGCTGAGCTCAGGCAGCTCTCGCACAGCCGCTAATCTCCACGCGGGCCGCTTTGCTCATTACCACGGCAACAGGTCTTCCCGCAGGAGCCCAGAGCAGCGGCCGGAGGCCTGGGGTTTACCTCACACCAAACCAGCAGTGGGCAACCTGCGGCCCGTGGGCTGCATCGGCCCATCGGGGCTTTATGTGTGGCCTGCAAGACATTTTGTTTTCCTAGCGGGACTGCTAAAGTGACATGCATGGGCGGTAGGGGAAGGTAGGGCTGCGGGAGGCCACAGAAGCCCCGCCCTCCATGGGAGCCTGCCTGACCCTCCCCCCACAGGGAGGGGAGAGGAGAGCAGGAGGGTGGGTGTGCCCCAGCCTCGCTGGCCAGGAGCACGGGGAGTAGGGTTGCCAGGTGTCCGGTATTGAACCGGAGAGTCCGGTATTTTTGCCTCCTGTCCAGTAAAAAAATTCAGAAAATACCGGACACCTAAAATGCCAGCACTTTCTGATTTTTTTTCCCAGCCAGGAGGTGAAAATCCCGGGCTGTCTGGCTCAATATGGAGGCAGCCTGGCAACCCTAGTGCTTACCGGGGAGCTATCCGGCCCAGCGCAGGGAGGAAAGATGATGGGTGGCCGCCAGCAGCCTGTTGGGGGCCAAAAAGCCTCACCACACGGTTTTTAAAGGTGTTGGGTTTGTTTTGTGGTTTTTTTCTTAACAACTCTCGGGGTCCTTTTTTTTTTTTTTTGTTCAACAAACTTTTTCCTGGCGTGGGTTTTTTTTTTTTGGTATTTTTTCTGAAACCATCTGGCAACCCTAACGGGGAGGGCAGGCGCTGGGGACAGCAGCACTACAGTAGGTGTTCTGGGGGCGGAGTGTGGGCAGGGCCAGTCTGGTGGTTTGGGAAGGCAAAGCCTTCCCCCGCCTATTATATTGGATGCCCATGGCGACACGCACATGAAGTGGGGTGCATGCTGATCACACTCAACACTGACTGTGAGAGCCGTGCGCTCCTCTGCAGCCAACCAAAGCGCTGCCACGGTTCAGTCAGCACATCCCACAACTTCTAGGCATGCAAGTGCAGTTAGCAAAACTGCCCTTTCCCAGGAAACCATCTTGGTTACCACAATCTTGCAGCCCACTGAGACGCAGGAAGGCCACTGCAGCCCGCTCAGCTCTGGTTTAAATTCAGGGTTCCATCCCTCTCGTTTTGTTACCTCTCTACCTAGCAGCTTCTTGCTTCTGTCACGTTGCTCTGGCTGGGAGACACAAACCCCCAGCCCCTTCTAAAGAACCCGCCGCCCGACAGTCTCACACGACTGCTGTACGGTCCCTACTGAATTGTCATCCCTGCTCCAAACGGTAAGCCAGCCATCAGTGCAGACCACCAGGCCATGGACGTGCCCTCCAGATGGTCCTTTGCGATTCTAAGATGGCTTCTGGGTCTAGCTAAGGTGCGTAATTTCTAAGGCCACCACTGAGCTCCGTGTAGCTCGAAAGCTTGTCTCTCCCCACACAGAATGCGGGCCAATAACAGATCTGACCTCACCTCCAGTGTCTCTCTCATCTCCCACAACAACTCCTGCACAGCACGGGCCAGAGGACTTCCCTGCCACAATCCCTACCTGAATGAGAGTAGATCTTCTAGAAAAACACCCAGCTCTGAAAAATGCATCACCCAACTCTCACCTGCAGCACGGCTTGGACCTTCGGGCCAGCTGCAGCACGGAAGGAAGAACCCCCTACCACTTAAAGCTAAAACCCCAGCACTGGGTGCAGGGGTAAGCTGGAGTCACGAAGGCCTAATGGGGCGCTGAGCTATCTTGTGGGCTTCTTGGGATGTGAGTTTGGGGTGGGCCCAGCACTAGGTGGTCAGACGCTCCCATCTGTCTGCATTCAGCTCACACCCCTAGCTCTGGAAAGGCGGCTCTTGCAGCCAGTAGGTGGCTGACGGGTGTTTCTCTGGGCTGCATGAGGACTCGTGTGCATTATGCCTGCAAGGTCTGATGAACTCACCCAGGGAGCTGCAAGGCCCTTAATCTTCTCCGCCTCCAGGTCGCTGACAAAGTCGTGGTACAGGGCTACGTACGGCTGCAGCTGGATCAGCTCTTTTTTCGCTGGCTGGAGGATCAGGAATGGGCTGCCGTTGGTCTCATAGGAGCAGTGCAGGGCTGGGCTCTGGTACTGGGCTGGCTGAAAGGAAAACAGTCCAAGGAATGCATGAGGAGATGGCTGGAGGATGCAGCTCACCGGGGACTGCACCTCATCTAACGCTGGAGAAAGGGGCGGCATCAGCTGCCCTGGGGCCTCATGCTCCTCCTTTCCCAGCGGGATCGTGCTTAGAATTCATACAGGGCTGCAAAGAGCTTCACTCCCAGTGCTGGAGAGGCAGGACGTGGGATCCCAGGGCTGGCCAGAGGTCACAAGGCTATTGGTTCAAATCTGGCCTAGGCTGCCCAAAACTGCCAGGGGCCTCCCTCCAATTCTTGCCTGTCAGCCACCAGCTGGGCTAACTGCAGAGATGGAGCTGGGGAGCTACACTGCTCAAAGGCCCGAGTGGAGACCAGCCCCAAGGCCTGCCGAGAGGCAGGCACTGCAAACACTGACCAGCGGGGCACACTAAGTGTCATAACACCCATCCCTGCAATGGGCTGCCTTGGACTGGGCAGTGGGAGCAACCTAACCTCAGGTGCAAGGCACACGTCAGGGCAAGAGGATGTGAGTCTCTGCAGCTTTGTCTGGCTCACCATCATCCCCTAGCCACACATGACAGCTCATGGCTCCATACCTGTGACCCCAGCGTCTGACACAGCTCTTCATAGAGGTCTCTAGTCTGCAGGTGTGTGACGTTTGGCCGCTGCAGGCTCACCTCTGCCTTGGCATGCTCTGGATTTTCCACCAGGAGCCTTTCATACTTCAGGACGTTCCTAGCGATTCTTTTGTTGTTGGGATCTGTTGGAAACAGCACAGTCCCGTTACCCCATCCCTTGGCAGGCGGCTTTGGTAATGCTTCAGTGGAAATAGGCACTGTTAACTGAGTTCATCCCTCAGCTTTTATAGTACGTAAACGGCTATTTCTTCACCCGGCCCTGGCCCTGTTTGCTGAAATACAGGTAAAATCTCCATGCAGAGGTGGGGTAGCTGCCTTGGTCCCAGGACTTCAGAGAGACAAGGGGAGCAGGCGATATCTGTTATTGGACCAGCACCGGTTAGTGAAAGAGGCGAGCTCGAAAGCTCACAAGTCAGTCTCGCTCACCCAAGAGCATCAGAGCAGACTGTAACTAATCCCACTGGAACAATTTACCAAGCATCAGGTGGATTCTCCATCACTTCTGGCCTTCAAGTCAAGACGGTCTGTCTTTCTGAAAGGCACATGCTGGTTCAGACACAAGTTCTGGCCTGGACCCAGGAGTGACTGGGTGAGGTTCCCAGCCCTGCACTATGCTAGAGATCAGATTAGACAAGTATTCGCAAACTTTTTGTACTGGCAAGCCTCTGAGTGTGGAGCCCCTATGAATTAAAAACACATTTTTATATTGAATGGGGAGGCAGAAAGGGGGGTTGGGGTAGAGCTTGGGCTCTCAGCCATGAATAGGGCTGATCCCGCCCCTCACATGATAACCTTGGGACCGCCAGTTTGAGAACCTGGGATCTGACCATCACAACAGCCCTGTCTGTCCTTAATTCAAATCTAGGGAAAATCCACAGTCACCAAGGGCTTGCATGGTTGTCCCCACATGGCCTGCTGTGTCCCACAGCCAAACTGAATGTCATGGGGACACTGAGGACAGAATTTAAATCCTCCTGCTCTGAAAGCGCAGTCCCCTTGCACGTGAGCTAAAGTGGGGCCTCTGGCATGTGTCTGTACATAACACCATGGAGCAGTTCTCATTCTAGCTAGCAGAGGTCAGTGGTGCACATAACACACCGGCCGGCTGGCTACCGAGTACTGATTCAGGCAACAATTTTCAGGTATTTAGAAAAGTGGGTAACAACTAGATATGCAGGAGAGTTGGACCAGTAAATCCTTGAGCCTGATCTGCAGCACAAGGCCCTTTTGCATCACTCCAGTCATGCGAAGAGCATGAATACTGCCTTCATCAGGCAGCTGAGAGGATTGCCCAAGGATTGGACCAGAACCTGGACCATATACTGCAGCTAGACTGGTGAGACAGAACGGTGCAGCCAGCCTACATTAAAGCAACCCTGGGGCTGCTCTAACTTGCACCGGGAGCCAATTTGGCCCTTGCTACCCCAGAAGTGGAAGAAGTGTGGAATGCCTCCCCCCACCTTAGTTGTGAGCATGTGCTGGCACTCATTTAGCTCGGCAATTTTGGAGTTGAACAGCCTGCCGTGTAGGAAGAGACACTCTCCTTGACCCAGCCTACCCCTCTGCTCTGTGCTTTTTTTGCCAAACCATTATAAACAGCACAGCACGGGAAAGGGGCTCCCTGGGCCACAGCTGGAGAAGCCCCCGTTTCACTGAAAAGCAACTTTGCACACAGAGTGGAGGGAGAAATCCCGGATTTCCTGCTGACCATCACATACCGTAGTGAAGAAACTCTCTGGAGAGGCTTAAGGCTTGGGAAACGTTTCCTGCCTAGGAGAGAGAGGAAACATGGGTGGCCTTGGAATGATGGGTGTACCCTACGCAACTGCCCCCTTCCCCCTGCTCCTATTCAGCTCCCACCATGCGCCACAGAAATGGGCACAAACCTCAGGCACGAACAAAGCCAAATCAGCTGCAGGGATCTCCAGCGTCAGTGCCGACACTACATGCCCCAGCGGCTACATCCAAGTGTGCGCCGAGGTCGTGGGAGTTCTGATTCCGATCCGAGCATTGTGGCTCAGGCTGATTTAGAATCTGAGCCAACGCCCACTGAAATCAGTGGGGCCCCGTTGGCTTCACTGGGGAGTGGATCAGTTCCTGTGTGCGCGCACACACGGTGCCCTGGGCAGCATGGGGTACACCCTTCCCCTCAGGCTCCTATTGGCTTTGATAGGCAATTGGGAGCCATTAGAACCTGCCCAGTGGAGGCTGGCTCAGGGGTATTCTGGCCACACCACCTCTCCACTCAGCCCTGCCCACTTCTGGAGCAGTGTGGCTTGCCGGCACCTTGCATCATCAGCACCATGCGCTACCCCTGGGGGCCCCAGACCTGCATCACACCAGCTTCTCCAGGCCTGACTCGAGTTCAGTGTAGCTACAGCTAGACTACCAAGCCCCTGCTCGTGGCAGCTGGGGGGGAGGGACAAGGGAGGGAGGATGCCCTGGGCAGAGTATTTGAGACTGAGTCACCTGGGCAGCCAGGGTGAGATTCCCCAAGTCCCAGCAGCTCGCTGCCGGGCAGTTAGTCAATTGCAGTCCCTGGAGCAGGGATGGGCTGGATTTGGGGAGTTAGTGGCTCAGAGACAGTGTCCATGCTGGCTGCAGGGGCAGATCGGACACCAGCGGAAGGGGCTTCCTTCCATGCACAGTAGCACGCTGCTCATTCAGCAGAAGGTGCTGGAACAAATCAACCGTCTCCCCCAAGCAGGCAGGGAAATGAATGAGATGAAACAAGAGCTGAGAAAGTGGGAGGGGGCCGGGGTTGGGTGGCGGACGAGGGGGCACAAGCTCTGGAGGGAGGGTGGCTGGATACTGAGCAGGACAAGGGGCTCCTGGGGGGCCAGTGTTGGTGGGGAGACGAGCTTGTGGCTGACACACATATAAGCAAAGCCCCCGGAGACAGGCCAGGCTGCAGCATTCAGCCCTGCTGTAGCCCATGAACCCTGCACAGCCTGGGGAGTGTTTCGTTTAAAGATAGGAGCCAGCTACAAAATGCAGACCCAGGTCTGAGTTTGGAATCCTCCCGCCCCATCCCTGAGGGCCAGAACCTGTCCTGGGCTGCTGCTGCAAAGTGTCCATCTGATACTGGCCTAGTCAGCCCTGGGAGGCAGGGTGGGGCCAGCCCAGCATAGAAGGATCTCCTGGGCATCCAGTCTGCGTAGTGGTTCCTACACAACCTCCTCCCATGTACTGGAATAGATGGGGTGGCTAGGAAAAGGAGGCGTGGCCAGGAAAAGGAGGCGTGGCCAGCGTAGCCTGGCAATCTCTGATTTGTGCACGGATGGCCTGAGATTAGGCGAACACACCCCTTGCCACAGTCCAGGAGCTGAGCCCAGGTGTTTTGGAAAGCCCCTCATGTTACCCTCGGGGACAGCCCAACGGGCTGTTGCTGCCAGCAGGTGTTTCTGGCTGAGTGCAATGTGGAACACAGCCCTGCCCGGTAGGTCAAGTTTGCCCCCCCCAGACTCACCTTGAAATAGGAAAAAGCCAGGTGGTCCAGTGCGTCCTCTAGGCTGCCCTCATCCTCTGTGTTCCAGTCGCCGTAGGAGCCGCGGAAGAGGCTGACGGATTCCTCCAGCCACGGGATGGAGTGGTAGTAATCCTCCATGTCGTACGCCACCTGCAAGGCAGCAGATGAGAGGCCTCAGCCATCCCAAGGGCTGGGGCAGGACGTGGAGCAGTGGGGAATGGAGGAGGAGCTCTCTGGTTGTGGTAGAATAATCCACCTTCCTGGGAGGCAGTAGAAGTAGAATTCGTCCATCAACCTAGCACTGTCTACAGAGGGGATTAGGTCAGCAGAGGGTTGTGGATTTGTCACACCCCTGACGGGAAGTAGCTATGCTGAAGTCACCAGTGAAGACCAGTCCTTAGCCTTCCTCTGGCTCCTTTGAGGTCTCGCCTCCTGCATTTTTTAAAGTATTTTTTTGGAGGGAGTGTTGAGATTTGGACAATTTGCTGTGTTCAAAACAACACGGAACATTTTAAAAGTGCCAAAGGAGGGGAGAGGTACATAGTGTCTAGTATGGCCAGTCCCAGGCATTCCATAATCATGAGTCTGGCTGAAAAAAATCTTGAGATAGTCTTAAGAATAATGATGAGAACTAAACAGTAAAACACTGGAATCGTTTTTATGGGCCTTCTGGTTCTTACCTGTTGGGGGCGGGGGGAGCGACACGTTTTCAACTTTTCCTTGGCAACCACGAAACTTACTTGGTTAAACAAAATCTGAGATTTTTCATGCGATAGACACCCGAGCTGGAGCCAGGGCAGATAAAAATGCAAGAGCTGGCAACGGCGTTTGAGATTTATTATCCAAACAAGGGATGGTTTTGCAGTGACATTCCAATGAGTACTAGTCACCAGCGTAAATGTATGTGTCCATTGCTTTTTTTTTTTTTAATGCTGATAGTGTATGGGTAGTGGTTACAGCAGGGGGCTGCGCCTCAAGGCTACGTCTAGACTGCAAGCCTCTTTCGAAAGAAGCTTTTTTGAAAGATTCTTTCGAAAAAGAGCATCTAGACTACAACCAGTACTTTTGAAAAAGCAAGCCGCTTTTTCTAAAAAGAGCACCCAGTCTGGATGCTCTCTTTCGAAAAAGCACAGTTTGCATTACATCGCGCCTTTTTTTCAAAAGAGCACTTTCGAAAAAAGGCATTATTCCTCATAAAAACGAGGTTTTCCACGGTTGAAAAAACTGCCACATTCTTTCGATTTAATTTCAAAAGAACGCGGCAGCAGTCTAGATGCAGGGGAAGTTTTTTCGAAAAAAGGCCACTTTTTTCGAAAAAACCCTGTAGTCTAGACACACCCCAAGGGTTTACTGGCTCTGCCAGTGACTTGCTGTATATCCTTTGGCTTGTCACTTAATTTCTCTATGACTCAGATATATCCTTTGTAAATGGAGAGAGTGATACTTACATAATGTGATAAATAATCTTGGGAATTATATTATCTATTACTAATTATTATTATGATGAAACTTCAGGGGGTAGCCGAGTTAGTCTGTACAGGATAAATTACAAAAAAACAACAAATGGTCTGGTAGCACTTTTGTTAGTCTATAAGGTGCTACCAGACCAATTGTTGGGTTTTTGTAATTTATTATTATAATGTATTTTCATAGTTTGTAGGAGCCCCAAGACGACTGCTTCAAAGAGCTCACAACTTAAGAGCTTGTCTACACTGCCACTTTACTGCGCTGTAACTTTCTGGCTCGGGGGTGTGATAAAACACCCACCCACCCCCCAAAGCAAGGCAAGTTACTGTGCTGTAAAGCACCAGTGTGAACGTGCTCCCCACGCTGTTAGCTACTTCCCTCATGGAGGTGGTTTACCTACAGCCCAGGGGAGCTCTCTCCCAGTGCTGTTGCCATGGGGTGGTCTCAGCACACTCACAGCCTACCCATTTTCAGGTTGTGGGGCCTAATCAAGGGTGGTGTGTGAACCTAGGGCAGGGGGAGGCAGCCCACCTGTTTCACCTCTTGCATCCAAGGCCTTGCCCCCTGAAGAAGCCAAGCGGCCCCCCCCCCCATTACAGGGGCAGATCTCCAGGCCCCTGTGTGAGCAAAACACAGGGAGGCGGGTGGGGCATGGTCCCAGCCTCTCCAGCCCCGGAGCACAAGGAAGGCAGGTGCACCCGATCTACTGTCCTGGCGCACAAGCAGGGCGCACTGCCCCAGTGTGTCCCCAGCCTCCGTGAGGCTGAAGCTCGGGGGCAGCCCAGGAGCTGCACTGAAGCAGGGGATGGAGTGTGGGTGGGACTGGCAGTTTGAGTAGGCAAGGTCTTCCCCTGCCTCCGATACCTGCTGCCCATGGTTAATTAACTGTTCATCTGGGACAGAACTCAGGGTTCCTGATGCTGTGGCTGGTGCTACCTCGGGTAAGAAATTCTGGGCTAGAATGGAGAGTCCCTGCTGTTTCTGACCAAGGCATTCCGAACTCACTTCCAGCTTGAGGGCCCGAGTTCAGGGCTCCCAGCTCCAGCTGCAGAAGCTCCAATGAGAACTAGGGATGTTAAGAAGCATGTAATTCATTAATCGTGTGGTTGACAAACATTTTGTTGACTACACGATTAATCGATGGGATACCACTCAGACCTGGCTCCTGCCAGGCAGTAGCAAGAGCTTTCCAGGGAGCCTGGGCCACTGTGGGGACCCCAAATTCCTGGCCCCCTCCACCTCCTCTGGGTGGCACATCTCAGAGGATGGAGACACGGGCCAGGGGCTGCTCTTAGGCACCCCAGAGAAGGTGGAAGGTCTGGAGCTCCCCACAGCAGCCCAAACTCCCTGGGACGCTCTTACCACTCTCTGGCTCCAGCTTCTGGATTGACCAAAGACCCTGCACATGTCCCCTTTTTGCATTTTACAAAGGTGGCCAACCTATCTCCCCATCACACAGTCCAATCACTGCAGAGTGTGCTGGAAAGACAATTGTCCCGGGAGACGGGTTTAGCCCAGACTTCAATAGTCAAACATGGGGCACAGAGAGGTTTAGATACCAGCAATTTCATTAGTGTCTTCTGTGTCTGAAAAGACCAGAGTCCCACACATAACACGTACCAGCTTTGTGCATGTCACCAAGTCTCCCCGGAATGGCTGGCCCCAGTGGTGACAAACCCTGCAACTTACAGCAGAAGGGAGCTCTGTAGGGCTTGTGTTGAGGGTCGTGAGTTAAATACCCAGGCTGCCAGCACAGCTAAACCTCCAGTTCCTTACACAGACAATTAAACTGATGACTGAATTTGTGGCCAGGAAGCAAATTTCCTCTAGGGCCTATTGACAATGAGCCTGACAGAAGGGACTTTCATCTTGCATTGGCTGCCCTGAGTAGGGATCAGGTTGGCAGGCCCTGTCCCACCAGCTGAGGGGGGTTGGGGCATTGGTGGACCTGGGTGCTCTTACCAACCCACAGGGACCCCCACCAGCCTTTGTGAGAAACGTGGAATCCACGTTAACGCAGCCTGGCTCTTTGTCCCCCTCTAGTGGCTGGCATATGTCCCTGCAGACGGCTCACTAGGAGACGGCACAGGTTGGGCGACAGCCTGGTGACTCTCCCGTCCACACTCCGGCAGTGCAGACCCCGTGGCTCGCCCTCACCTTGCCGACAAGGAAGCAATCATCCGCGGAGAGTGGGAAGCGCTGCCCAGGGCTGTATAGATCAGGGAGGTGGGTGCTGCTGGCCCTCTGGAACACGCCTTTGGCCAGCCCCTTCACGCTCAGTGCATAGACGTCTTGCAGCCTCATCAGCGCCCGGGCTGCTCCTTCCAAGTCCTCAAACTCGGGCAGGTCCTTCTCCATCTTCTTGTAGCCGTTCTTGAGGGCTGTAATGTGAGTGATTGGGGGGCTCAGCGGGGCTGTGGAGAAGCAAATGCCTGGGCCCAGATAAATGCTTACATTGGGTGGAGCTAAGAATGGATTCATGGCTCCTGCCATGAGAAGGGGTTTCTCCTTAAATGCCATTGGGAAGCGTTTCAGTGCTGAACAGCTGGGATCTTCCCCTTCCACATTCAAACCTTCCCTTGAGCATCCCTCATCTCTACATGGACACAATGGATCCAGGACAGGTGACACCCGCTGAGCCTCTATCCCCCAAAGCCCAGCTCCTCTGGACAGGCAGGGAAAGATTCACAAAGGCATGCAGGTGCCTAACTCCTATTGGGACTGACTACTTGATTACTTCTGCAAATCCCACCCACTGTGCTCATCGGCTGACTCCATGCAGGCCAAGAGTTGTGGGTCCTTGGCGGCTGTGGGCTCAGGGCAGCCTCCTCTCTAGTACCTTGGATGTTTTCAGTGGCCTCCAGGCTGTGCACCACATTCAGCCAATCAGACTGCAGCCTCTTGATCAGCGTGTAGGCGAGTAACGGGTTCACCGCGGAGGCCTCAGCTTCTTGGTGCAAATCCCACACTTTGTTGTAAAACCTGGAAGGCATGAGCAGGGCAATCCCTTACTGGCACTGTTACCTTGCAGCACGGCCCATCTCAGTGGGAGGGGTGGAGGAGACATGTGTCCCTCTGGAGGAGTCATGCCCCCTCCCCCCCAGATTTGCTGCTTGGTTTGTACTGAGCATGCTCAATAATACTGCTGAAGCCTTCTGCCCTCACTTTGCCCCTCCCCTCAGGCACTGGTCATCCCATCCCTGAAAAGACTGAAGGGTGGTGGCTCAGGGGAAGTGCCATCAACTGAAACTAGACTGCACAAAGCAGGGATCGGGTGGGCAGGTCCTGCCCTCAGCTGCAGGAGGGGCAGGGCTTGGATGGGTCTGCAGCAGGAATGAGCTGCCTGGGGCTAGGTGAACATTTCTAATGACTTCCATTGCCTCAGCTCCCCTCCACTTGAGTCCCACTCAGCCATGCCAGGGGGTCACTTCCAGCTGCTCACGTGAGCTGTGGTGCTTGATTCTTCATCTTTTGCATGGGCCTATCAGCAAGGGCAGCGACCTGCCCAACCCCCAGAGCCCGGCTTTGATTCCAGTTTAGATCAGATTTTCTGCTGCGCTCAGCTGAGCAGGGGGAAAAGCAGTAAAATTGTGCATGACTCATTCCAGATGTTAGTCCTGCCGCAGCCCTCAGAAAGAGGTATTTTCCACTGACCTCATTATTAGACTCCTGAGCTCAGATCCCAATCCGGAGATTAGGTCTCCCTGCCGGGATTGCCACCTTGCCAGGAATCCCATGCTGAGCCTGTGGCCTGACTCCTCCATAAGCAGTGATGGCGGAGCACCCAGAGGGAAGCCCAGCTCCGTATACCATTCAACTTTGGGCTGGTACAAAATCTGTACCCGGAACTGGGTACGTTACAAATGGTCCCTCTTATTAATGGGACGAATCAAAGCCCCAGAGCCAAGCTCCCTTTTTATGGTTAAAATCCACCTCCACAGTTTGCAGCTTGCACCCATCTCTAGTCCAGTGCAAATGAGCAACACCGCTTTCGCCTACAGCAATTGCTAGCAGCACCAGAGACGATCAATGCTCCATTAGCTAGGCCAGTGTATGGTTGCCAGGTGTCCGGTATTCTACCGGACAGTCCGGTTTTTGGGCCCTCTGTCCGGTTAAAAAATACAGAAAATACCGGACATGTGCAGTGTCCGGTATTTCCTGGATTTCTGGCTGGGCGCCGGACGGAAGCCGGGCGGGGGCTGGGGGAGTGGCTGGGAGGCGGGCGTGATCGGCACCGGGAGCCCTGGTTGAGTCTGACGCCTTGGGGAGGAGGAGAAGCCCTGTCCCTGCTCCTGAGCGCGTGGTGGCGCCGCAGCTGGACTCACTCGCACTTCTCCGAACCGTGCGCGGGACTGACAGCGCCCCGGGATCTGCACGTGCCCGGGTCAGTCCTGCCCCCCCCCACCACCCCCCACTTCCCCGACCTTTCCCGACCAGCTCCACTGCCCCCGACCCCCTCCTGGCCACCCCTGCTTCCTGCCGTCCGGTTCTTCTCCTCCTGATCTCCCCTGGCCAGCCGCGCTGCCCGACCCTCTCCCATCTCCCGGGCCAGCGCGCTGCCCCAACCCCCCGCCCGCCCCGGTGCCCCCATCTCCCGCGGCCAGCCGAGCTGCCCCGCACCGCCTCCCGGCCAGCCCGCCCCCTCCCGGTCCCCTCCCCCTCCGCATTCAAGTGTGTCTGGTATTTTTTCTAAACCTACCTGGTAACCCTAGCCAGTGGTCCCTAAACTTTTAATGTCGCGCCCCTCCCCGCTCATACCTGTCCATGCCCTTGGCCTGGGACCTGCAATTCAATTGGGAACCAGGCCCGGGGGCTGAGGTTGGGGCCGGGGCTGGAAGCCGAGCCATGGCCAGGCTGTGGTCAGAGCCAGCAACTAGGGCCGAGGTCAGCTGCAAAGCCATGGCCAGGCTGGGAGCCAGAGGCTGAACCCAGGGCCACAGGTGAGGCCAGGCCAGGGCCAGGAGTGGAGTCATGGCCAGGAGCCATGGGCACAACTGGGGGCAGGACCAGAGCAGAGCTGGATGCAGAGTGGGACTGGGAGATACCCCTCCCATCCGCCCAAATGGGGGCTGGGCCAGGCCCTGCCATACCTCCCGAGCTTTCTTCCAGAGACACCCCGCATGCTTTGGGGCCCACTGAGCCAGGCATGGTGCTTTGCTCCCCTGGCTGCTTTGCTCCGCTTCCTGCTGGGGAGTGCAGGGCAGTCCCACCCCCTTCCCCAGTGTGGTGCACCAGGGGAACAATGTGAGCTGGGGCCGCCTTGCTCCGCTTCCTCTGCCACTGCCAGTGAGTGTGGGGGGACCAGCCCCTGCTGCAGGGGCCAGCCCCAGTGGTCCCGCTGCTGGCTGGCTCCTCCACCCACGGCGTTTGGGGAATGTGAGCCCTGGTGCTCCCTCCCCTGGTGCTGCTGGATTCGCCATCACAGGCAATATTTTCAGTCACAATTGGTCAGGTTTTTTCCAAAAGCTCTGCTCTAGGAATTATTTCAGGGACGATCCGTGGCCAGTGTAATCCTGCAGCTCAGAGTTTCCCAACCTTTTTTATCCCACGGACCGGCAAACCCAGTCACAAACTTTTGGCAGACAGGCAACTTTTTTATTTGCCTATTTGCATATTCATGATGTAAATAATAAATATTCAAATATGAAAATAAACTGTTGCCTGTCTACCAAAAGTTTGTGAATGGGTTTGCTGATCCACGGTATAAAAAGCCCCAGTGCCAGCCCTAACCCCTAGAGCCCCCCAACCCTCCCCGCCCCCCCAGTGCCAGCCACTGACCCCAGAGTCCCCTGCACCAAACCTGCCTTGTGCTAGCCTCCCTCCCTCAGAGCCCCCCAGTGCCAGCTCCTCACCCCGGACACCCAAGTGCCCCCAGTGTCAGCCCCCCACCTCTTAGATCCTCCCACCCGTTAGAGCTCCCCAGTACTAGCCCCACCCTCAGAGCCCCCAGTATTAGTTTTACCCCAGAGCTCCCCAGTGACAGCCACCCACCTCAGAGCCCCCCATCCCCAGAATGCCCCAGCACTAGCCCCACCCCCGGCCCCCTCACCTAGCCCTGCACTGCCTTCCAGCTGTCAGCTGAGCACTGCTGCCCAGGTCGCACCTGCTCTAAGGCTGCTGTGCCGTGCTCTGTGCAGCCCTCCTGCTGCATAGCGAACCGCTCTTCCGTGGCTGGGAGGAGACCCCGCCCCTGCCCAGCAGTGGTTGGCTGAGAGGCAGGGCAGGACACGCCTCTCTCAACAGCCACGGCGGGAAGGGAGGCGTTGGGCAGTGTATCCCAGTCCCCAGAGCCATCATGGCCCGGCTCCGGTCCGCGGCCTGGCGGTGGGAAACCGCTGGACTAGATGACCACAATGGTCCCTTCCAGCCTCCAAGACTCACAGCTTGACAACTCTCCTGATTTTATCACCCGTCTCCCCAAAGTCGGGGTTTGCCTCAACGCCCAGCTCCTCCTGTAACGGGATCAGGAGAGATGCTGCCTTTTTATCTGAATGTCACGTTCGAGCTCTCGGGATTGCAGAACATGTCTGCTAACGGCTCTAAGGAAATGACCCCCCAAAGTTATTGGGTCTGAGTCAGACTTGTGAGTATTTTGGGGGCAGGAGGAGAGGCTGAGTCATGAGTTTTGAATGGTTGGGTTAGCAAGAACAGAGCTGGGAAAATCTCCAAGGAACACAGGAATCTCCTGTCTCTGACTGTAGCCGACATCAGATTCTCATGACAGGGGGTAAAAACCCCACTGCAGCAGCAGTTGTTGGACAATTTGCTTATGCCCAGAGGTTTAATATCCCTCCCACTGCATTTTTGTGAGCTTGAATTAGGATAACACTGGATATCCGTGTTATCCCCCTGGCTAGAGCTGTGGGTCTGATCCTGCTGCCAATCTGACCGCTTCCCACTAGGTTGTTTTTGCTGGCCCTCAGCGTGAGGCATTCGAGAGCACTTTAGTGCCATTTGTCATTGGGGGAAGCTGTTTTGGTGGCCAGGTTCCACAGCCATGCATATGGCCCGCTCCGTGTCTATGACAAATAATGCCACAAGGTTCCTCGCTAATGAACGACGTCGTTCATGAAATGTGCTCATGTCCAGCTGGGCCTGACATTCAACTGCTCTGCAAGGAAACCGCAGAAGGGCTGAATGCTGCAGTGTTGGGATCGGAGGTTTCCACCACCTTGGGATGGGGGGCGCCTTAGTCGAGAAAGGCAAAGTGGAGGTTGCAAAATGCTCAGATGCTGGGTTTCCTGGGCCAAGATTCCCCCTGCTCTCTGGATGACTTGGGAAGTTTCAAGGCCTGATTCGCCTCTCGCTTACACCAGTTTTAAATCAGTGTCACTCCAGTGACTTCATTGGGATCATTCTGCGTTTACACCGGCATCAATCAGACCAAGGCCACCCACGCAGGTCCACAGCTTCAGCCCTGGCTGCGGGGGCCTTGCTCCACTTACAGCAGGAACAGACGCCTGTCACCCTTTCCCATGTTAACCCCGTAGCAATGCAGGTGCCCTGCTGCTGACACCTGTCCTGCCCAGCTGGGTCTGTGCAGCTGTGCGGTAATCCTGAGCAACAAAACCGACGGCTGTGATATCTAGTTTATCCAGTTGGCCTGGAAGTCCATGTAGGCGCGTGCACACGCATGCACACACACACACGCTGATACACACAAGCTCAAGCAGATGCACACTCCTACATACGCATGCTGCACACACCCATTCACCTGAACAAACACATGGTGCTTGGTCCTGCTGCGAGGGCAGGGGACGGGACTTGATGACCTCTCGAGGTCCCTTCCAGTCCTAGAATTCTAAGGGAACTCTCACATTGTGAGCAGGGACTGGAAATGTCTGGAAAGGCTGTAGCACATAGCGAGTGGGACTGCAAGCCAGCACTGAGAGCACTAACAGTGCCCCAGCTCTAGAAATCAAAACAGCAGGGGCACATTCATCCCCATACTCCCTGGCACACTTCCACATGACACTGATGGGCATGCATGTGCATACAGACACCGACACACAAATGTCAGTACTGTAGTCTCAGACCACAGACCATGAGTTTCAAACCAGGGCTACAGCTTACTCCAGTTAACAGCTGACACAAAGTTCCAGCACAGGGCCCGGTAAGGCACCTCTCTCGAGCCCAAAGCACAAGGTACATCTACACTGCAGCTGGGGGGAACCAGGGTAGACTGACACATGCCAGCTGGACCAGAGCTAAGAATGCTGAAATAGGGTGGATGTGGTAGCGCAATGGCACAAGTACAAGCCCACTGGATCCCCTACGCCCCCCCCCCCCCGGTCTGTTGTCTGGTGCTGCCACCCACATCTCAGTGTCCTCACTGCTATTTCCAGCATGGTAGCACAAGCAGAGCTTGGGCCTGTCTCCCTGGCTGGGAGGCATGTGCCCAGCCGTAGTGCAAATGCACAGACATGTTACCTCCCTTAAGTAATGCAGCCTGAACCCCTTCCATATGGGGGGGGGGGGGGGGTTTCACCTTTCTCTGCAGCATGGGGTGTGGCTGACCTGTTGGGATCATTTAGGTTTATCTTACACTGTAGGGGTCCGTCTCTCCCGTCTGCTCCCTGTGGCACACTCTCCTGAGGGCTGAAATGCCTCAGTCTGATTCAAGTCCTGGGCTTGCTCCTGGCACAGCTGAGTGAAACTGAACAGCCTGTGGCAGACAGGAGATCAGCGATCTCATGGCCCCTTCTGGCCTTCAGTTCCATGAAACTGTGAATCGATAAAGCCTCTTGGCAACAAGTAACTGTCTAGTGCCCCGCAGTGGATAACCCAGGCACACACACAGTACTGAGCACAAATGCTCACACTCACTTGCACACATGTATTGGTTTTGTTACACACTCACCGGCCTTGGCACATGCATTCCCTCACTTGTACACATGTCCTCATTCACACCTGAGCTAGATCTGAGGTGTCCATGATCTACTTGTGGCTATTTGGCTGGTTGAGTGTGGCTAGTTCACTATAGCAGTAGCCACTATAGTGGTTGGTTGGACACCACGGGTCTAGATGGTGCTTGGTTCTGCCATGAGGGCAGGGGATGGAGCATGTGACCTCTCAAGGTCCCTTCCAGTTCTAGTGTTCTACGCTTCCCAGGGAACTCTCCCACTATGAGCAGGGCCGGGGGGTATCTGGAAAGGCCACGGCGCATAGCAGCTGGCTCTGGGAACTAGCACTGAGAGCACTAACAGGCTCCCCGGCACACAGGCATTCACTCCCCACACATGCCAGCTCTAGAAATCAAAGCTTTGCTAGCACATCCCTGGTGGGCTCCTCCTGTGGTTGGCTGGCCAGTGGAACAGCCCAAGGAGGGACAGAACCATGAGTCCCGCAAAGCCCCTCTCATGTGGCGTCTGGTACCCTCCCTTCAGCCTTTTCGTGATTCCTGTACAACGTCTCTCTCCAAAGGCCTCTCATGAGGATATACCGACCCGCAAAACAAAGGCAAAGCTCCCAGACCCATGGGGAGACCCCAGGCTCCTTGCTAATCAGTAGGGGCCTGAAGGCGGAGATCATGGAAAGCCCAAGGGAGTTAGGTGCCTGCACTCTGCTTTAAAATCCCAGCCCACAGAATTCCTTGGGGGGAGGGGCCATCTTGTGTGGGGTTGGTACAGCCCCTAGCACAATGGGGCGCTGGGGTCCTTTGGTGACACCAGCCATGAGGAGAAACAGAGCTGAGTGCTTCAATAGGCAGAGTGAGGCCCCTCGCTGCCGCTGGAGAGGGCCTGTGCCCAGCCGCGTGCGTTAGCCAGGGGGCAGAGGGGACCCACTGGGGCATGAGCCCGGGACAGCCCAGCCCTGGCGGGGTCTCTACCCCGGGGATCAGGCTGCAGACCCGGCAGGGCGGAGGGACGCGGTGTCTGGATCGGGGCCGGGAGGGGGCAGCCTGGCACGGGCGGGGGCGCTGGGGAACAGCCACAGCCCGCCCCGGGCGCGCCCCGTTACCTCTGCAGGTCCCGCAGCCGCTGGCGCTCCGCCTCCAGGTAGGCTGCCAGGTGCGGGAGCAGCCGCCGCTCGGTGGCCAGCGCCTGCCGCACGGTGAGCATGGAGCTGTAGGTCTCGCCTTGCGCCCGGCGCACGCAGCACAGCGCCAGCCCCAGCCCCAGCGCGGCCACCCCCGCCAGGCGCATCGCTGCCGCGCGCCGCTCTCCGCCCCGGGACCCCCCTTCCAGCCGCCGGGCAGCGGCGTCTGCTCCCCGAACCGGGCCCCGGCTGGGAAAGGGGCGCGGAAACTTCCCGTCGCGGGGAGGCCGCTCCAGCGCGCCTAGGGAGCCTGGGCAGGGTCCAGCCCCCGGCGCTTCGGGAGCGCAGCGGTTTGGCCCGGCGATCCCAGCCCGCTACTAGCCGGGGGGGTCGTGCAGCTTCGCTGGAAGCAGGGGGCGGGCGGGGCTGTGCTAACCGGTGCCCCTGCCCCAGCTGTCTGCCTGGCGCGGCGCCTTGGGTCCCTGGCTGGAGAGCGCCACGGCTGGCGGGGCAGGTGCCCATGAGCTGGTGGCTCTTAGCTCAGGCCCTGGAGCTGACTCCTTATTCTCTCTGTGAGTGGCCTCCCTGCCCCGTGATGGGCCCGTGACCCACATCCAGCACAGGAGGCGTGGGGGTTACAGATGCACTGAGACGCTCACCCAGGCAGATGCTAGCAGAGATCCCTGGGTAGCTAAGAGCCCTTGTACTGCCCAAGGCAGGGCAGGGATACGCCCCCCCCAAACCAGGAGCTTCCTCCACAAGTTCTGGGAACCCCTCACCTAGAATCATAGAACCATAGAGCTGGAAGAGACCTCAGAAGGTCATCAAGTCCAGCCCCCTGCCCAAGGCAGGACCAATCCCAACTAAATCAACCCAGCCAGGGCTTGGTCAAGCCGAGACTTAAACACCTCCAGGGATGGAGCCTCCACTACCTCCCTAGGTAACCCATTCCAGTGCTTCACTACCCTCCTAGTGAAATAGTTTTTCCTAATATCCAACCTGGACCTCTCCCACCGCAACTTGAGACCATTGCTCCTTGTTTTGCCATCTGTCACTACTGAGAACAGCCTCTCTCCATCCTCTTTGGAACTCCCCTGCAGGAAGTTGAAGGCTGCTATCAAATCCCCCCTCACTCTTCGCTTCTGCAGACTAAACAGACCCAACTCCCTCAGCCTCTCCTCGTAGGTCATATGCTCCAGCCCCCTAATCATTTCGGTTGCCCTCCGCTGGACCCTCTCCAATGCGTCCACATCCTTTTTGTAGTGGGGGGCCCAGAACTGGACACAATACTCCAGATGTGGCCTCACCAAAGCCGAATAAAGGGAATAATCACTTCTCTAGATCTGCTGGCAATACTCCTCCTAATGCACCCTAATATGCCATTAGCCTTCTTGGCTACAAGGGCACACTGTTGACTCATATCCAGCTTCTCATCCACTGTAACCCCAGGTCCTTTTCTGCAGAACTACTACTTAACTGGTTGGTCCCCAGCTTGTAACTGTGCTTGGGATTCTTCCGTCCCAAGTGCAGGACTCTGCACTTGTCCTTGTTGAACTTCATCAGATTTCTTGTGGCCCAATCCTCCAATTTGTCTAAGTCACTCTGGACCCTATCTCTGCCCTCAAGCGTATCTACCTCTCCCCCTAGCTTAGTGTCATCCGCAAACTTGCTGAGGGTGCAATCCATCCCCTCATCCACCACACAGGGTCCTACAGCCCAGACTCCAGTCCCACAGTCAAACAGCCCCTTAGCCTGGCCTGCGAGCCCGAGTCAGCTGGCAGGGGCCAGCCCTGGTTTTAGTTGCAGAGTAGACCAGGGGTGAAAGGAGCTTAAATTTCTTATAGGTACTATCACCACCCAGGTCCCTGCCAGCTTTTTAAATAGCTCCCTGCTGGCTTTTGCCGCAGCTCAGCCAGTTCTTGCCAGAGCTGCACACCCGGGCAGACCCACCCCCAGGGTCAGGGCTCACAGACAGCTCTGCCACAGTCTCAGAGACTGGAGGGCCCTAGCCCCCACAGGGTCACACTCTCGCCAGGGTAAGCCCCTTGACTTCACCGCGCTGAACCTTGGAGCCTTCAGCATCCTCATTTCACACTGAGCTCCCTTCAGCGAGCTCATCTGAGAGAGAGACTTGTGCACCAAAGGGAGCAGCACCCCCACCTTCTGCTGATGTGGCCAGCACTGGCGAAGCAGCAGGGTTATTAGGTGTCTGGAGCACAGTGTAGGAAGCCCTGGGTTAGCCCAGAGAACAGACAGTTACAGCATGGTCCATCTTTGTAGGGTAAAAATTTCTGAGTCAGGCTATGATATTCTGTTAAGAACCCCTATTCTGAATTTGGAGTCTGGGACTGGCGCACACACAGAGTACATGATGGTTAACCCCCCCCCCCACCTAACCCATGGAAGAAAGGTCATCGTAGAGCTGACGACCCAGGATGGGAGACAGGACATGACACATTCAATGGTGCTAGGAACAAACGTGCCATTGTCAAGTACTCCTAATGCCTCTGCTTTAATCCCCAGATGGACCACATCCATGCAGAGACACCTTCTTGAAGCTGACAGACATATCGCCACTTAACACATAATTGATAATTGATGTCTGCTTTGTTTAAATACTTGTTTTACTAGAAACACTATATAACTTTATATTATTACTCTTATTTTTCCTCACGATTAGCATCTATCCAGGGGGTCCGGGATTTCCCCCCTTCCCCATCACTTTGATCTGCCCATTGAGCATCCTATATAATTAGTTGTAACCTATTGTTTGGCAGTGTTCACTGAGCCTAACAAGCGACGTGACACTCTGCCAGTGCTGTGTGTTAATAAATCCTTCTGTTTGTTTCATATACAGTGTCCAGATTCTGTTCCTACAATCTTGGTCAGCCAAGAGCCCTCTGGCCCCTCTTTTGTCCCAGTTCAGGAGAGCCTCCAGCCCCCAGCAGCCCCGCACTTAACACCCCTGACCTGGCCCCTTCTCAGTCCTTTGCCCTTGTTCCCAGGCAAATGCTGTCACCTGCCCTTCTTCTTTTTTTCTGCAGCTAGTCACACCTGGCTGACTTCCTAAGGGGGGTGGCCCATGAATGATCACTGGTTGCTAGGTGCCAAATGTCAGGGCAAGTGGAGTGATCGTAGTTTTCTTGGGCTCTCCATGGGCATGGGGGGCCCAGGCCTCAGACAGCTAGGTGTTTGTCACCAGGGCCAGTCCTAACCAATTGGTGGCCCCGAGTGACCGCCTGGCTCACCCATAGGGTTGCCAGATGGTTTTAAAAAAATACCGGACAAAAATTTGTCAAGAAAAAAAAAAAAAAAAGGGTCAGGGAGTAACCAAGGAAACTTGGGGGGGGATTTGGGAGGTCGGGCCAAAATGCAGTCACGGCCCACCCCTAAGACCGGCTCTGTCGGTGGCCCCTTGAAAATGGTGGCCCCAGGTGACCAGCCGACTTGCCCGCAACTAAGACTGGCTCTGTCCATCCCACCTGGATCTCCGCAGAGAGTGAACAACCTTGTGTCACCAACTGGTTAATCGTGCACCACAGAAGGGAAACTGAGGCACACACCATCTTCCAAAAAATTCCCACTCTGTCACAGTAAGTCAAAATCATTGACCTTCTCCTCCACCACAGAGTGCACCGGGGAGACAGAGTTAGCACGTGGAAAAGACAACCCAATGGTCTGTATACCAAGTCTCTGTGCTGGCACTGACACTTTTCACCTGTACACAGATGACCTTTCACGTATCCAGGCCTGCAGATTCACATACGTGGATGATGTTTGCTTAGGCATCCAAACACTGACATTCCCAGAAGTTGAAGACACCCTACACCCTGACTTGACTAAGCTGGCAAATCCTGTAATCTGGGGCATCTGGTATGACCAAGTCAATTTGGGTGTGTTCCATCTGTATTATTTTTCTCAGTGGACATTGCTTAAAACACAAGCCCCTCCACTCTGCCCTGGAGTAGCCCTGCATGGACTTGTCACCTCTCTTAACCACCAGAGGAAAAATGCAGCTAAGGTAAGGGACTCGTAACAATCTTCCAGACAAATTGGCTGGTACTTTGTGGGAAGCAAATGCTCCAACTCCCCAGTCTTCTGGGTTAGCCCCTCTGTTATTCTGCTACAAAACACTGGGCTCAGGTCTGGCTTCAGTCATCTCACGTCAGCTTGGTTGACACACAACTAGATTCAACCATGTGCATCATAAGGGGGGACAACTTGACCTACACCTGTACTATGTCTCACTGGCTATGTCCACACCACGAGTTTTCTCGGCAAAAAATATGCTAATGAGGGACTCATTTGCATGAGTCGTGGTCTGATTTGCATATTTTCTGCCAATCCGTTTTTGCGCTGGGGTTTTTGCGCAAAAACAAGCAGTGTGGATGTTTTCTTTTTGTGCAAAAACCCCTTTTCCTGCCAGATTCTTAAGCCCCAAAAAAGGAGGTTTATTGATCTGGTGGGAAAAGGGGTTTTTGCACAAAAAGAAAACATCCACACTGCTTGTTTTTGCGTAAAAACCCCTAATAAAAAACGGATCGGCAGAAAATATGCAAATCAGATCGCGACTCATGCAAATGAGTCCCCTCATTAGCATATTTTTTGCCAAGAAAACTCGTAGTGTAGACGTAGCCTAAGAGTTGTCACCTCGCTTCTCCACACATGAAGACGCTACAGTCAGAATGGCTGAGACAATCCGGGCGAACCAAGCCTACCCCTGTATGCAGGGTTCTTTGACCACACAGGAGCACACTTGCCAGCGAAGTACCTGTCCCACTTGCCGTACCCAGATTTCACTGCAGCGTTGATGTGGGATGAAGAATGGCCGGCAGCTGACCTCAGAGACTTATAACTGACCCAACCCTGTGTGGACCTGCCTGTCATTTGCCATGCTGCCCATGGGTCCCTTCTCAGACAGGCCCGGATCCAGGTGCAGCTAGCCTACGCATCTGGGGCCAACGCGACCACCCAATGAGACATCCCCACAATGTCTCACATCACTGACCACTGCCTCCGGCCAGGTTGGAGGGTGGTCTGAGGGTGCTGCTCTTTGCTGAGGAGGCTGCCGTGAGCTGGCTTGGGGAGCTCTACATCTGATAGGAAGAAATGCTCCAGGCCATCCTGCTGAGCATGCTGCTGCCACACCTGGGGGGAGGCTACTCCTGCTTTACTCCACCCAGGGAGTCCTCAGCTGCCCAGCTAGAGCAATTTATTTATTGATGCTTGGTCCCACCCCTCATTTCCCTTTCCCTTCATGGCTGCTGCACCTGCTTTTCCCTTTCTCCCTCTCCCCAGCGGGTGGGTTTCCCTGCTGCACATTTTCCCCCTTCCCTGGAGGCTCAGTTCATGGCAGGCTTGAAATGAAGGAGTTAAAAACTAGGCTGGAAAAATCAGTTAAACTTTCTTGGCCGTGAGCTCTGGCAGGGTGCAGAAGAGCCTCCCCAAGGAAGCAGTGCGACCACCATTGCTTGGGACATTGCAGACAGGACAAAGCGAAACAGTAGAGCATTAACTACAGCAGCAGTTCTCAGATTGGCGGGTCCTGATCCGAAAGAGCTTCACAGGGGTATTCTGGTGGGGGGGGGTTGCAAGAGTAGCAGCTGCTGGCTGGGCAGGCCTGACGACAGGAGGCAATTGAGCAATTGCCCTAGGGCCCACTTGGCTCTGAGGGATGGGGAGCATGTCACAGTCTAGGTAGTGCTAAGGACTGACTGCCCTTGGCCCCACCCCCTTCTGGAGAGCAGAGCAGCCCCCTCTCCCCACACCTAGTCCTGGGGCTCATGGTGGCTGTCAGCCATGCCATGGCCAGGTACCTAACTCTGAAAGCAGCGTTGCTGCCAGCAGCAGCACAGAAGTAAAGCAGCAGCAATGCCATAGGTCCAGGCTGTGCCACCCTTACTTCTGCACTGCTGCTGGCAGCAGTGCTGCCTACAGAGCTGGGCGGCCAGAAAGCAAATGCGCACGATGATTGAAGGGTCTGCCTCCGTTCCCTGGAGCCCTGATTGAAAAATTGATGTGTTTCCAGACAGCAGCACCCTTCGCAATGAGGATTCGTCTACACTGTGGAACTATTTCAGGATACTAAAATATCCTGAAATAGTATCTTGAAATAGGTATTCTGCATTTTTGAAGCAGCCCATTATTTTGAAATAACAGGCAGCTTATTCTGACATTCCCATAACCTTAAGGGGAATTTCGGAATAGCGAGTTATTTCAAAATTTTGCGCTGTGTAGACAGCACCAAATTATGAAATAAGCTATTTTGAAATACACTCAAAATAAGCTACGCAATTTGTGTAGCACAAATTGCGTAGCTTATTTCGAGCTAAGGGTGCTGTGTAGATGCACCCGAAGTGCTCAGGTACTTGCTTGTATATAGTTGTGTACAAATCACAATCCTTGGACAATGTTGATTATTGCCACTATCCCTGGAAAAGGCTCCCAGCTCCTCAAACTGTACCTTGTTGTCCTTTATTTCTTTCAGAAAATGTGTTTCTTAAATGCCTGCATATTTATTTCTGAAAACTGTTGCTTTACTCTTTGAAACACTTCAGTGCCTGTGACTGCAGGGATAATGATTCCCTTCTTCCTTTAATGCTCCTATAAATACATACAGGAATTTGCTATCACTTTTGGGGGCAGGGGATTGTCACAGCCTGAAATATTTTCAAAGGGGACCCATCAAGGAAAGTTTGAGAACTCATGGACAACAGGGAACATTCCTGCATCAGCGGAGGCATGGACTAGCTGGTCTTTTCCAGCTGTCATCGCTGACTGCACAGGATCAGTGCCTTCACTGGACGATTCTGACAAAACAACCAGCTGTGAAACAGTATTTGTAATTGCCATCACTAGGTTCCAGAGTGAATAACCTAGTGAGATGAGTGGGGGTTGATTGCACCTCTTTGAGTTAGTTTCAGGTTACTTGCAGACTCCAGCAAACAAAGCATACAATGAACCAATCTGCGCTCAGTTCCCATTGGTGTGGTTATCTTAAGGCTAGACAAAGGATTTTGTTTTTAAATGGAAGTTGAGATTCTAGAGTCCAATTCTGTAGACAGGGCTGGATTTCACTGCCACAGAACTACAAAATCCATAAGTCTTTGCTGCTGTTCAGCTCCTAGACTGCTACGTGTTTTATTAATGTCTCTCCAGCAGCTGAACCGGACAGATACTGTCTTTTTGTTGTATTTTTGTGCAGCACTTAGCACAAAGCAATCCTGGTCCATGACTGGAGCTCTTAAGACTACTACTAATAACATAGAGGAATAACCTTGTAATAAACAGCTTGTCTTACCCCCCATCTAGGATTTTTTGGGGGGGATCTCCGCCTAATCATGCACTACATGCATGTTATTTCTCTCAGTGATTCATTTTAATTGTACTCCATGGGTGAAAAGTGCATGGGTGACAATAGACCTATTAATTCAATCCCAATGTTTGCTCTCTGAGTATTCTACTTGCACTGTACCACTTGGACAAGCTAGTGAGCTGAAGGCAGGACATGTTAAGAATTGGTTATTTCTCTGTCTATAAGTTGTCACTGAGTATTTTTCCTCTTAGGTGTATAGGATGCCGTTACTGTAACTGCCATAATATAGAGAGTCATGATCTTCTTAAACAGCTAGATGTTTATTAAGGGAAACATCTACAAATTACAGACATGAATAAATAGGTTTCCACACAGCTTGAATTCCAGCTTTGTCTGCTTTCTTTACCATGGTCATACTCACGGCCAGCTCTTCAGCTGCTCATTGGTGCTATGTTGATTTCAGCTGAGGGACAAATCCCCTATCTTGAACTCTGTATGCAGCCCACAGAGACATTTAGTGTCTGAATAATATGTTGCGAGTAGGTGTTACCCCAGCAACAATATAAATCATTCTGGATGACATCATGCTTTTCCCAGTGCGGCTCTCCATGTCCTTCATGGAGCTGTGAGGCTCCTCCCCAATCTCTACCTTCCATCATCTAGTTTAACACCTTCAAGGTTCTCATTATGGCCACAAACCATCCGGCAGAGAAAGCTTGGCCAGAGCTCCAGCTACTCTTTAATGGTCTGGTACAGAATGGTGAATGGGGAAGCAATGTGGCCTAGTGTCCAGAGCACTGGGCTGGAACTCAGGAGCCTTGGATTCCATTCTCAGTTCTGCCATGCACCTGCTGGGTGACCATGGGCAAGTCATTTCACTCCTCTGTGCCTCAGCTTCCCCAGATGTAAAATGGGAGCAAAGTGCTATCCAGTATGCTGTATAAAAGCTATGGATTGTTGTTACTCCAGTTCTCTTGCTTCCCTGCCAGGATCTGAGGGAATGTCAATTCGCTGGAGGCAAAAGCAAGCTAAAAGCCCCTTTGTAGCTTCTAAGGAGACACAGAAGGGGAACTGGGCTGAATGAGCAGTTGCCCACCGTGGAGGAGGGGCCATAACTGCAGCACCAAGCACAGAGCCCTCCTTACCCTGTGGCTGGTGCCCAGGGACTGATCTCTGCAGCAGAACGCTTGCTCTGGCCCAGCTGCAATTGCAGCATACATGTGGCTTAAATTATCCTAGGCTACATCTACACTACCAGTTTTCTCAGCAAAAAAATATGCTATTGAGGGACTCATTTGCATGAGTTGTGATCTCATTTGCATATTTTCTGCCAATCCGGTTTTGCGCTGGGGTTTTTGCGCAAAACCAAGCAGTCATGACATTTTCTTTTTGCGCAAAACCCCCTTTTCCCACAAGCTCTGCATGCCCCAATAAAGGAGGTATACCGATCTTGCGGAAAAAGGCAAGTGTGGACGCTCCAGAGGGGTTTCTTGCGCAAGAAACCCCTATGGGAAAAAACACAGGTGCTCTGATGGCCATTCTATGAATGGCCATCAGAACTTTCTTCCACAAGAGCATCCGTGTGGTGTGGATGCTCTCTTGCGCAAAAGCACATCGCTTTTGTGATGTGCTTTGAGGTGTGGATGTTCTCTTGCACAAGAAGTTTTTGCGCAAAAACTCTTGCACAAAAGGCTTCTTGCACAAGAAGTATGTAGTGTAGACGTAGCCCCACACTGCTTGTTTTTGCACAAAAACCCCAGCGCAAAACTGGATCGGCAGAAAATATGCAAATGAGATCATGACTCATGCAAATGAGTCCCTCATTAGCATATTTTTTGCTGAGAAAACTCGTAGTGTAGATGTTGCCCTAGAGTATTTCCCAGAGGTCCTCTCCCCCAGTATGCCATAAAATCTCCGGGGGCGGGTGTGTGTGAAAATATTTATCAGGGCCCTGTTCTGGACAGCTTTGCCTGAATTAAAGCCCTGATCCTGCCTGGCCACAAGGACAAATCTCCTGGGAACGGCAGCGCAGCCCCAACCTCCTATTGCAGTGGGAGCTGTGGCAGCTCAGCACAGCTCAGGATCTGACCCATCACGTTGCATGGAAGTGGCCGCTGCTGCACGTTCCTCAGGGTCTGGCCCTAGAGCCAAGCTCCGTGTTGTGGCTTCTGTGCACCCTGGGACGCTGCATTAGCTCTCACGCAGACCAATGGGCCCATCTAGTGGACAGCGAGCAAACAGCCCCCGCAACTGCAAGAGGAGCTGGATCTCAGGGCTCACTCACAGCTGCGCTGTTTGGTACTGGGGGGCACGAGGCAGGTGGGGGACATCACACAGACCTGGATCCGCAGCGGTGTTCCAGCACCTAACCACTCCCCTTGATTAAGTTAGGCCCCTACTTACTTCTGAGGCTCTAGCCCTGTGGTGAGAAGTGGGCTGACAAACTGAATCAGGTTGTCAGGATCAAGATAATCTCATCTGAGGAAGTGGGTTGTGCCCACAAAAGCTCATGATCCTATTTCTGCTAGTCTCTAAGGTGCCACTGGTTGTTGTTAAAAACTGACAGGTTGTGTGACAACCATTGTGAGACGTACGGGAACGTTCGCAAGACGTTACGTTAACCCGCAGTACCAAAGGTTGATGGGGAAAGAGACGATAACGAGATAGAAAAATTGAATTAGTCCAAACCAAAAAAGACTCCATATAACTCCAGGGCTGTGTTCAGGCCTGCTGATGGGCAGGGGAGCGGATGGGGCAGTTGCCCCAGGAGAGGGCCCAGTAATTTAAAAGGGCTCAGGACTCCCTGCTGCTACTACCACAGGAATGCAACAGCTGGAGCCCTGGGCCTTTTAAATCACCGCTGGAAAGCCATGCAGCCTGCTCCAGGCAGCTCTCAGGGCTGGCAAGGGATGGGGGCTAGTGCAGCTCACTCCAGGGGGCATTGAGAGCTGGCTGCCCCCAGTCCCACCCCTTCTGCCTGAGGCCCCACCCCTTCTGGGATTGCGGAGTTCCTCCCACACCTTGCCTAGGGGCCCAGTGAGTCTGTTCCCCCCCGTGTTAATCTCATGCTTAGTAAAAACAGATGTAGAAATGAAGGATGGCAGTTGGCTGGTTACAGGTGTGAGGTGGACTGTTTCATTCATCACATCCTTTGGGGGGCCTTAAAGAAAGAGCCTTTGGGGAGGAAAAGAAGGAAGAAGAGATGGAGGCTACTGGAGTGAGCTTCACCATGGTGGCTGCCACCTGCACCAGCACCTGGGATCCCGGACCTGCTTTCTCCTGACCCTGAGAGATGCCCCACCTAGCTACAGTTTAGCTGAATCTCAAACACCATCTGTGCTGAGACAGGATCGGACTTCACCTGACACACCAATTGTAGCTCCAGCTCATCGCCAGCAACCTCTTCCTTCCCCCCCAAAGGACGGGTATCACCATCTTTGATACCAGCTAAGAGACTGTCAAACACACTGGGGTTCCTGCTAAAAACTCACCAGCTAAAGGGAAATGGAATGCTGCTAAAATAAAAGTCGTATTTCATACTTGGCCTTTCAGATGCTTTTACGCCTTGTCCTCTTTTCTGTCTCCTTAAGAACAGAAATGATGCTTAATGGTGTGTTTGCCAGGGCATGAAGCAGCTGAGGTCTCTATATACCAAACCCCGAACCCTGTATAAAGTTGGACAGTGACCGGGTTGTGTTAACACCTTTGGTCCATATATTCCATTTAAATTAATACAACTGTTCATTCCCTTTGAAGCATCTAGTCACTGTCAGGAGACCAGAAACGGGGCTAGATGGACCATTGGTCTGACCCAGCCTGGCCATGCTAACAGACCTTAGGAGCTTTGTGGACCATCACTATGAACAGCAGGGCCCTTGTCAATTCAGTGGAATAGGAAAGAGTGCATACATTTGGGCCATTACAATTAAGAGCATAAGAACATAAGAATGGCCATACTGGGTCAGACCAACGGTCCATCCAGCCCAGTATCCTCTCTGCCGACAGTGGCCAATACCAGATGCCCCAGAGGGAGGGAACAGGTAATCCTCATGTGAGACCTCCCCTGTCACCCACCTCCAGAGAAACAGAGGCTAGGGACACCATTCCTATCCATCCTGGCTAATAGCCATTGATGGACCTAACCTCCATAAATCTATCTAGCTCTTTTTTTGAACCCTGTTAAAATCCTACCCTTCACCACATCCTCTGGCAAGGAGTTCAACATTCAACATTAGTTCATCATAATTCAACATTAGCAATGCATTTACAGATTCATTTTAATAAAAAAAAGTAATTTTCTAGCCTGAGAAAAAGCCCTAAAAAATGTGACCCCTTAAAGATTCCAAATCCAGAAGGCAAATAAAAAGTCACTTATTTTTTTTAAGATCTTGGGATTTTTATGTTGAACTTGTGATTTTTCAACATGTGGGGTTAGTAATATTGCTGATGTGGATTATAAGCTTTCTTCACCCTTAAGAGGAAAGGTGGGGTGTAGAATCTTTAACAATGACATCTCTTCGCCCACAGGTTTCTCAAACATTTGAGTTAAACAAACTGGAAGTGTTCATGAATTCCTGTAATTGAGCTTTTGAAAAAATGCAGCGTTCTCATTATTTCAAAGAAACAATAGAAATAAATAAACAATGTTTAAATCAGTCTGAACAAAACTTCTGCTCCCCGTCCACTTATCTGCTTTCACTTGCTGGATGTCTTTGAGGTCATAATCCTGCCTGAGCAAGTTCTCCAGTCATCCATAGAGTCTTCCAGGGAAAACAGGGTAAATACTTTCTAATGTGAAAAAAGCAGAAAGGAAACTTTAAAGGAAAATAGACTCCTCCCAAGCTCTCTTTAGCCATTATAAGGAAAGGCCCAGACCCATTTTCTCCATTGCTTAAGAGGTCACATTTAAAACCAAGGTTGTCTTTGGTCCTTCTGCTGCTACAGATGTTGTACGGCAGTGTCCACTTGTCCAGGGCAGCAGCTGAAGGGTTAAATACACAACAGATGCTCTCATGACTGTGCCCGGTGGCTGTCACAAGACTGGAGGGGGGCTGATGTTCTCACCATTTCCATATCTGGCTGGACAAGCTGAGTGCACAGTGACAAAGAGCTCTGCCTAATGCTTTAGGCTGGGCAGTAGCAGCTTCATTCAACCGGAACAAACCTGGGCACCATGGAATGACTGACACAGAGTCTGTGGGATGGATTCCCCTTTCCAGCTGGCCTCAAGGACCCATTGCTTCTCCCTGCCTTCTAGGCCCAGCAACTGCCACATTTACAGCAGCCTTGGGGCTGATCTATGTCCCGCTTCCACAGCCTGCAAGAAGAGCACAGTGGCATGTCAGGAACACACCCTCCCCAGGCCCTGGCACGCCCCTCCATGGGGGCAGTGAGTGGGATGGGCTAGAGCTGGTGCTACACCACCTAGGGCACCTCTTACCCCAGAGATGTTCCCTGGTGGTCCGTGTCGCTGGCCATACAACCTCCTTGTGCTAAATAAGAGGAAACACCAAATCACATGGGGTACGTTGTTGCCGTAGTCCTGAGATGCAGGCGCCAAGAGCAGACGAGGCATCTGTGCCGCATGTGCACGTGTCTGAACAGCCGGCACATTTAGCAATCTGCTGTAAGAAAGCATGCTCACTGGCATAGGCGACTGGTGACTGCGGGGGAAAGGGAGCTACCACGAGTAGCTTGCTGGCCACAGAGTGACACGTCCGTACATGGATAACAGCATCTAAAACTCAGATTGCTGGGTTGGGAAGGGAGCCAAAGACTCGAGGGAGCAGGTCTCTTCTCAGGGTAGTTAATATGAATGTTTACTGTGCCGTGGGAGCCACCCTAAACCGCTGGGCAAACCGCTGAGCTACAGTTCATCTTCAAGTTTGACACCATCAACTCAGGATTAAACAAAGACTGTGAATGGCTAGCTAACTACAAAAGCAGCTTCTCCTCTCTTGGCATTCACACAGGCCTCATCCTCCCTGATTGGATTCACCTTGTTATCTCTAGCCTGATTTTGGCTTGCATATTTATACCTGCCTCTGGAAATTTCCACTACATGCATCTGATGAAGTGGGTCTTTGCCCATGAAAGCTTATGCTCCAACACTTCTGTTAGTCTATAAGGTGCCACAGGACTCCAAGGTACAGAATCTGGATCAATGGATACGTTGGTGAAGAGAGAACCATCCTGATTTTCCAGGCTTCCTGGGCCAGGGATGAATGGAATTTCCTTCTCTTGCTGATATCCGGCCTAGCAGAGCAGGCACTGCGGCTCTGGATGGCCAAAAGATTTCCAGCCAATATTTAAATCAAAGGCACTTAGCAAATCTGAAGTGTGATGTCTAACCCCCGCCCCAAATCAAGGCTCAGATCATGACATAGCTGCTCTTAGCCCTTTGCTGGCACTCCTGTGCCAAACTCCACCCCTCAGCTGCCAGGCACTGAACTGATAAATGCAGGCTAGCGGGTTAGAATCAACAGAAAATCAACACCCCGAAAGCCAACTTTCATCATGAATGCCTTGGGCCTCGGGTTTCTTCTGCTTCTGGCACTGACAGGAGCCATCAGTAAGTATCCCTTCAAAAGAGAAGGGTCCCCCTTCACTCTAAACTACTCAGGCTGCTACAGGCTGTAAGGTTCCTGGTTTGGGAAGGGCATGAGCTGTGTGTGTGAGTGTGGGAGAATCCAAAGCTAAAGGCTGGCACAGTTGTAACGCTACTACAGCCTCTGAGTCTTTGGCTAGAATGGTCCTGGGGAAGAAGCAGTGAGAGTGTCCGGAAATCCAGAGGAAGCCCCGTAGTGTCGGTTTGTTTTGCATGCTGCAAGGACATTGCTCAAGACTTTTGAGGCAGGGAGATAGTGCTACTGGGTCAAATTCTGCTCTTGTTCCCACATCTGTAAATCTACTAAAGTTCAGGGCAGTTACTCAGAATTTACGCCAGTACAATGGAGCACAGACTTGGCCCAGTATCTCTTGGGAACACCAGCCATCCCTGACCAGGGCATCTTAACTAATTTAGGATCTCACATTGGCACACTCCATGTGATCCAAATGGGCCCAAATTCATCTCTAGGGTCACTCCATTGGCTAGCACTGTCACTGGGGGTGACACCATTGCGGAAGCTGCCTTCTCATGGCCTAAACCAGGGGTGAGGAACCTTTTTTGGGTTGAGGGCCACTGACCCGCAGAAAAATCAGTCGGGGGCCGCACACAAGTGAGAAGCAAAAAAAACCCAACTGAACCCTCAGTGTCGTGACCCTTGACTGAGAAGGAGAAAGACACTCCCCACATTCCCCCTGCACACCAGAGCCTGGGGGGATCCAGACTAGTAGATTTTGTGTGCTCCAGCCCTGCGGGAGTGGGGGGGAACTGTAGAGCACCAACACTGGGGGAGGAGCCCTGAGCCTCGGGGGCAGGATCCAGACAAGCTGGGGGCCACATTCAGCCCCCAGGCCTTAGGTTCCCCACCCCTGGTCTGAACAGTGCTCGTAAACTCCTAGGGGCAGGTGCCCAAGTGGTCTGACTACAGCAGTGCCGGAGGCCCTGGGGAAAAATGACAAGTCACCATTCAGCTCCTGGCAAACAGCCTCAGAGGCGGCCAACCGGCATTGTGTGCTAATCGCTGGGATTGCCCTGGGGTGACACAGAGTCAGGTGAGGGAGAGCCATTCAACGAGCCCATCCCGCCTTTGTGGAGGAGGGGAAGGCGCCAGGCATGCTGCTCCCAGAGAGTTCTCAGCAGCTCCCTGGGCTCTGTGTCTGTCTGTCTAGTCTATTCCAAAAGAGTTAGGCAACTCGCCAGCTCGTGAGATGAAACCTTCGTGTTTGGAACATTCCCAGACTCTCAAATTGCTTGTCCGACTCACGTCAGACTTTGCAGAAAACACTGGCATAAGATCAACCTGTGAAATGTCAGGCAGACTGTTCTCGGTTTGGTGACGTGTGTGCATCAGACTGAAATCGGAGCCAGAAGCTACAAGTCCCAGCCAGGGCCCAAGTTCCCGAAGTCAGAATCTCTCTTATAAAATGATCCCTAATAACTGGTTTCTGTCTGAGTCTGCAGGCAGCCTGAAACAGTAACTGCAAGAGGTGCGGCCTGCCCCGTTGGTCTTACCACTGAAATCCTTTGCCACCCCTTTCAGGGGCAGGGTCTCAGCTTGGGAGTGGGACCATGATGGAGGGGAAGGGCCAAGGCAGTCTCCATGTGGGGTGTGCCTTGGATTGCTTTCATTCAACCCTGCTTGTAATGGAAGTGTCGATTCATCCTCTTGTGTGGCTAGAAGCTGGGACTAGATGACAAGACTGTTCACTTGAAATTGCTCTGTTCTGTTCATTCCCTTTGACTCCTCTGGCACTGCCCACTGTCAGAACCAGGACACGGCGCCGGATGGACCATTGGTCTGACCCAGCATGGACATTCTTATGTTCTTACGTAAAGGCACGTTAATCTAGTTCCACAGGGTAGACCAGTGCACTTGCCACCATTGCCCATGAAGGAGAAAAATATGGATGAAGCGGTGAGTGTAGGGGACGGGAAGGCAACAAGCCTTTGGCTATGTGACTGAGAACAGAGAGTGTTTATAGTGCATTTTGTGGGGAGATCTCAAGCACTTTACAGAGGAGGTCAGGCTCATTAGCTTCATTGTGCAGATGGGGAAACTGAGGCATGGAGCAGTGGTGTGACTCGATCAAGGTTACCCAGCAAGTGAGTGGGAGCTGGAACAAGAAATGGAGGCCAGGCCTAGGAGAGGAAGGGTGAGTTGGTGGCTACAGCACTAGACAAGGAGTTGGGAGACCTGGGTTCAGTTCCTAGTTCTGCCACAGATCCCCTGTGTGACCTGGGGCAAGTCACTTGAACTCTCCATGGCTCAATGCCCAGCTGTTAAAATGAAAATAATAAAAGTTCCTTCCTCTGGCTATCTACCAGGGACTTATGCTCCTACACAGAGGCAAGTTAATCTAGTTTAACAGGGTAGACAATCTAGCTGCCTTGGGTATCTACCAGGGACTCTTCCTGGGTGTCTACTCTGAACATAGCTGGCCATGCTGGGTTTTACTATCATACAGACCATGGGAACTGGCTGGGAATTTTGCAGTGTAATAGGCATTCACCAGAAAATGCTGAGTAGCAGACATGGAAACACTTTGCAGAAAAGGGTCTGATTCAAGCAATTTTTTTACTTGAAAAAAAATTCGGAAGAACATTTGGGAATTGTTGGAGCCTTTTCAAAACAACAAGTTCTGGTTTTCCACTGCAGACTGATTTTTTATTTCAAAGCATGAGCTATAGAAAAAAAATCACTAACATGGCCAAACCAAACCATTTAATCGTTTTCAGCTTACAATATTGTTTGAGATTTCAACTTTTTGCCTTGATTCAGAATGGGATTTTTTTTTTAAATTGCCATGAGACAAGAAACCCATTTCCCACCCAGCTGTACAAATTACAGCCCAGTTCTTTCCCCACTGCACCTTTCCATCTTAAAGCTTTAGGCTAAATCTAGTCAATAAACCAGGTGTCCTCAGTAAGGGGTTGATGCAAAACCCACTGAACTCAATCGGTGACTTTCTGCTGAACAGACCTTAAGTGCATTCCCATTACTGGACTTTTAAAAGACCCACTGATTGCTCTGTGGCATCCTGCCTCTATTCCCGCCCCATCCTTCACTGGGAACCAAAGACCAACCTCTTTCTAAGGTTTCACGGCCCTTCTCAAAGATTTCCTGGCCTCCCTTCCCAGGGGTCTATGTAACCCTGCTTCTTACAGTTTCCTCTATTGGCCAGCTCCCCATTCTTCCTCTGGAACACCAGCCCTAGCGCTGCCGCCCTGAGCTCCTGGTCCCTGCCACCTTTAATTGGCTCACATGGGCCGCCTGGTCTGGCAAAGGGGCGCTGGCCCTGGTCTGCTCAAAGGGACAAGCCCCATTGGTGTGCATGTCCAGCAGCAGGACAGATCAGTGTGTTGTGTTAGCCTGGTGGGTTCCCTGGCAGTGCAGGACAGACACAGGCTCTGGGCCATCCTGAGGGCTTTCTTCAGCTGCTGCTTTCTCCCTGCCCAGGTGCCCAGGAGGTTGCTCCCATGACCACCTTGACCTGTGGGAACCGGAGAGGGTACTGCCGCCGCTTCTGTCTGGCCCATGAGGTCCACGTAGGTCACTATGGTTGCCCACGGCGATACAGGTAAGAAGGTGCTGCATGGTCCAGCTCCTCCTGATGTGGGAGCCACTCCCTGCTTGTGTGAGGAGAAAATGCAAGGGAAGGGATGAGTGGAGTTTCTCTGCCTGTATCCACTCAGCATCAGCTCAATGGCCTCTGAGCGCACATTATGGTCACCACCTTGGCTGGAACACCAGGGACTGAACCAGGCACCTACACAAGTAAAAGCACAAAGGGCACCAGCTTGGGCTAGAGAGCCAGGCTTCCGTAGGGGCTGTTTGTCACAGGTTCGTATCCTCTGCAGATCAGCAGCAGGGGAGTGACAGTTTCAGGGTAACTACACAACTTCAGGGGATTCCCCCAACCCTCTCGTCCACTTCAGGACAAGGTCTCAGGCCTCCAACCATAGAATCATAAAATATTAGAAGTGGAAGGGACTTCAAGAGGACATCAAGTCCAGTCCCCTGCCCTCATGGCAGGACCAAGCACCATCACCTGTGTCAGGGCAGAGACCCACCTCACTGTGGGGTTTAAGACTGCACAGCCCCGTCTTACTCTGAGGCTACGTCTACACTGTGTGTTTTTTGTGGAAGAGGAAATGCAAATGGAGCGCTCATTTGCATATCTTCTTCCGATCCTTTTTGCGGAAGAGGTTTTTGCGATAAAAAGCCCTGTGTAGACGGGGGCATTTGTCGGAAAAAAAACCTTTTGCACGAGAGCCCTTATTCCTCAAAAAATGAGGTTTACAGGCTCTTGCTTCTTGCAGAAGACGATATGCAAATGAGAGCGCGAGATATGCAAATGAGCGCTCCATTTGCATTGCCTCTTCCACAAAAAACACACAGTATAGATGTAGCCTGTGATACTCACAACAAACCAATCTGCCTAATGGCCAACATCCGTGCTGTACTGTCCCGCCAAGCTACAACCCACACACACACACCAGCAGTCACAAGTTATCACACTGTTCTCTCTCAGCCGGGTACATTCATTCTTCAGGCAAAAGCGTCTCAGAGAAAACATAAGGAATCAGTCTCTGCACCCTCACAGAACATGCCACAAGTCACACAGCTCTCTTATGGGGCCCAAAGACCACAGTCTTTCTAACCCTTCAGCAAGGGTTGGGGGGAAGGGGTCTCTGAAGGCCCAAAGGTCTATTTCTTAATCAAAAGTCTGTTTCAACCCAGCCCTTTATACCCAAAGACTTGCTTTGTCTCCCAGACTCTTGAAAATGGTTAAAACCAGGCCGTCCTCTTGTCCCTGGAAGGTCAAGGTTCAAAGCTAGTAATGGGATTTGCACTAATTGTCCCGGAGTGGTTCCAGGAACACACACTACACATCACCCGTACTGGGACAAAGGGCCATGAATATTCTACACCTGAACTAGCTCAAGCTAATGTCTTTCTGAGGTTTTCCTCCTCTCAGTGTAATATAAAATGGTCCCCAAAGACTGCAGGTGGTTGCCATATCCATCACCAGAGGAGACTCAGAAAATACAATTCCAGTAGCCGACACAGGCAGGGTCTGTTCTTTTATTTCCAGGTGCTGTGTGCCAAAGATCTATCTCGTGGACTGGACCAAGCCCAGAAGTGCCAAAGCCATATCTACTCCCACCTAGGTGTGTGTCATGTTTTCCCTTTCCTCTCTAGCTTGGCTCGTGCCTCAGCTTTCCAGGAAGTGACACCTGATGCTGTGGCTGGGCTATTTTGTTGGTCTCAGTCAGTAGCTTCAGGCCTGATCCAACTCTCATTCAACCCAAGTCTTTTCATTGACTTGACTGGGAGTCGGATCATGCCCAAGAGTTTGATTCTGCTACCCTTAGTCCCTTGGGGCAGCCTCATTCACTGCTAAGTACTATTCTATGCGAGTACGCCTATGCCAGCGGTTCCCAACTGCCGGTGCGTGGATGGGCCCAAGGCTGCAAACCCCTGCCTGCCGGGCCGTGGCACGCTGCCAGGCCACGCCCCCAGCTGGGCTCCGCTCGGGAGCACAGCAGTGTTCCCTAAGGTGTGCACCTCCATGGCACGCACCAAGAATTTGAGGCCCGCCCACCTCCTCAGCAGAGCAGAGTAGTGGCTCTGGGGCTGGAGCTGCAGGCCACGTTGTGGACAGTGGCTGCTCCAGTGGCCCCGGCCAGGACCAGAGCTGGAGCTGCAGGGAAGTGAGGGGAGGGGGTCACGTTGGCGGGCAGGGCAGAGCTGACACTGGGGGGCACTGGCACTGGGGGGGCTCTCAAGACAGGGCTAGTAGTGGGTAGGGTTACCTGGTAGACCCCCCATAAAAACTGGACATGCTTGATCGTGGGCGGGGGAGGGACCAGCCGGGAGGGGGCGGTGCTGGCCGGGAGGAAGGGGGTGGGAAGCAGAGCGGGGAGGGGACGCGCGGGGCTGGCCGGGAGGAAGGGGGCTGGAGGAAGTGGGGCGGGAAGCAGAGCTGGCAGGGGCGGGTGCAGTGGCGCTGGCCGAGGGAGATCAGGAAGAGGAACTGGCCGTCGGATAGCAGAGCTGGGGGAGGGTGCAGGGGGGCTGGCCGGGAAAGATCAGGAGGGGAAGTGGGGAGAACCGGCCAGCCGGGAAGGGGGGGGGGGGTGAGCAAATCGGCCGGTGGGGAGTGGGACTGACCCGGGCACTTGCAGATCCCAGGGCGCTGCCTGTCCCACGCAGGCTCCCAGCGACTCACAAACGAGGAGGAGGCTTCCCCTCCTCCTCACGCTCAACCAACTGAGGGCTCCCGGCAGCAATCGCGGCCCCGCCTCCCAGCTGGGACTCCCAGCCACTCCCCCGGCCCCGCCAGGCTTCCGTCCGGTGCGCAGCCGGAAAAATCAGAGAATACCGGACATTGCATGTGTCTGGTATTGTCTGATTTTTTTTACCGGACAGAGCACGCAAATACCAGACTGTCCGGTACAATACCAGACACCTGGCAACCCTAGGCCCCGGGGGCAACAGGGGCAGGGCTGGCACAGGGGGGCTATGGGGATGGGGCTAATATTGAGGACTGGGGGCTGGCACTGGGGGGTCTAGTGGTGGGGGTTAGCCTTAGGGGTGAGGGGCTGGCAGAGCTGAAGCTGGCTGTTTGCGGTGGCTCTGGGGACTGGGGCTTTTGGTGGACCAGTAACATTTTATTTGTATCTTCATTATTTGCATAATGAAGATGCAAATATGCAAATAAAATGTTGCCAGTCCAACAAAGGTTTGTGAATGGGTTTGCTGGTCCGCGGTATAAAAAAGAAGGTTGGGAACCACTGGCCTATGCTCCTTACTGATTTCCATGAGGACCGGGACCAAGGCCCTATTGTGCTAGACACTGTGCAAACATGCTGTAAAAGACAGTCCCTGCTCCAAAGATCTTACAGTCTTTTGCTTCAAGTCTGATGGGATAAAAAGGGCCTATTGTTAGCATTAGGTGAATAATCGGTTTAGTTAGAGATGGTTCGCTGTATATTTTCCATTTTTCTTGCTGAGATTAAGAAACATGAGACAGAAGAGTCACACTTGGTCCTGATCATTGATGATTCACACATTGTTTAAGAAAAAGATTCATGATGTAGATTTGGGCTCAGATTCTGAGCTGCTGTAAATCTGGAGTAACTCCATTGACGACTTGAGAGGTATTGCCCTGCATTTACACAGTGACTGATGAGATCAGAATCTGGCCTTGTGTACATACCCAGAAAAAGCGGCGAGGAGTCCTGTGGCACCTTATAGACTAACCGAAGTGTTGGAGCATAAGCTTTCGTGGGCAAAGACCCACTTCGACAGATGCATAGTGGGTCTTTGCCCACGAAAGCTTATGCTCCAACACTTCGGTTAGTCTATAAGGTGCCACAGGACTCCTCGCCGCTTTTGCAGATTCAGACTAACATGGCTACCCCTCTGATACTTGATACCCAGAAAAGAAATCAGAAGATGCAGATGTGGCAGAACTGAAAATACTGTTAAAAAAACAAACTAAAATTGGGAAGAATGGGAAACAGGAAGAAGTCTGGGATGATCATCCATGAGAACAGATGGGAAGAGGAGAAGAGTCTGGATAATGGGTAGAAATATTTTAGCAAAAGACTAGAAAATGCTCTCCACAGGAGAAAGTCACTTTTGATTAAATTTGGGGATTTCCCCATTGATTTGAAACAAACATTTACATCTTGAATTGACATGGCAAAATGTTTCATTTCAATCAAAATGCCAGTTTTCATTTCAATTCCTTAAATTCCATTTTTTCATTCCACAATGATTTCGATAGTTCACCTTTTTGTCCCAAATCGGGACAAACACGAATGGCAAAACAGCAGATTTTCCTCTGGATGGAGTTTCCGTTTTCCAAACAGCTTTTGCCACAACATGGGCTCTGCACAAAACTAGAATTGAGCCAAGAGAGCCCATTATAAGAATAAAGTTGGTAGCATAGCTGGAACATAACCAGGTCCCCCGTTACTGATTCACTACCATGGACTGAATATTAGGTTTCTGATGGATGTAATGCTTTGGTCTAATTCTGGCTTAGGGTAGCTGGCTGGTGTTTAGTAGCCTAGCTTGTGATTATGGGTGGTGGGTAAGCAGGTGGCTTAGAGAGGCAAGCCCCCCAGCCCCACCTCTTCCATGCCCACTGGAGCCCACTCAGCCCCCATTGTAACAGCTGGCCCCTGCCCCACACCTCATCTGTGACTGCTGGTGGAACCCAGACCAAGGCTAGTGTGCTTATCCACCCCAGAGCACTAGGTTGCTGGGCACTACAGCCCCCTGCCAGACATCTATGTGCCCCTGGCCTTCCTCATCCTAGAGCGCCACGCAGCCCCAGCCTTTTGTGCTGTCAGACACAACTCCTGGCTGTCCTTCCACCTCCAGCCATTAGCACAACCACCAGGCCCAAAGCAACCTGCTACACCCAGGTAGGAGAGGAGGCCTGACCTGGGGTAGAGCGTGGGCAGGACCACCTATGTCTTTCTGGATAGGCAATGCCTTCCCTTGCCTTCATTACCCGCCACCCATGCCTGTGATAGTCAGGTGGTCAGACAGATGATCTGGTAATCTCCTCTGGCCTTAAATTATATGATAGTTAGGGGGCCTGGCTAGGTTTTGTCTCCACTGAAAGGGTACGTCTACACTACAGTGTTAATTCGAGTTAACTTAATTCAAACTAGTTAATTTGAATTAAGCTAATTCGAATTAACGCATCTACACACAAAACCTATTTCGAAATAGCGTTTTGCTATTTTGAAATAGCGCGTCCACACTGAGTGGACCCTGAACCGAAGTTAAGGCTGGCCAGAACCAGTGCCGGCAGGGCATCAGGTTAGGACTTACTGTGTGGGGCTGCTGCCTGAGGCTAACTGAGCTCCGTGCTTAAAGGGACCCTACCCCCAACCCGGACAGACAGTTCTCAGGGTTCCCTGCTTGCTTGTCTACCTTGATGAGGGACAGCAAAGCAGTCCTGTCTTGGAGTGCCCGCACTCGGGACACCACAGCACTTGGCCACATGGAGCCAGAGCTGCCCCTGGGCATGCCGGTGCATCTCGTGGGGTCGTTGCCATCAGCCCAGCTGCACTTGCTGCAGGCTGCCATCTGGGGGGCCCATCGGGCGGCTGTCAGGATCCAGAAGGCCCTGCAGGAGAGCATCCACCCCGAGGAGCCCTCAGAGCCACTCCAGTCCTCCCCACCGGGGGCTTGTGCCCCATTCCTCCCTTACATCCTTCCACTTACCCCTCCCTAGCCCCCCTTCCTAATGTCAAACAAAAGACACGTATGTTCAAAAATAGAAACTGGGTTTATTGAACAAAACTGGGGATGAACCTCTGGGGAGACTGGGAAAAGGAGGTGGGAGAGGGGAAGAGAAAGGGTGGGAGAGGGGAGGGGGAAACCTGGGAGGAGGGAGCTGGAAGGGGGAAGCAAGGGGAAGGGCAAGCTCAGGGCCCAGGGTTGGGGGGTCTCACCGGACCAACTTAATTTTCATGCAAACCAGCTCCTAGGTTCTCATGTGGCCTTTGGTGGCCAGGCTGGCAGCTATCCTGCCATAGACGGCCGCATTCCTCCGTCTAGTGCGGAGATCATGGACGTTGTGGGCATCCCCTCCCAAACCTGAATAAGGTCCATGATCTCCACCCTGGACCAGGAAGGCGCACACCTTCTCCGGCCCCTGTCAGGCTCCTGGGAGCTGGCAGACTGCTCCTGGCGAGCGGTGGAGGGCTGGCTGCCAGTGGCTTGCTGGCTCATGTTTTGGGGCCACTGGGTCAGGGGCCCCGGTGGCCACTGCTGGCTCTGGGCTGGCAGGCTTGGAGCTGGCACAGGCACTGTGGCCAGAGTCTACCTTTAATGGCTCCGGGGCTGGGGAAAGGAGAGTAAGTTTTCCTGGTTGTGCCCAGAGTGGCCACCAGGGCTCCTGGGAAGGGCTGGAGGCCCTATTTCGAATTAAGTGTCTACACAGCACTTAATTGAATATATTTCAATTTGGCGTTACTCCTTGTAGAATGAGGTTTGCCAAATTGAATTAGCGCTCCGCTATTTCGAATTAAATTCGAAATAGCGGTTTGCATGTATAGATGCTATTAAAGTTAATTTGAAATAACAGCTGTTATTTCGAATTAACTTTGCAGTGTAGACATACCCAAACTTTTTAAATAGTCGGTAGCAGTCATGGTTAGCTGGAGATTTGATCCTGCTCTCATTTGGCCCCTAGCACAATCCACCATCAATTAGGGTTGTGCAGCTTTGAGATGCAAGTTGGGCCTACACATATGTATGGTTTGTTTTGTGTGAGTTCTCAGTCTCATGTACGCTGGCGTAGCCTGAGGGGTAACTCCACTGATGTCCCTAGAGAGACAGCATGGTGAATCCAGTCAGTGTGCGCAGAATCTACCCCTGCATGGCTCGTAAAACTGCTTCAAATTAGCAGGCTGGGGCCTGATGCTGTGGACTCCCATAGCAACAGAATCACCCCTACTGCTTCAGGCTGTATTTTGCCTCAAGTGTGCACACTCACTGCTCCTTTCTTTTGTCTCTTTGCTTGGTTTTCAGCCAGAGCTCTGGAAGGACACCACAGCCATTCTCAGCTTAGTAGCCTGGGATAAGGGACGGGGCAATGGGTGGCTGCCTCCTGTTCTGCTGAGCTTGGGTGACTGTCTGAAAAAAGTTTGCACGAGCCCAGCCAAACTGGGATGAAACCAGCGCAAACCTCAAAATAAAAGCTAAGTGAGAGTGTTTGTTTCATTCCTCTCTCAGCAGCATAAGTATGTGGCACAATTTCCACAGCAGAGGGAATAAAGCCTGGGAATGAGCCTTCAAAAAATCAGCACCTCATTTTTGTAGCAACAGAGTTAAGGACTTGGGAATGAAGAGTTAAAGAGAGTCAAGTGGGGACTAGAACTCACAGCCTCCTGCTCCAACTGAGTAGAAATCCATCTCAATAGACTGACACTGTTGAGCAATTCCTATTCCATCCAGTAGAAGGCAATGGTGATAGACACCTGCTTCCTAGCTCACTACACTCCTCAAGAGCTTGCTAGTAAGTCCTCCCAGCTGAGGATCAACTAGCAATTTACAAGCTTGAATGATTTCAATCTCACACCTATCACCCCCAGAGGGCACTAGGTAAGTATCAGTTCCATTTTCCAGATAAGGCAGAGAGGATTAGAAATATCAGGATGCTGGTTTTGCTGGAGGACTCTTAATCTGAGATGTGGACTGAGTTCTGAGTCCTTAAGGGAAAGGGCACTGTGTTAGAACAGAACAGCAGCCATACTGGGTGAGGCCAACAGTTCAAAGGTTCATTACTATTCTATCTTACAACAGTGGCTAATGCCAGTTGCCCCAGAAGGAATGAACAGAACAAGTAATCATCAAGCAATCCATTCCCAGCTTCTAGTGTTGAATTTTTAACAAAGAGAACTTTTCTCCTTCACAGATTTCAGGCATTTGAGTTAACTGTTATTAACAAAACCAAATAGGTAAAATAAAAATCATTGCCCCTCTCAATTATCTTTTATGCCACTGCAATACAAGGAACCTACTAAGTTCTCCATTGTCTGTAGCAGTTTATCCCACCATAACTAGGATGGTACAGCGAGATTTGGGCAAATAGAAACAGAGAGATTGCAGCATTCCCACTAGCTGGCCCAAATGTCTGACTCGATTTTAGGGGGGCCTCTAAATTTGTTTGAACCAACCCTCCTAGTGTACCATGATATAAAGATTAAATTCCCAGTTATGACTTTGAGGGCTGACAGGTTCACGTTCCAAGATCAGAATGGGAAGCGACTGTCTAGGAAGGAGTACGGCAGAAAGGGATCTAGGGGCTATAGTGGACCACATGCTGAATATGAGTCAGCAGTGTGATGCTGTTGCAAAAAAAGCAAAAATGATTCTGGGATGCATTAACAGGTATGTTGTGAGCAAGACACGAGAAGTCATTCTTCTGCTCTACTCTGCGCTGGTTAGGCCTCAGTTGGAGTATTGTGTCCAGTTCTGGGCACCGCATTTCAAGAAAGATGTGGAGAAATTGGAGAGGGTCCAGAGAAGAGCAACGAGAATGATCAAAGGTCTAGAGAACATGACCTATGAAGGAAGGCTGAAAGAATTGGGTTTGTTTAGTTTAGAAAAGAGAAGACTGAGGGGGGACATGATAGCCGTTTTTAGGTATCTAAAAGGGTGTCATAAGGAGGAGGGAGAAAACTTGTTCATCTTGGCCTCGGAGGATAGAACAAGAAGCAATGGTCATAAACTGCAGCAAGGGAGGTTTAGGTTGGACATTAGGAAAAAGTTCCTAACTGTCAGGGTAGTCAAACACTGGAATAAATTGCCCAGGGAGGTTGTGGAATCTCCATCTCTGGAGATATTTAAGAGTAGGTTAGATAAATGTCTATCAGGGATGGTCTAGACAGTATTTGGTCCTGCCATGGGGGCAGGGGACTGGACTCGATGACCTCGCGAGGTCCCTTCCAGTCCTAGTATTCTATGATTCTATGATCAGACCCAGTCAGACTATTATTAAAATTATTCTGTGGTTGGAAACTCCTAGGTGCACAGCTGCAACACTCACACTATTGGAACTCTTTTATATTTACATATAAATAATTTGTTAATATATTTAGCAAAATCACACACCATCTAATTTGGCAAGGCAGATCGAGAGAATATGGAAAGTACATCTAAACGTCCACCATCCCTTGCAAAACAACCTGAAATGCCTCCTCCTCACCATCACCGTCCTCATCTTCACAAGTGGCCATTCCCAAGGTCTTCACCCCTCCCTCTGCTGCCCTGGGATGCCACTCCAACAATATGCTACGCAGACATTACCATGTCAACAGGACTTCCTCCTCTTACCCATGTTAAGGGGCCCTTCTCCTATAGGTTAGTGTATTTATGATTTCATCCCATTATCATATATGTCAGTTTGTTGCCATGGCACCTTTGCTGGGTTGGATCTTCTGTCCAAAACCTTCCAGAAGCAGGTTCCTGTTCTGTGATTGGCTAATGTTATTATAGATGAAACTCCCCCTTACATTCTGCTTGCCACAATTTATGGATTACCTAAGTTTATAGGCCTCAAACTTCACGCTAACTGCTAAAGCCAATGTCTTACAGGATACAAAACAAACCTGTAGGTTCTTTGAATTACTGCTGAATATAATAAAGCAGAAAATACCGCAACACAGCAAAGCTAACAGAGATGAGCTGGCCTACTGGGCTACACTAGTCATATCCCGAGTATTTACTCATCTACAGCTGGGTTAGATATTGTAGACTTCATTAAAGACATACTGCTAAGGCTCCATTTCTGGTAGAAGACATCTGATTTTGTCCCCCCAGGTAACCTAGCTGCCCAATAAGGCAGAGCAGGACTGAGAAGCCAGCACAACGGAGAAGAGCTGGCTCACTTACCCAGAAGCTTTAGCTTATGAAGTCTTGCTCCAGCTGCAATCATCACAGCCCGCAGGCAGCTCCGCCTCCACAACGAATCAGCTGAAGAGCCAGAATTAAAACTCAGGCCTCCTGCCTTCCCATCCCCGGCTCTGACCCCAGCACAACTCCATCTCTAAATGTAGCAGATGCCACGGTGCAGCGGTTGAATGAACAGGCCCACCACGTGAGAGATGCAAGCATCAGCGGGGAGCTTTATTAATAGCCACTCTTTTGGAGATCAGTGGTGTCACTGCAGAGTTGTAGTGTACAGAAGACCTTTTGTTTTAGACAGTTACCGTCTCGAGCAGTATCTTTGCATGATGCAGAAAAGCATTCAGACCCCAAGCCAGCATTTGAGAGAGAGAGAGTCCGATATCTGGCACAAAACAAGGGCATGCTTTAATAGAACATCTATGAATAGTCTGTACAGCACGCAGCCCCAGCCTGCCCCAGCCTGCAGCTGCTGTGTTCACGGGGGTTGGGAATAAGGTGTTGCTTTCGCCAGCTAATAGCCAGCTCAGACTACACCAGTCCCTCCCTCCTTCTTTTGCAAGGAAGAGCTCCATCCTGTATTCTCTCAAGCAGACAATCAAAGCACCAGGGGCTCGGCCCCAAGGGGGAGTGGATCAAGCCCTCTTTGTGGAGAGTTTAAAATATGGGCCATGCTCTCACTTCAGATGTAAAGAGGCTGTACATTTAGTTTGCTGGAGGGGACATGGAATAAATAAACCCAGCCCAGCCAACAGACATATGCAAAGAAAATTCCTTACTAACAAACCAAGGCCACATATGGATAAGGGCTCCGAGGGCTGCCAATGTGCATCAGCACTGGAAGCATCAGCACCAAGCCACCTCTCCCAGAACGCCTTTGGGTAAATAGCTGTGACAGCTGCTAGGACCAACCAATGGAGGGAGACATAGTTACTTCCGCCCAGTCAGTGAACGGACAGTGATGGGTTCAAGTTTCTACAAACAGAGCACAGTTCAATGTACACAAATGGCTTTTGTACACTGTTGCGGATCAACAGCTACCCAGCACAGGAACAGCCAGTGATACTGGAACACTTTCTAGAGCAGGGGTAGGAGCAGGACCGTGGCCGCAGGAAGAGGGGACCCAGATGCGGTAAAGAGACCGAGGCTAGGGCCAAAGCTCAGGGTGGAACCACGTATGAAGCCAGGAGCAGAGCCCCCTATAAAACCTGCAGCACCCCGTGTAGCTGTAGTGGTGCTTACAAGCGCATGGGATTCCAACCAGCAGTGGGCAGTGGTGGACATTAAGTATTTCCATTGGAAGGACAAAAGAATTTTGAAGATTCCACAGAAATCATTACACTCAGCCATGGAGCCTGCATCTCTCCATTACTGATGTAATCAGACATGGTGCTGGAGTCAGATTCACCAACACTCTCCAGCTGTTTTTTTTTTTTTTTTTTAAAACACTGCCGGAGACACATGAACGGGTCAGTGGCAAATGAGCGAATCTAGCCCTTTGCATTCTGTAGTCGCTCTCTTGTTGAAGCTGTTTTGTAGCAAGTACCCCAGGTGACGCAGAGAGTGGTCGGTGTCCTTACAGAATTTGTATCAATTGCTACAAATAGAAAACCCATCCAAAAGTAAGAAACAAAAAATCAATTCGTCAAATGAGCAGCAGAGATCCTGGAGGGGCAGATTTAAAAATAATTGGCCTGGTTTTCCATCTTGCTTACACCTGGGATCTCCATCAATGTCTAGGAAATGGTGCCATTTGCACCAGACCAAGTGAGATCAGAATCAGGCCCGTGGCTTACCAGGAGAGATTTGGAGCTAGATCTTAGAAATGTCTGTAGCTGTACTTGTGTGAGGAATTCCACTGAAGTCAGTGGCCCTACTCATGCAAGCATAGTTAAAGTAGGATAAGTGTTTGCTGTTCAGTTTCTCTAAGGGCTAGACATGTACTACTTGGCTAAGTGCTAATTGGGGGAGAAAAACACTACAAATATACGTAGTGCTATTACTTATTGGTTTTCCTGTAAAACCAAGAGGCCTTAACTGAGATCAGGGCCACATCTGTAGTACAGACACATGGTAAGACAGGTGATGAGCTTTCGTGGGCTCATCGCCTAATAAACCATCTTGTTAGTCTTTAAAGTGCTGCATAGTCCTGTCTTTTGTTTCAGCAAGACCAGACTAACACGGCTACATCTCTATTACTATGGTATGACAGGCTGTGCTTCAAAGAGCTGGAAGTCTAAACATATATGCAAAGGATGGGGAAGAGAAACTGAGGCACAGACAGGCAAAGTGACTTGCCCAAGGTCACCCAAGAGATCATCAGCAGAGCCACAAATAGAATCCAAGCCTCCCAAGTCTCAGTCCAGCATCATGGACACTAGAAAACAGAGCTTTCTATTGCTGTTTTCAGGAAGGAGAGCCACAAGGTAACCTGGAGTCTCCAGCTTACCAGTAACACAGCAGAGATTCTGCAGGTTTGGAGGTGACGTGCACAGACATGCTGGGGAGTAGCATCAGCGTCCACGCTGGCATCTGCTCGCTCTGCAGGGTAGAAGCGACGCTGTGGGATCGAGTTATGAAAACAGAGGAGTGTTTGCTCCTAGGGCAGCTTACTCATCCACATACCAGGTATAACCAGGACTCTCCCAAGCACAGGAAAACTTCTCCAGCTGTTGCTGCAAAGTACGCTTTAAGGAAGCAGCTTGACTTGTCCCCTAAACTGAGAAATGGCCAAGATGCTAAGCTATTCCTGCAAACATGGGCTCTTCGGGGACTATGCATGGGCAAGTCCTTAGCGGTAACTTTAGTAAGACAGCACCCCTAGAAGCATGGCAGACATTTTTGTCCCCTTTTCCCTGAACCCAGCATCAGTTCTCTTTTGTTTCAGCACAACTCTTAACTGACATGGGCCTATCGAGGTGGGCGAGGTCATATATCTCATGAGATCAGCTCTTACTGGGGAAAGAGAGAAGCTTCTAAGCTTATGCAGAGCTCTTCTTCACCACAGGAGGGTTAGTGGGTTACAGACTGTCATCACAAGACAAATCCAGTGTCTCTTGCATAGGCGTCGACTCTGAGGGTGCTTCAGGGCTGGAGCACCCACGGGGGAAACTGATGGGAATTGAGCATCCAGCAGCAGACCCCAATCAGCTATCCCCTCTCCCCAGCACCTCTCACCCACTGCAATCAGCTGTTTCCCAGATATTAAGGAGGCTTTTTGGGAGGGTGAGGGGCAGAGGAACAAGGACATGGCCTGCTCATGAGAGGGGGTGGAACTGGGTGGGAAGAGGCAGGGCAGGGCTGGGGCCTTGGGGGAAGGGATGGAGTGGGGGTGGGACCTGGGGCAGATCCAGAGCTTGAGCACCTGCTGGCACTTCTGAAAGTTGGTATCTGTGCCCGATGGAGTCAGTGATTTGGGGGAATCTAGCTCAAGTCCAGGAGCTTGAATACATAACGCTGCTGAATGGACTCAATAGAGATACCAGTTTGGGGTCTCATTACAACCCTCTGTAACACACGAACTCTGCTCAGTCCTATAGCTGCAGAACAGTGAAGAGCCCATTTCAATTTCAATGGCTTCTGGCAACATTATGTTAACTCCTTATGCTTAACAATCTGCCCCAGCTTGCATTTCGTTGTTACCAGGAAGACCTTGTCCAGACTTGGCAAAGAGCTCTGTGCGGCTTGAAAGCTTGTCTCACACCAGCAGAAGATGGTCTAGAAAAGATATTACCACCTCCGGCCTGTGTCTCTATCCCAGGACTGGCCTGTCTACACCTGCAAACAACAGGGGTATGTCTCACAGGGCAATGAGCCACCTGCCCTGGAAGGCTCAGCAGAGGGGCCCAACTCTGCAGAGTATGGATTGAGCAGTTTTTAGTCTGGGCCAGATCCTCAGTTGGTGTAAATCGGCTCCACAGGAGAGTTTTGGCCCCTGATGGTGGTGCACCTGGCTTAGGGTGGTGGCACATCATAGGGATGTGATAGGTGTACAGTTTAAATGGTTAACTGATGAGCATTTATAATCCACTTTGTGATGTCATTAGTCTTTTGTCTCTGTTGCTTTTTACCTGCACTATTACAAAGAGACAGTCCGTGGGGGTGGGTGGAAGGGAGTGTGGGCAGGAGCCTAATTATGCAATTTCATCCAATTCTTATACATTTTTATAGCCTTGTGTGATTTCCCTATGTAGAGCCCTGCAAATCCCCAGATACCTGCTTTATATCCACAGGTATCCCCATCCACAGACGTGCATGTGGATATTCGAGGGTCATTTTTGCAGATGCAGGTACCACATTTTGGATCTGTGCAGGGCTCTGCTTATTTGCTGATTCTTCATAATTTCCAGGGACACAACAAAATTACTTTTGCACAAATAATTCTTGTCAACCTGAAATCTCAAGTTATAGCTTCAGCTGTTGTCATGGCTCCTTCCCCACTCTGGCACGATAAATGCAGAAGTGGGGGCCAGCAAAAGTACCCCAAAACCTTATCTACTAGGCTGTGGTATAAAACTTCCCCCCAAAATCTTAACCTAGATTTTGGGGATAAAAAACTCCGCTGCCACCACCCAAGTATTGATACAAAAATCAGGGGAGAGATCACTTGGGAAATCTCACCCATAAGTACAAACCAGGACACAAAAATTAACCAATACCAGGTTAATAAAAATGAGAGAAAGAACTTTTATTATTACCACAATATTCCTGTTGCAAGCATAATGACTAGATGGAAAAGTAACAAAATAATATACTCATGGAGAAAGAAACTCCACCATGGGCCTAGAACTTAGTTACAAAGGAAAGCCAAAACATTTTTTAAAGTGCACAGACATCAGATCCCATTTCCCAAACCATAAATCAATAAAACCTAACGGGTTTATCTAAACTTTACCCTACTTACAGAAAGTGAAGAATGGTTTCTTGGAGAGAGAGACATGTCTGTCTCTCTCAGTAGCTGGAGAGGAACTGCCCAGGACAAAGGAGGGGAAAAAAAATTTCCTTTGTCCCCATTTGAAATTCCTACCTACATTCCTATTGGCTGCTCCACCTGGCTTAGGTAAAGTTAACCCCTTAGTTCCCAGGCTGCTGGCTAACCCTCATGATCATGACAGCTGCCAACACACAATACACACGCTCTTCTCAAACACACTATTGCATCCACTCCAAGAACATATAACAGGGATATATACATGCACATATGCAACAAGCCTGGCACGCCCAGGGCCCGCCAGTCAGAGGAAGAGGCAGATGCTTAGCTCCTCCGCAAGCCAGGCCCTAGGTACCCAAACCAGAGATACATGAAAGAAGAGGCATCTTGCAGAACCGCAGGCCTCATGGGGCTGGGGTTCTTGGGGAGAAAGGAGGACTCTCCCTTCCTAGATGCCATTAGATGAATTTTAGCTTTGCTTTGGGCTGCTGCTCCAAGGAGCAGGGGGAGCCTCTGCCCTTCTGGAGCTCCTCAGCAGTAAAGAGCTGGAAGGCAATTTCCTCACACCCGTGAGCCATCCCACACTCAAACAGGCAGCCAAACAAGAGCGGTGCCTCCTGGCACACGGCCAGGTCCGAGTAGCCGCACGGCCCTTTGTACAGAATCCAGGGGTCTTTCCACTTGAACTCCTCCAATGGGGAGCAAGTGAGGTAGATGCCCAGGTTGACTCGCTTGTGTTTATCCGTCGGGTGGGAGTAAAGCAGCCACGACACGGTACTTGTGTGGGTGGCGGAGGTGTCATTCCCACTCTTCAGCAGACTGGACTTCTCCTGGTCTGAGGCAGCTGACTCTTCTGACTCATCCACCTCCAGAAGCTCCGGTGTCGGTATGAAGCTCACCACACTCCCCTGGCATCCATGAGGGGGCTCATACAGCTGCTTGCATGGAGAGGGGGTCTTGAAGGTCAGCCCCTGGTCTGTGCTGAGCGCCACTGCTCGGCACCGGTGCGGAGTGCGGGCACTGCAGTAGAGCACAGGGTCGCAGGCCTGGCACACTATCTCGGCCACCTCACATTCCACAGTCTTCATTCTCTTCATCAGCTCGCCTTTATGCCAGTCCTGCCCTTCATTATCACTATAGAAGACCAAGGACCGGGGCTGGGTGTAGCAGGGCAGCGGAAAGCTGCAGCAGCGGGCAGTGATGTGGTAGGCATAAGCTGGGATCACCAGCCGCCCAGAGCTGAGCTGCACCCCATGGCCCGGTCCCACCGCAAACGTGGCCCAGTCCTTCAAGTCGTCCTCTAGCACCTTCTTTGTTAAGTCTGTTAACAAGCTCCAGGTCTGGCCAGCGTCTCTGCTGCAGATGTAGCACAGCCGGGCAGCATTCCGCCCGGTGTAGATCTGCCATTGCTCCGAGACATGCTGCCTCACGCAGATGAAGAACAGAAAGACTGTCTGGCTCTTCCACTCGTACACTGGGCAGGGGTTCATTGTGCGGTAACCCTTTAACACTGCTGTCCTCAAGGGGTCTGCAGGCTCCCACTGCAGCATAGAGAGATAGGAGAGAATGGGTAGGTCAGAGGTGTAAACAAAGGGGACACACTACTCAGGATACGGCAAGTACCATCCCGTACCTTAAGGACTGGCAGGGCCACAGAGATCACCCTCAAGGGGAGCTGCTGGGCCCACAACACTTCAAAAAACCAAGCAGGTGCCAAACTGGGGATCAAGGAGCCTCACTTAAGGCTCCTGATTTTGCCTTCCCCTAAGGCAGCCCAGGCTGGGCTGCAGTGGCTCCCCTGAGGGTGGCACAGGCTCCTGCTTTATCCTCCCTTCATGGATCCAGCCAGACACAGGCTGGCAGTAAAGAGAGACAAGACACATGTCAGTCTCACAGCTCCAACTCCACGGGAAATGGACTGTCACAATCCCAAACAGAACCCTGGCCCAGCCTCCCTCTCTCCAGCTGCTCTCTTAGGACATAGATGCCTGCACCCCAGTGCAGGTCGGCAAACTCATAGTAGCTAGACCCCTGTGAGCGGCACAGACAGCGCTCTGAAGTCACGGCTGGGGCAGGCCTTCCAAGGGCTGCCTATGCTGCTATCTTCAGTGGCAATATTTCTAATTCAGGAGAAGCATCTCAGCAATGCGATCAGGGCCTGTTTTCATGGAGGTTTGAATTGTACTCTGAATTCCCTGCCCCGCTCAGCTAATACAGAAAGTGCATGCCCTGCCCTGGGAGGGAACAGGTTGCAGCATCTGAGAGATCAGCTGGGACATGGTGGGCCCTGTGCAAGACATATCCAAATATATAATCCAACGTCCTTGCCCTGAGAGCTTATAAATGATACACAGGAGCAAAAAATGCACCAGGGGATTCTGAGAAGGGAATGAACAGATTGCTGAGAGCAGGAAAGGAGAGTTGATGGGGCAAGTGTCTGTGCGGCTTGTGGATGTACTTGTCACACATCATACTCCTGAGGAGGTGATCCTGCAAAGTGCTGAGCAGCCTGTGGACTTCAAAAGGCATCTAAGTTACCTCATCAGAGCACTCTGCCCCTGGCAGAGTCTAGCCCTGCGCCAATATGGTTAGATTGGGGGGGCAGTTAAAAGGTATGAAAGGAGAAGCAGAAACCTGGGAAGCACTAATGCGGAGACGCCTCAGGCTGAGAGGGGTCTGCATGGGAACAGAGCTGCTGCCGCCCAGCATCAGCACACAAGGAATTACCTGGATCGAAGCTCCTGTCTTCCGACCTCGTCTCAGCACCAGGTACTCGGCGTCTTCATCCCTGGTAGAAGAGCGCGCCTCTGCAAACGCCAGGAGCGTATCTGGAGGGATATACAGCAGTGCAGGGACCCGATAGGTTCTCCTGCTCTTCAGATCCTGGCTGAAGAGAGTCACCTTCCCCGTGCTCCCTGAAGCCTCCACCATGATAACTCAATGTATCAGAAACCTCGGCCAAGACAGAAAAGAGATCCAAAGGGTTAAAGCAACACAGCTACGGCGCTTCTCTGGGCCATAGGAAACCCGCTACCAGCCAGATGGTGCCGACCCGCTGGAGGCTTCCCCCAGCGCAGACCGGCTGCGGTCTCACCCCTGTCCGGGCTTCCTGCGCTTTCCAGCGGTGCAGACTAGACCAAGGAGCCTGAAAACAAGAGACGTGAAGGCGGAAGCTGCAACCCGGCAGGGACTCGAGCCCTTCGCCCCGGAGCAGCTCCCGAGGCCCTTATGGGGCTGCAGGCAGCACCGCTCGGCCCCCCTGCAGAGCCCCAGGCTGCAAGGGGAGGCGGGAACCAACAGCTGAGCGGAGCCCCCCCCCGCCTGCAGACGCGGCTCCGCCCAGGATGAGGGCTGAAGACAGGCCCCGCCCCCAGGGCACCGCATGCCCCGCCCCTCAGACCTGGCACCGAACCCCCCCAGACGCGTCTCCGCCCTCCCGGCTCAGCGGGGCTCGGGCGCTGGGAGCAGCAGGACCCGCTCCCCCCTCCCGCGGCCGGTGTGCGCCGCAGAATCCTCAATGGCCGGGGAAGCGGCTGCCCCGCGCCCGTGTGTGTGTGTGGAAGGGGCTGAGCCAGGCTCGGGCTCACCACCCAGCAGGGCCCAGTGTCAGCATGGAGTCTGCTGGACCCAGTGTCCCTTTCCCAGAGCTGGTTCCCCCTCCTTGGTAAATGGTTCCCGCTCCCACAGGGCTTCCCCTGGGGTACATCCCCTTGCCCTTCCCTGCGAGTAGGGGAAACTGAGGCACAGAGCCGGGCTCTCACCAGTAGACCACAGCTTCCCGCAAGGCCTGCTTCATTTTCACTGCTCCCCTCAGCTGCACAGAGCAAGCCCCCGCTGCTCTGTGCAGACAGGCAGACACCTGGGGTGGCAGCCTGCCTGCCTGGGGCCACCACTGCTGTCCCCCTCCCTCCCCCGCACAGTTATCCCGCAGAATCTGTCATTGCCTCCCCTCTGTCTGTCCCTCCCTGGTTTCCAGCACTTCTGCCACTTTAGTGGGGCTCCTTCTGTAATACACCCCACAGAAGGATGTAGTAGGATTCGGCTACTGTTGGAAGACAGGATACTAGATGGACTGATCCAGTGCAGCCGTTAGTATTGTTAGAATATAGATATTCAGGCCTGACTGTAAAGGCCAAGCCTTTAAGAATACATCTAAATTCTTATCACTTAGCTAGTTAGGGAGATATAAACAAAGAATCAAAATCACAAGTGTGTCTGGGCTTTTTCTCACTAGGATAGTCTGAGGCCTTATGCTTTGGCTAAGGCCTTACCTTGTGGCTAAGCTGTAGCGGGACAGCCCTCAGCTGGGAAATGTAGGGTCACATCGCAAACCAGTCCATTGAAATAAGGTAGTGGTGGGCTATTAAGAAGGTGATCTAATCTAACAGCTCTAGATAAAAGAAAGACCCTAGTTTCAGAGGGGTGCAAAGATAATGAGGAATCTCCTGGCACCTAAAGACTAACATTTTTTAAGGCATAAGCTTTTGCGGGCTGGAGCACACTTTGTAGGGTGAACATCTGTCCCGTTTTTAATGGGACAGTGGGACAGTCCCTTATTTGAGCTCCCTTGCAGGTGTCCTTTAAAAAAACAAAAAGAGCAAATTGTCCTGTATTTTTTGCTCTGGCGCTCCCCCCTGCTGGTCAGCTGGCCATCAGCATAGCTGTGGCAGCCTCTTTTTTCTGGCTGGCAGATGAATGCGGCAGGTGGTGGCCAGCAGGTGGTGCTCTCAGGCAGGGTTCAGAGGCAAAAAGACACAAAGCCAATAGGAGAGGCAGCCCTGCTTATGATGGAGGTGTAAGGGTGTGGGGGATGCATGTCACCCCTTCACATGTGCACCCTAAAGCGGGTGTGTGTGTGTGTGTGTGTCTGCCAGTCCTTTCAGGACACTGGGCTGAAGCCCCAATCCCTAGCACCTGCTCCAGGACTGAAATCTTGATCCCCAGTGGCCCCCTCGCACTGAATTCCCAACACCTCCCAGACTGAAGCCCTGATATGCAGTTCTTCCCCCCCTCCGAATTCTCAGCACCCCCAGGATGAAGCCCTGATCTGCGGTGACCCCCCTGAATTCCCAGCACCCCTCTTGCCCTAGGCTAAAGCCCCGATGCATGGTGCACCCCTACCCCTGACTGTAGCCTCGATCCTCAGCATGTCCCTCTGCCCCTGGCTATAGTCTCGATCCCCAGCATTCCCTTCCTTCCCCAGGCAGAAGTTGGTGCACCTTTCACCCCTGATCCCTGGCATGCCCCTCCCTCAAAGACTGAAGCCCCAAACCTTGGAAACTCCCTGTGGGGGCTGAAAGCAGGAATCGAGGGGCTGAAGTCCTGATTTCCTCTCCTTCTCCCTCCAACCTGAAGCCAGGAGCAGCAGGGCTGAATCCCAGATCCCAAGTGCTCCCCATGCAGCAGAAGCCCCCAGCCCCTGGGCAGAGCAGGGGGTGGTGGTGGTGCTGGTTATGTTGCCCCCCAAATTTCAGTGGAAGTGCAGAGCAGTTTCTGGGACAGACCTATCCCTTCTCTCTCCCCGCCTCCTGGTCAGTTTGGAGAGGGAAGCCAGAACCAAGCAGTGAGGGGCAGCTACTCCTCTGGCTGGTGTCATGGCATAGGCAGCTGTGCTGGTCCCTCCTCTCTTGCTGCTGCTATTGTTGCAGGGGGTTGAAGCTGCCCCTCAGCTCCCAAACCCCTTTTCTCTCACAGCCAGTAAGAGCCACAGGGGAGGTGGACCCAGCTCCATGGCTGGCAGAGCCTTCAGGGAACAGGGGCTGCAGGAGAGCCCTCCTGGCATACAGCCTCTAGTTACCCTGCTCCTGCCCCCTGAGTTACCTCCTGCTCACACACAGCTTCTAGCTACACCCTGCCTGTCCCCACTGGGGGCTACCCCATGTTCGCACACAGCTCCTAGCTACTCCCCTGCACCCTGAGCGACTTCCTGGCCGCCCACAGTCCTTAGCTACCCCCTACATGCAACCTGAGCTACTCACCCTTCATTTCACCCCCAGGGGGAGCTGCTGGACCCGCAGCACTTCAGAAAACCAAGCAGGTGCCAAAATGGGGATCAAAGAGCCTTATTTTAGTCTCCTGTTTTTGCCTTCCCCTAAGGGAGCACAGGCTGGGCTGCAGTGGCTCCCATGAGGGCAGCGCTGGCTCCTGCTTTACCCTCCCTACATGGATCCAGCCAGACATGTGTCTTGCCTCCACTCTCACAGCTCCAGTTCCATAGGAAATGGACTGTCACAATCCCAGACAGGTCTCTGGCCCAGCCTCCCTCTCTCCAGCTGCTGTGGTAGGAGATAGATGCCTGCACCTCATTTTGGAGTGAGCCTCCCAACCCAGGCTTGCAGACCCAGGGTAGTTGAACTCCTGCAAGCAGCACAGGCAGGCTCTGAACCCTAGAGCATGGGAGTGAGGGCTTTCGTCTGAGGCAGGACTTCCAAGTGCTGTCTACGCTGCTATCTTCAGTGGCAACATTTCTAACTCAGGAGAAGCGTCTCGGCAATGCAATCAGGGCACAGAAACAGAGTTGGTGCCCAGCGGCTCCATGTCCGGGCACAAGGAATTACTTTGATCGAAGCTCCTGTCTTTGGCCTCCTCTCAGCACCAGGCACTCAGCTCCAAAGGTCCAGGTTTAATTCCACCTGTCAGGGTTACACATTAACTCAGCATGCTGCAGAGCCAGGGTTATGGTCCACCTCCTGCTATGCACGTTCTTGTTTCAGTTTCCTTTTGATGCTCTTTCTTTTGTCCGAGCTCTGATGACACCCATCGTTTCCCACATGCTTCAAAGAGAAATGGGGCAGTTTACGCCCCACACTGAGGTTTCGTAGATAATGTTGGGAGAAATGCAATCACCACATTTTTAAATTAAAGTGCCAATGAAAAACTTCTGCCTGTCTTCAAACAACAGCTGGGATAGGGAGGGAGTGCAGAGTCAGAAAGTGAAAGAAACAGAAAGAGAAACACCAACTGATCGACCTAGATTAGAAAAGACATTTTATTTTTCTTATCATAAGAATCGCTGGCCACAGAAGAAGGCATGGCCCCACGGTTAAACCACAAATCAGGAGATCTGGCTTCTTTCCCCACCTCTGCCATAGACTCTGCCTGATCTCAAGAAACCAGTTCACAGATCTGGGCTGCACAGGGCTCAGAGCAGGCTTATTTCCTACTGATTTCAAGGGCAGCAGGATTCATTGTGATCAGCAGGGAGCTAGGACTGATTTAGGGCCAAATTCTGTTCATTTATGCTGGCTCTGGGTTTACACCAGCATCAGAGATCAGAACCCGGCCGCCGCCCCACTGTCACCAAACCACAAACAGGCACCTTCCGCTAGACTTTCCCCAGCACCAGCCCAGCAAATTTACCGTCAGCTAGACGGTGCCGACCTGCTAGACGATCCCCCATCGCTGTCCCCAGTGCAGACCGGTTGCAGTCTCACCCCTGTCCAGGCTTCCTGAGCTTTCCAATGGCCAGTGGTGCAGACTAGACCAAGTAGCCGAAAAACAAGAGATGTGAAGGCAGAAGCTGAAACCCGGCAAGTTCCACGTAACCAGCTGGGCTGCAGGCAGAACCGCTCAGCCTAGGTCCCGAGGCCCAGGCTGCAAGAGGAGGTGGGAACAAACAGCTGAGCGAAACCCCACCTCCGCCTGCAGAGGCGGCTCCGCCCACTATGAGGGGTTAAAGAGACAGGCCCCGCCCCTCAGACCTGCCCCGCCCCCATGGCACCGAGCCCCCTTCCCCGACCCTCAGATCTGCCCCCACACATGGCACCAAGTCTCACCAGTCCCCACCTCCCCATGGCACTGAATCCCTTCCCTCAGACCTGCTTCCAACCCCATGGCACCAGATACCCCAGCCTCCCTCACACCTGCTACTCTCAGATTCCACCCTGCACTCCCAGCTCTGCGGAGACTTGGGCGCTGCAGGGTGCTGGGAGCAGCAAGACCTGTCCCTGTCTGCCACCAGGTAGCAGTACCTGGTCACTCAAAAGTTGCCATTCTTCTGCAAAGTAATTTCAAGACCCCATTACAGAGAGAGACTGCAGAACTGGAATTCACCTACAAATCTGACACTGTTATCCTGGGCTTGAATAAAGACATTAACTGGTTAACGAACTACAAAGCCAATTTCCCCTGCCTTTGACATTAGCATTTTTACATCAAAAGCAATGAATGGAACACATCCAGGCCACTTAATTAGCTTCATTACCTTGAGTTCTACATGGGATTCTGTTATTCCCATTCCCTTTCATCTGATGAAGTGGGTCTTCATGATAACATATATTTCTGTTAGTCTCTAAGGTTCCAGAGGACTGTTCATTTTTAAACTTACAGATTAACACGGCTACCCTTCTGAAATGGTTATGGCAGTTCCATTACTTTCAGGGAAGCATTGAAGAAAGCTGAAAAATGTTGGCTTGGTGCATTGGATTCCTGTTGCTTTTTTCAGTTGCACCATATTTTAAGGAGCAGGATCAGACCAGAAATGGGATGCTCAAAGCCAAACCCAGCAGCTGCCCCCATCTGCCTGGTTCCGTTTTGGAGGCTGTTTGGTACAGACATATTGTAATAAAAATCAGTGAATTCCAAGCATTTGCATGCAGGCAGGCCGCTACCTAACCAGCCATCACATGTGGGTGTCAAAGCTGCAGTGGCACAATAAGATTGCTAGTGGTGGACATAAGCGAAGTATCTAGTCAGACCTCCTTAAAAACCAATCCAAGAGGTTGATCTGCAAGAAGGCCATATCCCTTTGGGATTTCATAGTCATAGAAATGTAGGGAAGAAAGGGACCCCGAGAATTCGTCAAGTCCAATCACCTGTGCTATCACAGGACCTTCCTTTGAAGCCTATGCTGAAATACTGTAATAGACAGGCAGTTTTTACTAACATCTAACAAAATCCCATCTATACATACAAAATGATGGGGATTAATTTACCTATAACCTCTCGAGAGAGATCTTGGAGTCATTGTGGCTAGTTCTCTGAAAACATCCACTCAATGTGCAGCAGCAGTCAAAAAAGCAAACAGAATGTTAGGAATAATTAACAAAGGGATAGAAAATAAGGCAGAGAATATCATATTGTTTCTATATAAATCCAATGTACACCCACATCTTGAATACTGCATACAGATGTGGTTAAAAAAGATATATTGGCATTGGAAAAGGTTCAGAAAAGGCAACAAAATGATTAGGGAGTTTGGAACAGGTGCCATATGAAGACATTGAAAAGACTAGGATTTTTCATTTTACAAAAGAGGAGCCTAAGGGGGGATACGATAGAGGTCTATAAAATCATGACATGTATGGAGATAGGGAATAAGGTAAAGTTATTTACTTGCTCCCATAACATAAGAATTAAGTGTCAGCAAATGAAATTAATAGGTAGCAGGTTTAAAACAAAAGGAAGTTTTTCTTCATGAAGTGCACAATCAATCTGTGGAACTCCTTACTAGAGGATGTTGTGAAGACCAAGACTTTAACAGCATTCAAAAAAGAACTAGATAATAGAAAGGAACATAAACACTGTCAAATCAAGTGTAAAAATGTAATAAGAAAAGCAAAAGAAGATTTTGAGGAACAGCTAGCCAAAAACTCAAAAAGAAATAACAAAATGTTTTTTAAGTACATTAGAAGCAGGAAGCCTGCTAAAAAACCTGTGGGTCCCCTAGATGATCGAACTATAAAAGGCGCAATCAAGGACGATAAAGCCATTGCGGAGAAACTAAATGATTTCTTTGCTTCAGTCTTCACGGCTGAGGACGTTGGGGAGATTCCCAAATCTGCACCGTCCTTTGTGGGTAATGAATCTGAGGAACTGTCCCGGATTGAAGTGTCATTAGAGGAGGTTTTGGAACAATTAGAAAAACTTAATGTTAACAAATCTCCGGGACCGGATGGCATTCATCCAAGGGTTCTAAAAGAACTCAAATGGAAAATTGCTGAACTATTATCTGTGGTTTGTAACCTATCCCTTAAATCGGCTTCTGTACCTAATGACTGGAAGGTAGCCAACGTGACACCAATATTTAAAAAGGGCTCTAGAGGCGATCCGGGCAATTACAGACCGGTAAGTCTAACTTCAGTACCTGGCAAATTAGTCGAAACAATAGTAAAGAATAAAATTGTGAAGCATGTAGAAGAACATAATTTGTTGAACAAAAGTCAACATGGTTTCTGTAAAGGGAAATCCTGTCTTACTAATCTATTAGAGTTCTTTGAAGGGGTTAACAAACATGCGGACAAGGGGGATCCAGTAGATATAGTATACTTAGATTTCCAGAAAGCCTTTGACAAGGTCCCTCACCAAAGGCTCTTGTGTATATTACATGGCCATGGGATAAGAGGGAAGGTCCTTTTTTGGATTGAGAACTGGTTAAAAGACAGGAAACAAAGGGTAGGAATAAATGGTAAATTTTCAGAATGGAGAGGGGTAACTAGTGGTGTCCCCAAGGGTCAGTCCTAGGACCAATCCTGTTCAACTTATTCATAAATGATCTGGAGAAAGGGGTAAGCAGTGAGGTGGTAAAGTTTGCGGATGATACCAAACTGTTTAGGATAGTCAAGACAGAAGCAGACTGTAAGGGACTCCAAGAAGATCTCACCAAACTGAGTGATTGGGCAACAAAATGGCAAATGAAATTTAATGTGGATAAGTGTAAAGTAATGCACATCGGGAAAAATAACCCCAACTATCATTACAGTATGATGGGGGCTAATTTAGCTACAACAAATCAGGAAAGAGATCTTGGAGTTATCGTGGACAGTTCTCTGAAAACTTCCACACAGTGTGCAGCGGTCAAAAAGGCAAATAGGATGCTAGGTATTATTAAGAAAGGGATAGAAATTAAGACCCAGAATATCTTACTGCCCCTGTATAAAACTATGGTACGCCCGCATCTTGAATACTGTGTACAGATGTGGTCTCCTCACCTCAAAAAGATATTTTGGCCTTGGAAAGGGTTCAGAAAAGGGCAACTAAAATGATTAGGGGTTTGGAACGGGTCCCATATGAGGAGAGGTTAAAGCGCCTGGGACTTTTCAGTTTAGAAAAGAGGAGACTGAGGGGATATGATAGAGGTGTATAAAATCATGAGTGGTGTGGAGAGGGCCGATAAAGAAAAGTTATTTATTAGTTCCTAAATAGAAGAACTAGAGGACACCAAATGAAATTAATGGGTAGCAGGTTTAAAACTAATAAAAGAAAGTTCTTCTTCACACAGCGTGTAGTCAGCCTGTGGAACTCCTTGCCGGAGGAGGCTGTGAAGGCTAGGAATATAACAGAGTTTAAAGAGAAGCTAGATAATTTCATGGAGGTTAGGTCCATAAAAGGCTATTAGCCAGGGGATAAAATGGTGTCCTTGGCCTCTGTTTGTCAGAGGCTGGAGAAGGATGGCAGGAGACAACTCGCTTGATCATTGTCTTCGGTCCACCCCCTCTGGGGCACCTGGTGCTGGCCACTGTCGGCAGACAGGATACTGGGCTAGATGGACCTTTGGTCTGACCCGGTACGGCCGTTCTTATGTTCTAAACGTATGGAGGTTAGGTCCATCAGAACTTATTAACCAGGATGGGTAATAATGGTGTTCTTAGTCTCTGTTTGTCAGAGGCTGGAAATGAATGACAGGAGAGGGATCAAGAGATATTTACCTGTTCTGCTCACTCCCTCTGGGGCATCTGGTATTGGCCAGTCAGAAGACCGGATACTGGGTTAGATGTTCTTATGTTTTTAAAAATCTCCCTTATTGCAGATTAAGCTCATAACTTCCTGTCCTACCTTCTAGAAGAACAATTTCATTCCCATCCCCTCTGTAAAAGCCCTTGACATATTAGAAGACTTATCAGATCCCCCCTCAGTCTTCTTTTCTCATTACTAAACATGCCCAATTTTTCAGCCTTTGCTTATAGGTCAGGGTTTCTAAGCCTTTGATCATTTTTGTTGCTCTTCTCTCGACCTTTTCCAATTTGTACTCATCCTTCCTAAATTGTGATTCCCAGAACTGGACACAGCACACCTGGCTGGAAGGCACAGAGGGTGTGGGGATGGCTGCTCTCAGGAGTTCCTCACCATCCTCCACTTTTCCTTCAGTTCAGAGCATCCTGAGCAACACAGCAGCTTACCTATTTTGTCTTCTCCAAAGGCTGGACGGCTTTAAGAGCGCTCAGCCTTGGCCTGTCTCATTGAAGGAGGCTGCCATTATTTTCTAGCTTGACCCAATGCTTGTGAAAAATCCCTCTCTACAAGATGGTGGTCCCAATAGCAGCCCCCTCCCGTTAACTTTTCTCCTGGGTTCCTAGCACAGGAACAAGCAGTTCTCCAACATAACCAGCATGCTCCACTACTTCACCTTTTATTTATTATTCAGCAAAGATATTTTGTATGGTGTCTGGCACAGTGCACTCTTGGTCCTTGACTAGGACCCTACAGACAATGCGAAGAAGCACAATACAAATGAAGTCCTGTAAGCTCACCTTTTTAACATGAAGAAAGCAAAGTCCCTTCAACAAAACAAAAAGCACAACTCGTTTTCAAAGATAAGATGGGCTGTCTTAGTCCATTGCTGGTTTTTAAAGGGCAATAGCTTAATTGTTTTGAAAGGGAATGGGGTTTTTGTATCATTTAAGATGGAAGAGTAGTTTTATTCCTGTGCTGATGGTTAGAAAAAAGTCTTTTCAGCTGGCCAGTTTCTCCAAAAAACAGTGAAACAGACTTCTGAAAAAGTGGTGTCAAATACAGAAACTGAAGGGAGACAATGGCCCAGATCCACAAGGGGACCGGGGTATCTACAAAACCCAGCTTAGATGCATGGGGAGAGTTTGTGCCTTGAGAATGAGACCCACTAGAGCCAGCATGCCAGGTGGGTAGTCATCTGAACTAGACAATAGCAGACCCTGATGAGAGATGTGTCCTAAGCTCCACCACTCTCAAAAGATAGGCATTTATGTCCCAGCTGGATGGAGGCACCTGTGCTTGTAATTCACAGCTGGAAACCCCTTGTTTGCACACAGGTGCCTGAGCAGTTTCTAGCAAGAACAGCAGCTGTGCACTTAATTCCACAACAAAGGGCAAAAGGGCTATAAGCATGTAAGTTCCTCTATGGATCTGGGGTCCTCTTCGGAGTTAGTGATCTCAGGTATGTATGTAACATGGGAGTGGGGATCATGTTTTTCTAGCTAGGAATGTGGTCTTCAGGATGAGTGGGCTCCTTTAACTTCCACCCCACAACAACCCCAACACTGTTTTCACATCTGTTCTTTCCTTTTATTGAAAAAAAACCACTTAGAAAATGACAGTTTATATCAGGGACACACCGAACAGAATCTCAATAGGAAATGCGCCAGTCGGACAAACATGGAGGACATTTACAGCTCTAAAAATGCCATTGCTTTTATTTTTTCATCTTGTAGATAACCGTGCTCTAGCATACAGAAGTAGCATATTTGCAGTCTCAATATTTTTCCAACAGATAAAAGGTTTTATATAAAAATTGATCCCACCCACCCATTCCCCAATCAGATAAATATAAAAATAAAGAAAAAACACTTGTTTGTGAATGGACAGAGTTGTTTTACATAAAGGTTTTGTCCTGAATTCCTAACAAAGATTCACTAAGAAAAAGGATAAAACGAAACCAGCGAAATGTGAATGCTAAAATTCCCCAAACACTGCATGGCACAGAACTATGTACTATAAAGCACTGCCAGGTAAAACGGAGGAAGTCAATACCGCATTGAGTGAAAACTTCCCTCCTAAAAGTCTTCGATAGGTCAAATGTCATCCAACATCATATCAAAAGTGACAGAGCAACCTGAAAGGCAGGTTAGACACTGCAACCAAACAGCTCTAAACCAACTAACTGTAACTAGGCATTAGCTTCAAGATCTCGGATCCAAGTTTAAAAAATCCTGATTTATCCAGAATTAAATAGGATTTCAGGACAAAAACAGAGGCAAGTAACATTCTTTGCTAATTCACTTTATTGGCATTAATTTAGCATGATCCCAGCAGGAAGGTGACCATTGGAATTGTTATTTTGTTTTTCTTTCCGTGGCCAAACTGTCATGAAGCTTGGAGATTTCCGGTTCGTAGGCTTCCATGACTAATGTTCCATTGTTATCAAAGAATTTCGCGATGGATTTGGTGAACTCTGCTTCCCTCTGCTGTTTGGTTTTCCCACTGATGAAAGTCAATTTCAGGGTGTATTTGTCATCAAACCTTGAAGGGACATAGAAAGAGAACCCGAGTCATGGTTTGAACAAATGGCACACAATGTAACATCCCCAGTCTTCACCACAGCAGTAAAGCCCAGGTCCCAGCATGCAATGCTCCACCTTCTATGACAAAAGATGCTGCAACATACAGTATTGGTAAATTATAACTTGATATTCAAGGGTTTGTAATGTTCTTTTTGGGAGTAGAGCTTTCTTAAATTAACATTAGAGTTAAAATAACTAGTGACATTCAAACTTCTCCATGGCTGTTGATAGCTCTGACCTTGCTGCTGTTTTCTGTTACAGGGTCAAACTGAAGGAAAAAACTATGTAGCACTTTAAAGACTAACAAGATGGTTTAATAGGTGATGAGCTTTTGTGGGCCAGACCCACTTCCTCAGCTCATATTCTGGAAGAGAATTGGCATGACCATATATACCAAATGGGCAAACTCTTGAATTGTAGTCCTGCTTCTTGTTAAGCATCAATATGCATTTAAGATGCAGCTTTGCTTGAAATTAATTTTTTTATTTCCTTCCCAGACAGATGAGTTCTGGATTTGTAGGAGAGATTCTAGCCTCCTTAAGCAATAACTTCACTTCCTTTTCCTTTCAGGTGCTTAAATAACCGAGTGATGATAAAAACACTGGCAGAAAGAGTCTGAGTCAGCAAACAGACAAAATTAAGAGCTTTCTTTACATATCAATGAAGATCAATCTCTCCATGTCACAGTGAACCTGACTTCCTGAAAATGGCAGAGACTATGCAACAGGTTCAGAACAATCAACGGCCATGGAAGATTTCAACATTTTGTGTGTGTTTTACAGGTGTGTTTGTTTTTTTTTCAAATATGCATCCATATGATCTTTTCAGGATAACCTCATCTTTGACTTAAAAACAGTTAACTGAGCCACATCCCAGAATTTCAGAAGCCACACTTTGGGGTTTAACGTAATGTTTCCCTACTTTAAATTGGTTCATGTAATTCTACATAAGAGTTTCCTCTGCCCTTAAAAGGGAACAGAAGTGCTGCCAGCTCTCGCACCCCTCACTTCCTTCCTGCTCGGCTTTCATTGTTTCAGTTGATAAACTGCTTTTGTGTGTCCAAAGTCTGACTGCTTGACACATTTAATTAAAATATATTTTACAGGGCAGGAATAAAAAGCAAATTAAATCACAAACAGGGAGGCAACTCTCTGCCATTATATGCATATATATCAGGGCTACTGAACTTTGGAAGCCCCAGGGGCTACAATGATACTCACAGCACATGCAGAGGGCCTCAACTTAAGTGTGGTTGCATATACATGCTAATATATATGCAAATATGTGCAAATAGTTTCTTTCACACAATGCCCTGGCGCTCCTGGCACCTGCTCCCTGGGGGCTAGAAACACCGACACCCTGCACCCGTCTGTTCCAGCCAGCCTGCCCGCTTGCATCTTTCAATGCTCACCCCACCTGGGAGATGACTCACTATTGTGAAGCATGTTCCCATTGGAGGCCATGTTCACAGGATCCTACCCATGGGCCATGTGTTGAGCCCCACAAACACAAACTGCACCGCGGGCCACATGTGGCCCCACAGGTTGAGTAGCCCTGATACATATGAATTGTTGTGGCCCATCTCTGACAGCAGCTGGTAACCAAATGTTTTAAAGCAGGGGTTGGCAACCTATGGCTTGCGAGCCAAACATGGCTCTTTTGGCCATATTTGGCTGTCCCATGTGCTGAAGCAGGACCACAGTGCCGCTGTCCCTACTAGGACAGCCGCACCATGACCCCAGTTCCAGCTCCAGTGGCTGGTTTATACCTGAAGCCCAAGGGTTCAAAACCCTTATTCTTTTAGCCTTTCTAAGCTAACTCTCTCATTCATTTAAAAGGTTTCTGTTTTAATTCATGCTAAACTTGTAGGATTCCAATATCTTGTGGCAGTGAGTGCCACTTGTTAGAGGAGACAAAAAACTGAATACTGAATGTAAGTTTTAGCCTTCTCAAAACTAGAAATCACAATGGGTTAGGAACTCAAATAAAAACAACAAAATGTCTAGCACTACAATCTGCATTCATGCAGAGAGTTAGTCTTAATGGGCCTGCTTTTATAAGGGCTAAAAGACCAGGCCTAAATGACTAAAGGACAGAAGAAACTGACTGAAGAAGGAAAAAGACTTCACCTGGCTAAGCAATGACTAAAAGGGAATGCAATGACTTACAAATACACACCCTACAAGAGTGCAGTACAGAGCAGTGGTTCTTAACCAGAGCGGGTCTTAGGCCTCTGTGTGGGCTCAGGACTTATTTGTAAATGTTCAAGGCCTGTCACAACCCCCAGTTTGGGGGTGGAGGCCCTGTGGTGGGTTTGGTCAAGTCCTGCCCACCACTCACCCCCGTGGCAGATTCAGTGCTGTGGGGCTGGCTGGGCTTGGTTCTCCGCTCTGGGTGTTGCAACCTCAAGGGTTGCAGCACCACTCAGGTTTGGTGATGGCCCTGACCGGATCACGTGTCCCTGAGTGGGGTTGTGACCTGGCTCCTGGGGTTGCAGTGCAATTGACTCAAATTTGGCCTTCAGAGCTGGGCGGCTGAAGAGTGACAAATGCTGGCTGAGCACCCAGCTCTGAAGCCAGTGCAAAAAAAAAAAAAAAAAAAAAAGGAGTCAATACCATCCCTTACCAGTTTTGTCCCACCCGCTCCTCGGCTTTGTGCTCTGCCAGTCCCACCCTGGTTACAGCCCTGCTGTTGCATAACCCTTTGAAACATTCTGGGGACCCACAGGATGAGAAACCCCAATACAGAAAACAGAAAATACCGGGGGGAAGAGAGGATTCCCTGTCGGTCCTAATGACAACAAAGCAGACAGAGGAGGACAGGCTCCAAAGTAGCAGCTCTCCCACCATTCAGTGCTTTTGACATAACAGACACTTTGAACATTGCCCAGAAGCCAACAGGGAGGCAATGTAGTGCATGAAACAGATGTATCCTTTGGATAAGGCTTATGCCACTGTACAGTAAACAAACACAGACACCAGCCATTTGGCTCCTGTATTGTTCTGAGTAAGTTTGTCCAAAGAAAGGAGACAGACCCAACAAGAAGCAGAAAGGACATTCCAACCCCTCAGTAACTAGGCAAATCACAGGTCTCAGCAGGGTTTGCGTGTCCTGTCACTACGGTCCTTTAGTAAATGTGATTCGAAAAGCAACAATACCTTTTTAGACTGGAGGAGAGTTGCCAGATGTCATCAGGGTCCATTCCTGCAGGATCTTTTCGATGTGCTACCAGGAATATGCTCTTCTCCTTGTATGAGGTATAGACGGTCAGGATTCCCATCATCACAAAATAAGTTCGGGAAAGTCAAAGAAATTAAAAGGAAAAAGAAAGCCGGGCAACAGTGACAACTAGAACACATGAACAATGGCATGCCTACAAATAAATCATTCATCTCCGCACAGCACCCGGGGTACTTAATGGCCTCTTATCTCTGATAAGATCATTCAGAGCTTGGCTCTTGGTTGACATTTTTATTAGAATGAACAAATTAAATGCAAATACGTCTCATTCTCTAGTTCTTAAAAATCTTAAGTCACAAGACCACAGATCAGTGCCAGAGGTGACAGGAATGGTGGGCATGTTTATTAGAACCTCTCTTGAATGAGAGTGTCAGTTAGAAAAATCAAGAGAATAAAAGACAATCAAGCCTGAATATCAAAGACTAAATGGCATTTTCAGTTATTTCATTGAAATTTTGTTGGCAACATCTATCTACAAGAGGCCTTGTAAATCTTGAGACAGAATAAACTGTGGAAATAATCCCTGTGCGTTGTCAAGGGCCACACAGGAAGTCAGTGGAACAGTAGGAATTAGAACCCTACGCTGCCCCCCTGCACAATTCCTAGAGAATGATGAACAGAGATGAGTTTTATACTCTGTAGACATCAGTCTCAACAGGGCTTAGTACAGACAACTCAGGACACCAACTCTTCCAACCAAACCGTAGTCAGTATTCAGAATGGCAGAGTACAGTGCTGGAAAAAAAATGAAATACTACACGTTACTCAACAGTTCAGATTTGCTGACTGTTCTCTAAATGTCACTTACATTTATACTGCTGTCCTCCTCCCAACCTTTACACTGCCTGTTATTCCTTGATGGCAAGCTCTGACAATTGCTCTAGCTTGTCATTTCACTCCCAGCACCTGATCTGTAGCATCACTCATACTGGTGACAGAGGAATCTGTTTACAGAAATACACGTTTCTTATGCTAAAATGATGCAGAAGGGGACTCTGATGTTAAAATAAAACACTGAAATAAAATCAAGCCAGTCCCACTGCCTGTGAGATTCAGGCAGGACCTACCAGTTTTACTTCAGTGTTTCTGCTGAAATGGGGAAACACCTTATCAATATTTTTTACTTGTATGTGTCTTTCCCCAACACATCTTAAATCTGAAGCACACAGTAAAGGATATGATACCACACAGAATGCGAGAACAGGTTTAGATTCGGGAAAGGGATGCAGATAGTCCCAAATTAAAGCCACGATGGCAAAGAGACAGGAGACTGTGCAGATGATGAGGCGGCCATCAATCAAACAGAAATTCTCCACATACTTGTACTTTTCCAAGAGAACCTGATGGGAAAGCAAAGAGCCCAGTTTATTGTATGATTGGCTACTTTTACAAGTGGCTTGCAAAGAAGAGTTACATTAATTCTCCACAGAGGCACTAATTTAAACTGCATAATCGAGAGGATTTTAAGTAAAGCACCAGAGAGGAGAAAGCCATTTCAAATCTAGAAGCATCACAGAAACAGCAGTAAGAGTAGTGAAAGTGCTGCAGTATTAAAGGCATTATAATTTATTGCCTTTAAATTGGGTTGAGGGTTGGGGTGCACAGAACTCGCTATGGGCGAGCAGATTCAGTGATTTGTCGAGCCCTGACCATAACTACTAGGCTACACAGGTATTTTAATTCTGTCCCTAGCCCAATTAATGCTGAAGAAATTACACTTGAATTCAAGAGGCACAACCTCAGGAGGAGACACTGAGGCAGTGTGCACAACACAAACCCCACAGTGTGATGGCTGGGGCACCCACCTGAGAGGTGGCTGCTCTCTGTTCAAATCCCTTCTCCTGCTGAGGAGAAGGGGGACTTGAATTGGGAGCCTCTCTCATCCTGGGTGAGTACACTGGACACTAGGCCAGTGGTTCTCAAACTTTAGCATCTCAAGAACCCCCATTTTGATTTAATGGGGGTACCCCTACCCCAGCCTTTCATTGAGGCCCTGCCCCACCCCTTCACCCATTCCCCTTCCCTCTGTCACTCACTAGTCCCTTTCAGGAGTCTAGGGCAGAGGGTTGGGGTGCACAAGGGAGTGAGAGGTCTGTCTGGGAGTGGGGCCAGAAATGAGCAGTTTGGTGTGTGGGAGGGGGGTCTGGGCCAGGGCAGGAGTACAGGGTCCCAATGGTGCGTACTGTGGCTCTCAGGAAGTGGCTACCAAGTCCCTGCAGCCTCTAGGTTCATGGGTGGCCAGGGAGGGTCCATGAGCTGCCCTCATACCTGCAAGCACCACCCCCACAGCTCCCTCTGGTTGCAGTTCGCGGCCAATGGAGCTGCAGAGCTAACACTCCAGGAGGAGCACTGTGTGGCGCAATGTTGCCTCTAATCTTTTCCATCCTTGTGCAGAATAAGTTATGTGCACCACCAAAAGAAACATATGCTGCTGGCTGAGAGTGCTCTATAATCATCTGGTTGGCATTTGAGTCTCTCTTGGGTGGCAACTCAAGCGCTCAGCTTACAGGGAACATTGGTGTGGACTTCCCCAGTTGCCCCGTACCTAGGAGCTGCAAGGATCTGGCAACTGCTTCTAGAAATCATGAGGACCCAGGGCAGGTAGGGAGCCTGGCCTTAGCCTCAGGAGGGGGAAGACTTGAGGGAGGAAAGGATGGGGAAGAGCTGCTCAGCGACATCCTTGGAGTTCTCTTGCAGGCTCCCAGGGGTCTGTGGATGTCAGTGTAAGAAACACTGCACTAAGGTAAAGGTTATAAGGGAGGTCTCACTCTCCACTGGCTGTTTGTGTGGGCCCTTTGGGTGAGTTTGATCTGGAACATATGCTCAGAAGTTGTCAGCTGGATTGGGCCCTTGCACGTGACTTTGGAAAGGTTGAGAGCCACTGACCTTACTACTATACTCCTTTCAAGAGTTTGATTTGTCTTGCATAAGTCCTAGTTGCACCCAACTTTGTACAGAGCAGTACAAATAAGTATTGTATAAAATTTTAGTTTGTATTGACTTTGCAAGTGCTTTTCATGTAGCCTGTTATAAAACTAGGCAAATACCTAGTTAATTTGATGAACTCTCTGAAAGCTCTTCAAGTACCCCCAGGGTACATGCAGCCCTGGTTCAGAACCATTGACTGAGGTGACCAAGCACCTGTCTTTCGTGGTCTGTAAATCACTCTGAAGTGATTTCAAATGACCCCCAAAAGTCTATTGGGAGGCTAATACAATCAGAGAGAATATACCTTTTTGGCAGAATCATCCAAAGAATTTTTCACAGCTGATCCATCCCACTTGTCAATTTTTACTGGTTTGTCATCAATCCTCCACTGCAATGAAAATTGAGAAGTCAAGTCACTTCCAAGAACTTGGCATGTGTAAACGTTTTGTTTAACAAATACGGGTTTCTGTACCAAACAGGAAGATAGGAGTAAAACCACACTTGAATTAAGTGCTTCATAGCAAGTATCATCTGCATATGAATGACTATCCAGTGATTAAATAAATCTAGCCTAACCTATTACAACACTGCAGAGCAATTATGTAAGTGAATTGCACCCCAATTCAACAAGTTACTTTCCTATCATGCTTTTTTCAAAGCAGACTTCAGATTTGGTAGATATTGTTCTGGTCATGATATACTTAGTTCCAAACAGGTTTATCTGATGAGTCTTGTAGCAATGATCCTGTAAAGTGATGATTTAAAATGCATTGATTTTATGCTTGTCTTTGCCAACAGATGCCAATGTCAGTGACAAGAATGTTTATAATGCTGAATTAATTGTTAAATCTTTCCAATCAAACCTTCCAATGTACTCACATCTGTATCAAAACAGTTACACATGCACACTTAGCAACTCTGCCAACACAGGTGAAATTTGAAGGGAAAAAAAATCAGGAATCCTGGCAATCAGGACTGAGGATAACTGGGCAGCACATAAAACAAGAAGAGACAACAGATTTCTCACTCAGCCCCTACGCCAATGAGAGATTTTTTTATTAAAGAGAAAAAGGACCAAAATAGTACCCACTCTTTAGCACAGCTATATGCTGGCCATTTAGCCTCTTGGTAATGCAACCTACTGAAAAGAGCACTACACTGGAACCCTCGAGATTTAGCAGGAGTTTTGTGCATCTGACCTCCATCCCAGACCCCGCACCTCGTCCATTAATATCCTGGAAGAGTGCGGCCCTTAACCACTTTCCAAAATCTTGGAGTGGCCCCCTGTCAAAAATTATTGCCCACCCCTGTTTTAGATCCTGGCAGGAAAGATTCTGAACTTGTATTATTTCCACAAGGTGAAATTCACAAGATTATTTACTGATTTAGTGCCAAAAGAGCACATTTCTCTCTCTGGTTAAAATAAACTATTTTAAAGTAAGATATTTGCTCTGATTTACTCCTACAGGTACAGGAAAAAATAATCATACAGTAGTGCTCTGTGACATGCAAGTACAAATTGCTGAATGCCTAGAAAACTTCAGCAAATGTACAAGTGTAAGAGCTGATTTTACAAGGCGCAGTAGAAACAGGCCCTTTGTATTTAACTCAAATGGGCTATAATTGGTACTGACCCTGTCTTAGTGTAAGTTTAAAATAGAATTTATTTATAGAAAGCCACTAGACGGCAATTTTTACAGCAACACTAAGGTTAGAGTACAATGAATCACAGCTAAGAAAGCCAAAACGATTTCCCCACAGATTATAATGGCATACAAGTGAATGACATCTAGACTCCCCCCCTCCATATTAGATGATCCACAGAGCTGGAGGGAACTGGCTTTTAAGCCAGCTCCCCACAGCACTCCCTCCTCTCCCCCCGGCTTGCTGCCTCTTTCTAATAGAGGCAGCAAGGGGGGGAAGCGACTAGTGTGTCAACTATCCACTAAGCTTTGGCTTATTGGATAGTAGACTAGTCGCTTACTTCCCTACCCTGCACCCCCAGCCCCTCACTCACCACTCTGCTGATACCCTGCACCCCCAGCCCCCACACCCTCCACCGAGACCCTGCACCCTCAGTCCCCTTACTCATCCCCTCCACCAAGACCCTGTATCCCCAGCCCCCTCACTCATATCCCCCAAGCTCAACGTGAGCAGAGGCTGCTTTGCATCCCACAGAGCAGCCACTTTCCGTGGCAGCCTGGGCTGGCCACAAACAGAGGCTGCTCCGGCAGCAGCCCCTGTCCGCGGTGGGTCTCAGCTCCCAGCTGGGACCTTGTGTGGACAGGGGTTGCTGGATCTGGTGCAAGCTGGAATTGAGCAAGCCTGACTCATGCCAGGTCCAGGTCCTACCCCCGCTGTGGATCTACAGTTTAAATGCGGTAGGAGCCATGCTGCCTGCCCGCTAGGCTCTTACTACATTTAAACTGCAGAGCTGCAGCAGGGGAGTAGCTCCCGGAGCTGGTGCAAGCCAGGACTGAGCACTTCCTCCCTTATCAATTAATTGTGTAGTTGAAGTTCTATCAACTACATGATTAGCTAATTACTCACTTTCTAACATCCCTAATTTAAAGTATTCTTTTTGGAACACATCTCTCCCCCCCCCCCCCTTTGATATGAACTGTGGGAAAAAAAAAAATCAGAGAAATTCCCAAGTATATCTGCGTGCCCTTTATGAAATTACCAGAACAAATATTTTAGCTACAGAATTTCTTCAAATTTCTGAAGCCACAATAACTAGTTCTCCACAAAGTTATTACTGTATTCCTGGGCTTGTTCCAAAAATATAAAATGAAGGGGAAAGTGATGCTTGGAATCCAAAAATATTTAAAGGGGAAGTTGTCGCTCTGTTCTGTGAGTAAACATTTAATACTTACTTATGTTAAAAGTGATCTCTGAACATTTAAAATGTCTGTGTTATAATAATCACCCTAATAAAAATGTGAACTGGGTATGAATTCTAAAGTGTCTATTAAAGGGATGTAAGAGTTTAAATGGTTAACCGATAAGCCCATCCCTATTGGTTACTCCCACCGGTTAAACTATTCATGGTGCTGCTGGCAGCACCACGGGGGTCAGAATGGTTTAATCGTGTAACTGGTAAAAAATTCTATCAATTACACAGCTAATTTTTATTCCTTTTTTACGTCTTTAGTCCATTTAGTCCATTAGGGACAGACGATTAATATGGAGATCAAAGTGATTGTATTAAAAATGCTTATTGACATGTTTGTCTATCGCGCTCACTGTGTTAGTAACCAAATTCCTCACATTAATGAACTTTGCCTCAACTCAGTGAATTAGAATTACCCCTATTTTATTTTTGTTTGTTTGTTTGGTTTTTATTGTATAAGTGTAGCGACCCACATGCCAGAAAATGTACATACAGCATCTTGTCCAGGATGCAGCAGCAATAAAGAAGCTAGTGGCTAAGTACAGTAGAATCTCACAGTTACGAACGCCTCCGAAATGGAGGTTGTTTGAACAAAACTTGATGATTATTCTTTCAAAAGTTTACAACTGAACATTGACTTAACACAGCTTTGAAACTTTACTATGCAGAAGGTCCCCCCACCTTTTTTTTTAAGTAGTGCACATTTCACACAATACTGTACTGCAGTGTTTCCCAATTTTATTTGGCCACGGAACCCTTAAAAAAAAAAATTGCCGGGGGAAACTGGTTGATAAAAAAAAGGGGGGGGGGGAAGGGAGAGGGACTGTCAAGCAAAAAAACCCAACAACAACTAAAAAAAAAATACAAAGAAAAAAAAAAACCCACCAACACACCCCACCCCGAACCTACCCTACTGTGAAAGGAATTCAACATGTTCGCATGTCAATGTTAACTCTCGGCATGATTCTTACCCTGGTCCTTCCTCACCTCTTTCACCTTGTCTCTCTCATTTATCAAAGTGTAATATTTTTGAGAGAGTGACCTTGTCTTTCCATATATTTCTAGAAGGCACACAGCATATGTTAAGATGCTGTGATCATAAGATATCCTGCAAGGTCTTCCTAGAACAAACAAGACTATATTCTGCACAAGATGTTCCAGTAAAACTCACTTGCATACTATATTCAACTCAACGTTTTCTGTGATAAGGACTGAATGAAAGTGACACCCCAGTTTTTAACCCACTTCACTACCTGGAAGCAAAGCTCAACAAGCAAGGGGCATAAATGAGGCAACACTGGACACTTTATCTTATATTTGGAAGTAATTTCACCAATGGTCCATTGCTACGTGGAGCAACAGAGGAGCTCAGACCAGCTGTCAAAAGATGGCATGTGAAATCCCTAAGGCCTAAGTCAAGGGATAGCAGCAGGTCATCACCACAAATTGACTCCCAACTTACACTACAACACTAAGAGAGATAGAGCAAACATCTGCATGTTTAATAATGGTTGGCACCCTCCCCCTCACATGAGGTTAAGTAACCAAGAGGAACAAATCAACACTCTAGTCTAGACAAACTGTGGTTGTCATAAATCAATTTCAGCTCAACTAGAGAAACAGTCTGTCAGGTTGTGATCTAACTCATTGTCAGAGATGAACAGCAAGTTCTACTAACAGAGCAAGACAGTGCATAGTAGTCAATATGCACAGGTGCCCAAAAGAATTCTACCTGACAGTATATACAACACTAGAGTGTGCTAAATTATTTGTCCCTTGTCACAGCACACCTCCTGACGTTCATAGAATCATAGAACCTGGAAGAGACCTCAGGAGATCATCAAGTCCAGCCCCCTGCCCTAGGCAGGACCAATCCCAATTAAATCAACCCAGCCAGGGCTTTGTCAAGCTGAGACTTAAAAACCTCTAGGGATGGAGATTCCACCACCTCCCTAGGTAACCCATTCCAGTGCTTCACTACCCTCCTAGTGAAATAGTTTTTCCTAATATCCAACCTGGACCTCTCCCACCACAACTTGAGACCATTGCTCCTTGTTCTGCCATCTGTCACTACTGAGAACAGCCTTTCTCCATCCTCTTTGGCACCTCCCTTCAGGAACTTGAAGGCTGCTATCAAATCCCCCCTCACTCTTCTCTTCTGCAGACTAAATAGACCCAACTCCCTCAGCCTCTCCTCGTAGGTCATATGCTCCAGCCCCCTAATCATTTTGGTAGCCCTCCGCTGGACCCTCTCCAATGCGTCCACATCCTTTTTGTAGTGGGGGGCCCAGAACTGGACACAATACTCCAGATGTGGCCTCACCAGAGCCGAATAAAGAGGAATAATCACATCTCTGGATCTACTGGCAATGCTCCTCTTAATGCAACCTTCTTGGCTACAAGGGCACACTGTTGACTCATATCCAGCTTCTCATCCACTGTAATCCCCAGGTCCTTTTCTGCAGAACTGCTACTTAGCCAGTTGGTCCCCAGCCTGTAACAGTGCTTGGGATTCTTCCGTCCCAAGTGCAGGACTCTACACTTGTCCTTGTTGAACCTCATCAGATTTCTTGTGGCACAATCCTCCAATTTGTCTAAGTCACTCTGGACTCTATCCCTGCCCTCAAGCGTATCTACCTCTCCCCCTAATTTAGTGTCATCCGCAAACTTGCTGAGGGTGCAATCCATCCCCTCATCCAGGTCATTAATAAAAGATGTTGAACAAAACCGGTCCCAGAACCGAACCTTGGGGCACTCTGCTAGAAACCAATCATCATCCTGACATCGAGCCGTTGATCACTACCCACTGGGCCCGACCTTCCAGCCAGCTTTCTATCCATCTTACCGTCCATTTATCCAATCCACATTCCCTTAACTTGCTGGCAAGAATATTGTGGGAGACCATATCAAAAGCCCTGCTAAAGTCAAGGTATATCACATCCACTGACTTTCCCTTATCCACAGAGCCAGTTACCTCATCATAGAAGCTAATCAGATTGGTCAGGCACGACTTGCCCTTCATGAATCCATGCTGACTATTCCTGATCACCTTCCCCTCTTCCAAGTGCTTCAAAATGGATTCCTTGAGGATCCCCTCCATGATTTTTCCAGGGACTGAAGTAAGACTGACCAGCCTATAGATCCCTGGGTCGTCCTCCTTCCCTTTCTTAAAGATGGGCACTACATTTGCCTTTTTCCAATCATCCGGGATCTCTCTCGATCTCCACAACTTTTTAAAGATAATGGCCAGAGGCTCCTCAATGACATTTGCCAACTCCCTCAGTACCCTCGTATGTATTAAGTCCGGACCCATGGATTTATGTACGTTTAGCTTTTTTAAATAGTTCCTAACCTGTTCTTTCCCCACCAAGGGCTGTCCACCTTCGTCCCATATTGCGTCACTTAGCAAAATCTGGGAGCTGACCTTGTCCGTGAAGACAGAGGCAAAGAAAGCATTGAGTACTTCAGCTTTCCCCCCCATCATCTGTCACTAGGTTACCACCCTCATCCAGTAGGGGCCCCACACCCTCTCTGATCACCTTCTTCTTGCTAACATGCCTGTAGAAACCTCTCTTGTTATCCTTCACATCCCTTGCGAGTCGCAATTCCAATTGCGCTTTCACCTTCCTGATAACTCCCCTGCATTCTCGAGCTATACATTTATACCTCTCCCTAGTCATCTGTCCAAGTTTCCACTTTTTGTAAGCTCCCCTTTCTGTGCTTAAGTTCACCAAGGATTTCCCTGGTAAGCCAATCTGGTCTCCTATCATATTTGCTTCTCTTGCTATGCATTGGAATGGTTTCTTTCTGTGCCTTCAATAAGGCTTCTTTAAAATACTGCCAGCTCTCCTGGGCTCCTATCCCCTTCATGTTAGCATCTCAGGGGATTCTGTCCATCAGGTCTCCGAGGGAGTCGAAGTCTGTTTTTCTGAAGTCCAAGGTATGTGTGTATATGTTAGTTTTAGCTTTCTTGTCAATTTGAATACAAACCTTTGTAACCAAAGATATTAATGCATCGGAAGTTTACAGATATCACTTCACCAGTATATACCCAAACTGCTCTGCTACCTGAGATCACCATGGTTTCATTAAAGCCATTCAAGGATCCCAGAAAAAAATCAAGATGGGGGAGAAAGAACTACTCTCAAGAGGGTGTGCACGCATGTAAACAGAAATCCTGATGAGAATACACCAGATTATATAGCTAAGGTTTCCAAGAGATTCAATGCACTGTTACCAAATGACTCAGTTTCTGCACCAACTGGACAGCCTCCATTTCAAAAGATAGAAGTATTTATATTCCCCTGTGCACATTTGCTTTGGTTTCACTTTAAATAACCGCAATTAAATGCTTACCAAGTACACTGAAAATAATGAGGACACTTCCAGAAGACACCACAGTAAATGTAACTACAAACTGAACAGAAAATTAAACACATTTGCTTGCAAAAAGAAATCTTGAAGTATTTAATTAAAAATCTCACATTGTTCATGACAACTGTTAACACAAGTGTTTTAAAGAGATGACTGTTGCTTTTAAAAATAGACTACAGTATATCTTGATCTCAAACTCCATTGTAAGATTTCAGGCCAAATTCAAGGCTGGTGCAGAAAAACAAAGAAATAAGATGCAAACACTTGGCCCTTCAAAACGGGGCTGAGATCACCAAACTCACTTCATATTAATAACCATAGGCATTACTTTTCCCAGCATAGCTATATCTGTTAGGGCTAAAATGAGGTACAATCTGTAACTAACAAAACTGTGCCAATGAAAGCTCCTAGTGTGGACACAGTTATACCAGCAAATGTACTAGCAGGACTTATTTTGCTCAGGGTAAAGTCATGTTGGCAGTGGTGGTGCTGGTGGTGTGTCTGGAATAAGTAAGTGCTGATCTAAAACACATGAGTAGTGCATTAGCAATATACTCCTAGTGTAGACCTGACCTTAGTTTCCTTTGTTTTGTTACTTCTGCATTTTGCTTCCTACCATATGCTACAGTGCACATGCCAGCCAAAGAAACAACACTAAAAAGGAACAAACTGCATAGGGACCAGTTATAAGTATCCATTACTTCAAATGGGCATTTACAGAACCGCACCTTTTTGCTGAGTAGATTCTGAAAGCAAATGCTCCATGAAGCAGTGTTGGTTCTAAGGAATGGTTGGAACCATGTTAATTGCAAAATGTGATGTTGGCAGCAGAGGGTTTGTTTGCACAAAGAGCCCTGATTCAGTGTTCCCACATGGCATATACATTGCCAAGAGTGTATATACATTTCAGTGTATATAGTAGGGATGTTAAATTGAGATTATTTTAGCAATCAAGTAGTTGATAGAATTTTTATTGATTACTCGACAGGGGAAGGCAGCCTCATGCTGGGACCAAACCCCGCTGCAGCTCTGCAATTTAAAAGGCAGTAGGAGCCAGGAAGCCTGCTCCCCGGCCCGCTCCTACTGCGTTACAAATTGCAGAGCCACAGCGGGGTTTAGTCCCCGACCCAGCGCGAGCAGGGACTAAGCTGGACTGCTGTCTGCCCAGCTTACAAATTTAGCAGGAGCTGAGAAGGCAGGCAGTCCAGCTCAGTCCCTGTTTGTGCCGGGGACCAAACCCTGCTGTGGCTCTCCAATTTAAAATGCAATATGGGGGGTTGGGGAGAGAGAAGGGGCTTCTTGGCTCCTACTGCCTTTTAAATTGCAGAGCCGCAATGGGGTTTGGTCCCAGCATGAACCAGGACTGAGAGGAACTGCCTGCCCAGCTGGTAGCAGCCCCTATCCGTGGATAGGGTAAGGGCTGCTTTGCTGCAGCAGCCTCTGTCCACGGAGGGTCTCAGCGGGAAGTTGGGATCCACGCAGCCAGGAGCTGCTGCCTTTCCCATTGGGACCCCCCATGGCCAGGGGCTGCTGCCAGAGGAGCTTCCCTGCCCAATCCTCGCTGCCTCTGATAGAGGGGGAGGAGCGGAGACAGTGCTAGGGGGAACCAGCTTTTAAGTCGGCTCCCCTGAGCACTGGCTCCTGCTTCCTCTGCCCTTGCTGCCTCTGATATAGAAGCAGCAAGGGGGGAAGGGGAGAAGTATGCAAGTAGTCAACTTGACTACCTGATAAGCTTAAGCTAAGCTACTTTAGCTTAAGCTACTTTCTCATCTATATATTAGGGATGTAAGAAAGTCTTATGAGTCCAAAGAGCCTGCCTCTTATAGTCAGAGTGGAGTAAAAGGAGCACACGTGTGCAAAAAGCCCTGCTTCAATATTCATAGGGAGGGGTTACACGGTGGGTGGGTGTCTTAATTCTCAAATACAGGATGCATGAAAGATGCTCTCTTGAGGGTGACTGGGTGCCAGGACTCCTGCGCTGATGGTCAAGAGGCCAGCCTGAGCTATATGCCTATGCCTCTGTATCAGGGCTCATAGAGGGAATGTGCTAAAAAGTCAGAGCCCCTGCCTTGAGTGTGCCAGGATCAACTTGCACTCAGTGAGGAGGATCCTTGGGGGCTAGAGATTAGCCTGAACCCAGTCAGATGGTTCCTGAAATGGGCACAGGAGGCAGCTCGGGGATATGGGGGACCAGGGAGCAGCCTCCAGCCAGGGAAGGAAATCCAGAGGAGCACAAGAGGCAGTTCAGAGAGAGAGATCAGCCTGAACCCAGTGAGGTGGCTGGGGGTGGGGTGGGGTGGGGGCACAGAGGAGACGGCTGTGGAGGGCAGGGTCCAGCCTGCACACTGAAGTGGCTGGGGATGGGGACAGAGGAGATGACAGGGACCAGCCTGCACACAGTGAGGTGGCGGGGGCAGGTGGAGACGGGTGGGGGCACGGCAGGGACCAGCCTGCACACAGTGAGGTGGCGGGGGCGAACAGAGCAGACGGGGCACGGCAGGGACCAGCCTGCACACAGTGAGGTGGCGGGGGAACAGAGCAGACAGGGGCACGGCAGGGACCAGCCTGCACACAGTGAGGTGGCGGGGGGCGAACAGAGCAGACGGGGCACGGCAGGGACCAGCCTGCACACAGTGAGGAGAATCCCGGCAGGCAGAAAAGGCGGTTCGCGGGAGGGGGCAGAGACGAGGCTGCACCCGGTGACGGGGCCGGGGGGGGGCCCAGCGGACGCGGGGGGGGGGCAGGAGGCAGGGATCGGTCCCGGGTCCCCACAGCGCCGCTCCCGAGGTCAGTCCTGCCCGCACCCCGGAGGGGCCTGAGCCCCGAGCCCGCCTTCCCCTTCCCCAGCCCGCTACCTTCTCCAGCAGCCCATTCTTGCCGCCCTTCGCCGCCATCTTCTCTCCTCCCTCCGCCCCGCCCCCTCCGGCGGCTCCAGACGACCTGTGCGCCGGCGATTGGCCGCGCAAAGGCGGCGCGCGAGGGCTGTCGGGATTTGCAGCGTGCCGGCCTCCTGCGCACAGCTTCCGCTGTCGGAGCCACATGATCGGAAGTGCGCCCCAGGGCGCGCTGGGACACGTAGTTTTATGCCGGGACCGCGCGCGTAGAGCTTTCGGGACCGTCCTTGTTGCTATGGCGACCGAAGACAACATGGCTGCTGTCCTGACGGGAGGGGCTACGGGAACCCCCAAGGGCTGAGCTCCCCAGGGCGATGGCGAGGGAAGCACAGGTACCAGCAGCACTCACGGGGGGGGGGTTAGGCTAAGGCCTCTCTAGGAACTGGAGGACCAAGACCTCTGTGGTTTCAACTTGGCTCCAAGACTTCACACCATCTGGGACCCCAACTCCTTAGTGCCACGTCCCCCATCGGTACCCCCCCCCCACTGACAGGCCCCTCCCCCGCACCACGTCCCTCCCTGCCCAGTACCCCACACCAGCCACACGCCCCCATCCCACACCAGCCACACGCCCCATCCCACACCAGCCACATAACCACTCCCGGCACCGCATCCCCACCAGTACCCCACACACCAACCACAGGCCCACCCCCACTGGTACCCCACAACTGCACACCCACTGCCCCATGCCACGTCCCTCACTGGTACCCTACACCAGCCACGGGCCCATGCCCCATCTCCCACTGCCACCCCACACCAACTACACACCGACTCTGGCACTCTCTGTCCTGTCTGCACCCAGCCAGGTACCAACCACATCACTTCCTTGCATCATCATCATCATCTACAACCATGGGCTCAAGTGCCAACTCCTTGTGCTGTTTTCTCTATTAGTAATCTATATCAGTAGGTCTCACACTGTGGGTCAGGATTCCTGTGCTGATGCAATGCCAACTGCCATCATGTCACATTCCTCTGTCAATATGAGACAGACATTGTGTGGCCAAAGCCATTTCAGCATCCCATACTTATGGCACACTGTTGGGCTGGCTTCCCACCAATCACCCATGCAAACATCTCTCCTTTAATGCCTTTGTGCTACCTCCACTCCATGCCCAGCACTTGTACCACTTCAGGAACCTGCTGACGCTATCCCCATGTGACCACCATAGCCCTGCATTACCTCATGCCAACTTCGTGCTATCCCATCACACTGTCCCATCTCCTTGGTAGCACCCCACCACTTTCCTCTGTCATGCCAATGGCATACTGAATCCTTCCCACCCCTCCTTATTCCATCAAGTCACTTATTCAGGGTGCCTAAATATGGACTTAAGTGCTTAATATCTGACTCCCAGGTTTTGAAACACGGGTCTGTGTATCCTGCTCAAGGCCTCCGAACATGAACATAACATAGGAAAGGGGTAAGAAATGTGAGGATGATTGTTAAAGCAGAAAAATAATGGGAGTTGTATTCTGTCCCGAGTCAAGCAAATACATTCTGATATTTTAAAGATGCATTTAGCTGCCTATATTTTGGCACTCATGTTTGAACATTTTGGCTGTAATCTCTCCATCTCTGTTTCCCTTGTATATAAGAGAAGTGCAGGCTACCCTGTCCCACTAACAAGATTGTTTTGAGGATTAACTAACTAACCTCTGTACAGTGCTTTGAGTAGCATTGTTATTTGTACTAGTGAAAGTACCGGTGAAAGAGTTAATTGGTTTATTTGTGCCTTGATCTTCTTAGTAACTCTGCAGACAAGATGGCTACGCTGTATAAACTGGACAATGGAAAAAGTTATGCAACCAACTGCTTTCCTGCCAGAAACATTTTGCGGACAAGTGAAGAAGGTAACTTTTGTTTTGACTACTAATAACTTTATCACCCCACAGTATAATATACCATGTCAAATTCCATAGAACTCCAGTTGTTAAGTGCTTGGGGCCAGATCTTAAGCTGTATATATATAAATCAGTGTGGTTCCATTATTTTCAGTGAAGCTACACTGACTTACACCACTTCAGAACCTGGCCTTCCAGGGGTAGGAAACCTTTTTTGGGTTGGGGGCCGCTGACCCACAGAAAAATCAGTCAGGGGCCACACACAAGTGAGAAACAAAAAAACAAACAAACAAACAAAAAAACCCAAAACCCCTCACTGACATGGCCCCTCACTGAGAAGAAAAAAGACACTCCCCACATTCTCCTCGCACACCAAAGCATAGGGGGCCCAGGCTAGTAGATTTTGTGTCACAGCTCCATGGCAAGATGGCATGGGTGGGTGGGCTGGGCGCGGACTCCCCAATGCTGCGTGGGGAGCCTTGAGCTTTGAGGGCCAGATCCAGGCAAGCCGGGGGCCATATCCAACCCTCGGGCCTTAGGTTCCCCACCCCTGCTTTAGACTTTTGGTGTCTCTTCACCACCATATGTGAAAATATATGTTTTAAAAACAGGGATGGACAAACTTTTTAGCCTGAGAGTTGCATTTTGGTATGGCTCTCAAGGGTGGGGCCATAGGAGACCAGGAGGGGACTGGGTGCACTGCCATATGTGGGGGGAGGAGAGTGGCTGCGCAGGGATGGGAATCTGATCCCAGAAACAGTGCAGAGAAGTCATGCTTATGAAGCGTGGCTCTGCTGTATACCAGAAGGTGGAAGAACTGTGAGTCAGGGATTGGGAAATGCTGGGCGGGCAGAGTGGGGGAAGTTCCTGACCCTGCTCCTTTGCGGGAGTGCTGTGCAGGCAGAGTGGGGCAAGCCCCTGATCCTGCTCCCCGGCAGGAGTTTGAGGGCTGGATAAAAAGGTCTGCCAGGCCAGATGAGGCGTGCAGTGAATAGTTTGCTCCCCTCTGCTTTAAGAGCTGGATTTCATTCAGACTCAAAACTTTGTATGTCTGCACGCACTTAATGTAGGAAAAGTCACTGGGCCAAATTCAGCCCTGGTGTAAGTGGCTTTTATGAGAACTGCACCTGCTTACACCAAGCTGGATTTGATTAAATGTGATACTTATAATTGGATTGTCATCACAGAAAGTAACTCAAGTGTAACGGGTCACTGTAATGGTTTGGTGGAAGGGGAGAGGCCAAAGAGAATAACCCATTTTTCATGACACATGTATTTGTTAATATGTGCCTATAAGACTTGCTTAGTCTTGTCATGTGTGAACATTTTAAGGCTGTGTTTGGCCAAGGAGCAGACCATTAGTAATTGAACAGATGGGACATCATAAAGATAAGTAGTAGTGGTGCAATGTGTCCAGCATTATTCGTGCACTTTTAAGTTTTACCTTGCATCCACACTTGCACAAGATTATTCCATGTCAGTTGTGTTGTACTGTGGTTGTCTTTTTCACAGTTCCCAGTATGGCTTCTTGAAACAGTGGTTTCTGCGAGGTTTCAAAAGGCCTTGTGGGAGCTCAGGGAATTGTGGGAGAAATCAAACTATTTCCTGGGAAAGCCACACAAGATTCCAAGAAATAGAACCATTTCCAAGTCCTTTTTGCCAAATCGAGGTCAAGAACAATACTCGGCTTTGGCTTTTTGCTTAGTCAGAAAGGTTTTTGCTGGAGCTTTTGAAAAATAATTGAGATGCAGGTATACTGGGAAAAGGACTTGGAAATGACACTGGTTCTTGGAAGTTTATGGGAGTTTCTCAGGAAAATATGTGGCCTCTTTTTCTTTAATTCTCCTGCTTGACATTTAGGAGGCCTTTTGAAATCTCCCATAAGCCACTGCTTCAGAGAACGGTACTGGCTATTGATATGTATCCAGATGACAATGCAACTGCAATGGTGCAGAACAGCACTAGAATATATGTGCAGGGAAAAACTGCGTCTCCAACAGCGTGGTTACTTAACACATTGTACCGTTGACGCATGCACTAGTGCTGGCTTAATAGGGATGTAAGCGGCTAGTCGGCGTACCGTTTAACCGATAAGTGATTGCTTATTGGTTACCGGTCCCGGTTAACCGCAACTACCCCCCTCACCTGTGTGCTCTGCATTTAAAACTTGGACTGGCAGGCTGGCTCAGTCCTGGACCGCTGGTCCGAGTTTTCAGTGAGGATCATGCCTGCCACCCTGTGCTGCTGTGGAGCACCCTCTGTCCCAGCAGGCCAGGGCTCCCCGCAGAGAGAGGCCTCACCATGGGATGCTGGAGCAGCCTCTGTCCACAGGGAGCTCAGCCCTCCCCCAAACAGAGACAGCAGATGGGGGCTAGTCTGTGTGGGGAGCTGATTTTTAAATTGGCTCCCCTTGCAGACTGGTTCCCACCTGTCACCCTGCCCTGCTGCCTCTGATACAAAGGCAGCAGTTTGGAGTGGCAGAGGGCTCCCCAGGAGTAGGGCCAGGAGCTGAGAGCGCACTGGCTGCCAGCCCCTTCCCGGGATGGGGGGAGCATTTTAGTATCCGTGTAACCACTAAGAATTCTTATGGGTACACTATTACTAAAATAAACAATTTCTAACATCCCTATGGCTTATGTATTCATTTACTAATTGTTTGATTCTGTACCGGGGATGCAGCCATGGAGTAAAAAACTGTTTTCCAGCTGTCCTTGGGATAATGCAAATCTGTGCAATTAGGGGCTGTGCCTTAAGGGCACATCTAAACCTTGGACTATGAAGTCTTTTGGGCAGGGCCATCTTTTTGTTTTGTGTTTGGGTCCAGGACTGGAGCTGTTAGATGCTATCGTAAGACATGCAACAATAATCAGAATTTGTAATGTAAACGAGTTCATTCTAAAACTATGTTTAAATGTACCTGAAAATGTTCCAAAACATCACCTCATCAAAGCAGACAGTTGTATCATCTCTAGGGCTTCATGTTAATGAGAATGCTAATAGGAAGCACAGCCTTATGACAGAGTAGGACAGGAACAATAGAGTTGCAGTCAGAGATGCAGGGAGCAGTACGTTTTAGCTTCATCCTATATATTTTGTGGAATTGTTCTGGCTGAGTTGATATCCATGAAATATTTAGAAATTTTACAGAAGACAGGTTTTATTTAAAAACAGTAGTAAAATTCTGCTTTTCTGATATTTTTGTCCTTATCTGACAATAGAGTTGCCTTCTCGTTATTGTACATTTAAATATTTTATAAACAGATCATTTTTAAAAACCAGTGATTCAGCCATGTTTTATATCAGAGCAAATGCCAAAGTGTCTAGTTGGTGCTGCACAAACAATACATTCTAAAGATTGTTTGCCTATTCTGATGTCTATTAAAATCTTGTACTTCCTTATGCCAGGGGCTGGTCACTGGCTGGTGGCTCACAGAGCTGCTCAGAAGACTACATTTGAAGCAGTGATCTGTGCAAAATCCCTTCAAGAGAAAGTACAGAGAACTCCACAGTATGTGTCAGAACTCCAGCACCATGGATACACAGATGAAACTGTTCAAGAGAATATCTTAGATGGGCCATTTCTGGTGAGTGAAAACCTAACTGAATGACGAGGTTACCACAGGTTCCATTAGCACTGGGTCAATTTGTCCTTTTATCTTAAGGTTTAGACCATTCAAGCTGTGTGGGTCACACAGGTGACTCCTTAAAAGCCGAGGGGTTCTCTTTCTTCTGTATAGACCCAGTGGCAATTTTTGGAAGAGTTAGGGACTTGCCCTTATATCTATAGCCAAGTTTCTCTGCTGCCCCTGCTGTTTAGAGGTGGTCTGATTGTTTGCCATCTTTCACACAATAAGTAATTTCATTTCAGTGGCAGTACATGCAGACACAAGTCAAATGTTACTTAGATTGTAAACTTTTTGGGCTAGAGACACTCTTTGTTCTCCACAGCACAATGGGACTATGGTGCTACTACAATACAACTAAAAAATAAAATTTGGAATTCTCTACTACTGGAAGGGCTGCAAAATCCATTTGAAAAAAAGTCAAGACAAATGCTCATATTAAGGATGTAAAGAAGTAGTCGATAAGCAGGAGCTTATCGGGTAGCACTATCAACTACTCACTCATTTCACTCCCCCCTGCATTTTTAAAGGGAAGCCTACAGGAGAGGATGCTGGTTGAATCCCTGGTCCTGGGTCTCAGCACAAACACAAATCCCTGCTCGCTGCCACTCTCCATTTTTAAAGAGAAGCCGGTGCGAGGCGAGCGCTGATCTCTTCAGGCCTTCTTCACAGCCTCCCATTCCTTCCAACATATCTGCTTCCTTTAGTCCATATCTTAGCTGTTCCACAGAGAAGTTCCCTTCTCTCCTTTCTCAGTTACAAAACCCTCTCTCTTCCAAGAGCACTCTGACTTGTTAATCCATGCCCTTCCTCCCAGTCTATTCTAATGGTAATATCTGGTGCATAACTTCTGAACCAAAATGCCATGAATGCTGGTCTCACACAAAGCTCTATCACACCGCATTCCAACCTAATTTCATATGCACTGTGTGATATAAAGGCCTGCATTGTTTTCATCACCCAGAAAGCATGTTAATAATGTTAAGAAATTAGTCTGATATTTCTGAAGCCAGTTTGCTGCAAATACCCAACCTCTACAGTAGGGATGTTAAATATTGGTTAATTGAATAGTCAGGTAACCTCATGAATTCTTATCGGTTAGTCAACTATTCTGTAGTCTCTAGGGGTGGGGCTGGCAGCAAGTGCACTCCAGCCTCACTCTCACAGAGCCCCCTGCCACTCCACACTGCTGCCTCTGTATCAGAGGCAGCAGAGTGGGACGCCAGGTGAGAGCCAATCCACGAGGGGAGCCAGTTTAAAAACCAGCTGCCCTTGCAGACCGGCTGCCTGTTGCCCTCTGCTGCTGCCTCTGATAAAGAAGCAGCAGCGCGGGGTGGCAGCAGCCCCTTTCTAGTGGGGGTTTGAGCTCCTGGACCTGGCACAAGCTGGAACTGAGTCGGGCTGCCTGCCTGCCCAGCTCCTAATACACTTTAAATGCAGAGCTGTAGCAGGGGTAGGTCCCAGACCCATTGCAAGTCAGAACTGAGCTGGGCTGCTGGCCTGCCTGCTAAAACATTTACTGGCAGGGGGGCTTATAGTCTATAGCATTAACCTGTAAGCCTTTGCTTATCGGTTAATCAGTTAGTCGACTACACTATTACATCCCTACTCTATAGCAATACATGATCCCCATATATTAGCAATTACTGCCAGATGATCAGACATGTCTTCTTTTAAAGCCCCTTATGAGATGAGTTCAGACATATAGGAGACAGAGGGAAAATTCTCATGCTTCTTCATTTGCAGAGACTTGCAGGGGGTATCTGTAGAACCAAGCAGACAGGGACAGGTCATGATACACGTTGCTCACTAGTAGAAAGAAATAACAATCCAGCTGGTTTGCAAAGTCTTAACTTTTAATGATTTCACGGGATGTGATACAGACTCTGTGCTTTGTAAACATGTAACTTCAGACTTTAAAGAAACAGGAAGGCAGATGACTACTGCAAAATATTTTTTTGTTTTATTGTTGTAAACCGTGACCCTAACTGCAAAATATCCCAAGTCTTTTTGTTCTATTTTTAAATTCAATTGTCACTGAAAAATCACTCAGGGTTTCTCTATACAGATAGAATGTGGCAAGTTGAGGTGTATCTACAGTGCATTAACTGCTTAGAAACTGAGTGATCAAAGCACACTATGGAACTTTTAGTGCTCAGTAGCAGGGTCCACATGGCCAGTTAGTATTGGGCAGGCTACTGCATTATCAGTTTACACTCCAGTTTGCCACACACAAATGATCAGTATTGACCAGCCTTCACTAAGAATTTTATAAACGCATTAACACAACACAGAACTAACAAGGAATAAACTCTGTAACGTTTGCTAGCAAAGGAATGTTCCTGTGCATAACTGAAAACAGGTTGGATCTCTCTGGTCCGGCACTCTCGGGACCTGAGCAGTCCCAATCCAGGGAGTTTGCCAGGCCAGGGAAGGTCAATGCTTCCCTACTGGCTGCCCCACTCCCAGGCTCCCAAGGCTGGGGCTCCCACCCTGCTGCTGGCAGGGTTCCATGGGGCCACCCAGCTGCTGTCAGTCCCACTCAGAAGCCGTCTGCCCAGTTGCCAGGCTTCCTGGCCAAGACTTCCCTGTTGCCACCTGGCCCTGGTGCCGCCAGGGATGGGATCTCTGGCTGGAGTTCCCCGGCCCTGCCTGGCCCCAATGATGCCAGGGAGTTCTCTGGCGAGGGCCGCCCAGCCCGCTGCCACTGGGGGCTCTGGCCACCTGGCCACCCCAACCCCACTGCCACTGGGGATTCCCCAGGTTTCCTGGCCCAGATAATGTTAGGGAGTTCCCCAGCCAGGGCCACCACTGGCCCCACTGCCGGGGTAAGTCCTGCTCCTGCTGGGGGTTTCCCAGGGTTCTCTGGTCCAGGACCGCCTAGCTGCCGCCTGGCCCCACTGCTGCAGTGAGTCCCCCAGCTGGGGCAGGGCTCCTCATTAGCCGCCTGGCCTGGTTGACACCAAGGGTTCCCTTGCTGGGGCGAGGTCTCCCCGTTCACCGCCTGGTCCTGCTAATGCTGCGGGTTCTTTGGCTGGAGTGGGGTTCCTTACCCCCGCCTGCTTCCTTTTCCTAGCATATTACCAAACAGCAGTGTAGTGTTACCAAATGTCAGATTTAAATGACCTCAAACCAAGTATCAATGGCTTATTCCCTCAGTCCCCCAAAGGACTGCATTACATATTGTATATATACATATGTGCGTTGGGGCTTTTCTACACATGCAAATTATTCTAGAATAAAGTAGTATGTGAACTGAAAGCAGAACAGCTATTCTGGAGTAACTCTGTGTACAGACAAGCCCTTAATATCAGGGATCTGATTAAACCTGTAACTTTTGGGAACAATCAGAGCCATGGCAGAACTTCTAGTTTCTTACCTTCCTTGGCTGGACCTACATATTAAATGGGTTTCCAAACATAGGTTATTCCATATAAAACATTTTTTAAAAAAAGACTGGAAATATAACCATGTGTACATTCGTTGCAGGAATTAAGACTGTGTGAGATAAGCCCACTTCCTCTTAATGGTGGGCCCCTGCTGGATAATCCTGAGAGAGTCAAAAATGTTTAGGATTCCCACTAGTGTGATATTCAGGGGAAAATTTCTTCCCTGATCCTGGTGACCAGCACAGCTCTGTCCACACTAGCACAAGTCTCTACAGCTAAGCCTCATATATACCTCTGATATATACCTCAAAATAATGTTCCATTCACCTTTAGATCCCTTGTCTTTATGTGGCCATGATCCTTCAAGTTACTCCATGTGGGTGGATCTCTGAGCCTGTGTGAACCCCAAAAGGACTGTTTTTCCTTTTATTTTAACTGTATTTTAGATTGTGATTTTCACTCTGCCTAAACCAGGCTGCAAGTAGGAGCAGGTCTTTTTGCACTACTTTGATAGATACAGAAAGGAAACAGTTACAGTAAATATTTTAGTTCATTCATTAATATCCGTTCAATTCGGGTTGGGAGCTTATCCCTTGGACAGCTCATGTACTCACCAGATGTTTTCTTTGGCTTGGTCTTCTGTAGCTTAGCTGCATAACGTCTTCACTTCACTTCACTTCACTTCACTTAGTGCCTTTGTGAAGCAATTCCTAGTCTGTGCTGCTATGACCAGCTGCTCTATATGTGGGCGGAGGGCTGCTCCAGCCCTGTGGGAGTTGGGAGCCAGCCAGCTATGCACAGGGGGGGGCTGGGAGCAGGAGCTGGCCCCTGCATGTGGAGAGGCTGGCAGTGGCAGCCCTGCGTGTGTGGGGGGGAGGTGGGAGTAGAAGCTGGCTCATCCCTCATGGCTGAGCTGCTGGCTCCTGCTGCTCCCCGCCCCCCTGTGATTCCACTTAATCAGTTAACCGTTTAAAATTAACCAGGATTTTACATCTCTAGTTATGGCTTGTCTTCCATTTGGCATAGTCTAAAGATGATTTCTCTCTCTAGTACCACCACATTTTCTTCACATTCAATCTGTGCCACTGGCAAAAGCGAATCGAAGATTCCTCCATGGTGTCTGTTCAATTTGTAGATCATCAGAAGAATTATACCGGATTTGCTCTGGTACATTTGACATTGAGGCACCAGGGATGGATGTCACAGTATGTCTGATAAGTCACTCTACAGTGCAAGTCTCATCCCATTCTCGTGAATGGCAATAACATATCCAGGCTTTCCTGTACTTTATCTTGATTTCCAGCCACCTTTTTGATTGTGGTTCAGCTTCCCACACATAGTGAGTTCTTTCAAGGTTGCAGCCGATCTAGAACAGTTTGTTTTTGTCTTGGGAGCTCTTTTGAATTTTCTTCTCAGTGATTGGGAGGTCACTGGCGCATCCTGTGGCACTGGATGAATTTGGTATGGGACCCTTGCAGTATTCCAGGGAATGCCCGATGGAGCTTCTCTGTCAGAGTAGCTTCCTGGCTCCCAAAATGTGCAGCTGCTCTGGATTCTCTTCTGGTTCTGGCCATATCATCCACGAGTTTCCATATTCTATTTGGATCTACCATCTTTTCTGGTGCATCAGGCTATGGCTCTGAAATGTTTCCTATCAGGTGTTACTGGGATCCCCATTGGAGTACAGAGGGGTGATCTTGACAGAAAATAAGAAACAATTAATGCATAAAACTATATCTATGGGGAGCAAATTAACCTGAAGCCTGGACTCTTCTGGAGAAAGTTACCTATATAAACAGAAATTGGAGAACGCCTGCCTTGGCTCATTTGAATCCCATTAGAGCTACCGACACCCCCGATGTTTGGCTATGTCTAGACTACATGGCTCCATCAATGGAGCCATGTAAAATAGTTTATTCGGCATAGTCAAAGAAGCGGGGATTTAAATAATCCCCGCTTCATTAAAATAAAAATGGCCGCCGTGCTGTGCCGACGATCAGCTGATCCGGCACAGCACAGCAGTCTAGACATGGCGCGGTAGACAAAGGAAGCCTTTGTTGACCGCACCGCATCTGGACTGCTGCGCTGTGCCGGATCATCTGATCGTCGGCACAGTGCGGCGACCATTTTTATTTTAATGAAGCGGGGTTATTTAAATCCCCGCTTCTTTGACTATGCCGAATAAACTATTTTACATGGCTCCGTTGACGGAGCCATGTAGTCTAGACGTAGCCTTTATGTTAACAAAATCTACTGTCATGGACCCAAAGTCTGCTTCATGCAGCTCCCAGTGCGCTCTCAAAGGTAGTTTTAAGATCCCTTGAACAATCTTTGGTGCTGGTTGACAGTGGCTTCAAAAGCCCAGCCTCTCAGCCAAGGATCACTAGGTGGCATTGGCTACATCTCTTTTTTAACCTGGTTATTCTCCTGTCATGAGAGGCTGGGTTGGTGATGGTAGGGAGCCCTTAGGACAGTCCTACAGCTACCTCCCAAGCATTACCCTAGGCAGTGACTGGCTTTGATGCAGCATAGAACTCCCTCTATCCCCTCCATACTGTTCGTGCCATGGGGCAGGTCAGAGGGCAGCACAGTGAGCCCTGTCCCCTGTCCAGCGAAGGCTGAAGGGCGCATCCCAGGCAGCCAGGGCATGGGTGCTGTGAGGGGAGGTTAGCCTTTTGTACAGGCTCCTCTCTGGAGCACGCTGTAGCAGGAGCGCACCCCTTGTGGAGCTCGCATTGCTGCAGCGTCTGCCCACAGCTCCTCTGTGAGAGTAGGCCCTTGTCCTCGAGTCATCAGTCAGATAATAAACCCAGGTGATGCAGTCCTGTTTCTGCTTGTCCTGAGCCTACGCTGAACAGTTGGAGCTGCCTAGCTAGGCTGCAGGGCTGAAGCTAACCCTTTGGTTTGTGTTCCCAGATTCAGCTCCACTGTGTGAAGATCCCTTCAGATCTGTGCTCGGTGGATATAAGCAACAAGAATCTGGTCTTGGTAAGTAGGAGATATTCACACATGTGGAAACCACCAGAAGTCTTGAGAGACCTTCACTGTGTTAGCCATGAGTGGCCGTATGTGTGTGTGAATGCAGACCCTGCGTCCCCCTGCAACCAGGCCACACAGCCAAGCACCTGGAGTATAGCTCAGCAATTCTCAACATGTTGGGGGACAGGACCCATCTGTAACCTTGATGGCCTGATGTGTGACCCAGTAAATAGCTTTAGTGCAAAAAAACAAATGGCTTATTGAATATTTTCCCCTGTGGTACTTAATATACATGTAGCCATAGTAAGCAGTAAATAAGTACACAAAATGTAGGTCCTGTACACAGATGGCTACTGAAAATATTCTTGGGGGGTGGGCCATGGCTGACTGAATAAAACTGTTTCAGGCCCCACTCTGCTGTGTGTGTGGACAGAGTACAGGGGTATCATTGTCGCTATCCTAGTCCAGTATGGAGACGGGTCTTGGATAGTCAGGGGGATACAGCTGTTACACATACCATGTTGGGGAGCATTCCTGCCCTGCAATAGCAACTCCTGTCCCATGCAGATTTTCTCTGTCAGGCTCCTCTGAATGGGTGAGGGGATCTAAGCCCTCTGTCTGCCCTAAGAAGAGAAGAGGGGAAGGGAAAAGAAGGGGGAAGGTCATCAGTCCTTTTGTGAAGATGGGAAGCTGATGCTGGGGTTAGAGGGGTTGCAGTGGGATTCCTGGGTGAGCCAAAGGGAGTAGGAATGTAAAGGGGTAATCCGTTAACTGGTTACCCAGTGAGCATTGCCTTACTGGCATGCTTATTGGGGTAACTGGATAACTGGTGCCTGGCCTGGCCTGAGCAGCCGGGAGGGCCCACCACGCCATGCCATGGGCGGGGGGCACTCCAGCCCAGCAAGTCTGTTAACTGGTTAACATTTTAAACGTGATTTTTTTACATTCATATAAGGATGTGGAGCAATGAATCACCCATGTTAATTCTACAGTGAAGACAGACCCTCAGAGACTTGCTGCCCATTTTTAGAATGCACATTAGGACAGTGGGAAACAAATATGGGGAAGTGCTACAACTTGGTTGCAACAAGAAAAGACCCAGCTATTTCAAAACAGATAGGTACACTTGCTTTTTTTTCTTTCTTTTGTCAGGCTAAAGAAGATGACTTTGAGCAGTTTGATTCTGTCGCGTATATCAATGCTACAGAAAACCTGTTGACATTAGGTAAGGATGCACACTGCTGAAATGCAGATGCATCTCTTAGATACAGGCATATGATACAGGGAAACTAAGCATCTTTAGTTTTTGGCTAAAATCTCTCAAATAGGTTTTAAAAAAGAATACGTGTCACCTTTACACAGGAGAATTTCTCCCCACCATTCAGTACGTTTCCTTGTAGCAGTTCTTATTATAATTCTGATAATGCCTAGCTCTTACAGAAAGCCAGCAAGGAGTCCTGTGACAACTTAAAGACAAACAAATTTATTTGGGCATAAGCTTTTGTGGACTGGAGCCCAATTTGTTAGATGTGGTATTAAACTTGGTAATAAAAATAAATGTGTTAGTCTTTAAGGTGCCACAGAACTCTTAGTTGTTTTTACTGATACAGACTAACACGGATCAGTAGATGTCACAGCATTGTACAAAGGAAGCCAGTATCACGTAGGGATGTAAAATCCCACTTAATTAGTTATCCGGTTAAAAACCGGCTCCCAGCGTGAACCAGCATGGGGATGGGGGTGGGGAGAGACTTCATGTAATCGTGAAGGTTAACCAATGAGTCAGGCTTAAATGCAGAGATTGTGTTGAGTGGAGTGTGGCTTATATTTTCTTTCAAATGTGTCCATCAGTAATATCAAGAATTTCCAGAGTTATAATTAACTACAGTGTTTTGGAAGAGATATTGAACCTCATGCTACACGATTTTAAGCACGTATCTCTGATCAGGATGAGACCTAATGTGGGGACAGATTGCCTTACAACTGCCTATAGTGGGACTCTTACACCTTATTTGAACCATCTGCCATTGGCCATTGTCCAAGACAGGCTATTGGACTGGGAGGACTTTGGATCTGATCTCCTCTTGCAGTTCCTACATTCCATTGTACCCGTTACCTTTACTAGCTTTACAACAGCATGAGTATAAGAGAACACTGGGGCATATAATCCAGCTGGTGGGTCATTCTGACAGGTAGATATCTAGGATAGGCCAGGGAGAATAGAAGTATGGATAGCCATGCAGAGGAAAAGTAAGGCTTGGTCTACACTTGAAAAGTGTATCAGCATAGCTCCATCTATCAGGGCCATGACAAACCCACCCCTGCCCAGCATAGCTATGCTGACATAACCGCATCTACACTGCGGGTTTTATCGACGGAAGACTGATTCCGTTGGCATAGCTGGTGTAATTTGGTGACATAGGTGTTCCTACCTTGACAAAAAAAACCAAACCAACATTTTCAGTGCTGTGGGGCGGTGTTGGCAAGCTATGCCAATCTAACTATGCCTGCAGTTTAGACATACCTTTAAATGTGGCAAAACTTCGGGAAACTGAAAACAGTGATGGTCAGGTAAAACCATTGGGGGATCGAAGATGGTCATCTTACGGGTGAGGTCTGTGAAGGAGCACACCAGAAGAATTCAAACACCCAGCATGATGGGAGTTCGTGCAAGGTTTCAGAAACAAAGATGTCAGCTGTGAGGTGAATCCTGAAATATACATTGGGAGTCACTGGAGTGATCCAAGGATGGGATGATGTCGCCATGCTTTCTTGTATACATGGGAAGAGAAGAAGCAGTAATCTGTACATTCTGGAGTGTTGGGAGCTGGAGATGCTACAGGGATGGGAATTGTAGCCATCAATGTAAGAAGCAACCTGAAGGCACAGATGAAGACTGCAGCAGGGCTGGAACTGAGACAGGTCCATTCATGGTCAATGTTGCCAAGGCAGTGGGCGCTGCATTTGCAGACGTATTTAGGGATATGCAGGATTACTTCTGGCAGGGCCAGGAGGAAAGGGGATTACAAGAGAAGCAATGGCTATCATTCTTTTGTTAGAAGTAGGGTTGCCAATTGTGATTGGCTGTATTCCTGGAGATTTAATCACACAACATAATCTTTAGTTAAAAATCAGTCTTTCATTCCTGGAGACTCCAGGCCAATCCTGGAGGTTTGGCCACCCTAGTGGAAAGTGAACCTGCGTTCCTGAACTCTGTAGGCCTCAGCCTAGTCATTGAAAGCACTCTGGAGGACCACCTGTAACACTCCATGTGTTATTAATTGAAGGATTGGAGTCCTAGTTGTGACCTATGTGGAGGCCATCCCAAATTCCCAGGACTCACCATAAAATAAAATTGCAGTCTCAGTTCTTCACTTAGCTAGAAAAGACAATGTGAATCCTCCGCTCTATGACTCTCCTAATCCTTGGTGGGATAGATTGTTTTGGGTGCCCAAACTCCCTCTCTCGATAGTTTAAAGAGGCTTGCAGCTAGCTTCTGTGTCAGTGTTCTGTTTCAGCTTGTTTTGCTCAATATTGGGAAATGATGCTGAAAATTAACATGGAACATTTTCCAGAAAGGCGCACTAGATAGCTCAAGGGACAGGGAATCAGAGTTTTTCACTTTAACTGCTGCCCACGCGAGTAATGACTAAAAGTTGTTCCTGCCTGATCACTGTACATTGGCCCTTCTGTGAAGTGACTTAGATGGCCTCAGTCCAGTTCCTAATAGACATGGTTACATGTCACTAGAATTAGTACTGAGACCAGTGACTCATAGAGATGGTCTCTCTAAGTCAGGGTTGAGATCCGGTGTGGCTTTCACTGCTATTATTCAGTGCTTAAATTGCAGCAAGGGAGATTTAGAGTTGGACATTAGGAAAAACTTCCTAACTGTCAAGATAATTAAGTATTAGAATAAATTGCTTAGGGAGGTTGTGGAATCTCCATCATTGGAGATATTTAAGAGCAAGTTAGACAAATATCTGTCAAGGATGGTTTAGACTTTAGATGGTGCTTGGTCCTGCTGTGAGGGCAGGGGACAGGACTTAATGACCTCTCAAGTGTCCCTTCCATTTCTAGTATTTTGTGATTCTATGATTACTCATGATGTACCTGATATTTGTATAAACAGGGAACTTTGGTCTCCAGGGTTGTCAAGCCAGGGTTCTCTGCTTGGTGTCTCTTTGTGGTTCCCTCATGTTGTCCCTATGATCTTCACCTTATACATGTTGGTTCATTTTTTTGTCCCCTGTGTTCAGCTAAGTCCCAAGTGCTGCCCCGTCATTCATCTGAGGAAGCAGGCATTTTGTTGCTGGGTGGGTTCTGCCACCTCTCAGGATTTAGAGGCCAGTGTTTTTCACCAACACTAATGAAGGCAGCCTGAGGGTATTAGATGGCCATTTCCCATTGGCTTTCAGTGAGAGCTGGATCCCTCTTTTTGTTAGGTTCCTTTCTTTGTATTTAAAGGCTGGAATTTCAGAACAACCCCATATAAATGATTGTTGCCAATAAAATCTGTTTTGTTTTTACTCTCCTAGAAAAACATGGTCCCACTCTTTCCCATACCACAGCAAGATGGCAGTCGTTCTTTCAACACAATTAATTTCTCATGTAACTTTTTTTCTTTTTTTTATCCCTGTAGAAGCATTTCGTAAGTTTTCTGGGCTAAGGGAACTAGAACTTTCCTTGAATGGATTAAGAAATATTAAAATCAGCGCTGGAGACTTTCTGCACTTGGAAGTAAGATCAGAGAGAAGGTAGAATCAAGCTCATTTCCTACCCACCCACATTTAGAGTTGTCATAGCAAGGTGTAACATTATTACTGAATATTTGTTATTAACATTATTTAATAGGATATTTAGACTTCATTGTGGATATTGTGACTGAAACCTGAGCAAAATGGTGAAGATGTGGACAGAAAATATGAAGAATTAAATGAAAATTTTATCATTTGGGCACAGATGTGATTCACATACTCCATTGGTGACAAGAGCGAATGTAACTTTAGGCTAGGTGTTAGTATTTCACATGTGATACCCATATTGGAAATTAGTGAATGAGATGGTGATGCCTTCAGAATTGTTTTGAATACCCAGGAGAGCTAATTTTGAGCATCTTTTATTCAGACACTGTTAATAAGGGACGTTGAAGAGATTTTTCTCATAATTTTGTGGGGAAAATGTCATTTTTGATACTGTTACTCAGTGTTTAAAGCCACATGCCTATTTTTTTACAGTCGTTCTTTTAAACCAAGTATGCTCATGATTAGAAGGAGGATAGTATAGTTTGGGAGCAAGGAGATTTAGGTTTTATTCCTGACTCTGCCAGAGGTGTTCTATGTGACCATCGGTGAGTCAAAGAACTGCTCAGTGCCTCAGTTTCCCAGTCTGCAATATGAGCATTATCTTTGATATCAGATACAACTAATCAAGCACTTGTTGCTTAGCTCTTCTTTCAAAAAATTGAGAACCCTGCTCCCTCACTGAAGTCACTGGAAGTTGAGAGTCCCCATCACCTCACAGAATCAGGCCTGCATTGAATATCAATTATTTATTATTATTTTAAAATATTTTATATACATAGGAAATCATGAATAATTCTAGTAGAGGTAAGAGTTTGTTTTTTACTATACCGGGAATTTTATTTACATTTCCCCTAGATATTGGATCTTTCTTACAATAATTTATCTCCTGAGGACGTCCGGACATTAGGAGTTTTGTCTCAACTCAAGGTTCTTCACCTAACAGCCAATGGACTTAGATCTCTTCCTTCTGACCTGACAGACTCAGAGCAGTAAGTCTGGAAAGAGAAAGAATGGTACAGTATTATTCATTTGATCTGAATAAAAAGACAGACTCTCACTGTGCATTGTCCAGTCTTTCTGAAATGTAACCATGACACATTGCTGTTTAAAAGACATGCTTTTGCTGTAAGGTGAAGATCATGTAGCAGGTTGCATTGTTAACATGACTGCTAGATGGCTGTTGTCATGGTTGCCAGCAATGTTCCCTCTAATTTTTTGTTCTGTCCATGTGCAGAATAAATGTTGTTATATGCACTGAAGCATGTGCAGATGTGCACCACAAATAGAAACACATGCTGCTGGCTATGGGTGTTCTGCTAAACAGATGAGCGGCATTTGAATCTCTCCTGGATAGCCACCCAACCGCTCAGCTTACAGGGAACACTGGCTGGCAGACAGAGAATTGAGCTGGTCTTGACCACAGTCTCTTCTTACCTTGAAAACTGAAACCTGTTTGTCTTTTTTCTGGGTAAAAAAGAACCTTCGGTGAAATAGCCTCCAGGTTGATGACAGAGTGAGTGTGATCCTCCCCCTGCCCCAGGAAATACAGAGTTGACAGCATGTTAGAATCCAGAAGCACATGAGTTTTATCATGGAAAATCCAGTTTGCTCAGTTAGCTGAGGATCAGCTGTGTGAGCTGCAGGTTTCTCTCTCTCAGTCAGCTCTGAAATAGAGCTTTGTTGGCAACATGCCTGTCAGACCAGATAGTCTGCTCTCCATTCCCTGGTTGGATGGGCAGGATAACGCTTCCCCTTACTTAAGACTTGCACACATTCCAGATACAGTTCAGCAAAGCACTTAAGCACGGGTTAAGCTACAATCGTGTGAACAGCCTCAGGCAACACCTGTCCTGTGATCAAGGTGGGAGAGAACCTCCCATTCAGCCCAACTCCTAAGTGTTGTTTTTTTAACAGCTGCCTCCCCTAGCAGAGGCAGAAGGCCAAGCTGGGAACCTTTGTGTTGAGTGTCTTATCTCTGCACTCCAGCCTCAGCCTATTCCTCTGTAACGTAAAGGGGTCCCATCCTTCAAACTGACTCTTGAGAAGTTCTGAGTCCTTACTCTCCCACTGAAGTCAAAGGCCCTCCACACCTCTTAAGAGGAGACTTTCAGCAGTATGTCTCTGGTTTGAATTTTATTGATGACTTTGAAGAAAACATAAAATCAACACTAACAAAGTTTGCAGATGACACAAATATTCAGGGACTGGTAAATAATGAAGAAGACAGGTCACTGACGCAGCATAATCTGATCTCTTCATAAATTGGGCAAAAGCAAACACACTGCACTTTAATATGGGATTTTAATCACTGCATCCTGGTGCCCAGCCACATGGGGGCGCTCAGGGATGAGGGAGAATTGTTCACAGAAGCCAATTATTGTTAGTTAGGGAAAGGACTGCTCTGGCCACTCCAAACAGGTCGATATAGTTTATACAGGGTTAATAGATCATTAATAGAGGGTTTGTTAAATGGTTAAGTAACCATTGCAGAGTGTCATAATCATTGCAGAGTATAAATAGGTAACAACCATCTATAGCACATTTAAATCTTTCCAATGACATGCTTAGAACCATCTTTAATATATCAAAAGCATGCCAGAAATATGCTTAACACATCTAAATCGTGCCAGTGACCTGCTTAGAACCATCTAAGTTTGCCCATAACACACTGAAACAGCTATTAATAATGTATTAACCCTTTATAAATTATTTACAAATGGCACTTTAATGGGGCCTGTATTTTAAAAATATAACATGTGCTTTGGGAAGGCTCCAGTCTCTGGGTGAATCAGTGGTTGTCTGTTTCTTGCATAGCAGCCAAAATTGTGGTTTTGGCACGTCCTCACGTGATTGATTTGTGAATGAGATCCCTTTCGAATTTGCAGGGATGGCACAAGTTCAAGGTTTCCATCTCTAGAAGTCTTGTTGCTGGATGACAATGACCTTTCTCACCCCAGCATCTTTGTGAGCCTGGCTAATCTCCGCAGGTAAAGAAACCATCACGCAGCAGATGATTGTGACTTCTTTGGGCACAGCACCCAGCTCAACTAGCTGCCCCTTAGCAACACACTGAAACTTTAACAAAAAGTCTTTAACTCATTTAGGATATTTTCCTTTTCACTTTGTCCAGTCTTGGGGACTGTAGGTCAAATGAAAACAGCAGCAAAGTGACAATGACTGCCCTCTTCCCCTGCAACTGCCCTAAAAAGAAATGGGTGGGAAGTCATTTCGAACTACGACAAGTGCTGTTGCTCATGTCCCAAGGCTCAGAAATGATGGATCGGTGCAGATTGCTCTTCCCATTTTCCTTCTATGGATTTACCTGTCTCTGATGAGTCCATTAGGTTATTTCAGGCCAGCTGAGTTATGGAAGTCAATGGGAAAAGTCCCTTTGATACAGTCCACTGGTGGTGTGCATTGCATTTTAGAGGTATCTGAGTTGAGATCAGTTAGTGCAGAATCAGGCACCAACCCCTCCTTAAGAGGGGGGTGTAAAATAATGAACACACTGGTGTGGGTCATAGAACAATAATATTTGAGAAGGTTTTTGAATGGGGAGGGGGCATGCAGGTGGTGTACAGCAGAGCATGAGGGAAAGCTTGGAGGGAGGAGGAGAGCTAAAGTGAAATGTTTCATCTGAAACTTTTTTGGTAGAAAAAAAGCAGATTAGGGGGCACATGTTTGTGTCCATTTTGCCAAACTGTTTCAATTGTAAACAACAAAATTAAAACAAGATCCCCCAAAACGGCCGTGCTTTACTCTGATGTTTCAGAGGTGAAAAGTTTTTATTTTTTTGCTTCAAAATGACTTTTTGTTTCCAACTTTAATTTTATTTAAAAAAAAATCAAATCCTTAAAATAATGGTCAAAATTGAAGTGTTTGAAATGTAATGTTCTGTTTGAGCTAAAACAGCTTTTCCACCCTAACTTTTTGACTTGTGGCAAATTTGAAAAAAATGCTTTTGGTTCAACCTGAAATAATTCCCCCCACACACACACACACACAATTTTTCGGAATTGCCAGCAAACTTTTACATAAACAAGCCAAGGGGAGCTGGCAGGATAACATTTTATAATACCCTGCATGTCTGTCACGCTGAATGACCTGAAAACCCTTTGCAAACACTGAGTCAGACACCACAGCACTCTGTGAGTTGGCTGTGTGTTTTTATCCCCATTTCACAGGAGGAAAACTTGGTCACAAAGAGGTGAAGTGTCTCTTGCAAGATCACTCAGGCAGTTAGTGGTGGAGGTGTGACTAAACTAAAGCCACTGTTAGCAGACAGGACACTGGGCTAGGTGGACTTTTGCTCTGACCCAGTACAGCTGTTCTTATGTTCTCTTCTGACTCCTAGTGCTAACATTAATCACTAGAATATGTTTTTTGGCAAGCATTTTGGAACTGTAAGTGGCCTAGAGGTGGTGGTTTGGTCTGGATTCAAAGAGAGGCTCTATATATTATTGTTCTTCCTCACTGTATACATTCCCAGAGTAGAATTTAGTATTGTCTGTGACATTCTGGAGAGGAGGAAGGATGGACTGGGCTGGGACAAGAGCCTGGGTATCGAGAGCCCTGGATTTTTTTTCCTGTTTCTTCAACATACTTCCTTTGTGACGCCCGATAATCTCTTTGGGTCTCACCTCCCATTGGGGATAATCATATTTCTCTTCTTCACAGGTTAAATTCATCAACGATTTTAAATTTCTGTGGCGGTACAAAGCATTGTTATGTTCATACAGGAGGATCCCATAGACTTCCTCAGCACATACACAGTCAGGCCTGTGATTGTTCCCTTAGCATATTTCAGCATAGACAAATATCAGTGACAGAAGCTGCTGTCTCTGAAACTGTCATGTTACATATATATCGGTAGGGATGTAAGTGACTAATCGACTAGTTGTCTTTCCGATAAGCAAAAGCTTGTCGGATAGTCAACACATGTGTCTATCAGAAAGAGGCAGCAAAGGGGGTGGGAAGAGAAGGGGATGCTGGGGGGAGCTGGCTTAAAAGCCGGTTCCCCCTCCAGCTCCGTGGGAGGGGGCAGGAGCGCAGCGGTGGCGTTCTACCTTTGAAATGTACAAGAGGCCCCACTGGGGCTCTTGTACATTTCAAAGTGGAAGCGCCGCATGTACTCCCCACTGGCCCTGGGCTCCATGTGGTGTTTCAGTCTTTGAAATCCACAAGAGCCCTTGCTGGGGCTCTTGTACATTGTCGCACTTCTGCCTTTGAAATGTAGCAACAGCCGGGCAGGCTCTTGCTACATTTCAAAGCAGAAGCGCCCTTATCGACTAATGGAATAGTCGATGGAAATTCCATTGACTATTCGATTAGTAGATAAATCTAATTTTAACATCCCTAGTTATGGGGAAGTACAGCACCCATGGAGTCTTGGGGCAGTTTCCCACTCTGTGTGCTAACAGGGGTTAAACAGAAGGTGCGTATGTGGCAGGGTAACTTTCATTAGGCTTCACCTTCACTTCCTCTTCTGATCAGCCTGAAGCAGTTAAACCTGGACAAGAATGGGATTTCAGAGGTGCCCTACCTGCATCAAATGGAGAATTCCCGGTTCTCCCTCCACCCCCCATCAGCAAAGATGGACCCCAAAGCAGAGTCAGGCAGCTCCCCCTCTAGACTGGGACAGAAGCATGAGCAGCTGCTGCAAGGTGCAGCAGGGTTGCAGAGGAAGCTGGTGATGGAGGAAGAGCAACTGGAGCACATGGTTTTACAAAACACTCCGGATCCAGATGGGACAGGTAACAACTCCGCTTTTCATTCCCAGCCCTCAGCCTTCTCCTGTTGAAATCAGTGGGAACGTTGCCATTTATTTCATTGAAAGAAGGATCAGGCTTCTTACTGCACTGCTGAGCCTTTCCAATATCAGAGAGACTGCAGGGCATGATTAAAACAGCTGTACCTTGGAGGATAACGTGTGTGTTAAGGATGGGGTGGGGGAACAGGTGACTCAGAGAATTCTTTGGTAGGACATCAGACAAGGTGATCTTAAAGTTCCCTTCTGGCCATAAACATCTGTGTGAAGAGAAATCCTGGTCCCAACTGAAATCCACAGCAAAACTCTCATTGACTTCAGTTGGGCCAGGATTTCACCTGTGGATTACAGTGCAGCCAGCATGCCCAGTGTGCTGAGGCCCTCTTCTTGCGCTCTTGACCTCAATGGATGTGCTGCCATTAAGCCCTGAACAGTACTAATTGCTGTGCTTGTTGGCAGACTCACCCAGAGGCTGTGTTCATCATGAAGTCTGTCTCTTCCAGCCTCAGACCCACACTGCAGGTATCCCTTTTGACTCCCCTAGCTAGGGCCTGAGCCAACACAACACACAGCTCCATCATTGTTATTATATTATGTGTATTATCACAGCCCCCGCATTACAGACCAGGACCCTATCATGGAACATCTATGTCCCGGGCAATTGTACTCAGAAGCCCCATGATTTGTTTGTGTTTCATTACAGAGGTGGCTTATACGTCTGTCTCTCTCGAACCGCCGTTGCTGGTAAGAGCTGTTTGTTGGCTTATGGTCTAGGATGTGCATTCCAAAGTTCTCCTCCTTCTCCAGTTCTTCTCTATAAGCGCATTAGCCTCTTGCTGCCTTATTCTTTAAAAGCCCTTCTGGAAATGCCAAATGACTGATTTATCCTCAGTAGCTGCCATAGCCTAGAGGCTTCTGCAGCTAATTTTCACATAACCTGTGAATGTGTCAGCTCTTCAATCTGCTGCATACATGTAAGGTAAAGCGGTGTGCTATTTTGCTGTACAGTGCTGCCTGCCCAGCGTGGAAGCGCGTGCTAATGATTTCAATGTTGGATTGAGAGGAGTCCAGGGTTTGGTCTGACCACCGCCAGTTTCTCACTCTGTGATCATGGTCAGGTGACATAATTGGGTAACTGGATGCCTGAAATCAGGCTCTGAAATAAGTGGCCAGATTTTCAGAGATGCTAAGCACCCGCACCTCTGATTTTCTGTCTCAGGTTATATCTGTGTGTCAAGATAGGTGTAATTCCCCTCTTGAGGAGCCGTATCTGTACTAGCTCTGCTCAAGCAAGCATGCTAAAAACCACCCTGCAGTGATGTGAGCAGCAGGAGGGGCCAGCTGCTCTGAGTACATGCCTAGCATCCTGGACAGGTATGTACTTGGCATGGCGAGCCGTCCTGCCACTCACTGTGCTGGTGGCATGTTCAGTATTTTGCAGGGTAGGTCACTTAATGGTAACATGTCTGCTTGAGCTTGGAATCACCCCTTCCCTTCCCGCTCCAGTGTAGACGCATTTGTGCACGCACGCTTGTAGGAGAGAGAGTTGTTATGATTCCATCCAGTCGGGAGAGACGGGGGGAGTTCAGATATTAAACAGCAACATTAGATGTACTTGAAAATTCTGGAAAGTTCCATGCAAATCTCTAGCATTAATGCAACATGCAAAACCAAGTTCTCACTAGGTTCCCCTGCACTAGATCCTGGCTCTAATCATTTTTTCATTTCAAGCTGATTTAATGCATGTTTCTGAGGAAAAGACTCTGTTAATTTCTCCCCCTCCAGGCCCTCCTTACACAGTGCCTTTCATGCGGAGATCTCAACGGGCTTTATAAATACACCGCAGTGAGCCAGAAAAAGAAGTATTGTCACCAAAACAGTTGTGCCAGTCTGTGTTTAGGGCAGATTTTCCTGACATGATTGTTCCACTCTCCTTTCAGGCAGGCTCTTCTCAAAAGTGATAAAATCTTGAGATTTAACCCATCACCATTAAACTTCAGAGTCAACACCCCATTGAGATTGAGAAGGGTTTGTGATGGGGTGTTCTCCCTGCATCAGCCCTGAAGGGCCCATTGAATTATAGGCTGCACTGGGGGGAGTCTGGCTTGACTGATAAGCACTCACTGAGGTGCAGGGGCAGGCTGGGCTTGTATAACGCTGGAAGTTGAGAGCAGAAGGGGGCATGAGGAAGGGTCTGCAGTCAGACTCTGGACGCGGGGAGGAAACCCAGCGCAGAGCAAAAGCCCTGGTATTCTGTCCTTGATGGAAGGGGTTTGCCCCATGGAGTTGTGGGTAGAAATAGGTAGAGTAGGAAGAAGCCCAAAGTCAGAGCCGTGAGGATTGAGACTGTGCAGACCTAGGCTGCTGGTTTTAAGGTCCCTCAGCTGGAATGTGGAGCACTGGACGGGCTTGGTTCTCCTGCGCGCCACTGGGGAAGCGGCACAGACTGGGAATTATAGACAACTCCTTGAGACGACACATGGGCAGATTGTCCAGTGGGACTTGGCTATCCTAGCAGGGCAAAACTGCAGTGATGTAGCTGGAGGGCTGAGTCACAACAAGAGAGCACCCCAAGTCCAGAGAGCGAGAGGGGCTGTGGGGCAAGTGAATGACCCATAGAAGGGGGCACACGAGAACTAATCCCCAGGCCCAGCCATGAGGAGGTGCCAGAGCACAGCGAGTGAAACAAATTACTGGGCTATTCATGCGTCCTATAGCGACAGGTTTTCATTCTGTGCATACCCTCAAGCAGACATTGCAGCTGTGATTGGTTTGGTTCTTCCCCTGAAGGTTTCATTACAATTCCAAGGTTAGCGTTTTCATTTATTTTAAATGAACCTTTAAATTCTGGAGCATAAGATGCAACCGGCAGAGGAAAGTTCCAGCTGGCTGTGTGCTGTCTGCAGCCAAGCCAGTGTAAACCCAGTAGATATGATAACGGCAACACACCTGACCTGTCACAAATGGAGAAACTGAGGCTGAGATTAAATGACTTGCCCAATATCTCACAGTGAGTCAGTGGCAGGCATGAAGCCCTGAACCCTAACCTGAGATGTTAGTTATTAGGCTTCATGTGCTCTCTCTCTCTCTTCCCTGGTTTCATTCCATGGCTACTTTGCTGATCTCCTGCAGTGAGTGTGGATTTGTTATGGTAATTGGACTGGATTTAGGTGTCCCCATGTCCTGGAGTTTCCTCTGCTGCAGTCCAGTATGTCTCTCTCTCACCATCCCCCCTCTTTCTGTAAGGATGTTTTCATGGAGGGAAATGACCGTTCCTGTCCTGCCGACTCTGGGACTCTCCCGGCCACTTTCAGGAACCCCTCAAGCAAGGAGTTTGTGCTCCCCCTTCCGGAACTGCGCTACCTCAGTCTGGCCAACAACAAGGTGAGTCAGCCCGTGTGGCTACAGGCTGGAGCTGTCTGGAGCAGTTGGGGGCAGGGGAGCCATTTTGCTTCCAGGTGTGAAACATACTCCTTGGTAGGCTTTCAGGGTAGAACTGGGAATATCTGCACTACAGAGACTTGCCTTGGCCAGCTGTGTTCTGTGCCATGGGGTTGTAAGAAACAGAATCCTCTGTCCCCTTGTTCTGTCCAAGACATTTGCTGTCCCCTTTGTGACTCCACTTCTGTCCTGGGGGCAGGCTCTAGGGTGGAGGCTGTAGAAGGCACTGGAAGGCAGAGGTAGGGCCTAGGGCCATTGCAGAGGGAGCTGGAGGCACCATGCCTGCCTCTGGGTGTGCTAGAGCAGCACAGGTGGGAGTGGTAGGTAATTGCTGCACCTTTGAAATCAGTGGAGCCCAGCGCCAGCCCTCGACTGCTTGTGGCTGCAGAAGGCCGGGCATGTAGCCCGCCCCTGCTCTGCCTCCTCTGAAGCATCTGGCACTGCTGGTGGTCTTTGTGCTGAGGGAGTGGGATGAGGTTGTGGCAGTACCTGGGTGGTTCCTTCCCCCTCTTCCATTCATCCCCACGCACAGTCAGCTGCAGTGCCAGCCCCCCACAGTGCTAGGGAAGGCAGAATGATCCAGTCTGCCCCAGCTGCTGCCTCAGCACTGGATCATCCAGGTCAGACTGCAGTGTGGCTGATGCTCGCAGGGAATCTGCCCAGGAGGGCCAGATGTTCTCCTGGAATTCGTCTTGCTGTGAATGATGACTGCAGATACACCCTCCTCTTTGCTATGGAGGTGTGGCTCATTGAGACTATGTTTCCCAGCATGCATTGTTCCACGCTGTTCTGAGCTGCCAGACTGCACCTCCTTGCTAGGGATGAGGGTGGCTGCTGCCCAGCCCTGCCAGCCATGTTCACTTGGGAAGAATACTGGCTGTGCAGTGCACCAGCTTTGCCTCTCCAAGATCAGACTGGCCTTCCATGGTGCTTTTCACCCTAGACCTCCAAGCACTTTACAAAGGAGATCAGAAGCATCATCCCTGTTTTGCAGGTGGGGAAACTGGGGCGCGGAGCTGTGACACGACTTTCCTGAGGTCACCCAGAGACCAGTGGCAGCGCTGGGCCTAGAGCCCTGGGTCTCCTCAGTCCCAGTGCAGTGCTTTAACCACTAGACAGCACAGTCCTCTCTGTCCCCTAAGCGCTCCCTCAGGGATTCAGCCCATGATGGCATGAACATATGAATCAAAGAGAGCGGCGCTAGTTGGCAATGCTGTGGTGTTGTCTTTCATCTTGCAGATCAAAAATGAGGAGGACCTCCTGGCCGTGGCTCTCTTTCCCTCTCTGCTGGAGCTGACGTTCCACAGCAACCCACTCACCACCCTCCGGAGCGGTACAGTACCAGCCTGACCCCCAGGGTCCTGGCCCTGGGAAAGACGGGAAACTAGCAGGGCCTGCTCTTGCTCCCCTGGAGGCAGTAACAGAATTCCCCTTGAGGGGCAGGATCGAGCCAGGCTCCGTCCTTACTTCTTCCCCTCCCTCCCAGAGCTGGAATGCCACAAATCAGCTGATTGCAACTGTTCACGCTCTGGGAGGGAGGGGGAGAAGCGGGGACAGAGCGCGAATCAGCGGCTTTACGGTGCTCTGAAAGTGCTGGGAGGGTGGGGGAGGAGTAGGAAGTGCCCTGGTGCGCGAGAGGCATGGGGGAAGGGGGCACAAAGGGGATGCGTAGGCTGCAACTGGAACCCCAGTGTGTTACGGGCCGCAGTTTGGAACCCTATGGGCTGCAGGTTGCCCACCACTGGCAGTCCCCTTTATTTGGCTCTGGTGAGGCCACATCTGGAGTATTGTGTCCAGGAGCAGTCTGAGGCCGGCTGCGGCAGCTGGCGCCCCAGGCGGAAAGCGCGATCGGCGCCCCTGCCTGCAGGGCCGTAAATGGACTGACATCACCGGCGGGCGCCCTGGGTGCCCCCATGACGTCATCATCGGGCGCCCTGGGCGGCGGCGCCGTAGGCGGCGGCCAAGTCCGCCTATAGCCACGGGCCGCTCCTGATTGTGTCCAGTTCTGGGCCCCCCACTATAGAAAGGATGTGAACGCATTGGAGAGGGTCCAGCGGAGGGCGACCAAAATGATTAGGGGGCTGGAGCGCATGACCTATGAGGAGAGGCTGAGGGATTTGGGTTTGTTTAGTCTGCAGAAGAGAAGAGTGAGGGGGGATTTGACAGCAGCCTTCAACTTCCTGAAGGGAGGTTCCAAAGAGGATGGAGAGAGGCTGTTCTCAGTAGTGACGGAAGACAGAACAAGGAGCAATGGTCTCAAGTTGCAGTGGGGGAGGTCGAGGTTGATATTAGGAAAAACTATTTCACTAGGCGGGTGGTGAAGGACTGGAATGGGTTCCCTAGGGAGGTGGTGGAATCTCCATCCCTAGAGGTTTTTAAGTCTCGGCGTGACAAAGCCCTGGCTGGGTTGATTTAGTTGGGATTGGTCCTGCTTTGGGCAGGGGGCTGGACTTGATGACCTCCTGAGGTCTCTTCCAGCCCATGGTTCTATGATTCTATGCGGCCTACTGAGAGCAAGGAGGGCCACTCATGCAGCCCACTCACTAGTTTTGGTTGCCCATTGCTGGTCCAGCCCCTGCTAACCCAGAGGGCCTTGCTGTGTTGCTGAGCACAACTTGTGCTCTAGAGGAGAGGTTGCTTTCTGCTGGCAGAGCGCCCGGACAGATCCAGCTGGTTTGAACACAATATCCTTGTTTGGCAGGCGATCCACCTTTGCTAACCAGTTTCCTTCAGCACAGACTGGGGATTAAGCTAATTAGAAGAAAGATTTCAAAGCTGGAGAAACCACACCTCCTCATTCCAGTCAAGGCGAATCGGCAGGTAGGAATGGGTCAGCCTGTAAACACAGTCTTGCTCCTGATGAAGTCAGAGGTCAAGCTCTCTTTGAAGAGCTCACTAGCACCTGGCTGCCCCGGCACGTCTATTCGCTGTACAATGTGCAGGGAGCAAGCCGCTCATGCTAGTCCTGCTAGCCATTCAAAGGACACGCATGCTAAGAGTGCTCCAGCCTTGAGAAGATCTGAGACTCACATCAGCTGTGGGCACGGGCACTGCCTTGTATTTTTCCTCTTGGGTGCTACTCCATCCCAGCTCTCCCCTGAGATCCTACCCCTGCTCCGCCCCCTACCCCAAGGCCTGCCCGCTGCTCCCTCCTATCTGCCTCCTCTCCAGAGTGCCTCCCACCTGCCAAACAGCTGGTCAGGGGCTGGCCTCATGCGGATTCCCAGTGTCTGGTGGGTGCTGAGCTCCCCCTGTTTTTGTTTCGGTGAGTGCCTGAGCCCTAAAGTGCACAGAGTCTGCGCTGGTCTTTGTGGATGGGGCTAAGCTGTAGTATAACCATCTTAACAAGGGAGCAAGGGGCAGAGGAAGGCTACTAGGATGATCGGAGGATTGGAAAACCCACCTTTTGAGAGGGGACTCCAAGGGCTTGGCTTGCGTAGCTGAACCAAATGAAGGCTGAGGGGAGACAGGGTCACTCTCTATAAATACATCAGAGGGATACATTTCAGGGAGGAGGAGAAGTTACTTAAGCACCAGTGTGGACCCCAGAACAAATGGCTATAAACTGGCCATCAACAAATGTAAGTTTGAAGTTAGGTAGAGTTGCCAGATGGTCTCCCAAAAAAATACCAGTCGAGAGGAAGGAAGGGAAAAAAAAAAAAAAAAAAAAGGAACGCGGGATAATAAGCCCCCCATTCTGGGGCGCCTAGAGCGTCAATCGCAACCCTGCCTCCCAACTGGGACTCACAGGCTGGGAGGCAGGGCCACGATCGGCGCTGGGAGCCTGTGATTGCGCAGAAGCCTTGCGGGGGTGGGGGGAGTGGCTGGGACAAGCCCTGATTGTCCTGGGGATGGGGTCACGGCAGGCCCTCCGCAGGCCGGCCCTTTTTGCCCACCCCTGTCCCAAAGTCAGTGAGTCTGTGACTCTGGGAGATTTTGTAAGCAGGGCAAGGTATTTTTTTAAGGTCTCTTGCGGGCCCCCACCTTCTGCACTCGGAGTGCCAGAGTGGGGAACAGCCCTGATGGGCTCTGTGGCCTGCAATGTGCAGGTCAGACTTGATCATGAGTGATCCCTTCTGGCCCAAGTCTAGGAGTCACACGCTGATGCTGACCGGGGCTGTCTGCATTCAGGCCCTGCCTACACAGTTTATTTAGTAGTGCCACTGCCCCTTCCCAAATGGGTCAGAAGTCCTATAGCACCCTCAGTATCTGTCAGGGCTCAGAGAGCTGGGGAGATTCACCCTTTACTTCTCTTCCAGGTAACATCACATGTCCCAAAGGTTCCAAAGCAGCCTCTGATGCTAGAAGCTCCTCTGGAGTCCTTCTTTTGGAAACTCTGGTCAGATACAGAGGGAGGTAAACCTGAGGAGTCCGAGGAAGAGTCGTACATGTTTAGCCCGTCAGACCCTCTTCCGCCGATCAGACCTTCCTCAGCTCAGCAGCACCAGGAGCCTTCTGATGACGCCAAAATGCTAGGGAGCTGGAGGGAGGTGCTGGAGAAAGAGAGCTGCGATCCCAAGCTTGCTCCTGACAGCTCTGGAGATGACATGGGATTGTTCTTCCTGACTCAGGTGCGTGAGCATGTACCGTGTGTCTGCCTAGTGTTAAGCAGCCTCACTTGTGAATTCGTGAGCGAGGTATGTAGCATGCGAGAGCCAAGGCTAGTCTGGAATCACTCAGATGGTGCAAATGACGCTGTGTGTTCCCAGAGAAGAAAGCACAGCATGCATCGAATTGGAGGGTGTCACGGCACAATTCTCCACTGACAAGCCAGCAGGAACAAGTACAGCCGCTTTCCATTATGGTTACACGATGGCTTCCTGGGGATGGTAGGGAAGTATAAAGTCTGTCTATAAGCTTTACACTGTCTTCTACCCTCCTGCTCGTGACTGTATTTATAAATATAAAGGTAACGAGGCTGCAGGTGGACTAGATGGTGGGGCGCTTGGTGACGGACTGGAGAACCGTGCGCCTGTAGTTACCAGTTCACATCCAGCCCAGGTCATCGGAACCCATTACGTCTGATGGCTCTTTGCTGATATGCGTGAAGGAAGTTGCTTGTTGCTTTTTCTGTTCCCACTGGGAAAGTGACAGTATAAACCGTTAATTGGTGTCCTTATTAGAGGTCTCAGCAGAGAGCATGTCTGAGGGGAAGGTGTGTGTGGAGACTCCCTCGAGGCATTGTCCCAGAGCTGGACGGAGGTGCGCCAGCTGAGCCGCCTGGTGAAGCTGTTACTGTTCGTTATTTGGATTGCAGTGACACCAGCAGGCCGCAGTTGAGCTGGGTGCTGCATACACGGGTACAAAACTCTCCGCACCCAGGGCTTCCAGTCTCAGGAGGTCACTTCCTAATTTGCTCCCGGCCTAGGGCTGGACTTCAGCCAGCAGCGCAGTCAGGCTGGTACCACTCATGGGACCAAGTCCCTTTCAGAAGTTCTGGGGGCAGCTTTCCAGACATCCTTTCCCTGCCCCTCGAATTGCCTGTGTGAGTAAACATGGTTACAGCTCCGTGCGCTGATAGGGAACGTGGGCTAGTGATGAGAGCAGGGTGCCAAGCACCAGCACAGCTAACTTCTGTTCCCAGCAGTGCTAGTGACTTGCTGCGTGACAATGAGCAAACTCCCTATTGCTCTGCGAAGGATTTTTCGGATCTGGAATGCCCCCGGCTGGAAACAGTCACACAGACAGGCTGAGATGAGCCCCTGTATCTCTACTACCTGCTGTGTAACCTTAGGATTGGACAGTGCTAAGAACACCTAAGCCCGTCCTAGTCTTAAGGATTGGAATCTCACTTCATCCACAAATTCAATTCACATGCTAATGGACTCAATCGCGATATGGGCTGGCTAGGACACTACCTACTTCATAACCACTGAAGGTGCTAACAGCTCTGTGAGTGGTATCCTTCCTGTCTTAGCATCTGTCTATCTACTTTGATCTGCTTAGGTTTAAGTACCCATTCTCCAGATACTTAATGGTGCTCTGTCTCACACCCCCCTTCCTTTTTTTTTTCTTTTTCTCCCCCCTCTCCTTCCCCTCTCCTATTTATTTCGAGTTTTCATATCCCCTACTCATAACTCCGGTCATCTGCAGAAGTGGGCTGTGCCCACGAAAGCTCACGATACCATCTACATGTTTTGTTAGTCTATAAAGTGCTACCAGACCATTTGTTGGTTTTTTTCTGTAACAGACTAACTCGGCTACCCCCTGAAGCTCCTGAAAAATCCTAGTGAGGCTGGGATAAAACAGGCTTCTCCAGGAGTGTTGCAAGTAAATTAACACTTGAGGAGTGTTATGGTATTCGATACTATACTTACTAAATAGTATTATTTTTACAGTGCACTCAATTAGGAAACCTAGATGCCTCAAATTTGGATGTGTAGAGGCAATTTCTGCCTCACTAAATCCCATGTAACCCCAGAGGGGCTATGGAGTTATAGTTGACATAGTCAAAAGTAGAATTCAACTCTGGGAGGTCTGTATCAGATCTGGAGTTTGGGTGGAGTAAGTGGTTTGGGGGTTTTGTTGGTGACTTGCTTTGCAATGAAAAGTGCCCGTTGTAAATCCGTTCCCCTGGATGTCTAAAGCTGGACGATGCAGACGACATACCCAGCTCTGTGTGGAGACACGAACTGCAGGACAGACAAGGGAAAAGGAAGAACAAGCCCAAGTCACCAGACAGCTGCACGTATATTCCAGCAAAATATAAAGGTTATGAAGAATTGCTCCATGTGAAAACTGACCCAGATTTCACTGAGCCAGTGGGTAAGTCAGGAAAGCTGATTTCTTTTGCTCAGAAGTGCTTGTTCGAAGGTCAGACGAGCGGATCGTAATGGTCTCTGCTGACCTTAAAACCCATGAATCTGCCTTGGAACTTTAGGCTAGCATGTGTCACTGGGAATGGGAACAGTCAGTGGAAAGAACCATGTTCCTAATGGGTCTCTTCTTGCCCCTGAGCTACATGGGTCTTAAACTGGTGCCTTTGGAGGTTTCTGCCATGAGGGTAACGTTCACCCCGGGCAGGGGGCCAGTAGTTGGCCTTTGTGTCACTGAAGGCCCTCCTCAGCCCAAAGAGGTGGGCCTGATGCAGAGCTGTACCCGGATCGTCTTTTGGCCTGGAATCTCGCCTGCATATTTTGGCTCTGAAAGGCCATTTCCTTTGGCAAATTCTGTACAATTCACTCTGGCAGCTTCTGAGCCCCCCAAGTATGAACAAGTCAGCTGCTAGTGCTAGTGGGCTGGAGGGTCCAGCCCTTTCTAATGGCAGTCTGAGCTGCTGGCCGTGTGCAGCCACTGAAGAACCCAAGAACCTTTTGCAAGCAGAAGGGCATGAGCTAAATCCTGGCTAAATTCCAGCTCCCCAGGCTCCCCTGCACTTTCTGCCGGCTATGACAGTCTGCATTTCCCAGGGAAAGTTCTGTTCTCCCTCAGGCTGGGGTGGCCAATTCTTATCCATTAAGCAGGATGGGCAGGGAGGGTGTCCTGAGCCTCTGTTTGTCAGAAGCTGGGAATGGGCGACAGGGGAGGGATCACTTGACAATTCCCTGTTCTGTTCATTCCCTCTGGGGCACCTGGCACTGGGCACAGTTGGAAGCCAGGACACTGAGCTACATGGACCTTTGGTCTGACCCAGTGTGGCCATCCTTATGTTGAGTGAAGTATGTTTTCCCTTCATTGCCAAGTGCACACTGAAGTGGGTGTGACATGTCCGAGCTGAAGCCCTTGCCTCAGTTTCCTCATTATGTGCAGAAGAAATTGTATTCTCAGCCCCAGCAGGTCCCCAGTGGCTGCTTTGACCCCCCTGCTGCACTTCAGGTTAATTCTGAGTAGTTACAGAGTGATTGGAGCAATCCTGTTTTCTCGTGCAGCAGCCAGAGCTGAGAATCCGCTTGCCCTTGGGAGCGTTACCCTTGTGAAAAATCATAATCCACCCAGTGTCCTATACTGATGTATAGTGTGGATTTTAAATAGGGCCGAGTCCTACTGTGACGGCGTGTCGGGGACCCTGCACCCCCCATTCGCAGCCAGATGAGACTCTCAGCCGGCAGGTAGAGCAGAAGCCGGCAGGTAGAGCAGAAGTTCACAGAGACACAGCGTAGCTTAGGATCGATGTTAGACCAGGAGGCCGGGTAGGCAGCCTTATTCCTCTTGGGGGGGAAGGCTCATGGGCCCTGAACCCCCCTTTCCTGCTCCCAGTCTACCCTCCTCATCCTACCCAGCCGAGACTGCCTCACCCCCACAGCCACTGCTCACTCGCCCCAGGCAGCCCCGCCTCCTCCACTGTCCTCCTTCCAGGCCCAAGGTGCTGTGTGCTGTCCCCTGGGCCTCAGGATGTGAGAGACGGCACATACTTCCCCAGTGAGTCACACCCAGCCTCCCCCTCCTCATGCAGCTAGTGCTGCAGGGCCTGGGGAAACTGAGGCACACACACAGCATCACTACAGAGCAGCATAGGACAGTAGGATCACGTATAACCCCATAAGACAAATGGTGAATGCAATGCCAGAGCGAACATAGGATTACAAAAGTAGACAGCACCCCCACTGTGTCACACCTACTCAGAAGGACGCTTCGTGCTGAGCGAGGTGTGTATAGTCCTGCAATGTCTCGGGTACTTGGTTTGAAGACCCATTGGTTAATCACAGTGGGAGGCTTTGGCATGAAAGCAGCCAGATGGTTGCTCATCCGATTCATGTGGGAGAGATCTCTGAAGAGGTCTGGAAGTGCTAAGCCACGCAGGAGGTTTCATCAGGCCTCCTTCCCTCTTTCCTTTGCTCCCAGGCATGCAGCAAAACGTCCAGGCTCTGAGGCGTGCTCTGAAACAGCCCCTTGTGTATCGGGACTCCAAGGCAAGACTGGACAGTGTGCAGAAGCCGTATGTGCCCAGAAAAAAGAAGGTAGAACAATTGGGTTTGCTCCCCATCGGTATCTGGAAGTGGGTCCAAGCCAAAACTTTGGCTCCAACCCCTGCCAAACCTAGACGTTTGGCTCAGAACTTGATAATGGACTCAAATCAAAACCAGAGATCCGAATGTCCCCCGGTCAGATCCGGATTAGAATTTTGTATCACTGCTCCATCTCTTATTAAATCCTTAACCTGTTGTCATGTCCGGCTCCAAAGTTTTGGCCCAATGCTCTTGGATACCATCTCGTCTAAGTGTTGTGTGGTCTGACAAGTGCAACCAACTTCCCTCAGGCCTTCATGAACAGTTTCTGTTCCAGGCCCCAGCCTATTGCTCCTCCTTGCCTTTCGTTCCGTTGGGTGTGTTCGCTCTCCACCCTGGGTCATGGCATGTTCCAGCCCCAACCTCACCGTTGCCACGCTTAGTTGTGGTGTGTGGCATGCAGTCTGAATGAGAACTGCTGGGCATGGGCTAGGACAGCTCACTCCTGGTACCTGGGCACCAGCACCCAGAACGGTTGGCAGCCGTTGGTCTGTGGTTGAGTGAGGAACTGTCCATCGCCAGTGTTGACTGTTGCCCACCAGGACAGGTAGATGCTATGGAGTAAACTTTTACCTTGCCCTAGTATTAAGTAAGAGCCACGCTGCTCTGAATTGCACTGGGCAATTCCAGTACGAAGGGCAGCTGGAAACCATGGGCATTATGTAGATGCCGGTATCACTAAGATGGGCCCACCTGAGACATGTCGGTGACCAGCGTTGCCTCGTGCATGGCTAGGCCACGTTTCCAGTGAAATCGCAGCTTGCCTGACAGGGTAGCAGGATAGTGGAAAGTGAGTAGGGACGTGGACTCTCATACCTGCTCATCCTGGTCTGCTTTCCTTGTAGCTGGGGAAGCCACCTGGCCCTCCATCTCGAAAGACTAAAGTTGAGGTGCTGGAAGACGTCCTCCTAGCCATGAGAGGCAACATGAACATCACTGAAGTTTCACTAGGTATTTTCTCTCTGCATTTCTGAGTACAGTTCCCTGCATGCCAAGACTGATAGGACAGACCTGCACAGAGTTTGGAAACATCTGCATGGTGACGTATTTGAGATGAAATTTGTGTGACGAAGGGTAATGGATTTGGAAGTTAAGTTACCTACGTTCCACCTCTGATTTTCTGACAGTGACTTACAGGTCACCTTGGAAATGTGACAGCTCTATGAGTCAGTTTCCCCATTCCGCTGGGCCATGCAGAATAGCCTGTAGATGCTGACAGCATGTTACAGACTCAGACCCGCTACAGCCAGGGTGCGCACAGTCCTCCTTGCTGTCTTGGAGGCTTGGGAACTAGGAACTCATCGTGAATTGGGCTCTGTCGTCATCTTTTCCTCAAACTAAATGGGAAAATGGCTTCCCAACGTGGAAAAGTGACCAGCGAGTAACTGCTGGGCCAACAGAGCACCTCACTCACCTTGGAGGTGAACCAGAACACCAACAGGGCAGAGGCACATGTGCTAAAATCGCCTTTCTAACATCCAGCGTTTCAGGTTTCATAACAGAATAATACGTAGAACAGGGGCCACCAAGGCCTGTAATTATCTGTCACCCCCACTGGCGCTGCAGTCACACCAGGTGCCAGACGAGGAAAACAGGCAGAGGTCAGTGACTTGTCCAAGGCCACACGAGTTGGGATTTGAACTCAGGAAGGCCGGGACCCAATCCAATACCCAGGCCATTTAAATCTCTCTCGCTCCAGAGCAGACCCTTCCAGCCAAAACTCCACTTTGTGCTGCCAACGCATCCGACTCTAACACGGGAAGACATGCTCCCATGTGGACGTAGTTTCGTACATTAGACTAGGTAGCTGAGTGATGTCCAGCTATCTATGGACTAAACCAGTTGTACTATGTGGGCCTGATCCTTACGGGGCTTGTTATAGTAAGAGTGGCGGCTGAGTTCAGAGCCTAGGACCAGACTCAACCCGAGGTGGGAGGAAAGCAGTAAAGATCCAAGTTGCAGACTTTAAAACACTACTTCCAGGGGGAGCATAGTGAGCTCATGATTCTGCTCTTCCCTAGTGTCTGTTTTGCGCCAGAAGCGATCCAACCGGAAGGCGTACCAGGAGGCGCTTGGGCTGATGAAGGAATTCCACAAGCAGTACAAGGCTGCTTTGGCAACTTCCAGCAAGGGGATCTGCAAGGAGAGTGTGGCTATCCCGGAGCTGGGTCAAAGCTTCCCTCAGGAACCTTTTGTGGAACTCAAGGAAAGTAAACAAGTCTCGCTGCCTGAGGACACAAAGGGGAACCTGAGCCTCCTGCTTTACCCGCCCGAGACAAGCTCATCTCACAGGAGGAGCGTAGTGACGTTTGCTTTATAAACCCGGCTGTGCAGAACAGGCACTTCCCAGCGTTTGCTTTCTAGAGATATTTTTGGAGCTAGTTTTATAATGAGCTTAGTGCACACTTGGTAGTGAGGGTTGAACATGCAGCAGTCACGTTTGTGTGCAACATGCCCTCTGCAGGAGCTAGTAAAATTGTGCTCACTTGAGTCCACAGTGTGACAGCTGCAGTCAGTAAAATAAACACACAGCTTGCAAAACAGAGGGTCAGTTACTGCCCGGCTGCTGCCAGGCCTTTGCTGCCCTCACATGGTTGTTCTGAAATAAGCAATCCAGCTGGCTAACACTTGCAGGTGTGCAGGCATCTGTCATGCTGCAAGGATTGACCGGGGTAAGTGTAGCACAAACCCTTTAATCACACAGGGCGCCTGAGCCCTGGATGTAGGCCTGTGACTGCTCAGTGTGGACAGTATGGGGGAGAGGTGCCCTTTATAAAATGGTGAAACGAGGGGGGAGGGCAGAAAACGGAGCTGGTTTTACACGTTGCCATCCAATCTTCAGCTCATCTTACCAGAGTGTTAATTAACTATGCCTGGACAAGGCGTTCTCTACCCATGCTCCCCATACCGTAGAATACCCAGGCCCCCTGGATTCTGAACCTAGTACTTGTATTTCTAACAGAGACTAAGCAAGGCGAGGATTCCTCCTCACGTACCTGAATCACTCAGAGCCACAAATAGCTAAGAACTCAAGACTAAAATACTAAACCACATTTTTTAGAGCAAAGTATTATACAGCAGAGCATGCATTTTGGCATATTTCATGGGTCATAGCTGTAGCATAACCCACCAATCATGCACCCACTATTGGTCGTGTGTCACAGAGGTGGGTTTCCCAGAGCAGCTAGGGGGTCTGTGTTTGTGGAAGGTGTGACGCTAATACACTTCCTTTCTAAGGCCAGTGCAGTCTCAGCAGACTCCTAGAAGCTCATCTATAATCCAGCTTTTAAAATAGCAGCTAACCCTTTGCTGCTAACGTGCAAGTGCTGCTGAGGTCACCTGGCTTGGAGGACAGCAGTAGCCCAAAGTAACCTGAAACAGTTCTACACGGCTCAGAATGGAGTTACGAAAACAGGGCATGGGCTTCATTAACACCACCCATTGTATTTACAATTAAAGGCCCACCCCTCCAGAGGTGCAGTGGCAGGGCCAAGGAGCACCCATGTCAATCTTGGAGTTTCAACCATTGCTTTAGTGGCTGAGTTGTTGTTAGTCAGTTGCTCTAGTCCAGGAGCAGGAAACATTTTTTGGGTCGGGGCCACTGACCACAGAAAAATTAATTGGGGGCCACACAAGTGAGAAGCAAAAAAAACCCCCTCACTGACATGGCCCTCAAGCAAGGAGGGAAAAAACCCCTCAAGTAGGTGGCGCCTCAGCTGAGAAGTAGGAAAAAAATAGACACTTCACGCATGCAGCTCTGGGTGTGAGGGGTCCCCTAATGCTTTGGCCCCGTAAGGGGGTAGCATGTGCTGAGGCTCAGGACTTCCCCAGCCCTGGGAATCACCCCACCCTTCCCCCCCAGGGCTGGATTAATTCTTCTGGGTGCCTGGGGCTAGTAGCAGCCCAGAAGGGTAGTAATACTGCAACCTCCCTCCTCCCCCACAAGTCCTTATTGGGTCAGGACCCCCTCCCATTACAACACTGAGAAACTTCAGCTTTGAGCAGCTGAAATGAAATTTACAATTTTTAAAACCCAATGACTCTGAAATTGACCAAACTGGACCATGAATTTAGCAGGGCCCCAGTGATAATGCTCAATATGTGCAGCCTGGGAAGAGTGTAAACCCCATGGAAGGGGAAGATGCTATTTCTGCTTGACCAGCTGAGATGGCAAGGCTGCAGCCAGGGCTGGCAGCCCCATTTTAAAGGGGCCATTGCAAATGGATCTGAGGCATGGGTGTGAGAGACTGAAAGCACAATGGGCTGTCTCTACACTGGCACGATCTTGCGCAAAAGCGGCTGCTCTTGCGCAAAAACTTGCTGTCTACACTGGCTGCATGTTCTTGCGCAAGTAAACTGACATGCTAATGTATGAAATCAGGGCTTCTTGCACCAGAACTCTGACGCGCCCACTCAGGAATAAACCCTTTTGCGCAACTGTTCTTGCGCAAGAGGCCAGTGTAGACAGGCAACATGAATTTCTTGTGCAAGAAAACCCTATGGTTAAAATGGCCATCAGAGCTTTCTTGCGCAAGAGTGTGTCTACATTGGCATGGATGCTCTTGTGCAAAAGCACATCTCTTGTGCAAAAGCACATGCCGGTGTAGACGCTCTCTTCTGGAAGAGTTTTTGCAGAAGAACTCTTCCGCAAGAGTTTTTGTGTGAGAACGCACCAGTGTAGACGTAGCCAGTGTGTTTGCATTAGCAGAAAGGAGGGGACTTCAGAGAAGACAGCAGCTAAGGGCTCTTTCCATCTAGCACAGAGAAGCATCACATGTAGCATGCCCCCCCTTCAGCCTGTGAGAGTGCGCGTGTCTGAGACACTTTAGTAACAAATTACAGGACTCAAGCCAGGGGTAACTGGGTGAAAATCTGTAGCCTGTGTTAAGCAGGAGACCAGCCCAGACAATCCAAGGATCTGTTCTGACCTTGGACTCTATAAATCTACACACCTTAGGCTAAGTGTTGCAAGAGCAACTCCAAACCCCTCCTGCCCATCTCATTTGTGCAGCCAGGGTTTGCTCCTGTACAGGACTAATGCTGAGCCATAGGAGCTTGGCCAAGCCTGGCTTCTGGTCTCTTTTCACCACTGTGAAGTTCTCCTTGACTGCACAGCAACAGTTCTGGTTCTCGTGTATATTGCCATTGGAGAATGTACCTGAGTCCTGTCTCTGCTCCCACTGACTGTAATGGGAGCAGCGTAAGACTGGAAAACGCAGACCCTGTGGTATGTGGAAGGTTAGTCTACGGTGTCTTTCAGTGGTTCAGCTCTTCACACGGGGGAAGGGGGCTTAACATACGCAGGTAAAACTCTTTGCTGTTTGGACTTATGACACTCAATCTGCCCAATTCTTGCCCCTTCCCCCTCAGTGCTCCCATTGGCCACTTACCAACCTCAGGCCGAGCATTTCCTTGTGCACTGGTTACTTTGGTATATGAAGTTGTTACAGCAAATGAAGTTTCAGCAGCTGCTTTCTTGCATACCGTTCACTAGCAAACTTATTTAAGCAGGGGCTGAGACAGGTTAGATCAGACACAGGGACAGGCTTGCTAGTGTTCATGTATAGCAACTTCAGAAAAAAACAGGCAATTCACTACAAGAACTTTGTTTTATTCTATTTCACTTGTGCCTTTGTCCTGGAATTAGAGCCCTCTTCTTTGTTGTTAAAATGTACAAGATGTATGATTGACACAATTGTAGTCTGGGGATTTTTCACTCCACTTGAAATAACAGAAGCCACAGTATGATAGAACCATATCCCCACATGTTATTTTACCCACACATTATACACATGCAAGTAAATAAGCTTTCAGTACACTCTGGTGTGATTTATAATGTTCTGATGAAGCCACAGTGGTTCAGCCGAGACCCTAGATGACCTTTTGTCTTTTACGGTACTGGTTTTTGAGTAGCAAGTTGAGGATACACCAAAGCACAATAATTTAAAGCATATTGGAAAAAATGTAACAACATCTATATTTGTTTTAAACAGTTAAGACAGTAAACACCAGGTAACCAGGCATACGCATGATCCCATCACTTAAAAGTTTTTTCTTTGCATAGTGAATCGCTAATTCGATATGTTTGATGCACTGCCGTGTTTTAAAAACACAGGGGAAAAAAGTTTGCATCAAACTCAAATACAACATGAAGAGAAATTGTTCCAGATTCTGAGCTGGAGTTCAATCAATGGACATGGCACAGTAACGATCTCAGACAGAGCAGTGACTTTCTGGACCTTCATGTCCACATGCAAAAGTTGAACAAGGAATGGTCTTTAGTTTTCAGCTCTAATAGGAAAGGATGGGCTCTGATGAAGTATTTCCCCACTGTACAGGACTAGCTCCTTATCAACCTTGCACTTGAAAACTATGAGCTGGCAAAGAGGTCCTGGAAGTCCAGCAGAGGGGCTAGCTCCTTGATACATGGCTAAAGGCCTGGTTTTATAATCAATTATAGTCTTTAAGGCTTCTATCTCCCTTTTCTTTCATTGACAAAATATAAAGAAGCACTTGTTTAAGTGGTACTTCAAGACTAATCCATACTGCACGTACAATACCACCTGAAGAAAAAATACTGACAATATAGGACAGTGTTATACAATCATCTTGTGCACAATCCATTCTTTTGGCACTTTTCCTTCATTTGTTTCCTGATGTTTGTCATCACTGGCCCCCCAAAAGAATCTTAATACACCCTTTTTCCATGTAAAAAAATCTACATAGAGTCAGAGTTGGTTTAGAGTCCTGTGGCATCTTTGGCAGATTCAGTCATTCACCTACTAAATGAAACACCTAACCCCAGCCCTTCTGGTCACAGGGAAGTGCAACAAGCAGCGCAATTACTTAACCAGCAACAGGGCCCCCACAGCTGAGCCCCATTTTATCTTACAGTTGGCAGTAAAAGTGAGACTTGAACCTTGGAAGAATTTGTACCTGTCTTCACCTTCATGCAAACAGCAGGGATTAGGTTCCATTCCTTAGAGAATGTTATATCAGAGGAGTAGGATGCAAAATCATTGCCAAAATAGAGATTTTTTTTTAAATATTTTTTTTTGTTTTAGTGCCTCCATAAGTGTGAAGGTCTTCGACTCCATCCATAGTTCTAGTGTCTCCACCAGCGCTGTGTTACTGCTACTTCTCACATGGCATTAGTAGCTACAAAGGAAGTGTCACTTTGACCTCTGAATGCCTGAGAAGCTGGGAACTTCTGCTGTTTGAAGTGCAAGTTGTATACAGCACCCTATTTTTTACCCAAGCATTTCTAGTAAATAATAAAAGCACTGCTCATGGTAAAGTAGTAAAACATTCCAACAGATCTCATCTACCAATCAGCTCTTGAGTCTCCAGCCTCCCAAGCCAAATGCACACAGAAATGCACAGAGACAAATTAGGTGTCTGATCCAAAGCTCAGTAGGTTAATGGAAAGATTTCCACTGACGTCAATGGACTCTGGACCAGGTCATAGGGGCTCGATCCTGCTCTTGCTCACTTCAAAGGGAGTAGGATTGTGCCTATTCTAGCAAAGTGGAAACGCTGTGTGATCTTTAAGCAACCAGACAGAGAATAAAATTATAAACTGTAGTTTTCTTTAAGAAAGGCTAAAATTAACGGGTAAATCCTTTAGACAATATTTTGTGGACAAGTACCCCTTTGAAAAACGAAAACCAACCCTGCCACACTATTTAAAAATACTACTGCATACAAGCAGTAATGTTTCATTAAAAAAAAGTGACAGATTTTTAGGATCCAGTTATTCCACACGAGGATCCCAAAATCAAAGGCCTCATTAAATAAATACTGATGCTATGGATCATACCATATACGGGTTTTTCAATTGTGCCCAGACCTGCACCCACTGAATCAATGAGAGTTTTGCATTAATGTCAATGGGATCAGGGCCTTGGATTAATCATCTAACAGTTTGCAGAGTAGGGCCCTTTGTGAGAAGGGCCCATAGATAACATACGTAACAGACATTCCAGCATGATTCTTTTCTACCCAGCTATGCTGATTTGAGGAACCATCCCAACTGAAGCAATGGCTCCTGCACTTCCATTTGAGACTCAGATTTAAAATAAAAAAGGAAATTAACACACAATAGCCCAAGTGATTAAGGGGTCTTAAAACAGAAACAAAAAGGGGCACTGGCCTAGGGGGGCAGAACTCGAAATCTCATTCTAAGAAAAGATACATTCAGCTTGTGAAACCTACATAATGCGAGTTTCTCAAAAGCTCTTTTGTTTTTAAGAAAACAGCAGCTCAGCCTTAGAACAAGCCAACATGGGCACAATGTTCAGTAACTTTGAATAAGGAAGCCAGTTTCAAGGCATTCACTTGGACAGGGACGAAGGGGTGCCTCGCAAGAGAGATTGGGAAAAAAGTCAATACACTTGACTAGCGTAAAAAGTTTTCACTTGGAACAAAAATAAAGGCAATTCAGGGTAAAAGACTGCTGTTTCATCCTTGCCATACTCTGCTGTTCGCAGGTACTGATGAGACCACATTCAATCCTCAGTTACGGTCACCCATGGAAACCCACTAACTTCAATCAAGTCAAAGACTTGCCAGTTTCCTTCAAACTCACTGCTGGCTTAAGTGAGTGCAATGCAGTTCAAGTCACTGGAGCTCTACCTACTTAAACCAGCTGTGCATTTGACCCAGAGAGGCTGCAAGAATGTAACTGAGGACAGAATTTCCTCTGCAAAGAGGATACAATGATACACAACCCAGGAGCTACAACAGTTAGGCATAACAGTCCAGATCTAAGAGAGTGTAGAACGCCAGCATCAACTTCCTGGCTTCACATATTAGTTTAATAGCCAGTAGTTTTTGTGTGTGTTAATAAGAGATATATATTACGTTATCCTTACTACAAGATTTCTCAAAATGAAAGTGTCGATCTGTTGAAATATAGTATTTAAAATATATAAATTTTATCCATTAAAATATAAGATTTCTTTTTTTTTAAAAAAAATCCAGTTTAAAGCAGTAAAAAACTTCAGGGTCCTTGTAGTTATGTGAATAAGTGACAAGAGGGAGACCAAACCAATTTGTTGCCAGGCAGGCCAGCCACTCACCATCATTTAAGATGGAAGGAGAGAGCAAAAGACATGGTTTGAAAGGTTAATAGATGAACAATTAAAATCCTTTTATGTCAACCTCATTTTGTGTGCTGCATGCCACAGGCCAGAGACGAGGTTAGCCACCTGCTTGGTGTACTGCTGGTGCAGTGTGTGCCAGGCAGCTCTTTAAAACGCCACTGTCACCTGGTATGAGGAAAGCAAGATAGTAATCGGCAGACTCATGTTTCTGAGGGGGAACAAAGTTCCACTGAAAGAACAGAGGATCCATTGTCTGGAAAGTCAGGATTCCAACTGGAGAGTCTGACATTTCTGAGTCCTGTACTGGTGGTAATCCAGAAAATTATTTCACTCGGGGATACAACTGTGAGCACAAAACAGAGGTCCTCTGGGAAGGACGCACACACACACGAACATTTAACTTACCTAACTGGATTGAGCTATACTCCTTGCAATTAGTCCAAGACACCCACTCTAGGGATGGAACATTTTAAAAGCTTAAACAGTTAACCAATGAGGCTCATCGATTAACCTTCACGGTTACTCACAAGCCCCCCCAACCCACACTGCAGCGTAGCAGCTTGCAGGGGAGGTGGCTCCATGGGAGCCGGTGCTTGCAGGGACCCAGCTTAAAAGCTGGCTCCCTGCATGCACCAGCTCCTGCAGAGCTGCCTTACCCCCACGTGTAAATGTGTAACTGCTCGAAAACAGACTGCTTAAAACATCAGAGTTATTTGGGCCAGACTGTGTCATTAAGCTCAACAGTGAAAGCTTTGCCTTGTGGGAATTCTCACTTTGAAAGGGCTTTGTGTGATGGTCACATGTGGGGTAAAGAGCACTTTCTCCCCTGGATAGGGCACTGGACTAGCCGAGAGTCCAGGGCTCTCCACCAGTGACTCTGGGCAAGTTGATCGGCTGAAGTATCAAATACCTGGATGCCACTGATTTTTGAAAACTCTGCTGGGGAGATTTAGGGCAAATTGTTTTAAAAGTGCTGAGAAGCCACAGCTCCCAATGACTTCAGCCGGAATTGGAGGTGCCCAGAATCACCAGCCGCTTTTGAAAACGTTAAGCATCATGCCTCAGTTTACACCTCTATAAAGTGAAGGTAACGGATACTTACTGCTACAAAATGCTTTGAAGCCTCTGAGCAATAGCACAGTAAGGGCTAAGTGTATTACTGGTGCTGCAGTGCACACATTCCCCAGCCTGACAGGGGCTGATTTATGCCACGGGAATGTGGACTACAGAAGGCTCCCCTGCAGCCAATGTTAAATGGATTCAGTTGGGTGGCTCTCTATTACTGATGCTTCTCTTCCTAAATGTCTAAGATGAGTAAAACCGTATTTATTGGCTTAATCTTCATTCCCCTAACCCAACTACTGTCTCAGACTGGAGGAGGGCAGTGGCTAGATGCCACCCAAAGAGAGTGGGTGGGAAGTATTCATGTTACCTTTTGTTTATAGCTACGTTTCTGCAATACCCTCAACATCTATGAACTAGTTGTCAGCAATGCATTTCCTGTAAAATTCTTAATTTGCACGTTTCCCACATTTCATCTGGCCTCTTTAAAATAACCTCTAATCTACTTGGTCTAACGGCTTTCATTTTTTGTGCCCCTGAAGGCATGTAACTGAATCATAGCTACTATTGGTGTATCTATTTGCTCCTTATTTGCTAGGACAAAAAGTATTACTCATTGCCTCATTCTTATGGAGTCCCACTGTTATAAGATTATGACAAACCAGGGAGTTTCCATCACTATGGTATGACTTATGATCCATTCATGGTATCTGGCTACAGCATAAGGAGAAGAGTGAAATGGGCACAGGATTTGGGTGTTGGAAAGAAACAGCCTAGATTGCTGTAAATGTGTTTTCAACCCCTAATTTCTGTCTGACATGAATCAGCAGGCCAGACACTGGATTTACAAGGTCCTTATCATTGGGCTCACGTACTCTAGGTATCCCATTGCCTTAGCACCACCAGCATTTAACTCAGAAATGTCACCGTGTTTAAACACATTTCAAATACACATGGTGAGGATCAACTGTCTTTCTGACTGATGGAGAAAATGGGACAGGAAAATTTTTGTTTTTAACCTGCAAGGACCCTGGCTTCAGCATGAACTGGATCTAAAATGTCTTACCATCAAAAAGAAAAACAAACAAACCCGTGGGTGGAAGTATGACAAGAAAATAGTTCTTCCTATAGAATATTTTCATAAACCTCTTGTCCTCTACAAAAGGCAACATTGTTCATAAGTGCTACTTTGCACCTGTAGTGCTCTTTGACCGCAAGAGATACTGATCTACTCTTCCTTTCCGCCTATCCACTGTCCTATTTTCACTGTCAAAAATTCGCTGCAGCTGTAAGGCCAGCCTCCTGTCTTCCTCCTCCTGCTGCAGCTTCTGTTCCATCTCCCTCACTAGAAAATCATCCGTGGCCAAGCCCATCTCGCCAGCTGTCTGTTTCAGTCTTTTAACCGAACCATTCTGTTCCAAGTGCTTTGTTTTACAGTGCCTTTTTCTTCCCCGTCTCAGTGAAGGGGGCTGTTCACCAAGGACATTTTCAACAGAACTGCAGGTACCATTTTGTACACTGAGCAGTTCACTATTGTTCAGGTACTTAAGCTGCTTTTTCCCTGCTGTCTTGACCGAAACTCCTAGTACACTGTTCCCAGGCAGCGCTGGGTTGACTCCAATTATTCTTCTGGTCATTATTTTTGTCCCAATGCTAAGACAAGATTTGTCCAGATATGAATTTGTTTTTACGTCAGACACATCTGAAACTTGAGTGTTCAGAGAGGTTCCATTTGATCTTGTACCTAGTTCAGAGGAATTGGCATCCATTGTTAAGACCCGTGAACCAGTTTTCTTGTTACCAGTCCTTTCGAGCTGCATTTCACTGACAGAAGGGAAATAATCAAATTCTGTGTTTGGGTGCGCCGCAGTATCAGGTGGAATTTGATCACTTAACATTCGTGGCTGCTCTTTATTAGAGCTAGCAATGTCAGGAACCAGAAAGTCCTCTCCTGTCTCTGAAGCCAGAGATGTAAGGGTAGCTTTAGAGAGAGTCTTTTTAATCTGGCGCTCCTGAAATATTTGCTCCCATTTTTTCAGGATTCTGGGACTAGCTTCATAGGTGGTTGGTTTCTGCAGGCTTCGGTTCAGGTTCCTTGGAGTAGACTTTATAATCAAAGGACTCAAGACTTTGCCATCGGGAAGCCTTTTTGGAGGAGTGCATGGGGAACAGACAATAGGTTTGAAATGATTGAGCTCTTCTGAGATACTGTCATTGCTCTCAGGGCTGATGGACCGCTCTGGCTTGTGCAGGATGGAAAGTGATGAAATGGAGTTGAAAACCAAACGCTTTTCTGCTGTTAAATCTGGGGCAGAGAGGCAGCGATTGTTTTGGGTGGATGACAAAACTCCAACGATGGGAGTCAATGTACTGGTCATAGATGTAACCTGTAAGACAAGTCATCATGTTTAGACAGTTTGATATTACGGTGATCTAAAAAGAAGCCTCAGAATAAGAGTCAAATAGATTAATTTGTAGAATAGTAAATTCTGCAGATCACTTAAACAGTTAACTAAACCAGTAGTTCCTAACCTTTTAGGCATCTGTACCTGTTTATCAGGCCAGGAAGTCTGCTATACCAATCAGTAGCCTCAGCCTCCTTCTTGCTCTCTTGCCCAGTGATTTCCTCATCTCACCATGTTAATAATGACCACCAAGCCAGCCTCCGGGCTAGGCCCTGCATCTTGCCCGCTTTCCATTCAGCTGTGCCCATTCAAGTCTGGAATGAAGACTGAGGTGCTCTAGCGTCTGCAGCAAGTCAGACCGGTGAGAATGCTGGTTGGGGCAGATGAAGTGACCACAGCTGGTTAGAGCATATTAAATGGCCTATACATCAGGGTGCCCCAGTATCCAGCAGAGCCTGGGTCCCAAAGGGACATCAGAGGAATGGAGAGTGGCCAGCTAAAGTGGCGGCAAAAGCTCAAAGCACAGGAACAAATAGAGACTGATAACCACAGAACTAGACTAACTCAAGGAAAACACGAGTGTGAGGAATTCTCCATCATCAGCAATTTTAAAATCAATGTTGGATGTTTTGCTAAGTGATCGGCACTATGACTTTGGGGAAGGGGCAGTCCTATGGTTGTGTTACATCATAGGGGGTCGGGCTAGATCAGTGGTTCCCAACCTTTTTGAGCATACGGACCCCTTTTCAATCTATTAAAATTTTACGGACCCCCCCTCAAACAATATAGCTGTTTCCAAACATTCCCTTACTTGTGAATCATTTGAAATGTAGAATAGTTCATGTTGTCTAAACAAATATAGTAGTATTGAGAGATAGTGTCCACATTGAAATGTAACAACTTGGAGGTGCCATATATTTCTATTGAATAAAATGTTATTGGATCACGCATTCATTTTTGCTAGCAGCCCAACTAAACCCTTCCAGCCCCTCTAATAGCTTTTGAACTGTTAGAGTGGGGTGATGTATTCACGTAACGTGATCGTTTCAAAAAGAAAAAATGGTAAAAAGTGACTGACCCGTTTATAAGCCGACTCCAGAGGACAGTCGCAGCTTGTCAGCTTCGGCATGGGCTGAGGGACCTGCAGACTGCAGGGCACGGAGCTTCTCAGCTCCCACTGGCTCCTGTTCGCAGCCAATGGGAGCGGAGAGGCTCTGTGCCTGCAAGCAAACAAATGTTCCAGTAGAGTACAGCAGAGTCCGCAGCACTTCCCAGGGTCACTTCCCAGCCCAGCAGGGCAAATCGCTGGCATGCTGGGACTTTTTATCCACGTGGAGCGTCTGCAGGCTTGGAGCCTGTCAGCTCCCAGTCCCTGCCTTTCGCAGTTCTGGGTCAAGGGGAGCAGCGGGAAGCGGTGGAGCGCACGTCCCTTGGCCTGCGCTGCTTCCTCAGCTCCCACCCCCTCCGTCCCCTGCCCATCCAAGGACGATACGGTGAGGGGGCTCTTGTGGCCAAAGGCAGCTCCTGCCCTGGCACTCCGCCCTTGGCTGGGCACAAAGCCCTGGGGGAGAAAAAAAAAAAAAGGAAAAGAAAAGTAAGGATCAGGCCCACCGTGGGACTGGGCGGGGGGAGGGGACTGGAGCGTAAACGGCAGCGCAACTGGTGGCGAGAGGATGGATGCCGCAAATGGCGAGCCCGGGGCAAGAATCGCCTGGCGGAAAGTCCCAGTCCCACAGTGGGCCCGATTCTTACTTTTAAACTTTCCGCGGACCCCCTACAGTACCATTGCACACATTGGACCACAGGTTGGGAACCACAGATAATCACAATGGTCCCTTTCTGACCTTGGAATCTGTGACGCTATGACATACTAGCAGCAGGACTGTACTGCAAGGGGTACACTGTTTATAGCAAGTCAACTCAGACATTTTTTTGTCAACTGATTTTTACTAAATGCTTGATCCAGGGTTTAACACTCATTTATTGCAAAAAGCAAAGAGAAAAGGCTGCTCAGGTGACACTGAATGGGTCCATTAAACAAATCCTCTTTTGCTCTATCAGCACAGTGTGTGCTTTCCAGTTTGCTAGTGATTAAGCAACAATGGAGCTGGCAGCAGGCACCCTTAACAGCAGTATGGCCAGTCATGTTCAGAGCCGTTTCTAACAATGTCGGGTTTCGAAGTAGGAGGGTGTACAACTACCAATAATGCCAAGTAAAAACTACATACATGCAAATGCAAGTGACGTTTTTCCTTTTCAAAGTCCAGATGATTTTATGTGGTGATTAGTCCCTGGCCCTGGAAAGGCCTTTCTCTGATCAGCTTAAGAGAGGTGAACTTAACAAGCTTATGTCTCTGGAGTTCACACAGGCTGTGGAACATCCTTTGAGGGCAGTATTTGTTTTTCAGGCAGGTCCACTCACACACTACTTAAAGATTTGTGAGGTTGGAAGGCAGATTCCCTTTACAGTGCCTCATTCTGGACCTGATCCAACCAACATCAACTTCAATGCAAGTTAGATTAGGTCATCTGAGAGACCCCTGACAATGACCCCAGAGAGGTCTAAGGTACTTTATATCTTGTCAGACTATTCACATCATCTGAGCAGGACCTATTGAGGATCTTACCATCTTGCAAACAGGATTCCCCCACCCAAAATGGCTATCCCAAGGGTTCCTCAGGCTTCTGACCATTACTGGATTCCGAACATGATTTTTCCCCATGTGTGGCATGAAGCTGAAGGGGAGGAGATTCAATACAGAAAGTGGACAGTCCCACTAAGGGAGACTGATGGAGGCAGAAGAGGGATGGGAGAAGATTTCATGACCGTCTCTGGCCAGACAGGGAGATGTGGAAGAAAAGTGGATCTCCTCTTTGATGATGGGAGGTAAAGGCTCAGAGACATGTAAGATGCGACAGAAGGGAGGAAGGCTCTGGAGCAAGAGCTCAGCCAGTGGCTGCAGGGGACACTCCATCTCCATGCAGCAGAGAGTGGAGGGAAGACAGGAGATAAGCCGAAAGGGCAGGCCCTGTCACGGAAGCCCTTTAAAGCATGTTGCATCCCCCCACATTTACTGTGACTGGGCAGGGCCTTCTGAAGTGGATATAAGACAGCTGGTACTTGGTGCGCCTGGCTAAGTAACACTGAATGAACCCCCTGGGAGCACCTGCAGAGCAATAGCCAATGCTGAGCAGCACAGGCCAGGCTGCGGTATATGCTACTGCTGTCAGAAACCAGAAGCCCATAAGCAAGAGAAGTAGAAAATGGCCCACAGTGTGGAGATTAGAGCACAGAGAGAGATACCATTAGTGCTGCTGCTGGGGAGACCAAATCTTGGGGCTGATGTTGCTGCAGAGGCCTTAGAGTCTCAGAAATGAGGCAAAGGAAGAAGTCTACCAGATGCACAGCAGCCCAATAATTAGGCTGGAACAATATTTGCCTGATCAAGTCTTGGTTTGGATTTTCGGGTGCTTAGTAAGTAGCCTCAACTATTATCATAGCTCATCCATGCCACAGGCACTCAGCAGCTCTGGAAATCAGAGCACCTGTTCTCCCTCTGCTGGGCCTGTAGCACCCATTCACTCACTCCCAGAGAGCTCCACTCCCTTCAACAAGCACAAGACTAGAGAGGCAATATTAACCAGTGATGGTAGACAGGAAAGGAGACACATCAGCAATGATCATTTCTGCTCCTTTTAAAACTGACCTGTGAAAGAGGCAGTGGGGGAGAAAAAGAGAATTACTCACCTTGTGCAGTAATGATTGTTCTTTGAGGTGTGTCCCCCCGTGGGTGCTCCACACAAGGTGTAGGGACGTCACGGAGCCACAGAGCAGAGCTCTTAGTGTCTGGGAGCCTCGCGCGGTGCTCAGCTTGGCACCTCGTGCACGTGGCTCGCTCCCCCTCCCCCCTTCAGTTCCTCTTCTCCATTCGAGTAATTAGGACTCTGAATAGAGGGGAAGAAGGGAGGATCGTGAAGCACACCTTGAAGAACAGTTGTTACTGCACGAGGTGAGTAACTCCCTTTTCTTCTTTGGGTGATGTCCCCATGGGTAATCCACGCAAGGTGATTAGCATGCAGTATCCGACAGGATGGTGGGAATCAGAGTCACTGCTTAGAGGCTGTAGATAGCACCGCCATAGCCAGTGCTGAATCGGCAGCCACTTGTGGCATAATGGCGTAATGCCTAGCGAAAGTATGGTCTGAGGACCAGGTGGCTGCCCTGTAGATGTCTTTAAGTGGTACATTGGTAAGGAAGGCCGTGGAGGTTGCAGCTGCATGGGCAGAGTGTGCCTTCGGAGGAGTTGGCAAGGGCTTGTTGTGGAGATCATGGCAACGTAGTATGCCGGATGAGACCCATTGGGAAATGCGTTGCATTGAGATAGGTGCGCCCTTCGAGCGCGGTGCGATGGATATGAACAAGCATGAAGACTTATGGAATGACCATGTTCTGTCTATATTGAAGGCCAATGCTCGTCGTATGGCGAGCGTGTGGAGCATAGCATCCCCGGGGGATGTGTGAGGCTTTGGAAAGAACGCTGGTAGCACTATAGGTTTGTTGATGTGGAAGGACGTGCATACCTCAGGTAAAAATGTTGGACGTGGGTGTAACGTGACTTTGTCCTTAGTGAAGATTGTATACGGTGGGTCTACCATGAGAGCCCCTATTTCACCAATCCTCCTCACGGAGGTGATGGCTGTAAGGAATAGCATCTTCATTAGTAAAAATTGAAGTGGGCAAGTGGCCAAGGGTTCAAAAGGGGGCCTCACGAGACAGTCTAAAATAAGACTGAGATCCCATGTAGGCGGAGGCGCCCTGACAGGAGGAAAAAGGTTTTGGAGACCCTTCAGAAATCTTCTCGTTGTGGGGTGCACAAATACACATGAGCTGTCTCTCTGTTCATGAAGAGTTGATATCGCTGGAAGATGTACCCTCATGGAGGGATTTGATAGACCTCCGGTTTTGAGATGATATAGATACTCGAGAATCTGGTGGAGCGGTGCAGTGCAGTGCGAGGATCTGCACAGGACAAGTGACACAAAGCTGAAAATCTTTTCCATTTTTGCATGTAGGCATCCCTGGTGGATGGCCTTCTGCTCTGTAAGAGGTTTGCTTTTACGCAATCCGAACATAGGGATTCCGTACCTTGGAACCAGAAAGGAGCCATGCATGTAGGTGAAGTGTCTGTGGTTGGGGTAAAGTAATCTGCCCCTGTCCTGAGACAGGATGTCATGACAGGATGGAAGAGGATGTGGTGTGGCTGCAGACACTGCGTACACAGAAATGGGAACCAGGTCCGTCTGGCCCATGATGGTGCTATTAGTATGACCAGAGCCTTGTCAATTTGGATTTTGCGTAGAACTCTGGGTATGAGTGGGATGGGCGGTGCAGTGGCATAGTGCAGTGCAGTCGCTCATTTCAACAGATGAGGAAAGTGTTGCCTTGAGATCCCCTGCCTAGACTGGCTCTCGAGCAAAAATGAGGACACTTGGTATTGTTCGGAGTTGCGAAGAGGTCTATAGTTGGGACTCCCCAGCGGTGAAAGATGGAGGTGAGTATGGCCAGGTGTAATTCCCATTCATGGTCAGAATTGAAATTGCAGCTCAGGGCATCCGCCCGAACATTGTTTATTCCAGGTAAGTATGAGGCCTTCAGGGTGATACCATGACAGCTGCACCAATTCCAGAGGCAGATGGCTTCGGCACACAGTGATGGGGAACGGACTCCTCCCTGTCTATGTAAAACATGGTTGTCATGTTGTCAGTAAGGATGTGAACAGTCTGGTCGGCGATGAAGGGAAGGAAATGGTTGCAGGCATTCCACATGGCCCTGAGCGCGAGAAGGTTGATATGTAGTGAGGACTTGTGTGTTGACCATCTGCCCTGAACTGTGTGTTGAAGGAGATGTGTGTCCCAGCCAATAAGGGAGGCGTCTGTGGTAATCTGCCGGGATGGTTTGGGCTGGTGGAAAGGGATGCCTGTTAGAAGGTTGGTGGGAATTGTCCACCATGTAAGTGAGTCCAGCACCTTCTTTGGGAGCACAACCTGTTTGCGCAGGGGGTGGAGGCCAGGCCTGTAAACTGCTGCTAGCCAGTGCTGTAGGGCTCTGAAGTGGAGGCGAGCATATTGCACGATGTAGGTAGTAGCGGCCATGTGGCCCATTACTTGGAGACAGGTAAGAACCATAGTGGTAGGAGTGGCTAATAATATGGTCACAAGGTTGTGTAGTGCTGAAAATTGGTGCAGCAGGAGATAAACTCTGGCTGTCAACGAATCGAGGCAGGTCCCAATAAACTCTACGCCCTGTGTGGGTAGCAGGGTTGATTTTTTGCTTGTTTATTAGAAGGCCTGGTGTTGGAGATCATGTCGGCAGTAGCTGCCTGAGATTGGCCTTTTATAAGACAGTCGTCTAAGTATGGGAAGATGACGCTGCCCTCTTGATGCATATAGGCTGTGACTATGGCCAGGACCTTTGAGAAGCCCCTGGGGGCCGATGATAGGCCAAATGGGAAGACTCTGTACTGGTAGCGGTCGTCTCCCGCAGTAAATCGAAGGTATCATCTGTGTGATGGGTTTATGGCGATGTGAAAGTATGCGTCCTGAAGGTTGAACGCTGCGAACCACTCCCCTTTGTCCAAAGCCAGTATAAACTGATGCCAGTGTTACCATTCTGAAGTGTTGTTTCTGCAGATATTTGTTTAGCCTGCGTAGATCTAGTATGGGTCTCCATCCCCCTGTGTGCTTTTGTGTCAGGAACTATTTAGAATAGAATCCTCTTCCCCCAAAAGGCATGGGAAACCGTCTCTATAGCTCCCAAGTGGGAGAAAGCGGTTAATTTCCTGTCTGAGAAGCATCTCGTGAGAGGGGTCCCTGAAGAGGGACAGGGAAGGGGGATGGGCAGGGTGAAACGACGTAAAGGGAATGGTGTATCCTGTGCAGATGATCTCCAAGACCCATTGATCTGATGTTATGACATCCCACTGATGGTAAAAGGGATTAAGTCTGTTGGTAAATAAATGGTACTGGCTTGTTGGCAGAGGTCGAAGTGGGAGGTCGGGCAGACCCCCGACCAAATCCTCAAATCTTCTGGTTTGTTGCCTGGGAGCCTGAGGAGCAGGTTGGAGGTGGGTGTCTCCTCTGAGGGCATTGTCTAGGGTGATTGTAGTCACACTGTCTTTGGTGGACGCTGTTGTAGTAGCTGTCCCTATTTTTGTAGTATGGGGTATAATGCCTTTGACAGTATGGCAAGGTATACATGCCAAGCATACGAAGGGTAGTGCGGGAGTCCTTGCTACTGTGTAGGACTTTGTCTGTGGTAGCTGCAAAAGCTTGAGCTTATCAAAGGGGAGGTCTTCTACCCTGGACTGGAGTTCTTTGGGTACCCCAGCTGATAGAAGCCAAGAGGCTCTTCTCATCACTACGGCTGTAGCCGTTGCCCTGGCTGCCATGTCGACTACATCTATTGCGGAAAGGAGTGCTGTACGAGCAATCGTATGTCCCTCATGTATGATTCCCCTAAGAATGGGCCTTTTGGATTCAGGGAGGTGTTCCATCAACTCGGCCAGCTTGGAATAGTTGTCAAAGTCATAGTTTGCCAGTAAGGCTGCAGTTGGCAATTCTTAATTGAAGAGTGGCCAAACAATAGACCTTTTTCCCCGAATAGGTCTAACTTCTTGGTTCTTTGTCATTGGACGCTGTTTTGGTGTGGGGGGCTTTTGCATGTTGGTTGGCGGCATCGACGACAAGAGAGTAAGGTTGTGGATGCGAGAATAGGAAGTATTGGTCTTTTGGTGGTATGAAGTACTTCCTGTCGGATCTCTTATTCAAAGGATGAATATAGGCAAACAACACAGGAATGCAGGGGCAAGATTAGAAAGGCAAAGGCACAAAATGAGCTCAAACTAGCTACAGGAATAAGAAGACTTTTTATAAATACATTAGAAGCAAGAGAGACCAAGGACAGGGTAGGCCCACTGGTCAGTGAGGAGGGAGAAACAGTAACAGGAAACTTGGAAATGGCAGAGGTGCTTAATGACTTCTTTGTTTCGGTCTTCACCGAGAAGTCTGATGAAGGAATGCCTAACCTAGTGAATGCTAGTGGGAAGGGAGTAGATTTAGAAGATAAAATAAAAAAAGAACAAGTTAAAAATCACTTAGAAAAGTTAGATGCCTGCAAGTCACCAGGGCCTGATGAAACGCATCCTAGAATACTCAAGGAACTGATAGAGGAGGTATCTGAGCCTCTAGCTATCATCTTTGGAAAATCATGGGAGACAGGAAAGATTCCAGAAGACTGGAAAAGGGCAAATATAGTACCCATCTATAAAAAGGAAAATAAGAACAACCCAGGAAACTACAGACCAGTTAGTTTAACTTCTGTGCCAGGGAAGGTAATGGAGCAAGTAATTAAGGAAATCATCTGCAAACACTTGGAAGGTGGCAAGGTGACAGGGAACAGCCAGCATGGATTTGTAAAGAACAAATTATGTCAAACCAATCTGATAGCTTTCTTTGATTGGATAACGAGTCTTGTGGATAAGGGAGAAGCGGTGGATGTGGTATAACCTAGACTTTAGTAAGGCATTTGATACGGTCTCGCATGATATTCTTATCAATAAACTAGGCAAATACAACTTAGATGGGGCTGCTATAAGGTGGGTGCATAACTGGCTGGATAACCGTACTCAGAGAGTAGTTATTAATGGTTCTCAATCCTGCTGGAAAGGTATAACAAGCGGGGTTCCGCAGGGGTCTGTTTTGGAACCGGCTCTGTTCAATATCTTCATCAACGACTTAGATATTGACATTGAAAGTACGCTTATTAAGTTTGCAGATGATACCAAGCTGGGAGGGGTTGCGACTGCTTTGGAGGATAGGGTCATAATTCAAAATGATCTGGACAAATTGGAGAAATGGTCTGAGGTAAACAGGATGAAGTTTAATAAAGACAAATGCAAAGTGCTCCACTTAGGAAGGAACAATCAGTTTCACACATACAGAATGGGAAGCGACTGTCTAGGAAGAAGTACGGCAGAAAGGGATCTAGGGGTTATAGTGGACCACAAGCTGAATATGAGTCAGCAGTGTGATGCTGTTGCAAAAAAAGGAAACATGATTCTGGGATGCATTAACAGGTGTGTTGTGAGCAAGACACGAGAAATCATTCTTCCGCTCTACTCTGCCTTGGTTAGGCCTCAGTTGGAGTATAGTGTCCAGTTCTGGGCACCGCATTTCAAGAAAGATGTGGAGAAACTGGAGAGGGTCCAGAGAAGAGCAACAAGAATGATTAAAGGTCTAGAGAACATGACTTATGAAGGAAGGCTGAAAGAACTGGGTTTGTTTAGTTTAGAAAAGAGAAGATTGAGGGGGGACATGATAGCAGTTTTCAGGTATCTAAAAGGGTGTCATAAGGAGGAGGGAGAAAACTTGTTCATCTTGGCCTCTGAGGATAGAGCAAGAAGCAATGGGCTTAAACTGCAGCAAGGGAGGTTTAGGTAGGACGTTAGGAAAAAGTTCCTAACTGTCAGTGTAGTCAAACACTGGAATAAATTGCCCAGGGAGGTTGTGGAATCTCCATCTGTAGAGATATTTAAGAGTAGGTTAGATAAATGTCTATCAGGGATGGTCTAGACAGTACTTGGTCCATCCATGAGGGCAGGGGACTGGACTCGATGACCTCTCGAGGTCCCTTCCAGTCCTAGTATTCTATGATTCTACTGTTGGCTGAATCGACAAGGGGGTTTGTCAGATTTAATCAGAGACCTCCATTATTGCCTCGTCGATTGGAAGTGCAATTCTTCCCTGTGAAACGGGGCGGACGTTTTTCAAGAGTCTGTGCTGTTTCTCCCCTACTTCCTGGAGGTGGGCCTCTTGTGTTGTTGCCACCCTCTTAAACAGCTCCTGAAATTGTATGTCATCCGATGGGTGAGTATCATCCGGTATTACTGCCTCTTCGAGATGTGAGGAAGCATTGTCAAGGGGTGAATCCACCTGGCATAACTCAGTACGTTCGTTGGAGAGTTGACCTTCCTCCTCTTCGTCAGAGTCTGCGGTGGCTGGTACAGTGCGAGACGGGGAGGGTGGAGGCAGTCTCCTCCTCGAGATAGAGGATGAGGCATAGTGACCAAAGACAGGAGAAGAGGAACTGAATGGGGGGAAAGGTGAGCCACGCATGCGAGGCGTCAAGCTGAGCACAGCACAAGGCTCCTCTTGTGCATGCGCGGCTCGCAGACACTGCTTGAAAAAGCTCCGCTCCATGGCTCCAGGACATCCCAACACCTTGCGTGAAGCACCCATGGGGACATCACCAGAAGAAGAAATAACTCTTCTCTAAAAGAGGTGAAAAAGTAGTTTGGGGATAGACACAGTTTCTCTCAAGCTTCTGAGAGATTTGGGTTTTTTTTAAACAACCAGTGAACCAGATTTGAAAAGAAAACCCCACATGATGCTAGCAAGCATTCAAAGCTGGATTGGCAGGCAGCATAAGGGATTGATTCGCCATACAGATTTGACAGCACCCCTCTGCTGACAACAATTTTTTGACAGACAGAGAATTAATAGCTAGATGATCGTAACTGTCACAGCATTTCTATGTGACCCTTTCTCTCACTGGATGTGACACATTTCCAAACACATCTGGTACCTTTGTTCTGTTGGCTGGGGCTGATCTCTGCCTGCTCTTTGATCGATCCTGAATGGTGTCATTGCAACTCTGACTCCTTTCCAGCTTGGAGGTTAGGTTCCTAAAAAGCAGGGATGTGTAAAACATTAGACTGTATTAACTTAAAAGCAACAACTTTCAGGGCACCATCAAGAATGTGCACGTGGTACATTCTGCTTATCTGCTCCATGCAGGAGGTGGAGCTAGCCATCAAGGCAGAACCAACCTTGCACAAGATCCCTCCAAACTACCAGAGCAGGGGGAACTTGGGAGGCAGATTATGACTGATCTGTTTCCTGGGGCCTTACAACTAGCACACTGCTCTACACAACTGAGCCCTGAATAAATGTATGTCATTACAGAAACTGTTATCCTTTCCCACCCAGCATCCCTCATTTGTTACACTGATGCATCGTATCACAGCACCCCGCATGCTTTATGAAAACTGGCTTATGAATATGCATAACACGAAGATGCTGTATGCAAAACAGGCAATGTAACATACCATTTTAAGAGATATTAGGGGGCTGTGCCCCTTGCTTGCTATGCTCACCTACCCCCCTCTCGTGGGGGGTAGGCAGCCTCAAGCTCTCCCCCCAGCCACCAGGGAGGACCAAGCTGCAGCTGCACCAGCCGGGGCCCTTTTCCCTCCCCCGTGCCAGCAAGAACTCCTTCTCCCTCTCTTGCAGTGCTAACAAGGGCCCCCCTTCACCCTTCTGCCCCCCCAACTGCACCAATCCAGGCCACACTTCTCCCTCCTGCTCCCCCCACTGCACCAGCCCAGGCCCCTCCTTGTCCTCCCCGATGAGCCAGCCCAGGCCCTCCTTCTTTTTCCTCTCCTTGCTGTACCAGCCCAGGCCCCCTTCTACTTTTCCTCCCCTGCCGCGCCAGCCCAGGCCCTTCTCCCTCCTGCCCCACCCCCACTGCACCAGCCCAGGCCCCCTCCTTTCCTCCTCCTGCCACAACAGATCAGGCCCCCTTGTCCCTCCTTCCCCCAGTGCCCCTCCCCTTCTCTTGCTCCCACCTTCCCCGCCAGCCAGGCCCCCCTTCTCCTTTCCCTCTCTCCTGCCACCCCAGCCCAGGCCTCCCTTCTCCCTTCCTCTCCCTGCCGCGCCCATGCGGGCTCTCTGTCTCCCTCCTTACCCCCACCGCAGCCTAACCCTAACCCGCGCGGGTGGGGGCAAGCAGGGCTGCTGCACCAGGCCTGTCTTTCACTCGGCCTGCCGGGAAAGGCCGGCCTGTCTTTCCCCCCGGCCTGTTGTAATGGGCCAGGGCTGGGCCCAAGCCATGCCAAGCCTGCCTTTCACCCCGGCCCGCTGGGAGGGGCCGGGCCTGAACTGCACCAGACCCAGTTTTCCCCCTGGCTGCTGGAATGAGGAGGGGAAGGCTGGGGCCATAGGCAGCCCCAGCCCTCCAGTTAGGTCCTGGGAAGGGTCACTCTGTTGTCCCAGAGGAAAAGCTTTTTTTATACAGAGAGAGACTATCTGCTGAATCTGTATATCTTTTGTGCATGTATTATCCCTCTATGTAAAATTAGAAATATGAAGAGTCAATCTGTTTTTAATTCTAATAGTGCTAATTAGGAAATGTTAAATTGAAAGTAACTGATTAATCATGTAACTACTGAAAATTTAAAACCGACTCCCAGCACGCAATGGCTCCCACCTGCCACCCTGCTCCTGGGGAGCTTGCTACTGCCCTGCGCTGCTGCCTCTGATACATAAACAGCAATGCAGGACAGCAAGCGGCTCCTTGTGAGCTGGACTGGGAGCCTTGTATAGCCCATATAGCAGGTTGGGGAGCCCAGTGGTATAGCCTTGTATAGCCTTTTTTAATTCACGACCCTCAGGGCCGGGAAAATTTTTTGTTGGGGGGGGGGGAGGGGGGGAAGAGAGCCGGGAACATTTTTTGTTGGGGAAGAGGGGGAGGGAACATTTTGTTGTGGCCCTTATTTAAAGCGCCGGTCTGCTCCCCTGCCACTCCCCCCCACTGGGAAAACAAAATGGCGGCCAGCACGACACTGCGACCCCCTGGGAAGACAGCCGCGACCCATGGATTGCGCACCGCTGGGGTAGCTGATAAACATTTTAGCAAAAGGGTGAAGGCAAAGCTGCTGGACCCAGGTCATAAGAACAGCCATACTGGGTCAGACCAAAGATCCATCTAGCCCAGTATCCTATCTGCTGACAGTGGCCAATACCAGATGTCCCAAAGGGAGGGATCACAACAGGTAATCCTCACGCAATCCCTCCCATCACCCACCTCCAGGGAAACAGAGGCTAGGGACACCATTCCTACCCATCCTGGCTAATAGCCATTGATGGACCTAACGTCCATGAATCTATTTAGCTCTTTTTTGAGCCCTGTTAAAGTTCTAGCCTTCACCACATCCTCTGGCAAGGAGTTCCACATGTTAACTGTGTGCTGAGTGAAGAGAAACTTCCTTTTGTTTGTTTTAAATCTGCTGCCTCTTAATTTCACTTAGTGACCCCTAGTTCTTATATTGTGGGAATAAGTAAATAACTTTTCCTTATTCGTTTTTTCCACACCTGTCATGATTTTATACACCTCTATCATATCCCCCTTAGTCTCCTCTTTTCTAAGATGAAAAGTCCAAGTCTTTTTAATCTCTCGTCATATGGGACCTGTTCCAAACCCCAATCATTTTTGTTGCCCTTTTCTGAACCTTTTCCAATGCCAACATATCTTTTTTGAGATGAGGCGACCACATCTGTATGCAGTATTCAAGATGTGGGTGTACCATGGTTTTATATAGCGGCAATAAGATATTTTCTGTCTTATTCTCTATCCCTTTTTTAATGACTCCTAACATTCTATTTGCTTTTTTGACTGCCGCTGCACACTGAGTGGGTTTTCAGACAACTATCCACAATGACTCCAAGATCTCTCTCTTGAGTAGTTGTAGCCAAATTAGTCCCCATCATATTGTATATGTAGTTGGGATTATTTTTTCCAACGTGTATTACTTTATATTTATCAACATTAAATTTTATCTGCCATTTTGTTGCCCAATCACTTAGTTTGGTGAGATCTTTTTGAAACTCTTCACAGTCTGCTTTGGTTTTAACTATCTTGAGCAGTTTGGTATCATCTGCAAATTTTGCCACCTCACTGTTTACCCCTTTCTCTAGATCATTTATAAATCTAGAGGTCAGAAAAAGATCAACTCTGGCCTGAGAAAAGAACAACTGTTTAAGGTAAGAATTTGCATGTAACAAGTTTCTTTTTGTATTAGAATTAGCTGGCTTGTTTAATTTATTCTGGTTTAGTAACTTACTTTCATCTATCTGTTTTCACTTGCAATCACTTAAATCCTACTCTTTATCTACTATATATTTGAGAGGGTTTTGTATGTGTGTCTGTCTGTTCAAGAACTCTTCCTAAACAGTAAGAGCTAGGACCACCAAATTCGGTGCACAGCTTCTTTCTATAATTTAAAACACGGTAAGAGTTTGGTTGTGCCAGGAAAATGGGATTTGCCTAGAATGGGATTGCTTCTCAAAATCATATGAAAAAGAGACAATCACCAAGCAGGTGAAAGGGTCTGGCTGGAGGTGCACACTCTCCACACCCCCTGTCTGGGGGAGACCAGAATTTATGGTCCAACAGGACAGAGTGATGGGGAGTCAGAAAGACAGGCATAGGTGGTTTCATCAGCCCATGGGGAGAGGAGGACAACCCCAAGGGGACTCCTGTGATCCAACCTGTCACTCAACCAATGAGAATAGAGTTATATAATAATCGCCTTGGAGCAGGGGCCAGCTCTTGACATTTGTGCTGTAAAATGCCTTGTATCCTTTTGAGAAATGTATAAAGAAACTTTTTTTAAATAGATGAACTTCCCAAGTAGATCTTTCTAGACAACAGTAGGAGAGAGTAAATGTAATGAATTTTATAATACATTCTTCAAAGTACCGGTACACATACCCAATGCATTAATTTCAAGACCTCTATAACAATCATGGGGACAAAAAGTTCCTATTCGTAATCAAAGATTTAGAAAAATTAATCTATCAGAAAAGGTGAAAAAACCCGGGCACCTTTAGTCTTGAGAAAAGGTGACTGAGGGGAGACCTGATAAGTCTATAGATACATCAAGGGTGGTTATAAAGAGGATGGTGATTATTCTCCATGTCCACAGAAGATAGGACAAGTAGTAATGGGCTTCATCTGCAGCAGGAGAGCTTTAGATATCAACTAGAGTTAATAGTTAAGCGCCTGAACAGGTTTCAAGGGAGGCTGTGGAATCCCCATCACTGGAGGTTTTTAGAAAAGGCTGGAGAAACACCTGTCAGAGATGGCCTAGGTCCCGTCTCAGTGCAGGAGCTGGACTTGATGACCTCTCAAGGTTACTTCCAAGCCTACATTTCTCTGGATTCCCAATTATATTTTACCAATTATTAAACACTACATTTTCTAAATGTCCAAAACAGTCATAACTTATTTTGGGCCGTGGTGACTGTTTGGATTAGATTTAAGTACTTCAGGGATGTTAGAACAAAAAAATGAACAATATTGATGTTCTTGAGGAATGGCAAGTCTGAACCAAATCTGTTTCTTACCCTGCCAGGAAGGCAAAAGAATAGGTGCTGCCTTTGGAGACAAACGCTGATCGATGTGCATGTTTGCTCTGGAATGGTTCTTCATTCTCTGAATCCGAGAGGCGTTCAGGAAACTGAAGTTAAGAAAGGAAGAATCAGCTGGCATGCACAAAAGAGTCACTCAGGAAATAGTTATTCCGTGGGAAAATGTGTTGAGTCCCATGGAGTAGCCACATGAAGTATGTAAAGAACAGAATGAGTGTGCCAGCTGGTGCATATGGTCATAGATCTATTAACTTTCCTTAGGCTAGAGCAGCTTATGGTCCAACATTTTTACCACTTGCAAAAAAAGAACTCATACAATATGTGCAGCTGTGGTTCAGTGACAAAGAGTTTCAGTATCAAATGCTACAGGACTTGGAGCTCAAAGCATGTCATCCAGCAAACGACACTAAGGGGCCAGTAGTTCAGTATCAGCATTACTGTGTAATAGTTTTTGGTGGAGAAAGATTCTTTCCACAAAGCCTATGACGGATATGGGCAAAAGCTAAGCTAAAAAAAAAAATTAATTCATTATATAAGTTTGTAGATATGTATTTCTAGAAGTACAAGTTGGACTCCCTGGTCCAGCACCCTCAGGACCCGATTGGTCCCAGATGAGGAATTTTGCCAGACCAGGGGAGGTCCTTTTTGGATGCCTGCCACCAGCCCCGCTTGCCTCCCAGCCAGCTCCCCATCTTCTGCTGGCTTTGCTGCTGTGGGTCCACCAGGCAGTTCAATGCTGGGGCTCCCTGGGCAGCACCGCACACTGCGGGCCGGGGCTTCCTGGGCAGCCACACCCCAGCTCTCCTAACTCCACTGGGCAGCCCCACTGCCACGCCATGCCACACCGTCAGCTCCCTGCGGGCAGCCCACTGCCCTGCCAGCTCCGCAGGGATCCTTACCTCTGGCCCTCCACCGGGACTCTCTAGTCCTGCAACATTCATGCTGGACCATGGATGTTGCCGGTCCAGAGAATCCTGGTTAAGAGGAAAAAGAATGAGAGGAAACATGTAGTGGTATGGTTTGCTATACAAGTTTTATCACCACATTTGAAATAGTCACATTACTCATAAGTGGGGAAGCCAGAAGCAAGTTAAACAGGTCACTCCAAATGGTAGACAATAAAACTTTCATTCCACATCACCCTGTATTCTGTATGTGTCACATGTATTACAGGTAAGTATTTTAGGAATGCTGTAAAGAGTTTTAAAAAAGTTACTGGGACTATTTCTTGTATTTCTTCCCCTACAGAACCAGGTGTCTTAGTCACTATGGAATTCAAATATACGCTGCACAGAATTGTTATTCAAACCTCTAAAAGATGACCTAAGGTAGGTTTTCTATAGCTAAAAATATCACAGCTGGACAGTCCAGTATCTCAGGTCCTTCTAGGGCTAGAAAGAATTCAAGTAAGTTCAGGAAGCGACAGCTTCCAATGACATGCAACTCCCCTTTTCAGCTGCACAGAAGTAAGAGACACTGGACTCTCTAAGAGGTCATTTTTTGTCTAAAAAAATTGATTACTGGTCCTATATTTTGGGAAGGAATGGTGTAGTGTTTACTTACAAATTCTTGATTCATTTTAAGCATTAGTGGTTCATCTTTTTTTTGCTGTTCTTCCATTTTTCTTTTTCCCACTTCCATGTCTTCTAGAATTAGCTTGTGGATCAGATCCTCTGATGTTTTTTCTTCTTGTAATTTTTCTTCCCTCATCTAGCAGGGAAACAACAAAGGAGACAACATATTTGAAAAATACTTAATTCAGGCAATGTATTTATCAAATTAAACAAGGAACTGGGAACCACAAAATCCTGCATTGTAATCCTGGCTTCTGACAGTGATGCACTGTAGGAAAATCATTTAATCCTGCTATGTGCCTCAGTTTCTCCATCCATAAATAGGACCACCATTACTTCACAGAAGTGTTCGGAGGTGTTTTCACACTTACACTATGTAATTACCAAGGCTTAAACTGGCAATGATGGCGTTAGGCCTTTTCCCTTGCATCAGTTTGTAAAGCACAAAGACAAATAGCCCCATCTACTTTAAGAGAGCCACTTATTTGTGATCCTACAATAAAGATGCAACGTGGAAACATATCACACATACATACACACAATGTCCCCTCGAGCAAAGACAAATTTCAGTTTTGCTCTTCAGAAGGATTATAATGAAGTATATTAAGTTTATTAGATATATTGGCATTTAAAGCTAATCTTCACAAAGGTTACAGTGCTGCCTCCCACACCTAGTATTGGGGGCTTCCAGACAAATGCTGGCAGGAACTATTCCTGAGGGCATTCCTCAACAAAAAGTTAAAAATTGTGTGTACTGTTTTAAAATGCTGCAAAATGTGTGTGTCTCATAAATGTGGAGGCAGCAGCATAACAATAGGGAGCACAGGCCACTGGTGGGAGATCATTGTGCATTCCCTTCCCCCCAAGACCCAGACCCAGAACTGAAGCTGCGTTCAGCCATGAAAAAGCACAAGGACCAGACCTACCACAGAAACGCCCCTCTGTGCTAGGTGTGAGCAGGCAGGCTCAGCATGACAGGACTGAAATGTGGAGGGGATAAGTTGAGGGGATGCAGGCGTGGGCTGAGGGGGACTGGTATGGAGCAATCTGGGTGAAGGCAGTTCAGTGTGGGATCCGGGTCCACAGGGGTTTGTTGGGTGTAAGGGTTCTGGGTACAATGGTAATGGGAATCTGGAGGAGGGTCCAATTAAAGGTTGTTGGGGTTTACTAGGCGAGTGTAGGTAGGATGGACCTCAGCAGAAGCAGTCCAGGTGTGAGGGGCTCAGTGGAGAGAGGATCTAGGTGACTCATCAGGGTGTTCCAAGTGCAGAGGGAGTGGGGCTCCAGGGGGTTCTGGGTGCAAGAGGGATGACACTCAGCGACAGGGTCTGGCTATGAGGTCTGGACACAAAGGGGTTGGATGGATGGGGGATCCCTCCCTGCAGCAGAGGATAAATGGGTGAAAGAAGCAGGGGCAGAGAAGGGAGTTTGCAGAGCTTCCTGCAACTGTGGGAGAAATCTAGGGCGGGTTTGACCCACCCCCAGATACTGTACAAGGGAAGAGGAAGTCCTGTCCTTCCCAGCCCTGCTGGAACTAGCAGCTGAGCCTTGTACAGGGTAGGAGCTGTCAGCCCGCTCTTCCCCAGTCGCACCTCCTGCCCCCCACTGATTTACCTCTCTGTGCAGTGGTTTACATGTGCAGTGGTGCAGAATCCCCGCCCCCCCGCCGAGCAAGTAATATTCTGACTATACTTAGGGTTACCAGGTAGAATCAGAAAAAATACCGGACACACTTGATGGGGGGGGAGGAAAGAAGGGACCGGCTGGGAGGGGAGTGGGGCTGGCCGGGAGGAGGGGGCAGGGGTCAGCAGGGCTGGCGGGGGCAGGGGTCAGCAGGGCTGGCAGGGGAGATCGGGGGCAGGGGAGCGCGGCTGGCTTGGGGAGATCGGGAAGAGGAGAACCAGCCGGAAGGAAGCAGGCCTGGCTGGGAAGGGACGGGGAGTGGGACTGGCCGGGGAGGGGGAGGGGGGAAGAGAGAGAGAAGAGAACTGGCCAGCGGGGAGCGGGACTGACCTGGGCACATGCAGATCCCAGGGCGCTGCCTGTCCCGTGCATGGTCCCGGCGAAGCACGAGCGAGTCCGGCTACGGCTCCACAACGCACTTAAACAGCGCTCAGGAGCACGGACAGGGCTTCTCCTCCTCCCCGAGGCGTCACTCCTACATCAGACGCAACCAGAGGCTCCCAGCGCCAATCGCGCCCCGCCTCCCAGCCACTCCCTCCGTCCCTGCCAGGCTTCCGTCAGGCGCCCAGCCAGAAAACCAGGAAATACTGGACACTGCACATGTCCGGTATTTTCTGAATTTTTTTTTTACCGAACAGAGGGCCCAAAAACCGGACTGTCCGGTTGAATACCGGACACCTGGCAACCCTAACTATACTGCCGTATTAATTCATATGGTAACAGGTCATGGTGCAGTCCAGGTGTTGTAGAAAATAAAACTTCAAGGATTTTACAGTCTAATTATATACTGATATGACATAATGAACAGAGACAATGGGTGCGATTGCAGTTGTGCCAACTCATGATTTTGTTCTGAATCTTGTTATATTTGATATTTTTATTAATGCTCCTGCCCACAACTGAGGAATAAAGCTTGAAAATGATTTTTAAAATCTCATGATTTTTCTTAGGATGGGGATGGGGGGTAGGCTGATTCATGATTTTTGAACGCTCTTTCAAAGCACTGTGACTTAAGAGCACAAGTCTGAAAAACAATCAAAAGTCTGAGGTTCTTATGAAATTCCCTTCCTGCATCAACACCCCTGATCAATAGGATGCCCAGAGTATTGGGGAAGAGGGGGAGCCAGGGATCATAGAAGTAGTACTTTATAAAGCCATAAGGTACTGCAGCTCTACTGAGCTTTGATTTCTATTCTCATGCTTCCTTCTCTGGAGTACTGTCCTCTGTCCCTGCCACCACTTCTAAAGTTGGTGTAGAATAATAGAAAAAATAAAGAAAGGTATTATGAAAATAAAGCCTTTGAGCAGAAGATTTTTTTTCCAGTTTCTAGACTTCTTCCACTTTTGAAAGCATTGAAGATGCACAAACTTTATCAAAATCTGGGTCTATAGAGGTTAGCTCCACCAAATATCCTGATGAGTCGTGATGATTTAGTCATTAAACATTTTCTGATGTCCTCTTTAGTCATTAGTTTGTTGCGTATCCTCTCATAGTTATCCAGGTGTTTTTAATTTATAGGACAAATAAAATTAAAGAACAAACATGCTAAAATTGTAATACATACAAACATATTTGAGTGAAAAAGCATATTTAATTGTAGAATATTTCATAACATACTAGTGCATATTACTGAAATCAGTGTAAACAAGTATGCTAAATACTTTGGAGATACGCACAAAGATCCTGCCTTGAAGAGCTTACAAATCTGCAGCCCCAGTCCTGCAACTGCATCTAAGCATAGAGGGGCAAAGCACAAACACTGGATTGAGAGTGTGTGTGGGGGGGCGGAATGGAAGACGGGATGGCAAAAATTACATGACCAAATGCTGAAGCTGGGGTTGAGGGTACATCTTTCTGTGCATGGTTTGTTAATACTTCTCAGGAGATGACTAAATTGGTCTGAGTAATACAGAACCTTGCTACAGGACTTGTATTAAGTCTTTATTCAGTAATAGGAAGTATGAATTAAAGAGAGTCGGCTCTATTTGTTTTACTATGAGACACACATTATTTCAGAGGTTAACAAGTCCTGTACACATGATCTGAATAAGGGTAAATAAACTAGGATTTTTAAGTCATTACTGGCAATCTGCCGAAATCCTCCCCACATCTTCCACCCCTTCCCTTGTTCCCCAGAATGTGTAGATATTCATATGGAATTATCTATTTGTTTTCTAGCCAATATGATTCTATTTGGATTTTATTTTAACATCCAGGTATAGTGAGACATGCAAGAATGTTTAAAAACTTATCAGCTCGTTGAAACAGCAAGGCCTCGTCTACTGTACGCACCCTCTCAATCTAAAACACACATCTTCAGCTACACAGTGTAGCTGAAGTGGACTTACTTACCGCAATGTCTTCCATGCGGTAAGGTTGGCAGGGGCTGCCCTCTTGTCGACTCTGCCTACTCTTCTCAGTCTGGTGAAGTACCAGAGTCAACAGGAGAGTGCTCAGAGGTTGATTTATTGTGTCTAAGCAGATGCAGTAAATCAACAGTCAGTGAATCGATCACTGCAGCATCAGACCACTCTGTAGTGAGGACAAGCCCTTAGAGGTGCAAACATAACCTCCATCAGCAGATAACACACACAGCCATCTTCCTTGGATATCAGGAACAGCAGAGTTCTACAAAACTTTTACAAAAGAAAAAAAATCTCTTGTTGACATACTTTCTGTGCTCTATTTTGGAGACTTTTTGTGCTCTGTTTTGGAGACCTTATCCAACAGGACATTTGTACAAAGATAACAGAGATTTGTTTTTATTTGACTTGGAAGTATAAAATGTTTGCCATACATTATAAAGTTTGCAAGCCAACAGTTCCAAATTTGGCTTGGAAGTGATTCTCCATCTACTCTTCCCAAGACAAACCCATTAAGAAGTATATGCTTCTGCAACTAGCAGATTTCTCTAATCCGGGGGGGGGGAGGGGGGGGAGAGGGGAAATCCCAGCCCTCCACTGCAGAAACAACCTATATTCTAATGGGAGATTGCATAACCCACCATTCAAACTGTACACAAAATACACAAAGATAACATTTCTATTGATATTAATTTATTTTAAAAAAAAACTTTGAAGGGTAAATGGTTTTTGTTTGAATGCAAACAGTCCTGTGAAGTGTTTACAACACAAATATTCCAGCACTGTGCTAAGACATGAGGAAAACAAAAACTGAAAGAGACTAGCTGATGGATAACACTTAACCTGTGAGAAATACAAAAAAGTACGTTCTAGAAGTTTCAGTTTTTATAATCTCAGCTATTAGTAATTATAAGCAACAACACTTATTTTAATATCCTAGAGGCCTTGATCACTATGCTCAGAGAATAATGCTTTCCAAGTAATCTGAAGAAAAAGGGTTGTTTAAATGATCAGTTTTCTCATTCTTGGCATCAGGAATAGTATTCAGCTATGTTCAACATATGTTTTCAAAATCTGGTAAACTCACATTTGACATCTTCTCTTCCTTGAACCTGTCCAGGTTTATCTAGTCTTTAAAGGTGTCCTCTTCTTAGGTGAGACTGTTCTGTCTACTCTTGCTGCTGAAAAGCGACATGTCAGCACATGCCACAGGTAGGAGTTTCCCTACTGATTACACAGTTTCCCGGGGAGAAAAAAAACTGTTGGGTGAAGAGAACTGGATGCAACTATGGATTTGTTCAACATTATAAGGCCTCCTCACCATGGCAAATACCAGTTCCCAAAGCAAGTTGTTTAAAACAAGAAAATCAGTTTTTTGCTTGGTAAGATGGGGGGAAAAAATCTAATTTTACAGCGTGCCCGTCTATCCTCAAACAAAAGTCATCCATAGTGACAAGAACAGTATTTTACTGGATTATCTAAATCCATTCAACCCTCTTCAGTAAGAGAAATAGAGAAAGAGCTATATTGTATTCAACTGCAAAGGCTTAAGACTAAAGCCAATACTTAGAGTTTCTAAGGCACCTTATACCTTAAAGAAAAATATAAACACATTAAACAATCATCACTCAGACTTAAGGAATGTAAGCAAGTATTTTACAGGTGGAGAAGCTGAGACAAGGTTAAGTGGCTTGCTCTAGATCACAGAGAGTTAAAATTAGATATGTGATCTGAACTCAAGAGTCTGGGCGCATGCGCGCGCGCGCGCACACACACACACACACACACCCCCCACACCCCCCCATAGGGCACCAGTATTTCTGGGGCACCACTCTGCCGGGACGGTCAGGAAGCAGTGGAGCAGTGCGAAAAGCCGGCACTCCCCCGGCCCCTCTGAAAGAGAAAGCGCCGGCTAGCCAGCTGCTTAGAGAAGCAGCAGACTTGTTTCCCCGTTCTACCCAGGCGACGCAGCGGTGTAGGCAGGCGGGGGCAGAAGAGAACAGTTGCTCCCAGCCAACACACCAGGGGGTGCCGGACAGGAGTGACTCCATGTGACCCACAACGGGGAGGGAAGCACTTCCCCTTCCCACAGGAGCCGGCACACGCTGCCTGAACAGCTTGGGCTGTGGCATCCGGCAACTTAGTTCCAGGGCCTTTCTGCGCGGTGCAGGGAGGTCAGGAGACCCGGGTCTGCGCAGCTCCGATTGTGCAGGCAGCACGCTCTGCCCTGGGACTCCCCGTGCCCTCCCCCCTCCCTTGCAGGACTGCATCGTGGAGGTAAGTAGCTGGGGTGCAACAGCCCCTGCTGCTCAGGCAGCGCGCATGCCAGCTGTATGGGGAGGGGGACTGCAGTCACACACTTCCCAGAGGTACTGCAGGATTGCCAGGTACTGGTCCCAGCTGCCCCTGTCCCCTGCCCAGACCCCCCACAAGTACCCTGTCCCCTGCCCCCACCAACATTGTCACCAGCACCCAGCACCACCCTGTCCCCAGCCCCAGCACCCTGCCACCCACCGTAGCACCCAGCACCACCCTGTCCCTGGCTCCAGCACCCTGCCAGCTGTGCCAGCATCCTTGGGGCCGCATTAGCGAGGCTTGGGGTTTTTTGTTTTTTTTTTTTTGGCATCTCACTTGTGTGGCCCCAACTGACTTTTCTGTGGGTCAGTGACCCTTGACTCAAAACAGGTTCCCTGCACCTCTCATATATAAAGACAATGCTAAAGCCTTTTGAGTTTAACATAATATTTTACTTAAAAATGAAGCCTGGACAACATGCCCCCAGTTGGGGCCAAATCCCCATCTCACTGCAGCATCATAACACTCCCGCACCACCTGACCCCAAATCTGAGCCTATCATACACTGGAACCCCCTGTCCTGAGCCTCTTACATCCCCAAACTCCTGCATCCCCACATCCTCAGTCTTCTGCCACAACATTCCTGCACCATCCACACATGGCAAATGTGTGTCCTGAGCCCATCATACTCACAACCTCCTTGCCCTGAGCCCCTCACATATCCAACACAAACTCCTGCACCCTCACATCCACAAGCCTGTAACTTGCTCAGCACCCCAACCTTCCACCTGAGCCCAACACTCCCCAGCCTGGAGCCTCCTCCCCAAGCCAGCATCCCCTTCTCCTGCATCCAAATTCCCTCCCAGAGCTTGCACTTCTCACCCCTTCCCACACCCAAATCCCTCATTCCCACCCCAGAGCCCGCACCTCCTCTCTCAACCAAGTGAGAGCGTATAATGGTTGGGGATAGCAAATGATGGAGAGGAGGGGAACAGAGAGGATGGGGCCTCAAAGGGGTGGGGTCTTGGGGAAGGAATGTGATTTTAATGTATTGGTGGGTTCCTTTTTCTTTTTTTTTTCTCTCTTTTTTGCTCGACAAACCTAGGGGTTCCTTGAAATTCTGAAAAGGGTTCCATGGCCAAATAAAATTGGGAAACACTGCAGTGGAGCATGTAACAGCAGGGCTGGGTCCTAGAGAGAGCCAAATGCACTGCCTGCAGCACAGTCTGAGGGAAGGGATTGGCTGCTGGGGTCTCTGGGAAGGGGAAGGGGTAGGGGTGGAAGAACAAGTCAGGCATAGGGGCACCAGTTTAATAATCCCGCCTAGGGCACCATAAATCCTAAGGACGGCCCTGTATAGAGATGTGTGTGTGTGTGTACGTGTGTACACACACACACACACACACACACACACAGCTCGACGAACCGCGGCAAGATCTACTCGCCAGCCCCGCACCGCGCATGCGCAGTGCTGGTCTGGCGCATGCGCGGAGCCCCGGTGAACGGGCGAGCAGCTGAAATACAGAGCGATTTGTCAAGCTCTGTATGTATATATATATAAATAAAATTCTGGCTCTTGAACAAGGAACTGGGGAACACAAATAAGAAGCTGTACCACAAATAAGGAATTGGGAATATGGAACCAGTCTCATGCTGCATTTTCCCTATAGTTCAGCATTCTATCCAAACAACAATACAAAACGGTATTACGAAATTCTGGTTACAAGAGTTAAGAGGGGCAGTATTTAGCCTTCAAAATATTATTTAGCTTAAAAATACTTTCTTTTTTAAAAAGTTTTGTATTTGTGCTAGAGAACTTTGTCAACTGACAGTCTGCCAGAAGGATTACATTGTTCCTTGCTCGCAGGATGAGAATTGGAGAGTACTCCAACCCCCTCCTCTTTCAGATGAGGTTCATAAAGGATGTATACATACTGCGAGGGGAAGAAAGCAGGCCCTCCAGTCTGGCAGTGAACAAAAATCAGACAAAAAATTGCATCCCCAAAATAAACAAGTGGTATGGTCAAAATGCTAGAAGCACATTAAAATAAATTTCATTTTTGCTGCAGTGGAAATGAGAAGGGTTATCTGTTTGCTTGCTTGTTTTTTTGCAGGCCAAGAAACAGTTACAAAAAGATTACAATGCTCTACAGCTGTGACAACATTACTATGATTAAAAACGAGCTTATTACACTGAACTTTAGGTTTAAAACAAAATCAAGAATGACAACCATATATACTCAGTAGCATTTAAATTGGGTCTGCTGTACAGCCAATACTTGTTAACTGACCAGAGTTATGCAAAGGGCTACAAATCAGCTACAAGTTCACTAACTAGGAGATTAACCTGCACAGGGATGATGTTCACATAAAAAAGGTTTGTGGAACATGGCGAGGAGTACGGATGAATCCCCCCCCCAGAAGTTTTGGCATCTAGTGGTTTGGAGGAGCAAAGCAGTCTTCAGAATTAAAATCCCACTGAAATGCACCGAGGCACTTGCCACTGTAGCAGAGGGTGGAGTAGAAGCCTTCAAGCATTAACAAAGCTGCCAGGAGCTGATGGAAGAAAAATTCCCTCAAGCCCAGCAGAAATCCCCAGGACACATCCTAAAATTATTTCCTTCACTATGAGAAACACACATATACTGTCCTTATAATCAAAGCCAGCAAAACCATTTTGGTCAAGCTTTCAAAAAAACCCTCCCACGAAGCACCCCAAAATCCCACCTTCGCACAGCCCCAATCCAGCAAATGGGCCTGATGGCAGAGGCCCTGGCTCTTGTATGGAACCCCGTTGAAATAAACATGTATCCACACTAGCAGATCTGATTGCAAGATCAAGGCTTATGCCTGGAAAAAATGAAAGTTTCAGAAAGTTGTGTGTAACTCAGAGTAACTCAGAACTACAAGGAGGGGTTGGAATGGAAACTGTTATCCAACCTTAACTATAGCAGTCACTAAACCCATCAAGATATTTCTAGAATAATGACTAGCCATACAAGATATTTAGGGCTAGAATTCAGTTATTTCAGTGGTTTGTGTGCAAACAATACTTCTTTTTAAAAAAATGGGGAAAACACCCACACACAGTTTATTTAAGTCCAAAAGGGCTGAATGGATTCTCCTCAATTTTTTTAAATTCATGCCTTGGCTAAAACCAAGCACTGAAAGTGTCCATTTGACAGATTAAGATTCTGAGAGTTATGAATGAATATAGTAGGGAAGGGAGAGATTTATGCTGCAACTGACTTTGCAACTGACCTACCTATTACATTCACCATAGTGCATTCTTCAATAAATCCTGTATAACAAAGATGGCAGAATTGCACCAAGCACACACATTTTTCTTTTGGAAAGCAGCCGAAGGCCTGCTCTACACTACAAAGTTAGATTGACATATGTTGCCTTGTGCTAGCCTACTAGAGAGTGTGTCTACCCTCAAATTTATCTCCAGCCAACATGAGAGCCAGGTTATAGCAATACAATAAACCATCTCCTTTAATGATATGGAACCATGATTGACCTATGGGTCAATCAGTGCAAGTGCAACCCTAACAGTCCTCCAGCAGCTATCCCACAGTGCCCATTCCTTGTGACAATGATTGTTCTGCTCACCATTGTACACTCCACTGCCCAGAGGTTATAGAGACCTGAAATCATCCCTGCTTTATGTCCCCCTGAGTAGCTTTGAAATGTTTTTTCCTGACTGACCACCTTGGTAGGCACACGTAACAACTCTCCCTTTTGTGTGCAACTGCCCAACCAGCCATGCCACCTCCATGCATTAGATGCACCCCGGCCAGGAACAGACAAGAGGTATTGGGCTTCTTGGGCCTGCAGGATATCTATAAGCATTCAGGCAAAGGAGTTCAACAAGGATCAGCAAAAATGCAGCATCAAAGTGAAAGAACTGCACGAGGCATACTAGAATGTACGAGGGGTCAACAATGGATCTGGTAATGAGTTGCAGACCTGCTGCTTTTAGGAGCTACATGACATACATGGCAGACTCCACCAGCATCCTTCAGTCCAACATGGGTAATTGGGAGGGGACAAGTCAGAGAGAGGGTGGTCTGTCTATGCTCTGAACCAGGACCTGTTTGAAACTCCACCACAGTCCAGCCAGCTTGACCCCAGACAAGTGTGTTCACCCATTTTTGCTTACAGTATCTAAATGTTAAAAAGGCACCCAGTCCGAATTAACAAGACAGTAGTATGAACCTTCCATGAAAGGATAAAAAGGAGAAAAGGACTAGGGAGGCCATGTTCAGTGAGATCCTGAAAGCCAGTACTGCCTTGGCCCGCAAACAAAAGGCCTGGAGGCACACCATGGAAGACAGCATGGAGACAGAAAGAGCAGACAGGAGAAAGGCCAAGGAATCCCAACAGGAAAAGAAGAGGGTGATACACCAGCACATAATGGGTCTTCCTAGGCAGCAAACATAAATGATGCTGACCCTGATAGGTCTACTGGTCTAAGAAAATCCCAGAACTTCCCACCCTTTGCTGTCTTTTGAGAACTCCATAGTAGCCGCTCCCTATACCTCCCAACATTACACATGGCATCATGGGCCAGGATCTTTATTCCTCTCACTCCACACCAAGGGAGAAGGAAAACCACAGCTTCACATACCCTGACTTGTGAGAACCACTGTTGATGTATATGTAGCCACGACAGACTATATTTGTGCATTGTAATGGACAGAAATGTTTGTTGCCTTCAATTTTAAATTTCCAGTCTGTTAATTTATGTTAAAAGTTTACCTGTTTTGTGCACATTTTAGCACTGATTTTGCCAATCAAGTTCTATTTGAGGAGAATAAAATTACCTTTATTAGTTCACACTGCATCCTGCAAAATGCACAGCAATACCCAAAATACATAGTACTTGTAAACAAACAGCAAGGACCAGGTAAATCATAGATTCAGGAAAACAGTCATTTATAAATGTACAGCAAGCACCACACAATTCTTAGCAGCTCCAGGCCCAGAGGACACTGCAGTATAGAACATTACTAGGGCTGACTATTCATGTACTTTTTCAAACCCTCCCTCAATTGCACAGATCCATGCTAAATCCTTTTAATGGCCCTTGTGTCTGGTGGTTCAAAGTCAGCAGACAGCTGCACCAGCTCCACCTCAGAGGCAGCCTTTTCCCCCTTTGCTTCACAGATATTGTGCAGGAAACAAGCAGCTATAACCATTGGGATTTTTTTTCACCAAAATTCACTCTTGTGATGGTATTTGGATGGTTAGGAACTTATGTCCATGCTTGCAGCTCTCTGAACAGTCCTGTGTCCTTGAAGATGCAAGTGTCTTGCATCTTTCCAGACCAGCCCACACTGATATTGGTGAAGCATCCCTGGTAAGCTACCAATGCTTTCACAACCATAGAAAAGTAAACTTTTCTGATGAGGTACTCTGGCCACTGTGCCATAAGAGGGATGTGTGTGCATCTATCGCCCTAGGTCAGGAACCCTGGTGCTACAAATCCATCTGCTATGGCCTACACATTGCTGAGAGTTAGTCTTACGCAGCAGGAGACAATTAGTGGCCCTACACACTTTCTTGACAACGGCCCCCCACTATGGATTTTCCTATATGGCCTTTCACATCTGAATTTTCTGTAGCCACTGCTCATTGTTCAAACTTGCAGAAAAATGCAATCCCAGAGTGCTTATTTCTCCAGCCCAGAAGCAGCACTTCACCATTTGATACTGCTCTGTGAATGTCACCAACCACCTTGAATTGTTTTTTGCTATATCTTTCAGCAAACTGTTCTCCAGAAATCATCATGTCCACCATTGTTGCAGGACTTCCAGCAGGTCTGCAAATACAAGAGGATTGTGTGTCCTGTATTTGCTGTGTTCATGAAAATAATACTGTGGGCTCCGTGCTTCTGTCAGAGATAGGGAACACTGAAAAGTGCCGCACACATTTGTGAGAATAAAGTAGTGAGAAATTTTCGGGATATGGATAGCATTATGAAATAGAGAAAGTTGCATGCTGGGAACTTGACCCCTCACTGCCAGATATCTTGGGAGACTCATTTTCACTCCACAGCCTATTGCAAAGAGTTTCCAGAAGGTACTGCACCAGACAGCAGCACATGGCACACTGGGGATGCCTACTTATGGCGGTAGCCCTTTCTCTCAGTACAAACCCTCCTGGTGAACACACGTAGCACTGACACAAGCGCCAAGTATGCATATGTATGAGTGCATGACATAACTTGTGTCAACTAAAGTTTATAGTGTAGACATGGCCTAAGATAACAGATGGCTGGTTCCAGAAACACTGGCCAACATTTTCCTGAACTGACTGAAGGGATAAATTACCTTCGTTTTAGAAAAGAAAAGAACCCCTTGAATTTTCCACGAAGGGTAAGCAGGCATATTTGTAAGGGTACCAAGTTACTCTAAAACAGGGGTGGGCAAGATCCAGCCTGCCAAGCCCTTTAATCCAGAGCCCGCCCCACTGCGACCCTCAGGCAGGGAGCAGCCCCATGCTGCTTCAAGTGGCTGGCTGTTCCATGTGGCTCTCTGTGCCACAGACTGGGGGGAGGAGGAGAGAGAGAGGCTTCCAGCCAATGGGAGCCGAGAGATTTTGCTGGGGTCAGGAGCAGTGCACAAAGCCTCCGACACAGAGAGCCACATGGAGGAAACAGCCAGCCCCTCTGAGTGGTGTACACTGGGCTGCTGGCTGGGAGCTGCCTAGGTAAGCTCCTCCCAGCCAAAGCCTGCCTCTGGCATCCCACCCGTCCCCCCCATGCTCCCAACTCCCTGTCCCAGGTCACCCCTCCTACATTCCCCCCTAAACCAGAATCTTCTCCTGCACCCATACTCCTCCCAGACCCTGCACCCCAATCCTCTGCCCCAGGTCACAACCCCCTCCTTCACTGAAATTCCTTCTCAGACCCCACATTCTCTCCTGTACCCCAAACCCCTACCCCAAGTTCACTTCTGCACACAACCACCATCCCACACCCTGGACTCCACTCCATAGGAAAGTGCAGCCCTTAACCACTTACCAAAATCTTTAAGTGGCTCCCCCATTAAAAAATATTGCCCACCCCTGCTGTAGAAGAAAGGCATGATTAAACAGAATAGTGTACCTTCCTCAGCTGGCTTTCATATTCCTCACGCAGTTCCCCTGGTTTGCTTAATTTGATGGGTGCTCTGAATATAAAGTCTAGGAAAAAAAGGAAAAAGAAACATTCTTTAAGGTATGATAATAGAGATTATTGTTGTTTATGCTTAAAAAGGGATAGCCAAAAGTTTATGCTCTGCTATGCTGCATGTCAGGGTCTTAAATTTGAGTTTATTTCTATAGGGGTTGAGTCTAGAGTGTTTCTACAACCACATATGTGCATGAGAGTTAATACAGCAGCTATCAATCTGCCCTTGTTACAGTGTCTTGGTCTCCCAACTACATATTCAAAAGTATTCTGATAGCTAAGTACTAAGTAATAATATTCTGTTATTCTATAGTACTTCTAATGTTCTCTAAACACGTTACAAACAATTAAGCACCATAACACCCCATGGGGGGTTATCTCCATTTTACCCACGAAAGCTCATGATATATTTGTTAGTCTCTGAAGTGCCACAGGACTGCTTATTGTTTGTAAACAAACAATAATTAAGCAACTTATTAGAGGTGTCAAAGTAAGTCAGTAGCAGAGCCAGAAACAGAAAACAGTGCTATGCTTTACTAGATTAAACTAGAAACATCTACAGATCTTTAAAGGTTGTACAATAGCCTTATTCATATGCATCTCTTGCTTCTATTTAAACAGAGGGTATTAAACATTTTTTATTTTTTTTAAATAGTATGTTACATTTATCAACAAATGTATGAGATATTCCATTCACCTATGCAAACATTTTACAGGGTTTAAAAGTTTCAGAGAGGTAGCCGTGTTAGTCTAACTTTAAAAACGAGTAGTCCTGTAGCACCTTAGAGACTAACAAATATATATAGTTTCATGAGCTTTCGTGGGCAGAGATTTTCATCTACTCTGCTCATCTGAGGAAGTGGGTTTTGCCCAAGAAAGCTCATGATACTATATATATATATTTGCAGTCTCTAAGGTACTACAGGACTACTTGTTTCGCAGTGTGAACTTCTCAATTAGCTGTCTTATTAACTACTTAGAAAGCAGAACTTTTATTTTGTTTGCACTGCACTAACTTCAGCATTCTTAAGTCTCACACAACATTTATTCAACTCTTTCCTCACTACACCAAGACAAAACCAAGTTTATCACATTCATGAACAGTCACTTTTAAGCTTCCACAGCAGTAGGTTTTGCTACTCTAAGTTTCTATTTTCAGCTTTAAAAGTTTCCACCCACTTTTATACAGCACAAGTCTGGACAAGTTACATTCTGGAGTCAGCAAATAGGGTTAGACTGCTGCCCAGCATGCTGACCAATACTGTCTCATTATTTCCTTCTGCTGCCACATCTGACAGTATCCACAAGTCTCTTTGTACAGTGGCTGGAACAGTGGGCCCCTGGTCAATACCCAGGGCTCACAGGGGGTACTGATATGCAAAACGAACCATATAATTTCACTCAGTGCTCCCAGCCTAATAACTTGCAGCTCAACTAGATCATGCATTTTTAGAAAGACATCCTATCTAGATTTAAACACTGCAGCATTTACCACATGGTAATCCACTCCAACAGTTAATTAGGGAGTTGAGGTAGAAGGAATGGTTCATAGGAGAAACAAATGTAACTAACAAGATTAGTACCTTTATGTTGAGAGGAATGAATAAAGACATTGGCTGGCTAGCACTACACCTTCCACATCCTAATGACTTGTCTTAACCAACCAACCAATGGATACTTAAAGAGGTGCAAATTGTTCTTATCAGCTTCTTATAACCTGAACAATCTACTTCACTATTTTTTTTCCTTTGCCCACCCTCCCTTCCTTTATTTATTCTTGGATCTGAACTTGTAATACTCCAGTCATCTGAAGAAGTGGGTTAGAATCATAGAGCTGGAAGAGACCTTAGGTGGTCATCAAGTCCAGCCCCCTGCCCAAGGCAGGACCAATCCCAACTAAATCAACCCAGCCAGGGCTTTGTCAAGCCGAGACTTAAAAACCTCTAGGGATGAAGATTCCACCACCTCCCTAGGTAACCCATTCCAGTGCTTCACCACCCTCCTAGTGAAATAGTTTTTCCTAATATCCAACCTAGACCTCTCCCACTGTAACTTGAGACCATTGCTCCTTGTTCTGCCAACCGTCACTACTGTGAACAGCCTTTCTCCGTCCTCTTTGGAACCTCCCTTCAGGAAGTTGAAGGCTGCTATCAAATCCCCCCTCACTCTTCTGCAGACTAAACAAACCCAAATCCCTCAGTCTCTTCTCATAGGTCATGCGCTCCAGCCCCCTAATAATTTTCGTTGTCCTCCGCTGGACCCTCTCCAATGCGACCACATCCTTTCTATAGTGCGGGGCCCAGAACTGGACACAATATTGTAGATGTGGCCTCACCAGAACCGAATAAAGGGGAATAATCACTTCTCTGGATCTGCTGGCAATGCTCCTCCTAATGAACCCCAATATGCCATTAGCCTTCTTGGCTAGAAGGGCACACTATTGACTCATATCCAGCTTCTCAGCCACTGTAATCCCCAGGTCCTTTTCTGCAGAACTGCTACTTAGCCAGTCGGTCCCCAGCCTGTAACAATGCTTGGGATTCTTCTGTGCCAAGTGCAGGACTCTACACTTTTCCTTGTTGAACCTCCTCAGATTTCTTTGGCCCAATCCTCTAATCTGTCCAGGTCACTCTGGACCCTATCCCTGCCCTCCAGCTTATCTACCTCTCCCCCTAGCTTAGTGTCATTTGTGAACTTGCTGAGGGTGCAATCCAGCCCCTCATCCAGGTCATTAATAAAGATGTTGAACAAAACCGTCCTAGAACAGATCCTTGGGGAACTCTGCTAGAAGCCAACCGCCAACCTGACATCGAGCCGTTGATCACTACCTGTTGGGCATGACAGTCTAGCCAGCTTTCTATCCACCTTACGGTCCATTTATCCAATCCATATTCCCTTAATTTGCTGGCAAGAATATTGTGGGAGACCGTATCAAAAGCTTTGCTAAAGTCAAGGAATATCACATCCACTGACTTTTCCATATCCACAGAGCCAGTTACCTCATCATAGAAGCTAATCAGATTGGTCAGGCACGACTTGCCCTTTGTGAATCCATGTTGACTATTCCTGATCACTTTCCCCTCTTCCAAGTGCTTCAAAACTAGTATGTTTTGTTAGTCTTTAAGGTGCTACTAGACTATTTGTTGTTTTTGAAGTTTTCACATTTATGTATTAGGATTTATCTGGCTTGTATTTTTAGATTATAAATTCTTCAGGTAAGGACCTTGTTTTGGGTGTGAGTACAGCATTGAGCATGATGGGGCCTCAATTCTCATTGGGCATTAGAGAGCGGTCACATAATTTAATCTTTACATTATTACCAATGTGTTAACAAGCAAGTGCACTTAAACTGCAATGATAACACATTATTGTTACTCATTTTTACTATGGCAAATATTAGCATAATGGGTAAATGAATCTGCTTTAAAATCATTAGGTATAATCTGCGCCCTCTGTAATAGGCTGGTTCTGTACCCACATTATCTCCGCATGTTGTGGACAATATTAGAGGAATAACTGAAAGATTTCCCCAATTCACTCATCCCCATGGTCAGGCAGGGAAGTCATAACAGTCCTGTTTCATGAAGCCCTTTTGTAAGTAAGTAACATGCCACTTTATGAATGACAGCAATGCACTCAGTATAAACTAGCTGCCAGATAAACAAGCTACTAGAACAGGGGGTAGGCTTCTACAGAGATATTCCTCCTACCCAGAGACATTTCATTGCATTTTTGAACACAGTGGCAATAAAAAGGGCCCCCACAGTAACAGATGAAAATTGCTCAGGGCTCTATGTAAGTGATTGTGTGGACAGGGAAAGGAAGGAATTTAATTCAGGGTGTAGGGATTTTGTTTTTGCTAAAACTATAGTTTGAGTGATCAATGACTATTTTCAGTACCTTGAATACATTTTGGCTTCCCAGTGTCCTACATTCAAGCTAGCCCAGTCTGCTGGTCCACTGAGTGAGGTACAAAATGCTATCTTCAGTTAGTAGTCCGGGCCACGGGAGAGACTGAGGGCTTGCGAGCCAGCACAGGGGACAGCTTCCCTGCACTGTCATTCCCACTGCAGAGCAGCTTCCTTCCCCTGCCTGCCCTACGTTCCCCACCCCTGCTTTAGCTGTTTCTCCCACACGATCCTGGTCTATCCTGGGAAATGGGACTATGTACAGCAGTAGTTTTCATTTGCAGCCCCCAAAGGTGTGCATCCCTTTAAAAAAAAAACTTAATACAGTCTGTGGACCCCCAAGTGTCCACGGACCACAGGCTAAAAAACTCTGTTCTATGGTAAATACAATATTTCACACACTCCTTAGACATGGTCTGCAGACCCCAGGTTGAAAGGCACTGGTGTAGACAGAAGCCATACTAACACATAAAATGTTATTTGGTCTTTATACGAACAAGAACGTTCATGTTTACAGCTCATTAGCAGTTGATATAAAATGTTTTCAAGCTACCTATTTTTCTAGTCTATACAAGAATAATAAGGGTAAAACTGTGTAACATCATGCTTATTAACACACTTTCTAATAAAATGCACTTGCCCAGCACAGACAAAATCTGTGTTTCTCACACAGTGTCATGTTTTTCGGCAGCCACCATCAGTGCTGCCACAAAAGCAGAAGTACAGTGAAAAAAATGACATGATCCTCATACATTTCACTGTGCAGAGGGATTTTTGGTTTCCCACTGGTTTCTGGCCAAAGGGAACTGCTTGTTTGAGGAACACGCAGTGTACGAAGTACCACTCCCTACACTCCGCTCGCAGGCTCTGAGCGGCCTGCTGGGGCATGGAAGGCAGGGAACCAGCTGAGCTGCCAGCTGGGAGGCCTGCTGGGAGTAAGCATTTCCCAGCCAGATCCTCCTGCCTCTGGCCCCCAGCCTCTCCCTCCTCCCACCCCCAACCCTCTGTCTCCCTCCACTTCTGCCCCCACCCACATAACCCAAACCCTCTGCCCCTTCTCCTGCACCCATACCCCCTCCCAGATCCTGCACTTCAATCCCCTGCCCCAGGTCACAACTCCCTCCTTCATCCAAACTCCCTCCCAGATCCCACATCCCCTCTTGCATCACAATCCCTTACCCCAAGCTCCCTTCTGCACCCAACCTCCATCACAGACACTCCGCCTCTTCCGTTAATATTATGGAAGAGTGTGGTCCTTGACCACTTAGCAAATTCTTGGAATGGCCCCCCATCACAAATTATTGCTTCCCCCTGTTCTATGGGTTTCAGTGTGGGGTGGTATCATGAATGAGGACCCCAACTTGAAAGAAAGTTTTCCTGAACCCCTCTTCTGGCCTTCAGATAATGCCCCAAAATCATCAGAAGCCATGTCCCCACAGAATGGGACCCACCAGCTCGAAGTGGCATTAGGCCCTGCCACAACAACTGAGGCAAAACCTTCAGAAAAAATCTCCACTGCTACAATGATCAATATCCCCCACAACATGCCTTTAAAAACTGACAGGCCCTACTCATGCCTATCACAACATTGTAGTGTACTGCATCCAGGACACTAAATGCCCCAATAATTATGTGGATGAAACCAGTCATTCACTGCGCTCTCAAATGAGCTTACACGGAAGAGCGATGGGAAACAGGAACACTGTATCACCTGGGGGTGAATATTTTTCAAAGAACAATTGCTCCATGTCTGATTGGTTGGTCCTCATCCATTTCCTTCTCCTGTGTTTTGTATGGGGCGCACCTGGCAGACATACCCTAATGTGACCTCAGTGCACATCTTCTGCATCTTGCCTGTAGAACCTGATCCTACCTTGTGAACTCTGCAGAGGCTTAGGCTTGAATTCAGCACTGAGCGCTCAATGGTTTCAGGACTGAGGTGGCTGTGTACATTCCCAGCAGCAGAAACTTAGGCACTGTGGGAATTCTATCACCCATCAGGTTAGGCAGCAACTGAGCAGGGGTTTCGAAGTATTAAAATTTTGCATGTAAGCATCTCACGTGGCAGTTAGGAACTTAAGTTTCCCTGGTGAATCCCACCTCAAAGACCTGTCCACATTATCTTAATTGTAGCAGAGAAACATCACAGTTTTAACACGTCCCCTACACAATGTTTCCTAAACCTCTGAAAGCTAAACCCAGTCCCCCTCCAACAGTGCCATTTATTAAAGTCCTACCCACAACATAAGTCATTCAAGAGGGAATATCATATTCTGAAGATCTACACAATCTTCTCTAACAATATTGACATTTAAAATATCACTGAGTTAACACCTGCTGCAAAGCATCTCAGAGCTACCCCTTCAAGTTTGCTGCAGACAACACTACATCACCTACTTTGGGGATTCATTTTGAATGTTTTCTACACAAACAAGGCAGCTAACAATTTACTTACCTTTTCAGGGGGGGAAAAAAAAAAGCAGATAAAAAGGACACTTTACAGGTTAAGCCACACCTTTAATTCAGGTGACATGGACCAAAGCTCAAGTGCTGAAGCTCAAACCAGTAACGCAGTAGAGATATGCAGCTACAAACTACAACTAGAGTTGGCAAAACTAATCAACTGGATTTAGCAGAACGAATGGATTAGCACTCTTTATACTATCATATGTTGTTTCAGAGCAGAGTGTACTAACTCAAGGTAACTGCTATAATGAAGACAACCCCAATGTTAGTGTTTGAAAATGAGAAAGTGAACTAGCTAATCTGTAATCTGTTTACACTGTTCAGTCTCTAGAGTGTAACAGATGGACAAGGAATTAGCCAAATGAAATGATTTTACTACTAGTAAACATTTTGCCAAGAAGACTCCTTTCGGCACCATATTTTTTTTCTTTTCCTAATACCATTCAGATGAATTGACCTTACTTTTAATCAGCTGACTAACCTGATGCCAAAGAGAATACCTCAGCAATCATTTACTTCTGGACTATATATTTTGCCAGCTATAACTTTACTACCAATCTGCCATGTCAGGCTACAGGAACATTTTCAACTCCTGTCCCAAAATAATGGTAATTAGTTTTAAAGACTTTGCACTATTACTTAATCTGAAGCTAAGCCTATACCAAAAATAGGAATAATACATGTATCCACCACCCCATATCCTTAGTCTGCCCAGCATTGTTTTTTCTAAAATAAATTCATGTTGTCACTATCTGTTGACTGAAATAGCCAAAAGCTATTTCAATACAGTAGTCATTTTATTTTCTTCCATTCCTCTCCCCTATGAGCAAGACCTATTACAACTCACTACAGAGAAACTAATTAAAAGCTCAACATTTTAATACAGGTTGAACCTTCCAAATCCAGGACTCTCTGATCCAGCAACATCTGTGGTTTGGCAGAACCATGGATGTTGCTGGACTAAAGAGCCCCAGAGGCCGGGAGCAGGAGCCAGCTGAGAGTCGCAGGACAGCTGGGGAGCACCAGCCCCAGCCAAGATTGATAGGGACACCACCCTCATGCATTCCTAAACCCGCAACTGCTAGAAGCTTGGACTGGGACACAGGGAATGGATCACTCAAAATTGCCGTTCTGTTCATTCCCTCTGAAGCATCTGGCATTGGTCACTGTCAGACACAGGTTACTGGGCTAGATAAACCATTGGTCTGACCAGTATGGCTGTTCTCATCAACTGGAGTCCAGTCAATTTCAAAGAGTTAAAGTAATTCTATGTACTACCCTTGACTTGTCAGTGTTTGTAGTATTCAAATCACACTGTTAGCCAGCCATGCTTTTCTTTTCCATATTGGTATGAAATATACAAATAAAACAGGAAAGTGACTACCTATTTAGAGGACACATTAAAATTGATTAACTATATGGTGTAGTTAAATATAGTGTGGCAATGGCACCTTTCCATCTTCTCTTTCAATTCACCATTTTAAGAAGTTATTCTAACATTAGCAGGTCAGCTCTCAAATTAAGGGTTTGGGGGTTGTTTTTAAGTTGATCATGTCTCTTGACTACAGTCGCATGGTCAATGCAGATAGCGTGAGAAGCTATCAATTCCTTTAAAGCTCCGAGATGCAAGAACCTGTTGTCTCCATGGGCCACGACTCTGAACGTTAAAGAGGGATCACATTTGCAATCTATTCTAGTTTCCTGAAAGCTTGTGTGGCCTTTAGTCTAATGGTTAATTACTGATGTGACAGGATATGTAACCCTGAAGTAACATTCTCCCTCAGTGTAGAGCTACCATTTTTGAAAGTCAATCGTATGGGACAATGGAATGGCTTATGCTGAGGAGCAGTAACACAGAGGCAATACCAAGAAAACAATCAATACATTATGACAAGTTTATAATCTACCCCAATTAGAAAGAGGGTTCATGCATCACTAAGTCAGTATTTCAGGCTTTCTGTAGACTCAGGCACACAGCCTGCAGGATTATTATGGATTATTTATTTGGAAAGTTCTCTATACAACTAAGAAGACTAGAAACAATGTATATAAACCCCATCCTCATTGATACCAGGAGGGGAGAGAAGCCCCTTCACAACCCAGAACCCTGCCCAGATGAGCCCAACACACTTAGTAAACGTTAACTCTCACACCTCACTTTGTAACTGATCTTGGGGCTCCCGCATAGCAGGGATGTAAGAGAGCAGTTGAGTACTTGACTACCTGATAAGCCTAGGTTTATTGGGTAGTCAATCCAGTACTTGATTACTCTACTTGCATTCTCCCCCACCCCCATGCAAGGATATGGAACGAGCCAGCTGCTCTGGAGGAGGCTCAGCCACAGCTCCGCTCTCTGCCCATCCCACGTGCTGGACTGACACTGCTCTCCCGGGAGCCCTGCTCACACACGGCAGACAGGGAAGCGGCCAGGGCTGCCCGGCACTGGGCCAGGAGCCGAGGACCAAAGCTCGGGCAGGCAGAGCGCAGCAGCCAGGCGAGCTCGGCACACCCAGACTGGGCTCAGGGAGATGCAGGCTCACTGCACTAGCTGGGCTGGCAGCGCTCTGCAGATGGGTCTCCTGTGGCGAGCCAGGCTGATACCACAGCTGGGCTGGGAGTACTCAGGGTTCCCTGTGGGCTGGGCAGGCAGGGGCAGTGCCTCGGGCCAGGCAGGCTGCTTGAAGGAGGCTTCAGCAGCTAAGCTGGTGTGGCTGGGCTTGCTGCTTGGCTGGAGCGAGCCCAGGCTGGGCGCTTAGTGCTGTGCACCGGTGGCAGCAGCCAGGGACCAGAGTGCACCAGTCTCCGGGGCTGTGTCCCGGATGGGTGCTGTGCAGCTCAGCCTGGATGTGCCGCAACCCGAAGGGGCAGAACAGGGCAAGTGGTCGAGGGCGGCTCACGTGGCCTGGCCTCCACTGTCCACCTGCCCTAGCCCTGTGATTTCCGGCCGGGCTCTGCCTGTCTCCTGCCCAGCCTGTGCGGTGCCTAGGTGCCACTACTTGGAACATTGGGCAGCCAGCGCGCAGCCCTCTCCAGGGGAGAGCCCTTGCCCTTAAATGGCTTTGGCTTCACTCCACAGGGCTGGAGGCACAAACAGGCAAGTCAAGTGCCCCTCAGCCAACCCAGCACTGTCTTCCTGGAGCCCAGCCACCCTGCCCGGGGTTGCTGTGGCCCTTCAGCTTGCTCTCCCGGCTCCAGGATATGCGCAGTGGCCAGGCACTTGCTAAGGTTCCCCCATGCCACCATAGACCAGACAGGAAGGCGGGGGAAGGGAGTTAAATGAGATGCACTGGGAAGCTATGTCCCAAACAAAACTCACCTGTGGGCTGCCCCTTGCCAGGCCTGCCCAGCATGTTTCGCTGCCCTCAGGGCTGGCCGCCAAGAGGGGCTGCTAGACCTGGCACGAGCTGGGACTGAGCCAGCCTGGCTCAAGACCAGCTCAAGCTTAGTTCAGAAGCTACTCCTACTGCGGCTCTGCAGTTTAAACATAGTAAAAGCCGGGCTGCCTGCACACCCAGCTCTTAATACATTTTAAATGCAGAGCCGCAGCGGGGGTAGTTTCCCCATCGACTATTGTGTCGTCAATAGAAATTCTATAGAATTTTTAATATCTCGTTTTTTAATATCTCTTTTGCATAGCCCAGCACCTCACTCCAGAGCTGAGCCCCACACACTCAGTGAATGTAACCTTGTATCACCTCACTGTCACTGATCCCACCCTCTCTGCCCAGCACCCCACCCTCGAGCTGAGCCCCACATGTGTAAGAAGGCAGGTCAGGCTGGTGTTATCCTGAACTAGGTGTGAGACAGTGGGGTGTGTGTACAAAGAACGGGTAGGTTGGGGTACCCTGACCCAGGTGAGGGAGATTTGAGGGCCATGTGGTGCTGGGGGGCAGGGCAGGCTGGGGTATCCCTGGCTGGGATCGCAGGGACCCCTGCACAGCTCCGTGCACCACTCCTGCATGTAACCTCCACACTCCGCTGTGTCCCTGATCCTGCCGCCCCCAGGCAGAGCCCCGCACACTCAATCCACGTAACCCCCGCACCCCCACAGCCCCCAGCTGAGCCCCACGCGCTCAGTGCATGTAACCCCCAACCCCTAGCTCAGTCTGAAGCACTCAGTGCATGTAACCCCCGGCCCCTAGCTCAGTCTGAAGCACTCAGTGCATGTAACCCCGCCCCAGCTGAGCCCCACGCGCTCAGTGCATGTAACCCCGCCCCCAGCTGAGCCCCACGCGCTCAGTGCATGTAACCCCGCCCCTAGCTCAGCCTGAAGCACTCAGTGCATGTAACCCCCGCCGAGCGCCCGCCCCAGCTGAGCCCCACGCGCTCAGTGCATGTAACCTCCCCGCCCCAGCTGCGCAGCCGAGACGGGGCCCGGGCAGGCTCCGGAGGCGGCCGCACCTTCGTCCGGCGCGCGCTGCTCCCCGCCTCCTGCGGCCCCGGGCTCGTTGCGGCCGGCGGCCCGGCCCTGCTGCCGGCGGGCCCAGGTGGAGAGGCGGCTGCGGCAGAGCGGGCAGCAGAGGCCCGGGCCCTGCAGGCAGCGCTGGAAGCAGGCGCGGCAGAGCGAGTGGCGGCAGGGCGGCGTCACCGCCTCCACCAGCGCCCCGCGGCACAGCGGGCACTCGGCCGCCGCCGCCTCCTCCTCGGCCGCCAGCCGCCGCCGCCGGCCCCGCCGCACCGCGGCCCGGCCGCCAGGGCCCGCCGCCGCCATCTTCTCAGCCGCCGAGGGGACGGAGCGTTAGGCCGCGGCGCCGCCCACCTGCTCCATATTCAGCCGGGCAGGATCGTTAATATGCATGAGCGCGCGCGGGCTCGACCCTTGTCCCCGCCCCGGCGGGAATATTCACCCGCGGCTGCCGAGAGGCCCCGCCCCTCTCGTGAATATTCACGAGGTCTCAGTCTCCCGCTGCGTACGGTGCGGTGCGCGCGGACTCCATATGCCCAAAGGAAAGGAAACTTCCCCCAGCCGGGCCTGGGATCCCCCAGCCGCCCCCCCGGCACCCCACCGCTCCCAGCCGGGCGAGGGATCCCCCAGCCGGGCCAGGGAACCCCCAACCGCCCCCAGCCGGGCCAGGATCCCCACCCGCTCCCACCGCCCCCACCGCCCCCAGCCGGGCCAGGGATCCCCAGCCGCCCCCGCCCCCAGCCGGGCCAGGATCCCCAGCCGCCCCCGCCCCCACCGCTCCCAGCCGGGCCAGGATCCCCACCGCCCCCGGCCCCCACCGCCCCAGCCGGGCCAGGGATCCCCAGCCGCCCCCGCACCCCACCGCCCCCAGCCGGGCCAGGATCCCCAGCCGCCCCCGGCCCCCACCGCCCCCAGCCGGGCCAGGGAACCCCAGCCGCCCCCGGCCCCACTGCCCCCAGCCGGGCCTAGGGATCCCCAGCCGCCCCCGGCCCCCACTGCCCCCAGCCGGGCTAGGATCGCCCCGCCCCCCACCGCCCCAGCCGGGCCAGGAACCCCACCCTGCCCTCCGGCCCCACCGCCCCAGCCGGGCCAGGGAACCCCACCGGCCCCACCGCCCCAGCCGGGCCAGGGATCCCCACCCGCCCCCGCACCCCACCGCCCCAGCCGGGCCAGGATCCCCACCGCCCCCACCGCCCCAGCCGGGCCAGGGATTCCCAGCCGCCCCGGCCCCCACCGCCCCAGCCGGGCCAGGATCCCCACCCGCCCCACTGCCCCAGCCGGGCCAGGGAACCCCACCCTGCCCCCGGCCCCCACCGCCCCAGCCGGGCCAGGGAACCCCACCCGCCCCGGCCCCACCGCCCCAGCCGGGCCAGGATCGCCCGCCCCACCGCCTAGCCGGGCCAGGATCCCCACCCGCCCCGGCCCCACCACCCCAGCCGGGCCAGGAACCCCACCCGGCCCCCACCGCCCCAGCCGGGCCAGGGATCCCCACCCGCCACCCGCACTCCCACCGCCCCAGCCGAACCAGGGATTCACCCACCCACCCCCGCACTCCCACCGCCCAGCCGGGCCAGGATCCCCGCCCCACCGCCCCAGCCGGGCCAGGGATCCCCACCCGCCCCGGCACCCCACCGCCCAGCCAGGCCAGGATCCCCACCCGCCCCACACCCCACCGCCCCAGCCGGGCCAGGATCCCCACCCGCCCCGGCAGCCCACCGCCCCAGCCGGGCCAGGGATCCCCACCCGCCCCGGCAGCCCACGCCCAGCCGGGCCAGGGATCCCCACCCGCCCCGGCACCCCACCGCCCCAGCCGGGCCAGGATCCTCACCCTGCCCCCAGCACCCCACTGCCCCCAGCCAGACCAGGGATACCCCAGCCTGCCCTGCCCCCCGCACCCTACTACCACCAACTAGGGATGTTAAGAAACAAGTAATCAGCTAATCATGTAGTCAATAGAATTTGTTGACTACACGATTAGTTGATAGGGTTGGAAGCCTCCAGGAGCTATCTGCCCCCCGCTGCGGCTCTGCAGTGTAAATGTAGTAAGAGCCAGGTGTGCAGGCAGCCCAGCTCTTACTACAGTTAAACTGCAGAGCTGCATCAAGGATAGTTCCTCAACCTGGTGTGAGCTGGTCCTGAGTCAGGCTGGCTCAGTCATGGCTCGTGCAGGTTCCAGCAGCTCTGTGGGCAGCGAAACGCACTGGGCAAGCCAGCAAGGGGCAGCCCGCAAGTGGGTTTGATTTGGGACGTGGTTTCCCACGCATTTCATTTAAGTGCTGCCTACCATGCATATCCTGCAGCCGGGAGGAGAAGCCCAATGGCCGCGGCATGCCTATTGGGCTCTGGGAAGGCAGCACTGGGTCGGCGAGGGGCACTTGACCCACCTATTCATGCCTCCAACCCCACGGAGCGAAGCCAAAGCTATTTCAGGGGGGTGGCTCCCCCTCACTGCCCGACATGCAGGGCAGCGGCACCTGGGCAGAGCCCAGTGGGAATCGCAGGGCCAGGGTGGGCGGACAGTGGAGGCCGAACTGCAACCTGATCGCTGCCTGCACCCACGGGAGCCCCGCTTAGCTGCTCGCCCTGCTCTGTCCCTTCCAGCTGTGGCGCACCCAAGCCAAGCCACACAGCTACAGGCAAGCTCCGGTCCCTGCCCTATAGCCCAGCGGGCTGCTGCCGCCAGTTTATTTTAAGTGTCTGTATAGTGGGGCCTATTTGAAGCCCTAGGGGGGTGTGCCTGCCCACTTCTTAAAGCCCCTTCCCCAGCCTTGCAGGAGGGACAACTAGACCCAGGGCCCAACTAATGTCAGGGGACAAATAAAGATAAAACCGGGTCAAGGAGTGCAGGTCACAGGTTTAAAATGAGGGAACCGGACAGGGACACCGAGCAGAGAACCCCGGACAGCGCCCACTGCTCCTCAAAGCTGTCGATGGAGCCAGTGGACGCCGCCCAGAGGAACTCTGCTCGGACACGTGACACTAGGGAGGAATGGAAATAAGCTCCACAGTCGCAGAGCACCCCCTCGTCTAGCATCCTCCTCCTGGTGTTATAGACAGCGGCTTTCGCCAGGGCCAGGAGGAGGTTGACAAGGTGGTCTCCCGACTTTGTGGAGCCATGGATGGGGTGTACATAAATAAAGAGGTGTATGTAACCTACACACCTGGGCTATGTCTACACTGGCGCGATCTTGCGCCAGAAGTATGCAAATGAGGCTAAGCGTGGAATATCGCCGAGCCTCATTTGCATATCTAATGAGCAGCCATTTTTGCGGAAGAGGCTCTTGCGCCAGAAGGAGCTGTCTACACTGCCTTCTTGCGCAAGAAAAACCCTCTTGCGCAAGAAGGGGCAGTGTAGGACACAGCTCCTTCTGGCGCCAAAGAGCCTCTTCAAAAAATGGCAGCTCATTAGATATGCAAATGAGGCTGGCGATATTCCACGCTTAGCCTCATTTGCATACTTCTGGCGCAAGATCGCGCCAGTGTAGACATAGCCCTGGTGTGGTTCACTGTCCCATATAGTGGCATTTAAACCACGTCTTACAGCAACATATAAGAACAAGAGACCTCTACAGCCTACGGTGAGAGCTAGCTGGCTTAATAGCTCAAGCTGTAGAGGCTCCTACCCTAAGCTCCAGAGGTCCCAGGTTCAAATCTGCTTAGTACCTACCCTCTGCTTGCTCTAGTGAGCAACCAGCCTAGGCTCAGCTGCCAGTATCTCCACCCATGTTTCTACAGGATGTGGCTGGGCTCCCTGAGTGCCTGGTTGGAAGTGTGGTCCAGGGCTCTGTGCAGTGGCATCAGCCTGACTTGCCATGGGAGACCCACCTGCAGAATGTGGCCAGTGCAGCAAACCTGTATCTCCCCAAGCTCAGCCTAGCAGTGCTGAGATTGCCTGGCTGCTGCATTCACCCTGCCTAGGGTTCTGTCTTTGGATGCTGGGCAGCCCTGGCCCCTTCAGTGCCTGCCAGGCATGAGTGGGGTTCCTGGGGGAACAGGGCCAGTCTGGTGTGTGGGATGGGTAGAGAGTGGAGCCACAGCTAAGCTGGCTTGCAGGGGTGGAAAACAAGTAGATTACCTGACTACTCTCTTACATCCTTACCACCAACCAGACCAGGGATCCCTCTCATTGCCTCCCTTCCATCTCCAACCTGGACCAGGATAACACCAGCCTGATATGTGCTCTTCCAACCCTACTGCTTATGTCAATGGCTTCTCCCCATTTGCCCTCATGGTCTCTGCCAGAGCAAAGATGTAAGGGAAGCAGGAGCCCTGTTTCCCACCTAGCTTGGAAGCAAAAGACTGGGGAAAGCTGGAGCCAGGGGTTTAGTGAAGAGTGTAGGGGGCCTCCTGGGGAAGGAGGGCGGGCTGTTGCAATGAGGGCAGGAGTGAGCTTGGGGAGAAGGAAATACAGGAATACAGGAAGCTTTCACCAGTCCTATCTTTCTCCCTGTTAATGACCCATTTCCCATCCTCTCTCAGCCCCACTTTTCTACATCTCGCCCTCAGCCAGCTTTTTACCTCCACACTGGCTAGAGATCCCAGCATGGGGGCAGACGGGCTGCCAAAACCCAGCACTACAGTGCTTCCTCAAAAGAGATCCCTGCTGTAGGTGCAACAGGTCTGCTCAGTGCCCAGTGCAGGACAGCAGGTAACACTATCTCTCCTACTCCTGCCCCCTCCTTGCCTATGCTCTGCTCCCTCCCACAAGTAGAAAACACTTTTACTCACCACCAGATGATGCTTAAAACACCAAACCAAGGGCTGAATCACCACTGTACACATAACTGGGATGAAAAAGAAGCTAGGTTTATAAATCTCTGCCCAGAACTGGCAAGCTAACTGACTCTTACTGTGCAAGGCTAATGCTTGCTCTCGAATACAGACTCTGGGACCACAGACAAGAGGTAGAGAGGGTGTGAGAAACCACAGTATAAATCCAGAGAGGGGAGCTGGGCAGCCAAGAGGTGAAAGGAGCATTTTCTACTTGCATGTCCAGAATAGGAAGGGAGCACAAAAGAAATTACTCCACAATAGTTGAAATGTAAAGGGACTAGTAAGTGAGGAGAAAAACAAAACATGGATAAATAGAGCTAGGGACACAGAGAGCCACCAAGTCAGGAATGACCAGCAACAAAATCACAGATGGAGGGTAACACTCCTCCTCCCTTTGCAGATGACACAGTGAGCAGCTCTGTATAAAACCCTATTGTTCTCAGCTAACCAGCTGCTTTAAATTCCCATGGCTCTTCAGGCTTCTTAAGAGCCTGTTGTTGCTCTCATCTACCATAGAATTCAGACTGCTCCCATCTATACCATACCACACCGTGTAGCTCAGGCCTGTCCTACAGCTTTCCCTGCCCCCAATAACCCACCATAAAACTTGACCTATTCCAAAACCCATTCTTGACAACATTGCTGTAACCCCCCCCCCCACCACCATCAAAGCCCAAGTCTCCTTCTCTTTAAAAAGATGCTCAACAATCTTGTTAAAGTCTTCTTTATTTGCCAAGGCTATTATAGTTATTTACACCTTCTCTTTCTAGGAAACCAGCCAGATGCTTCTTTTAAAGTCCTTAAACAGTAGCAATTAAATCTACTATATATTTGAGAGAGTTTGTCTGTCTGTTTGATCAAAAGCTCTTCTTAAAAGGTAAGAGCTAGAACCACCAAATTGGGTATACAGCGTCCTCTTACCATAACTTAAAGCAACGTAAGGGTTTGGTTGTGCCAGGAAAATGGGATGTGCTTAGAATGGGACTGCTTCTCATAAAGCCAAACAGAAAAGTGACAATCACCAAAGTAAGTACAATCCTCACAATTGATATAACTGAATGAATGTTGAAAGAGACCAAACTAAGATGAGCCAGAAAAATAGGATGAACTTGGAATAGGATTCCTTCTCATAAAACCAAACAGAGAAGAAATAAAATGGAGAAATTTGGAGTAGTGCTCTCTTTAGGCACTAATGGGCAATGCCAAGTAAATCTGCTAGTATAATTCTAATAAAAACAGGCTAAACCTGCTTGTTTCTGTAAACTCAGGGAAGCTCCACAGGTAAGATTAGCATATTATAAACATCCGTTGGGTTAACTGGCCCAGCAAGAGGGGCCAAACAGCAATCAAACCCTATGGTTTAACCCTTGCTGGTGCTAGATGCACCACTCCAAGAGATAGAGAGGCAGTGAGTTTTCTTTCCAGAGATCACTATATACTGCCAGAGTTGAGGAAGACTGCTCCAAACCGCAATCTCACAGCATCACAACCCACCACAGAGCACGGGCTGCTCAGAGCTCCATTCTCATGTCCCATGAAGTTCCAGCATCTCCAAAAAGAGTCCTTTGCCATTGATTTCATTTGGCTTCCCAACCTTTTTCACATCTGCAGCCCCAAAACTTTCTCCACAGTGAGAACACAAGATGGTGGAGAACAAGGCTCAAAGATTAATGAATTTAGAGTCTAAGATCGAGGGGATGTGGGCGAGGGATCTTGTCATTTTACAACTGCAAAGCAACAGGCATAGAAACACTGCTGTGCAAGTGACCCTGGAGGTGCAATGCTGTGCACCTCTTGAGATCAGTGTTGAGTAGTAGATGCTTAGCTGTATTGTATTAGTAATAACACAATAGCAATAATTAGCTGATGTTCTTCAGATGTTTAACAATAACAATCCTTGTGTGAATAAGGCAAGCAAGATCTGCTCTGCAGAGCAAAGTAAAAAGAAAACAGGGCAGATGGGTCTTCCTCGCTAACAGAGGGATAGCTTTTAAATATTTTAACTGTGGAAGATGCAAAATTAAGGGGAGTTATTGGGGGGAGGAATGCAACATGCTTTTCAAATAATTTTAGGTGGGGGTGGTTGCAAAATAATGGTTGAGGAGCAGCATTTTTGCAAAGAGCCTTTCTGTCTGCAGAACTCTGCCTGTGCTGCACGTGCCAGCACTCTGGGCAGGGAAAACGCACAGCCAGCCAATAGCTTTGAAAGTAAACAACTCAGGCCCTGGCAACGGAGAGGAGGTGTGTGCAGTAGGCACTGGCTGCTGAGAGAAGCAGATGTCAGATGCATGCCACATAGGCTCTTGACAGTATTGCCACTGCTTTCAGCTGCAGATCTTTGGACATTGCAGGGGAAACTTTCCCCCACTGTGCAGGATTTTAAGAGGTATTAAAAATCAGCACCAGGGAAAGAGCAGGTGGTTTTGAATGAGAGAAGGTTAAAGGAGACAGTCTGCGAAATCCAGATTCACATGCCTTTCCCAGGAATCAGGGACATTTCGGCACTACAAACGTTGGAAGGGCTGGAAGGAACAGACTGATTTTTACTTTCCAGTCCCAGTGATTCAAGGTGAGGGTATTGAGTGGATACAGGGTACCCAAAAGAGCAGGGCCTCAAGTAACTGCTGCTTTCTGTTAGGGTTGTCCTAATCTACCTGAAACTGGGGATTACAGGGAGAGGCAAGCAGCTTGCACCCTGATGTATCTGACCCCCACACTCTGCAAAAGGAACTTGGTTTTGAGTGGGCTGCATATGACAGCTCAGAGCCTGATTGCCCCCCTACCTCTGGAGAACCAGCTGGGGAAGCAAACCTTGGAACACTAGGCGTCATTAGGTCTTCACAGACTCATTTGCATTTGTAGGCTCCCTTTACTATAGGAGCCTCTGACTTTTACTGGGAGCATCCTTTGTGCTGCAGTCTAGCCCTAGAGACTACAATGCCCATGAACCCTTGGGGAAAAGGAGTAGGGTTGCTAGATGGTTGAAACAAAAATACCAAACACTCCCCCTCGCTCCCCCCAAAAAAAACACTGGGAAAAAATTCTGTTGAAGGGGAAAAAAAAGGGGGCGGGGGAGGGAGACCAAAGTTGCTGAGAAAAAAAAAAAGGGACCCCAAGACTTATTAAGCAAAAAGAAAAAACCAAAAAACCCAGCATGTCCCCTTTAAGGGTGAGTGCAGGGATAGGAACAAGGGCGCAGTTGAGCACTAAGACCCAGGAAAATGCTTCCCCTTGGTTGGCAGCCATTTTGTGTCGGCAGCCTTGCAGAACCAGGCAAGCATGGGGGCCGGGGGCGTTGGGAGCCAGGGGAGGCCGGGCGCTGAGTGTTTGTAGGGTTGCCAGGTGCCCAGCATTTTCGCCTCCCAGCCGGGGAAAAAATCAAAAGATACCCGACATTTTAGGTGTCCGTATTCTCTGAATTTTTTTACTGGACAGGAGGTGAAAATACAGGACTGTCTGGGTGAATACCGGACACCTGGCAACCCTAAAAAGGAGGGAAATGGTGGCTCTTCCAGGCAGGCAGGGAGAGAGAGAGTTAGGGGAGGCTCCATTTTGGAGAGAGGAGACAGATTGCTGGTGTGGAGCCTTTTCCAGGCCAGGAGCTGTTGTGTTGGAGCTAGAGCCTGTTAGTGAGAACCTGCTGGGGCTTGGATTTAGCAGGCTGCTTCAAGGGCTGTTGGTGATTGTCCCTGGAGAGGAGAGATCCTGGCAGTGCCTGTGGCTGAGAAGAGTCTGCATAACCCTGCATAGAAGATAACTGTGTTTAATTGTGGCTCTTGGGAAAGTGCTGCCTGGGACGGAGCACAGAAGACAAACTGACTCTGGGTCCAAAGAGAGCCAGAGTGATCTGTCTAGTGAACCAGAGCTGCTGGCATTTGGTGGGGCCTGCTCCAGTGGTGGAGGGATTTTGCAGCTGGCTGCCAGCCCTGCACTGTGCTGTCTCCACTTCAGCTACAGACCTTCAAGCACGCCCACACAAGCAAGTAAATCCAGAGGAGTGCACACTCTAGGTGGGATAAATGGTGGCAGTGTAAATGCCAGTTAGATAGGTTTCCTTTATTTCTCTGTACTTTGCTAATTGATTTTATTCACTTTCAGTCTGTTAAACCCTGTTTCTTTAAGTTGTTAACTAAAGGCTCTGTTAATTCTAATTTAATCAATTAGATCTATATTATTTATAATCGTTGTTTTGGAGTTAGATCCAAATTATTACTGGAATAAGTTTATTCCTGGAGGCTCCCAAGACACACCATTAAGTGTGTACAGGGGCTAGCTAGATGGAGCAAGGGACTGCAGCAAGGGGGTAGATAGGGAATCCCTAACTATACAACATCACCACTGGAGTACTCAGGATTGCCTTTAATGTTAAACCCATCAGGCATCCAGGCACACCGGTGAGTGTGGCCTGCTCCCAAGTAAACCAGGGAGGAAAAAGGGGCTTACACTTTTTTTTTAAGGCTTAGTCCATGGAGGTCATGCACCTGGCTTTGCCATACAGTCAGATCAGTAAATTGCCTGGGATGAGAAGATGGTAGGGCCAGATTTGGAAAGATATTTGGGAATCCAAACATGCAAGTAGGTGGCTAGTGGGATTTTCCAAATGTCTGACTTCCACTAATTGCATGTGTAGGCCCTTGATGGCTAGTGAGGAGCACACATTTGCCAGTCTGTCTAACTGCAAAAATACCCCTGAGCTGGGCTGGCAGGATAGCTTTAGTTGCGGAAAGAGAACACTTAATCCCAGGGTTAGCTCTGGATATTTAGATGTTCTAGGCACAGTAGGATGCCCTTAATGGGGCAGAGCCTTCTAAATCAACAGTTCTCAACCAGGGGTCTGAGGTAGGGTTGCAACTCCCAACTTGACAGACCGGAGGCCATTTCTGGAAATGGTATCCAGTCTGGGAGAGTTGGCAAAGCTAGTCTGAGGGTCCCTGGGGGGCTGCAAGGAGGATTTCAGGGGGCCCACCAACCAACAGTGGTATTAGACTCATTGGGGCCCAGGGCAGAAGCTGAAGCCAAAGCCTGAGCAGCTTAGCTTCATGGGGCACCTTTGGTGTGAGTCCTGGGCAATTGCTCTGCATGCTACCCTCCAAAACAGGCTGGAGGCAAAATGTCTTCCTGGCTGGAGATGGACAGAAGCTCCCAGTCCAGTCACCGTTACTCTGTTGGCTGAAGAGAGGGTGGTGGGTTTGGAGCAATCTATACAAATTCAGTGCCTTAGTGGACTGTCCTGTACATGTGGCTTGCTTGTAATGTTGGTCCTGTTAAACCCTAGCTAGTAGGGAGGATGGCTAAAGCATATTGTGACAGGATGCAGGGCCGGCCCACAACATTTTGGCACCTGAGGTGGGGAGCTCAAATGATGCCCCATGCCACCTTTTCTCCTGCCTGCCTGCCTGTTATGTCTCTTGTGCCCTCTTTCCTCCAGCACAGCACTCCACCATCTCTGTGCATCTAGAGCAGAGAGAATACATATGCACCAGCAGCAGACACAATTTTCTACACTCTGGGTCCTAGTGGCACCCCCAACCCCACCCACAGTCTGGCACCTGAGGTAGCCACCTCAGTTCACCTCATGGTAAGGCCAGCCCTGACAGGATGCAGTCACAGAAGACCCCTTGGGATTGTTCCTCATCGTTCTGATTATGCCACTAACACCTGCCCTCTTGCTCTCTGGGGCTCTCCACCACCCTGTCCTGCTGGGCCAGATACTCTGGTCTCCCCCAGACCAGGCACAGAGTTGGGGTTACTGCCCCTCTGAAGAGCAATGCAGACACTAAATCACTTCAGCTCTTGGAGAATGCACTTCTAGGGCACAGCACTCAGGAAACCAGCACTCAGAAAGGATCAAAACGCCAAATAAATTCATCTTTCTCTCAGTAAAAGTTTTATACAAAGAAAGCTCATGAAGATGTTCACCCTCTTTATCAAGGAAAGTGAGAGAACAAATATTTACACTGGACCTGATAGTAAACAAAAGTGTTTTTATTAGGTACAAACAGTACCATTGAAATGGTTGTAAGTGAAAACAGATTAAAGTAAGTTACTAAGTTAAAATGAAAAGAAAGTCTATAGCTAATTCTAATTCATTAAAAAACTTATTGCAAGCAGATTCTTACCTTAAGAGCTGTTGTTGTTTTAGGCATAATAGTCAGGTCAAGACAACCTCTTTTATCTTGAACTGGGTCCCCAGCCCTCTTTGGAGTGTGTCACGCCAGACAAAGCCAAAGACCTGATAGCTTCCCATTGCTTAAATAGTCTTCTCCCCTGGCAGGGATCTTTTGTCCTACATTACCCCTTCCATGTAAAACTAACTACCTGGGTCAAAATGGTGATATAGTCACATGTCTTACTAGTCCTTTGGTCTTACAGGACAAACAAGGCTGTTTACAAGTCATTAAGTTGATCACCAAGTTGTTAAAGCTGAAGGGGCACCAGTAATGGCTCTTATTAGCACATTGAAAAACTATAAGCAGTTCCATACTTCATATTGCTAACTTCACATACAGGAATGATAAATGCACCAAATACAGATCCAGCCGATTGTAACATTAAAATTGATATGTTACATGACGTATTTTTTAAAGCATCTTTGAGTTGTGCATATTTACATTCATAAGCCAAACTTCATAAAGCATGGGGGGGAACCATCACCCATATAACTTAGATGTTAGGTTTTCCTCCAGGATCTTCTACAAATCACATAGACTGATATTTTCACACACACAGGTGGCCAGGTTTGAAAATTTGGGCCTTACCTTGTCTTGTCAGTGTTTCCTCTTCTGTAAAATGGGGGAAATGATGCTTTCCTCACCCGGGTCAGAGACTTAATTCTCACAAGGCTTGCAGAGTGCTCTGTGATCCACAGGGGGAGGATTTTGTAGAAGTGCAATTATTATTAATTAAGCTTATGACTTTGTAGACAATGGTCACACTGGCCTGCTTTCGAATAGGGGGCCTACAGAAAGCAGAATGTTATCCCACCATTGCCTGGACCGTGGAGTCATTCAGCCAGAGGGCCCACTCCATTTTGTAGCAACATGCACTTTAATTGACCTATCAAAAATACAAGACGACCTTCAGCCTGCTCTTTAAGGGATCATTTGAAACAGGCTTTGCTTTGGAAACAGGCTGCCATGAAAATAAAAAACTTCCCCTTCAAGCTATGCAGTTTCCAAGCTATGACATTAAAATCCCCTGCTGCTATAAGGTCCTGTCCCTGAGCAACTTCAGTTCACATGCACAGCTCTGCCAGTGATTAGCAGTGGGACCTTGGCTGTGTCACTTAGCCTTTCTGTGCTTCATTTTCAAAGGAAACAGCAATGCTTTCAGGAATGCACACATGGGGGGGGGCAAGCAGGGAGCACCCCCAGTAATAGCTTGGGGCACAGAAATTCTCCATCCCCGGGACCATGGAGGCAGGGAAGAGTGAGTGCCTCCTGGGGCTAGAATGGGGGCAGGCGGGGGAGGGAGGAGGATAGAGTGAGTTCCTGGCCAAAGGGGGAAGGGGTGAGAGAGGAGCACAGCACATCTCTTTCCCCCCTGCAGCCAGGTGGGCTGTGCTTGATCTTTCATTGTCCAGTCCAGAAGCCCCCTTCTTCCAGCCGAGTCTCCAATATACCTCTCCAGTAGCCTCTCCCCTGTCCTTTGGTTTCTGTCCAGGTAAACAGGATCACCTGGGCCCCTCTCTTCACCGCCTCTTCTCTTTTCTGTCCTTTGTTCCCCTCGGGCTGGAACCAGATGGGCAGATCACCAAGGTTTTCTCTCTGCAGCCCATTGTCCCCCCTCTGGCCAGAGCCATCTGTGTCATCCAGGCTGGGTCCCCCGGTCACCAGGTCACCGGTCATTGGGTCTCCAGTTCTGTGCTGCCCCTGTAACAACAAACTCCGTCCCCTTCATCTCGTTAAAATAGTAACATCCAGGGACACTGAGTGCCTCTCCTCTGCATGCGAACCCTTTGAACTCCCCAAAACTCCCCCACTTCATCACAGTCTGTGTGAGTTTCTTCATGAAGTTAATGGATTTCCATTTCATGTGGCTAAATTCAGTACTTTGCATGGTGGCGAGTCTGAGGGGTAGCCATGTTAGTCTGTATCTGTAAAAACTAATAGTATCATTAGTCCTATTTTACAGAAAAGGAAACTGAGTCACAAGGAAGTCATGAAGCTCACAGGTTGATACAAACAGGAGACCCATTAAAAGAACAGAGAGAATTGTAATACCCAATCCTGTGTTCTGAACAACTACCACATGCTCCCTGTTGTAAATGACACCAATTCATTTTAAACATGATGAGTGATTCAGTCCCATGGCCAGCAGGGGCCAGAACTGCTCTGTGAAATGGGAGCAAATCACTAGAGTGGAGGGACAAGTACAGGGATCTGGAGTGCAGGGGCATTCCATACTTCTAATTCCTGGCACCGCTTTGATTTTCGGCTATTAGATATTTTGCTCCTCTAAGCTGATCTTTTGTGGTCTTATGCACTAAACCAAGAGGGCCTCTGTATATTTATCCTTCTCTTTGGCCTGGTATTCGTTTCCTGCAGAAGGAGCTGCCCCATTGAGAAGTTCTGCAAAAAAACCCAAAAATCAAAACCACAACAACAAAAGCAAACAAAAAACCTACATCAGCTGTTGCATTTTAGTAGCAATCAGCAGTAGCAGCCAGGTGCTCTGATGGTTTTTCAAAGCTGAATTTAGTCTAAATCATAAGAATGAAGGAATATCTCCATCGTGCTGTTTGTACAGTACTGAGCATGCCGTGTGCCTAGTTAAATAATAAGACTTTACTGACTAATGAATTGCTTGTCTGCCCTGGAATATTGCCCTAATATTTAGGCGGTTTGACACAATTATACCCACTCCCTTTCCCTTTGGGAAGATTTTTCATAGCGCCTAAATGTAAATTATGGGCGGAGTGGCAATTTTGAATATTTTGGAGCCTGGCAGTGATCAGCCCAGAAAAATATAGAATCATAGAATCCTAGAACTGGATGGAACCTCAAGAGGTTATCAAAGCCAGTCCCCTGCACTTATGTCGGGACCAAGCATCATCTATACTATCCCAGACAGGTGTTTGTCTAACCTGCTCTTCAAAATCCCCAATGATGGAGATTCCACAACTTCCCACAATATTCAGTGATTTGTTTCAAGTATCTAAGCAGTAGGCAAAGATCTGAAGTTTGGCAGCTCGAGTGCAGACTTAACAGCCAGGACCTCCTGAATTTTAACTCCAGCTCTGACTAATTCCCTCTGCTGCGTTAGGTGTGTGTCTCAAACCCTCTGCCTCCTTGTCTTTCTCTGTCAGCTCTGGTCTACACTATACATTTAGGTCAAACTTTGCTGTGCTAGGTCAATTTTCTAAACAATGAGCCTCTACCAACAAGTCTCCTAAGTTCTGCCATTTTTAAGGGCGGTTAAAGTCGATTTCTGTACTCCTCCTCGACGAGAAGAATAACACTAAATTCAACCTTGCATGGTTGACTTTGTAGTAGTGCAAATGCAGAGCTGTGAAAGTCGATGTTCTTGGACTCCGGGAGGTGTCCCACAGTGCCCCAATGTGACTGATCTCACCAGCACTTTCAACTCTACTACTCTCCAGGTACGAAAAGCCCTGGAATGTGTTGTTGCTGTACCCTAATTGTGGGGAGGGCACTTCTGGTGATTGCACATATGTAAGCATTGTACAAATGGGCTAAGGGAATTGTGTTTTATCTGTGGTGGTCACTCTGCCTACAGAGCGGGGGCTCCCCCAACAGTTTGTTAACGTGTCTGGAGATAGAGTGGGAATCCTCCTTGTGTATGTCTGTAAAGCTCTCCTAGAGGAACTCTTTCATCCTTCTCACAAAGTTTCTGAGGAGGCCGGCCTTATTCTGTCCTCCATGGAAGGACACCTTCCCACGCCAAGCCAGCAGTGAGTGATCTGGCGTCATTGCAACATAAGGTCCAGCTTTCTGGCCACATTCAGTCAGCATCTGCTCCTTATTGTTCTGTGTGATTCGGAGAAGACTGATATTGTGCATGGTAACCTGGATGAAGTAGGGGAAGCTCTGTAACTGATACTTCTGAGGCAGTGCACTCCATTTGCTCATTCACAACAAAGAATGGTTTGCTGACCACGTGAGCTTCTGCCACCACACCCAGGCCCTCTTTCCCCTGGCAGATCCCTGTGGGAAGGGAAAATTGCACTCACCCAGCAAGCAGGGGGTGATGAACACATGGTGACTGGATGAGCCCCTGCCACCACGTCTGGGCCCTCTGGCACAGCCTCTCGCCACTGTGGCTTCCCTTTGCAAATGTAGATGCATGCCTGGCTGTGAGAGCTGCTGTTTGTAGCCACTGTTGTGTCGCATATGCTTTCAAAGCAGAAGCAAAAGAGCCCTAACCTTTTGCTTACCATGCCTGCCACCAAACCGAATTTAGCTGCTCCCTTCAGATCTCTGTGGTGTACCTGCCCATATGTTGCTTAAAAACATAACTTTAGGCTTGTACGTCGCACATGCCTGTTATGTAGGGCAGATGATCTTTCATGGTAAAAGATTACCACCTGCATTTTACAATGTGTGTTCTCTAAAGTCTGCCATTCACTTCTTTTTGTTACAGCAGGTACAACCGTTTGTTGCCCACTCCCTCGGTTCCTCCAGACGTTCAGCTATCATAGATCAAAAAGCAAAAAAGTCCTCGGGATGACATTTAATGAGCAAATGCAATCCACCCACAGGGACAGGGCTCAATTAAATGCTCAGAGGAGAACAATACTGCAGGTAATACAAATGGAGCATAAGGAGAAGAGAGTGTTGACTGAAGTTAGAATATTAGATCAAGGACACTAAAATCAAAATGGAGTCTTGAGTTTTACACAGAAATCAAAACGGAACCCAAAGGACTAAAAGACTTTTGCCGCCAAAAGCCATCGTTTGCACGCAGCACATGGCTGTGCACACAACACTGTTGCTCTGCACACGGCACTAAAATCTGCACCAGGAATGCTAATCTGCACCCAACACTACCCCTTGTGCACTAGAAACGCTCCTGCTGTTTTCCCACCTTGGGATCTTTATAAGCTCAGACCCCTGAAGGGATCGGGCTCCTTCTCCTGCTCCTGCTTCCTTCTCATCTTCTGGTAGCTGACAGTTTGAATCGCTGTTGAAGAGCCGTGGCGAAGGCCAGGACCTGCTTCCCAACAGACCAGACCAGACTCAATTCCACCGCTACCTATAGGGTGCATTAGCTCACTACTGTGGCAATTGCCCAGCATTGTGGGTTATAGCTACCTGTAGCTCCGGACCGAGAGCAGCTGCCTATCACCCAGTTCCACTCCAACCATTGTGGCGAAGGCCCTATTTTGAAGCTGAGAACTGATTACCATCGGGTGCCTGTGTAACATACCTACCGTCATACCATCGACAAATCATCAATTGGACTCCTCAGTGTTCCTCCCCTGAGGCTGTCTATGCCAACGGGTTGAAGGTCCTGAGCCTCGGCTGTCATCTGACTTTAGAACAGACTGAGTATAGTGCTTTCTTGTTTAGTTATACTGTGCTATCTTCTGTTAGTTCTGGGGTGAGGGGTTGGTTTATGCAGTGTTGTATTCTGGGGTTATTCTTTGTGTTGTTACCTGTTGTATTCAATATGTCTTTTAAATTTGACACTCGTGTCTGTGCTTATTTCAGACTGGAGAAATCCGACGGTGATAGATATGGTGGTTTCCAGGTCAGACCACCTTCTGGGACAAAGGCATTTTCCATCTATTGGCCCTGCACTAAATTTAGTTTACTAGTGTGCCTATACTAGTAACAAGAGTGTGCAGGAAATACAATACAAGACTCAGGATGAAATCTTGAGGCTTGTGGGGCAACAAACTCAGCTGCTGAGGTTTCTGGTAGAGGCACAGGAGAAGCATCTGGAGCACAGAGTGAACCACCTGCCTTCCTCACCAACTTCCATAGCCTCCTCCCTGAGGTGCCCTACAATGTGTGTGGGAGAAGGCGGGGGAGGGCGAAGAGCAGCCTTGCAATCAACTCCCAGGGATGTCTCCTGGAACAGAAGGCTGTCATTCCTGCAGCTCTGATTGCTGAACAAGGGGATTGTACACCACTTGTCCTTGCTCTCTCTACACACACACACACACACACACACACCCAGGCTCATGCCCTGAACTCCTTTTCTTTCTCTGTTCCCTGTGTTTCCTAAATAAACAATTATGATTTCTGAACAGCAGGCTCTTTATTGCTTGTGTTATGTGGGAGGGTTGTTTAATAGGCCAGTACACTTAATGCAGGGGGCACGTTGTTAAGAGCAACATACATGACTGTCATATCGCTGTCTGGTCGATCACAAAACTGGTTTTTAAAGTCTCTCTGATTTGCAGTATCCCTTGATGTGCTTTCCTTATTGCTCTTGACCCTCCACCCCACCAGAAAATGTTCCTCTTTACTTTCACAAATATGGAGCATACAGCAAGCTGCCACAACAATGTGAATGTTGCTTTATGTTAGAATGAAGGCTAACATAGTCAATAAAGTGCAAAACCTTCCCTTTAAACATCCAAAAGCACATTATACCACCATTCTGCACTTGTTCAGCTTTTAGTTGAACTGCTCCGACGACAGGCACCTGGACCAAGCCAGGCCATCTTGCCAGAATATAGCTGTGCAGCTACTTCGCCTGTTGGACTCAGTCCATCCCGTGACTTACCTCTTATCTCAGGCATTGATAGAGATGTGTGTTATCTCGTGGTGCCATCTACCCCAGAGGCCTGTCACATGGCTAAAGACATTTTCTCTCTATTGGTGCCACCTGCTCCATGGAAACAGAGGCCTATAGAGACCTCATGCCCACCCATTTCTAGGGGATATCCCTTAATGGCTCCTGCTTATCCCTTAATGGCGCCATAGGTCACCCCCATGGCACCGTACCCCAGCCTACTCTTCAGTGTCAGTGATGCATCCCAAACTGCAAATTTGTAGCAACTCAGTAATCTCCAAATGATCACAGACCCCCTAACACCCATTTCTAGGGTCTGCACATCATTCTCAACCAGTGATATCGGACTACACAGATGCACTGATCCCTGGCAACAGAAACCTCACTCTTCAGAGCATAGGTGCTGCCAACAGACTCCTAGTGCTTTCCAGAGTCCTGGTGCTGCTCCAAGGAGCAGCACCAATCACTGCAGTCCCAGTAATGATCTCCAGAGCCCCTAGCTCAGGGGTGGGCAATAATTTTTGGCCAAGGGCCACTTCAAAAATTTTTGAAGTGGCTCCGGGCCGGCCTGGAAGGGGCGGGGCCTAATCTGGATGGGGCAAGGCCAGAATGCTTCTGGGCTTCCCCACCCCCAGACCATAATTGCCCCCCCTTTCCACTAGACACCTACTGATTGGCCTGGGGGCCGGAGACCACGCAAAGCCTCCTCCCGCCCTACCCCCACCCTGCCAGGAGCACGCGGCACTTCAGAGTGCCACGTGCTGCTTGCAGGGTGGGAGGAGACGTCACGCGCTCCCCCACCCCCAAGTCCTGATTGGCCTGGGGGCAGGGGAGCTGTGCAAAGCTTCCCTTGCCCTGCTCCTGCCCTGAGTGAGCGTACGACACTTTGAAGTCCCGTGCGCTCCTTGCAGGGCAGGCGGGAGAGCGGAGGAAACGTCGCATGCTCTTCCTGCCCCCAGGCCAATCAGGGCTTGGGGGCCGGGGAGCGCGTGATGTCCCCTCCTGCCCTGCGAGCAGTGCGCAGTGCTTCAAAGCACTGCGTGCTGCTCACAGGGTGGGAGGAAGCTTCACGTGCTCCTCCGCCCCCAGGCCCTCATTGGCCTAGGGGCGGCAGGGCCTCCACTGGCCAGATCAACCTGCTTGGTGGGCTGGATCCAGCCTGCGGAGGCCCTTTTGCCCACCCCTGTCCTAGCTCTTGTGTTATGAGGAGTAAATAGCACTTCCTTCTTTACTTTCCACAAACCAGTCATGGTTGTATCGATCTCGATCGTATCCCTTCTTAGCTGTCTCTTTTCCAAGCTGACAAGTCCCAATTTTATTCATCTCTCCTCATATGGAAGATGTTCCATACCCCTCATCATTTTTATTGCCCTTTTCTGAACCTTTTCCAATTCCAATATATCTTTTGAGATGGGGCAACCATATCTGCATGCAATATTGAAGATGTGGGTGTGCCATGGATTTTTGTAGAGGCAATATGATATTTTCTGGCATGCTCTATCCTTTTCTTGATTCCCAACATTTTATTCGCTTTTTTGACTGCCACTGCAATTGAGTGGATGTTTTCAGAGAACTACTTACAGTGACTCTAAGAACTCTTTCTTAAATGGTAATAGCTAATTTGGACCCCCTCATTTTATATGTATAGTTGGGATTTTGTTTTCCAATGTGCATTACTTTGCATTTATCTGCATTAAATTTCACCTGCCATTTTGTTGCCTTTTCACCCAGTTTTGAGAGAGCCTTTTGTAGCTCTTTGCAGTCTACCTGGGACTAAACTATCTCGTATCATCTTCTTTTGTATCATCTGCAAATTTTGCCACTTCACTGTTGATCCCTTTTTCCAGATCATTTATGAATATGTTGAATAGGACTGGTCCAGAACAGACCCTTGGGGGACATCACTATTTACCCCTCTCCATTCTGAAAAGTAACCATTTATTTCTACCCTTTGTTTCCTATCTTGTATCCAGGTACCAACCCATGTGAGGACCTTCCCTTTTATCCCATCACCGCTTCCTTTGCTTAAGAGCGTTTGATGAGGGACCTTATTAAAGACTTTTTGAAAACCAAGTACACTATATCCACTGGATCCTCCTTGTCCACATGTTTGTTGACCCCTTTGGTTCAGCCACTCTGGTCTCCAAAGCCCATACATGGTCTCTGGGGGCCAGAAGCTCCTTGCACCAAATGCACATATACGTCACCAATCATACATAGTGCACTGGGTGCAATAGACAAGACAGGTCCCACTCTGTTGCTGGACTTTTTGCCTGCATTCTCTTTTTACTCCTTAATCTTGTTGCTTTGTCATTGTTATATTTTATCAGCATCAATCTTCTTTATTTTTCTGTGCATCAACTCATCTTCATCTATCTTTCCCAATTGTGTGCTCTCTCTCTTATATTCTGCCTGCTGGCAGCTGGTCTTTTATGTTGCACTCTTGTCTCTTTCTTTCCTAATGTACCTTACATGAGAACAGCCATACTGGATCAGATCTAAAGTCCATCTAGCCCAGTATCCTGTTTTCTGACAGGGGCAAAGGGAATGAACAGAACTGACAATCAAGTGATCCATCCTGTCACCCATTCTTAGCTTCTGAGTCTGACAAATAGAGGCTAGGGATGTCTTTCTGTTCTTAGAAGCATTTGCCTCATTTGCACATGCTTAATATCAGTCATTACCTCAGAGCTATGATTGACAGTTCTGCCCTTTACAAGTTGTGACCAGTATGAGTGGGCTGTGACCAGTCAGCTAGCAGACATCTCTCTCTACCCCATACTGCACATTGAAAAGTAGCTGTTAACTTTGCACATGCTCATTGCTGTTGTTTACCTCAGAGTAATGATTCTGCCGACTGTTCACATACATTTGGCCTTTTGCCAAGTCACCATCTTAGAAATTTTGAGCTTTCTGCCAACAGACTGCATTTTTCATCCAAATCTCATACTCACTATGTTTAAGATCAGCAGTGTCCATCTTAGAGTGGAGTAGCTCCTGCTTATTCAGAATAGAGATCTCACAGACAAAAATGGAGGCTGGAGAATTTCTCTAGTACCATTACTTAGGTCAATGGGAGAATTCTGTCATTGACCTAGCACTGTCTACATTGTTGGTTAGGTTGGCTTAACTGCCTCTCTCAGGAGTGTGTATTTTTTACCCTCCTGTGCAATGTAGTTGTACACACCTAGTGTAGTCAAAGCCTCAGTGTCCATTGGCTGCCCAACTTTTTGTCATGGAATTGCCTTTGCATCCAAAATAGCTTCCCCCTTCATGGTTTTCACAGCTTCCAGCTTTGCCAAGGAGCACTTACACTTCTAGGACAATGGTTCTCAAAGTGTGGTCTGTGGACCACTAGTGGTCTGCAACCATCTTGCAGGTGGGCTGTGGTCTCAGAGCTCAGCCTCTCCCTGCCCCCTCCCCTCCCCCCCGCCCAGCAGGGAGTCTCTGCTGGCACTCCAGCCCCCTCACCCCATATGGTTGGAGCGCCAGTGCTGGCTTCCCGCTGTGCGGGGTTGCACCGGATCTGGCTCATGGGGGCAGGAAGCAGCTCTGTGTGCTGCCACTCCCCCTTCCCTTGGCTGGGAGAATGGCACTATTTGAAATCCTGGGAAGTGGTGGGGGCAAGCCCAACCACTTCTAAAGGCCCCTCCTCCAGCCTTGTGAGAGGGGCCACTGGACCTGGGTTTCAGCTGATTACTTTGGATAACTAATGACAAACAGGGACAGGGGTGCAGTTCACAGGTTCAAAACAAGGGAACCGGAAAGGGACCCCAAGCAGAAAATCTCAGACAGCGCCCACTGTTCCTCAAAACTGTGGACATTGGCAGATTCTTACAGAAGGAGTTCTGTGAAAAGAGAACCTTCCCTCTGGGGTTGCGTCCCTACAGTTTAGATATACTTTACGGGGTGACCCAGGAGCCTGCTGCCTCTATTTGAGGGCATAAGAAAGGTCACACTGGGTCAGACCAAAGGTCCATCTAGCTCAGTATTCTGTCAGATGCTCCAGAGGGTTGAACAGAACAGGCAATCGTCAAGTGATCCACCCCCCATTACCCATTCCCAGCTTCTGACAAACAGAGGCTAGGGACACCATCCTTGCCCATCCTGGCTAATAGCCATTGATGGATCTACCCTCCATGATTTTATCTAGATCTTTTTTTTTTTTTAATCCTTTTATGGTCTTGGCCTTCACTGGGAATGTTTAATGGAGGTGTAAGTGTTCAAGCTTGGGCTGCAGCCTGAGTTCTGGGATGCCCTCCCCCCACCCCCAATCTGACAGCCTGAGCCCCACGAGCCTGAGCCAGCTGGCATAGGGCAGCCATGGGTTTCTAATTGCAGTGTAGACATACTCACTGTGAGAGACATGGGGCCAGGCTATAAGAACTGAGCTCCCATTAGGGCACTGGGACATGTTGCCACCTTTTCAAGTGATCTCAGTTCTTCAGGGAGCGGCAGCATCTCAGCGCTGATCCATATGGCTGTGTGGGTTGTGTTCACAGGTCAGTTCTGCTTCCCTCACTTGTCACATACGACAGACCTGAGTCAAGTCCACGGGGAAGTGAAACGCCACTCAGAGTACACACCCTGTGCTCCTCCACCACCGTACCAATAGCACAACCACGTACTCCTCAGAGCATGCTCCATGACCTGACCTCTGACTGTTACCTCTAGGGCTAAGATAACAAATAGTCCAGAAAGATAGAAGCTGCTGCTCATATGTGCTGTATCCAGAAGGATGCAGATTCAGCTCCTCCCCCAGGGTCTATCACCTGTGAACTGACCTGAAACCTTCCCTTCCATAAACCCCCAAAAAAGGAAAACAGAGTAAGGGTGAAAACAGAAGTGAAGTGTATTAGGGATTTGTTTACAATTCTAGGGAATGGGGGAAAACCCGATGCAAACTAGTAACTCATAAATTACGGAGGTGAACAGTACAAATATCGGACATAAAATCCAGGCCCTATCATATCCCAAATGGGCTCCGTGTTCAAAGAAAAACAAATGGTAAGAGATACCCGGTTTTATAGTACCCTTCCTCTTCTAGGACAGTCAGTGGCTACAATACAGGTGCGGTGCCCAGGACCTTCTACTTTTTGGGCTGGTTAGAGGCCCGCAGGGAGGAACACTGGCAAGTCCCTTGATGGTGGATCCGGATCCAAGAAGAGGACGGCGGGCAGATGGAACAGACGCCAGATGGTAAGTAGGTTGGATGGGTGTCCTCTTCTCCCTCTGGTAGGCTGCTGCAGGGTCGGTCTCTCATGTGAGTGCTATGATGACCGGTGCAGACTGCTGCCACTGGGATGGACAGCAATCTCTGTGTGGTGTACCAGGACTTATATAGCCTCAGAGGCAGGAAACCTCTGAGGTGCTTTTCTATCATGTGGCCCTCTGGAGGGAACAGGGCCTGAGGTAAATGGAACCTTCAGGCAAAAAGAGTGGGAAAATCCAGCCTGTACCGGTTCTTTAGCTCGCTCTCTGAGGAGGAGCCCCTTCCTGTTCTCTCAGAGCCTAAGGTCACATGGTCAAAGACTCCATTTTGTTTGTACACAATCCATTATTCTAATCATTATAAAACACCATAGAACATTAATGAATGAACATACAAATTGATAATTCACTCATTTACATATCTATAATTAATACAGGCTCCAGCCTACATAATGCCCAGGACACAGCCCTTGACTAAACGATTTCTCCCTAGTAGCCGTGGATATCTAGAGTAGATCTTGGTTGTGTTGGGAGAGGACAGTTTGGTAAAGGGTTTTGTGCAGAAGGGTAGTTCAGGAAGAGATGGAAAGCTGGTATCCATAGTGATCAGGGTAAAGATTAATCTACCCTGGGTAACAATCACATGCTCATAGGGAAAAGCAGAAATGTATGCTTCATGTTAAGTCTATTTTACAGAAAACCCTAAAAGAACTCATGATGAGGCACATCCATAATGCTTTATGTCCCTTATATGGGTAACAGCCCTTGGTCATTCCTTTATTACCCGCTCGTGATCATGGCAACAATGATGTAAGTGCTGCAGTGTGACCTTACTATGCTGTGATTAGAACACTGGCTCAGTTGTCCCTCAGTGTCAGTAGCTTTGACTTCGATAGAAGGAGAGGCTGGGTATTGTGCTGGCTAAATTCAATTTCAGATTGAAGCCCCAATTGATTACTGGGAAAAAAGTAAGTGGGCTTTCCTCCTGAGCCACTTCCCCACACAGCTGTCCTGCCTCAGATATTTGGCCTAGCTCCCCAAAAGATATTTAGGCCCTTAACTGAAATTCCCACTGAAATCAATGAGAGGTAGGAGCCTAAATAACTTTTTGAGAATCTGGGTCTTTTTTCCATTTGATGTCTCTTGCTCTGGCATGAAAAGTGCCCTGCTAACAGAATATAGGAGGGAATCCACCTGTCTGATCAGGGGCTATTTCTACCCTTTCTCTCATACATTCTGTCTCAAGACAGAAGCAGACTGTAAGGGACTCCAAGAAGATCTCACCAAACTGAGTGATTGGGCAACAAAATGGCAAATGAAATTTAATGTGGATAAGTGTAAAGTAATGCACATCGGGAAAAATAACCCCAACTATACGTACAGTATGATGGGGGCTAATTTGGCTACAAATCAGGAAAGAGATCTTGGAGTTATCGTGGACAGTTCTCTGAAAACTTCCACACAGTGTGCAGCGGTCAAAAAGGCAAATAGGATGCTAGGTATTATTAAGAAAGGGATAGAAAATAAGACCCAGAATATCTTACTGCCCCTGTATAAAACTATGGTACGCCCAGATCTTGAATACTGTGTACAGATGTGGTCTCCTCACCTCAAAAAGATATTTTGGCCTTGGAAAGGGTTCAGAAAGGGCAACTAAAATGATTAGGGGTTTGGAACGGGTCCCATATGAGGAGAGGTTAAAGCGACTGGGACTTTTCAGTTTAGAAAAGAGGAGACTGAGGGGATATGATAGAGGTGTATAAAATCATGAGTGGTGTGGAGGCGGATAAAGAAAAGTTATTTATTAGTTCCCTAAATAGAAGAACTAGAGGACACCAAATAAAATTAATGGGTAGCAGGTTTAAAACTAATAAAAGAAAGTTCTTCTTCACACAGCGTGTAGTCAGCATGTGGAACTCCTTGCCAGAGGAGGCTGTGAAGGCTAGGAATATAACAGAGTTTAAAGAGAAGCTAGATAATTTCATGGAGGTTAGGTCCATAAAAGGCTATTAGCCAGGGATAAAATGGTGTCCTTGGCCTCTGTTTGACAGAGGCTGGAGAGGGATGGCAGGAGACAAATCGCTTGATCATTGTCTTCGGTCCACCCCCTCTGGGGCACCTGGTGCTGGCCGCTGTCGGCGGACAGGGTGCTGGGCTGGATGGACCTTTGGTCTGACCCGGTACGGCCGTTCTTATGTTCTTATGTTATGTTATTCAGTTCTATTGTTCCTTTGTAAAAATGGTGGCAGACAGGGAGTAACTCCAGAGATAAGGCTGCATGTTATGGTTACATTTTGTTAATCCAGTAGGGATTTCCAGAGATCACTGAGATACGTAGAAAGACTTGCCTCCACTGGGAGTCTCCTCTGCTGATCCTAGCCCTTGTTCTAGGATCTCGCTCGGTGTCCTTGTTCCTGAATGAAGGAATGAAAGGAAGTGGGTTCTGTTCCAAGCCTCCCTTCATCTGAGAGTATAGACAAGCCCCTACTGTTAGTAGGTAATTTGGAATATATATAATTGTGTTGCATGTTTATGACTACATGTTAATGATCTTAATGTTAAAACAGTGATTTTATGTAAAACAAAATGGAATTGGTCACCTTTCATCCCTGGGCTGCATCTTGGGCTTTGCCCTCTCCCTCTGGCACATCCAGAGACCATTGAAGAACTGGTTCTAACCAGATTTTCCCACCTTGGTGAGAGTTCCACTCACCTCAGGTTTCCCGCCAAGAAGCCTATATAAGACCATGTTACCCGGGCGACTGAGGTAAACAATTGCTGTGGGCAGTTAATTAAAGCCTAATGCTGCCTCCCCCACAGAAGCCAGATTCGACCTGGTACACGTATCTATCACCGTTGGAAAGGTAGTCACAAATCAGGTCAGACACGAATTTAGGGCCAAACCATATATTTTGGAAAATAGCAACACGCATCAACAATAAGAACAACAGTAACTGTCCCACCCTAACCCGGAAGAAAAGGAGGATAGGAAAGATCCCGTATTCAAAAGAAATATACTTTACAAACAAGATATTGAAGGCGGCGATGGACACCTGCGACCTCTTGGCTAATTTAAAGCTGTGAGGGAGGACAGCAGGAAGATCCTTCGAGGTGTCGATCTCTGGTTCCCGAGTAGTCCCTCGAGGCAGATCCTCGCCTCCACGTGGCTGACGCACTCCGGATCCCTTGGCACCAGTCCTTCGGCTTAGTGAGGTTCTGCGGGTGGACAAATAATGGATGGTAAAGTCCCAAAGTCCAATAACACCTGTCCCAAAATCCTTAGAGGGGAGACTTCTCTCACACCTCAGGAGGGCACAGCTGGTGCTAGACCTGGGCAGCCTTGGCCAGACCACGTACGATGGAGCTCCTCAGGGGTGACGGACGAAGAAGACACGACGACACGCAGCTACAGACGGACCAAGGAGAACCGACCCGAGCTGTTCTCAGGAGGGGGTTTATAAAGGCACTGAGGCGGGAAACCGGGTTAGTGAGTGGGGTGCAGTATGATAGGGCAGTGTGCATAGGGAAAAGGGTGTTGGGTGCATAACCTGGCTGTGCACGCATCACATTAGTGAGGGGTGCACAGGTTTAGAACCGTGTGCAGAAGCCAGAGGGTGGAGTGCAAAGCATCCCTCTGTGTGGTTTTTGGCGGGAAGAAACCGCTGAGGTGATAATGGTCAGCAGACTCCATTTTGAATCTCTAACCTGGGTAACAGTTCCCCTCCTTGACGGTGGTAACTAAATTACAAGGGACGGGAATTTGGTTGCAACACCGTCACTAACATAACATAATTGTAACTATATTGGCCATAACAAGTAACATTATGCGGTTTCCTTAAGTACAAAGGTATCTCTGTGTCCTCTTTTCGATTGGTTAGATATGAATACAGTCAATATGATTATATAGAATAAAATACAAACATGCAGTATGAAACTAATGAATAAAGGATTACTGAACATGGACGTGATGTTATCAAACGATACAAACATTTCCCACCAATGATGAGATATAACATTTGTTTGAACATTTTTGCTGATTTTACATATTTCATCAATGGCATGTTGCACGATAATCCCAGTTTTGTTACCAATATTGCTGACTTCTTCTATTAATCCAATTAAATCTGGAATGTGGAACAAGGAGGTCATCGCTTTTAAATTGGGCCCTATATGTATGGGTTTGATTTCTTTTATGATATATAAATCAATGTGATGTTGTTCATGAGACACCTTAAACAAAGTCGTCTCTACATCGCAGCCTTGGATATGAAGAACCTTACATAAACATAAATTATTGGCAACTGAATTAGATACCCAGTAGTAGGTGTTTACGGTAAAACCGGGACAAAGGCTACGGATACACACACACCCTTCCGCTACTTGTACCACCACTGAATGGTTATTTGTGGGATCAGAGGGGTGTAGATCATACCGACACTCCCCAGAATCTGCATTAAGACAAATATGGCCTTCCTCCCACAGTCCAGTGGTACAGGTATACTCTAGGCCTACTTGTTCTACACATGCTTGTAAGTTTTACGGTCTTAATAGTGGGACCCTTGACATGGGCCCACATTCGGTCTTGTAAGGGAAGTAATAGCAAATGGTTAACAAATAGCCCAAGGGGAATTATAGGATAAATATGTTCTTTAAAGGCATCTTGCATCATAAGTATTGATAATTGCAGTTCTTCTTCCTTTAAATCATAATCGGTCTGTACAACAGACCACCATTCCGGATTCTCTTGTTCAAAGACGTTCAGTTGAGGTTTTAGTAATTTCGAAACTTCAATTGGGACCTTCCTGGCAGCGCTATCCCTGATGATATCCTTAGCGATATCAATCAAAAGAGATTGGGCTTGTATACATGCCAACGCGAGGGACACGTTACCTTGAATGTCTTCCATAGCGTGTAACAGTATGAGGTTATCCTCCTCCTGTGCAGCAATCCATAATGGCAGCAATTTCGTTATGTCTATCTGTAACTTATCTAGTGCTAGCAAAGCGTCTTGAATCGGATGGGTTAATCCTGCAAAATTATTAGATAGAACAGCTAGTCATTGAGCCATACGGATTTGATCAATGGTATTCATTGCCCCTAGACTTGCTCCAGCTCCTCCCGTTAGTTTGGCAATGAGATCTCTTTTTGGGCGTTGAGGGGTGAGCTCCGGTTCCATTGTATGCAGCCACCTGTTCCATCCAGTTAAGAGTAGAAACACATAAGAATGACACATGGGATTCAACTTGATGGTTGAAAAATGCAGAGGTATGGTGACCAATTTTATCGCATATTTGGGTTCCACCATTACGGTTTTTACGATGTCCTTCTTGATGACATATGGACCCACATGTGTAATCGTTGGAGGATGAGCTACAGTGATGTTTAACTTGTATTCGACTTCGTATGGGCCTCGAATCATCCAGGTGCCCGAAGCAATGGCATCCATCGTTATATCTCCATGGCAACCATACCCGATCATGTGATCTCTCTTTTCCCATTTTCAATGAGTTGACTCATGATGGGTAGTAGATTGAGCTGCCTGTCCATATGGTCCACACAGAAGCTGGTGATCTCGTTTTTGTCCGTCAGGGCTGAAGATAATAACAGGAACACTCTCGATGTTAGACGCAAGGTGTATTACTTGGATGGTAATGTTCATACGACCCGGTTTAACAGTAGTGGGGCTTAGTACGTCCATGAAAACACATTTGGTATTATGCCATTGGCTAATGAGTCTTAGACAATTGATAATACATCGCACTGGCTTTTTATCTAGACATCCAACTTGTTCGATGTCGACGCCCCAATCACAGCCACCGTGAGAGTTTAGACCCATGTTGAACCAATTAGGGGTCCTTAGAATCACCTTTTTGGATTGCTTGATGGCTGCAAAGGTTAATTCGGAACGGCCCGTTCGTTCGTTTATCACATTAAAATAACATTTTCCCTCTGCAGAATAGGCATACATTAGTAGGTCTTGAGACCGGAAATGTTCCAAATCTACTTTCCCTTGTCTTTTGGTGATGAAAATTGAAGAAGTTTTCGGTATATTCCAGTACCGTAGCGGTCTGTCCAGAGCGGTGCATCTCCAGTATTCATTCTCCAAAAAGAGTAATCCTTGTCCCATCGGAATACGAACTAACATTAAAATGAATAGAAATCCTTCCATGTCCTGCAAAACAAGTAAGAAAAACAGTAATTACTCCTAGCTTATGGAGGACTGTTCGGCTTTTGATCTTTTGAAGAGAGTGGTAATGGTAAGACTGGTAAGACTTGTGGTTTAGATTTCCACTTTTTTAATTGGGAGCTATGGAACCATTTTTTGGTCTTTCATTTTCCTGAAATTAGTTCTACTTGGTAGACTGTAGGTCCCGCTTTATTGACAATGTAGCACGGTCCCATCCATCGGGGACTCAAAGGATGCTGTTTTTCACTTATATAATGATACAAAACTTGCTCTCCCACTTCCCATTCTTGAGTATTAAAATGTTCTCCCAGTCTTCGATCCACCTTTTGGATGTTCTTTTCAAATTCACAGCTACTGTTAGTTGGATAAAAGAAATTGTGTCCAGTATTTGCCGTATGTACTGGTCGGTCATTAAACGCGGTTGGAACTCATCCGGAGGCACTCCTCCTTGGATCCACCATTGTTCGGGAATTCTCATGGGTCGTCCAAACAAGGCTTCATGAGGTGAAAATCCATTAGCGCTTATGGTCGATCTTATTGCCATGAGAATCATTGGGAGGTGTTCGTCCCACCGTTTCCCTGATGAATCAATTATCTTCCGTAGTGCTGTCTTGAGTGTCTGATTCGATCTTTCTACCAGTCCTGAGGATTGAGGGTGACCCGGAATATGTAGTCTCTGATGTTTTCCTAAGGCCGTACATAGATGTTGAGTTACGTCACCAGTGAAGTGCGTTCCCTGATCACTGTCGATTTTTGTTGGTAAACCGAACCGTGCAAATACTTCATTGAATAACGCTCTGGCTGTTGTTTTGGCCGTACAATTTCTTGTGGGTATGGCTTCTATCCATTTTGTAAAGGGATCTACTATGACTAGACAATATAGGTTTCCCTTTGAAGTTTTTGGGAGTGGTCTGATGAAATCCACCTGTAGTCTATGCCATGGACCATTTACCGGCTGGTGTCGAATTGGTCTGCAATGTCTATTGTTCTTAGGGTTATTCTGAGCACAGCAGAGACAATTCTGGATGAAATGTTCTGTATCCGACTGGATGTGTGGCCAGCATGCTACTGATGCTAGTTGGTCTAAGGTTTTCTCTATTCCGAAGTGACCTTGTGCGTGAGACAGGGCAATTAATTCTTGTCTAAGCATTGTTGGCATAACAACCACTGGAAGTCCTTCTTTATCGCCAGCATTTTCTTGCTTTTGGGCCAATACTGCCCCACATGGATGGGTGAAGATGTGGTAATTTTTGTATTTCCCCTCCTTGACCAACGTTGTTATTTCCCGATCCAACGTTTGCATTCTAACTAAATCCAAAGGATTATCTTGATTGTTTTCTGGTTGTATCTTATTAATCACCTCTTCTGGTATTATTCTCCACAATTGGTCCAAGGGTAGGGTGGCTGCTCTTTTTGCCAGTTGATCTACATAACTGTTCATACTTGAAATCTCCACTTGGTTTTTACGGTGAGCCTTTACCTTGAACAGATAAGTTCTTCCCGTACCAGATTTCGCCAAATTCCACGCATAGTTTAGTAAAGTCGCATGTGCCACAGGTTTGTTGTTCATGGTACACATACCTCGTTCGTTCCATACCACCATCCAATCAATTAACGCCCGTAATACCCACTCTGAGTCCGTACATATGATAATATCTTGATCCAGGTCACTATTTTCTAGAGCTAATATTACAGCCACTATTTCTGCAGCTTGGGCTGACATGATGTCTATAGGTTGCAGGATCTTTTTCTGAGATTGTATATGCAGTGCTGCCGCTCCAGCCAATAATTTTCCCTCCCTTCTATGGCAGCTTCCATCGACTATCCACATATGATCAGGGGTGCGTTCCTTAATAGATTCGTACCACTCTGTCAGAAGGAAAGGAGAGATCATCTCCGGGGCCCAGATCTCAGGTATTGGACACTCGTGTTCTTCTATTCCCGAATCCTTAATGGGTTGACACAGTGCTGCTGGAACAATATTTGGGGACTTAGATGGCTCCACGGTGACAGGATGGTTCATAAGAGCCAGGGTCCATTGTGCAATACGGGGATGGCTTACACGCCCATTCTTCGCTCTTCCGGAGATGATATAACGCACCGGAGTATGGCATGTTTTTAAAATGATAGGAGCCATTCCAATGAGGTATTCCCAATGTTGTAAGGCCCACACTAGGGCCAGTACCTTTTTTTCGCAGGTAGAATATTGCTGTTCCACGTCTGATATGGTCCGGGATCCATAAGCGATTGGTTTTAATGTCGTTCCTTTCTTCTGCATGAGGACAGCGCCGATAGCTTCTTTACCTGTGGACAATTGTAGGTGGAATTCTTTCATCAGGTCTGGGTAAGCTAATGCTGGGGCTTGCATCAAGGATTGTTTTAATTGCCTAAATGCCTCTTGCTGGGGGGGACCCCATTGCCAGGCTTGGTTCTTTTTTAGCAATTTGTACAAAGGTTTTGCCTTTAGTCCGAAATTTTCAATGAAATCTCTACTGAACCCTAAAAGTCCCAGGAACATTCTTAGAGAGTGGGCATCAGTGGGGGTGTCAAGGTTAGCGATCATTTTTATCCACTCCTGGTCTGGCCTTCTTCCCTCTTCGCCCAGTTCCACTCCCAGATAGGTAACTTTGGTTTTTAGCAATTGGGCCTTGGATGGATTGATTAAAAACCCGGCTCTTTTCAGGGTGTCCAGGACTTCATTCAAAACCTTTAAGTGTGTTTCTTGAAGCTGTGGCAATCAGTATATCATCCACGTAACTGATTATGTGCTTAGCATATTTACATTTCTTCCACAAATTGGAGACGATACGATGGCAGATAGTAGGGGCATTATGGAATCCCTGTGGCACTCGAGTGAACGTAAATTGCTGGTTCGAATACGTAAAGGCAAACTTGTACCAGGAATCAGGATGTAAGGGTATGGAGAAGAAGGCATTAGATATATCGAGTACCATAAACCATCTTGCTCCACTGGCAATCTGGGCAATAATTTCTGGGTACTTGGCAACTACCGGTGACATCTTAGGCGTTACCTTATTTAGCTCTCTGTAATCAACCATAAGTCTCCACGACCTTCCATCAGCCTTTTGAACAGGCCAAATAGGAGAATTGCACGGGCTATCACATTTCACAAGTACTCCTTGTGTTAATAACGCTTGAATGGTGTCCTTTATCCCTTCTTGAGCTTCATTGGGGAATTTATATTGCCTCAGTGGCCTTGAGTCCAGTCCATGCACCGTGATGGCTTGTTGTAATTTGCTATAACTGAGTTTGTGTGATGCGAAGACTTCCCGATGGTGGTCTACTATTTCTTGCACTTCGGGATCCCAGATAGGTAATGGTATGTCCTGGCAGGCCTTAATAGAACCCAATTGGTGGGAGGATGGCATAATAGTTCCCACATCCTCTTTTGTACTAGTCCGATAAATACACTGGTTGGGCAGATCAATAATAAGTCCATATCTCTTAATTAAATCCATACCAATAATACCAGTGTAGTCAAGAACTTGTATTCCTATAGGGTTTTCAATCTGTAATGTTCCTAGTTGGCATTTGACATTAGTGATAAATGGCACGAGAGATGTTTTGCCATTATAGGACTGCAGAGTTCTGATATAATCAATAGATGTGTTCTTGATTACAGGCGAATGCTTCGTGCAAATGAGTCTAGTGGAGGCCCCTGTATCCACTAGTGCCCTTTGATTAATGACTCCAAACTTTCCCTCATAAATGATGTTCACAGTAGGTCTTCCATATAGATCAAACATAATAGGTGTTATCCATTCCATATGCAGGGGCTGGGAAGCTTGGCATCCTCATTGTACTTCCTGGTTTCCACGGTCGAGATAGTTCCCACAGTCCTCAAAATGGCGACTTTCAGGATTATCAAAATGGCAGCGCCCAGGACTGTGACAAGATGGCGGTGCCGTACAATCCATTATTTTCGCACAAGATGGTGTCTCGGCTGCTGCAGCTGCTCTCGCTTTACCTTCCCAGTAAATTAGTTTGTTAAAGATGGAATCAGTGTTCATAGCCTTTACCTTTTCCCAAGGTATATATTTTGACAGTCTTTGGGCTAAAACCTTCCTGGTTACAAAAATGTCCTCCCTTTTGCCCCAAAGCACTCGAGGTGGAAAACCCGACTTATTAGATTTCATATCTTCCCCTTCATTTTGAGTTTCTTCCTTTAAGGCAGCAATCCTTTTGGGGTGTTGTTTGGGCCCAGCATTAGCCAATTGCTGAAAGTCAAAGACTTCCCTAAGTTTTTCTTCTAATATAGGGAGCAAGGTGTTTGTATAATCATAGGCCCCCAAAGCCAATTTTAGGGCAGGAAGCAAACCTTGGTAGCAGATCTTCCTAAATTGGGGAGTGTCACGTTCCACTTTAGTACCCCTTTGATCCCCCAATCTGGCTAACCAAAATAAAGTTTTTTATCTCATTATATAAATATCGGGTCTCTCACCCTCTTTTTGTCGGTCTGCATAGGCTTTCCCTATGATGTCTTCTTGGGGAAAGTATGCTTGATATACAGCTTTATACAATTCATGGGGTGGTGTGTTAGGATCGTTTACCACCATACACCAGCATCCATTCCTTTAATAGCACCCCAATGTCTTTGGGACTAAGGTTTGGGGTTGCACATAACCTAGCTATCCAGTCTAAGGCCTTTTCCCTGTTGCAGGGCCCCAAGTTCTTCCTCAGGGCCTGAGCCTGTTGTGGGGTCAGGACTCTTTGCTCCTGCTTGATCACGGGGTACTGCTGACCAGGATATTGCACCTGAGTAGTAGTAATGGGTGCCATAGCCATAGGGTCTGCCTTTTCCTCCCCTCCTGGATATAAAGGAGGGGGAGCCGAGGGAAGGCATAAATCAGAATCACCCTCCCCCAACCAATCTACCTGATGGTATTGGGGTTGGATAGCTGCAACCACCCCCTTTGCTAACCCAAGCTGCTGTCGCAGCTTACAAATCTCCTTCTGACATTGAGTGTGATCTTCTACAGCACGATTGCTACTTGCTTCTTTAAGAAGCTGTCTCACAGCGGCTTGGGTGTCATTAAGCTGCTCCGTTCTTTCAATGACAGCTTGTTCTGCCTTGTCCCTTTTTTCACACAAGTCATTTACTTTACTCTCTAAAGCAGAAACCTTGGTATTTAGACCTTGGATTTGAGAATCCTTAGCCTCTACTTCTACTATCCTTTTCACAAGCTGGTCTTCCACCTCATTCAACCGACATACATTTTCATCATATTTACATTTTAACATTTTCAATTGAGAGGCTAGCTCTCTGCTGGTCATAGCTAACCCGTACAATAAAGCACGCTTTTGATGTTTTTTCTTTGGTTGGGGCTTAGCCCCCATATACTTTTCCCATAAACCAGTAAATTTATCCAGGGACTCTTCCCCTTAAAAGAACCTTCGACTCGGGGTTAGTCCCCTTCCCATAACAATTAACAGCAAACTCTAAAGATAATTTATTGTGCGCAGGTCTCCAGCCATCGTTGTCAAACAGCCGGGGCGTAGTCATCTTGCTATAGGCTGCTTACCCCACTAAAGAAACCTGAGTCACCAGGTTATGGATAGGCTTGAATGTCCAAAGCCTGCCAGTGGTGTCTCGCTAAAAAAAAAACCAAACGCAAAACACGGAACGCAGACGATATGGAGCAGTGCAATATCGGTTGCCAGCAAAAGTGGCGAAAGGGGTTTAAAATCCAGAAGTAGGCCACAGCCTGCTTCGGCTATCACTGCTCCGAGGATAGGGCACAGCCCTCAGCCAGCCAGGCCGGGAACCTGCTGCTGTCTGGCGATTTGGGTCGCAGAGGAGCATCCTCGCTCTGCCTAACCACAAGATCACCTTGAAGGACCAAACGGGAGAACGGATAGGGCCCCTGGGGAATGTACCCGCAAAGCAGGAGTAGGCCACGGCCTGCCCCGATTCCCTCCCCGAGTCTCTGGGCCGTATACAGCTATCAGTTGTTGATGCGTGTCTATGCTCCACCCCTATAAGTGGGGGTTGGCCCAGGGCCTGACAAGGACTAAACCAGTACTCACCAGGTCCTGCCGCGGTCACCAAACTGTTACCCGGGAGACTGAGGTAAACAATTGCTGTGGGCAATTAATTAAAGCCTAATGCTGCCTCCCCCACAGAAGCCAGATTCAACCTGGTACACGTATCTATCACCGTTGGAAAGGTAGTCACAAATCAGGTCAGACACGAATTTAGGGCCAAACCATATATTTTGGAAAATAGCAACACGCATCAACAATAAGAACAACAGTAACTGTCCCACCCTAACCCGGAAGAAAAGGAGGATAGGAAAGATCCCGTATACAAAAGGAATATACTTTACAACAAGATATTGAAGGCGGTGATGGACGCCTGCGACCTCTTGGCTAATTTAAATCCTCGCCTCCACGTGGCTGACGCACTCCAGATCCCTTGGCACCAGTCCTTTGGCTTAGTGAGGTTCCGCGGGTGGACAAATAATGGATGGTAAAGTCCCAAAGTCCAATAACACCTGTCCCAAAATCCTTAGAGGGGAGAATTCTCTCACACCTCAGGAGGGCACAGCTGGTGCTAGACCTGGGCAGCCTTGGCCAGACCACATACGGATGGAGCTCCTCAGGGGTGACGGATGAAGAAGACACGACGACACGCAGCTACAGACGGACCAAGGAGAACCGACCCGAGCTGTTCTCAGGAGGGGGTTTATAAAGGCACTGAGGCGGGAAACCGGGTTAGCGAGTGGGGTGCAGTAGGATAGGGCGGTGTGCATAGGGAAAAGGGTGTTGGGTGTGTTACCTGGGGGACTTAGGTAAACAATTACTGTGGAAGCCAAAACCTGCAATGAAGCCTAAGGCCTAAGGCAGGTTGCCCCCCCCACAGAAGCCAGATTCGGCCTGGTGTCACGTATCTAGTCACCGTTGGATTGGGTAACCACAAATCAGGCGAGAGACCAATGTTTAGGGCCAAACCATATATTTTGAAAAGTCAAACGCAGAACAACAACAACTGTATAAACCCACCCTATCCCAGAAGAGAAAGGAGATAGATAGATCCCGAATACACAAGGGGTATACGTTATAATGTCAGAGGCGGCGATTGAGGCTCGACCTTCCACCCTGTGGCTAGTGTGAAGCCTTAGGGGAGGACAGCAGGGCATCCTCGCTGACAGAGATCAGTCCAGTCGAACCGGGTCCTCACGTCGATGCATCCTCGCCTCCGGTGGAAAAGGTAAGTCCCTCCAGGAGTTGGCACTTGATAGTCCTTCGACTCACAGTCCAATCCAGCAGGTAAGGAAGGTGGCAATAAAGTCCAAGTCCATGTGGCAGAAGCCAGCAACCAATTAAGTGGGGTATCCCCACACTCACGGTGGCTATCTCACCACGACTCGAGCTATAATCCTTATACCAATATCCACGAACAAAAATGGAGCACCATGGGAAACAGACAAACACTGACAGGACTCTGAACGGCAGACAGTGACTGACAGACAAAGGCACAGACGGACAGTGGCGAACCCGAACCTTTCTTTGGTTAGGGCTTATAAACTCTTCAAGGCGGGAAAAGGGTGGTAAGGGTTGGGTGCACAGAATGGTGCTGTGTGCAACGTTCCGGAAGGGAGGAGTGCACAGTTTCTGGGTGGTGTGCAGCTCATTTGAGTGCCTAGTGCACAGTTTGGGCTGAGTGCATAACTAATGGGGAGGGGTGCACATAGCGTGGTACGGTGTGCACCTGATGTTTTGGCGGGAAAGGAGTTACACAGGGAAAAGAGACAAGATAGAATCCAGAGAGACTCCATTTTGGATCACAACAGTCTCTTATTATCTTTTCCCAGGCAACAGGTGCATAACCTGGCTGTGCACGCATCACATTAGTGAGGGGTGCACAGGTTTAGAACCGTGTGCAGAAGCCAGAGGGTGGAGTGCAAAGCATCCCTCTGTGTGGTTTTTGGCGGGAAGAAACCGCTGAGGTGATAATGGTCAGCAGACTCCATTTTGAATCACTCACCTGGGTAACAACCATGAGTAACGTCAGTCACTGCTGTCCACCCCAGAGGCAGCAAGAGCGCAAGTCTTCTTTCCATCTCATTGTAGACAACCATCAGCCATGCGGAGAAAAGTAAGAGATATCCCATCCATTCATCATCAACTTACCTGCCTCCCTGAACCATCTGCAGTTTTCTTCTCTCCCTGAATAACATTGAGGGACTCCTCAGCTGTCCTCCCCAAAGGTTCTGTGGAGCCCATGGGTTGAAGGGCCTTATCACCCTTCAAGTGGCAGTCATCATTGGTCTCTAGATCAGTTCTTTATATAGGGATCTCCTTACCTTGAGTTATCTGACATGGCCAGGGTTTACCAAGCTGGGTGCTGGCTTCAAGCCCACTGAATAAGTCACTGTATTTCTTTGTTTTACTTGCTTGTATGTTACCTCTCTACCTCAAATTCCCTGATTTTGTATCATTCCCTCATGTTCTCTGTGACCATGTCCAAAGATGCCACAAAATGCCTCTGTCATCAGCTGCGATGGCTCTTCTTGTCAATGCCCATTTCAGCCTGGGACAAAGCCTGCCAGGAGATAAGGTCACAGGAATGGAAAGCAGTCAGCAGAGCATCCACAGCAGATATTGCACCAACTGTAAAGCCCCAGGTCTAATTACATGGATAGTCATAGTTCTCTCCTCCAACACTCATGTGGAGATAATCTACAAGTTTTCTGTCTAATTCTAAGGTCCACTAATTCTGAGGAAGCGCTCAGGCAGAGCTCAGGTTGCAAGAGCATTTCTCAGTGGTAAACGACGTGCTTTCCTATGCACTGGAGAGGAAGTAGAAAGACTGTCCCAGCAAATGAGGAGAGAAACTGGTGGAAGCCAATTTGCCAGGGGGTGAGAGGAATGTGGGTCTGACACTCAAGGACTTAGGTTCTCCTGTTCTATGATACTGACATGCCCTGGTGCTGATGTGTCTGTAGGATTTGCTCAGAACTCTTTATCCTCCTTCAAGTGCTGAGGAACTCCAGTCACGAACCTGTACCTTCCTGAGCTCTATTGAAACCATTCCTGTGTCTGTCCACACACTGAGCTGTCCATCAGGTGGATCTGTTACTTCCTGATGGACCTACCATGAGGGGGCTCGTGGCACTCGTCCACACTATTGTACCGTTTGAATCTAGCTCTGTGGTGGAGGCGATAAAGATGCTGCTTCTCTGTGTTGGCTGCCGTTTTGAGCTGATTGTTATGGAGAAGGAGCAAGTATGGATCGAGGCAACCGGTGCCATGGCAAGGCGACTGTTGCTTCATAACCAGTTTCCCATGAGAGTGTACCTGACCCAGTTCCAGAGACAGAGCCGACTGCTGCACTGGGAATTCTCTCGGAGAGGCTGAGCAGCCTGATGTCATCTCTATGAGGTCTCTTGCCACCACATATGTCTCAGGAGTGGATGGCTTGTTGACATCTCATATGTGATTCTCCCTGGAAGGGGAGTCCACCGGGACTGGGCTCGATGGTGCTGGCTGGGCAGTCAACTTTGGAGGGTGAACTGACACGGGACACACTCCCATAGACTTCTTTGCGTTCAGAGCAGGTGACTTTCCCTTGTCTAGGTGCTTCTGACACCTCCTCTCTACCAGAGAGTGAGAACAGTGCCAAGGCAGTGCCTTCTGTGCCGGGAAGTGCGGGTGCTGTGGAGTCTTCTCCAAATCTTGCACAAAGTTGCTATACTCTGTACTAATGAAGGTGTGCTTTGCACCGAGGCCGCCTGCTTGGGTCTCGAGGCACGGGGCACCAAATGGGGGTGCAGAGAGGTTTCCATAAGGAGTTCTCTGAGGCAAAACTTCCTATCTCTGTGCGTTCTTGCCTTAAAAACCTTGCAGAACTTACAAGGCTTAACTGCATGGTGTGCCACTCCCAGACACTTTAAACAAGTCGGGGGGGGGGAGGTCCCCCATAGGCATAAACTTCTGGCATTTTATACATGGTTTCAATCAGTAAAGCTGAGGCATGCCCTGAGAAGGAGAACAAATGACTCCCCATTGAGAACTATTTACAACTTCTAACTAATTAACACTTAACAAAAGATCTACAGTGAAAAGCTAAGGAACACTTGCGATAGTGGTTGGCAGTGGGCTATATACCTTGCCATACTGGTGCCACTCTAGGGATCTCCACTGCCAACCTACAGGTCCTGCTAGGGAAAAGCCTCCCAATGACTATGCATGTGACACGCACACACCTAACTTGGAATGAACATAAGCAATCATGTGAAAAAGAATGATACAATTCTCACTTCTGGGCTCTGATGTGACCCTGATCCCAAGTTGACAACCCTGTTAGATCTCCTGTAGGCAACAACCTCTCTGTAGGTCCATGAAAGACTCTTTGTTGCAAAGTCACTATGGAAAACCAAAGAGGGGCACTGAGACAGGGCCTGGAGGAGAGAGGATCATGGTAAAAGCTCTTGCACCCCCACATGCAGGATTATTAACTCCGGATTTGATGAGCAACCTTTAACCTTCTCTGTTGGGTGGGTTTGCTAGAGGCACATCATCAGGAATGAGGTAATCCATCACTAAGTTGTCTTTTTCCCCATTTCTATGGTTTCTGTCTGGCTGGTTCCTATTGACAAGCTTCATGTATTGTCTCTTCATCAAACTCATTAAGGGTACAATCCTGGCCCTATTGAAATCAATGACAAAACTTCCACTGACTTGAATGAGGTCAGGATCTCAATGCAGGGGTTTGATTTCTCAGTCCCCTCCTTTCACTTTATCTCAGAGCAGCCTGTTGTACTTGACAGGGTCACCACGAGGGGTTTGGCTGCTCTGGGCCACCTCCAGAGACTTGCTCCTTCCAGCCCAGTTTTCCACTCACTCGATCTAAGAGGACTCAGCATCCAGGCTTGATCAATTAGAAAATGACAAGGTAGCTGTGGCCTGGGACCTGGCTTCTGGGCTGGGAGTGAGGCACAACGTTCTGAGCCCACCTCTGCAACTGACTTGCTGTGCTGGGTGCTGGGCCTTTGTGTGCACCGTGCTAGGCGCTGTGCCCCTGTGTGTGCCATGCTGGGCTCTGTGCCTCCATTTCCCAGCAGTGCTGAGCACAACAAGGATCCTCAAGCTGGCAGGCATGCAGTTCTTTCCTCTGATAATAAGGGGATGGATTAGGTGGGAAGGATTTTACGGCTTGGATTTCAGGTGGACATTATCATTCTCCCCCACAAAAATTACCTCAGCCCCATTCCTGTTCTTGGCTTGGAGAGAACATTCCAGGTGCTGTTACAAAGGATAAGTCTTGATGAGTCTTGATTAGAGATGTAAAATGTCGATTAATTAGCTAATTGAATAGTCAATGCAATTTGCATTGACTATTCGATAAGGCGCCTCTGCCTTTGAAGTATAGCAACAGCCTCAGGGCTGTTGCTACACTTCAAAGGTGAAAGTTCTGGGGGGGAACATGGGGCCAGTGGCAGTCCCACGCTGGCCCCGTGCTCCCTGCAGCGTTTGAAAGCAGCAGTGCCAGGCTGCCCTGGACTGCACGCGGCGTTTCAAAGCAGCAGATCCTGGGCTCCATGCAGTGCTGCCACTTTGAAATGCCGCATGCAGTCTGGGCCAGCTGGGGTCTCCAGGGAGGCGGGGGGAAAGCAACTAGTCGACTAGCATGTCAACGATACGATAAGCATTTTCTTATTGGATAGTCGACTAGTCGTTCACATCCCTAGTCTTGATGAGTCTAAAAATCTTAGCAAGAGTCACACAAAGCCCTGTCTCATATCCCCCTTGTGGCAAGACCCACCACTGCCTTCTGCAGTCCTAGGCGCTCGAACAGGGACTTCGGACTCCAATAACACTCTTATTTTGTCTCATTTAATGAGACAAACAAGACTTTGAAATTCAAAGATAAAATCCTCAGACTCCAAACCTGACAATGTGCCCCAGACTAGAAATCAGAAACAGGATCATCTGCCACTATCAAGGCTCCTCTTCTGAGCTCACTTTCAACTAAGGTCCCACTGGGTTCTTACTAAACATAAGAAAATGTAGCTTTGGCCCCATTCCTGGGCACCCCTTCTGCAAACTCCTTGCCCCAACCACCAGGCTCTGCAGAGCGCTTTGCTATCTTGGGGGAGGACAGCTTCTCAGGGCTTCCTTGTGGAGGATCCTTTCCCCCCAGCAGGTACCCACTGCCTTCCCTCCCAGGGAACTCTAGCAGCCACTCCCCACTGCTCCTGCTTCCCCTTCCTTCCTGACAGCCCCAAACACTTGTCCCTCTTAGCTGCATCTGATGAATGCATGAGCCTGGCCGGCCCCCAAAGTCTCTAGCCCTGAGAGAAGCTGAGCACTTAAAAAACATTTCTGATCCTGCCCAGAAGTGATATTTCAGTTCCAAGTTTCTCAGCCTTGTTCAGCTCTCATCTAGAACTCCCAGTGGGCCAGATTTTGATTCCCCCCCCCCCCCCCGAGTTTCACCATTGGGGGGATTATCTGCATTGGAGTCTAAAGTGCCAGATGTCAAATAATGGAGAATGAGCTGCTTTCTGACTTGGTGCCATGGGTTAGAATAAATACAGCCCTGGGACTATGGTTTGTCTTCACTAAAGGGCTGGGAGATCTCACGAGTTTTGGGATATATGTGTGGAGGTGGAATACGTCAAGGCCCTACTGCCCACCATCCTTTGGGGTTCGGCTGAGATGGATGATGGGAGTATTATGGAGGCCATCTATGCTGTTCAGAGCCTTCTGCAGAGCCTGGACAGGAATGAGCTAACCAGCATGGCTAGGAAGCTAATCCATTCAATGCCACAAGTCAGGAGCTCTTGACCTACCACCCAACCATCTAATGTTGTGACTCTGGAGTCGTAGTGGTAGCATATCCAACCCGATCAACTGGGAGTCCCCAGCTGATCCTGGGCTCCACGGGGTGCTGCAGCTCTGAATGCTGCAAGGAGCCTGACACCGGGCTCCCCGTGGCATTTCAAAGCAGCAGTGCCACATGGAGGCTGAGGTCAGTGCGACGCTTTCACCTTTGAAGTGTACACTTGATTGGCTGTACACTTCAAAGGCGAAGGCGCCCTATCGACTAATCGATGCCAAATGCATTGACTATTCAATTAGTCAGTTACTTGCAATTTAACATCCCTAGTCATGGCTGTTCAGCACTTCTGAAAATCAGTCCAATTGTTCCGGTGCCTGGATGTGAATGTTAGCGTCAGACTTTAGACGATGTCATATGGTGATATTGGCCTTGGCCTACACATGCTCACATTCTACAATCCAGTCCCTCAATAGGCACATCCCAACTTCTGTGAGCCATTCGGCTCCTCTTAATTGACTGCACACACCACAGGGTGGCACCCATGCTTTGCCTACCATCAGACATCCCTTTTCAGTGGCTCAGCTATTGTCTGGGCTCTGCACCCATTGACACAGTGTGAGTGGCTGGAGCCCTTCCTCCCCACAGAGACATGGGCTGCTGTGTGCTTGAATGCTTCACCCTTCCTCCCCCTGTTGAAGGCTGGCAGGGCTGAGTTGTTCCAGGACTAGCTAGGTAAGTGCAGACATGGGCTGGGCACCAATTCTGGAACCCTGGAGGGCAGCAAATGGGGGCCTTTCAGGCAGGAGTGATGCTGATGTTAATACAAGTTTCGAGTGTTTCGATGCTAGAATGGTGGGTGCAAGCTGGATGGATGGCAACATTTTGGAAGATCATTATAGAGATGGTGTCCCCAGCCTCTGCCTGCCAGAAGCTGGGAACAGGTGACAGGGACTGGATCGCTCAATGATTCCCTGTTCTGTTCATTCTCTCTGGGACACCTGGCATTGGCCACTGTCAGAAAACAGGAGAGTAGGCTAGAAGGACCTTTGGTCAATGGTCTGACCCAGGGTAGCTGTTTTTATAGCTGAAGATCATTGCTTTTATGGTGTTTATTTCCCCGTATTGTAGGAACCCTCCCATGTGTCACAGAAGCACATTCCAGAGCTAATATGGTAGAGTTGTTTGTGGCACAATAAAGCTGCTGCTTATTTCCAAGTCTGTGCAGCCTGCTTCCCTCACTGCGAGCAGTACTGTGTGTGGCCACATGACTGAGATGTTGTCCGTCTCCATCCTGGGCAATATACCTGTAGGTAGAGGAATCTTCCCGGCTGCAAGCTTGCTGACCATGTGAGGTTGAGCACAAAGCAAGGCGGCCCGCTGGATTCTGAACAATGGCTGGAGTGCAAAGTGGCACCTGTTGGCTTATAGCGGAACAAGTGCAGCCTGTGCTGTGGAAAACTAGGCAAGGCATTTCAAAGGAAAATCTCTGCTTGCTTCTTACTTTCATTCAAGTGACTAACTCTAGCTTTTAGGGGTGTGGGAAAATGCTTGAAAATGTGAATTCTGAAGGCTCAAAACTCAGAGAGCAAATCAGTTAATGATTATTCACCTCATGAGTTTGGGGGGACATGATTTACGACTATTGAACATGGAGGTTGGCCGTACTGCCACCAGGTCTAAGTCTAGGCCAGAGGAAGAGTACATCCTCGTTATGGCCTGCAGCTAGGGGGGTTGCCAGTTTTGTTTGGATGTATTCTGCAAGGTTTCCTCACATGACATCATTGTTAATTAATCTTGAGATCCTGGAGACTCCAGGACAATCATGGAGGATTGGCAACCCTGCCTGCAGCACAAGCCATCTTCTCTCAAGAAGAAACACCTACAAGCGGACATTTCCCAGCTCTGCCCCTCTCTGCTTTCTTGCTCCATTTTATTACTCTGGGTTCATTACAAATCTCCCTTTCCCCTCCCTTGTGGGTCATTCTATCTATTCCTCTTCCATGTCTTGCTCCCCCTCCATCTCTGGTCCTCATTCTCTGGCCCCAATCAGTTCTTCCCTCTCTCCATCCCTTATTCTCTACCCCATTTGCTTTGCCCCCCTGGATTCATTTCCTACTTTGAAATGGGGCCAGAACAGTGAGGGTAATGCCCACTGGAGGAACACCAAGCCTTGCATCCCACCCAGTGTAGGATGGGAAGTTCATAGTTGGGAGAGGAGAAGAATCAGAGCAAATATGAGTGGCATTTGATAAGGGAGCAAACAATCATGAGTTAAAAGCTACTGTAAAAACAAACCCTCGGGTGCCTGCACTGGCATTCTCTGAAATCACAGCCTGCTCCCAATCCTCCTCCTGCTCCATTTGTAAATAAAAGCCTGAGACTGCGGAGAGTTTTTATTTTCCTCTGCCTCATGCACAGGCCATAAGATAAATGATGCACACCCCTGCTTACTTCTCTGTGGAAAAAAATTCCTCCTTCCCCCCAACCCCAGCTCTGCATTGCTCAAGCTATAGGGTGACTCATGGGAATGCAAACATTCGCATTGTCCTCCTGAGAGCCACATCAAATGCAGAGCTGAGCCGTGGCGGGAAACAAACCTACCAGTCACTGCAAGTTCCACTCTCACCTGCAAAGTGGCAGCAACACAGGCAGCCCCAGAGGGAGGGCCACCAAAACACCCGATTTAGCTTTGTGTCAACAAGAGCAGCGAAGGACGCAGACAATAACAGACCCAGAGCAAGGTTCTAGACACCACTGGTCCCATAGTGCAAAGGTTTCTGGCCGGATGTCCAGTGCAATTCAAATCTGTTATTTATTTTGATTTCAGTAGGACCGAGCAGAGCTAATCTACCGTGCCAGGTGCTGTACATGTATTATTTGTATTACCATACTAGGGAGGTCATGGACTAGGCCCCATAGTGCTAGGTGCTGCACAAGAACAAAAGACAGGTCTGCCATGAAGAGCTGGCAATCTTCCAATGGGATCCATCATCACACAGTGCAGTGTCTTCACACAGCGCACAGGCTCCTTGCCAGAGGACATTGTGCAGGCCAAAACCATCACAGGATTCAAAAAAGAACTAGATGCATTCATGGAAGGTAGGTCCATCAATGGCTATTAGGCAGGACGGGCAGGGATAGTGTTCCTAGCCTCTGTTTGCAGATGCTGGTAATGGGCAACAGGGGATGGATCACGCGACGATTCCCTGTTCTGTTCATTCCCTCTGGGGCACCTGGCATTGGTTTCTGTTGGCAGACAGGACACTAGGCTAGACAGACCTTTGGTCTGACCCTGTATGGCCATTCTTATGGGAGACTCACTTTCTGTCCCAGGCCAATCCCTGACTTCTCTGGGTTTCTGTTTGCGGTCTGTACAAAGCTGCTAATAACCCTTCCCTCCCACTGAGGCGGGGCCATGAGACTAACAGGCACCAATTTTCTGAGGACACTGGATCGCTGTCCCCTAAGAAAGGCAAAGTATCCTTAGCTTAGTCATTCAGGAAAGTGTTTAGAGAGACAGTGGCAAGACAGAAACTTCTGCCAGCCCTGGCCTCCCACCCAGCTGGGTACTCAGCTTCCAGGCTGCCTATTACCTTCCCTTCTTCCACTTCCCAGGCTACAGCCCCCTAGTCCTATACGCACTTCCTTTTCCTCTCCCCTCAGCCATCCTAGCCTCTTCTAGAGCCTGAAATGGGCACCTCCAGGAACACCCCAATCTCCGTCCTTTCCCACCAGCCCGTGCTGAGCCACCCTAGTGGGGTCAGTGCAGAATGGTCCCAGTTTTGGGAGCTCTCTCCTGTGCCCACAGCAACTCGCCCAGGGAACCAAAAATCTCAGGTTCCATCTACCCCCCTCCGGGGGTGAGATTAGCAATGGCCCAATGCCACCACGGTTGCTGAGTGTGCTGCATTCTCTGACTCCTTCCTTCAGGCCCTGCTACAACCAGAGAGGGAGGGGGAGCAGCTGGGAAGAGAGCACTGGAGGGACAGCAGCACTTCCCAGGCAGAGTCCAAACAAGTGGGGGTGGCTGGTGATCTAAAATTAAGAAACAGCTGCTTCCATGTGTGGCTGTTCCATAGCCATGGCAAATCTTCCTGGGTTCTCCCAGTCAACGTTCCCTCTAATCCAGGGGTAGGCAATAATTTGTAATGGGGGCCCACACCCAAGATTTTGGTCTGGGAGGGAGTTGTGACCTGCAGGAAGTGGGGAGAGGGGTTACAGAGGGTTTGGGTGGTGGCTTGGGGCAGGTAGTTGGGGGGAAAAAGGGAGTGGGGTGCCAGAGGCAGGCTCTGGCTGGGAGGCGCTTACCGAGGTGGCTTCCAGTCAGCAGCTCTGCAGGAACCTGAGACAGGCCCCATGCCTGTGTGCTGGGCAGGCTCTGCTCCAGCACAGGGAGAGACTGTGGGAGTGAGGAGGCTTCATTTACTGACCCATCCTTCAGCAAAATTTCTTAGCTCCCATTGGCCAGAAACTGGCCAATGGGAGCTGAGGGATTTTGCTGGGGGCAGGGTCACCGTGCAAAGCTTTCTTCTCCCTGCCCAGACTGCATAGCAAATATCAGCTTGCTGTTTAAAGTGGCTGCAGTTGCTGTTTAGTAAGAGTGCCGGCAAGGTGCTGTGGGCTGGATCTGGCCCACTAGCGACCTCTTGCCCATCCTTGCTCTAATCCTTTCCATCCATGTGCAGAATAAATGTTTATGTGCACTAAGCCATGTGTGAATGTGCACCACCAGTAGAAACAAACACCTAGCTGTGGGCATTCTGCTAATTAGCTGGGTGGAACTGGAATCTCTCCTGAGCACCCGCACAAGTACACATCTTGCAGGGAACACCTCTCCCAGTCACCGGTGCAGCAGCTGAAGCTTTTGCCCTGCTTCAGCACAAGGGGCTGGACTAAATGACCCCTTGAGGTCCCTTCCAGCCCCACATTTCTATGGATTCTACTGGGCTCTAATGTAAGTGGCTGGATAATTATAGCCACTTGAAACAGAAACAAACACCCGTTTGTCTTATAACCATCCCTTTCATTGTCACTTTATTTAATTCAATTCATATTTTTTGAAGAAAACCCATTTCATAGATAACTGTATTTTTAAGGACCAGAAAGGTCCGTGAGCTCCTGTCATTCTTATCCTCGCTAGTTCAAGACTTGAGAGCTACTGCTGCGGGGCTGTAGTACAAGACTAATGGCGGGATCCTTAGCTGGTGGAAAGCCGTGCAGCTCCATTCTCATTAATGAAGCTATGCCAATTAACATCAGCTGAGGATCTGGCCCCTATGACATCAGTGGAGACAGAGCCGATCTTAGGGGTGGGTGAGCCAAGCGGTTGCCTGGGGCCACCATTTTCAAGGGGCCACCAACAGAGCCAATCTTAGGGGCGGGCCCGACCTCCCGAATCCTCCCTGACCTGTTTTTTTTTTCCGTGATAAATTTTCCCGGTGTTTTGTTTTTTGAAAACCGTCTGGCAACCCTACGGGCGAGCCAGGCGGTTGCCCGGGGCTGCAATTGGTTAGGACTGGCCCTGACTGGAGATACACAAGGGATGAATTTGAGTTCATATGTTTAGTTTTACACAGAAAACTGGACTTCCTGCTTCTTTCCACCAACAAGTTTCAAGCTGCAGTCTACAAAATCATCATTCTAGCAACCTTCAACAGTGTAATAAACAGGTTAGTGCATGCATGTGCACACTACACTCTACTGGATGGAATCAGAACTGCTCAACAGTACATCACAGACCCTATATTGCTAACAGGTCTCTTTCAGCTACACCTTCAGAAGCCTGTGCTTTTGGAATAGGAGGGTCTGAGTTCTGCCTCATTTGTCCCCAGAAAGTGCCGAGTAGCCACACAGCAGAGTGACCATTGTGTATGCTACATGGCCGTAGATTTATTAAAATGCAGAACGGTTTACCCTGGGCAGGGAATGCTGCTTGGCTCTCTCTGTGATATACACCTGCTTGATCCTGGGGGCAGAGATTAGTGGGAGCTGCTCTCTAGCTTCTCTAAGATTGGGAGACATCCCCGCTCAGAGCATCATTAGGCTCCAGGCCACACATGCCTAGAGAGAGGCTGTCAGATGTGGAGGGACAAATCAAACAATCTGATTGGCTCATCTCCCCGTCATTCATTCCCTGTTGTAGTGAAAGAGGCACCTCCACACACTGATGCTAGGTCACAGCACCAATGATCTGGACTCTAGGGGGTGGAAGAGGTGCCCTCGCCTTGTGCTCCCACCCAGACCCCTAACTGTGCCATGCTCCACCCTAGTCAGGAGCCCGGTCACTGCTGAGCTGTGGGCACTGCACCCCTTGATCTCCATATCCATTTATCTGCAATTTCATATGATGTTCCAACATCACAGTAACAGAACTTGCAGCGCCCACATGCATCCCATGCTCCTTTGCACTGGAGCAAAGGATTCTGGGACACATGTAAGCCCTTCCTTCGGCCAATCCCCATGTCCTTTGGAGGAGGACAAAGTAGACGGCAGCTTAGCAACTGGTGCAAAGTGATCCAAGATTGGCCTGCTGGCGAGTGTCCAGAGCTGTCACATGACTATTCTGTGGCCTCTAAGAGCTGCTGGCACTCTCTGCCGGTGTGCAAGGTCAGACCTGCTAGTGTCCTCTGCCTTTGTCCTTGTGGCTGTCTCTTAGCAGGACAGAGCCATGTGCGGCCCCTCCAAGAAGAGTTTGATTAGGCAAGGAAGAGCAGGTGCCGGTAGCTGTGCACGTCCTTGCAACAGTGTCCCTGTCCTGCTCAAATCACAGACACTCTATTCTTAATGTACACGTGGTAGGGGTCGCTCCGCTTGTCCACCTTCCTGGACTTGGTGTACCCCAGAATCAAACTCCCCACTGTGGCGGCAAACAGGATCATCACAAACAAGATGTACATGTAGGAATAGTCATCCTTGCTGGCCAGCTTAGCTTGACTGCTATTCGTCTGCCCCAGGGCCTGCTCTGCCTGGCACTGGATGGCACCGTGAAGTGTTCGGTTCAGGGCCTTCAGCACCGAGTGCAGGCTTTGGTACCATGTCTCCGTCAGGTTCCATGCCTCCATGGCCTCGCAACTCCAAGGAAACTTTCTGCAAGGACAAAGGGGGAAAAGGGATTTCAACTAGATGTCACTGGGGGCCAGGTACACAGTACAGACCCACTGCAATGAGTCTCAGAGATCAGGGTAACTACCTGGGCTTGTGCTGCAGGTCTACACAGAGCAGTGTAGACACTTAGGCCTGGGCTCTGAAACCTGGTGACAGGTGAGTCTCAGCGCCTGGGCTGCAGCCGGAGTCTGAATGCCTACACTGCTAGTTTTAGCCCTGCAGCATGGGCCTGAGTCTGCTGCCCTAGGCTCTGAGACTCATTGTCATGGGAGGGGGCAAGGGGGGAGGAGAAGAGGTTGCACTTTATTTGGCAAAGGTTTGGGGGGGCTTACAGGTCACAGCACAGGACAGGGCAGCATCATTGCTGCAAGGGATCATACTGGCTGATCAGCACCCAACATACAATGGGTGCATATTGTTGAGATGGGATCAACGTGCATTTCTCAGACAATATAACACTGTGACATCACCTTCCCCTGCCTGATCCCAAAGCGTAATCCCAGTGCACCACTAGCCACAGGCCCACAGCACCACTGCAATGCAGCCTCCTCTGGTGTGCAGCACAGCAACCCAACAGCGCACAGAGGGGACATTTTGGTCAGGAACCCTTTGGAAAACTCCTGATGTGGGGGAATTCTGCTCCCTTTCTCTGGGGCTGCAAGGCAGCAAGGCCCACTGCAGAGGGAGGGGGCAGGATCCGTGGAGTCCATAGAGAAGCTTTGGTGAAGGCCTTACAAGGACTCTCTCTGCTTGGCTCTGTAGACAGACTGAGCTGGGGTGCCACTGGGGCAGGAGGGTCTCACACCACATGGCTTCACCAGCCCTAAACCCAGGTGTACAGGGGGCTGTGGAGCATAAGCAGAGCCCACTGACAGGAACTGCCTCTTTAGGCCTGGTGGGGCGGGAATGTATTAGAGTTGGGCACAGCTGGAAGGATTTTCCCTCATCAAAAGTGCCATGAGATGACGCGCCATTGGCCCTCCCTCAGAAGGAGGAAGGGCTGGGCTGGCCCTGCAGCACTGGGCCTGTTGCTCCAAGGAGGTTCAGGGAGTGCCTGCATCCTGGCTCTGTCCCCCACACTGCATACGCCAAAGCTGTGGTGATCACCTGCTGGGTGGGGCCCTCAGCAGAGGTTCTCCTTGTATTTCTGCTCCCTGCTTTGCACCGCCGCTCTGGTAGCCACCCTGGGGACTTTCCTTCTGCCAAGAGCGAAAAGCTGCAGATTGGTCTTTTCCTTCCCCAGCCAGGGCTTTGCTTTAGCCAGCCTGCTGAGGGCCTCTGGAGCAGTATGCAGCACAGGGGATGCTACCCAGCAAGGTCAACACCTCCAGCCCACATGGTCCCTGTAACTGGGTGGTCTGCAGTGCTAACACAACACTCCCTTCACTGCCCTCCCAGGCCAGGAAGGGCACCAGCGGAAGACCCAGGCGAGAGAGACACGTGATCTGCCCCTGTCCATTGTGCGCTGGAGCAGCTGGAACAGTCATCCCTCTGGGCCTAGCCCCATGTCAAGTAAAGAAGAGTAAATTCTTTGTACTCACATAGTGACTCCCATTCCAAGGGCCATGTGGTGGTGGCATCGGCCCCGTGATGGAGATGGGCAGGTACAGAGATCCCGAAGGCCACACCAGAAGTCACAGATATTCACAGTCAGGTCCCCTGGGGACAGTTGCTCTCAGAGACCAACTAGGCCTGTAGCGTGGGTAGCTCTCTCCTCTCTCCAGCGGTCCATTGGCAGAGTGGGGTGGAGGAGCCGGCCACGTCACTGCCTTCACGGGGCCTGTCCTGTGAATGGAGAGAGGATGAGTCTCCCGGGCTGTTGATCAGGTCCCTCAAACTGGCACTATCATCCAGCTAAACTAAACATGACTATGGGAGAGCTCTCTGGGGCAGGCACCAGCTTCTTGGTTCTGCGTCCGTACAGCACTGAGCAAAACAGGGCCCTGATCTTTCACTGGGGCTCTTGTTCAACCCATCCAGACCACAAGGGTGCTAGAGACACTGAGCTAATGGATCTGATCACTTAACTCAAGCCGTAGAGGCAGATGCTTTTCCATTCAGAGCGTCACTCCCAGCAGACAACCCACTCAAGTTACTGTCCTGTCAGGCACCATGTAATGCAACAAACCAACCACCTGATCAAACCTCCCAAGCCTCTCTTGAGAAAAACTTTTGGTTTGCCTCAGGGCTAGGCTTTGAGTTTGCTCCGGCTCTAGCGGCTCCCCAGCCTGGAGCTAGTCTGCCCTTCCCAACATATTGCTATTTTCTAAGAAAACCAGAAAGGAGTAAAAGTGTAACAAACCAAACAGTGAATCTGGGGTAAGGTGGGCCCCTGGCCTGAAATAAAGGGGAGTGGAAGGGTGGTCAGAGGGCCCTTGCAGGAAGGGAATGGAGGGGTACCTGGAGCACCTGGCATGTGCAATACACTCATCCTACAGCAGCACCAAAGCATGCACCTCCCTCGTTAAACTGCTGCCCAGGGACATCGCAGAGTGGCGCAGTCTTCGGCACTCAAAGCTTGAGCGAGGGAATTAATCACAGCTACATGCCAGGACTTGAGCCTTCCAACTGCTGAGTGAGGCCGAATGCCCCTGAGTCTCAAGGACTTGTGGGACGTGGGGACTGTTCCCAGGATCAGGCGTGTTGTACTAATGGGGCCAACAAATGGACCCTAACTGTGAGCTGAGCTGTGAGGAGTGCACATTCCCACAGCCGCACAACAGCCTACGGTAAGAAACGGTGCTGGGGAAAGGTGCAAAGGGAAGACATGAAGAGGGAAGTGGTCCAAACACAAAGGCCTGTTGTAGCTCAGGGACTGTATTAACACCATGGCCAGTAACTAGGAAAAGGATGGGACTGAAAACCAATAGACTAGAATTGGCATGCTGTACATTAGATCTAATTAGTGAACTCACTAACGAGGGGCAGTACTGTTGCAACCATTGCCTCCTTCAGGGGTTCTCAAAACAAAAGCAACATTGTGGGAAGGAGAAGGGGAGTCAAGAGGATAAGGCTGGAGAACAGGAAAGTGAGATTCCCTGTCATGGCTGCCTCCCCCGCTGTTTCCTGAGAACCAGGATCCACCATGACACCATTGGGCCTTTGTCATCCCGATCCTCAGAAACGTCCCAACAGGGCTGGTCCAAGACAGCAGCCACCTGAGGTGCAAGGCTTTGTCTTCTCCCTCCCTCCCTCCTGGTGTGGTCTTTTCCTTCCCACCCTTCTCTTCTCTTTGCTATCACCCCACTTTTGCTTTCTGTGCAGTGTAAATCTGGCCTAGCCAGCCAAGATGGTGTATTCTGCAACCCTGCTGTGAGCCTGCCACCACTAGGATGTAAAATCCTAGTTATTCCATTAACCAGTTAAACCTTAGGTTTAACAGGTTAAACAGGATTCCAGGAGGGACTTCTCCTTCCTGGCTGGAACAGCCTCCAACCTATGGGGCTGCTGGTTCTTGCTCCCAGTCTGCTCCCCCAGTGGGGCTCAGCATGGGGCGGGCTTCGTCTCCAGGCCCCCGTGTGCAGGACTGCCAGGAGCAGAAGCCAACCTCCCCGCACACAGGGCTAATGGGGGCAAGCAGCAGGAGCCAGCAGCCCTGCATGTAGGGGTGGGGAAGCTTCTGCTCCTGGCCCCCCTGCATGCAGGGAGTCCAACTCCCAATTCCTGCGGAGCTGGAGCAGCCCTCTGCTTGCAGTGGGCCATGTGCGGGGGGTTGTTCCTGGGTGCTGGTTAACCAGTACCCAGTAAGGGTGATGCTTTCCGGGTAACTGGTTACCTATTCACATCCCTAGCCACCTCCGAGGCAGAAAAAAACCAGTGTCCTAAACAGCCCAATGTTGGTACCTGAGGGTGTGTCTAGACTACAGGGTTTTTTCCAAAAAAGTGGCCTTTTTTCCAAAAAACTTCCCCTGTGTCTAGACTGCTGCCGCATTCTTTTGAAAGTAAATTGAAAGAATGCGGCAGTTTTTTCGACCGTGGAAAACCTCATTTTACGAGGAAGAACGCCTTTTTTCGAAAGTGCTCTTTCAAAAAAAAGCGCTATGTAATGGAAACTCTGCTTTTTCGAAAGACAGCATCCAGACTGCCTGGGTGCTCTCTTTTGAGAAAGCGGCTTGCTTTTTGAAAGTACTGGTTGTAGTCTCGATGCTCTTTTTCAAAAGAGGCTTTTTCGAAAGATACTTGCAGTCTAGATGTAGCCTAAGTGTTTTCTGCCAGCATAGCTACTGCGAATTAACTGCATTATTGGGAGAAGCTCTCCCATTAGTGCTGGGGTGTCTTCACATCAGTGCCGATGTCATATTTTATGCAGAGACCTGGCCTCAGGTTATTATTCCAGCATGTGCCAGGCCTGGGTTTCTCTAGCTGCAAGGATGCAAGGAAAAGTCACCCCTAGGGACAAAAGCTACATTTTCTATCTGTGCTGTTCTTTTCCATCTCCCTTCTGTGTGTCTTTGTCATATTCTGAGAGCAGATGAGATTTTAACAACAGCTACTCCAGCCCAGCTCAACTAACTCCCTCCCCAACCTCCAAAAAGGAGAGCCGCGGTATCTTTCATACCACTTACAGACTGTCAAACGAGGGCTTTCTTCCAAGAACTCTCACCAGCCGAAGGGAACGAGGAACGCTAATGAAACGACAGCCTTATATCATACTTCACATTTCAACCGCTTCAACTGTTACTCCTTCTTTTCTGTATTTTCACTAAGTGAGAAAAAGGCTGCTTACTGGGTGTTTGCCAGGACATTAAGCAGGCTGAGGACCCTGCATACCAACCCCTGAACCTTGTTTATCGCTGTTTAATGTTGAACAGATACAGGGTCGTGTTAACCCCTTTAACTCTTTGGGCCTATTTATTCCCTCAGCATGAGCAGAACCGGTCCCACGACTGACCTTGCCAGTCTCTGGCACTCCCACAGCGTGAAGCCAGCAGCCTCGGGCAACAGGAGATTTATTACATGCTTCTGCCCTTCTTAGTCTAGGACAACTCACAAGAAACAAGACAATGTTCCAGACTCCTCCCTGGGGCGATTCCACTGGAGGCAGGCAGGCCTGGAGGGGCAGGCTGCTCTTAGCATTGCCATGACACCAGTGGCTTCCAAACATCTCCCATAGTTATCAAGCACCATGAAAAATGGAGCCTAATTTCCCCTGGTAAACTCCTCTCTTATTTCTCATTGTTCTTCTTTAGCCACTGAGTACGGATTGTGCAACTCCCACCACGTTCTTGGACCATGCCCAGCCCCATCAGGGAAAGCAGGTCTGCCTTGTACCATCCACTGTGAGCTCTGGCTACCAGGGGACATGCTGATATGGTGTAAAGGGAATCCCATCCTATCATGCCAAGCCAAATGCATCACAGCTGCAAAATGAGCCGTGGGATGAGGCTCTGGTTAGAAACACAGGCTGTTCAAATGGTTTGCAGAAAAATTAAAGCATAAAACTGAGCTCCCAACTCCTTGACGCTATTTGCCAGAGGAGGAGCAGTTACCCAATATCTTGGCCAAACTCAAACATGAGTCAGCCGACATTTGGCTGACCTCCATCCCTGCTGTAGCTTACACTGGATACCAGGCGTCCGTCCCTTCCTGTCCGTGTTGTGCACTATTGCTCTTCACTGGCGGGGGCACTCAGCGATGCTCTGTGAAAGTCACAGCTTGTCCTTAGTGCATTCACAAGTGCAGCTTGGTGGGAAGTTAAAATACCTTATCAGCCAACCAGGCCCACCGACGGGATGGGGGAATAGAGGGAGGCTGGAGCACTGGGCCCCTTTGAATTGCCACAGGAGCACAGTAGCGCCACTCTATGGAGCTCTGAGGGCTGGGGTGGGGAGGTTTACACTGCAGTCTGTGTGGTGCTGAGGCCTGACTGCTCTTGGCCCTGTCCCTTCTGGGGGTGCAGAGCCTCTCCCTCCCCCCACCTTTCCCCTAAGTGTTGGCCCGCCGCAGCCAACACTTAGTCAATCGCTACCTTCCCAAGAGTGCACAAAATCGATGCTCTCACGTTTTCACTTCACTATAAGCCTCCTGCCATGTTGACTCTTTGGGCCAGACCCCAGCTGGCATAAACCGGCTCAGCCCCACTAATGCCAGCAGAGCTATGCCGCTGAGGATCTGGCCCTTAGAAGGTAAAGTCGACAGCAGTCATCTATGGTGCGTCCCAAAGCTACACATACCGTTTCCTTAGTAGAGGCTGCCGCAGTACTACCCACAGGAGAGTAGGGCCCACGGTGCTAGGGGGTGCTATACAAACCACCACGAGGGACAGGCCCTGCCTCAACAGGCTTACTGTCTAAATGGACAAGGCAGACACAGAGTGAGAGGGGAAACAGAGGCACAGGGAGGGGAAGTGACTCACCCAAGGCCACACAGCAGAGCCAGCAGCCGAGCTGGGACATCTCTTGATGCCCAGTCCAGTGCTCTAGATCTAGGATAAGAACTTCCAGGCTGGGTCACACCTGGTCCCTCTAGACCAGTAGCCGGGCTAGATGAAATTAAGGGGTGAGCCAGACCCTGCCCACAGGCCAGAGGTTTCCCACCCCTGGGATAAAGGGAGGCGCTGCTGAGCACTAGCCAAGGGAGGATGCAGACAGTAGAGAATCAGGAATTCTTTCCTGGGGAAAGGGTGTCACACAGTCAGGGCTCCTAGGGACTTCACTACTGCATATCATGCTCCCTGTTCCTCCTGCCCCAGAGCTCAGCACTAACATGCATCCATCAGCATCAATGGGCGTGTGTCCTTCTCCCAGCCTGGCGAACTCTTCAGCTTCCACCTTACACACAGACCAGGGACAGTAACCATGGGTTACTGACCTTGCAACAGCTGGACAGCTCCTACCTAAAGGCTGGTTAAAGACATCAGTACTCTTGCCAAATGATCATTTCACTGGCTCCCATAAGAATTTCAGTATCACATTTTATAGCATCAGAGGGGTAGCCGTGTTAGTCTGAATCTGCAAAAGCGACGAGAAGTCCTGTGGCACCCACGACTAAGATTTATTGAGCAGGTGGCAAAGACCCACTTGGCCAGATGCATCTGATGAAGTGGGTCTTTGCCCACGAAAGCTTATGCTCCAATAAATCTGTTAGCCTATAAGGTGCCACAGGACTCCTTGTCACATTTTATAGCGAGCACCTGGAGGGGGCAGGGCTAAGGAGGCAATCCAGGAATTCCCATGACCTCACAATGCATTGATCAATGAGACTAGTTACAGACTAGGAAAGTCGATTTACAAATATAGCATCAATGTGTATTGTTAACAGAACAGGCCAGTCCGGTCAGAAACAGAGGTAGGCCCAAACCTTCAGTCTGGCTGTTGGATTTGGCCAAGTGGTTCCAGCTGCAAACAGCAGCTCCATATGAGGCCTCAGTTTGCCCCTTGCTCTGGTCCCACCGCCAAAGGCAGGGAGCCTGTCTGGTCTCAGCTGTAAGAATGGGCAGGGCCCCAAACCATCCTAACGGTTAAGCTCTTGTCTCCTCCACGCCCTCACAGGGAGACGGACCCGCCCGCAGCACAGGTCATTGTACCAACGAATGCCACTGCACCGCCCTCCTGCTGAGGCAACACCTCCCATGTCTTTTGCCAAGGCAGACCCAGGTTCAAAGAGGCACCGGCCCAAGGTCAGGGCCAAAGCTGGCCACAGCATGCAGGAGCACAGCAGTAACAGCACTCCTTGTCCACATCACAGCCCTGGAGCATAAACCAGGGTAAGCATCCTTTGCCCGCTTGCATGTGGTTGCCTTTAGAACCCTGCCTCCTGCCCTGCCAAGGAACCAGCAGCAGAGCTGCTCCCAAGGAAGCTGCCCAGAGCCACCTGGGTGGTCTGTAAAATTCAAGAGCTCAAGGAGCGAAGCCGCAGGCGTATCGCCAGAGGGATGATCCACTAGAAGTTTCACACCATCTGCATAACAAGGAAGCTGGAGAACCCCTGCCTAAGGGGCTCCTATTACGGTCTGGCAGCAAAATCACTGCTTCCTGCGGGGTGATGATTAGAAGCCTGCTGATTTGCACCAACCCTGGGGAGAGGGAGGGTTTGCCATGGAACCAGGCTAACCCTGAATCTCTTTTCAAAAGTTCCATGTAAATGGCAACTTCCCCCACCCAGAAGAGACTTTGGTGTCACATCTCATGGGAAGCATGCCACTGGTGAGGGCTTCTCTTTGTGGGGCAATGTACTGGCATAATCGTACCTCTACTGTTCTACCCATGAGCTTCTTTTTTAAACCACTCATGTTGGCGAAAGGGGTCATAGGGCCCTTCCTGGAGACAGACACTCACTGCCCACAGCACTGCACGGGTAGCCACAAAGCAAGCAGCTCCACACTGCCACTTGTATCCCACTCTTGCCTGGTGTGGCTCTCTGTGCCCCTCAAGCAGCTGGACCTCACTGAGATTTATGCATCAGCCACTGGGTTTGAGCTCAGAGAGCAGGGGTGTCTTTTAGACCAAACAGTTGAGTCTCATGCACCCAGCTACAAAGTGCTAACACTGGCTGACCAGGTGCTGGCTCATGCCACGATCCCCAGGCCTCTGAGGAACGTGACTAGTGCATGGCATGATTCCGTCTGGCTCCCTATGAGTTAGTATTTAGTATGCTTTAAAATGTCTGTCCTGTTTAGACACCATTGAATGCTTGTAAACTACTGCACACATTCATCTCACTTACAATGGGATTATTATAACATATAATGCATTAACAGGTGTGTTGTGAGCAAGACACGAGAAGTCATTCTTCCGCTCTACTCTGCGCTGGTTAGGCCTCAGTTGGAGAATTGTGTCCAGTTCTGGGCACCGCATTTCAAGAAAGATGTGGAGAAACTGGAGAAGGTCCAGAGAAGAGCAACGAGAATGATTAAAGGTCTACAGAACATGACCTATGAGGGAAGACTGAAGGAATTGGGTTTGTTTAGTTTAGAAAAGAGAAGATTGAGGGGGGACATGATAGCAGTTTTCAGATATCTAAAAGGGTGTCACAAGGAGGAGGGAGAAAACTTGTTCATCTTGGCCTCGGAGGATAGAACAAGAAGCAATGGGCTTAAACTGCAGCAAGGAGGTTTAGGTTGGACATTAGGAAAAAGTTCCTAACTGTCAGGGTAGTCAGACACTGGAATAAATTGCCCAGGGAGGTTGTGGAATCTCCATCTCTGGAGATATTTAAGAGTAGGTTAGATAAATGTCTATCAGGGATGGTCTAGCCAGTATTTGGTCCTGCCATGAGGGCAGGGGACTGGTCTCGATGACCTCTCGAGGTCCCTTCCAGTCCTAGTATTCTATGATTCTATGATAATAATATCCCATACTGTACGGTAATATTTATTCATCTGTATTATATGACACTGTGACAGTGTAAATCATCAGACAGGAGAGAGACATTAACGAGTGTAAAGTGCTGACCACCAACAGAAGGTTTAAAAAAAACAAACCACAACACAACTCAATGAGAAAGGGCCACCAAAACCAGACAAATTATTGTGGAACATTAAAGAGAACAAAAGACTTTGTTCTCTCCTCCAAGAAGATGAGTCATGCAAGTGACTTCCTTCCATCCGCGGAGTAGCTGAAAGCACAAGGCGCAGAAAGGAATAAAAATCCCTAGCAAGAAGGAACTGTATATGCTGCTTGGACTCTGGAAGGCACGGCATGGATGACTAGGCATAAACATACGATCTTCAGTGCACAGACTGGGTTAGCCCTAAAGAACTTATAAAACTTGCTTACTATAGACAGACCATAAGAGTGACCAGACTGGGTCAGACCAAACGTCCACCTAGCCCAGTGTCCTGTCTTTCGACAGCGATCAATGCCAGGTGCCTCAGAGGAAATGAACAGAACAGGGAATCGTCAAGTGATCCCTCCCCTGTCACCCATTCCCAGCTTCTGGCAAACAGAGGCTAGGGACACCATCCCTGCCCATCCTGGCTAATAGCCTGAGATGGACCTAACCTCCATGAATTTATCTAGTTCTTTGATGAACCCTGTTATAGTCTTGGCACTCACAACAACCTCTGGCAAAGAGTTCCACAAGGTGACCGTGTGCCCCTGTCTACAATACCGGGGTATTGACCTAAGTTACGCTACTTCAGCTACATGAATAACATAGCTGGAGTTGACTTGACTTAGGCCAATTTACTGCAGTGTCTACTCCATGCTAGGTTGAGAGTAGAGGAAGGGGGCAGAGATAGCTCAGTGGTTTGAACATTGGCCTGCTAAACCCATGGTTGTGAGCTTGATCCTTGAGGGGGACCATTTAGGGATCTGGGGCAAATTTGTCAGGGATGGTACTTGGTCCTGCTATGAAGGCAGGGGACTGGACTCAACTCAATGACCTATCAAGGTCCCTTCCAGTCCTATGAGATAGGTATAGCTCTGTATATTATATTATGTCTATTATGTTTTAGAGGCAGAGTACCAGGGTCAACTGGGAAGCACCCTGCAGTTGATTTAGCAGCAGCATCAGTCCCCACAGAAATGGCCTGTGTTGTGTGAAGAAATACTTCCTTTTGTTTGTTTTAAACCTGCTGCCCATTAATTTCATTTGGTGACCCCTAGTTCTTGTGTTATGAGGAGTAAATAACACTTCCTTATTTACTTTGTCCACAACAATCATGATTTTACAGACCTCTATCATATCCCCCCCTTAGTCATCTCTTTTCCAAGCTGAAAAGTCCCAGTCTTTTCAAGCTGAAAAGTCCCAGCCTTACATGTTGGACCTCCCTCTTCTGGCAGCCTCAGGACCTGACCAGTTCTGAACCAGGGAATTTGCCAGAGCAAGTGTGAGGTCTTGGGGGGGAGAGAGGGGGAGAGCGCGCCAACCTCCTCTCCCCAGTCTCTGCTCCCCAGCCTTCTGGTTCTGTAGGTGGTGGTAGCCTCGCCGGAGTTCCCAGCCCCGCCAGCTTCAGTGGCAGCTCTGCCACCCAGCTGGAGCTCCTGCCACAGATGTTGCTGGACCAGAGAGTCCCAGACCACAGAGGTTTAATCTGTAATTTTTCTTTATATGGCAACTGTTCCTTACCCGTCATCATTTTTGTTTCCCTTTTCTGAACTTTTCCCAATCTGAATATATCTTGTTTGAGATGGGGCAACCAGATCTGCATGCAGTATTCAAGATGTGAGCATGTCATGAATTTATATAGAGGCAATATAAATTTTCTGTCTTCTTATCTATCCTAATGATTCACAACATTCTGTTTCCTCTTTTGACTGCTGATGCACATTGAGTGGATGTTTTCAGAGAACTATCCACAATGACTCCAAGATCTCTCTTGAGTGGTAACACATAATTCGGACACCATTGTTTTACATGTATAGTTGGAATTATATTTTCCAATGTGCATTACTCTGCATTTATGAACATTAAATTCACCTGCCATTTTGTTGAAGCATCTCTTCCTTTTTGAAACTTGATTGGAACTCGTTTGTGTGTGTCTATGTTAACTTTGTAAATATGTAACCTTGTAAATAACAAGATTATTTTCCTATACAATAAATCTTTATATAATTTAATATAGGATTGACTTTAAGCATTGTCTTTGCTGTAAGCTCTAACGTGCAACTGAACTGAGGGTAAGTGACTGGTCCTATGAGACTTGGAATAACCTGAGTACTGCTGTGATTCTTGATGTAAAGGACAGTCTATCGCAAAGGTAGGCTCTCCTGGGTGAGAGATAGAGTATCCAAGGGGACTGTTTGGGTACGTCTACACAGCGGCACTATGTCGGGATAACGTCCATTATCCCAAAATAGCAGCAATCTGCATGTCTTAACAGCAAGCCCATTATTTTGAAATATATTTGAAATAACGGGCTTGTTATTCTGACGTCCCCCGAAAACCTTGTTGCACAAGTAGGGTTGCCAGGTGTCCGGTATTGACCTGGACAGTCCGGTATTTTCGCCTCCTGTCTGGTAAAAAAAAAAAATCAGAAAATACCGGACACCTAAAATGTCCGGTATTTTCTGATTTTTTCCTGGCCAGGAGGCGAAAATCCCGGGTGCTTACCGGGTTCCGCAGGGCAGCTGTCTGGCCTGGAGCAGGGAGGCAAGATGGCGGATGGCCACCAGCAGCCTGTTAGGGCCAAAAAGCCTCAAAAGCATTTCTTAAAGGGGCCACACTGTGTTTTTGTTTTTTTTGCTCAACAACTTTCGTCTACCCCTTTCTCCCCCCCCCCGCCCTGGTGGTTTTTTTTTTTGGGGGGGGGAGGTGTGTTTGGTATTTTTGGTTAAATCATCTGGCAACCCTATGAACAAAGATTAAGGGATTTATCAGAATAGTGCTCTGTTTCCGAAATTAGCGCTGTTTAGACAGTGCCAAATTTCAAAACAGGCTATCTCGAAATAAGCTACGCAATTTACATAGCTCAGATTGTGTAGCTTATTTCGAGCTGCATGCTACTGTGTAGATGTACCCTTTGTGACTCCATGTTTAGGCAGTTGGAGCACCAGTCAAGTTTACACTTGACAACTGGTTGGAAAAATGTAAGGGCACGTCTACAAACCACTTAGGTCTATCTAACTTGTATCACTCAGGAATGTGAAACACACACACAGAGCGACCCCAGTGCTGTCCACATCAATGCTACCTCCACGGCTGGTCTTACCATGAGGCGAAGAGGTGGCCGCCTCAGGTGCCAGACTGGGGGGGGAGGAGGCGCCACTAGGACCCAGAGTGCAGAAAATTGTGTCTGCTACTGGTGCATATGTATTCTCTCTGCTCTAGATGCACAGAGATGGTGGAGTGCTATGCTGGAGAAAGGGCGGACACAAGAGACATAACAGGCAGGCAGGAGAAAAGGTGGCATAGGGACGTCATTTGAGCACCCTGCCTCAGGTGCCTAAATGTTGTGGGCTGGTCCTGGCTATCTCAGTGGGACATGCTCTCCTGCCATCATAGCTTCCATCTCTCGCGAAAGTGGAGTAATTACGCCGACAGAAGAGCACATTCCCATTGGCATACAGACTCTTCACCAGTGTAGACCTGTCCTCACTGCCAATGGGGAGTTTGGGCCTGGCTCTTAACAGAGTGCCCTAAGGTTGGCTCTTGAGAGCCTGCAGGACCGCTGGATACACAGGCCACAGGTTCAAGCCCTGTGGCTGCTCACATGCACAGGAGTGTCACATTACAAGCAGTGGCTCCTACAGGAGGCTCAGCTGTGAAGAGCTCGGAAGCTCAGGATGATCTTACCCAGAGAGGGGTAGGTCTCAGCTCAAAACCAGCCAAAGAATCATGATGTTCTGGGGTCCAGCCGCTGGAGAAAACGAGCCACACTAAACAAGCATGGGCTGAGGACATATTCATGTGCTCCAGCCAGACTCCAGAGCAGCGGTTTTCAAACTACAGGCTGTGATCCAGGACTGGGTCACGGAATATCGGGCACTGGGTCTCAGTGCTGCAGGGGGATCAGGTGGCCACTGGGGGTGCTAAGGCAGCATCCTGGCACTGCAGACTATGCTGTGCCCCAGACTCAGCCCTGCTCCTAAGTGTGTGGGGGGGAGAGGGAGTAGAAGAGCACACAGAGCTCTGCGCATTGCCCCTGCCCTGAGCACTAGCTCTGCACTCCCATTGTCTGGGAACCTGCTGCTGGCTGCTTCTGGGGCGCAGCCTGGTCTGCAGTGGCAGGAGAGGCAGGAAGCTGCCTTAGCACCCCCGCCACACTGCTGACCAGGATCTGCTCAAGGTAAGCTCCTCCTGCCCCGACCCCACCTCCCCACAAGACGGAGCCCACTCCTACAGCCAAAAGCTCTCAGTCCCACCCCGGAGCACGCACTCCAGTCACATTATACTGGGTCGGGTCGTGAGCATCAACAATTTTCTTCAGCTGGGTCATGAGAATAAAAAGTTTGAAAACTACTGGTCTAGAGGAACCACCAATCTCCCCAGTGAAGGAGAGAGAACTAAGTTAGCCCCTGACCTCTTGTGGTGGTGGTTGTGGTCTAGACTCAGTACAAAGGCCAAGTTTATTTCATTGGCCCCGTCTAAGACCCTAGATGGTAAGTACCAACAGGCAACTCCCAGCACAGGCTGACTTTGGACTGCTGACCTAGAGCTGGGAGAGGCCTTAGCCAGAAGCTAAGGAGTTCCCAGCTACGCCGCTCTGAAATGACAACAAGGTTCTGTATCGCCAACAGGGCTGGTCCACCTGAGCTTCCTGCCAGGGCCAGACACCAGCTTCTGCAGCTCTAGCAACAAAGGGACTCCATTATTCTGGGGCCTGCTTGGGTGCAGAGTTGAATACCGGCTTATGTCTCTCCTGAATGCAGCAATTGTTCTATGTCAGCGGGTAAACTGACCTCATGGGACGTCAAAAGCTGAGTCACCTGCAAAGGAGCTGTACTGCATACACGAATTTGACACTTGTCATGCTACTGCTGTAATCTCCTTTCTTATGCCTCAGGAAAAGTGAGGCCTGGTCTGCACTGTAAGGTGAGGCCTTGCCTCCACCTAGCTGCGAAAGTGTCGCCACTTACATTTGGCTCCCACAGACGTTAAGTGCCTCTGTACGCCCATTTGGTAACACCATCACCCCAAGCGGCGTCGAGTCACAGACAATGCCATTAGTCGACACAGTGTCAGCATAGACACTCCTGTTGCTTACGTGGACTGTTACTGTCTCTCAGGAGCTGTGCTACAATGTCCCACACTGACAATACCGACAATACTTTGTGTTGCTCTAAAGGCAGGGGGTAACCCCAGCTCTGTGCCGTGGCTAGGGGAGAGCAGAGGATCTGGCCCAGCAGGACAGGGTGGTGGGGAGCCCCAGAGAGTAGAAAGGCAGGTGTCAGTGACATGATCAGTCCACTGGGGGACAACCCCAAGGGGATTTCTGCGATCCAACCCATCACACTAGGATTGAGAGAAAAAGGAATCCCAGAGCGTGGCACTTGTAGGGAAAAAAAGAATGCACAGCAGAGCACAGCAAATGCCACTAAAATGTTAAAAAAAAAAAAAAAAAGGACCCATTGACAACTCTGGGAAAAATAGTCTCTCATTTCCCCTCTCCCCCTAGGCAAAGAAAGCCCGAATTAAGGCAGCAATGTCACAAGGTTTATTCCTGGTGGCTAAAAATTTACAAACAAAAGTGCCACCATGGGGGAATAAATATAAAAAGCATGAAGAGCAAATCACAGTCACAAAGAAGAAAACAAGATAAATGGAAAAAGCTCCCGAAAAGGCAGGAAGAAAACAATGTCTGCTACTTAAATCCAAAGTAAAAAGCAACCATCCTTCCAGGCCTGTATTTAGTGAGAACAGCTTTGCAGGAACCTGTATGAAGTTAAAAAAAAAAGTGCAAAAACCCAAACAATAAGCTTAGAGCCCCCAGAAACAATGTTACTTAAAAAACCTTAAAAAAAAAAAAAAAGCTTTTGTACAAAGAAACTCTGCTGATCTGAGAGGGAATTAAACAGCTGGGGATGTGAAAACATTAAAAAGAACATTTCCACATTAAAGAAGCGAATACTTGGTTTAATAATGAAACCCAGTTACAGCAGTCTAACTCTGTGCAGTCGCGTCCAGTGACACCATGAGCAATAAAACCAATTATGCAACAGGGAGGTCAAGTGGTGACAACTACCGCCGCTGTATACTCCCCTGTGGCCGAAATGCCTTCACAGCCATTCTGAAGGAAATGGGCCCTTCCTGATGAATGTGTCTAGAAATAATTAATTACGCTGGCTGCTGCAGGCATTTTATTGGACTATGAATAATTCAGTCAAAATCTTTTAAAAAGAAAACAGGGATCTCTAGATGGTGTCGCTGCGTCCAGATACACTGGTGACGATGTAATAACATCAGATGTAAAATATAATTAAGAGCAGTGCAAAGCGCATTCATCAAAGTACAGATTGTAAACAGGCAAAAACACCCTTCACAAAAAAACTGTAAGTGTAACAATCTGGTTATTAGCTCCTCCAAGAGCGTCACTCCTTGTTTTGCCAACAACACCAGTCTCCAAGGTCATTTGTCCATTTCCTGCCACACAGTCCCCCAAGTGTGGAGGGCTCTGCCTCCAGTGACCCACAATGTTACCGCTACCAATGGCTGGAATATATTTTCTTTTTGATTCTCAGCCTTGCTATAGAGCTGGTCAAAATGTTGGGAAAATTAAAATGTTGATAAAAAATGTGCAGCCCAATTCCAGCTGCTACTTTCTGCTTCTTCAAAACTTTCCCCAAGACCCACCTGCATTGCAGTGTCTGTAGGAAGCAAACCCAGGTTAATGGTAGATCCATGAGGAAAATCCAGACTGGGAATCAAGCAATCTGGGTTCTCCTGGATCTTCCACTAACTTGCTATAGGACTTTAGGCAAGTCACTTCATCTACCCAGGCCCCATCTCTCACTGTTTGTCCACAGCCTGGCAGCATGAGGCTGTTTGGATACTACTACTAAGCAACGGGGTTGTGAGAGTATGGAATGTAAGGTGAGGCTGCATGTAATTGTGCAGCTCTATTGCTGGACTGGAACCATGGAGGCGTGGGCCTGTTATGAGAAACTGAGGAATGACTGCTACGGAAAACAGGGTGACTTCCCTGCAAACTTCGGCTCTGCAGTGGGAAGAAATACTGGCAATGCGACCTGTCCTAACTGCGTACCCTTCCCTGTTGCCATGAAATCCCACCCTCTTTCAGAGGACTGTAACCCCAGCACTCTTGTCATAATATTTTTTAAATATTATGTTCCTTCTGGCCTGGACTATGCTGGAAGAAATCAACCCTAGAATTCCCCAGTGGCCCATCTCCACTGACCAGAGCAGGGATGGATGCCACAGTGTAACATCTGTAGACAGGGAGCTGGCATTTTTCTCCCCATGTGATGTTTAACACCGTTCAGAACAGAATTAGACAGCGAGTGGTTAAGAACAGCTGAGTCCTGCCAAGGGAAGTGCTTTCATGGTCATTGCCATCAATAGATCTACGCCAGCAGGGAACTGGGAGCATAGCGCTGGCTGAGCTGCGGCAAAAGCCAGCAGGGAACTATTTAAAGAGCTGGCAGGGACGTGGGTTACAATAGGACAGTACCTGTAAGAAATTGTAAGTTACTTTAACCGATAACAGGGAGGCTTAAACTTTTGCCAATCTAGAGGCGGCCTCTGTTAAACTCTGGCTGGATGATGACCCCATCCATACCTGTTCAAGAGCTTCACTTCCATGGGAATTTGACAGAAACACCAGAAAGATCCACATCCTCCCCTGTTCTCCCAACAGAAACTCAGTTTGCATCGGTCCTCAAACAGTTAATTCCCCCCATCCCCGATTTAGGAGAGACAGCTGGACCACCCTCCCACCCCTGAGAGATGCTGTGTGCTGCCAATCCTCTTTGATGAACATGTTACTGAAGGTCCTCACCACCCAGGCAAGGGGGTCCCATCCCTGCTCACACTGCTGCTTTCTCCCCTTGCTTCATTTCCTATTGGTGTCCACTGTCTAGCCATAGTTCCTCTCTGCAACCCTTCTTTGAGCAGAATGAACAAGCAGGGAGCCCAGATTGCTACAGATGGGGTAGACCTGGGAGGGAGTTGCAACATCTGGATTTTAGCACTCCCAGACCTCACAGGGGTTTGAGTGGGCTGTGGGTTTGTTTAAGACAATCCCTAATGCACACGGTTTTGGGCTTTACATGTAGGAGAGCATTAAACCATTGAAATACACAGTTCATTTCAAAGAGTAGCAACCCCCACAGAGGTAATTATCTTCATAATCCCCTTCAGGATTCCTGCATGTCAGTCTCTGTCCCCCTCTTGTTGCTGATTCACAGAAGAGGTTGTGGAGTCTGTGGCTCATAATCACGGGTACATCTAGACTGGCATAAAAGACGTCTCTTTAAAGTGAGTTAGCGGAAACATTTTAAAATCCTGCTGTGGACAGGACAAGCTGTATTTTAATGTGTGCTAGCTGGAATTGTTAAATTCCTCTTGTTCAGTCCACAGTAAGGATGGTAAATTGCGGTTATCTGGCTAATCGTGTAGTTGATACAATTCGTATCGACTACACGATTAGTCGATAAGGGCCGCTCTGCAGAGCCACAGCGGGGGTAGCTCCAGGGGCTGGCTTGAACCAGGACTGAGCAGTTCTGGCTTGTGCCGGCTCCGGGACCCACCTGTGCTGCAGCTCTGCATTTTAAATGTAGCAAGAGCTCTTGCTACATTTAAAATGCAGAGGCACAACATCCTGGACCAGCTGAGCCGGGATTGCTCACGGCCAGCCCAGGCCGCCGTGAACAAGAGCTGCGTGGCGGCAGCAGCCTCTGTCCGTGGGGAGGCCCAGTTCCCCACTGGGACCCCCACGGACAGGGGCTGCTGCTGGAGCAGCCTCTGCCCACAGCGAGCCTCAGCCCACCGCGGACAGTGGCTGCTTCGCAGCAGCCTCCTCTATCCCCCCATTGCCTCTAATAGAGGCAGCGGGGGAGGGGGGGAAGGTGGCACCACAGAGATGGTGCTGGGGGGGAATGGCTTTTAAGCCATCGCCCCCCAGTACCAGCTCCTGTTCCCGCTTCCCCCCCGCCAGAGAGGCAGCGGGGGAGAGGAGCGAGTAGTCGATACTCCATTCAACTGCTCGCTAACATCCCTAGTCCACAGCACTTTAACCAACATGTTTAGAAAATGCACCTTTTACGTAAGCCAAGTCAAGCCCTAAGGCAGGGGCCTCAGATTCAATTTACCCTAGGGCCAGGGCCAGCCTTCAACTCTTCCTACGGGCCAGCGGGCCCTCCCTTGTGGCTGGGCCCTTGGGGGCAGGAGTCTCTGCGCATCCCCCACCACCACCACGTGCCCATACCAGCCCACGCACTCCTCCCTCCCCTGTATGTCCCCCCACCCCGCCTGCTGCCCCCAGGCGGTTTCCGATGCTCCCATTGCCACCACCAGCAGCACAATGAGGCTAGAGCGGCTTCCAGCTTCTGGCGGCTGCTGCTGGCACGTCCCTGTGGCCCAGGGGAGGTGTGTGCAGAGCTTGCCTGTCCATAGGGTGGTTCAAGGTGGCCGCCTTGGACCCTGCACTTCAGCTGGGCCCCACAGCAGCTGCCCCAATTGTCCTATGGACAGGACAGTTCCCCATACTCAGATTAGCCCTCAGGGCCCTGGACGGGCTGCGGCTGGCAGGAGGAGTCAGCTGCCCCCCTGCAGTTACTGCAACAGCAGGAGCCGCAGGAAAGCAGAGCAATGCAGCAACCTGCTCTGCTCCGCTGCCATCTCCCAGGCCAGTCGGGTCTCCCCGCTTCACCATGGCTCCTGCCCCCACAGTGAGTGTGGGGGGAGGAGTTGCTCGACTCCTGCTGCCAGGCCCCCTGGCAATCCCCAAACTGCATCCATTGGGGGGGTTGGTGGAAAGGGTACAATGCAGGGGGCCAGAGGGCAGAGCAGGGGTGGGACAGGGCGGAGCAGGGGCTGGGCTCAGGGAAAGGGTATGGATACCTCCCCTCCCCAGGGCTGCAGAGACTCACGTGCCGGCAGCTGCATGGGCCGGCCTGTGGAACTACTCGGGCTGTAGATGTGTGGGCCATGGGTTTGAAACCCCTGCCCTAAGGGATTTCAAGCTTTATTTTGTTGTTAGAGGCTTATATGGTTTTGTCACTGGAGGTCCCATGTAACACAGCTGGTTGGCTCACGCTGGTTCAAGTTACATATGCCCCATATAGGATTCCCATCTCCTGTAACTAAACCATAGTCACCCAGGACTTCCCGGTTCCCATGACACTGCACACTGTGGCCACTTAGAACTCTCCAGGGACAGGTGAAAGTCCCGATCCCCCTGCTCCCCAATCATTAGCCCACATCACGTTTTATTAGTATTTGTACATGATGGTGCCCAGGGACTCTAGTCATGGACCAGGACATGATTGCGCTAGGCACTGTACAGACAAAGAATGAAACAGTCGCTGCCCCCAAAGCGCTTAAAGGAGAATCTCCATGACATTAGCAACATAAAGCTTATGACACAATTGAAGGGTTCTCACTCCATCCAGTAGAGGGCAGTCCTGCATACACTTTAGACAAGACATTCAAGAGATAACTAATAATTACTCAACCAATTCCCACCCCTACTTCAAACTTAGCAGTGCCTGCTCACCTAAAGTTTTCTCTCACTTGAGGAAAAACTACCTCCCCTCTCCCTGCTAATACAAGGGTGGATAAAAAAGGCTTTCCCAGGCTCTCTCAAGAGGACGCTGAGATTTCAGGAGCCGACAATATTTTTAGCCCAAAGGTTAAAACTTTCTGTAAAGAAATTAAGCACCTGAAGAGGGACTTTTGTCAGGACACGTTCCTTGCCCCAGTGTCAATGTCACCGACACTCACTCTGGCTTTGCATCACCCCAGGTCCAAAGCAGAGGCACTCTCCACAACACACACAGGGCCAGAACCTGTCAGTTATGACAATCTCCCCCTCCACCTCCCTCCCATAACTCATAGTAGCAGGTACATGTCACCCCGGAGCAGTCTGGTTCTTCCTGAACCCCCAGCACCTCCTTCAGCAAAAGGACAATGGGGCTGGGGCACAGGGCTGTGGGGTGGGAGCTTGGGAGTATTTGGGGATGGGGGATAGGGAGTGGATAAAGGGTGAGTAAGGGCTCCTTGAGGAAAGGTGCAGGAGGGCAAGGGAGTCCCCAGGGACATGGGATTGTGGTGTTCTGGGGAAGGTGCGGGGCTGGAGGGAAAATCAAGCGATTCTCTGGGGCAGGGGGTTGGGGCTCCCTGGGAAAGGTGAATAGAGGTTCAGGGGGTTCCTATGGCACAGGATGGAGGAGTCCTGGGACGGTTTGGGGGGTCCCCAGAGCAGGGGACCGTGGATCCCTAGGGAAAGAGAATAGGAGGTTCAGGGTGGCTGGGATAGGGGATCAGGGAGCTCAGGGATCCCCAGGGCAGGGGACAGGGGCTCCCTAGGGAAGGTTCTGGGGATCCCAGGGCAGGCTCAAAGGGTCTCCGGGGCAGGGGCTCCGTGGGGAGGAGTTCAGGGTCCCCGGAGCGAGGCATGGGGGCTCCGTGGGGGGGAGGGCATGGGAGCCCTCCGGGTGGGGGAGGCTCGGGGGTCGCAAAGGCTCCCTAGAGAAGACACGGGGATCCCGGGGTACCTCTCGCGGCGCCTTCCAGCCCGTCCTGCTCTCCCGGCCCCGGCCGCCCGCACTCGCCCGGCTGCAGCACGTGGGGGCCGCGCTGGGAGCGGCTGCCCCGGCTCCTGCCCCGCCCCCGCCGCTGGGAGGGAGCGCAGCGTCCCGGGGCAGGGCAACCTGCTGCTGCCCCCCATTGCCTCCCGCGAGCCTCGGCCGCAGCCTCGGGCCACGAGTTTCTGCCCCCCCCCCCCCCGGGACCCTCAGCCCTAGGGGCACCCCACACACCCGGGCCCAGGCTCCCTGCCACATGCCCCTGGGGGAGGGGTTCAGCTCCCTGCCATATGCCCCTGGGGGAGGGGTCCCGGCTCCCTGCCACATGCCCCTGGGGGAGGGGTCCCGGCTCCCTGCCACATGCCCCTGGGTGAGGGGTTCAGCTCCCTGCCACATGCCCCTGGGGGAGGGGTCCCGGCTCCCTGCCACATGCCCCTGGGGGAGGGGTTCAGCTCCCTGCCACATGCCCCTGGGGGAGGGGTCCCGGCTCCCTGCCATATGCCACCAGCCCCTGGGCCAAGCCAGCCACATCCCCCAAGCCTGGGGTCCCGGCTCCCTGCCACATGTCCCTGGGTGAAGGGCCTTGGCTCCCTGCCAGGTCCCCCAGGCTTGGGATCCCCGCTCCTGGCTCCCTACCATATCCCCTGGGTAAGGGGTCCCAACCCCCTATCACATCTCCCAGGCTTGGGGTCCTCTCTCCCAGGTCACATCCCTGTGCCCCCAGCCCCACCCCCTGCTTGGCCAGAGTCATCACTCCCACGGATGCAACAGTCTAAGGGAAGTCAGGAGGAGCTGAAAGGGCTGGCCCAGCATTTCCCCCTTCTGTACTCTGAGTCTTTCCTGTTCCTCTTCCCCAAGCCAGAGCACCCCCTGCCGCTGCCTCCAGCTTTGCTGCCCTCTGGCCTAGAGGGCTCTGTGACACCAGTTGCTCTTGGTTCATGAAATGAAAGCCCTTTGTGCAGCTGGAAGTGTGATTCCCCAGAGAGCAGAGGCAGCGGCTGGGCAGCCTGCCCCTGTGCTCCTGGGCTTTGTTCCATGCCCCCCAGATCTCCTTAACCCTGGTCGGTCTGGGTTGCGAGCTGCGTGGGGGAGCCATGCTGCACTAGTGCTGTTGGCAGGGAAAGAACAGGAGAGAATTTACAGCGCACGCCAGATGCTAGTTGCCTTGCTACGGGAAGGTGCTCAGCTAGCACGGTGGTGAGCAAGGTAGGAGAAGCTTTGGAGACTATAATGTCCCAGCTGATTCTGTGAGATCTCTTGCTGTGGTGAGTAAAGAGGGATGGTTGGTGAGGATGTGTAGTCCTTAGCAGGAAGAGGTGGGACAACTCAGCAATGACTTCACTCCTTCTTATAGAGAAGAAGGACCCAGGTGGCAAGGCCATCATTAGGATTTATGGGGCCCTACTCAGCTGTATTAAACTAGTGCCTCTATGCCCAACATCAGCTGAGGCAGGAGCAATTTTTTTAGAGATGCGATTTTATAATTTTCAGCAACACATGAATGAAATAGTTTTAAAGCAAATTTTAAACTAAGGTCCTGTCGACTAACACAGTAAATTCAAAAGCTTCAGAGGGGTAGCCGAGTTAGTCTGTAACTGGAAAATTTTTAAAAAACAACAAATATTCTTGCAGCACCTTAAAGACTAACAAAACATGTAGATGGCATTGTGAGCTTTTGTGGGCACAACCCACTTCTTCAGATGAATGGAGTTATTAAAGATCCAGTTTCGAAATAAATAAGGGATGGGGGGAAGAGAAAGAAAAAAAAAAAAAGGAAAGAAATAGTCTATTAGAATCTCCATGCTACATGAAGCTGATAGAGAAGTTGCAAATTGTTCTTAAGTATCCATTGTTTGGTTTTTTTATGTCATTAGGACGTGTGCAATGTAGCAGACCATCCAGCCAATGTCTTTATTCATACCTTTGTGATATGAACAGAATTTGGGGCAAATGCCACCAGTGGGTGCAACAGTGATCTGTCTGCTCACTTTAAAATCCAATAAGGTGACACCACTATGTGCGAATGAGGTTAGCAATTGAGAGGCATTCTTAGACTTTTGTGGCTGCTGCTGGGGGCCTAGATAGGTGCAGTCTTTGAGCATTTTCCAGGAGAGCCCCTCACCTCCAGAAGTTTTCCCACCCTGCTCTGCCAGGGCTTGTGGGCTGTACTGCAAGGTTCATGGGGGGATTACACTGGGGACTGGACCTAAGGATGGTTATGGGTGACAGTGGCATTGGATCTAAGCTATTTAACATAATGGTAATCATAGAATCATAGGATTGGAAGAGACCTCAGGAGGTCATTGAGTCAATCCCCTGCCCAAAGCAGGACCAATCACAACTAAATCATCCCAGCCAAGGCTTTGTCAAGATGGGACTTAAAAACCTCTAGGGATGGCAATACCATCACCTCCCCTGGTAGCCCATTCCAGTGCTTCACCACCCTCCTAGCAAAATAGTTTTTCCTAATATCTAGCCTAAACCTCCCCCACTGCAACTTGAGACCATTGCTCCTCATTCTGTCATTTGTCACCATTGAGAACAGCCTCTCGCCATCCTCTTTCGAACCCCCCTTCAGGTAGTTGAAGGCTGCTATCAAATCCCCCCCTCACTCTTCTCTTCTGTAGACTAAACAAGCCCAAATCCTTCAGCCTCTCCTTTTAAGTCATGTGCTCCAGCCCCCTAATCATTTTTGTTTCCCTCCGCTGGACCCTCTCCAGTGCATCTACATATTTTATATAATGGGGAGCCCATATGCTGTTAACCTTCTTGGCTACAAGGGCACCCTGTTGACTCATGTCCAGCTTTGTTACTTTGAGTAAGGAATCTTGTAACCCTCCTCCTTCTCCCTCCCTTCTCACTCTCCCGCTTGGGAAGTGTTTTATGAACCAAAATAAATAGACTCTCTCCCCCTCCTTCTCAGTGAAGGACTTTGTGCACAAGGGTATCAGGGTTTTGCCCATGTACATTTGGGACTTGATTCTGCAGGCCTGGAGCCAGTAATCCTAACAGACTTCTTGGCATGGCTGCTGTGAGCAAGGAGTGCTGCCCTGAGAAACCCTGTCCCCCAGCCTATCCAGGACGTTGCATAAGGAGTTTTGTGCCCATATGTGTCGGCAGCATAACTGAGTTTGGTAGGGGAGTCTGAGAGCACCATTATTTAATCTCTCGCTAGAGAAACCAGAATTTCACAATCCTGACTTCAGGCAAAGCAAGAGAGCAACATGTGGGTCCACTCCACAGACATTGAGTTCAAAACTCCCATTGAGTTCAGTGGGAGCCAACTGCATTGTGGTGTTTTCTAGCATGGCTGTAATCCAGATTCAGTCTGGGCTCCGTGGACCCTCTCTCATTGATAGACACACCAAAGAGACAGACCTGAGTTACACATCGGACAACCCAAAGGGAAAGTTCTAGGGATCCTTGGGGATGAGAGTTCAGCTGGTCACACTAGGTGCTCATTGAGGCTACATCTAGACTGCAGAGTTTTTGTCCACACCTCAAGCGCGTTTTTGTGCAAGTAAATCGACAGAACGGAGGGATTTTTTGCGTAAGAGTTATTCCTCTTTCTATGAGGAATAACTCCTTTTTGCACAAGAGCTCTTGCACAAAAAGGTGTGTGTGGATGGGGAACTGCCTCTTTTTGCACAAAAAACCCCTATCGAAAAAAGCACAGGTGCCCTGGTGGCCATTCTGTGAATACCTATCAGCACTTTCTTTCGAGAGAGCGTTCATGCAGTCTGGATGCTCTCTTGCACAAAAGCACATTGCTTTTTCGATGCGCTTTTGCAGCATGGACGCACTCTTGCGCAAGAAGTTTTTGCAGAAGATCTCTTCCACAAAAAGCTTTTTGCGCAAGACGCCTGTAATCTAGACATAGCCTGACCTACGTGTGTCATACAGAGTCCTTGAATGCACCTTTGCCATTAAACATCTTTTTCAAAACATATTTATTATTATACACAAGAAGACTTACTTGGCATTGCTCGGGTCCTTAATTCAATTCATTTTTGTTTTTCTTCATTTAAATCATTGTTCTGGAGTGGGGCTGGGGATAAAGGGTTCCGGATGCAGCTGCCCTGGGGAGAGACGACAACTCCAGCCCTCTCTCACTGCAGAAGCTTGGGGCCAGCTGAGAAGTGCCTCTCCATGGCTGCTGCAGCTCCAGCAGGCACTGCTGAGGAAGGGGTGAATGAATGTCTCCCAGCTGGGGCACGTCCAGGTACATCTGCCCCCTGTGCTCCCCAGCCAGAGTGAGAAATACAGCAAACTGTGCACTTTCCCCTCACTCCCTGATGAAGGGGCACAGCCAGCAATGTTCCCATATGAATGTGGGGGAGAGCCGCAGCCCCCCTGTCCTCCTTAAAGGGCACCTGGGGATGGAAGGCTAGGGCAGTCCCTGATAGAGGGGCCCTTTCACCTGCCCAGTGATTCTGTCTTGGTGGCCTCAGTTTCCCCACCTGTAAAAGCAGGCCCAGCCTTTGGGCAAGGCGAGCGAGGCGGTTGCCTTGGGCCCCGAGCTGTCCAGCTCCCGGCCCCGCCCATCCGGCCGCTCACTCGCTGCCCTGACTTGGAGCCGCGCGGCTGTGCAGCTCAGCCACGCTGCCTGGGCCCTGCAAACTCTTTGGCTGGGCCTGTGTAAAAGTAGGAAACAACAGTGAGGTGATAAGGGTGTTGTGACGCTTAATATAGCCCTGTTCTTTGGATGGCATTGTATACAGAAGTGTGGTTTTGCTTTCCTTAAGGGGATATCTGTCATCTATTGTACTTACATGGTCTCCATCACCATAGCAACGGAGCGCCTCACAATCTTTAATGTATTACTACTCAGGACACCCCTGGGAAGCAGGGCCATGCTATTATTCCCATTGCACAACTGCAGAGCTGAGACTCGGAGACTAAGTGACTTGTTCAAAGTCATACAGGAATTCTATGTCAGGAGAGGGACTTGAGAAGGGATTTTACCCTTGGTGTCCTGGCTAAGTTCCGGTCTGTGTAGTTAATGGCCATTTATCTCCTTACATGTCCCCTGATTTTTCAAATGGATCCAGAATTCTTCTATGCTTTTTGTTTTAAATGTTAGGCAGTGTTGCCCTGTGCTGTATCCAGGACGTTGTAGTGTTACACCCCAGGACTGGATGCTTTTTGATGATGGTGGAACTGAGAGCTGATGTACCTGTACTGGAAAGTATTTTGGATTCTTTCAGCAAATGGGTGTAATGGGAACAGTTATTCATAAACATTCCTCCCCTGACAGCTGCTGGTCAAATGACAGGTCAAAATTGTGTCACCTTTCAGTAAACTGAGGCCCCAAACTCATTTCACCTGTATGTAACTTGTAGAAGGCCCATCAGCAGCAGGTAGGAGTGAACCTGCAACCTTAGGGGCTAAAGCCATGTGCTTTAGTCACATGAGTGAAAAGCCAACTGCTCCTGAGCTAAGGCTGGAGAGCAAACTTCATAGTCTCAGTGCTTCTGGGTTACATGTGGCCTCTGCCAAAGCTGAAACTACTGGGCCATCTATTTCAAAACAAGGGTGAGAGCAAAAGAATGTGAGCAAAGAACGAGACCAAGGCAAAGGAATCTATTGAAAGATGTTGTCTCCTAATGATGTTGTTCTAAGCAAGCTGTTTCCCCCGCCACACACATGGATTTGAGATTGTGTGGGAGGAGAATTTGGTAGATTGTTTTGAATAGAAACAAAAATGAAAGCCTCCATGTCAGGATAAGGGGGAGCAGGAAGTTGGCAGGAGTAAGTCGGAACATATCATCATCTGTCTTACAAGTCCATGCACTTGCCTGCACACAAAACTTGCACTGGTTTAACTAAAATAAGTTTTAAAATTAAATTGCAGCAAATCCCTATGTGGACATACTTAAATCAGTTTACCACTGGCTTGCCTTGATCTAGGATGATTTAGTTGGGATTGGTCTTGCTTTGGGCAGGGGCCTGGACTCCATGACCTCCTGAGGTCTCTTCCAGCCCTAGGATTCTATGATCTACCCTATGACATGTACACACAACAATCCATTAAAAACAGTGATGCAGCCGCCCAGGGGTTAAATGTGCTCATTTGTCCTTTGTTGTCCATACCTTAGGCTTTGCTGTCCTGGCTATGCTAGTGCAATGACTATCTCAAGCCTGTCAAGATGCAAGAGGCAGCTGCAGTGATGTTGAACAAAATGCCCAGCTGACAACGTGGTCATAGGCTGCAGGATTTGGATATAATAGAGCCTGGTGTGTTTGGTTGAAAATCTCCAAGCTGTGATTTAGCTGCCTGTTAGCAGGTATGGAGGGAATCAACCCAGGAGGAGCTGGCTGGCTAGCAGAAATGGTGGCACTTCCAAAGGTTATCAAGCCCTTTGAGATTTAACTATCAGGTCTTATTCACAGGCTGGATGATTCAATGAGCACTTAAGAGTGGTGACCAGTAATGGTAATTTTTTCTGTCCATGTGTGGAATAATTTTTCTGTGCACCAAGGCATGTGTGGATGTGCACCATCAGTAGAAACATATGCTGGTGGCTGCTGCAAGCTGTGAGCGCTCTGCTAATCAGCTGAGTGGCATTTTAATCTGTCCTGGGTGGCCGCCCAAGCCCTCAGCTTTCAGGGAACACTAGTGGTGAGTGACCCTCCTCTAGAACAATGAATAGACTGTCTCTAAATTGCACCTCACAGAGGAAGGAAGGGGGGATTTTATGGCACACCAGGAGATACATTCTTCTCTTGTGTCTTCTAAAGAAGTCCAGGGTTTTCCACCATGCTGATCACAACTCACTGATTGTACTTTTGGTGGAATGAGCAAAGCATCAGGAGATGTGAGTTCCAGTCCTGGCTCTGTCATGGGTTTACTGAGTGACCTATGGGACAACTTCTTGGTGCCTCCATTTACACATATGTAAAATGAGTGTAAGGACTCATGGGCTGTGTCTAGACTGGCAAGTTTTTCCGGAAAAACTTGCCAGCTGTCTACACTGGCCGCTTGAATTTGCGCAAGAGCACTGACTTTGTAATGTACAAAATCAGTGCTTCTTGTGCTAAATACAATGACGCTCCACGTTCGGGCAAAAAGCCCTCTTGCGCAAATGCTTTTGCGCAAGAGGCCAGTGTAGACAACCCAGAATTGTTTTGCGCAAAAAGCCCGATGGCTAAAATGGGGATCGGGGCTTTTTATAAACATCTAGATTGGCACAGACGCTTTTCCGCAAAAAGTGCTTTTGCGCAAAAGTGTCTGTGCCAATCTAGACGCTCTTTTCTGCAAATGCTTTTAACGGAAAAACTTTTCCGTTAAAAGCATTTGCGGAAAATCATGCCGGTCTAGACGTAGCCATGGGGTATTATTTCCATTGCTTTATTGTGCAGATTTGTGACTCTTTTGTTACCCGCACAAATTTCTCTATCCCTTCCATACTTTAGGGATACACACCTTTACCCAGTTCCTAGGGCTCAAGGTGCAACCCTGTTAATTTACACACCCACCCCAACCCAATTCCTAAGGGCTCAGGGCGGAACTTCCTACGGGTTTGCAGGATCTTTTGCCACTGAAAGAGCCTCACACACTAATATTCTTATTCATTGACAGTTCCCAAGCAGACAGAATACACATGCTAATAAGCACATAGTGTCATGCTCACCAATCCTGATACAGGCAGGCAGACTTCCTCTGTTGGCCAGGCAAGATCAGTCTCTCTGGATCTTAGCTGCTGCACATCACGATCATGCAGGAGAATCCTGGCAGCTCTGGTCTTAGGCTGTGTACTGGAGGTGAGTTCTTCTTCCAGGTGTTCCTTTCTTTCCTTCTGCTTCTATTACTTTTGCTCTTCTGCTGGTCTCCTTCTTGAGCCCCAGTTTATATAGTGAAACCTGAGTCCTGCTTAGCTATACCTTAACCAATTATTTTAGTATAATTGTACTAACCAATCATAACATACTGTAACAGAATTACCTAACCAATCATACTCCACCACCTTGGTTGAGTTACACCTAGCAAAATTAATTATATATCAGACAGAAAGCCTCACAAACCAGACAGAGATAGCACAGTGGTTTGTGCATGAGCCTGCTAAATCTGGGGTTGTAAGATCAGTCCTTGAGGGGGCCCATTTAGGGATCTGGGGGCAAATCTCTCAGGGATGGTACTTGGTCCTGCTGTGAAGGTAGGGGACTGGACTCAATGACCTTTCAAGGTCCAGTCCAGCTCTATGAGATAGGTATATCACACAGATGAACAATAGGAAAATATGAGGACAATAATCATAGAATGAGGATTCCTCAACTATTGATAAGCAGTTTCTTGCCAGACGAAACACTGTTAATTAAGTTTTCTTTACCCATCTTGAGATCTGTTTCTTTATCTGGTGACTGTGGGTGCCATTAGGACAAGGTCACCTTCTCACAGCCTAGTGTGACACTATTTTAATGCAATTTAGATGGACTGCGAGCAGGGCTGGCCTGAGCCATTCGTGTGCCCCGGACCCCGGGAGTGCAGCGCCGCCCCTGGGAGTGCGACGCATGCGCGGCCCCACCCCTGGGCTCGTGGCGCCCCCCGCCCCCGGGCGCCCAGCGCATGCGTGGTACCACCCCGGGCGCACAGAGCATGCACGGTGCCGCCCCTGCCCGGGCCAGCAGCGCCGCGCGGCATCCCTTACAGTGGGGCGCCCCGGGTGATAGCCCGGTCGGCCTGTACCTTGGGCCGGCTCTGACTGTGAGTTTGTGACTCCAGGCTTTACAGCTAATGGCTGCTCTCTTCAGTCTGGCTGCAGAAGAAGGCTTTAGTTCAGGCCTACCAATATGGCTACAGGCCTTCCAACATGGTTACAGAAAAACCATATTGTTACACTTTCACCACTTCCTTTGAGAGAGACAGTCTACAGTTGAGAGAAGTATGGGCGAGTGGTCTAAGCACAGGATTACGAACCAGAAACATCTCGCAGTAAGTGATGCTTTCAGAAAGGAGTTAAGGCTGATTTGTTTGACCCTAAAGATCCCATAGCATGTCTGGTAATAGAAGAGGTTTGTCCTGGTATAACTGGCCAAAACTACATCCTTGTTTCACTTCCCCACCCTATGGTGCTGTTACACTGAGTGTCTGTTAGTCACCAAAGAATTGCACACATCCTGTTGTTTTTATCACTCTCTTTTCCACAGCATAACTGTGATGGGGTGCGGTCACAGACGACCCCTCGGGGGTGCCTCCCGGGGTGCTGACACGGCCACTGCCACTCACCTTCCTGCTTTCTGGGGCTCCTCACTGCCCGGTCCTGCTGGGCCAGCTCCCCAGCCAAGGCCCCGAGCTGCGGTCCCTGCCCCCACCGAGAAGCAGTACAGACACTGAACCATTTCAGGTTCAAGGAGAGTGCAGTTTAGGGCCCAGCCTCCTGGGAGAGCACTCCCCAGAGGGGATCAAACCCCAAAGAATTAGGTAAGCCCCCTTTAGCAATGAAAGGGGGAATGTGCACACTGGTTCCCCCCCCCAGGTAACAATCGCTTACACTGGGTTTGATAGAAAATAAAAATGGTTTTATTAAGTTGAAGCAGTAGGATTTAAGTAGTAAGGATTTAAGTAGTAATAAGTGAAAGTAGGCAGAGCAAAGTAGGTTACAAATCAAAAGAAACAAAACCGCTTGAATAATTCTACATTGAAACTAGGGTTACCAGGTAGACCCCCCCAAAAAACCGGACACAATTGATCGTGGGCGGGAGGGGGGAGGAGAGAGGGACCAGCCGGGAGGAGGGGCGGGGCTGGCCGGGAGGAAGGGGCGGAGGCGGGGCTAGCGGGCGGGGGTCGGGGGCCGTGGGGCTGGCCGGGAGGAAGGGGGCCGGGAGGAAGTGGGGCGGGAAGCAGAGCTGGGGTGTATCGGGAGCCGGGGGCTGGACGGAAGGAGGGGGCCGGAGGAAGGGGGCGGGAAGCAGAGCTGGCGGGGGGGGGGTGGGGTGCAGCCACTGGCCGCAGCCGGAGTCCAACAGGCCGCGCCCCTGGCAGGCACTCCCTCTAGCTGCTAGTAGGAGCCACTCCCCCCGCCCGGCTTCTGCACGCAACCAAAGGCTCCCAGTTGGGAGGTGGGCCGCGATTGGCGCTGGGAGCCTCTGGTTGTGTGCAGAAGCCAGGCGGGGGGAGTGGCTAGGAGTCCCAGCCACTGCCCCCGGCCCGTCCCGCCCGGCTTTTGCACGCGACCACAGGGCTCGCAGCGCCAATCGTGGCCCTGCCTCCCAGTCACTCCCCCAACCCCGCCAGGCTTCTATCCGGCGCCGAGCTGGAAATTCAGAAAATACCAGACATTGCACGTGTCCGGTATTTTCTGAATTTTTCTACCGGACAGAGGGCGCAAATACCGGACTGTCCGGTAGAAAACTGGACACCTGGCAACCCTAAGAAACCTCAGTGCAAACTTAATTAAACTCACCCTAAGACCTCTTTTCCGGCTGCCACTCTAAACCAGGGCTCTCTTCCCCACCCTGGGGTCTCAGGCGCCTTCCTTCAGGTGCAAACCAGCCAAAAGACCTAGGCCTCTGTTTTCCTATTCCTTTTGTTAAGGAATTGAGGCCACTCCCTACCAACCACTGCTCAGACTTAAGGACAAAAGATTAACAGTGGCTCATCTAGAAGTTGCAGGTAACACTCTCCATGTCTCCCATTTACACATTTGAAACTCACAAATTATTCCCCACTCCATGTGTCTAATTTTACACACACAAATGATACATACAACAGAGTAAGAAAAACAGAACCAGCAGATCATGACATGAAGATCGATGGGTTACATGAAACAATTATGTATATTCATGTCCATGAGTCCATTTCATAAACCATGGGGGGGGGGGAGGGTCCGTCACAATAACAATGAACCCATTTTGCCTCATCCACCTGACAAGACCTTGTTTGTTAGACTGTGAGCTCTTTGGGGCAGGCAGTTTTCTCTATGTTTTCCTTTTCTCTATGTTTGTATAGTCCCTGCACATTAGGATCCAGACCAGATTGCAGCCTGTAAGCACTAATTGTAAATAACACCTGTTGACCCTCCACCCCAGAGGTGGCTGCATTTCAGTGCTGCCCTCTGCATAGCAAAGCCTTTGAGCTAGATCAGGGTGAAAGACTTTCTATAAATATCAGTTGTTGATGCATCTTTCTGCAAGTCATGCAAAAAAGTTTTAGAGGGATAGCTGTGTCAGTCTGTATCTGCAAAAAACAATGAGGAGTCCTGTGGCATCTTAAAGATTAATAGATGTATTTGGACATGAGCTTTCATGGGTAAAAAACACTTCATGAGATACACTGGAGTGGAGTAAAAAAAAGTTTTAAAAGTCTAAACAATGCATGAATATAGAATGAAACACAGAATTCATCAGTCAACTCAAATGAAGTTATTTTAAATTTGATTATTCAGCATTTTTATCATCTTCTCTCTGCAACAGAACATTCCTTTGTGTCCACTCCATATACACTATTGTAATAATCTCTGTACAAAGTATGTCTTATAATATATCACTTTAAATTGCAGAATTTACTGGTCAGTATTGTCCCGGTAAAATATGTGTGGCAAGATTGTATGTGAAGTTATAAGATTTCCTTGTATGATGTTATCAACAGATGTTCCACACCCCAGTTCTGCGGAGGCAGAAGTCAGGTCTGAAACTCCACAAAAAAAGGGAAGCAAAATGTAACAATGACATCCAATTCCTGAGCAAATGCATTAACCAAATGTCAACCCCAGAGGTCTCATCAAAACACTCTGACCAGTTCACCAGTCTGTTCCACCTTCTATTCTGTTGTGATACTGGGAGTTCCTGTCCCAGAGCCGAAGAAGACCTCTATGTAGGGTGACCAGATATCCCAAGTTTATAGGGACAGCCACAACATTTGGGACGTTGTCTTATATAGGCACTAATACTCCCTGTCCCTCTCCCAATTTTTCACACTTGCTATATGGTCATCCCAGTTCTGTGTGGCTCAAAAGCTTGTCTCCCTCCCCAACAGATGCTGATCTTAAACAAGGTGTTACGCACTCACTGTCTCGCTATAAACAAAGGAAGGAATGTGCTCATGCCTTCATTTTAATTTAAGCAGTAAACAGAATCATCAAACAGAGAGGGAAAATGAATTTCCAACAGGTGAAAAAAAACCCTAGCAGGGACTGTCCTTCCACCTAGATTCTTTGTCTCCTGGGGCTCAGATGGAAATGTGTTACAAGAGGGGGGACTGAAACTATAAAAAGGAGGAACAAACACCCCAAGACACCTCTTTGTCTCTTTTCTTTGCCCTCTCAAAGAGGACGTTTTCTTTTTGCGCAAAACCCCCTTTTTCCGCAAGATCCTTATACCCAAAAAAGGAGGTATACCAATCTTGTGGAAAAAGGGGTTTTTGCGCAAAAAGAAAATGTCCACACTGCTTGTTTTTGCGCAAACCCCCCCAGTGAAAAAAACGGATCGGCAGAAAATGAGATCGCAACTCATGAAAATGAGTCCCCTCATTAGCATACTTTTTGCTGAGAAAACTCGTAGTGTAGCCGTAGTCTCAGGTGTGACCTGCATCCTGGAAGGCTGTTTGTGAGCATACCCAATGGAAATGACTACAGCAAGGAACTGTAAGGCACCCAAGGTTGCAGGGCAGTGGAGACACAGCACCCTCACTAGTCTGGATTTTATCCTTGGTATATCACACCCTCACTCTGTTATACTGATCTGGGTGAGAGGCAGCTTGGTTTAGTGGCATCAAGGGCATTGGGCTTGGAGCCAGGAAACCTAGGTGCTCTTGCTGGCTCTGACACTGTCTGCTGGGCAACTTTGGGGAAGTCACTTCAGCTCTGTATGCCTCCATTTCCCCTTCCATCCTTTGCCTATTTACATTGTAAGGTCTTTGGGGTAGAGGCTGGCTCTCACTCTCCCAGGGTCTAGCACAACTTGGTCCCAATCTTTGGGACCCGGGGCAGGCAAGCCTAGCAGTTGCTGGACTGCTGTGCACTCGGCTTTTCCCTGCTCCCTCCACTAAGAAACCCATGGGATGCCAAAAACGTTTCCTGCCCTGGCTGGCAGAATGACATTCAATGTTAAATGCAAAAGTAATGCATGAGGCAAACTATAATCCCAACTATACACACAAAACGATGGCGCCTAAATTAGCTGTTTCCCATCAAGAAAGAGAGCTTAGAGTCATTTCCAGTTCCCTGGAAGCCCTGCATTTCCAGAGTACTTCAACTTCATACAAATCCTTCTCCCTGCAACTGTATCATCCTGACCTGTGGAATTCTTGCCCTTCTGCTTCACTTAAAAATGATCTCCAGCCATCAGTGGGACAGACACAACTGAATGATGAAGCTCTCCTTAACACGCATCAAAATAATACCAGGGAACCTAGATGTAAATAAGACTGATGACAGTTTCATCCAGAAAGCTACAGGAAGACATAATATCTTTAAACTGGGATGGTAGTAAAGACAGCTTGTAGGTGACTGAAATGATTCACTGTACTGTAATTCATAATGTAATTATGTAGTTCATAATAACCATGATTGCAATAATAAAGATACCAATGATAGACACATTCTACATTCAGTAATTAGAATACGAAGTGTGTGTGTGTGTGTGTGTGTGTGTGTGTGTGTGGCTGAGTGACTGAAGTCCTCAAATGATGATTTAAAGACTTCAAGTTACAATTTAAACCTGCAAGTGACCCATGTCCCACTGCAAAAGAAGGTGAAAATCTCTCAGGGTCTCTGCCAATCTGACCTGGGGGGAAATTCCTTCCTGACCACAAATATCATGATCAGCTAAACCCTGATCATGTGGGCAGGACCTACCAGGCAGACACTTGGGAAAGAATTGTCTGTAGTAACTCAAGAGCCCTCCCCATCTAGTGTCCTGTCTCCAGCCTTAGGGAATTTTGCTACAGGCAATCACCAATGAGCTACGCACCATTATAGGTTGTCCCATCGTACCAGCCCCTCCATAAGCTTATCAAGCCCTGTCTTGAAGATAGTTGCGTTTTTTGCCTCCACAATCCCCTTGGAAGGCTGCTCCATACTTTCATTCTTCTGATTATCAGAAACCATCATCTAATTTCACATCTAAACTTGCTGATGGCCAGTTTATATGTATTTGTTCTGGGGTCCACATTGGTGCTTAATTTACATAACTCCTCCCCTCCCTACTACAGTAATTCCTCATTTAACACGGTAGATACGTTTCAGAAAATGATCATGCTAAGTGAAAACGTGTTATGCGGGGTCAATTTTCCCATTGAAAATAATGGAAAAGGTGGGGGTTGCGTTTCAAGCGCACGTGTGCTCGCAGCTCCAGCCTGTATTTGTTAGCAGCTGGGACCGGGACATAAGGTTGGGGGAGAAAGGGGACTGGGTTATAGCAGGGAAGGGAGGTGTTTGGCTCTGGGGAAGGGAAGGAGAGGACAGGGGAGGGGGCTTGCAGCCAGCGGCTGGGTTTCCCCAGCTGGCCAGTCACCGGCAGCTGCGTGGGGCTTACCCTGCCTCCGGAGGTTCACCGCTCGCTGTGCCATTCCTCGGTGACCCTCCCCTCTGGCCGGATGCCTCGCTACCTCTCCTCTGCCCCCCGCTTGCAGCTGGCGGCTGGGTTTCCCCAGCTGGCCAGTCACCGGCAGCTGCGTGGGGCTTACCCTGCCTCTGGAGGTTCACCGCTCGCCACGCCATTCCCTGGCGACCCCCTCTGGCCGGATACCTAGCTCCCTCTCCTCTGCCCCCCCACTTGCAGCTGGCGGCTGGGTTTCCCCAGCTCGCCGGTCACCGGCAGCTGCGCGGGCCTTCGTCTGCCTCCTTACAAAGTAGTGGAGGTTCTCCGCTCACCGCGCAGTTCCCTGGTGACCCCCTCTGGCCGGATGCCTTGCGTCCGGCCAGAGGGGGTCACTGGGGAACTGCACGGCGAGCGGCAAACCTCCGCCGCTTTGTAAGGAGGCAGACGAAGCCCCGCACAGCTGCCTCTGGGTCACTGGGGAACTGCGCGGTGAGCGGAGAACCTCCGCCGCTTTGTAAGGAGGCAAACGAAGCCCCGCGCAGCTGCCGGTGACCGGCGAGCTGGGGAAACCCAGCCACCAGCTGCAAGCGTGGGGTGGAGGAGAGGGATCGAAGCATCCGGCCAGAGGGGATCGCCGGGGAACAGCACGGCGAGCGGAGAACCTCTGCTGCTTTGCAGGGAAAGCCTCGCGCAGCTGCCGGTCATCGGCCAGCCCTAGGGGAAATCGTGTGATTGCGGGGACGGGTCGTGTTGTTCGAAAAATGTTCCCCCCCAAAAATTGTGCTATCGTGAAAACGTGTTAAGCGGGCACGTGTTAAGCGAGGAATTACTGTATTTATCCCTCTGATGTATTTATACTTAGGTTAAACAAGCCATGCTCTTTGAGGCCCCTCTCAAAAGGTATGCTTTCCAGTCCTCAGATTGTCCTAGTAGTCCTTCTCTGCACCTGTTCCAGTTTGAATTTATCTTTCTTAAATATGGGAGACCAAAATTGCACATAGTGTTCCAGATTAAGTCTCCCCAGTGCCTTGTATAATGGTACTAACACTTCCCTGTGACTACTGGAAATACCTCTCCTATACACATTCTCAGACTGTGTTTGCCTTTTTCACAGCCACATCACATTGATGGCTCATTGTCATCATGTGATCAACCAATATCCCCAGCTCTTTCTCCTTCACTGTCAACTGATATGTCTCCCTTGTATAGCAAAACATCTTGTTGTTAGTCCTTAAATGCATGACCTCGAGCTTCGCACTGTTAAATATCATCCCGTTTCTATTACTCCAGTTGATAAGGTCATCCAGAACTTCTTGTATGATAGTCTGGTGCTCCTCCATATTGGCAATACCTCTTCACTTTGGATCATCTGCAGATTTTATTAGCACACACACTTTTTGTGCCACAGTCAGTAATAAAAATATTAAATAAGATTGGCCCCAAAGCTGGTCCCTGAAGAACTCCACTAGTAACCTCGAGATAGCCTGAGAGTTCACCTTTCCATATGACCAGTTGATCTTCCCTTCAACCAGTTCTTTATCCCTCTTTCAGTTCTCAGATTAATCCATGTCTACTCCCTTTAATAATTTTTCCCGTGGAACTGTATTATCTGTCTTACGCACCTTCAGGTAGATTAGACCTGAAACAAGGTGCGATCGCAGAAGTCTCTTTGGGATTGTTCCCCAATGTGCTGATCATGTCACTGATACCTGCCTTCTTGCTCTCTGGAGCTCCCTAACACCCTGTCTTGTCGGGCCAGATCCTCTGGTCTCCTCCAGACAAGGCATAGAGTTGGGGTTATCACCCCTCTGCAGAGTAATGCAGATAATGAACTATTTTGGCTCTGGGAGAACTCAGTTCAAGGGCATAGCATCTAAGAACCCAATCCCTGAAAGGGATCAAACCCCCAAATAAATCCATCTTTCTCGGTGTAAAAGTTTCACACAGCGAAAGCTCATCGGGCAAGCTCCCTTTATCAGTGAAAGAGAGATATGCACATTGGTAGCTCCCCCAGGTAACAATTATTTACATTGGGCTGATGATAAACAAAAAAGTATTTATTAAGCATAAAAAGTAGGATTTACATAGTTGCAAGTGAAAATAGACAGATCAAAGTAAGTTAATAAATTAAAATGAATAGAAAATGTATAACTAGTTTGAATTCACTAAAAAAACTTGTTACATGCAAATTCTTACCCTAAAAAGCTGTTCTTATTTCAGGTATAAATTTCTTATCGGATTTTCTCTGACTTGGGGCTCCAGCCCTTCAAAGTTCTTTGTTTTCTCTTAGAGTGTGCCAGGCAATTTCTAAAGCCGGCTGATGGCTTCCCATTGCTTAAATAGACTTTCCCACAGAGTGGGAATCTTTTGTTTGGCATCCCCCCCTTCAATGGAAAAACACCAGGTTCAAAATGGATTTCAGAACCAGGTGGAATGTTCACTAGGGATGTCAAATTTCGATTAATCAGCTAATTGAGTAGTTGATGGAATTTCCATCGACTATTCGATTAGTCAGTAAGGGGGGTGCTCACTATCCCGCTGCACCTCTCCCTTTGAAATGTACAAGAGCTGCCCGTTGCTCTTGCACATTTCAAAGGGAGAGAGGCAGTGGGAACCCACGCCAGGAGCAAACCAGTCCCCACTGGCATGGGTTCCCCTCTGTGCCTCTTCCTTTGAAATGTACAAGAGCTGCAGGTGGCTCTTGCATATTTCAAAGGGAGAGGAGCAGCAGTGAGGCCTGCACGAGTGGGACTGTTTCAATCCCTGCATGCACCATTTCCCTGCTGCCCCCTGCCTTCCCTGACCTACGTGGAGATGGGGAGAACCGACTTTTAAGCTGACTCCCCCAAGCACCAGCTCATGCTCCTTCCCATTGCTGCCTCTCTCTGATAGAGGAAGCAAGGGGGGGAAGCGACTGGTTGAGTTCCTACTCAACTACCCGATAAGCATTTGCTTATCTGATAGTTGACTAGTCGCTTACATCCTTAATGGTCACATGCCTTTTAGCACCAACTGCCAGTTGGGCTTACAGGACAAACAAGGCCGTTTACAAGTCCTTGAGTTGATCACCAAGCCGTTAGGCTTCTGAGGCACCAGTAATGGCTCTCATTAGCACACTTGGAATTATAAACAGATACAGGCACAAAAATAGGATATACAGTTTCAGCAGACTGTAAAATTAAAACGGATATGTTACATCAGGTATTTTGTCTAAAGCATCTTCAAATTTTGCATATTCATAGTCACAAGCTAATTTGCATAAAGCATGAGGGGAACCTCACAAGATCTACTGCATTTCCTTCGTCTAAATGCGGTGCCTGCAGGTGCCATGGCACTCACCGGGGCATTTCTGTGCGCCCGCCTAGTGACCAGAGCTGGCCCGAGCCATTCTTGCGCCCCGGACCCCAGGCACCCGGCGCATGCGCAGCCCCACCCCTGGGCACCCGGCAGCTGCAAAAGGTTGGGGACCACTGGTCTAAACATTTGTACCGATGAGCCTTTTCACACAGGAAGCCTCTGAGTGTGACCCGCTCACACTCAGAGGCTTCCTGTGTAAAAAGGATCACCAGTGCAAAAGTGTAGATGAAGGAAATACTGTAGAACTTGTGAAGGTCCACTCATGCTTTATGCAGATTTATATATATATATATATATATATATATATATATACAGGGCTTGACGAACTGCGGCTAAAGCCTCACCAGCCCCTCACTGCGCATGTGCAAGAGCCGCATTACGCATGCGTGCGTCGCCAGTAAATGGGGCGCCGGGCTGAAATCTACTCGCCCATGGGCGAGTAGATTCAATAGATTGTCGAGCCCTGTATATATATATATATATATATATATATATATAAACACTGCTATAAATGCTAGAGGCAAAGCAGGATTTGGGAAGAAGGCTGACAGATTGTGACCCCCCATATAATAACTTCATGACCCCCTGAGAACTCACTACTGTCTGCCTGAGGGTTGTAGTTTCCAGGGCAATGCCCACCCATTCCCCCCCGCAACTCAGCCTATGCTTATTAAGCCCCAGAGACCGCTGTTATGTCTGCCACCAGATTGCTGATAATCTCCAAGGCAAGAAGTTACCCTGGTAGATATCTACATACACAGTCTACAGAAATGAGGCATACTTGATTTCAGGGGTGACTGGTGTGGACACTAGGGGGTGCTGGCCATGTGACCATCTCCCCAGGCAAGAGAAGGGCAGGGGCAATGCCCCTGGTCTCAGGCCCTGACTTCCCATCCCTGCTCTGCCCCGCCCCCCCCCCCCGGGCTCCATCTTCTCCCCACCTCTTTCCCATCCTTGCTCTGCCCACGCCCCCGTCTCTTCCCTCAAACTCCTCCCCTGAGCAATGTGACCCGGTGGGCTAGCTGGGATGGGGGGCCAATGGAAGCAGTGCGGGTCCAGTCCCCCTGGACTCAATGACAGTGGCAGGGGAAGCGGAGCAATGCATCTCCAGCTTGCTCTACTCCCCTGACTGTGTCGCTCCACTTCCTCCCGGTGAGTGGGGGGGCTGTTCCACCTCCCTCCCCCGAGTGACCATTCAGACCAGCTACATTTCACACAGCCAATGTAGCCAGAGTGCATGCAGATAAATGCTAGAATTCTGATCTACTCCACAAACCCCAGCATGTTCTCTTAGCCCTTCCCCATATCTATGTGCAGCAGAGTCATAGACTTTATGTCAGTGATCTCTTGTATATAACAGGGCCAAGAATTTCACTCAGTTGCTCCTATACTGAGCCTAACAACTTATAATGACTAAAGCATCTTCCAAAAAGGCATCCAGTCTTGATTTGAAGACATCAAGAGACAAGAATCCACCACTTCCCTTGCTAGTTTAAGTTCTGCATCCCTCTTAGTGAACGATTCCTAGTAGTTATCACCAGCGGCAGGGGCAGAGTTAAGGTTGCATAAAATCACAAAACCCCAGAGAAAACAAAGAGTTTCCAAGCCGTCTGAGATGCCCAAGTGCCGTTACAGTCAATGGGAGCTGAGCATCCCCTAGACAGTTTTGAAAATTTCAGCCTCCCCTCACCCAAATTTGCCCATTTTAAATGGTCAAAAGCTTCAGAGGGGTAGCTGAGTTAGTCTGTAACTGGAAAAACTTAAAAAACAAAGAGTCTAGAAGCACCTTAAAGACTAACAAAACATGTAGATGGTATAGATGGTATCATGAGCTTTTGTGGGTACAACCCACTTCTTCAGATGACTGGAGTATTAAAAGACATGCATTTTAAATGGTGATAGTATGGGACAGGAGGACAGGATCAAAGCTTGAGGAGGGGCTTTAACACTGGGGCTCCATTCACTTCTGAAAATTCAGCCTCCACATAGAAAGAGAGAATTCCCCTGAACACATTCTGGTGATCTTTGTTTAAATCTCTCCCTTTCAATAAATCAAAATGTTGTTAGTTGGTCACCAAAGGCAAGAATCCGAAGCCTGAATTCCTCAACTGAATCACACCTAACAATGGAAGAGGAAAACAGATTAACGAGAAAGCTTTTAGCTTGTTTTCCAACCAAATATTGACCTTGGACCATGGCATTTCAAACCACCCTCCTATCTTCTGCTTACTATATGTTTCTTTTCTATCACTCTGCCATTTTTCCTGTTACTTAACTTTCCCACCATTTAGCCCTGCTAGGGGAATTTTTGTAATCACCTTTTCCAGATGTTTATCTGCCTTTAGCACCATTTTTCAGCTTGTTCTGCTATCAGCATAATATGGATCTTTTGCTTTTCAAAGAAACCATAGGAGTTTCTATGAAAATACAATAAAAGCAAGCTGTTATTCATTGAGCACACTCTGAAGGACTTGGCTGATGGCCTAAAGGTAAATTACACAATGTATTATGCAAACCAGCAACCTATGTCAGGAGACAAGTAAAGTAACACCTGCTTCTTTAGATATTTTATTAAATATAATCTATTTTTACAAGCAGGTAAAGTGAGGACACTTGAAAATAAGTGGCATTTTTCTTCTAAGGTTCCCCTTGTGCTGAAGGGATGAATGCTGTCGACTGCATTTCTGAATAAGCCTGTCAACATTAGTATAATTAATTACTTGTATTACTGTAGCACCTCAGAGACCTCATCATAGACCAGGACCAGCATTATGCTAGGCACTATACCGCCCCAAGGAACTTAGTCTAGAGCAGCGGTTTTCAAACTATGGGTCGCGGAATGTCAGGCACTGGGTCTCATTGTTGCAGGGGGATCAGGGGACCAGTGCTAAAGCAGCTTCCTGTCCGTCCTGGCACTGCAGACTGCGCTGCGCCGCAGAAGCGGCTGGCAGCAGGCCCGGCTCCTAGGTGTGTGTGTGTAGGGAGAGCGCACAGGGCTCTGTGCACTGCCCCTGCCCTGAGCACTAACTCCGTGCTCCCACTGGCTGGAAACTGGCTGCTGGCTGCTTCTGGGGCGCAGCCTGGTCTGGGGTGCCAGGAGAGGCAGGAAGCTGCACTGCTGACTGGGAGCCACTCAAAGCAAGCCCCTCCTGCTCCAGGCCTGACCCCCAAAGCCAGAGCCCCCTCCTACAGCCCAAAGCTCCCATCCTCAGCCCCACTCTGGAATCCACACTCAAATCAAATTATCCTGGGTTGCGAGCATCAACAATTTTCTTCAGCTGGGTCATGAGAAAAAAAGTGTGAAAACCTCTGGGTCTAGGGCAGTGGTCTCCTACCTTTTTTAAGCACTAAATCACTTTTTGAATTTAAGTGCAATCCAGGATCTACCTCAAACCCTAATACCCTTGCCCCGCCTCCTTCCCCGCCCTTTCTGAGGCCCCACCCTGCTCCATCCAATTTCCAAGGCCCCGCTTCTCTCACACCATTTCCCTTTTCTCCCCCATTTTCACTCACTTTCACCAGGCTGGGCCCGGGGGGTTAGGGTGCAGGTTCTGTTCTTGGGCTGAGGGGTTTGGAATGTGGGAGGGGCTCCGAGCAGAGCCTTGGGCAGAGAGTGCTCAGAGCAGGGGGCAGAGTGTTGGGGTGCAGGAGGTGCTCAGAGCAGGGGCAGAGTGTTGGGGTGCAGGAGGTGCTCAGAGCAGGGGGCAGAGTGTTGGGGTGCAGGAGGTGCTCAGAGCAGGGGCAGGAGTTCAGGATGCCGGCTCTCGCTGGGCACTGCTTACTTCAGGCAGCTCCTGGTGCAGTGAGGCTAAGGCAGGCTCACCTGCGCTCTGGCCCTGCACCACCCCCGAAAGCGGCCAGCCTGTCCAGCAACAGCTCCTGGTAGGGAAGGGAAGGTGGCTCCATGCTCTGTCCCCTTCCCCATCTGCAGGCACCACCCTTACACCTCCCATTGGCCATGGTTCTCTGTTCCCAGCCAATGGGAGCTGCAGGGGTGGTGCCTGTAGGCAAGGGCAGTGTGTGGAGACCTCCTGCTCTGCCTTCCCCTAAGGATGGCAGGGATATGCCAGATGTTTCCAGGAGTGGTGCAGGGCCATGGCAGAGGGGAGTCTTCCTCAGCCCTCAGTCTTCCTCAGCCCGGCTGCACTGCCAGACTGTTCGTGGCTGAGCTCCTGTAATTTCAGCAGTTACACGCAGGGCGGCAGCCCGCTCCCTGTATCAAACCTGCCAACCACTCCCAGGGAGCTGGCTGCCCGCGCATACTGACTCTCATCTGCTGCCCCATAGTGCTGCCACTGTATCAGAGGCAGCCCGCAAGTCCCCGGCAACCGGCTTTTAAGCCAGCTCCCAGTGAATACCAGCTCCTGGCTGCCACCCCGCTCCCGGGGCGCTGGCTGCTGCCCCGCACTGCTGCCTCTGATACAGTGCAGGGTGGCAGCCAGTTCCCTGGGAGCCAGACTGGGAGCTGCTTATAACCATGCTTATAGGTTACCAATTACATGGCTACAGTCTTACATCCCTACTTGAAAGTGAAGACTAATAGTTTATGTTTGATATGAGGGATGCAAAAGGAAGGGTGACTGGGTAATTCTTAAAACTCTTCCCTAGACAAGCCCAAAGAAAATTATAGCAGCCTTAACAGGTACATGCTAGATTCATGCTAAAAATATACATGCTGATGTTAAGATGACTGCAAAGGAGATGGGAGGGGGCTATGCATTTTTAATGCAGTTTTTTTGGGGGAAGGACCTGCTTTTTTCTTGTTACTTTAGTAATATCAAATCGTGTCTTGCCTATGTCCTTGAAGGACTTTGAGAACTAGGATATCAGCTCTTCCAGCCACGAGCCGACTTTGGTGGGTGTTGAATCAAGATCTTTCCTTCTAGCTCTGGGTCAGATTGAGTTAAACAGTCTGAATTACACTCACTCTCCCCCCCCCCCCCCATTAATCAGGTTTCATATGCATTGCACCCAGTATCTATCTAGGCATTTACGGTATGCCACCCAGCTACGCAAACCTGCAGATACCCGCATACCATGTTTGCAGATTGGATGTGCATACAAATTGTATCCACCCAGTTGCAAGGCCCACTGCTTGAGCACCTCACCACCATCAGTAGACTTTACCCCCACCACACCCGTGGGATGGGTATTATTCTTATTGCATAGATGGGGAATAGGGAATGAAGAGGCTAAAGGGGGATATTTTCAAAAGCCTAAATCAAAGTTACAGACCCAACTCCCAAGGACTTTCAATGGGCATTTGGTGCCTGTCCTCTTTGCCTTTGAAAATCTCTCCCAAGTAAGCACAAAGAAAGTCTGTAGCTGAGCCAAACCCACTTTTCCTGAGTCACAGCTCTGGACCTTGTCCGTTAGCCAACGCTTCCTCTCTTTTTTGGTGCCAGGATCTTGATAATCTTGTCACTTTTTTGGTTGTCCAGTCTTCTTGGGAGAAGGGTGGGGGGAGGCAGATCTAAAGCCCCAGTCCTGCGAGGGTGCACTGCATGGGCAGAGCCTTGTGACTTTATGGAGACCCAGCAGAGTCAAGGGAGCTCTAAGCAGGGGTCCATCTGGGCAGAGGTTATTGCAAGATGAGGACCCAGGTACAGTAAGTGCCAAAAAGGAATTCACTAAAGGCAATAGTTGAATATGGCAATTAATGAATAACTAGAAAAACTTAAAAAACAACCAATTGTCTAGTAGCACCTTAAAGACTAACAAAATATGCAGCTGGTATCATGAGCTTTCATGGACATAACCCACTTCTTCAGATGACTGGAGTCCAGCTCCAAGTCCAGATCCAGATCCAAGAATTAATAAGGGGGGGGGGAGAAGGAAAAGTCCAGATCCAAGAATAAATAAGGGAAAGGGGGGGGGGAGGAAGAGGAAAAAAAGGAGAAAAAAAGACAGTGAATAGATAAGAACATTCTTATCAGCCTCTTGCAACTGCTTGAACAACTAAGAAGAACAAGTTGTTCTCCCTGTCCCATGGACTGCATCGGTGGCCCCAGCTCCACTCTCATTCAGCTGCTTGAAAAACAACAAACCACTTAACAGAAGACAAAGGAAAAGAAGAAGATTACTGCCCTGAGGGGGTGGAGGCTGCAGAGACACTCTTATCTCGAGCCCACAGGCTGTGGGCTCCTTCAGTCAAAACAAGAACCTCCCAGCCAGGGCTTCAAGACACGTCCTGCGCTGACCCGATGCCTGCTTCTGGTGGGCACAGCAGCTGCATTCGCTCTGTGGGGGAGACGCATGTCCCCCAGAAATGTGACCGCTGTTGTGGGACAACTGCGAGAGCCAGCAAAGACTGGGAGCTCAGGCGCCGTATGCTGCTCTTTGAAAAGGCTTTACAGCCTAATGCAGATCCTGACAGTAAAGGGGTAGATCCCTCCACTCAGAGATCGGCTTCCCCGACCCCTCAGAGGCAAAGGGTGGGCAGGCTGTCACCGACAAAGTCGCTGCCACCCTCAGCCTTCCCCTGGACACAGCACGGGGGACGCTACCGGCACCGCAAGCGCTTCGGCACAGAGAGCCTCTCCAGGCACCGCTGCTGCGGTGCTGAGGCAGCACTTTGAGCCTGCGTGCGCTCCCCTCTGCTTCACAGAAGCCGCACCAGCAAACCCAGGTGCCAGCTCATGGTTCCCGCCACGCGGCACCGAATCAGGACGTGGAGCTGCCTTTCAAGTGGCTCTGCGAAATCAGCGCGCTCTGCCACAGGCTCCATGGTCCGTCCAACTGCCTCCCGCCGACACGGCTGCTCCATGTGTTCAGCAGACAGATCAAGCTGACACGCACGAGTTAGCTGCAAGCAAGACTCACACTTCTGAGGGGAGGCGCTCATGGCCCCCCCCCCCCCACTTGGACAGCAGTCACCTATCCCCCCATCACCTCGCTCTCCAGTCTGCAGGGCATCTCCATGGCCATATGACCATGCTACACTTCACTATGACCAAAGGAGTACATTTTCTTCACAACATTCGGCCCCCACAATGTCCCGAAGCTACTACTATCCTTACCACCCACAATGACTGTCATTACCCATTGTGACATTACCCCGTCACAGTGGACACCCTGGGACTATTGGAGACCACAGAGGTGTCGTTCAAATGGTCTATCTTCTTCACCTACAAGACTTCCGCCAGCCTCTCCACAATACAGTGGTGGCTATAGTGGTTCTGTCCACTGTTATTAAGCAGTAATTCGGCGTCCCACCAACTGCACGGGACACTGCTTAATAGTCACCATACGTGGAGCACCCACGGGGACATCGCCCGAAGAAGAAAAGGGAGTTACTCACCTTGTGCAGTAATGACTGTTCTTCAAGGTGTGTGCCCTCATGGGTGCTCCACAACCCTCCCTTTCTCCTTGCTACTCCAAGTACGTCTGCTCTGCGGTAGACAAGGAACTGAGGGGAGGGGATCGGGCCACACTCAACTGTCAAACTGCCAGCAGCGCGAGATGCCTGCTATGCATGCGCGGCCGACTAGCAACTGCTTAGAAAAAGCTCCGATTTGCAGCTCCAGGGATGTCCGTCACCATACATGGAGCACCCACGGGGACACACACTTCAAAGAACAGTCGTTACGGCACAAGGTGAGTAGCTCCCTTTTATCAGTGGTTCACAATCAAGCCAGAAGGGCATATAAAGTGGGGTCCAAAGGAATCTGTGCAGGATTCAGTTCTACTCAATAACTTCATAAATTATTTGTATAATGGCATATGGAATATTCTCATAAGGTATGCCACTGACACCAAGATGGGAGGGGTTGAAAGTGCTGTAGAGGACAGGATTAGAATTCAAAATGATCTTGACAAACTGGTAAAATGGTCTGAAATAAACGGAATGAAATTCAAGAAGGACAAATGGAAACTACTACACTTAGGAAGGAATAATCAATTGTACAAATACTTAGCGGGAAACAACTGCCTAAGCAGGAGTACTGCAGAAAAGGATCTGGCAGTTATAGTGGATCACAAACTAAACGTAAGTTAGCAATGTAATAATGCTGCACAAAAGCAAACAATATTCTGGGATGTAATAGCACGAGTGTTGTAAGCAAGACAAGAGAAAGTAATTCTTCTGCTCTACTCACCACTGATAAGGTCTCAGTTGAAGTACTATCTCCTGTTCTGGACACTACACTTTGGGAAAGATGTGGACAAACTGGAGTCCAGAGAAGAGCAACAAAAATGATAAAAGATTTAGAGAATCTGATCTATGGTGTGACAGACTGCTGGCTAAGCCAGAGCTCTGCCACTGTAGCCTGGCTAAAGAGGCTGGGGGGCTATTAGAAGCAGTTGTGGGCCTCACTGAGTAAGGGCTATGTAAGGCAGATGACGGAAGCTGGGGGGGGCAAGGAGGAGCTGGCTGAATTGACTGTAAGCTTTGTACATAGAAGGTGGTGGGAACTAACAATAAAAGCACGGGTGACTGCACCAGAAGCGTCTCTGGCTGATTCGTGGACCAGAAGGTATCCCAGACCAAGGTGCCTGAGTGGGGACTCCACTACATATGGAAAGAATAAAAAACTCCACTTCCTAAGTCTTGAGAAAAGAAGACTCGGGGGAACCTGAGAATTGTCTTCAAACATGTTAAGGGCTGTTATAAAGAGGACAGTGATGAATTATTTTCCATGTCCCCTAAAAGTAGGACAAGAATTAATGGGCTCAGTCTGCAGCTAAGGAGACTTAGGTTTGCTATTAGGAAAACTGTCTTAATTGTAAGGGTAGCTAAAGCTCTGCAATAGGCTTCTTAAGCAAGGCTGTGGCATCCCCATCACTGGAGGTTTTCGGAACAGGTTTAACACACCTCTCTGGGATTGCCTAGGTTTACTTGGCTTTGCATCAGCACAGGGAACTGGGCTAGACGACCTCTCATGGTTCCTTCCAGCCCAAAATGTCAATGATTTTCTAGACGTACTAAAGTATGATTAATATCTACTTTCTGCAAGGAGGAAAGTTAGTTTCAAGATTTTTTTAAAAATACTTTAAAATAAGAGGCCGTGTTTATTTCTTTTGAATATAGTTAGTTAATTGAGTGCTGGTGAAGGGTGCTTGATAGACTAGGTGGCTACAATCCCCTCCTGTCCAAGGGTACAGCTACACCACATTATTTAGAAATAACTAGTGTTATTTCAAAATATCTTAGTCCGCGTCTACACAGCAGGCAGTTATTTCAAAATAATGCTGAAATACTGTCAAGCTGGAGGACTTCTTACTTCGACTCCTGTAACCCTCATTGTATGAGGAGTAAGGGAAGTCGGAGGAAGAGTGCTCTATTTCAAAATAAGTGCTGTGTAGATGCTCCCAATTTCAAAATAAGCTACGCAATTGACGTAGCTCAATTTGTGTAGCTTATTTTGAGTTAAGCCCTGCTGTGTAGACCACCCCAGAAGAACAGACAGAACACAGGCAGTGCAGGCTTCAGCCCTGCTGTGAAAGGACCACTCTGTAGGTGCAGGCAGTGAATTCAGTTTCCACAGCCTTCAGTCCTTAGCCTTGCTGGTGGAGCTGCTGACAGCGGCCAGTCATGGGAGTGGCTCTGCAAAGTTCTCATGGACTGAAACCATCATTCAGATATTAGATAGCACAATTTAAACCAATAGAGGTAGGTGGATTCAAACTAGCAGCCAAAGGTAAAAGGCTTCATATCCTTGATTCATCCATTTCCCTCTTATAAACTAATTAAAAGCAAGGAACACACCAGCATACTCACATAGCTCTTCCTGTTTTAATTTCAAACTTATTTCCCCAGGGAAGCACAGCTCAGATACAGCATCTAGTTCATCAATGAAATTCCCGGACTTTACCTCCCTTTACACTGCTGTGGCAGCATCTCAGGGACTTTTAGTACAGGTTGCACCTCCATAAACCGTGACTCTCTGGTCTAGCAACAAGACCAGAGAGCCTGGATGAGAGAGCCCCAGGACAGGAGGGCCAGCAGCTGAGAGCCTGGTGGCACTGGTGCCAGTGGAGTTTGGGCAGGGCAGCCTGGCACAGACCAACCCAGTGGGGCTATGTGTACACTGGTGGGTTCTTGCGCAAGAACTCTTGCGCAAGAACATGTCCACACTGCCATGTGCTTTTGCACAAGAGCATCCATGGCAGTGTGGACGCTCTCTTGCGCAAGAAAGGTCTGATGGCCATTTTAGCCATAGGGCTTTCTTGCGCAAGAGGGCTTACACTTGTTAGAAAAGAGCATAGCTCTTGCGCAAGAAGCCCTGTCTTCTGACACCATACTGTAAATCTTCTTGCACAAGAGCGGGCGGGCAGTGTGGACGCTCTGCAGGTTCTTGCACAAGAACCCACCAGTGCAGACATAGCCTGGGTGTGTGGGGAGACGGCAGGGTGGCAGTGGAGCTGGGGCCACAATAGCCTAGTACAGGGGCTGAGCTCAGTTGGCAGGAAGCCTGGCTGGGGCTAGCAGCAGGCTGGCTCACCAAGGCTAGAAGGAGTTGGTGGCGGAGACCTCCTCTGGTCTGGCATATTCCCCAGTTTGGGACCAGTCAGGTCTCGAGGGTGCTGAACCAGGGAGATCTGACCTGTAAGTGTAAATTATACTTGAACCTACTTTAAAGCATTGCAACACCACCAGAGCGGTTTAAAGGGGATTTGATATTACAGAAAATTAAATCCCTTTGGGTGCTTTGCCCTGTTTTGCATGTCATTTGATCATTAAGACAAAAAGTTCAAATAAAGTGGCCAAGCTCAGTGTCAGAATGCAATGTATATTTAAAGGCACAGCAGCTCATTTTTTAACATACATTGACTAAACCAAGGAATACACTTCAAACCTGTGAGTACAGTTTGTTACATGCACTTCATTGCTGAAAGGAAGATGGAACTCGCAAGCTGGGTTTCTATTAACACAGCACCAAAGAATATTCACATTTCACAGGTAAGTGAGGCACTGGGAGCCCTTTATCCAATAGATTCCTCATGGGAAATTAGTGTACAATGAAGCACTTCTTCAAAAGCATCCAGAAAAGGCTCAGTGATTTCATCCACTGTAACATGTCTCTGGAGTTCTTCGCTCAGGGAGGTGACACCCTTCCCTTCGAGTCCACAAGGAACAATGTGATCAAACCATGTTAGGTCTGTGCAGCAGTTCAGCGCCAGACCATGAGAGGTGATATGCCTTCCACAATGGACACCTGAAAAGCAAAGCATACATGTAGCCTCGTTTAGTGCTACTGCTATATGCCACACACCACCCCTCCAAATAATCTTAAATATCACATTCCAAAGCCAGAAGGGAGCCTGCATGCTACCGAGAAGGTTAACTGTGTACATGGCTGTACTTTCACATCCCTAGTGTTAATGTTTATTTGCACCCCACACTCTCTGTTGCTCTGCATCTGTTATCTCATCTTACACTTAGAATATACTTCTAAATTTTAACATGGCAGTCTGGTCACGGCACCAGTGCTAGGAGAGAGCTCTCCCAGCACTCTATGTAAACCACCTCCACGAGCGTAGCTCCCAGCACTGGGAGAATGTTTGCACTGGCGCTTTATAGCGCTGTAACTAGCTGTGCTCAGGGGTGGGTATATGGGTTTTCACATCCCTGAATGAGAAAGTTACAGCACAGTAAAGTGGCAGTGTAGACAAGCCCCCAGATTGCAAGGTCTCTAGGGCAGAGATGGTCTACCTCTACTGTACATTTATGACTGAAGCTCCCAGGTTCTATTGTAAATATAGTAGATAACAAGTAAGAAAGCCCAGGGCACCGGGTTCGTTGTTATTGCAGAGACATGCATACATGGTGTGTAGTCCGTCACGAGGAAGTGAAATACTTGTAACTATCTGCTTGTTAACCAGGCGAATTCTGCCTAGGAGCAGGATTGGCTCTAGCAGCAAATAAGAACAAAGGACAGCTTGATGTGCATGTCCATAGTCACATATGATAGATGCCTGACTTTCTTCCTCTGGGCTGCCCAGCAGGAGAGCTGGAACTCTACATTACTGTTTTGAGAGTCATAGAACTTTTCATTAGCAGAAACTTTCTAGAAATTATTAAGGCCCACATCCTGCCAAGACGTATACACGTGCACAATTTTACAAACAGGAATAATCCAATGAGACAACACATGAGTAAAGATGCACATGTGCATAAGTATTTCCAGGATAAGGCAGAAAAAAATAATCGCTAATGATTTACAAGTAACTCTTAAGGCTATTAGAATTTTGATTAGAGAGGGGGGAAAAATCTTTATTATGTCAGTGTGTGGACTTCCTTTAGCCACACTCTCTATATAATCAATTTCACTTTGTTCCTCTAAATTGTCAGTTCTCTGTGTTATTTTCCATGAATCTTTCACACAGCAGCACGTGAGAGAAGCAGTTAAAAAAGGTGTACTCTATTGCTTTGTCTATGCTAGAAAGTATTTGCCAGTATAATTACAGGTTGAACCTCTCTAGTCCAGCACCCTCAGGACCTGACCGGTTCCAAACAAGAGAATTTTCTGGATCACGGGAGCTCAATATTGTCTTGCTGCATTACCAACACTTCCACTGCGTACTGGGCTGTTAGAAGACATTTAGGGGTAAATTAGAGCTAAGTAACAGCACAGAACACTGAGAGCCAGGACTGGTGGCTGCAAACAAACATTTATGGGACCATGGGAAACTTGGCTACATCCATGAAAAGTTGACAATTGGCTAACTAAAATCATTCTGGATGACGCATGTTGCTAGATGAGAGTGTTCTGGACTAGAGAGGTTCAACCTGTATAAGGAAATGTCATTCATACCAGTTCCCTGAATGAAAGAAGCTAAATCAGTAAAAGCATGTTTTTGCTAGTATAACTGCATCTATACCCATACTTCAGCCCCACTGTCATTTGGATTATGGCCTGGAGTGTGATTTTTTCTACACTTGATGACATAGCTACTCTGGCAAAATTTTTAAGGACAGACTAGACATACTCTAGGAGCTATACTGTCAAAATCCTCTAGTGTTGACATATGGTATTTTGGAATAAAAGTGCTTATTGGGTTTCCCCAACTGGGTTAAGTAATATCAGTATAAAGAAGGTTAACGACTTCTACACTACTGCTTTTACTGGCATAGGTATGTTAGTAAAAACCACACCCCAAACCCAAGCAGCAATGCCAGTAAAACTCATTAGAGTAGACCAGGTGAAACAGAAAAACATAGCCCTGATCTTGCACTGAAAACCACATGGGTGAATCCCTGCATCCGTGTTGAGCCCCATTTGAGTCTGTAGGGTTTGCTGCAGCATCAGGGCCTGTGATCGTAAAACCACAAACACTGGGGGTGCACTCTGGCAGGTGCAACACCTGAAACTACACTCACCTTGCTCAAGGCCACACAGCCCCATCTCCTGCCTACTTTCCAAGAGCTCTCTGAATCTCCTCTTGTCCCCTGATCTTCTACCTTTATGCTGCCCCCCATGACTCTCACCCTCCTCCACAGGGACCCCCTGAACCTCCTGCATTCCCCAAACCTCACCCCTTTGCTTCCCCCAATTCCCTCCATTCCTCTCCTCCTGTCACCTCCCCAGGGACCCCCTGACAACCCATGTTCCCCCCGCCCCTTTTCTTCCTCCTCAGAGACCCCCCACATCTTCTAATTCCTCCCACCTTCCTTCCTGCCTCTTCCCCAGGTACCCCATGAACCCCCTGCATTCCCCAACACCTACCTCACTGCTGCCCCCATTTCCTCCCACTATCCCTCCCTGCCCAGAGCCCCCGAGCTGAGCCCTAACAAATGATGTCCCACATTTCCCCCTACCCCATCTCCCTGCCTCCTGCCCAGGAACCCCCAACCCCCTCAATGTTCCCATCTCCCTACCTCCTGCCCAGGGACCCCCCGAGTTCCCCCAAAACCACCATCTCCCTGCCTCCTACTCAGGGACCCTCAACCTCCCCAATGCCCCCATCTCCCTGCCTCCTGCCCAGGAACCCCAACCCCTCAATGTTCCCATCTCCTGCCTCCTACCCAGGGACCCCTGACTCCCCAATGCCCCCATCTCCTGCCTCCTGCCCAGGACCTCCTAAACCCCCAATGCCCCCATCTCCTGCCTCCTACCCAGGGACCCCTAAACCCCCAATGCCCCCATCTCCCTGCCTCCTACCCAGGGACCCCTAAACCCCCAATGCCCCCATCTCCCTGCCTCCTACCCAGGGACCCCTAAACCCCCAATGCCCCCATCTCCCTGCCTCCTGCCCAGGGACCCCTAAACCCCAATGCCCCCATCTCCTGCCTCCTGCCCAGGGACCCCTAAACCCCCAATGCCCCCATCTCCCTACCTCCTGCCCATGGACCCTCAACCTCCCCAATGCCCCCATCTCCCTGCCTCCTGCCCAGGGACCCCTAAATCCCCCAATGCCCCCATCTCCCTGCCTCCTGCCCAGGGACCCCTAAATCCCCCAATGCCCCCATCTCCCTGCCTCCTGCCCAGGGACCCCTAAATCCCCCAATGCCCCCATCTCCCTGCCTCCTGCCCAGGACCCCTAAACCCCCAATGCCCCCATCTCCCTGCCTCCTGCCCAGGGACCCCTAAACCCCCAATGCCCCCATCTCCCTGCCTCCTGCCCAGGGACCCCAACCCCAATGCCCCCATCTCCTGCCTCCTGCCCAGGACCCCAACCCCTCAATGCCCCCATCTCCCTGCCTCCTGCCCAGGGACCCCTAAGCCCCCAATGCCCCCATCTCCTGCCTCCTGCCCCCCAATGCCCCCATCTCCCTGCCTCCTACCCAGGGACCCCTAAGCCCCCAATGCCCCCATCTCCCTGCCTCCTGCCCCCCAATGCCCCCATCTCCCTGCCTCCTGCCCAGGGACCCCAAACCCCCCCCATGCCCCATCTCCCTGCCCCCCCCATGCCCCCAGCCGCGCGGCGCTCACCCAGGGCGCAGAGCTTGCGGCCCCCCAGCCACACGCCGGTGTAGGGCGGCGGCAGGGCGCGCGCGGCGGGCAGGCCCAGGCGGCGGCAGAGGCCCAGCGCCGCGGCCTCCAGCGCCCCGACGTAGGCGCGCAGCGAGAGGCCGAGGCGCCGCAGGTCCAGCACGGGGTAGGCCAGCAGCTGGCCCGGGCCGTGGAAGGTGAGCAGCCCGCCGCGCGCCGCCCGCCAGTACTCGGCGCCCAGCGCCCGCAGCCGCCGCGCCTCGCCCGCCGGGTCGGGGCCGCTCCGCAGCCCGCGCGTGTACACGGGCCCCGCCGGCTCGGAGAGCAGCAGCCAGCCCGCCGCGCCCGGCCCCGGCCCCGCCGCCCGCTGCCGCCCCGCGCAGCGCTCCTGCGCCGCCAGCGACTCGGCGTAGGGCAGCCGGCCCAGCCGCAGCAGCCGCACCGCCGGCCGGGCCCGCATCGCCCCGCGCCGGGGGGAGGACTCGCGGCGGAGGTCAGGGGCGGGGTAGGGGCAGAGGCGGGAGGAGAGTGGGGGTCAGGGGCGGGGTAGGGGCAGAGGCGGAGGGGAGAGTGGGGTCAGGGCGGGGGCTAGGGGCGGGGGCGAGAGTGGGGTCAGGGGCGGGTAGGGGCAGAGGCGGGGCTGGAGTGGGGTCAGGGGCGGGGTAGGGGCAGAGGCGGGAGGAGAGTGGGGGTCAGGGGCAGGGTAGGGGCGGGGCTAGGGGCAGGGGGCGAGAGTGGGGTCAGGGGGCGGGGTAGGGGCAGAGGCGGGGCTAGAGGCGGGAGGGGAGAGTGGGGTCAGGGGCGGGTAGGGGCAGAGGCGGGGCTGGAGTGGGGTCAGGGGCGGGGTAGGGGCAGAGGCGGGAGGGGAGAGTGGGGTCAGGGGCGGGGTAGGGGCGGGGCTAGGCGGGGGGAGTGGGGTCAGGGGCGGGGTAGGGGCAGAGGCGGGAGGAGAGTGGGGTCAGGGGCAGGGTAGGGGCGGGGGCTAGGGGCGGGAGAGAGTGGGGTCAGGGGCGGGAGTAGGGGCAGAGGCGGGGCTAGAGGCGGGAGGAGAGTGGGGGTCAGGGGCGGGGTAGGGGCAGAGGCGGGGGCTGGAGTGGGGTCAGGGTCAGGGCTAGAGGCGGGAGGGGAGAGTGGGGTCAGGGGCGGGAGTAGGGGCAGAGGCGGGAGGGGAGAGTGGGGTCAGGGGTGGGGTAGGGGCGGGGCTAGGGCGGGGAGAGAGTGGGGGGGGCGGGGTAGGGGCAGAGGCGGGGGCTAGAGGCGGGAGGGAGAGTGGGGGTCAGGGGCGGGGTAGGGGCAGAGGCGGGGCTGGAGTGGGGGCAGGGGCTAGAGGCGGGAGGAGGGAGAGTGGGGGTCAGGGGCGGGGTAGGGGCAGAGCCGGGGCTGGAGTGGGGGCAGGGGCTAGAGGCGGGAGGAGAGTGGGGAGTCAGGGGCGGGGCTGAGGCGGGGAGAGTGGGGTTCAGGGGCGGGGCTAGGGGCGGGGTCAGGGCAGGAAGGCTGGAAAGGGGGTCAGGTGTAGTAGGGGAAGGCAGGATAGGTTAGGGGGTCTGAGGAAGGCAAGGTAGGGGTCAGAGGAGTGGTAGGGGAAGTCAGGACGGGGGCAGATAGAGGGGTAAGGCAGGGTGGGGTAAGGGTCCGAGGAGGGGTAGAGCAGTGTGTTTCCCAAGTGGTGTTCCGTGGGAAGTAAAAAGTAAGGGTTCTGTGAGAAAATTCCAGTACAATAACATTTTATGATTAAAAATTTCTTTTGTACACATTAAATGTGATTTTTGGTTTTAAATATGTGCCATTAAACTAAATGTCGATCTCATCTTGTTTAGCATTTGTTTTTTATTATTATCCTTACTTATTTGTGGTCTACTTTTTCAGCTCCATATTATAAGACTGTTATTATGGGTTCCGCAAAATTCTTTCGAGTTTAAAAGGGTTCCGTGGCCAAATAAAATTGGGAAACACTGGGCTGCGTCTAGACTGGCATGATTTTGTGCAAAAGCGGCCGCTTTTGCGCAAAATCTTGCCGCCTGTCTACACTGGCCGTGAGTATTTGAGCAAGAACACTGACTTTGTAATGTACAAAATCAGTGGTTCTTGCGCAAATACTCTGACGCTCCCGCTCAGGGATAAGCCCTCTTGTGCAAGTATTCTTGCGCAAGAGGCCAGTGTAGACAGCCACGTTAATTTCTTGCATAAAAAGCCGATGGCTAAAATGGCCATCGGAGCTTTCTTGCGCAAGAGAGCGTCTACACTGACACGGATGCTTTTGCGCAAAAGCAAATCTTTTGCGCAAAGGCACATGCCAGTATAGACGCTCTCTTGCGCAAATACTTTTAACGGAAAAACTTTTCCGTTAAAAGTATTTGCGCAAAATCATGCCAATCTATACGCAGCCTGGGGTAGAGGAAGGCAAGATAGGGGTCAGAGGAGTGGTAGTGGAAGTCAGGACAAGGGGTAAGGCAGATAGAGGGGTAAGGCAGGGTGGTGTAGGGGCTGAGGTGGAGCTGGGGTTAGGGCAGGATGGACTGAGAGTTAGGTAAGGAGTAGGGATTGGGTGGGCTGTGGGCTGTGTAGGAGAGGTAGGTTAGGATGCCTGTGGAAGATGGGTGAAGTTGAGGGTAGGGTGGGATGGGGAATCAGTGGTTTCATGTAGCATAAGGTATCTTCTGTGTAAGCAGGTCTGGAGTGGGTGTCCAGGGGTTGGAGCAGGAGAGGGGGTGGGATGAAGTTAAGTAAAATGTAGTGGGTTACATTTGGCCACAAGCGGGTATGTCAGGTGTGTGACTCATTGAACGGCTGAACTTTGCTTTCCCCACCATTGCATCACCTCCTTTAATTGAAGTAGAATCAATGCTTTCCAGTGGTTTAAATGTAATGTATTTTTAACTGACTGGTAATTTATAGTCATAGAGATTAGGGATGTAAAATCCTGTTTACAAGGTTATTTGGTTAAACTATATGTTTAACTGGTTAACTGGCTCACTGTGTTGTGCCAGGTGCAGGGGGCCACTGGAGCTGCCCCCTACCTGCAGTGCGGTGGGCCTGGCTGGGTTGGAGCATGCCCTGCCTGTGATGTGCCACGGGTGGGGGGGCTGCTCGCGCCGGGCAGGGCCCACTGCACGGTACCACAAGCAGGGAGCTGCTCTGGCTGGGCCAGGTGCCAGCTAACTGGTTACCCCTTTAAATTCCTAACAGAGATTCTTATGGCTGGAAGGGGCCATAAGATTGTCTAGTGCAGGGCTACTCAACACATGGCCTGTGGCCTGTTTGTTTGCGGCCCGTGGTGTGGTTTGGGTTTACGCAGGGCTCAACATACGGCCCGCGGGTGGGAGCAAAAACCAAAAAGTAGTCAATATAATGGTCTTCTGCTGATATGTGTTTTAGTAGTTAAATTCCTGGACTGTCATTGCTCATTAAAAGTGCTGTCATATGGGTGGAAATCGAGTAAATATTGCATTTTATTAATATCAGCAGAACTGACTTAAATAGAGCCTGTGTGTTGTGTAGTCTTGCCTTAATTTTTGTATTTATGCCTGTCAGTGTGAAAGAAGCTATTTGCCTATATTTGCATGTATATGCAACCACACTTAAGTTGTGATCCTCATCATGTGCTGCAAGTATCATTGTGGCCCCCTGGGCTTCCAAAGTTGAGTAGCCCTGGTCTAGAGTGATCCCCTGTATATTACAGGCCACCAACAGGGTATATCTCATTTAATCACATCCTTCTGCTGCACTGATGCATTTTGATCCCTTGTATTATCTCTTTGTGGTACATAACAGCCTAGACTCCTGTAGGCTAGAACACTTTGGTTTAATTTGGGTGGCTGGGTTAGTGAGAGAGTGCTGGTGTTGTACCCTCATTCCACACAGCAGAGGAAGATGAAGACCCCTTAATATCACTGACGGACTGACCTGTCCCTATCCCTATCCCCATTCCTTCCCCATCCCACATCAGGCCCTGAGCAAGAATGAGGCAGCCAAGCATCTGAGACAGCTTTCTTGGCACCACCTCAGAGCCCTGGCTTTCCTTATCCAGTGTCCATTTCCAGCCATGAACATTTCTGATGTTTCCTTTTTCTAAAACAAAAACATATAAGAAAAACAAAACAACCCTCCCCCCCCAATAATCCAAAACAGTGTGCATTGGGTGGGGGAGAATCCCTTTCAGATTGCTACAGGTGGCTGTCTGAAACCCTGATGAAGATATGTTTTGGAAACAAAACGTAAGCTGCAAGTAGAGCCCCAGGTCTACTGAGCCCTGTCCCATACCATCACAAGAAAACCTGTTACAAAATGCATTCATAAACATGTCCAGCTCTCTCTGAAAACTCATGAAGTTCTTTGCCTCCACAGCTGCTACTGGGAGCAAGGTGCCCTTGAGATTCTTATTCAGTGCACAGCCCCTGTTCTGTGCTCCATTGCACGTTAGAATGATACAGTCATGGCCATCAATTCTTAAGAGCAAACTCAGCAGGCAAAGCTTGTGGGTGCATGGCACATGTGTCAGGTTATTACTGCTAGCAGCACAGACTGCCAATGGCCTGTGACCTGAGCAATTGTAAGTCCGGTGAAATGTAGGTTTCATTTCTGGCAGAAATATGGAAAGGAACGTCTCCCAGCCTTAGAGGGAACAAAATGCATTGTTTGAGTTTTTTTCTTAAACAAAAACAAAACTGCAAGCAGCTCATCTCACAGCAACAACCTTAAGCAACACATCTTACCTAGCATCCACAAGCACTCTCCAGGAGCACAACAGGAGTAACCATAGCATAACAAACCCGAGTAAAACTCCCAGCACTCGTGAGCAGTCCTGACAACAAACCCTTTTGTGCAAACTGGAGCTAAAGAATTTTAGTAACAAAATCAAGCCTAGGATTATATTGTAGTTGAAATGACAAATGATTATTATAAATAAGAATTTTAAAGTTTGTTTTAAAAATCAGGACTAAGATCTTGAGTGAGTTGAAGTTAACCAGGCTAGGCCTTTAGAGAATAATAAAAGGATCCAATCTTAGCTCTTAACTACCAGTCTATAAAATATTAAAATTTCACCTACCTGTTAAATGAGTCAACCATTAAAAACAAAATAAACTGTACCTAGAGGGCTCTTGCAACACTGTTGTTTTGAGTTATCAATTAGATTAATCATATAAAAGTTGCAATTCACCCATTCAGTGTTTATAGAGCAATCATCTGGGTGAGTAAACTCTTGCTTTATCAAAAATCTTATTTCCTCATTATTTATTCTTTGTAATTCTAAACAATTAGCTCTCACCCCAGCCAACAGCCTTTTTGCAAGTATTATCATGTGACTGCTGTACTGGAGCAATTGCAAGCAAGGCAGAAGTGAACGATAAAAGGCACTTTATTCTGTTTACCTACCTCTTGAAAAGGAGTAAAGGTAACAAAGGTTTATAAGATTAGTGTAGCCTGGGAAAAAGAATTATCAAGTAAACAAAGTTGTATTGGGCCAGGTGACACTCAAACACATTTAGCCAATTTCCTTAAACAACTGCACTGACTGGCCTCCATTCAGTTCAGGATCTAGATTTGGTTGAGCGCTGCTCTATCACCAATTCCTAATCTCGCTGACTTCAGCAGAATTACGCTGGATTTACACCACTGCAGCTGAGGCTGTAGTAACACATCAGCTATACCAATGGGAGAATCTCTGCCGTCAGTTAATCCACCTCCCTGAGAAGTGATAGCTTGGTCCACCGAATAATTTTTCCATGAATGTAGGGCTGTCTAAGTGGTGACTTGGATCAGTTTATCCACACGGCTCAGGGATGTAGTCTTTTCACAGGTCTCTGACCAAGGTAGTAAAACTGACCTAATTTTCTGATGTAGACCAGGCCTGAGATCAGAATCTAGCTTGCTGTGTCTGCCCTTAGCATAAGAGATTTGCATATTGTGCCAAGATTTTGTGTGTCTCTGAACGTGTATCAAGTTATTTCCTTTTTTGTGATTAATCATCACAATTTTGCTAGACATCAAAGCCAAATGTGCTTCCTTTTTGGCTCGCTGTGGCAGTGCATGCGTAAGATCAGAAAAATTGTATGTAATAGGTCTGGGATGCTTTGTAAATAAGAAGCCAAGAATTAGCTTGGTGGTGTACTTACAGTATTTACTGTCAATATCCGGCTTTTGAGGCTGAGAGGATATGGAGTATTTATGTGGAACCCAGCAAGAGATGGGTCCATGTTTCTCCAGATATACGGGTTTAATAATTGTTGTAAAGAGTTCATACAGTGTTGCATTTTTCCAGGACATGACTGTCACCATTCAAGGTAACTGCACCTGTGTTTCCCTCACATACACACACTCCTGATGTCTGGTAAGGACACTCATTCTCAGCTTCCCTAACTGTTGTCATTCCCATCTGAGCAGGGTGCGGTTAAGCCCTACAGTTCTCTGTCTCCACTCCAGAAACTAAAGAGACTTGCTTGTTTTCTCTTCAGAAACTGAAAACAGAGGGTTGTTGCAGATCTAAGGTAAAAGGCATGACGGTGAAAACATGTTGAAAACAAGAACAAAACCTATGGCTATATACATGCTAACATGGATTCTGGCAGGTCCAGTCCTTCCAACCATACACTGAGGATTGGGGCCATCTGTGGAACAATGTTGCTATCCATTTGCTGCATCAGGAAGAAGGCCCTGAGTTCAAGTTATTTATCCAAAAAACTCCTGTCTCTTGGTCCCTGGAGAATCCAGTTTGATCTGGGGTAAGCATATCTCTGCCGGTGGCAGGGGGCATTCAAAGTGTTGATAATAGAGGAAGTTTAATAGCATCCCCCTCCTACTGGAGAGGTACATACAATGCCACAATAACACATATACAATTAGGAGTTCACTGACACACAAAAGAAACACAGAGTAGGGTTACAGAGATGGATACTGTATCCTACTCTCCTTTCTTTTTCTTTCACTCCAAGTATCTGATGAAGTGAGTTGCAACTCACAAAAGCTTATACTCTAATAAATTTGTCAGTTTTTAATGTGCCACTGGACTTCTTGTTGGTTTTGCTGAAACAGACTAACACAGCTACCTCTGAAACCTGTTGACATACACACAATTGCATTTTGAATACAATATGCCCTCAAAAATATTTACCAAAAGCTAGTAAAGTTTAGCTTCATTCACTAAAATGTATCTTCATTCCATACAGTTTGTTCAGGATATTACAGGATCTTGTCAGTCTGCCACAACAGAAGCACTAAGCGTTATTATCATAGTGCCTTCACCTGAGGGGCACAAAGCATTTTACAAACAGCTGTGCCTCTTGAAACTTCTATAATTGTTTCTGTTAAAGTGGCATCTAGCAGTCCCATTGTGCTAGCCACTTTATAGGAAGTAGAAGTCCTTGCCCTGAGGAGCTTACAGTCTGATTGACGTCATGGATCCAGGGAGCTTATTATGAAGCAGGAAGTTATTACAAGTAGGAAGGAGTGGGAGAGGGAGGACAAGAGGCACAGTAATGAGAAACCCTGTTAATATAGGCCAGCTTTGCAAAGCAGCTATTATTCTCATTTTACACAGGTACTAAAAGAGACACAAAAGGTGAAATCTGGCTCCATTGAGGTCAATGACAAAACTCTCGCTGACAAACTATGGATGTTAAATATCGGTTAATTGAATAGTCAATTAATCTCATGAATTCTTATTGGTTACGTATTGCTAATTCTATAGTCCACAGGGGTGGGGTCAGCAGCCAGTGCGCTCCGGCTCCACTCCAGAAGAGCCCCTTGCTGCTCCACATTGCAGCCTGTGTATGAGGCAGCAGCAAAAGGTGCCAGGCAGGAGCTGGTCTGCGAGGGGAGCCAGTTTAAAAACCAGCTCCCCCCATGGACTGGCTGCCTGTTGCCCCACGCTGCTGCCTTTGATACAGAGGCGGCAGCACAGGGGTGGCAGCAGCCACTATCTGGGGTGGGGAGGGTCTGAGCTCCTGGACCCGCCACAAGCCGGAACTGAGCCAGGCTGCCTGCCCACTCAGCTCCTAACAGAATTGAAATGCAGAGCCGCAGTAGGGGTAGGTCATGAACCTGGTGCATGTTGGGACTGAGCTGGGCTGCTAAAAAATGTACTGGTGGGGGGTGGGGGGGGGAAGGAAAAGTGTGTAGTCTGTAACATTAACCGATAAGCTTTTGCTTATCAGTAAATCGGTTAATTAACGACACTATTACATCCCTAACTTAAACGGGGGCCAGGATTTCACCAAAAGAGGCCGAGAGACTTATTCCTAAATCACACCGAGTCATCGGCTGAGCCAGGAATGCGATCCAGCAGGCATGTTCTCAGCTGCACAGATTTACACCAGCTGAGGATCTGCCCCAGGAGTCGTCATCCTCATTCCTGTGCTCTAACCAGTAGGCTATACTCCCTGTTTTACAGCATAGCTTTTATCTCTGTTTTGTGAATTATAATCCAGACCTAAAACGAGTCTCTTAAGAAACCAAATCTCCTTTCAAGAACATCGCATTTGAGAAGTTTTGTGATTGGTTATTGAATCTCTGCACTCAAAGTGCCCCCTTTGTGCTATGGTCCAAGCCTGACAGAGATTCCAACACTTTTATCCATCTCTTTGTTTTGTTTTGTATTTGTATTGCAGTATCCCCAGACTTAGATTGGACCACCCATGGTGTTAGGTGCTGTACAAACACAGAGCAACAAAACGGTCCCTGCCCAAACACATTGCAGTTGAAGTTTATTTCCACAGCCAGATCATCTTAATCTTTTTTTCCCTAGCTCTGTGGTTCTCAACTGGTGGTCCATGGTGACTTTTTCAGTGGTCCACAGGAACATTGTCCAAAGTCACACGGCGTGGGCAGGCACCAAAAATGTGTTAGTAAGAAATAAATTTCAAACCAAAATGTTCGTTGTCTGCTCTTTTTTATCATGTCTCAAAAAGGAGGTGGTCTACGAAAATTTTTTGATTGGCCTGGTGGTCCGTGGACTGAAACGAGTTGAGAACCACTGTGCGGCCTAGCTTGTTGTTGGCATGTACGGTTTTGTATTAATAGCTGTACACTCAGAGTATCCTTGAACATCTTACAACTGTCACTGTGTCCAGCTTCTTTCAAGACATAAGAAGTAATTCTTCCACTCTACTTTGTGCTGATTAGGCCTCAACTGAAGTATTGTGTACAGTTCTGGGCACCATATTTCAGGAAAGATGTGGAGAAATTGGAGAAGGTCCAAAGAGAAACAAAAATGATTAAAGATCTAGAAAACATGAGGTATGAGGGAAGACTGAAAGAACTGGATTTGTTTAAAACAACAAATGGTCTGGTAGCACTTTATAAACTAACAAAACATGTAGATGGTATCATGAGCTTTCAGGGGCACAGCCCACTTCTCCAGATGACCTGAGTTCGGAAAAAAGACTGAGAGGGGACATAATAGTGGTTTTCAGGTATCTAAAAGGGTGTCACAAGGAGGAGGGAGAAAAATTATTTTTCTTAACCTCTCATGATAGGGACAAGAAGTAATGGGCTTAAACTGCAGCAAGGGAGATTTAGGTTGGACATTAGGAAATACTTCCTAACTGTCAGGGTGGTTAAACACTGAAATAAATTGCCTTGGGAGGTTGTGGAATCTCCATCACTGGAGACATTTAAGAGCAGGTTAGATAGACATCTATCAGGGATGATGTTCTAGATGGTGCTTGGTCCTGCCGTGAGGGCAGGTGACTGGACTTGATGATCTCTTGAGGTCCCTTCCAGTTCTATGATTTTATATGCTGTGGTGCATTTCTTGTCTCCAGACTCAGTAACAGGTTTCAGTGCGATGGCCTGTGAAGTCTCAGGAAATGGCACTTCTCTGTGAAGGACACCATCTCTATTCAGAGTCATGGCGATGCTGATAACTAGTTCTAAATACTGCATTGAAAATTCATTTTTCTCTCTGGATTTAGGCCCAGCTCCACAAAGGTACTTAGGCTCCTAACTGTCTGGAAGTTCAATATTTTTGTGGATTTAGTGTTTAGCAAATATTTAACTACCTAGGGCAATTAGAAATAACCATCTGGGCTGAAAGCAGTGAGCACTTAAGGGTCCTGGTGAGCTGTGATCTGAGCCAAAACCATTCTTGTTCCCCTTGTATATTCATTGGCCCAAAAATACATTCCTGAGACTGTGACAGAAGCAAAGAAAAACAAGGAAATCCACATTTAAGGCTGACCTCCAATCCACACGCACAGTAGGGTGCATTAAGGAAGTAGTTAAGGAAATTCCCTGCTGTGGCTGGGGATTGGAGGTCAGCCTGTGGTGTGAATTTCCTTGTTTTTCTTTGCTTCCCTCACCATCAGCATCACCATCAGCATAGCAGTCTTTTGATTCCATTAGGGTGCAATCCGGCAAGCTGCTGAGCGTCCTTGGGGATCCACACACCGGCTCCTCAGCGTCGTCAGTTGCCCTACAGACAGCAGGGGAGACCGCAGTCCCAGATCCCCCGTGGGGATTACTGGAGACGCCGTCCTCGTGCTTCCGGTGGGGGTACGGGGGCAGCTGCGGGTCCATCGTCCTCAAGGGGGCGTAGGCGTCGCATGAGAGGAGACAACCCCCGTGGGGTTGGCCAAGGTCCCTCCCAACAGCAGAAACATCAGTTTTGACAGGCTCCCAGAGAGTTGCGCACCAGCCTCCCACCCTGGCCCCCCATTTGGGGCCAGGTTATCCCGGTTTGCTCAAGCCTGGGCAAAAATCACAAATGACGCCTGGGTTCTGAACATAGTCAGGAGTGGCTATACCATCCCCTTTTTGGGTTCGCCCCCTTCCGACCCTCCATCCCCGTCCCTTTTCAGGGACACCTCTCACAAAGGCACCCTCCACCAGGAGGTACTGGCGCTCCTCCAAAAGGGAGCGGTAGAGAGGTTCCTTCGCACCTGGAGGGCAAGGGTTTTTACTCCCGATATTTCATAGTCCCGAAACCCAAGGGCGGTGTCCGTCCCATATTAGACCTAAGGGATCTCAACAAGGCGGTCGTGAAATCCAAATTCAGAATGGTAACCCTGGCTTCTGTCATTCCCATTCTACAGTTAGGAGACTGGTACGCTACTCTCGATCTCAGGGATGCTTACTTCCATGTGGCAATAAGACCCTGCCACAGGAGGTTCCTCCGTTTCATTGTCTCCCGGTGCCATTTCCAGTTTACTGTGCTCCCATTTGGCCTTTCTACAGCACCCAGGGTTTTTACGAAATGCATTGCAGTCGTGGCGGCTTTCCTCCGCAAATCAGGGGTACACATGTTCCCGTACCTGGACGACTGGCTAATCCGTGGTCGTTCCTATGAACAAGTAGAGGCCCACGTGTCCCCTCACAAGGGCCCTCTTCATAAGGCTGGGACTCATGCTGAACGAGGAAAAGTCATCGTTGACCCCCTCTCAGAGCATCGAATTCATGGGTGCCCTCTTGGATGCCAGGTTGGCGAGGGCGTTTCTCCCCCAGAGCCAGGTTCCTGGCCATAGTGGAGCTGGTCTCCGAACTGACTCGGTCCCCTATCACAACCGCCCGGGTCTGCTCAAGGTTGCTGGGGCACATGGCGACGTGCATGTACGTGGTACGCCATGCTCGGATGAGACTCAGAACTCTGCAGGCTTGGTTGGCAAGGGCATTCAACCAATCCAGGGGCCTCTGGGACACGGTTCTTACTGTGCCCCTGGAGGTAATACTTTCGCTACAATGGTGGACCCAGGACTCTGTGGTGTGCAGCGGGATCCCCTTCTCCATGCCTCCCCCCTCGCTCACTCTGGCCACAGACGCTTCGGACCTGGGTTGGGGAGCACACCTGGGATGCCACAGGACCCAGGGTCTCTGGTCCCCTGCAGAGCGGGCCCTTCACATAAATGTACGGGAGCTCAGAGCAGTCAGGAGAGCGTGCGAGACCTTCCTGTCCAAGCTCTCTTGCTGCTCCGTTCTAGTCCGCCTGGACAACACGGCAGCTGTATTTTACATCAACAGGCAGGGGGGTGCCCGGTCGCCTCCCCTCTGTCGCGAGGCCCTACGCCTCTGGGACCTGTGTGTGCAGCACAACATAGCTTTGCAGGCAGAATACCTACCGGGGTGCAAAAATTTGCTGGCCGATGCTCTGAGCAGGTCCTTTGGAGCCCACGAGTGGTCTCTCAAGGACTCCGTTCTTCACTAGGTCTTCCGCAGGTGGGTCTATCCCCTACTAGACCTGTTTGCCTCAGAACGCAATACCAAGTGCCAGAATTATTGCTCCCTGCTGGGGCTCGGGGAACACTCCTGGGGGGATGCCATGACGGTGACGTGGCCGGCGGGCACCCTTTATGCTTTCCCTCCGTTTCCCCTAATTCCCAGGGTCCTGACCAGGGCCAGGACATTCGGGTCCATACTTGTCCTGATAGCCCCCCGCTGGCCCAGGCAATTCTGGTTCCCCATACTGGTGGACGTGCTCGCCAAGGAGCCTATAACGCTCCCGCCAGCCCGGGATCTCTTGACCCAACCGTGGGACGGGGGGACCATGGTTCACCCGAATCTCCAGTCTCTACACCTAACGGCCTGGTTTATCCGTGGTTGACTCTACCTGAAAGGGAATGTTCCCAGGAGGTACAGATGGTGCTCCTAAGTAGTAGAAAACCATCTACCAGACGGTCGTACGCTGCCAAGTGGCGGCGCTTCTCGTCTTGGGCGTCCCGAAGGGGAGTGCACCCGCCCAGTGCACCGGTCCCGCCCATTCTGGACTACCTTTTGAACTCGGCCCAGTGGCCTCTCTACCTCCTCTATCAAAGTCCATGTGGCATCTCTCCGCCTTCCATGTTGGTTCGGCAGGAGATTCTCTGTTCTCTGACCCTGTGGTCAAAAGGTTCCTTAAGGGTTTGGATAAGTTGTATCCCTCGGTTAGACCCCCTCTCCCCGCGTAGGACCTTAACCTCGTTTTGTCTAGACTTGTGTCGCCCCCCTTTGAGCCGCTGGCCACTTGTTCCTTGAAGCACCTCTCCATGAAGGTTGCGTTCATTGTGGCCATTACATCGGCTCGCAGGGTCTCTGAGCTAAGGGCCTTAACGGTAAATCCGCCCTACCTGGTGTTCTCCAATCATAATGTGAGGCTCCGCCCTCACCCGGCTTTCCTCCCTAAGGTGGTGTCACCATTTCACTTGTCCCAAGAGATCTACCTCCCGGTATTCTTCCCAAAGCCCCATGCCTCCCCTAAGGAGCAAGTGCTACATTCCCTGGATGCTAGGCATGCACTAGCTTTTTATATCGATAGGACTAAACCCTTCCGCAAATCTACACAATTGTTTATTGCTGTCGCTGACAGAATGAAAGGGTTTCATATCGACCCAGAGGTTGTCCAACTGGGTCGCAGGGTGTATCAGGGAGTGTTATGCCTTGGCTGGGAAGGTCCCGCCCCGGGTTACAGCACATTCCACCAGGGCGCAGGCGTCCTCTGTAGCTTTTGGGGCGCAGGTTCCTATTACTGAAATCTGCAGGGCAGCCACGTAGTCGTCACTCCATACCTTTACGGCACACTACGCGCTGGCACAGCAGGCTAGGGAGGATGCAAGCCTGGGCGCTGCAGTCCTCAGCTCTGTTTTGTAAATATGCCATTTCCTGTACTGTTGCACTTTCTACGTTTTATGCTGTTCGCTTAGTTGAATAAATTTGTTGGATTGTTCAGCTCTTGTGGACATCTCTCTTTCAGTGCTCCGACCCCTCCTCCTCTGAGTGGGTTGGCTTGAAGTCACCTGATTCGAATGGACATGAGCAACCACTCAAGAAGAAAAGAACGGTTACTTACCTGTAACTGTTGTTCTTCGAGATGTTGCTCATGTCCATTCGATTCCCCTACCTCCCCTTCGTTGGAGCGTCCGCAAGAAGGAACTGAGGTGGGGAGCGCCAGCAGGGTACTTATGCCCGCCATGGCGGTGCCACCCAGGCGCCTGCCAGCGCCACGGGTACCGCTTAGGAAAACGCCCGAAGACGCGGTGCACGCGGTGCGCACACCTGATTCGAATGGACATGAGCAACACATCTCGAAGAACAACAGTTACAGGTAAGTAACCGTTCTTTTACCCTTTTACATAACACACGAATCAAGAGCCACACAATGAAATCAATAGGCAACAAGTTTAAAACCAACATAAGGAAGTATTTCTTCACACAATGCAGTCTTCCTGTGGAACCTGTTGCCAGGGAATGTGAAGCCCAAAAGTATAGCTAGGCTCAAAAAAGAATTAGATCAATTCCTGGAGGCTAGGCCCATCAATGGCTATTAACCCAAGATGGTCAGCGATGCAACCCCATGCTCTGGGGCTATGTCTAGACTGCAGGCTTTTTTCGGAAGAAGCTTTTCCGAAGAGTTCTTCCAGAAAAACTTCTTCCGAAAGAGAGCGTCCACACTGCCAAAGCACATCAAAAAAGTGATCTGCTTTTTCGAAAGATAGCATCCACACTGAATGGACGCTATCTCACATGTAAGTTGTGATTACTATGGATGGAGTGGCCACCAGGGAACCTGTGCTTTTTCCTCTTTCCTCTTCTTGCGATAGAACTCCCTCTTCCCCGTCCACACATGCCTTTTTCCAACTGAGCTCTTTCAGAAAAAGGCTTCTTCCTCGTAGAATGAGGATTACCAATGTCGGAAAAACCCCTCTGTTCTTTCGATTTTCTTTCGAAAGAACACGATTGCAGTGTGGATGTAACTCAAATTATGTAACCCAAACTCTGTAGTGTAGACATACCCTGGGAGTCCCTAAACCTCTGACTTCTAGAAGCTGGATCTGGATGACAGGAAGTGGATTACTCAATAAATTGCCGTTTTGTTCACCTCTCTGAAGCATCTGGCACCATCCGCTGTCGGAAGACAGGATGCTGGGCAAGATGGACCATTGCTCTAATTCTGTATGGCCGTTCTTGTGTTTCCCCCCATTGACTGAGATGAAGTCCTGTTGAAAGATCAGGACTTAAAAGCATCGTCTCATGCCCTGCAAATGCGGTGCACTGTGGAGGCTGTTAGTCTGAAGCTGGTGGTCTCCCTCTAAGGACCTACCCCTGTATAGGTATTTCAGTTGTTCCCTTTCACTCCCTGCTCATGAAAGTGGAATTCAGATAGGCCTGGTCTACACTAGGACCTTAGTCTGAAATAACCCCCGGCCCCAAGTTCAAATTTGTAAGCGATGCGTCCACGCTACCAAGCCCGTTATTCTGGAATAAGGGGCGGGGGAATTCGAACTCTGTACTTGACTTTTCATGAGGAATAACACTAATTCCGAACTTGTAAGTCCAAAATAACATTAGTGTGGACGCGCCGGTGCTGCTAATTCAAACTAACTGGGCTCCGGGAGGCCTCCGGCAGCTCCCCAGAGTGCTTTCTGGGGCATGTCCACATTCACAAAGCCTTAATTAATTTTGATGCTTCCCTGTAGTGAGGACACGGTACTTCAAATTTGTTAAATGGGGAGTCCATAAATTGAATTTAGTAAATTCAAAATAATTTCCTAATGTAGACATGGCCATAGGGAGCAGTTCAAAGTGGGCAGGTGTTTCTTACCTCTGCTTTACCTGCAGAATGACTGCTCTGATGACAGTGTATCAAATCTAGAAAACAGATACTGTATTCTTGTGGGCCTGGTCCAAAGCCCACTGAAGTCATAGATGCATCAAGTTTGAGGCCAGAAGGGACCATTGTCATTCATCCAATAGGATTCTCAATGGACTACAGATCAGGTCATACGTTACCCTCTAGTCATGGTAATCTTTCTCTGTCACAGCAAGTAACCTGTGTCTTGGCCACCTGACTCAAATATCTCAATACACCCAGACTTCTCAGAGCCAAGCTGCAATCTGCCTTCAGATTATAAGTCTCCAGTGTACTTTTCCCATGACCGCTGACTCAAGAAAAACAAGCATTGAAGGGTTTGAGAGAAGTTATACAGATAAGTGTTTATGTAACTCTAACACCCTGAAGTAAGACTACCCATAACTTAGGAGGGTTCTTACAGACTTCTCTTTTGTGGGTAATTGCCCCAAAGTTTGGGTGACTTTTTTGTTCTTTCAGATCCCAGAAGAGTTTACGGTTACACTGGCAAATGGAGCCAATCTAACCTGGGGCTTGGACTCTGTACACTTGGAATAAAATGGTGGAAAAAGCACATATTCCATAATGACAATACTCGGGGTTTTCATCAGCAGATCTCAAAGCGCTTTGCAAAAGAGATTAGGGTCATAGTCCCCACTTTGCACCTGGGGAAACTGAGGCAAATCGCAGGAGAAGCCTTGTCCAAAGTCACCCAGCAGCCCATGGAATAGAATGCTGCTTTCTTGGGTGCTCTATCTACTAGGCCACACTGCTCATGATGCAGAGGCTCATATCTGACATTTTTATTGGGGTGGCAGTAGGATTATTGGCATGAGTAAAGTTTGCAAGGTTGGGTGCTACCGGCACGATCATATAAGTAACATTACTCTCGTGAGTAGTGTCCTGATAATCAGTGAGAGGACTTCCATACGGTGAGTTACTCACATGTGCATGTGCAGCTGTACTGACCACCACTAAAAGACAGTCCCTGCCCCAAGGAGTTGAAAATTTAAGTATAAGACAAAGCAACAGGCGGGAAAGAACAAGGCGACAATGGGGCAATATTGATTTGCATGATAGGCAGTGGTATGTCATCTGAATATCTATCTAATCCCTATTACTCCTCTAGTTATGTGTCTGAAGGGCCTGTCACTCCCTTGTGTAAGGCCTCAATCCGATATTGGCATCCATTTAAGAGGACTCTGTGCTGGTATGGAATCAGTCCCATCGACAAGTGGTCTGGAGCCCAAGCAAAGCAATTGTATGCGCCAAGCTGGTTCCTGTGTGCACAGAGGGTGAAATGCTCCTAGACCAATCCTTGACATAGGATCGACGTGGTAAATACGCTTTGTGCTGGCCTGCTGTACGAGAGTGAACAAATGCCATGCACTTTGCAGATCTAGCTCCCTGTTGTTAGACATGTCTAATGTGTGAGCGTCTGAACGTGCAAAGCTGAAATGGTAAAGCCTATGCCACTGATCCCAGAGCTCCTCTTTCATGAGGAATTCCACTTCCAAATGACTGTGCTGGGCGGTACAGGTCCAGCCACCCCAAACTGACTGACTTGTAGGCTGTTTCCCTTGGGGCAGCAAGGCAAACAATGGGGTCTAGTTGGAGGTATTGTTGTAAATGCCTTTCAGGTTGATCACGCAGTCTGCTGAGCTTCACTCTGTGAACTGTATCACCTCTAATCTTCCTGTAAGAGCACAAGCCAGGATAGAGCTGTGAAAAATTTGGACCCAGTCCTGCAAGGTGCTGGGATGCTCTGGACTGGGACTCAGGAAACCAAAGCTCTATTCTTGGGTCTGCCAGTGACTCATTCTGTGGCTTCAGTAAGTCATTTAACTTTTTGTGCTGCAATTTCCCCATCTGCGAAGAGGAGGTAATTATACCTTCCTTCCTTCCTTTGTAAAGTGCTTTGAGATCCTTGGATGAAAAGTGCTTTAGAAATACTATCTGGGGGCAGTCAATACGTTTCAAGATCAGGTTCTTGTCCTAAATCCTTTACAAGAATTAACCCCTCCTCCCTTTTTAACTCACTAGAGATCTGATTCTTCTTTCATTTACACTGGTGCAAATCAGAGGTAATGTCACTGGAGCTACCCCAGTGTCAAACTGGTTTCATTAGGCTGTGGTCCTGCATCAACCCCTTTCCTGATCATTTTGAAAAAGAAGAGTTCAGCAAAACGATTATAAACAAATTCGTTCCTGCCCTGAAAAATCATTTTTAAAACCAAGAGAGACACTGCACAGTGCTTCAGGTATGGAAGCAGCTTCACAACTACCAGGCATGTTTACCAAGTTCAGGAAATCATCCACAAGGCCGAGAACAGGAAATTAAAAGGAGGAAAAAACCAAAAATGAAAAGAAGCCTTAAAAAATAATGACGAGCAAGACACAAAGATCCAAGGATTCCTTTTGTAAACCAAACTCCAGCATCGAGCCAAGAGCAAAGTTTCTAGATGCAAGAATAACTCCAATATGGTAAAAAAAACCCCAACCCATAAAACAAGAGAAAGAGAAAGGCAGTGGTTGGGAGAGGGTGTATATAATTTTATGACCAGCAAAACAAGCATGATGCCAGCTGAGTAATGCAATTGTTGTGACCACCAGGAAGAAGAATCATTCTCCAGCATGCTGTGGGGGCATGTGCGTCATGTGAGTTTATTTTTAAGTCCGGCCAAACTTCTGCAATTTCCTTCCCTGTCTTGCTAGGTAAAAAAAAAAGATGCATTCATGCTAGAGATCCGCATCCTCTTTGAGTTCTCATGGAGTGACATTCACGCCTGTGCAGAGACATCCCATCTGTATGTGGCCTGATTGTTGGTCAGGCTTCCTTCATGAGTCCTCTCCTGACATTTTTAGTTCCTTCAGGCTCCACTTGCTTTAGAGTTATGCAAAATAATCTGTGTAGCATGGGGACAAGTCGCCAAGGACAATCACTAGAGCCCAGCAAATCCATGGATATTTGCTTTATATCTGTGGGCATCCACATCCATGGATGTGGATATCCGCAGATCATTTCTGCAGATGCAAATACAAATTTTGTATCTGTGCAGGGCTATCACAATAACTATCTGCTTCTACAGCATCTACATTGATCTTTCATTGTTCTTCTATCTAATTTTCCCTCCCACATGCTAACAGCCTGAAAATTATACTCATTTACATTTGAATGGACTTTAATTTTCCACTGCTGCAGGAGGCATTTTAAATTGTTGTTATACGCTGCACAGTTCCAGTTAAAATACTGCAGGCATGTTACTCTGGTTACCAATGCTGTCTATCATCTAATGCAGTGGTCCCCAACCTTTCCGGGCTGCCGGGCGCCCGGGGGCCGGGCCGCTCACATGTCGCGCGTCCGGGGGCCGGGCCTCGCATGTGCCGTGTGCCCGGGACAGGGGCTGCCCACGCACTGCGCGCCTGGGGCCGTCACCGCTCATGTGCCGCGCGCCAGGGGCAGGGCCGGCCCAGATGATTCAGCGGGCTCACATAAATGCCCTGGTGGGCGCCATGGCCCCAGTGGGCGCCATGGCGCCCGCGGGCACCACGTTGGGGACCACTGATCTATTGCGTTTATTGTGTCTATTGTGATGGGAGTCACCAGAGGGCGCTGTGAGAACCCTCTCCTGTCTTAGAATAAGTGCTGTGTTGGGTTAGTTTCCTGGTGTGGTTTATTTTGGGGGAGCTGCTTGCTGACAGTAGGAGAGTTTGCTCTCTGCCTTAATCTGTTGGGGGCAATGTTGGTTCCTGGGAAGCAGGAGCTGGTTCCCTGGCTGAGTCCCCCAAAGAAGTGATATCTACATCCGTGGATGCAGATACCCACGGATATAAAGTGGGTATCTGTGGATTTGCAGGGCTCTAGTTACACAAACAGCTCATTAAAACATTACATAAAATTCCCACGTTTGTCTCACCTTAGGCCCCTTTGAGATCTCAGCCCTACATGGTACAAGCTAAACTTTACGTTTATATAACACTGTTCTTCCTGGAAGATCTCGGAGAAGAGCAGATCTGTCTACAACTGAAATGCAGCCACTTCTGCAGAGCAGCAAAGCACCCCTTTAACAGCCTGCAGCAAGTGAGTTCCAAGTTAAGTAGGGCAACAATTAACTCCCTTGCTATTACAAAAAGTGGCAGCAATATTTTGACAACCCCGGGTATCACTAGTAGGCTGGCAGCATGGGATTATATCTGCCACCTGCTGACCACCAGAGTTATTACATTAGAGCCTAATATTTTGGTAGGGAGAAGCCCAGAACAGAATGCATTGCAATATTCCAGCACTGAGCAAACTGTAGTTCAACAGACGAGGGCATTACCTCCCCAGTTGGGACATGACGTCTGCATGTCTCAAAACAGCACTGGTCTTTGTTGCTGTAATATCACATTACAAACCCAAAAATAATTCTCTGACCTCAACTGCCACTCCACTGCGTCTCTGGCAGCAATACTGCTTCTTGCTGCCATTGACCATGTGTTTTGGGTTATTCCCCCCAGAACTATTAGCCTGTTGTTTCCCAAACCAGATTTCAGCAGGAACTAAATTCTGGCTTGTGATGCACATCCACAGAAGTGTTAGCAAAAGTAAGAGCTTCTGCTTGTGCTACCTAGTCCTCAGGTCTGTGCCAGAGAGAGTACATATCATCTGCTCATGACCGGGCATTCATTTTCTTGCTAGGACATAGGAAATCAGTTTGGGAAGTATTTGAGGCACAGAGCCACTATAGTATATCTCCGCTGAAATTAAAAACCTGCACCTGGCCTGTGCCCAAGCAGGGAGTAGCTGGAACCTTGCTTTTGCCCCACTGCAGGCACAATAGAGCTGTTGGGGAGGGAATAGAAATTTGTTGCTGATACAGTGTAGGCCAGTGGCAAGCGGCTATTCCCCACAACAAAACAGGGAGGGAATTATGCTTCTCTGAGGTACGACTCCTTTCCTGCAATGCTCCTGAGGTGACATAGCTAGAGTTGTCCTGATTTTGGAAGCTCTGTGGATTCTGCTTTCCCAAGGGTTTCCTTCCCTTTATCAAGAGATTTTCATTAATTCCTGGTGGGTCAAACATCTTGTCTTATTTTTTCTTGTTGGAGCCAGATTTTAGAATGGCATTCAGGATCTTTGACTGTCCATCCTACTGTTCCGTTATTGATAGACCTGATTTCTCCCTAGTTTCTTTTTCTTTTTGACACATAGATAAAAGCCTTCCTTGTAAGAGAAGGTGTTAGAATAAGGGTTTTATATCTTTTAATATTTGCATTTTAGGTTTAATAATGTAATATGTAAGGTAACATATTTAATATTTTATTAATTAAGTCCTTTAATTAAATATACATTTCTTTTAAAGTTTAGTAAGTAAAGAGACAGGATTTTGGTATTGTGTCTATGTTAATAAGATTAGAAATATTAAAGGCCCGGGCCTTCAATGTGAACTGTTTCAATTACAAAATTTAGTAAGGTAATTTACAATGCTGTTTGCTTTTTTTCAATATAAAACTCTGCTGTTTGTATCTCTGTGAAAGATTGTTTGTGTGAATGAGATAAGGTGTGAAGGTCATCCTTAGAGCCAGATGGTCAAGAGAGAAGGGGGAGAATGCGGGGTGAAGACAGACTGTGAAAGACAGACTGCGAAGAGATATATCGGTGTCAGAAGAACCATCAGTGCGTACCCATGGTCAAGGATTGGCAGAATTGATGATGCAAAAGGTGAAAGGTGGGGCACCCCTGAAAACAACTGATTAAATCCAGGACAGGATGAGCTTTTCGGAGATGTTTGGAATGTTAGCATCAAAAGATAACAGTAACTGGTCACAGACTGACACAGCAGAATCCATAGACTTCAACAGAGACAAGGATTATAAAAGCAGGGTGCTTTGCTATGGAACTTTGAGTTTGTCTTGCCACCAGCTCCAGAGGAGCATCGGATCGCGACTGACAAAGCCCGGCTCTCCCTCTGTGATCGATCTGGCTGGCCACTAGATTGATCCAGACTCTGGACTGGTAACTATAACATCGTCTGGTGGGACTGTGTGTGTATGGTGTTTGTGTGGGTGGGTGATTGAAAAGCATATGCTACTGCTGTATTCTCAGTAAATGCGGCATACTGCCTTTTCCCCTATAAAAGATCTCATGTGCTTTGGTTCAGCATAACAAAGGTGCTGCCTGTCAGAATGTGGGAATTCTGTCACGGGGGGCCGGAGCAGGGCTCACACATGGGAGTGACGATACTTTTCAGATAAATGACACCGAGTCGCATTTAGAATGATGTAATCAAATAGGCAGATGTTCAGAATGGACTGGATTCGGCTAGCCTTGCTCAGGGCATGTGGTCCTGCTGCTTCCAGCAGGACTCCTTGTGGAGTGATATTCTGCTCCCAGCTCTTGTTTAAAAGCTTGTCTCCCCAGTGGAATTAACCAGAATAGCAATTGTGCAACAAGCTATTTTTACCTTTTTATAAGCTATTCATTAATTAATAATGCAATCATAATTATATTATAATTGCAAGCAGAATCATAAAAATGTAGGACAGGAAGAGGCCTCGCTAGGTCATCTAGTACAGCCCCTGCACTGAGGGAAGACTATGTAGTAGCTAGACCAGTAGTGGGCAACCTGGGCCATGTGCAGCCCACTGGGGCTCCAACTGCAGCCCATGGACCCCCTGGCTTTGCCCTCCCCCATGTGCCTCTCGCGCACTGGGCACCAGAACCTCGAATTTCCTGCTCCTCCCTCCTCTCTCCCAGCACTTTTGGAGGAGCTGCGAATCACCTGATTCATGCTCTTTCCCCGCTCTGTTCACAGCGTTTCAGCTCTGGGAGGGAAGGGGAGGAGTGAGGATGGAGCGCAAATCAGGTGATTCCCGGGCTCAGAAAGTGTTGGGAGGGAGGGGAAGGAGCAGGTAAGTGGGGAGCTCTGGTGCGCAAGAGACACATGGGGAAGAGGGGCAGACGGGGGGCTGCGGGGCCGCAGATAGAACCCCAGTGGGCCGTGGGCTGCTGTGGCCCACTGAGATGAAGGAGGGCCGCTCATGCTGTCCACCCACCATTCCTGATTGCCTATCCCTGATCTAGACATTCTCTGAGGGGTGTTTGTCCAACATACTCTTAAAAATCTCCAATCATGGAGATTCCGCAGTCGTCTGCTAAACCTCCCCTGTTGTAATTTAAAGCCATTACTTGTCCTATCCTCATAGGTTAGTTTCACATAGTTATCATGTCTCCCCTCAGTCTTCTCTTCTCCAGACTAAACAAACCCAATTTTTTCAATCTTTGCTCATAGCCCATGTTTTCAAGACCTTCAATCATTGTTGGTGGCTCTGCTCTGGAGTTTCTCCAATTCGTCCGCCTTTTTTCCTGGAACATGGCATCCAGAACTGGCCGCTGTACTCCAACCGAGGCCTTACTATTGCTAAGTAGAGTGGAAGAGTTATTTCCTTTCTCTTGCTTTCAGCAGTCCTGCTAACACATCCTAGAATGTAACCCCCAGATCCTCTTCTGCAGCACTCCTTCCTAGGCAGTCATTTCCCATTTTGGATTTGTGCAAATGATTATTCCTTCCTAAGAGTAATGCAACCCTTCTGTCAGGTGGATCCAGCAGCAGCCAGGGCCAGGTTTAGTATCTAGGGGTTCCTCTCCATCCATCCAATACAGAACTGGCTCAAGCCCCTACCCAGTAACCTGGGAAATTCACACACCACCCCTGGGCGCCTCCAAGAGGCAATGCTTCCCCACTCGCACGCACAGAGTCTGAGTGTAGAAAAGAAACTTAAATAAAAGGGAGGACTGGCCACTCATCTCACCTCTCTGCTGCCGCCCTGCTGGCCGCTCATCTCACCCTCTCTGCTGCTGCCCTGCTGGCCGCTTATCACGCCTCTTTCCTGCCGCCCTGCTGGCCGCTCATCTCTCCTCTCTGCTGCTTCCCATCAGTCACCATCCGCTGCCATCCACCTTTCAGCTGTGACATCAGTAATTTTCAGCTCTTTTGCAGGCTAGACAGAAACATTGCCCCCATCTCAGGTGATTTCAGCATTGGGGCAGAAGCACAGGCCTGCCACAAGTGATTTCAGCTCTGATGGAGCAATTTAAAAATAACAAAGGAGGCTCCTAATGAAACCCCCTTAGCTCGATTCTTTGAACAGTGGAGAGAAAGGACTAGCCAGATAGCAGATACTTGAGGGCATGCAGTCTGCTGGGTGGGAGTCCTGTCCCACCCACCTTACTTTCACAGGGCTCTTACATTCAAAGCCCTTATCTTACTAAGGTTCTTTATTCAGAAAGTAACTCCTACCTTTGGGGCTTCTTTTTTGTATTCCCACAATAATTACAAACATTGGTAACCATACTTCATGCTACACCTCTATATTTTTATGGAAATATGTTTTTGAATATGAATATGCATATGTGCTTTATGCAAAACAGGTCAAATAACCTATTATGCAAGAGCCTGAATATGATCCCATGAATATGTATATTCCATTTGTGTGCATGTATCATTCTTGTATGTGAAGTTAGAAATATGAAGTGTAAACCTGTTCATTAATCTAGAATTTCTAGTGAGAGCCGTTAGTGGTACTTAAGGAACTTAATGGCCTGGTGCTCACGGCAACAAATGGTACATGGCTTTGTTTTTCATGTTAAGTCCAAACTGCGGTTAGTCCTACAAAGACGTGACCAAACCCACTTCGTGCTGGAATCGATCTTGAATTTGGTATTTTTCCATGGGGATGGGGACATTGGAACAGAGGATTCCTGCCCTGAGGAAATTCTATTTAAGGGGTGGGAAGCAATCAAGGATTGTCTTCAGCTGGCTTTTGGAAAACTACCTCCCCACCCTAAGAGGATACACAAGAAGCTTTTAGACCCAGGCCAGAGAAAAAATCAGCTCTGACTTGAAGGATTTTATCTGGAATAAAGGTGAGAAATATGACCTGTAACAATCTCTCTTAGTGTATTGGATTAACTGGCGTGTTTTGTTTATTTTAGATTAGTAACTTGCTTTGATTTGTCTGTTTTCACTTGTAATCACTTAAAGCCTACTTTTTATACTTAATAAAACACTTTTGTTATTATCAAACCCCGTGTAAATAATTGTAACTAGGTGATGGGAGGCGGGGCAAGGTACAGCTGTGCATATTTCTCTTTCATTGATAAACAGAGTGTACTCTGTGAGCTTTTTTTGTGTAAAACTTTTATACAGAGTAAGGTGGCTTTATTTGGGAGGTTTTGGTCCCTTTTGAGGACTGTGCTTCCTGTAGCTGAGCCTTCCCTGAACTGTTATCAGTGTTGGTGTTACTTTGTTGAGCGGCTGTTACCCCTACTCTGTGCCTTTGCAGGGGCAGACCAGAGCTTCTGGCCCAGCAGGACAGGGTGCTGCAGCACCCCAGAGGGCAGATAGGGAGGGCTCCATGGTATGATCAGCACACTGGGTGACAGTCTCAAGGGCACCTCTGTGATCCAGCCCAACACACCCTGCATTTAGTAATACATAATTTGTGACCCACCACCAGCCAGGTTAATTACAATGAGCAAAGCATTGCTCCATCAGCTGATTATCTAGCAAAGCAGGAACAACTATTTACTTAAACACACCCAGGGTCTTCCTTCCCATCCCAGCTTGCAGTCAGCAAAGCATTCACCTAGACCCTACTTACAGTAGTATTTTGCATTTGTCCATGTTGAATTTCATTCTATGCATTTCAGACCATTTTTCCAGTTTGTCAAGACCCTGTGCTCTAACATGCTTGCAACCCCTCCCAGCTTGTTATCATAATTTACCAAGATATTGGCTAAAATTATTGAAGTCATGTAAATGATACTTATAATTATAGCATTCATAATTAGCATATGCTTAATCCTCTCTCAGGCTATATCTACACAGCGGCATTATTTCGGAATAACTGACGTCTACACTACAAGCAGTTATTTCAACATAATGTCAAAATAATGTTGAGCTGAAGGACTTTTACTCTGATTCTTGTAACCCTCATTGTACGAGGAGTAAGGGAAGTCAGAGGAAGAGTGCTCTTTCTCAGACTTCCTACTGTGTACACAGTGCCAAAAGCTGAAATAAGCTATTTCGACTTTATCTACGCAATTGACGTAGCTCAAGTTGCGTCACTTATTTCGGCTTTAGCCCTGCTGTGTAGATGTGCCCTCAGTGTGGAGGGGTGGAATAGATGACCTTTGGAGGTCCCTTCCAGCCCTAGCCTCTTTGGAAGCACACTGATTAGTCTGGAATAGAGTGACTTTTATACTCAAATAGAGGGCCTGTGTGGGGAGTTATTGCAAAATAGCTTCTTCCACAATAGTTATTCTGTCAACATCCCCATTAAGATAAGTCCTAAGGCCGTGTTCCAAATGTCACAGATGCCTGTTCTGATTCTGTGTGTTGCCAGCCAGGAGGCATATCAATTTCTGCGGGGTATGTGACAGTGACGGCTGATAACTCTTCCGACTTGTTTGTTGCTCCCTTTTTGTACTTGTGAGGAAGGCGGCTAAGGGCCTGGTTCTTATTTCAGTTACACCAATCCAGTGTGAAACCAATACTGGAAGGGCTCCATTTACTTCCATGGAATCACTCCCTGATTTACACAGGGGTAGGAGGGAGGAGAATCAGGCCTGTGTCTCTATTTATGCATCAGTCCTGTGAGTTTCATTTGGTAATTGAAGTCCCTGCCTGTTAATCAGGTGAAACGTATTTCCCCTGAACACTGGATCTCTTCAGCAGCCCCTAAGAGATGCCTCGTGGTAAGGGCTGGGATAAGGAAATTATTCAGTACCAATAATTGAATTGACTCTGGGCAAATTGAATTAGCTGGGCTTTGACATTGGGGTGTCTCTTGCCGTGCTGCTCGATGTTTTAGGAAATCGCCTCATGATGGAGTATTAATGAGAACATTCACAGAACCCAGCGAAACAGACTCCTCCCTGGAATGCGCTTTTCCAGCTGCTGTATATAGCAAGGGACACCAGCCACTTTGCTGGTCTGCAGGGAGGTGTCCGTGGAATGGCTGCCACCATGAGTCCTCGGGGTTTGCTTCTGCTGGTGCTACTGACTCTGTCTCCGAGCATCTGTAAGTACAGTGGTGCCTTGTCTGTTGTCTTTATAGGTGATCGGAAGAAAACTTGTCTAGTGATTATGAGCAAAGGCTGGGGCTTCCTCCTCTGTCTCCCCTGGGGAAGTGGTTCCACTCTGCATAAGTACTGACATGGCCTTTGGGCCTGGGGAGGGTGAGAAGGACTGAGGCCAGTGGTGCGAGCATCCACTTGGGAGATGCAAGGTCCAGTCCCCAGCCTTCAATTGCTCTTTCAATAGCACTGCTTCAGTAGGCAAGACTGAGAGTGCCCATCAGAATGGGCCGCAGCTCAGGGGTTACAGCATGCTTTGGGCGGGGGGAAGCCCTTGTAAAAATCCCTCTTCTCCATCCAGCAGAGAGGGGACTGACCCTTGGTGTCCCATGTGCCCCGTGAGTGCGCTAACCGCGGGGCTACAAGTCACAGTCTGGACTGCAGCACCTCGGCCTTTGGCTGTGTTTCTGTGGCGCGAGACAGGCACCTAATTCACTCCCACAAGGGTGAGTGTGGGCGCCTAAGCCACCTGGAATCCCCTTCCCGTACCGCAAGCTGCATATCTTTGCTTGTGATCCACAAAATGGGATACCACGCTCTGGAATCAGGCTGGGACGTCTAAGGTGTTTCCTGCGACTGAGGCATCTGCCTTGCTCAGGAGGCCACAAGGAAGGTGGGTGTTTAGATGCATCCGTCGTTAGCATTTCCCATTGGTGGGCTTAGATGACCCCCGTGGAGCACACTGGCATTTATGGGTCACACTGTCAGGTGCCTATCGCTCCCCAGTCATTCTGTAGGAGCCTAGTGGTAGGTGTCTAAATCAAGCTTTGTGGATACAGTGTGTTCATGTGATTTTCTAGGTGACTAAAATCTAGGTGTGGTGATGCTGAGCATTGCACTGCCTGGTCCACACAAACATTTAGCTGCCAGCAAGCTGGGGCCTGAGTCTATCCTGCACTAGCCTGCTGCTGTCTAATGGACTCTGTTGATTCACACTAACAGTTTGTTAATGTGCTTTGATCTACTCCTCTAGGAACCAGGACTGTTCACCTGCGCCAGCAAGATCTGGGTGGACAGTTCAGCCTGGTCTACACTGAGAAGTTAGATTGGTTATAACTACATCACTTAGGGATGTGAAAAACAGACCTAACCCCCAGTGTAGATCGCGCCAAGTCAACGGAAGAATTCCCTTGGAGAGGTGAATTCCCTACACTGATAGAAGAGTCCATCCCATCAGCGTAGGTAGTATCAACAATGAAGCATTGCAGCATTTTTAGTGTAGACAAGCCCTTCATCCCCCATGGCTGGCTAATGCAGTGTAGACAAACTCTCCAGCTTGCTGCATGCTACTGCTCATGTAGACAAGCCCTAAGTCCCATTGCGGAGGTAGGCCTGTGTGCCTCAGTTTCCTCATCCATAAAATAGGGATGTGAGTGGTTAACCAGTTACCTGGTAAGCCTCACTCTTAATGGGTGACTCTTGTCGGTGCTGGTTAACTAGCAGGGGTTGGAGTAGCTCCCCGCTTGCCCAGGGCAGAGGGCTGCTCTATCTCCACTGGGCTCACCTCAGGCAGGGGCTGCTCTGACTGGCCAGCCGGAGCAGCTCTTGTCTGTGATGGGGTGAGGTGTGCTCTCCCACCCACTCCTCCTTTAATCGGTTAATCCTTTAATCCATAATGTTTAACCGGTTAACCAATTAAACAGGATTTTACATTCCTACCACAACACAGGGATAATAGTCACATGTTTCTCAGAGCTTTTGTGCCAAGTAGTTAGCTAATGTCTATAAAGTGTTCTCCTACCCACAGCAAAACCTGCACAAGAGACCACCCTACTGGGCAACTGAAGAGAATTACTGGGAAGCAACTGTTATACCACCAATTATTGTCCCTCCCTTGAGTGGTCTTTTAAGATGACTGTATCCATCTGAAAAAACTTAAAAAACAACAAATAGTCCTGCAGCGCCTTAGAAACTAACAAAACATGTAGATGGTATCGGGGGTATGCTCTGTGCTAGGGCGCCTCCCGCTGGCTGCTCTGGGAGTTAGTTCCATCCGGGAACAATGGCTCTGTCTGTCACTCACTCGTTCACCCAGCTGTGAACTCTCTGCCACTCAGGGTGCTCTTTTCATTGCTTGGCCCTCTGGCCAGGTCACTATAGTGCTCCCCTTCCAGGGTAGAAAATCCTATCTGACAACAGTTCTAGGCAGTTTAGTGCCACTTCCCCAGTGGCTGGTGGGGAACGCAGACCCACCCTCTAGTCTGGGTTTCAGTTCTGCTTTCTGTAAGACCCTGTTGCTCTTTCCCCAGACTCCTTCCTCCATCTTCTGGCTCCCCCCATCCTGGGCTTACCAGCCCAAACTCCCTGATTACTTAACTCCATAGCCCAAATCTAGGGTTGCTAGGTGTCCGGTATTGAACCGGACAGTCTGGTATTTTCACCTCCTGTCCTGTAAAAAAATTCAGAAAATACCAGACACCTAAAATTCCGGTACTTTCTGATTTTTTTTCCCAGCCAGGAGGTGAAAATCCCGGGCTGTCTGGCTCAATACAGAGGCAGCCTGGCAACCCTAGGCTACGTCTAAACTACACCCCTCTGTCGGCAGAGGGATGTAAATTAGATGTATCGAAAGTGCAAATGAAGCCAGGATTTAAATATCCTGTGCTTCATTTGCATAATGGCGGCCGCTGCTTTTTTTCGAAATGGGGCTTTTAGAAAAAAACCCGGCAGTTTAGACGGGGCATTTTTGTCAGAAATGCCCCATTTCAAAAGATCCTGTACTCCAAACAACCCCGTCTAAACTGCTGTTTTTTTCAAAAAGGCCCGTTTCAAAAAAAAGCGGTGGCTGCCATTATGCAAATGAAGCACGGGATATTTAAATCCCGGCTTCATTTGCACTTTCGATACGTCTAATTTACATCCCTCTGCCGACAGAGGGGTGTAGTTTAGACGTAGCCCTAGTGCTTACCAGGTTCCGCAGGGGAGCTGTCTGACCCGGCGCAGGGAGGCAAGATGGCGGGCGGCCATTGGCAGCCTGTTTGGGCCAAAAAGCCTCACCACGTGGTTTTTAAAGGGGCCACAAGTTTTTGTTTGTTTTTTTTGCTTAACAACTCTCGGGGTCCTTTTTTTTTTTTTCTCAACAAACTTTTTCCTGGCGTTTTTTTTTTTTTTGTTAGTTGTTGTTCAGTATTTTTTCTGAAACCATCTGGCAACCCTACCCAAATCATACCGCCTTACTCTCAGGGAGTGACCACAGCCTCTTTCTGCTACCAACTTCCTGCCTTTATTCCAGCCCCACCCATCCCTACTCCACTGGGCACAAGTCTTCAACCAGCCTTTCAAACCTGGGCTCTCACCTTGGTGCAGTCTATCAGGTTAATAACCTAATTTAACCTGCTCAGCCTTGGCGGCGGGGAGAGGGGGACACCCCATCACAGAGCCATATAGGAAATGTGATTTTCCATTGTCAATCATATTGGATGTAGATAGACCTCTCATCTCAAACTGTTCTGGGATGGTACCGTCACTGTGTGCGGATGTGTAATCTAGTACTTAGCAGAGAGCTCCAGGAGCCAGGACTCCTGGGTTCTGCTATTGCTCCAGATTCTGCTGTTGACTTTCTTCTGTGAGCTTTGGCAAGACATTTAACCTCTGTATATGAAAAGTGACACGAAAGCACTAACTCCATAGCAATGTTCCCTCTGATTTTTCCATCTATGTGTGGAATAATTTTTGTTCTGTGCACCAAGGCATGTGCAGATGTGCACCACCAGTATAAACGCAAGCTACCAGCTGTGGGTGCTCTGCTAATCATCATGGCAGTGCCTGATTCTCTCCTGGGTGGCCCCCCAAGCACTCAGCTTACAGGGAACACTGCTCCATAGGGGTGTTGTCATACTTAAAGAGTACAGGGTTTGAAAAAGAATTAGACAAGTTCCTGGAGGACAGGTGTATTAATGGCTACTAGCCAGGATGGTCAAGGATGCAACCCCACGCTTCTGATTGCCAGAAGCTGGGCATAACAATGGGATAGACCACTTGATTATTGCCCCATTGTGTTCATTCCCTCTGGGGGCACTTGGCATTGGCTACTTTTGGAAGACAGGATACTGGGCTAGATAGACCATTGGTCTGACTCTGTATGTCTGTTCTTATGTGTATGGTCTTAATTGATATTTGTGAAGTTGCCTGAAACAGTGGAGTTAACCAAAAAGGGTGCCTACCCCATAGAGCTCTTTGGAGACTGGAGCTGTCACCACCTCAGTCCAGCGCTACATTTACTGTGGGGCAGATGAGGAAACATGAACCCCTCCGCCCCATCAGTGTTAACTTTTGCTCTTGCTTGGTGCTTCATCCTGCAAGATTCTGGCCCCGTGCATGGAACATTGTGATGCAGGAGTAGGCTGTAGACATGGAGATAGGACAGTGGAGTGGTATTTCGTGCACTCAAGCCCACAATGGGACCTCCTCGGCTCATCTCTTATAGAGCCTGTATTATCTCCTTTAAAGACCAGTTGTGCCATTGAAATCAAAGCCCAGACTCCCTTTGATTTCAGTAGGAGCAGAAGCAGGTCAATGAAGCTATGCTGATTTACACTAGCGTATAAAAGATCCCCCCTTATCCCCCCCACACACCCCAGGCCCTATCTTGCAACACTTACTCCCAGGAGTAACCCCACTGAAATTAATGAGCTAGTTGTAGCATATTACACCAGGCACGGGTGGGACTAACCTATGAATAAGGCCGGGTTTGCATTTTTGTGCCTGTTGCAAGGAAATGCTTAAATGCCCATTTTTATTTTTGCAGGTCTGGGGGTCAGCCCTGGAAACTGGGGCTGTGCGAATTACCGGGGTTACTGCCGTGCTGCCTGCTTTCCCCAGGAGAATTCACTGGGCCCCAAGGACTGTGCTGAAGGGTTTGTGTACGTCCCCCTGAAACAGCTCTTGCCTTTGTACCCTTCTTCTGACCCTTCCACAAAAAACGGAAAGGCTAGGGCCCTGCCGAGTGCCTAATGCTGCATCTGATTGCAATCAAATGGAGCAGACTGTTGCGAAGGTCAGCTTTAACATGGGGCAACGTGAGTCCCAGTATGTGTGTTAGGGTTGCCACCTTTCAAATTGCTGGTAACCACACTCCCAAGGCCCTGTCACTGCTTCCCTTGAGGCCCAGCCCCTTCTGCCATTTTCCCCCAGGCCACGCCTCTTGTCCGCCTCTTCTCTCAAGGGCCCATTCCCCTTGCTTGCTCTTCTTCTCCCTTGCTGGATGGTCTTCATTTCCCTCCTCCCCCCAGCGGGCTCCCTCTACTACGAGGCTGGGGCAGTAGCCTGATAAGGAGCCTGCCTGTAGGAAGGAGGTGGCCTTGACTGAGCAGGAGCTGGCATGGGGTAATAACCCAGTGTCTCCCCTCATCAGTGGTAACAAGACATTTGGTGTCCAGTCAGTATTTGACAGGACACTGCAAGTCCCCTTTTTCGACTGGACTTTCCGGTGAAAAACCGGGCACCTGGCAATCCCAAATGGCACCTGGACACATAAGCCAAAACCCAGATTGCCCTGGTAAAGCCTGGACTGCAGGTAACACTGATGTGATAGCTTTAGGGTCAGCCACTTGAGGGAAACCAGAGGAGACACAGTAGTGCAGGGTACTACATACTCCTCTGTTAGGAAGGCTTAATCCATGTCTATGCTGCGACAGCACAGCTGTGGCGACATGTCGCTGTAGCCTAGACACATCCTGCAGCGGTGGAATGGGTTTTTCTGTCACTGTAGGAACTCCACCGACCCGAGCAATGTGGTGGAAGCATTCTTCCATCGATAGAGCTACGTCTACACCAGGGGTTAGATCATCTCATATATGGTGCTTAGGGGTACGCATCCCTAAATGCCGTCACTATCTGCACCTAACTTGCATGTGTGGACCAGGCCTGAGTGGCTGAGGTTCGTGGGTGCTGAAGCCCCACTCGGGATGCCATTTTGTAACAAACCATGTCTGATCCCTGCTGATGACGATATTATGTGTGTGTGGAAGGCAGTGTGGCAGAATCTAATGCTCAGGGCTGGACATCAAGGCACCTTGGTGCTGGTCCTGACTTTGCTACTTAGCCGCTGTATTACCTTGGGCAAGTCATTTAACCTACTGGTGTCTCATTCCCCCATTGCTACACTGTAACTCACTTTCACATGTATCTTGATTTTAGTAAGGCCGTTAGCACGACATGACATTGTCATAAGCCCCACAGAGAAACACTATTTGGATTGAATTACTATATGGTGCGATTACAACTGGTTGAGAGACTATGCTCAGAGAGGAATTATCGATGGTTTCTTGTCAAACTGGGAGGCCGTATCTAGTGGAGTCCCACAGAGTTCAGTCCTGGGCCCAATATTATTCAGTATTTGAACTGATGATTTGTATAATAGAGTGGAGAATATGTTTTATAAAATTTGAAGATGACACAAAGTAGGGAGGGGTTGCAAACACTGTGGAGGACAGATTAGAATCCAAAATGACCTTACAGCACTGGAGATTTGGTTGGAAATCAACAAGATGAAATTCAGTAAAGACAAGTGCGAAGTACCTCACTCAGGGAGGAAAAAGCAAATGCATGGCTACAAAATGGCAAATAACTGGCTGGACGATAGAACTGCCGAAAAGGATCTGGGGATTAGAGCAGATCCCACAGTTATAGTGGATAACAAATAGAATGAGCCAGCTAGGTGATGCATCTATGAAAAAGCCGAATATCCTTCTGGAGTGTATTAACAGGAGTGCCCTAGGTAGGACAAAGGAGGGACCTGTCCCACTCTTCTCAACCCTGGTGAGGCCTTAGAGTAAGTGCTGTGTCCTGTTTTGGGCACCACACTTTAGGAAAGATATGGACTAGTTGGAGAGCATCTGGATGCGAGCAACAAAAATGAGAAGAGATTTAGAAAACCTGACCTATGAAGAGAAGTTAAACAATATTGGGCATGTTTAGGGTTGAGAAAAAGACTAAGCGCGGGGGTGCTTCAGATATGTTAAGGGCTGTTATAAGAGGACTTTGATCAGATGTTCTCGAGAGCCATTAAAAGTAGGATAAAAAATAATGGACCTAAATCTTCAGCAAGGGAGATGTAGGTTAGATCTGAGGAAACGCTAACGGTAAGAGTATTTAACCCAGGCCTGGGCAAAATTTGGCCCGTGGGCCAAATCTGGCCCACCGAGCCACTGAATCCAGCCCACGGAGGCAGTGGGGAGCCCCAAGCAGGCTCCCCTGTTTGCCTCGCAGTATCACACACTGCTCAGAAACGTGGCTGCAGGGCGCTTTCTCTTTATGAGTCTGGAAGGGAGTGGGGAAGATTTAGATGCTGCGCCTGCCCCCAGCACAATCCTATTGGCCATTTTCTGGCCAGAAACTAGCCAATGGGGGCTGCCTGTTTGAATAACAAGCAGCCATGAAGCAAAAACTCTCTCCCCTCCTGCTCAGTTACTCATTCAAGCACAGGGCCAAGCAGGCAGAAACATTTTAAGGTCTGCAAGCTGTTAGCTCTGAAGGCAGGCATGCTGGTTTGGCTGCGGACTGGTAAGTCTCCTGGCCAGAACCTGCCTCTGGCACCCCAAACCGTCCCTTCCCCAATCCTCTGCACCCCACTCCTGCCCACTACTCCGCATGAACTCATGTCCCCTCCCAGATTTGCCACCTTAATCTCCTGCCCGAGATCACAATCCCCTCTTACTCTAGGTCACATCCCAAAACCCTGCACCCCAGTCTCCTGCCCTAGGTCACAACTGCCTCCTTTACTTAAATTCCCTCCCAGACTCCATTCTCCCTCCTGCATCCCAATCCCTTACCCCAAACTCCCTTATGCACCCAACCTCCATTGCAGACTCCGCACCCCCTCCATTAATACCATGGAAGAGTGCGGTCTTTGAGTGGCCCCTCATTAAAAATTATTGCCAACTACTGATTTAACCTATGGATCAAGCATCACAGGGAGGTTGTGGAATCCCTGTCAATGGAGGTTTATTTGGGAACAAGTTAAATAAACACCTCCCAGGGATGGCTTAGATTTACTTGACCCTGCTTCAGCACATGGGGCTGGATTAGATGAGCTCCTCATATCCCTTCTAGTCCTAAATATCTATGGGTACATCTACACAGCAGGGCAAAACTTGAATTAAGCTACGCAACTTCAGCTACGTCAATTGCGTAGCTTAAGTCGAAATAGCTTAACTTGGCTTTTGGCACTGTTTACACAGCAGGAAGTCGAAGGAAGAACACTCTTCCTTCGACTTCCCTTACTCCTCGTGAAATGAGGGTTATGGGAGTCAGAGTAAGAAGTCCTCCAGCTCGCCATTATTTCAAAATAAAGGCTTGTAGTGTAGACGCGGACTATATTATTTCAGAATAACATCAGTTATTCTAAAATAACGCTGCTGTGTAGACAGTCTATGATTCTATGATCAGCATTTCATTTTGCTGTATCTTCTAAAAGATTTAAGGGGGAATTTGTATCAAATCATTTCCTTTTCATTTGGTTGCACATTGTCATTTGTATTGCTTTTTTCCCTCCACTCAGCTGCTGTGTGTCGAGTGCTTTTGGATAAGAACGGCTTTACCCGAGGAGTCAACGGTACCTGAGATGAAGCTCCCCAGCAACAGGGAAGAACACCAGATGTCAATGTCTAGAATGATCAATCTTTGCTGTTTCATTGCAATCAATAGTGTGTCGATAATTGTGGTTTCATCCTTCCCACTGAAGTCAATGGGAAAATCCCTACTGACTTCAATGGGAGAAGGATAGGGCTGTTTCCTCTGCCTTTTGTAATTGCATTTATCCAGTGTAGCGGCCTAACAACCAGATCTGGCTTTATGAATCCTGTCAGATTCCTTACTCTAACCCTGACCCTAGAGGGTGCACACCTGTTCTCTCCTTTCATACGCACACCCCCAGTCTATCCCTCCACCCTTTTCTCTGCCAGATAGACACATAGATTATAGAGTACTGTTCAATGTGCTCAAAGATGAAGCCAACCTCAAAGCTCCCAATTTCATAGTGGGACTGTCCTGCCAACTGGGTGGATATGGCCTATTGGAATGGCCCATAAGTTTCATGTATTTTAAAACCAACCCAGATGTTCAGGGAGGATGACAGGACCTGTTTCTTTTGGTGGTTAATCCACTGCAACGTTTGGTATTTCAGTGATCATTGAAGACCCTGCAACAGAGAACGATTTCTGAAAAAAAAATGTTTATGATTGTACTTTAGATTTCTAACAGATTTTGTCAGGGTGTGCTGAGGACTCATCTGTTGTGGTGATGGGTGCCCTGGAAAATAACTATATTAGACAGAAAAAAGTCTCTGCAAAGGATAAACTAAAAAAATCCACAAATATCTGATTTCAGGACATAATGCAAGAAAATGTCACCTTGTCTGACAGTGCACAACATACAAATGGTTGTCATGTGAGTTCAATGCCACAGACTCACAGTGACCGGCTGACTATATGGTATGATAATGGGATCCAGTCTTTTATCAGTTCAAAGCCAATTCCCGGTCAGTATAACTGTCTCTACAGCTTACGCCGGGAAAGTATCCCAGATCTCAAATGGTGCCCAAACTTTCCCCCTTCTCTGCAATATCAGACAAGGTGGGCAAGCTAATAGATTTTATTGGATCAAATTCAGAAAGCTTGTTTTCCTCATCAACAAGTGACAGTTGTTACCTCGCTCACCTTGTCTCCCTAATATCCTGGCACTGAGACAGCTACAGCTACATTGCAGACAAGGTTTGGATAGACATGGAGACTGAACTCATCCCTGGAAGTGGCCTTTCTGAATCCCCTTCTTAGAAGTGTCTGCTCCAGCTCAGGGGTGAGGCATATTTGAAGAGCAAACCCACACTGCTGCTGCCCATATAGCAGCAGATACCACAGTGTGCTAGGCACTATATAAAAACCTGAATAGAATAGATGAATTCCATGGATTAACAGAATTCTTCAGGCTCCAGGAACTCATTTCCCCACCACTGCATACAAGTAACTCCCAGCAAAGTCAAGACTTGCACCAGTGGTGTAAGAAATGGGCTCCAACGTGGTAAATTTATAGGCCCTTCACCAGCACTGCATTTTCTTAGAGAAGATACGTCTGTTAGCTCATCATGTCCATCTCTCTGACTGATACAGAATTGTTCTCCACAGTAAAGAATACACTTGTGCACAGACTAAATGACTGACACTGTTTTATTGGACTAACTGGAAGGCAAAAAGAAATCAAATGTGTGATTCTTGACAACTGCTGATTTATTATTTCTAGTTGGACCAGAACTGGTTATTATTGGCTACTAAAATGGGGTGGGGAGAGGGAGCTATTTTTTAACAATGTAATCAGTTGTACTCCTTACAGAGCAGTAAAAACCTTGCTTGAGAATGTCTCTAGACTAGAGTGTTTCTAGTGCGTACAGTTTAAACATATCTGAAATAACCCCTCCGTTCTCTACTTTGATTAATTGAATTGCATTGTATTGTTCAGGATGATTAAAGGTTGTTTAACTGGAAGCTGGTACCATATAACACTGACGTTTTTATGTAAGAGCAGTTCACTGAGCTCGGAGTTTGCTGGAGACATAACTCCTTTAATTAAAATGCAATTTAGAGTTAATCATGTGTTAAAAACTGTTCAATCCAAGACTGTCTTTGTTATGGGCATACTGGGGACATGATGCTGTGTATATACTAGGCTGTAATGGACCAAAGTATGTGTCAGAATCCAGGCCCATACACAGGAATTGCTGTGGGGGCTGGAGAGATACTACTTTGTAAATGTGGACAGCACTTTGGACCATGAGCTGTGGTGGCTGCCAAGATGGCCCAGTCTCACCCCCAGTTTTGCCCTCGGGGGGAGGGATCAGCCCCAGCCTTCCCCTGGCTAGCCAGAATTAAGACCATGGGGAGGTAGGATATTCATACCCATTGCCCCCGCATATGGGCCTGAGATTGATTGATAAATTAGATACAATTAGATAGGGATAGATAGATACATGAGGTGTATGGGGATGGATAAGTAGATTGATTGATTTGGGGTCTTTTTTGAGCCTTTGCTTTCTGAGCCTTGAGGACACACTCAGGTCATGTTTTCAGACTTTTCTCTGCAAACCTGAGGACTTGAAACACTTTTTAAATGAAAGCCAAGGGTGCTTCTGCACTCCAGAGCCTATGTTGACATAGCTGTGCCCCCTAGCTTAGAAGCAGCCCACCTGAACAGAAGAAGTTTTTCTGTTGGCACAACACCACCACCACCCCAAACAGCCCTCTTAGACTCACATCTTGTGCAGTCATGCCCAGTAGCCAGCACAGTGGCCGTTAGAGACCAGCATTCAGAGCTGGGGTCAGGAGTCCAAGAGCAGCCAAAAAGCAGGTTTTCATAGACTCAGACTTTAAGGAGAGAAGGGACCATCATGATTATCTGGTTTGACCTCCTGCACGTTTAGGCCAAAGAACTTCAGCCACCCACGCCTGGCTACATTGCAGACCACAATCCCTGGCTAGATAGGCAACGGGTGACAACCTGGCTTGGGGAAGCCACGCCCTTTCTGTGCCCACCAGATTCCAGCCCCCAACATAGCCGCTGACCCCATCCTGTGCCCCAGTCCCATCAATTATGGTGCAACCCCCCCACAACAAAGGGATGTGGCCCTAAGGGACACAGAAAAGGAGAAAACCTCTTGTTGGGCTGATACTAAAGTTAGAGCTGAGAGGCAAGGATAATGGGAATGAAGGCCCAGGACTGGCAATCAGAAAACCTGCAATTTTCCTGGCTTTGTGACCATGAGCAAGTCCCTCCAGCTCTGGATGCCTCTGTTCCCTACCTATAAAAAGAGACCCAATTTGGGGTCTGTAAAGGCTGTTTCCCACTCTGGCACTCTGAGGGCAGAAGATGGGGGCCCACAAGAAACCTTAAATACGTTGCCGCTATAGGCTTCTGCTTACAAAAACTCCCCAAGGTCACAGATTTCCTGCCCATGGGGAGGTAGCTGCCACCATCAAGGATACAACAAAGACACCTTCTTCTAAAACCCAGGAAGAAGCACTTGGACTTCTTCCAGAGGAGTACCCCCAACCTCTTTTACCACAAGAGAGCTTGAGAAAAACAGAAAAACTGCCGTCTCTGATAGCTGACCTCTCAATCTTAGGCATGCATACACAGACCTCCTGCTACTTTCCAGGACACAAGAATCAAATAATAACCTACAAAAAAAGTGATTTTATTAACAAAACAAAAAGCATACTTGATTGCTCGGTGTTACAGAGCAACTGAGAAAATAACAGATTAAAGCACAGGGAAAACTTTTATCTCTGGGTGCAACTTAGATACAGTAAATGGTGGGAGGGGAGGCACATGGACTTAGCAGAGAGAAGCTTAACCAAACAACAAAACAAAGAAAATAACCTAATTACAAATAAATATACATTTTCCCCTATTTATGCACAATACACTTCAAGGTCCAGTCCATTTCCTTGCCCAGCATTCCTTGTAGGCATGGTAGCTCTGTCAGATTTAATTTATCTTGCTTTCCCTAGCTCCTGGCTTAAAACTCACACAAAGGAATAGCAGGCAGGTATGTCTATTCAATTTAAATTTCAACAGTCTTTCCCATTGGCCTTTCTGGCTTCCTGCCAACACCCCCCTAGCTACCTGAGTTTAACTCTTTAGTCACCAAATGCTGGTCAGCACTCCTCCCATCCATCACAGGGTCATTTACTGTTCCTATTTTACAGGGAGGGATGCCTTTTTAGTGTGTGCTTCAGTTAAAACTTAGCTACTGTGATATGCAGGAGGGCTGGGATATGCAGGGGGACAGATTCAATGCTCTAATGGTCCGTCTGGCCTTAACATCTATTAACTAATGACAAACTCAGTGTGGCCTAGAGAGCAGCCTCTGGGGTTTACTGTCCAGCCAGTTTGGTTCCCAGCCTCAGCTGTCATTAAGTGGGATGATCAAACATCCCAGGAGGCTGGCCAGGGTCAGGACATCAGCCTTGCAGGGAAGGGGTGGGTGTGGATCACAAAGGCTGGTGGCAGGACCTCAGCTGATAGAGGGAAAGTGACCTCACAGAGAGACCCTGCCATCAGCCAATCAGGGCAGGGTGCAAAGCAGGGGCAACCTCAGAGATTCCCCAGGCTTTGCAGGACCAAGGCTCCTTCTCAAGGTCTCTCCCTGAGGACTGATAATGAATTAAGATTAAACTGAGTTTAACCCTTTAGTCACCAGGTGCTGGCCAGCACTCCTCCTATTCATCACAGGCCCACCTCCCCCATGGTCCCAATTCCTGTCAGCCAGGGGAAGGCTGGGGCCGATTACCCTCCTGCCAGGAAGAAGGCTGAGGGTGGGGCCGAGCCATCGTGTCAGCCACCACGGCTTGTGGTTCACATTTACAAAAAAAGCACCTCCCGGCCCCCACAGAAATTGCTGCATATGGGCCTGACATAGGGTTGCCAGATGGTTTCAACAAAAATACTGGACACACTTGACATTACATGACAATCTACATTACATCTTATTTAGAAAATACTGGACATTTATATTGTCTCATTTATATTTTCTCAATTTGTTTCCCGAACAGAAAGCTAAAATACTGGACAGTCTGGTTCAAAACCGGACACCTGGCAACCCTAGCCTGACAGGACAGCAAGGAATCTGAGAGAAGCCTAAAAAAGCAAGGTGAATAGGCAACACAATGCAAATTAAATCAGTGTAATATATTCTGGAGGGGAAAAAATAAATTATATATTTTACAGAGTTCTACATTATGAAAGAGATCTGGGAATCATGGTAGGCAGCTCAATGAGGACCTTGGCTCAGTGTGGGGCTGAGGTCAACAAAGCAACCCATGTTATGATGCATATGGTGAATAACTGAGAATGCCTTTATTTAAAGCAATGGTGCAGCTTTATCTGGACACCATGAGCTGTATTGGTGACCCCCTCTCAGAAAGGATGCTACAGAGTTAGAGGGGGTTCAGAGACAGGTGATGAGCATGACTAAAGGCCTGGAAACACTCTCCTACAGAGAAGCAGAAAACATTGGGATGGGTACTTTAGAAGGAGACAAGTAAAGGAGTCATGCTACAAATATATAAAGTAATACATGGTTTGGAGAAGGGAGATGGGGAACTTCTGTTCTGTCTCATAACATCCAAACACAGTAACATTTAAAACGTGGGAAATTCAAAACTGCTTAAAGGAAATACTTTGTCACAAATCTAATTAGACTGTGGAACCCATTGCCACAAGAAAGGATTGAGACCAATTTAACAAGATTTAAGAAGGAAGCGGACATTTATATAGATATCCAGTTATGATAGTGAATGGTAACAAACATTTGGAAGAGGTGGCCAGGGGGAGATTGAGGTGGGGGAGTGGCTCAGAGAAGGGAACCCTGGAGCTGGGGGACTCAGTCCTGGACTCAATGGGGGCTTAGAGCAGCAGTCATTGGGGCCTCAGGGGGATGTAGGCTTGGAGTCACTGGGGTCTTAGGCCAGGGAGGCACAGAGCTGGGGTCTAGGGTTACCATATTTGAACTTTCAAAAAAGAGGACACCCCCTGAAACTATAACACATTAATACAAGGTGGGTTGGTAGATACTGATACACTCCTGCTCTGGGGTGTCCTCTTTTCTGAACGTTCAAATATGGTAATCCTACTGTGGTCACCGTGGGGGCCCCCCAGTTACTGTCTCTGAGCCCCCCATCACTCCCAGCTTCTCTGGGGGGCTATGTGCTGGGAGTGATGGGGGGGCTCAGAGACAGTCACTGGGGGCCCCCCCAGGGTGAGGATGACTGAGGACTCCCAGGGTGGGGGTGGGGTTCTGTCTGGGAGCACTGGGGGGAGGCTCAGAGCAGGGGACTATCTGGGAGCACTAGGGGGCTCAGGGCAGGGGGGGCTCCGGCTGGGAGCACTGTGGGGGGGGGGGAGGTCAGGGCTGGTCACTGGGACGGGCTCAGGGAGGTTCGACTCGGGCGGGTTCCAAGCTGCGCGCAAAACGCGGCTCTGGCCCAGCAGCAGGGCCGGGGGCGGGGCCAGCTACTGCACAGGGGGCGGGGCCAGCTACTGTACAGAGGGCGGGGACGGAGCGCGCGGCGGGTTCTGTCCCCTCGCGGCCGCCGTAGCACGCCCCGGGGGTTGCTATGGAGGCGGCGGGGCCCCGCGGTCTCTGGCGCTGATCCGCGCGGGAAGCGGCCCGGCCGCGGCCCCGGCACCATGGAGGACGAGCTGTACCTGGAGAACATCGACGAGTTCGTCACCGACCAGAACCGCATCGTGAGCGGCGGGCTGAGAGGGGAGCGGGGCCGGGATTCCGGAAGTTGGGGCAGGAGGAACGGGAGGGGATGAGGTTGGGCGGGAGGGGACGGGCAGGATGGGGGCAGGGGTGGTGACGGGCAGCCTGGGGGGCTGGGGCCGCGGTGGTGACGGGCAGGGAGTGGTTGGGTGCGGGGCTGGGCTGGGGCGGGCGATGAGGAAGAGCAGAATTTCTCCTGAGTGGCCCCATGAGCGCACAGGGAGCGCTGCTCCTGGCTCATAGCCGTGGGTGGGCCTGTTGTATTACAGAAATACTTAAGCCCTGTTCTTGTAGGCACTATAGAGACGCACAGGAAGGGTTTGTCTGCGCATACGAATTAGAAACGTGTGTATTGAAACTGGTGCAGTGACACCGATACGAAGGGGCTTACATAACTTGTGGCTTATTTAGGTAAACTTAAACAGTTCAGCGGCAGGGCTAGGAACAGAACCCAAGAAGTTGCCAGGCTATGCTGCAGCACCTGTAACATAACTGGAGTTTGCCATGTGCCCTGTGAGAGGCAAAGAGAGCCATACAGAATCCCAGGGCTGGAGGAGACCTCAGGAGGACATCGAGTCCAGCCCCCTGCCCAAAGCAGGACCAACCCCAACTAAATCATCCCAGCCAGGGCTTTGTCAAGCCAGGACTTAAAAACCTCTAGGGATGGAGATTCCACCACATCCTTAGGTAACCCATTCCAGTGCTTCACCATCCTCCTAATGAAACAGTTTTTTTCTAATATACAACCTAGACCTCCCCCACTGCAGCTTGAGACCATTGCTCCTTGTTCTGCCATCCCATTCACTACTGAGAACAGCCTCTCTCCATCCTCTTTGGAACCCCCCCCCCTTCAGGGAGTTGAAGGCTGCTATCAAATCCCCCCTCACTTTTCCCTTCTGCAGACTAAATAAGCCCAAATCCCTCAGCCTCTCCTCATAGGTCATATGCTGCAGCCCCCCTAATTATTTTGGTTGCCCTCCACTGGACTCTCTCCAAAGATTGCCATGGCAATCTTTGACACAGAGCCCAAGGCAAGAGAAGACCATTGTGATCTAATCTGATCTCATGTATAACTCAGGCCCTAGAACACCCCCTCTCCAATTATTCCTGTTAGAACTAAAGCTTTTATTTGTTGTTTTCAACATCCAGTCTTGATTTAAAGTGCCAGTTATGGTGACTCCACCACACCCTTGACATATCCTTAATGATAATGTTGCGTGAACAGCAGCCACTTTTCACAGTTATATGTTGGAGCTTGTTTTAGTCTCTCCTTTGGAAACTTCAACTCGATAATGTACATATGTTGTTTTCTGAAAGTCATTGGATTTATCAGAGCTATTTGTACACTTTCAAACCAGCATTCACAAATATGCCTCTCTTAGGTAAAGGTAACTTGCCAAATAGTTTTTAAGTATTAATAGTGAGTTCAGCGTGGTACAACACATTTAGGCAAATTGCTTCTTCTCCATTTCTTAGTCTCCTCAAAAGCTGGATGGGCTTTTTTGTGTCATGAACTCAGATTGAGAATCTCTGACCTGAGCAATTATTTCTTTCTGTTGCAGGTGACGTACAAATGGCTGAGCTTTACCCTGGGAGTTCATGTCAACCAGGCTAAACAGTGAGTATTTGTAAAAACAACAAACAGTCCTGTGGCACCTTAGAGACTAACAAATATATCGTGAGCTTTCGTGGGTAAAACCCATTTTATCAGATGAGTTGGAGTGGAAATTACAGAATCCAGAGTATATATAACAGAAAAAGCAGTTACCTGTCAATTGTAGGACCAATAATAATGGCTCCAATTGAGTCAGGCTGGATGTGTCCCATTCATAGCTTTTGATGTGTAAATGCAAATATCAAAAGTGGGGAAATTGCCTTTGTAGAATGTTATCCAGTTAATATCTTTATTCAAGCCCAAGTTGATAGTGTTGATTTTGTAAATTAATTCCAATTCAGCAGTCTCCCTCTGTAATCGAGTGGTATAATTCCTTTGTTGAAGAATGGGTACTTTTAAATCCATGATTGAATGTACAGGGAGGTTAAAATGTTCCCCTACATAGAACATTTTAGATAGATAGATAGCATTCTTGGTGTTTGATTTGTATCTATTTATCCTTTATTGCAAAATCTGTCCGGTTTGGCCAATATACATGGTAGAGGTTTTCAGAGTGTGGTGCCTAATTAGTTGGTGGCTTTGATTACAAAATTAAATCCAATCTTTTATAGAAAGATATAATGTCCTGTGTATTCAGCACACTTTATTCGTGCTTCCCTTAAGCTAGTCTTGCTTTAGAAAGAGCCTCTTTTGCTGGAAAGATCTCAAAACATTTTACACATGCAGATGCAAGAGACATAACTAATCTCAGGATTGTTGATCCTCTATATTATAGATAGGAATAAAGAAAGCTACTGACAGCAACTATAACTGACCCCTATTATAAATAAATATTTGCAATGACTGTCCAGGAGGTTAAATGCACACTTCACTATATGTTTACTCTTAACAGCCTTGATAATAATCAAAGCTAAATATTTGCAACATTAATATGTTAACTTTGCTATCAGAACCTTTTGGTTGTAAATTTTTATAATGTAAGTTTGCACCCTTAACATTGTAGTAATATAGCTCTTTGCATTTCATTTTTTAGGACTGTGAAAAGATGAAAGTAATTTACATTCCTTGAAATACATAATTGCCCATTAAAGTAATTGGTACAGTTCTTACAGAAGCCAAATGATTTCTGTAGGAAGTTCGTTGGGAAATGAATTGTACATCAACTTCTCAAGTTAGGCTGCAAGGAGCCAGTGAGGGTCCAGATTTCTGCTTCCAACCGTGGAGGGAGAGGGCCAAGAAATGACAGAGACCCTCTCCTAATCTGGGATGAAAAGGGTCTTGAGGGTGGATGGAGGACCCTGTTAGTGTATTTAGCTGGTCTGGGTTCTGAGAGCTGGACTACATTTTAGAGTGAATGAAAAAGTTCTCCTTGGGATGAGGAAGGAAGATTCAGGTGAAGAGGCACTAGTTAGATAAAACATAACTGGGAGATATTTCCGTACTATAGTATGGATACCAAAGTGATGGAATCCATACAAGTATCCCATTAATACAATGAATTGCTGTATACACGTGGTGCACATACGCAAATTTGTCTAAACTCATTTTTGAGATGTGAGATGAGGGCATACAAAATAGGAACTGGTAGTTCAGTGTGTCTATTTTTGTGAATGGAGCCCTTATATTCTAATTGTAAGCATGGTATAAACGTCAAGTTAGAACAATGGAGCATGGTAGCCATGTCAGTCCAAGGATATTAGGGTATGTTTACACAGCAAAGTTATTTTGAAATAACAGCCGTTATTTCGAAATAACTGTACTAGCGTCTACACAGCCAAACCGCTATTTCGAAATAGCGGAGCACTTATTTCCCTTGGTAAACCTCATTCCACGAGGAATAACGCCAAATTCGAAATAGCTATTTCAAAATAAGTGCTGTGTAGACACTTATTTTGAAATAGGGGGCCTCCAGCCTTCCCAGGGTGTCCTGGTGGCCACTCCAGCCTCAACCAAGAACATTCCTCTCCCTCCCCGGATCCCTTAAAGGGGTTGACTCTGGCCACAGTGCCTGTGCCAGCTCCAAGCCTGCCAGCCCAGAGCCAACAGTCACTGCCCCTGACCCAGTGGCCCCAAAACATGAGCCAGCAAACCACTGGCAGCCAGCCCTCCACCGCTCCCCAGGAGCAGTCTGCCAGCTCCCAGGAGCCTGCCAGGGTCTGGAGAAGGCAGGTGCCTTCCTGGTCCAGGGTGGTGATCATGGATCTTATTCAGGTTTGGGGGGGATGCCCCCAACGTCCATGATCTCTGCACTAGAGGGAGGAACGCGGCCATCTATGGCAGGATATCTGCAGGCCTGGCCACCAAAGGTCACATGCAAACCCAGGAGCAGGTTCGCATGAAAATCAAGTTGGTCCGGGGAGACTCCCAACCCTGAGCTTCCCCTCCCCGTTCTTCTCCTTGCTTCCCCCTTCCAGCTCCCTCATCCCAGGTTTCCCCCTCCCTTCTCCCACCCTCTCTTCTCCCCTCTCCCGCTTCCTTTCCCCAGTCCCACAGATTTCCCAGTTTTGTTAAATGAAGAGAATTTGTGTTCATGAAAATATGTGTATTTTATTTGACATCAGGAAGGGTGGTTAGGGAGGGGTAAGTGGAAGGATGTGAGGGAGGAATGAGGCACAAGCCCCCAGTGTGGCAGACCAGGAAGGCTCTTAGTGCTCCTCAGGGTGGAAGCTCTCCCGCAGGGCCTCCTGGATACTGACAGCCCCTTGATGGACCTCCAGGATGGCAGCCTGCAGAAAGTGCAGCCAGGCTCACAGCAATGCATCCACGGGAAGCACCAGAGTGCCCAGGGGCAGCTCTGGCTCCATGTTACAGAGTGCTGTGGTGTCCCGAGTGAGGGCAATCAGAGCACGCAGAGATAAAATGCTTTGCTGTCCCTCATTGAGGTAGGCAAGCAAGCAGGGAAACCTGAGACCCGACTGTCTGGGGGGAGTCCCTTTAAGCACAGGCCTCAGATAGCCTCAGGCAGGAGCCACACAAAGTAACTCCTGACCTAATGCCCTGCCGGACCTGGTTCCGGCCATCCTTAAATGCGATTCAGAGTCCACTCAGTGTGGACGTGCTATTTCGAAATAGCAAAACGCTATTTTGAAATGCATTTTGTGTGTAGAGTGTTATTCCGAAATAAGATATTTTGAAATAACGCTGTAGTGTAGACATACTCTTAGAGAGTCAAAGGGGGTGAAGTAATGTCTTTTATTGTATTAGACCAACTTCTGTTGGTGAGACAAATTTTTGAGCTACACAGAGCTCTTTAGAAAAAAATAAACATATTTAGTGAGTTGAGAACATTTTACTATTATTGTCACATAATTGCTGTGAAGTGGTAGATGAAGGGGTAGGTGAAGGGGTCTTTCCATTCCAGGTGGTTAACATGGGTTTCTTTGTTGTATAGGATGCTGTATGACTATGTAGAAAGGAAGCGAAAGGAAAATTCAGGAGCTCAGCTGCATGTCACCTATTTAGTGGCAGGAAATCTCATTCAGAATGGACACACTGTAAGTACTCGACTCCCTCAATTGTGTATGCATGTGAACTCGTCGTTTCACTGTGTCCTGCCGTGTCCTGTAATCTTTGGCACAAACACTCTATTACTGCTTTTACTATTATTTGTTTCTGGTGGTGCCCTTGGTCCTGTACGACCATAAAAGAAGGTGCAGTCTCTGTCCAAAGAGATTGCAATCTGCTAGACAAAATGACAGACTGCGGAAGGAGTTTTATTGGCCATGTTTTGATAATACTTTGATAACATAACATACTGTTGATATTGCACTGTCTTCAGCTACCTCTCAGCCTTGCCATTACTGTGGTCTGGGACCTGGACCTACCCCCGCTGTGGCTCTGCCTGTGCACCTGGCTCCTCCTACATTTAAACTGCAAAGCTGCAGTGGGACCCTTATCGACTAATTGTACAGTCATGTACAGTCAATACAAATTGTTACAAATGATTAGTCAATTACCCACTTCTTAACATCCTTACTTAGGAGCAGCATTTGGTAATTACTGTGTGTGGGGGAAAATAAGAAGTTTTGAGAGAAGCCCAGACAGGACCTGCAGAACTGAAAGAAAAGGCTTGGTCTTAAGAGGTGACTGATTTTGGAATAGATGAGGCTTTATCTGACACAAGGTCATTTAATGTGGAGGAGAGTAATGAGCTTGTGTCATTCATTTTCTATTGAACCTTGTTTCTTAATTTGAGAGTTCCTGATGATCTTGCAGTACTGACTCCTCTCAGTAGGGGCTGCTGTAGGACTATAGATTTAACACTGCAAAAATTGAGTGGAGAGATGGAAATTAAAACGCCTCATGGGTATCTTTTTATAGTACCTTAATTTATTCACTACATGTTCCCTTTACAGTTATCACACTGCTCACTATCTCTTCCATCCCTTAGGGGATGGCTCTGATTGCTGCTTTTCCTATTCTCGGCTCTTAGACTGTTCACACTATTCTTTGCTCCCATTTCATCTGCCTGTTTGTGAATATTGAATGAACACATAATTATTGAATGTTGTCAGATCCACGAATTCTGATATTCTTTGCATGGATTGCAATCTTTTAAACATGGTAATCCAGCTGTACACAACAATGTTACCTGGCTCTTACACAGATTTGTCCTCAGTCAATCTCAAATCAGGAATTACAGGCATGTTATGGAGCACGGTTCCCTGGATGTGTGTCTGCAGCCGTGGGATGAATGCTCGATTTCTCATTGTGTGAGACTTTGTCTGCGCTAACCATGTTAACTGTAACCTGTTAGTCATCATAAACTATTACAGCTAAGCTGGGTCAGTGCATCACATTTGTTCCTTGTGCAGCTACATTCGCTTGTGCACACCTACTATACATTATTGTAATGTATTTGGGCAAATGTTCCATTATTGCCTCATCTGCTGCTGCCAGAGGTTGCAGATTCGGTATTTCTCCAATGTTGTACTGATTTGGGGGATATTGCTCCACAAAAGTAGGTGCACAAGGCCCCAAAAGACTATTCTGAGAGAGCCATAATCAAGTTTTGTGCTACTATAAAGCTGCTTTAAATATCCATACACCATTTCTTTTGTTTTATTTAAATTTCAAGATCTTGGGTCGTCACTGTGATAAATTATCATTTCTTTACAGTGCCACAAGGTTGCAGTAGTGAGAGAGGATAAACTGGAAGGTAGGTGATTTTTGGAAATTATGCTTTTGTAACTTTTTTTTTTTTCTCTGAAGGAACAATGTCAACAAAACTTAAAACCATCTATACATGCAATCTTCAGGTATTTTAATCAAATTGTTGCATTCAGGTGTATACTCCTTCATTAGATTTTTCCCAGAACATTTAAAACCTAAGCACCCATCAGCAAAACTTCACAAACTTGTAGCTTAGTAACTGATTTTTAGGTAGCACTTCTTTTACTTATAGGGATCACTTCACCCGTCCCTGAGGCTGCTACTCTCAGGTGGAATGCAGCAGTACTGCTGGACCTGTGAGCAGCCACACCTTGTAGCATTTTAGGATGGCAAGGGAAGAATACTGAATTGAACTGTGAAACTACAAGGGAAGCTAAGGCAGAATCAGAACGCTGGGGCCAACAGCCTTACGTTCTGGGAATTGAAGTGGGGATCTTCATTATCCACGAGCATCTTAGTCTCATCTGTAGGACATCTCTGCATTATGTTGTCCCATAATCCCATATGGAGATGGTTGATTCAGTACTGAAGGGGAAGTGCTACTTACTAAACTGCTAACAACGTTTCTTGAAGCAGCTGAGGCTATTCGTGGTTGGTCTTTCATCCAACCGTCCGAGCCTAGCCCTGCTTGTCAGAGCTGATGGATCTTAGCCTACAGACCATTAATAATTTCCATCTGATGACTTTGGCATCAGATAATATAGCAATATTTATGTTGTTCAGTTGAGTCTGCAAATGCCTCAATACTAACATTCGAGCTTCAATAGTCAGGCTCTTGTCATTTCACTATTGAAAACCAAAATTGAATGAGTCTAACATGGATTTTTCATAACTATTCCATTCTTGTACTGTGCTCCTTATAATAATATCTGAACACTTTCTAGTAGTACTTTAAGGAATGTGATTAACATTGCCATGTGGTTGGTTTTTTTTGTTCTTATCATCTCTCCAGAGAGAGAATCGTGGCATGTGTTGTTTTAATGTTTTTTTTCTGTAGTTGTCTCTTAGGCACACGTTGCTATGAGTTTATATTAAACTAACTATAACTAACTAAATGTAATATAAACTCATAGACTTAAAAAGACAGAAGGGACCATTGTGATTATGTATTCTGATTTTCTTCACATCATAGGCCACAGAAACATATACACTCACTCCTATAATAGATCCATATTAAAGAAGGCAGATCAAAAATATGTCTTGCATTTGGAGTGGAAAATATTGAGATTGTGATGGTCCATAATTCTTTGGGACTTATCCCCATGACAGCTCTCTCTCCTGTACAGGTAAATTTTACCTTTACAAGAGAAAATTCCATTGTGCAGGAAGAGAGTTGTCAATCACAGCCTTCAGCCCAAAGCTTTAGGCAGTCTCTTAGGTATCCTGGATCTAGGCCATGAAACACCTGGAAGATTAGGATCGAGACTTTGAAATGTGCTCAGTATTCTGAGAATCCAATGCAGAGCAGAGAATAGGTTTGATGTGCTTGTGGTAGCTTGAATTCTCAGTCAGTGGGTGTCACTGGGTTACAAAATTGGTGTTATTAAGAACTCAGAATGCTATCTCAAAGTTAGAACCCTGGTATCTAATGGAATCCTGCCCAGCCTTTCCGCCATCTTTAATTGAGGCTGGCAGTGCTAACAAAGGGCTGTCTTGTTGATTTTTAGCAATGAAGTCTAAGCTATCCACAGTTGCTAGTGTGCATGTTTACAGCATTCAGAAAGCCATGCTGAAGGATAGTGGGCCCCTCTACAACACGGACTATGATATCGTCAAGTCAAACCTGCAGAACTGCAGCAAGTGAGTTAAGCATTGCTATTGTATGAATGTTCGTCTAGGATCCCTTTTCCCCTTTACAGTTGTTGGAATTGCATTTATGTAGCATTCTTCCTCAGTAGAACTCAGTGTTTCATAAAACCAATGGCAAAGTCACAGCTAGAACCCTGGGTCTCAACTCCCAGTCCTGTGCTCTGTCTGCTGGAGCATGCTGCCTCCCCTGGAAGGTGCCCTGGAAATGATCTCTTTTATGTACAGAACAGACAGAGACCGGCAGAGGCAGGGCAAGCTATCCCCATACCTAACTGGGAAAGGGATCATCCCTGAATTGAGGGGAATTCTGTCTCCAGGGCTGCTTAATCCTTTTTCCTCTGTCAGACTGATAGCAAGGGGCCAAGTAATACCAGCTGTGGAGGTGATTTCTGTCAAGTCGACATTTGTCCACAAGGGACTAGATTGAGGCCCCCCAAGTAACTAAATAGGCCCCCAAACAGCTGTTAGATAGTGACTCCACCTTTGAGCCTCCTGTAGAATTACTATCTCCATTGTAAGACAGAGATGCATAAATACGAACACCTGTTGTGCACTTTTTTCTTTGCATTTGGGCAAATTAGAGTGAATTTAATTTCCATAGCTCCATGAAATCTGTTAGGGACTTGGTATGACTAGTCTATTTTATGTGCAAGGCACTCAGCTACCAAGGTGATGGGCAACAGTACAAATCCTAAAATAGATATGTACTGCCTTGCAAATACCTACAAGAGAATGTTTGCTACCCTAGCCAATGCCCTGTAGCTGTGGGTGGGGGAGAGGTGTTTTTCCTAAGTGAATGCTAGTAAGCACTATAGCAAATGGTAGAAAATTATGTAATTATGATCCAATTAAAATGTACAAAGTTTGTCCGTATTTGCCACACTTTGATTTTAATGTGTCTTTGGGCACCCTCTGCAGTGAAATCTGTTTTGATGTAAATCCATGTTTCTGATTTAAAAATTCCTAAGGTTTAGTCCATAGAACTTTAAAATAATTCTCTAAAACCTGTGTTTTTGAATTCATGAGACATCTTGGTGCTGAGTTTTCCAACTGAATTTAAAAAAAGGCAGCTGAACTGGTTGGATATGACAGAGGAATAAGAGATTCTTCTCCATATTATCGTAGCTTGTTAATTTGTGGCCTAATTAGAGTAAATTTAGACTGTTTCCTCTTTTTGAAAATTGAATTAATATAGTAGTCAGCTGTTGGGCTTTAATGTGCAAACACAAAAAGCAGAAAATCTTGCAGGTGGACTTCAACATTAAAAAAATTCGCGTGAATTTTGGGCCTGATCCAAAGGCCATTGAAATCAGCGAGTAATGGGTTTTTATGTGAAGTAATCTCACACTGCTCCTCATTAAGGTGTAGTGCAGATGCAAAACCTTAAGTCACCTCTCCAGTGTTAGGAAGATTAACTTCCCAGACATATGGAATGTTTGACATTCGGATATACTGATCCATTGATATAATAAATGTGAATGAATGAAAGTTCACTGTTAAATTTTTTCATTTTGGTGTGAAATTGATGAAGTTGGGGTATGTGTTACTTATGTGTGTCTGAAGAGGGCAGTGAAAGCTTTATGGGGTGATGGAGTGTGTTACTGTTACTATTGGAGGCAAAATGAAGATGGAAAGGAATGCACATGTCTTTTCCCTTATTAGCTTATGTCTACACTACAGCAGAAAGTTGAAAGGTATACAACTCCAGCTACGTGACACACCTTAGGTCAAATTACTGCATGCAGGGGACTTATCTTACTCTTCTTTTGGGATAGAGTACAGGACTCAACTGCAGGGTACTTTGTGATTGATTTGGTGCATCTTCACTACACCCGCTAAATTGAACCTGGTGGATCGATCTCAGAGTATTGATCCCTGCTGTAGTGTAGTTTTATTTTCACATGTGTAAGGATTTGTGTGGATGGGGCATGTCCTGTCACAATCTTAAACTACATAAGTGAGGGTGTTGTTGGTTAGTGTATGTTAGTTTTTATATTTACAAATTATTGCATGTATGTGGAAAGCTTAAGCACCAATTTACTAGTAATACAAATGTAACCAATTTAGGAATAAAACAGGGCTAGTTTCCCTCCTCTTTTCCCACTCTGCAATGGCAAGTTTTTTTCCTCAATGAAATTTGATCAGTTGTTTTGTATTTTCATGCTTCGGCCCCTGCTGACATATTCAGATGATTGTTTCAGTGTGACGTCTCTCCCACTCTAACTCTGTGTTAGCTTTCCTTTGTAGTCCATGCCTGAATTAAATTGCTTCTTTTCCCCATAACAGTATAATATAAAATCAGGAAAGTAAGACACTACTAGGAAGGAAATTGAGGTGGAAAATAAGACGTTAAAGTGCTAATTAAATTTTTCACTCCATCAACCAGGTTTAGTGCCATTCAGTGCACTGCTGCAGTCCCCAGGACGTCAGCTGAAGTTTCTCAAGTTCAGACTTCTGTACAGGCTGATTCCCAGACACCAAATGACACACATGCTGTCAATGGGCCTACAATCAATGGTCATGCCTCATCAACTGCTAAGCATCCCTCCCCTCCGCCCAAAGGGATCATGGGAATGTTTGCTACAAAATCAGCTTCCAAATCCCAAGATACAAATAAAGAAACTAAACCAGAGTCCAAAGAGACAACAGGTGTAAGTTACCTCACATCCTTTTGCAATTTGTTTTGATAGTAGCCTTGTTAATCATTCTTTTCCTTTTCAATTTAAAGAAATGTCAGCTGCAGCTTCCTCCCATTGCTTCAGATTCTAGCCTCATTGTCACCTGAGAATACTTAATGCGTCTCCCCATTTAAAATAGCTAATGATTGGTTGTCAGTGGTTGTTTCTGTAGCTAGATTATACCTCATACACTTATCCTTTCCTCAGAAGTCCTGTTTTCCAAGCCCGTTGTGGTTTTTTTTGCTTTCCTCCAGACTCGGAGGTTGGTGTAAATCTGCATAGTTCCATTGTGTCCATGTAAGAAAGAGAAATTATCAAAGAAATTATATCTTTCAAAGAAAGATAGTTTCTTTGAATTTTGATTGCTTAACTTTAGGCAAGGACTTGATGGTTCAATTTAATTGTATAGCATTTTATTAACTAGTCTTAATAACAGCCACTAGTAGTATAGGATGTTAGAAGTCAAAAACAGTATTGGATTATGATTTTGCTAACAAACTAGAAAACTGGTGGATATGATAACCATTCAGGTTTTCAGAATCAAATAACACAACCACAATAGAAAATAACATGCACTCAACCACTGTGTTGAGGATGCTGACTTTGTGTAGAATTTTTTGATGAAAGCCACGTCTAAACTACAAATTTGTACAGGTTGAACCTTTCTTAACTGGGACTCTCTGTCTGGCAACATCCGTGGTGCTGTCAGACCATGGATGTTCCTGGACTAGAGAGCCCTGGCGGCAGGAATCAGGAGTTGGAAGCCCTGCTGGGATCCCAGGAGGGTTGGCGGCTGGGAGTCCTCCTGGGCCAGCAGTAGCAGGACCAGCAGCTCTGCTGGGACTGGAATCTCTGCTGGGCCTGTGGTAGAGGGGGTGACAGCTCTGCCGGGTACAAGAGCCCAGTGAGATTGGCGAGCTGGCGTTGACCTTCCTGGGTCCAGCAAAATCCTTTGTTAGGGACTGGTCCGGCCCCGAGGATGCCAGACCAGGGAGGTCCAACCTGTATTGGTATAACAGTGTTGCTGAGCTAAGTGGTATATTTATACCGGCGGCCCCTGACTTGTGATGATTGGTTCCTGGGGAATCAGTGCAAGTCGGGGGTGTCACAGCTTGAACCCTCATTTACGATAGGTGTTGTGTGCCATCGTAAATGCAAGCTGAGGACGTAAGTCGGGGGGTTTCGGCCGCTTCCACACTTACAATCATTTTTGTAAGTGCGGGGGGTGTTGCAGCTCGGGTGGTCGCATCTTGGGGGTTTCCTGTATCTTTCTAACCCCTGGTGTAGATCTTGCTATATTGATAGGAAAGCTTCTTCTATCAACATAGCTACTGCTTCTGTGAGCTGGATTAACTGCCGAAAGGGAGAAGCTGTCCCGCTGAGTTAGGTAGCAACTTGACTAAAACGTTACAGCAGTGTGTCTGCAACGCTGTAAGTGAAGATAAACCTGAAGAATCCCTCAGAATAGAGCTTCACTTGTGTCAGTTATTTAGCAACTCCAGTGTTACATAAGAACATAAAAATGGCCGTACTGGGTCAGACCAAAGGTCCATCTAGCCCAGTAGCCTGTCTGCCGACAGTGGCCAGCACCAGGTGCCCCGGTGGACCAAAGACAATGGTCAAGCGATTTGTCTCCTGCCATCCTTCTCCAGCCTCTGACAAACAGAGGCCAGGGACACCATTTCTGTCCCCTGGCTAATAGCCTTTTATGGACCTAACCTCCATGAAATTATCTAGCTTCTCTTTAAACTCTGTTATAGTCCTAGCCTTCACAGCCTCCTCTGGCAAGGAGTTCCACAGGCTGACTATGCGCTGTGTGAAGAAGAACTTTCTTTTATTAGTTTTAAACCTGCTACCCATTAACTTCATTTGGTGTCCTCTAGTTCTTCTATTATGGGAACTAATAAATAACTTTTCTTTATTCACCCTCTCCACACCACTCATGATTTTATATATATCTGTCATATCCCCCCTCAGTCTCCTCTTTTCTAAACTGAAAAGTCCCAGTCGCTTTAACCTCTCTTCATATGGGACCCGTTCCAAACCCCTAATCATTTTAGTTGCCCTTTTCTGAACCCTTTCTAAGGCCAAAATATCTTTTTTGAGGTGAGGAGACCTCATCTGTATACAGTATTCAAGATGTGGGCGTACCATAGTTCTATACAGGGGCAGTAAGATATTCTGTGTCTTATTTTCTATCCCTTTCTTAATAATTCTTAACATCCTATTTGCCTTTTTGACTGCCGCTGCACACTGTGTGGAAGTTTTCAGAGAACTATCCACGATAACTCCAAGATCTCTTTCCTGATTTGTCATAGCCAAATTAGCCCCCATCATACTGTATGTATAGTTGGGGTTATTTTTTCCAATGTGCATTACTTTACACTTATCCACATTAAATTTCATTTGCCATATTGTTCCCCACTCACTCAGTTTGGTGAGATCTTTTTGAAGTTCTTCACAGTTTGCTTCTGTCTTGACTATCTTAAACAGTTTAGTATCATTCGCAAACTTTACCTCCTCGCTGCTTACCCCTTTCTCCAGATCATTTATGAATAAGTTGAACAGGATTGGTCCCATGACTGACCCTTGGGGGACACCACTAGTTACCCCTCTCCATTCTGAAAATTTACCATTTATTCCTACCCTTCCTTTCCTGTCTTTTAACCAGTTCTCAATCCATGAAAGGACCTTCCCTCTTATCCCATGACAATGTAATTTACACAAGAGCCTTTGGTGAGGGACCTTGTCAAAGGCTTTCTGGAAATCTAAGTATACTATATCTACTGGATCCCCTTGTCCGCATGTTTGTTAACCCCTTCAAAGAACTCTAATAGATTAGTAAGGCATGATTTCCCTTTACAGAAACCATGTTGACTTTTGTCCAACAAATTATGTTCTTCTACATGCCTAACAATTTTATTCTTTACTATTGTTTCGACTAATTTGCCCGGTACTGAAGTTAGACTTACCGGTCTGTAATTGCCAGGATCGCCTCTAGAGCCCTTTTTAAATATTGGTGTCATGTTAGCTACCTTCCAGTCATTAGGTACGGAAGCCGATTTAAGGGATAGGTTACAAACCACAGATAATAGTTCAGCAGTTTCCCATTTGAGTTCCTTTAGAATCCTTGGATGAATGCCATCCAGTCCTGGTGATTTGTTAACATTAAGTTTTTCTATTTGTTCCAAAACCTCCTCTAATGACACTTCAATCCAGGTCAGCTCCTCAGATTCATCACCCACAAAGGACGGTGCAGATTTGGGAATCTCCCTAGCATCCTCAGCCGTGAAGACCGAAGCAAAGAAATCATTTAGTTTCTCCGCAATGGCTTTATTGTCCTTGATTGCTCCTTTTGTATCGATCATTTATGGGACCCACTGGTTTTTTAGCAGGCTTCCTGCTTCTAATGTACTTAAAAAACGTTTTGCTATTTCTTTTTGAGTTTTTGGCTAGCTGTTCCTCAAAATCTTTTTTTGCTTTTCTTATTACATTTTTACACTTGATTTGACAGTGTTTATGTTCCTTTCTATTTATCTCACTAGGATTGGACTTCCACTTCTTGAAAGATGCCTTTTTGTCCCTCACTGCTTCTTTTACATGGTGGTTAAGCCACGATGACTCTTTTTTAGGTCTCTTACTATGTTTTTTAATTTGGGGTATACATTTAAGTTGGGCCTCTATTATGGTGTCTTTAAGAAGTTTCCATGCAGCTTGCAGGGATTTGGCTCTAGTCACTGTGCCTTTTAATTTCTGTTTAACTAACCTCCTCATTTTTGTGTAATTCCCTTTTGAAATTAAATGCCAGAGTGCTGGACTGCTGAGGTGTTCTTCCCACCCCAGGAATGTTAAATGTTATTATATTATGGTCACTATTCCCAAGCGGTCCTGTAATAGTTATCTCCTGACCTGATCCTGCGCTCCACTCAGGACTAAATCGAGAATTGCCTCTCCTTGTGGGTTCCTGTACCAGCTGCTCCAAGAAGCAGTCATTTAAGCCATTGAGAAATTTTATCTCTGCTTCTCTTCCTGAGGTGACATGTACCCAGTCAATATGTGGATAATTAAAATCCCCCATTATTATAGAGTTCTTTATTTTGGTAGCCTCTCTAATCTCCCTCAGCATTTCAATGTCAGTGTCGCTGTCCTGGTCAGGTGGTTGATAATATATCCCTACTGCTAAATTCTTCTTATTGGAGCATGGAATTACTATCCATAGCGATTCTATTGAACATGTTGATTCATTTAATATTTTTATTTCATTTGATTCTACATTATCTTTCACATACAGTGCCACTCCGCCACCCACATGGCCTGCTCTATCCTTCCGATATATTTTATATCCCGGTATGATTGTGTCCCACAGATTTTCCTCATTCCACCAGGTTTCAGTGATGCCTATTATGTCAATCTCCTTCTTTAATACGAGATACTCTAGTTCACCCATCTTATTAGTCAGACTCCTAGCATTTGTGTAGAAGCACTTTAAAAATTTGCCACTGTTTATTTGTCTGCCCTTCCCTGATGCATTGGATTCCTTTATATGCGGTTGTTTGTCTGCTCTGGCCCATGGTTTGTCCTCTCCCTTTCTCTCTTTCTGACTACAGCTTAGAGAATCTCTATCAATGGATTCTCCTGTAAGAGAAGTCTCCATCCGATTTATGTGCTTTTCCGCACCAATCGGCTTTCTCCCATCTCTTAGTTTAAAAACTTCTCTACGGCCTTTTTAATGTTTAGTGCCAGCAGTCTGGTTCCACCCTGGTTTAGGTGGAGCCCATCCTTCCTGTATAGGTTCCCCCTCTCCCAAAAGTGTCCCCAGTTCCTAATAAATCTAAACCCCTCTTCCCTACACCATCGTCTCATCCACGCATTGAGACTCTGAAGCTCTGCCTGCCTACCTGGCCCTGCGCGTGGAACTGGAAGCATTTCCGAGAAAGCCACCATAGAGGTCCTGGATTTCAGTCTCTGTGTTGCTAACACAGCAGAGGAAAAACAATCCAAAGCTAAAGCATAGGACGTTTTGGTCAGATAATTGCATCCAGTTCATCAAGGTCTCCTTCCCAGTGACTCTACCGTAGTTAACTCTTTTTACTTACTTCCCCCAGAAATTGTATTTGCCCCAGGATCTGATCTGATCAATACTCCTAACTACCTAACATTAACTTCTACATTTTTCACAAACTGTATACACTTAAAAAAACCCCAAATAGTCTGGTAGCACTTTATAGACTAACAAAACATGTAGATGGTATCATGAGCTGTTGTGGGCACAGCCCACTTCTTCAGATGACCGGAGTTTTGAGTGTAGGATGTGCAGACCCAAAATAAATAGGGGGGAGGAGAGGGGGGAGGAGAGCGTATAGAAAATCAGGAAGGTAGAGGGGATCAGTAAGTATCTGAAGATTGGGTGGTTAAAACGAAGCAGATAAGAATCAAAGTCAGTTGATAGTATCCTTCCTGACATAGGAATCTACACAAAGAGCTGTTTGCACCTTCATTGACTGTTAGGTTGATAGTGTCCCAACCATCCTTCATCATGACTGAGTCCATTTGACTGCACATCCAGTAATTTGATCTATGCCATCAATGCCCCACCGCTATATATATTGGACAAACTGGACAGTCTCTGTGGGAAAGAATCAATGGACACAAATCACATATACGTAAAGGAAACATACAGAAACCTGTTGGAGAACACTTTAATCTTCCTAATCACTGGGTATTGGTGTGAATATACTTGTTCAGTATATAATGCTGAACAACCATAAGATGGGAATGACTTTGTGATCTGGGCTGACCTTGAACTGATGACCTAAGAGTGAGTGGTTCCATGCGTCTTTAACAATTCCCTGACATATGAAGTCCCTGCAATGGAGAAATTCCAGTCTTTGTTTTCCCATAAACATATTGAAAAGGAAAAAAAACAAACCCCAATCAGTATGTTGTTGTTAGTGAGTTTTATGTATCTAGCAACTACAATACTACGAATCTGGAAGGATGTTTGTGCCAGGTTTGGAGGAGGTTTTGTGTTAATTCTTGTTTTTACTAGAATCGTTATTGTATATGCAAAACTGTCTTACAACTTCTTGTCTCTTTAATTCTAGGCAACTACAGTAAGCAGCAAACCACCAACTAAAGGGAATGCAATGAGCAACTTTTTTGGAAAAGCTGCCATGAGTAAGCATTATATAATATGCATTTGTCTCCTGACATCATTGTGGTAATGGATGAGCTGATTGTAGTAAGGAACTACTTTGTGACATTAGGAACTCATTGTTTTAGCAAAATATTGAAGCAGTTAAAATATGGCTGATAACAAGTGTGTATTCTTTGCTGTATTGGAGTAGTGGAGGGTCTAAGAAAAAGCAAGACAGGGCCCTAATTGTATTATTTCCCCCCCTATTTTGTCTGCACTCTGAATCAAGAGGTCTAATTCTTGAGTCTGCTGTCTTAGAGCAGTTAGTAATTCTAAGGCAGAAATTAAAGGAGAGTTGTAAGTGAAATATTTCACACTAGAAACTTACGTGGTGGAAATCAATTGGGCTAATATCATACAGATTTTTAACCCAGGAAGAATTTTTATTACATACATTTTTTTAATTTAAAAATGAGCATTTTGGGGCAGGAGAACTGACTATTTGTGAAATAGTTCCTGAAAACTGATACACAAGGAGTGTGTTAATGGGAGTGATTTAGGAGAAAAAGCAAAGGAAGATGAGGTAGCTGGCTTGAAGTGTAGATCATTTGTGGGATAATAAAGAATGGACAATTGGAATGGATGAATGAGGGAGATTTTTCTAAGTGATGGGATGTTAAGATTCTGAAAGGAAAGAGTTTGGAAAACAAATGTGTAAGACTATTCAGATGTGCCCCAGTAACAAGAAAAGGAGGTAGGGATGCCACTGGTTAACCAGTAAGCATCACCATTACCGGGTGATATTTACTGGTTAACTAGTGGCCCAGCTGGACTGGAGCAGCCCCCTGCCTGACACAAGCAGGGAACTGCTCTGGCCAGGCCCACCGCGCCACGCCGCGGGTAGGGGGCCGCTCCAGCCTGCGGGATCCCATTTAAGCAGTTAACTGGTTAAATGTAACCAGTTAACTGATTAAATGGGATTTTGCATCTCTACTAGGAAGAGTGAAGGAGGTGTTTCCAGAACAAAGTCCGGGATGATATTGGTAGTATTCCAGTGAAAGAAATCTGTTGGATTTTGCAGAGTGCAGCATCTGGCATTCAGCATTTAACAAATGATATTAGAATAGTGTCTGATCCTAGCACTAGAGATCCACTTGTGAGTCCTTATTTTGTTAAAGTATGACACTGTGAGGTGTGGAGATTTTCATCAAACATTTAAAAATTATACAAGCAGCTATTACCATTAATCCAATTAAATTCTTAATATCTACAAAGAGTCCAAGATCAAAGGAACATGTTCTAAAAAGTGGGAAAGCTGACGTAAAATGGAAAGGTAAGTAATTTGGAATAAATGACACTTTCTTCCTCTAATCTGTTGCCATCTGTGGTATGCTGTGCACTACTCTGGTACTGAGCTCCTGCAACTATACCCCTTCAATGACCTCTGTCCGGTGGCTAAGGATGGAGCAGCATTGCCAGGAACAAAGGGGCTGAGAGGAGCTTGGCTCTTGGGCACTAATCTCTTTCCTAGCCTCAGAAACTTTATCTCAGGACTCAGGCAATGACAAGCAATGATTGGGTCTTCTGACTCTTTGTTGTTGCTCAACTTGCGGTTGATCATTTTGTGTCATAGGTGCGATGTGTTACCTAGGTAGGATCACTGAAACTGCTCGATAAAGCATCTGGCCCACTTTTGATGGCCCTTTAGCCCATTGACAGCTTGATTCAGCATGAGCCGAAGGGTGGGTGCTAGAAAGATGCTGATGGCAATTTTATCATAGCTGTCTGCACTCTCTGATCCCGTCGGTCATGAGGTTTTGTTGACTCAGTTGTTGAATACTTACTCTTCCTCTCTGAGGTATCTCAGATGTGGGTTGTCACCTCCTGTTCAGTGTGCATGCATGGCTGCTGAATGAAATCAAGGCATTGTGATTAGGCTGCTGGTGAATAAGACCACTGCCAATTATTCTGAACAATGTTGTCTCACTGATTCTTTGTACTTCCTTCTCTATGTCCATCTGCTGTCTCTTGTATTGTACTAAGATTATAAACTCTTTGGGGCGGGGACCATCTCTTTAGTCTGTGACTGTACAGTCTCTGATCCATTGGACTGCTTGCTGATGGCATGTAGAGAATTGCCTGGTCACGTGGTGCTGGCTCCAGTCCTTGTTTCTAGCAACATGAATTGCATTAAAAACAGTTAAAAATATATTAAAATTCTTTCCTAGTATTTCTTTTCCATGTAAGCAATAGCTGTTGCTACAATAGAGGCATTATGCAATTGCAAACAGTACGGTCGTAGTCCAGGTAATCACCAGTGGATGGGGAGGTATTCTACAAGATGGGTCCTAGGTTGTAACAGTGTCTCCTTGGTGCTGTGGTAATACAACTAATAGTCATGGGCTACCGGACCATGACCATGAGGCTAAACACAGCTCCAGTTGCACTTCTTCAAACCTGGATTTTGCTGTTTCTGTGCTTCTCATACAGAACTCATATTTGGACTTGGATAGGAGTGAAGTTGCTGATGCTGAACCCAGACAAGCTGGAAATTTGTTACTTGGAGAGATTCATCTAGAGCAGTAGAGGAGATTGTGCCTGCACCTTCATATAGAAGTGTAGCAGTGCCCCTTTTCTGGAATGGCTTGCAGTTGTAAGGTCGCAAAGGATCCCTTCGTGCTTCTGAATGTGGTCTGTAGTGCGCCTTCCATCTGTAGCTGACTGAGACTACAACCTGTCCTTTTTCTTGCAGACACTGTGTACTAATTCCTTTGTCATTTCCAGACCGTGTGAAATAAGCAGTATGCACTCTTACTTTGTCTTATTCACAGATAAGCTTAAAGTCAGCTCTGAGTCTGAACAGCCAAAGGAAGAAAAAACAGTTGCCAAGCCCTCAGTTTCTACAGTGGAACCCAAATCACCCCCCATTGCCACACTGGAGAAACCTGGGGAAAAAATGGAGCCTGTGAAAATCCAGCAAAAGGACAAAAGAAGGTAGAGCAGTGGTTTTCAAACTCTGATCCATTGGACTGCTTGCTGATGGCATGCAGAGCTGCCTGGTCACATGGTGCTGGCTCAAATCCTTGTTTCCAGCAACATAAATTGCCTTAAAAACAGCTAAAAATATATTAAAATTCTTTCCTAGTATTTCTTTTCCACGTAAGCAATAGCGGTCGCTACAATAGAGGCATTATGCAATTGCAAATGGTACAGCTGTAGTCCAGGTAATCACCAGTGGATGGGGAGGTATTCTACAAGACAACCTCTTTATGGAATTGTGGCCCACACGGAATGAACTTGGTAATCTTGGGGAGAAATAAAGGGACCTGGCAAGAGCACCTGCTTTGCAGGGTAGATTTATATTCCTGAATTTATGCGTGCAGACAGCTTTCAACATGTGAAGTTCTGCTAGGTGGTTGAGGTAGCTGATGTACTGCTGCTTTTTAAGACACTGAATTATGTTGGGTGATGTTCCAAGTAAAATTATGTGCAGTCCTCTGTTTTTAATCCAACCCAAGCTGACAGAGACCAAAAATCATTACAGTCTCATAGCTGTTTGGTGGCCTGCGTGTAATTAATTGGTGGTCTCATTCCATTTCCTGCTGAATGGGAATACACATCACCCAACTCACCATCACAGCTGGTGCTAATTGGCCTCCTTGTAGATAGTCTCGTTTGAGAAGCCAAGGGCCTGGGAACTGCACGTTGGCAGTGCAGTGTAGAGAAGGCTACTTGGGCTTACCTGTTCTATGAATATGCAGAGGCCTTCAGCCTCCAGGGCTTTAGTCTGGCATGTCGTGCCAGCTCGAAAAGAAGAAAGAAGCTGTTTTACTTTTTCAGTAGCAAAAATGCGATTACATTTAAAAAAGTCTTTTTAAAAAATGGCTCCAGAAATCTGAGACACTACCTCATAGTCCGTGGCAAGGAGTCTATCAAAATAACTTCTGAGTGGGTCTGTTAGGACACTAGTTCTTAGATGGCTGAGCAGTGGTGACGAGATCAGTAATGCACTCCTGCCAGGCTACCTTGGTCAAGCAAGGTGAGTCTCTAGGCAAAACCTCTGCACACTGAAGTGTGGGGTGCCAGAGAAATCTTTGCCATAGGAAGAGCTGGGGAGGGGTGAGAAGGAGGGTCTTAAAAAAAGTCCGTGTGTGTGTGTATCCACTTATGGATGTGTGCATTTTGTAAATGTCTGGGAGGTACTTGTTTTTCATGTAATTTATATAATTATGAAGATTGTAGTTGCCTACATCAGTGTCATTTTTTATAAGCACACTAGAGGTCTGAAGCATGTTCAGTTTGTTCCTTTGTGCCAGTAGAGTGAAGAGGGTGGATATGTCAGATAATGAGGAGAAGGAGGATGAAAATCTGAAGAAAAAGAGGAGGCGAATCAAACGGCCTCAGTCTGACAGCAGTGAAGATGAAGGTAAGAAGATGTGATTGCAAGAAACTAATGAAGGAAACCTGGGACAGGTGTTCTTGTTTTCATCATATTACTAAGGGATAATACCACCCAAGACTGTTAAAGCCAACAGTTGAGGGAATAATTTGGATGACCTCAGATGTATTTGCTGGCCCAGTATCCATGCAAATGGCTGCAGTCTGAGCTTCCCGCATTATTTTTGCCACAAGCCACCTCAGAGAACCTTCTGGAGGCCCCGAGTAATTTGGTCTTATTGTGGCTTAGCTCAGGCTTGGCTTTGTCCTCTTGAGTGTGCTGCCAGCAAGGTTCCCTATAAGCCACAGAGCTGCCTAATAAGCCTCAGGCAGGGGTTCTGAGCTACTGTGCACAGGACTGCAGTGGCTGGAGAAGAGGCCCCTTTCCCCGATCACAGCAGCTCCCTGTTAGCTCTGGAGAATCATCTCTCTCCCCTGACCCTGGCAGGGAGCTGGTGCAGACAAGGCAGAGGCACCCTCCTCTGGACCCAGCAGCAGGCCCTGATTAAGAAAGTGGCCTTTGGGGCTGTAAAGTCTCTGTGTTCTGGGCCAGCCCTTCCTGGCAGCTCTGCACGCTGCTGTTCCTTCCTTTTCCATCTCCCACCTCTTGGCTGGAGCCATGTCACCGCGAGGGCTGGGCTGTCTATTCAGCTCCCATTGGCTGGGACTTGAGGCCAATGGGAGCTGTGAGAGACAGTGCCTGTTGGTGAGCACAGGGCAGCACATTGTCTATGTCCCCTCAAAATGAGAGTTGCCTCAATTAAGTGTTCTGCCCTCCAAGTCCCTGCTTCAGTCCTGAGCCCCGTCCACCACCCTAGTGTGACGTAGTGTGAGTGACCTCCACTGGCTGCGGTCTGCAGCACGGCTCAGCAGGGCAGAGGAGTGTCATTATGCAAAGGGGGCTTCAAACGTGTCTGACCAGTATCTCCCATGGAGCGGAACAATGGGAAGTAGAGGAGTGGAACCCTGGCTGGGGGCAGGGCGGGAAGTGAGTGAGTTAGTCTCTGGCTGGAATCATGGAGGAACCAGCCTAAGCCAGGGGCTGGGATTGTAGCGCCCAGCCACCCCCCATCTCAGAGGGGGGCACTGAGGCCTCTTAGCTGCAGTCCCTGTAACCAGATTACATCTGTGCTGTGCTGTGCTGTAGCCTGGAGAAGCAATAAACTCCCTCCATTCTACGGGCTGGTGGAGTCTGTTCGTGCCATTACGGGGGTGCAGGAGTCAGGGGACCCCAACGTGTCGTCACACCTAGCTCCCTCTTAGACCTCAAACTCCAACCCTGAGCCCCTTCCTGCACCCTAACTCCTGCCCAGATCCCACCCCTCTCCCCTATCCCAGCCTCCTGCCCCAAGCCCACTCCTGTACTCCAAACCTCTCGACCCCCACCCTGGAGCTCCTCATACCTCATCCCCAGCTCCACCCCACAGCCTGCACTCCCAGCCAGAGCCTTCATCCCTCCAACCTTGAGCTTCTTCCCACACTCTGAATCCCTCAACCCCACGTACAGATCATCCATGAGCAGAATGAATTTCGTTATGTGCACCAATATGGATTGTTGCACATGAAAAATTAGAGGGAACACTGGCTGTCAGTTGCACTAACTTGTGCCAGAGAGTTTTATGATACCCTCCGAGAGGTATAGTGCCCTCCTCAGAGTCCTAACCAGTTCAGTTAGTAAATTGTAAGTAGGGAGCTCCAGGAGTTAGTTTTTAGGATCTTGATTATGCAGAATGTTTATAGAAGTTGTTTGCATTACTATTAACGTGAGATTTTCAAGAATACAGATAATAGAGGAAAAAAATACAGCCCGAGTTAGCAAGGTGCTGAGTGCCCTTGTTCTTATTGACTTTGATGGAAGCTGAGTGGACAGAACTTTGCAAGAATGGGGCCTGTAATGAGGAACTGACAGCCAGATTCCAAAGGTCTTGGGTATTTTGAGGTGATGGATGTTATTTACTATAGATAATTGGGAGCCAAGCTAGGGAATGTATGTGAAGTGAAACAATCATCCAACAAGCTGATTAGGAAAAGAATTTGGAGTTTGTCGAAAAATGAATGAAACTCTCATTCAGTGTCTGACAGTAAGAAAAGGTACAACTGATACTAGGTTGTATTGCCAAAGGGTTGGAATACAGAATGAGAATTGATGCTTTTGCCTTATGAGAAATACTGTGCAATATTTGAGAATGAATGGGGATTGTCATATAAATTAGAGATGGGAAGACTCCTTAGATCCTCTTGTCAATCTCCCTGCCAATTCAGAATTTGTTTGTATTTTGTTCAGTCTAGTTTTAGACATCTGACATGATTAGACTTCCACCACTTCCCTTGTGAAGCTGTTCCACAGGCTGATAAATCTCTCAGGGACTTGTTCCTGATGTTACATCTTAATTTTAGTCTCATTAGTCTTATATACAACTCCTTGTACCACTGTTTTTAGTTCAAACCAAACCCATGCTCACCCGCCTTGGTATTTGCATCTTCACGTTATGTGGCTTTTTCCATTAGTCCCCAACATGCTTTACATAGCTCTTATGAGGGAAGATTAAAATCAGCCTGGCTAGCCATCTGACCATTTTCTTTGCTCTTCTGTGATTTTCTTCCAGTTTGTCAGTATTATTGTGACTGGAGATGAATGCATTACTTCAAGTTTACAACAGAGCCAAAGTGAGAGACTATTCTGTATCTGTGCATATGTAACCCAAAGTTCCATTCGTCTCTTTTGCTAGTATATTGCATTGCAAGTGCATCATAGACATGTTTGTGTACTACAGATGTCACCTCAGCCTTGTAGCACTCCTGGTCTCTCCCATTATATACTTGCTCTGGATTATTCTGTTTTGGGTATTAAGGTCCTCGATGTATGTTATTCTGTTATTTACCTCAAAATTTGATCCAGGCAAAGGTGTATTCTCTTCCTGTCTCAGTGTCTCTAGCAAATTCCCTCTGTTGTTCTACTTTTGTTTTCAGTTTTCTGTTCATTGTCTCTTTACTCTAAGAATGTCACCACCATACTCCTAAATAAATTAGGAACATAGGAACTGCCACACAGGATCAGAGCTTTGGTTCATCTGGCTCAATATCCTGTCTCTGAATGTGTAACTCTGGGGTGTTGTAAAGAGTCTTGGTGTAGTGCTATCTGCCTTTCCATTTTGCCCTATTTCATTTAAAATGATTACAGCCAAGCCTAGTCAGTTTTGAAGTCAGAAGATTAGCATATACTCACCCAAGAGTAGTTTGTGTCATCAGCAGTAATGCAGAATGTTCAGTGCATGTGTAATATAAGAAAAAGAATATAATCAATTTCAGTGCTTCAATAAGTCCAAGCTCCTCCTTTGTTCAAATCCTGCTTGGTTTAGAAGATTTTCACTTGAGCGACGTAGTTATAATTGGTTTTTCAATTTAGGCTTTGTCTCAGCTAGAAAGTGTTGCTGCTTTAACTTTATGGTTGTAGTTGGGAGTATGAAAATCCACCCTCGTATGGGTGCAGTTCTATCTGTATAGCTTATTGCATTAACTTATATCTCTGTAAGGCACCTTTATATTTGTATAATTATCAGTAAAAAGATCACACCCCTAACCATCATAATTACACCATTATAGCTTTTCTAATGTAGACCAGGCCTGAAGTTGTGATAGCTTTTGTTTTTAAACTAGTTTAGATAAACCAAATTAAGGATGCCCACACAGAGGTTGCATGCGTTTGAGTGGTTTGTTTTGGTTTGTCTTAAACCTGTTTTTAATTTTAATTAGCTAAACCAAAATAAGCTTCCCCTGAAACTGATATAAGTATCCACATGCTTTTGCAGTGGCTGAATTAAATCAAACTGAAAAGAACACCTTTAGTTAAACCAGTACAACTTTCTTAGGTAGACAAGACCACAGATACAGGAATTGTAACACCCACCAGGGGAACAGGGCAACTGTTGAACATTTTTAAAGCAACATAACAAGTTTTAGACAGGCTATTAAAAATGTTGTATCTAGTTGAAACTTCTTGGGGAAGTTTAAATACTAACTTAAAATACCCACTTAATACAAATGTTCTGTGGATGTTTGGGTTATTAAGGTAACTTTCAAAATGTGAATTGAATGTAATCTGATACAGTGCTGCCTCCTAGAGTCTGTAGACAAGAGCAGATGGATTAGATCTTCTCTTTTGCTTAGCTAGGCAGGATCGAAGTGAAATTGGCAAAGCTGTAATTAGTTTCACCATTGTCATTCTGACCCCCTCCCCCCCCCCCCACACACACAACAAACTTTCCCTACTCATTGCTACTTGAGTCAATTTTGGGCAGGAACAGAGGCAGAAGTTACACACTGGAGAACTCAAAACGTGAAGGTTGGAGGAGGGCTAGTGCAGGGGAGACCACCCCCCTCCCAGCCTCCAAAAAGCTCTTAAATGGGGAAGAGAGACCAAAAGCACTTTCACTCTTCCTGCAGGCTGGGGGTTCGTGGAGCACTTCAAATTGATCAGACACCATCTATGCAGAGAATTATAATAAGCCTGGAGCCTTCCAAACAGGGCATAGGGATGTTACGTTGGAATAAATCCCAGCAACCTCCATCTGAGGATGACGGGGGGGGCTTGAGTTTTTTTACAAGGGCCTTGCCCTGGATCCTACTACTGAAGCCACCCCCACTTCCCAGGACTAGTCTTTCATAGCCAGCTCTGGCTGGTCGGTTTAGCCCAGTGTTTCTTAAACTTTTTAAGACCGAGGAACACCAAACAATAAATTTTTTTTTTTGAGGAACACCAAGGATTGATTTCTTTGAGCCAAAAAAAAAAGGGGGGAGGTCGGGGGGAAGTTATTGAGGGGGAAAAAAAGGATCGGGGGAAAGTTATTGAGTCCTTTAAGGGGGCGGCCATTTTGAATTCTGTTGTTCTCCGCGGCGCACAGTTTAAGAAACATTGGTTTAGGCCTCTGGCTGGTCGGTTAGGCCTCTGGCTAGCCTTCAGTGAATGTTTCAAACCTTGCCTAGGAGTTTCCAGATGGCCCTTACTTTCAGAATATTGGAAATGGGAATTTTAAACTCTCTGCAACGTCTCACCCAGGAAAGCCCAAAGGGAGCTTTGCTTATCCCAGCAGGTAGCACCTTCAGACAAGATCAGATGTTGGGTGTCATGGGGGAACATTGCTCTGAATGAAAGTCAGACAGGAACCTCCTCTAATGCAGCACCACACAGGGCAGGCATCCTCTCACTTGGGAAAGCCTCATTGCCCACCTGATCTCAGTATGCGTTTCATGCCAGGACATCCCCTCAATAAACCCACCTGAGCAGGACGTGGGAAGCTTTACATGCCCCCAGAAGGGGCCATGTACTCCAACTTCACAGTAGCAGTGATTCTCAGAGAGTGTGTAAAACAGAAGGGTTTATTAGTCATCTGGAACACAGTATAGAACAGTTTTTGTTAGCAAGTACAAAGTTTCTGCAAAGTCCGTCTTAGGGCGGGAGTGGAGGGGGATCCAGACCACTGGGATCTCCCCTCTGAGATCCAAACTGAGAGCCTGATCAACTTCCAGCAGCCCTCCCTGAGTCACTCCAAGTTGCACCACCTCTATCCTTTGTCTCTTTCCTGGGCAAACTGGTCACCTGGTCTCCTTGTCTTTCTATTCTCCAACTCCTTCAGCTGGCCCCTTGCAGAGGATGGACCATCAGGATGGACCTCCTGGCCATCAGTTTCCAGGGTGCAGAAGTGTCTGGCTATTGTCTGGGCTCTGGGAGAAAGCCGGCAGTTAGACCTGCCCTCCAGGGTCTCTGCAATGATCTCACACCTTTGTCCCACCACTTAGATACTTGTGCAACACGTGGAGAAAGCGTGGCACACATAGTATTCATGCAAAACATTATGAAAGTTCCTATTTCATCACATTGGGTTTTGGTGTTTGCACAACACCTGCCATGTACCAACTCTGCAGCAAGGTGAAATACTGAATTGTGCTGCTTGTTTCTGTGCCTCGTTCACTGGAGTACTTCTAAGCGCGAGTCTTGGTTTGAAGGACGTAATTTATTATTTAGCATTGGCAGCCAACCATTCTTTCACTTGAGCCCTGGATTAACCTGTGAAGATCAGTTGGCCACACGCCTGGCACAGTCAGAACTCTTAATACTGAGCTAATCGGCTGGGATAGTTACAGATCCAGAATTCATGTTATAGCTACAGTATGTGTGCTGCTCTGTGGCCAGCAGAGACAGGGAGGAGGTGGAGCCAACCAGGAACGCTGCCCTTCTCCCCCAGCCAACATTTCCATAGATTGCGGGAGGAGGTTTTCCTCTCATTACTAGCTGTCACCAGGTTTGAAGCCTCGCATGATAGCAACTTTCACTTGGGCAACTTTCACTCTTCTAGCAGCCATGTAAGCTAGTCAGAATGGTGTCTCTTGAGAGATACAAGGCACATCTCCCTCTTGCACTGTGCTGAATACAAGACCCCTTCACATTTCTTTCCCTCTGCCAAATCCAGAGGGCATTGAACCCAGACCTCTTACATAATTACAAACCTTGTCAGCTTCACTCTGTTTCTGCCTGGCAAAGTTATGAAATGCTCTGGAACTAATGCTGCGCTTCACATGCTCCTGAAGGTAGCACTGCATCAGGTTAGGTTCCATTTGCAATTTGAAGCTTGCAGCCACTATTCCTCCACACCCACCGACTGACTGCATAGTATAAATGCTGAAAAGATTGTGTGAACAGATGAAATAATTAGCTAGTGAGTATAATTAGAAATGTGAAAGTGTAACTGACACAGTTAACCCATGAGCCTGGGTTCATTGTTTAATGTGCATGGTTACACACAGGATCTTCCCCTGCGCTGCTGCCTCTGTATCGGAGGCAGCAGTGTGGGAGGCAGCCTTTTAGACCAGCTACCCATGCATACTGGCTCCCACAGAGCTGCCCCCCGCCTCTATCAGAGGCAGCAGCAGAAGGTAGCAGCCGGGAGCTGCTTGCCCCAGCGTGCAACTGTGTAGCCACTGAATTTTTCAGCGGTTACACAATTACTTAACGAAATGCTTAACGAAATGCATTTTAACATCCCTAATTATAATGGGAGGGAGGGAGCAGAGTTGTCCTTTGGTGAGCTCTTCAGATATTGTAACTTACCCTTAAGAGTTCCTTTTCATAAAAGAATTTGAATGCCGGTAAGCACTAGCAGTTTGAGATTCTTGACACCCTTGTGAGGTAAGTGTCAAGTCCATTTTACCAGTGGGCAGAGACAAAGAAATTGAGTGACTTAGTGAAGGTTTTGCATTGAATTGGAATTATTGAGTCTCCTAAGTTTCTCTAACAGAAAATTGCTTGGCCTCTCTTTGTGAGGGTCTGTCAGTGATTGAAATGCATAGTAACTGATGCTAACATATGCCAGTTTGGGGGCCTAAAATAGTGCCTGAGTTTTCAGAGGTGCTGAAAACACACTTCTGCCATTGAGAACTATGGCTTTGCAGCACTTCTGGCAACTTAGCCATTCACTTGGAGCCTAAACGTGAATTGATCATGCCTAACGTCAGACAACCACTTGGAACAGTTTGCCCTGACTTTGATGAGACAGCAGCTTTACAGGCAAGGGCTACATGTACTTAACAAGTGAGCTGGGAAATGCTGCAGGCTAACAGGGGGGCGCTGTCCCAAATGCCATCACAGTCTCCAGCTCCTTTTCTTTTGGCAGATATCTCAGTATCTCCCACTCCTCCGGAAGCTAACGCCCCCTCGCCTTCTCCAGAGCCTGCACTGAAGATTGAACTAGAGCCGACAACCACTGAGGTAAAGACACGTCAGGGTGGTAACTTGCATTTATGTGTTTGTCTGGATGAAGTGCGGAAATCCATGGTGTTCACAGAAGCAGGGCTGTAGGGAGTGCTGGGGAAGGGAGCATGGTGCATCAGACCTGACTGACTACATTGGGCTCTCGTTGATCATGCCTATAGAAGCTCTGTACACTCACCCTGACTTCACTTTGGATCCCTTCAGGCTCCGACCGGAGGGAAGAAGCGGAAACGGAAGCGTGTGCTGAAATCCAAAACATTTCTGGACGATGACGGCTGCATGGGTAAGAATAGCTAGCTCTCTCCCCTGCACCCACAAGTAGGGGCTCCCTTTGTCAAGGTGTTTTGCACCTTTTGCCGACTAAACACAGCCCACAGCATCACTTTATTCTTTTTTCCATGCGCTCTGAGGATTCCACCTCCACTTTCCTGCACTGTGGTAATCGTCTCTGGCAGAGGAAGGTGGAGTGGCGTTGTCATTGACTGTGTCACTTTCAATCATAAACTTTTTGAAGATTTTTCTTTTGTTCCTTCTTTCCTACCATTTATAACCAGCATTAGCACTTGTTCTCCTTTCCGAAAATATATTCCTTTAAAAAACATGCTGCAGATTATAGATCAGTTTCCTTGGTGACACAAAGCAGATAGAATACCCAGGGCAGCTGGATTCTGGCCCTCAATATAATGTAGAATGCCCCAGGTAAACTGGGTAAGAGCAACAAGAAGCATGTTTGGGATTTAAAACTTTAAAAAAGCAACAAAAAGCAACTTATTTGTTCTTAACAGGCTAAAATGCTTTAATTATGAAAAACTGGTGGATGCATTATTTATAGTAAGCATAATGTAGACCTGATCCTACAAGACATTGAGTGCCCTCAATTCCTGTGGACTTGAATAGGAATCCAGGGAGCGTGGCCTATTGCAGGAGAGACTTCAGGTCCTGTGTTTTATATATCTTCTTTAAAGAAAGCTAAAGCTAGCAGGAAAGTAACTGTCTTCAATAGTAACTACAGGCTCTAGTACTGGAGTTTTGTCAGAGGGAAATAGATTTGTTCAGAATCACTTGTTGAGTTTGCATTGGGGTGTGTGTGTTTTGCACTCCTGACTCCAGATAATACTGTTAATACTTTTGGAAGGAAAATGAAAACCTTGCTCCACAGCTATGTTTTAATAAGCTCTGCATCCTGAGCTCACCATAATGAACATTAAAGCTTTTATTTCTAGCAAAAAATTCTGCATTCCTTTTTCTGTTCAGCTTTTTCCAAATGTGCCAGAACTGGGAAGCTTGCCTTTTCCCCACTAGAGCATGGATTTAAATGGTCTCTTGTGAAATAGGCAGACCTTTGGTTTACAAATTAATATCTACTACAGTTTTATGAAGGGGAAAATAAGGCCCCTGTGGTGCACTCGGAGAAGGCTCAGAGTAGCACAGGGAAAGTCAGATGGGCTATGATACTGAAGAATAGGGTAAGAAAAAATTTGCACTAGACTGTGGTCCAGAACTTGCTCTCCCCATTTCATCCCGTCTCTCCCCCTGCCCCATGTAAGCCTGATAATCTGCAAATCTTCTGGACTGGTACAAAATATTTGCATCATTTGAATTATGGGATTCTCATGTTTTTAAAATGGGTTAAAGCCACCTAGATCAGAGCCAAAATATTAGATCTTCGGATCCATATCTTCCTGCTATATGGCCTCCCTTGAATGTCTCCATGCTTTAGTGGCCACTTTTCCAAGGACTGCTACAACTAGGAATGGGGTTGTAAAGCATTTGTAAACCCCTGCTTTGCCACCTTTGTTTCTTTGCCATGCTTGAGGATGCTTGAGGATTTCCCCTTTTCTGCAGATGAGTTGGAGGAAGTAGCTTCTCCCAGCCTCAGCCAACCACTTTCCATGACCTGTTGTTTAATCCAGAGTACATGTGTTAACCTTAACTCCTCTCCAGTGTCCCTGGTTGGAGGTGAGGGGTAGAAGCGAAAGCAACAAGAATGATTAAAGGTCTAGAGAACATGAGCTATGAAGGAAGACGGAAAGAATTGGGCATGTTTAGTTTAGAAAAGAGAAGGCTGGGAGGGGACATGATAGCATTTTTCAAGCACCTAAAAGAATGTTACAAGGAGGAGGGAGAAAAATTGTTCTCCTTGGCCTCTGAAGATTGGACAAGAAGCAATGGGCTTAAACTGCAGCAAGGGAGGTTTAGGTTGGACATTAGGAAAAACTTCCTAACTGTCAGTGTTGTTGAGCAAAAAAAAAAAAAAACTGACCAGGGCAGCAAAACTTGAGGGAGAGGGGAGGGGGGGTTGGGTTGCCTCATGTCCCCCCTGGAATTTCTTCACACACCCCAGTTTGGGAACCCATGGTCTAGATGGTGCTTGGTCCAGGAGACTGGACTTGATGACCTCTTGAGGTCCCTTCCAGTTCTAATGTTCTATGAGTCTATACTTGCTGCCTGCCATCTGTGTCACAACTGGCGTATTCCACATCCACCGAGAGCAGGGCCATCCCTACCATGAGGTGAACTGAGGTGGCCACTCAGGTGCCAGACTCTGGGGGGGGCGCCACTAGGACCCAGAGTGTAGAAAATTGTCTGCTGCTGGTGCATATGTATTCTCTCTGCTCTAGATGCACAGAGATGGGGGAGTGCTGTGCTGGAGGAAGGAGGGCACAAGAGACCTTTCAAAGTTTTGGCCCAAGCGAGGGGACATGGGGGCGTCATTTGAGCTCCCCGCCTCTGGTGCCAAAATGCTGTGGGCCGGCCCTGACGGAGAGGCATTCCCTGATGCAACAATTTTTATAACAGCTTTGTAGCATCAAGCAGAATGCTTCATCCATTGACCCTAGACAGGTTCCCCACATTGTGCCATTTGCATACCAAAATGGCACAGCCACCTTGTGCTGTGCGCCTCTCACACATCCTCCTGTATTCCTTGCATATACTGCTTGGCTGGTTGCAGCTGTTCTGAGCAAAGCCTTAACCACTCCTGTCACATTCTCTTGCCAGTGACTGAAAAGGTTTACGAGAGCGAATCCTGTACAGATAGCGATGGGGAAGTCACCAAAGCCAAGCTGCCAGCTGCACTCGGTCAGTCCACGTTGGCTGGGAAGAAAGAACCCAAGGAGGAACGGAAAGGCCTGAAGAAAGGGGTAGCCCCAACCAGCAAAGCAAACAAACAAGTGTCCATCATGGGCTTCTTCCAGAAGAAATGAACTGAATCTCTCCCCACAATCCCTGGGCAGCTTGGAAATGTCGCTCCTTTCCGTAGCTTTCTATAAGCCTCAGCTTTGAAGGAGAACAACCCGATGGGCTATCCTGGTGGGAAACATCTAGCTTCCTGTGTAAATAAGCTCTCCAGACCAGGTTTTACATCAGAAAACTTAACTGTATCCATTATCGTTTAATTCTGTCTTCTGTACTGTGCTTCTTTTGAAAGCCGTGGCTGGGAGCAAACTCTAGAGGAAACACATGGAGCTCCGTTAACTTGTTTACATGATGACATTTTAATTTTTTTAAGCATGGCCTGTGACCTGTCCAGAACTAAGGCCTGTTCTATGAGTAGCTGGACAAAATAAGAAGCTAATCCTTTTAGTGGAATCATTTGATCTTTTTTTCCTGTTTAAATGTTCAGGTTGGTTAAAAACTGTCATGTAACAGGCTCACACCCCAATGTTGAACATCCGCCTACAGCTGTAACTGGATGAAATTAATTTGATTTCTCCCTCAAGACAGGTAAATAGTTTTCTCTCTGCCTTTATAATCTTTGTTGGACAAAGTACCACATAAAATTCTTTCAACCGTTTCTTTCTTTCGTACACCCTCTGTAAAGTGCTTGGGTGCCTAATTAGAAACCAGAACACTGCTTATGCTCCATCACTCTTTTCAAAAAACATCAGTAAGGCTTGCCACACACTTCGATATAGTGAACCTGGGGGAAGGTCCAAGCCCAACCAGCCACTGGGAAAGAACTGTGTTCAGCTGGAGAAGTGGGTGATGATTGAATTGAAGTGGGTGTATGAGCAGGTTGTCCTGATGTGCCTGCCTGCAGCATAGCCAGGGACATAAAGAAATTTGCAGCTCCTGTTTTGTTAGCTTTTATTTATTTAAAGTCTAATGGACATGTGCCATGTACAGATTTTTTAAAAAAAACCTTGCGTCTAAGGAAATGTGCCATAGCAAAATATTGGTCCCAAGGAACCAATAGCCTGTGAAGATGTTGTGCAAAGTTTTGGGGCCCAAATTGTCGAACGTGACTAGGGGTTTTGGTTGTCTGAACTCTCATCTACAGTTAAAATTTCGATGGATTTAGCTACGTTGCTTAGGGGTATGAGAGATTCCCAGCCCTGAGCACCATGGTTAAAGTGGCCTGATTGCCAGTGTAAATGCAGCTGTGTTGATGGAAGAATTCTTCAGTCGACCCAACTAACGCAGCTCAGGGTGGTGAATTCTGCACATGGACAGAAAACGTCCTTCTGTTGAGGTAGGGACATCTTTATCCACTGGAATGTAGACATGCCTCAGCTTTAGGAAGCTCAACTTGAGACACCTTAAAAGAAACTAATTTTCAGAGGGCCCATGCTTAGTGCTTTTGGAGAATCCAGCCCCTTCAAGGCATTTCCCGTTGGACATCTAAACTCATGAGTAACTTTGAACAGGGTTTTAGGCCTACTCGTACAGATGGAGAGCCTTGACTGAGTGCTGATGGCGGGGAGTGGATAAAGGAAGGAAATTGATTATAGTTCAAACCTGAGGTACTGAGGAACATTTTAACGTTCAAGAAGCTGTAATTCAGGCTTACTTATCAAACAGTTTCTTTTAATAGGTCATGGTGCTGAACAATCAGAATTAGCACTCATCCTAACAGAAATCCCCTCCCTTCCCCTCCCGGAAATCAAGAGTAGTTCCAGCTAAGTGAAAGCTAAAACATTATAAGCTGCTAACATGCTAGGCTGCTACTCTCATGTCTGCTCAGAGCAAGAGGGTCTCTCTGGATTTCTGACTCTACTTATGCCGTACCTGGATGGTAATGGTGATTGTAGTAAATAAACTCAATCAACAGTTTAGTGTTTAAGGTTAGCCTCATAACTGAGCTGTGGATAAAAGAGAGAAACTACACTGAATTCTTTGACTGGGATTTCCCTAGCAGGAGACTGTAAGAAAGATAGAAGTGGGGCAGAGGTGGGGTTGGCATTGTATCTGTAGGTGTTAAAACCTGGCTTTTCATGCAGCAAGATGGGTAAGGTTTGACATGTTTGGGACAATTTTAATGGCCGTAGAGGGCCCCCACTGCAAAAGGATGTAAAGCCTTGGTTTTACGAAGAACTTTGCATCTGTCCCAGAATAATTCCACTTCGATGTTTCTATTTTTCTTGACACAGCTGGAAGTATATTCTAAGAGTAATGTTCAATAATAAAACCCTTTAAACACTTACCTTCTCTTGTTTGTGTTACTGATTGTTCTTGGAGAGTTGTGCTACTTTCTGATTTCCTGAATAGCTTGTACAAATCTGTGTAAAACTGGTTCATGGTATTCAATTGCATGGAAAAAATTCCAGATATAAAAGCAATCCAAGACTTTATAGAACAAAGGATGCAACTATTACCCAGTCTGTTAACTGGGGAGTCTAGAGAGGGTTTGAAGGCTTTAAAGTTCCAGGTATATTGTTTAATGCAATGCTGTGCTATGAGACAAACATGCTGGTTTCTCTTGCCCTTTATAAAGATTAAAAGGGTACCTTCTGGCATGACTGTTATAAGTTCTGTCATTGGTTGGAGGCCCTCTACTTTAATAGTTGTTCTCAGATTCCTGGGTGATCCAGGGTAAGTTGCCTGGCACAGGGCTGAATCACGGGTCAGTTTCTTGTGAGACTGTGGGCAAGTTCCCCATCTGTAAAAATTGGACTAGCACTTCCTACCTCCAGAGGCGCAGAGGATAAATGCATGAAAATATTGCGAGAGGGTCAAATATTAAGATAATGGGAGCCATATAACTACCATAGATAATAAGATTTTCTTTGTATTCCTGTGTGCAGATTGTTTGTCCGGGATGTTGCCTAGGTTAACATTCTCCGTTGCTAGGTATAATACCCAGCACTTGCATGATACCTCTTTTCTTCTGAGGATCTCTGAAATCACATTACAGTTCTTGGTATCGCCGTCCCCATTTTAAAGATGAGAAAGTTGAGGCTCAGAGGGGTTAAGTTACACATTCTGATGTTTGGGAGTAAAAATCAAGAATCCTAGTGTGCCAGGTCCCTGTTTCGATCAAGGCCCCTGGACCTTGTGGCCTCAGGGTGGAGGGTAGTTTAAAAACAATGCACACATGCTAAGCGATGGCTCGAAACACTGCGGATAGTTCGACCAGTGAAAATATACATCCTTCGCTTTGTAAGAAATCTGGAAAGTTAACTCTGACAACTTCCCACATTGTTAAGCAGAGTGGATTCTGTTTGGAATGAGTGTCTGCATTTTCACTCCTCCATGCTGCATGTGGCTGGTTCAACCAGTCCTTTGCTGACTGTAACAGCCATTGCAAAAAGAAAGTGATTGTGGGAGGGGCTGGGAAGCATTTTTATCAACTTGCACGTCCCCGTTCTAATAAATGTCTGCAGCGAAATCCATCACTATTTGGCGTGCAAATCAGTCATTTCTAAACCCTCCCTGTTCGTGTTCCAAGTGATGTTAGTTCCCCCAGACAAGCATGTGGAATTATTTTGTTCTCTCTGTATTTTAGTTCCTGGAGTGCGATGCCAGCAGAACATTAGATATTGAACAGGAGAGTGCAGAGAACAGCAGGCCCATATAAGGAAACAAAATCGCTCCACAAGGTCATGAGCAGAATGAGTGGATCACACGCATTTGCCAACAAAGTATTGTGTGTCAGTACACCATTTTAGTAGACTCATCTTTTCACCATGGTGAGGAGATCCTAGGTAGCATAATGGCAGGTTTAGTTGGAGCTCTTCTTGGTGTTTGCATGCATAATGATTATGGAAGCTATGGCTTGGCCTTTAGGGCATCAACTTGTTGGATTCCATTTTGTCCTATTGCCCAAACTATATCATGTAATAGCTTTCAAACTCCCCACTCTGCAACTCCTTCATTTGATAGAGTGATTTGGCTAATAGCCCTGTTCATGGCCGAGGAATCGGTGTGTGCCACCTTGATTCTACCCAAACCAGTAATTCTGCATCCTGTGTCGTATAAATCTAGTTGTATTGAGGAAATGAATGGCCTCTGCTCATGCGGCAGTTCACTTTTCTGCCAATTTAAATTCTGTGGATTCCATGGATTTCTTGGTGACATCACATCATAGCTGGAGATGTTGCCATGTTCTGTTGTTTTTCCCTCCAGCCCCCGCAGGGTGTTCTGCTTACCACATCTTTTCACCCTTCAGATAGACCAAATGGGTGCTTCTCCAGACTATTAGGCTGCTTCATTCCAGCTACTGGTGAATTTCTTAGATCCTCCAACTCCTTCCTTCAGGGCATGTCTACACTTACGAAGTGTTTAATATATTTATGATCTGGAAGGGAAGGTGAGTAGCATGGTAAAAAACCTTGCAGCTGATACAGGTTAGGAGCAGAGAGAATTGTGAAGGCCTTCAGGGAGATCTAAACAAACCAGGTGGATGGGCAACATGTTGGTAAATAAAATTCACTGTTGATAAATATAAAGGAAAGCACGTTGGAGGGGGGAAATTTAAATTTCACTTACATCTTGCAGGGCTCTAAATTAACAGTGTGGTAAACGGACCTGGGCATCACTGTGGACGGCTCAAGGAGGGCCTTGCTTCAATGTCAAAAAGCAAACTGGGTGCTGGAATGCATTTGGAATAGGATGGTGACTGACAGAGGAAAATTAGAATGCCTGTCTATAAATCAATGTTGTGTCCTCATCTGGATACTGTGTGCTGTACTGTCACCCCATCTCAGAAGGATACTGGAGAGCTAGAGAAGGGCACCAAGGTATGAACATCGTCTGGAAAAGCTCTATGAAGAGTGAAAACATCGGGATTGTTTACCTCAGAGACACAAATAAAGGGGTGTTCAATTAAATTTAAAGGTGGCAACTCCATCACTGATGAAGGAAATGCTTTTTTCATACAGTATATAACTAGACTGGAATTCGTTGCCGTGGGATGTAATTGAAGTTAAGAATATAGCAAATCTAAAAGGGGATTGGACGTTATCCTAGTTAAAATTTGGAAGGGATATTGAATCTTATGCTTTAGGATTCAAGAGAAAAAGATTAAATTTCACATGGGTGCCAAGTTATCCCACATCCACCTGCTGTGGGGTCCTGACGCCTCGCTCTAAAAGAGCTGGTTCTTGCTACTGTTGGGTGGGCCTTGTGTTGCTATTCCAGTATACCTGAGCCTGGCTGTCGGGGGCCCGTGGTACCATCAGCTGATCCACCAGACAGCACCTATTTATTGGGTCATACAGACCAAGTTCTCTAAAGCTCTGGAGCTAACCTATGGACTAGCAGGACCTGGAGACTACTGCTGTCTCTCGGATGGGCATGCAGGGGCTGACAGAGCCTGAGGTGAGACTGCCATGAGGCAAGCCCTCTATTATGGCACATCCTGCGACTGGGTTTCAGGAAGAGCCAGATGGGGCTAGTTTTGGGGTGCAATGCCAGTTTTGTCTGTCTGTGCCATGACCACTACAAACCCAAACTGAACTGTCCTCAGTTGCTTTTTTTTAAAAGCAAACAAGAGCAACCCTCTTTAGCCAATGGCAAAAACCTATGGAGAGCGTGAGCCTTTTGTTTATTGGTCTAGACGTTCTCTTTCTGGGGACATGAGATATGACCACAGAACAGGGTGGGCGACATTGCTGAAGATTCTCTAAGGATCAAGAGAGAGGCTCAAGCGTGTCCCCTTTTAGTAACATTGGCAGGTTCTTTCTGGGGATCCTTTCCATGCACACCGGGCCATGTCATTTGGCAAAGTCTGTCTGACGACTTGGTCTGAAGCTATGTTCCCTCAAACCTTTTCCATCCATGTGTGGAATACATTTTCTAATGTGCACCAAGACATGTGCAAATGTGCACCACTAGTAGAAACACAAAACTAGCTGTAGGCGCTCTGCCAAACAGCTGGGCGTCATGGGAATCTCTCGTGAGTGGCCACACAAGCGCTCAGTTTACAGGAAACACGAGTCTGAAGGCAGATCAGCAGTTTTAAACCCTTCTTCACAAGGATTAGTAGAATTCCATTACTTCTGAAATTTGAGACACACATCTCATACCAAGGGGGAAAGCTAGTGTAACCTGAGTAGGTTTCATTCTTCTGTCCTTGTGCCCTGGTCTGAAAAAGGCTAGATTCGCTTTTGATGAGTTACAATTTCTCCTTGGAGGCTGATGAATATTTTTGTGGTATTTTGAAGAAAGATAATGGGCCATTCTTCCTTTGGTTATGTCACCTGGTTGGAATGCGGCTAAGATACCAAATTGCAGTGTCAGTGTTACTTGGTGCCGTTCTTTGGCATTTTTCAAAACATGTTCTACCATAGGCAAAGTAAGGATTGCTAACAATAAACGGACTTTTATGGAAGCTTATACATCCAGATACTTTAACAGACAATGAAGTATAACCACTCTTACTCTGAGGGGATGTTGAGGTTGAATGAGGAGATAAATCGGGTAGCTAAGATTTTTGAGTGGGTATTTTTCTTACTCTGCAAGCACAGGCTGAGGGGTCATGCTTTACAAGATGTCTCTTAAATACAAGAACTGAAGCATTGTGGCAGTGTAGCTCAATGGGTAGGGCATTGGACTAGGAGGCAGGAGCTCATGTTACTGATTCAGTGACCTTGGGCAGTCACTTGCCCTTGCTGTGCCTCTGTTTTACCATCTTTGAAATGGGGTGATGGTACTGACCTCTGTTGTAAAGTGCTTTAAGATCTCGAGCTCCTTGTTAGAGTGGCATAAAGACTGTGAGAGAGGTGGCCACTGGGTTTTTTTTTCTTGTGGGGGTTTGCAAACATTTCCCTCCTCTTAAAACTCACTTTTTGTCCATGGTGCTCAGGATAGGAATTCACCACATCAAAACTCAAACTATTCCCTGCCTCTGGGTTTCCTAAAGTGAACTGTTTACTATCCTCAGTATAAGTATCTCTCTCGCTCTTTTACACACTGACACACTCTGTCTCTTCAAAGCTCATTTGTGTCCTTTCTGTTTTCTCCTTCATTAGTTGTAAAAGTGCCTTGAGCTGCAGAAATAACATTTGATCTTTTTACCCGTCCTGTCCTCTCTCACTGGGCAGCTGTTGCTTGTTTTCCCGAGTTGGAAATGGATGGGAAATTGGCTGAGCTGCCGTGTATTTTAACATCAACTTCCACTTAGATGGCCCTGATGCCAGAAAAACATTCTTCTTTGTCCACTAGAATTGGCCAGCACAGCTTCTGTTGTTAGACTTGTGGCTGCTGCTACTGCAGGGCCAGTAGGGGGAGCACACAACATTTGAAACAAAGATGTTTAATTTTTAGTTTCTGGATGAGGGGGAAAATTTCAGTAGCAGCAGAAATGGTCAAAGCCTATCCAACCGGCAGATTCCAAAGCCCATTGAAACCAATAGGATTCCTTCTATCAACCTCATGAGGAGTTAGATCAGATCCAAAGAGAATTCACTCAATATGTGCAAGTGGCAATGGGTGGGAAATCAAAAAAGGGCAGACTTTGAGGTACAAATTCATCCAAAGTATCTTTCTTTTATTTGTTTTAAGCATCTGTCCATTGCACTGGGCATATTTGCAAAAATGTGAATCCATAGTATCATTTGAAAGGATATAAACCCTCATACTTCAGGGCATGAACCAATCTCCTGCTATAGGGGTCAGGAAGGAACTTTCCTGAAAGGCAGTTTACTCTATAACCACAACGGGGTTACTTGTACTTTCTCTGAAGTGGCTGGTGCAGACCACTCTTGTATTCAGAATACCTGATGATCTGACCTGCAACAGCAAGCTCATCTTCTCAGGGCCATTACAGCTCCTTTCCTTTATCCTTGTGGAAAAAAAAAAAATCTAATGAACTAGTAGGGGTAAGAGAAACTAGGCATACACAGGTGGGAAATCTAAAAGGCTAAGTGGTTAATTTTGATTTGACATACCCCTGATTTACACTGTGGTAACTTACTTGAAAACAAAGTTTAAGTAAGATCAGAAGGAGACCCATGCTTTCTAATGCATTATCCCTTTGCCCACACTGCATATACATAGCAGTTTCTATGGAGGATCTCTCAGGCCTTGTCTATACTACTGCAGGCCATCAACCTAATTTATGCAATGTCAGCTCTGAATAACGTAGCTGAAGTCAATGTACCTAAGTCCAACCATGGTATCTTCACAGCGGTAAGTTGACAGCTAATGCTCTCCCATTGATTCCACTTACTCTTCTAATTTTGGTGGATTACTAGAGTTGACGGGACAGTGCTCGGCGCTGGATTTATCATGTCTATACTAGACACAATAAAGCGACACCTGCTGGATTGATCGCTGCCCATTGATCCAACAGGTAATGAAGACATGCTCTCAATGTATATGGACGTGCATCACAGCTGAGTTAATCTTGTGTTGGAAACTCTATATTCTTGGACGTCCTGCCTAACTGTGTAGTGGAGACGAGAAACGAACATGAGATTTTTGCATTTGAGGAGATGTTTTATTTTGCAAAGTCTTACAAACTTAATGTGGCTTAGTGTCCAGTGTGATACAGCTCAGACTAGATCATCGGATAGCCCTGCCTGGCCTTAAACTCTATAGGGTACATCTACACAGCAGAAAGAGACTAGACTTATTGACAGGGGAGACAAATCCAAGATTAATCCAAGTTACTGTGAGGAACATTTAAAAAGAAGTTATGAAACAAGAAGTCAGTTTATGGATCATGGCCTTTTGTATTGTCACAGTCGGTCCAACAGCCAAACTATCATTCCATTTACCTGCATAAAGCACGAACATGCTAATGGGGACAGAATGTCCTGTTGGTCAGTACTATTACTCCCATTTTATGGATAGGGAAACTGAGGTACACTGTGATTTAATGACTTATTTAAACCTGTACAGGAAGTTAGTGACAAAGCTACGCCTCTGTTGCTATAAAAATCTCTTACCCAAACTAGGAGGACAGTAGTTGTTCACTATGCTTTGGCCTTCTTGCACCAGCCTGGGATGGGAGCGGAGGGAGAAGGAAAGCAGCCTACATGCCATTACAGACAGCTTTAGAGGAAGATGCAAGAACTATTTGTGGGCAATTATGGAATAACCTGCCAACGGGGAAGCTTCTTCCTAACAGTCAGTAGTTTGAGGGAGAAGCCAACAACTTACAAAGCTTTATATTTCTTTTATCCTTTCTGTTATAACGAAGACAGTTCATTCAGATGAATGTCAGATTTTTTTTTAATTCTACTAGGCTCTTGCTCTTGGTGTTATCATGAGGTGATGAGTTCCCCAGGTTAGCTTGACTCCTCCCCAGAATGACTGTTTAATACATTCAATATTTTCCATCTTGTTCATTAGAGATCCTCACATTTGCTTTTCTGGCCACTGTGACACACTGCTTGCAAGTCACCCTCAGACCCTTTCCCTAGGCCAGGTAAACAGAGTTCCTTCCCTGAAAAGCTTAGACCTCGATCCAGGGAGATACATACATACCCAAGCCCTGACCACAGAGTCCTAAAAGTGGCTGGATGCTGTAGCTCAGGGTGGGGAACCAACCCCCGACTTGCCTGGGTCTGGCCCCTTTGGGGAGCCCGTGGGGCTGGATCACACAAAATCTACTAGTCTGGGCCCCCCAGGCTTTACTGTGCCAGGGGAACATAGGGCATGTCTTTCTCCTCAGTCAGGGGCCAAATCAGTGAGGGTACGTCTACACTAGCCCCCTAAATGGATCTAGGGAGGCTAATGAGGGCGACCGGAATTGCAAATCAAGCCCGGGATTTAAATATCCCGAGCTTGATTTGCATGTTCCCAGCCGGTCGCCATTTTAGAAATTGACTAGCCCAAAGTAACTGCCCGCATCTACATGCGGCGGTGAAACGAGATTCCGATTTAAAGCCCCTAATTCGAATTAGCTGGTAAACCTCATTGCAGGAGGAATACCTGCTAATTTGAGTTAGGCTTTAAATCGAATCATTCACTGCCGCGTGTAGATGCGGGCAGTTACTTCGGGCTAGTCAATTTCTAAAATGGCGACCAGCCAGGAACATGCAAATCAAGAGGGATATTTAAATCCCAGGCTTGATTTGCAATTCTGGTCGCCCTCATTAGCCTCCCTAGATCGATCTAGGGGGCTAGTGTAGACATACCCTGAGGGACTTTTGTCTTTGAGATTTTTTTTTTCTTTTCACTTGTGTGTGGACCCTGACTGATTTTTCTGTGGGTCAGGAGCCCCTGGCCCAAAAAAGATTCCCCACCCGTGCTGTAGCTGGACACAGACTAGAAATAGTAAGGTGCATGCTTTTAACACAGTCAATTGCCTTGTAATGACATACCTAGCAATGTGCTGGAATCTCCACCAGGTTAAACTAGAATAGTCATGATTCCATCTGGCCTTGGACCCTATAAAAGCTCCCTCAAAAGAGCTAAGGGCAGCTAAAAGCTGGATTCAAGGTCTGCCTTATGGCCACTATACAGCTGTATAATGAGGGTGGAAGGTAACGATGCAGTGGGCCGAGCAAGCACTCTCATGTTTTCCCTGCTGCAGGTCTGAGTTTCCCAGTGCTTTTTGGTTGCTGACAAGGGGCGTGCGCACGAGCTGAGTGTCTCCTCTCACCCCCCCTCCTCCCCTACCCGGCCTGTGATTTTTCCCACAGAAAGGAGGATTGTGCAGTTCAAAGCAAGTTAGCTCAGTGCATTAGTCACTGCTCGGTCACAGCCAGAACCCCAGCTTGCGTCTAGAGCTGAGCAGAGTGACAGACATTTTACACGGATCAGATGGCAGCGACGAGTCCCCAGGGGAATGAATTTCATGATCTCACGTCGGCTCAAATTCTGGTGGGCTGCAATCCACAGCGCGCATCACGCTCCCAGCTCAAAGCTGGTCCATCTGGCGAGCCTTCTGCGACGGAGCCTTTTGGGGAGGAGGGGAAATGGCAAAGCTCCGTTGCCTCCAGTAGAGGGCAGCTTTTCAGCTGACGGGTCAGGTAGCTCCCAGAGAAGGAGACAACGTTGGATTGTGGCTGGAAAGCGTATGGGGACCGATTTTATTCCAAACACAGGGAAAGGCGGGTGGTTACTTCTGTTCTTTGCCCTGTCAGAGATGTTTTCACCACAGAATTTAGGTCCTATTTTAGCTGCAGCCCTGAGGTTAAAGCGTTGGGTGTAGTGAATGCAATACAGACCATCGTGCTGTGCGGCTTCCATCTCTAAGCACTGCACAGTTCCCAGGAGTGCTGAAAGGGGGAAGTTCTGTTCCTCCGTGTGCTGGTAGAGAACAGAGCTGCACAGGCCCACCTCCACAAAACCTTGGTTTCAGTGGAAGTCAGGAGGCTAACTACCTTCGTGGGTCTGGGCCCACTGACTTGCCCACGGTCATGCAGGAAGCCTGTAGCAGTGCCAGTATTGAACACATGCCTTGAAAGTCAAGGGCTCGCCCCCTAAGTACTGCATCACCTTCCTCTGAGGACATCGCTCATTCTAATGCGTTCAGGTTCCTGGTGCCCTGAAATACAACTGGGGAGATGGGGTCCCAGAGAGGAAAGGCCAGATCCTCCGAGGTATTTTGGCTCCTAATTTCCCTCGAACTGCATACTGCTGAGGATCTGAGCTCGTGTGAATTTCTCAAGGTGCCTCAGCAAGGCAGAACGCGGCAGGGAACAGAACTTGAAGACTATGACTATGGCCACTCAGGCTACGTCTAGACAGCGGCGCTATTTCGGGATACTGGAAGTATCCCAAAATAGCAATTCTGTGTCTTTAAATGCATCCGTTATTTTGAAATATATTTCAAAATAATAGGCGTGCTATTCTGGCTTCCCTGTAACTCTTGTTCACAAAGATTAAGGGACTTGTTGGAATAGCATTTTATTTCAAAATTTGGTGCTGTGTAGACAGTGCCAAATTTCAAAATAAGCTATTTTGAAATGACCTCAAAATAAGCTACACAATTTGCATAGCGTGAATTTGCATAGCACATTTTAATGTAAGGGTGCAGTGTAGACGCAGCCTCAGAGAAGTTTTTCTTCATGCAATGCACAGTCAACCTGTGGAACTCCTTGCCAGAGGATGTTGTGAAGGCCAGGAGTTTAACAGGGTTCAAAAAAGAGCTAGATAAATAGGTACATCAATGACTATTAGCTAGGATGGGTAGGAATGGTGTCTCCAATCTCTGCCAGAAGCTGGGAATGGAAGACAGGGGTTGGATAACTGTCTGTTCTGTTCATTCCCTTTGAACTAGAGATGTGGGGGTGCAGGAGTCAGGGTAGGGGGTGAGGAGGGGCTCAAGGCAGAGGGTGGGCGTGCAGGAATCAGGGCAGAGGATTGGGAGGAGGGGAAGCTCAGGGGAGCAGGAACTCAGGGGAGGGGAGCTCATGGCAGGGGGTGGTGGCAGTCACCAACTTCTCCCTGGGGACAGCCCAAAGTGGTGGTGGGGGGGGGGGGCGTCCTGCCTGCTAACTTGTCCCCAGGGGGGCCGAGCCAGGGCCAGGGAGGCCCTAGCTGGGGGGCATGTAGGCTGACCCTGCCAGTGCTCCCCGGTCCCAGTTTGGAGTGGAAGGAGGCTGTACAGGCTGGCTGGTGGGGAGGTGCACGTCAGCGGCCCAGCAGTGCTGTGGGGGGCGGACTGTGGCTCCTCTGAGCTTTCTACCTCCATCTGGCAGGGGCCTTCTCCTTCCCCCCCATCTGGTGGGGCTTTTTCTCTCCCCTCCACCCCGCATCTAGCGGGTTTTTTTTCCCCTTCCTCCTCCATCTGGCAGGTGCCTTTTCTCTTTCCCATCCACTTTCTCCCCCCATGCAGCGGGATTTTCTCTCCCCTCCTGTCCAGTGAGGCCTTTTCTCCCCCCACATCTGGCGGGGGCTTTTCTTTCCCTCGCTGTCTGGCAGGGGCCTTTTCTCTCTCTCCCCATGGGGGAGCTTTCTCCCTTCCTGCCTCCCTGCTTCGGTGCTTGGGGCAGAGGGGCCACTTACCTGGTCCAATGGCTGACAAGACAGAAAGCCCCAACCAGCTGGGGGCTGCTCTTTTGGTGCCCCCAGTGGTCACTCTGCAATATCACTGTTCTCTGATTAACCCCCTCCCTTTCCCTGTTATGGAAACAATCCCATTCCAGGCACTCCCTGTTTTCCTGGCACGACCAAAACCTGACCTTGCTTTAAGTTAGGAGAAGAGGGAGCTGCATACTAATTTGGTAGTCCTAGCTCCTACCATTTAGGAGGAGTTCTTGAACAAATACAGTCACAGATGGATAGACAGACAGATGCACATTTCTAAAATGCATAGCTAGATGAACCTCTTCACATTTCCCTGCGATAGGCCAGTATTATTATCCTCATTTTGCACATGGGGAACCGAGGCACAAGAAGGTGATGGGCCTGGTTCGCTGGGATCCTGCATACTCACAGGTTTGCAGTTATAAGTGTTAAGCATTTCTGAGAACCAAGTCCTAAAGGACTTGCCCATTATCTCATGGGCTGTGCAATTCAGAGCCAGGCCAGTACATTAACGAGGCCAATGAGTTCCTTAGACTCACTATGAGTAGTCCTGTGGCACCTTAGAGACTAACAATAATGCATAGAATCATGAGCTTTCATGGGTAAAACCTACTTCATGTGAGGAAGTGGGTATTACCCACAAAAGCCTATGATACTATACATTTTTGTTAGTCTCTAAGGTGCCACAGGACTACTCGCTGTTTTTAAAGTTACAGACGAACACGACTACCCCCTGAGACTTTTTAGAATCACCAGGGCATCTAGCAGACTTGGTGGGCCCCTGGGAAAGATGGGGGGAGCAGCTTTGTGCCCCCAGAAGGGGCGGGGCCTTCGGAGGAACGAATGGGACTGGAATGGCCCTTTAGCACTGCAGGGAGCACACCTCTGGGGGCTCCAGCAGCAATTTAAAGGGCCCAGCGCTCCGGCCCCTGCTGCACTAGTTTAACCACCCATATAGTTAGGAAGTTTTTCCTCATGTCCAACCCCAACCTCCCTTGCTGCAATTTAAGCCCGTTGCTTCGTGTCCAGTTTGTCCACAAAATGCGGTGCCCAGAACTGGACACAATACTCCAGCTGAGGCCTAATTGGCGTGGAGTAGTGCAGAAGAATGACTCCTCATGTCTTCCTTACAACACTCCTGTTAATACATCCCAGTATGATGTTTGCTTTTTTGCAACAGTGTCACACTGTTGACTCATATTTAGCTTGTGGTCCACTCTGACCCCTAGATCCCTTTCCGCAGTAGTTAAGCCATCCTAAGAATGAATGTAACTGTGACACTGTCAGGACTGCTTCCACTCTGGCACTCCAAATGCAGAAGGTGAGGGCCCACAAGAGAGCTTCAAAACCTTGCTTCTACAGGCACTGGTTACAAAATACTCCCCCCCCACCCGAATCATAATACACAGATTCTGGGGAATCGCTGCCACCATCAAGTGCTTTTTTATCCCTAAAGCCCAGGGGTGAACACTTGAACCCACCCCAGGGGTAGCCCAAGCTCTTTTGCCCTAAAAGAACTAGAAAAGCAAAAAACAAGCTGCAGTCTCTGGTAGCTGACCCCTCAGTCAGAGGCATGCAGATATGCACAGACAGACTTTCCAGGACACAAGAATCAAATCATCACCTTAAAAAAAAGTTATTTTTATTACAAAACAAAAGATAAACTTGATAAAGCATATTTGGTAGCTAGATGTTACACATCAACTAAGGAAAACAAATTAAAGCACACAGAAAAATCTCTGGAACCAATGCTTAGGTGGTAAAAAGGGAGGGGAGGCATAGATTCACACAGAGCAGTTCAAACCAAACCACAAAATAAAGAAAAATTACTCTGAATGTGACTGAATTCACTTTTCCCTTTACTTACTTCCAATTTTCTTTTTGTTCAGTCCACTCCCATGCCCCAAAATCCTTGGAGACATGGTAGTCCTGTCTGGGTTTAAATCATTCTGTGTCTCTCAAGTTCTGGTTTATCACTCCCACACAAAGAAAGCAAGCAAGGAATCTATATCCAATTCAAATTTCAACACTCTATCTTGATTGGTTCTCCTGGCCCCCTGACCAACACCTTTGCTAGCTACCTGAGTTTAAGCCCTTAGTCACTGGGTGCTTGTCAAGAGGACTCCTGTCCATTACAGACACATTCTCTGTTGATGGTGCTTCAGGAAACTCCTTCTCTCTCTTTCGATATTTCTTTAAGTCAATGGCACCAATTACATAGCCAAGATATTCAACCGATGAGTTGAAAAACCCACATTTGTCTTGACTTACTCCCAGTCCTTGGTCTTCCGGTTGTGGTGAGGCAGTATCCAAATGTCAAAGATGATCCTCTCGATCTTTTCCTGTAAGAAGAATACCATCCAAATAGCACTGAACTCCATTCAGTCCCTTCAGAAGCTCATCCATGGTGTTCTGGAACACTGTAAATCCAAAAGGCCAAACTAGTGTAATGAAATAAGCCCCTTTTGTGTGTTGATTTGAAAGATACTTGCAAACTGCTATGTCAGTCTCCATTGGGAGCAGGGCCGGGCCCACAACATTTTGGCACCTGAGGCGGGGAGTTCAAATGACACCCCTATGCCCCCTCGCTTGGGCCAAAACTTTGAAAGGTCTCAATTCTCTGGGTCCTAGTGGTGCCCCCCCCCCACCCAGTCTGGCACGTGAGGTGGCCGCCTCAGTTCACCTCATGGTAAGGCCAGCCCTGATTGGTAGGCAGACATTCAGCAAATCCAATGTACTGAAACATTGTCTGAGTAACAAACAAATCTGCAGTATGCGCGCAGGATGAAGACAGTGATCTGCACCAAAAACTGGATTCTGTAGCACTTTGAAATCTCCACAAATTCAGGCTGAGCCACCCTCCTAGATCACTGGTGTGATGGGTGTACTCCACTCACTGTGTGCAACCAATGATAAGATTCCAATGCTCAGCAAACAGTCCAAATCAGCCAGAGCCTTCGGAGCACAGGGCACAACTCTGGGCTTGCAGTATTTTGGCTGGTGGTCAGACTTAACAGCGAGCTTCACTGATACATTGCTCAACTGCCCAAGATCTTTTTCAAAAACTTTGAAGTGTTTGTCCTGAATTTCTTGAAGGTTTCAAGGTTGCTCAGGCTGGTCTCCACTCTGGCACTCTGAGTGCAGAAGGTGGGGGCCCACAAGAGATCTTAAAAATACCGTGCCTCTATAGGCTTCTGCTTAAAAACTCCCCTAAAACACAGATTCCCTGACCTTGGGAGATAGGCTGCCACCACCCAAGAAAATCTTTTCTTCTTGAACCCAGGGAGAAATCACTTTGGAAGTTCTTCCAGAGGGGTACCCCAAGCTCTTTTACCAGAAGAGAGCTTGAAAAAATAAAAAGAATACAAACCGTAATCTCTGATAGCTGACCTCGCAGTCTAAGGCATGCATGCACAGACCTCCTACTACCTTTCAGGACACAATAATCAGATCACAGTCTTTAAAAAGGTGGTTTTATTAACAAAACAAAAGATGTACTTGGTTGCTAAGTGTTAGAGAGCAACCGAGAAAAACAGATTAAAGCACAGACAATTGCTTCCCTGGGATTCAGCTTTAGTAACAGTGTAAGGGGGGGGGGGCACATGGACTCAGGACAGAGTTTAACCAAACAACAAAACAAAGAAAATAACCTGATCACGTCTAACTAAAAACATGCCCTATCTACTCACATATCCGTACTTCCAAGGTCCAGTCTAATTCTAGGCACACTATTCTTTTCTAGGCATGGTATTCCTGCCAGGTTCAATTCAGCTTGTTCCCCCAGCTCCTGGTTTGAAAACTCCCCCCCAAAAAGAAAGAAAGCAGGCAGATTCCCTTTTGGTTCAAATCCTAACAATTTCTTCCCATTGGTTCTTCTGGCTCCCTGCCAATACTTCCTGGATTTTTTCCGGGATTCTCTGAGTCTCTGAATTTAACCCTTTATAGGCAGTACTCCTCCCATCCATCACAAAGGTGCTTTTATGATCACCTTGATCTCGGTCCAGTTCACCATGAGCTTCTCAAGCCAAGATCTGCCAAATAAGGGTGGGTACTTTACTTCAAATCACATAAAAAGGATAACAACTGATTGTCCATCTAGCTGAACTTTCACCTGGAGCATCCCTTTTGGGAATAACTTTTTTCCAGTATAAGTCTTCAAAAGTTTGGCGCGGTTTCTTCAAGGGAAATTTGTTGGAAAGTCTGGTGATAGGCAGATGCAGAAATTCATGGAACAACAGCTCCAGTACCAAGATCCATTCTTGTAGGAACTCCTTCAATCAAGGGTGTGACCCAGGTGCCATCTCTGACTCCAGCTTCCAGTAACATGTGTAATGCAAGGTCTTGTCTTCTTCCATGTATGAATTCCTGACTTAGATCCTTTCTGAGGTTTGGTCTTCATAGGTGTCTTCTTCAATGTACTCTGCATGGCTGATCATTTAACTATGTGGTCGGTCATGGTGATGTGCCTTTCCTTCTGGCACTTTCTGCAAACAGCCTGCTGTGTCCAGCAATCCTTTTTGGCGTGCATCATTAGTACATGATGGCTGCACAGAAATTCCTTACAGTTCCATGGTCTTCTGTCTCACCAATGCAGGAGGCGAAATTCTCAGTTAATACTAAATTCTGAAAAATTCTTCTCTGGGGCCTGCTTGAATGTAAGTGCTGATACAGTCGGTAACTTCTTCTGGACCTGGTCATTACATTCCCAAGAGACTAATTAGTCATGCAGGGCACCACTTAATGTTATCCTGAATGGTCAGAACGCTGACAACTTCCTTAAAGCAGCAACACATTGTGCTACTGACTCTCCGCAGATGAAATGCACATCATTCTGCTGTCATGGATGGGGCAGGCAAATGGTGCATACATGGCCGCTCCAGGGACAGTTGATGACCACAGGTTGTGCAGCAGTCCGTATGTCTTTGGACCTATCAGTGTCAGCAAGGTTAAAACTTGTCATCCATATGGAGTGGCGTTGCAGGTAACAAATTGCTCAAAATGTTTGCAGTGCAAAATGTTTGCGGTTTTTATCAAACTCGCCAGCATTGCCTAGAAAAGGTGCCATTTCTCTGCTCTCCTGCTGGACTTCACACCTCTGGGACTCCTTTTCCTCAGGGAAATTCTTTTTCCTTTATTTTGTATTGTTGGACCATCTGCACTTGATCACCCTCCGGTGGCTGTGTGCTTACACACTTCTTTGCCTGTACTTGGACTCCCTCTACTGGCAACAGATCCTTAATGTGGTCCGCTAAGGCTGTTTCTCTGCCATCTTGCAACCGGAGTCCAGTCAAGATGGCTACTTGCTCCCCCCTCACTGCTTCTCTATTTGAACAGTTCTGGCAGTTATTGCAAGTGCTCTTATCTTATGTTTCATCTTTATTTGCCTACTTCCCCCTCAATAGCTGGCTGGCTGACACTGTCTGCAAAGCAAAAACAGCATTGTGGTGCTCAGTGCCTCAAGGTGAACTTAACCCCTTTTGCCAGAATATTATTCGTTTATGTTTTCTTCTTGTTCAGACACTGGGAGCACCGGGCACTCATGGGCTATAAGATCCATGTAGCCAAATGTTATTTTTCTGGAGGCAGCAGCGAAAGAGACAGACAGACAGATACAGAGGGAGCTGACGGACACACACTTGTCTGCTGTGGTAGCTTTATTGTTCTGGCTGTGAAACAAAAACGAACATGAAAGTATTTTTGGTCCTTGCTGTACAGGCCCCATTACCAGCACAAGTGACAATCTCTGCTTCATGTTGGTGCAGGCCATTTGTGACGTACTCACTCCTGTCTTCCGTGACTGACTTCCTGCGGTACCTGCAGGAACAGGAAGTGACTCTGTGTCATGTGGGGGAAGGGGGAAAAATCTGTGTGTTAACATTGCCAAAACAAAGGGAACTTACTGCTTCCGAGATCTTGCCAAATTGGGAGAGAGGAATAGACAAACCACAGTTTCTGCAGCAAGGAGGTTGGTAGCGGTTCTGTGTGAAAGGACAAGAAAACCCACAGAGACCTGAATTGCTTGTGCCTCAGTCTAGCCCTCACAAAGGACAAGTCACTGTGAGGACAGTTTTGAATAGCATCGTGGTAAACAATGATTTGGGTGTCTTTGCACGTACATAAACCAGCTATTGGCTCACCGTGGCAACAGGAATGGAAACATGAGGATGACGAACCACTTCAACGGCCCAGTGGCATCTGCACTTCTCTGAAGGCTTATTTGTGCTGATATCAATAGGGGGTCACTGCACAGTCAACTGTATTCCGACTCAGAGCAATCTTCCCTGGGCAGAACTGCGTACGTGCCAAGGCAATGAAGACCATGGTCAGGGCCGGCCCAAGGCATTTTGGCGCCCCGGGCCCAGGCATGCAGCGCCGCCCCCGGGAGCACGGCGCATGCGCGGGCCCGCCCCTGGGGCGTGGGCCCGCCCCCCCCAGGGAGCACGGGCCCGCCTCCAGGGCGCACGGCACATGCACGGGCCCGCCCTGGGGTGCATGGCGCATGCGCTGCCCATCCTGGCCTGGCCACCGCTGCTGGCACGCAGCCCGGGGTGGGCCGTGCCTGGCCGTTCAGGGCCCTGCGGCCGTGGGGCGAAGGGCACTGCTGGCCAGCACCGCGGGGTTGGGGGCGGCCGGCGCTGCGGGAGCCGGGCGTGCAGCGCCTGATGGCAGCTATAAGGGACGCCGCGTGCCCCTTACAGCTGCCATCAGGTGCCCCCCATCGGTTGGTGCCCCGGGCAGCTGCCCGGCTCGCCCACCCCTTAGTTCGGCCCTGACCGTGGTAACCCCCACACTTTTAACAGAGATCATAAGTGGTCATGCTCCCTGGAGTGCCTCGCAACTATGAGTGACAGTTTCAGGTCAGACTGTCAGAAAATAGGGGTGGCACCCCAAACTCGTGGCATGTTCTGTAATTAGATTTCACCCAGCCAGTAACAAATATACGCTTCTGGATCACCGGAAGGTCTTACCATGGAGTCAGACAGTCCCCTTAGAATCCTCCAGCCTTTCTCGCCACCTGACAAACTGAACTTTGTGATAAAAGGCTGTTAAAACCAAAAATCACATCACATCAGGTGATTCCCAACCCCAAAGGGTCAGTCGTTGACCCCAGGTCACTGGATACTCTGGATCGGCCACCAAAGACGGCACTGGCAGCTAATTTTTCTTGCAAACTAACTAAAGGTTTATTAGCTCAGAAAAAGAAATGAGAGTTATTGAGAAGTGAAAGCAGACCAGTGGTACCCGCCATTCTCCTATTTCTGGTGCAAAGCATTGCCTCAGCATTTGTCTTCAGCCCCCCTGGTCTAACATTTCCCCTCTAATTCACTAATAACTTGAGTCCAGAGAAAGAGAGGGCTGATGTCATCTCACGCAACAGGGCAGAAAAGGCTCTGATGTTTCTAATTGGGAAGTCGTTAGACGTCATTAGAGTTAAGGATGTTAAAGCATTCTCTACATAAATGGACATTAATTACGTCGCCTTCTGTGGAGCCAAGTTGGAGAGAGGCAGCGGGTTGGCAGGTGCTGGCGTGTCCCATTGTACTTACGCACTGAAGGTTTGTTAATATAGCTAAAGCGATCAGACCAATAGGATTCAGATAAATGGGGCTCTTTAGATCCAGACAGAGGTTTCCCCTGCTGAATGGAAGTAGATGTGATTAAATTAGCAGTCACGCAGACGTAGCCAGCAATAACCTAGCCTTTAACAACAGCACACGGAAATGTACTGTGGTCAGCTCTCCCCAGCTAGGCAGCAGCAAGTTAATGTGGGAACAGGGGACCTCTAAGGAGGATTTAAGACTGTGGTGGGAAGTGATGACTCAGCAGGTGGGAGCGCCTCATGGCGCTGAGATATTGTGGTAAGAGCCCCATATAAATACTGAGCAGGAAAGATTGTAAATCAGTGTCCTGGTAAGGCAGGCAGGGCTGGATTAAGGGGGGGGGGTAGCTGGGCAGCTGCCCGGGACGCTAACCTATGGGGGGCACCTGATGGCAGCTGTAAGGGGCGCTGCGTGCTGGGGGGCGGGGCCGCGCATGCGCCAGGTGCCCGGGGCGGAGCCGCACATGCGTCGAGCGCCCGCTGCCCGGGGCGCAGGAATGGCTCAAGCCGGCCCTGAAGGCAGGTGGTGAATACTGTGCTGCTTGAGGAAATGTTCCCTGGGGGCAGGTGTGCGTTCTTGCCTCTCCCTTAAAAGCAGCTGGTACTGGTCCCTTTTGGAGGTGGGACACTGGGCCAGATGGAACATAAGAACGGCCATGTTGGGTCAGACCAAAGGTCCATCTAGCCCAGTGTCCTGTCTGCGGACAGTGGCAATGCCAGGTGCCCCAGAGGGATTGAACAAAACAGGGAATCATCACATGATCCCTTCCCTGTTGCCCATTCCCAGCTTCCGGCAAACAGAGGCCAGGGACACCATCTTGAACCCAGGTCTGTGGGAAGGCGGCACACTCCAATTCTCCAGCTGTCTATAGACAGCACCTGGGACTGGAATCCATGAAACCCAAGTAGGGCACAAGCCCCACCCCCCTACTCTCATTGGGAGATCTGGGCAATAGCTCCTATTTAAGCCAGAGGCGGAAACAGGAAGTTGTCTGAACAAATTGAGCTCCAGCCCACTGTGGATAGTCCCATGGACATTGGTCCAGCATGGTAATTCCTATGGTCCTGGGTTTGGCCGGCTGCTTTCCCTTTGGTTTCCACTTTGCTGCTATTCTCTGCCTGGCCATTCAGTGTGCTTTGCTCTGCAAGTGGTGTTGGGGCTGCTCCAGGCTTCCTCGCAGCCTGAGGGGATGCAGGCCCCACAGCAGAGCTCAGAGCACGGTGGCCAGGTGGGTTCCATCCCAGAGAAGTCAGATCTGACATCAAGAGGAAGGAAGAAAATATTATAGTGAGGCAGCGGGTTGGAGGTGGTGGTGCCGGGAAGGAGGCCCAATCTGCCTGATAACCTGCTGGTGGCATAGAACGGCCTATGCCTTCGTCCCATTATCATTCATTATCTGTATTACAGTGTAGGGTGCCTGCTGAGATCAGGGTACAGTGATACCAAGAACTGGATAGACAGCATACATGCACAATACCTACGTTAGAGCTGCCAATAACTCAGAGCCACAGGCTCTTAATGCTTTGGATCACTATGCTAAAAACAGAGCTAGGGGCTGGGGAGGGGTTGATGGGGGTGTCTGTTGGAGCCCACTGTCTCAGACCAGAGAACGTCTTTCTGTAAATGCATGGAAAGAAAAACTGTGTTATGGGGGACTGCAATTTGGAGAGAGACATGCTGGAGGTCTCATGCTGCCCAGAGTAAAACATCATTAGAGTTTCTAAAAATTAGAGCTGACAATTTTCTAACTCAATGAGTTGCACCCAAAGTATTCCTTTATTGCTTTCATCATAAAGGGTAGTGGACCTCTTTATGTTGGATAAAAGGTTTCCTTGGGACCAATGCTCATGATCCAATTGCATTCACCATGGGCAAACAGAAAACAGTCCCAAGCAATGACATGCATCTGACGAAGTGGGTCTTTGCCCACGAAAGCTTATGCTCCAACACTTCGGTTAGTCTATAAGGTGCCACAGGACTCCTCGCCGCAGTCCCAAGCAAAACTATATGTTTTTGTTGATTAGAGATGGCTGTCTTCCCAAAGCTGAGGAAAACTATGAGCAAAATTCACTGTGAGGGGAAATGTAGACAGAAAAATGTCAATGAAAACTGGAGTTTTAGTTTAAGACTTTATTAGATGGCCAAAAAGCCATGATTCCACAATCAAGAAATAAAACAACTTTGGTTGGAAACCCATTGTGATTCATGTGGTGATGTGAAAGCAGCAATTAGAAATAAAGCTACCTAAAAATGGAAAAAAGGAGAATAGCAATCAGCATAAATTAGCAGTTATAAAATGCAGAAAACTGATAAGGTAAGCTAAAGACATCAGAGGGGAAAAATCTCTTTACTGCAGGACTAGGGACAATAAGTAGTATTTAAAATGTATTCGGAACAAATACCCATTGCTCAATGGAGATAGCAAAATTGTTAATAGTGATGTAGAAAAGGCAGAAATATCCAATAAATATTTCTGTTATGTATTTGGAAAGAAGCTAGATGATGTACTCGTGCTGTATGATGGTGACAAAATACTTTCCAGTTCTTTAATAACTGAGAAGATTTCATCTAACATCCTCCAAGGGAAAAAATATTTTAAAATTAGCAGGCCCAAGAGTCCTAAGAAAAAGTATTGGTGAAAAGACCTCTGGCCTGATGATGTTAAATTTTAATCAATCTTGGAATTCTGGGTAAATTCCAGAAGACTGGAAGAATGCTGATGTTATGCCCATATTAAAAAAGGCCAGGAGGTAAACCTGGTAAGTAACTATAGGCCAGTGAGCCTGACCTCAACTTCAGGCAAAATAATAGAAAAGTTGATACAGGATTCAACAGAAAGAATTAAAGGATAGGACTATAATTAATGCCAGTCAACACAGTTGTATAGAAAATTGGTCTTGTCGCATTAAACTGATTTCGTTCGTTGAGATCCCAAGCTTTGTTGATAAAGGTAACTGCATAGATATAACATACTTAAGTTTTTGTAAAGTGTTATATGATACTCTAATTAAAAATTAGTGCTGTATGATACTAATAGTGCACACACAAAATGGATCAAGAACTGGCACTGTGACAATTGTCAGTGGGGAATCCTCACTGAATAGGGGCATTTTCAGAAAAGTTATGCCGGGATCCCTACTAGACCTGATGCTATTCTTTCATCAACGATCTGAAAATAAATGTAAACGCACTACTAATAAAATTTGACGCTGACACGAAGATACGCAGAGTGGTAAATGGTATTGAGGCTAGAGCAGTCAGGATCTCTTGGTAAGCTGGGGCCCGTCAAACAAAATGCGTTTTCATACAGTTAGATTGGAGGAGGAAGGAATGCTGACTGTACCTGCAGAACGGGAGCCGTGTAATGGAGCCCTGTGACTCCAACAAGGATGTAGGACTCAGAGCGGGTGAGCAACTTGATTAGGAGCAGTGAGGTGCCACACCTCGGTGAACAGCATTGGTGAGACCGCTACGGGGACACTGCACTCCGTGGCGTCCCCGTTTTCGAAAGGCTGTTGAAAAACTGGAGAGGAGGCAGAAAAAAGAGCCACAGAAAGGCTTGGGACGCTGGATTAAGCGTTGGAACGATGGCGTCAGAGCAGGATTATCTGCCTTTCTGCAAGAGAGGCTGTAGTCAGGCACAAGTTATTTGGCTTGTTGCTAGGGTGACTGAGTGAAATTCAGTGGCTTGTAATATACAGGATATGAGGCGAGGGGGTCAAATGGTCCCTTCTGGCCTCATACGCCATGACTCAGAGACAATCCCCACCTTCAGGAGCTGCCATGCAACCCTTCGAGACATTTGGTGACTCCATTTTGGGTCCTGTCCCTGAGCTACCCTAACTTCCAACCTCAATGCGAGGGAGGTGCAGCAAGGGGACAGAGGACCTTGCCTGCCTGTTGCAACACAATCTCCCAAGGGAGCTAGTGAGGGACATGGTGGTTAGGCTGCTTGACTTGTTTCTATGGTCTGTGCTTTACATGATTAAATCAAAGAAGCTGTTAGCTGGTGCGAACTCTGTGTTGACTGCTTCACAGCTCTGTGTGCCTCAAGAGAGTCAGCTGTAACTGGGTGGAAGAGGGGGGGTATTTAAGTTCTGGAGAGGCTGAAAGGTCGGCACCACGTCCAGAGGTGCTAACACTCGGGAGGGGATGGAAGGTCTGTGGCCTGAGGAGCTGCCTAGGCACCCTGACGCTGAGGCAGTGGTTGGATTCTGATCGGGCACAGGGTGTTTGGAACACCCTTGGGTCCCAGAACAGAGGCATGGATTCCCTTCACAGCAGTCCTAGTGGGTGGCCAGGAAGGAACGTTCACTAGGGTCTGTGACACCGACATGCAGCAAATGCACTACCTGAACTGCGACCAGGAACAAAGTTTACGCAAAAACTCACCAGCCATTTGGAATGGTTCTGAACTCGCCAGAAACATCCAGCTCTTATCTGTGACTACGCCATAGGGACTTCTCTGGAAGAACTAGGTTTGGTGCTTCTGAACACCACCAAAGGAAGATCCGAGATTGGCAGGCCAGGAAATGAGCCCCCTTCATAGGCAACTCCACCCACACGCCCACAGCAAAAGTTCTTCTGGAGATAGTTCCAGACACAAGCAGCATTGACAGATGTGTCCGGAGAGCTTTATATGTATTTATTGAGTTTGGCAGAAGTCTTTTTCAAGTTTGCCCTGCTCTCTGCACTGCCTGGTTGTTCTAGTAACCTGGGCTGCTAGTACAATGTTCACAATCATGCAAATGCTAGAAATCTTTCAGAGGGACACTGAGGTCATTTCATATACAACATTCTGTCTGCTTTGAAATGGGCATTGAAGGCCTCCTTCACTTTGGTGTAGCCTCCTCAGAGAGACATGGGGCACACAGGATAGCAGCACTAAACATGGCAAATATCATGGCTTTAATGAGGGCCTTTTCTGTTAAGCCAGAAGTCACCCACGATCACTCAATTCTCTAGATCCAACAAGGGCAGCTGTTGCCAAAATCAAACTTCTCTAGCTGAGGCTACGTCTAGACTGCAGGCTTCTTTTGGAAGACGCGTTTCCGGAGGAGATCCTCCAGAAAACGTGTGACGTTCTTTAGAAAGAGAACGTCCAGAAAAACTTCTTTAGAAAGAGAACGTCCACAGCAAAAGCACAACGAAAAAGCGATCTGCTTTTTCGAAAGATAGCGTCCACATTGATTGGACACTATCTTGCATTTAAGTTGTGATTACTGTGGACGGAGTGGCCACCAAGGCACCTGTGCTTTTTCCTGGAGGCCTCTTCTTTCGAAAAAACACTCTCTTCCGCGTCCACACACGCCTTTTTCTGAAAAAGCTTTTTCGGAAAAAGGCTTCTTCCTCGTAGAGTGAGATTTACCACCATCAGAAAAATCCCTCCGTTCTTTCAACTTTCTGTTGAAAGAACACAATAGCAGTGTGGATGTAAGTATAGTTTTTCCAGAAAAACGGCCGTTTTTTTCAGGAAAATCTCTAGTGTAAACATATTCTGAGACAGGGCTCTCTGCTCCTTCCTGTTGCAGCTTTCCTGGGTCTTCTCCCCGATTTGCTACTTTCTTCCTCTGGCAGGCTAAGGGGGTCTCTCTGCCTTCCTCTGCTTCTCCTTTAACGAGAGCAATTCACTCCCTGCTGACGCCAGGTAGCGTGAGGACACAAACACAGAGCCATGCCTTAAACAGCAGGGAGACATTCCTCTGTTTATTAATCATCGTGCTAAAGCACACCTTGGGCCTTTGTGGCAACTATAGCCGTCTGCAAAACCCAGGTGTCTTTTGCATGGCTCCAAGGAACCCTAGAAACCACGTATGCAAAACATCAGGTTAAAAGACCATGCTTTCTGTTAAGGGACTCTGGTTTCCATGAAAGGTGCAGCAAGAAAAGGAGAAGCATAAGGCAATACAGACAAAGCCTTACTGTAGTGAAGCTGAGGCTAGACGGGGCCGCCTGCTGTCCCATCCCCTACCACTGCCGTAGAAGAGGCATATGGCAGAGCCCTGCGGCAGCTGCATTAAGCAGGCAAGACAGTGCGGCAGCACCTCTTAGTACAATCGGCCTTGTTCCTTCGCGCTGGTGAATTACATTTTCCATCAGGAAATACAAGCTGGGACCGGCAGACGATGGGAACACATCAATATGGGCGCTCTTGAGTCCCTGGGCTGCTGCCAGGATCTACCACCCACGGAGAAGAAATGGCTTCTCCCCAACTTGGCCTGTCGCATTGGGGGGGAAGGAGTCTGTCAGGCTGCAGCAGGAGGCTTTCAGTTCTGCATCTCACAGGCTGGCAGAGTCTAATCACACAGCTTCTGTCTATGACTTAATTGCAGCTCCACTCTTGGCTGAGGGATCGCTGTTCTATCTACAGCTCTATCTGTCTGGCAGGCCCAGCTGCCGTATGTTTATGCCCAAGACCCGGCTTCAGATCCCCTCAAGTGGGTGGAGGCTTGAAGTGCTGGGGGGGGGGGGGGACATCATATTCATCCAGCCCCCTGCCAAGCCCACACGTTCAAATGAAATGAGTCAGGCCTCAAAAAATCATGAGACTGGCTTAAGAATCAGGAGAGGTTTTTTTTTTTTCTTTCTCTGTTTAAGACATCTGGAGGGGTTTTTCCTTTGGTTTCTGAGCCTCTAGGTTCTGCTGGGAGTCATGTTCACACAATTTTCTCCACCCCCTTAAGAACTAGTCACCTACCCTGTTTCTAAAACAAGGAAAGCTGAAATCCTCATGGAACCATTGGACTTTTGGAGCTGGGGCTTTAAGAAAACCACTAAATATCACAAGACTTTTGGCAACATGGTTCCTCATCAGCAAAAGCAGGACAAGGTCTTTAGACAATAAACTCCTCGAGGTAGTAGCTACGGCTTCCTCTGATTTGCATAGGACCGAGTATTTTGTTACTGCTTAATGTAGAAGAATCAGTAGGTTTCTTATAGTATATACACTCCAGTTTTCAATCTCTGCTCTCAGAACCCATGTAGAGGCAGCCAGGACACTTGCTCTCAGTTCCTAGCATCAGTCAGCCGCAGGCTAGGACAGGGCCTTCTTGGTCAACAGCCCTTGCTGATCAAGGACCCTCCAAGTGGAGACATGTAGGTTGTCAAGCTGCCTGGAACAGAATTTTATCACATATGCTGAGGAACTCACATTTGATCAGTCTGACTGTATATTACACTGCGGAATCCCTGGTGCCACACCAGACTACTTCCCTCCTGAAACCTAACCCTCATTCCTCCAGTTCCACTCATCAGAAGACGTGTTTGCACGAGACTCTGTCCCCTCATGGGCCTTTCCTTTTTCCTCATGGAGGGACTAGTTCCTGCACTTTAACTGCTCTCCATTAATGCTTCCCCAGATTCTCAATAACCCTTTGGTTTGTCGAATAATGCATTGGTGCTAGCTGGTGTATGGGTTTTTATCGTCCAGCATGTTGGTGTTCTGTCAGCATTGCCTTCTGAAATCATTTACATACAGAAGAGCTCAGTGTGCTACAGATGCTAACAATTAATAATGTCTACACCAGTACTAACCTACCAAATGAAGAAACTGTTAATAAATGAAAACTGATTACGAGTCTATGGCTAATCCCCAGCTGAAACTGTCTGCACAGCGAGTCGGGGGGCGGGGGGCCTTTCCTGCCATCAAGAATATGGGAGGGTAGAGGTGGAGTCATTCTTCAATTACAAATGTTTATTACTCCAGCAGAAACACAAAGCCATACAGCATCTTGTCCCAGAAAGGTGCTTAATGACATTTTTATTAAAAAAACTAGAATGATATAAAATTAACGTGGCACACATTAAAGGGTTTCAGAACTGGCCGATAGATCTCCAAATGTAATTATAAATGAGGAATTGTCATCAAGTTGGTGTGTTTCTAGCGGGGTCCCACAGGATCGATCGGGTCTTAGCCTTATGCTACTTAACATTTTATGTCATTGAGACATGAAAGGAAACATAAAATCATCACTCGTAAAGTTTGCAGATGAACCCAAAATTGGGGGAGTGGTAAATAATGAAGGGGACAGGTCACTGATACAGAGCAATCTGAATTGCTTGATAAATTGGGTGCAAGCAAACAAGATGTGTTTTTAATATGGCTAAATGTAACCTGTCTCTCCAGGAATAAAGAATGCCTAACATACAGACTCTAGCCTGGGGAGCAGGGACTCTGAAAAAGATTTGCAAGTCATGATGGAGCTAATGTTATCCTGCGAGGCATAGGCGGGGAAATTTTGGGTAGGAGCAGAGAAGTTATTTTACCTCTGTGATTGGCACTGGTGCTATCACTATTGGAATACGGGATGAACCTCTTTAGTCCAGCACGCTCAGGTTCAGCAACATCCATGGTCCGGCATGATTTTTGTTAGCCAGATGTCCACTTATCATGGGTGAGGCCAAGTTTCCCGCAGTCCCATAAAGTTTGTTTAGCCACCAGTCCTGGGTCCCAGTGTTCTGTGCTGTTATTTAGCTGTAATTTACCTCTAAATGTCTTCTAAGAGCCCAGTAAGCAGTGGACGTGTGGGCAATGCTACCAGGCCATACTGAGCTCCTGTGGTTTGGCAAATTATCTGGTTCGGCACCGGTAAGGTCTCAAGGGTGCTGGACTAGAGAGGTTCAATCTGTACTGGCTAGTTCTGTTGCCCACAATTCAAGAAGAATGTTGATAAATTGAAGAGAGTACAGAGAAGAACTACCAGAATGATGAAAGGATTAGAAAATAGGTCTTTATGGATAGACTTAAGATTCTCATTCTATTTCATTTACCTAAAGAGAAGTTTAAGCAGTGACTTGATTAATATATAAGTATCTATACAGAGATCAAATATCACATAAAGGGCTCCTCAATCTAGCAGAAAAAGTATAACATAATCCAGTGCCTGGAAGATGAAGTTACACGAGTTTAGACTAGAAATCAGGTATAAATTTGTAACCGTGATAGTAACTAACTATTGGAATAATTTACCAAGCATCATGGTGGATATTCCACAACTCACAACTTTTAAATCAAGATTGAATGTCCATCTAAAAAATCTGCTCTAAGAATCCCCTTGAGAAAGTTCTCTAGGCTGTCAGGTTCGATGACCACAATGGCCCCTTGTAGCTTTGGAATCTATATAATTAACTCCCCTTAAAAAAAGGCAGAAAATTCCACCACCCCAAGGCGTATCACCACACTCTCTCTGCTGCTTTCGATTGTATTACCCCGCAGGTAGAAAAGCCTGCATAATATACCTGGCTCCTCCCATTCTCAGCATTCCTTGCTAAAACTCAGAAGCAGACTTTTCCTTTCCCCATGTTTCAATGAGAGTAGCTTGCTTTATGTCATGCTCTGAGTCTATTGCTGAACTGATGGCAAACTTCAGGATCTATTTCCTGTGTTTTTCTGAAAGGTAACACTAAGGAAAAAGGAGTCCTGACTGCCTTCTCCAAGGGTCCAACCGCAAGGCTTTAATAATGATGATTAAAAAGCAGGGACTCCTCTTCTGGGCCTTTTCCTCATGATAGTTCCCTCTCTCATAAGCTGGTATGACAGCAGGAGTGGCCCGAGGCCAGCTGCGGCAGCTGGCGCCCCAGGCGGAGTGCACGATTGGTGCCCCCGCCTGCAGGGCCATCAATGGACTGACGTCATTGGCGGGCACCCCGGGCACCCCCGTGACATCATCGGGAGCCCCAGGCGGTGGTGCCCTAGGCGGCGGTCGAGTCCGTCTATAGCCACGGGCCGCCCCTGTATGACAGGGTCAGGCTGGAGGACTATAAGAGCTCTAAGGCAGCAAGAGCCCGGGTCAATCAGGAGCAAAGGAGATAGGGCTGCTGTTAATTAATCAGGGCCAGCTGATCTCACCTGTGGCTGCCATGGAGCCTTTAAAAGGAAGCCCTCCTGGGTGGGTTGGGGAGGAGGGGGAAGTGGAGTGAGAGGAGACCTGAGCAGACTAAGAAAGGGAACAGCAACATTGCCAGAGCTAGCACAGTGAGGCTATGTCTGCACTCGCGGCTTCTTGCGCAAGTAGGGCCGTTCTTGCGCAAGAATCCGCAGAGCGTCCACACTGTCGGCCTGCTCTTGCGCAAGGAAATTTACAGTATGGCGTGGTAAAAGAGGGCGTCTTGCACAAGAGCTACGCTCTTTTTTAACAGGTGTAAGCCCTCTTGCGCAGGAGCGCAGGAGTGTGGATGCTCGGCAGGGGTTTCTCGCGCAAGAAAGCCCTATGGCTGAAATGGCCATCAGAGCTTTCTTGCGCAAGAGAGCGTCCACACTGCCATGGGTGCTCTTGTGCAAAAGCACAGCTTTTCTCACTTGTTCTTGCGCAAGACGCTGCCAGTGTAGACATAGCCTGGGTGTGAGGTGCTCCAAACAGGGGCTTTAGGCCCACCTTTTCTGGGCAGCCTGAGACCCCAGCTGAGAGCTGGAAAAGACTGTTTCGGCAGCCCAGGTTGTCCCCGGGGCACTGGCCCCAATGCCCTTGGTGGCTGAGGGACCAGAGCTTAAACCCTTCCAAGGGCTGGTAATGCAGTACAGAGCCTGCCCGATGAAGGACTGAGCAGGGTACTGGGACCCAGGAGTGGGGTTACCCTGCCATTCCACCACAATCTGCACAACGTCCTGCTTGGTTTGATAAGCCACTGCAAGTCCAAATCCCCCTTGTAAATACGTGGCTTGTGCAATCTGTGCAGAAACACCTGGCATCTACCCTGCAAAATCTACTAACGCGCGTTTCACCCTGTTGGTTGCTGGTATAGCTCCTTCACCAGCAAGGCTGGAAGTCATTACCTTCAGTCCCAAAATACAGACCTCTTTCACTGGAACTACAGGAGTCACTCCATTAGCTGGGAGTGGCAGTCAGCTGTTACCTGTATGGAATAGCTGGGTAAAGCAACACCCATTTTACAAGTGCATGACAGTGGCTGATTGGTATTTCCAAGGAGTGGACATAAGACCAAAAGAATGGCCATACTGGGTCAGACCAATGGTCCATCCAGCCCAGTACCCTGTCTGCCGACAGTGGCCAACACCAGATGGCCCAGAGGGAGGGAACACAACAGGTAATCCTCATGTGATCCCTCTCCTGTCACCCACCTCCAGAGAAACAGAGGCTAGGGACACCATTCCTACCCATCCTGGCTAATAGTCATTGATGAACCTAACCTCCATGAATCTATCTAGCTCTTTTTGAACCATGTTAAAGTTCTAGCCTTCACCGCATCCTCTGACAAGGAGTTCCTGAGGTTAACTGTGCTCTGACTGAAGAAAAACTTCCTGTACGCAGTATTCAAGATGTGGGCGTACTATGGTTTTATATAAAGGCAATAAGATATTTTCTGTCTTATTCTCTATCCCTTTTTTAATGATTCCTAACCTTCTATTTGCTTTTTTGACTGCCGCTGCACACTGAGTGGACGTTTTCAGAGAACTATCCACAATGACTCCACAGTCTCTCTCTTGAGTAGTTGTAGCTAAATTAATTCTGTCATATTCTATGTATAGTTGGGATTATTTTTTCCAAAGTGCATTACTTTACATTTATCAATATTAAATTTCATTTGCCATTACATTTCAGTGGAAGAGAGGCTGAAGAAATCTCCCTTTATAAGAAATGGGATGAATAGCTTTGCAATAAAAAGGCATTTGAGCTTCAAAATTCAGCCCTGGATCCAGATTTTAAATGCTCCAGGGCTGCAGGAGGCATTTGGATCCAAAGTTCAGTTCAGCCCATGAGAGAGCCCATGCCCAAAATTTGTGTCCTGTTCTCAGTTCGGAAAACCACCCCCACCCCGCTTTCAGGTGTGTTTGGCTTGGCTGCGTTGGAATCCAAGTGGACAACCAAAAGCATCAAAAATGTCCTGAGAGCTCCTCTTACCCATTAACAGAGTGAAGCCTTGACACGCTGCCATTGCTCCAGGACCAGCTTGAGAACATTTCTATGGCCCATTTGTACTGATGGGAAGGGGTTGAAATGGAAGCCCGGTGCCCACACGCCTCGGAAAATCTCAAATAATCGAGGCTCTGTAGCTGGGCAGAATTGCAGGAGTCAATGGGATGGCCAAAAGCAGGCCTGGCACTATTGGGAAAAGTTATTTTTAGTAGCATGTTATTTAGCATTTCATGTTCACACACCTGGCACGTCTGCACTGTCTCGCTGTCACGGAGGGCTGTGGCTCCTTCCCCATGACTCAGTAAAGTCCTTTCTACTCTAACTCTCCAGCCAAAATATTGCTAGTGCCATGTGCATAACTGTGTTACTCTCCACCCACAAAGAGAAACCCCACGGCCACGTCGACACAGCAGCGTTATTCTGGAATAACATAGTGTGCGTCTACACGCCAAGCAGTTATTTCAGCATACTGTCAAAATAATGTCGAGCTGGACGACTTCTTACTCTGACTCCTGTAACCTCTACTGTGTAGACAGCACCCAAGCCAAATTAGGCTATTTCAACTTAAGCTACGCAATTGACGTAGCTCCAGTTGCGTTGCTTATTTCGCCTTTAGCCCTGCAGTGTAGACGTGCCCCGAGTCTTCAATATGAATGAGGTTTCATTTTCCTTAAATAGTAAGAAAGGCCAAATGCAAAGTCTCCATGAGTGAGAATGCTCAGTGTGAATGTCGGGGCAGGGAGAAGGGCCTCTTTGAAATTCAAGGGATAAGGCTTGGCAGTGGATATGTATCCCAGTGTTTCTCAACCTTTATTTTATAAAGTACCCCTTTAAAAAAAATTATAAGTACAGTACCCACAGCACCTACAGTTTTCAGACACACAAATTTTTTTTCTACCATTGCAACACATTTGTTTAAATAACTTAATCGTAGTCGGGCTGGCGATGAAATTTTTGGGTGTAATAAGTACAAAAATAACAAAGCGCTGTAAAACTTAAAACAAAAATTCAGTGTTCTCCAAATTTCAGTTGTGTTGACGTACCCCCCCAGACTTCTCTCGAGTACTCCTAAGGGTACTCGTACCACGAGTTGAGAAACACTGGTGTATGCCATTGGTGGGCATGTGTTATAAGTCTCCCTTTTGCTGCAAGGTGTCAGTTCTTCACAGGCATGGTCAGGCAAGAACCACATGAATTAGAAAGGCAGATTTCTTGGGCTTTATAAGAGACAGCAAATAAAGTCCTAACAGTTACATGCTGGTTGTTAAACGCACCACACTTCCGGCCCTGTTTACACTGAGTCAGCAAGATTAAAATTGTTCTACAATGGTCCATCGAAGAAGCCTAAAAGCTAAGACTAGATAAGGTCTAAAAACCCTGCTTACAGAGTAGTTTGAGTTTTTGAGTGTGTAGCTGAACCAAATCCACACAGGTTGAAGGTCATGGGATGCTGTTGCTTAACTAGTAACTGTATAACTGTATTACTACTGTGTGGGAGCATTGTTACTTGGGGGTTGGGTGCAGTCTGGAAAGGCAAGCTGGTTTTAGAAGGAAAGCTGCTGCTAACCGGAAATGCTAATGTTACTGGTTTGCGGATTGTACTCAGGGGAGGGTAGGAGCACCAGAGCCAGGCCTTGTGTCCACACTGACTTGCACCCTGGAGTTCCCGTTTAGCTGAACCCAGTGGAACGAGGTGCTGTACCCCAGAATAAATGTGGTCACACATGGCGTTATCCAGGAAGAACTCCCTGTGTAGACAAGCCCTGCACCCCCCATTCCATCGCCAAGGCTTCCAGGCTGCTCTGTGCACTAGATGATGGTTCCAGCCCTTCCCCTGACTGGCCGCCCACAGCAGGACAGAACACAGAAGCGGTGGCTGGCACACAGACGTTCTGTGGCGCAGCCGAGGACAGGAAGTGGCAAAGGACTGCATGGGGATTTTTGGTAGATAGAATGGTCTTCAGGACTGGCCTTTAGGGTTGGGCAACTTGGGTGACTGTCAGGGGCATGGGGGGTGTCACACCCCCCAGCCAGCCCAAGGCTCTGTTAGCCCCTACAACTAAGCCTGGAGCCAGCGAGGGACTGGGCTGGCAGTGGCAGCACCCCAGGCATGTGCTACTACCATGCACTGGACTCCAGCTGCTAGTCCTGACCGGGCTGGGGAGAGATGGGACTTTCTCTTCCTCAGCATTGGCCGCTCTCAAGGCTGAGTCAGACCCACCTCTCGGAACCTCCCCCAGATACAGGAAGCTCTGCACACCTTCTCCATCCTGCTTCCTGCCCCGTGGCTCCTCAGCTGCAGGGAGAAGGGTCATTGTATGGGGAGCAGTCCCCCTTCCCCTCCTGTTCGCCCGGGGTGCGGTTTTCCAAGGCTGGCCCTGATGATCTTGTGTCCCTTAGACATGGAGCAGGGGCTGTCCATGTCTGTGTTTTAGGCCCTGCTGAGCACTATGACGGGTTAAACAAATAATTTCTGTTAATAATAAGTTAATTCCTGGTCTGGGACCTGGTCACCTACAGCTTCTACCCCTCCTGCTCTACTGAAAATTGCCACGAGATGTTTGAGCTCAAGAATGTGCCAAGGAGTTATTTTCCTAAAGGCAGCACCTCTAGTTCCTGGGCAGGGGGCTGGGACACCCCAGTGAGGAAAACATACACAGAAAGAGCCAAGATTTCCCATCAGACAAAGCCTAGCCTGCACTAAAGAGCAAAGTGACACTGAGATGAGGCTGCCCCGTCCATTCAGAGGCCTTCTGTTCCCCAGAGGACAAGGGTGGGGGACTGGCAGAGACAGATGCATCCTGGAGGTGAATGCCTGGCTGCGAGGATGGTGTCTTCAGGAGAGCTTAAGCTGTCTTGATCATGGGATGCTGTGCCAGGAAGGACTGCTAAGCAGAGATGGCGTCCACCTATTGAGGAAGGGAAAATGCATATTTGGATACAGACTGGCTACCCTAATGAGGAGGGCTTTAAACTAGGTTTGAAGGGGGCAGATGACAAAAGCACCTAGCTAAGTCAAAAACATAGAGACCTGGGAGAGGGGTCAGAACTTGGGGAAGCAGGGACTGTTCTAGCAGGGCTAAGGAAGAGACAAGAGAGAACACAGAGGGAAAATCAAATCAGTATCTTAGGGTACGTGTACACTGCACAGCTATTTCGGGATACTGGAGGTCTACCCCGCCTCTACACAAGCTGCCCGTTATTTCAAAATATTTTTTGAAATAACGGGCATGCTATTTTGCCATCCTGGTAAACCTCATTGTACGAGGGATAAGGAATGGCTTGAAATAGCACGTTAGTTCGAAATTTGGCGCTGTGTAGATGTGCCAATTTTCAAAATAGCCTATTTTGAAATAGATTCGAAATAAGATACGCAATTTGCGCAGCGCAAATTGCGTATCTTATTTTGAGTTTAGGATGTAGACGCACCCTTAGATGTCTATAGACAAAAGCAAGAAGTATGGGGAATAAGCAGGAAGAACTCAAAATGCTGGTAAATAAACACAACTGTGATATAGTTGGCGTCCCAGATGACTTAGGAGGACAGAGCACATGACTTTAATAGTGGAACAGAAGGATGCAGCTTAGGAAAGGCAGGCAAGGAAAAACTTGAACTGAGCTGGAGATGGAAATAGGGAGACAGACTAGCTGAAAGTTTCAGAAGGCGGAGAAAGCTGCTAGAGGAGAAGCTGTTCTAGATCTGATTTTGATTTTGACAAATACAGAGGTGCTGGTTGAGAATCTGAAAGTGGAAGGCAGCTTGGGTGAAAGTGATCATGGAATGGTTCTAAGGACTGGGAGGAGAGAAAATGGCACAATGAAGATAATGGATTTCAAGAAGGCAGACTTGAGGAACCTCCAATTGTTGATAGAGATCCCATGGGAAGCAAGTCTAAAGGGGAAAAAAGTTCAAGAGAGTTGTCAATTTTTCCAGAGACATAATTAAGGGCATTAGCGCAAACTCTCTCATTGCATAGGAAAGATAGGAAGTATGGCAAGAGACCACCCTGGCTTACTCAGGAGATCGTCAATGATCTGGAACACCAAAAAGAGTCCTACAAAAAGTGAAAACTAGGTAAAATTACAAAGGATGAATATAAACAAATAACAGAACGATGTAGGGACAAAATTAGAAAGGCAAAGGCACAAAACGAAATTAAACTAGGTAGAGACATACAGGGTAACAAGAAAACATTCTACAAATACATTAGGAGCCAGAGGAAGACTAAGTACAGGGTAGGCCTGTTACTCAATGAAGGAGGAAAAACAATAACAGAAATTGTGGAAATGGCAGAGTCTCAATGATTTTTTTTGCTTCAGTTTAGACCAGAAAACTTGGTCGCAATTTTGGATTTCTAACATAGTGAATGCCACATCAAATAAGGTAGGATGAGAGGCTAAAATAGGGAGAGCACAAATTAGAAAGTATTTAGACAAGTTAGACGTCTTCAAGTCACCAGGGCCTGATGAAATGCAGCCTAAAATACAAGGAGTTAACTGATGAGCCATTAGTGTTTATCTTCAAAAAGTCCTGGAAGACAGGAGAAAGTCCAGAGGACTGGAAAAGGGCAAATATAGTGCCCATCTATGAAAAGGGAAATAAGACCAACCCAGGGAATTGCACACAGTCAGTTTAACTTCAGTATCCAGAGAGATAATGGAACAAATAATTAAGCAATCAATTTGCGAACACCTAGATGTTAATAACAAGCAGCATGGATGTACAAGCTTTTGCCTTGGTTTTCACAGACTGCTGCTCACTGGGCAGCACAGGAAGGGAAGGAGGTGAGCAGTAAAGAACAGGTTAAGGCAGTGGTCTCCAACCTTTCAAAGTACAAGATCACTTTGGGTATGTCTACACTACAAAGTTAATTCGAACTAACAGCCGTTAGTTCGAATTAACTTTCATAGGGGCTACACATACAAACCGCTAGTTCGAATTTAAATTGAACTTGCGGAGCGCTTAATTCGAGCTAGGTAAACCTCATTCTACGAGGAGTAAAGCCTAGCTTGAATTAAGTAGTTCGAATTAAGGGCTGTGTAGTCACTTAATTCGAACTAGTTGGAGGCTAGCCCTTCCCAGCTTGCCCTGGTGGCCACTCTGGGCCAAACCAGGGAAACTTTTCTGCCCCCCTCCCGGCCCCGGAGCCCTTAAAGGGCCACGGTCTGGCTACGGTGCTTGTGCCAGTTGCAAGCCTGCCAGCACCCAGCCAGCAGACCCTGCACCTGGCATGGCATGAGTCAGCCACCCGCTGCCACCCAGCCCTCTGCCTCTTCCCAGGACCAGGCTGGTGGCTCCCAGGAGCCTGCCCGGGGCCACAAGAGGCAGGCGCCCACCTGGTCTAGTGCGGAGATCGTGGACCTCATTGAGGTTTGGGGGGGAGGCCTCCAACGTCCACGATCTCCGCACTAGCCACAGGAACGCGGCCGTCTACAGTCGCATGGCTGCCAGCCTGGCCACCAGAGGCATGCGAATGATGGGGGGAGGCCTCCAATGTCCACGATCTCCGCACTAGCCGCTAGCCATGGTAGCACTCTGTGGTCACCTGTTGAGCCTGACCAGGGAGTCACCTGACTCAGGGACGGGGAGGGTATAAAAATATGGCCCACGGGCTGGACTCAGCTAACGGGAGCTACAAGGACAGTGCTTGCGGGCGCATGTAGCACACGGAGACCCGCTGCTCCCCTGCCTCCAAGGGGCGCACACTGGCACCAGCAGCTGGCTGCTTTGAGCCTGCCCAAGCGTCCTGCTGGGCTGCAGACTTGAAGCCACCTATGGTAAGTGCCTCACAGCCAGGCACCCCACCCTCTCCCATAGGAGTGGCCCGAGGCCGGCTGTGGCAGCTGGCGCCCTAGGCGGAAGGCGTGATTGGCGCCCTCGCCTGCACGGCTGTCAATGGCCGTGACATCATCATCGGGCGCCCAAGCCGGCGGCGCCCTAGGCAACTGCCTAGTTTGCCTAGGTTCACAGGCCACCCCTGCTCTCCCACATCCCAACCTCCTGCCCCAGGTCACAGTCCCCTCCTGCACCCAAACTCCCTTCCTGCCCTTACCCCCACTCTCCTGCACCTCTCCTGTGGGTCAGAACCCCCTCCTGAACCCAAATGCTCTTGGGGAAGTCTGGGGGTGGTTGGGTGTAAGTAGAGTCTAAAATGTCAGCAGTGAGCCTAGCACCTGGGCAGCTGGACAGTGGGTTCCAGCTTTCAGGAGAGGATGCCAGAGAAAAGGGCTGCACCTTGGTAGCCCTCCAGAGTACCTCAGAGACTGGGGTAGTGGTTGCACTTTCATTGGACTCAGGAGGCTTAAAACACCTGGGGACCCCATGGCTGGTTCCTTCACAACAGTCTCACAAGCGGCCACCAAGGGGTGATTGACGGGGACCTGTGTCAATGTAAAGCAAGAGACAACTCCTGCCCCAAAGTGCTGGCAACCTAAGTAGCCAGGGAAACAAAGGGCAGTAGAAATACAGTAGATTGTCCCCATTTTACAGATGGCAAACTGAGACCCAGATCCACAATGATATCTAGGCTACATTCCAGTGAAATTATTGAAGCTTAAAAATTGTTCTCCTTGGCCTCCAAGGCTAGGACAAGAAGCAACGGGCTTAACTGCAGCAAGGGAGGTTTAGGTTGGACATTAGGAAAATCATCCTAAGTGTGAGGGTGGTGAAAGACTGGAATAAATTGCCTAGAGAGGTTGTGGATTCTCCATCACTGGAGATATTTAAGAGCAGGTTAGACAGACCCCTGTCAGGGATGATCTAGGTCCTGCCATGAGGGCAGGGGACTGAACTCGATGACCTCTCAAGGTCCCTTCCAGTTCTATGATTCCTAATTACTGCTGAGGATGTGGGCCAGGGAGATTAAGTGACTTGTCCAAGGCTAAACAGTGAATCTGTGGCACAGACAGGACCTGAACTCTGATCTCCTGAGTTCTAGGTCAGTGTACCAAACACAAGACCAGCCTTCCTGCTTGTCTCAGGATTTGACTTTGGCCCATTACCTGGACTAGATGGTGCATTAGACCTTAATAGGCTTGTGTGGTTAGGCTGTGAGTATGTGGAAAGAAAAGATCTTCTGAAGGCTTTCTTTTAACAGGCTTGGCCCATTTTGAGTTTACTTTTCATTGATCTCACCCCTGTGGTACAAAAAGGTGGTACATCAGGGAGGAATCTTAGCCCATCAAATTGGACAGCTGGGAGTGCGTACGGAGCACCCTGCCAGCCTTCCCAGGACAGTGACCTAAAAAACAAGGGAGAACCCTGGGAAAGCCGGGGCAGGGGGCAGCCCTGCCCCGAGCGAGAAGCACAGCTCTCCGGTTGCTTTCCTCCAGTGACTGCTGAGGCTCAGCAGGGAAGAGACACAACTTGGCTCAAACAGATCGTCGATTCTGTATTGAGGCTTCTGCACACAGACTCTGCGGGTCTCCCTCGCTCCCAGCCTGCCTGATGCTGGACGCAGCTTCTGCTTGTCACACGGGGCGTCTCCAGACCTGGAGATCACTGCCTGCACGGCCAGGTCACGCTGTGCGGGGGTGTGACGTGCTGGTCCATTCCCTCCTGCACCCTGTCTCCGACAGCGGCCTGCACCACCTGATGCAGAAGAGACGGGAAGACTGGCAGTGATGTAAGCGTTCAGGGAGCAAGTTGCTTTCTGTGATATGGGCAGCCCTAATGCCCGTCTCTGGGGATGGCTCTGGAGTTAGTGCAGGGCTGTTCGTGCAGGGATCTCCGGGTGCTTGCTGCTTCTAGGTGCATCTCCTCAGCTTTGCACAGACGGTTCCTGCCTGGGCTGCTGGACTCACAGAGGGGCAAATCGGAGGTTGCTAGGAGAACTATTCTGGTAAAAGCAGCCCCTCCCTGGTGTCTAAGACAGTGAAGTCTGGTGCCTGTGGACCTTGCCTGGGATATCATGAAACTTCAACTTATCCCCCTCAAAAAAGGTGACTTTCTCGTCCCTCGGAGCAGGAAGGTCTTTTCCCTTTTAGCCAACTGGGAATTGATCCAGCTTCTCCCGGACTGCCCTTGGTGTGGCCCAGCAATGTGGATAACGACAGTAAACACGAGGTTAAAAAAGAATGACAGGTCTGCAAAACTGCTCCACGCCGGGACTGAGCAAGCAGGGGGTCAGCACTGACGTACATTGAGAAAAGTGGCGTGGGGCCTGCAGAGGGGTGAGCAGGGGGTGTTACAGGGCAGGATGCAGGTGCCCTGCCAGAGCAGTGTGGGGTCCTGCCCCGGCACAGCAGGGGGTGGTTACAGGTCAGGAATCAGGTGTCATGGCAGAGCTGTGTGGAGTCCAGGACGGGAATGGCAGGGGGCCGTGCCGGGTCAGCAGTGACGTACGTTGGCAGTGCGATGCGGGGCCCAGGCCAGGAAAAGGAGGATGTTTGCAGGTCAGGGTGGCGACGCATTGGCAGAGATGTGGGGCCCAGCACTGGAGGAATCCCTGGTGCTGAAGTTCAGGTTGAGATGCCTCAGTGGGGTTCGTATGGGGGGGCCCAGTGGTGGGGCTGCTTGGCGGGATGAAGGCGCACTAGGCAGAGCTGGAGTAGCGGGGAATTCTGGAGGTCCTGGCGGAGATGAAAGGCGGCCAGCACTGGAATCCAAGAGGAGCTGCAGGTCAGGATTTAGATCCAGTGTATGCAGCTGGGCCGCTGTCGCGTGGACACTTCTGACACTGACACCGGGTTTTCCCATTGATGTAGTTAATCCGCCCCCCTGAGACGTAGCTAGGTGGACAGAAGAACTCTTCCATCGGCCTCGCTGCAGCTATGCAGGCCGTTCGGTCCACCTCCTTATATCACGCAGGGTGCAGATTTTTCACAGCCCGAGTGTCATAGCTAGGTTGACGTGATTTTGAAGGCCAAGGGTGGGGAACCTTTTTGGGGTCAGGAGCCGCTGACCCACATCAAAATCAGTTGGGGGGGGGGGGCACACATGTGAGAAGCAAAAAAACAAAACCCTCACTGACATGGCCCCTGCCTGAGAAGCAGAAAGACACTCCCCACATTCCCCTCACACACCAGAGCCTGGGGGGCCCAGCCTAGTAGATTGTGTGTTCTCAGCCCTGCAGGGGGATGGCTGTGGGGGCAGGAGGATGGAGTATCAGAGTGGGCTTCCCCCCCAGCATTGAGCCTTGGGGGAATGCAGCATGCGAGGGCTGAAGTGCATTGTCAGCGCTGCATAAGGAACCTTCACAGCCCCTCTCTGCTCATTATCACCCCTCACGAGTCACTCGTGAACGCAACAAAGAACAGGCAGGTGCTTTGGGTGCAGGCTCCCTCCCCGCCAGATGGCATGGGGGTGATGCATCTGACAAGGACAATGAAGCACAATTGCCGCGCTTCGTGTCTGGATGACATTAGAACTTTGCCTCTTGGTGCTTCTCTCTCTCGCATCTTTTCACCGGAATCTGATCGCCACTGTCCTGGTACAAATCGGGAGTAACACCAGTGAAGTCAATGTCAAACTCCCTAGCTGAAATTTGCCAAAGTCACTGGAGGTTGAACCTCTCTCACCCAGAACTCTTTTATCTGGAAACATCTGTTGTCCGGCATGATTTTAGTTAGCCAGAGGTCCATTTTTCATAAGTGTGGACAAGTTTCCTACAGCCCCATAAAGTTTGTTTACAGCCACCTGTCCTAGCTCTCAGTGTTCTGTGCTGTTATTTAGTTCTAATTTACCCCTAAAGGTACGTCTACACAGCAACATTATTTCGAAATAACTAGCGTTATTTCAAAATAACTTAGTCCGTGTCTACACAGTGGCAGTTATTTCGAAATAACGTTGAAATACTGTCAAGCTGGAGGACTTCTTACTCGGACTCCTGTAACCCTCAGGCTACATCTATACTGCGCTCTCTTGCACAAGAAAATATGCAAATGAGGTGAAGCGGTGAATATCGCTGCGCCTCATTTGCATACTTAATGAGCTGCCATTTTTGCGCAAAACCCCCCTCTTGTGCAAGAGCCATTCTGCCTGAAAAAAAGCGTCAGAATGGCTCTTGCTCAAGAGGGGGTTTTTGCGCAAAATGGCGGCTCATTAAGTGTGCAAATGAGGCACGGCGATATTCACCGCTTCGCCTCATTTGCATATTTTCTTGCACAAGGGAGCGCAGTATAGACGTAGCCTTATTGTATGAGGAGTAGGGGAAGTCAGAGGAAGAGTGCTCTATTTCGAAATAAGTGCTGTGTAGATGCTCCCCTATTTCAGAATATGCTATGCAATTGATGTAGCTCAATTTGCGTAGCTTATTTCAAGTTAAGCCCTGTTGTGTAGACGCACTCGAAATGTCCTCTAACAGCTCGGTAAGCAGTGGAAGTGTAGGTAATGGTGCTAGAAAACACTGACCTCCCATGGTCCGGGAAAACTCTCTCCTTTGGAACCAGTCTGGTCCCAAGAGTGCCGGATGAGAGAGGTTCAGCCTTTAGTGATTTTAGTGGGCCTCAGTTCTCCGGTGCCCTACCCGAGACACCTTAAAGGCCTTATTTTCAGCAGGCAGGTGCCACAGCTTGGGGTTCCCCCTAGTGGTTAAGCAAGGGCACCCACTCTTTGCTTCTGGCTCCCCAGCTGCTGCTTTTCTGGGGTGGAGACATGCATCTCTTGCCCTCCTGCCTGGGGTATTTTCAGGCTCCATAGTCTCATGCCTACACTAACTCCAGCAACCCAGACAGCATCCATCGCTGGTAGCGTTGCTTTGCTTTCTCTGCAACGGTGATATGCACTGTAACTACCTGCAGTTATAAATTAGGGATGTTAAATATCAGTTAATTTACGAGTCGAGTAGTCGATGGAATTTCCTAGTCGATAGGCACTTCCACATTCCTCCTTTGAAATGTACAAGAGGCCCTATAGGGGACTCCCCAGCTGACCCCGGGCTCCGTGCGCTTTGAAATGCCATGCGTGGAGCCTGGATCAGATCCTGGGTTTCATGGAAATGCCGCACAGAGCCTGGGGTCAGCTCGGGACTCCCCAACTGATTCTGTGGAAATGCCCGCGTGGTGCCATGGCGTTTCAAAGGGGCAGCTCCGCACAGAGCCTGGGATCAGCTCCACGCAGCACTGCCGCTTTGAAATGCTGCAGCAGCGTTTCAAAGGGGCAGCGCTGCACAGAGCCCAGGATCAGCTGTGCAGCACTTCCCCTTTGAAATGCCGTCATGGTGTTTCAAAGTAGCAGCGCCGCATGGAGCCCTTACTGGGCTCTGTACGGCACTGCTGCTTTGAAGTACCCCCTCTTTCCCCACCCCCCCTTTGCTGCCTCTATCTGATAGAAGCAGCAAAGGGGTTGGGGAAGCAACTAGTTGATTAGTCCTTAGTATAAATGACTACCCGGCCTTTGCTAAGCAAGCACCTATGTTCTTAAAGTGAAAGCAAGACCAAGAAAACAGACTCAAACAATAGAAGAACCTACCCACATGCTAATGAGCTTACCAGAGATCACACCAGCTCCAGCAAGGGCTCTGATGGGTGATCAGTCCTTCGACCCCCTCACCAGTGTTAGTCTGTGCTGATAAATTCATAACAGCTGTGGCCCAGAACAAGCACAAGGATGAATGAGTCAGTCTGTCCTTTATACCACTTGGGCCTCTGACCTTCAGATTTCAGGAACAGGTGATCAGTAGACTATGTTTCTCTCCCCAGGGCATAGCTTCAAAGGCTGGATCCAGAGGTAGGAATTTGCATTCACTGTCCCCTGGTATTTCATAGGAATCCCACTTAACTTTGTCCCCAAAGTTCCCTGTTCTCTGGCACATAGCTGAAAATAGCCCATTGAAACTCATGTCACTTCCTAAGTTTTACACTGACCACACCTGTCTCCGCCCCTCCTCTCCCCCCCCCCCCGACGTTACATGCAATCCCACAATAATACCTAAACTTTGCACTTAATACAATAGACTCTAAAGATAGTTAAAATCAGCCCACTGAGGTTTTTCGAGGCTATAGCAGGAAATTGCCCTGTCACAGCAGGTGCTCAGCACTTTCTGAAAATCAGGCTCCTTTAAGGCCTTGCTAACACTCGTAATGTTTTTTTAATTTCTGCTGGCGGCATCCCGAAAAGGACGGAGCCAAACCTCCCCAGATCCAGAACAGTCCAAACCTCAGGAATGTTTGGAGCTCATGCTAGTTCTGCAAGTTGCCAGTTTAAAGTCATTTTAAAAATAATAGAATGAAAACTGGCCTTACCTGTAGGAATGACAGTCCACATGATCCAAAACTGAAAAGTATGTAAAAGGCTTTTTTTTTTAACCCTTTGTGTCGTTTCTGTACATTCTTACCTTCTCCTTCTCTTGGACCCTGGAAAGAAGAAACTAGTCTCTGATCAGTTTTGCTTCCTAGTTCTTGTTCACTAACCTGATCCTGCAATGTTTGGGTTTAAATCCAGGTATTTGAATCCAAATACTCAATGCCATGGTGATGAATGTGACAGAAGAACACGAAAAAAGAACAGTGGCAATAATGTATTACTTGACATCTCAAAAAACTATATAAGCCTTTCTATTATTATTTGATGATAACCCCAAAAGGCTCCATTAGGACCAGGGCCTGTTGGGCTAGGTGTTGTACAACCAAACAGTGAATTAGGTAGACAAGAGCAAAGAAGTGTCTTTATTTTACATATGGGGAACTGAGATGTAGTGTTAAGTGACATGACTATGGTTACAAAGGCACACTGGCAGAGCGAGATTTGAAGCCAGCTCTCCTAAGTTCCTGCCTCAAGCACCAGAACACCAGTCCTCTCAATAATTCTTGCAAAGTTGTTTTCTTTCACCAGTGTAAATTCCCACCACATTTTGGACATCAGTGTCCCATTGGTAAGAAAGAAAGAAAGAAAAGTGAAGAAACTCTTCATTGCAGTAATGGCGGCTCTTTTCACCAAGCTCAAATGAAGACTATGGAAATGCTTGAGATTTCCTGGCTTGTTTCACGCACAAGACCAGCCAAATTGGGTCAGATCCATGGCTCATCTAGCCCAGCACCCCATTGCAATACCTCGCGCCTCTCACCCAGAACTGTGAGCCACTGTCTTTTCACTCTGCTGCAGCAGGAGGTGAGGGTTCCTGCTGTTAAGCTGTGGGTTGGCTTCCTCGCATGCCAGCTTGTCTGCCTTGCTAGCAAATGCCTCAGGACTCTGCCGGTTCAAGCCTCCCCTGGCAGGCACCAAGCAGTGAACCCCCATTGCCCTGCCATGCCCAGTCCCTCTCACTGGACCCTCCCACGAGTTAAGCTGTCTCCCAACAGACTGGGCACACCCCAGCTTGTGGGTTGGCTGAAGAATTAATCCTTTGCTTTAATACACATCAGTGAGGTGGTTTTGGCGTGAAACAAGGCTTTAATTATTAACAAAGGCCAGCGGTGTCAGTGATAAGCAGTCAGAACAGAAGACCCAAATACAGATACAAACAAAACCAAATGTGTTTTCTAGGGACTAGAACTTACCTTCAGCAAGTTACAATCTTCGGCTAACCCAGTTTCTCATCGGTGAGCAGTTCCCAGAGACATCAGTCCCCTTGGCTGAAGGATACAACTTTATCACATTATAAGAGCCCTGACTCTTATGCCAGTCCACTCATGGGTAACCCAATGGCCTTTTGCCTTTGCTTCTATCTTGACCCTGTTTCAAGAGGCAGGAAGGCTTCTTGGGGATGCAATCTCTATCCCCTGTTGAAATCATTAAATGGTCATCTTTATCCCCCTTCCCTGCACCTCCAATCGCTCATCTGATGCTGATCAGAGAAACTAGAGCTGCAAAAGTCTGTTATGATCTCTAGCCTGTCCTTTGGTGAGGGTGGGTGTCCACATGCACCACTGCCCTCTACTAGATGTAACCAGAACTTCTCACCTGTGTCATGTGCTCTATACTGCTAACAGCTAATGGTAATTCTTCTTTAGATCAAGTAATAGGCTAGTGTACGGAAGCAAGGAGATCCAAGTTCTGTTCCTGTTGCTGACATGAAGTCTTCAGTGGCTGTAATGCAGTATCACGACCATGATCTCTTAGCTGGCTACAGATTTGATATGTGTATTCACACCTAGCTGTGTGTCCATCCCAGGCCTGAGGGAGAACAGTTGCGATAAGAAATGTTTCCCCTAGACAATCAGACCTTGTGTGGCACAGTGTAGAACAACCTGCCTCTCAGAGAAACAGAGGCTCTTTGCGACTGGTGTTTAAAGTCTGGGTACTGTTTGTAAATCAGAGCAAAGGGGTCTCACCAGGAATACCCAAGACCTGAGGCCACTTTTGAAAAGGTTGGCTTGAGAATAGAAGGTCTCTGATTCAGTTCCCTCACGACTGTGAGGTCTGTCTGCAGACAGTGGTAGTTCATTATACTGGTCCTGGTGTTTGGGCCAGCAAGGGCCTGAGGCACTGTTGGGTTTTCAATGGGTTATCATTGGGCAGCAATGGTATCTCAGCTCTTGAAGCAGCAGGCCCGCCGTGGTTAGTGGTTAATGATAGGTCTGATGTGAAGGATGCAAACCACCAAACTGCTTCATGGTGTAGCACAGGGGTGGGGAATCTAAGGCTTGGGGGCTGGATGTGGCCCCCAGCTTGCCTGGATCTGGCCTCTGAGGCTCAGGGATCCCCCTGCCCAGCACTGGGGAGTCTGCACTGGCGCTCCAGCCACTCTGCTGCCCCACTGCAGGGCTGAGAACACAAAATCTACTAGCCTGCCCCCTTCCCCCAGGCTCTGGCGTGTGAGGGGAATGTGGGGAGTGTCTTTCTCCTTCTCAGTCAGGGGCCACGTTAGTGAAAGTTTGCAGGTTTTTGTTGTTGGATTTTTTTGTTGCTTTTTGCTTCTCACTTGTGTGTGGCCCCCGACTGATTTTTCTGTGGGTCAGCACCTCCCCCACCAAAAATGGGTTCCCCACCCTGGTCTAGTGAATGTAGTTCCAGCCCATCTTCTGCCTCTGTCACACACAATGCCTATGCACGGCCAGATGGCTGCCATGTTCCACCACATGCCAACTGTGGGTGAAGGACAGTCAGTCGTGGGTGGGCGGCAGTGCAGTGGGAAAGCTATTTTGGAATGAAAGGCACTACCCAGACTGGAATAAAACCGGGGAGCAGAGCCCAGTGGGTAGAATACTAGATTGGGAGGCAGGAGACCTGGCTTCTAGGCTCTGCCACTGATGTTCTGTGGGACCTCGAGCAAGTGACTTCCCCACTCTGTGCTTGTGTTTCTCCTCCCATGCTCACTTTGTCTTGTCTATTAAGATTATAAACTCCCAAGGCCGGGACTATCTCCAACTCTGTGTCTATATGGCACCTTGCACAACGGGGTCTGGACTGATAGGTTCTATTTCAGTGCAAATACCTGATGATAAATGGGATGAGACCATCAACCTGACTCATTCATCCTCATGGTAACTGAGTGCTGTTCAGACCCGTCTCTGATACAAATGCAACATACCATTATATATTTTGGACATTTTTGTGGCTTTCTGCAGTGCTCAAGTTCTCCTTTTCCCACTCATCTGGCTGGGGAATTTTAACCCAAGGTCTTTCTGACCAGCTCTCTGGTGATATTTTACCTTTTTCTTAAAAAATAACACTCATCTTGAATAACATTGGGTTATATTTTCCATTCCCATTTCATTTCATATTTCGGCACCACCGATATGTTTCCCTCACCCTAGGTTCTGATGCAAATGACAGACAGCCTATCAGAAATAAATAGACTAAATAGTGAAATAAATCCTCGCAAAAAACACATGCTCGTCTTGTTGGGGGAAGGGGATTCGCTGTCCACCTTTCACACACACAGCCTTATTTGGTGTTTTCATGGAAAGTTATGTCTTTGCGCTGCAAAAAGTGCCACTTGATTAGTCATACTTTAATAGGCTAGGTGTATTTTGCTTGGCACAGAGTGCATTTTTTTGTGCCGGCTCTTGGTGGTTTTTTTTTTTTTTTTTTTTTTTGCTACTCCTGTACAAACTATTTTGAAGGGCTCGTTAGAGTTTCTTCATCAGAATTGGCACTTTTTGCTTCTGTCTGGAGTACCAGTCTATTAAACTGGAGACAGAACCCTTATTTGTTCAGCAAATATTAGCCTGACTTCACAAGACTGTAAAATTATATAGTGGGTGTCCTGATACACAAAGCACAGGGGACCCATTCAGACAGCAGGGCCGTCTGGAAGCCTTGTTAAAGTGCTACTCAAATAGCGTTCAAAGAGTCTGTTTATTGGCTCATCTATGCCAAAGGAAAAAGTCTTATTTTTTTTCTAAGAAAACAAGAGTATTCTAATAGCCAAATAGTGGGAGGCCAGACCTGAAGAACAATGTTTGTGATTTTTAAAACATCTCAGGTTCCTTAGTAGATGAGCTGGCTTTTCATGGACCCAGCTTCACAATGATCAGTACCACAGGAACGGAGAGGCTGGAAACCAGGTAAAATGGATTTGTGGCAAAAACTCTGGCCTGGGACTTGGAAGATTTATAGTTAGTGCTTGACTCTGCCACAGACTAGCTGTGGAACCTTGGGTAACTCCTTTAATCTTTGGGCTCGATCTGTTGACATGATTATTATTGGCACGCAAAAGGGCCTAGCAAGTCCAGTTGCGATCAAGGGCCTGTCCCTGTAAGAGAGCATATCTGCTCAGAAGAGTTTAAAACCCAAACAGAGAAGAGAAAGTGTGAAGGGACCATGGAGAGGGGCAGTGGCGGGGCAACGTGAGTGGTGGGGCAGAGGTTAAAACTCCACCTTCCTGAGAGCAGATCTAGGGCTCTACCCATTAGATACTGCTGCCTTTTTCAGTCAGTCTCTTAGACCCAAACCAATGCAACTACCGGAGCTGTGCTTTTTGATAATGCCATTAGGTAGTCTCTTTTAAACTGTGTTTTTGCAACAAACTCTGTTAAGGTCATTGTCTCAGGCAAAGGTTAATTTCCAGCCACCGGCTTCCTTTTTCCTCTTGCCAGGCTTGTCTTCGGTCCTCGTGAAATCTTGACTGAAAGATTTTGGTGGTGCAGGTTGAATCTCTCTAGTCCGGCACCCTCGGGACCTGCCCGGTGCCAAGCCAGAGAATTTGCTGAACCATGGGAGGCTGGTATTGTCTAGCAGTGTTACCAACACTTCCACTGCTTACGGGGCTCTTAGAAGACATTTTGGGGTCAATTAGAGCTAAATAACAGCACAGAACACTGAGAGCCAGGCCTGGTGGCTGTAAACAAACTTTATGGGACTGTGGGAAATTTGGCCACACCCATGATAAGTGGACATTCAGATAACTAAAATCATGCTGGACCACAGATGTTACTGGACCAGAGAGTGCTGGTCTAGAGAGATTCAATTTGTACTGTACTTTTATCTCTTCCTCGTCTTCTTTAGGAACCAGGGGCTGTCCCACTGTAGACACTGCAATATGTACTGGCTTTGGGGGGTGTCAAAGAGCAAGAGAATGCTGCCTGCTAGAGGCTGGGATCAAGGAGAGGCTAAGGGCTGAGGTTCTGCTATTGCCCATGGAGTTGGCCCTCTAGCTCCTGTGATGGGACGTCTGTGTGAGAATTGAAAGGTCCCGTTCCCCAGGTGTATGGTTTCCCTAATAATGTTGGCAGTAGAACTGGGCTCATTTAATAGAGGGGACTGGCTGGAAGTTTGCAGCCAGATCTTCCCTAAAGTTCACAGATTTCAGGGGTTTGGTTCAGGTGCATCTTTTATCTTCACTGGTATCCAGCGGCAACAGGTGGCTTCTCCGTAAACCTCTGTCTAAAATAAATATTAAAGAGGAACTGGTAAGTGAGCGATTTTATTTCGTGTGTAACATGTACATAATGGTAGCACCTCTTGACCAGCTAGGAGAGGTGCCTTTGTGCAAGGCCCTGTACAGGCAGAGGTAAAGATAATCCCTTCCCCAAAAAGTTTACAATCCTGAAGACTAGACGTAACAAATGGGTAAGAGAAAACAAGTAAGGGGTGAGGGCTAGGGTGGGCAAGCACTGCCCCACAGTCCGGATCCGATCCGCCAGGGTTAGCCCCTGGCAGGCTCCCACACTGCCGTATTTACTGCACTTCCACAGATTCAGGGAATCGCTGCTCCCATTGGCTGCGGATTGCCATTCCCGGCCAATGGGAGCTGCGGTTGCTCATGCCTGTGGAGGCACAGGTAAATATAACGGCAGCGGCCCATCAAGGGCTAACTCTAGTGAACTGCTGCAGTTTTATTGTCACCCCTGGGTTAGGGTTAGATTTAGGTTTGGGTAACAAAACAAAATAAAAAAAAGGCTGCGGGCAGTTCTTAGCTTCTGTCAGATGACAGTTTTCTGGGTGTATTTGGGAGCAGGTGGCTGCAAATTTATGTTTGTTTATTTTTTAAATGTGATTTTGCCAATTCTTAATATTAGCACAGGTCAAAAAACTGGTTGTTTTTAAATGGGTGTGAAAAAACAAAAACAAAAATGAAAAGGGATTTTGTCTCAATTTTCTTTAGAAAACCCATTTTTGGCAGAAATTCAAATGCTGACAAATTTTGGCTGAAAATGTCAGGTTTTAGATGGGGTTTTTGATGGAAAAGTAAAATTTACTCTTGTTTTGGTGAAATCCTAATTTGTTATCAAAAACCTGTTTTGATGTCAAATACTTGGCTTTGGAGTGGATCTGTAATTTATGGCTAGTGTACGTCTGCCTGTTTTTTTGGATGTCTTCTGTATGAAAACCACTCTGGAGTGGTTAAGGGACAATGCCAGAGATATTAGTGCTGATGGCTTTGCCTCTCTCTCCAACCAGCTTACAAGATTGGATTTGACCAGAATAGGAGGAGACCCAGGAACACAGGAAATCAAAAGGACTCCTGCAGGGTTATAAGAGAGGGGAGGTAGTTGTTTAGGGGAAACCCAGCTGTGTCACAACCAATATAGGGGTGTCTGACGATGCTAGGCCTGCCTACATTACCATCTGGCGCCAGTAAGCCTTGAGGTCGACTAGATGTGAGCACAGATACTATTGTTTGAAAACCTATTTTCTCTGAATGCTTTGTTTACATGTCTACATGTTTTGTTAGTCTCTATAAAGTGCTACCAGACCATTTGTTGTTTTATCCTGTACAGACTAACTTGGCTACCCCCTGAAGCCTTTGTTTCTATTGTTAACTTGATCAATATGTTGGTTCTCCAGTGGGCCCAGACTCCTGAAGGGTAGGACCATCGGTGCGTGAACTCAGGTGGACCTGTGAGGTAAGCGTGGTGGATACGCAAGCTAAGGGCCCAGTCTAAGAGAAGGCCAAGTGCACAGTTCGGCCCCGAAGTCAGTAAAAGCATGAGGCTCACACCTGAAGGTGAGAAGGGACGTGCTGAGGCCGGTAATGATGAAACCAGCCCTACCTAATAAGAGCAGAAAAGCTTTCGAGACATTTTTTATTTCAATTAAACAGATGTGGGGTTGTATTTTAACAGCCGCATTAGAAATAAGAGGGCTGTGTGCGACACACTGCGTGGGCAGTACCATGACTCACTGTCTCGGAGGCTCTACACTGTGTACAGAGACAAGCAATGGTTAATAAGTGAGTCCAGCTGGCAGGGGGCAGCCCCTCTTGGAGCAGTACTTGGGCCCTAAATTAGCTCTTCCCACTCAAGAGATCTTGGAATCATTGTGAATAGCGCTCTGAAAATATCTGCTCAATGTGCAGCAGCAAGCAGAAGAGCTAGCAGCCTGTTAGGGACCATTAGGAAAGGAATAAATAAGACAGAGAATATAATGCTACTACATAAATCCATGGTATGCTCACCTCTAGAATACTGTGGGCAGTTCTGGTTGCCCCATGAAGAAAGGTGTATTAGAACTGGAAAAGTTGCAGAGACGGGCAACAAAAATGATTAGAGGTCTGAAACAGCTTCCATGTGAGGAGAGACGGGACTGTTCAGCTTGGAAAAGAGACAACAGGTACTCTGGAGGGGATGGACCGAAAACAATGACCAAGCCATTTGTCTCGTGCCATCCATCTCCAGCCTTCCACAAACAGACGCCAGGGACACCATTCCTACCCCCTGGCTATTAGCACTCCATGGACCCAACCTCCATGACTTTATCTAACTTCTCTTTAAACTCTGTTATAGTTCTAGCCTTCACAGCCTCCTGTGGCAAGGAGTTCCACAGGTTGACTATTTGCTTTGTGAAGAAGAACTTTCTTTTATTAGTTTGAAGCCTGCTACCCATTAATTTCATTTGGTGTCCTCTAGTCCTTATATTATGGGAACTAATGAAGAACTTTTCTTTATGCACCCTCTCCACACCACTCATGATTTTATAGACCTCTATCATATCCACCCTCAGTCTCCTCTTTTCTAAGCTGAAAAGTCCCAGTCTCTTTAGCCTCTCTTCATTTGGGACCTGTTCCAAACCCCTAATCATTTTAGTTGCCCTTTTCTGAACCCTTTCCAAGGCCATAACATCATTTTTGAGGTGAGGAGACCACATCTGTACACAGTACTGAAGATATGGCGTACCATAGCTTTATACTTCCCCTCCTCCTTCTTCCCCCTGGCTTCCCCCTTCCAGCTCCCTCCTCCCAGGTTTCCCCCTCCCCTCTCCCACCCTCTCTTGTCCCCTCTCCCACCTCCTTTTCCCAGTATCCCCAGAGGTTCATCTCCCCCACCCCCAGTTTTGTTAAATAGAGTTTCTATTTTTGACCACACGTGTCCTTTATTTTTTACATCAGGAAGGGGGGGCTAGGGAGGGGCAAGTGGAAGAAGGTGAGGGAGGAATGGGGCACGAGCCCCTGATGTGGAGGACTGGAGTGGCTCTGCGGGCTCCTCGGGGTGGAAGCTCTCCTGCAGGGCCTCCTGGATCCTGACAGCCCCCCGATTGACACCCCCGGATGGCAGCCTGCGGCAAGTGCAGCCGGGCTGATGGCCGAGTGCTGTGATGTGCCGAGTGTGGGCACTCCGGGCACTCCAAGACAGGACTGCTTTGCTGTCCCTCATCGAGGTAGACAAGCAAGCGGGGAACCCTGAGAACCCTGTCTGTCCGGGGTGGGGGTTGGGTCCCTTTAAGCACAGCCCTCGGCTAGCCTGAGGCAGCAGCTCCATACTCTAAGTCCTAACCTGATGCCCTGCTGGCACTGGTTCCGGCCAGCCTTAACTTCGGTTCAGGGTCCACTCAATGTGGACATGCTAGTTCGAATTAGCAAAACGCTAATTCGAATTAGTTTTAGGTCTCGATGCACTAATTCGAATTAGCTTAGTTCGAATTAACTAATTCGAATTAAGTTAGTTCGAATTAGTGCTGTAGTGTAAACATACCCTCAGTGGTGCTGGGCTGACAACAGCTACACTCTGCTGTAAACCACGGTTCACAAGAACCGGAGCAGCAGCAGCAGCTGGGAAGCAGTAACATTAGGGACAGCACAGATGTTTGGCACCTCAGCCCTCCACTAGATGGAATCGAACCTGCTCGAGGGTCCTGTGTTGCCATGGATGGGCCGGCTACCACCTGCGTGATAAGCACCTGTGTGTTTCTAGCAGAGGGACAGGTAGGGTGGCAGGTTTCTGGGTTTCAATTGGACTTTCTGCTCAAAAGGGGACTAGACAGTGTCCAGGCAGCTGTACTGACTGGACATCCAAAGTCAGGTTACTGTGGGTGGGTGAGACAGGAAGGCATGGAGGGATCATGCATGCCAGACCCGACTCAGCCAGGAGCACCATTTCCCCGCATCTGGTGGCTGCAGCTCCCAGCCCCGACTCTGTAGGCACGTCCCTCTGGCCAGGATGGCAGAGAGTGGGAGGGGAAAAGCAGCGAGCAATGGGGGAAAAGGAGTGAATGGGGGCAAGGCCTCAGAGGGAAGAGGCCGGGCAAGGGAGGTTCTGGCAATGCTGTGGGAGCGTCTGGGTTTTAAATATTACAAACTTGGCAACCAAAGAGACACGGTAGGACTGGGGTGAGCTCACATGTCTTAGAAGCTGGAGACATAGGAGACGTGTCATGTATGTGGGTGCACACACAGCACACATGCAGCCCCCTCCCCTTAGCCCCAACAAATTCTTGGAAGACTTCAGGGACTCCTTGCGTTGCTACCAAACCAATTGCAAGCGGTAAAGGGCAGCCACCAGTAGGAGCACTTAGCAACACTGCTGAAGAGGTGACAATCTATTGTATGAAGGCCCTACTAAATTCATGGCCATGAAAAACTCATCATGGACCATGAAGTCTGGCCTCCTCCCTGTGAAATCTGCCATTTTGTGTGCTTTACCCTACTCTATACAGATGTTATGGAGGAGATCAACATTTCTCAACGTGCGGTCCCCCGTCCCAAAGGGAATTGCAGGGGGGATGTCACAAAGTTATTTTAGGAGGGTCATGGCATTGCCCCCTCCCCCCCCCCAACTTCTGTGCTGCCTACAGAGCTGGTCGGCCAGAGAGCAATGGCTGTTGGCTGAGTGCCCAGCTCTGAAGGCAGCGCTGCCGCCAGCAGCTGACCAGAAGGAAGGGGAGCAGAACCGCCCACCCAATAACTTTGCGAGCCCCCCAACTCCTTGTTGGTTGAGAATCTCTACAATGATGAAATTTCAGATTTAAATACCTGAAACCATGACATTTATGATTTTTAAAATTCTATGACCGTGAAATTGACCAAAATGGACTGTGAATTTGGTTGGGCCTTACTTATAACTAAGGCTCGGAGGAAATCAAGGGTTTGATTGGATTGGTTAATTTCAGGGCAGCGTCCTGGGGAAATGTTTGAATTTCAGGAGATATTACTGAAGATTGGGGGAGGGGACTGGGCAGCTGTGCATTCTCCTCATAGACCCCTTCAGCAGGGAGGCAGAAGCAGGTATCCCTTCCTCCACCTCCCTGCTTAGACTGTAGCTGCTTGTGGGGACTTAGCAGACTGGTTCTGACCTATGGGAGGTGGTGGGCAGGTGGCAGGGGGTGTGACTGATCCTTGCCTGGAGGGTGTGGCAGGGGGCCGGGCCAGACCTGGCCTGAAAGGCATGACAGGGAGAAGGCAGGGACAGGGCCAGACTTGGCCTGAAGGGCATGACAGGGAGGAGGGGGCAGGGCCAGACCCGGCCTGAAGGGCATGGCTGGGAGGAGGGGGCGGGGCCAGACCCGGCCTGAAGGGCATGGCTGGGAGGAGGGGGCGGGGCCAGACCTGGCCTGAAGGGCATGGCTGGGAGGAGGGGGCGGGGCCAGACCCGGCCTGAAGGGCATGGCTGGGAGGAGGTTGAGGGTGGGACTGGACCCAGCCAGGAGGGCATGGCAGGGAAGAGATGGGCCCAGCTTGGCTTGGGGAAGGGATCAGGGCCCAGCTTGCTCTGTGCTCAGTTCCAGCCTCAGTTGCTGCTTCCTGTCCAGCCAATAGGGAACAGAGGGACAGGGCTGATAATGTGACAATTAGAAGCTTCAGCCTGGCCCACAGTGGCTCCCAACAGCATATGGGGAGCAGCGCTGCTATAGAGGTGCTGAGACTCGGCTCCATCCCTCCGGCAGGTCAGGGCCCCTCCCTGCACTACGATACCCCTGCTAAGGCAGGGCCTTACACATACCTGCTTGTGCTCCAAACGGCCAGTTCCGGTCTCAGCTCCTTTCCTGCGGGGGCTGTGGTGTTTCCATGAGGCCAGTCAGGAGCGTCTCTTGGCCAACAAAAGAGAGTCCAGTCAGGACACATCCATCTCCTCGGCAAGCGACAATATTGTGTGTCTGGGGTGGAAGCGGCAAACTGAGAGTGTCAGCACCTTTTGAAGTCCATCCAGTTTGGGATGCCAGGCTGGGTCCTTTTCAGAAGCTGCGGCGTCTCCGACATGGCTCGGTCAGGCTGGAAATTGTTGTGTCATTCCCAAGCCCCGGCAAAAGTGGCATCACCCCTTTCCGGAGCTTACCCTGACGGGGACTTGGAGTGATACAAAAAGCAATTGACTCAGCCAGCGGCTCTCTGCATACGAAACCAGCAGGACCTCATTCAAAACCGTAGGCTGCCACTGATCTCAGCTTTCCTGGGAAAGTGAGTGACCAAAGATAAACACATCAGTAAGCGCAAGTGGTTCTCTTCCCTCTGCCGCTGGACATGAGGCATTTGCAGGTGCAGATTTGCTTTCATAGCAGTAGTAATTGTATCGCTGCAGCATTTAGGAGCCCCCCCTCACCACCACCACCTTGTTGTGCTAAGCACCGTAACAACAGAACACACCCTGGGCAGGGAGATGTAGGAATTGCCGGACTGGATTGGACCAGAAGTCCATCCTAGACCAACACCTAGTCAGTGACCAGTACCAGCTGCTCCAGAGGCAAGTATGAGAACATGTAACAGCATGGCCTGCACTCTCTCAGTTTGTGGTAAGCTCCGTCGGTGGTTTTTCAGGTGGTTTCCAATGACTCGGCCTTCTGCCAAGTCCCACACTCTGTATGTGCAACAAACCAAACCTCTTCCAGGGCATACAGCCCACCCGGGCTAGCTCAGTATACCCCCCACTGTGTCCCTAACCAGGCCTTCTTCAGTCCCACAGCCCTTTCTGAGACAGCTTTCAAACAATCCCTCCATCCTGCGATTGGGCCATACGCCCAGGACTTCCTCTCTGGAGATTCTTCAGGGGCTTTTCTGGCCTCAACTGTTCTTCTCCTTCAGTCCTAGCAGCTAGTCAGGAGCACAGTTCTCACTCCTCTAGCTCCAGGCAGCAACTGAGTGACTCTGGCCTTAGCAGCTCCTTTTATGTGACCCTCCTGGTCCCTGGTTGCTCACTGCATCCTCGTTGATTGGCTGCTTCCCCTGCAGCTTCTCTAGGCCCATGGCGTCCTACATGCTAGCCACTAGACGCATGTGGCTATTTGAGTGTGGCAGTTGGCTTGAATAATGTGGCTATTTGGCCGGTCGAGTATGACTAGTTCACTACAGCAGTAGCCACTATAGCGGCTATTGCTTCAGAACTGGTTGGACATCACGGCTCTAGGCGATTTGGAGGGCTTCTGTTCTGCTCCTATTCCGTGATGGAGGTGATAGGACCTGACACCTCCAGAAGGGGGCCTCTGAGCCCAATACACGTTATGGACCCCCGCAAGGGGAGCAACGGGAAGCAGTGGCCATCATGTTTCTGGCCTGCGTGGCTTTCTCAGTTCCTGCCCTCTCCGTCCCCTACCCATCCACGGACGATATAGTGAGGGGGCTCTCGTAGCCAAAGGCAGCTCTAGCCCTGGCACACTACCCTTGGCTGGACATGGATCCCTGAGGAAGAAAAGAAAAAGAAAAGGAAAAGAAAAGTAAGGATCGGGCCCACCGTGGGACTGGGAGGTGGGAGAGGGCTGGACAGATGGTCCCTCCTGGGCTATCAAGATCTCATCCGAGGGTGGGACGTAGTGTGTGTGCAGCTGCGAACGGCGAGCCCTGGGAGAGAATCACCTGGTGGAAAGTCCCAGTCCTGCATTGGGCCCAATCCTTACTTTTCCTTTCCTTTCCTTTCCTTTCCTAAATTTTCTCTGGACCCCCTACAGTACCGTCACGGATCCCCAGGGGTCCACAGACCACAGCCTGGGAACCACTGCCTTAGTTGGTAGCTATGGAATAAGCTGCTCTTAGGAAAGCTGCTCTCAATCCCCATTAGACTCTGCAATTCTGCTTCTAGAAGGCTTCCCCAGGGAAATTGTGATCATATTCGTTTTATTAAATATGCTTTCAACAGATTATAATGGAAGTTCAGGTAGGTCTTAATCTACCACTAGTTCACATTTCAGGCAGGGCAGAAATACCAGTAAGAGGGAATTATAAAAATATACAGAGACAATCTGGGCCAGATTCCCAGCTAGTATAAATTAGTGTAGTGCCATTGACTTCAGTGGAGCTAATTTACGCGAGCTGAGGGGTGGACTCTGCTCTGGTCTCTTCAAGAGGCCGGGGTGAGCTGGTTTGAAGGTTAACACCCTTGGCCAGTGGACAACATGCATCTGAAAGGTCTAGCAAATGTCACTCGGACAAGGGCGCCATTTTGGGCGTGTAGGGGAGGCAGCGGCTGTGCGCTCCAGGATGCAGCTAGCTTTTCATCCTGTTCCCCGGGCACTAAGGGAGCGAGGGGAAAGTGTTTGCATTCCGTGCATGCCTCTCACCTGGCTGGTGAGTTCCCTTCACCAGTCAGGTGTGAGAAGTATGCACAGAACGCAAGCACTTTCCCCTCACTCCCTTAGGCTATAGCTACACAGCTTCCCTCTTCCGCAAAAGCCTATGCCAATGAAGCACGGATTAGCATATTGCCACACTTCATTTGCATAATTAATTAGGAGCTGTTTTTGTACAAGAGGATTTTGTGCAAAAAGGTGCTGTCTATACAGCGCCTTTTTGCGCAAAAAACCCCTCTTGCGCACAAACGGCTCCTAATTAACTATGCAAATGAAGCACAGCAAGATATGAATCTGCACTTCATTTGCATAGGCTTTTGCTGAAGAGGGAAGCTGTGTAGACGTAGCCTTAGTGTCTGGGGAATAGGATGAAAAGCTAGCTGCATCCTGGAGCACATGGCTGCTGTCCCCCCAACGCACCCAATAAGGCGCCCTTGCACTCAGAGTGTGAGATGTTGCATAGATAGGCTGAAAAGGTAACTATTGTGATGTTTCTTGTGCCAACACTGGGTGATAACATGAGAGGGCTCATGCTTGTAAAACAAAACTGACTCTTTATTAGGAGAACTATTTACAGAGCTGTGGCCACAGAAAGCCAGCATTCCAGTCATGTGCACACAGACTGACTTCCTGGTGCCTCCATCAAGCTCTTCCTCCCAACAACTTGTGCTCCTCCCTCCAAAGTCCATGCAGGTTGCTACAGTGCGATAGGTGTTCAGAGCTGTGTAATCCAGAAGCAAATCACAACACACGACATCTGTATTGGCCTTATTGCATTCTAAACGATATTACACATTCTTAGCTACCACTAGATGGCACTCTGTATATTAAATAACTGCCCATATGTACTGCTATAGAGCTCTTCCATATATAATTCCATAACAGCAGGAACTGTACTTGCAGATGGTCAGGGAGAGTGCCTTCCCTGAAGATCTCTTAGGCCATAGGAGATAACTCCTTGCCTTGCTGTACGTTTAACACTGACAAGTGGAACTGAACCTGGGACTTCTGGAGCTTAGTGCATGAACCTCTATAGCTTGAGCTAAAAGCCAGCTGCCGCTCAACAAAGGCCGTAGAGCAAATTTATTCTTTCTTTCTGTGAGTGGTCTCAGTGCCCTTGGCTGGGACAGTGAACCACACCCAGTAGGTGTGTGGGTTACACACACATGTGAAAAATGAACTTGAGTTTGCTCTTGCCTTGTGATACTTGGTAATGCTGTGTATTACAACAGTGGCTCTAACCAAGATCAGGGCCTCACTGCAGTAGGTGCTATACAGATACGTAATCAGAGACAGTCCTTGCCCCAGAGAACTTACAGGCTACCTAAACAAGACAGCCAATGGAAGGATTGCTTTCTCTATGGTATAGCTGGGGAATTGAGGCAAAGAGAGGTGAAGTGACTTGCCCAGGTCCAGATGAGAAGGCTGCATCCCAGCCAGGAACACCCCCCACATCTCCTAATTCTCAGTTCAATGGGGGTGGCCACAAGGCCAACAGCTTGTGAGGTGCTCCTTGCGTGGAGGAGGGTAGAGGAGGGGGTGCTCGCCTATGGGCTACGAGATGGAAAGTGTCTCTTTGAGCAGGTAGCTGGCTCAGTGACAGGGCTGCAGGGTGAAGCCATTTCTTTGCTGTGTGTGGCTAATGCTGCAAAACCTCAACTAGTCCCTCCCAGCTGTGCAGAATGTCTCTCTCTCTCTCTTTTCTCTTTCTTTTTACTGGCTGCTAATGCACACATTTTCAGCTTCACATGTCTGGCCTGCAGCCACGCTGTAATCAACAGGAAAATTAACCTATAATACTGTCAGCACCGCAGAGCCTGTCTGCCAACCGCATTTTTTCTTTAGGTAGGTGTTTAAACTTCTGGCTTTATTTTTTTGCTCACTTTTCTTTAATCCTACACGCCACAGGGTGCAACGACATGTTAGACAAACACTCTCTCCTGTACAAACGAAGTTTCACTCCTGTGCGTGCCGAGGAACTCAACAGACAGCGTACGGCTCAGCGCGCCGCTCTGGGTGTTGCTAGCTGGAATGCAGGGTTGCAGCAGTGCTCAGGTTTGGTCCGGCCAGCCTTCCCTTATGACAGAAGGGTGGCCGGGCCAAGTTTCAGGGAGTGGCAATGCAGCCCAGCACATAGAGTTTTGGGGCCACTCGGATAGGGGGGCAACAGGGCAAACTGCCTCCCCCTGGTTCTAATCCCACCTCTGCCACTAAGTGACGTGCGACTTTGGGCAAGTCACTTCTCTCTGTTTCCTTGTCTGTTCAGATTGTAAGCTCTTTGGGGCAGGGACTGGCTCTAGGGATGTGTCTAAGCAGTAATGGGACCCTGGTCTCAGCTAGGGCCTTTGGCTGTGCCGCTGTGTTCTGTGTTAGTCTCTCTGTGCCTCAGGTCCCACTCTGGGATAACAGCCCTGCCTTGCCTCACAAGGGGGTTAGACCCATTGGAGATAGAACCAGCCCTGAGTGTGCGGGCGTCTACCACAACGTTCCCAGGGGTACCTACCTGCACCAGCCATGTGCACTGACCTGGTGCAGGAATTCTTCAGCATTGTCAAGGCACATGGGCCAGGCGGAGAGCCAGCCTTCCCAATCCACCCTCGGGATGAGCAGTTTCCATGCTCTGCAACAAGATCAGCTGCAGCCGGGTGCTTTGTGTGTCTGGTGAGCTGAGGAAACCAGCCCCCCCTCTCTCCTCACCTGCTGGAAATGAGACTTTCTAATCTGTGTGATTTGCCCCCAGGATATCCCTGGCTGGGGCCATCATGCCCACCCCAGGGCAGTGAACTTGTCAAGTCTCACAAGCGAAGCCAGGTCAGTGCTTGGATGGGAAGGAGCCAAGGAAAACTCAGTGACTGTAGGGAACCGTGTTAGCAATTCACAAGGTGGCCTCTTCCCTCTGAGTCAGGAGTGAGCCCGTGCCCCCATGGCACCACCTTTCCAATGAGATTTAAAGCCCACACTCTGGTCACTCTGGACCCTTAAAGTTCTCATGGCCCTTTTTACAAGAATAGGTGCCATGCCCTGGCCACATTCCAGGCTGGTGCAGGTAGCTGTAACTCGTACTGGATCAGGGATTTCCGAGAGTTTAAGACCAGAAGGGACCATTAGATCATCTAATCAGATCTTCTCTCTATCACATTGCACCCACTCTGTGGAGCTGCACTGCAGGAGAGCTGGGATATGCGGCAAATAAATGTTATTTGTGGGGAATTGGGTGAAATTCACTGGTTGTCTGAGCACCTTTCTGGGTGCCAGCTGCAGCCCAGTATATGGTAATGCTACAAAGATGGTTGTCACGGTAGGAATTCCCAGGCGGCGTTATTACACAGAGCTGTTGCTTTCGGAGAGTATACAAGCTGAGAAGAAATGCTGGAGATGGGAATTAGTTTGTGATGCCATTTCTTTTCGTGGAGGTGGGGAACCTAAGAAAGCAGCAAGGGAGGGTGCTGTCTGCCTGAAGCTTGTTAACTAAAGTCAGTGCTTTCTCCCTGGGAACCGGGCACTCGTGTCTGGGCTGAGGTTCCTCTAAGAGGAAATCGCCTGCATGCTGTCTGTGGAGCACCAGATGGGTGTGGGTGGAGTTCTGGAGGTGGGTGTGAATGGAGTTCTGGAGGGTGGTATGGGCAGACATCTGGAGGAGGGCGTGGGCGGAGTTCTGTAGGTGGGTATGGGCGGAGTTCTGGAGGTGGGCGTGGGCGGAGTTCTGGAGGTGGGCATGGGTGCAGTTCTGGGCAGGCGTGTGTGTAGTTTTGGAGGTGGTGTGTGTGGGCATGGCCTTGCTACCTCCAGCTGATAGCGCTCACAGTGCTGTTGTAGATAGGGAGCAAGTTAAAGTGACCCTCACCTTCACCTGGGGGCAAATTCATCCCAGGGTAAATGAAGCTTGTTGCCTCTCCCATTGGTGGTTCTCATGTTGGGCTTACTGGATCAAGGATATATTTGGGCCCAATTATGGTCTGAAAATCAGGCTCTGAGCATCTCTGATTGAAGACACACAAATAGAGGCACCCACAAGCAATGTCCATTTTTGAAAATGTTGGCCTTGGCTGATCAGTGCCTCAGTTTATTTGCTGCCTCTCAGGGGAGCTTGTTCATGTTTGCAAAGAGGCTTGTGGTACTCAGATAGCAGGCACTAGATGAGTGCAAAGTCAAGGTACTTGAGAGCAAAATGGGTAGTGGGTACTACTAGCAGTTTGCATCAGGGACCCATTTAAAAAAGTTAAGCTGCAAATCTCAAGGGAGGGACCATTGGGTCCTACCACTCTGGATTGCCGGGGGGGGCATCCGTTAACTCCTAGCCCTCTGTATTACTCAACATTTGTACAACTCCCTTCCCTGCCAGCACTCTTGTTTCCAGACTATGTTGTAAAAACAGGTTTCTTTTGGAAAGTGATGGAGTGGGGAGGGGCCGGAAGGCGCTGACAGACTAACACGATTGTTGAACAATCTCTGGACTGCGAGATTAATCAGGTCTCTGGAATCTGAGTGCTCTGGCTTGGCACGTGCTCTGGTGATGAGCTCACAGGATGCTCTCTCTCTCTCTCTTTTTTCTCTCCTGCTCTACGATTTCATGGCCTGGCATGCTGCTCGCCAGGACAAATGAGCTGTAAGATCATTAATTCTCAGGAGGGGCTTTGGAGACACCGAAACCCAAGGGGGAAATGTGGGGTCAAGCAAACACATGCTGTAAATAAATAGGTGCTGTAAATAAATAAGTGCAAGCAGCAAATCAAATGCCTGTCAATGCTGCAAGGCTGGGAATTGTGTGGCTTGGACAGTCTCCTCTGTAAGAGGTTGTTTGAGTGGTCAAAGCAGCAGTATCTAACACCCAGGGTTTCTAGGTTCTATTCCTGCTGGAGGGGGGACTGTGTGCAGTGAGCTTTGGGGTAGGCTACTGGCTTCCTTCACTTACCTGAGTGACCCATTCACTGTGCTCTGTTCCCCTTACCCTAAGATGGGCTACACACACATCCAATGTGTGAAGGTAAATTTGTTAACATGTGAGCTGAAGACTGCCCTGGGTGTTTGTGTACAGCTGTGTTCCCAGGGCACTGTGTCTAATGCCCTCTGCTGGGTGCAGGTTCTGTTTAGCACCATTATTTTACCTGCCAGAGGTACATTAGGCAGTTCTGGTGTTGTCAAATTCTTGGGGTACTCAGGACTGAGAGTCATACTGTCCTCCTGCCTCCAGCATGAGTAAGCCTTGCTTGTGCTTAACACCTCTGAAACTCCCTCAGTCTGTTGGCTGCCCAAGCACTTGCCTTCTGGGTGTGGTGTGCTATCCCATCTAGTGGCACTGAGACCATTTACAGAGAGAATAATGAGTCTGCTCTGCAGCCTTAGCTGAGAGCTAGTTGGCTTTTAGCTTGCCTATCTGATAGAGCTGGAAGGGACCTTGTAAGGTCATCAAGTCCAGTCCCTGCCTTCACAGCAGGACCAAGTACCATCCCTGACAAATTTTTGCCCCAAATTCCTAAACAGCCTCCGCAACGATTGAACTCGCAACCCTGGGTTTAGCAGGCTAATGCTCAAACCACTGAGCTCCAGGTGTGGGCACACCTGCTGGGGTTACACCAAGCCTTGCTTTGCCTTGCACATTAACAATATATGCCCACCAACCCCTTTTGAAGTGGTCCCCTATAGTGTTCAGCTCTGTATCCACTGAACACTCACTGACACACCAGGTCTGCTGTTCCCGACAGAACAGTGGACGCAGCAGCTTGTAGGATACAACTCAGGATCCATACCTCACTTCATGTCATAGAGTCATAGCACTGGAAGGGACCTCAAGGGGTCATCTTCTCCAGTCCCCTGCGCTCATGGCAGGATTACCCTGGACAGGTCTCAGGCAGTCACAGCACTAAGATGTATTTACAGTGAGCACAAGGATAAGCTTATCACCGCAAATTCAAATTTCAAGAGAGGTTGAGGAAGATAATGAAAACAAAAGGTTACATATAAACCAAAATTAGAACACGCTTTCCAGAGCCTAACCCTAACGAGCAGGCTAACCTCCTGGCTGACATTTATCTCCCTCCCAAAGCCCCCTGCATCAGTTTTCACCCACCATTGGCAGAGCTCCTAACTATGAGTTTTTATCATGCTGCCCAAGGGGCAGGAGGAGAAGGGGGTGTCTTCTTTGTCTTTTGCTTACACCCCTCCCTGTGTGTTTTCAGAGCCAGGAGAGCCATCCTGTTGACTTGGCGTGTAAATGGGCATCCTTTGTGTTAGCTACAATGCTTAATTAACAAGCTGACAGAGAGACTGGTGAATAAACATCCCTTGTCTGATGGAAAACAGGTTTCTCCTTTGCTGCTGGTGACTCATCCCTTGCTAAAGAAAGGCAGAACACACAATTGGTAGATATACATAACTCCTTACACAACATCTGTACATCCATTTCACAACGGTCATGATGAATGCGACCCTGGCTTCAATTTAAGACCTCACGTGACATTCTCTGGTGAAGGTACATACCACAATCAGACATTCCTGAAACTCCCTTGCCAGGTAGCATCAAGTGGTCCATGCCAGTCCATGCCCCCACCATCCATCTACATTTGAGATGTGGTGCGGTGGATCACACTGAAGCTGGAAGTGAATCCCCCGACTCGGTGCTACCTTGCTAAAAATAGCAATGTGGGCATTTGGGCTTGGGCTGTCATGCCTGGGTGTGTGTGTGTGTGAAGCTCGTGCTCCCGCCTGAGCCTCAACATACACAATGCTATATTTAGCATGCTCACTCAAGCCCCACTAGTGAGTCAGTCCACTCTTAGAGACTTGATCCCAGCTGCAGTGTTGACATAACCCAAGGGCCTTGTGCATCACAGATGTGTTTTCCAATGTGTAGGCCAGAGTGAATATTCTTGACTGTTCCTGAGCTGGTGGGAAGGTCCAAGGCCATAACTCGCCATAAGGGAGAAGGGAGAATCTCTTACAACTTTTGATTCTTCTCCCAGAGGTCCCAGTTCAGGGGCCTGATCCAAAATCCGTTGGAGTCAATGGAAAGGCTCTCATTGATTTCAAAGGTCTTTTAACCAGGACCTTGGTGGCCTTAAATAATGGGCTACCAATGTAGCATATTCATAGAATCTATCAGATCTCTGATGACTGGTCTGCTTTGAGGATAACAGCCTACTATTGCTACCGGCAAATGGTGCTACTTCTTTTCTGCAAGCAATAGAGGTTTGTGCGGTGGAGTTCTGAGTTGCAGCCCTGCTGATGATCTGTGGGGTGGGATCCATTTCACAGGCTGGCTCAGGTTAGCCAGATAGCTTGACAAGGTGGCAACAGCCAATTTTGTATATGCTATGACCTGGAGTTTCTGTTTAAAGTGAGTCTTTGGCACGATATTGTGTAAGAGCTTTTCTCGTGTCTTAATATAGCAATTACTTTTCTTAGAGGGGATTATTATGGAATCCAGATGAAGATTAATAACTTTAGGCTGTGGTACATGGGACATTTCTTTGGCAAAAGCTGGCAGTGAAACCTGAGATAACCTTTTAGAATCATTTCTAAAAGGGGATTCATTTAAGATGCAAAAAATGTGGCCAGTCTATACAGCAGCACCTCCTACCAGATGGGAAAGAACTACTGTGTGCATTCCATGTAAACACCATTGCTGATTGGGTGCGGCATAAATACAGAGAGGTGAAAGACCCTGATAGAGATAGCTGACACCAGACTGTGCCCTCCTTGCGATTAAATAATCAGAAAAATGTGAATGATATTTGGAAATCATTTTAGAACACCTCACTAGATACCCAAATAGCCACAATCTTACAAGAGAGGAATAAGGTGGTGTTGTTTAAAAAAAAGTGACCTCTTTGAGAGGGAAAGTGAATGCAGCTATGTAAAAGAAAGGAAAAAAAGATATAAAAAATGGAAGCAAGGATAAGTTAAAAGTAATTAATATAAATTAGAAGTTAAGAATTGTAGAAAATTGATAAAGGAAGCAAAGGGATACAGGGAGAAATCCTTGGATAACAGAAACAAGGACATAAAAGGGAGTTTTAAAAATACATTAGGAACAAAAAAAAAAAAAAAATACTGACAATGGTATTAGAATCAAAGAATTATAGGACTAGAAAGGTCCTCCAGAGATCATCTAGTCTAGTCCCCTGCACTCATGGCAGGTCTAAGTATTATCTAAACCATTCCTGAAAGGTGTTTGTCTAACCTGCTCTTAAAACGCTGCAATGATGGAGATTCTATAACCTCCCTAGGCAAGTTTTTCCAGTGTTTAACCACCCTGACAGTTCAGAAGTTTTTCCTGATGTCCAATCTAAACCTCCCTTGCTGCAGTTAAAGCCCGTTGCTTCTTGTCCTATCATCAGAGGCCAAGGAGAACAATTTTTCTTCCTCCTCCTTGTAACAACCTATTAGGTACATGAAAATGTTTATCATGGCCCCTCTCAATCTTCTCTTTTCCAGGCTAAACAACCCCTTTTTTTTTTCAATCTTTCCCTCATAGGTCATGTTTTCTGGATCTTTAATTATTTTTGTTGCTTCTCTCTGGACTTTCTCCAATTTCTCCACTTCTTTCCTGAAATGTGGGGGTCAGATTGGTCTGTTACTAGATGGAAATGGCAGATTTATCAACAATAATGCAGAAAAAGCAGACGTGTTCAATAAATATTTCTGTTCTGCGTTTGGGCTGGAAGGTGAAGCTAGACAAGGCATCATTTTTTAAGAGAGAGGGAAATTAACCATTGGAACCATGAATGCCTGCTTCCTGGAGCAGCTAATCCTGGAACCTACAAAGGGAGAGGCAGTTCTTGATTTAGTCCTAAGACGTGCACAAGATCTGATCCAAAAGATGAATATAGTTGAACTTCTCAGTAACAGCATCCTTGATGTAAATACATTTGACATTCATGTAGGGGAGAAAATATCAAAGAAGACAAAAAAAAATAATGAAGATCAACTAGACACAAAACCTAACATTTTTAAAGTACATCAGCTCCTGGAAGCCTGCCAAACAATCAGTGGGGTCATAGGGTGATCAAGTTGCTAAAGGTGCATTAAGGAAGACAAGGCCATTGTGGAAAAGCTAAATACATTCTTTCCATATTTCTTCACTGCAGAGAGAGGGAAAGACCAATGCCCAAGTCATTGTTTTTAGGTGACCAATCTGAGCAACTGTCCCCACTGATGTATCACTGAAGAGATTTTACAAAAGAGGGATGAATTAAACAGTAATAAGTCACTGGGACCACATGGTATTCACCCAAGAGTTCTGAAGGAAACCAAACATGAAATTACAGCATTGCTAACTGCAGTATGTAACCTATCACTTAAGTGGCCTCTGTATGACTGGAGGATAGCTAATGTAACACCATTTTTTTCCCCAAAAAAGGCTTCAGAAGTGATCCTGGCAATTACAGGACGGTAAACCTAACTTCGGTACCAGGCAAATTGTCTGAAACGACAATAAAGAACAGAATGATCAAGCACATTAGGTGAACACCATATGCTGGGGGAAAAAGTCAATGTGGCTTTTGCAAAAGGAAATTGTGCCTCACAACTATATTAGAATTCTTTGAGCGGGGGGTCAACAAACATGTGGAGAAGTGTGCTATAGAGGATATAGTGTATGTGGACTTACGGAAAGCCTTTGATAAGATCCCTCATCAAAAGCTCTTCAGCAGAGTAAGGAGTCATGAAATTAAAGGGAAAGTTCTTTCATGGATCTGATTAAAAGATAGGAATTAAAGGGTAGAAATAAACAGTTTTCACAGCGGAGAGAGGTAGATAGTAAGGCTCCTCAAAGCTCTGTACTGGGACCCATGCTGTTCAACATATTCATAAATGATCTGTACAAAGGGGTAAGCTGTGTGGCAAAGTTTGCAGACAACGCAAAGTTACTCAGTCTTGTTAAGTCCAAAGCAGAATGTGAAGAGTTACAAAAGGATCTCAAAAATGGGTTGTAATATATCAGGCTGGTCTGGGCACTGCTGAGAGGGTCAAATCAGGGCAAATTGCTTAAAACCAGGGCTACTTACAGCCCAAGACTGGAATCCTTCCCTATAAGGCACCAAACCAGTCACACAGAGCTCTTCATTCAGCTGCCCCTCTGGCCAGCAAGGAGCTTCACAAGCAAAATGCCTTAGACACTCCAGCTTTACCTGTGCCACAACCAGCACCACTCCTTACACACACGAGAGGTTATAAAACCAATCTCACCAACTCCAAACAGGTTCTCCCAGTCCCAAAGGGCCAGGCACAGTCCCAGGTCAATTTATACCTCGGCTCTTACCCAAAAGAACACTCTGGGCCAGTCCTCTAGCATCTACAATCTAAAGGTTTATTAATAAAAGAAAGAAAAGGGGTGAGAGTGAGATAGTTAAAGAGATTACATGACATACATCAATTACCAAGTTCTTGCTGGAGGCTCTTAGCAGAGATGTTACAAACTGCCAGTTTAAAAGTCTCTGGCGTATAATCTGTATAAGGATGGGTCAGCAAATCCTTCCAGGCTCTCTGTCCCTAAGGGTGCTTCTGGAATCAGGAGCAGGATTGAAGACAAGATGGAGGCACCCTCATGGTTCTTTTATATTCCTGGTGCCTCCCAAACTGGAGCTGATCACATGATCAAGAGACCTGTCTCTGTCTTTCAAGCAAGTAGCCAGGATGTACTTGCTGGTCTGCAGGTTCCCAGACTCATTCCTCAGGTGTTTATTGGCAACCTTGAGAGCCTTTGCCTATGCAGCATCGCTAATTAGCACAGCCATTCATTGGATAGCCATTCCTCACAATAGGTGGTCCAGGCCCATTACCCTCTCCCAGACAGAGAACATTTCAAACACGAGTACAGAGCCCATCTCTGTAACTGTACATAGAAAAATCATACAAGTATATGAGTAGCATACATAGAATCAGCAACACAAAAGCTTTCATTTGACACCTCACATGGAGCTCTTTGCACAGAATCTGGGGCAGCCACGCACCAATGGGGGCAGCAGTGACCTGTCTGCTCACATTAAAATCCAATAACGTGAGATGGGGGACTGGCCAACAAAATGGAAGATGAAATTCAAAGTCGAGAAATGCAAAGGAATGCACATTGGAAAACAAAATCCCAACTATTCCTACAAAATGATGTCAAGTATCAGAGGGGTAGCCGTGTTAGTCTGAATCTGCAAAAGGGGCGAGGAGTCCTGTGGCACCTTATAGACTAACCGAAGTGTTGGAGCATAAGCTTTCGTGGGCAAAGACCCACTTCGTCAGATGCGGTTGCTCCTGCATCTGACGAAGTGGGTCTTTGCCCACGAAAGCTTATGCTCCAACACTTCGGTTAGTCTATAAGGTGCCACAGGACTCCTTGCCGCTTTTACAAAATGATGGGGTTTGAATGAGCTGCTACCACTCAAGAGAGAGATCTTGGGGTCATTGTGGATCGTTCTGGGAAAATATCTGCTCAGTGTACAGCAGCAATAAAAAAAAAAAAAAAAAGGAGGGGGGGGGGGCGGGACAGCTAAGAGGGAATAGGACAGGAATGGCATGGAGAAAGTTATTTACCCCTGTGCTGTGTGGACATATCCTCAGAGGCATGGAAACGCCTGAGCGCTCTACATTAGCTTGTGGAGATGTAGCCTGTGAGGCTGGGACCCTGCTTTGGTCTGTAGTGCACACAGATGGGCTGAAGGGCGTGGGAGTGATTTACTGGCGGATCAGAGGCACTGTGCTAGAGGACTGGTTCAAAAGTGACTATTAGCCAAGATGTGCAGGGATGCAACCCCGTGTGCCTAGGGAGGGGGTGGAATCGCCATCCCTAGAGGTTTTTAAGTCCCAGCTTGACAAAGCCCTGGCTGGGATGACTTAGATGTGGTTGCTCCTGCTTTCAGCAGGGAGTTGGACTTGATGACTTCCTGAGGTCTCTTCCAACCCTAGGATTCTATGATTCTATGCGCTGCATGTCGCCAGACCTGACTGCCAGATATTGGGACAGGACGATGGAGGATGGATCATTTGATGATCGCCCTGTTCTAGCGCATCTGGCATTGGCCTGTGTTGGAGGATAGGATACGGGCTAAGTGGACCACTTACCAATGAATGATGGGGGTCTGGTGGCCCAAGCAGCCAAGATCTGCCTGGCCGAATCCCAAAATGTTCAAGGACCACCACTGAAATGCAGCCACCTCTGGGCCACAGTGGAGCACCTTACAATAATGCTGCACAGATCAGGGTGTAAGGAGGAACACTGTCTAATGGTGACAAGAATCGGGGGGTAGCTGTGTTAGTCTGAATCTGCATAAACAATGAGAAGTCCTGTTGCACCTTATAGACTAACAGATTTATTGGAGAATAAGCTTTTGTGGGCAAAGACCCACTTCATCAGATGCATGTGACGAAATGGGTCTTTGCCCACGAAAGCTTATGCTCCAATAAATCCGTTAGTCTATAAGGTGCCACACGACTTCTCACTGTCCAATGGAAACTGTGGGGATGGGTATTACCAAGGAAGACTGTAATTTCCTGTCTGGAATCAGGCCAGGACCCCAGGGTTAAGCACCTAGCTCCTGAAAAAGGCACCACAAGACCATTACCGACTTTGCCGGGAGGGCTGGGGAGGGGAGATCTCAGCTCGTGTTTCAGACAAAGATTTAGGCTGACATTTAGGGATTTAGATGGTCAATTTCCATGAATGGCTTATAGAGTAAAAGGCTCCTACTTTACTATCCATGATGCTATCCTATACCCTACACTAAGCCATCGCCGGAGTCAGTCTAAACACATTCCTCTTGTATTATTCACTCCTTATCTCAGATTTGGACCCTGCAATCGGGGTGGAGATTGGCTGACTGATTTGGGATTAATTTCACCTCTCGTTAGCCTAACCCCTAAGCTCTCCTCCTGCACACGCATGTTTCCACCCCCCCCCCCCCTCCCAGACAGTGCTTTGGATATATAGGAGATCTCTCCCAAGTTGTCTGAGCTCCAGTATGAAACTGGATGCAGGAGCTGGAGAGGGGCCAGCACAGGAGAAACTGGGGGAGGGGAGAGAGGAGGAGGAAATGGGATGAGGGTGGAGGCAGGTCACTGAGGCTTTGAAGTCACTAGGGTGACTTGCAGCAGCAGAGAATCTGGCCCAAATAATCACGGCAAGCCAGACCCTTAGCCAGCTGCTGGCGAGGCACTTGCAATTTGACTGCAGCGGGGATGGGGCTTCTTGGCAGGAGAAGGCGCTTGGGCACAGATGAAAGGAGAGGACAGAGGCTGGAGCCTCGGCGGATGGGGGGTCAGCATGACCAGTCATGTGGGGAACATAAAAAAGAAGAATGGGCTCCGTGCTGCTCAGGGAGGTGGAAGGAGATTTAATAACGAAGGACAATGCTGGAAAACAACAACTTGCGGGGCTGTTTCCCTCTGCCACTGATTCTCTTACAGGGGGAGGATAATCTCTATGGAGCTCAGTCGGAGCAAGCTGGCTCTGGCATTAGGTGCCCCCCCCCCATCTCCCACCCCAGGCTAAGATTGGGGCTTTATATATGCCTGAATTATTGTTATTCATAATGCTCCCACAATGCACCAGGCTCTGTCCATGCAAACAGACCCAGTCCCTGCCTTCAGGCACTTACAGATGCATCACAGCAGCGTAGGACTGGAAAGGATCTCGATAGGCTATCTACTACAGTCCCCTGCACTCAAGGCAGGACTAAGTAATAACTAGGCCATTCCTGACAGGTGTTTGTCTAACCTGCTCTTAAAAACGTCCAGTGATGGAGATTCCTCAACCTCCCTCAGCAGTTTGTTCCAGTGTTTAACCTAAGCTTTCCCCAATGTCCAACCAAAACCTCCCTTGATGCAATTTAAGCCCATTGCTTCTTGTCCTGTCCTCAGAGGTCAATATAAACATTTTTCCCACCCTCCTCCATGTAACAACAGTCTCTTATATACTTGAAAACTGTTACCATGTCCCCTCTCAGTCTACTCTTCTCCAGACTAAACAAACCCAATTCTTCCAAACTTCCCTCATAAGTCATGCTTTCTAGGCCTTTAATAATTTTTGTTGCTCTTCTCTGGATTTTCTCCAACTGGTCCCCATCTTTCCTGAAATGTGGCACCCAGCACTGGAGCGGAAGAATTACTTCTTGGCTGTGTCTAGACTACACCTCTCTGTCGACAGAGAGATGTAGATTAGGCACTTCGAAAGTGCAAATGAAGCCAGGATTTAAATATCCCACACTTCATTTGCATAAACATGGCTGCCACTTTTTTTTGAAACAGAGCTTTTTCGAAACCCCTCCCGGCAGTCTAGACGGGGATCTTTCAAAAATACAACCCTTTTTCGAAAGATCCCTTATCCCTCATAAAATGAGGTTTACAGGATCTTTCGAAAAAGGGTTGTATTTTCGAAAGATCCCCATCTAGATTGCTGCTTTTTTTTTTTTGGAAAAGCTCCGTTTTGAAAAAAAGGGGCAGCCATGTTTATGCAAATGAAGCATGAGATATTTAAATCCTGGCTTCATTTGCACTTTCGAAGTGCCTAATCTACATCTCTCTGTCGACAGAGAGGTGTAGTCTAGACACAGCCCTTGTGTCTTGCTTACGCCACTCTTGCTAGTACATCCCAGAATGATGTTTGGTTTTTTTGCAACAGTTTTACACTGTTGACTCATATTTTGCTTGTCATGCACTATGAGACTCTCAGATCCCTTTCTGCAGACATTTCCCATTTTGCATGTGTGGAACGGATTGTTCCTTCCTAAGTGGAGCCCTTTCCATTCGCCCTTCTTGACTTTCATCCTATTTACTTCAGCTCAGTTCTCTAATTCCTGCAGATAATTTTGAATTTTAATCCTGTCCTCCAAAACACTTGCAACCGCTCCCTGCTTGGTATCATCCACAGACTTTGTAAGTGTCCTGTCCATGCCATTGTCTAAAGCAGGGGTGGGGAACGTTTTTGGGTTCAGGGGCCGCTGACCCACAGAAAAATCACTCAGGGGCTGCACACAAGTGAGAAGCAAAAAAAGAAAAACACAACCCTCACTGATGTGACCCCAGACTGAGAAGGAGAAAAACACTCCCCACATTCCCTTCGCACACAGAGCCTGGGCGGGGGGCAGGCTAGTAGATTTTGTGTGCTCCAGCCCCACGATGGGGCTGCAGGGGGGCTGGAGTGTCAGCGCAGGCTCCCCAGTGTTGGTGGGGGGAGCCCTGAGCCTTGGGGGCTGGATCTAGGCAGGCCAGGAGCTGCATCCAGCCCCCGGGTCTTAGGTTCCCCAGCCTCGTCTAAATCATTGATGAAAATATTGCACTGAACCGAACCTAGGCCAGGTCCCTGCAGGATGCTCCTCATTATGTCCTTCCAGCTTGACAGCGAACCATTAATAACTACTCTCTGGGAACAGCTTTCCAACTAGATCTGCACCCACCTTATAGCAGCTCCGTCTGGGCTGTCTCTCCTAGAATTCCTTCTTTCCCCTCATCTCTCCATTCATAGATTCCATGGCCAGAAGACCACTGTGATCATCTACCCTGACCTCCTGCATAATGCAGGCCACAGGACTTCCTGAGATAACTCCTAGTGCTGATTTTCAGAAAAACCCTCCAAACTTGATTTAAAAATGGTCAGTGATCCTTAGTAAGTCGTGCAAATGGTTAATTAGGCCAGGTCTACACTAGACCTGGAAGGCCGGTTTAAGGTAGGCAACTCCCGCTACATAGAACACGGAGCTGGAGTTGGCTTACCTTAAGCCAAGATCGGTGGCATCCCCAGAGTGGGAGGCTGACGGGAGCAAATGTTCCTGATGGCTTCTCTCACTGCTTGTGACTGCAAGGAGTACAGGTGCCAGCCAGAGCTGCCTTCAGCATTTGATTTATGGGTCTGTACTAGACCTGCTAAATCAAACACCAGAATGTCGATCTTCGGTGCGGCGAGTGAAGACGTGCCCTTATTCTCACTGTTTAAAAGTCACACCTTATTACTCACTTAACAGGCTGGAAGCCTGGACACAGCCTTTGGTCTGCCGTCACATGGCACCAGGACACACCTGCTCATCTTCTAACCCTGAGCTTATTATGTGTGGTAGTAACGGAGGAAGGTCCTCAGAGAGATCAGGGCCCTAATGCGCCCCTATTGCCCACTGACGGGGGCGAGAGAGGAGAGAAAGGGGGCAGTTGCCCTGGGGCCTGGCAATTCAAAGGGACTCAGCGTGGCTCTGAGGGTGGGGGAGAGGTGGGGGCCAGCATTGTGGTCTGGGCAACATGGAGGTCTGGCTGCCCCTGACCCCGCCCCTTCTACCCCTGGTCCCTAGGGGCACAGAACTCCCCCCCCGCCCACATACTTTGCCCTGGGGCCTGCCGTGGCTGCCGGCCCCACTGATTGCGCTTGGTGCTGCATAGACACATCATAAGAGATTGTTCCTGGCCCCAGGGGTGGATTAGGGGGTCTGTGGATCCCAAGTAGGGGCCCTTCCTCACCCCTTCTGCCTGCAGTTCTCACACACACACCTTGGGGTGCTCCTGCTAGGGAAATGGGGTTAGGGAGCGGGGGCCTGTAGGTGTAGTGGGTAAGGGGGGAGAGGTGTTTTTCCAGGGTCCCTGATTGGCCAGGGCCCCTGGGCACAGGCCCCCGTGGGTCAGGGACTAATCAAAGAGCTCAAAGACAAAACATACAAAAGAAGGCAGGGGAAACGGTGGCTTCTGAAGCCCTATTTATGCTACAGGCCCGGCATCGGCAGAGCCAGCTGCCCCTGAGGCTGGGTCACTAGTTATAGCCTAAAAAGAACGGGGAGTCCTATGGCGCCGTAAAGACTCCTCACAGAGCCACAGGTCTCCTTGCTGATTTTGTGGCTACAGACTACCGTGGCAACCCCTCTGAGACTTACTGGGGCTATGTTGGCCTAACTTAAGTGTGGATCAGGCCAAAAGGCCCACAGCAGAGCCAGGTCAGGGTCCAAGTCAGCTGAATCGCTGCCCACTAGACCATACTGTCTTGCCTTCGGCAGCGTCCCTAAGCCGTGATGGTGCAGTAGGAACAGGAAATGTGGCCCATTGCATCGCAGTAGCGCCTTCCATGTTGCTGCCCTGATAATAGCAGAGGTGCCCCCCCTCCCCAGCCCACAGAGGGGCAGCGATGGGGTGACAAGTGAGACGTGGCCTTAGGAAAGCACCTGGGACGAGCAGCAGTGGCCATTTCCCCTCCCTGCCCGCCACCCCCCCCCCATGAGCGCCTCTTCTCCGAATAAAGAAACAAACAAATACACCCTACAGACCCTGCCTGTTTCCCCGCCTTTCTCATTCATCCCTGTCATCATCTCCCGAGATCTGGTTGCCCCCCCGCTCCGCAGCTTGGCCCGGAGCCACGGCTGAGCTTGGCCCTCTGTTCCCAGCCTTCTCTAAAAGCCAGCTTTGTATTTTGCAACGGGGGAGCTCGCTCGGCATACGATTTTAATTAGCGTCTGGTTACATGGCTCAGCAGATGTGGAATGTATTTCTTAGCCCAGGTGGAATAAATCTATTGCCATAAAAATCAAACCCCCTGTTATTGAATTCTGCTCTTCTCAATAGCACAGTATTGAAGCAGGCTCCTTCCCTACCCCCAGCCCTCCCCTTTCCTCCGTTGCCCCTCATACCCCCAGCCCTTAAATACAAACCCCTTTCTAAGTGCTTAATAAGTTTTAAATTTATTGGATTTCCTGGCGTTCCCATACAGTGCCGCCAGGATGAAAAATAGCTCTGGGCTATAGGCCGGCCCAGCGCTCTTGGCTTTGTCATGTACCAAGAAGGGCAGTGTTTATGCCACCGGCGCAATGGCACTCTTGGCAGAATGAGACTCTGCCTGGTGGAACGTGGGATGTGCAGGCTCTGACTGATGGCCCATCAAACCAGCATGGCATATCCGCCTCCTAGGGCATTCTGACCCCTCGAGCTGCACCCTGATCCGGGCTGGAAGGGCCTGTGTTCTTCTGCAGTCATGCCCATCGGGTCTCGTTGAGCTGGGCGGGTTGCCTCCAGCCTCCTGCCCACAGCAGCACTATGCCTGGGGAGGACCACCCCTGGTAACCAACTGATGGAAGAGCATCAGGGCTTGGCAAGTGCCCCATGAACCGATGGTGCCTTCCACTCTGCCAGGCAGCAGCTGCCAGTAAAGATCACGTGTCTCCTGGTGGGTAGTGTCAGATGCATGCCCAGAGCCGCTTGTCCCTGACTGCCCCCACAGGGCAGGCTGCCCCCCCCCCCCCCCCACCTCCTGCCTAGCACATTCAGAGCCGCTCCTGTTTACAGACAGTCCGCAATGGGCACATCGGCCCTGCTGAAGGATGGAGGTGAACAGGTTGTCATGAGCTAGGAGACAACTTGAACTTCCTCCCATTCCTCCTTCAAACCCAGGTCCAGCCCTACTTAACCTCTCAGGTTGGCGGTGGGGTGTGTGTGTGTGTCTCTCATCACCACTGCCCCTTCCTCTCCCTGCCCATCATTGGGGCTGGGAGCTCTGCCCCAGCTATCAGGCAGGCTACTAGGAGAACAAGGGGCAGGACTCCTGGGAGGATGGAGCCACTCAAAAGGGCAGGTCTGGCCTTGTAGGAGAGCTGGTGTCTACTCCTGCTGTAAACTCACTGGGAGTCCCTGGGTGAGTCCCTGAACCTCTGCAGCTGAGCTGCCTGGGTCTGGAATACTGACAGAGATTCCTGGAGGGGCAGGATGTCATTGGCTCCTCCCCAGAGGCCTAAATCCAAACCTATTGACTCTCCTCAAATGAATGGCTTTGGGCTGATAAGATCAGAGGCCTGAGGAAAGGTCATTAGCACCCCCCCCCAGAAACTGCTGTCACTGTGCCTCCCCCCTCGTATTTGATTCTTGGAAGGGCAGGAAGGGATGGAACCATAGGGATTAGAAGGGTCATGTAGTCTAACCCTCTGCCAAGATGCAGGATTGGTTGGGTAGATGGCTTTCTAGCCTCCTTTTCAAAACCTCCAGTGAAGGAGCTTCCACACCCTCCCCTAGGTACCTGTCCCATTGTCCCATCGCTCTTACAACCAGGCAGCTTCTCCTGCGATTTAATCTCAATCTGCTGTGCCGCAGTTTGAACCCATTGCTGCTTGTCCTGCCCTCTGCGGCAACAGAGAGCGTCTTTTTCATGGCAGTCTTTCGAGTATTGTCAGACAGCTCTCAGATCCCCCATTCATCCCTTCTTTTAGCCTACCCAGTGCCTTCCACCATTGCTCACGGGGCTTGCCTTCCGTCCCTGTGATCAGCTGTGTCCCTCACCCCTCTCCAATGTCTCTAGACATCGGTGACCAAAACTGGACACAGAGCTCTGGCTGAGGCCTATCCAGCACTGAGTAGAGTGGTACCATCACCTTTGACGTGCATGCCGGGCCTCTGCTGATGCAACCTGCCATTGCATTTGCTTTACAAACGAGTAGTCCCGTGGCACCGCAGAGACTAACCAAAACATAGAGGATCATGAGCTTTCGAGGGTAAGACTCACTTCATCGGATGAGTCCCAGATTTGCTTACTTTGCACCAGCATGGTGAGGCCGTGATCCACCACAGCTCCCAGGTCCTTCACAGCAGTGCTGCTGCCAAGCCAGTTCACCCCCATTCTGTACTTGTGGGCTGGCTTCTTCTTCCCTAGGTATAGCACCTTACATCCGTTGAATTTCATTGTGTTGTCTATAGCCCAGTTCTCCAGTTTATCAAGATCCCCTCAGAATTCTAGCTCTATCCTCCAAGGCAGGGTCCTCAAACTTCACTGCACCGTGACCCCCTTCTGACAATGAACATTAGTACATGACCCCAGGAGGAGCAGGGGGAGGGTGAACTAAAGCCTGAGCCTGCCAGAGCCCTGCCACCCTAGCTGGGGGACCAAAGCTAAAACCCAAGGGGTTCAACCACAGGTGTGTGTGTGTGTGTGTGGGGGGGGGGGGGTGTTGTAACCTGAGCCCTACTGCCCAGGGCTGAAACCCTGAGGCTACGGCTTCGGCCCAATCAGTGGGGCTCAGACTTTGTCTTTGGTCCCAAATGGTGGGGCTTGGGCTTGGGCCCTGCACAGTGGGGGGGCCCCAGCAAGTCTAAGACCGGCCCTGGTGACTCCATTAAAATGGGGTCACATCCCACTGTGGGGTCCCGACCCACAGTTTGAGAACCGCTGCTCCAAAGCATTGGCAATGCTCCTTAGCTTTCTGTCAGCTGTAGATGTGATCAGTGTGCTTGCTATACCTACATTCAGGCCATTAATAAAGGTGTTAAATAACACCGGGCCCAGAACAGATCCCTGTGGAACCCCATCGGAGACCTCCGTCCGATCTGACACCCTTCCATTAACAGTTACTTTTTGTTGGCGGTTGTTTAACCAATTATGTATCCACTTAATGGCAGCTCTTCTCCAGCTTTCTCCAGCTTACTTGTCAGACTGTCACATGGGACTGTGTCAAAAGCCTTGCTGAAGTCCAGGTATATTACAGCCACTGCATTCCCCCCATCCATCAAAGCAGTTATCTCATCAAAGAAGGAAATCAGGCTGCTGGAGATTCCCAGAAGCTTGCACATATTATTGCTGGTGGCTCTGAGAGTCACACCCTTTGGGCAACAGGGTGAGGACACCTGTTTCTCCAGATGGTTTGCAAAGGGCTGGGAGATCCTGGAGGGAAGGCAGCTGTAGAAATTCCCGTTATTCTGTGATCGCTCCAGCAGCCCACCAGAAACAGGGTCGAGCTGTCATGAAAAGGCTTCCTCTCCCCCCACCTCCTGGCGATGGATGGGTGGCAGGGTGGAGAATAGCCCTTGTGTGTTTGTGGGGACCGTTGGCGTGCATTGAGGGGGTGCTTAGGTGTGTGGGTGTGGGAGGGTGAGCTGCTATATTTGTGAAGATGCAGGCGGTTGGGATGTGCTAGGTGTGTGTTGAAGGGTGTGCTAGGGAAGGGTGTGTGTGGTGGCATCTTTGTGAAGGTGTGGGAGGGTAGTCAATGGATGCTGGGGTGTGGATGTGTTATGAGGTATGTGTGGGAGGGTGAGATGCCAATGCACTTCTATTCAAACCTACAGCCCTCCCCCACACCCTGCTATTACAATCCTAGGCTCCCCCAAAGATCTGCTATTTCACCTCACTCCTCAGTTTTAGCGCCCCCTGCTGGTCAGCTGCAGGGCTCCCCTACAGCTCTGCTTATGCACCTCACCCCTGAGCTATAGCGCCCCCTGCTGGTTAGATGCAGGACTCTCCTACAGCCCTGCTAATGCACCTCACCCCTGAGCTACAGCATGCCCTGCTGGTCAGGTGCAGGGCTCCCCTACAGCTCTGCTAGTGAACCCACTGGCCTGACTTCCAGTGCCCCTTCTAAACCAGTCCTGAGTGTGCCCCCACAGACTCCCTTTCCCATGCACACAGCTAATGTCCCTCTGGTGTGACTTGTACTAATCCCTGCTGCTCTGCTCCTGAGCCCCTAAAGCCCACCAGTCCTCCTGAGGCACAGCACCACTCGATCCTTGGCCTGGATTCCCACCTGCTGTGCTAATGCACCTCATCTCTTCACCTGACACTGACTAATGCCCCCCCAGGTGAGGCCTGCGGTAAATCCTTGTTTCTCCAGCTGTGGAGCCCACATACAGCTGTCTTAATAGACCTCTAATTGGAGCAGCCAAACCCTTTCTAGCCCTATCATGGGCTCCCCCACTGGCCTGCCCAGGCACCTCAGCCATGACCTGAGACTGACAGGTGGGATCTAATGGCATTGGTCATGTTCAATGAGACACACCCAGACTGGTGAGTTTTGGCTTCCTGTTCCCTCTGCGTCACAGCCCAGCAACACTCGGAGCCAAGGATGCTGCCTGCTCTGACCTTCATCGAAAGGCTACAAACGCAGATTTGTCTCCTTGATGCTTGGACTCCATCCTTCTCCCTTCACTTCTGGACTGCTGAGTCCTTTCTTTCTTTCTTTCTTTCTTTCTTTCCACTGCTGCCAGCCCCAAGGGTTCTGAAAACACAGAGCTGGATCCAAACAAAACAGGGAGTCTGGCACTGCCACCCACCTCAGTCTGAGAGGGCTAATCTCTCACCCCAAAAGGAACACTCCCCACTTTGCTGGCTCTCTTTGAAGGTAGCCCAATTTAACCCAGGAGGCTTAGCATTTCACAGGCATCAGCTGATTAGCTGTCCCTGGCCCTAGATTATCCCCTGGAGAAACTGAAGCACAGAGACATCCCATTTTTAGAGGTGTCTGCTAACCAGGACTGCTGATGTGGGGGGCAAAGAAGTCAGTTGTCCCAGGACCTGACAATTCAAAGGGGCCTGGAGCTCTTGACTTCTGCCATTGTTACTCAGACAGCAGCAGCAGTTGGAGCCCCATGCCACACACTCCAGGTAGCACCATGGGGGAGCCTGGCATGGTCTGGTTGCCTTTGGCCCTGCCCCTTCTACCTGATGCCCCACCCCTTCTGGGAGTGAGGCGCTGCCCCTTCTGCTCTGGGGTCCATGGAGGCCTACTGCTAACTTGTTGGGCCTCAGTTTTTGGACATCCAACTTGGAGCTCCTTGGCTGAGATTCTCAATGGTGCCTATGCTCTTTCATGGATCTGGGCCCTTGCACCTGATATTTCCTTTTGGTTGCAAAGAGATCTCGGGGGGGTCCTCTGCATCCTTGGAAATCAGGCCCAAGCGCCTTCAGTTGGCAGCTCAGCGGCCAAGGTGCAAAATCAGCAGCCACTTCTGGAAACACAGCCCCATGGGACTTTGCTAGGCTGCCAGGTAAATCTGGGTCTCCTGCCCTGACACCCATCCCCTGTCTATTGGATTTTGCCCTGCCACCTTTTCCACATCACAATTGACAGAAGCTTATGACCAGGCCTGAGGCAGAGGGCTTGTCTACATGGTGAGTTACTGAGGGTTCAGGCGGGGTGTGAATCTACAGCGCACCAGCCCGCCGTGCAGTGACAGCCCACATGGGCATAGCGAGAGTGCGGGCAAAGTTCCAGAGGGCAGCCGGGAGTAGTAGTCAGTGTGACCAAGAGACCCACTAATCTGTGTCAACAACTCACCAGGCCTGACAGACTCACTACACCTAACCCACTGCTGTGGTGATGTAGACCCAAAAGGTGGCATGTTCTATATCACTGGGAACCTAGTAAGTCACTGATCCTTAATATTTTGTATGATGTATGTATGAGTTATGTACAAAGTGTTATGCTCCTTCAGTGTGTTTGGCAAGCACAATCCGCCCTAGACAAAAGACTAGGCATTTGCTTGGTTGACCAGCCTCACAGTCAGGCGGAGACAATAAAGATGCATTTGCATAAAAGGTAAACAAAACCCTCAAGCTAACAAGGGGAGGCGGTAACGACTCAACTACACCAGCAGGGGAGGAACTAGCATGAAGTCTACACCAGCCATCTCTTCCCAGCAGGAGCTTTTTCCATGAATACATTTCAGTGTCTTGCTGGATTATGCAGACAGAGTGTGAATCTAAAAGGATAAGTAGTTAAATCAACTGATTGTGTATGTTCTTACCCAGCAGGCACCAGCGGATGACCATATACATGCCAACAATGTTAATTTCACTGCGGATCAACATCTGCTGGAAAGGGGAGGGTTGATCATTTTAGGAAGATCTGCACAACCTATTCAGAATTCTACCCATTTTGGCAGGTGTCAGCCAGGCCTCCTCTCCAATACATGCAAACCACGGTATGAATGCAATGTTAAAACTTCACAGCATGGAGCCTCGGTGATCAGGCAGTGCAAAAAACCCGGGGCTCAATTCTCCAGTGTATTATTACCCCATTCTGGGTTACTCGCACGCTCTGGGTGTTGAGGATCAGGCTGGTTTTTTTCCATGTCAAGAGAAATAAATATTCTTTGGGTCAAATTCTGCCCCCCAGCAACACCAGTGCAGCTGCAGTGTCTTTAGATTCGGCCTCCAGTTGCACCTTCATGGGATTTGCACCGGGCTCACCATGGGCATGTCTACACAGCAGCATTATTTTGGAATAACTGACATTATTCTGAAATAACAAATTTGGGTGTGTCTACACAGCAAGCCATTATTTCAAAATAATGTTGAGCTGGAGGACTTTTTACTCTGATTCTTGTAACCCTCATTTCACGAGGAGTAAGGGAAGTAGGAGGAAGAGTGTTCTTCCTTCAACTCCCTGCTGTGTAGACAGTGCCAAAAGCCGAAATAAGCTATTTCGATTTCAGCTATGCAATTGACAGACATGCCCTAAGTGACTGGAACTACTGTTCTGTCCAGGCTGGAGGAGCTGCCTCAGCTCCTGCTCCCAGCAATGTCTCCTCTAATTTTAGTCACGCATGTGCCGGATAAATTTTGTTATGTGCGCCAATGCATATGCAGATGTGCACCACCAATAGAAACACATGCTGCCAGCTGCGGACGCCTGTTGGCGCTTTGCTAAATAGCTGGGCAGCATTTGAATCTCTCCTGGGCAGTCACCCAAGCACTCAATTTACAGGGAACACTGGCCCTGGAGCGGCTACCAGGAGAGAAATTTTAGTCACCTGACTTCTATTGAAGGATTTAGGCCCCAGCCTCTCTGCACCTCAATTTCCCCTCTGTAACATGGGGAGACCACACTGCCCTGCTGCCCAGCAGGTGAGGTTAAATGCATTAAAGATTCTGAGATATTCACATAGTCTGGTGATGGGGGGCAGAGAATGGGGGGCAGAGTCTGGTGATGGGGAGCTAGGTAGATGAAGGGATTTGCTGGTTGCTTACCGAGGTATGCATCATGCTAATGACATCCCTCAGATTAACTCCAAGCAAGCCAGAGATGAAGGAAGCCCCAGGTGCAACTTTACTGAGTAGGTAGGTGGCATTTGTAAGTGGACACGTTCAGACCTGTGATTAACAGGCAGGGGGCGAATTCTCAGCCCCGGGGATTGTGGACCGTGATGCAGGAGTTATCTGCAGAGGCTCCCGCTTGAGAGCAGGTTAAAGAAGCCCCTGCTTGTTATGCTCAGCTTCGGAGCTTTCCCTGGGCACTGCACCAACACTGCTCTGCAGCCGAGCCATTGCAAGGACCTGCCGGGCCGTGTGGGTAAGCGAACCTTGCCCATGCCACAGCAGTGCCCCCACATGGATGGATCCCATCGCCAGGCAGGCCGCTGGCTTGCAGCCGGCCCTGCACATGGCTCGGAGCTGGAGCCTTCCAGCTGTGCATATCTGGCACGCAGGTGTCCGGCTCTGTGTTTGCCAGCTCGCCAGCAGAGAGCTTTTGTTGGAGGGGAGGGGGCTAGCTGGCCGCCCCAGTTGCTGCACAGAGACAGTCGTCCTTGGGCACTAATCCACCTCCGCAGCTGGCTCATTGCTCTCCCCCCCCCACTGAGTCATCATCAGATGCTTGGCCCATCTCCGCAGCTGGCCAGAAGTTTGTTTGGGCTGGAATCAGGCAGGGCCCAGGTGGCAGCTGAGTGCTTCATGCCGAACACCTGCTGCACTTTTGTTTTGTTCCATCTGGGCAACCACTCCTGGGCTTTGCTGGCAACTTAGTCCCCAGGGCTGGGTTAGGGGTCGGTGTAGGTGAATGGGAATCTGACGAGCCGGGCTCTAGTCCTGGCTTTGCCATTTGCCTCCGTGGGGCCTCATTGTCCCAGTCCTGGACACTCCTTATGGCCCTCCTCCTCACTGCTGCCCCTTTGCTCACGTGGCCAAGAGCAAAGACAGCAGCTATTTGCCCTGGCTCAGTTTAGAAGGTTTGCACAGGGGCCCTGGAGGTGGTGATGGGGGGTGATGAGTACATGGAACGGGATAACACTTGGCTTTGAGATGGGAGACGAGGGAGGAGGAGGCCCTGAGGGGACGGCTGGTGCAGGGTCAGTGAGCAAGTCTGGGTCTTGGCAGAGCTGTTTGACCTGCGTTGGCCATAGAAGTGCCATAGACAGACAGCATTCTCACCTTGCCTCTCCCACTGATGTCTCTGCAGCTTTGCCTAAGTTGCTTTTTCTGCCTCAGTTTCCCCATTGGGAAAAATTAGGTGGATAATTCTCACCTCTAACTCTAGATGCCAGTGTAAGCATCTGCTCCTGTCTGTCCAGGGCTTTAAAAACACAGGGACAGACACTCCATTGCTGGAGCACCTCTGCCATCGATGGAGTCCTGCCAGCCCGCCCCAGCTGAGAATCCAAGTGACAAATGCTACCAATGATTCCTACTAAGGCTACGTCTAGACTGCATTGCTTTTTCAGGATATGCCGCGTCCAAGGAACGGGCCTGCTTTTCCGAAAAAAATTTCGAAAAAGCAGACATGCTCTTTCACCATCCCTGTAAACCTCCTTCTACGAGGAATAAGGGATGTGTTGAAAGAACACTTTTTTTTCGAAATTTGGTGCCGTGTAGACACGCCCAATTTAGGAAAAGTCTCTTTTGAAAGTAAATCGGAATTGCTTTTCTTTTTCCGATTTACCCGTGCAGTGCAGACCTAGCCTCACAGTCGCACGTGTCACAGCTTTATGGGAGGGAAATGGCTCAGTCATTGTTCACATGGGTCCCAGTAAGTATGAGAGAGCCACCAACTACGTAACGTCATCTGGAAACGTCACAGTGACATAACCACATGTACACATGCACAGGGGAAACAATGAGCAGTCCTGTGGCACCTTAGAGACTAACGAATATAGTAAGTCATTGGCTTTTGTGGGTAACCCCCACTTCATCAGGTGAGTTGGAATGGAAATGACAGAATTTGGGGCATATATAACAGCAAAAGTAGTTACTTGTCAATTGTAGGAAGGGTGTTACTGAAGCTAATTAAATAAGACTGGATGTGTCCCATTCATATCATGTTCTTATGTTATGTTCTTATGTTCTTATTCATAGCATTTGATAACACCCCGTCCTACAATTGACAGGTAACTTCTTTTGCTGTTATATATGCCCCAAATTCTGTCATTTCCATTCCAACTCACCTGATGAAGTGGGGGTTACCCACAAAAGCTAATGACTTAATATATTTGTTGGCCTCTAAGGTGCCACAGGACTTCTCTCGCTGTTTTTAAAGTTACAGATGAACACGGCTTCCCCATCTGAGACTAGTCACAGTGAAGTATCTCTCATTTCCCAGCTATCGATTTGTTTCCCAGTGGATGGCGATCATCACAGAGCTCTTGTGGTTTTGGGACCCTAGCGATTTCCTCCCATCCTGAGTGTTAGTCATTATTATACACAAGTTCCTTTCAGTGCCTGGGTATATTACTAGCTCACTTGTTTGGGGACATTCTTTGGCCCGCAGGGAGGTTACTAACATTTGCCTGGCTCACCAGCAGCATGTGAAGCCCCAATCTCCAGCACTGACCCTGCCCAGAATGCAGCTGCTCGGTGAGCAGCAGATAGAGAAATGGGCTGCAAGCTATCCAGGCTCTGGCCCATTTGGGAGCTAGGCGCTCATGGCCAAGGTCCTCCTCTGAGAAGGACAGGGGGCTGAGGATGGGAAACGGATGCTCTGGCTAGGGCTAGAGCCACACACTCTGCAGCCGGTGACTCCTGGCTCAGAAGAAGAGTGAAGAAGGCCAGGCTGAGTAGTGGGTTCCCAGACTGGGGAGGGCATGTCTGGGCTCTGGCAGCGGAGGAGGGTCCGTTAACTTGTTTCACAGGCACGTGTGCTGTTTGTAGGACAAGCGGAATCATGCCGGGGCAGGTTCTCTGGCTTGTGCAGTATAGGAAATTGGACCACTCGATCCCACAGGTCCCATCTGGCCTTAGTGTCGCCAGCGCTAATGGAATCTAGGTAGGCAGCTCTTGCGCTAGTGGGGATCAGATTCAAGGTGGGCTTTTGCTCTGCCACCGAGGCATTTGGGGGGCAGAGCATTGATAGCAAAGGAAAATGGTGCCCCTAGGTTCTGTTTCTTGGGAACGACCGACAGGAGATGGATCACTTGATGATTCCATGTTCTGTTCATTCCTTCTGGGGACCTGGCATTGGCCACTTTTGGCAGACAGGATACTGGGCTAGATGGACCTTTGGTCTGACCCAGTATGGCCGTTCTTATGCTGCAGTAGCTTAAAGTCTCCTTGACCTCCCGTCCACCCCCAGACACAAGAGGGCCGTTCTTATGGAAGGTTGTCTTGTTCCACAAGGTTGCTGGTGCTGTTGGATCTCCATGTCATGCCTCGATTCTTCTCCCGTGAGAGCCTCCACTTTCTGGATCAAGCTGTCCTCTAGGTAACCTTTGCCACTCTCTGGTGGTGACCTGTTTTGCTCTGGTTGTTACTCAACTGAGATCTGGGTAGCTCGAGTCTCTCTGGTTGGTACATCTCCCAGGGCTGCTCCAGGAACGCGTTCCTTCCTTGCTCCCTGCCAGGCCGGGGCGGGGGGGGGAGGGGGGAAGGACGGGGGCAGAGCAGATGGCCTGTGTTGTTCCTGCTTTGTTTTTCAGGCTTTGTACCTTACCCAGAGTTCCACCACAGCTCTCTGCAGTACCAAATCACACTTCCCCTGGCCCCATAAAGCCTTTTGACACATGCGAGGCCAGAAGGTTACTGTTCAAATGACTGTGCAAACTGAAAACCATGTATAAAAGGCCAAAAACACTTCAGAAGCAACCACACGCCATGTGTGCTATGCCAAGGAATGAAACAGCTTCACTCCAGCATCATGTGCACGTTTGTTCCCCTGACCTCCAGAAGTCACAGGGTTCATTCCTCTCCCTTGCGATGCAGTTACGGTAGTGGTCATGCTGGCGTGTCACTGCCTCATAGGATCTGCAGGGAGAGCTCTTGAATTCTTGAAGAACAGACACACTTTCTGTACAGGGCGGTAACATGGAGATTCACAGGTGTTACAGCTAGAAGGGGCCATTATGATCATCTGCTCTGACCTCCTGCAGACCAGAGGCCAAAGAACCTCACCTAGTCGGCCCTGCATCTTCTGTGGGAGCTATAGCTCTTTTAGCAAGACAGCCAGCCTTGACTCAATGGCTTCAAGTGATGGAGAACCCACCTGTCCCTGGGTAAGGTGTTCCAGCTGCCTCCACTGCTAAAATATTGCTCCTTATTTCTTGTGTAAATGTGTCGAACATCATATACTAGCCACTGGATCTTGTTACGTCTTTTCCTGCTGAATGAAAGAGTCCCCTCAGAAATCTCCTCCCCATGTAGGCACATCCAGACCAGGATTGAGTCCCCTCTTGTCCCGCAGAGGATCCCTATTGCACAATTGTTGTCACGTTGCTGGCTCCTGTTGTGCCCAATGCTAAGGCCCGATCTATACGACTGACCTATGTCGGTATAACTACCTCACTCAGGGGTGTGGCAAATCCACACCCTGTAGTTATGCCAATTTCATCCCAGTGTAGACAGTGCAATGTTGCCAGGTGGGCACTCCTGAAAGGTGCGCAGATCCTGTGGTGATAGGTACAGTGTAAGAGCCTATACACAACAGAGGCTTGATTCCAGCAGCCTGGGCATCTGCAAGAATCCGATGAGATCGGGGAGTTGAGCTGCGTTCATCCCACTCCCCAAATTGACTCGAATTTTCAGAGTTCTCTGCAAACCTGGCTTGTGTTTCACGTATGGTAGCAAAGCCTGAAAGCCATTTCCCCCTACTGTGGGGTCTCGGCACATAAACGCCTTACCCAGCAGCTCCAGAGAGCTGCATCTGAACCAGCCACCAGTTTCAATGGTTTGACGGCTAGCAAATCAAACCAAATGCATCTCGGGGTATCAACAGCATGGGGACATGGTGCTTCCCTGCCGGGAGAAGAAGATCAATGCTGCAGCGAGCTTACAGCCTGAACAGGCAGCCCAAACTCCCCTAGAGCGAGACTCTCCTTGCGCAGCTGTGATCTGCTGTCCTGGATACATGCAGGTGGCCTGTGCTGCGCCTTTGCTCTGCCTGTTTTCTCCACTCCTGTGCAGGCAGAGTGTTGAAATTGACCAGAATCCAAGAATAATACCCTGGCTCCTGACACAGAGCAGAGCAGGCTGCCAGAGGGGAGAAGTCAGGGAATAGGGCACCTGCGAGCGAGAAGGCATCCAGGTTTGTGGCTGGTGAGCCTGGGCCGGACTTCATCTCAGCCTCTGCTTCCAAGGCAGGGAGGCAAAAATGCTGCTTCCTCTTCCTTCCCATAGGCCTTCCCTACTTGACACATCACCCCCAATAGCCTCAAAGAGCCTTGTGGGACCCAGGTCACTTCTAGAACCAGTGCAAAATTGCCTTGTTTTTAAATCCCTCCATAGAGCTGCACCCAGCTGCAACATGAACATGGTCTCCAGGTGCTGGCTGCTTCTACCCTCTAGAGAGGACAGCTCAGGCCAGTAGTGAGACCGTGGGCAAGTTCCTCTGTGTCCTCAATTCATCATCTGTTCAATAGGATCACAGGGCTTTATTTGTCTCTTTAGACCGTAAACCCTTTGGGGCAGGTCACAGCTCTTAAATTCACGCGGAGGGGCTGCTAGCCAGGATGGGCAGGGATTGTGAGTCTCTATCCCGTTCTTAATGATTCCCAACATCCTGTTAGCTTTTCTGCCTGCTGCGGGATACTGAGCGGCAGGTTTTTCAGAGAACTTGCCACGGTCACTTTCCGGAGAGGTAGCAGCTAATTTAGACTCCCTTCTTTCGTTGGTGTGGTTTGGATTATGTTCTCCTATGGACATTGCTTTGCGTTTGTCAGTTCTGAATTTCAGCTACCATTTTGTTGGCCAGTCCCCCAGTTTTGCGAGATCCCATTGTAACTCTTTGTAGTCTGCTTTGAACGTAACTCTCTTGAATAGTTTTATATCATCTGCAAACTTGCCAGTTCACTGGTCACCCTTTTTTCCAGATCATTTCCATAGCCGATACTAACCAATTGGTGTCCTCGGGAGACTGCCCGGCTCACCCGTAGGGTTGCCAGATGGTTTAAAAAAAAAGTACTGGACAAAAATTTGTCAAGCAAAAATAATAAAAAAGGATCGGGGAGTAACCAGGGAAACCTGGGGGGAGGATTCGGAAGGTCGGCCGAATTGCAGTCACGGCCCGCCCCTAAGACCGGCTCTGTCGGCAGCCCCTTGAAAATGGTGGCTTGCCCACCCCTACGACCGGCTCTGATAATTTATGAGTATGTTGAATAGGACTGGTCCTGATATTAGGTACTGATATTAGGCTTATTGGCCTGTAATCGCCAGGATTGGTCTGGAGCCTTTTTAATGTGGCATCACATTAACTATCCTCATCTGATACAGAAGCTGATGTAAGAGATAGGTTACACACCACTGTAAGGCCAGGTCTACACTAAAAGGGAACATTGAATCAAGATACGCAACTCCAGCTACATTAATTATTTAGCTGGAGTCGACGTAGCTTGTTTTGAGTTTCCCCGCCGTCCCTACAGTGCGAAGCTGACGGGAGCAAACACTCCCATCGGCTTCCCTTACTCCTTGCACTAGCGGGAGTACCGGACACTGACAGGGGTGCCCACTGAGTTTGATTTAGCGAGTCTAATTCTAATCAAACTCCAAAAGATCGATCACGGCAGCGTCAATCTTCCAAGTTGTTCCAAAGTTCGATAGTTGAGTTTCCTGAGAACTCTTGCATGGACAGCATCTGGTCCTGGTGACTTACTGCTGTATAACAATTTGTTCCAAAACCTCAACTGACGTGTGTGTCTGGGACAGTTCCTCAGGTCTCAAGTATCAGAGGGGTAGCCGTGTTAGTCTGGATCTTTCAACACAACCCTGAACAGCACACTGACACACAGATACCCTCCCACCAACAGCACAAGAAGAAGAACTCCACATGGACTCCTCCTGAGGGTTGAAATGACAATCTGGACCTATACATAGAATGCTTCCGCCAACGTGCACAGGCAGAAATTGTGGAAAAACAGCATCGCTTGCCTCATAACCTCAGTCGTGCAGAACACAATGCCATCCACAGCCTCAGAAACAACTCTGACATTATAATCAAAGAGCCTGATAAAGGAGTTGCTGTTGTCATCATGAACAAGTCTGACTACCAAAAGGAGGCTGCCAGACAAATTTCCAATACCAAATTCTACAGGCCACTTTCCTCAGATCCCACTGAGGAATACACTAAGAAACTACACCATGTGCTCAGGACACTCCCCACACAAGCACAGGAACAAATCAACACACCCATAGAGCCCCGACCGGGGTTATTCTATCTACTACCCAAGATCCACAAACCTGGAAATCGTGGACGCCCCATCATCTCGGGCATTGGCACTCTCACTGAAGGACTGTCTGGATATGTGGACTCTCTACTCAGACCCTACACCACCAGCACTCCTAGCTATCTCCGTGACACCATTGATTTCCTGAGAAAACCTCAATGCATTGGTGATCTTCCAGAAAACACCATCCTGGCCACCATGGGTGTAGAGGCTCTCTACACAAACATGCCACACATAGATGTGTAACCCTTCTGCCGGGTAGGCCTGGCAGTAACCAGGGCTGGGTTCAATATCTTGGGGTCCATCTCAAACAGAACCGGCTCGAGCCCCCACCCAGTAATCTGGGAAATTCACACACCCCTGGGCGCCTCTGAGAGGCAATGCTTCCCCACTCGCAAACACTGAGTCTGAGTGTAGGAAAAAAACATTTAATGAAACAGAGAGAGAAGTCATACGGCATTAACTTGGGGAAAACACCACAAACAGAGTTCATAACCCAAACATGAGCCAAGCCCCCCCCCAGCCAAGAATCACCTGAAGTCCAAAGAGTCCAATACCCCAAAAGTCTCTGTCCTTGGTCCGTGCCACCCAGAGTCCCAAAGTTCACCCGCAGGGTTTCACCTCCCAACCTGGGTAGAAATGGGGGTTGGGGATAGATAGGGGGCACCTTATACGACACTCCGCCACGCTCCCCCAGCTGTCTCGTCCCATGCCACTGGACGCTCCGCTGGGCGCCTGCCGCCGCTCCTCGCCTGCTGCCGCCACTAGTTGCCGCTCCTCGCCTGCCGCCGCTCTGCACCACGCCGCTGGTCGCCGCTCCTCGCCTGCCGCCGCTCCACACCACGCCACTGGTCGCTGCTGGTCGCCTGCCGCCGCTCCTACCGGCCACATTACGCCACCAGCCAGTGATTCTCACCAGCCACTCTGCTGGTCGCCGCCACTTCACTGGCTGCAATAGGTCTGGCTCTCAGCCAAACCAGTGATTTTAGCTCTCAGTGCTTTCAACTCTTTAGCCACCAGCTGGACTGGCAAAGGAATCCAGCTTTCACTGGACTAGCAAAAGAAAAGACTCCTCAGGGAGTCTGCTTTAGGTCTGTCCTTAAAACAAAGGGGGAAAGGTGCAGGTTGGGCCAGTCTTACAGCTCACACCTGGCAGGTGTGAAGCAGGCTGACTCAAGCCCTTTAACCCTTCCCCCCCCAGCTCAGTTCACTCAACTTTGGAAGGGGGGAGGCTTGTTCCTCCGAGACCTCTTACAATGATAGTGGTGTCTCTCCTGCAAGCACTGGTGGCATGTTTTACAGTTCCCACATTTAGGGGTAGCATGATTAGTGACCCCCACAACAGTCCCAAATTATTTACAATTCTCCACATTCCATTTCAACACTGACCCTCCATCAGCCCTGGCTGAATGGGATTTACATAGCCACACCTCGTATTCTCTCCTGAGCTGTATTTACATATCAACAGTTAACAGTTAATTACCTTGCAGAGCTAAACAATTGTAGCGGGCACACCCACCCCTCCTTTTAGCTGGCTGATAGCAAGCAGCAGTTCAGCCCCCTGCTTACAGATGGAATACAAGCTGTCAGGAACAGTATCCCTGATGATGCCACAGCACAACTGGTGGCTGAGCTCTGTGACTTTATCCTCACACACAACTATTTCAGATTTGGTGACAATATATACCTCCAAACCAGCACTGCTATGGGCACCCGCATGGCCCCACAATATGTCAACATTTTCATGGCTAGCCTGGAACAACGCTTCCTCAGCTCTCGTCCACTAATGCCCCTTCTCTACCTACGCTACATTGATGACATCTTCATCATCTGGACCCATGGGAAGGAGACTCTGGAAGAATTCCACCACGATTTCAACAGCTTCCACCCCACCATCAACCTCAGCCTGGACCAGTCTACACAAGAGACTGGATACCACGGTGCAAATAAGTGACGGTCACATAAACATCACTCTATACCGAAAACCTCCCGACCACTATGCCTACCGTCATGCCTCCAGCTTCCATCCCGGATACACCACACGATCCATTGTCTACAGCCAAGCACTAAGGTACAACCGCATTTGCTCCAACCCCTCAGACAGAGACCAGCATCTACAAGATCTTCACCAAGCATTCCTGAAACTACGATACCCGCACGAGGAAGTGAGGAAACAGATTAACAGAGCCAGACATGTACCCATAAGCCTCCTACTACAGGACAAGCCCAAGAAAGAAACCAACAGAACACGACTGGCCATCACCTACAGTCTTCAGCTAAAACCTCTCCAATGCATCATCAGTGATCTACAACCCATCCTCACTTTCACAGGCCTTGGGAGGCAGGCCAGTCCTCACCCACAGACAACCCGCCAACCTGAAGCAAATTCTCCCCAGCAACTATACACCACACCACAGTAACTCTAACTCAGGAACCAATCCATGCAACAAACCTCCGTGCCAACTCTGCCCACATATCTACACCAGCGACACCATCACAGAACCTAACCAGATCAGCCACACCATCACTGGTTCATTCACCTGCACATCTACCAATTTAATATATGCCATCATGTACCAGCAATGCCCCTCTGCTATATACATTGGCCAAACTGGACAGTCCCTACGTAAAAGAATAAACGGACACAAATCAGATATTAGGAATGGCAATATACAAAAACCTGTAGGAGAACACTTCAATCTGCCTGGACACACAGTAGCAGATTTAAAGATAGCCATCCTACAGCAAAAAAACTTCAAGACCAGACTTCAAAGAGAAACTGCTGAGCTACAGTTCATCTGCAAATTTGACACCGTCAGTTTAGGATTAAACAAAGACTGTGAATGGCTAGCCAACTACAAAAGCAGTTCTCCTCTCCTGGTGTTCACTCCTCCAGATCAGCTGATAAAAGTGGGCCTCACCGTCCCTGACTGAATTAAGCTCATTATCTCTAGCCTTATTCTGGCCTGCATATTTATACCTGCCTCTGGAAATTTCCGCTACATGAATCTGACGAAGTGGGTCTTTGCCCACGAAAGCTTATGCTCGGGGCCGCCCGTGGCTATAGGCTGACTCGGCTGTCGCCTAGTGCGCCGCCTTCAACGGCGCCCAATTATGACATCACGGGGCGCCCAGGGAGCCCGACGATGATGTTACCCCATTGATGGCCCATTGACGGCCGTGCAGGCGGGGGTGCCAATCCCGCGTTCCACCTGGGGCGCCAGCTGCCGCAGCCCTCCTCGGGCCGCTCCTGCTTATGCTCCAATACGTCTGTTAGTCTGTAAGGTGCCACAGGACTCCTTGTTGCTTTTCCTCAGGTCTGTTATCTGTTGCCTCAGGTGTGGGAATATCCCTCCCATCCTCTTCAGGGAAGACTGAAGCAACACATTTGTTTAGCTTCTCTGCAATGTCTTGGTTCTCCTTGACAGCTCCTTCAGCAACTGGATCATCCCGTGGTCCCACTGAGTGTTTGGCAGGCTTTCTTCTTATTTACCTAAAAAAATGTTGCTGCTAGTTTTTGTGTCTTTTTCCTTTTTGACCTGCCTCATTATACTTTTACACTTGACTTGCCAAAGTTTATGCTCCTTTCTATTTTCCTTGGTAGGATCTGACTTCCAATTTTTAAAGGATGCCTTTTTGCATCTAACATCCTTTTTTCCTCTGTTGTTTAGACATGGTGGCATTGTTGCTCCTATTACTATTTTTTATTTAAAGTTGGGGTATTCATTTAATTTGTTCTTCCATTTCGGTGTATTTTAAAAGTTTCCAGGAATTTTTCTCTTTGTATGTCTGTGTACATACAGTCCTAATGCCCTGATTTCAGCCGGACTCCCTAGGTATTACTGTGTTACTGTATGTGTGCACGTGTGCATACATGCAACAAAAATAATGGTCAAAGAGTAGGAAAATAACCCACAAATGCTACTGTAAATTTGAATCTCTGTTCAATTTGGCCTTGTTTGCAAATTTTTCATGAACATTTGTACCTGCCACATTTTGCTTATGTGAATTTTGGGCCTGTAGCCTAGATTTGTTTAAAGAAGGAACTAGATCTGTTTTGTGACACAACTCAATTCATTTTGGGTGCGTCTACACAGCAGTGTTATTTCGGAATAACACTACAAGCCTTTATTTCGAAATATTGTCGAGCTGGAGGACTCCTGGTAACCCTCATTTTACAAGGAGTAAGGGAAGTTGAAGGAAGCGTGTTCTCCCTTTGACTTCCTGCTGAGTAGACAGTGCCAAAAGTCAGATTAAGCTATTTCGACTTCAGCTATGCAAGTGACATAAGCTGAAGTTGCGTAGCTTAATTTGACGTTAGCCCTGCTGTGAAGACATGCCCTTAGTGACTAAAAGAAGCAGGGAAGATAGTTCAGTTCAATCAGGGTGCAGAGGCATGGCTTTGGGGACCAGCCAAATGACATAATAAGGAATTATGACCAGAGAATATAGAATCATAGAATCATAGAATACTAGGACTGGAAGGGACCTCGAGAGATCATCGAGTCCAGTCCCCTGCCCTCATGGCAGGACCAAATACTGTCTAGACCATCCCTGATAGACATTTATCTAACCTACTCTTAAATATCTCCAGAGATGGAGATTCCACAACCTCCCTGGGCAATTTATTCCAGTGTTTGACCACCCTGACAGTTAGGAACTTTTTCCTAATGTCCAACCTAAACCTCCCTTGCTGCAGTTTAAGCCCATTGCTTCTTGTTCTCTCCTCAAAGGCCAAGATGAACAAGTTTTCTCCCTCCTCCTTATGACACCCTTTTAGATACCTGAAAACGGCTATCATGTCCCCCCTCAGTCTTCTCTTTTCTAAACTAAACAAACCCAATTCTTTCAGCCTTCCTTCATAGGTCATGTTCTCTAGACCTTTGATCATTCTTGTTGCTCTTCTCTGGACCTTCTCCAATTTCTCCACATCCTTCTTGAAATGCGGTGCCCAGAACTGGACACAATACTCCAACTGAGGCCTAACCAGCGCAGAGTACAGTGGAAGAATGACTTCTCGTGTCTTGCTCACAACACACCTGTTAATGCATCCTAGAATCACGTTTGCTTTTTTAGCAACAGCATCACACTGCTGACTCATGTTCAGCTTGTGGTCCACTATAACCCCTAGATCCCTTTCTGCCGTACTCCTTCCTAGACAGTCGCTTCCCATTCTGTATGTATGAAACTGATTGTTCCTTCCTAAGTGGAGCACTTTGCATTTGTCTTTATTAAACTTCATCCTGTTTTGTCCAGATCATTTTGAATTATGACCCTATCCTCCAGAGCAGTCGCAACCCCTCCCAGCTTGGTATCATCTGCAAACTTAATAAGTGTACTTTCTATGCCAATATCTAAATCGTTGATGAAGATATTGAACAGAGCCAGTCCCAAAACAGACCCCTGCGGAACCCCACTTGTTATGCCTTTCCAGCAGGATTGAGAACCATTAATAACTACTCTCTGAGTACGGTTATCTGTGGCAAACAGTTTGAAAGTGATTCACAGGCTAAAATTAATTCACACAGATGATCTGTGAAATAATACACTAAAAAAAATCAGCCATGTTTGCAAATCACCTCCACCAGAACAGGGGGTTAAAGTTCTTTGACTAAACCACGTACTGTGGCCTGTATGCTGAGCAGCAGGCCATACTAATTAGAGCAGGGGGTCTTAAACTCCTGGCCCGTGGGCCATCTGTGGCCCACACACTTCCCCAATCTGGCCTGTGCAATATTTTGAAAAAGTTATTTCATCAGGCTTACCCGGCTGCCAGCCCGGAGTGGGGAGGGGCGCAGTGCATGGGGATTCACCTGGGCACACAGCTCCCAGGAGTACCCAGGTCCCCAGCACACACATAGACAGGGGTGCAGAGGATGCCGCTCTCTCTGGGAAGCTGTGTTGGCTGCCTCGTCCATGATGTGAACCGTGCTGGTCAGGGGTCGTCCAAGCTGATGCTCAGGGGGATGGGGCTGGTGGGTTTCGCATTCAGTTACTCGGGGTGGGGTTGGAGGATCCCAGCGTGAGGACATGGAGGTAAGCAGGGGGAGGCAGGCAGGAACCCAATATGAGGGCATGGTGGGGGGACTTCCCAGCATTAGGACAGGGCAAGGATTCAGTTTCATGTCAGTTTCCAAGGATGCAGAGGATCCCATAAGCTTCTGTGAATTGTGATGCTGAAAAGGTTGCAGGCCCAGGCAGGACCAGCTTTAGGAAGTGCAGGGCCCAATTCGAACCATTTCGACGGGGCCCCGGCAGCCAGGATTACCACACACAAATTTTGGTAGAGCAAAAAAAAAAAAACCAGCACACACAAAAAGAGTCCCGCCTTCCTGCAAAACCCAGGGGCCGACTCCCCCTCCCACGGCGCAGGAGAACCCCTGCGCTTGACTCACCCCTCCTGCAGCGCACGGAAGCTGCCGTGCTCCTCCTCCAGAGCCGACGCCCCCTCCCGTCAGCACACTTCCGGCTTTAGGGTGCGGGGCCCTCTTGCTTTAGGGCGCAGGGCCCTCTTAGGCACGGGGCCTGATTCGGGGGAATTGGGTGAATCGGCCTAAAGCTGGCCCTGGGCCAAGGTCCAATAGGCAGGGGATAGGTGTCAGGGCAGGAGATCTGCATCTTCACCCACTGATTTAGCTGTCAGTTTTGTCTGGGCCCCTGGACATGGGGCGACACCATCAACTTTTACATGTACTGCCTTGCCACCGTCAAGCGTTCAAAACTCATAATCACCCCCACTCCCAAAAAGAGAGAATGGCTTCTTGAAATCACAGATAAAAATACACCTGAGAAGCTCTTTATTTAGCATCTGGGGCTTGAGGTCTTTGGGTGAACTGGGGACACATTTTCTAGGTTTTCTCCACAGACCATGAGCCCTACAGTCTTCTTTAAAAAAGAGAAAAAGAAAAAGAAGTCTGGGATTCTCTTCTCATACCATGTGCCAACAATCACAGCTGATAGCGGTGCACGAGGCATCAGATAGTGAAGTTCCCAGATCTGGCTTAATTCTAATAATGTGGCTGGGGCTTTCCAGGAGAAAAAAAAAAAGCCCCAGTTATCAGGAAGCATGCGATCAAATCAAGAGAGATGGCATCACTGGTATCTCGTCAGTTTCACAGTTTACAACTATGGACAGGCTGGCTCTGCACACATCTCCCCTGGGCCACAGGGTCGGGTCGGCAGCAGCCGCCAGAAGCCACTCTAGCCCCGCTGTGCTGCTGGTGGTGGCGGGGGTTCCCGGAGGGTTTTAAATCAGCTGGGGGTCGTAAGTGGGGCAGGAGATGCATGAGTGTGGGGGAATTGCACAGACCAACAGATGGGGCTGGGAGATGCACAGGGGGAATGCAGGGGATCCCCTCCACCCCAGAGTCCTGCCAGAGGGAGGTGCTGGCTGGCCTATTACGAGCATTCGAGGGCTGGAACTGGCCCTAAGGTAAATTGAGTTTGAGACCCCTGCATTAGAACCAGACTAAACATGGTGAGTATCGTATGACGATCTTAGACACATTTTCTTTCTGGTCCTTTTTCTTTCTAGCCATGGCCACTCTGAACTGGATGGTGACTACCTATGCTTTCCTCCTAAGCCCCCTGGCTGAGAAGGACTTGCAGTGCCTATAAATCTAGGTCAGCAGCAAAGGGGAAAACTAGAGGCAAAAGGCTTTGTGGTCTCTTCCCAGCGATTCCATCTCTGTACGCATGGACCCTGGTTCTTTAGCTGACTGCTCCAGGTTTACTTTGTAACCTGCTTTTCACCCCTTCCCCATGTTAATTCCCCCCTCCTCCCTTTTCCCCCTCCAGCTTTCCTTGTCCCCCACTGGCCCAGCTTTGCTCCCCCTGTTGTCTTTCATCAGAGCGCTGCATCCCAGATGGCATCTCTCCCATCCACCAAGTAATCAATTTGCCAGTGTCAGCATTGCAGATTGCACCAGCGTGATGTCATCTCCTTGGAACGCGGAATCCAAACACGCTTTAATCAATGACACGGGGGCGGCTCAGCGGAATATTTCAACTCCAGTTTCAAGTATTTCAGCACCAGGAGCAAAAGACAGAGACGGGGCAGGGTGCGTATGTGCATAGAGAGGCAGCGAGCCAGCTAGCCAGAGCTTAATAAAGTCACTCCTTGCCATGGATTCGGAGAAACTCCCACAGGGTAAATAACTAGAGTCCCTCCAGCTCCCTCATTAATTCAAAGCAGGCAGGGCTGTGTATTCCTTTCTTCCCGTATATTTCCTTATGCTCCCCCTTCCACACGCCTCTTTCTTGCCTTCATTTCTTGTCCACCTCTCCTTTCCCCAGCTGTGTTGTTTCTCTGGGCATGTCTACGCTGGGAGTTTTGAAATAACTCCCCTTATTTCGAAACAACAAGGCAAGCGTACACACTACCAAGCCTGTTATTTCAAAATAACGGGCTTGTTATTTCGAAACAATAACTCCTGCTTGTGAAGAGGAATATGCTTATTTCGAAATAGCTGTTTCAGGAGTGTATAGACATAGCCCCTGGGAAAGTCATGTTGCGGCAGTGAGTTCTGGGAGCTGCAAGATGTGAAGCCGCTCCCCCCCCCGGGCTTTGCCCATGTGGCATTGAGAACCTGGCTCTTGCTTTCATGAGCATGTATTGTGGAGGTTGACAGCTTCATAGTTCCTGAGGAAAGGAGCTGCCAAGGGGAATGGCAATGAGAAATGGACTCTCTTAGGCTATGTCTACACTCGCGGCTTCTTGCGCGAGTAATATGCAAATGAGGCTAAGCGTGGAATATCGCTGAGCCTCATTTGCATACCTAATGAGCCACTATTTTTTCCAGAAGAGGCTCTTGCGCAAGAAGGAGCATCTACACTGCCCCTTCTTGTGCAAGAAAAACCCTCTTGCGCAATGCTGTTACACCTATTACTTTTCAGGAAGAACGGCATTGCGCAAGAGGGTTTTCCTTGCGCAAGAAGGGGCAGTGTAGACTCTCCTTCTGCGCAAGAGCCTCTTCTGAAAAAATGGTGGCTCATTAGGTATGCAAATGAGGCTCGTGATATTCCACGCTTAGCCTCATTTGTATATTACTCGCGCAAGAAGCCGCGAGTGTAGACATAGCTTTAGGGTATGTCTAGACTACATGGCTCCGTCGATGGAGCCATGTAGATTTGTTTACTGGGCAAAGGGAAATGAAGCGGCAATTTAAATAATCGCCGCTTCATTTAAATTAAAATGGCTGCCGCGCTGTGCCGATCAGCTGTTTGGCGGCACAGCGCTGTAGTCTGGACGCTCCGAGGTCGACATCAAAGGCATTTGTTGACCTCCTTGGTAAACCTCATCCCACGAGGCATAACGGGGAGGTCGACAAATGCCTTTGATGTTGACCGTGGAGCGTCCAGACTACAGCGCTGAGCCACCAAACAGCTGATCGGCACAGCGCGGCAGCCATTTTAATTTAAATGAAGTGGAGATTATTTAAATCGCCGCTTCATTTCCCTTTGCCTACAACCCTAATCTACATGGCTCCGTCGATGGAGCCACGTAGTCTAGACATACCCTTGGATTCCTAGGGCCCATTCCTTAAAGTGGTGCTGGATTTCCAACTAACTGACTTTTTCTCTGTGCTCATGTTTAGGTGCTGCATCTGAAAAAGAAGAGATTAAAGAGACTAATACCACCTAGCCTTACACAAGTTTTGCATCAGCCTCTGACACCCTTACTTAGCCCAGTGAGTAGGGCACTAGCTTAGGTGATAGGAGAACTAGTTTCAATTCCCTGCTCTGCTACAGATTTGTTGTAAGGCCCTGGGCAAATCACTTTGCCTCTCTGTGTCTCAGCTCCCCATCTGTACAATGGGACTAATTGTTTTGTTATTGTTGTGTGGATAAATACCATAGATAAAGCTCAGAGCACTTTACAGACAAGGGATGTACATTTCCACTGTACAGAGAGCTGAAATGATACACCCAAGTAGCAGACACAGAACTGAAGCCTTGGTATCTTGACACCCAGGTGGGGCTCTTTCCACTAGACCACACTGCTTTTGGCTAATCACTTTTTATGGAAAAGAGAGAAATATGGAACAATAGCTGAGCATTGACATCAGTGTCTGAGGTCCAGGGAGTTACCCTGGATTTACACCGGTGGAACTGAGATCAGCACATGGCCCACAGTATTTAAAATAAGAAAAGCCACAGAGAAGGCAACATGGCCACTTCTCCTTACCATGGTCCCTAGCCCAAGACCAAGGGCCATTTAAAGCAGGATTGGGTTAAAGAAAATGGATAAACATTTGTAATGCTGTGTCTAATTGATCTGTAGGTGCCTCTGCCACAGGGCTGTGTCAATGGGGAAAAATCTAGTGAGCAGATTCAATGAGGATTTAGAAGTGTGGGATCAAATTAATCTCAGGGGTCCCTGCGTAGGGCAGTGTGTGAGTCACCAGCGCTAACCGGGGGGATCTAGTGGCTAATCCATGTGCAGACGTCTGTGACTCTGCCACGGTGCCTAGGCCAGTGGGTTTCTATCTTTTTTCACTCGTTAGCCCTTCAAAGATTTTAAGTGGCTGTGCGAACCCCCTCAGAAATCTGAGACATAATCTGAGGGCCTCCAGGGGTCCAGAGGCCACAGATTAAAAACTCCTGGCCTCGGCTAGTGAAGCTGGTCCCTTTGCTAGTAGAAGTTCATACTTTTCGATGCAGGGACCCCAAATTCAGGCTGTACAGGTGGCATCATCACACAAAGCCCTCGGCCTGGCTGATTGGATGGGGTGAATCTCATCCTGTGCAGTTTTGGCTGAGCCAGCAGGAACCGACTGCCATTGTTTACTCAGAAGGCAGCGAACTTGGAAGTGACAGCCTCATCCGGCTGGCAAGGACGCAGGCCTCCCAACGGGGCATTAAAATAATGTGCCGCGCAGCACACAAGGACTTCTCCAGCGGATTCCACGTGCCAAGCTCCAGAATTCCAACAATTCAGTTTAAATGATGTTATCTCAATGTGAGCCGTAAAAACAATTTCGCAACATTCCCGGCCTCCCCGTTCCGGGAAAGGCGGCCATGGTCATGCTGAAAATTCCTCCCTTTGATGCCGGTTCCATCGCAGGGCCAGGTTTTGGTTTAAACCTATTCTCGGCTCTGAGGCAGCTCCCTGGTGACACTGTCACTCTTGATTGACTCATCTCAACCGGGACTCAAAAAATGCCTAATTCCAGCAGTGATATCACATGCCAGAGGCATTGGCTGGGTAACTCCACGTCCCGTACCGGTGACTGTCACTATGCAAGATCTCATATGATAATAAAGGGCCTGTGGCTTGGACCCCTAGAGAGTAGGGAGTTTGTCTTAGGTGCTGGCTCTGTGGATTGTCCACGGCTGGAACACCCACAGAGGAAAATTAGTGGGTGCAGAGCACCCCCCAGCAGCCAAGCTCCTCCCTCCTCCTCCAGAGCCTCTTGCCCGCTGCTGGTCCTGCTGGCCAACTCCTCCCCTGCCCTCTCAGTGCATGAACAGCTGATTCGCGGCATCCAGGGAGCTCCAGCCAACCAAGCAACCGAGAGAGAAAGAAAGCTTAGTGCCGCCTCCAAGCTCTGGCTCACCCCACCCAGTATCCCATCTCCAGCAGGGGCCTTCTCTCATGCCTCAGAAAGAGGAAGGTTTTTAAAACCAAACAAAACACATTGGCAGGGGGGAGGGGGAAGGGAGGGAGGGGTGAATCCCTTCCTGACCCCTACAGATGATCAGCTCAAAGCCTTGAAGCATGATAGTTAGGAGCATAGATATCAACCAGAAGGGATCCCAAAGGCTGCCAGGCACCCCGCTATCATAAGCAACCCTGTCGTCCAATCCCACTCAAATTTGTCCTGCTCTCTTTAAACTAATTAAGTTGTTTGCCCCCCACTGGGGGGCTGCTCTAGAGCCTCTCTGCTCTAGTGGTTCACAGCCTTCTTCTTCAAAAGCCAACCTGAGCCTAGTGGCAACCACATTACACCGATTTGGTCTTGTGCCAGCGCTGCCCTTTGGCTCTTCCCGCTCTCAGCTGCTCCCCACCCCGCACCCGAGGGCAATCGGATCCCCTCTCAGCCTCGCTTTGTCAGGCTGACCAAACCCAGCCCGTCCTGTTTCCCCTCACCAGCTAGGCCCTCCTGAGCGATTCTCTGCCTCTGCTCCAGTGTGAACTCACCCACGTGACGTGACGGCTTAGGGTTCACAGGGCAGTGAAGTGTTGAGTCTGGGGGAGGGGCAATAACACCCTTCTATCCCTGTCCGGGCCAATTGTGTCCAGGGCAAGACGTTCCCCTGAGCAAAGCCTCTGTCTTCCACCACTGGTTTGTGGCGCTGGGGCAAGCACCAGAAAGAAAGAGGACAAGGGGGCTCTTCCTTGGCAGTGTGGGTGTATCCCCAGGGACAGGCGCTCTAGCTCAGGGACACTGACTCTCTCCACAGCCTTTGCTTTGAGGCAAGAGACAGTTCTCAGGTGGCTGTTGCTGGAGACTCAAAGGCCAGCCACACAGCAGAGGCACTTCAGTGAGGGCCTCTCACCCAGCCTCCAATAAAACTGCAGAGATGCTCAAGCAGAGCCGGCAGCATTTCCTGCCCGGCCTGTAGGCACGGCTAGGCCTGCGCGGCACACAGGGAGGCAGCGGGGGAACACACGGCCTGATTTCACACTTCCCCTGGGCACCCAGGGCTGAGGCTACTGACAAGGGGCCCTGGGTGGTGGGGGGTCTGATCCAATGTGCATCTTCAGAGACCAAATGCTCCCTACTGGCTTCCCAAGGTATATTCTGTGAAGCCTTTTCACTCCTCGTCCGCCCCGTTGTCCTTGCTTTGTACATAGTCTCAAGGCTGGGAGCAGGGAAATGCTGCCTATTAAGCGCTCCCCAGGGATGTATTTTGTTTTCTCAGGAGAGGGGACGGTTGAGTTGGTGTCGGCCAAGTTTTCAGCAGGAATCTAGCAACACTGGATCCGGCCTTCACGATGGTTCCAAAGGCAAGCAAAGCTCCTGCGTCAGGGCATACGTTGATTGCCTGCTGGAGTCAGGAAGAAACCACGTTTCCCTCCCCACTAGGTCCAGGAAGGCATCACCTGGCTGCATGGCTCTGCAGGAACATGAGCAGGCCAAGCTGACAGTGGGGTCACACCACAAGAGGTGCTGCACAGACAGCGCCAGAGTCAGACAGTGCTTGCGTTCTATAGGCTACAGCAGATGGGAACTGGGTGCAGATGTCCCACAGGTTAAACCATAAGGCCACCCACCCACCATGGGTTTAGCCTGCTATGGAAATAGGATTCAGGTACCATGTTCAGTGCCCATTGCAAATGGGAAGAGCAGCCAGATATAGCGGCCTGAGGAGGCTTCGCTCACCGCTACCTGGCCTTTCTTGTCCTTCCCTGAGGTGGGACAAGGGTCTGGGAAGGCTGCAGCCTCGCATCCTCCCTCACAGATGTCCTGTGACTGGCCTCTAGCCTTTCCCTTGTACATGACCTTCCTTGAGCCCCACATTGTTCTTGGTGTTGTGCCGGCTGGGGAAAGGGGCAGGGGTTGTACTGGTTTGCATGTATCCGTGGCTTGCACAGTAACCGGGCGTGGAATTGTGTGGCATCTGCTGTTGATTGAAGTGTGTGCCCCATAGCTGGCACGGGAGCCATGTTCTCTCAGAGACCCAGAGCGCAGAAGGCCTTAGTGCACCAGGCTCCTAGGCACAGAACAGCCTCTCGGAGCGAAGCAGCTGACATGTTGGATAAATGGAACGTTGACCGAATGACGCGTCGTTGCTCACACAGAAAGGTGGGGCGTTGGCAGCAGAAGTGCCTCTATTTTCAATCGAGTAATCCCTTTGCAGGCCTTATTTCTTAAACCATGGCTTGAGAGGGAAGTTCCCTTCCCTCACCCCCAGCACTGACCTCAGGGAAGAATAAACCCAGGGTAAAGGCAATAGAGACCGAGGAGCATGCATAGCTGGGTGTTCCAAACCTTCGGAAAGGTAATAGAAAGACCCGCATTGACTTCAGCAGGGGCTGGAAGAGAAGCTACAGCCCCCTCAGTCAGACGACAACAGCTTGGCTCCTGCTCCAAGTCTGCACAAAGTTGTCTGAGGGTCGGGCTCTTCTATCCTGTGGCAGAAACCAGGTCACACCTGAGCTTTCCTGAAGGGTAAGCCTGCTCCCCACAGGGGCCCCAGCTCTGCCTCCCCTCTTTTCAAGTGTGTAGGGAAGAGCGAGCATGGAAGGGAAGCTGAGGGGCACGCTCCTCGACTCTCCCTAGCCAGCCAAGCAGTGTAATGTTTGGCTTCAGTGGTGAGAGAGGGGCAGGCCACTGGAAGAAGGGGCTCAAAGCCAGGAGGAGAGAGCATTGGGGAGGAATCTTGTGCCGCATGACCCATACAGTTAGGGAGGTGTCACGCAGCCAGCTGGGTGCCTGTTAGTTTAACTCCTTCCTTCCACATGATTTGTAATTTGTGCCCAAGCCTCTGCTGGCAGGTCTAAGAGCTGTCTGGAGTGTGCAGCACAGTGCTCCAGTAGCGATTTAAAGGGCCAGGGGCTCCGGGAGCCGCTGCAGCAGAAGCCCCGGGCCCTTTTGAATTGCCAGGACACAGGGCAACTGTCCCCTTCCCCTTCCCCCCCAGGAGGCCTGCTGCTTGCTGTTCCCTAACACTGGCCCTGAGGACACTGACTTTGGGAGCCAGGCGATGTTTTGTTACCTTTTGAGGCCACATATCTTTGTGTGTCTCATTTTGTGCCACGACTGCCATCCAGCCAAAGGACGGGTATCGACTCCATGTGGAGAAAAGCTCCACAGTTGCTGTTGTTTCACTGCCACCCAGAATGTCTCTCTCAGAAATGCGAGTACACTGTTGATAGTCCAGTCTGTTTATTTTACAATGATAAGGTGAAAATGAGAAAGCCAACAGTTTCTAGCAATAGAGTGTTAAATAGGTGACTTGTGGTAGCGCCCAGGATGTGCATTGGCCCCCTGTGTCCCTGGGAAAATTTTGATTGCTAAATGGGGTGCTGCCTCATGCCCCTCCCCCATCCCTCTGGTTGGCCTTCCCTGCACCCCTTCCCTTGTAGGCAGAAGTTGCCTATGGAGTGCTATGACACGTCTGTATTTTGATTTTGTAAGCAAGTTGTTTTTAAATGAAGTGAAACCTGATGTGCACAAAACTAATCAGACCCCTGAGAGTGGCGCAATAGTTTGGAAAGGTTGAGAGACATTGACTTAAACAAACCTACTAGCTCCAAACAATTCAGGTACTACATACTGTCCCCTAATTCACTTGGGTATCATGGTAATGAGTACAGGATAACTAGATTGAAAAGCATACAGTGGGGGGGGGAGAACCTCTGGTCCGGGGGCCAGATACGGCCCTCGGCTTGCCTGGATCTGGCCCCCAAGGCTTAGGGACCTCCCCAACATCGGAAAGTCTGCTCTGGTGTTACAGTCCCCCCTGCTGCCTCCCTATGGCCGGAGCACACAAAATCTACTGGGCTGGGCCCCCTAGGCCCTGGTGTGTGAAGAGAATGTGGGGAGTGTCTTTCTCCTTCTCAGTCGGGGGCCACAGTGAGGGTTTTTTCCCCCCACTTCTCACTTGTGTGCAGCCCTGACTGATTTTTCTGTGGGTCAGCAGCCCCCAACTCAAAAAAGGTTCCCTACCTCGGCATACAGCAATAACAACAGCTAGCCATGTAAGAAGAATCTTTCTATTTTTCGATTACAGTAGGTGTTGCCATCTTTGATGCACCAAATGTTCTAGTTCCTGAATAGCACAATAAGAGATACATTTTGAGACTTATGCCGGTTGAACTGAGAATAGAAGTTGGCTGGTAGTTGTCAAAAGAAGAGTGCATCTCTCCTGGGCCTGAATGGAAACAAGCCATTTAAAAACAAATTGACTCCAAAAGACCTAACTGTGTCCATGCCAATTTCTCGTGAACCAGAAGGTTTCTGAAGAAGTCAGACCTTTGTGCAATTTCATAAGAACTGCTCCGGATTTTTGGCAGAGCAGAATTTGTGTCATCATCTTATGGTGTTTTGTGATGACTCACAGTAGATTGGGGTATAAGGAGCAATGAGTTGCCTTGCATTCACAAGCCAATGTCAGCCCCTAGTGGGGTGCACACATCCAGAACTTTTGTAAACCATGGAATATTTTATTCACATAAATGCAAAGGGTCAATTTCTGTCCTGAATTCCACCCCATGCAACCCCATTGAGGAGCTATATCTAATTACTAAGCTATTGGCTTTCAGAAAGCCTATAAATCTGTGTCTGTACAATCTAGGGGTGCTACCATAAGCATAATACATAATATTAATCTACTGCATACAGAAATATTACATTAGAAGACCATTGCATAGGTTGCAAAGCCAACCAGTCAAAAATGAGCAAATACCAGAATTAAAATGGTCAGTGAAATATTGATCCCCCTTCTTATTTTAACATTCCTCCTTTATACCAGTTCTTCAAAGAAATGGCCTGAATCATATGTGCCATGGGAAATGTTAGGGAACCTATGCAGAGGGATTGACGCTGCTCCCCAAAACATTGTGCCGGAGCCCAAACTGTGATGAATGCAATGATTTGTGGAGTAAGACCCTTGAACACTATGACAAACTTGGGCCCATAGTCCATACTTGAATCATGAACCTAAAGATCAGATATGGTTCCAATGCCTTTGGACTGCCGGCCTAAGGTTTATCCCTGCCAGCTTAACATACGCCTTGCCTTGTCAACATTGGGGTTAGTTAACATGTTTTCAGGTTTATTTTGCAACACAAGGCTGTGATGAGTTAGTGGGAGAGAGCTGGGATTAGAAATCAAATCACTGAAATCTGAGGACTGGGTGGTAGCTACCAGCAGAGTCATTTTATGTGACTTTCTTTTACATGGACAACTAAGGGTATGTCTACACAGCAAAGTTATTTCGAAATAACTTTACTAGCGTCTACACAGCCAAACCGCTATTTCGAAATTAATTTGAAATTAATTTGAAATAGTGGAGCGCTTATTTCGAATTTGGTAAACCTCATTCCACGAGGAATAACGCCAAATTCGAAATAGCTATTTTGAAATAAGTGCTGTATAGACATTTATATCGAAATAAGGGGCCTCCAGCCTTCCCAGGGTGCCCTGGTGGCTGCTCCATCCTCAACCAAGAACACTCCTCTCCCTCTCCCCTCCTCAGAGCTCTGAAAGGGGTTGACTCTGGCCACAGTGCCTGTGCCAGCTCCAAGCCTGCCAGCCCAGAGCCAGCAGTCACTGCCCCGACCCACTAGCCCCAAAACATGAGCCAGCAAGCCACTGGCAGCCAGCCCTCCACCGCTCCCCAGGAGCGGTCTGCCAGCACCCAGGAGCCTGCCAGGGCTCGGAGAAGGTGGGCGCCTTCCTGGTCCAGGGTGGAGATCATGGACCTTATTCAGGCTTGGGGGGGATGCCCCCAACATCCATGATCTCTGCACTAGACAGAGGAATGCGGCCATCTATGGCAGGATAGCTGCCAGCCTGGCCACCAAAGGCCACATGAGAACTCAGGAGCAGGTTTGCATGAAAATCAAGTTGGTCTGGCGAGACCCCCAACCCTGAGCCCTGAGCTTCCCCTCCCCCTTCTTCCCCTTGCTTCCCCCTTCCAGCTCCCTCCTCCCAGGTTTCCCCTTCCCCCTCCCACCCTCTCTTCTCCCCTCTCCTGCCTTTCCTCTCTCCTCTCTCCTTTCCCCAGTCTCACCAGAGTTTCATTCCCCGGCCCCAGTTTTGTTAAATAAAGAGAGTTTGTGTTCATGAAAATACATGTATTTTATTTGACATCAGGAAGGGAGGTTAGGGAGGGGTAAGTGGAAGGACTTGAGGGAGGAATGAGGCACAAGCCCTCAGTGGGGCAGACCAGGGAGGCTCTTAATGCTCCTCAGGGTGGAAGCTCTCCTGCAGGGCCTCCTGGATACTGACAGTCCCCCGATGGACCTCCCGGAAGGCAGCCTGCAGAAAGTGCAGCCAGGCTCGCAGCAACACATCCACGAGAAGGACTAGAGTGCCCGGGGCAGCTCTGGCTCCATGTTGCAGAGTTCTGTGGTGTCCCTACTGAGGGCAACCAGAGCACGCAGAGACAAAATGCTTTGCTGTCCCTCATCGAGGTAGGCAAGCAAGCAGGGAAAGCTGAGAACTGGCTGTCTGGGGGGAGAGGGGGTGTGGTCCCAAAGTAATTCCTGACCTGATGCCCTGCCGGACCTGGTTCCGGCTGGCCTTAAATGCTATTCAATGTCCACTCAGTGTGGATGCGCTATTTCAAAATAGTAAAATGCTATTTTGAAATGCATTTTGTGTGTAGATGCGTTATTTCGAAATAAGCTATTTTGAAATAACGCTGTAGTGTAGACATACCCTAAGTGATTCTTCACTTGGTGGTAGCATGCCACTTGGTTTCTGAATACCCAGTCATCAGGGTTACTGTGCTGCTGCCTAGATTTATGGTGGCTAAGGCCACGTCTAGATTTCGGAGAAGATCGACACTGTGGGGGTTGATCTTCTGGTATTTGATTTAGCAGGTCTAGTAAAGACCCACTAAATTGAACACGGAGGGATCCCCCGTCGATGCCAAAAATCTTCCTACTCATGAAGTATAAGGGAAGTTGAAGAGAGCAGTTCTCCCGTCGGCCTCCTGCTGTGAGGACGGCCCTGAAGCTTGGCTTCAGGATGTCTACTCCAGCTATGTTTTTTATGTAGCTGGAATTGTGTACACTAAGCCAACCTTCAGCTGTAGTGTAGACCTGGCCTAATTAAGGCTCAAAAGCTTCAGCTCTTGCACAGCGCTGTTCTACTTCTGTTTCCAAAAAATCCTCTCCCAGCGGGCCAGAGAGCTTGCAATTAAACCGCAGCATTTAATGACAGTACGAGTTTATTTAAACACATTGTTCAACCAACAAGGTGCCAAGCTGGAGAGCTGGTGTCCGCGGGCAGTTATTACAATATGTTCCTTGGCTGGGGATCAGCGTTACCTGGAGTGCTGAGTGACAAAAGACAGAACAATACCGGAGAGCCAAAACCTCTCAGCTTTCTACAAGTTCATACTCTTACCAGCGGAAGAGTCGGCAGCAACTTTCCAGAGATACTCCTCAATCGGGCTGGGAATCTGGGAAATGACTTGGCTTGTTCCCTTTTGTTTTCTTCTACTTGTGCAGACACCTTCAAGCATTAGGAACCTGGGCAGATGTTTTTGAGCCCACAAGTTATGAATTAAATAAAGAAAATGGCTTTACACAGAGGAGGCAGCACACCATGCAGTAGCAAAGTCAATGCTTACATACATTGTGTGCCCTTGTAGCTAAGAAGGCTACCAGCATAGTAGGGTGAATTAGGAGGAACATTGCCAGGAGATCTAGAGAAGTGATTATTCCCCTTTATTTGGCACTGCTGAGGCCACATCTGGAGTATTGCATCCAGTTCTGGGCCCCCCATTACAGAAAGCATGTGGACGCATTGGAGAAAGTCCAGCAGAGGGCAACAAAAATGATTAGGGGGCTGGAGCACATGATGAAGAGGAGAGGCCGAGGGATTTGGTCTTATTTAGTCTAGAGAAGAGAAGAGTGAGGGGGGATTTGATAGCAGCCTTCAGCTACCTGAAGGAGGGCTCCAAGGAGCATGGAGAGAGGCTGTTCTCAATAGTGAATGGGATGGCAGAACAAGGAGCAATGGTCTCACATTGCAGTGGGGGAGGTCTAGGTTGGATATTAGGAAAAACTATTTCACTAGGAGGGTGGTGAAGCACTGGAATGGGTTACCTAGGGAGGTGGTGGAATCTCCATCCCAAGAGGTTTTAAGTCCCAGCTTGACAAAGCCCTGGCTGGGATGATTTAGTTGGGGTTGTTCCTGCTTTGGGCAGGGGGTTGGACTCAATGACCTCCTGAGATCTTTTCCAACCCTTGAGTCTATGATTGCTGCCACAATGAGCAGCTTGTAAATCCCCATTGATAGGCTGTTAATTTCAGAAGCTCTGTGGGTTAGGACCTGGGTCTTTAAACTGCAATTGAAGAGAGCTGGCATCTCCTAGCTCTGTCCCTCAACTATTGTGTAACCTTGGGCAAGTCTGAGCGCCTCTTTCCTCTCCTCCTGTGGATTCTCTATTTTGACTGTAGATTCTTTGGAGTTAAGGACTGTCTCTTGCTCTGCCTGTACAGTGCCTAGCACAGTGGGGCCCTGCTCTTGATAGGTGCTGTGGTAACATAAATTACATGCAAAAAAATACGTGAAAAGACCATTAGACTGACAAAAATCAAGCCCTGAGAAGTGGGTGAATGCTAGACTGAAGGTTGCCATGTGTTAGGCCACAGTTTTCATTTAACAGGATCATATCCTGTTTTGTTCCACAAGACCCAATTCAGGAAATTCCATTCAATTGAATGCCACCCTGCAGAACTGGATTTTATTCCTCCCTCTGCAACAGAGGGCCTGTGTGATGCTGAGAAAGTCACTTACATCAGCTCTCTCCCAGTTGGGCCATTGGTTATATGTTCCTCCTTTCTCGGGCTTCTCACCTGAGATACCTTGGGTCAGAGGTACAGAAACGCCGAGCACTCACAGAGGCAAAGAAGTAACTTGGAGCGGTGCTTGGAACATATGAAGTGCTATAAAAACGAGACCCTAAGCATCTCAGGTTGGGATGGAAATATGTGGAAATGAATAACTTTGACTTTAATTTTGCCCTGGCTGTTCACCATTTTGGAGAATTACATCTTCCTCCTCCGAGTTTCATTATAGTTTGTGAAACACTCATTTCGGCAGCGAGAGCTTGGTCCCCTGCATTTTTTCTAACATACAGGACACGTGTCAGATGTCCCCACGTCACAGAGGTGCAGCTGGGCTGACTTTTAACATAATTGCAACTACATTCAACAGTCGCAACACCAGTCCCAGTTAGCTCTGGGTCTCCTCTGTCAACAGGTTGGTGACACCTATGGAGTGATGCTTATTTACACCAGCTGAGGATCCAGCTCTGAGATTTTTGTCTCCACAAGTCCCAGATCTACTGGGCCTAATTCTGATCTTATTTATGTCACTGTAAATGAGGAATAATGCCAATGAAACCAAATGAGCTACTCTTGGTTTACACGAGTGTAACAGAGCAGAATCCTGCTTTATATAATGTTACCTGCCTGGTGCCCTAATTAGCTAGTGTTTAAGAGCACTTAGGGCTCCTCAGATGGGACAGAGCCTGTTTCCTTCTATGGGGATACGTCTAGACTACAGGCTTCTGTCGACAAAGAGCATCTAGACTACATCCAGTTCTGTTGACAAAGCAAGCTGCTTTGTCAACATGAGAGTGTAGACGGAAAGGACAGTGTAAATGCAATAACGCCTTCTGTCAACAGAACTCTGTCGACAAAAAGGCGTTATTCCTCATAGAATGAGGTTTACCACCGTTGACAAAACTGCTTGACGTTATGTTGACAGAACTCGGCGGTAGTGTAGACATAGGTATAGTTTTGTTGTCAAAAGTCCACTTTTGTCGACAAAACCCTGTAGTCTAGACACACCCTAGGAGTTCTGACTGACAGGACTGCTGACGGGGTGGAGGGGGGAGGGAGAGATGGGGTGTGTGAGGGCAAAAGGGGCTGCCCCCAGCCCTGCCCCTTCTGGGTGTGTGGAGCCCTCCCCCCACCAACACACACCTTGTCCAGGGGCCCACAGAGGCTGTTGGCACCTTTGCTGACAGAGGAAGGTCAAATGTCAGGATTTGGCAAATTCTTATTCCCTACTCTCTGGAGTCCTAACCCATAGGCAGCATGAAATGGAGGTTGGGGGAGGCTATGCCCTTGCACCACAGGGTAGGGGGCAGGGGCAGATTACAACATAGTCTCAAGGGCCCTGGTCAATTTAGGACACCCAGACAAATCTCCACTGCTACAAGTGCCCGGGATGGAGAAGTGCTCAATCCCCACCTAGCCCCTTTCTGGTCTTAGGGCCACAGCGTGGGGCAAGGGAACAAAGAGGAGTGGTGTGGCCAGGACTTTATTTCCAATTAGGCACAGTAAGTGCATGCCTGGGATACTGGCGTTCTAGGGGCACCTTAGCTCTAAAACTGTGGTCATCTGCAGGCAGGGGGCACTAACAATGCTGTGCCTAAGGGTGTGTAAGGTGTAAGACTGGCCTCGGAAGGAAGAGGTGAAGTGGAGGGATGGAATAGGGCCATGGCTGTGAGGGAACTGGTAAAACAGGGGTGGGGCTGTGGGTGGAATGGGGGCCATGGGTGGAATGGGGTGGTAAAATGGCTGGGGTGCTGGCTATGGGGTGATGCTGCAGTCCTGGCTGGGTTTGGGGGTGTGTCTAGACTACAGGACTTTTGTCGACAAAAGTGGACTTTTGTCGACAAAACTATACCTGCGTCTACACTGCCGCTGAGTTCTGTCGCCATAACGTCGACAGAACTCAGCAGTTTTGTCGACGGCGGTAAACCTCATTCTATGAGGAATAACACCTTTTGTCGACAGAGTTCTGTCGACAGAAGGCGTTATTGCATCTACACTGTCCTTTGCGTCTACACTGTCACGTCGACAAAGCGGCTTCCTTCGTCGACAGAACTGGCTGTAGTCTAGACGCTCTTTGTCGACAGAAGCTTTGTTGACAGTATCTGTCGACAAAACTTCTGTCGACAAAAGCCTGTAGTCTAGACATACCCTGGGAGGCCAGCTCTCAGCCCTCCTACATGGCCCCGATCAAGCTTTCAGGCCCCGCTCCTCATGCCGCCACCCTAGCTGGATCCATGGTGAGCGCGGCTGTAAGAGGTGGAGCAGGGAGCTAGCACCCCCACAAGGCAGCTTCACCTCTCCCCCAAAGCTCTAATGGGTGTCTCATGCAGTACTCCCAAGTCGTAGGGAGTCACATGATCTCGGGAGGGGGATGGTGGGTGTAACTCTCCTGGGCTGGGACAGGAGCCAGGCCGTCTGCCCACACAGAAAACTATAAACCCTGGGGGAAGAGCCAGTGTTGATTTTTTAATTCAATATTTACATTCCAGAAATGCTGGTGCGTGAGGGACAGTTACCCATGGGTAAGCACCTGGGTGTCGAAGGAAGGGGTCTGCCTGGTGACATGGGAAGAAGCGGGTGTGTGTCGAAGTGAGGAGGGCTAACGGGTTAGCAAAAGAGTCTCGGAGTGGGATGAACCCACTGCAGGGAAAGTGCAGAAGAATGTGCCAAGTATAGCTGAGTCTGGCTGAAGTTACTTCACCTCCCTTCGGCGTTTGCCCGTTTGAGTAGGACATGCACCTCGTCAAACCAAGTTCTGCTCCAGCGTGTGGAAGAGCAGTTAAAGAGGCAGTCTGGCCTGGAGTGGCCTCTGTCAGCACCTTTCAGGCATTTGAAATTCAGCTAAACAACTGAATGATGTTTATGTCTTTTTAAAATCCCTGTTTGTTTCTGTTTCTTTCATGGAAAAAAAAAATCAACCGGGGTTTGGTTTCAACAGGGGCTGCCTCACTACTTAGTGTTATATAAACTCAATAAAGTGCTGGATTCTGTGTGTATAAGACAGCATAAGAGTCCACAGAGGGCTGTGCAAAGCTGAGAGAGTTGGGTTCTGGTCCCTACTGTAATTTTTTGTTCTCTGACTTGTTTCTTTCCCTTGCTGCTTTCCTGCAGAGACCTCAAGCAAGGGTCCAGTCAGCTGGTAGGATTGGTAGCAAGTGGAACGAGGGTCACAAGAGATGAAGATAGGTCTTGGATTGTGCAGACTCACCGGGCTGGAGCAGGCCACCATGATCCTGGGGGTGAACTATGAACCTCGGTGACGAGAGATGGGGAGACAAAGATTGCTCAACTTACACTTCTTTTGTCATAAAAAAGACCTTAGGGAGATCCCTGCAGCCTGGAGGGAGTCCCAAGGACAGGGAAAAGGAGAGACATTCATTTGAAGTCATGCTTTTACCATTTGTAAGCAAGGTCATCATGCAAAAGCTTCATTTTAAGGCCATATGTTAATGAGACCTGTAACAGCCCTGAAAACCAATCTGGTAGGCAACTAACCCGGTACTCTTCTATTGATTCAGTAGAAATTGCCCCCTGCCATTTCTTGGTGTGAATGGTAGGTTTGCCATCCAACTACTGCCAGCCCCAGGGCTGCCTAGCCTGTGAAAGCTATAAAACCCCAGCTCAGGATGTTAGGACCCCCAAAAAAGCTCTTGGAGAGTCCTTGTCATAACAACACAGTAGCCAATTAAGACAAAGACACTAGGACCTGGTCTACTCTAGAGCAGAATATTATTTTAGGATACACAACTCAAGCTACATTAATTACATAGCTGGAGTCAATGTATCTTAAATAGCCGTCCACACAGCGGGAGGTTGACGGGAGCAAACACTCCTGTCGGCTTCCCTTACTCCTCATGAGGAGCAGATGTACCGGCATCAACCAAGGTGCCCTCTGAGTTTGATTTAGCATGCCTTTACTAGACCCACTAAATCAAACCCCAGAAGATCAACCGCTGCAGTGTTGATCATCTGTGTAGTGCAGACATGGCCAAAGAGTGAAATCTTGGGCACATTTAAGTTAACAACAAAATTCCCATTGACCATAGTGGGACCAGGTTTCACCCTTAGCTTATGTATTCCGTCATCAGGCCACTGACCAACAATTATTAGACAGTAAGCCTGTGTCTGACATTCAGAATTCTTCCCCATGAGCCAGATTGACTGAATAAAAATTAATTTGCAATAGGTTGTCAAAGGTTATTGTAAACAGGATAGTGATTACTTGTTCTCCATGTCCACTGAGGGTAAGACAAAAAGTAATTGATCTAGTTTGCAGCAAGGGAGATTTAGATTAGCTATTAGGAAAAGTATAAAGATCATTAGTCACGGGAACAGGTTACCTATCGATTTTGAAAAATTCCCATCCTTGGGAGTTTTTAAGAACTGGTTAGACAAACACCTGTTAGGGATGGTCTAGGTATACTTGGTCTGCCTTAGCACAAGAGGATTGAGTAGATACCAAGATGGTATACTACCTTCCTGGAGCCAAGACATGAGATATCACTCGAAGATTGGATAGAGTTTAGAAGTTGATGGAAAAGGATCCAGTGGTGATGGTTCATATGAGCACTAACAACACTGCATCTTAGCATATCTCATCTACTTGTAGATGACTTCAGGGAACTCGGAAGCATACCGAAGAAGAATGTTCAAGGGATTGTCTCTCAGATCCTTCCTGTCCTACAAGCAAAGGGAGATGGAAAGCAGAAGATTCTTGAAGTGAACTATTGCCTAGATGATTGGTGTAGGGTTTTCATTTTGTGGAACATTGGTTCACCTTCGGTGGGGAGAGGTGGCCATAGAAATTTAATGACTTCCACCTAGCAGAAGGAGGATCAGTCTTCTCAGAGTAGTTAGAAAGGCATTAAAGTAGTAACAAAAAGGGAGGGTCAGAAAAGGGAAGCTATGAACAATCAATTGTTGAAATATTGAGAACAAAGTGAATCAAGGAACCAAAGGACACGAGGAGAAAACATTATTTAATTGCCTACAAACCAAAACTAGAAGCCTGGAACAAACAAGAGGAACTGGAATTGCTCGTTGATGCGCATACACTTGTTCTAGTTGGCATTACTGAAACCTGGTGGGATGATTCCCACCATTAGCATGTTAAAAATTAACCTACTTAGGAAGGATTATGTGGGCAAAAGAAAGTGCTCTTGAATTCATATGGATCAATATTCTTACCGATAAAGCACAAGAAGGGATATTAGTTGGCATCTGCTACAGATCAGCAAATCATATGAGGAATTGGGGTGACTGCTTCCTAAGGCACCCCTCGATAATGCACAGGAATAAAAGCTGTTTGATCATGGGATACTTCAATGTGAATGACATGCGCTGGAGATCTCATCCTGCCAGTAATGAAACATCCATGGAATTGCTAAATATTACAGATGACAGTTTCCTAACTCCAAAAGTGTTGCAGACAACATGGGGAATTCTCTAGTTGACCCCATCTTGACAGATAAAAAGGAACTGATCACAGAACTAATGATTACTTAGGTACAAAGGATAGTGTCTTGTTCACATTTAGAATGTAGAAACAAAATAAAGTCCAGATCCATGATACATATGATACTTTAAAAAAGTTTCACAAAGCTGAAAACAAATACGGATACTAGAATATATGGACCTTTGGGATGAACCAGTATGGTGTTCTTATATTTTTACTATATAATTAATGGAAGAAAGGGGCTGTTGATAGTTATGCATGTAAATCAGAAGCTAAGAATTTTTGAAAATTGATAAAGGAAGCAAAAGGAAACAAAGAGGAATCTATGGCCAACAGAGATAAGGGCAAGAATAACCATAATAACAATAGTATGGAGCCATTACTTGATAAAAATATTAGAATTATCAATAATAATATAGGCAAGGCAGGGCTGATGCTCTGGAAACATAATGGCTCAATACTTAGACCAAAGAACTGTGAATACTTTTGTTTGTCCTGTATGCCCAAACTGTGGTTGGTCCCAGAAAGACATGTGGCCAGACCACTTGATGCTGAAACCATTTTGGATCTTGTACTCTTCCACTCGAGGTGAGAAAAGTTTGAACAAAGCACAAAGAATTCCTGCCTTGGGCAAAAGGGAAATAAAGTGGGGGAACAGGGACCAAACAATAGGGGTAGTTGCCAGATGCCAGGAGACCCTCCCTCTTACTACCTAAGATGCCTGCTGGAAGCACCGAAGACTGAATGGGAAAGATTGAGCCCAAGCTAAGAGGCTCCTTACCTTGTAAAAGACATGTTAGATCAACTGTTTAGGGTAAGAATTTGCATATAACAAGTTTCTTAGTATTTGAGAATTAGCTGGTGTCTTTTGTTTCTTTACCTCAGTTACTTACTTTGATCTGTCTGTTTTCATTTGCAACCACTTAAATCCTACTTTTTTATACTTAATAAAACACCTTTGTTTGTTATCAAGCCTGGTGTAAATAATTGTTCCCTGGGGGAGGGGGAGCAACCACTGCGCATATCTCTCTTTCATTGGCAAAGCAGACCAGTGCTCTTCAACCTTTTTATACCCAAGGACTTTTTTTTGAGGACTTCAGTATCTTGGCCAGAAGTTGTGAGTCTATTACAGGAGTGGATGGGTGTGGTTCTATGGCCTGCAATGTTCAGGAAGTCAGACTAGATGATCATGGTGGTCCTTTCTGATCTTAGAGTCCACGAGTCTGAGGAGAGGTCTAAATACCTGTACTGCAAAGAGAGCTCTGACTACTGTTTGCATTAGGAATTCACTGTGGGCACAAAGTGGGCACAAAGTGCAAGCCAGGATCTAACTCATCCCTTTCCCAAGACCCCACCCCTTTCTTGAGGCCCCGCCCTTTCCAAACCTTTCCACGGACTACCGTGGAAAGTTAATGGAAACTCACTGTTAATTACTTAATTACACTCAAGCCATTTTGCTAGTGCTGCAGCTGGGGAGAATGGTTTAATTTAAATTAGATGGTGGTTTCTTTGCATCAGATATTCTGGAACAGCCTTCCAAGAGGATCAGTGGGGGCAAAACACCTAACTTGTTTTAAGACCAAGCTTGGTACATAATGAGATATTTGATTACCTTCAACAGCATGTGGCTCATCTGTGGCTCCTAGTAGCAAATATCTCCAATGGCTGGAGATGAAATACAAGGGGGAGGGCTCCGAGTTACTACAAAGAGTTCTCTCTCAGGTGCCTGGCTGTTTCGTCTCTCTGACATGCTCAGGGTTTAAGTGATAACCATATCTGGGGTCAGAAAGTAATTTTCCCCCAGGTCAGATTGGCAGAGACCCTGGGGGTTTTTGCCTTCCTCTGCAGCATGGGGTCCATGCCACTTGCAGGTTTGTGAATGAAGTGTGAATGATGGAGTCTCTGTAACTTTGAAGTCTTTAAACCATGATTTGAGGACTTCAGTAACTTGGCCAGAAGTTGTGAGTCTATTACAGGACTGGATGGGTGCGGTTCTGTGGCCTGCAATGTTCAGGAAGTCAGACTAGATGATCATGGTTGGTGGTCCTTTCTGATCTTAGAGTCTACGAGTCTGAGGAGAGGTTGAAATACGTGTACTGCAAAGAGAGATCTGACTACTATTTGCATTAGGAATTCATTGTGGGCACAAAGTGCAAGTGAAATATTTGTACCTAGAAAAATGGCGGCCACATCTGAAAAAAAAATCTGGCATATCAAAAAGCATTTCCCAGGAGTCCCTTTCAGCATCAATACCCATAATTCCCTTAGTGTGGCTGGCAGGATCTGGTGAGTTCCACCCCCGTAGTTGCAAAGTGGAAGTATCTAGAATACGTGCTACTTGACTGACTCTGGCCTCTCCAGAGGTGCAAGCATTCTTGACAGTGTTTTGGTACATGGATCAGGTGTAGCCATTCCTAGCAGCAGGTGTCAAGAGTATTTCCTTTCCTTAATGCAGAAATGGTCACAGTGACTGTGGAAATGGAGCATATGTATATTTTCCCAGCAGGGGCTACTTTTCCCCCTTGTAGTGCAGGCGTTTGGCTCTTGCCCTTCTCCTAGATGAACACAAAACATGCAGCCTCCATGGTGTGCAGGCCCCATCTCTGCTCCAGCTGGCAGAATGAGAGCTAAAGCCATTGAGTTGGTACAAAGAAACTGCTGAACTCTTTCCCTCCTGGCAAAGCTCTAAGAGAGCCAGTAAGATCTGAAGCACAAGATGTTTTCGCCAGCCCTCTCATTGTTGCCAGACAAAATACTTCAGCTTATAAAAGGAATAATAGGTTTCAAATACCTGATGTTTCATCCAGGACTTTCCCCCACCTCCATCCTAGGACCAGAAAATAATTATTTTCTTTCCCACATTTTTTCAGTGGCAAAAAGAAAAGTCCATTGCAACATGCTTCATCTCTGTTCTGGAAGACAGGGTGAGATTAGTTTCCACGTTCTTTCAGGGTCTTATCCAAACATCATTGAAATCGGTGGAAAAATTCCCATTGACTTCAATGGGCTTTGGAGCAGGTTGCTAACTGTTGTCCCCTCTGCCAACGAACTACCAACCTAATTCCCTTCAGTCATTGGATTATGCAACAACTGGGGTAGTTGGCTGTTGCTTTGTTTGGTTGTTGGGTAGCTTTCTTTCCCCAGAAATTTCTGTGCCCCGTTTCAAGTTACATTAGTACTCCCATTAGTTTATAAGCCCTGCTCATGCCTGTTCTTTCCCTTCTTGTTAGAGCCAGAGAGTACCCTCCTTTTAATGCTTTAACCTTTTAAGGCAGCAGATTGCTTCAGCATTGTCAAGGAGAAGGATCTGGCAGGAAATGATCACACGAAAATGACATCACCATTCCCCCTGCTCCGCGCTGCCATTGGGCATAGGGGCACCAGTAAATCCTAGGGGTGGCTCTGCTGAGAGCCATTGAACCAAACTGTAAACCCTGCATGTAATGAAAATCACTTCAAGCTTCCAGCACTTCTAGTTCCAATGCCTGTGCTGCATCACCACCTCCGCCCAAGTCTTCAAAAAGATGAGACTGAGACGTGTCTGAGTTTGGGAACTTAGCAGGAAGGGGACATCGCTGTTTCCCTGCCCCCCCTTCATCCCCAGACCATCCCATTGCCCTCCTGACACTCTGCCCTCCAGGGCACTGCAGTGGCAGGGTGTGACTGCCAGCTCAGGTGTGTCTGTGACTACAGGAGCTTCAGCACAAGTTGTATCACTCTGCCTGGAACTCTGGGTAAAATTACATTCTGGGCTAGCCCATGCTGACACTTGACTGCAGCATCCTTACTACTCCAGAATCCAAACTAGCTGGATTCAAGCTAGCTGGAGTGTGTCGGCTGCAATCACCCCCTCACTCAGTGTCTAGCTGTCCCCTCTGCTCTGCCTTGCCTGGGCTCAGCTTCAGGATTCTGCCAGATATCCCCAACCTAAAGGCCCCTGAAATTTTGCACAACCAATTATATAATTCTCAGGGTTCTTTTGGCTCCTTTGCTTTGTTTGGGAGGAGGGGGACCAGTGTCTCAGGTATAGTGAAACTTCCGGTAAAGCTGACCAAGTTTTTTTTCCATCTAAACATTGGGACTGAAACAAAAGTTTGTTTTGCTCAAAGCTCTCCAGGGTCTGATGAAAAAAAATTAACTTTGTTGCTTCAGTGAGAAACAGAGAAATTGTGAAATAAAACGCATTTTTCATTTTGTCTGAACTCTCCAGTGGGAAACGCCTCGCCTTTTCCAGCCAGCTGTACCTGTATTTGGTAAAACAGGCAGTGAAGCATATTTTAGTCACAGTGAGTCTCACAATAAGTGTTAATTTACTAGAGAGACGCGGCTAGGACACTGGTCCGGCATTTGGAGAGCTTTGGTTCTGTTCCCATTTCTGCCACTGACCTGATATGCAACAAGGAGTCTGGTGGCACCTTAACGACTCAAATTTTCATCATGGAATAAACTTTTGGGTATTGCAGCTCACTTCGTCAGATGCATGAAGTGAGTTGCAAGTCCCCAAAACTTATGCCATAACAAAATTGTCAGTCTTTAAGGTGCCACCGGATTCCTTGTTGTTATTGCTGAAACATACTAACACGGCTACCTCTGACACCTGAAATAAATGGTAGTTAGGATCCTAAATACCTTCGTAGAGCTGGGCCTAAGTATCTCCAGGTCATGATAACTTCAGTGGAAGCATGCACCATGCTCAGGGCCTCTGAGACATCGGGCCACTTTTACCACAAGCCTAACTTTTATAACTTGGATGCCTACACTTTGGCCTAAGTCATTTTTCATCTCTGTAGAGCATGAGGCCAAGTGATGGAATAGATTTTTTTTTTATACAAACAATAAGAACATTAGGTGATGCCCTTCATCCTCCAGGTATTCATATACTGAATGTTTTATACATTGCTCTGGTAGCTTGGCAGGTACTGAAGTCAGGCTGACTGGTCTATAGTTCCCTGGATCCTCCTTTCCCCCCTTTTAAAAGATGGGCACTATGTTAGCCTTCTCCAGTTTTCTGAGGCCTTTCCTTTCATTCATGAATCTTCAAATATTATTGCCAGTGGCTCTGAAATTTCTTCAGCTAACTCCTTCAGTACCTTCAGCTGAATAGCATCCAGCCCTGCTGATCTGAATTCGTTCGAATTGGTCAAAAGATCTGATGCGTTCTTTGCTTATCCTAGTCTGCACCCCTTCACCTTTATTGTCTATGGTAACTTCTCTAGTCAGCCAGTCATGTTATTTTTGGTGAGAAGACTAAAGCAAAGTTGAGCAGCTCTGCCTTCCTACCATCTTCTGTCACCAGCTCATGGGATCGAGAAGTGGTCACAAAAGACTCCCCAACGCCAGGGGTGCACTGCAGAATTGGGGGGAAGGGGAAGTTGTGTCAATACACCTGCTTCCATCTCTCTGCTATTCATGGAGAGTTAACAGGCTGGTCCCATATCAGAGGGGGCAGGGAGGCAGGGCAGTCCTATCCCAGGGAGCATGGGGCTGGGTGAGTGGGTGGGCCAGTGAAGAGCGGATATGTCTCCCTGATGGCCAGCCTCAGGCAGGGATAAGAGCCCAGCTGATTCCATGTTCAGCTTCAGCCCAGCCCACCACGGCTGCTTCCTGTCCAGACTGCAGAGAAGGTAACAGTGCTGACCACAAGCCATTAGAAGCTCCAGCCCACCTCACAGCAGGCCCAGGGGAGACACAGCAGTGCCAGAGGGCAAGGAGCCCTGAAAAGTCGGGGAGGGCAAACTTCCCACCCCACAGCAAATGCCATCCCTGCTGAGCCCTTTGGGCAGAATGTTGGAACTAAGAGCAGTTCCAACACCAGAGTCCAGCTTGGGCAAGATACGTGTCACATGGGACAGGACGATGGCCCATCTAGTCTGGGGTCTGACCATACCTGGTGACAGATGCATCAGAGGAAGAGATATGATCTTCAGAGTGTTCAGTGTTAGTCCCTTGGGAGGAATTCCTCAGGGCCTCACTTTAGGTTCCTGGTAGCCTGTGTCAGAGTAGCTGAACCCGTTTTCCTGCAGATAAGCGTCGCCTGTATACCTAGGGTTTTGTTGTAAGTCAAATTAGACGGACCCAGTCCTGCAAGATGACTCTTGTTTTCTACTTCTCTTGATCCCACTGGGCATATTCAGCAGCACAGGCCTGTTTTGCATCCTGTATAACATATTCCTCCTCGCTGCGACTAACGGGCCTATTAGAATGACTTCTGGTATCTGTGCAGCTGGGAGGTAGGAAGGGGAGCACAGGCCAAACAATCTCTATTACTTCATTTTCAAATGTTTCAAAGGCAGTGATCAGATGACCCAGATGGTGCTAAATGCCCATGAAAGACTATTAAACAGTGGGCTACTGTTGCGCTCATTGAGTTAGATAATTGTGGTGGCCCTGAACTAATTAATTTCTGCAAAAAGCACTGAATCATGGTCTTTTGGCAATGCCGGTGAGAAGGATTTGCATTCTGCCTCCTTTGGATTTATCCCAGGCACACACACAGGATTCTCATTGCTGGGACAATATTATTTTGTACCAGCTCCCAGGCCTGCCAGGTGACCTATTCAAAAGTGCAAGAACAAGGGGGGGGAAACTTGTTGTGTGCCACTGTTGACATGTCAGTTTCCATCTTCTGATGCTGCCTCATCCCACAAACACTCTAGATTGTTCTAAAATCCTTCACTTGTTTAGAATACACACATGTGTCGGGTCACATTCTCTGCTGGTGCAGTTCTATAGAGCACCATTAATTTAGTCCATTTAAACCAGAGGATCTGACCTTTTATGTATAATATCCTCCTGTATGCATACACATATGCAGAGCAAATTCAAAGGAGGAGGCATCCAAGTGCCATCTGATGCTTTTCTAACTATTTTTGATACAGTCGTTTTATGGTATACATAGGGCACTAATCTCCATTCTGTCATGAAACAGACCCTTCTCAAATCTCAACTGGCCCAGGATTCACCCCACAGAAACAATAAGCCTGTTTCAAACCGGCTATGGCTAGCAGAAGCGCAGTGAGAGGAGGTCAGAGAAGTGTATCCAGGTCTTCAAGGGCACGTCTACACTACAGCATTATTTCGAAACAACTCACGTTATTTTGAAACAACAAGGTGAGCGTCCACACAGCAAGCCCGTTGCTTATTTAGAAATAACAGGCTTCTTATTCTGGAATACTAAACCCTCATTTCATGAGGAATAATGCCTATTTCAAAACAGCTACTTTGAAATAGCGGTCGTGTGGATGCTTCACTACTGCTATTCTGAAATAGCTCCTCCCTAGGGCCATTCAGACTAATTACTCCCCAGGGCTTCCTGGGGCTCTAAATCAAGGTAGCGCAGCCACATTAGGGGAGCCTGCCTTGGACTAATTTTGAGGCTGCCCTGTAGTGTGGACGCGCTATTTCGAAATAGTTATTTTGGGAGTTATTGTTCTGAAATCTCTCGTTTTGAAACACCCTTGTAGTGTAGGCATAACCTCTAGCCCCAAAGAACTCTTAGGCTATGTCTACACTGGCAGGTTCTTGTGCAAGAACAGCCGTTCTTGAGCAAAAACTTGCCTGCTGTCTACACTGCACGCGTGTTCTCGCGCAAGTAAATTTACAGTAAAACAGGGCTTCTTCCGGAAGAGTTATTCCTCTCCCCACAAGGAATAAGCCCTCTTGTGCAAGAGCTCTTCCACAAGAGGGCAGTGTAGACAGGCAACATGAATTTCTTGCGCAAGAAGCCCCTATGGTTAAAATGGCCATCAGAGCTTTCTTGCGCAAGAGAGCGTCCACACTGCCATGGATGCTCTTGCGCAAAAGCACATCTCTTGCGCAAAAGCACATGGCAGTGTAGACGCTCTCTTGTGGAAGACTTTTTGCGCAAGACTCTTCCACAAAACAGTTCTTGCGCAAGAAGCTGCCAGTGTAGACGTAGCCTTAGAGTATCCCGCAGTGCGTAAAAAGAACCCCTTGCCCTCTGCAACACCCATTTAACAAAGGGAGACCCCATTAGCTCACATGGACAGCCTATATTATGTTTTGATATGAGGTAAGTTTTCCATCAAACTTTTTTCAATTAGAAAATTGGATTTTCAAATAAAAGATCCACCCGTCCCCCCGGACAGTGTCTACTATCTTCCTATAAATTTTTTGTAAAGCTGAAAACCTAACTTTTTTTTGACAGTTTTCAGCTGAAACTATTTTGGATTTGAGGCTTTCAGGACTTTGTTTTGTGGTGTGTGATGTGTGTATGTATGTGCGCCAAAAATTGAATTTTTCCTCCAGGACACATAAAATACAAAATTCCGAACAGCTCTACTAGGTTGTATCATGATGAGCCCATCAGGTTATATACAATTCTCAACTTTTTAGAGATATAGAAGAAACAGAAAAGGTTCTGTGACATGTAATAGAGATAATTAAAAATATAGAAAGATTTCCTTGTGTGGAGAGACTGAAGAGATTAGAACTGTTTAGTTTAGAGACAAGGCACATAAGAGAAGGCAGGAAAGAGGTCTGTAAAATAATGAATGTACTATAGGAGATGCTCCTGTTTACTATTTGTCACACTATAACAACGAAGGGCATACGATGAAACTGACAGGCACATTTTAAACAAAGGAAATATGTAATTATATAAAACATTGACTGGGGAACTCACTACCAGAAGACACAACTGAAGCCAAGCGCATGATTTAAAAGCAGTCACCATTTATAGGAATAACGAAAACAAAACACCCTTCAGGGCATAAGCAAATCATTAAATGAGGTTTTTGCTGATGGGCAAATTATTCCCTAAATGGCTACCACAAGGTTACATGCACAGAATCATTCGGCACTGACAAGACACTAGAGCAGATGGATCTGATCTGTTATGGCCTCACAATTCCCCTTTCCCTGCTAAGAGACTTCCCCTGGGGTTCAAAACTCAAATGTCTGACATGCTCCATAGACTCCATGGACCAGCTGGGAATGGAATGTGAGTCTCACACACCTGAAATAAATTCACAGAACTAGTATTTTTACAGCTCTAGCAGTATCTTGGGGCAGTGAATCATTACTGAGGGAGGGGGGACAGCCATACAATGTCTCCTGCTCAAATACTGTCTTGGTCCAAGCCTGAGTGATTGAAGCAGAAGGAGCTAACCAATATGGCTCTTGAAATTGTACTGTAAAGAATATATGTCTGTGTAGCTCCAGACGGGAAATTGGAGCAGAATGAAGTTAGCTGAGTGATGCTGGCTTTGTATTAATTCTGAAATGTCTTGGGGGAATGAGAATTTCATGTAGATGGAGGTGCACATAGATATTTTCATCACTAAAAAAGCATGATCCAATAGAAACAGCCAAGGAAAAAGGCATAGCTGGCAAATTTCTTTAAAAAAAAAGTATTTGGAGAGATGCTATGAATGACCTAATAGAGCATGGAATAACATGGCTTTGAGAAGCAGTAGAAGCGGTGGATGTGGAATACCTAGACTTTAGTAAGGCATTTCATATGGTCTCACATGACCTTTTTATCAATAAACTAGGGAAATACAATCTAGATGGGGCTACTATAAGGTGGGAGCATAACAGGCTGGATAACCATTCCCAGAAAGTAGTTATTAACAGTTCACAGTCATGCTGGAAGGGGATAACAGATGGGGTCTGTTTTGGCACCGGTTCTGTTCAACATCTTCATCAACAATTTAGATATTGGCATAGAGAGTACGATTATTGAGTTTGCAGATGATACCAAGCTGGGAGGGGTTGCAAGTGCTTTGGTGGATAGGGTCAACATTCAAAATGATCTGGACAAACTAGAGAGATGGTCTGAGGTAAACAGGATGAAGTTTAATAAGGACAAATGCAAAGTACTCCACTTAGGAAGGAACAATCAGTTTCACACATACAGAATGGGACGTGATTGTCTAGGAAGAAGTACTGCAGAAAAGGATCTAGGGGCTGTAGTGGACCACAAGTTAAACATCAGTCAACAGTGTGACACTGTTGCAAAAAAAGCAAACATGATTCTGAGATGCATTAACAGGAGTGTTGTGAGCAAGACATGAGAATCATTCTGCTCTACTCTGTGCTGGTTAGGCCTCAGTTGGAGTATTGTGTCCAGTTCTGGGCATCACATTTCAAGAAAGATGTGGAGAAATTGGAGAAGGTCCAGAGAAGAGCAACAAAAATGATTAAAAGTCTAGAAAACATGACCTGTGAGGGACGACTGAAAGAATTGGGCTTGTTTAATTTAGAAAACTGAAGACTGAGAGGGGACATGATAGCGGTTTTCAAGTCTCTAAGGCTATGTCTAGATTGCAGGCTTCTTTTGGAAGAAGCTTTTCTGGAAGAGATCTTCCGGAAAAACTTCTTTCGAAAGATAGCGCCCACAAAGTGATCTGCTTTTTCGAAAGATAGCGTCCACATTCATTGGACACTCTCTCGCACTTATGTTTTTATTACTTTGGATGGAGTGGTCAGCAGGGCACCTGTGCTTTTTCCTGGAGGCCTCTTCTTTCGAAAAAAACTCTCTCTTCCACGTCCATACATGCCTTTTTCTGAAAAAGCTTTTTCGGGAAAAGGCTTCTTCTTCATAGAAAGAGGTTTACCGCTGTCAGAAAAAACCCTCTGTTCTTTGGATTTCTGTTGAAAGAACGCAATAGCAGAGTGGACGTAAGTATAGTTTTTCTGGAAAAACGGCTGTTTTTCTGGAAAAACTCTGCAGTGTAGACATACCCCTAAAAGGGCGTTATAAGGAGGAGGGAGAAAAATGGTTCTCCTTGGCCTCTGAGGATAGGACAAGAAGCAATAGGCTTAAATTGCAGCAAGGGAGGTTTAGGCTGGACATTAGGAAAAACTTCCTGTCAGGGTGGTTAAACCCTGGAATAAATTGCCAGCGGGGGTTGTGGAATCTCTTATCACAGGAGATATTTATGAGCAGGTTGGATAGACATCTATCAGGGATGATCTAGACAGTGCTGGGTCCTGCCGTGAGGGCAGGGGATTGGACTCGATAACCTCTCGAGGTCCCTTCCAGTTCTAGTGTTCTAGGATTCTATGATATGAAAGAAATGACTGCCTGTAAAAACACCAACATTTCTGGTTGCAGTACAGGGGCTACACCCCAAACCTGGACTAATGTGGGTAAGAGGAAAAGTTAGATGGGCTTTTCTAACCACCAATCCAATTTACCTGTCTTCTGTGCTGTCACTCCTGATGATCTTAGCATGGATCATGGAGAACACTGACTGAACCTCATTGGAATTTTTCTTGTCATGAGTTAGCACAATACAACTTTATTTAGTGTTAATGCCATTTGGTCCTTCAGACCACCAGCTGTTTGTTACTCTTTTGAGGAAGCAAATCCTGGACAAACAACTTTAAAACAAAAACATTGGCGCAAGTGGCCCAGAGGTTTAAAAGAATCTTTTAATCCTGGATCTAGTTCACATCCCGCCCAGACAAAATGTCTCCATCTCATGGTTATTGAGTAACCGGTGGATAATGCATGTGGTGATTTGAAAGCTACTTCCCAGGGGATGGGTGTTCACATCACGGTCCCTTGATTGTCTCAGGGTATGTCTACACTGCAAACGGAGGTGTACTTTCCAATTCAGGTTTACCCACCTATGCTGGGGCGGTGTCTATACTACAAAGACTATACCAGAATAGCTATGCTGGGGTGTAAATGCAGCCTCCACCAACAGAAGGGTGTTTTTTCCCAGTGCAGGAGCACCACCTCTCATAACAAACTGAGCCATGCTGATGGAGGCACTTTTCCATTGACATAGCTGCATCTACACTTGGGGTTATGTCAACGTAGGTAGGGGTCTGGGTCTGATTTGCTTCGCACCCTTAGCCAACATAGTTCTGCCTGTATAACTTGTCAGTATAGCCCAGTCCTACATCTGTTCCACCTAGAATGCTCAAAATTGCAGTATGGCTGCAGCAGCAGGAAGGGCTAAGTGTAATCCTGGCTGAAACCCTAGGTTTGTACTCAGGGCAGCTAACCTGTCCCATGGCCTGTGCAGCTATGCCTAGCATGCTAGTTGGACCAAAGCTAGTGTGGGTTTGTCTTCTCAAGCAGGCAATTACACCCAGGGCCGGCCCACAACATTTTGGCACCAGAGGCGGGGAGCTCAAATGATGCCCTCATGCCACCTTTTCTCCTGCCTGCCTGTTCTGTCTCTTGTGCCCTCCTTCCTCCAGCACAGCACTCCACCATCTCTGTGCATCTGGAGCAGAGAGAATACATATGCACCAGCAGCAGACACAATTTTCTACACTCTGGGTCCTAGTGGTGCCCCCCCTCCACACTCTGGCACCTGAGGCGGCCACCTCAGTTCGCCTCATGGTAAGGCCAGCCCTAATTACACCTCAGCTCCCCAGTGGGGAAGCCAAAGTCTGAATTGGCCTGGAGCCTCAGCCGCTATCCCCACAGGTGGTCCCTTCAGTCTGGGGAAGAGGCACGTTGATAGGGAAACTGAGGAAACTGGTACTGCTGACTTTGCTGTCCCTATTCAGCACATAAATTGAGGCCTTTATCTTCAAAGGCTGTTCACTCACCATTAATGTCACCCACATACATTCCGAGTCATCAGCAGGCCAGGTTTTGACTCCTCAACAGCACAGCACAGACTGGTGCTGAATGAGCTCCAGGATTTGCTACATTAGCTGCCGGCAGAGGAAGACTGTGAACCAGAGTTGCTAGGTATTGAGGTTAAGGCCCACAGACCAATCACCTGATCTCAAGAGCCCAGTCCCTGTCCCCTTCCAGGGAATTCAGGGGGTTCTGGGGTCAAGTGTTGGGTGTGGGAGGCGGTCAGTAGGTACCCAACCAGTCTCTCAACCCCTAACTCCATTGGTGCACTCCCAGCACAATTTCTGCTGCTACTGCAATGTGGGTCCAACTCTTTAGAGTATCACGTTCAGCTATTATTGTGGCAGGCCACCACAATTTGACTGATACATGCCAGCAAGAGAAGAGAAACAGAATCTTTAACAGTCTGTGCCAGCAAAAAGCCAACTCTGACAAAGAGAAAGCTCTTTTCTCGCCTGACAGCTTTCTCCCTGCTGCGTTTCAAAGAACTGCTGCAAGCAATGAAGGTGCTAGGGCTTCTCCACAAGACAATTTTATTACAGAACCTCACAAAGAGTTAGTTTAGACATAGGATTTGCTGCTACCTTTCCTATAATACAGAACTCATAATGGCAAAACACTGAGCTCAGGTTTCTAAAGAAAACACCGAATTAAAAAACAAACCACAGCCAATCCAAGGTGACATGGTATGCCTCTGGTGAAAAGGCAATTTTGTTGGGCTACCGAAGGAAAACTAATGCTTTGATAAAGAGGGCAGCACTCAGATCAGCCAGAGAAGACCTACAAAAAGAAATCAAGCATTTGCTAAAGCAGAAGGTAGTGTACAATATGACCAATCTTGTGTTTTCAGCATATTAATGGAGGTGTTTGGAGTATTGTGGGAGTACTTCAGGGAGCACACTGAAAATTAACCAGGAAAAATTCCAAATGTAGTTTTGAAAAAGCAAAATAAAAATCTTTTAGGGTATGTCTACATAGCAAAGTTATTTCGGGATACCAGAGGTATCCCGAAATAGCTACCCCGTGACTTTTGAATGCGTCCGCTATTTCGAAATATAGCGGGCATGCTATTTTGCCATCCCCGTAAACCTTCATTTTACGAGGCGTAAGGGATGGCTCAAAATAGCATTTTATTTTGAAATTTGGCACTGTGTAGATAATGCCAAATGACAAAATAAGCTATTTTGAAATACACTTGAAATAAGCTATGTGAGTTTCAGGATTTGCTCAGAGAGGTTCACCAGGTGTAACATATTAGCAGTAATCTCCAGCATTTAGCACACACCAGACTACAGCAACTGATGAGGGAATTCCCTGCAGTCAAATGAACCTCTCTCTGGGTATGTCTACACAGCAGGCAAAAGTCGAATTAAGCTACGTAACTTCAGCTACGTCTACACAGCAGCAAGTCAAAGGAAGAACACTCTTCCTTTGACTTCCCTTATGCCTCGTAAAATGAAGGTTACAGGAGTCGGAGAAAGAATTCCTCCAGCTCACCATTATTTTGAAATAATGCCTTGCAATGTAGCCACGTGCTTTGTTATTTCGGAATAACGCTGCTGTGTAGACATACCCCATGAGAGTCCTTCTGTAACCAGACAAGGCCGATCCAAATGCATTAGAAGGCCTAGCACACCACTGATTCACTTCTTCAGTAGCTTTCACAGATGGTGCACTATTGCTGGTTAGGGTGGGTTTAGTGATACACTCACCGATAAACTAGCTAGAACGTTTGAATCAACAAGTTCAAATCCCTGCTTGATCAGGTGAAGCCTTCATTGCTGTGTGGATAAGTTGCACATTACCAAGTTTAGAATAAGTTCTTTCTGGCAAGACCTTAAAAAGGCAGGTATCCTCTACACTAATACTTTGCGGCCTGTGGACCTCAGGGTCCACAGACTATGTCTAAAATTTTTAAATAGGCTCCGCACCTGTATTTGAAAATTTGTAGGGGTCTACACATGAAAAAAGGTTGAAAGCCACTGCTCTACACTGCAGCACCAGTAGGGTGGTCCCGTCCCATGCCCCCTTGTTTTGGTAGAGGTTTATTCTCAGTGCCTTGCCACCTATTGTGTGGCATTTGGCTGTGCTCTGGTTTCATGCCATTCTCCAACTCAGAGGTGGCTACATTTTTAGTGGCACTTGTATGAGGGGACAGCGGGACCCTTCCCAAAGCCTTGTGAGTGTTAGGCTGGCCTCTCCCCGCTGTAAGGGGATAGGATGAAGAGGAACTGGGAATTGACAGGGTCTCTGGCCAGAGAGATCCAGACCAGGGCCAACGGGAAGCAGTCAGACCCCAAGTCGGTCTGACTGACTACGCAGCTGGGCCAATCAGAGAGCCCCAGCTCAGGTCCTAAACTCAGTGTAGGCTGTGGGGGGAGGGAGAAGGGGTCTGGGGCGCGGAAAGCACAGCTTGTTTTAAGTGGAGTTGGCTTATAGTTCCTGTGGGTTGTTCGTTGGCTTGTTTTGGGCTTATTGCCCGCCTTGTCCCAGTTCAGCAGCACTGTGTGCCTGGGGCTGCAGCATCTTGCAGGGCTGCTTGTTTGGCGTTTCCACCCAGAGAGTGGGATTGGCTTCCTGGCCCCAAAACTGGCCAATCAGATTTAAAAAAAAGGCCTGAACTGTGATTGGCTCTTGTCCAGATGGCAAAATCAGTTTAAAAAAGTCCAGTGAGCTTTGGGAGAGGGAGGCAGGAGGAAAAGAGTCAAGGGAAGAGCTCGGGGGGGCTGTGTAAAGACCCAGTGGCATGTGTCAGACCACAGCGGGTGGGGCCATGAGGGATCAGGGCTGGCTGGTGGGACTAAGCACTGTGAGGGGGTGGGAACCTCCCCCCGAAGAGGAGACCAATCCTGCCAGGCAGGCTGCTGTGGAGGGGTAAACCACAGCACCAGAGATGGGGGTCGGGGGGGAGGGTACTGTAGGGAATGGCCTGGGGGCAGGAACCAAAGACACATGGCAAAGGGTACAAGCAACAATCGCAGACCCCAGCCAAGTGGAGTGAGTGGAGCAGCAGGGAAGGGCTGAGCTGTGGGAGGCCAGAAACTCCCCATGCTGGCCCAAGATCAGCCATGCAGGTCCCGGCCTGGGGAGTTCCTGGCAGGCCTGTATGCAGGGCGAAGGCAGCAAGTCCTGTAGGATAACTGTCACCATGTCTGCAGTGGCTCATCCAACCCAGTCCTGAGGCAAAGACCTGCCTGAGCTGGGCTCAGCGTGGGCAAAGGCAGCCCCACCTGGAAGCAGAGGAGCTGTAAGTGCGTAGGTGCGCACAGCCATCCCTGCTATCTGTCTCCCAGGGCAGCTACACCTCTCTGTGGCCACATCCTTAGAACGGCCATTGGCACAAGGGGAAGTTAGCTGTCTGCGGGGCTCAAACAGGACAGAGCAGGGAGTATTCTAGGTGCCCACGGTAGGGCACCAAAACAGTCCAGGGGCTCAAATTGGGGGTAAGCGCCAAAACAGGCCTCCTGGCCAAAGGTGGGGGAAGGGGACCAGCGTCCCTCAGCCCCACCTCACATCCTACCTCAGGGCCCTAGCATTGTAGTGTTCTGCCTCTGTGTCAGCGGGGAGCCACCTACAACATGCTGACCTCTCAGTGCAACCTGATTTCCATCCGTCGTCCCTGGGCTAATTCCTCTCTTCCCCCCTCAGGATATACCTGAGTCCCAGGGTCATCCTCCCTCTCCCCAGGGTACCTGGCCAGTGGCAAGCTGAGCAGCTTCTCAGCATTAGACCCCTTTTGGAACTGTCAAACCAAAGTGCTGCATTCATTCCCCCACCGAAGAGACTGTTGCTGTTTATAGTGGCTTGTGTATGTGCACATTTAGAGTAAATAGTCTAGTGAGTCTGTCTTTTCATTTGGGTGTGGGAAGTGGTGCATGGGGTGCTTTAGCATACTTTAAAACTTCAACGGCTTAGAGTATTTTGAAACTTCTTTAAAAGCTTTCTCCTACTTTTAGGCTGTTCTCGAGAAAGAGAAATCAGTTGGATTTCATTTGGAGTTTTGTGTGTGTGCCTCTTTTAACTACTTGATTCAACCTACAGCGACTGCCTTGTGGGGTATGTTACTTACTGGGAATCCAGCTGGTAATCAGGTGGCAAAACCTTGCCTCACAGACAGAACAGGCTCAGGGAAGAGGAGTAACTGGGTAGAAGGTTCTATGGCAAGATGATTTGGAAGCTCCCTTGACATAGTCTCCAGTGTTCAGGCTCAGTCCTGGCCACTCGCCAGCAATTGTAATGTCCCTGAAGAGGGAGGGTAATGAGGTTATAGTTCCAAAGTGTTCTGGGGACCCCACAGGAAGGCCCCAGTTGGTGTAATCTCTCTAAGTAGATCAGGTGAAAGGAATTGCCCTGGAGTTACTGATATCCCAACTAATGTTCCCTCTGATCTTTCCCATCCATGTCTGGATTTTTTCCATCCAAGTGCAGAATAATTTGTATGTGCATTGAGGCATGTGCAAATGTGCACCATCAATAGAAACAAACAAACAAACAAACAAAAAACTAGCTGTGGGCATTCTGCTAATCAGTTGGGCAGCATTTGAATCTCTCCTGAGTGGCTGCCCGAGCACACAGCTGACAGGGACCACCGGTCCTAACCCTTCTCACAGGCATGGAATCATGCACTGCCTGTTCCTCTGGGTAGTCTTAGGGGCGGTGAGAGACAGGTTTCTGCTCCTCTCACAGAGCTTACTTAGGGTGACCTAGGATTCCATCTTACCAAACCTTATCCATAACCCTGCGATTTTTACACCTAGAGTCTGTAAAATGCTTTGGGAAAGCGCAACAGTAAGGGACTGTAAGGAACCATTGCAGAGCCCCCGAAAGGGCGGGGCTGATTCTTCAAGAGTGAGAAATCGTAGCTCTGACGGACAGAACATTCACCTCTGACTCTGATCTTCACTTTCCTGCAAATTGCAAATAAATATTCCAATGAGCTGGCGAGTGTGTACCCTCTGCTGGATGGAATTAGAACTGCACCAAAGCATGTGCTAGGCCCCCCACTACTGACAGAGATTTCCCCTGCAGCTAAAGCCGTAGGGTGGCATGTCCGTTAATGGGACAGCCCAAGTAATTAGAGGCCTTTCCGTCTGACTTTGATCCTAGGCGAGATAATGGAGAGACTAATGTGTGACTTGATTAATATAAAAATTAAAGGTGGGTCATATAATTATTGCCTATGACACGGGTTTATGGGAAGTATAGGCAAGCATGGATCTACTGGACCATGGTGTATGCATAAATGGTCTAGTCAGATGCCTGATGAATCCACTTGTGGCTGACAAGCCTGATTTCGGAGGGACGCAGCTTGTTACAAATTTCACAGATCCATGTGTTGTCCGAGTTGGAGTCCAAGATGACAGCATGCAGCTTTCTTCTCTCTCGCTTGCTTCCATCCTCTGGATCAACACCGCTTCCTGGTGAGCTGCTCCCTGTGCCAGATATTCCCTCCAGATCGGATAGGATACTGAACGCTCTTCCCAGCTTGCTATATTGATGTTGAACAACTTCATATTCTCTTTGCACACACATCATGGTACCACCGTGAAGACCAACCCTGCTGTTTAGAGCCATCTCAATTATTTCTGTACAAAATATTTTTGGGGATACAGTCTCCTCCCATTCTCCTGCATGACCGAGCCATCACAACATCCGGTTCTTGACAGTAGTTTCTGAGTGTATCAGTCCTGCATGTTCCAGCCTCTTTGTGTTTAATAGTTTGTGTCCCTCCACTTTATTTTCAGGATTTTGCTCAGGCATCTCAGGAGAAAGCTATTCAGTCTGCTGATGTGCCTAGTAAATGTAGTCCATATTTCTGAACCAGAAAGCAGGGTGACAACAGATAAATCTCATAGATTTGCATCTTCACCTTAGTCAATAATTTGATGTTATTCCATGCATGTTTCTGTAATAGCCTGAAATTCTTACCTGCTTTTCTGATTCTGCTAGCCAGTCCAGTTTGAAGGTCAAAACTTCAGGTGAACTTGGAACCCAAGTACCAAAATCTGTTGTCAATGCCAAGAGATATACCCTCCAGAGTGATATCAGTCATTGGTTCTTCCATCCTTTGGTGCACGATCATAGTCTTCTTGAAACTAATTGTCAACCCGAAACTCTTGCTTGACACAGAAAATATATCTAAGAGATTTTGCAGGGCAGATTCACTGTGGTCAAGGAAGGTTACAAACAGGAATCTCTCAGAACTCTTTCACCTTGGTTTTCGCTATAAATCTTGCAATGTAAAATAAGCTTTCCTCTAGTCTGGTTTAATGATAAATGACATCATTGTTGTCTTTAAATGTCCAAAAAAGTAGGAATGAAAAGTAGAGGTTAAAGAGCTCAGCGGATAAGACATGCCCCCTTTTCACACCATTGTTAATGTCAAAGCCATTTGATTCCATGTTTTCATATACTATAGTTAGGGCTCTGCCACATTCATGGTCCATTTTGGTCAATTTCACGGTCAAATCATAAATGTCATGGCTTCAGGTATTTAAATCTGAAATTTCACTGTGATGTAATTGTAGGAGTTCTGACCCCAAAAGCAGTTGAGGGGCGAGTCGCAAGGTTGGGGGGTGGTACTACTACCCTTAGTCCTGAGCTGCTGCTGGCAGCAGTGCTGCCTTCAGTGCTGGGCAGCTAGAGATTGGCAGCTGCTGGCTGGGAGCCCAGCTCTGAAGGCAGAGCCACTGCCACCAACTGTATAGACGCAAGGATGACATGATATGGTATTGCCACCCGAATTCTGCACTGTTGCTTGCAGAGCTGAGCCCTCAGTCAGCAGCTGGAACTCTCCGGATGTCCAGCTCTGAAGTCAGCAGTGCAGAAATAAGGGTGGCATGGTATGATGGGGCTACCTTCAGAGATGGACACTCGGCCGCCCTTAGCTCTGCAGGCAGTGCAGAAGTAAGAGTGGTACTTGAAAAGTGTAAGTAGGGAAACGTTTAGATAGTCCATCAGGTTTTTTATTGTTTTCCTTGTTTGGGGGTTTGGAAATCATGTCTGAGCTGGTTAATTGTTTTTCTCTGTTCTTTTGTAATGAAGGATTACAGCCCAGGGATTCTCCCTGAGTCTATTTCAGTGGTCACCAACCAGTAGATCAGGATCTATTGGTAGATCTTGAAACCTCTGACAGGTGTTCCTGACAGGTTTGGCCAGGAGGCTATCAAGTGCCAACACTTCATCTGCCCCTCTCATCACAGCTGTGCTGCTCCTGCCATCTGCCCTGGAGGTGCCCCTACCCCTGGGAGCCTCCTGCTTGCTGTGCAGTGCATGGGAAGAAGAGGAGGGGGTGCTGATGTCAGTGTGCCCCTCCCTCCACCCTGTACCCCATCTCCACAGAGGAGAGGTGGGGCAGGGATGGAGACAGTTTGCTGGCTGCTTTTGGGAGTGGTGCAGGGCCAGGGCAGGGGTGAGCCTGCCTTAACTCCCCTGCACCACCACCCAGAGCCAACTGTGGTAAGCGGTGCCCAGCTGGAGCATGCTTTCCGAACCCTGACCCCAGTCCTGAACCTCTCCTGCACCCCAAACCCCTGCCCTAGCCCTGAGTCCCCCTGCACCAAAAGTCCCTCCCAGAGCTCACACCATGAACCCATCCTGCACCTCAACTCCCTGCCCCAGGCTCAGCTCAGAACCCCTCCCACACTCCAAATCCTTTAGCCCAAGATCAGTGTCTGCATCCCTCCCCCCAGCCCTTTGCCCCCAGCCTGATAAAAGAGAGAGTGAGGGTGGTGGAGGGAGGATGGAGTGAGCAGGAGCAGGGCCTTGGAGAAGGGGTGGGAAGGAGGCGGGGTAAGAGTGTTTGGGTTTGAGGTAGATCCTCGATTGCACTTAAATTCAAAAAGTGATCTCATGCTTAAAAAGGTTGGAGACCATTGGTCTATTTCAATCCTTGGCTTTTAACACCCAGTCATTTACCATGATTGTAACACTAGTCTTGTTTTAATAATAAAAGTGTTTTCTTTTTGTTTTGGTTAACTGGTATTAGTTGATTTTTGTGTCCTTAAACCTACGTACCTAAGTGTAATCACATTATCCAAGAGAAGCAGAGCCCCATTGTTCTCTGCAGATTATCCCTGTCTGTTTTCCCAAATGCAAGCAAAATTGAGGTTGGGGAGGGCGGAAAGAACTTTGCTTCCAAGTGGTCTCTTCCCTGTAAGAAGGTTTATTTCTTTTTATTTCTTTTTTTATTCGAATTGGCGGTGGCAGTGATTTTTTTTCTCTTGGATCTCAGGGAAACCGAGACTAGACACGTTTGTCTCTTGGAGTTACAGAGACAGATTCTTACAGAGTTTATTCTGCTAGCCAGCCCCCATATCTACACTGGAAGTGCCAAGTTGGGGAGTTGAACTGTGACACTCCCACTGCAACTCCCTCTGGAACCGGGACCCCCAGTTTGAGAAATGATGGTTTCCCCCATAAAATTGATATAATATAGGATAAAAGCACACAGAAGCCCAGATTTCATGGGGGGAGATCAGATTTCACAGTCCATGACATGTTTTTCAAGACCATGAATTTGGTGGGGACTTAGCTATAGTTGCCCTCATACTTTGCTGTAATGAATGAATGATGTTCAATAATTTGGGGGACATCCCATCTTCAGAACAATAAAAAAGCCCTATTGATCATATCAAAGGCCTTCAACAGACAGATGAAAGCTGTGGGTAGCGGTATTCATTTTCCTCTGTGGAAAATAGAATTATCATTTGGATGAGATTCCAAGTTCCATGAATACAAGTAATGGCGTTGATATAAGATAATTAGATTTCTATAAGACAGTTGACTTGGCACCACCTGACATATCGATTAAAACGCAAGAATACAAAATTAACACAGCACACATTACATGGATTTAAAATGATCTAAGTCAGTGATTCCCAACCTTTTTCCCATGGAGGAACCCCTACCTATTATTTTAGGGGTTCCATGGAGGAACCCCTAAAATAATTTTTCATATCTCGAGGAACCCCTACCTATGAAAATGTTTGCTTGGCCAGAAAAAGTTGACAGCAGGGTGCGCAATTCAATTACTGCTAAATTATTGTCAAGAAAATGTATTTGTAAAGAGCTGTTATATATATATATGTCAGCTTGCATTGTAAGAATTTTTTTTATTTATTTATGTATTCCACGATTTCTTGCGGAACCCCTGACGATGTTCTGTGGAACCCCAGGGTTCCGCGGAACCCTGGTTGGGAAACACTGACTAAGTGATAGCTCTCAAAATATGACTGTAAATGGGGACTCATCGAGTGAGTATGTTTTCAGGGGAGTTGCTCAGGGATTGGTTCTTGGATCTTTGCTCTTTACTATTTCTAATCCATGATCTGAAAGAAAATATGAAATCATCAATGATGAAGCATGCGTACTTATTGGTAAATAAGCAGGAGCACAGGTCACTAATCTAGAACTGTGTGGATCACACTGGGCACAAACAAACAATATGTGAATTAATATGGCTAACTGTAAATAAAGGAAGAAAAAACTTACCATGTAAGAACCATGTAAGAGGCCATACTTACAGGACAGGGGACTCTATGGGAAGCAGTGACTCTGGTAATAAGTTGTGGGTCTCAATGTGAAAGGAGGTTGCACATGGGAAAGACTGAGAACCCACTAGCCTGTGATATGAACAATTCTGACTCCATCCACTAGAGGGCAGAGCCCTGCATATTCTTTTGCCTGTTAAACTATTTCATAGAATCATGGAATCCTAGAATATTAGAACTGGAAGGGACCTCGAGAGGTCATCAAGTCCTCCTGGCACGACCAAGCACCAGATCATCCCTGATAGATGCCTATCTAACCTATTTAGTTACTAAGGGTACGTCTACACAGCAGGGCTAACGTCGAATTAAGCTACGCAACTTCAGCTACGTCAATTGCGTGGCTGAAGTTGAAATCGCTTAATTGGGCTTTTGGCACTGTCTACACAGCAGGAAGTAGAAGGAAGAACACTCTTCCTTCAACTTCCCTTACTCCTCATGAAATAAGGGTTATCAGGAGTTGGAGTAAGAAATCCTCCAGCTCGATATTATTTCGAAATAAAGGTTTGTAGTGTAGACACATTCTTTGTTATTTTGGAATAACATCAGTTAGTACAAAATAACGCTGCTGTGTAGATGTACCCCAAGATAGTATCCCATGAGCTTGAGAAACAGAGTTGTTTAGGAACATAAAAGCCTGTACCACACATGATGATAGTATTTTGTTTAATTTAGTACATTCCCCAGTCAAGAAATACCTATTTTTCTTCCAAATAACTCTAACCCAGTGTTTCTCAACGAGTGGTATGAGTACCCTTAGGGGTACTCGAGAGATGTCTGGGGGGTACGTCAACACAAAGCAAAAATTCAATTTTCTCCAAATTTCAGTTAAGTTTTACAACGTTTTATTATTTTTGTACTTTTTACACCCAAAAATTTCATCGCCTGCCCTGCTACGATTAAGTTGTTTAAACAAATGTGTTGCAATGGTAGAAAAAAAAATTGTGTGTCTGAAAACTGTAGGTACTGCGGGTACTTATAAATTTATTTTTTGAAAAAGGGGTACTTTATAAAAAAAGATTGAGAAACACTGCTCTAACCCATAGAGGGTGCGTCTACACAGCACTGTAACTTGAAATAAGATATGCAATTTGAGCTGCGCAGCACCAAATTTCGAAATAATCTGCTATTCTGAAACATCCCTTACTCCTTGTAGAATGAGGTTTACAGGGATGTCGGAATAGTGAGCCCGAAATAACAGGCTTGCTGTGAAGATGTGGGATAGCTATTTCGGGATACTCCAGTATCCCGAAATAGCATTGCAGTGTAGACGTAGCCTAAAAGTGCTCTGATGACAAATGAACACCAATCTGACGTCTCTGTACATCTGCATGGCCTGAACATTATGAGGGACAGCACTAGCACCATTGAAAGAAGGCGGTGCAAAAGGGGCAAGTGGGGAATAACCGCTGATCTGTGTACGCCTCTAGATGCAGTCCATAACTCTACTGGTGCAGCAAGGTGATCCCCTGCATTGGCTTTCCATTTCATAGCTGCCTGGTGCCAGCTGTCAGGATTGTTCCTAAAAAGCCATAGATGTCACCTTGGGATTTTTCATTCGTGCAAGTGCAGCGTGAGCAGAGGCACAAGACAATCAGCCAACTGTTAAGTAGCAAAACTACAGCACTTTACAAGGGTGACCACGGGCCCATGATTAATGTGTGCACTGCAACTCAGGCTCATTGGCCTGCACAAACGGTGAGAACGGCAGCCAAAAGGAAAGTGTTTTACTGTTCCATATAAAATTTACGGGGTGCCTTTTATGACAGCATCCCAAGGTATGGCTGCAATAAAAGGATAAATAAAACACATCATAGAGGCTGAGGTAAAGGCAACAGAGACCGGGCGGCAGCATTGTAAGGGCCCAAAGGCAGTTTTCTGATAGCAGGGGACACACCGGCAGCTGAGAAAGCACCGTGCAATTTTGGGATAGTCAGAAATAGTCATGCAGTGATGCTAGCAAATAAAGAAAGGGAACATGGGCTAGTTACAATGTCAGTTACATAGTGCAATTGTCATGGTTAGAGTCTTCATAGGCCTTCTTACTGTTCTGTGCTTGTGCAGGGTCTTGCACAGTGTGGCCCTGATCTATGGCTGGGGCTGTAATAACAATAACAATAATAATCTACTGTATATTTGAGAGAGTTTTTCTGTTTGTGAATGAGCAATTGAGTCTCTCTGTCTGTCCATCCATCTGTTTGTTCAAGAACTCCTCCTAAATAGCAAGAGCTAGGGCCACCAAATTCAGTACACAGCTTCCTCCTAGCAGAACTTAAAGCAAGGTCAGGGGTTGGTTGTGCCAGTGGGGAGGGGGCTGAAGCCGATTCTTCGATTCTTACAGGACACATATAACCATACAGAAAAGAGACAGAATTGCCAGACAGGTGAAAGGGGCTGGCTGGATGCAAACCCCTCCCCCCAACTGGGACTGTCTCAGCCCCAAGCCTCACCCCCAGGTGCCCTTTGGAGGGGCTGCTGCTCCCCCCTCCCGATTTATACAGGGACATTACTGACTGTTTCCCTTCATCAGGGAGCAAGGGGAAAGTGCACAGTTTGCTGCATTCCTCACTCTGGCTGGGGAGTGCAGGGGGCAAACGAACTTGGACCTGCCCCAGCCAGGGGACATTCACCCCTCCCCCGGCTGTGCCCATGGAGAGACACTTCTCACCTGGCCCCCAAGCTGCTGCAGTGAGAGAGGGCTGGGGTTGCCCTCCCTCTCCCTGGGGCAGCTGCATACTGCACCCTTCATCCCCAGCCCCACCCCAGAGCAATGATTTAAATGAAGAAAAACAAAAATTAATTGAGTTAAGGACACGAGCAATGCCGGGTATGTCTCGTAGTAAAAGATGAACAGCAACAGCAGTAACAGAATCTGTTTCCATGGCATAGAACGTGAAGGGGCCTTGTCTTTCCATGGAGTGACACTGATATTCCATGCAGGTGTCTGGCCTATGAAGAGAGACTGAAAAGACTGGGACTTGTGACAGGGAACTTGGCGGGCTGGGTGGCCTGGTGGTTAGAGTGCTTGGTTATGAAGCCTCTGCCTTGACTTGGGACATCCCTCTCCTCCATGCCCTGAGTCAATGCCTGAACATGGTGTGACCCAGCAGGGCATCTAAATCCACTGCCCTGGGCTAGCTCCCACCAGTGTCTGTTCAGTTTGGGTATGTCTACACTAGCTTGTTAATTCGAGCTAGGTAGGCAAATCAGGCAACCGGAGTTGCAAATGAAGCCCGGGACTTAAATATCCCAGGCTTTATTTGCATGTTCCCGTCCGGCTGCCATTTTTAAATCCCCTTAGTTCGAGCGAACTGCCAGCGACTACGCAGCAGTTTAAAGTTAATCCGAACTAAGTCCTTGGTCGGATTAACTGTTACTCCTCGTGGAATGAGGTGTAACAGTTAATCGAACTAAGGACTTAGTTCAGATTAACTTTAAACTGCAGCGTAACCGCGAGCAATGCGTTCGAACTAAGAGATTTAAAAATGGCAGCGATGAACATGTCTAAATAAAGCCGGGATATTTAAATCGAGCTTCATTTGCAACTCCGGTACTGTTTACCTACCTGCTCAGTGGTCCCACTCTCTGGATGGCTTGACTCCCATAGCGTCCTCTCACAGATCTTGGGCAGCGCCCTGCCATGGTGCCAGGTTCTTTGGAGTAAGGCAAGTTGCTGTCAGAGACTGCTCGTTCTCCCTTTGCCTCTGGGGAGACAACGCTTCCTCCCAGGGCCTGCCTTGGCCAGCAGGCAAGTGATCCCTTCCCTCGGGTAGGAAGGCAGGTAGCTCCTGCCTCTTCACCAGTCAGCCACAAAATGAGCCCCGCTCTCTCCTTTCTCCCCCTCTCCACGCCTGACTTTGACTGCAGATATTACTGGCAGGGCAAGCTGGGCTCAAAGGCTTTCTTCAGCTCCTGCTGTGCTGGCGGGCAGTTTCTCTGCTTCATCAGGGGACTGCTTAGTAAAGAGAGGAGCAGGAAATAAATATCAAGAGAGTATGTCTGCACTACAGCGTTATTTCGAAATATCTTATTTCGAAATAGTTAATTCCAAATAAGTTATTTCAAAATAATGCATCTACATACAAAATGCATTTCGAAATAGCGCATCCACACTGAGTAAACGCTGAATCACATTTAAGGCCGGCCGGAACCAGGTCCGGCAGGGCATCAGGTCAGGAGTTACTTTGTGTGGCTGCTGCCTGAGGCTATCTGAGGCCTGTGCTTAAAGGGACCTCCCCTGGACAGCTGGTTCTCAGCTTTCCCTGCTTGCTTGCCTACCTCAATGAGGGACAGCAAAGCATTTTGTCTCTGCGTGCTCTGGTTCCCCTCACTCGGGACACCACAGAACTCTGCAACATGGAGCCAGAGCTGCCCCGGGCACTCTAGTCCTTCTCGTGGATGTGTTGCTGCAAGCCTGGCTGCACTTTCTGCAGGCTGCCATCCCGGAGGTCCAGGGGGGGCTGTCAGTATCCAGGAGGCCCTGCGGGAGAGCTTCCACCCTGAGGAGCACTAAGAGCCTCCCTGGTCTGCCCCACTGGGGGCTTGTGCCTCATTCCTCCCTCACGTCCTTCCACTTACCCCTCCCTAACCCCCCTTCCTGATGTCAAATAAAATACGTGTATTTTCATTAACACAAACTCTCTTTATTTAACAAAATGGGGCAGAGGGAATGAAACTCTGGTGAGACTGGGGAAAGGAGGCAGTAGAGGGGAGAAGAGAGGGTGGGAGAGGGGAGGGGGAAACCTGGGAGGAGGGAGCTGGAAGGGGGAAGCAAGGGAAGAAGGGGAGAAGCTCAGGGCTCAGGGTTGGGGGTCTCGCCGGACCAACTTGATTTTCATGCAAACCTGCTCCTGGGTTCGCATGTGGCCTTTGGTGGCCAGGCTGGCAGCTATCCTGTCATAGACGGCCACGTTCCTCTGTCTAGTGCAGAGATCATGGACGTTGGGGGCATCCCCCCAAACCTGAATAAGGTCCGTGATCTCCACCCTGGACCAGGAAGGCACCCACCTTCTCCGGGTCCTGGCAGGCTCCTGGGAGCTGGCAGACTGCTCCTGGGGAGTGGTGGAGGGCTGGCTACCAGTGGCTTGCTGGCTACCAGTGGCTCATGTTTTGGGGCCACTGGGTCAGGGACAGTGACTGCTGGCTCTGGGCTGGCAGGCTTGGAGCTGGCACAGGCACTGTGGCCAGAGTCAACCCCTTTAAGGGCTCCAGGAGGGGGGAAGGAGAGAAGTGTTCTTGGCTGAGGCTGGAGTGGTCACCAGGGCACCCTGGGAAGGCTGGAGGCCCCCTATTTCGATATAAGTGTCTACACAGCACTTATTTCGAAATAGCCATTTCAAATTTGGTGTTATTCCTCATGGAATGAGGTTTACCAAATTCAAAATAAGCGTTCCGCTATTTCCAATTAATTTTGAAATAGCGGTTTTGCTGTGAAGATGCTAGTAAAGTTATTTTGAAATAACGGCTGTTATTTCGAAATAACCTTGCTGTGTAGACATACCCAAGAGAAATTAATGAATGGGATAGAGAAAGTAAATTGCATGCTCCTTTTTATCCTTTCTTATAATGCAAGAATAAGAGCATGGCAAACCAAACCAAAAGGCGGGACATTTCAAATGGACAAAAGGCAATATTTTGCTGTATACCCCACAATTAACCTGGGAAACTCACCACCACATGCTACCAACAAAGGCAGAAGCGTAGCAGGAGTCTGAAAAGGAGTCGCCATTTATACAGCTAACGAGACTCCACTGTTACAGTAGACAGGATACAATGTTTTTCTTTAGAAGGAACATAAAGCCACGTGCTTGAAGGGATAAACTAGACACTCAGTGTTGGAAGTTATGAAGAAATTTCCTCCATAGACGCATATTCTACAATTTTTTCACTGCAGAGGTTCTTGGAAACTTCCTGTGGGTTACCCGTCGCTGTCAGAGATACAAGACCCAGAGGAATTACAAGACCAGAGGTTTGGTCTAGTAATTCCAAGGCTTCTATTGTATCGCCAATTGAATACACCAGATGGGGGCATTGTAGTTCCATGCAAGGGAGCATGTGTTTAGACATTAAATAGCAATAGTGGACAATATTGGATTCTGGAACAGGGGGCTGTTAGCTTGGACTTGTTGAGCAGATGAGAATACGAGACGACCTGGAGTTTGCATGTGGCACTTCCCATGTGTTTTGCTCTGTACCCTGCAAGGCTACCTCAGAAGCTGTGAGTAAAATGTGTGTGCTGAAGGCTCCTCCAGTAAAGGAGAAAGAGCTCTCTGCTTCTCAAGTACAGGATTTGAGTAGGTGCTATGTGGCAGCCCTGGATACCTCTTTTAGATCAGACAGTGAAATATTTGTACTAACTTTCCTCTAGCAACAAGACTACACCTGGGAACCAAATGGGGAACCCATTTTCAACTGTCAGCGCCTATGGAAAATACTGAACTGTCTGAACTGGCATGTACTTCCATGTCAATTACTGACATGTCCAGTCTGAGAGTTAGATTAGATTTTCTAGTGAGACTCCCTCTTTGCATCGAGAGCTGTCGAGTTCCTGCCCTGGGGCCTCAGCCTCACACACAGCTCTTGGCAAACAAGATCTTCACTCCGGCCTGGTCCACGCTACAAACGGACATCAGTAGAACTCCATCGCTCAGGAGTGTGCAGCGCTGTCAGTGTAGAGAAGCCCTCAGCCAGCGTGGTACAGTTCCAAAGCTCACAGGTTTTGCACTCATGGTAATTAACCATGGGGAGAGTGAATTCCCAGTCACTTGGAAGCCTTTACATCAAGCTTGGGTGACTTTCTAAAAGCCACTCCGGTTTCACACAAGTTAATGAGTTTGAGGCACAAGGTGAAAGAGTCTGAGTTATGCAGGAGGTTTGCCTAGATTGTCAGCATGCTCTCTTCCAGCCTTGGAATGTCTGAATCCCAGCTGTTCTTCATGAGGATCTGCCTTCACTGCAGAGTTAACCTGGGCTGTGATTCAAGTATTGCCCATAACCCCCGTCCTGTCCACACACAAAACCCTCTCACCTGCATCTGGGGCTAGCTGGGACAGGCTTACTGCACGGGTGCTGCGGTTGCTCAGGCTGGTAACCCACCCACTTTGGAGTGAGAACATAGGCTAAGCCCCTCAAGGACTGATACACCCTCTATGCTTTTCCACAGTTCCTCCCGGCTGCCCAAAAAAAGCTCCCGCCATTCACTAGGAAAGGCTCATAGAACAGCTCAGCCGACTGCAGTGCAATGGCCAATGGCATTTCGTAGAACAGTGTTTCTCAACCTTTTTTTTATAAACTACCCCTTTAAAAAAAATTATAAGTACACCCAGTACCTACAGTTTTCAGACACACACATTTTTTTTCTACCATTGCAACACATTTGTTTAAACAACTTAATTGTAGCCAGGCAGGCGATGAAATGTTTGGATGTAAAAAGTACAAAACCAATAAAGCGCTGTAAAACTTAAAACAAAAATTCAGTTTTCTCCAAATTTCAGTTGTGTTGACGTACCCCCCCAGACTTCTCTGGAGTACCCCTAAGGGTACTCGTACCACGGGTTGAGATACACTGTCGTAGATGAGTGCAGCCCCAGAGAGGCTGAAGTAATTTGGGCAAGGCGTTGCAGTTTGCCTGATCTTACAGGACCAGGCTGATCCGGGGGCTCGGACCCGGGAGCTGTTCACCCATGCGAACAAGACAGACTCTGACTTCTCTAGCTCCCAGAATGGCTGAAAGGCTGATGAATCTCTGGGGCTTGGTGTCCCCAGAAAGGATCTCCAAACCCCTGGATCTTTGGGCACTTTCAGTTCTGGATGTGAATTCTGGTGCCAAGCATGTAGAAGCATCATGGGATCATAGAAACATAGGGCTGGAAGGGACCTCAGGCAGCCCCACCCCCTGTGCTCTGGCGGGAGCAAGCCTTGACCCAAGGTCACTGATGATGTTGAAAAAGGTCATGGGAATCCGTGGACCTCCCAGGAGACAAGGAGGAGGAAATAATATTAATTAATTAATAATAGTAATACATAATTTTAGAGCACTTATACAGAGTGCTTTTCAGCTTAGAAAAGAGGAGACTAAAGGAGGATAGGACAGAGGTCTATAAAACCATGACTGGTATGGAGAAAGTGAATAAAGAAAAGTTATTTACTTGTTCCCATACCACAAGAACTAGGGGTCACCAAATGAAATTAATAGGTAGTAGGTTTAAAACAAATAAAAGTGTTTCTTCATGCAGCGCACAGTCAACCTGTGGAACTCTTTGCCAGAGGATGTTGTGAAGACCAGGACTTTAAAAGGATTCAAAAAAGAACTAGATAAATTCATGGAGGATAGGTCCATCGATACTTAGTAGCCAGGATGGGTAGGAATCGTGTCTCTAACCTCTGTTTGTCAGAGGCTGCAAATGGGTGACAAGAGGGATCCCTTCATGATTACCTGCTCTGTTCACTCCTTCTGGGGAATCTGACATTGGCCCCTGTCGGAAGAGAGGATACTGGGCTAGACGGACCTTTGGTCTGACCCAGTATGACTGTTCTTATGTTCTGATGTTGTTATGTTTGAAGGCTTGTTTTCCAGCACACCAGAACTTTGATTTTCCTGGAGTGGATTTTGCATCATATGACCCTTTCCCCCCATGCCAGCTTCCAGCAGTGAGTTCTGATCCATTGAGCAAAGCACATGGCAATCTGAATCCTTGGTACATTGTTTCTGTTGACACCTACCCATCTTGCACTGGGCCAAATGTAGCCAGTCACCTCCCTGTCTAGAAGCAAAACACCACCTGATCTGTGGGAGGGGACCATGCACTCAGAAACTCCTGAACAGACACTTCTCCAAAGAAAGACAGGACTATGCAGCACTTTATAGACTAACAGGATGGTTTATTAGGTGATGAGCTTTCATGGGCCAGACCCACTTCCTCAGACCAAATTGTGGAAGAAAATTGGCATGCCCATATGGAAGTGGGTCTGGCCCACAAAAGCTCATCACCTAATAAACCATCCTGTTAGTCTTTAAAGTGCTGCATAGTCCTGTCTTTTGTTTCAGCAAGACCAGACTAACACGGCTACATCTCTATTACTATTCTCCAAAGAAGGTGAACAGCAATAGGCTTTTATGGGAGCTGAATGGGACCATGTTTTCCAAGATTTAATTCTGGAACATTAATAATACAGTCCCAGACGATGTATCCTAAAGGGTGCTGAGTCCGACTGGCTTCGTTTGGTAAAATACATGGAGTCAGCTTTGCCATGCAGTGGTAATAATTTGATTCCAGGTAGCCACTGGAGGGTTCCCACACTTTTCAGGGACCACACCCTGGGTGGAATACTTAGCTGCTGCCATTAGTCTTGATGGAAGCCCAACTCATCCCTAGTCCCATGTCACAGCCTGCTCTGAGTTGGCTGGGCCAAAGGATTGAGGCCAAGTGGCTGGTGGGCCTGCTTTATTCTTTACTAAAAACACTGCAGCAAAGCCATGGTGCCCTAGAGCTTCACTGATGTTGCTCTGTGACATGCAGGCCACTCTGGACTCCACAGCAGAAGCGGGGAGGAAGAAATGTGGATCCCCCCATTCTGAGACCAAGTCCCCACCATGTGTCGCAAAGAAGACTCTGTTACATTTTATAAAGGGGAAGGGGAGCAGGGCGCTAGCCTGATATGCAGACGACCTGGATTGAGTTGTCGACTCTGCCACGGATCCCTTGTGCAACTTTGGGTGAGTCATTTAGCCTCCCAACTCTCACTAAATTCAGTGACCATAGACACCTACAGACCTTTGGGGATTTGGGCTTTAGGCTCTCTGTGCCTCAGTTCCCCATCTGGGCAATGGGGATAGACTGGGAGTTGCTCAGACACTACAGCAATGGTAGCCTAACTCAATATAAGCAGTGTGGGGTCTATGATACATAGGTATGCAAAATACCATCACAACCCTAGAAAATAAAAGAAGGTGCCAGGCAGGTGGATTCTGAAACACTTTAATTAGATTCATCAGATAGATATGGATCTCCAAATAAATAGATTAAACCAAACAAAACCCAGAGATAAATACCGCTACCAAACAATCTGAAAATCCCCCAAAGCTATTTCCGGTCAGTGTACATGTCAGTGCTACCACGTACCGCCCTTGTATGCTCATAGAAGAAATGGTTCCGTTTTCCCTTTGGGAGATGCTCCCTCCTGTGAATATAGTCAGTAGATATTATGTAAGATATATGTATAGAGAGATGTATATATATTTATTTATGCCGGCATAATAATGTGCTAAAGAGATACCTTAGTGCATTGTTTAGCTCTCAGCCCCCAACAGCTGAGAACTCCAGAGGTTACATCTTCGCAGGCTACGTTAGCAAGGAAATACTTCTTTCATTGCCATGTAAGTATAAGCCAAGAGAGGATGTCCAATCTGTGTGGCACCGAGGGCTGTGGCATATTACCAGGCTCCCAGGTGCCACACGTCGGGCTCAGCCCCTCTGCCATTTTGAACTCAATGGGAGCTTAGCCATTGATTTCGGTGAGAGCAGGCTCCGCCCCCCAATTTGTCTATAAATTAACATGCAGTTTGAATTGCAAATAAGTACAACCACAGTGTTTGCCCCGATCAGCCTGGATCAAGGACGGGAAATTGCTGGTTGAGGGGGCCGTCAGCAGGGCAAACCTACAGTCGGAGGACTTAGTCCTCACTCAGCCGCCACCGGGAGAGTGCGGCTGAGGGCCCCGTTTTATGACACGCATCAGTTCGGGCATCTTGATAGGATGGATTTCCCCGCCGCCCCCCAAGTCGTCTCGCTTAAAGTTTCCTGGCATTTCCTAAGAAATAACAGAGCAGCAGGGACCTCCAGGCCATTGTGCCTGGGATGGGAGGGAACTGGGGATGGGAAGCAAGGGAGCCTCTTGTGAACGCGCTCAGCTGCTGCGTTTTGTTCTCTGTCCCTGTCCCATGAAGCACCCTGGCGCCCTGTGCTCTTTGTGACCCGGGGGTGTCGGTCACAAGGAAAAATCACTTCATGCCTGCCAGGCAAAGCACTGCCTCCTTCCACTTGCAAACTGGCGTGACCCTGGCTGTGAGCCCCTCCATGGGAGGAACCTAGATGCATCCCCAGACTCTGCAAGAGAGGAGGGCAGCTATGGATGGTCCCCAGTTCCCCATCTCTCAGGAGTGGGTGGAGCTGTAGCTCCCCCTGCCCAGGGCAATGGCCAATACAGTTGAGCCAGCCTGGAGGCACAAAAGTAACCTGCACTAGGAGAAAGGCTGGTCTAGTTTAGGTCTAGGAGGAAGCAGGGACTGGGACTCCCAGACAGGGCCAGATTAAGGTCTTTATAGGCCCTAGGCACTCTCATAATCATGTAGAGCTGTAGAGGCTCCTGTGCTGAAGTCCCAGGTACAAATCTACCTGGTGGCAATTATACTAGCATTGGCAAATGCTGCAGGACTTTGCCAGGAGATGCTGAGCCATTTATTACTTTTTTTGGTGCACTTGGGTTCCCCCAAATTTGAAGTCAGGACCAGAACTACCCTGCAATGGATTTGGTGAGTTGAGACATGCTCAGTAGCCCAGGTGCCTGCCTGACAGGACGGATGCAGTGCTAACTCCTGCGGCCCGCGCGTGGGTGCCATAGGAAGCAGGGATGCTGTGTGTGCCTGAAAACCAGGCCACTTAGGCTACGTCTAGACTGCAGGTTTCTTTCGGAAGAAGCTTTTCCGGAAGAGATCTTCTGGAAAAGCTTATTTGGAAAGAGAGTGTCAACACAGCAAAAGCGTAACGAAAAAGCAATGTGCTTTTTTGAAAGATGGCATCCACATTGATTGGACGCTATCTCACATTTAAGTTGTGATAACTGTGGAAGGAGTGGTCACCAGGGCATGTGTGCTTTTTCCTGGAGGCCTCTTCTTTTGGAAAAACTCCCTCTTCCACATCCACACACGCGAAAAAAAGCTTTTTCCTCGTAGAAAGATGTTTACCGCTGTCAGAAAACCCCCTCCATTCTTTTGACTTTCTGTTCAAAGAATGCAATAGCAGTGTGGACGTAAGTATAGTTTTTCCCGAAAAACGGCTGTTTTTCCAGAAAAACTGCAGGGTAGACGTACCCTTACTGACTACACAAGGTTTTGGGCACTTGACTTTTGGCTTCATGTTTTTGGCTCTACAGAGAGTAGCTTCCCTTCCAATTCTGGTTGGAAAACCAGATTTCAGAGTGTCCAGAGAACTCCTCCTCCCTAACATTTGGAAGTAGCTGAAACTGATCCAGGTACGGTAGGGCAAGAAAAAAAAATATGGAGGGTTGGAAATTTACATCTTGGACCAAATTCAAACCTGAGGTAACTCTGTTGAAGGTGGTGCAGTTACAGTAGGGATGAATTGGGCCCTTGTATTTCATGGGGATTTCTAAGCACTGTAGTTAATGGTTTTTAAGTTTTAGAGCGTGATGCTCTACATCAGCATGTGGCCCTGAAAAGTAAACATAGGTGACCTGCAAAGAGAAAAAATTATCTATTGGTTCTGCATTTTTTTTCTTTATGATGCATAAAGGAGGACTAACCATTTCTCTCCCTCAGGGTTAAAAAAAAAGCATGCTCCTTTTCCACCTTAGAAATATCAAGAATATCAAATTGTGTCATCTCTGTTTGTTGCTGGAGGCCTCCTTCGAGGAAAAAAGAACTGGAATGGGAGCTTATTTATCTATCAGGTAGAGGGTGAAGGATGTTTGAATCCTTCTCAAGGAGAATTTTTCTCCTTCCTCTTTGTTGGGCATATGAGTTAAATAGGCAGTCAGTAAATCAAAGGGAATATAAAGCTTTGTAAACAATTGGATTAATCTCTTGGGGTATGTCTAGACTACATGCCTCTGTCGCCAGAGGCATGTAAATTAGACTACCCGACATAGTCAATGAAGCCGGGGGATTTAAATATCCCCAGCTTCATTAAAATAAAAATGGCCGCCGCACTGTGCCAGCTCAGCTGATCGTCGGCACAGAGCGGCAGTCAAGACGCGGATCGATCGACAGGGAACGCCTTTGTCAACCGCTCCCTTATGCCTCATGAAACGAGGTTTACAGGAGTGGTCAACAAAGGCATTCCCTGTCAACCGATCCGCGTCTTGACTGCCACGCTGTGCCAATGATCAGCTGAGCCGGCACAGCGCAGCAGCCATTTTTATTTTAATGAAGCCGGGGGGGATATTTAAATCTCGGCTTCATTGACTATGTCAGGTAGTCTAATTTACATGCCACTGGCGACAGAGGCATGTAGTCTAGACATACCCTTGGAGTTGTCCCTATTTAGGACCCTGATTCAGCCAGGAACCTAAGCATGTCACCTAATTTTATGAACATGAATAGTTCTACTGAAGAATGTGGAACTATTCATCGGATTAATGTTTGGCCTGTACTTGAATGTCTGGCTGAATTAGGGCCTACGCCAGTCTGCAGAGGGGCTCCATCTCTTGGAGACTTGCCGTGATGATGTTATGTGGGATTATAACATCACTAGTTCTCCAGTCCTTCAAAGAGTCTTACAGCTAAAACAGATTGAAGAGCTGATATTTCTAAAGCAACAGAGTTTGTAGACAAAACAAATGCTCTGCATATTAAAAAGGAAACAATGGAGATTTTCTCTCTTAGCAGGTCTCCTTTAAGATGATAATGGTAGAAGGAACAAGTCTCATGTGCTGTTTCACGGGTAGTCCATGATACTGGTTAGAGATACAAAGCTGGGAACCACAGCCCGTATTTTCTCTCTTCACAGTGCATGAGGTGTGTTGCCTCCCTCCTGTCGTCTTCTTTTTTTGCACACCTGAAATCTTGGACGAGCAGGAGACGAGGGTCTGACTCCCTCAACCCATCTCTTGGAACATTCCAAAGGGTGTCACCTCCATGGTTGTAGCCGTGTTTCAGACGCAGATCTGTTGTCCTCGTTGCTTTAATTGCTTACGTTTTTTGTTGACAGCTGTCTTTCTTTCCTTTTATTGCTGTGCAAGTTTATTTAATAATGCAACTTTTTCATATATATATAATATATAAAATTTGTGGGTTTTTTTACAAGTCCTTTGTTTCTTTCTCTGGACTCTCTGTCATCTGAAGCCCTGATGTTTGGGCTCTGAAGATGTTCCAGTGACCTAAATGAGAACAGAAGACGTATTCACTACAGATGATTCTCTGAAACTTGCCTTATTGGGAATGTAATAGTAATAAATAATTATTATTTGTATTCCCATGGTGCCAGGATCCTTACTCATGGATCAAGACTCCATGTGCTAGGTGCTGTACAAACGCAGGACACTGAGAGGCCATTTACACAGCAGGGCTTAACTCAAAATAAGCAACGCAAATTGAGCTACATCAATTGCGTAGCTTATTTCGAAATTGGGAGCGTCTACACAGCACTTATTTCGAAATAGAGCACTCTTCCTCCGACTTCCCTTACTCCTTGTACAATGAGGATTACAGGAGTCAGAGTAAGAAGTCCTCCAGCTTGACAGTATTTCAACATTGCGAAATAACTGCCTCCTCTGTAGACGTGGACTAAGTTATTCTGATATAACACTAGTTATTTTGAAATAATGTTGCTGGGTCGACATACCCAAAGAGAGCGTTATCCTATACTTACAATCTCAGGATAAGACAAGAGACAGATGGAGAAGCAGAATGAAACAAAGAAACCATTAATATCATACCTCCCATCCTGAAAAATCCTAAAATACAGGACTTTGCAAAGGATGGATTAGAGAATAATACTTCACTGCAGAGTGAAATTCAGTGGTCTGTTTTGCATAGGACATAGTAGGGTTATCATGATGATTCTGAGGGGTCCTAAAATCTGTCAAGTTATGGACTTGATCCTGCAGTCTGTGCTCGGGCAAACCCCCAGACTTCAATGGGAGTGGTGTCTGAGTAAAGTCAAATATCTCCCGGGATCGCCTCACCTCTGAAATTCAGCCATCCATGGGGCAGAGGGTGGCATTCCAAAGCCTGTGTTGGGAGAAAGATGGCTCAGGAAAACCAGAGCTAACTCCCTGGTCTGTGCCCTGGGGACTTTACTTATGTGTGTTTAAGTCTGTAAGATCTCACCAGGGAGAGCCGCAGGTAGTGAACTCACACTATTATTATTACCTCTATATTTGCATTAGCATAGTGCCCCATCAAGTCTGACTCCATCTTGGTTTCCCACAGAGCATGGGGATTTCAGAGGCTGAAACTATCCCTGATTTTAGGGGTTTTCCACATCAGTTTTCCCTTATGCTTTTGAGTAGGACCCACAACCCCAAAATAGAAAGAGACCTTAGCCCTCCTGCCCAAAAAGCTACAGGCCTGAAGCAAAGGGTTAGATAAGGGAAGAGATGGATGGAAAACCAGCACCCCAGGAGTCCTTATGTGGTTACCTTTTTCTTCCCATTTTAGAACAATGGAGGCTATGCATGGCTGTCCCAAAAACAAGATTGCTGTGCATAGAGTCCTCCCACTCTAGGCTGCCTAAATCCCAAGTCTCTAGATTCAAACATAGATAGCAAGCTGCTGCCCTCAAATACAACAAGAAACAACTACATCACCCCCGTCACCAGCCCTCCAGCAGCTCCACACTCATTCCAGTTTAAACCCTTCCATGCAGTTACTCCAACCTATCCCATGACTTTGGGATGGAGGGCAGACTCAAGGCTCTGCCACAGATTTGCTGTGCGGCCTTGGTCAACTCAGTTCATATCTCAGTGCCACTTTCTCCTATCTCTTTTAGTTCTGGCTTGTCTAACTAAACTGTAAGACCTTAGGGGCAGGGACTATCTCTTAACATGCATATATACTGTGCCTAGCATAATGGAGCCATTATCTCTTTGGGGGCCTCTATGCACTATGATCATACAACTAATCAAAATAACATGTGGCTGTCAGGAGATGTGGTTTCAACCTCCACCCAAGATTTCCGGTGTAATCTTTGGGAAATCACCCAGCCTACGAGGTTTCTCAGCCTGTGAAATGGGGATTAAATAATCCTCATCTACCTCTGAAAGGTATTGTGCAATTTAATTAGTTAGGACCAGATCCTCAGAAGATGAAGGCAGTTTACACCAGATGAAGATCGAGCCCTTGTCAACATGGTAAATGATAGAAGTGCTAAGTATTATTGGAACTAATCATTTGCATTATGCTGGTGTTTGGAAGAACTGCACTTCTTTTTGTGTTTATGGAGCATGCAAGAAAATAGCACATTTTTCTCAAATGTATTCCTTATCAAAATCAATACAATACATTTTGGGGGTGCAATTTAACCAATTCAATATATTTTGGGGGTAAAATTTGCTAACTCTGAAATCCACATTCAGTTACCTCATTGTGATTGGTCACAAACCACAACCTTGTTGTGATTGGTCATAACCCACTTGTGATGGGCTTTTTTCCTGGCCTCTCATTGGCTAGGGGACATTATTAAGGGCACAAAAGCACACTGCATAGAAAAGATAGGAAGTATCGCCAGAAACTATCCTGGCTTCACCTGGAGATCTTGAATTATTTAAAAATCAAAAAGGACTTCTTATAAAAAATGGAAATTAGGTCAAAGTAAAAATGAATATAAACAAATAGCACAAGTATGTGTGGGCAAAATTAGAAAGGCGAAGGTACAAAATGAACTCAATCTAATTAGAGACATAAAGGGTAACAAGAAAACATTCTACAAATATATTAGAAGTAAGATGAAGATCAAAGACAGGGTAGGCCCATTGCTCATTGAAGAGGGAAAAACAAAAATAGAAAATGTGGAAAGGGTAGAGGTGCTAAATGACTTCTTTGTGTCCATTTTCACCAAGAAGCTTTGTGGTGACTGGATGCTTACAATTGTGAATGCTCGAGAAAGGAGGTAGGTTCAGAAGTTAAAATAGGAACAGAACAAGTTACAAATTACTTAGAAAAGTTAGATGCCTTTAAGTTATCAGGGCTGGATGAAATGCATCCTAGAATACTCAAGCTGATTGAGGAGCTATCTGAGCCATTAGCTATCACCTTTGAAAAGTCATGGAGGATGGGGGAGATTCCAGAAGACTGAAAAAGGACAAATATAGTGCCTCTTTATAAAAAGGGAAACAAGGACAACCCAGTAAACTACAGACCAGTCAGCTCAACTTCTGTGCCAGGAAAGATAATGGAGCGAATAATTAAGGAATCCATTTGCAAATATCTGGAAGATAATAAGGTGATAAGCAACAGAGCAAATCATGTCAGAGCAATCCGATAGCTCTCTTTGATAGGATATCAAGCCTTGTGGATGAGGGAGAAGCTATGGACATGGCATACCTAGACTTTAGTAAAGCATTTGATACAGTCTCGCATGATCTTCTTATCAATAACCTAGGGAAATACAATCTAGATGGGACTGCTATTAGGTGGCACCTTAGAGACTAACAGTTTTATGAGGGCATACACTTTTTCCTGGTCTCTCATTGGCTAAGGGATATTATTAAGGGTACAAGAGCACACTATTCCACTGTGTATGCCCTCATAAATATGTTACTCTCAAAGGCTATGTCTACACTAGGGAGTTATTTTGAAATAAGTTATTTTGAAATAATAACTCCTGAAATAACTATTTTTGAAATAAGCTATTCCTCTTCACAAGCAGGAGTTATTATTTCAAAATAATAAGCCCTTTATTTCTAAATAACGGGCTTGGTAGTGTGGACATTCGCCTTGTTATTTCGAAATAAGGGGGTTATTTCAAAATAAGTCCCCAGTGTAGACATGCCCTAAGATGCTACAAGACTCCTAATTGTTTTTGCAGATACAGACTAACACGGCTACCCTTCTGACACTCGTTCTTAGACAGTAGTTATCAATGATTCACAGTCATGCTGGAGGGCATAAATAGTGGGGTTTCACAAGGATCGGTTTTGGGACTGTTCAATATCTTCATCAACAATCTAGATAATGGCATAGAGAATATGCTTATAAAGTTTGTGGATGATACCAAACTGGGAGGGATTGCAAGTGTTTTGGAGCAGTGTTTCTCAACCAGTGATATGAGTACCCTTAGGGGGTACTTGAGAGAAGTCTGAGGGGTACATAAACACAAAAGAAAAATTCAGTTTTCTCCAAATTCCAGTTAAGTTTTACGTTTTATTATTTTTGTACTTTTTACACCCTAAAATTTCATCGCCTGCCCGGCTACGATTAAGTTGTTTAAACAAATGTGTTGCAATGGTAGAAAAAAAATGTGTGTGTCTGAAAACTGTAGGTACTGGGGGTACTTATAATTTTTTTTTAAAAAAAGGGGTACTTTATAAAAAAAGGTTGAGAAACACTGTTCATAGAATCACAGAATCATAGAGCTGGAAGAGACCTCAGGAGGTCATCAAGTCCAGCCCCCCTGCCCAAGGCAGGACCAATCCCAACTGTTTTGGAGGATAGGGTTCTAATTCAAAATTATCTGGACAAACTGAAGAAATGATCTGAGGTAAATAGGATGAATGCAAAGTACTCCACTTAGGGAGAAACAATCACTTTCACACATAAAGAATGGGAAGTAACTGTCTAGGAAGGAGTACTGCAGAAAGGGATCTAGGGATCAGAGTAGACCACAAGCTACATATGAGTTAATGGTGTGACACTATTGCAGAAAAAAGCAAACATAATTCTTGGATGCATTAACAGTTTAATGTCTTCTAAGCAAGACACGAGAAGTCATTCTTCTGCTTTACTCTGTACTGATTAGGCCTCAACTGGAGTGTTGTGTCCAGTTCTGGGCACCATATTTCAGGAAAGATGTGGACAAATTGGAGAAGGTCCAGAGAAGAGCACCAAAAATGATTAAAGGTCTAGAAAACATGACCTATGAGGTTAGACTGAAAGAACTGGCTTTGTTTATTTTGGAAAAGAGAAGACTGAGGGGGGACATGGTAAGAGCTTTCAAGTACCTAAAAGGGTGTTTCAAGGAGGAGGGAGAAAAATTATTCTGCTTAATGAGGATAGGACAAGAAGCAATGGGCTTAAATTGCAGCAAGAGATGTTTAGGTTGGACATTAGGAAAAACTTCCTAACTGTCAGGATGGTTAAACATTGGAATAAATTGCCTAGGGAGGCTGTGGAATCTCCATCACTAGAGATATGTAAGAGAAGGTTAGACAAACACCTATCAGGGTTGGTCTAGATCGGGGTGGGCAATAACATGCATCAGTTTACCAGGGTTAGCCCTGGGCGGGTCGCAGCTGCTGTATTTACCTGCCCGGCTGCAGGTACCAGTGATCTCAGCTCCTGTTGGCTGTGGATCACTGTTCCCAGCCAATGGGAGCAGTGGGAAGTGGCACAGACTGCGACACCGCTTCCTGCAGCTCCCATTGGCTGGGAATGGGGATCTGTGGCCAATGGGAGCAGCAATCGTTGGTACCTGAGACTGTGCAGGTAAATATAGCAGAGGGGGCTGGATCTGGATCCAGCCTATAGGCTGGTATTTGCCCACCCCGATCTAGATGGTGCTTAGTCCTGCTATGAGTGCAGGGGACTGGACTTGATGACCTCCTGAGGTCCCTTCCACTTCTGTGATTCTATGATTCCTACCTCACGAGTGTGCTAAGGGAATAAATATATTAAAATGATGATCTGCTCAGATGCTATGGTTGTGGGGCCATGTATCTATTTCGAATGGCTAGGACACACACTGTCACAAAGAAGTGCTGTTGTATATTGGTTCGGATGTATTTTACTGTGAAATGTCACGTCATTCTACCCTGTCTCAAAATCAGCCACAAAAGGTGCTGGGGTGTAGGGATGTAAATACCCATTTAAAAAGTTAATTGCTTCAATGCTATCATTGTAATCATATAACTGGTTAAGTGTGGACGGCTGGTGCAGAGCAGCTGGGATTCTGCAGCAGGGGCTGCTCCAGGGAGGGCCTCCCCCAGCCGGAGTCCTGCTAGGAGGCCCGCTGCAAGCAGAGCCCTCTGATTTATTGGTTACTGGGTAAGCCCGCCAATAAGGCTAATGCTCACCGGGTAACTGGTTAACCTTTTACATTCCTACTGGGGAGGCTGTCTTTTGTATTACTAGTGAGTTCCTAATTCCAGTATTCTTTGAAACCTTCCTTCTTCTGACGGCAGCTGATCTCAGCCCCGTTAATCCCAGGAAGGATTCTGCATCCCATCATATTTGGGAAGAATATTTTCTAGCTGAATTAGCCTCCTGTCACTAAGCAATCGCTGGCCAACGCTTTCCTAGAAATCTCAGTAACTCTAATTGATGATTGCACAACGCAGCCATTTTTTTCACACCACAGTGCCTTTCAAAGCGGCGCACTTGTGAAATCGCAGAGGGCAGGGTGCTTAGGTCATCGGAAGCTTCATCAGGAAAAACAGGATCACAGTGACACGGTGTTAATCCATGTGGGGGCGAAATAAGGATGAACAAAAGGAATTTTAAACAGCCATTTTAGGCATTTCTGCCTTGGCTGTTTTTCAGCCCAATTAATTTTTGTTCTTGAAATCTCCACTGTGCGTAACTTTCAACAGTGTTGTACTGTGCATGACTCATGAATGTGAGTGCTCACAAATGGGGCCGCTCTATTGAAAATCCAGAGATTCTGAGCAGACCCTCCAAAGACCCTCTCTTGAGGGGAGGGACAGACCACACCACCCAGGATCTAAGTGCACAGAGGAGACAAAAAATGAAAATCGGGGACTGAAGCAAGGGTCAAAGGTTAAAAACAAGCTCTCCAGACAGCACACACTGCTCTGCAATGAAGTCCATGCAGTCAGTGTTTACTGCATAGAGGAACCCGGATGCATGAAATAATCAGGAAGGGAAATATGGACTCAGAGACCAAAGTCCTCTAATTATCCACCAAATAGGTGGCAAGTAACTCAATACAACGCTGGTTCAGGGCCCTTTGAAATCAATGGCCTGATATACACTTCAGCTCCTTCCCAGGGAGATGGGGTATGAGGAGGGCTCCAGGGCCAGGACTTGAGCCCACCACCTTGCTGTCCCCAGACAAATGCCCTGTCCCTTAGGCCACTCCACAACCCACCCCATTGCTGTACCTTTCGGCTATGTCTAGACTGCCTCCTCTTGTGCAAAAAATATGCAGATGAGGTGAAATGTGGAATATCGTTGTGCCTCATTTGCATAATTAATGAGGCTCCGTTTTTGCGCAAGAGGCTTTTGCTCAAGAGCCGTTCTTCCTCTTTTTTTCAGGAAGAATGGCTCTTGAGCAAGAGGGGGTTTTTGCACAAGAAGAGAGCCTGATTAAGTATGCAAATGAGGTGTGGTGATATTCCATGCTTTGCCTCATTTGCATTTTTTTTTTTGCACAAGAGGGGGCAGTTTAGACATAGCCTTTGGGTGTACCTTATTCTGCCTTCCCTGTGCTAGAGCCAGCTCCTGTTATGGGGGAGCCTGTGTTGGCTGTTTGCCTGCTCCCAGGGTGAGTGGTGGGACTCAAGCCCACCACCCTGTGGTCTCCCTACAAATGCCCTATCGCGGAGAGCACTTGGGAAGCCACCTCACCTACCTACCTACCGGGTGTCCCTTATCCTGCTTCCTAATGCAGTTGTATTGATTTGTGGGGGCACCAGTGTTGCCTGCCCAGCTGCCGCCTGGGTGGGTGGAGGGGGGTAGGACTGAGCCCACCACCCTGTACTCTAGAGGCTGATGCCCTTTCCCCAAGTTTCCTGGTGGATCCCACTCCACTTCCCTGACTTCAGAGGTCCCTTATCCTGCTTTCCGAATGTGGGAGCCAGGTCCATCCCTGGGGCAGCCTGGTGTTAGGACATGCCACACAGCACTTTGGCTCCGTGCACTGCTGCTGCCACAGTGGCAGTGCCGCTGGTTGGCCCCGGGGCAGTTGACCCCTTTGTCCCCCCCATCAGTGGGCCTGGCTAAGACCCTCATGCTCATGTTACATAAACTGCTGAACAACATGGTCAGTGTTGGCCCGGGCTAAACTAGAACAGGCAACCTAGAAGTGAATGACTATATGGATGAGGTTATCCACAACCACTCTCTGTCGGCATGGGCTCTGGTGACGACAGATTCTTACAACATTTATACACTTCCAGGAACCTTAAAGAGGATTTTAATATTTCAGTGGGTGTTTTTTTTCTCACATCCATTGCCTCATTTTTTCCAGTAATGCCAGATGGATTAGATATAAAAATCAAACAGTTTTACGGACTTTGGAGGGATGTAACCTTTGGGTTGCATAATCATGTGTCTATTTTAAGGACCTTGGCTGGCCTTTCGAATATTATAAAGTGAAGATGTGACTGGTAACAAAGCGGACTGTGAATGTGTTGAAAGACACTTAGGTTGTGTCCTTTGTTAAATGTGAACAAGTCAGCTTGCTCGCACTGTATTGCATTTCCCCACCTTTGCTCAGTGGGTAAAAAAGATCTTTATGGAACGACTATTGATCCCAGGACTAATATTGGTAGAACCCAGTCTGCTGATGCCATGAGTTTACAGGAGTAAAGATTTATATATTTTTTATTTATACCTTCATTTGTTCTGGTGATCAGCCTAAAGTTCTGTGCTTCTGGGCTGAACTCCTGTTTCCTGATCTTCTTGATCTGTATCAAATGAAATATTCCTGGGGACAAAGACAATTGGTATGAGCATCTTACAGCCAGTTGTAGCTTACTGATCATGTCTGTTTAAAAAAACAACAACCCCACCTCCAGCCAAAAAAATAACCCCCCCTTGTCTTTCGTTAGCTAATTAGAAAGAAAAAACATAGGAACAGTGGAAGTGACAGGCTGGATCAGACCTGTTGTCCATCTAAGTACACAAGAGCTGCCATGTCAGATCATGGTCAATCTTGCCTAGTATCCTACTCCAACAGTGGCCTGTACCAGAGAGTCAAGGAGAGTGTATAGAACAGAGCAATTATGGAGAGATCCACCCCGGCTTCTAACCCTGGCTTCAGATAGTCAGAGGTTTAGGGTCATCACATCCATGGGGTTGCATCCCTGACCATATTGGCTAGTAGCCATTGATGGACCTATCTCCATGAACTTACCAGCTCTTTTCTGAACTTAGGCATATTTTGGCCTTCATGACATCCTGTGGCAATGAGTTCCACAGGCTAGTTGTGACTTGTGGGGAAAAGTACTTCCTCTTGCTTGTACTAAACCCACAGCCTATTAATTTCATGGGGCGGGTTCTTGTTTTTATATTACTGGAAAAAGTAAATAAAACTTCCTAATTCACTTTCTCCACCATTCATGTTATAGACCTCTGTCATATCCCCCCGAGTCCTCTCTTGTCAAAGCTGAACATCCCTAATCTTTTCAGTTGCTGCTCATATGGAAGCCCTTACATACTCTTGATCATCTTTCTTGCCCTTCCTTCTCTGAACCTCTTCCATTTCCACTGTATCCTTTTTGAGATAGGGCGACCAGAACTGCATGCAGTATTCAAGATGTGAATACCCATTAGCTAGTTCATTATCCTGTGTCCAAGTGTCACAGCACCAGATACTTCAAAGGAAGATGCAAAAACCTTGCATTGAGCCATCATTATTTCAAAAGAACTCTGGAATCACAGTAATAACCAATAACAGTAGCACTTGGACACCCCAGCTACAGCATCTAGTACAATGGGTCCCTGTTCTCAGCTGCAGACATTAGCTTCTACCATAACACAGGCAATGGCAATAACAAGACATCCCTCACTATCTCACTGCCCTCCTGACAAAGATCTCCAGCCTCATCTGTGCAGCCTTCCTTTCAGAGCCCCTCTTTCCTGCGTCCATGGAGCTGGTGATTCATATTTCATTTTTCTAGACAAGCAGCAGCCAACTTTTTCTAACCCCCCCAGCTGAGAAATGTAGCTTGAATAGGAAATACATAAAAAAATATTTCAACATAGATTTATGCTTCTTCGGTACCAGAGTCAGAATGGGAGTGGGGGCGGCTGAGTCAATTGTTTAATTCAAGAGAACCAGAACACGTATTTAGCAATGGAGATGACCTTTAAAATGGATTGGGTATTGTAACATTCATACTGAGTAGCTAAGAGCTGACAAATGTGCCAGGTATGTGCCTGGAACATCCTTTCTCATCCTCCCACTTAGGCTACGTCTAGACTGCAGCTCTTTTCCAGGATACCGGAAAAATTTCGGAAAAGTGGACACGTTCTTTCACCATCCCTGTAAACCTCGCTTCACAAGGAAGAAGGGAAGTCTCGAAAGAGAAGGTTTTTCCGAAATTTGGTGCCGTGTGGACGTGCCAGATTTTGGAAAAGCCTCTTTTGAAAGAAAAGCTGAAAAAGATACGCAAATTGCCTCTGAGTCCACTGATTTGGGACGTGAGAGGAAGTGTCATCTAGTGGTTAAAGCAGAGGACTCAAAGGCATGACTAGAGCTGAGGGAATCACTGATTTTTTGACCAAATTGAAATATCTGAAAAAGTGGTTCATTTCAAACTCAAATTGAGCTTTTTCAGTTCTTCTCAAAGAAATAAAAAAAAAAAAAAAACACTGAAAATTTTCCTTCAGGTCGAATGACGCATTTAAAAAATGTCATTTCAGACTGATATTTCCAAAATGTTTGTTTGCAGGGTTTTTTCAGCCAAATTTGACCCAACCTCATACATTGTTTTGGTGGCTAGAGAAATACTTTTTTTGGTAAGTTTACTAGTCGCCAAAAAGTGTCACTCTGCCTTAATCCTGACTCCGGGGCTCCATTTCTGGCTCTGTTCCTGAGCTGATCTGTGGCTTTGGGCAGCCTGTGTATAAGATGGATAAAATACCTCCCTCACTGGGGTGCTTAGAGGCTTCATTAATGATCTAACGAGGAAGGCTGAAGTATGCCAGTGAATAAGGTGCCCGTCTGAGTTGTGGGACACCTGTGCTTGATTCCTCTTCTGACACAAACACCGCATATGACCCTGCGTAAGTCACCTAGTCACTTTGGGCCTCAGCTCCTCATCTGTGGAAGAAGGATAACAGCTCTGTCTTACCTCATGGGGTGCTGTGAGGAGAAATATGTTGGGAGAACAAAGGGGCTTGGATACTCTGGTGATGGGGGCCATATAAGTACCTTAGTTAAATGACTAGAAAACATTTAACTTCCTTAGCTGTGAAAGATCAAAGTGGCTTGTGGATCACGCTGGAGAATCCATTTCAGTAGGACCCATAGGGGGTTCCCAGAGCAGTCTTCTGTTTGAAGGGCTCTGAGGATCCAGCAGGGCTGGCAGATAGGTGGAGAGAGACAGATGTCCTGACCCCTGAAAGAGCCCAGTGGCTACTGCTTTTCTCCTTCATTCACCTTGCCTCATGGGCAAAGGGCCCATCGCTGCCCTTCTGAGTCCAGCAACAGTCAGAGCCATGTAAGAAAACCTCCTCAGGGAAGCCCTGACAACGTGCGAGGGCGTCTACACAGCACAGTTACTTCAAAATAACACGTTATTTCGAAATAACAATGGGAGCGTCTACACAGCAATTTTGTTATTTCAAAATAAATTCAAAATAACGGACGGCTTATTCCGACTTCCATAAATCTCATTCCACAAGGAATAACGCCTATTCCAAAATAGCTAATTTGGAATAGCAGTAGTGTGGATGCTCCACTGCTGCTATTTCGAAATAGCTCCTCCCCAAGGCCATTCAAACTAATTACTCCCCAGTGCCTCCTTGGGCCCTAATTCGAGCTAGCACATTCACCTTAGGGAAGCCTGTCTCAGACTAATTTTGAAGCTTCCCTGTTGAGTAGACTTGCTATTTCGAAATAAGCTATTTTGGAGTATTTCTTCCAGAATAGCTTATTTCGAAATAAGTGTGCAGTGTAGACGTACCCTGCGTGTCCATGTGCGAACTGACATAGCCCCGAGCGTGTCTATGTAGAGTGCTACGCAGTGCTGACAGCAGCATATATGAGTGTGTGTGAGAGAAAGCATGTCAGCTGACCCAGGCCTGGCCCACAAGGTACATGTGTCTGTCTCTGAGACAGTGAGTATTGCGCCTTTTCACAGACGCATAGATTTTAAAGCCAAAACGTACCCTTTTGATCAGCTAATCTGGCCTTATCAAGGCCATAGAACCTCATCCAGTATTTCCTGGTGTGTTCTGATGAGTGTGTGTAGCATGTGTGCACACATGAGTGTGTGTGTGTGTGTGTGTGTGTGTGAGAGAGAGAGAGAGAGAGAGAGAGAGAGAGAATCTGCTAATGCCAGCTCTTTCTTTTCAGTACTTATAATGGACTTTAATGTCCATTTTTAGAGTTGTGCTATTTAAAACCCAACATGAAAAATGCTCCCATAAAACTGTCTTATCGACTGCCTGACTAAAAATAGACAGGGACAGAAAAAAACAACCTCAGTATGTGTGCTCCACCCTGTGATGTGACTACAGTTAGGGGATGACAGCAGATAGAGGCCGGGGGCTAAGGCAAAGACAGATCCTCTCTACCATGCCAATTCCATCCCCCTGCTCCTGCAATTGTCTCCTCAAAACCTATTTCCTCCTGCTCCCTGCCCCCAGCTCTAGCCCCATGCCAGTGCCCAGTGCATCGAAACAGAATTAACAATCAATGCCAGTGCTTTATAATGTCCAAAAGGGGTGTTGCTGTTCTTACTAAATGAAGATGATGTTAGGTCTAAGTGTACGGGGGGCTGGATTAGATGTTCTGTCCAGCTCAACTTTTCTCTGATTCTATATTTTCAATGTGCTTTGAGATCCTCAGACGAAATGCATGAAGAGTGTCCTCTTGCCCTTTCTGAAATCAGTAGCAAAGTTTGCACTGATTTCCCCGGGCCCAGGATCAGGCCCTTTAACTATTCTGATTGAAGCGATGTGTAGACACAAAGCTGTACCTAAGCAGGAACAGATAATATCACTTAGGGGTGGAAAAATACCACCCCTGTAGGCCACACGCAATAAGGCGGTGTATGGACTCCAAAGGGCTGCTCCCAGCCTCCCACCACCCACAAATCTTCTCTCCCTCCAGTGAAATGCAGGGTTGGATGGACTCTATACGTGGCTGAGCTCACAACAGTAACTCCCTGCCGCCAAGCAAAAGAGCAACCGCTTGAATGAGGGCTTTCCCTTGGCGGGAGGAGATGGACGCTCCCTGGAGGCGGTAAGCATTTAGCCTGGGGAGGTGAGAAGACCACACCATGCACGGGTTTGGTAGCGACCCCTTCCAACTCGTGAGGAGCAGCCAGAGTCTGCTCCTGAACTTGGCCCCATATCCTGAGTCCACGTCTCAGGCTGTGACAGTCCTTCAGTGCCTATGAATCCCATGGCTGGAGACAGACACAGACCTAAGAGGGATGGGTACTCCAGTGAAGGAGCCCAGATACGACAGTGATGACTATCTTTATCCTAGATAGGTACAGCCTTCATATCACATCATATATTAGAGAGGTCATCTGAGGAAGAAGAACCAGGCCAATGAAAGAAAGAAGATGTTCATGGGTATGGATAGAAGAGGACCTAAGTGAACCATAAGGAACAACTGAAATGGAGGTCTTCTGATCTAATGACACCCTCCATGTTCAAACACCCAGAGCCTTCTAGACCATTCCAGTTTATTATGGGTGATCCGCAGAGCAGTCATCTACCACGTCAAGAATCTGAATTAGAATGGACAACGGACAGCGACTAACAGATCCAACGGGCTAGAGTCTCAGCTGGTGTAAATTGGAACACAGGATGTAGGACTGGAAGGAACTTCCAGCTCCCTTTTATTTAAATTGGTGTCAATCATTTGAAGTCAATGGAGTGACCCTGACTTATACCGGCTGACGAAACGCTACGGTAGCACTCAGCACTGTGTTTAGTTTGAGATCGCCTCTCATTTTATGGCTGATTAGCTGTCCTTCAATCTCAACAATTGAGAGGCTAGGGTCAGATGAATATTCAAAAGTTTGGATTCAAATCCATAAAATCTGGAAAACTGGCCAAGTGTGATTTGATTTCCAGTGTTTGCCGCTTCTTGTTGGGTCAGTATGCAGCTTTCCTGCTGCACTGCAACTTTTGCTCTTTCAGGTTGGGGTGGAAGATGGAGAGGCCCAGGCAAAAATGAAAAGGAATGACAAGAACTCTTTCAAATGACAGAAAGAGTTCAGCTTAGGCCTGGTGGGAATTCAAGGACAACGGTGGAAGGAGGGTCAATATCCAGACTGGTTTACTCAACTACTGTGCATCAGGTGTGTGTCACAATGGACACACCTTCTTACAAACAATCGTAGCCATGGAGATGTGTCTAGAGCAGGGGCAGGCAAAATACGGCCCGCCAAGTTGTCAGATCCATCCCACGGCCCAGCAGGATCCTTGGGCAAGCTCCCTGCCTGCCCAACCTCAGCGTGCCGCTCAAAGTGGCCATCTGCAGGGGCCATGTGCCTCTCTGAGCACCGCTGGGCGGGGTGGGGGAGAGGGAGAGAGGCGGCCTATGCTACCCCTCCCCCAGCACAATCTTGCCAACGGGAGCTGCCTGTTTGCAAGGCTGGCAGTGTGTGAAATACCCTCCCCCACCCTCCTGGGGCTCGCAGCACTCAGAGTAGCACATGGGCCCCACAGCCGGCCGCTCTGGCACCCCAGCCCTTCCCTCTTTCCAACCCTCTTCCCCGCCCCCCCGCACACGCTACCTCATGTAACCCAAACCCTCTGCAACCCTGCTCATGCACCCGTACCCCCTCACAGACCCAGCACCCCAAGCACCTGTCCCAGGTCACAACCCAAATCCCTGCACCCACTCCTGCATCCCTGTCCCTGGTCATAACTCCTTCCCAGACCCCACATCCTCTCCTACAACCCAATTCCCTACCCCAGCTCCCTTCTGCACCCAACCTGCATCTCAGACTCCACACCCCATCCATAGAAAACAGTGGTTCTTGACTACTTACGAAATCTTGGAGTGGACCCCATCAAAAATTATTGCCCACCCCTGCTAGAGAGCATCCCCATAGCTCTCCAAATCCTCAGACTAAGGTTCCTAGGTAGAAGCACCCCACGCAGAAGCCAAAAAATGTGATTCTCCTGCTAAAGCTGGAGAGGAGACTAAACAGGTATGTCCAATGACCCTTCAAATAAACCTTACAAACCCTCTGCTGATATAATTTACTAGACTCACCTTTTACCAGTTTCCAGCTGTACATTTCCACCTCTTCAGAAGAGTCTTTCACGATTGCTATTTTTCTCAGATTTTCCTTCGGGCTGTCAGAGCCGGGTGGCACAAACATGTAGACCAAGACCCGGTTCAGATTCTTGGCACATCGGGAGGTATTTATTTCATCGGTGGGCTTGACTTTGGCATCTAGGCACAAACAAAGTCACCATTAGTTGTTTCCCAGATACATAGACAAGAAGAGCAGCATGAAGAAGAGTGCTGTGAGCAAGACACAAGAAGTCATTCTTCTGCTACACTCTGCACTGATTAAGCCTCAGTTGGAATATTGTGTCCAGTTCTGGGCACTACATTTCAAGAAAGATGTGGAGAAATTGGAGAAGGTCCAGAGAAGAGCAACAAAAATAATGAAAGGTCTAGAAAACATGAGCTATGAGGGAAGGCTGAAGGAATTGGGCTTGTTTAATTTAGAAAAGAGAAGACTAAGAGGGGACATGATAGCAGTTTTCAAGTATTTAAAAGGGTGTTACAGAAAGGAGAGAGAAAAAATTCTTCTTCTTGGCCTCTGAGGTTAGGGCAAGAAGCAATGGGCTTAAATTGCAGCAAGGGAGGTTTAAGTTGGACATTAGGAAAAACTTCAGTCTTCCCTCATAGGTCATATTTTCAAGGTATAAGGATCTTGTAGAAAAAGGGTTTTTTGCATAAAATGGCCACGGCCACACTGCCTGTTTTTGCGCAAAAACCCCTAGCGCAAAAACGGAACGAAAGAGAATATGCAAATGAACTGCAAGAAAATACTAATCCACACTTCATTTGCATTGGCTCTTGCAGCAAAACTCATAGTGTAGCCGTAGCCTATGTGTGAAACTGACTGTTCCTTCCTAAGTGGAGTTCTTTGCATTTGTCCTTATTAAACTTCATCCTATTTATCTCAGACCATTTCTCCAGTTTATCCAGATCTTTTTGCATCATAAGAACATAAGAATGGCCATACTGGGTCAGACCAAAGATCCATCCAGCCCAGTATCCTGTCTGCCAACAGTGGACAATGCCAGGTGCCCCAGAGGGAGTGAACCAAACAGGTAATGATCAAGCAATTTCTCTCCTGCCATCCAACTCCACCCTCTGACAAACAGAGGCTAGGGACACCATTCCTTACCCATCCTAGCTAATAGCCATTAATGGACTTAACCTCCAAGAATTTATCTAGTTCTCTTTTAAATCCTGTTATAGTTCTAGCCTTTACAACCTCCTCAGGCAAGGAGTTACACAGATTGACTGTGCTGTGTGAATAAGAACTTCCTTTTATTTGTTTTAAACCTGCTGCCCATTAATTTCATTTGGTGGCCCCTAGTTCTTATATTATGGGAACAAGTAAATAACTTTTCCTTATTCACTTTCTCCACACCACTCATGATTTTATAGACCTCTATCATATGCCCCCTTAATATCCTCCTTTCCAAGCTGAAAAGTCCTAGTCTCTTTAATCTCTCCTCATATGAGACCCGTTGCAAACCCCTAATCATTTTAGTTGCCCTTCTCTGAACCTTTTCTTATGCCAGTATATCTTGACGCATGACCCTATCCTCCCTGTTGGTCATATAGATTGTGGGGAAAATATTATTTTTCCCATTCACCACCTCTGTGCTGTTCACAGAAAGCAACAGGCTTCAAATAGCCTCCAACTGAAAACTTTCCCAAATCAAAACTAGGCAAAATTCTCATCTCAGGTCCTGTTGGTGGATCTCAACTCGATTTGTCCCCCCTACACATGAGGGTCTCTTGGGGGCACATCTGAGGAAGTGGGGGGAAAGGAGAGGGAGACTTCAGAGCCCAAACTGCAACTTCCAAGCCCCGTCTACAGGGCTTGTCTAGATCAGTGTTTCTCAACCAGTGGTACAAGTACCCTTAGGGGTACTTGAGAGAAGTCTGGGGGGTACATCAACACAACTGAAATTTGGAGAAGACTGAATTGTTGTTTAAGTTTTACAGCGCTATATTCTTTTTGTACTTTTTACACCCAAAAATTTCATCGCCCGCCCGACTACGATTAAGTTGTTGAAACAAATGTGTTGCAATGGTAGAAATAAATTTTGTGTGTCTGAAAACTGTAGGTCCTGGGGGTTCTTATAAATTTTTTAAAGGGGGTACTTTATAAAAACGGTTGAGAAACACTGGTCTACACTGCTATTTTTAACACACCAGCACAAGCCCCATTAGCCCAAGTGTGTCAACCTGAGCTGGGGGCTTGCTCTAAAATGCTGTGTCGATACACCCATATTGGCTTTGGTGGGGATAAAACAGGGCTTAAACCACATAGTCCCGGCATGTGAACACACCTGAATTTGGGGGATGATTTTCCAGTCTTTGGCTCAGTTCCTCAGCTGCTGTAGATCTGCACAGCTCCACTGAGGCTATGCTAGTGGAGGCTTTAATTCGCGTGTGTATGTAACACACAGGCCTACCATGTGGGATTGATCAACCTCACCCGTGGATCACCTGCTGGACCTCCCTCCAGGGGAAGGCAGAGGGCTGTGGAGACTCTAGTAGGGAAGTGCTCGGTACAGTGTTATTACTGGGGCAACTCATGCTTTTCAGGAGTGGGCTCCAGGAAAACAAAGCAAAACTTCCTGTCCTGAGCAGTGACTGAGAGGAAAGTCTCAGAAGATGTGTATTAAAGAACTGGGGGCCTGATCCTCCCTGTGGCTTGACATGGGTAAACCCATTGTCTTCAGAGTGGTGACTCCTGATTAAAACAGATGTATGTGAGAGGAGAATTCTGAGCTGGTACCTCCTGACATCTGCCTGCTAGGGGCCCTTCCAGCTGCACCCCACTCTTCTGGCCCATTGGCATGTCATTTACACCAGTGCAAACTCACTGGGCTTGCTTGTGGTCTCACTTTTCCCGGACAAACAGAGATAGTTGCAATTAAGTCAAGGGGAGGGCACCAAAGTAAACTGGACACTAGATCTCTGGCTGGTGCACGTCCCTGTAGCTTCAGGATCGGGCCCGAGGGAGAAGCAAGATCAGAATCAGTCCCCTTTATAATCACTCGCCCGCACTTATTGAGGTGTCACCCACCCACCTTGACATGTGCCCTCAGACTCTGGCCTGCCGTGTCAGTGGGGAGGATGGCGCTGGAGGGATATTTACAACCCTGGGCAATGTTTAACACTCCCAAGTGAATGTGCGGTCGATTTTTGGCTTCGGGAGTAATTAAGAATTAGCTTTCAGATTTGGAAGCGGGTTTGTTGCATTTGGTTGAGGTTCCTGGAACGCCGCGAAGCTCCCTCCCACGGCTGAATTTAGCCTTGTTTTCTCACCCTTTTGGCCGGTAAGCTTTTCACACTAATCCAGAGAAAGTGTGGTTATAAATAAACAAAGGGAGTTTATTTTAGGAGTGAGAGTATGGGGTCTGATTCTGCTCTCAAACCAGTTCTACAGTGGTGGGTCTCCCTCTACTGCACCTCCCATTTTACACTGATGTAAACGACCTCAGAATCCTGAGAGAGAGAGAGAAAAAGAGCGGTGTTTTGCAATTACCATAATGTGAGCATTCACAGAGCTGTCTGGATTTAGGATTTATCAGGATGCTGACAGAGGTGTACCTAGCCTACCCTCCTCCTCCTTTGCCAACACTGGCCTTAATAGTTCTAAAGCAGGCAAAACCCTCATTAGGATACGTCTACACTACAGGCTTCTTGTGCAAGAAGCTTTTTGCGGAAGAGATCTTCCGCAAAAACTTCTTGTGCAAGAGAGTGTCCACACTGCAAAAGCGCATCGAAAAAGCAATGCGCTTTTGCGCAAGACAGCATCCAGACTGCACGGACGCTCTCTTGAAAGAGAGCACTGATAGCTATCCACAGAATGGCCACCACAGCCCCTGTGCTTTTTCCTCTTTCCTGTTTTTGTGCAAAACCCCCTGTTGCCTTTTTGAGAAAGAATTCTTGTGCAAAAAGGAGTTATTCCTTGTAGAAAGAGGAATACCTACGCCAGAAAAACCCCTCTGTTCTTGAGGTGTGGACGCTCTGCGAGTTTTTGCGCAAAAACGACCTTTTTTGCACAAAAATTCTGTAGTGTAGACATAGCCTTAAAGTCAGTGCCTCTCAGACCAAGATGGCCCAATAGAGGATGCATAGCACCACTAGCCATACTGTGCGGATTCTAGTGAGAGCAAATTGCACCTCTTTGCACCTTTCAGAGCGTTTGCCCAATAAGCCTTCCAACACCCCTTGGAGGTACCAATGGGAGCACGTACGGCACCGAATAATTATGTGACTTGCCCCCAGACAACACAATGAATCAGTGGTAGAGGTGGGTCTAGAACTCACAAACCCCACCTGCCAACCTCTCCTCTGAGCAGAAGACACACCAGTGCTAGATAAGCAATGACACTTTAAAAAAAAAAAGCACCTCTGCATTATAACAGTTCCTCTGCGACCAGGATCCCTGGCCCCTCCCCACGTCGATGTGTACGCTGATTAAAACCAGCCAGCTCCTCCATCAGAGCTACTGGGTCCAAAGAGCCTCTTCCCGCACGGAAGGTGAGAGGACAACAGCCTTGGAAACTGCTTGGAAAAGAATTTGGGCCAACCCCTTATTCTGCTGACGTCAATAACAAAACCATGTGACATGGCTTATCAATGCCAAAGTGGGGGAGGTGCGATAACGGCCTACGAGGAATGGAAGGAGTGAGGGGGAATCATTTAGGCTGCACCAAAGTATTTAAGTTACAGTCAATGTACACTAGGAAAAAGTTCCTAGCAGTGAGATTCATAGATTTCAATGTCAGAAGGGGCCACGGTGATCATCTAGTCAGACTACATGTAGCACACGGCCCATACAATTTCACGCAGCAATTCCTGCCCCTTGAGTCTAGGTAGAATTCTAAGGCAGTAGTAGAAGTTTCACTGTCTAAACTGAAGCTAAATGAAGTACAGAGGGACATAATGTAAGAAACAGTTCTTCATTTGAAGGGGGCAGGGCATATTTCCATCTCTAATCCCTATGATTCAAACCAGAAAGTTTTCACAAAAAGACCAGAATCCAATCAGGAGACACATACGTCCATGTTAATGTACACAGCTGGACCCTAAATTTGCTAACAAATACATGTGCTTAGCCCACTAGCATTACATGACTAGTATAGTGGGGCAACTGCTCCACTGCAGCAGGGAAAGAGTTAAAAGCAGGCAGGAGGGAGTCTGCACAAACCTGGCCAATCAGAGGAAGGGAGAAGTCAGCCAATCGGGGCCAGGCTGGGCCCTATAAAAGGCTGGAGGTGTGAGAGGAGCTCACTCTCGCTTTGACCAGGAAGGAAGAAGGACAGGCTCTTCGAGAAGAAGGGCTGCACTGGGGACAAAGCAGTGCTGGGTAGGGTAGCAGGGCAAGGAGAGCTCTGGCTAGCCACTGCCAGAGTGCAGACCTTGAAATAAAGGCTGAGTGGGTGCAAGGGTCCTGGGGAAGTGGCCCAGGGAGCACGGGCAGTAGACAGAGGGCAGGACATGGCAGCTGTCAGAGGGTCCCTGGGTCGGGACCCAGGATAGTGGGAGGGCCTGGGTCCCTCCCCTTCCCCTTACACCACTCCTGGCTGTGGAAGAGTGTGGCCCTATAGAGACAGCGGCTTGCCCTTGAGGCAAGGGGCTAAAGTGTGGGGCTCCAATTGGCCATGGTGGCCGGTGTATGGACTAAGGACTACTGAAACCCCAAGGAAGGGGGAGAACGGAGTGGCAGGCACTGATGCAGGGCAGTGTCCTGAAGCAGACGCCATGGACCCAGGAAATGATGCGGGTCCACAGCCAGAAAGTGGAGACAGGAGAGTGGGCAACAGGCCAGGCACTGACCAGAAGGCAGCGCACTCCATGAACTAACTGGTGTTTGAAGTTCAGCTGGTGCATACCTAGGACTGGGGTGTTAAAACAAGGCAAAGGAAAGAAACCCCAGCAGTAAATGAAGGCAAAACCCCAGGAGCGAGCAGCGAATGCTGGCAAGGAGAGATGATCTGTTCTCCCACCTACCTGGGCACATTTTACAACATTTCCCTTCTACTTTCTCAGGATATTCACAGGGATATTCCTTGGGACATGTAATCTTCTGGCAGTCCTGGATCCCGTCCCTGCAGGTACACAGGATGCATGGTAGGACTCCATAGAGACGGAAGATGGGATGCCAAACTTCTCCGTGGGAGTAGGTCTTCCCACTGTACATGCAAGCTGACAAGAAAGGGAAAAGGGCAATACAAATAATCATTGTAATGTACATCTGTACGGTGCCCTTCGTCCGGATGGATCTCAAAGCACTTTGCAAAACTATCAGGAAACTGCAGCACCCACCACTGCCATGCAGCCCCCTCTGGGGCACAACACGGCAGCAGCAATACTACAGAATATTGCAGGCCAGAAGGTGAGTATGCAAACGAGAGCCACTTGAAACCCCCAAGGGGACTGAAGCAGCAGAATGGAGCTACGAGAACTGGAATTTGGCCAGGACAGTCGGGTTCACAGGCCTACTTCTGCATATATTGCACTGAGATCTTTAATGAACGTGAGCAGCCAAGACTAGATCTGAAAAAAGGCCTCTCCAAGAATGCCAGGCTCCTCAATAACAAGCATCGGTTCAGCATGGACTCCGGGGGAAGAGCGCCACCTACTGAAAGGCAGCCCAAGTAGCTGTGGGCTCTGATTTTCCTTGGAGGGCTCCCATCCAGCGGTCAGAATGTCCCATCCTAGGGACAAATCCCTGGGAGGGAGCCGGAGGAGGAAAGCAGCCCCAAGTTACTTGAGTTTTCCCACATGGTTCTGTCTGCCGGGTTTGTCTTGCCCCTTCCCGTTTTCTAGCACCCCTGCGATCCATCCAGAGGAGGGTACTCAAGCAGTGCCATGCTGGCAGAGACTAGCCCACTTCTGCCGCTGCCGCAAGGGGCAGCTCCATAGAAAAGTGACCACAGGCCCAGCCCAGGCTGTGTAAATGTTTCGGCAGGTTTTCCAGGGGCGCCTGTGAAGGCAGCACGGTCTAGTGGATAGAGATCAGGAGAGCATTGTGTTATCCCTGCCTCTGCTTCTGGGTGACCTGGAGCAAATCGTTTCACTGCTCCATGCCTCAGTTTCCCCTTCTGTCTTGTCTGGTTGGACTGCGGGTCCCTGGGGGTAAGGGCTGTCTCTCACTGTGTGTGCGCAGCACCCTGCACAATGAAGCCCTGATCTCAGGTGGGGCTTTTAGGTGCTACTGTAATGCCCCAACCTTGTGTCCCACATCAGCCCCGCCCCACTGCAAGGTGGCCACAGAGGCAGACTCTCTCCCCACACGCTCCTTTTGCCTGGGAAGAGGCATGCCTTGGGGAGGCATGAGCTGGCCCCGTATGAGGCGATCCCATTATGGGGCCACCCCAGGCATGGCATTTGAGCTGACTTGTCACTGGCAGATGCGCGACTGCCGATTCCAAGGTCAGATCCCCTCTGCCCCAGCACCAGGCAGGAACCGCGCCCTGTGGTTACCTTTCTTGGGCTTTTCCTTCAAGACGATTTTGACGGTGGTGCCGCCTCCCCCGCCCTTTGGCTTGAAGCCCCTGGGAAGGAACTCCAGCGAGGAACGGATCCCGCTGGAAGCAGTTGCGCCAAGCGATCTCTGGCTCTCCGGCTCCCCCGAGCACTGCTCTTGAGAATGTCTCTGCGGAAACAAGGATGCTGCTGAGTCCCAGGCAGTTTGGCTGCTCCGTCTGCAGCGCTTCATGGGAAACACTCGCTCCAAGTCACACACAACTTTGCTGGGAGGGGCATATGCTTAGCCAAGAGGCAGCAGGGTCTAGTGGATAGAGATCAGGGGAGCGAGGTGCTATTCCTGCCTCTGCTTCTGGGTGACTTGGAGCAAGTCATGTCACTGCTGTGTGCCTCCGTTTCCCCTTCTGTCTTGTCTGGTTGATTGCTGGGCCACTGGGGTAGGGGTTATCTCTCGCTATATGTGTGCAGCGCCCTGCACAATGAAGCCCTGATCTCAGGTGGGGCCGCAAGGTGCTACTGTAACACTCACAATAATGGTAGAGTTGAAGTTTGCTACCCTTCCTCAATTCCTGCCACTCGGTCCCACTCCCAAAGGACATACGTCATGTCAGATACCATGTCTGACATTAGCCAAGCACGACTCTTGAAAGGAGTCCCGGGGCCACCTATGTTTGCACCGGGACAACCCCCACCCCATCCCCACGGTTAATGTATGCCGTGGGCCAGCAGGAAGGGCTACGCTCTCGAGACTGGAGTTCCTGCTGTGCATGGAAACACCTGGCTCCTGGCATTAGACATGACAGATAGCCCACAGAGTCTCCTGGTGGCTATTTCTGGAGTATCATCTTTGGAGAGTGGTCCTGGCATTGTGTCCACAGGGCTTTGGAAAGAGTAAGGATAAGACACTGGAAGGCTACGTCTACACTACACCTCCGGTATCCCGAAATAGCTAGTCTGCCACATGTTTTGAGTGCGCCTGTTATTTCAAAAATCTAACGTGCGCGCTATTCCAACGTCCCTGTAAACCTCATTCCACCAGGAGTAAGGGACGTTTCGGAATAGCGCTTTATTTCGGAATAAGTGCTGTGTAGACAGCGCCAAATTTCAAAATAAGCTATTTCGGAATAAGATCGAAATAAGCTACACAACGTGCGTAGCTCCAATTGCCTATCTTATTTTGACCTACGGTGCGGTGTAGATGCACCCTCGGTGACCTCGTCCCACAAAGCTGGCATTGGGGAGTCAACCCTGAATGTAGCAATGAGTCAACCTAGCAAAGTCAGGAGCTCACTTGTTGCTTCCCAATAGTGTGGATAGAGTGAGGTGGTCAGAAAAAATGCTTCTAGCCAGCTCAGACTCTGGCTGCTGCTAGAGAGGGGCTCTGGGAGGAATGGGCTACCTTTGGAAGAGGGAAAAGGGAGAAACCAATTTTCTGAGCAAGAACACTTGCTACCACTGCACCGGAACGAGGCTGTGTTCACCCTGGCTGCTCTCTGTAGCTAAACCCCAGTGCCACTCCTCCAGGGGCAGCACCAGTGAGAGGCACACATGTAGACAAGGCTCCCAGTGCCACTAGCATTTAAGCCACCAGATAATGTAAAGTTGCTCAGAGCTACAGTGACTGTATCAGTGGCCGGCCGCACTTTCTCTAGTTACATCAGCAGTGGGGTCTAGTGGTTAAGGCACTGAACGGGGGAGTCAGGAGATCTGGCCTCAGCTCTGCCAATGGACCAAGTGTGTAACCACACACCCCTCTCTGCTCCCACTTTGGTACTGAAAATATAACAGGGTTTTAAAAAAGGATTAGATGAGTTCACGGAGGATGGGTCCATCGGGGCTACTAGCCAAGAGAGAGATGCCGCCCCACGCTCCAGGTGTCCCTTAACTTCTGACAGCCAGAACCTAGGGTTGGATGACAGGGGATGGGTCACTTGATAATTGCCCTGTTCTCTTCATTCCCTCGGAAGCATCTGGCTCCAGCCACTGTTCAAAGCCAGGATACTAAGCCAGATGGACCATTGGTCTGGAGCAATGAGCAGAGCAAAAACTGGGCCATACTCTCTAGGTACCTTTGCATTCAAGAAGGGCTTTCAGCCACGTCTGAAGTGTGAAGGCCACTGTTTGTTCCAGGGCTGTATCCTGCTGCCCCTCTCCACAGTAGCCAAGCAACTTCCATGTAAAATAAATAGCCTAATGGAGTCTCTAGCGGATTTCATGGAGTCTCAAAACCATCTCCCTTTTCGGGATCCATCTCTATCCAACGTCTTTATGTGTTGTAATTGTTTGGGGTTGGTTTGGTTTTTGGTAGATGAATGGCTGCCAGGGCAAATGTTGCAGGGACATGAATTTCCATGAAACTGGCAATGTGGTTTATTTTAGAAGGGACAGGCTGATTGTGAAAATGTAAACATCACGTACAACACCTCTGTTTAACTGCAGGGGCTCCTCTTCCACGGACTTCTCATAGGAACCATCTGTAAAACACAAAGGGACAACCGGAAACTTAGGAGGTTACGATGGGAATTACTTTCAGTGAGTACATGGCTTCTGATGTTGGGTACTCCCTAAAAAACCCCCAAGATCTAATCACTAAAGGAGGCCACAGGGCACAGATACAATGTGAGCATCAATAAGATGATGTATTAGTTGCCACTAAAGTGTCCATATAGTCTAGTTTTATGGGGACAGTCCTTGTGTCACCACATCCCAAGAATTCCTGAAGTGTCCCAGTTCTGTCCCTTTCATCAATACAAACTTGTTGCGTTTTTTCTTTCTAGCTATAAAGACAATTCCAAACATATTGCTATAGTGAGAAAACTTAGCTGGGTGTTTACAAGGAACAAACAGTTCATTGGAACGAGTAAGCAATGTGATGAATGGGATTTGAAATTTAAAAAAAAAGGCGTTGAATGAGTTTTTCATGAAGCGTTGACCAAGGATCAACTACACTTTGAGCAACAGAACAGCGTGGCCAGTCTCTACCATTAGACATTATCAAATTATTATGATTTGTATGATCGTCGGAGGCGTGTTTGAAGAGAACGTTCTACAAATACAGTCACCTTAGTGGAAACATCACGGGAGCGCAGCAAAGCACGTGTGATGGATCTGCAAAGCAGGGCACTGCAGCCCCCTCCCACGGTACATCCCCTTTTTGCTGGCTTGCTTTTTGTTCCCATTAGCCCCCCGCCCATAGCACTGGCCCTTCCCCTGGTCAAGGACAGGAAAGGTCCTGTAGCAGGAAGCAGCCAGACCCTCAGTGGCTGGGAGTGGAAGCTGCATGGTAACAGGGCGCTGGAGAGAGACTCCAGGAACTGTGGACAAAGTCACATATGGAACAGGCTGTGGCTGCCAGACATCACGGCTGGAGCAGGTCTGGCTGGGACTTATGGGGGAGCAGCAGAAGCGGCCCTAGACGAGCTGCCGGCAACTGGCGCCCTAGGCGAAACACGCGATCGGTGTGCGATCGGTGCCCCCGCCTCCAAAGCCCTCAAAGACAGTTTATCTTGGCGCCCTAGGCGACCGCCTAAGTTGCCTGTATTGACGGGACGCCACTGGGGAGCAGCAGCAGCTGGAGAGGGAGCCAGTGCAAAGGGGTCCCAGCGAGAGACAGTAACAGAGCCTGGCTTAGAAACCCACAAATGCTCAAACAGAGACTGTATGGGAGAGGGTTCCCCGGGCACGAGGCTGAAGAACCCTGACCCTCATTCAATTGGACAGCCCAGGGACCCAGACAGGAGCCATTATTGCTCACTTGGGACAGTAACATTAAACCTCTGCTCCCAGGGACTTACAACCTCCTTCCTGCCAGCCCCGTCCACCCAAAACCTTTCCCTGAGCCGGGTGTCTGAGTGATTAGGGGAGGGATCTCCAGCGCTTGTGCCTACATGGCCGAGCTGAAGCACCTACAGCGCTTGCTTCCAAGACATGCTCTACTGGCTCTTTAAGAGTTTGGGGTGCCGAGGAACCCCGATGATTACAGCTGAAATGGGGGCAGTGGCACTCTTTGTCTCAAACCCTGCTTGTCTCACACCCACTGCTGGTGGCTGCTGGCCACACGCATGCTAGCTTCAGCTCTCAGGCCAAGTCCACACTACAGGGGAAGATCGGCTGAGGTACACAATTCCATCTATGGAAAGAACATAGCTGAGTCGACGTACCATAAGCCGAGCTCCAGCGCCATCCTCACAGTGGGAAGTCAATGGGAGAAATGCTCCCATCGACTTCCCTTACTCCTCGCAAGGAGTAGGACTGCCAGTACCGCCAGGGGCATCCTGAGTGTTCGATTTAGTGGGTCTTTCCTAGACCCTCCTAGACCCACTAAATCAGTGTTTCTTAAACTTTTTAAGACCGAGGAACACCAAACAATAAATTTTTTTTTATGAGGAACACCAAGGACTTTTTGTTGAGGAAAAAAAAGGTGGTGGGGTGGGAGGGTCGGGGGAAAGTTATTGAGCAACAAAAAAAAAAAAAAAAAAAGGGGGTCGCCTGCCCCTTTAAGGGTGGCCATTTTGAATTCTGTTGTTCTCCGCGGCACACCACTGACTGCCTCTGCTGCGGCGGAACACAGTTTAAGAAACACTGCATTAAATTGAATGCCAGAATGTTGACTGCCGCAGCATCAATTTTCCCGCAAGTGGTGACGTGGCCTCAATTGGGCTGCTGTAAATATGGAGCAACTCCACTGACTCCACATTTACCCTGGTGTGACAGAGCAAAATGTGGGCCTGTAATGATTTAGCATTTTAGGAAAAGGCCAACAGCATGATGTGAAACTGCTGGCCTGATTCCCTGCTCTGAATTTTACATATACAGTAAATACAAGGTTTGATTATCTTCCAACTCACCCAGTAGAGGTGCACCGTGGAGAATCGAGTCAGAGGCGAATTGAGCACAAAATGCTGTTAAGGTCCTTAGTTACCTCAGAGTGTCCTTCCCTGAGACTGGTTGTGCCACTGCGGCATTTTCACCAGTTAATCAGAGAAATGACGAGAACAGCCATAGACAGACTTACTTCCACCTTCAAAGCAGCCTCTCTCAAGCCTGACAAATGAACTTCAGACTAACTGTCCTTGTGGCTTTCATGTCACTAATACAATGGAACAGCACCCATAAAACAAGGAGTACGGCTTGGGCTGAAACACCGATCCTACTTACTTTGAGGGATGTAATAGTGTAGTCGATTTACCAATTAACTGATAAGCAAAAGCGTATCGTTTAATGCTATAGACTACATGCATTTCCCTTCCCCCCCTTGCCAGTAAATTTTCTAGCAGGCTGGTCAGCAGCCCGGCTCAGTCCTGGCTCACACTGGGCTCAGGATCTACCCCCGCTGTAGCTCTGCATTAAAAGTGTATTAGGAGCTGGGCGGGCAGGCAGCTTGGCTCAGTTCCAAGTCATGCTGGGTCTAGGAGCTCAGCCTTCCCCTAGACAGGGGCTACTGCCACTCCGAGCTGCTTCCTCTTTATCAGAGGCAGCAGCGTGGGGCAACAGGCAGCCGGTCCGCGAGGGGAGCTAGTTTTTAAACTGGCTCCCCTTGTGGATCAGCTCCCGCCTGGCACCCTGCACTGCTGCCTCTGAATCAGAGGCAGTCGCACGGAGTGGCAGAGGGCTCTTCGGGAGTGAGGCCAGAGCACACTGGCTGCTAGCCCTGCCCCCAGGTCTATAGAATAGTCGACTAACCAATAAGAATTCATGAGGTTAATCAATTATTCAATTAACTGGTATTTAACATCCCTACTTACACTCCACACAAATACAGGACGGGGGGAACAGAGAAGAATTTGTCCCACGTGGCTTTTTATGCTTCAGATTCTCTTGCCATTGCGGGTGAGACAGTGTTGTAGGCAATTTACAGCAGGGATTTTCAAAGTCACATTTAATAAGCTCAATATTCCTCCGCCTGGCTGATGGCCAGGCAGTGATTCCCATCCACTGACCTGCCAGCAGACCTTACTTAGCACCAGGGACGGGGTCCCATATTACCTTGGCAGACTTGGCAGCAGGAGTCTGGCACATTTAGAGGAGAGGAGCACAACAGATCAGGGCAGGTCACCAAGCCGCAGTAAATCTGGCCTTCCTAGGAAGCACAAAACAAAAACAGAAACAAAAAACCCCTGAGGCATCATCATTGGCAGTAACAATGTCCTGACAAGTACAGCGATCCTCGGAGTTTCATAGCCAGGGACAAATTGTGCCATTGATTTTTAAACAGATTCACTATTTGATTTCAGTGGGAAGTTCTAAAAATGGGCCCTCAATTTGCTAATAATGGCAGCTATTGTATAATTTGCATTTACTCCATTCCAGCTTCAGTTTATACAGCCTAGTGAACTGGGACCCAGAAAGACAGCATTCTGTTCCCAGCTCTGGCACTGGCCTGCTGGGTGACCTTGGGCAAGCTACGTCCCACTCTGTGCCTCAGTTTCTCCACCTGTAAAATGGGGATAATGGCACTGAGCTCCTGGAGATCTGTTGGTTAAAAATGTTATAGACATGCTAGGTATCACTGTAATATTGGAGCACCCTTCCCTGTCTGCACCAGCTCTGTCTCTAAGGGTACGTCTACACAACAGTGTTATTTCAGAATAACTCATGTTATTCCCAAATAACATAGTGAGCGTCTACATTACAAGCCTTTATTTTGAAATAATGGTGAGCTAGAGGACTTCTTACTTCGACTTCTGTAATCCTCATTTCACGAGGAGTAAGGAAAGTCAGAGGAAGAGTGTTCTTCCTTCAACTTCCTGCAGTGCAGACAGTGCCAAAAGCCAAGTTAAGCTATTTTGATTTAAGCTACGCAAGTGACGTAGCTCAAATTATGTAGCTTAATTCAACTTTAGCCCTGCTGTATAGACGTACCCTAAGTGTACACTCCTGGGGCTAGATCCTCACCAGGTGTAAATTGATAGCACCTCATTGACTTCAATGGAGCTTTACTGATCGACACCACCTAAGGATTGGGCTCTGTAGTGTTTGCCCACTAGGGAAAGAAATCATGGCCTGTCCCCAGCCATCAGACAGGACTAGAGTCTAACAGTGTTGTGTTGTATTATACAGCACACGCTCAAACAAGTGAGAGTGGTAGGGCCCTGCCTACACTCAGAGGGGAAACTCTTTGGGTTGATCTTTGGGTGTGAATACAAAGTGTACTGCTAGCGCTGCCATCACAATTGCTGCCATGCGACCTTATAAACAGATTTCATTAGCAGGGCCCTGGTACAGTTGTCTGATGAGTGTGGTCAGATCTTGAACTAGGCTACGAAAACTGCATTATGGATTAAGAAGAGAAGTGATTATGACCAGTTTTGAGCAGCATGATTCTCTGTCCGGTTGACTAAGGAAACCCTGCTGGAATCCTGCTAGCCACAACCATGTTTAACCAGCATGATAGCCAGCCGAGTTCTCATTCCATACCCATTCACCTCCAAATTCGTGGGGAAGCCAGATGGGAAATGGAGTTTGGAATCTGAGCCCAGATTTGGATCCAAATTTCACAGCTCTGTTTCATCTCTATAGTGGGTCAATCCAAACCCCCAGAATCAAGCGCTTCCAACAATCTGCAATCTGGATCCAGAGATGGGTTTTGTGGTTTAGGCATATTATTGGTAGGGAGGTGGCCTGGAAAATATCAGCAGTAAATGGGTAATCTCAATGATGGTGTAAGCAAGTACAATTCCACTGCAGACAATGGAGTCACATCCATTTGCCCCAGGGCTGAATTTGGCCCATTAGAAATCAGATATTATGAGGCTCTTGCACTATCCAAGCCCAGGGGGGTGTAAGACGCCTCTCTCCCCTTGCATTGGGTTAGGAATGTTTTATATGGTACCTATAGCATCTCAGCTGAGGATAGTTTAACTGCGGCTGTCTCTAGATAAGGCAATTCCATAAGATCTTTTGACAGCTTTTTCCACTGCCAGGTGAGAAAATAGCAGGGTGTTGTGTGCAGGGGAAAGAGGATAAGAAGTAAATAAGTCTTGTGAATCAATGGATTTGAAGTGAACCACTCTGGGCATGTCTACACTACAAAATTAAATTGACTTAAGTTATGTTGCTGTATGGCCCCCACAGTAATTAAATCAGTTTTGTGTGTCCACTCTAGCTCCTTCATTGGTGGTGCAGGCACCGACCATCAGTGTGGGGCATTGACAGCCAGAGCCCCACCACCCCAGGATGGACACTGGTGTCCCTCAGGCTGATACCTGGAGCTGGAGCCCCGCTACCCAGCTCTGGCTGTCAGCCCTTGGTGATAGGGCTCCAGCTGTCAGCCCCAGGCTCCGACTGTCAGCTGCTATAGACCGAAAGCCAGAAAAGTCAACAGTGTCTGCTCTGACAATGCATTGACCTAACTACACCCACCTAACCACTTTGCCTCTCATGGAAGTGGATTTATGAAGTCGGTTTAGAGAGTGACTTAAATCAGCGGGAGCAAAATTGTAATGTAGACCCTGACAGAATTACGTCTACGGAAGCTTCCTTCTGTCCTGTAGGCCAGGCCTCAACCAAGACAAGGTGAGTGTGGTCGTATGTTTTATTGGGAAAGACGAGCTTTGGAGTTCCAGGTTTTGTCTACCCTGCAAACCTAACTCAGTATAACTACCTTGCTCAGGGGTGTGAAATATCCAGTTAGGATTAGACTGTTGTAATTAGCCATGGATCCAGTGTCCCCGTTCAGTCCAGGATTTTTAGGCTCTGTCTACATTAGCAGTTGTGTCAGCAAAACTTTTGTCACTCACAGATGTGAAAAAACCCACACTCCAGTGTGTCATAATTTCACCGGCATAAGCATTCGCGTGCACAGCGCTATGTTGGCAGGTACACAGCTACCACCGCTTGTGGCGGTGGTCTTATTATGTCAACGGGCGAGCTCTTTCCCGTCAGCACAACGTGGCCACATGAGCGATCTTACAGTGGTGTAGCGGTCAGTTGCCTTGACGATTTAAAAGGGCCGGGGGCTGTAGGCCACTGCTGCAGCCCCCGGGCCCTTTAAATCACCACGGTCCAGGCGGTGCTGGGGGCTGGCTGAGGAGGCACAGCACAGTCCAGGTGGCATCGAGGGCTGGCTGCCTCTAGTCCCGCCCCTTCCACCTGAGGCCCCGCCCCTCTGGGGGCCCAGAGCTGAGCCCCTCCCACATTTGGCCTGGCAAAGTCTGTTGTCACCACTGGCTACCTATGCTAAACAATTTGTTCCACCTTTCATGTACCTGTGCCACCCGGAGTACCTTTCCCAAACCCAAGGAAGAGCTCTGCGTGGTGCCAAAGCTTGTCTGTCTTCCCAACAGAAGTTGGTCCAAAAAAAGATCTGACCTCCCCCCTCTTATCTCTCTAATATCTCGGGACTCCACTCAGCAAGCTGGAGCGAAATGCTGCTCTGAGTGTCAGGGGTTTAAATCCCGACTATCCTGTGTTGGAGTTTGGCCCTTGCTTGTTTTTAGGTCATGGATGACTGTTTCCTTATTTCCCCTTGGGAATGTCAGGGTGCTGCTTAGAGCTGTGTGTGAACAGGCCAAGTGAAAGAGAGGCAGATGCCATAAATAAAAGAATTTATGCCAAAGGCCATGCACTTGGTGAAGTTTTCAAAGAGGTTAGTTAGACCAGCTGTTCGTGCAGCTGTTTCAGCAACTGGCAACATTAGACACGACCAATCACAAGCCTACCAGGGCCTGACCTCATTGTGATCCTTTTATTTTCTCCTTAGCGGCCAAGATATTATCCCCACTGAATAAACAGAGAACCAGGGAAGAGCCTCCAGCAAGTATGTTCAAACCCGGCAGTTCTCGATCAGCAGAGTCACAAAGCAAATGAGACAGTAAAACCAAACTCTGCTGTGGTATAGCATTGCTTCTCTACATGTCTGTAGTGTGCAGGGGTGGCCGCTCACTGACCCTGAGGGGGAAGAACCCCTCTCCGAGCCCAGGTGGGCCAAGCCGGGTCCTGCCCCTTTAACTCCCTGGAAGCCGGGGCGAGGCAGGTAGGATAAAAACCCAGCCCAGCCCAGGAGCTCAGTAAGGCCCCAGCTGCAGGAGGAAGCAGAGACCTGCCCTGAGCTCCCAAGCCAGGAGGGCCCTGAGGACCTTGCCAAGGACTGGTCCGGACCGCCAGGCCTGTGCTCTGAAGAGGAGACCTTCTTTACCCTGCCAGAGGGTGCAGACTATGATGACTCTGAGAGCTGGCAGCCCGTGTGGGACCAGGTGAGGGGGAGTCAGAAAGTGGCCCAGGGGAAGCTGACAACTGTCAGGCTGATCTTGTAGAACTTTCGAGTGGTCAGCGTGTTGCGGGCTGGATCCCTGCTGCCCCCAGTGGCAGCCAGGGCTGCCACTGCTAGGGCCCTGGGCCAAGATGTGGGAGGGCCCACATTCCCCCTGCCACCTCACATGCTACCTCCCCCTCTCCTCTCTTGCCTAGGGGGCTGTGTTTGTGTGGCTGCCCCTTCCTGAACCAGGGCCTGGGCCTTACTAACTGTGGAACTGTCTGTTTACCTGCCCCTCCCTGAACCAGGGCATGGTCTTACCAGCTGTTGCACTACTATTTGTTTGTCTTTGTTTACTGGGCCCATCCTGTACTCCGGGCCAGAGTTTAAAGGGGACCGCTGGGCACTTATTTACAGGCCGGAGCACAGGTCTGGGACCCAGGACTAAGCCAGCCAGCTTATAGGCTATACTTCACACATACATATATACAGGGCTTGACAAATGGCGGCGAAACCTACTCGCCAGCCCCGCACTGCGCATGCGCCAGCCCCGCACTGCGCATGTGCGCGCCGCCGGTGAATGGGGCGACCAGCTGAAATTTACTCGCCATGGGCGAGTAGATTCAGTGATTTGTCGAGCCCTGCATGTATATACACACACCGCCTTTGGGTCTGGTTCTTCTCTCCCCAGCATGGGCATCAAGCAGGAGCTATGCTGATATAAAATTGGTGTAAACAGGAGAAGAACCAGCCCCATCAGTTATGTAGCTTTCACCTAGTTTAGCTATGTCTCGTAATCAGATTTGGCCACCCTTATTCATACTGAGTAAGTCAGTTTCAGCATAAGGCACCTTTGTGTGGACCAAGAACCTGGCCCTCTTGACACAGAGGTACGTGACTACATGAGGCAAAATGACAACAGATCAATTCCTTGTATCTTTTCCAGTTCATTTTGAGTGACTTCTTGCAGTTGATTGATTGTGAAATCAACAGACCTGAAGACTAAGGTCCCTTCTATTTATCTATAGAGCTGCAACACTACAGACAGTACTAGCTCTAGTTTTCCATCCCCACTAATACCATCTACCATGGAAGGGCCACCTCTAGGAGCAAAAGCAGAGTTTGCTTTCCATGGCTGACTCAATCTTTAGTTTGTCCCTGGAGATGGTCCACAAGAGGGCTACTGTCCATTGCGATGAGGATGCCCAGCCACTGGTCTGAGACCCCTAATTCATTCTGCTTAGTCTTTCGAAGAAGCTTCAGGTAGTAACGACTTCTGGAGGCTCTCATGCTGAACTTGATCTGGAGTTGAAAGGCTCCACCCAACTCCACAAGCCATCTGGCCCCCTTTAATATCTTTATATAATAAATGGAATGAAAGCAATCTCTGTACAGAGCTCTCCTTTTTATGGTTTTGGGACATGCAGAGAGAGATTATTGATGCTTGGAATGTTACCATACGCCTTCCAAGTTTAGAGTGGTCGTGGCTCTGCAGTTTTATGTTCTCCTCCTGGAGAAATGGGAAAGACGAGGAGAAGCCACTCAATCTATCCTCAGACACTCAGCTTACTGGCATCTCGAGCCCTGGAGTCATCACACCTTAGACATCCATCTTTGGCCTTTACAATGGACAAACTGTGCGTTCGCCAGTCTAGTAAAGAGTTCAAAAAAGCAAACTGGAGTTGGGATGTGGTTTTCCACAGGCCGTTAACACTATCTGTTGCAAAACGCAGGGCAAGACGCTGTGGCAGGCAGCTGGCAGAGCCGAGCCAAGTCGTTCTCTGGGTGTGCTGCCAGGCTTTCAGGCTTTCTGGGAAGAAAAATATTTATCAAATACCCATTGGCCATGTTCGCAAATAGGTGAAAGACAAGATGATCCACTACTGATTTGCTCCTCAGCAGCTAAAAAGAGCTTGTACAAAGTACCTAGACTTTCTCTGGTGACAGGCATGTGTTCAAAGCCAAGACCTTATAATGACAGAGGGTCATAACACTCATGACACTGGGGGGGCATCAGATGAGCGTGGTAACAGAATGGCTCCAGTGGGTTTCTATGTGCTGTGTTGCAAAAGTGTCAGTGTACGGCCAAGCCTCCTGTTGAGGGGCTCGTACCCCCCTATCAGGTATATACGGCCCTTCAGGCCCACTTCCAAAGTACACATCCCTCTACTCAGGTATATATGGCCCTTCAGGCCTGTTGAGGGGCGTGATAGATACTGTGTTAGGGGCCATAGATACCCCCCTATCAGATATATATGGCCCTTCAGGCCCAATCCCAAAGTACACGTTCCTCTATTCAGGTATATATGGACCTTCAGGCCTATTTGCAGGCAAGCCTCTCCTGGCCAGGGAGTGATTTGGCCAGGGTAGGGAAAAGGGTGGTAGGGGGACCCGGGTCCTCCTCTCCACTGGGTCCCAGCCCAGGGCCCTATAGGCAGAGACAATCGCTCCTGCCCGCTTGGTGGGGATTACCCCCTGCCCTGGGCTGCTTCCTACCACTCCCTGGCGCCCTGTAGTCTGCTTGCCTCCGGGTCCGGTCCTTGGCTGAGGCTGACGTGGGGGTTGCGGGCGCAGCTCCCCAAGCGGCGTCAGCTGCTGGCGTTGCTCCTGAGACGGCTGTGGCGTCAGCTGCTGCTTCAGGAACACCGGGGAGAGGGGGGGTGCCATCCTGACTCTGAGTGGCATCTTACTCCAGGAGTAGTCCCATTGAAATCAATAATGACAGCTTGTGGAAGGAAATACTCAGCCTAATCAGGGTGGCTAAAATCTGGTCCTAACACAGTCTTCAGACTCAATGGCTACTTTCTGATCTTGGTTCCTATTCTATTTCTATTCTGTTCCAGCTAGATTCTTGCCTCCCTGGTCTCTGTAGTGTCTGAGCACTTTCCAGTCATGCATTACAATACATGATGTCATCAGCATGTGACACGTGTGACTCGTTCTCTCTCTCTCGTTCGCTCAAACTCTCTCCATTGGGAGGATAGAGTGCGCAGGGCACTGTTGTTTGGGGTGTGTTAGGGGGGCATTTTTTGGAAAGTCCATGCTGCTCTGTGTTTACGTTGGAGGGCAATGGAAGAAATGCATCTTGCACCAGGAGCAGAAGGGGGTGAGGTTTGCAATCACTTTCAGATCCTGGGGAAGTCCATCTCATAGTCCCAGGCCTGAGAAATTTTGTCTCCTAAATAGATGAACTTTACTCCTATTGTAGTTAATTCCATTGAGCCACAGTGAAGTTGTCAGCCATGGTCTTTATCCTGGAGTTTTGGGTTCTTTTTGATATCCTGGGCTGTGAAGGGGTGTACCAATCCCGCATTGGTTCAGCAGGGGGGAACGAGACTCTGTGGGCTGAGGAGGCCACACCCCTCATCTTTGCTGGGCATGCTCCAGCCGGAATCTGGACACAAAAGGCAGCAACTCAACTCCTGCAGATGGACGCACTCTAGGAGGTGGAGGCTGGCCAGACAGCAATGACCAACAACCCTCAAGCACCTGGTGCTACAGAGAGAGAAGAGGTCCTGAAATCCCCAGGCTGACTAGTCATGGAGGAACAGGAAGGAACTGAATGGGGAACTGGTCATAGGGGCTTGACTTGGCGTGTTTCAGCAGGGTCCCCACTGAACAGGTGGCAGGCAACCATGCCACTGCCAGGACCCTGGGTTGGGACCTGGTGGCCATGTCACCCTACCCTGGCTGCCACCCACCCCAAGGCAGCAGCCCACCTCTCCAGCCACTCATGCTACCCGGCCCTGCTGCTCAAGGGTAGCCCTAGTGGCTCTGCCCACTAGGCCATACTGCCCTGCAAGAGAGGGCTGCTGTATTGACTATGGCCATTAGGCCACACAGCCCTGTGAGGAAAGGCTGTTCTATTGATTCTGGCCACTATGTCACATAGTCCTAATGAGGAGGGTAGCTATATTGACTCTGGCCATTGGGCCACACAGCCCTGTGAGGGAGAGTACCCTATTGACCCTGATCATTAGCCCTTACTGCTTGGAAGCCAAGGGTTGTCATCCAGACTCAGCCACCGGATTACTCTATATTGACACCAGTGTAAACGATCAGAATCCAGCTGGTCGGTCAGAGAACTGTCTCTCATCAAGTTGGACCATTCCCAGGGAACAGGGAAGGATCAGATTCTCCTCTCCCTTAGGCAGGTTTTGCTCCATGGTGACCCCATGTACTGCAGTGGGACGGTTACCAGGTTATACCAGTGTAAGACTGGAATCATACCCCAAAGAGCTGGCTCTGATACACAACCTCCCACCACTGAATAGTCCTGCGGATGCCAACAGAACTATCCATGGAGCCAGGCACTGTTCAGCATGCGAGCAGCGAGCAGGGAATAACACGCCCCATGGGAGAGGAGCTGAGCCGGAATAAAGCTGGTCGGGTTATCTGCAATACTAGGGCATGAACTGTATTGCTGAAGTGCCGTAAAGATTAAAACACAAAGATTGACAGTCCCTGATCATGTCCTCCCCTGGAATCCCCAGGCACACCTGACAGAGAAAACATCCCGTGGATTCAAAAGTAGCTTACGGAGCAGCTGCACTGTACACACTGATTTGGCTGCCGGGAAGGGAAGAGTTCGCTGGTGGTAAACATCTCCCCTGGTTGGTAGGTTGTCCCGTTGTACTGGCAAGACTTCTCAGGCGCCCGGAGGCCAGACGGCGTGTGCGGCTCTACAGGGGGAGAGGAGGAACAGCAACAGCCCCGCTGAGTCTCGTTGCTTACCAGGCCCAGCCTTCGGGGCCCGGCAGACTGACGCTACACAGATCCACGCCACTGATCCTGCTCTGATTCATGGGAAGCTGGGACCATCTTCCAGAGGAAATGTAAACATGGCACACTGTTATCAGCTTATCCAACCCTGGGTCTAGCCTGGCCAGGGCCATCTCCGTCTGGAAGGGAGTCCATAAAGACAGTTCGTGCTGCCTCTCTGTGAAATTATGATTAATCTGAAAATCAGTGTGAGAGCTCCCAGGACAGGCCCATAGTAAAAGGGAAGAACTTATGGATAAGGAAGCCACATTTCTTCCCTTTCTCCCCTTTTCTCCAGCAGGAGTGAGTGGCTACTGCCCTGCTCCAACAGCACATTCTTCCTTTTCCTGCGTTGTGGGGGATTGATTCTGCCCTTTACCCCCATCAATTTTGATTCTGCCTCTTACCCCCATCAATGCACCAGACATGGCCCACCTTCCCTGGATAGCCTGTGCTGGGGAAGTAAGGGACAATATTCCCTCTAATTTTTTTCCATCTCTGTGTGGAATAAATTTTGCTCTGTGCACTGAGACAAATGTGGATGTGCACCACCAGGAGGAACACATGCTTCTGGCTGTGGGTGTGGTGAGCAGTCTGCTAATCAGCTGGGCAGCATTTGAATCTCTCCTGGGTGGACGCCCCAGCGCACAGCTTACAAGGCTCACTGATAAGGAAGATTCTTAATGCATCTAAGCCACAGTGTAGCACCATAAGCTGGGGTAGGGAACCTCAAGCCTGCACACTGGATGCGGCTCCCACCTTACCTGGATCCAGCCCCCAAGGCTCAGGGCTCCCCCCCTAGCTTTGGGGAACCTACACTGGTGCTCCAGCCCCTCTGCTGTCCCACAGTTTGGACCCCACTAGGCTCTGGTGTGTGAAGGGAATGTGGCGAGTGTCTTTCTGCTTCTCAGTCAGGGGCCACGTCAGTGAGAGGTTTTGTTATTTCTTTTTGCTTATGTGTGGCCCCTGACTGATTTTTCTGTGGGTCAGTGGCCCCTGACCTAAAAAAGGTTCCCCACCTCTGCTCTAAGTGTATGTACGGGGAAGGGAATGACAATAACCAGCAAGGTTGAGAGGTTTGGCTCAGATTTCCAAGCTCCCAGCCTCTCCCACTGTGGCCAGTCGGTGTGTCTGTTTCAAATAGCAAGTTGGAATAATAATACTCTGCATATCGACCGCGGTGTTCTTCTGGGGACGTGACAGCTCTTTATGCACAGTAATCCTAGTGCTCCAATGAAGCGGGTAGCTGTTGGGGTCCCTCACAATGTCCTCTGCGATACCTGGCACAGAGGGTGTCTTCATTGCAGAGTTCAAGCGGGCGACCGGCACCTGGATCTGTGCGCCCTCAGCCTTGCCTCGGTGGGCGTGTCCCCGCTGCCTCCCCACAAAAAATCGTGTGACCCAGGTGCTATTTCCAGCACTGCCCCTGCCTTGCCACGAGGCACTGAGCAGGTCTTGGGGCCAGCTGTGCTGCTGTGAAATGGGAACAACGCCCTTTGCCCAAGTGTTTGACATCGCTGAGTACAACCGGGACTCTGGGGACCAGCCCGTTCGTTGGTGTCATTGGCACAGCTCCATGAAAGTCCTGTGCTGACTGATAGGTGTCTGTGATCTGGCTCTATTGAGCATTGTCTCTTTGGAGTTTGTACAGCTCCCGGCACACAGGGAACCATTCCCGACTGGGCTTTTGGACGCTCTCCTAATATAAATAGTTGGTGTGAAGAACCATGTTATATAAATGTAGAGCGTTGCTATGCTTCCTGTTTTCCTCATGTTCTGACTGCCCAAAAGCAAAATCATCTGTAGAAACTGAGCTCCCAGAGACACAGAAACGGTGACCAAAGAAATCTGCTCCCAACATCCACTCACCTGCACAGCGAGGGCAGCACTGCTGAGGGTCAGTGACAAGATTCACACAATGCAGGGCTGGGCACTGGATTTGGTAACAGCTCACGTTCACATTCTGTTTGCAGGGAGAGAGAACAGAGCTGTTCAGGGACATAAAAACAACTATTCTGGAGCAGACCAAAAGTCCATCTAGCCCAGTATCCTGTCTTCTGACAGCCGCCAGTGCCAAGTGCCCCAGAGGAAGTGAACAGAACAGGCAATCATTGACTGATCCATCCCCTGTTGCTCATTTTCAGCTTTTGACGAACAGAGGTTAGGAACACTATCCCTGCCTACTCTGGCTAATAGCCATCAATGGACCTATCCTCCATTAACATATCTAGCTTTTTTTTTAACCCTGTTATAGTTTTAGCCTTCACAACATCCTCTGGCAAGGAGTTCCACAGATTGACTATGCATTGTGTGAAGAAATCCTTCCTTTGGTTTGTTTAAAACCTGCTGCCTATTAATGTCATTAGGTGACCCCTAGTTCTTGTGTTATGGGAAGGAGTAAATAATTCTTCTTTAATCACTTTTTCCATACCAGTCCTGATTTTAGACCTGTATCATATTCCCCCTCAGGGCTGCTTCTCTCTTTATTAAGTTGAGCTGATCCAATAAAGTCAGTGGTCTGGGACACTGCTGTAGGTCAGGAAACCTGAGGCCTACTCTCTGCCTATAACCTAGGGCAAGGCACTTTCCCTCTCTGTGGCACTGCTTCCCTCTCACCTTTTGTCAGATTTATGGGACTCTTTCTGTGCGTTTGTGCAGGGCTGAGCACAACAGAGCCTCAGCCTTCTCTGGGGAACATTGTCCTATGTGCCTGGCCCCAGCCTTGCAGACTCACATGTTTATAACTCTAGACTGGACGAATGGCGCTCCCTGTGTCTTGGAGGACCGAACATGGGGGGAAAGGCAGAAGCTCCAGCTTGTTCTGTACACAGCTAGTCTCCTCAGCAAGACAGGTTCTGCAAGGCCATCACCCCTTGTGCTCCAGTCCCTCCGTTAACTCCCAGGCCACTTCCATTGCTTGCCCAGGGCCCTGTCCCTGAACATCAAAGCCATCAATGGGTCAAGACCCCACCACTTCTCCACCCGTCAACATGGCTTCCCGTTGCTGGGACAATGCAGCTGTGAGAGCCAAAGACAAAGCTCCCGCATCAAGGAGATTCAGATTCAGTGCTGGATGAGCCTAATCCAAAAGGATTAAGCTCATCCAGCAGCTGCTCACCCTTCAGGCAACTGCCAGCCCCCTTGCTTTGATAGAGTTTTGCCACCGTAAACTGGACTGGTTAGAGGCTGCCAACGCAATGTTCATGCCCAGCGGCATGCTACAAACGCGACAGATGAGATATACCTCCAGACAGGTGCATCGGATGCAGTACATCAGCCCCTGAGGTTCCAAGTAGGGATGCCAGCTCTCTCCTGGACCGTACTTCTTGCCATTAAAATCACAGAACATATCTGGACCTGAAAATCAAACCGGTGGAAGTTATGCACGTGTAGGGAACGCTCTTGGAAATGCATTTTCTTCCCCCGTCAATTGGCAGGGCTGAGCCAAGACTTCCTAGTTTCTGTGTTTAGATCCACATCTGAGCTTTTCAATTCAGTGTCTGATCCACCCGTGGGATGCCCACATTCATGTCCCTGCTCTGCCTGCTTCAGAACAACGTTTTCCATCCCAGATCGCTCTAAATCAGGCACAGCCAGGACTTGGGTCTCCCACAACCCAGGTCAGAGCCTTAACCCCCAGCCATGCAACATCAGCCTTTTTTACCTGAAACTTTTGAAACCCATCATACATCTCCTAGACATATGCAGTGCTGTGGCAGCCATGTCGGTCCCAGAATATTAGATCGTCATGGTGGCTGAGGTAATATCTTTTACCTCACCAACAGAAGCCAGTTCAATAGAAGATGTTACATCACCCACCCTGTCCCGTTAACATTTGTGGACACTGTTTAGGCTTCAGTGAAACGTCTTGTGGTGGAATTTCATTTCACTGGCCATGTTCCAACCAGCTCTGTCTTTCACCCTACCTCATCTTGGACACCCCATGCTGTGTTGCCACTAACACCACCAAGATTAGGTGTCGGTCAGAGAGATCTGAGTCGGCAATATGTATGGGCCAGTGGTGCTGCAGTCTGGGACACACTGGGCCAGAACAGAGTCACCTTCACAATGTCCTAGGTTGCAGGGCACGCAAGTTTTGATCCAGGCAGCGAGTGACATGCAGGGCTGTCAACTGTCATGATTTTGTCATGAGACTCATGGTAATGATTGTTTTCCTTAAAGCCCTAGATCCTGGAGCCAAGTGGACATGTGATGATTTCAGCCTTCATTCTTATAGAAAAAGTAAGTTCCCAGGCCTTGCAGCTGTGGAGAATGCTTCAAAACACAACCCTGGGTTCAAAAAGCAGAAGGCAAATAAAAAGAACACTGTATCTATTATATTATTATAGGCTGCCTGCTATTCCCCTCCCTTTTCAGTGCAAGGAAGTTGCAATCACTTTCCACACCCACAGGCTTCTTCCCCTGTTTGACATTCTGCCATCAGGGCCCTCTGCCATAACCGAGGCTGAGGGAAGCTGGCGAAACCCTGGGGTGAATCCACCCAGCCCAGAATTGTCTGGTTTCCGGGTAGGCAACCCTAAAGTTTCCGTTTGGATGGATCTCACCGCCTTGCGTGGCATTCCCTTTTTTGCATCCTTAGCTCTGGCCCTGTTAGAGCCGGCTGAGAAAATAGACGTGAAAAGTCATTCTCAGGAGAATTCAGTGAGGCTGATAAGGCTGGGTGGGCCAACTGCAAGCAAGGCAGGCCATGATCTTGCTGAAGAACTGAGCTACAAAACAAGCTGAGCACGGACAGATGAAGGCTGATCTTGGGAGAAGAAAGTTACCAGGCTAAGAGACAGTGCGAGCAACAAGTGACCTCTTGGTCCATCTAGGCCCCAGCCTGCAAGGTGCTTAGCACCCTCAGGCCTGGCTGACTCCAGTGGAGGTGGCTGGGCCCCTTGCAGGAACCACTCAGCATCAAGCCCGTTGGGAGGAAGTTGGACTATAAAAAAGCACACATGGAAGTGATGGGTGAAACAGAATGAAATAAAGCAAAAGAGGGAGAGGACATGGAAGGGGAAACAGAAAGGACCTAAACGAGGAGTAACTCCACTGGAGCCAAGGGAGCTGGATGGATGTAAATGAGATCAGAATCAGTCCCAAAATGTACACAGGTAAATTACTGTATTTCAAAAGAGTTGAGTGTAGTTGAGTCATATAGACATGTAGTGCTGCAAGTGATCTTGAGAGGTCATCTAGTCCATCCCTCCTGACTACCCAGTACACTCAGACCATCCTTGACAGCTGTTCTTAAAAACCTCCAGGGAAGGGGATTCCACAACCTCCCATGGAAACCATTTCCAGAATTCAATTAACCGAAATCTCCCTTGCTGCCGATTCAGCCACTTCGTGCCCATGGAGAACAATCAATCACCCATCTGTGTAATAACACCCCTTATCGGAGTTGAAGATTGTTATCAAGTCCCCCCCTCCGTCTTCTTTTCTCAAGACTAAACAGGTCCAGTTTTTAAATCCTTTCTTTAAATGTCTTTATTACTAAGGTCACACGCCCATCTTTGCATGGTGTATATACCTGCTTAATTTAAGTTTCCACTTCAGGCATCTGACAATGTGGGCGCCAGCCCATGAAAACTTATGCACTAATAAATTGATTAGTCTTTAAGGTGCCCTAGCACTCCTTATTGTTTTTGTTGAAAGACTGACCCTGCTACCTCTCTGACACCTATGCCACCTTAAGGATTTAGAGTACTTTAAAATCTTATCCCAGTCTGGGCTAGCTAGTGGTTTCAGGAGGTCCTGACAAGTCTTTACCCTCAAAGGCACAATGACCAACACTGACTGACTGTCCGTGGGACCTGGGTGCCTTTGGAAATCTGCCCTTTCCGCACTTGGGCTGAAATCCTCGTCCATGGACTTTGCCAGGATCTCACCCTTAAGCTGCGGCAGGGACCTTTGGAGAAATACACGTGGTTCAGACCTAGCCCCAAAGTCTCGTTGCACAGAAACTGGCCTCCCTTTTGGGGAACAGAGGTGACCTTCCTGGCTGCTGCTTCTCGTAAAACATCATAGAATCATAGAACCATAGAGCTGGAAGAGACCTTAGAAGGCCATCAAGTCCAGTCCCCTGCCCAAGGCAGGACCAATCACAACTAAATCAACGCAGCCAGGGCTTTGTCAAGCCGAGACTTAAACACCTCTAGGGATGGAGACTCCACTACTTCCCGAGGTAGCCCATTCCAGTGCTTCACCACCCTCCTAGGGTGTGTCTAGACTACAGGGTTTTGTTGACAAAAGTGGACTTTTGTCGACAAAACTGTACCTGCATCTACACTACTGCCGAGTTCTGTCGACGGTAAGTTGACAGAACGCGGCAATTTTGTCGACAGTGGTAAACCTCATTCTATGAGGAATATGCTTTTTTTCAACAGAGTTATGTTGACAAAAGGCGCTATTGCATCCACACTGTGCTTTTTCAAAAGAGAGCGTCTAGACTCTCTGTCGAAAAAGCAGATTGCTTTGTCGACAGAACTGGCTGTAGCCTAGATGCTCTTTTTCGACAGAGACTTTGTCGACAGTATCTGTTGACAAAGCCTCTGTCGAAAAAAGCCTGTAGTCTAGACGTACCCCTAGTGCAATAGTTCTTCCTAATATCCAACCTGGACCTCTTCCACCGCAACTTGAGACCACTGTTCCTTGTTCTACCAACCATCACTACTGTGAACAGCCTTTCTCCAGCCTCTTTGGAACCTCCCTTCAGGAAGTTGAAGGCTGCTATCAAATCCCCCCTCACTCTTCTCTTCTGCAGACTAAATAGACCCAACTCCCTCAGCCTCTCCTCGTAGGTCATATGCTCCAACCCCCTAATCATTTTGGAAACATCCTTGCGTTTCTTCTGCCATGAGGTACCCCATCTTCTGGAAGTTCTTCTGCTCCATAGCGCATGGCCCACATGTTGACCTAACCCCCAACGGCGCCTACGTCTTCCCTGGGGAGTCCAGGGAGCTGAGCCAGCATCGCTGCCCTGAACATGGAGGGATGTGTCAGAACTTGTAGGCACATTCCTCTACCTGCAGAGAGCAAGATGAGCTCACGTCTTGCCACCTTCAGCATAAAATGGATAATTATTTCTCTCCATGGGCCTCCCCCAAAAACCAGTGTCTTGGAGAAAGGGAAGCTGCTGCGGTTACAGATGAAGGATAAAGAAGAAGGTGGGACAAGAGAGGATTGTGTGAGAGAAGGTTGGAAAAAAACGGAGTTTGTTTAGTCTGGGGAAGACTAAGAGGGGACATGAGAACAGCTTTCAAGTACATAAAAGGGTGTTACTCCTTGGCCTCTGAGGCTAGGACAAGAAGCAATGCAAGAGAGCATTGCAGCAAGGGAGGTTTAGGTTCGACATTAGAAAAAACTTCCTAACTGTCAGGGGGGCTAAACACTGGAATAAATTGCCTAGGGAGGTTGAGGAATCTCCATCACTGGAGATATTTAAGAGCAGGTTAGACAGACATCCATCAGGGATGGTGTAGATCGGTGATTCTCAACTAGGGGTACGCATACCCTGGGGGTACACAGAGGTCTGCCAAGGGACACATTCACTCAGCTAGCTATTTGCCTAGTTTTACAACAGCCCTAGCGAAGTCAGTACACACTAAAATTTCATACAATGACTTGTTTATACTACTCTACACACTATCCCCTGAAATGTGAGTACAATATTTATACTCCAGTTGCTTTATTTTATAATTAAATGGTAAAAAGGAGAAAGTGGGCACATTTTCAGGACTAGTGTGCTGTGACACATCTGTATACTTATGCCCGATGTTGTAGGCTGAAAGTGAGTGAATCTTGGAGGTACACAAGACAATCAGACTCCTGAAAGGGGGACAGGAGTCTGGAAAGATTGGGAGCCACTGGTGTAGATCAGCGGTGCACAAACTTTTCCTATCGCCCCCCATCAGTAATGGGATCTGTCTGCCCCCCCTCTCCATTACTGCACAGTTGGCTCAGCAAAGGAGCTTGATCTGAAGTCAGAGCTGAGGATGGGGAAGAAGCTGAGGTAAGAGGCAGAGCTGATCTGGGGGCAGAGAGGGAATCAGGGCAGATCTGGGCTGAGCATGGGGCCAGAGCAGGACTGGGTGGCGCTACCTACTTGCCTGGTGTGGGGGCTGGCCCAGGCCCCCCTATGTGTCCCCCCAAATGTTCCTCCATGCTCCCCAGAGGGTGTGTCCCACAATTTGGGGCTCACTGCTCTAGTCCTGCTGTGGGGGCAGGGGACTGGACTCAATGACCTCTTGGTATCCCTTCCAGGCCTATGAGACTATGAATTGCATTTCAGCTGTGGAAGGCCGGGTAACATAGTGGAGAGGCTGCTGGTTTGGTGCTTGGAAGGACTTGGTTCTTCTCCCAGCTATGGCCTTGGCCAACTCACTTTACCTCTGCCTCTCTTCTCACCCTTTGTCTGATCTCTTCACGCCTGGACTGTCTCTCAGCACGTCTGTGATGGCTGCCATTGCAATGGGGCCTCCAGACACTGCTGGGATGCACAATAGCAGCCTGCTAGTAAAATGGTGTGAGTCCCCCTCTGACTGGCTCCTGAGACCTGACGCTAGTGAAGGGTAAAAGTGGATGACCTCTATCCATAGCACTGCACTTTAGAAAGAGAGGCCATCAGTGAGCTGCCATTGCCCTCGATTCCTTGAACTCCACAGGGCCATGGGAATAGCTGGTATATACAGCCCTGTAGTTACACAGGCAAGAGCAGAACCAAACAGAGCTGCAATTCAGTGTGGTGCAAGAGGGTGACGCTCGGCTTGTAGATCCATTTAAAAACCCCACGTCTGTCTCTGTTTCCATCTGAATGCGTCTCCGCGGGAGCCACCGTGGATTTTAGAGCTTCCTGAGGATTAAACCCACCTCTGTGCTAAGGCCACCTTTTGTTAGTCCCTTAAGTGACTGCGCAAAGCACAGGCCTTACGTTCCATGGTTAATGTGACACAATGGCAGCATTGTCAATCGCAACAGAAAATTCCATTACAAACAGAATGGCATTCAGTGTCGATGCAGGCGTTTGCATGGCATTCTGGGTGGATCCATGGGGGTCTCCATTCTCACCAAGTCTGTGGTCGCTCAATTCCCCAAGCCACTCATATAAGTCACGCCAAAGTAGACAAATCAACAAACTCATCTGTTCCCGCCCCTGATGGTTTGGAACGACCAGGGCTTAGAGCAAACGGCCAGTCGCGCAAGGACTGTGTTTATCTACGCAACGGCAGGAAACGAGTGAAAAAATAATAACTTTCAAAAGGGAGAATAATGACTTCATTTTTCCCTGCTTGCAGCATCTTAATGAATTATGCTGAAGATGAAGAAATATAGTTACCTTAATATGACAGAGCTTTGCTAACCTAGCACACTTCCCCATGCCAGTTGGCTGGGTGGTTTCAATGTTTAATCACTTGTCTCTCACAAGTGGAACCCTGGTTTGAATCCAGCCCTAGAAAGCAAGCCTGATTAATGTCTGCAAATGTCCTGCCATTAAAATTACAAAGACCTGGTAGTTTAAGGCACCCGTAGACACTTGTCCACATCTCAGCAGCACTGCGGTGCATAGTTGGCACCAAGCAGATGGCTATTTGGTTAAAGGTGATCCAGAGATGTAATGAAGGAGAAGGCTTAGAAGCGTCAGAATGCAGATCATTTTTTCCCATGCCAGTATAATAATTTCATTTTCATAGGTCAAATGTTGGACATCTTCCCAATTTGCTCTGAGCGAAAAGCCATTTGTAGCTGTAAATTGCCACTTGAGCTCCAGTCTCCTTATTTATTGCCGTCTTCAGCAATAACACGCTCACAAAAGTCATGTTGTTTTCTAAAAAGAGGATTTGCACGGTGAAGACTTTCAGATATTAAGTACCAAATGAAAAACCGTAACCTGGTTTCTCATTCCAACGGCTTTCACTGGTTTTCCTGACGGCGGCCCATGTGTTCTCCTCTGAAGGAAGAGAAAACTGGGCAGCCTTCACCCCCTAAATCTACACAAGTAGGAGCACCACTGTGGGGCTGAATCGGTGTGGAGGTGACGCATAAGGGTCTGGAGCTGCAGAGCAATAGTTGGACAGGCAAAGCTCCCTTGTGCAGATGTGGACGTCTCCCCTCTATGCTCACAGCCCAGCTGGGGGAGAGGGTAGAATGGAACAGTCACAGGAGCCAAAGCCAATAGGACTGTGCAGCAAGAAGAACAAGAATAATATTTAGCGCTCATAGATCTCAAAGCACTTAGCAAAGGAGCATCGCTAGCCCCATTTTACAGATGGGGAAACTGAGACACAGAAGAGGTAAGTGACTTGCCCAAACTCACACACTGAAGACTCATGATTCCATCTCCCAAATCCCAACCCCTCATGGTGAAGTGAGGGTCAGGGACTCTCCCCCAGTGGTGTGCCAGGGTCCACGTTGCTCTATGGGGACTTCTCAGCACATTCATTGGTATAACTGGCACAAAATCCTCCCTCCTCACCAGCAAGGAGAACCTGTGTCTTTACGTGATACCTGCTACCTTGCTGTTTTATGCTTTTGTAGGAAGGTAGCATGGGACCTAAGGGATTCTAATTCCCCGTGTGGCTAATGTTCACATATGGTTGTGCTCCAGCATCCTCCTGCAGAGAAGTCCCAATGCCACAGCTGTGAGGTGCCCAGATTGGCGTCTAGTTGCTGACCCCCCAGGAAGGATTATGCTAGGAGGGCAGAGTCCAGCCGCAAACAAACTGGAGCTGGGAGGAGGACAGTTCTTTATGAAAAACAAAGAGTTTGGGCCAGATTCTCCTCCCCGTGCTCATGTTGAGTAGCACCATGGATAGCCACACAGCAGCCACATTATACAATGGAGCATTTTGTGCCAATGTAAACTACTCCACACAAAGTTCTAAGCAATGTCTGTCAAGCCCCCTTGTCAAAAGATAAGGGTACAACTGACTTGCCTTCTTTCATTTACATCAGCTTCACAGGGTATTGCTCAGTGGAGTTACTCTGGATTTACACCAGTTGTAAGAGACAGCAGAATCAGGCCCTTAGCATTTACAGATCACCTTACGTGCATCAGATCCCTTCCATACTGTACAGGCCTGCCCATGTGGGGAATCAAAGGGGGCAACTACCCCTGGGGTCTGGTGATACAAAAGGGCCCGGAGCTGCAGCAGCGGTAGTTAGATCCCTGGGCCTGTTAACTTGCAGCCAGAGCCACATGCAGTGTGCTCTGTGAAGTGCTAAGGCTGCCTGGAAGAGGTGCTGCACTCTCTGAGCAGCACTGAGGACTGCCTAGTCCTGGCCCCACCCCTTCTGCTTGAGGCCCTGCCCCTCCCAGGGTGTGGAACATCCCGCCCACCTTGCCCAGGGCAGGCTATCAGCAATTGATCCGTCGATGATTTATCATGTCTACGCAGACATTATACAATCTCAGAGCTCTCTCCCATCGACACCGGTACTCTGCCAGTTTGAGAAGAGTAGCCGGCATTGACGGAAGAGCAGCCGCTGCTGACTATACTGCATGCAAGACGCTGCGAGTAGTGTGTCGACTACAGCTACACTGTTTGAGTAGCTGAAGTAAGTGCCGGGGAGGAGGGGGCGGGGTAGTGTAGACTAGGCCTACGAGTCCTAGGTCCTTCAATTGTCGTCTTAATCGGGTTTTGTGTTTTTTTGAGAGTGACTCTTCGGAGCCACGTAAAGTCATGTAACATCCCTGCACGCCCCTTTGTGTCTCGGTGTGGTGCTATGAGTGTGCCCCACTTCAATTTTCCCCAGATTGGGCGGCAATGGGTTCATTTTAGCACTCCTTTCCCAAAGGTAAGGAGAAGCCACCACATACCAACAAAACAGCTGGTCCCCTTTTAATGAGGATTCAGGACAGGAGCAATCAATCACAATACACAGTTCGTCTCAGGGCGTCCACACTTAACACCCACCAAACAAAGTCTCTGAGTTGGATCAGCTTGGTTTCTGGGAGCCTGAGAGAGAACCCACCATCCACATGTGCGTCTCTCACTCAGTTGCTTCTTCTATAGCTCAGCCCTAGGGCAGGGCAGGGCAGGGCAGGGCATCCTCCATTCCACCCCAAGCAGTCATGGTGGCATGCATCAGCCTGTCCTTTAAGGGGTAGTGCATTCCTTTACCAGCCCATTGGTGATCTCACTGAAGCCACTGATTTCACTGGGAGCGGCTCAGGGCTCCTCATGATGGTCATCCCAGGAACAGTATGCACAAGCTGGCCCTTTTAATCATCCTGTGGTAGCTTGTGAGATGGGCGTCTTTGGTTCTCTCTAGGTGGAATTTTAGCTGCCACCAGACTGGGCGAGTTCTTGGTCAGAACACAGCCTGAATGGCCAGCTTGAGAGAGGCATTGCTTTGGCGGACTGTGCTGGATGAACCCTTCTCTCAGACCAGGAGAACTGCCACCAATGTGCTCCCGTGTCTCCCCATGTTTTAAACATCCTAAGTCAAAAGAGCCCATCCCAGAGCTCCATCATGCCCATGCTTGTCCCTGTGCCCCTCCAAGGAAAGATAATTAACCCTAGAGGGAAAACAAAGACACTGTAACCCCTGCTATTTTACACCCAGGCTTCCTGGAGAGAGGGCTGATTAAATAAAACCAAAAGCTTCAGTGGGGTAGCCGAGTTAGGCTGTAACAGGAAAAACTTAAAAAACAACAAATAGTCTAGTAGCACCTTAAAGACTAACAAAACATGTAGATGGCATCATGAACTTTCGTGGGAAAAAAAAGGCCTTCCAATACTCCAGTCATCTGAAGAAGTGGGTTTTTCTCACGAAAGCTCTTGATGCCAGCTACATGTTTTGTTAGTCTTTAAGGTGCTACTAGACTATTCATTGCTTTCTACGGGAGGAAGACTGCTCTTGTGGTTCAAGCCCAGCCCTACACATTAAGAGCCCTGGCTTTTAATCCTAGCTCTGCTTAATCTCATGTGACTCACAGCCTCAGTCCCCCAGCTCTAAAGCAGGGGAGGTGAAAATCCTCATTCCTGAGCCTCGCTGAAGTGCTTTTCATCTTCAAAGAGAAGGCACTAGAGATCTGCAGAGCAAGCAATGGCCTCCTTCTACACCCAGGTAAAACTGTCAGGAAAGTACCACTAAAAGTCCCTCCTGCAGTGAATGTATCCAGACCCTGTGAAGTCTGAAACAGGGTGGGGGGCTCCCACTGCTGTTTTCCAATTCCATGACGGACAGCTACAGCAAGCAGAACGAGCCCATGCCACGTGAGAGTTCAATTCAGTGTGTTTGATCGACCCTTGCTATCCTAGCCACGAAGGGTGCATTTACACTGCGAGCAACAGGACGCCACAGAGCTTGGGTCAAGTGACTTAGGCTTGTGCCACCGCACAATAAATAGCTGTGCAGATGTTTGGGCTGGGGCTGGAGATCAGGCTCTGAAGCCCGCACTTCTCTCTACGGTTGAGAGCCCAAACGTCTACCACTGGTTTTAGCACCGTAGGGCAAAGCACTCCACGCAAGGGAGGTTCACTCACTAGATGGTTGCATCTGTCGGCGTAGCTACCGTCCTTCAGGGAGATGGTGTTACTACTATTCCCATTGGCACACATTGTATCTACACGGAGGGTTGTGTCTCCAGAGCTATCCTGGTGCTGCTGCATTGGCAGAGTCCTCGTTGCATAATCACAGCCTGTGTTGGGAAAGACTGCTTAATGCACCAAGGGAACTTCTCCGGGACAAGCCCTTCAAATGCAGCGGTAGAACGGAGCCTTCCCTAAGCTTAAACTGTCCCTCAGCCACCAATAGGATGTTCATATTCCTGACATGGAAAGAATCTACTTTGCTTTTCTCTTCTCTCTAGAGCAGGCTTGGGTTCCATGCATTGCTTTTTTGGGCAGCTGAAGGTTGCATGATCATCAGATCTACAGATGATGCAAATTGGCAGGATTCCTTGACTTCCCCAGAGCTGAAGGTCTGGCCTCCGGTGTTGCCAGTCTTTCAGGAGCAACAACCTACAAAGCCATGGACCCTCTGCATTTCATCCCCTGCAGGTGAATCTCAGCCTCGCTTTTGCCTCTGAAACACAAGCTGATCCCAAAGAGCTTGATGCTGCAGGCTGAGCCCTGGTGGCTAGGCCTAGCGATGGAAGTGAATTTGGTTACCAGTCAGTGTTCAGGAAACAAGCCGAGGGCCAGTACTGGAGTGACTGAGGCCAAATGCCAGAGTTGGGGGTTAAACCAGTCGTGAAGCAAAGGAGGAGCCAGGGATCTCCCTTGGAGATACCAAAACCAAAGGCCAGAACGAGAAGGGCAGCTAGAGTCATAAGCCAGCGGCTGAGCCAGGCGGCTGAGGCTTCAGGAGAGCAGGTAGTGGAACAAGGGCAAGCAGTATGAGGTGTATGGCCTGCAGTCAAGCAGCACCTGGTCTGGAGTGGAGACCAGGCTTATTGGCAGGGCTGCCAGTCAGCGCCCCCAGAACCGTCAGTTCCAAGGCAGTGCAGCTAGCAGGGAAGTTAGTGGGAACCATTCCGCAACTGGTCCTGCCTGGTCTGGCCTCTGCCATGAAGTACATCTGGGTTAGCAAAGCCCTGATCCCAGCTCTCAGCCGTGTCTCCGCACCAACTCTCTGAAGTTTGGACATTTGTGTAACGTTCTCAGTTCCTTCTAAGCTGCAGGGTCAGGCAGCAGCTATCCAGAGCCATGCAGCAGGGGCTTGGGGAAGAGAGAGGTAGGGGGATGGGTGGGAACTGAGGAAGGGGATCAAGCTGGGGCATGCAGGGCTGCTGTGGACTTCTCCCCCAAGCCTGGAGCTGGTTGCTGCTGGTGGGGAGAGAGGGGGGCTTCTCCCCCAAGCTCCATGCTGCCAGAGGGGAGAGAGCTGAGGGGAAACCTCTGGCTCCAGCTCCAGGAAACCTGCCTGCATCCCAAATTCCTCATCCTCAGCCCCATCCTAGAGTCCACACCCCCAGCCAAAGCTCTCACCTCCCAACCCTCTGCCTCTCCCACACCCAACCTCTTACCCCCAGCCCCACCCCAGAGCCCGCACTCCCAGCCAGAGCTCTCATGCCCTGCACCCCAACCCTCCGCCCCAGCACCGAGCCCCCTCCCACAACCCAAACCCCTTGGCCCCATCCCATTAACTTTGTTACATACACCAATACAGAAGTAATTTGTCACCCATCACCACCATACTGGTGCACATCACAGGATTCATTCCGCACAAGAGTCTGAACCATTCGGGGGAACACTGGTCACCTTACCCCTGACTTGAGATGGAGGCAATAGATTAACTCTGAGCTCAGCTTTGCTGACCCATTAGAACAGATCTCCTGGCTTTAGTAAGGCTTTTGATACTATCTCACATAACTGCCTCCTACACAAACTGGGGAAATGCAGCCTAGAGATGAGCCTACTGTAAGAGGAGTGCATAACGGATTGAAAGAGCATTCTCACAGAGTAGTCACCAACCGTTCCTGGTCAAGCTGGAAGGGCATATTGAGTGGGGTCCTGCAGGGATCTGTCCTGGGTCCAGTTCTGTTCAGTATCTTCATAAATGGTTTGGATAATGGCACAGCAAGTCTCTTTATAATGTTTGTGGATGATACCAAGCTGGGAGGGGTTGCAAGCATTTTGGAGTAGGGGCTAGAATTCAGAATGATCTGGACAAACTGGAGAAATGATCTGAACTAAACAGGACGAAATTCAGTCACAAAAATGGCCAAGTCCTAATCTTAGGAAGGAATAAATAATTGGCACAAATACAAAACGGGAAATGCCTGCCTAGGAAGGAGTGCTGCAGAGAAAAAAACCTAGGGGTTATAATGGATCACAAACTAAATATGAGTTAATCAAGTAATGTTGCAAAAAAAAAAAAGTGAACAAAATTCTGTGATGTATTAGCAGGAGAGTCGCAAGCAAGACACAAGAAGAGATTCTTCTGGTCTGCTCAGCACTGGGGCTAAGTCTAGACTGTTTTCTTCTGCTGAAAGAAGATATGCAAATTCCGAGCTAATTTGCATATTTTCTTCTGATTGCGTTATTGGAAGAGGTTTTGTCGAAAAAGAAAGCAGTTTAGATGTGGTTCTTTCAAAAAAACACCCCTTTTTCGAAAGAAACCTGCACACCTCATTTTTTTAGGAAGAAGGGTTCTTTTGAAAAAGGATTTTTTCCCCAAAAGAACTGCATCTAAACTGCTTTCTCTTTTGACAAAACTTCTTCTGATAACGCGATCGGAAGAAGATATGCAACTTAGCTCTGAATTTGCATATCTTCTTTCTGAAGAAGAAAGCAGTCTAGACATAGCTTAAAAGGCCTCAACAGGAGTAGTGTTCCCAGTGCTGGGCACTGCATTTCAGGAAAGATGTGGACAAAATGGAAAAAGTTCAGAGGAGAGCAACAAAAATGATTAAAGGTCTAGAAAACACGACCTACAAGACTGACAAACTTTTGTTTGTTTAGTCTGGAGAAGGAAAGACTGAGGTGGGACATGATAAAAGTCTTCGAGTAGGTGAAAGGTTGTTACAAAGAGGAGGAGGATAAATTGTTCTCCTTAATCACTGAAGATAGGAAAAGAAGTAATGGGCTTAAAGTGCAACAAGGGAAATGTAGGTTAGAGCCTCAAAAAACCCTGTCAGGATAGTTAAGCAAATTGCCTAGGGAGGTTGTGGAATCTCCATCACTGGAGAGTTTTAAGAACAGATTAGATAAATGCCAGTCAGAGATGGTCTAGATCTGAGGTTCTCAAACTGGGTTGGGACCCCAAAGAGGTTTATAACCCCATTTTGTGTGGGGTCACCAGGGCTGGCTTAGACTTGCTGGGCCCAGGACCGAAGCGGAACCCTAAACCCCATCACCAGAGTGGTGGGCAGGAGGCTGGAGGGGCTGTGATACCACAGTACTTGTAAGTAATTTAAGTGTAGGTTGGAGGGCTGGGGGCTCAGGCAGGGTGTTGTGGTGGGTGTGGGAGAGTTCAGGGCAGAATGTGGAAGGCACAGGAGTCAGGGAAGGGGGGTGAGAGGTATAGGGGGGCTCAGGGCAGGGGTGAGAGCTCAGGGCAGAAATATTGGGGGTGCAAGAGTCAGGGGAGGAGGTTGGGGGTGTGTGGGGGCCTCAGGGCAAGGAGTGTGGGGAGACTTGGGGCTGGGAGCATGGCCACCATGCTGCCCGTCTGCCAGATCCCTGGCCACCTGAGCTTTGGGGCTGCAGCAGTGAGCAGTGGTGAGCAGTGGCCGTGCTGCCCAGGGGCTGTGGATGCTGGCTCAGGCCCACTAGGGCTGGGGCTGAGGGGGAGTAGTTTGGACTGTGGAAGATGGGGGCCAAAACGGGAGGGGTGGGCCAACCGTGCCCAGCAGCAGCATGGTGGCTGGCAACATTCAAAGCCCCGCCCCCAGCCGGCCACTCTCTTACCGGTGCATCACAGTGGGGTGCACCAGCTTCCTTTCACCTCTGTGGGGACTTAGGTTACAGGCCCCCTGGCTCGGGCTGAAGCCCTGGGCTTTAGTTTTGTCCCTCCCACACCTGGGCTAAGACCCCCTCCTGGGGTCGTATCTTTGTTGCCAGAAGGGGGTTGAGGTGCAATGAAGTTTGAATATCCCTGCTCTGGATACTATTTAGTTCTGTTTCAGTGCAGGGGATGGCCGTGGATAACTCACGGAGGTCTCTTCCAGGCCTACATTTCTGTGAGGCTAAGGCCTGCCAATCAGACCCTCAACAGTCTGCAACGTGAGGACCCAGCTAATGGTGGGGCAGCAATCCAACAGTCCTGCATAATGGACCAGACTTTTAGCTGGCGTAAATGGTCTAGCTCCATGGGTTCCAGTGGACCCAATGCAGTGTCTCCATTTCCAATGTGGCTCCTGTATCCAGCGATGTATGGCCCGGGCCAGCCAAATGAAAGCGACTGTCTAAGAATGTGCATTTATTGGTCAGCCTGTGTACTTGTCTGTCATTGTAGTAAGTGCTGAGTTGACAGTGGCATGGCTGGACTGAAAGCCCTTAGACACAGCCAGGCGGTTAGGGGAGAGGCCCTGTTGGGCAGGTTCCCAAGCCCACATGCCAGGTTATTAACAAAAAAAGTGTGTGTGACTGTTATTGAAACATAATGTTATGGCTATAAAAAGAGTCAACCTATTCAGGGTGAGCCGTGTTTTCATTTTACTTCTGTCTGGGCATATTAAATGATCAAGCATACAATTTACAGAAGGCCCACGTCACCCACACATACCCACACACTTGCACAACCCCTTGACTCTGCCTCCTCCAAGCACTGGCAAGAGGGCTGGCCGGGACATGTGAAATACTGTATTACATTCCCAGCCTCTCCGGTATCCGACTGTAGAATTTTCATGCTCACTCGCAGATAACGGGGGCCCAATTCTCTTCCCTCTCCCAGATCACGTTGGTGTGACTCTGTGGGGCTACACCGGTGTGAGGGAAAGGATAACTGCCCATTAAATCTATTGTCCACACCAGGGGCACCACATCCACAGACTTTCTTCTTGCTCTTGCAAAGGGATTAGACCAGTGGTCCCCAACGCGGTGCCCGCAGGCGCCATGGTGCCCGCTGGGCCATTTCTGTGTGCCCGCCGAGTGATCGGGGCCAGCCCTGCCCCCGGGTGCATGGCGCATGGGCGGTGCCGGCCCCTGGGCGTGCAGCGTATGGGCGGCCCCGCTCCCGGGTGCACAGCGCAAGGGCTGTGCCAGCCCCGGGCACGCGGTGTATGGGCATCCCCGCCCCCCGGCATGCGGCACAGGAGCGGCGCTGGCCCCGGGCATGCAGCGCATGGGCTGTTCCGGCCCCAGGTGCCGGCGCCGGCCCCGGGTGCAGGGCGTATGGGCAGCCCCACCCCTGGGCGTGCGGCACAGGAGTGGCGCCGGCCCTGGGAGTGCGGCGCATGAGTGGCGCTGGCACCGGGCACGCAGCGTATGGGTGGCCCCACCCCCAGGCGCGTGCATGGCCCCGCCCCTGGGCGCATGTGCGGCCCCACCCCCGGGTGCGCGGCGCATGAGTGGCACCGCCCCCGGGCACCCGGCAGCCCCAAAAGGTTGGGGACCACTGGATTAGACCCATTGGGATACAGGGGAATTCCTAGCTGGGGAGGAGAACCCTTCTTAGGCCAGGGGCCCATTTCTTCATGGAGACCAGCTTTGCCATTCATGTGGCTAAAATATTGCACTGGGGAGCTGGTTCCTCCTCCACATGCCCAAAACATCCCAGGGAGTTACCTCCTCTACCTCCAACTTCTCAAATAGAGGGTAGCAACAATCTTACATTTTTCTTGCCCCATTCATCCTGAAGTGCTTTACAGCTTACCAGCTACTATAGCTACATGGTTCACTTTCCCCTCCACACTTCTGGGGGGAATCACAGCAGCCTTTAGGCAGTGGGCAGCAACCCCCCTGTGTAGAAGAGGGACTGAAGAAAAATACTGTATCCAATGGGAAAGAATTCTAGGTAAGCAGGCTAACAGACTTCAGCTGGGGTTCAGAGTCCTGTGAAATGTGCTATGGAATCTCTAAGGCTCATAAAAGTAACACTCATCTGATCAATGGCACTAGTTCAGTGACACTGGAGTAAATCCAGAGTAACTGACTATGGACCAGATCCTGCTCCCATTGAAATCAATGGACACATTTCAACTTACTGTACTGGATCGGGCCTTATAGTCACTGGTTCACACAGAATCCCTCCTCCTCTGGGCCTTTTCAACCTTTCGTGTTAATCCTTGTTCTACCCATAGGTGGTGGATTCATGCCAGATGGGTCTTTGCTTTTCAGAGCAGGGCTTCAGGCTTTGATCAGTTTCGCGCCCTCACCAGCTAACATTATTCCGCGTGTGTCAATGAGCATCCGTACTTCAAGAGCAGTTGTAAATATAAAGTCAAGAACAATGTCCGGGACAGAAAGTCCAGGAGCTGCTCTGACAGCCCTGTGTGTATGGAGGGCTTCAGAGGAAAAGAAGAGAAAAAGCTATGAATGAGACATGTTAAAACAGCCCAGATCTTGGTGTGCTGAATCTTAGCTCCTCACATCAGGGCTGACTTCTCCACATGCATTAAGTCCTGGTGCTGAACATCACTCGTGGGCTTTTAGAGGGTTGGAGCTATTGCATATGCCTGGAAATAATTTCCCTTTGCACTTGTACACAGCCCCTCTCATGGGAGGATCTTAAAGCACGCTAATGAGGCCTCACAACCTGCGCCCCCAGACATGGACGTGTTCATGTAAAGTGAAATCTTTATAACTGGAGCATTCCGGTGGACACCTGATGGCCTGAACTGTACCCATGGCAGTCATTGGGAATTTTGATGTTGACTTCAATGAAGCTGGATCAGATCTTATGGGAAGGGGCCCTTCAAGGCTGACTTCAAGGCTGCCAATAAAATCATAGTTCCCAGATTCTCCCATCCAGTTACACTGATGCCCAACAGGCCCTGTTTCTCTCTACCTTAGCACAGTGCCTGTGAGCACAGTAACATTCTGGTTGAGTTTGTGGCCTCAGTGATATCCCTGGGCAGGGAGTTCCACAGGTTAATTGTGCTCTTTACGAACAGTATCAGACTGTAGTGTGTTGACTTTCAGTTTCACTGGGTGCCCCCTTGATTTTGTGGATTGAGGAAGGCTAAATCAGAGCTCCCCTTTGAGCTCCTCTAGTCCAGACAGGAATGGTGGAAGTACCCTAAAAGAGGGGGAGGGGCCACAGGTACCTGAACTGTGGCCTGCCCCCCCATGGCCTGGCCTCTCATGACCCTTCCCTTTCCCTTATCTCCTGCTCTCGTGCCAGCTATTCCTCCCCAAGACCTATCCTCACACCACCCCTTCACCAAGATCCTGCCTCCCCACTCCTCCCTGTTGCTCATCCTTACAGCAGGTAAAAAGTGAGGGAGCTGTGGCCCTTCTTCCGGTGCCCCTGCCAGACATTATTTTAGCACAGTAGCATTTAGAAGCCCCAGCAGAATTCCAGGCCCCGCTGTGCTAGGCGCGCTGTAGAAACAGACAGTCCCTGGCCTGTAGACCTTATATGTAACTAGACAAGACAAAGAGAACCAGAGAGGAAGTAACCTGCATATGGTCACCCCACAGGGCTGTGACAGAGCAGACAACACAACCCAGACCTGCTAACGTGCAGTCTAGCACCTTGTCCTGGAGCACTCTGCCTCTCCTATTTCATGTACCTCGTTCACATCGCCTTGCTATTCTGAATCGCCCTCAACAATGTTACCTCTCCCCATGTGGGAATCTTTCCACATCTTGTCTTGCTTTTCACTGGACCATGTCTCGGTTTGCTACGTGTTCCAGCCAAGACTTGTGCCAGCATAGATTAACATTCTCGTGCCACGCAACCGTTCACTACAGTAGTGTGAGCACTACTTCGATGACAATGCACATGGAGGTGTGAGCTTGTCGGTTCTGATATGCTACGATAGTGTGGCCTGGATTTGTACCAGTGGGAAAATGACTAAGGAAACCCAGAACAGTGCAGGAAGCAACGCTAGAGTTTCATGAGTGGGCACTTTCTTCCTTGAGTCAACACTGAAGCAGCAGCTTGGGGTAGTACCAGGGGGCGCCATCTGCTGGGGAGGCGTCCCGTTTCAAAGCAGGGCTGAAATGGTGATTGTGGCCACATGTGGTCGTTATAAATCTTGTGGCATGTTCTGTAACAGCAAGGGTACAAACCTTGGTGGCCCGGTCTCACCTCAGTGCGGGTGACTGCATTCTGCTCACCTACTGCCTTCATTCAGTGGGGCTGGCAGACTCACCAGGCCCCTGGCCAAGGCAGGGGGTGACTGGGCTATGCACCGCCTGAAGGGGCGGGGCCTTGGATGGAAGAGGCGGGGCTGGAACTAGCTTCCCCCAGGCAGCCCTTGCGCCGCCCAGAGTACGTTGTGTATACCCCAGGCAGCCCTCAGTGCTGCCCAAAGCATGCCACACAGGGGTCTGGAGCATGCCACATGGGGCTCCAATGGCAGTGCCAGTAGCCAGAGCCCGGGGCCCTTCTGAATCACCGAGCCCCAAGGCACTTGCCCCTTTGCTCCCCCCTCGGCGGGCCTGTCCTTAGTACTAAAGACTATGCCACTCCTCGGTTCTTGCCCTGAACGGCTGTGTTTGTGATGAATTACTGTGCGTGAACCCCATTTCGGTCATGGGCAAAGTCACTGCACTGTATCCTGTGCCGCGTGCTGCAGGGTGCCGGAGCTGAAAGGTGCACAATGGACTGTATTTATCTCTCTGGGCCCCTGAGGCCATCGTATCTAAGTGCTGGGCCTGAGGCTTTGATTGGCTTAACTATGTCTCTCAGGATTCCTCATGCCTGAGCCACGTAGCTGGGTCAGTTTGAGGGGTAAAGCAGGCCTAAGGGCATGGGCCGGAGGTGTCAATTCTGGCTGGAGGAGCTAGTTCTGACTGGTTTATAACTGCAGAGGCAGGCTGCCCCGAGGATGTACCTTCTGAGATGCCAGCTACAGCCACAGGCCGGCCAGCCCTGCCCACCTTGGCAGTAACACTGTGTCGTGTAACAGGGAACTACACCCCTCTGCCCCCAGGCCCAGGCCAGCATTGTAAGGCCTGGCTCATCCCTCCTCTTCTGTGCGCATTGCCAGGCTACTTGTGTGAGCTCGGAGGGCTCTCAGGACCCACCATGAACCTCCATTGCAGTCAATTGAATATTTCCTGGCTTGGAGAAATCTGCACATTCCAGTTCAAGGCGCCACAGCCGTGCCCTGAAAAACGGGTCTCTGTGAGGCCAGCTTCAGCCAAGCTCTTTGTAGATTTGCTCGTTAATACACACATCTAGTTAACTTCGCTATTGCTGGGTTTGGGTTGGCGTGGGGTTTACATGGTGTGCGGTGCGCAATGCATTGGGCTGGGCTGCCATGTCATCATCACGCGAGCAGCCAGAGCCGCCACCCTTCCTCTGAGTAACACCTCTCTTTCCAAGCCTACTGTTTCAGATCATCCCTGCTAGATCATTGGAATCACAGAACACTAAAACTGGAAGGGACCTCGAGGGGTCATCAAGTCCAGTCCCCTGCCCTCACAGCAGGACCAGGCACTGTCTAGATAATCCCTGACAGATGCTTATCTAATCTGCTGTTAAAATATCTGAGGTGATGGAGATTCCACAACCTCCCTAGGCAATTTATAACCACCCTGACAGTTAGGAAGTTTTTCCTAATGTCCAACCTAAACCTCTCTTGCTGCAGTTTAAGCCCATTGCCTCTTGTTCTATCCTCAGAGGTCAAGGAGAACAATGTCCCCTCTCAGTCTTCTCTTTTCTAAACTAAACAAGCCCAATCCTTTCAGTCTTCCCTCATTACTCACGTCTTCTAGACTTTTAATCATTCTTGTTGCTCTTCTCCGGACCTTCTCCAATTTCTCCACATCTTTCTTGAAATGTGGTGCCCAGAACTGGACACAATACTCCAGTTGAGGCCTAATCAGACATATGCTGAGCCTCCTTCCTTCACATGGAATCAATCTAGCTAAGGTGCTTATATGGCCCCAACACTGCAATAACTGAGCACCTTTCAGTCTTTAGTGTATTTGTCCTCTTAATGCTGTTGTCCCCACTGTGCAGATGAGGAACTGAGAAACTAAGTGACACAGAACATGGCAGATCATGGACTTGATGCATCCCAGTCTAGTACCATCCTCTGGACCATCCTTCTTCTCAGAAGAGGGTCTCCAGGCCTCCAGTGCACGGCACTCCACACACAGAAACCCACCTTGCTGATTGGGATCCTTGCAGGGGAGGAGGTGGAGTCAGGGCAGGCTGGGGAATGGGCCAGGGACAGAATTTGCAGAAGACGGGGGGGGGGGGCGGGCGGGGAGAAGGGGATTGCCCACTTTCCAACCCCACGGATCTATGATCAAAAGTGAATAAACTGACAGGTTTGTTCATGGCTCCCACTGCGGATCCTGGAGAGCTGCTGCAGCCGGGCACTAATCACTGGTAGAATCATAGAGCTGGAAGAGACCTCAGGAGGTCATCAAGTCCAGCCCCCTGCCCAAGGCAGGACCAATCCCAACAAAATCAACCCAGCCAGGGCTTTGTCAAGCTGAGACTTAAATACCTCTAGGGATGGAGATTCCACCACCTCCCCAGGTAACCCATTCCAGTGCTTCACCACCCTCCTAATGAAATAGTTTTTCTTAATATCCAACCTAGACCTCTTCCACTGTAACTTGAGACCATTGCTCCTTCTTCTGCCATCCATCACTACTGTGAACAGCCTTTCTCCATCCTCTTTGGAACCTCTTCAACAGGAAGTTGAAGGCTGCTATCACATCCCCCCTCACTCTTCCCTTCTGCAGACTGAATAAACCCAAATCCCCCAGTCTCTCCTCATAGGTCATGTGCTCCAGCCCCCTAATCATTTTGGTCGCCCTCCGCTGGACCCTCTCCAATGCATCCACATCCCTTCTATGGTGGGGGGCCCAGAACTGGACACAATATTCCAGATGTGGCCTCACCAGAGCCAAATAAAAGGGAATAATCACTTCTCTGGATCTGCTGGCAATGCTCCTCCTAATGCACCCTAATATGCCATTAGCCTTCTTGGCTACAAGGGCACACTGTTGACTCACATCCAGCTTCTCATCCACTGTAATCCCTAGGTCCTTTTCTGCAGAACTGCTACTTAGCCAGTCAGTCCCCAGCCTGTAACAATGCTTGGGATTCTTCTGTCCCAAGTGCAGGACTCTACACTTGTCCTTGTTGAACCTCATCAGATTTCTTGTGGCCCAATCCTCTAATCTGTCCAGGTCACTCTGGACCCTATCCCTGCCCATTTGCTATCCCATGGTAGCAATGCCATGTTTGCAGGGAGGCAGGGGACAGAACTGCCACAGAGGTACAATGCTTCATGCAGATCCTGGGGGCTGCTTTTCCACAAGGGAGCAAACCCTACTGCCCCATGAAAGGATGATTCAGGAAAATCTCATCTCGGACATTCCTGTGCAGGCTTCCTCCCAAGGAATCCCCTTCACCCGCTTTTCATCTGGGAGGGAATAATCTAAGCCACTGAGTTCAGTGGGAGGAAGAGCAGCAGAATCTGGCCACACAGCGCACTTATAAACAACCAGAACTGGTGCCTTTGGCGTGTCTCTCCTCGGACTCAAATCTCTCAGCCTGTGCTGCCATTGAATCACTTTTGAAGCCCTTGACTAGGATGCCTTCTGGAGCGTATTCGCTGCCTGACAGCGAAAAGCAGACAAGTTAACAGGTGCAGAAGCTGGAGTAGCTGCTGTCTAGCTGCGTATAAGAGAGACCTCTACTGGTCCAAGAGAGGAGAGCTATGCCAACATCAGCCCTGCTTTCTTTTAGCTCTCCAGCTAAGGGCTGCGACTCCAGCTACCCTCCATCTTCCCAGCCCTTTAAATCACTGTTATCAGGCACAGCCCTCAGCTGACTTAGCACAGATCTCAGAGACTTGCCCCGTGCCTTGCAAAACCAGCTGGAAGGCATGTGTGAAGTGGCCCAGCACAGTGACTGATTTGAGTCATGGCCACTCACACACTTCAGATCAGGATTAAGCCCTGGCATGTTATATGCTGGGGAACAGTAAGAAGAAGAAACAGATGAAGCCATAGACTTGGCCCACAAAACTCTCTGTGTTCATTTCAATAGGATAAGCTGCATTACCTGTAGTACACCAGTTTCCAAATAGCATGTTGGGATCATAGAATCCTAGGGCTGAAAGAGACTCAGGAGTCATCAAGTCCAGCCCTCTGCTAATAGTAGGACCAACCCCAACTAAATCATCCCAGCCAGGGCTTTGTCAAACCAAGACTTAAAAACCTCTAGGAATAGAGATTTCACCATCTCCCTAGGTGAAACATTCCAGTGCTTCACCACCCTCCTAGTGAAACAGTTTTTCCTAATATCCAACCTAGACCTTCCCCACTGCAACTTGAGACCATTGCTCCTTGTTCTGTCATCTGTCACCACTGAGAACAGCCGCTTTCCATCCTCTTTGGAACCCCCCTTCAGGAAGTTGAAGGCTGCTGTCAAATCCCCCCTTACTCTTCTCTTCTGTAGACTAAATAAGCTCAAATCCCTCAGCCTCTCCTCATAAGTCATGTGCTCCAGCCCCCTAATCATTTTTGTTGCCCTCCACTGGACTTTCAATGCTCCCACATCCTTTCTGCAATGTGGTGTATGTCTCCAGAATTGTTGTTATTAAGGTGTTTTCTGACAGAAAACATTTTAAATACCCGTGAATGAAATAATCTCCTTACTCCCTAGCCAGAAGCATTCCTGACCAGCAATGTTGCCTGACTCACTGAAACTCAGAGGCAATGCGAGGAACTGCTGAGATTGGTGTATACAGCTTTCCCACGCCAGAGCAACTCTCTGAAAAGTAAGATGCCAAAGCAGCTCCTCCTGCTTCGTGGCCAGCAGAGAGATGCCCGTGCTTATGTCCCACTGCAAAGCAGCCTTCCTGATGGGCTTAAGAAAAAGGCACAGAATAGGCTTGCAGTATAAAGAGAACTATGAGGAAAGGTGAAGAAGGGCAAACTAGAAAAAGAAGTCAGCCATGCCCTTGTTCCTAAATCAGCTTGTTAGTAGTAAAGGACAGATAGGCAATTAACGAGGCTGAGACATACACTTCCAGTTGGAACAATTGCTCCGAGAAAATATCTCCTAGGGAGGTACCAACTGGGGATAGGAAGATCTGCAAAGTAAGTAACAGAATCGTTACTGGTACCAAACTCATCCTTAATGACTGATTTCTGTGGTGATGCTCCCTGGAGAAATTTGGACAATTGTTTCTAAAGGATACTGGTCAGTCAGCAGAAATTGGTGGCTCCTACCTGCCACCTAGAAGCAAGAGCAAGGTAGGGACTGCCAGACTGGATCAGTGCTGAAGTCTAGCTGGACCAGATCCTGCCTCTGACAGTGTCTAGCACCTGATGTGTCTGAGGAAGGTACAAGAAACCCCACAGTGGGCAGATGTGGGAGAATCTGCTTCTCGTGCAACTCTCATCCCAATTCCTAACAGAGAAGGACTGTCTTAAGCAGGGGGCTTTGAATCCCTTCTCAAACCCCTTGGTTAGCACCAATAATCACAATGCTAGGAATTGGTTCTCTGAGTTGTTAGTGATATTTTACTTTCTGATTAGCTCTGCCACAAAGTGGAATAGACTTAGTTACCTGGGCTTGCCTGGCAAACTTTTCTGACCACCCTGTATCTGCCATGAGAGGAAGATGCCGACATGGAGGGCGAGCAGGAGGCTATCACTAGGAGAGCTACTGGAAATGCTTGAAGGTGGACCAGATGCACATGGGTTCTGAAAATGAGACTCTCAAAGCAGCCTCAGTGGTTCACTGCACTTAATGAGAACCTGGACCATCCTCACTTCAGACGGGAGGGAGAGCAAAGAAACGATAAACAAATGTATTACTGGTAACAACTCCCTGAGGAGCTAGGCAGAAGAGAATGCATCAAATGCTCCTATCTGTTTATTAACAACCCTATGCACTTGGTTAGCACCTCTACGATGATCACTGATGCCTGCATGCAAGGCACTCTACAGACAAGTATGAAGCCAATCCTCTAATGACAGCCTCTCTAAGCATTTCAGAGACTGTAATGACTTATACCTCCAACACTGAACACCACTGTGTTGTTGGACCCATTTCACAGATGGGGAAAAAGAGGGATTAAGAGACTTACCCACGGCCACATGTAGAAAGCTTTCAGCAGCACTGAAATTAGGAATCAGATCTCCTGTGTGCTAATAATGCAAACGAATCAGAAGACCTCCCCCCCTCTCTTTTTCTCCATGGCTGTAGGGACAAGCCTCCCAGCTTCAATCCATTTGACCACCATGCTCCGAGTTCCTGATTGCTGCCTTGTCACAAGCAGGGCTGCTGTGGTGTTGCTTGTGTCTCTTGGGAACACTATCCATGCCAAAATGGATAGCTCAAAAATCCTAACTCCCCGCACCTGGAAGTCTTCTCTGGGGGGAGACACATAACTGACACTGCATTCCATCCCCTGAAGAGGGATGCCAGATCAGTATGAGCTGGAGCATCAGTCAAAAGTTCACACTCTCTATGGCAAAGCTGTCACTAGCAACTCCACTACCCCTCGGAGACTTTCTAGTAACTGAACTGTTCACAACCTCGTGACTCAGGTTCTGATCTCAGCCACCCCAATGGAGAGCAGCAGTAGAGCCAGCAAAGAGAAGTTTCACAGGTGGGATCCAGATTATAATCTGACCCTATGCTTTCCTACCTGGTACCTTCTGCTGTCAGCATAAGGGAGACCACATGCTAGTAACACATGCATCTCTGCACTTATTCCTGCCAAATGCAGCCTTTCCTACTTATCAGTTATGATCATTCCTTCCAGACACAGAATCTCTTAGTGAAAAATCCTTCCGGCAGACAACTGCATCCCCTGGTCCCCATCATTCAATTCCTCCCCTCCCATATCTCTCATCATTCCTTGATATCTTTTTTTTTAATCACTCTTTACTTACGAGCTCTGGCTTCAATCTCAGAGGCAATAAAAAGCAGCAAAAATCCCAGGCAAAAGGAAAGCTCTCTGATTTCAGGAATCATTCTTCCTTTCAGGGGAGTGGAGGGGGGGGGAAACCAAAACCCCAAACACTTGCTTTGCAGAAAGTTTAAAATGGATTCAATATCCAGAAAGCTACTTAAGAGCAGCAGCAAGCGGCCACAGAGTCAGCATATGAGACACACGCAGGACACGGCTAATTCCTTCTTTACACACAGCTCCCAGCAGCAGTTTATTTTAGTCTCATCAAAGGCGCCTCCTTTTGGGGAAAGTGAGGAACTTTATGAGTTGCTACTTTAAAAAAAAAAAATCAGCACTTTTTTTTTTTATTTTCCCACAATTTTTTTCAAGTTTGGTGAAATTCCTCTGCTTCTTGGTTGCATTAGGGGAGTGGTTTCAGCGAGGAGGATTTGGAAAGAGTTGAAACATTTTAACCCCTCCCTTTCTGCAGCCTTCCCAGGGATATATCTCCCGTCACGGTAAATAACATTCCTAGGATTTTTTTCCCCACCCGTGCAGTTTTCTCCCTTCCCCCCAAATACCTTATCCCTTCTGTGGGTGAAAAATATATACGGAAGGTTTCTTACAACACACCAAAGGCTGTACGATCAGTTTCACATCTGATGTGTCCCCAGCAGGGGAAACATATCCTGCTTTCAAGATTTGTCTTCATTGCAGTTTACCCAAGTACATGCACCCAGCCGAGCCAACCCTGGGTGTGAATGTCGACTCTGCTAAGCCAAGCTCAAATCACAGCCGGGTAGCTGCACCCATGCTGGTGCTGCATTAACCTCTCAGGTGCTCGGATTTCTGGGGCTTGGTTCTTACTGCTGCACTGAGATGTGCCACTCTTGGAATCGTTTCCCATTGTGGGAGAACTTGCCTGTCTTTCCCGGGCCGCTGTGAGGAAGCCATAGCCTGCCCACACAGAAAACCACAGTATTTGTGGCTCAGCACACGAAGAGGAAATCAATGCTCTACTAGGTCTTTTCATCACTAGCTGCTTTGTTCCTATCAAAGATGGGGCCTGTGGACTGGAAGTCCAGAGAGTGAGTTTCATTCCTGGCTTAGTCACAAATATCCTGTTTGCCCTTCTGGAAATCACATAGCACTCTGTGGCTCAGTTTCCTCTCCTGTGAAATATGGATAATGTTGTCCTTTCTCCCAAGGCTGCTGGAATGATTTGGGGTGTCAATGGTGGCCAAGTCAATGCTATTACTTCTACCACATACTCTACGTGCCTGGCACAGAAGAATAGAGAAAGACTTAGGGTGAGATCCTGGTGGGCACGCCAGCTGCTTTGCATGCCTCGGCCTCTCCTTCTCTGCTACCCCAGCTTCCAATACAAGGAACACAGCCAGGCAAAGGGAGGACTGATGGAGCATCTCTATGTGCTGGTCTCTCTGACATGCCGGGGATCAGCCCAGGACCCAGCACTGCCCAGTGTCAGGGGAGCAGAGTGGTATCTTAAAGCCACCATTCATGCACCACTATCTCAGTACTATACTCAAAGTAGTTCATCCACCCCAGAGGATCTGCACAAAGGCCCTTGCTTCAAAGGGTTTACAATCCAAGTGTCATAGATTCAAAGCCAGAAGGCACCACTGTGATGGACAGGAGGAGTGCTGGTCAGCACTTGGTGACTAAAGGGGGCCAGATTCAGGTAGTTGGCAGGGGGCCAGAAGAATGAATGGGATACAGTGCTGAAATCTGAATTGGATATAGATACCTGGTCTGCTCTTCCTTTGTGTGACTTCTAAGTTCAGGGCTTGAGGGAGCAACAAGCAGTAATCAGAATTACCATGCCTACAAGGAATATTGGGCATGGGAGTGGACTGGACCATGAAGGGATTGTGAGTAAATAAGGGGGGAAAGAATATTTAGGCACAATCAGGGTATATTTCTTTGTTTTGGTTGTTTGGTTAAACTTCTCTGTGCAAAATCTATGTGCTCTCCCCTCCGCCCCCCACATTCACTATCTAAGCTGCACGGAGAAAGACTATGTACTTTGTGTTTTTAATGTGTCTTTATCAGTTGTTCTGTAACACCTAGCAAACAAGTATGCTTTATTAAGGATATCTTTTTGTTTTGTTAATAAAATCACCCTTTTTTAAGGTGATGATTTGATTCTTGTGTCCTGGAAAGTAACAGGAGGTCTCTGTGTGTATGCCTGCTAGCCTGACAGGTCAGCTATCAGAGAAACAGGGTTTTTTTCTGTGTTTTTGATTTTTTTTTTCAAGCTCTCTTGTGGCAAAAGAGCTTGGGATACCCCTGGGGAAGGAATTCAAGTGTTTCTTCCAGTTTTTCAGGGTTTAAATCACTTGATGGTGGCAGCTACCTCCCAAAGTCTGTGACTCTGGGGAGTTTTTGTAAGCAGAGCCTATAGAGGCAAGGTATTTAAGGCCTCTTGCGGGCTCCCATCGTCTGCACTCACAGTGCCAGAGTGGGGAACAGCCCTAACAACCGCCATGAAGGTTTAGTCTGATGTCTTATATAAAACAGGCCACAATTTTACTCAGTAGTTCCTGTATCAAGCCCAAATATTCTGGTTAAGCTAGAGCATATTGTTGTGCTGGGGGGGTTGGACAGCCACACCATCCCCTTGTTGGAACAGCTGGGCAGGATAGCGGCCTTCTATTCATGCTAAACGACAGAGCAATTAAATGCCCCTTTGTTTAATGATAGGTGAAACAATGCAAAACCACCACCCAAGGACTGGAGCACATGCAAGCCAGGGCAGCAGCTCTGTTATGTGTGCCAAGTGTTTTCCTTGGAGTCTGTTAACAAATGTTGGGGTTGGGGATTGATTTCACTGCAACTATGTGATTGTGCATGTAAGAGAGAAGCAGCAGAAATCCAAGGGGACAGCCAGAACAAGCACAGGGAGCAGGGATCTAAGGGAAAGCCTAGAGAGAAAGAGGCTTGGAACTGTGAGCAAAGAATCTGTATCTAGCTGTTTGATTCCTATTGTGCTCAGGGAAACAGAACTTTGCACATTCTTTGTAAATATTCAGGATTGCATCAAAGAAATACCCAACTCGATCAATCTCTCCTCTTCACTGAAATAACCTGTAAGACTCCTAACATTGTCTAAACACTCAGGACAAAAGAGGCCATGTCTATACTTACCGGAAGTTTGACTCAAGATGTGCAACTCCAGCTACGTGAATTGCATAGCTGGAGCCAATGTACCTTGATTCGAACTTTGGCGCCGTCCCCATCGTGGGAGGCCAACAGGAGAAATGCTCCGGTTGAGAAGCATTCCCTTACTCCTCGCAAGGAGTAGGAGTACCGGCACCAACGGGGGCAGCCTCAGGGCACGTCTACACAGAAGGGCTAAAGCCGAAATAAGCAATGCAACTTCAGCAACGTAAATTGTGTAGCTTAAGTCAAAATAGCTTATTTCAGCTTTTGCCCTGGTCTACACAGCAGGAAGTCCAAGGAAGAGCACTCTTCCTTCGACTTTCCGTAGACCTTGTAAAATGAGGGTTACAGGAGTTGGAGTAAGAACTCCTCCAGCACGACATTATTTTGACATTATGACATTATGTCAAAACAACTGCTTGTAGTGTAGACGTACCCTCAGAATTTGATTTAGTGGGTCTTTACTAGACCCACTAAATCGATCGATTTCTGGAGTGCCAATCCACTGGTAAGTATAGATGTGGCCTTAGAAACACATGCTTTAAATACTAGTCATGCTTTAAATACTTCAGGTGATGGAGAATCCACCCTGTCTCTAGGTAAAGTTGTTCCAATGATTAAGTACCTTCATTTAAAATAAAGTTCCTTATTTCTAGTCTGAACTTCAGCTTCTAGTGTTGGATCTTCCGATGCCTTTGTGGGCTTGATTTAGGAGCCCTTGAATACATTTTATGTCTTTTCTGACCCCGCTCCAGTGTTTTGACAACCTTTCTGAAGTATAGACAACAGACTTCCAGAATTAATGGTCTCATTAATAGAACTCTGCATGGATACAAAATTAGTATCCACATCTGCAAAAATGATCCACAGATATCCACATCCACGGATATGGACACGTGCAGATATAAAGTGGATATCTGTAGATTTGCAGGGCTCCACTCATTAATGCCATGTATCAAGGTAATACCACCTCCTTAATCTTATTATCTTGCTTATCTATCCAAAGAGAGCATTAGCCATCTTCAGCCCAGATTTGCACTGGGAGTTCATGTTTAGTTGATTATTCACCATGAACCTTATGTCATTTTCAAAGTAATTGCTTTCCAGGATATGGGCCCTCATCCTGAAAGCATGACTACAGCCTCTCCCCGAGTTACGAACGAGTTACGGACCAAACACTTGGCCGTAACTCGATCCGTTCATAACTCGGACCCCATTGAGTTACACGCGACCGCGCTGTTCGTAAGCGCGGGTCACGTTCATAACTCGGGGACCGCCTTTTACGACCGCTCCATGGGAGCTTTGGTTGTAAGTGCGAACGGTTGTACTCGACCGTTCGCAACTCGGGGAGCGGCTGTACATGCTTTATTCACACATATAAGGCATTGCAGTTGACTGTATAAAAACATACATAGGTTGAACCTTTCTAGTCCAGCACCCTTGGGACCTGACTGGTGCTGAACCAGATAATTTGCAGAACCACGGGAAGAAAATATTGTTCAGCATTATTACCAGCACTTCCACTGCTTACTAGACTCTTACAAGACATTTAGGGGTAAATTAGAGCTAAATAACAGCACAGAACACTAGGAGCCAGGCTGGTGGTTGTAAACAAACTTTGTGGGACCATGGGAAACTTGGCCACAGTCATGATATGTGGACATCCAGCTAATTGAAATCATGCTGGACCACTGATGTTGCCAGAACAGAGAGTGCCGGAGTAGAGAGGGTCAGCCTGTATTGTTCAAGTGATCCAGATCATTCTGAATAACTGAACTGTCATTTGTATTTACCACTCTACCAATTTTTCTGTCATCTAGAAATGTTTCCAGAAATGATTCAATAATTTCTTCCAGATAATTGATGATATTGATGATATTGAAAGGCTTTGGGTCAAGAAAAAGCTTGGAATTGCACAAGAGATACCCTCTGAGCTGTATTCCTAAAGAAGGCAGCACTAATATTTGAAAACATCTATAAAAGTGCATCTCTCTGCTGACAAGGTTATGAAAATATGTATCTTAGGGTGCGTCTAGACAGCACCCTTCTGTCGGAATAAGCTACGCAATTTGCACTATGCAAATTGCGCTATGCAAATTGCATAGCTTATTCCGAGTCTGGGTTGAAAGAGCTTATTTTCAAAATAAGGTACTATTCCGACAAATCCCGTAACCCTCCTAGAACGATGGTTAGAGGGATGCCGGAAAAGCACACCCACTATTTTGGAAAATAGCGGGAGTGTTTAAAGACTCAGCATTGCTATTTCGTTATACTTCCGGTATCCCAAAATAGTGCCGCAGTCTAGAATCAGATAATCATAAAACTGGAAGGGGCCTCAGGAGGTCAAGTCCAGTCCCCTGCCCTCATGGCAGGACCAAGAACTGTCTAGATCAGGGCTACTCAACTTTGGAAGCGCCGGGGGCCACAATGATACTCACAGCACATGCCAAGGGCCGCAATTTAAGTGCGGTTGCATATACATGCAAATATATATGCAAATAGCTTCTTTCACACTGACGAGCATGAATAAAAAAATTAAGACAAGACTACACAACACACAGTCCCCATTTAAGTCAGTTATTCTGATATTAATAAAATGCAATATTTACCTGATTTCCATCCATATGACAGCACTTTTAGGGTATGTCTAAACTGCATCCCTCTGTCGAAAGAGGGATATAAATTAGGCAAATCAAAAGTGCAAATGAAGCGGGGATTTAAATATCCCGCGCTTCATTTGCATAATGGCGTCCGAGTGCTTTTTAGAAAAAGGGTTTTTCGAAAGTGAAAGCGCCGTCTAGATGCGGTTCTTTCTAAAAAAAACCCCTTTTTCAAACGATCCCGTACTCCTCAGTATGGCTAGATGGCGCTTTCACTTTCGAAAAACCCTAGTTCCAGATCATTTTGAATTTTGACCCTATCCTCCAAAGCACTTGTAACCCCTCCCAGCATGGTATCATCTGCAAACTTAATAATCGTATTTTCTATGCCATCGTCTAAATCATTGATGAAGATATTGAACAGAACCTAACGCAAAACAGACCCCTGCAGAACCCTACTTGTTATGCCCTTCCAGCATGTTTGTGAACCGTTAATAACTACTCTCTGAGAATGGTTATCCAGCCAGTTATGCACCCACCTTACAGGAGCCCCATCTAGGTTGTATTTCCCTAGTTTATTGATAAGAAGGTCATGCGAGATGTGTCTAGGATCTAGACGTACCCTTAGAGAGAAGAGAACTGATCATATCTGAAGTCCGAGACAATACGGTTATTCTGGCTCTCCACTGCAAAAGACACTACTGATGTCAAATGATACTGAGTCTGGCCATGTGACAGAAGTATAACTTCATGTTGTGTGACACAGGCAGGAAGTACATAAAGCGCACAGGGGAGTCGTCAGCTGCGTCAACCAACAGCTATATCCAGGCCCCTTGGCAAGGCTGGGGGGGCAGTGCTGAGCTCCTTGAAGGGGCAGGGCCTCACGCAAAAGGGACATGGCCAAGGGAAGCTGGCCCTTAGCGCCAACCAGACCGCGGCGCCTCCCCCCCTGCCTCAGTGCTGCCTTGAGTGCACCACGCTGCGCCCCCACTTCCCCAGGCAGCACTAAGAGCTGCCCAGAGCATGCGGCACACTGCTGTGCTGTGGCTCTCCGGTATCAATTTAAAGGCCTTGGGTGCCGCTGTTACCATGGCAGCAGCGGAGGTGGCGGGAGTCGGAGCCCTGGGCCTCTTTGAATCACTGGGCCCCTGGGCAACTGCCCCTTTTGGCCCCTCCCTGCTATCAGCGAGCCTGCAAGCACACGTTATTCAATGGTGTGGGGAATGTTAAGTGACGAGCTGAATGAACAGTTTACGTAACAGGCTGTGGGAAGTAAAACCTGCGACTGGACGTGAGAAGGTGATGTGACGCCTGAGGGCTCTGTAAAGGCCGTTTGGTTGCAAGGAGCCACCATGGGATTCTCCTTCAAATGCCAGCAGTTGGGCAAGGTCTGTTGGAAGACGAAGCTGAGGCTTGCCGGATAGAGGAGGCTGAAGGAGCCAGGAATGGACACCACAGATTAAATCTCATTGGGGACTATGTGGGATCAGGTGACGGGGAAAGAGGCAGTAAGACGAAGTTTGGAGGATGTAGGACCCAGCTGCTTCTGACAACAAGGTCTGATCTGGGATCTGAAATAAGACTTCCCTGTGCTTGGGAGGGTAAAGAGGGTACCTCTTTACCAGGGATGGGGAATCTATGTCCTGGGGGCTGGGGCTAGCCCCTGAGGCTCAGGGCTCTCCCCCAACCCCCACTATCGGAGAGCCAGCGCTTGTGCTCCAGCCCTGCAGCTCCCTCACAGTCCTGCTCCATGGAGCTGGGGTGCCAGTGTTGGCTCCCTGATGCTGGAGAGGAACCTTGAGCCTCGTGGGCTGGAGTCAGGCAAGCTGGTGCTGGACTCAACCCCTGGGCTCTGCCTGGCAGAGGAAGGAAGTGGCTCCGTGCGGTACTGCTCCTTCCCTCTGGACACAGAGCCATGTGCATCCCAGGGGAGCTGTGTGAGGTAGGTGCCCCACCATCACCTGGACCCCACATGCCAAGCTTGCTTCCTGGCAGCCCACTGACCCCCTCATTTTTGGCCCCAGCCCCAAGTGCCAAGCTTAGTGGTGGCAGCAATTATCCAAGCTTACGGTGTAGGAAACCTGGGGTCGTGATGCACAGAATAAGGAGTAAACTTAATTTTTGGCAAAAATGAAGTCACTTAAATCTCTCCGTCTGGAAGAGAACTTGGTTAGAGAGCTCAGTATAATTTACATTTGGGGCAGGGGCTATCTACTGCTCTGTGCCTGCACAATGCCTGGCACCATGGAGCTCTGATTCAGGGTGATCCTTAGGCATTACCGTAAAAAACATGATTACCAACAATTGCCACCCTCCGGCATTTCAAAATCACAAGTCCCCAAAACCCTGAGATTCGCCACTGGGTCAGCAGGGAGGCATCTATAGCACCAATCAAGCAATTTAAAAAACCCCACAAAGTTCAGGTTCTTTTTATTTGCCTTCTAGTTTCTGGCTTGTAGGTGAGACATGCTTCATGTTTTCATCTTTTTCTCCACAATCAGGGGGGATAGAAGCTATTTTTTTTAAAGAAAACAAGAAAGTTAAATTGTCATGTAATCTCTCGATTCCAGCAGGTGGATCTTTAGCAATCCCCCAACGATAGTGAGGCTCATGATAAAACACAAGAGTTTGTAACACTGCTGGAGGAGGTGACTGCAGAATTTAGAAAAATGCCAGGAAATGTGCAGGTCAGAAAGGCTAAGAATAATCCATTTTCTCTGAAAACATCCATTCAATGTGCAACAGCAGTCAAAAAAGGGAACAGAATGCTGGGAATCATTAAGAAAGGGATAGAGAATAAAACAGAAAATAACAAATTGCCTCTATATAAATCCATGGTACACCCCGATCTTGAATGCTGTGTACAGATGTGGTCAGCCTATCTCAAAAATGTATATTGGAATTGGGAAAGGTTCAGAAAAGGGCAACAACAATTATTAGAAGTATGGAACGGCTTCCATAAGAGGAGAGATCAGTAAGACTGGGACTTTTCTGCTTGGAAAAGAGGTGACTATGAAGGGATATGATGAATGGGGTGGAGAAAGTGAATAAGGAAGTGTTATTTACTCCCTTCTCAGAACACAAGGACTAGGGGTCACCAAATGAAATCAATATGTAGCAGGTTTAAAACAAACAAAAGGAAGGATTTCTTCACAAAACACTGTCAGCTTGTGGAACTCCTTGCCAGAGGATGATGTGAAGGCCAAGACTTATCACAGGGTTCAAAAAACAGCTAGATAAATTCATGGAGGTTAGATCCATCAATGGCTATTAGTCAGAGTGGGCAGGGATGATGTCCCTAGCCTCTGTTTGGCAGAAGCTGTGAACTTGTTGACTGCAGATGGATCACTAGATGATTACCTGTTCTGTTCGTTAATCACACTTGGTATTGGCCACTGTCAGAAGACAGGATACTATGCCCATCTGGATATTGAACAGTGTAAGTGCATAGCCTGCGATAGCCGGTTGTGGCTGCCCCTTACATAGATTATCCAAGTGTATATGTAGGTGTGTAGGCATGTGTGTCCCTCCCTCCCTGTAAATCTCTGAGGAAGGCCACATATCATTACTGTAATGCCCCTATGAGAACAGTTTAAGACAATAGGGAAGTTAGCAGTCTTGGGGCTTTTATTTGATTTCATATTAAATAACATCATAAGCATTGCTCCTTGTTAACTATCCCTTGTTTTAATATATTTTCTTCCACACCTATGGAATATTTAAAATTATATACACACACACACACACACACACACAGAAAAACCATGTATCTAGCTGTATCTATATGGACTGTTTAAAATATATGTATTTTTTTCTGTGTATTGGTGGTGCACATCCACACACTACCTCAATACTGGTGTTGCATATAAGAAATTTCAACCCACCCAAAAGAAATTTCAATCCGCCCAAGAATAGAAAATGTTAGAGGGAACACTGCCTCCAAGCAGTACCCACGGAGGGGGATTTGGAGCTCATGCCCTCGTTGATTGCAGCACTGCCCTGCCGAACCCAGCATCATCTCTGGTTTGCTGAGGAAGGGCATAATGGGATATAAACGTGTAGACAGAGGACCACATTGAGGCTCTCTAGATGTCCTGGATTGGCACCTGTGCCAAGAAGGATGCTGAAGATCCCTGAGCTCTGGTTGAATGGGCCCGGACAATCTGTGGCAGGGGAACTTTTGACAGCTTGTAGCAGCTCCAGATTGGCCAGGAGTTGTGCGGACCCTTGCAGGCCTTTCATCCTGTTGGCCATAGCGACAAAGAGCTGAGACAATTTGTGGAATGGCTTAGTATGATCCAGGTAAAAAGCCAAGGACCTCTGGATGTCCAGAGTGTGCAGCGGCTTCTCTTCTTCCAGCTTGCGAGGTTTGCAGCAGAACAGAAGGCAGGAAGATGTCCTGGTTCACAGGAAAGGAGGAGGCAGCCTTCGGCGGGAACATTTGATGGGGCCAAACCTGGATCTTGTCCTTCACAAAAACAGTGTACAGAGGCTCCAAAGTCAGAGTCCTGATTTCTGAAACATGCCTGGCTAAAGTCAGTGCTACCAGGAACACCATCTTCGAGGACAAGTGGGAGAGGGAGCAGGCTACAAGTGGCTCAAAGTGTGGCCCAGTGAGTCAGGAGAGGACCAGGTTGAAATCCCACTGAGGGACAGGGTCCTACACCTGTGAGTAGAGTTGGTCGCGACTCCATAGAAACTGCACCGTCATGTCCTGCTGGAACACTGTCTGCCCCTGATCTGGCCCATGGAAATTAGAGATGGCTGCAAGATGTACTTCATTGGAGCAGAGGCTGGGGACACCATCTCTATACTGATCTTCCAAACTGTTGCCAATCCATCCCGCTTGCACTCACCATCCTAGCATCGAAACACTCAACACTCGTATTAATATCAGCATCGCTCCGGCCTGAAAGGCCCCCATTTGCTGCCCCTCCAGGGTTCCAGATGTGGGCCTATCACTGTAGTGCCCAACCCATCTCTGTGCTTACCTAGCTAGTCCTGGAACAGCTCAGCCCTGCCAGCCTGCAACAGGGGGAGGAAGGGTGAAGCATTCAAGCACACAGCAGCCCATGTCTCTGTCGGGAGGAAGGGCTCCAGCCACTCACACTGTGTCAATGGGTGCAGAGCCCAGAAAATAGCAGCTGAACTGCTGCAAAGAGAATTAGGAGCAAAGTTGATGGCAGGCAAAGCATGAGTGCCACCCAGTGGTGAGTAGCTTCCATGACTATTTTCAGCCTTACTTTTCCCCATTTTATTTGCCCACGGAACCTTTTTAAACTCGAAAGAATTTTGCGGAACCCTTAATAACAGTCTTATATACGGAGCTGAAAAAGTAGACCACAGATAAGTAAGGATAATAATAAACAAATGCTAAACCAGGTCATGAGATCAATATTTAGTTGAATTGCACAGATTTAAAAACAAAAATCACATAATATTAATTTTTTAAAAAATCATAAAATGTTATTGTAATGGAATTTTCTCGCGGAACCCTTGTTTTCACTTCATGGAACCCCGGGGTTTCGCGGAACACCATTTGGGAAACATTGCTCTAAAGCAAGGGTGGGGAATGTTTTTTGGGTCGGAGGCCACTGAGTATGGGGGCCACACAAAAGTGAGAAGCAAAAAAACCCACTTCACTGATGTGTCCCCCAATGGATAAGCAGAGACACTGCCCACAATCCCCTCACACACCTAGAGGGGCCCAGGCTAGTAGATTTTGTGGGTCTCCCTAAGCTTTGGGGTGGGGCCGACAATGAGGAGTTTAGTGTGGGGGAGGGAGCTGCCATGAAGTGTGCTTTCACTGTAGGGTCTTGACTGGAGTTAGGATGCAAGGAGTGAAGGGGGAGGTGCGGGGTCTGGACGGGAGGGGATGCAGGAACAAAGTGGGAGTGGGGGGTCTGGGTGGGAAGGGGATGGAGGAGTAGCGTCTAATGAGCACAAAGTTTTGGAAGAGCAATACTGTCCTAAGTGGGAACAGTGTGCCCCTTGCAGTGAGCCCCTGGAGAATCTTCATAGGAGGGGCGTGATTAGGGTTTTAACTTGATCCCTGCCTTCCTTTGCAACTCCAAAGCCTCTTCATGCACAGTCATTAAAGCCTCCGCTGTTGTGAATCCTCAGAGCCCCATTGCCTTTCATGGCACTAAGCCAATTTGCACCATCTGAGGAGCTGGTTTGGGGAGCCTGGAACTGACTTGGGGAGGAATATCAACTGGCATTACCAAACTGGATCAGAACTGAGTTCCAGCTAGTCCAGGACCCTGTCTCTGATGGCAGCCAGCACCAGATGGACAGAAGGAAGGTATAAGAACCCCACAGTAAGATAATGTCACCCAGACAGACCTCCCAAAGATCTCTAATTGTTAGGGATCAGTGGCCTTTGTCCTTACTCTCCCCCAAAGCAGAGTTATGTTAGCGCTGGAGGAGATGAAGGTACCAGTTATAAACAGAGCTCAACCTGAGAATTAGTTTAAATCCAATACACTGATGGGCTGAAAACGTTATGGCCAGAGCTGGCTCTGTCATGCTCTGAGCTTTGACAGCTTCCTGAAGCTGTTGTTCTGAAACAAGGGGTGTCCCAGGAATCGCCCTGGGTTGTGTGTACAGAGGCCTGGGGTGGGAACCTCATTGGGGGTGGGAGCCAGAGCATAGAGGACTGTAGAACTACTCTGCAAGTTGGGCTGTCCCTGTCCCAAGCAAACCGCCAGGCTGCACAGCATATCAAAATGGTGCTCAGTTACAGGTAGAAGTGATCCCTAGAGGATGGTCTTTATTCTGGCTGAATCATTTTACTCTTATGACACCTGCTACCTCTGCTCTGTGCAGGCTCAAAGCACACATGGAATTCTTCACTTTACATTCAGAACAGGGGTCTCCTCCATGCATGAGACTCCATCCAGCCACAATGTTTGGTTCCAGTTTCACCCTAATTTGTGGAACTGGACTCATATGCACAGAGGACTTCCGTACCCACTCTCCTGCCCCAGATCTGAGGGTTTCTCTAAGAGCCCAGCCACACACCCACTAAAGTTGATGAAAGTTTTGACAATGATCTAGGAATGGATCTAACATCTATTGAAGTCAACAGAAAGGCCCCCATTGATTTCGATGGGCATTGAGTCAAGTCCTTAAGGGGTGTAGGATAGGATCCTATGTAAGGAAGGGAAAGGACCAAGTCTTCTCTGGAAAAGCTACACAATCCAGCATTTCATTCAAGAGTAGTTGGAGGAAAATCTCTGATCTTTCAGTATTGCAGACTTTGGGCCAGTCCTCATGCCTCTCCTCTACCTTCTCATCCTCCAACCCGCGTCTCTGGATCCTGCAAGATCCTCTCCAGCTCAGATGGAACTGGATTTTCCAAAATCAGACTCTGGAGCATCTCACTGAGGGTCTGCAATGTTCTCATGAAGAGAGCCTGAAAAGAGGGGAACCACCATGCTTAGTGCCACAGAACCAGGATTATACAAAGAATGTATCTTATGGGCTAGAGACAAGAATCAGAGAGTGAAATTCTCTGGCTTGTGTTATACAAGAAACAGGCTATATGATATAATGGTCCTTTCTGGCTTCCAAGACATAGACAAATAGGTTCGAAAGTTCAGACTATGTCTTAGGACAATGTCTATAGAAATAAGGACAGATTCTCAAAAGGTGTGTATTGACATAGCTTCATGAACCTGAGTGAAGCTACTCTAATTCATAGGAGCGAAAGGTCTGGCCCATATCTCTTGTACACAATAATGGCTACATAATTAGCTACTTCACTTATTTAATAATGTGGGTGCCATGAACAGAAGATAATTCATGTGTAGATATGTTCTGGGCAATGAATCCTTCATGATTCTGGAGAAAAACAGGCCTCATCTTTCAACTGATATTGGTCTGATCAGATTCACAGCTGTGCTCTTGACAATGACCCAAAAAGCCAGCTGCATCCCTGCAATAGCATCATTTCCATTATAAACCAAAGGGGACTGATAACAGAATGACATTTGCAGTGTAAATGACACTTTTATTATAATCAGTCTTCCAAATCATCCCCCAAATCTCATGTAATGGTGTGGAAAAAATGAATAAGGAAAAGTTATTTACTTATTCCCACAATATAAGAACTAGGGGTCACCAAATGAAATTAATAGGCAGCAGGTTTAAAACAAACAAAAGGAAGTTTTTCTTCACTCAGTGCACAGTCAATCTCTGGAACTCCTTGCCAGAGGATGTGGTGAAGGCCAGAACTTTAACAGAGTTCAAAAAAGAGTTAGATAGATTCATGGAGATTAGGTCCATCAATGGCTATTAGCCAGGATGGGTAGGAATGGTGTTCCTAGCCTCTGTTTCTCTGGAGGTGGGCTACAGGGGAGGGATCACGTGAGGATTATCTGTTGTGTTCCCTCCCTCAGGGGCATCTGGTATTGGCCGTTGTTGGAAGACAGGATACTGGGCTTGGTGTGACCCAGTATGGCCATTCTTATGTTCTTATGTAATTAAATGATCATTATCAAAGGGGTAGCTGTGTTAGTCTAAATCTGCATAAACAATGAGAAGTCCTGCATAAACAACAGATGCATGTAATGAAGTGGGTCTTTGCCCACAAAAGCTTATGCTCCAATAAATCTGTTAGTCTATAAGGTGCCACAGGACTTCTCGTTGTTCAATTGATCATTGCCTCCCTTGGGAAGATATCATGAAGCAAAGCCATTATCAGAGAACGAGGAACATTTTATAGCTAAAGAAAATCCTACAATGAAATGATTCATTTAACATTAGAAATGAAAACCACTTATGTCATAAATATATCTCCCTGTCTTTGCCTTTTCCTCCTTGTGACGGGGAACCCGGCGGGTCCCGCACTTGCGCGGCGCCGACCCCGGCGTACTGGAGTGAAAAGGCGCCGCATGAGCCGGGATGGCTTTGCGGAGCCTGCTCGGGGGCCACCAGTTGGCTCCAGTTTCCGCTCCGCCTGGCAGAGGAAGGTGGTGGCAGGGTCAAAGCGCCAGCAGGGCAGCCTCGGCAACTTCTGTGCAGGCACGGCGGGACGTTTAAAGAAGGTGCTGCCAATACCAGAGGGGGGAGAGTGTGGAGGCAGCGGAGACAGGCTTCTCCTGCTCTCAGGACATCGATACCGGGGGGCGCACCTCTGGACAAACACCGATTCAGCGAGGATACCGGGGGGCACACCCCGGGGCAAACACCGGTTCAGCGAGGAGGTAGGAAGCGACCCAGGGCACGGCCGGTGGAAAGATCCATGGGTTGGTGTGTTGAGGGAAGCTTCCCCCATCAACCGGACGAGGGTCATGGACCCCAGTCCTTAGGACCCTGGGTCGGGGCTTGGAGTGAGGGTGGGCCCGAGCCCCCCTACCTACCTCAGCCACTCCGGGGTAGTGTGGCATGAGTGATAGCCAGGGCCTGTGAGCCAGAACCCAGAGATGATCGACAAGCATGGGCGAGACGCCTGTAAATGAACCCCAGGACAGGAGGGGATTGGGGACCCCAGACAAACCCAAATGAGCGGACGGATGGTCGGAGCCTCGCGGGATAGGGTTTCGGACCCCAGGGAGGGGCGGACCACGGGGAAAGTCAGGCCCCGGTGGGGTGCCGGATAGCTAATAAAGGCAGGATCAGACCCTGTCTGAGTCCTGTCCTTTACACATGGTGGAGAATGTGGGTATTGGCCCACCCTGGGTGAGGGGAAAGTAGACTGAGAACTTGGTGGCCGTATAGGCCTATGTGAGGTTGGTTGTTTTGTTTAGGTGGACGATTCAGGAGGGCACCGTCCTCGCCGGGAAGGAGGCCCTGTGGGGAAAATGGAGACCCCTAAACTATTAGACTGGATGGCCGAGAGCCAGCGACAGCAGCAGCAACAACAAGCTCATCTGCTGCAGCAATTGATGGCACAGAATCAAGAGCAGCAGCAGCAGCTGCCGCAAGAATTAGTCGAGCACCAACAGCCCAGCAGCAGGTGACTCTGGCTCCAGCAGCAGGTGACTCTGGGGCGACAGACGCTCAACCTGCCCATGGGTCCCGAGGCGAGAGCCAGCGGCAGGCAGCAGCTACCGATATGATTAACGAAGATGGGACCAAATGACGACCCAGAGGTGTACCTTGTAACATTCGAGAGAGTGGCGACGGCCGCTCGGTGGCCAGAGGACCATTGGGCCACCCTTTTGGCCCCATATCTCACGGGCCCAGCACAGTTAGCCTACCAAAACCTCTCCGCCCACGAAGCGCTACATTACTATAAGGTCAAAGAGGCGATTTTGGACCAGTTAGGAGTAACACCAGAGACTTACGGGCAGCGATTCCACCGCGAGCGATACCCTCCAGTGGTCCAACCTAGGGCAGTCACCCAGAAACTCCGAGAAGCCGGGTGGCGCTGGATGGAGCCAGACCAGAAAACAGGGACACAGGTTGCTGACTTGGTCATTTTGGAACAGTTTGTGAAAATCCTACTGACCAAGGGCCAGCGATGGGTCCGCCACCACCGGCCCTCCACACTAAACGAGCCAGTCGCCCTCATGGAGGATTACACGGCCGCGGAGGAAGCGGGGGAACGAAGGCTGGCAGGAAAAGAAATGCCGGCCCCCCCCGGAGTGTGAGCGGCCCGAGGAAGCATGAGGAGGTACCAGGGAAATCTGCCTATATCGATGACATCATAGTGTATAGTCTGTCGTGGGGGGAACATCTCAAGCACTTAGAGGTGGTCCTACTAGCCTTGCAAGGGGCAGGGCTGGCCGCCAATCCGGGGAAATGCCGGTTCGGGCAAAGGGAGATCTCATACCTGGGCTATACTGTAGGGGAAGGGGCCCTAAGACCTTTGGTGGACAAGATAAAGGCCCTAAAAGATTACCCCCGCCTGTCGATGAAAAAGCAGGTTCACCAGTTCCTTGGCCTGGCTAGTTATTATCGGTGATTCGTGTCGGGGTTTGCAACTTTAGCAGCCCCCTTAACGGATTTGACTAGAAACGCTCAACCGAACAAGGTTCAATGGACCCCTCAATGTGAGGGCGTTTTTCAAACACTGAAGGAGCGGCTAACCCAACCGCCAGTACTGATACAACCGGACTTTTCCAGACCCTTTCTCCTACAGACTGACGCGTCAGAGGTGCGGTTGGAGGCAGAGTTCTCCCAGGAACTAGGAGTGTTACTGAGCATGCTCAGTACAAGCCAAACACCAAATGTGGCGGGGGGAACCAACCCCATCTGTCCTTCCCCCCTGACACACACATCATCTCAATCCAGGGGCTACTAAGATACTGGAAAATGTTTGGTAGACAACTTAGCAGTTAGCTGTCAGGAGCACTGTATTTAATTCCTATATAAAAGAAATAAAATTAAATAAATATCAAGCTCACTCAGCTCTAACACTAGCATATTCTGACATCTTGTGACAAGTCACTTAAGGGACACTTGTTAGCCTTACCATTTAATGTGTATTCTTACTTTGTTACTAACTCTATTTCAGCTCTATATAAGAACATTAGAATGGCCATACTGGGTCAGACCAAAGGTCCTTCTAGCCCAGTAGCCTGTCTTCCAACAGTGGCCAGTGCCAGGTGCTCGAGAAGGAATAAACACAGGGTTGGATAAAATACAGCCTGGGGGCCAGATCCAGCCTGCCAAGCCACTGGATCCGGCCCACAGATCACCCTGCTGGGACTTTAAAGCTACTGCGCTGTTTAAAGCTCAGCCTCTGCAGCTCTCTGCTTTGCAGGGAAGGGGGAAGCTTCGTATGATCTCCCCAGCCCGGTCCTTAGCTCGTAGTGGCCAGAAACAATCGGCCAAAAAGAACTGACCTCAGCCAATCTCTCAGCTCCGATTGGCTGGAAACAACTAGCCAATAGGAGCTGAGAGATTGGCCTGGAGGATGGGAGTAGTGCAAGTCTCTTCCCCCTCCCGGAGCTGAGAGCCACGTGGAAGGAGCAACCTGCAGTTTTAAGTGATCTGGGTCTGCAGCAGGCAGGGAGCTCAGCCTGCCTTGGGGGTACTGCAGGGCTGCTGGCTTAGGTAAGTATCTCCCAGCCAGAGCCTGCCTCTGGCACTCCAGCCCCTCCTGCACCCCAGCTCCCTCCCCCAGGTCACCATTCAAACCCTCTGCATCCCGCTGCCCCTGGCCACAACTCCTTCCCTGACCCTGTACCCCCTCTTACACACCTCCCCCAGGCTGGAATCCTCTCCTGCACCCAAACACCCTCCCAGATCCTGCACCCCAATTCCCTGCCCCAAGTCACCACCCACACCCTCTTCAATCTGCACCCCCTTTTCCCCTTCTTCCAAATCACGGCTCCCTCCCAGACTTTTCACTCCCTCCTAGGGTATGTCTACACTACAGCATTACTTTGAAATATCTAATTTCGAAATAGTTATTTTGAAATAGCTTATTTCGAAATAACGCATCTACACACAAAATGAATTTCGAAATAGCTTTTTGCTATTTTGAAATAGCGTGTCCACACTGATTGGACGCTGAATCGCATTTAAGGCCAGCCGGAACTGGTTCCAGCAGAGCATCAGGTCAGAAGTTACCTTGTGGCCAGGGTGGCCAGCAGGGCACCCTGGGAAGGGCTGGAGGCCCCCTATTTCGAAATGAGTATCTACACAGCGCTTATTTCGAAATAGCAGTTTCAAAATTGGCACTATTCCTCATGGAATGAGGTTTACCAATTTCAAAATAAGCCCTCTGCTATTTCGAATTAATTTCGAAATAACGGAATGGCTGTGTAGATGCTAGGATAGTTCTGTGTAGATGCTAAGGACTTAGTTCGAGTTAACGTTTGACTGCCGCGTGTAGCCGCGGGCAGTTAGTTCGGACTAAGGGGATTTAAAAATGGCGCCCGGACGGGAAGATGCAAATAAAGCCCGGGATATTTAAATCCCGGGCTTCATTTGCAACTCGAATGCCTACATTAGCCTCCCTAGTTCGAACTGGGGGGCTAGTGTAGATATACCCTTCTAGAGCAAGCACCAAGTATGCTTTCCTCCTTCAACATGCCTCATTCTAGCTTCACCACTCAGCATGGAATCCCGAGGAGTTCCCTAGTTAATTGAAAACTGAGCGATTATTTTCATAATGGGGACAGTGGCCGCTATTTGCGGTATGTAGGGGATAAATGACCAGGGCCACATCTCCAGGGGCTGACGTCCCCAACTGATACTCCACAATGTTGTTCCATGAGAAATTTTGCTGATGAAAGAATCACGTATCACCAGCATGGGCCAAAAGTTGGTCATGGGAAACCTGTCTTAAATTACCTTTGGGTACAGGGCGCTTACTTCTTGTGCCTGCAGTATTGTTAGAAGCGGCAGGCAGAATGTGCTCTTGAAGAATGTTCTCAGTAGGATCCTTCCCTTGTGGGAGCCCCGGGCCTCCACCACATGCTTTTTGCTGGTAAAAGGAAAGAAGCAGGTTTGGACTTTGAGGGGCTGTCATGGGGACACAGAAGCTGAGGGCAGCAAGAGAAGACATTGAGATGATAGAGATGATCTGAAGGAGACATTGAGATGATGCAGGAGAGTAAGACCATGTGAACAGTAACAATGTAGGACGGTCAGACTCTGGCCAAGACTAACAGGATACAGGAACAGTGTGGGAAGGCAGGGACAGGAGACCCAAATAGTAAATCCAGTTTAGAAACACTACACAAAAGAGTGAAGGAAATGACTCAGTTGGCGCCGCCGGAAAGAAAATCATCTCCAATGTTTACAGAGGCTCTTGGCTTGGATCAGCATTTGGAATCAAGAGGATTATGTTGTTACTGGGCAGAAAATCATCAGCCAGCCATGTAATAGTTCCCCCAGCTCCTCCCCAAAGAGTCCTCAGTATCTACGGAGAAAAAGGCACGAGGCTAGGGACTGCAGTTTGAAGCTCTGCTCCCACCAAGCATGGAGTGAGAAGCCAGGCTGGGCAGTCAAATGAGATGTCACAGTATCTCAGGTCAGTAATGGTGGCCATGGCCTGGAGATGGATGGCGCTGGAGTCTCCTGGGCTCACTCTTAACCATCCCCTGTAAGTCACAAAGGAGGCAAACATAGTACAAGGGGTTCAAGTGCTCCCAGCGCCAACCCTGCTCCCCCACACAGCATTCATTGAGGGGGTTATACAAAGCCCCAGCATCACAGCTAACTCGGGATGCCTCCAAAAAACCTAAATTAGCCACAGGCGTCCCCTCAGTCTCCAATAAATCCCCAGCTAAAAGAACATCAGACATTCCAAACGTAACGTAGTGCCCAGCTGAAACCCAGGATCTTCCTTCCCGACTGAGGAGCTCCCAGATCATGAAACACTCAGCCAATGTGTATCTCTACAGCAGTGTTTCTGAAACCTTTTAAGACCAAGGAACACCAAACAATATATTTTTTTTTTTAATGGGGAACACCACAGATTTTTTGTGGAGCAAAAAAAAAAAAAAAAGTTGGGGGGAAAGTTATTGGTCAAAAAAAAAAAAAAAGCGGCCATTTTGAATTCTGCTGTTCTCCATGGCACACCTCCGACTGCCTCGTGGCACACTGGTGTGCCACGGAACACAGTTTAAGATACACTGCTCTACAGAGATCTCATCCATTTCTACCCCCCTCCACAAATCCATTCACTCATTTCCTCATCCATCTCTATCCATCCATCTCCTACTTCCCACTGACCAGCATCCCCCCCCGTCCATGCACACTAATCATTCCAGACAATCAGCGCTGAGCTCAGTTTTACACATTGAAACAATTGCTTCAGCGTATGCAACAAAGTTCTTTACAAGTCCCCAGATTCCATTGACCCCATTGTGAGTTTGGCAGCGAAGCGTTCCCCACAGAAATCATCAGTCTTTTGTAACCAACAGCGTGGACCCAACGTATCTTATTTACACACCACTATGGCTCTTGCAGTATCTGATGCAAAGGTGTGAATAAAAAGCTCACACATGTTACACCAGTCGGTGGTCTTGTGGAGGACAGACAAGAGTCTTAAGAAACTTTTTTTCATAATGACATCCTGAACCAAAAGGAGACAAAATACATCAGGGTGGAAAGGATTTAGACAGAGAACATCATCGGGTAGAGTGCTATACATTTGTTCAAATTTTCTCTACATGGAACACCTTGTAGATGACTCAACAATGTTGCAGAGCAATTAATAAACTCTTTCCCTTACAATCACACTGTTCCCTGCATTGGCAGGATCAGAAATTGGAGTGAATTGAAGGTGATGATGTATCTTGACACCACCACAATAGAGAGGGCTCCGTCGGCAAACAAAGGCAGACACAGGCCCAGGAGTTGACAGTCTATGAAGGGTTCTAATGGCTTCTAGGAGAATTATAGGTTGTGGAGGAGCTACTTGTTCAAAGAAGGGTTAGCTCAAGGCAAACAAGCAGAACAATAATGAGATTCCATACAAGGCCTGTTTTCTGTGGGACAAGTAGCCAGATTTAGTGTGACCATGGGTATTAACTTCAAAGCTGGATCCATTTATTTCATCAGTGAAGGTCTGAGACAGGAGCACTCACCAGGGGAGACTTTGAGTGCACGTTTCATTCTTGAGACCCAACAGCTAGTGTGTGGCAGAGGAGTAACCAGACAAGAGTCTATTGAAGTGAGCACAAAGTGGTGGGAAATCCCTGAAAATCAGAAAAACGGGGCACAAGAAAAACGGGGCACAAGCTCTCCGCAGAGTTTGTGGGATGTTTCTGGAGAAGGCACCTAATATGTATAATAAGAAAACCATCCAGGGGCTGGACTGTATGAAGTGAAAGAAGAAAGGATGAGAACTGTAGGCAAAGGGTTTGAAGAGAGGTCAGACCCTATGTGATAAATCTCCTGGGATGACCCAGGCCAGGTAGGATGGACAGTGTAAGGGCTCACTCATTTACAGATTAGAGGGAGAATGTTTATACCTCTTTCTTGCTATTGAAGTAGTCAATAGTGTTCCTCTACAATTCCAGCAAGAGCAGGGCTTCCTCCACAGCACAGCCATGCTACTCATATCCATCCTCCTCCCTTTTTGCAGAAACCAAACTGCTCAAGATAGTTAAGACCAAAGCAGACTGTGAAGAGCTTCAAAAAGATCTCACCACACTAAGCGATTGGGCAACAAAATGGCAAATGCAATTTAATGTGGATAAATGTAAAGTAATGCACATTGGAAAACATAATCCCAACTATATATACAATATGATGGGGACTAATTTGGCTACAACTACTCAAGAGAGATCTTGGAGTCATTGTGGATAGTTCTCTGAAAACATCCACTCAGTGTGCAGCGGCAGTGAAAAAAGCAAATAAAATGTTAGGAGTCATTAAAAAAGGGATAGAGAATAAGACAGAAAATATCTTATTGCCTCTATATAAAACCATGGTACACCCACATCTTGAATACTGCGTACAGATGTGGTCATCTCATCTCAAAAAAGATATATTGGCATTGGAAAAGGTTCAGAAAAGGGCAACAAAAATGATTAGGGGTTTGGAACAGGTCCCATATGAAGAGAGATTAAAAAGACATGGACTTTTCAACTTAGAAAAGCGGAGACTAAGAGGGGATATGATAGAGGTCTATAAAATCATGACTGGTGTGGCCAAAGGGAATAAGGAAAAGTTATTTACTTACTCCCACAATATAAGAACTAGGAGTCACCAAATGAAATTACTAGGCAGCAGGTTTAAAACAAACAAAAGGAAGTTTTTCTTCACTCAGTACACAGTCAACCTGTGGAACTCCTTGCCAGAGGATGCGGTGAAGGCTAGAACTTTAACAGGGTTCAAAAAAAAGAGCTAGATAGATTCATGGAGGTTAGGTCCATCAATGGCTATTAGCCAGGATGGGCAGGAATGGTGTCCCTAGCCTCTGTTTCTCTGGAAGTGGGAGACAGGGGAAAGATCATGTGAGGATTACCTGTTGTGATCCCTCCCTCTGGGGCATCTGGTATTGGCTACTGTCGGCAGACAGGATACTGGGCTAGATGGACCTTTGGTCCGACCCAGTATGGCCGTTCTTATGTTCCCTATGAGACTCCATGCTTGAGGTATCTGGGACTAGAAAGACAGACAGACAGACAAATTACTGTCATTGCTGGTGAAAGAGGAACAAACATACCCTGAGATGTCACCCATGGGCTGGTTGGTGCCCAAAATACAGTTAATTTAAACCAAAGTAAGGACATGGCCTATCTCTCATAGGGTTGTATGCTGCTGCCCATCAACATTGTATCTGAGCTCCTTCCACCTAAAACTGAAGAGCAATGGCAAAGTCCCAGGTGGAATCCCTGGAATCACTGGCATGTCTCCCTTTTTGGGGTAAAGTATCTGTGTTCTGGGTAGAGTTACCTTTTGTTGGCTTGATTGGGTTCAATTCCCATGGTTTGTTTTGGGTAGGGCTGGAAATCTATATCTTCATCCTTGATTAGGGGAGAGTTGAAGAAATTGGATGAGGTTCAACAAGGACAAGTACAGAGTCCTGCATTTGGTACAGAAGAATCCCAAGCACTGTTACAGGCTGGGGACTAACTGGCTTAGTAGCAGTTCAGCAGAAAAGGATCTGGGGATTACAGTGGATGAGAAGCTAGATATGAGTCAACAGTGTGTCATTGTAGCCAAGAAAGCTAATGGCATAATAGGGTATATTAGGAGGAGAATTGACAGCAGCTCTAGAGAAGTGATTATTCCCCTTTATTTGGCATTAGTGAAGCCACATCTGGAGTATTGTGTCCAGTTCTGAGCCCCTTACTATAGAAAGGATGTGGACGCTTTGGAGAGGGTCCAGCGGAGGGCAACCAAAATGATTACGGGGCTGGAGCACATGACCTATGAGGAGAGGCTGAGGGATTTGGGGTTATTTAGTCTGCAGAAGTGAAGAGTGAGGGGGGATTTGATAGCAGCCTTCAACTTCCTGAAAGGAGGTTCCAAAGAGGATGGAGAGGGGCTGTTTTCAGTAGTGACGGATGGCAGAACAAGGAGCAATGGTCTTAAGTTACAGTGGGGGAGGTCTAGGTTGGATATTAGGAAAAACTATTTCATTAGGAGGATGGTGAAGCACTGGAATGGGTTACCTAGGAAAGTGGTGGAATCTCCATCCCTAGAGGTTTTTAAGTCCCAGCTTGACAAAGCCCTGGCTGGGATAATTTAGTTAGGGTAGGTCCTGCTTTGGGCAGGGGGGTGGACTCGATGACCTTCTGAGGTCTCTGCCAGCCCTATGATTCTATGAAGGAACCTGTAATGTGGAGAAATAAGCCACCAACTCCCAATGTCAGGGAGATTGGTGTGATACAAATCAGAATTCAGAATCAAATTGGGGATTCCTTAAAAAACAAGACTAGAGAGAGACTCTGAATCAGACTGCTTTGCACTTCTATGCAGTTTTTCAGCTGAGGATCTCCAAATGACTAGTATCATGCTTATTGCTGTAGAAACCCCAGCACAGTGAGGTGAAGTAGCTGCCCAGTCACACATCTGATCATTGGCAAAGCAGGGAATAGAAGATAGTTCTGACTCCAGTCACCTCCTCTGCCCTCTTTATTTCTTGCATAATGTTATTGACTCATTACACAATAAACATCTTGTGCCCTCTGATTGAAAATGAATGAGCACAGGCCTCAAGAAATATCAGGGCTCACTGTACTAAGTAGGGCCAACCAAATAATAGATTTGTCCAATAGCATGAACATCAGCCAGCCATATATGGCTGAATAGTACTGGCTGGTGCTCTTGCAATTAGGATTCAGGTCACAGATCCTGTTTTGCTGCTGGCAGCAGCATGGGGAAGCAGCTAGGAGCTCATGATGAGTGGAACAACCAGATAATTCCTGCAAGGGAAGCAGTGGCAACCACATACCTTAAATCTGTGTTCTTCATACTTTTCAGATTGGGCACCTCTTATTGAAAGTCAAAGATGATCCGCTTTACACTTTCTATACGAGTTATAAATGTGTCATTGCTAACACTGATAGCCCTGCAGAATTCATCTGCACGTGTGTTCTGAGAATAGTTGACCTTGAAGGGCAACGGTGTGCAGGGAGGAGTGGGGGCAAGATTAATTTTGCTTTAGGCTATAATACAATTTCCAATGTCTCCTGACCCTGCCCTGTGTAATCCCCTAGGGGTTATGACTCACTGTGAGTCATAGTGTGAGTCACAGTGGCTCAAGACACTTAAAACTAGATGGGACAAAACCAGGGCACAGGATGGGATGGGCTATGGTGGTCTGGCATATTGACATCTGCAGAATCTAAGCTTACATTTTAAAAAGTGTAAGTCCTAGCTGTGATGTTAACATTTTTATTAGAATAATGCCTATGATCCCACCAAGAGCAGAGCCCTATTTTGGAGAAGCACCAGATGGGCCTAGAGTGTGGCTGAGGGGTGTCTCCTTTGCACAGTTATGGGTACAGAGGGATGATCACAGCTGGATCCCATTTTAGCCCCTCTCCATTCCTTATGGAGTCAGAGAGATGCATGCCTGCCAGAGCAGTGGAAAGAGGCCTTATTGAAATGAGAACCAAGCTCTAGGATCCAGAAATACGACTCCCATTGGGGAGTGGGCTAGTCAGTCAATTATCTCTAGTGTTGGATTGTTCTGCCCGCTCCAAGCAATGATTTCACTACAATCATAAGAAGCAGAAGGGGGAGCATCGTGTGGTAGAGAGAAATGGAAGCTGCCATTCCTCTTCCAGCAGCCAGAGATTCCCAGAGGAATACAGGCTCTGGGGGCATCATCACCTCTACCATCACTGGAGAGCTTTAGAAATACAGGGGTGTGACAGTATCCCCTTATCCCCCACATTCAATAGAGAAGAAATGCACTGATTTTTGGGAAGCTATAAAAATCTTTATTCCTTGATACTGAGTGAAGTCTGGTTTTGAGTCGTAACCCTTTTACACCGGGCCATCAATTTGTGTAAACATGTAGATGTTTGAAAATCAGGGCTTTACTATTACTTTAACAGTAATAGGCTACAATAAATACACAATCTTAATCTTACAAGTACTTGTGATTCTTCTTTTACAGTCTTGTTAAAACCTCTCACCACATTTTTCCAGTCCAACACAATACAGATTCTTTGTGGGGACTGGCTCTTTGGGATCACAGCTTGTAATACAGCAGAACAGCTGTTGCAGGTTGCTGACCGACCTTCACTAAGCAACGAGCAACACTGACAACTGTGTGACTGGCCCACACTGGGCTACTGAGAATGACTGAACTGCCAGAGACAACCCCCAGGCAACAAATGCAGGTGATGCTCTTTTGAAGGAATGTCGCAACACATTTTAGCTGTATTTACACACACAACCATGCTCCACAATGTGAAATAAATACTATCACTCAAGCTCTGACATAGCAACGATGCACTGTTTTACAAGTACAATATTTGATACTTTCATTTATAAGAGATAACAGTCATATATTGTGAGACACTTCTTCCTCCCCAATCCCCCATGGTCCCTGTGGTTGCTGGGGAATTGAAACAGCATCAGCTGGTGCAGCTAGTTGAGCCACACCCTCTGCTAGTTGCTGTAAGTACTGAGTTAATCCTCCTCCCTCTGTAGGCAGGACATGTTGTAACTCAGCTACCCAGGCTCCCTGCTTGGCTGGATGCACCAAACTCAGAGAATCTGTCTCCCCTGGAATCACATCACCCTCCTCATCCCACTTTCTTCCTCATAGAATCCAGCATTACTCCATCGGCGTCAATCTGCACAGTTCTGGAGCTGCTTGGAAGCATAAATATCAATGCCCTCCTGTGGCTTCCACATTCTCTCCAGGCACGCCAGGGATTTCCCTATTCCCCATCCCTGAACTCCCCCATCATCCTCCCAAGGAGCAAACCAACCGAGATTAAGAACATGCCTAGAACCCAGACCAACAGGTCTCCCTCCAACAGCCAAGAGCACTGCCACAGCTACCTACCGTCTTTGCAAGCTAATGGCAATTCCTGATGTTTGTCGGTCAAACTCCTCCCAGTTACTGAAGTTACAAAAGATGGTCACTCATGCAAAAAAGCTCACAAAGGAGGAAAACTTCTCACTGCCACAGTTGGTAAAACTGGAGGAGCTTGGTGAGCCGGACCAATCCGCAAAGCCAGTGCTGACAAACGACGTGAAAAGGCTGCAAAACACCAAGACTGCAGAAAGCCTTATAAGCCCATCACTGTCAAAAGCACTTAATGAGGCTGATGAGAATGCTGGAAATACAATGCAGTTTATGTGAACAAACATGGCTGTCACATCGTACTTTCTATTAAGTAAGATACCACCCACTACAAACTGGAGACCAATGTTAAGTGCATTGCCTGATGTTGGAAACTGATTCCAAACTAGACTGGCAAATGCTCACTATCTTTCTGCAAGAAACTCAGCAGACTGGTTAGAATCACGCGATGCAACAGTGAAAGACTCAGCAGTTGAAAAAGCAAGAAACTCTCACCACATGGCTGAGGAATGCACTGGGCATCAAGTTTTAAGTTACTGTGTATGATATTTTGGTGTGAGGGGTAGGCCACAGATGCATTTCTAGATGTTCCGTTTACAGGAGACACGTTGGCTGCATCTGTGACAACTCACATCTTAGAAGAGTTAAATGCTTGTAAATTGGACCTCAAGCAGATGGCTGCTAGGGCATTTGATGGAGCTGCATACTTCTCTGGAAGACGTGGTGAAGTACAAGCTTTGCTCAAAGAAAAATGTAACCCTAATCTTGGCTATCCCCACTGCAGAGGCCATCTTAACTTCAGTGGCCAGAAAGATAACGAAGCACATAATTAAGCATTTTGTATTGTGGGTAAGAAGCAAAACCAAGATTCCACTCATTTCCTGCCCCTCTACACCCACTCTCATCCCCCTGCATGAGCTGGGGGTGAAGGTGGAATAAGCATGAAACTCTTCTCCTCCCTCCATATCTGCAGCTGGCATGTGGAGACACAGCATGTCCCAGTGGATGCAAAAATCTGTTTGCAGAGAAACCAAGTCGTCAGCTTTTGTCTTTCAGAAGCTCACGAGGCGGTTGACAAAGGCTTCTCTTGTCGACCGCACTGCGTCTAGACTACCGCGCTGTGTCGGATCAGCTGATCATTGGCACAGCGCTGTGGCCATTTTTATTTTAATGAAGCGGGGATTATTTAAATCCCTGCTTCTTTGACTATGCAGAGTAAACTACTTTACATGGCTCCGTCGACGGAGCCATGTAGTCTAGACATACCCTTTGTCATCAGGTGCTGTTCAGCACTCCTTCTGTCCATTACACACACATGCATCCCATTGGAGATATATGGCAATACAGGCCATATATCAGAGGGGTGATATATCTCTGGAGATATTTAAGAGTAGGTTAGATAAATGTCTATCAGGGATGGTCTAGACAGTACTGGGTCCTGCCATGAGGGCAGGGGACTGGACTCGATGACCTCTCGAGGTCCCTTCCAGTCCTAGTATTCTATGATTCTATGGTCTGTTGATTTTATACTGAGGCCCATCACTTTCATATCTGAGTGGCTTCCATGTAAAATCAATAGCAATGGCAGAGTCCCTAGAAGACATCATGGAGTCTCTGGATTAGCACCTCACTACAGAGAGCCCCACTAGTTTCAACAAGTCTATTCGTTTAGTGAGATGATATCATTGGAAAAGCGGCACAAGTGGCCTCCTCAATAGCAGCTTTATTTCTCTTTGGCTGATAATTCAGGCCCTATCTCAGTGCAATTGTTTCACAGTTTTAATTTTTTGCTCAGACCCAGCCTCGCAGACCTCAGGTGGAGTCGTGTTAATTGTCAAGATTAAAGTTTCGCCCTAGTCACAGCACTTGCTTCTCCTCCTCCTTCTTGCTCCTGCACTCTTGCTGTTTTTCTGAAGTCTCTCAGCCCTGAGGTGCCTGCCCTCTTCTTTCTCGATGCTGGTTGATATTTTGTCTTGGATGAATTGATTATGATGCCAGCTTGTCTGGCTGGCCCTTTAAATCAGTCCTGCACCCCTAGAAAGGGCTTGGCCCAGAGATCGTGTAACAATATTAATAATACCCAGTTTTCAATTTGTTGCAATGAATTCATCCCAACATCCTGTCCTTTTGTTTATTTATATGGGTTGATAAAATGCACTTAGACTTCTGAGAGGGCAAAACTGAAACTCATTAGCTAAAGTAGCAATTAGCATTAGCAAGTTGATCCAATGTCAGCTAAAGGACACGTCTAGAAAGCCAATAAAGGTCTCAATAAAATCTGCCAATAAAGCCAATAAAGGTCTCAGTAAAATCCGTTACTCCCATCACTATCACCTCCAGGAAATAACTGCAATTAGAAAACAGACAAGACTTGAAGCAGTGTGTACCCCAACAAACTTGGGATTTGTTAAACCTGCTGTGGGAAGAGCAGCCTGTTTACCCAGGAGGGCAGTCTTAGGGGGGTCAGCCTACTCCAGTACACTGAGCATAGAATTAGGAGCCACTATGGTCCCTATGCCCAATCCAAATTATTCCCCTACACAGGGAGAACCTTCAAGTGGCTAGTTAAAACCAGTTTTACAGCTGCTTTGTGTTGCTGGAACGGCACACAACACTCAGGGCATATGGATATGTCTGACATGCTGTGTCTGGTAGCCCCCTCAATGTACCAGACACTGAAGAAACACCTGCAAAAAAGGCATGTCCCTGTCTAGATTAGGACTCATTTCTTTATATCAGTATTTTTCCATTGATGCTGGAGATGTGGCCTATTATTATTATTAATTATTATTAGGCTTTAAGTATATTTTTCCTCTGTATCATTTATTGCTCATATCAGGGCTTTTATTATCTCACAAAAGGGCCTAATTCTGTTACCCTTTACTACCCTTTACTACATCTGTCACACTGATTCACTAAATTAAGCAATAAATTACTTTGCAAGAGATCCTGCTGGAATCTTGGGGGCCTGATCCAAAGTCCATTGAAGTAACTGGAAAGGCTTTTGATAATTTGAATGGTCTTTGGATCAGGCCCAGAGTAAGATACTACTCAAGAGGCCTGATTAAAGTCAATGGAATTCCACTCGTGTGAGAGGACAGTGAAGTTACTCTAGATTTACCCCATTTTAAATTAGGAGAGAGTCCAGCCTTTTGTGTGAAGGAGGCAGATCTAGGGTAAGCAGCTTTGTGGTTCACATTCCTCATTATCTCTTGATAGTTTATGGTCTAGAATCTAATCTCCCCTGCACCTTATCACTCTCATTAAGGGTACATCTACGCATCAACATTATTTTGAAATAACTAGCATTATTTTGAAATAACTTAGTCTGCATCTACCCAGCAGGCAGTTATGTCGAAATACTGTCAAGCTAGAGTACTTCTTACTCTGACTCCTGTAACCTGATTGTACGAGGAGTAAGGGAAGTCAGAGGAAGAGTGCTCTATTTCAAAGTAAGTGCGGTGTAGGCGCTCCCAATTTCAAAATAAGATATTTCAAAATAAGGTGTGCAATTGATGTAGCTCAATTTGCATAGCTTATTTTGAGTTAAGTCCTGCTGTGTAGACATGCCCTAAGTGTTTATTCAGGCAGTTGCCTGGATTCCCAGTGCACCTGGGGATTAGTTTAATTCAGTAGCATTTGTTTGGAATTGTGTCATACTCTGGCCCTTGTGTGCAAAACTTCATTCACTGTCTGTTCCAGCCAGCACTTTGTGTCCCACAGCTGATTTCTTGACGTGCTCCCTACCATCTGTGCCCTCTGCAAGATTTAGAGACCAGGCGTGGGTGCTCTGCTGTCAACACGGTACAACATTCATACCAGCACTCCTGTCTCTGCAGCCCAAGCTTCTTTGCAAACAGCTTCTTTTTTCCATGTCATTTGTCATGTGGGTGATAGATATTTGCTTGGTGTCACTGCTCCCTGGGCAGCACTTTGATACAAGAGAAAAGTGCTTTATAAATATAAATAATCAATAGGAACCTATGAGACATAGGAATGCCAGACCTGATCAGACTCAAGGCTTGTCTAATATCTTGACTCAGCATCAGATACGTCAGTGAAAGACGTAAGAACCCCATGTCACCAAGGAGTGGAGAGTGGGAGTCACTGGGCCCTGCACCCCCATCTGCAGCCAGACGTGACTCTCAGCCAGCAGGTAGAACAGAAGGATTATTGATTCACAGGGACACCGCGTAGCACAGGATCGTTGTTAACTCATGGACCTGGAGCAGTCAATACCATCCCTCTCGGGGAGAGGGGGCTCTGGGCCCTGTTCCCCCCTTCCTGCTCTAAGCCTCCTCTCTCATCCCCCCAGACCCTAGTCCCCAGCCTGGAGTCAGCCCTGTTTACCCCTTTGTTCTCCTTCCCAGGCCAAATATGTTATCTGCTATCACCTGGTCCTCAGTGTGTGGGAGACTGAACATACTTCCACAGTGAGTCATGCCCAACCTTTCCCTCCTCATCCAGATAGTGTTGCAGTGCCCAGGGAAACTGAGGCACAAACTCAGTTACTACAGAACAACCAGACAGTAGAATCACATACAACACAACAAAGCAAGCAGAGCGAATACAGTGACTACAAGAGTGAATACAATCCCTGCTATGTCACACCCCATAGTAAGCATATGTGGAATAATCTGTCCCTCAGACTAGGCCTGGTCTTGGTCTCTAATAGAGATTGCTTTAAACCCTGAATCATGAAGTTTGCAATCTCTTCCAAAATATTCTGGCTATTCTTGTGAGATCCATAGAAATGTCCAATCCTTTTTTTTTTATTCTGTTAAATTCTGGACTTCAGTGACTTCTTGTGGCAATGAGTTCCACAGTCTAATCACAGACCTTTAGACTTCCCATCTTTTAGTTTCATTAAATGTTCCCTGATCCTTGTGTTATGAGATGGGGAAAAGAGAAGTCCCTGATCTACCTCCATTAGGCCATTCATTAGTTAACAGACATTTATCATATCCTTTTTTTGTTGTCTCCTTTCTCCTTTCAGTGTTTTCAGTTAGTCTTCATGTGAGTTTCCAGGACATTGAACATTCTCCTTGCCTTCTAAACCAGGGCCCAATCTTGCACTAATCTGGTCAAGCCACATCATAGCCAGGGCTGTCAAAGTGTTTCTAAATGCTTGATGGAAAACAATTATGAAAACTAAGCTGCTTATGCCTGTATGAGAGAGGTGTCTCCTCTCCCCACCCCCAGTCTGTAACATCACCAGAAGCTAGCCCATGCAATAGCCTGTACTGGGAAACTAGTGATGCTGGACATGCCTGACAGAGCATTCCTTCTGGCATCTACAGCTGTCAAAAATACAGAATGGAGCAGGCTTCCTCAGGAAGTCGATGCTGCTAAGGACTGGCATGGACTGGCTCTGCTGAAGCAGAGCCCGCTTTCTCAGTAGCATTTTTTGCCCCTCTAGAGTTGGGCAGTGAGGGGAAATTTGGCTCCAAGCCATTCTGCCTTTTACCATTTCACCAGTGCAGCTCTGCAAGGAGACTGCTCTGTGCCCAGGGGCAACCTGATAAAAGGCACAGAGCAAAGAGAAGGGAAGACGAAAAACTGAGTAGGAAGGAAACGGAAGTATTGTGTCACCTGCCAAGCTCTGCAACACCCAGCTCTGAATTACCACCTTGCTCTGCCAATCCACTTCGCTCATATAACCTACATTAGTCCCTGCCCTTCCAGTCCTCGGCCTCTTCAGCAGAGATGAGGTCTCATGCTGAATTGTGTGGTGTCTGTGATGTGGACAAACAGCCATTAAAAACTAGGTGGCTAGTAACAGTGGGACTCATTTTTGACCAAAACTAAGCCTTCATTGAGGTTTCCAGAGATGAACATTTGCCTACTGCACTAGTTAGCTCCCTGTAAATACTTCTAGTCCATATATGCAGCTTCTGATTAAACCCTAGGTTAAGTATTCAGTCCTGCTAGCCTGTAGAATGCCATTGAGCCTAATGGTTAGAGCAAAGGGTTAAGAAGCAGTAGGACCCTGAGTTCTAAATTTCCTTCACCTGCTGAGTCAGGGCCACATTCTTCTGTTGGCAGGTCAGTACACAAGAGCAGAATGGGACACATGATGTCTTCTCTGTGGCAAATCACCTGAAGAAAAGCAAACCCCTTCCTCACACACACATTAGCTTGAGAAGCATTGATATGAGCTGCCAGGTGATATCATCTGTGGCAGGGTGATTATCAGTATCTAGAAAGCAGATGCGACTGACTCAGAAGCAGGGAAATCACCCCAACCCTCCTTGCAATCTGGTGACATAACATTAACTGGTGGGCCCAAACAGCACCTCACTTATTTTGCTGGATTGGTGCATTTAGGGCCCGATCCTGCTTTTGGCAAAGTCACTGAGTGTTTTGTCATGAGCTTCACTGCAGAGGCAGGATTAGGTCTTTACTAGGCTGACATCATCAATAGCCAATCAGAATTAAACTGCAGCATTCTAAAGCTATTTCCTAATTCCTCTTCCTGTTTCTATAGAGTCCTTCACATTTCCCTGCCTGTTCCTTTTTTTTGTGATGCACCCTGCAGGCATTCACTGGTTCATTCTGACAAAGCCCTGATGATCTGTGCCCAGATCAGATTGGAAGCTTCATTCAGAAACCAAATGACCTCTTTCCTCCCTGCAGCATGCTAATCATTTGGCTGAGATGCTGTTACTGTGGGTTAATGTTGCACTGGGTTTCTGAAAATGAATTCCTGTAAGACAAAGAATGGAAACGTGTTACCACAGTATCACTACCATGTAAACTGAGAGGCACAGAATGAGCATGGGGCACACATGTTAAATAAATAATGATGAGACAAAAAAGCACTGCAGAACAAGGGTATGGATATGTATAGTACTGCTGACTCTGCTGCCATGTAATCTCTCTCCTGCTGTGCTCATTTTGCATAATATTGATTGCTAAGAAAATCAGAAGGTGGGAAGGGAAGTAAATGGAAACATTATGAGAGCCCAGTAGTGAGCAAGATTTAAAGATGATTTGGAATAAATGACATGCAGTGCAATTCTAATAAAAACACTAAATTAGTACCTGGTAAATTCAGAACCAGATTTTCAGCTTAAGTCAGAGCAGCTTTGTCATGCCCCTTGTGCTTAACGAAAATTGGCTTATGAACATGTATAACTCAAAGACACTTTAGGCAAAAGGCATCATATAACAATTTTTAAAATTAAGATCTGTTGAATGTGCACTTTCTGCTTTTGTACATGCATCATTCTTGTATGTGAAGTTAGAAATATGAAATGTGAATCCATTCACAATGCTTGATGTGCTAATGAGGGCCCTTAGTAATACCCCAGACATATAATAGCCTGGTGCTCTGTAGATGAGTTTGTTTTTCCTGTAAACCTAAACTGTGGTTGGTTCTGCAAAGACATGTGGCCAGGGGACCTGATACTGGAACCCATTTTGGAGCTGGTACTTTTCCATTCAAGGTGAGATAAGTTTGAACTGAACACAAAGAATTCCCACCTTGGACAAAGGGGATATAAAGGAGGGAAACCAAACGATAGAGTGGCCAGACTCCAGGGCTGTGTCTACACTGGCGCGATCTTGCGCAAAAGCAGCCGCTCTTGCGCAAAAACTTGCTGCCTGTCTACACTGGCCGCGTGTTCTTGCGCAAGTAAACTGACGTTCTAATGTATGAAATCAGGGCTTCTTGCACCAGAACTCTGACGCTCCCGCTCAGGAATAAACCCTTTTGCACAACTGTTCTTGAGCAAGAAGCCAGTGTAGACAAGCAACATGAATTTCTTGCGCAAGAAAGCCCTATGGTTAAAATGGCCATCAGAGCTTTCTTGCGCAAGAGAGCGTCTATACTGGCATGGATACTCTTGTGCAAAAGCACATGCCAGTGTAGATGCTCTCTTCTGGAAGAGTTTTTGCACAAGAACTCTTCCACAAAAGAGTTCTTGCGCAAGAAGCTGCCAGTGTAGACGTAGCCCTGGGAGACAGACATGCCCCTCTCCCTTACCACCCAAGATGCCTGCTGGAAACATCTAAGACTGAACAGGAGAAAATATTGGGTCCAAACAAGGAGTCTTCTAGCTTGTGAAAGAGATTATTAGAACTGGTAGGATAAGAATTTGCATGTAACAAGTTTTAGTGTATTAGGATTAGCTGGTGTGTTTTATTTTAGCTTAGTAACATACTTTGATCTATTTTCACTTGCAACCACTTCAATCCTACTTTATATACTTAATAAAACACTATTATCATCAATCCAGTATTGCCTGAGCTGGGGGAAGGAGCAACCACTGTGGATCTCTCTTCCTTTGATAAAGGGGGCAGACCTTATGAGCTTTCTGTGTAAAATAGGTAGCAGGTTTAAAACAGACAAAAGGAAGTTTTTATCTCACAGCACAGTCAACATGTGGAACTCCTTGCCAGCAGATGTTATGAGGACCAGGACTTTAACAGGGTTCAACAAAGAACTAGATACATTCATAGAGGTTAGGTCCATCAATACTTATTAGCCAGGATGGGCAGGAATGGTGTCCCTACCTTCTGTTTGTCAGGGGTTGGAAATGGATGACAGGAGAAGGATCTGTCCCAGGGCAGACTCACTGCCATGGCACCTCCTTCCAGTAGCATTGGGAATTAGCTCACATGTACACAGGGCACCCTCCTCTGGCTGGCGTCTCCCCATGTCCTCCCCCCACATGCTTCCAGACCACAGCATTCTCTTCCAGACCCTGTCCTCCAGCAGTGCCCACTCCAGTGTGTCTCAACCCCCTTCTGCAAGGGGCAGGGTTTATCAGTCTCAGCACTCCAGGGTCCTCCCCTCCCAGGGAACATCCAGCTCCCCTCTATGGAACACCCAGTTCCCCTCTACCGTCCTTGTCTCAGTGACCTACTGCCAGTCTTCATCTAGCCCCTGCCTCAGGGCAAACTGCAGTCTGTAATGGCCACTCATCATTGGCAAGGGGGTGTGGACCTGCTGCCTTTGCCTACCCTGGGTGGCTCTCTGTAGCCCTCCTGTACTTGGCTCTAGCCCCAGGTCCTCCAGCCTGGGCATTAGCCTGGCCTTCACTACCCCTGCTCCATCTCCATAAAGCCACTTAGGTTAGGGTTAGAGCTAGGGAGCCCTTCTTTATATAGCCCCCAGCTGGGCCTTAATTAGCAATAACTGCCTCAGCTGGAACTTCACTAGGTTTTGTCCTTAAAGGGCTAGTACAGGGCAGATGCCCTGTTACAGGATCACTTGAGCTAAAGAACTCTTGCGCTAAAGAGTTTTTGCGCAAGATCATGCCAGTGTAGACGTAGCCTTGATGATTACCTGTTCTGTTCACTTCCTCTGGGGCATCTGGCTTTGGCCAAAGTTGGAAGACAGGATAGATAGTGGGCTAGATGGATTTTTGGTCTGACCCTATATGGCTGTTCTTATGTTCTAAAACTTTTACATGGGGTAAGACATATTGATCTGGGGTTTTGGCCCTATTTGGGGAGGTATTCCTGGGTGCTGTCAGTGGCCTTATACTGTTACATGAGCCTGCCCAGAGCTGAGCTGATTCAGCTTCTGTGTTGCTCTGCTGGGGGGTGGTTACCTCAACTCTGTGCCTTGGCTGGGGGAGACCAGAGTTTCTGGCCCAGCAGGACAGGGTGGTGGGAGTGTCCCAAGTGACAGGAAGGAGGGCTTAGTGGCATGACCACGATATCAGGTGACAGTCCCAAAGGGACCCCTCTAATCGAACCCATAATAAGCTTCATTAAAGTCAATGGTGCTAACCTCTTTACACCAGATGAGGTAGGGAGCCAGCCCATAATACTGATTTGCAGGATTATGGCATGTACAGCTGCATTTTGACAGTGACCATATTGCTGAGTATTTAATATGTATTACACTTATTAAAAAAAGAGTTAAAATCATCATCACTCAGAATTTGTACTTTTATGATTCTGATACCTTGTGGCCTAATTGTAGTCCCACTGAAGTCATGATAAAATTCCCATTGACCTAGGACCAGTGGTGGTCTCCTGTTCACTGGATTATATACTTGCAAACCCTGAAGTTTATTATTTTAAACCACGTTGCTTTCATTTGCCAAAAGATATTATTTTCTCTGTATTTTAAAACAAGTCTTTTGGCCTAATGATCACCTACCCCTCTGCAGCTGTCATTATGCTACACATCATGGCCACTCCTAGTTTCATGACAACAACAAAGACAGAACTCACATGCACCTATTCCAAAAATGCAAGCCACTTGCCACTCAAGTGGATAGAAAAGCTCCTTGAGCTGCTACCAATATAGGGCCTATGTTACACAGTCAAGCAGTTCTGATTCCATCCACTAGAGGGAAGACGTACTCACACAGATACACACACAAAATCAGTTCATTACAATATACTTGCAGCTTGATTTTCAGTGGTGTTGCGCATCCTGACAAGGCTTCTTTCAATGTCAGTCTCCCTTTTTACCAGAGTAGCTAGCAATAGGGTGCTTGGTACCAAAGTTATCCAAACTCACAGAAAGCAAAACCTCACACACACATTTTTTTTATAATTCCTTGGAGTATTAGAGTAATTCACTCTAGCTAAACTCAGTCACGTTCCCCTTGTGGCTTTTGCTCCTTGGCAATCCCAGGTGAATGAGAGTTGACAGCTCTATATTCTGCTCTGGGACAGAGAGTCAATTAACCTTTACTTTCTAACCATCAGGCAGACCGTACAAGCCTTTTCACACCTATTAGTCTGTTCATGATTTCCAGTGATGTTGCCCTCTTGGCCTTTATCAGCTAATTGCCCCATTGGACAATGGACTTTACTGTTACATTTTCCTCTTAGGCTTGGAGTCAGCTTTACAGGTTTATAGGATTGCTGATGTCAGACATTCAGAACGACGCCTCTGACTCAAAAAATGGTCAGATTAGATTAAACCCCATCAGATTTACAGAAATAACAAAAGTTGAGTTCTTTTTATTTGCCTTTTTGTTTCTGACTATTTAGTGTTTATCCTTTCCTGGTAAAATTCCGAGAGTTTGTAACACTGGGTTAAAATGAGAGCCAGCTGCATCTCTCTGCACCACTGACTGCATGCACCACAGAGGGGGTAGGGCAGGGAGTGTTTCTTTGCTGAAGCTCCAGTGGTTGAGGCTGTAGCAGTCAGGCCTGCTTGGGGGGGAGGGGGTGCGCCCCCCCTCATGGTTCCCCAAGTAAACATGCTCTGGCTGGCCAGGGAAAGGCTAGGGCTAATTTCCCTGCTTACTTGGGGGACCATGAGGGGTACATTCACACCCTTGCAGTCCACATTTACAAAAAAAAGCACACCCCCCCGACACATGCGTATGGGCCTGGCAGTGATATACTGTTTTAACATGATCCCAGCCCTCTCAACTGAATACCCTATCTAGCCAGCATCACCCTTTTTGGGCAGCACTACTCCCCTCTGGCTGACCCCTTCCCCAGAACATGCAGGCTGCCTCTACTACACCTTTTCACAGGATGTGACAGTCACCCGGAATACACTGCTCTGAATGGGGTCCGATTAGGGATGTCCCTTCTCTGTTTGGGGAGGCTAATATCAATATGGTCACTACCCCTGAGGCAGCCCTTATTCTGAGTGCAAGGACTGTGACTGTGTATGGCTCCTGTGCAGCACAAGACAGACAATGGGAATGCTACATCTTCTGTCTCTCTTGCACATCTACACAGGGCCAGATGCAATCTGGCTTTAGGTTAGCTTCTTTGTATGACTCCTCTTAACCAACTTCATCAATTCCTCCTCGCTTTTTGTGCCATTAAGTGTGATGTATACTGGGTCAGTTGTCGTATCCCACATTGTCTTCTTTTCTCTTGAACATATAAAATCCCTTTAATCCCTTCCAAGTGCTACAGCCTGTAATCCTTGTATTTATTGCCCTGCTTTGGAGTCCCTCCAGGCAGCTTTCATCTGTTTGCTACCAATGAGCCCCAAACTGTGCACAGCACTTCCCATGCAGCCTAACCAAAGCTCTCTTGAAAGAAACCACTGCTCTGTTAACAATTCCAAAGGCCATGTTCAAGCATTGGATAGACTTGAGCGGCTCCCATGAATTCCAGACATGACCCTAGATGCTGTGGCCGCTACTGGTAAGTGCTGTGAGACCCAGATGTCCACAGAGCAATTAAAAGTAAACCAGAGTTTTCCTCTTCCACTGAGTTATTTTATGTATAAATGACATTCTGTTTTCTAGGTGACTGTCACGTGTAGATATGTCACCCTGGGCTCTGTGAGCAAGAAATCAAGGGAGATGGTCTAGATTTCTGGAGTTTCCTACAGTTGTATTTTTATTAACACATCTCCCTGGTACGGCACCTTCAGGACCAGACTAGTCCCGAATGAGGGATTTTTCCAGACCAGGGGAGGTCATTTCAGGGCCCTCCCTTACTCTCCTCTCCCCACGCCAGCTTCCTCCCACCCCCAGCAGCCCAGCTGAGCCATGCGTGGGCTCTCTGGCCCCTCTGGCAGTCCTGCTGAGACCACACTAGCTCCTGGCTCCCCCCTCGCAGCCCAACTGAGCTGCACACCAGCTCCCAGGCCCCCATCCTCCTGCAGGAGGGGACTCTCTGGTCTTGGAACATCTATGGTCATGCCAGACCACGGATGTTGCTGCACCAGAGAATCCCAGATTTTAGAGGTGCAACCTGTAATTATTTGATTATTAATTGTTATTAATAACAATATCATTGTAGCTGCTAGGAGTCCTAGTCATATACTAGGACCCCATTGTAGTAGGCAAAATAAAAAGAAAGTCCTTGTCCCTCAAAGAACTCACAGTCCAAGTACAAGACAGGAGACAACAGATGGGGAGCACAAGGAGTCAGAATGACGGGCAATGGTCTCAGCACTCCAGCAGCCTGAGTGTTGTCAAGTTGGTTGTAGGCTGTGTGTGGTGACTTCCCCCAGGATTCATAACTTCAGCTGACCAAAATCCTCAGGCCTGCCTCCATTGCCACAGGGTACCAACTCTCATTACCTGGAATGGGAATTAGTTGTGTGCTTGAGGCCAGAAAACAGGGCGTCTCAGGAAGCTGACTGAAAATCCTTGAGACTGATGGAAACCACTGTAAAATTAGTTCAACATTTTTCATGGGATGGCTAGCTCCCTGCTATACCTTAAGCTTTTAAATAGCCTCTGCTGTTATCTTGGTGCATATTATTTAACTGAAGCTGCTTGCCTCACATTTCAGTTGTTGGCTTTCACATTCCTTTGGTCCTGTTCCTTTCTTCCACCCATCCTGCATTGATCCATTCTCTTTCCTTCCTACTGTGTCTCTCGCCCCATCCCCACACATGAATTTCTTACACCCACAACTGTGATATCCCCACTGTTTTTATCTCCCTTAATTTCAACCAGTCCCTAGAATGACATTACCAGGTCAGGCTTTTGTTTCCCTGTACAGCTCATAAACAGCAATTGCGGCTTCCTGCACTGAAAACATCACATTTCTCTGCACTCAGTGCCTCCTATCTCTATGGAAACAGAAGCAAGGATGTGCTGCAGAGATGTGATCGCTACAATGGTTTAATGTGGAATTGAAAGGGCATGTGAGCAAATTCAGCCTGAGTTGGAGTGGGGGAAGGGAAGAATGCATCAGATATAATTTTTTGTGGTGGTCCAACTCCAGCTGAGGCACAGCTGGAAATGCTGCTGAACAAAGGATTTATTCCCTAGATGGGGTTTTTCCTCACTTGCTGGGAGGTGGATGAAAATAGTCTATTTGGATCAGAGAGGTGTTCCAGGGATTTGGGAATACAACAGATAATAGTGCAACTGGCAAAAAAGGATTGTTTTCTTTAGTTAGAAATAGGCTACTGAGTGTTCTGAATCAACATACAGGGAAGGAATGATGAAGCAACTGGGGAGGATTTTCTTTGCTCATAGATGTGATTGGGTCAGACCCAGGGTCCTGTATCATGTTTTCCAACAGCTGTCGGTGGCAAACCTATCCTCCAGGAATTTATCAAATTCTTTGTTGAACCCACTAATTCTTTTGGCCTTCACAACCACCCTGGTAGAGTTCCACAGTGGGACTGTGTGTTGTATGAAGTAATTCCTTGTGGCTGTGTCTAGACTGGCAAGTTTTTCCGCAAAATCAGCTGCTTTTGCGGAAAAATTTGCCAGCTGTCTACACTGGCCGCTTGAATTTCTGCAAAAGCACTGACTTCCTACTGCAAGAAATCAGTGCTTTTTGCGGAAATACTATGCTGCTCCCGTTCGGGCAAGAGTCCCTTTTGCGCAAAACTTTTGCGCAAAAGGGCCAGTGTAGACAGCTGAGATTTGTTTTCTGCAAAAAAGGCCCGATCGCGAAAATGGCGATCAGGGCTTTTTTGAAAGCGATGTCTAGATTAGCGCGGATGCTTTTCCACAAAAAGTGCTTTATGAAAAGCATCCGTGCTAATCTAGACGCTCTTTTCCGAAAATGCTTTTAACGGAAAACTTTTCCGTTAAAAGCATTTCCGGAAAATCATGCCAGTGTAGACACAGCCTGTGAGTTTTAAACCTGCTATTAATTTCATTGGGTGCCCCCTTGTTCTTGTGTTATGAGGTAAATAAAAGAGGTAAATAACACTTCCCTCTTCACTTTCCCCCATCATTTATGATTTCATCAATCTCTATCATACCTTCCCTTTTGATACCCAGCCTAAAAGCACCTGCTAGGCAGGGACGCTTGTGACAGAGAAAAGCGCCTTACTTATGGCACCCTCCTGCTTTCCTTCTGAAGTGGATGGGCTCTTGGATTCCCGCCTTGCAAGCCCACTCAGCTGCTCTGGGACTGTCAGCTGCACTTCTCGTTCTAAACGCTTGTGTAGTGCGCAGCAGCTGGTCTCAGCCCCAGAGGTGGCTGCATATCACGCGCACTGCACCCCAGCCCGCTGCCATCAAGCTAGGGGCTGTGATGGGCTTCCACTGGGAGCTGGAGTGTCCTGGGGAGCTGCTCGAGCCGGAGAGACGGCCTCTGACAAAGAGGAAAACGCGCCCTGCTCAGCCCTCGCCTCCCTACTGACAGCGCCCAACCCCGAGAGCGAGCGAGCAGGGACTGCCGGGAGTTGGAGTCCCTGATTTGCCTCTGCTTCTCCCACAGCTCGGCGCACGAAGGGGGGAGGGAAAACTCCATTTCCCGTCGGGCACTGCGAAAGAGAGTGGGAGGGGGTCCGTCCAGGAGTGGGCACACAGCGCGAGCCGAAGTCGGAGCCAGGAGCGCGCGTGCCAAAGGCGGTGCTTGCTGCCGGCTCTGGGGTGGGCGGGGCCGCCGGGCACGACTGGCGGGAGGGGCGACTGGCGGGGGGCGGCGGGGCCGCGTCCGGCGGTGTTGTTGTTACTGCCGCTCGGCTCGCGCGCTGCGCTGCGCTGCGGAGGGACCGTTACTCTGAGGCGGCGCGAGGGGGCCCCAGGGCGGGTGGGGTCGGACCTCCCCACAGTGAGCGCCGGGTCCCTGCGCCCAGGCGGAGAACGTGCGATCCTCTCCCTGCGCCGCCGCCGCCTGGTCCCCGGCTGAGCACCGGGCAGCGCCCACCCCTCCCCGGCGATGCCCTTGGCCGCTGGCAGGTGAGCCCCCGGCGTGCGCTGCTCTGCCGTCCGCCCGGCCCGCCGCCGCCATGGGAGACGGGGATGTGAACTCCAACCTGCTCGTCGCCCGCAGCACCGGGGACGCGCAGCTGGACAAGGCGGTCTGGCAGTGGCTCAGCTGGGACCAGGTGGGTACCCGAGTGGCAGCCCCTGATGGGCTGAGTGTCGGGGGGGGTCAGGCTGCGTGTGCCCAGCCCAGAGCGGGGCCCTGCGTCTGTGTACACAAGGCGCAGTCTTGTGGCACCTTATAGGCTAACAGATGTATTGGGGCATACGCTTTGGTGGGTAAAAACCTCTTCGTCAGCGACATGGCCGTGCACTTGACCAGGTGGCTTTTACCCACCAGACCTTATGCCCAACTAAGTCCCTTAGTCTTAAGCTGCTGCAAGGCTCCTCGTTGTTTCTGCAGATACGGGCTAACGCTGCTACCCCTCTGAGACCGGCGTGTGGGAGAGCTGCTGGGGGTGCGTGCGGCTCTGCAAGCTTCTGGGAGGGTGTGTCCTGGGGTTTAACGCCAGTAGCCAGGCACCCCCAGATCATCTCTCTGACCTTCTGTAAATCGCACGCCGCTGATCCCGCCAAGTACCCCCTGCACCAAACCCACCAATCCAGGATTGGAGCCAAGTGTTAGCGTAGTAGCCTGATTCTGCACTATAGGCAGTCTCTTTCCCAGCTACTGGATTGCGCAAAAGGACAGCATGCAGTGTTGTCAGATAGCTCTCCAGAGGAAGGTTACTTTCCCTCCCCTTTTGTAGATTTCATCCCACTAACATGCATTTTGTAGTTACTTAAAAATGTCTTTTAATAATCACTGGACCCTGCTGTCGTAAGACTTTCTTTTTAAACATGACCACATAGCGAATGGGAGAGAGGTGTGGGTTTTTTAATGTTCCCTCTGGGGGGTGCATTCATTTGGCATGAGTTCGCTTTGCCCTTGATTACATGTGTGCACATTTCTCTTCCTCATCTAGTTTTTTGCCAATAAGTGTCAGGTTTGGTCTCATAACATCTCCTTCCAGTTATCCCAGATCCTCTTTACCTTCCTAGTATCTGATGCTTCTTTTGAGAGGTTGTCTGACTGTTCAGGTGATGAGGTGAGCTCCCATGCAACAAGGGGGAAGAGTGAGAACTGTGTTTTGAAAAATATATAGGGGAAAAATGTGGCATGTGAAGATCCTGGAATCACAGAGTGGGTAAATAGCATGTTGTAATCTGTTTAGCACATAATGCAGTCTGTAAGAAGATATTAAGGGGAAGGTGGGGAAGATGCATTAATTGGCAGATTAAATTACTGAATTGCTCTTTGTGGAGGGTGAACACTTCATTGGTTTCTCTTTTCAGATAAATCCCAGAGAGGATTCATCTGGTTCTAGTGAAAAAGGGCAACATCAGAAACATTTTGTGGTGATTGACAGGTTTGGAGGAGGCATTTAATATGAAAAGGCAAAATTTTAAATGGGTAAACACTCTTTTTAATGTGATGTGTAACTAATCTGAAGGAATACATCATTGTAGAATATGTATTGGAACAACTGAAAACTATTAGACATCTGTATAAATTAGGGATAGCATTTACACTAACTCTATTTTAAAAAAAGCTGTGATACCTAATGGCACAAGCTTACCACCAGCTGGGGTCAATGAGCTGGGGTATCCAATGGTATTACATAATTAGATGCATTTGGATGTTTGAATGCTTTCTTCTGAGGCACTGAATATTAGCTGTTGTCCCTGATAACAGACTACATAGAAGGCTCATTAATTTGTTTTGATATGAGAGTACCATTGTTAGGCTTGATCCTACAAAGACTTCTCTCCTGCTGAAGCCAAAATTGCTTACATGTGATAAGCTTTGCAGGATTTGGCCCATTTTGAGATATTGGAGCTCTTACAAATTGTATTGATTGTGTAAAGAGGACATTTTTGGCTAGTACTGAATGCAGTCACCTGAAATATAACAACTGCTTAATAGCAGGTGCCATAGCTGCTTTGGACAAGAAGTGAAGAATACCTTGTACAGACATTAAAGGAGTTTAAAAACAGTACAATTATCCATGTTTTAAAAGTGTATTTACACTGAATCATGTGAGGACATTGTTACTTGTTTTGACTTCGGGAATCTAGAAAACTAATGTGTAAAAGTAGATTTATATCATTTCTTTAACATTAAGCATAGAGGTTGGTTGGATTTCTAGTATGCTATTTAAAAAATAGAAGGCAGCACCAAAAGGCTTGCACATCTATGCCAGTTTTTTTCAAAGCATTACAATTAAATTCTAGGATATAGTAGGCTCCTGTATTGGGCTAATAATTTTTCCTTTAAAGATTCATTAATTTTTTTTAAGCCAGAAGGACCATTGTGGTAATCTAATCTGACCTTCTGTATAACACAGGGTGTAGAATTAAAAAAAAAATCCTAAGCATACAGTAAGAATGAAAATTATTTTTTTAAAGCTTCCTGTCCTTTATTACTAAACATCTTTAGATAACAATGAATTTAAAAAAATCTAATGTATGAAGATTTTATTTTAGACAGTGGAATACGGTGTCAAAATCACCTTTGCTTGCAGTTGCTCTTTGTGCTAGTTTCACTTTGTACTAGTGCCTGTTTTCCAGAATTTTCGTGCAACTGCAACCCGAAGTGCACCATCTTAAAATCCGAGCATCAGGCCTTACTGAGCAAACAGCTCATTGAATGAATGTATTTGAACAAAGCATGACGGTAAAATGTGCAGAATTTTTGGTCTGTATATCCTGAAATAATGCTAGATAGAAGAACATTAAAATAGGTTTCTTAAATACTGAATTTAATGGAAAAATATTTTGATAAGAGCTGAAAAAAGTAAAATGTTTTAGTATGATGTATTTATCAACATGAATTTAGTGAGCTGGATTTTTTAATTAATCTGAATCTTTATATATGTGGCTTTTTGTTGTGGTTTTAAATTCCTTAATTATGATAACTTTTGTTTGGCCAGATACCAAAGCAAAATGTGCCTTGCGCATACACTATTAATGTACTTTTGGGAAGCTTTCATTCCATAGCATTGTCATTGTAAACAAGTATCAGAGGGGTAACTGTGTTAGTCTGAATCTGCATAAACAACAAGAAGTCATGCGTCTGATGAAGTGGGTCTTTGCCCACAAAAGCTTATGCTCCAATAAATCTGTTAGTCTATAAGGTGCCACAGGACTTCTCGTTGTCATTGTAAGCAGATACTTGCTGTCTCCATTTTAAAACCAGTTTCTTGGAGTATTAATTAATTCGCAGCCTCTAGCCTTTTAGATTTTTAAATGTACCTTCAACTAGCTGTCTGGCTTGCAAAAACACCCAGCTTGCCATTAATCTGCAGTGTCCAAGAGGAACAATAGGCAACCATTTGACTTCAGGCTAAATAGCACTATCTTGCTAATACTATCTTTCCTTTTCCTCTTGGATTAAGAGCTGTAGGATGCTTTCCAAAGAATAACATAACATATAGGTATTTGTACAAAGGAAGCTTTCACAGTCTAAATTCTGTTTCCATCACAATTTTCAATTTGTTTCCTTTTCTGCTCATTTACTTTTTCTCAATTTCCTCTTGTCAGTTTTGCTTATTGTTCCCTGTCTATTTTTTAGAAATTAGCTCTTTCAAGTTTAGAAGTTACAACAGCATCTTGTTTTTCTGTCTTCACTCCTTATCTGTTGACCACATAATTTTCTAAGTGAAACACTAGTCTATTCTGCTATAACCATTTCCTCTTTCTCCTTGGTTCTATTTTGCATATCCAAATTGTTATTATTTTCCCTTTATTTTCCCAAGACTGAGCTTGGGCATGTACAGGCTTCTCAAAAAGGGGCCCCAGGACAGGTATTTTTTGAGCAGAACATGTCCCACATGTAGCTCACTGTAGGATCCCAACCTCAGTTGTGATCAGGTGGGCTATGTGTTTTCATTAGGTGACTTTATGTAGTGCCAAAAATATGCTTCTCGAGTAGTAGGAAAACAAGATTATTTCATTAAAGATCTGATATAATCCTTTTAAAAGGCCCCTCTTACCATACTATCTGAGAACCTGTTGTGGAGAGCAATGCAGAAGGCATTTATATGAACCCTCAAGATCAAATTCTGGCTTCACACCTGAAAATTTTTCTGGGGCAACAGCACCTCTAGTCCAGTTTTGGAGCAATTAAATAAAAAACATGAGCCTAAAGAAAGGGATTTATATCCCTGGCTTGAAAGATGTAGTAGTGTGCATAATGATGGGGTATCTGTCTGAGAGGGAAGTTCTCAATCAATAGTTAAAAATAAATGCTTATTCTCTTACTAGCAACAAACCTTCAGCTAGCTAATTAGCTCCTGTAAAGCCTACACCTGGGTTAGTCAATAGGTAGACAGTAGGCCTAATCTAGGCTGCCAGATGCTTTTGAACAGATCCTGAAATCTTTGTTGACTTTAATAATATATTAATTATTTTCTCTGGAGTCTGGGCTTTGACTATACTTTGACTAATACCTTGGGAATATGGATGTCAATCTGTGCCTGAGAAGAGGGGATTATTATACTGGTAGAAGATTGCAAAGCTGATATAGGTTGAATTTCTCTAGTCTGGCACCCTCAGGACCTGACTGGTTCCAAATGAGAGAATTTTCCAGACTATGGGAGGTTGATATTGTCTTGCAGCATTACCAACGTGTCCACTGCTTACTGGGCTGCTAGAGGACATTTAGAGATAAATTAGAGCGAAATAACAACACAGAACACCGAGAGCTAGGATAAGTGACTGTAAACAAACTTTATGGGACTGCAGAAAACTTGGACACACCCATGAAAAGTGGACATCTGTCTAACTAAAATCATTCTGGACCATGGATGTTTCTGGACCAGAGAGCTCTGTACTAGAGAGGTTCAACCTGTATCTGAACAGCAAATGCAGAAAACTTACTTGACTTGTGAACCTGCTGTAAGTCTGAATGTGCAGAGCCCTGAGAGGAGACCCGTTGTTTTCAGTGGGGCTCTGTGAGCACAGTGGTGCACCTATACAGAACTTATTGCAGAATTAGGCCTTGGTTGTTGGCTACCATCCTTGATGTGGACTGGTAGTGATGGCTGAGGGGAAATTATATCAGACGAGCTGTTTCACTTTGAAAAGATACTGCAGTGCACCTGTACTCTGCTTTTCATATTTTTTGTTGTAAAGTTGTATTTAAAGATAAAACTAAAATAGTCGCATTGATCAAATTGTCTTCTAAAGGCTGACAGTGTAACTAATATAAAATCTTTCTTCTACAAGACCTTTCAAGCAAGCTTCTCCACCAATGACAAATTCAAAATCAGTTACGCACAAGCCACAGAGAAGAAATTTTGAAGTCACTCCATATGCATTTTAGTGGTTGAAGGATGTTTATAATAAAGGTGAAGAACAAAAGTGAAAATCCTAGCCATAACTCACTGCAGGTGAAGTAACTCTAAGTGAAAAAAGGTCATGTGGAGCTAGCAGTTCATGCAGTAAGATAAGCAGTACCTTGTATATTAGTGTTTTAAAACTGAACCTAAAATATACTGGCAACCAATCTTGGTAAAAATTATGTAACAGTGTAGTGCTTTTTATTAGTAAAGAATCCTTGATGCTACATTAGAGCCAGAGTGGTGGAGAGGCTTGAAGAGTGCATTACCATGGTCTGTTGCGCACTGGTGTGTACAGATGTCTGCTATATCAACATAGGCAACATGCTGAAGAGGTTTGAATTATTTCTGAGGTCAAAAGGATGTGTAACGCAGTCCATGAGGATCTCTGGATAAAACAACCGCTGTTCTGTATGGATTCATGTGATGCAGTGATCTAAACTTGATGCTGATAATGAAACAACACTTCATCTCTAATGATATAGTAAAAGAAATAGAAAAGATCTATAAAGGAGAAACAAAAAAGTCTAGACTTTTTAATTAAGCAAAATAAGGAAGAGAAGGAGGTATCAAACTGACTAGTGTAATTTGAAGTACATGTAGGAGTTGGAATATACAGTGTAAGTGGATCAAATCTTAAGTATTCATTCTAACAAGTGAAAATGCTAGAAAGTTAAACATTTTAAATATCTTATTTGCTTTTCTCTCTTTATGCAGCAGCTTTTGCATTTCCTTCAGCTCTTCCAGTGAAAATCATTTTCCCTTTCATTTATTAATTTCACTTTCAGTTTCTCAGTACAGCAATGTTTAGGTTTTGCTATGACCCCCTTGGAGGTGTTACAAACTCAGCCGCGTATCCAAAGAGGGTCAAGAGAGGAATCTTAACAAAAACTTAAATCATACTGACTCTCATAATTACTGAGAGATGTATGCATATGTGAAAAGTTTTGTATATGTATGTACTAAAAAAGTGTTAAAATCTGCATCCCACCTGGACAGGTTTTGCCAGACACAGGAATCTACATCCCTTTATTTGCCTTAGTTCATATGTAAATTACGTATTGGAAGCCCTGTTTTGCATATGGAGTCAAGAGGAGGATAAAAAAGCAACTTGAGGTCAGCACACGAGGAACGAAACACTGAGGGGTCATCCTGACCATGGGGATAAAAACAATGAGTTTTGGGAAGTGCACAATTGTTATCCTTCACTGAAGAAGCATAAAGAATAGTACTTGCATTCGTGAGATAAGCTGTTTTAAAAAAAAACTTTTAATAGGCTAAAAGCCTAATTTTAGATCCTGTATTACTGCGCAGGTGCAAATGCTAGTAAATTGAGATGATTTTAATACAGAAAAAGTAGGTCTTTGGATTTTTTTCTACAATAGAATTTAAAAAACTTTGTATAAGTGGTGATCTCAGGGTAATAATGCATTAAATGATATGTCAGAGATGAATTAATTGTCACAGAAAATTCTAAATTCCCTACTGCTCAGGAACATCTATAACCATGGTGTCCAACCAGTTCTGAAACAGTAGCCACTATAGCTATGGTGAACATATTTTCTGAACCAAAAATGGGGACCTTGTTAGCCATGCATTCTGGCCCTTAGGCCTCGCCCACCTGCCACAGGAAGTCCCGCCCTAGAGGTGGTACTTCCGGGGTCAAGGAGGACACATGACCATCAGAAAAGAGTGTTGTGTGACCCCTCCAAGAACTCCTCCCACCATCCTCTACCAGTAGGGATGGGTTTGGGCCCCACAGACCCCCATGCAACTATATGGCCAGGAGGGAGGGGGTCTAGGGCAGGGTGTCTGGCCAGGAGGAAGGGTGCAGGAGGAGGTTGGGGGTAGGGTTTCTGACCAAGAGGGAGGGTGTCAGAGCAAGGTGGAGGTATGGGTCTTGGCAGGGGGAGGGGAGTGAGTGAGGGGGATTGAGGTGCGGAGGTCTGTGCATGAGGGGGGACGCTTATCTGGCTTCAAGCCCCCTTGCAACAGGGAAAGCCTCCAGACAGTGTGCTGTCATTCTGCAGGCCCCCCTCTTCCCCCCCCCCCCAATGCAGCAGGGATCCTGGCGTAGCTGCGAGGCTGCAGCACCAGCTCCACCTACCTGCTTGGAAGGCACGGGGTGAAGAAACCCCCCCCCCCCCTTCCCTGACAGCTTCTGCTCCCTCAGCGGGGAGAGGGGGGACAGAGAATGGCAGTGCATGGAGTGCACCTGCTGAGCCCAAGTGTGCCCCATCCTGCAGCGCCCCAGCTGGGCGGGAGCTCCAAGGTGCGGGGGTCCAGGAACGGCTCAGATGGGTTTTGCCTTGGATCCGCCTAGCCTGCCCTTGGCAGTGGGTGCTGTACCAACAAGCAGCCTGGAGAAGGAGTAGGTGGCATAGCCAGACCAGGGCCCCCACAAGCCAAAGGCAGTCCTGTGGGGGTGTAGGGAGCTGCATGGCACACGGTAGTGGGGCAGTGGGTAGCAGAGTCACTGGAAAAGCGTACTACCAGAAGCTGCCCTCCAGCAAAGCTCCAGTGGAGCCGCCCACATGCTTTGCAGGGTGGAAGTGGGGAGAGGAGGCTGTTGCTGCTGTGCCACGCTAGGGGAGAAATGGTAGTGCACGGAGCCATTTCTTGGTTGCTTCTTCCCCGCAAGCTGGTATCCCCATCAAGTAGTGAAAAGTCCAGTGGGGCTTTCTGGGACATTTCACTACTTGATGGGGACACCGGGACAGAATATTTAAAATCGGGACAATCCAGGAAAATCTGGGATGTATGGTCGGCATAGCTATAGCAAACTAGCCACACACAACTGACCAAATAGCCACATGTGGCTAGTGTGTTGGACACCACGGAGCTATAAAATACTTTCCAAGGTAGTCCTTCTGGATTTTTGATGGCTGCTCATGGTTCTATTAATAAACCTTAATAAAAAGTCCACTGACCTGCAATAATTGCAGGAATTGGCTCTACTTTGGTAGCAGGAATTTTAAGCTCTGTATAAGATGGTGGCCATGGGTTCATGTATTGTTGTTTTCAGGAAAGTGGAGTAGGAGGTCAGACGTATCAATTTGCAGATCTTTGTGAGAGAATCTGATTAAGTTTGCACACCATCCTGATGTTAATCTGAAAATTGATTTGAAATGGTCAAACTATTTAGATTTCACAGATGGTTGAATTATCTTCTTTGCTTTTATTCTTGGAACCCCTGCTCTTGCAAAAACTCTTTTTATCTTTAATATTAATCTCTTTCACTGTCTGGTAAGACCAGTGAATTTATCTGAACTAGAGAATGCCGTGAAAACTAAATTGATTATTAAAATAGGTTTAGTTAAAATGTGTTTAAGACACTTTATCTGTTTGGTTCAGTCTCAAATCTGGGTTAGAGAGCAATATGAAATTAGGTCCTACCAAAAAAATAAAAATAAAAAATCAGCTAATTCAGTGTCCCAAGTGCAATAGTGAAAGCAAACTATTATAGGCGTATAAGTCACTGTCCTATGTCAGTATGTTGTCAAGAACAATATTCAAACTTGGTATCTCTTATAGAGGAAATCTTCTTTGGCTGCTGTGGTGCTGTGTGTTATAAATACTAGATAAATGTGTTACATTTTGCTGTAGTTTTGTGGGTTCAAGGCTAAGTTTCCAGTGGCTTTTATGTTACTGTTGATTACATTAACCTAACAATTCAGTCTTCTCTTGTCTTCCAAATGGGATTTCCCTTTGGTTTACAATGAATATTCTTAAAATATTTTCATTTAGCTTTCTGAGATCTTGTTTAGAGGGCTTTAAGAGAATACCTAAAAGGTGGAAATGATAGGAATTTTTATTACTAGTTTGTGCTTTTATCGCTAAATATTGTTGGATTTATATACTTCATAGTAGGTTTTGAAACGAATCTTAACATTAGGATTACAACAATTGTGTAAAAGACTGCTAGGTGGCTTCCCCAACCCATGTTAATCAAAACCTTTGGTCTAACTAAAAATATGGACAGAAAAATGAGTCATTTATTGAAGTGAGCATCTTTTCATAAGAATGGAGCAGAACATTTGACACCAGCAGGGATTTGATCTCTGCTGTCCAGGCATGATGTGGGGGTGCTGAGGGCAAACATGATTACTTGCCTTGCGGGGGTATGTCATCTTGCCACTGCCTTTGAACAAGACCTCTTATCCCTGACAATCTTTAGACTACAGACTGAACAGCACAGGCTCTGCAACTAGCTGAATCCAAGCCCCTAGCAGAAGGAAGTTTGCTCTGTTGGGACTTTTAAGGATGTCAACGTCCCAGAGCACCTGTTCTATAAAACAAGGAAAACTTAAAAATCATTGAGGAGTAACTGCTATTTTAAAGTTTCAAAACAACCTAGGTTGTTTTGATATAAAGAGTTTCTCTAAAACCTTCTGTTTTAATAATAATAATAATAATAATAATAATAATCTAGGCCATGTCTACAGTACGCGGAAGATCAATGCTGCTGCAGTCGATCTTCCAGTGTTTTGATTTAGCAGGTCTAGTGAAGACCCATTAATTTGAACAGAGAGGGATCCCCCATCAGTGCCAGTAGTCCTGCTCTCATGAGGAGTGAGGGAAGCCGATTGGAGTGTTTGCTCCCGTCAACCTTCCAGTGTGTGGACAGTGTGAAAATACAAATTAAGATGCATCAACTCCAGCTACGTAATTAATTTAATTACTGAACCCAATGACATCAGCCACCAAATCAGAGGCTTATTTAACTGCACATCCACTAATGCGATCTATGCCATCAAATGCCAGCAATGCCCCACTGCAATGTATATTGGCCAGATTGGACAGTCCTTATGGGAAAGAATTAATGGACGCAAATCAGATATCCGAAAAGACAATACACAAAAACCTGTTGGAGAACATTTTAACCTTCCTGGACACTCATTAATGGATCTCCAAGTTGCTGTTTTGTTTCAGACCAATTCCACAAGCCAAACATACAGAGAAGGATTGGAACTTAACTTAATTCACAAGTTTAATTCTTATGCTAATGGTCTAAACCGGGATATAGGATGGTTCACATACTATCTTCCACCTGGTAATGAGTTTACCAACCAACCAAACAATGGAGGTGCTACTGTTTAACTGCCTCTTGTAACTATTTGAACTATCTACTCAGTGTCTTTTTTTCTTCCTCCCCTCCCCTTTTTCTCTCTCTCCCTACTTCCCCCCTTATTTATTCTTGGATCTGGACTTATAATACTCCGATCATCTGAAGAAGTTGCCCACGAAAGCTCATGATACCATCTACATGTTTTGTTAGTCTTTAAGGTGCTACTAGACTATTTGTTGTTTAAGTTTTTACGTAATTAATGTAACTGATGTTGCATATCTCAAGTCGACCTTCGCCTTTAGTATAGATCTGGTCCTAAATAGCTATTAAGAAAAGGCATGTCAATTTACATATGTATTTCATTTATTTTAACTGGTCTCTTCTGACCTTCTATTTTACATTTAATTGAGTTTGGTCTGAATTAATTCCTGTCTGTTTCTGTTGTACTTGTTTTCTGAAGTCTGAAGAGCATGATTCTACGGAGCAACTTCCTCTTTGCTTTTGGTTAGTTCAGTACAAGGTATTGTCTAACTTAAAATAAATAAATGTAATAAAGGTTGTTATAGTAAAAAAGGTTTGTTTGCGCAAAGGCGTTGGTTCTCATCCAAGCATCTCATTGATTCAGACTAAAGAAACATCAAGTTTACTTGGACTCCAGAATTTAATAAATGCAATGCTGCATAGTTTTACTAATCCCCTTGCATCTTTTCTCAGTCCTATATTCAGCCAGTGCAAAAGATACTCTCAGTGGGAAGTGTAATTTTGTAGTATATGCTGAAAGCTTTGTTGCACAATACAGTTGATATATTGAAATAGTGTGTCATTTTTCCCTATACTTCACCCATACCCAGACTCCAGTGTTTATTCCATGTCACACAAATGTTAATTTTCAATGACTATGCCGATTGCTGGTTCCTGTTTGTCTTATGGAGCTAAGAACTGGACCTCTAACTTAGCCATTGACACCTGAAAAATTGATTCCTTTAGAATTTATTTAATACACTTCTCTGTAAAAACAAAATCCTGGTGATCTTGCTCTCCTTTTCAATGAAGCTTTAATAGCAGAAACTGTGGTGAGGGATTAATAATGTAAGATCCGGCTTTTACAGAATAAATTTGTGTATAGATTCTGATTATTGTGTGTAGTTCTTTATTGAGCACAAGAAATTAAACATGGCTAACCAGACTTTGAAAAATTCCAATCCCAGATCAAAATTTTATAGTCATTAGAAATCCCCGGAAAAGATTCGGGACTAGTCAACATTGGAAACTTCCATGGACACAGCTGCTTCTCTGAGAGGTGTGAAAAATGCATACCTTTAAGAGACATAGGAAACACTGATCTATCTCCTGGTTTAGACAGAGCTAATTCAATGGACGGATTCTTCTGTTGACCTAGCTACTGCCTCTCAGGGAGGTGGATTAGCTATGCCAACAGGAGAACATCATAGGTAGTTTCTATGCTGATGCACTATGCAGCTGTGCCCCGTAGTAGTTAAAATGTAGATTAGCCCATAGACTAAAAATGTTGCCAGATGAGCTGGTATAGAGGCAGCTGTGGAGACAATGGCATAATTCCAGGCATGTGTAATGTTGACCATAAAAATCATAAGCTTCAGGGGTTAGCTGAGTTAGTCTGTACAGTATAAACTTAAAAAACTACATATAGTCTGGTAGCACTAGTTTTTATGCAATTACAATTAAAACTATGATTTTAATTTATTTGGATAAGTTCATGTAGATGACTTGTTAATATAACAAATGTCTTTCTATCTTGAAACTGTAATACATTGGTCTAGTGAATGGGAGAAAGCAGTAATGTGATATATTTTGGTTTTAATAAGGTGTTTGACAGTGCCCCATGACATTATCATAAGCAAACTAGGGCAATGTGATCTAGATGAAATTACTGTAAGGTGGGTCCACAACTCTTTGAAGAATCACATTCACAGTAGTTATCAATAGGACTTACTTAGTGGACTCCTGTGGGGATCTGCCCTGAGTCTGGTACTGTTCATTATTTACATTAATGACTTGAATGATGGAGTGTAGAATATAGTTATAACATTTGCAAATGATGCTGCAGGAGAAGCTGCACTTTAGAGGGCAGGATTAAAATGACCTTGACAAATTGGGGACTGATCTGAACTGAAATCAATGAAATTTGGTACAGATGAAATTCAGTAAAGACAAGCACTGTATGTAGGAAGGAAGAAAACAGATGCACAGCTACAAAATGGGGAATAACTGTCAAAGCAGTAGTACTGCAGAAAAGGATTTGGGGCTTATAATGGATCAGAGACTGAACATGAGCCACCAATGATGATGCAGTTGCAAAAAAAGTTAATATATATATCAGGAGTATGTATGTAAGATATGGTAGGTAATGGTTCCCCCTCTGCTAGGAACTATTGTGGTCTCAGCTGGGGTACTATGTTCGGTTTGGAATGCCACACTTCAAGAAAAATGTGGGCAAAGTAGAGAGAGCGCAGAAGAGAGGAAAAATTATAAGTTTTAAAAAGCCTATCCTATGAGGAAAGTTAAAAACAAAAAAGCGCCTGAACATGTTTAGTCTCAAGAAAAGGAGGCTGAGAGGGGACCTGATAAATCTTCAAATGATCTAAAGAAGGCAGTGATCTTTTGTTCATGTCCAATGAAAGAGGAACAAGAACTAATTCGCTTCATCTGTGATAAGGGAGGTTTAGAATAGATATTAGGAAAAATTGTGTAAGTGTAAAGATAGTAAAGCACTGGAACGGATTATAAAAGGAGGTTGTGAATGCTCATCATTGGAGGTTTTTAAGAACGGCTTGAACAAACACTTATCGAGGTGGTTTAGGATGGTTTATATGGCCTGGCCTTAGCGCAGAGGGCGAGATTAGTTAATCTCTTGAGGTCTCTTACTGCTAAACACTTCTATGATAAACATCTGTTGAAAGCGTTGGGATTTACTAATTTTTAGCTCACTGATTTGGTAAATAAAAAAGATTCTCATAATTACCTAGCTATTGAATAAGAGCCTGACAAATTTGAATTCATTTAGGAAATTCTTGGCTGATTTTCTTCCTTTGTAATACACAAATCCACGGGTACCTGCATCCATGGATGTAGATATGGATATCTCCAGCTCATTTTTGCAGGTACAGATACAAACTTTGTATCCGCAAAAGGCTCTATGGATAATTTCTTTTCTGGTGCACCATCGTTATTAGTGTTAGCACGCTTTTGTGAGTGGCACACTCGTATTGGTAATATATACATATGTGCTGTGGTGTAAGAACTAATTATTTTTGCAGAATGAACTTGTGACTAAGACCACCCCAATGACAGATAGCAAAGTGCTCCCAGGGACTGCTGGCCTCACTCCTGGGGAGGCGGCTTCATTGTGGCAAACCATCTCAGGCAATTGTATTAAGGTGGAGTGTATAACCCCTGCTGACCTAACAAGTCGGTGTTTGTGTACTGGCTTTCTGGCGGCAGTGAAATAGGTGTTACTGAAAGAGGTAAGAGGGACTAGATAGTTTTGGGGAGAGTTGGGATTGAAGGAGGTGTTGGGATCACCCTGAAAAGAGTAGCTGGTCTAGTGGAAGCAGGGGTGAAACACTTGCTCTATGAGCATGCTGCTTATGTCAGGACTCTGAGCCAAACCCATGCAGTCCAGAGGCACCCAAGTGAGACAGAACCTCTTACTGGTCTGGGTGACCTCCCAAACTGTCAGTCCTATAGTACATTTACTAGTATACTATAAATTTTATCATAAAACTGAACTATTAGAACAAATGATCAAATTGTATTGTGTGATGTAGCATCTTTGGCTGGTTTGCAAAAACTTAAGTAAGCAAAATTGTGATAATCTGAAACGAGTCGTTCAATTAGTGTGCAATGAAATTTTCTTTCAGCTCAAAAGTAATACCCTCCGCTCTGGTTCATCTGCTGTTTGACTAGTACTGGCTCTGTCCCAGCAATCTTTTCAAATAGAAAATGAATCTAAACTATATTAAATGTCTTTTTGGTGCACCAGCTTTATTCGCATTAGCATGCTTTTGTGGGAGTGGCTAGTGGTTGCTGCACAGTCAGATGAGAGCTTACACAATGTGGTATTGGCCTCTTTTTAAAAGGTGAATGTAAACTAAATGTTATATTGGTCTTTACCACTCGGGCCTTATTTCACATTGGTTGAACAGTTTTAAAGTAAATCAGGCTTTTGGGCCTAAATAGCTTTGTTTTTCCTTTCCAGTGCAGGATCATTATTTTTAATCTTTTATAGGAAACATCCTCTCTACAGAGTGTATCTACAGTGCCAAGCAGTGTTAGCTCTAGAAGCTGGCTGACCTCTGTGTGGTAAATGTCAGTGGTGCTCATGATTCCAGTTGCCTTTTTTAACCTGTGTTTAGAACCCTTCTGTAAGCTGCTTGCTGGAGTTCCACTTCTCTCATCTAAGTACACTGGATACAGTAAATACATACAGTTGTGCTGTCTGGTTATCACAAGACTTAATTGAGTTATAGCTGTGTATTAATTGGACTGCAGATGGACCTGCTTTGTTAGTGAGCCAGCTTTGAGTCTTGACTTATGTTTATATTACAAGTGCTGCAGTGGTGCAGCTATGCTGCTGTATTGCTCTAGGGGAGACATTTACTAAGGCAATGGGAAAACTCCTTCCATTGTCATAGCAATGGATATCCTCAAACACCCCGGGAGAAGTGGTTGATGTAAAAATTCTTCTATCAATTATCAGTGTTTGGATCATGGCTAAGGTTGGCCTGTGTCCCAGGGATGTGAATTTTTCTTGCCTCCTGGATAATATAGCTAGGTCAACTGAAGTTTTAGGTGTAAATCAGACCATGGTTACAGCTTTCATATAGATTGATAGATTCCAAATTCAGGATGGATTTCTATCATCTCTAGTCTCACATCCTATATAACACAGGCCATAGAATTTCCCCAAAATAATTCATTATATGGATATTTTAGTAAAAGGCATCCTATTGCTATTTAAAAATTGGCCATGGTGATTGATGGAGAATCCATCGTGGCCCTGGGTAAGCTGTTCCAATGGTTAATTGCTTTAACCATTTTTTCCAGCATGTATTTATCGTCAACTTCTAGCCATTGGATCATGTTATACCTTTCTCTGATAGATTGAGGAGCCCTTTATTTAATTGTTCCCCATGTAGATACTTATAGTCTGTAATCAAGTCACCCCTTAACATTTTCTTTGGCAAGCTGATTAGATTCAGAGTTCAATCTGTCACTATAAAGCAGGCTTTCTAATTATTAATCATTCTTGTGGCTCTTCTCTGAACCCTCTCCAGTTTATCAATTGCTTCCTTGAATTATGGGCATCAGAACTAGATGTGGTATTTCAGGAGTGGTTAGCTCTAATTCAGAGGTGGGCAATAATTTTGGGTGGGGGGCCACTCCAAGATTTTGGTAAATGGTCAAGGGCTGCACTTTTCTGTGGGGGGTAGTGGTGCAGGGTTGGAGGTTGGATGCAGAAGGGCGCACGGGGTAAGGGATTGGGATGCAGGAGACAATGTGAGGTCTGAGAGGATGTTTGGGTGGAGGAGTGGGTTGTGACCTGGGTCAGGGGATTGGGGTGTAGGGTCAGGGAGGAGATGTGGGTGCAGGAGAGGATTCTGGCTTGGGGGAGGGGTGTAGGAGCAGGTAAAGGGTCTGAGAGGGAGTTGTGACCTGGGGCAGAGGGTGCACAGGGTTTGGATGGTGATCTGGGAGAGGGAGTTAGGGTGTAGGAGGGGCTGGGGTGCCAGAGGCAGATGCTGGCTGGGAGGAATTTACCCAAGTGTCTCCTGGCCAGCAGGCTGCAGCACCCCCAAGGCAGGCTGGGCTCCCTGCCTACTGTAGCCCCAGCCCACTTGAAAATGCAGGCTGCTCCCTCCGTGTGGTTCTCAACTCAGGGTGGGGGGAAGAGGCTTGCACCGCCCGCCCCGGTCTCTCAGGCCAATCTTTCAGCTCTGATTGGCTGGCTCTTTCCAGCCAATAGGAACTGAGAGAGTGGCTGAGGTTAGTTCTTATTGGCCAGTAGGAGCTGAGGATTGGGCTGAGGGCACGGAGGTTGCACAAAGCCCTCCCCCTCCTTGCAGAGCAGAGTTTTAAACTGTGTTTTAAACTGCGGCAGCTGCATACCTGTGGGTCCTGGCAGGGTGGTGGCTTGGTGGGCTGGATCCGGCCTCCGGGCCGTATTTTGCCCAGTCCTGCTCTAACCTCTCTACTCCTATTTGAGATTACTATATTTGTGCATCATTGGATTGCATTGGCCATAGCATCACAGTTGGAGCTCATGTTCAGCTGATTTTCCACCACAACTTCCAAATCACTTTTCAATCACTGCTTTCCAGGATAGTTACCCATTCTGTAAGATTGGCCGACTTTTTTTTTTTTTTCTAGATGTACATACGTACGTTTTGCCATATTATACTGGCTGCATGCAAACTGTTTTTACCAAGCAATCCAGATCACTCTGTATTGGTGACCTGTCATCTTCTACCTTCTTTCTGCCTTGACTCTCCATGTTATGTGTAGACCAAGGCACACTGGGTGAGAGTGCTCTGTGATCATTTTGTCCTTAACTTTCCCTTCAGCATTTTTTCCTAGCTGAACCTTTACTTTTTCCAGATAGCTTTGTCCCCTGCTCATGTGAAAAAGGAGGGGTACTAGCAAAGGGAATGGCAAGGTTTGCCTATTGCTGCTGCTGAAAGTTTTCATGTGCTATAAGAAACACGGTCACAGTGTTCAGCTCTCTCCCCTTTCCAAGGTACTTAACCACTGATCTCAGTGTGGGGGTCACAGTGGAAGTACAGTCAGAGGAGGCAAAGAATTCTAACGAGGAATCAGTGAAATAACTAGAGGGCTTAGATGGCCTAGATTAGTGTCATCGAGAGGATAGGGGAAGGATATTGTATTTCACTTAAACTGGCCAATGTAACTAATTGCCACAAATTAAAATTCTTTTTTACATTTAAATATGTAGTCTGCACTGCATGCACACTCAGATATCTCAAATTCTTGAACATACGTGCAGGCTTTGCAACGCTACAGATTGGGTAAGTGTTGAACAGACAGATGTCCAGCACTGGTTTTAATGGAGTTATGCTAGGGCTTGTCTGTCATCTGGTGTCAAGTTGAATATCAACAATTAGGGGATTCATTGATTGTTTAGCTGAAATTTTATACTGAGACTCCCATAGTGAGTTGACTGCTACCATGCTAAATGAGACAAAATGGAACCGCCTGCTGGCCAAGGACTTGAATTAAACTTGTCCGTCGGAAGCTGGTCTTTGTATATGTACAACCTGCAGGGCTGAGCCCTTACAGTTGAGTACTCTCTGGACTCTCATATGGGTGACTTACTTGGTACCCTGAAAGGTGATGGTAAGTGGGGGGGGGGGGGAAGGGGAGAGGAGAGGAGGGGGGTGAGTCTGGTACTGGCAGATGAAATCCAATACTTGATGTAACATTTTTCATGCAATTCAGGAGTAAACACAGAAGCTCTTGGTGTGAATTCCTCCTTGGGCTTAAAACTGGGATGAATTTAACCTGTTGTCCAGATTGGAAATAGATGCACAGTACTGCATTTCCTGATACTCTCGCTGTCTTTATAGAGCCTTTAGTTTAGATGGGCTCTGAAGCATATCAGTTATTTATATCCAGCTGCTCCCTCCTCCCTTCCCCCAGCCTACTGTACTTGGCTCACTTCCAGTCTGACTTCCACCCTTTCACAGCACTGGAACTATTCTTTTCCCTGTGTTCATTGAGCTGCTTCTTTTATTTTGACTGTAAGATTCCCCCCCTGCTATTTTTCCTTTTAACCTATTTTATTCATTTGTTTTGTTCACTGTGTGTGCAGTCTGTCCAAGATAGTTTGTCATCTATAGATAATAGAGCTCAAACTGTCCAGTCCTTACCCCATTTCAGACATGTATTTTGACTGTACCAAATGTAAGATGTACTGTAAGCGCACTGATCTGGATTAAGAATGCAGACAATGTGTACTGAAAGACTATCCTCAAGTGGATAGATGTCAATTCGGATATTGCTATATCCCAGTGACCTGTAGGAAAATCTACTATGGACAGAGTACTGAAGATCCTAATGATCTTATACTCAAGAGCATATCACCTTGTGGGGGAGAAGGTGACTGTTTAAACTTTTCTTGAAGAGAAAAGAGGCAATCTCTTCTCTCCCCTCCCCCCCATCAGTTTGCCAATCTTGGTATTTCTTTCATGTCTTTGTTGCCAAACCTCAGATGGTAAGGGGTGGGAAGTCTTTAAGTCTTGGGAAATGTCATGGAGATAGAGCAGCTAGGTTTTCAGCTGAAGTCTGTTTAAAAGGCCCAAATTTTACCTTCTTGGTATAAATCTGTGTTCAAAGTACTGCAGCTCCCATTGAAGTCAGTTATAGCAGTTGTGAAAATGGGGCCATCAAGATTTACCTGTTGCATAGAATTGTAGCAGTCAGGATTCACTGGTGTGGTGTCCTGACAGATCTCCTGCTCTGTCGATGATAGCCAGTCAGCTGTGTGCATTTCTGTGTTTTTTTTCCCGTTTAGCACAGTTAGTCAACACAGCAGGCTCTGAGCCTCTGAACATCACAAAAATCCGACAAGGATTGAAGGTGCCTGGTCAGGTTTACTGTTAAATGAAGTACAATAATAGTTGTCAGTAGACTCTACCGAACTACTACACGTGTCCCCCTTAACAATGGTCCGACTCAGTCAGTGACATGGGAATCCATCGCTGCCCCCTCGGCCAAAGACTGCTCTTTGGGGTACACTTTTATACACCGGTACAAACATGTTACACCTCACTCTTCATTTGTCAGAGGGTTGCTGCCCTTAGTGTTACCTAGATCCAGCCCTGTCATAAGCATGAGGGCTGGCCAGCACCTGGGGACTAAGGGGTTAACTATGTCTCCTGTCTCTAGCCAGGTATCTGGTCAGCCAATAACAATGCAGGTAGGGATTTCAAACTGGGACAAAGGAAATTTTAACTTTTCCCCCCTTTGTCTGAGTGAGAGCGTTTTTTTTCCCGGTAAGAGGGAGATGGGAGGTCATATCTCTCTCTCTCTCTCTCTCTCTCTCTCTCTCTCTTTCTCTCTCTCTCCAAGAAAAGCCTTTTCACAATATGTAAGTAGAGTAAAGTTAGTTAACCCATCAGGCTTTATTGTTTTCCTGGCTTGGGAATGTGGAAATATCTGTGCTGTTAAGTGGGTTTTTCCTCTCTTTTGTAACTAAGTCCTGAGCTCTGAGCATCTAGATTAATTGGTGACTCTTTTTTCCATCTAGTCATTATGCTGGCAACTATGGTATTGTTTTGATAATAAAAGTTTGTTTTCTTTCTTTTTTTTTTTTTAATTAACCTGGTATTGGTTCATTTCTGTGTCCTGGAAAATCTGTCTGTGGGTATCTGCATGCATCTGACTAGAGGGCAGCTACCACAGACTGCAGCTTGTATTTTCTCTTTTTTTCCCCTAAGCTCTTTGCAGAAAAGAGCTTGAGGTACCCCTGAGGTTTTAGGGAGGAGGCTTCCCAAGTGATCTCTTCCCTGGTTTTCTTGGAATATTTGGGTGGTGGCAAAGTATGGGTATTAGGATTTTGGGGGAGTTTTTTTACCAAAGCCTGTAGCGATCAGGTTTTGGGGTGCATTTGTGGGCCCCCACTTATGCATTTATCGTGCCGGAGTGGGGAACAGCCTTGACAACCCATTACCTTGTACACGGGGGTTCAATCACTATCTATCATGTCAGTTTTTTTAGACCCTGTCCTGAAACTAGGTCAGTATGTTCTTGTTATCTGTGGGGTTTGTGTTGGTACCAAAATGTTTCTTAGCGAGGCATTCTGTTACGACCCTTCTGGAATGTGCTTACACCCTGTACCTAGTACCTCTTAGGTATGAGTGTTTCTGTAATATCAGCCCGGTTCTTGCCAACTTCTGTGAGCAGGGCCTGCTTCTTACTCACAGCTTAAATCTGCTTTATATTAGCAAAGTCTTGACCATTCCTGTCTAGGCCTCATACCTGGCCTGTGATACATGGGCTTATGTTTCAGACCCTCATTTTACTATAAGAATAACTTTTAAAGAACAAATGGTGTATGTTTGTGACAGGGGAGGCTAATAAGGGCAGGTGTAGCATGAGGCTGAGATGAAAACTGTAGAAGCATTGGTACAAACAGCAAGTTAGCATGGAGTGAAGGTCCAATTAAAATTAGCAAATTCAGATATAATCCGTGTCTGTGGATCCCTATTTTAGTTGCTTTTACTCGCTAGAGTCTCTGGCTGGTTCCTCCCTGTAGCTTGTTTAAAGTATAATGTAGCCAGATCTGTGTTACTTTTTTGTATATAATGTGTTTGACCTTTAACATCTTTTTGAATAATTTAAAGTATATAATAGAAGTAGAGGGAAAACTCCAGTCTCAACTGGAAAATTCACTTTGCTAAATGCCTGTTATGTTTGTACTGAGCTAACAAAGTGTACTCTTGGTTAACTGCTAATAAAATGGAAGTCTCCAGTTTAGGGATGTTAGCAAGTAGTTGACTAGAGTACTGACTACTCACTTCCCCCCGCCCTTGTTGCCTCTCCGAGAGGCAGCAAGGGGGATGGAACAGGAGCCAGTGCTGGGGGTGGGGGGGAGGGGCGCAGAGCAGGCTTAAAAGCTGGTTTCCCGCAGCACCGACTCTGCAGTGCTGCCTGCCCTCCTCCCCCCACCTCTGCAAGAGGGAGACAGGGGAGGCTGCTGCTGCTGCCCGCAGCTGGCTGAGGTTCACTGTGGGCAGAGGCTGCTCCAGCAGCAACCCCTATCCCTGTTTGCCGTGGCCTGGGCTGGACACAGGCAGGGGCTGCTCTGGCAGCAGCCCCTGTTTGCGGCGGCCAGCCCTGTCTGCTGCAGACAGGGGTTGCTGGACTCAGCAGGAGCTGGGACTGAGCAGTCCCATCATGCGCAGGTCCAGGACTCTGTGCCTCTGCATTAAATGTAGTAAGAGCCCAGTGGCTCTTACTACTACATTTAAAATGCAGAACTGCAGCGCAGGTGGCTCCCAGAGCCAACACAAGCTGGGACTGCTCGGTCCCAGCTCGAGCCAGCTCCTGGAGCTACCTCCTCTGCAGCTCTACAGAGTGGTCCTTATCGACTAGCTACATGATTAGTCAGATAACTGCAATTTAACATCCCTAGTCCAGTTAATTAATACCACACATGTTTTTTATGCCAGTGCTTAGTCTGAATAGCAGCACCAGGTAGAACATCAGTTTTTGAGGAAGATACTGCTGTCTTAGTCACCATGATTGGGTGCACACAGTAGTACACATGCTGTAACTCAAATGCTTTAAAGGCAGTTAAACTCAGTATTATTAATTGTAGGGTTTTTTATTTTCAGGATGTTCAGTGTTATGGTTGGAATCTTACATGCATCTTGTATCTGTTCTGTTTCCCTCAGTATCAGTAGTTTAGTCCCTTTGCATACATGTGTATAACATCCACTGTTTGACTGCAGTGGGGGAGAGTGAATCTAATTTTTGGATAGAGCGAATGATCAGTGTTATAGGGTCATGTCATGACATCTATTTCAGAAAGCAGCATTTTGGGTAATCTTGCTGCCACTGAATTTGTATCACTTACCCATTCCTACCCAGTGTGTGTGTGGTGAGGCTGAGTCATTGCTGCAGTAGGAACCATTGCTTTGATTTTTCTAACTTCAGTTCTACCACAGTCATAATGTTGCACAAGCCTAACTTGCTTATGTTTTAAACCTTGGCTTAAAATAATAACAAAAAACCACAAACCCCAACTTGAGTCAAACATAATTGTGTAATAAGTGACAGTTGGTCTCTTGAGATTGTGAATTATCTCAGGAAAGTCCTGAGCTTCTTCATTCTGGAGTATGATACCAGAGGTTGTTCTAAATGGTCTGTCCTGAATCACAAATAAACAATGATCAACGATTTAGATATCAGCATACAGAGTATGCTTATTAAGTTTGCAGATGATACCAAGCTTGGAGGGGTTGCAACTGCTTTGGAGGATAGGATCATAATTCAAAATGATGTGGACAAATTGGAGAAATGGTCTGAGGTAAACAGGATGAAGTTTAATAAGGACAAATGCAAAGTGCTCCACTTAGGAAGTAACAGTCAGTTTCACGCATGCAGAATGGGAAGCGACTGTCTAGGAAGGAGTATTGCAGAAAGGGATCTAGGGGTTATAGTGGACCACAAGCTAAATATGAGTCAACAGTGTGACGCTGTTGCAAAAAAAGCAAACATGATTCTAGGATGCATTAACAGGAGTGTTGTGAGCAAGACACGAGAAGTCATTCTTCCGCTCTACTCTGTGTTGGTTAGGCCTCAATTGGAGTATTGTGTCCAGTTCTGGGCGCCACATTTCAAGAAAGATGTGGAGAAATTGGAGAAGGTCCAGAGAAGAGCAACACGAATGATTAAAGGTCTAGAGAACATGACCTATGAAGGAAGACTGAAAGAATTGGGCTTGTTTAGTTTGGAAAAGAGAAGATTGAGAGGGGATATGATAGCGTTTTTCAGGTATCTAAAAGGGTGTCACAAGGAGGAGGGAGAAAACTTTTTTTGCTTGGCCTCTGAAGATAGAACAAGAAGCAATGGGCTTAAACTGCAGCAAGGGAGGTTTAGGTTGGACATTAGGAAAAAGTTCCTAACTGTCAGGGTGGTTAAACACTGGAATAAATTGCCTAGGGTGGTTATGGAATCTCCATCTCTGGAGATATTTAAGAGTACGTTAGATAAATGTCTATCAGGGATGGTCTAGATAGTACTGGGTCCTGCCGTGAGGGTAGGGGACTGGACTTGATGACCTCTAGAGGTCCCTTCCAGTCCTAATATTCTATGATTCTATGAATGTTGTCATGAAGCTATTTAGGCAGGCTGCCTGGCCTGCTTGAGAAAGTAGAGGCAGATTTCTTCAAACATCCCCCTGCCATCAAGTTCCATAAGGCTGCAACATAAGTCTTTTATTACTGTTGCCCTGCTCTAATGTGCACAAAATAGCCAATATCATTGTTATTCAAGAAGGTTTCTAATGCCCTGGTGCTGCTATCCCCTCACTTTTTAGAGTCCATAGAAGCTGTTGGGGTTTCACGTTGTTACAAAGGTCTGCTTGTAAGAATGCAACTGCAGGTTAGGTACTTAAATTACGCTCTTGACAACTCTAAAGTAATGCCTTTTTAGGAAAGAGGGTTGTGTTGCCTTGTTACTATGGCAAATCAGCAACAGACCTTCTTCTGTGTCATCAAATTCACTTTGAAAATAGTTGCAAAACATGTTGAACAGCTGACTCCAACTACTGTTTCTGTAAAAGTAAGCTCTTTCTGCATTCTTGTGATTTCTGTAGAAGTATGCTACCATACGTATTCACATATTGACTCTGCATCCAGATAAAACTCAGATACTTGGTCTCATAAATATGTCATTTAAAAACAGCTTTGTTTGATTTGCCGTTAATATTATTGCAAATTGTTTTAGTTGACACAGACCTCTGAAGATCTGTCTACACAGCTGCTGGGAAAAAGTCGTCTAGTCTACATCAACTGACTTGTTTTAGTGGGGCTCACAATAGCATGCTTAAAAATATCATGTGGCTATTTGGGCTCAGGCTGTGAAGCCTATAAAGCCCAAATGTCAACGTTTGTAGCGTGCTAGCCCAAGCCCTGCAAGAGTGAGTATATCAACCTTGGGTGCGAGACTTGTTCCTGGCAGCTGTGTAGCTACACCATAGAGTCCTTGATAAAATGCACTGCCTTTAATAAACAGAAGGCTAGACAGGATTATTTATATGGCAACTAAAAATATCAGAGTCAGAAAAAGTTACTGCAGTAGTTTAAAAACAGCACTGGGGACCTTGACCAAAGAAAAGCAGAGTTTTAGCTTTCCTGGGGTAGATTTGTACTGGTTTTGATGGATTCTGAAAGAAATATCCTATCAGAATATATACTCAGTGAGGAACATGTCAATTATGTTCAAGAAGGCTGTTGAACAATCAATATTAATATTTGAAATAATGGACCACTTGTTGGCAGGCAAAATGATTTGTAAGTTCATCCTCAATCAAATGGGAATTTTCCAAATAAAAACAGGCTGGAAAATGGATTGGAGGCTTTTGATCAGGAGAGAGAATTTGACACTATCTTGATAGTTAAATATAAGGACCTCTGAGTCATTCTTCTGGTTAAGTATCAGTGCTAATACTAGAAGTGTCATGGTAGAAGAAGTAATTGGACCATTTTCTGTGAGGGAGATAAACTTTTGAGCTCTTCTACCTTGTCTTTCCAATATTATAAATGGCAGCAGATATTTACATACTAGGGATGTGAAGGTTTAACCAGTGGAGTAGCAGGGGGCTGCTCCAGTATCTTTTTTTGTTTGTTTTACGCTCAGAACGAATTATAGGCTTAAAGAGATGTAGTTTGAAAAAAAAATCAGTCTGAATGTTGTACTACTGCGGCGACAAATCACACCTAAAATGACTGTAATGTAAAAGAAAGCAAAATTTTTTTAAAATCTTTGTCTAGTTTCACCATTCCCCTGGAAAAGCTTTTCTTGTGGAAAAGTTTTGCATAAATGTAAACAGTGGAGAAAAATACCCACAATAAGGAATTCAGTTTGGAAGCATTCTTGTAAACTTCCTGTACTGGTCTCTATCCAAAGTCAAATGGGGAGGAAGCACTCCTCCCCATTTCCCAGTTGTAAAAAGAAACAGCTGAGCTTTGAAGCATGAAAGTTGATATGGACCTCATGCTTGTTGAGGCCGACTTCCAGTGCTTAGACTGAACAAAAATAATTTTGATTTAATCATTCAATATTGTATTTTGGATATGTGCACTAGAAGAATGACATTTACACACACACTCACTCACTCACTCACTCACTCACTGTCTCTTATATATGTAGGTAAGCCAGGGCAATACAAATACAGAAGTGCAAACATTGGTTTTTGGAATTCAGCTGTAGCAAAGGCAGAATTTTTAAGCTTTGCAAACAGAATAGCTGTGGAGTAAGGAGCTTATAAGTGCCACAAGGAAAAATGTCTTCTAAAACCAGCCTCTATGCTTCCAGTTTCCCCCAGAAAACATTTGGAAAAACAGTGCAGAAAACATGCTGAGATTGCAGTTAGAAATGCATAAATTCAAACTTCAGTGTTAATCAGCTGATGTGCAGGATAAGATACAAAGATGTGAATTTTGGAATAAGCAGTAATACTGAACCAAAAAGGAATAGAAAATGGTTCATATATACTATTCAGTGCAAATACAGTACACACTCATATTCTTCTGGATAAAGCTCTAGTTTATATTATTCAGCTGGTGCTTTAAATCAAGCAATAAAATGTGCTTTTGGAACTGCAGTTTCTGATTTGCATTGCCAGGCTTTTTATAACTAACTATGAACACTGAATGAATGCCGAGTTCTGTATTTTACATTATTTTTTTTACAATTTTGATTAAATTATTGGTATACCACAGTAATATTGGTTGCTGCTTAACACAATGAAACTGCTTATGCATTTATATTTATATTCCTCTATAAAAAGTAAATTTTATCCTAACCTTTTTGGCACCCTTAGAGCTCAACTCTCATGGACTAATTGTGCCTTTCAACAGTGGTGCTGTGGAGGAACAGAAAGGGGGCACGGGCCATGTGACTACCTCCTGCTCCCATGTGTCTCCTCTTTGTACACCTCTAGCCTGTGAGGGAGGGTGAGCCCTGCTTCTGCCCTACCCCTTTTCATCCCTTCCTCAACACCCCTCCCCCAAGCGATGCTGCTCAGGGGATTAGAGGGTGGAGGGGGCTGTTGCTGGCAGCAGAAGTTGCCACATCTTACCCCACTGTGCTCACTGGCAGCAGTGTGGGGAAGCGGAGTGACCTGGCCCCAGCCCACTTTGTTTCCCTGGCTCCCAGCAGTGTCACTCAGCTTCCTGTTGCTGGTGAGTGTGGATGGAGCGGAGGTGCTAATCCCCCGGGCTGCGTTGCTTGGAGGAGGGGGCGGAAACACCCCCTGCACTCATGGACGGCAGGGAGTAGTGATGCAGCTGGAAGCTGACAGAGGGGAGTGGTGTAGAGCTGACTTGCTTCACTTCCCACTGCAGCTGGGGAATGTACCCTCTGCCGGTCCTCTGGGCCACTTGGGTCTCCCAAAGTGTGGGGCTGGAGCAGTTGGACAAACTGTCTGTACGATGGGACAGCTCTGCCCACTGGTTGCTGGTCCCTTGCCTTGGACCTCCCCAGTGGCCGGGGAGGTGGGGGAATCCCCCTTCATATCCCCCTCCATTGCGTCACCCCTGCCTTTGAAAATTAATCCGTAGGCCTTTTAAAATCCCCGGTTCCTGATAAGCAGTTTTGTTGAGAATTCTTGAAATGTGAACTACACCAAGATATCTAGTTTTCGGTCTTAACTTGGAAAAGGAACATTTTCTGATGTCCAGTTCACTACTTTAATTTTTAAATTACACATAATTAGACTTGGGAGAATTTGACTTTACCATTTTGATGATTAATATAAAATGTTTCTTTAAGTATTTTTTTGACTTCTCTATTTCACTTTTCTCAGTTGCAAGAAATTATGGGGTATGTTTCAGACAATAGGAAGGTCAGAACAATTTAATCATGATAGATGTTGAGATTAGGGATGTTAAAATGCGTTTACATGTGGGGGAGATGGGAGCCAGTGCTCACAGGGAGCTGGCTTTGTCTCCCATTTCCCCCACCTCTACTCCTGCGCTGCTGCCTCCAGCAGCATGGGGTTGGGGGGGGGGGCCAGGTGGCTCCATAGGAGTCTGTGCTCATGGGGAGCTGAGTTTTAAGCTCCTCTGGTAGGCAGCGGGGGGGTTGGGGACATGTGGCATGGGAGGAGCAGGCTTAAAGCTCCTTTTCCCCCCCCTCCCCCCCAGCCTCTGATATAGAGGCAGCAGGGGGGATGGACTGCATGTAACAGGGTTAACCAATGAGCCCAGGCTCATCAGTTTACCATGTATTCGGCTCCACATTCACATCCCTAGTTGAGATTAAAAAAGTTAAAGTTTTGTAACTGCTAAAATGCAAATAATCAATATTACATGTCCAAATATACAAAAGTAAATTTGAGCATTAACTCAAATTCAAGCAGATTTTCAAACAGCATTTTTCTTTCTTTGCCTATCTGCAAGTTTTAATTATTCTAGATAGGGATATTTGTGTATATATGGTGAAATGGACATTTACAAATACAAATATATACTTCCAAGTCTGTTTAAAAAGAGCATGCTAGAAATGACAAAGGTTAGAGTAAAGAGCAATCCTTTCTTACATCAGCATAAAACGTGTATTATAAAAGAGCTTGGATTGTGGATACAGAGATCACGTCTTCCTATCCTATGAATTTTGTTAAAATAATTTTCTCTAACTATACTGTAGCAGTAACTATTCCATCAGATCCTCCTTGAGCAATGTGAACAGAATCTTCATTTTTCTTTTGCAGAACCCTAAAACAAAAGAGCAGATTGAAAATCTGTTACGGAATGGAATGAATAAGGAGCTGCGGGATCGTCTTTGTTGCAGGTTGACCTTCGGGACTGCTGGGCTTCGTTCTGCCATGGGGGCAGGTTTTTGCTACATTAATGACCTTACAGTGATCCAGTCAACACAGGTAACTGTTGGGTAGCATTATACAGGCAGACTACTTGTTTATAATTTCATAGTAATCATCTTGGGAAGGGTTGTTTTACTCTGGGAGAGTCTCAGTGGAATATGGCCACTCCTATGGTTGGACATCTGGTGCCTGGTAACTAATGACCCTGGACTACCTCCTTATCCCCCAGTTGCAGGAAGCTGGCTCTTTTTGTCCATCTGGGCAAGAAGAGGGCTAAGGTAGAAAACGAGGTGACCCTGGGAAGAAGAACAAAGAATGGAGGAGGGACCCTAGGGATTGTATAGTGAGGACTGATGGAAGCAGGAGACACACTTCTGTTTTGAGGACAAAGAATCTCAGGACTGACCCAGGTGGACTGTACTATAACTTTTTGTATTCTCAACGCTACCTAAGGAATTTCTATGCTGTGTTCCAGACCTCTAATAAACCTTTCTATTTTTTTTTTTTTTTAAACAATGCTGTCTGAGAGACACTGAGGTTAGGGGTGTGCCAAATCTCCTCTAGGTGGACAATTTGAGTAGACTCTCATTTGGGGGAGCTCATGGTGTGAAACGGTGCCAAAGGCTGTAGAGTTTGGACCCAGGAGATGGTGAAGTTAAGGGGCTCATCTAAGGATGTAAAATCCTGTTTAAAATGTTAACCGGTTAAACTATATGGTTTTACTGGCCTGTAGTGCCATAGGTGGGCCTGCTGGTGGTGTGGTGGGCCCAGTCAGACTGGAACACTCCTCCACCCCCACCTGGAGCAGGGCATTGGTTAACCAGTTACCCCAGTAAGCATGCTGGTAAGGCAATGCTTACCAGGTAACCGGTTAACCCTTTGCAACCCTAGACTTACCCCAGTGAGAGAGTATGACCCTACTTTAAAGGGGTCCTCCCAGGAACTATTCCAGAGCTGTGCAAGAGCACCAGACCTGTGAATCTGACACTGAGGCCTCCATCCATTTGAGCCAGCATCTGGAAAATTCCTTGAGTTGGAGAGCTCAGAACATGCATACTTCATGCAAATCACAGACTGTAAAGCACTCAGGTGGATAGGAAAATCCTTGGAGATGCGTGGAGCAGTTCACATCCCTCAGATCTACTGTTTTAGATTATATTCCTCTCAAGGGGGTATTCTCATGCTGAGAACATCATATTACAATGAATGGGCCGTTTCACCCATTTCAAACCCTCCTTATGCAGTCAGTGGATGTGTAAAAAAGCCCTTTCCATCCTCACTTCCTGTTTAAAGGACACTTCTGAGTGCTCTAAAATCTTCATGCTTGCATGGATTTTTGTTGAATTAGCCAAGACTTGGGTGAGAGTAGGGCTGTTGATCCTGGGATCACTGAGCTAGGGATTACAAAGAGATAACCTTGGAGAGAAAAATAGCCATTTTTCAAAAATAGGCTCAGATTATTTTCCCTCACTGAGCTAGAGGTCAAGCTGTTGCTCTGATGCAGGTCAAAATGGGCTCAATCGATCAGTTTTGATCTCTGGTTTTGCATGGCACCTGCTAAGTCCCTGGGAGACTCTGGGGAAAAATTGCTGTCCCAACAGACCCCCTTCTTGGCTATATTTTGGCTCTGCAGCAATTTTTACCTTGATTTTTCTCCCCCCCCCCCCCCATATGTTTTGCCTTTTCTGTCTGTAGTAGTGTGCTGGGCTGCTACTTGATCTCTGGGCAGATTAATTTGGTGTTTCCAAAGATGCACAGCATGGAAGTTGATTACTGATGGAAAGGAAATGTGTGTACTGCCTGGGCTTGGCAGCATGTGGATTCAGGGTGATTCTTGGATCACGAGGTTGCGGAAGTTTATAGGAGAGCAAAGAGAACAGCTTGACATGGGGCATGCTGGCTACAAGCTTATTTGCTGGAGAGAGTTGGCTTGCATTTGTATCCTGTTTTATCCACCCTGCAACATCTAGCTGGTGTCTTAAGAGGTGTTGATCAATGATAGTGATTCACTTAGGTAGCAATTGTTTTTATTCCTGATATATACCTTAAACAATGTATGACAGTAGATTTGGACTGCATCTGAAATTTGCATCCAGAGGCTGAGTAGTTTTCTCTGATTTGGCTGAACATTTGAATAATCAGTACAGTGACCATGTGGAAGGTGTTAAGTGTCAGCATAATATTTAATCAGGAAATAGGCAGGTATATGGCTACCCAGTAAATATATAAGCTATGGCACAGAAACATTCTTCGAGTGATTGCACGTCATTCTACTTTAGTTGTGTGCATGCCCCGTACACAGTTTTTCCCTCCTTGGTACCAGATGATGATGATGTCGGTACAGTGTGTGCGTCCTGAGAGGCCTTTTGGCACTGTGTTCAGTATCTCTAGAACTGAAGGAGACACATCTGTCAATGATCTGGTATGTTATCTAGCAAGAACTTTAGTACCCAAGTGAGCTAACAGCAAGAACTCTGAAGAGAAGCATTCCCCAGTATGCCCATCTGCTGCAAAGGGAAATTTGTCAATTTGGAACCTGTGCCACATCTGTTGAGGTCATCTTCTGAAGTTTCTGTGTCAGACCCAAGATCCAATTTCAGTAGTGACAACACCAGAGCGTACGCTGTCACTAGAGAATTTCCTAAGCTCTTGGTACCAGTGTCCCTGATAGTTCAGGAAGGGTTTCAGCCCACTGGCAACTGTGGTTACTATATCAGCTCTGCAAGAGCACATGGTACTGATGCCACTTCTGGTGCCTACGAACAGGGCTGGCCCACAACACTTTGGCACCTGAGGCGGGGAGCTCAAATGATGCCTCCATGCCCCCTTTTCTCCTGCCTGCCTATTATGTCTCTTGTGCCCTCCTTCCTCCAGTACATCACTCCACCATCTCTGTGCATCTAGAGCAGAGAGAATACATATGCACCAGCAGCAGACACAATTTTCTACACTCTAGGTCCTAGTGGCGCCTCCTCCCCACACACACACACACACACACACAGAGTCTGGCACCTGAGACGGCCGCCTCAGTTCGCCTCATGGTAAGGCCAGCCCTGCTTACGAAGCCAGTACATTCCAAGGGCTAACCTCAATGAATATCCCTGGTACCATCATCTCTGGGCTTGGCTTACTGTTTTCGTGTCCACATGGGTTCTGCTTCACCATTATGGTATGACTGATTCCTCTTTTTTTGGATTTGCAAATGGGTCCTATTATGACCCATACCAGATGGCAAACTTTTCCTGCATCAGAGTGCTATGATTAGTGGCTGTCCCAGCAGTGGGGGCATCTCAAGGGGCAATGGCCTGTGTAACTGGGGGGCTTTCCATCACCATGTTAGTGGCTGGTCTGGATATGGTGGGATGTCTCTCTTGATGCTAGGATCTCTTCTTATCCATCTGAGCTCGCTTCATCAAGGGTGCACTGAGATCATCTGTCCTGCAGACAACATTCCCTGCTGACCAGGACCAAGCAATGGGAAGATACTTATACAGCTCCTCTGCTACAAGAGGCAGACTAGCCATTGCCTCGGCAACCTGGCATGTTGTGTTCCTTATCACCAGATGAGGTGATAGAGATGGTGAGTGATTCTTGATCACAGGAAGATTACAGGTCTCACTAAGAACTGCTTAAAAGGATGTTTTATACATTCAAGTGGAAGAGACCTATAAGCACTGCACTTGACAGAGGAGATGCTTCGTGGCTAACATCAGTAGATATGAATTAGTTAAAAGCAGGAGATGCTTCTGAATAGCAGAAAGCTTTCAATTAGTCATACTTACCTGGTCAAATGGAAACATTTCTCTATTTGGTCTCGAATGCATGCTTTTATTAACCATTGTGTATTATTTCTTGCACGTAGAACACCAAGACCTGACAGTGCTATTAAAGTACATTTGGCAGTGATTTCAGCATTCCACCCTCTTGTGGGTCGGTGATCACTTTGTTCCAACTCTATAATTATTCGATTTCTAAAAGGATTGGGCAGATTATATCCTCAGGTGCAACAATTTGTTCCCCCATTCAGTCCTAATCTTGTCCTAACAAAATTAATGGGCCCTCTCTTTGAATCTTAACTGTGCATTTCCTGGTTCTTAGAAGTGTGGGTTTTGCTCATTTCAGTGTTCTGCAAGGGGACAATGTACTGCTATTAACATTTTTTTGCTACTGAACCTTCAAAGTGCCACTTAGTCTGGACACAGGGTTACCTAAAAGATTGTCTAAAAGTCTGGACCCAAGGCCATGGTTGACTGCTTCTCCTCTGGTAGCATGGGGAATTCTCAACAATAAGAGTAAAGATCATCTTTGCAGAAGACAATCTTCTCTGGGAGTGGTCCAAGAGTCTGAAATGAGCTACCACAGAAAATAAGGACCATCACAAACTGTGCAGCTTTTTGCACAATTGCAAGGTGCACTTCTTGGACCTTGCCTTGTCTAATGTAAATATATATAGCAATAAGTATATTTGCGTAATTAAAAGAAAATCTTAGCAAAACACTGCACTGCACACACTACTTTTTCTGGGGAGAAGATGAGAAGAAACACATGACAGCTACATACTCATGTTGCTTAAAACAATTATTTGAAGGTGCTCTGATAATATGGTAATGAGTACAGTTCAAAAACTTCTGTAGAGCAGAGTCAGTGTTGGGACTGGTTTAGCTACAGTAGTAATAGGGAGTATGGAACAAAGAAAGTTAATTAGTCCCTTCACTTTTTGACCTGTATGGTGGTGTTTGGAGCTGTTCACGCTCTGAGTGCCTGAATACTGCATGGTGCCTTTGTGTTCTGAGTCTGCTGAAAGTGTGAGTGAACTTGGATTGGCTGACAGAATAAACATTCTTGGCAGGAAGTGAAGAAAGGTTTCATTTTATGCACTAGGGAATCAGTATTTTCCAGTGACGCATTCTGTGATTCATTTTTAAAATTTTTTTTGTAAAGGCTCTATTTTTGGTTGTTTACTGTCTGTGGTTAGGCATGCTACTGTGATCTCGGGCTCAAAGTTATTTCTGAATCAGAAAGGCTTTTGATTTAATCTCTGTTGAGTATTTTCAGTCTTCTGCACTTTGGGATTTTAATTACTTCAGCGTTAAGGTATAGTGAGTATGTTAAATGGATAATCCTGATTTACTAAAAATTGTAACTGCTTCATACCTGTAGCAGTACTTTAAATAGCCATTGGTGTAATTCAGATTTGTTTCTTTCTAAGGAGTTCCGTTTGAAATCTTTGTTCTAAGTATATCCTGTACTCCTTGGCACTGAGGTTTTGTGATTTAACTGGAGGTCACATAATCATACAAAGATCTGATCTAGAGAGGTGCCCAGGACCCACTACTATTTACTCTCTTGGGGGATTGTGAATGCTTGGCACCATTCTGGATTAGGCTCAAGAAAGCAGTATAAATCTGCAACTAGCATTAGTTTCTAGAAGGGATGTGAATGGCTAACCCATTAACTGGTAAACCTCACCCTTAATGGGTGAGGCTTACGGGCTCCAAATAACTGTAGGGGTTGAAGCTGATCCCTGCCTGCCACTGGCAGGGGGCTGCTCCAGCCCTGCAGGGCACACTGTGGGTGGAGAGGCACTCCAGCTGGGCTGGAGTAGCTCCCTGATAGCAGAGGGCTTGGCCTGTGTGCACCACAGGCAGGGCTGCTCTAGCTTGGCCACGGCAGGTGTGTGTGTGCGGGGAGGGGAAGGAAGCCAAGCTGGACTGGAGCAGTTCCCCTCCCGTCCGCCTACACTCCCTTTAATTAGTTAACCGGTGAAACATTATGATTTTATATCCCTAGTTTCTAAGCATTATGACTACATTTTGTGTGTTACTGAAATCTATATCCAAGGCTTTTCCAATAATTAAAAACGCTATTGTGCTTTTAATATTCCTATCAGAAACAAAAATGCTGAGCCAAATTGTGGGTGGGTCAAGATAGGAGAAAATTATAGCCTGTATATGCATGGATAAACATTAGATAGAGGTTGATCCTCTCTAGTCTGGCATAGGGATGTTAACTAACGGTTAATTTACTAGTTGAGTAGTTGATGGAATTTCCATCAACTACTCGACTAGTTGATAGGCACTTCTGCATTCCTCCTTTGAAATGTACAAGAGCCCCAGTGGCAAATTGCATCGACTATTCGATTAGCCAATTAATCTAAATTTAACATCCTTAAAAGGGACCTCGAGAGGTCATCCAGTCCAGTCCTCTGCTCTCCCGGCAGGACCAAGCTGTCGGGGCTGTTTTCCACTCTGACACGCCAAGTGCAGAAAATGGGGGCTCACAAAGAAGAAGGAAAAAAAACAACCTTTGCCTCTACAAACACTGGTTACAAAAACTTCCCCACAGAATCACAATACACAGATTTTGGGGAATCACTGCCACTATCAAGTGATTTTTATCCCTAAAAAACCCAGGGGTAAACACTTGAACCCACCCCCAAGGGGTACCCCAAGCTCTTTTGCCCCAAAAGAGCTTGAAAAAAGGAGAGAAAAACAAGCTGCAGTCTCTGGTAGCTGAACTCTGTCTGAGGCATGCCGACGTACATAGACAGACTCCTTCCAGGACGCAATCAAATTATCACCTTAAAATTAAAAAAAACGATTTTTATTACAAAGCAAAAGATAAACTTGATAAAGTATCCTTGGTTGCTAGATGTTACAGAGCAACTAAGGAAAACAAATTAAAACACAGAGAAAAGTCTCTGGACACAATGCTAGCTGGTAAAGGGGGGGGGAGGCATAGATTCACATAGAGCAGTTGACACCAAACCACAAAATAAAGAAAAAATACCCTGAATGCGACTGGATTCACTTTTTCCTTTTACTTACTTCCAATCTTCTCTTTGTTCAGTCCACTTCCATGCCGTGAATTCCTTGCAGGCATGGTGGCCGTGCCTGGGTTTAAATCATTCTCTGTCTCTCAACTCCTTGTTTTTCTGTCCCCTACAAAGAAAGCAGGCAAGGAATCTCATACAATTCAAATTTCAACACCATATACCCACTGGTTCTCTGGTTCCCTGCCAACACCTTTGCTAGCAACTAGGGATGTGAGGGATTATTTTTAAGTTTGCAGATGATAACAAGCTGGGAAGGGATGCAAGTGCTTTGGAGGATAGGGTTATAATTCAAAATGATCTGGACAAACTGGAGAAATGGTCTCAGGTAAATAGGATGAAGTTTAATAAGGACAAATGCAAAGAACTCCACTTAGGAAGGAAGGAACAATCAGTTTCACACATACAGAATGGGAAGTGACTGTCTAGGAAGGAGTACTGCAGAAAGGGACCTAGGGGTCATAGTGGACCACAGGCTAAATATCAGTCAACAGTGTGACGCTGTTGCAAAAAAAGAAAACGTGATTCTGGGATGCATTAACAAGAGTGTTGTGAGCAAGACATGAATGAGATGTTATTCTTCTGCTCTATTCTGTGCTGATTAGGCCTCAGTTGGAGTATTGTGTCCAGTTCTGGGCATCACATTTCAAGAAAGATGTGGAGAAATTGGAGAGGGTCCAGAGAAGAGCAACAAGAATGATTAAAGGTCTAGAAAATATGAGCTATGAGGGAAGGCTGAAGGAATTGGGCTTGTTTAGTTTGGAAAAGAGAAGACTGAGAGGGGACATGATAGTGGTTGTCAGGTATCTAAAAGGGTCTCACAGTGAGGGGGGGGAAATTGTTCTCCTTGGCCTCTGATGATGGGACAAGAAGCAATGGGGCTTAAATTGCAGCAAGGGAGGTTTAGGTTGGACATTGGGAAAAACTTGCTAACTGTCAGGGTGGCTAAACACTGGAATAAATTGCCTAGGGAGATTGTGGAATCTCCATCTCTGGAGATATTTAAAAGCAGGTTAGATAGGGATGATCTAGACGTTGCTTGGTCCTGCCGTGAGGGCAGGGGACTGGACTCGATGACCTCTCAATGTCCCTTCTAGGTCTAGTGTTTGGTAATTCTATGATTCTATGAGAGTATTATCATTTAGATTCTGGTAGCATCCAACTGTGCCAGGGTCTTCCTAAACCGACAGATATGAGCTCTTTGCTCTACAGAGCTCACACTCAAAAAATTGAGGCAGATGTAGCTGAGGAGAGAAGGAATACATTATATTAACAATGTGACCAGGGTAGTGATAGGCCCCCATCAGCCTACAGTTAATTGCTTATTTGTGTGCAAGGAAGAATTTGAAAGCTGGGAGTGGCCTGAGGATGTTGGAGCTGGGCATTGCTGTGGGGAGGGAAGCAAAAAGGATATAGCCGGTCCCCGAGTTACGAACGCATCAGCTTACGACCGTTTGTGTTTACGACCAACCTCCTATATAGCCGGAACCCGAGTTACGAACGAAATCCGCACTTACGAACTGCGCGGTCGTACGTAAGTGAATGTAATCCGACTTATGAACAGATCGAGTTACGACCTCGTGTTTGGCACGTAACTCGTTCGTAAGGCAGGGACCAGCTGTAATTGATGGCATGAAGGACGGAGAGGAATTTAAGCTATGTTTATGCTACCTCTTATGTCAGTAAAACTTGTGTCACTTGGATATGAAAAAAACCCATCTCCCTGAACGACAAGTAAGGCAGAGTGCCGTGGAGGAGCAGCATAGGCTGGTCAGCTACCAGAGGAAATGTTCTGTGAGGGATTGTTTGGGGGAAGTGTCCCAGGGAAGTAGTTGTGGGTCTAGGAGTAGAACAAAACCTTTCTGTTGTCACTGCCTTAGCGTCCCTAGGCTGGAACCCGGAGTAGTGGGCGGGTCCGGGTTCTGCCCAGTTCTCCCCATACCACTACAGAGCCTTTCCCTGGTTAGGAAGACCAGGACTATGGAGGAATTTCACTCTATACTATGGACTAGCTTGTGGTGAGTATGGCTCAGTAGGCTGGGGTCCTTGCCTTTAGAAAAAGAAGAGGCTGTATGGAGGGTCACAGTGGGCCTCTGAGGCTGAACAGTCTGCCAGAAGTGCAGGATTCATGGGCATAGCCAGAGCTTTGCCATAAGTGTTGGAAGGATAATTTACTTTAGTTACGATGTGAGAACTAGTACGTGTTCTATAGATTGTGCTCTAAACACAAATATGAAGACTTAAAGGAGGTACTTGTGTATCAAAGGTAGTCCTTTTGTGTGTGTGTGTGTGTGTGTGTGTGTGTGTGTGTGTGAGAGATATTACTCAGAATTTCATTTATGAATTGGTTTATTATTTATAATTCTCTGATAGATGGTCTGAGCATGTTTTGTCCTGGGGATTAATCTCAAATACTTGCTACATCAAAGATTTGCTATCTAATTTTCTGTCTGGTCATCTGTTTCTTACAAGAGTCTCATGAGTATTTGCAATCTTTTCCTTTCTGGAAACAAAAGTGTACAGGCAGTCCCCGGTTTACGTGGATCCGACTTACGTCGGATCCCTACTTACGAAAGGGGTGAGGGAACCGCACTAGCTGCGCCCAGCAGACCGCCGAGATGGGCGCGGCGTCCGCCGCCCTCCCGGCGAGAAAAAGCCGCTCAGCGTCTCCTGGTCTGCTGGGGCCCCAGCAGACCAGGGAGACGCGGAGCGCTTTTCTCGCCGCGGAGGACGGGGCGCGCGCCTCGGCGGTCCTGCGCCCGCGTCCTCGCGGAAAGCCGCCCGCATCTCCCAGACCAGGAGACGCGAGCGCTTTTCTCGCCGCGGAGGACGCGGGCGGCGGGACCGTCGAGACGCCGAGGTGCGGCGCTACTGGACCAACCCAGCAGCACCCCAGCTGCTCTGCCCCAGGTGTCCCAAGTCAGCTGCTGCTGAAACTGACCAGCGGCTGACTACAGGAAGCCCGAGGCAGAGCTGCTCTGCCCCGGGCTTCCTGGAATCAGCCGCTGGTCAGTTTCAGCAGCGGCTGACTTGGGGACACCTGGGGCAGAGCAGCTGGGTGCTGCCGGGTTGGTCCAGTAGCGCTGAGGAGCGGCGCTGTGGGACCAACCCAGCAGCACCCAGCTGCTCTGCCCAGGCGCCCCAAGAACAGCTGGGGTGCTGCCGGGTTGGTCCCGCTGCGCCAAGGGTCGGCGCTACCAGACCAACCCAGCACACTCCAGCTGCTCTGCTCCAGGCGTGTCCGATTCAGCCGCTGCTGGTCAGTTTCAACAGTGGCTGAATCTGGACGCCTGGGACAGAGCAGCTGGGGCGCTGCCGGGTTGGTCCCCGCAGCGCCGAGGTGCGCGCGCCGCGGGACCAACCCGGCAGCGCCCAGCTGCTCTGTCCCAGGCGCCCAGATTCAGCCACTGTTGAAACTGACCAGCAGCTGAATCGGACACGCCTGGAGCAGAGCAGCTGGAGTGTGCTGGGTTGGTCTGGTAGCGCCGACCCTTGGCGCAGCGGGACCAACCCGGCAGCACCCCAGCTGTTCTTGGGGACGCCTGGGGCAGAGCAGCTGGGGTGCTGCTGGGTTGGTCCCACAGCGCCGCTCCTCAGCGCTACTGGACCAACCTGGCAGCACCCCAGCTGCTCTGCCCCAGGTGTCCCCAAGTCAGCTGTTGCTGAAACTGATCAGCAGCTGATTCCAGGAAGCCAGGGGCAAAGCAGCTCTGCCTCGGGCTTCCTGTAGTCAGCCGCTGGTCAGTTTCAGCAGCGGCTGAATCGGGGACACCTGGGGTACAACATGTACCAGTTCCGACTTACATACAAATTCAACTTAAGAACAAACCTATAGTCCCTATCTTGTACGTAACCCGGGGACTGCCTGTACTTGTGCTGCAAATGCCTGAATGTATGTTTATGCATACTCATTTTTATTAACCCAGCACTACTGAGTCAGAGATTTTTATTCCCATTATGGCACAATGAATTCTAAACAGAGTAATCTTTGAGATGTGTGTGTACACTATAATGGTGCTAACTCTTCATGCTTCTGGTTTGCTGCAGGGAATGTACAAATACCTTGAGAGGTGTTTTTCAGACTTCAAGCAAAGAGGCTTCGTTGTTGGATATGACACACGAGGTCAGGTGACCAGTAGCTGCAGCAGTAAGAGGTATGAAGATCGATTCCATTTGAAAGATTGTAATTTGAAGTTTGGCTTAGAATGTTTCTCTTCAGATGGGCAATTTCTCAGGAGTTTAGTGTATATTTCTGTAGTGCCAAAGAGTCTTGGTTATGGACCAGAGGCTAGGCTTTGTTCAGACTCATAACAAAAACAGTCCTTCCTCCAAATGCACAAGGGCTATAGTCCCATGATGCAGAAATCACTACATCTGTGTGAGATGTAAGTATGAGAGCAAACTTAAAATGCCAAGCACTTAGCTTGAATACGTGAAAAAACTGCACCACTGGTTATTAGTGTGTCTTTATTGAGTTTTAGTGCAAAACCTTAGGCCTTGTCAACAATGACATGTTTTGTTGCCAAAACCTGCCTTTTGGTGACAGACCAGTGAGAGCGTTTATGCTACAATGCAACTTTTGGTGGGAAAAACACCCAGTTTTGGTGACAAAAAACTTCTACCTCTGCGAGATGCTTGTCTTTTCCCCTCCCTTTATTGTTGACAAGAGCCAGTGTAGTCTCTGCTGTTTGTTTTGTTGAGAGAACTGGCTTCCACCAGTATCCCACAATGCTTGCCCTGATGACTGTACTCAATGTTTTGTGATCTCTGCTGCCCTGCAGGCATGCACCCCTCCTCTATTTTTTTTCTCCAAAGTGGGGGCCCTGCGAAATTGTGCTGTCCTGGGCCCCGCAAAACTCTCATCCGCCCTTGTACCCTACCACACCCATCCAGTGTCTCTAGCAGGTCATTAGTCACTCATGGTGATTGGAGCTGAAGGACAAAATCACCTGTCAGGACTGGCTAGGTATGCTTGGTCCTCCCACAGTGCAAGGGGTGGATTAGATGACCTTTCAGGTCCCTTCTAGCCCTGCATTTCTATAATGAGAACCTCTTGAGAGAAGGCAGAATAATAACTGGTTCTTTTGGATGGGGCTTTTAGTATTGTGGATAATAAGATTCACTGAATATTTTTTTCCTGTTTAATAGACTTGCAAAGCTTACTGCAGCAGTCCTGCTTGCGAAAGGTATACCTGTGTACTTGTTTTCAAAATACGTTCCTACGCCGTTTGTGGTAAGTCTTCTACACGTTGTTCTATCACAGTTGATATCTTTTAGGATTTCATCAAGTCTGCCATCTTACTTTTAGCTAAATATTTATCCTTGCCAGAAGGCCAAACTGAATGAAAGAATAGGTAAGAGGTGGAACATTTGACTCCTCAGGAAGAAATCTTGGGTCTGAATTCTGTTTTGTTATGCTAGTATTAAATCCATAGTAACTCCATTGATTTTTAAAGAAGAGTTACTCCAGTGAGATGAGAAAAATGTGGCCCATAATTAAAGATGGCATATAGGTTCCTTATCTTTTATTGTACAAATTATTACACATGTAAGTAGTTCTCTTGAGTTCAATGGGTCTACTTGTGTGTTAGTATTTGTCGGTTTGGGACCTGTGGACTCCTCCCAGTGGTAGGTAGAAGAAATGAAGGATCATTCTCTGCAGTGTATTCTTTATTTAAAATTTCTAAACATCTCCAGTACAGGGACTTCTACTTGTATTAGCATTTGTAATGTGCCAGTTGGTTTTGTGACTTTGGCCCCAGTTTCTGGGTATGGGAAGAAATAATCTTATTAGGTTTCTCGGTTTCCCGAGTAGTGCTTAGTGTGTTTTTGACTAACTCCATTCCTAACATACTTAATTTAGGTTGCTTGTGGTTGCTACCACCTGTCTATTTCTAACCTTGATATTATCAATTAATTCCTCCATGTTGGAGAACAAATTTACTGTTGATCCATGATGGATGGCTTCTATAGCTTCTGGCTTGTGATTTGTATCTATATAACTGCTAAAAATCTATTTTCAGCTGTATGCTAGCTTACCAAATGCGTGGTGAAGTCCTTCATGGATACAAATGGTTTTTGACTTCTTGATAGTTGTTCTAGTCTTTTCTGTCCTCCTCTAATACATGCAATCTAAGTGAGATTGTTCTTCACCATAAAATGTTAAAAAGTTGTGTATCTGGAAGTACTTCCAGCAGACTATCTGTTTTGGAAGTCTATGATGGGAATGTAATAGGGATGTGAAGGACTAGTTGACTGTCTGATAAGCAAATGCTTATCGGATAGTCGACAGGCTAGTCTACTAGTCGCTTCCCCCAGGCTGCACATGGCATTTCAAAGTGGCAGTGCCACGTGGAGCCCGGGATCAGCTGGGGACTCTCCCACTGACCCTGGGCTCCGTGCAGCTCTGCTGCTTTGAAACGCCGCGAGGAGTGTCAGGCTCCCTACAGTGTTTCAAAGCGGCAGCACTGCAGGGAGCCCGAGGTTAGCGGGGGGCTCCACGTGGCGCTTTCACCTTTAAAATGAAAGGCGGAGGCGCCCTATTGACGAATCGACTATTGACTATTGCATTGACTATTTGATTAGTCAATTAGTTGATATTTAACATTCTTAGAATGTAATTTAGCAGAGTAATTTTGATCATGCATTCTCTCACAACCCATTGGTGATAATAGGACACACAATATGTTGGTTAATCAACTGTTCAAATGAGAGCTTTGAAATCAGCTTGATTTTAAGAGCCTGTATTACTAATCACTTAACTGACTTGATGCCTTTAGTGAAGTAGTGAATTTTTAAATTGTTTTCATTTTTCAGCCCTATGCCGTTCAGCAGCTCAAAGCTGTAGCTGGTGTGATGATCACAGCATCCCATAATCGTAAAGAGGACAATGGATACAAGGTAAGGCCTGGGTTCTTATTTTTGCAAATTTGGGACAAGTAAGTTGGGCTGAGCAGTATGTATGAGTCACCTGGATGCTAGAGCAACTGGCACTTTATAAATAGCTAATATATGATTTGACGACTTCTGCTGTTTTTCTATCTACACCCATGAGAAGGAAAAATAGCTTCACATAATTGTTTATTTTATTGGCTTCTGAATTATACCTCCAGTTTTGAAAACAGAAGTAAGGAAGTTTCCACTTCAAATCTACTGTAGGTCTGGAATACACTCTGTTCACATGTCATTTGTTACACATGGGTTACTCAAGCAGCTGAAGTAATATCTGAAACAGTTAAAAAACCTTCCCAACCCAAAATGGTAATTTGAAAATGGGATTAGAACTGACCCAACCTTTCTAAAGAATTTTGCTTAAAATGTATTTATAAAAAAGATTAGTACTGTGAGAGTACTTACTTAAAAATCCCTTGTATGCTGGAGTTACTCCAAGATTCTGTTCTGTTTAAAGGGGTGGCTCCATTTTCGCTTCCATGTTTGATTAACTTGGAGCACTATAATCAGCCACAATATTACATATTGCCTAAACGCATGTCAGATTTCCTCTTTGTGTAATTCTTTATGGAAGCCTGTATAAGGTGTGAGGGTTTGAACTTGATGACTGTAAATTTAAACAATATGCATTTAACTTAAATACATCGTATATAGAGCAGGGGTTATGTGGAGCAATGCAACTTTTATTTTGAAGTTACCATTTGGGATGTTGGCCTCAGTACTGCTTTCCATATGAAGTACAGGTTTGACACACTCTGGTCTGACAAATCCATGGTCCATCATGATTTTAGTTAGCTGGATGTCCGCTCATCCTGTGTGTGGCCAAGTTTACCGCAGTCCCATAAAGTTTGTTTACAGCACCAGTCCTGGCTCTTCATATTCTGTGTTCTCTAGCTCTAATTTATCCCTAAATGTGTTCTAAGAGCCCAGTAAGCAGTGGAAGTGATGGTAATGCTGCTAGCTAATATTGACCTCCTGTGGTTTGGTAAATTCTTGGTCGGGTCCTGAGGGTGCTGGACTAGAGAGGATCAACCTATACTTGATTTGCTTTTTTCCCAAAGGAAGTAGGCCCACATTTGTATTTATCTCATCACCCTGGCTTCTTGTCCTTGGGTTTCCCAGTTGCTGTGTTTTTAAGCTCCCATTGTATTCACATGTGTGGTACAAAGCCCATGTCAGTAATTGAGGATTTGACTTGATTGGATGACAGTGTAACCTTTCAACTGGATGCTGTTGTGGAACAAAGCATCATATCTTGTCATGTTGCTTGTCTATCTTCATCCTATTCCATTCTAATCTAAAAGTGTGTGTGTGGGCATAGGTGTGGTGGTTTTTTTTTTTTTTTTTTTTAAAGGAAGTGGGGATTTTATACAAATGACAATTGGTTTTCTTCATGTAGTACTTTCAGGTTAATATTTTAAAATATGGGTATCTAACTTTAGGCATCCATAGTCTGGATGCCCAACATAATGATGAATTGGCATGTTAAATGTTAGATACTTAAAAACTTTTGGACTGAGTGATCCCAAAAAAGTTCCTGAGAACTGAACTAGTCAGATACTGTGCTTTGCTACAAGCTTCTTGTTTATGATTGGACTTTATGTAACTATAAGATAGTGGGACATTTAAAATGGTTCGATCTCATACATGTAACATACAATTCTAAGTGTCTATTTTCTTTATGCCAGGTATATTGGGAAAATGGAGCTCAGATCACATCTCCTCATGACAAAGAAATCCTGAAATGTATAGAAGAATGTGTTGAACCATGGAATGGTTCATGGAATGAGAATCTAGTAGACACCAGTCATCTTACACAAGATCCTTTGGAGGAAATTTCTAAAAGCTATATGGAGAATCTGAAAAAGATCTGTTATCACAGGTGCTTTAATGAGAAGACTATAACATAACTCTCACACTAATGCAGGGTTCACTTCAGAAACTTGTCAGTGTAATAGTTTCTGACCTGCAATGATGAATGTAGGTCCAACTTTAAAAATAAGGATTGAGAAAGTACTATATGCAAATCAGATTGGGGTGAGAGATTCATGAGGGACTAAATTAATGGGGTTTTGTACATCTTTTCTGTGATATATTTTTGTGCCCCACATGTAGGTATTTACCTTAAACTTAAGTGATTTAGCCTTGGCCTTCTGCTTTTGCCATGCATAACAGACTGATCACTGTTTCTGATAGAGGCATGAGTTTCATAGAGAGGAAAATAAATGTCTCCTTCTCAGAGATTTGCTGAGCAGGAGAGGCGAAGATTCCAGTTTCCAGCGAGAGACAGAATTGTATACTTACAGTAGAAACGTTCCTTTTCCACATGTTCTTTGATGGCATCCGTACCTGAAAGAGCAGTTTTGTTGTAAACTTCAGTCATGTTGTCTTGGCATTTCATCATGATTCATAATGAAACAGCATTTTGTGAAATAACCTGTAACGTTAATTGAAGGCTGCTTTCCTTTTTCAGGGAACTGAACACAAAGACCAACTTGAAGTTCATTCATACATCTTTCCATGGTGTTGGGCATGACTACGTGCAGTTAGCTTTTAAAGCATTTGGTTTTAAGCCTCCCATTCCAGTACCTGAACAGAAAGATCCAGATCCAGATTTTTCTACTGTCAAATGTCCAAATCCTGAAGAAGGAGAATCTGTGCTGGTATTTATTTCTTTAGTTCAGTCACTTTAAAAAAAAAAAAAATGGGTTTCCATTTGTTTTGAAATGTAATAGTCAGAACTGAGTGTGTATGAATTTCAGCAGTTAATACGCTTGAGGACTACAACGTAGTTGACTACCTGCATATAATTTCTAAATGGCCTTTTTCAGGAGTTGTCTTTGAGGCTTGCAGAGAAAGAAAGTGCCAGGGTGGTGGTGGCCACTGATCCTGATGCAGACAGATTGGCGGTGGCAGAGTTACAAGAAAAGTAAGAAATGGGACCTTTCATTTTAACCTTAGCTTTGAGAGAAATGTGTGGGTGGTGGTGGTAGGGAACTAGCTACTCCATGTTCTGATGTTGATAGTCACTTAGATCTACCACTTTACTCCTTAACAATGTGACATTAGACCATATTGAGATGTTTTTACTAGTAAAGTCTTCATTTTTTTTCTTTTATCAAAATGATGCATTTTAAGGAAGATTAGTTAAACCCTGTCACTAAAGATTTGTCATGAAAAGTGATTGTAAACATAGTATCTGTGATGACCATATATTTTTACTACTCTTCGGCACACCCTGTTGAATCAGTACAGCTATGGTAGAGTGAGTCGGATGCTATTAACATACTTGAATTCTCAACAGTTGTTAACTTGCAAAGCAGAACCAAATCCTGGCCAACCCATTTGCTTATGCAACCCCATTGAAGACAAAGGGATTGCACAGGCGTAATTGCGGGTGAAGTGTGCATTGCTAAGACATTATTATTGGTGACTGGTTCTTTCTGGGTTATTTAGGGCTGTCAACAGGGATGCACTTTTTAACTTGTAAACAGCAAAGTTGGGATGGAAAGCATTGAGACAAGGTAGCACAGAGCCCTGTTAGGGTGTGTCTAGACTACAGGGTTTTTTCGAAACAACTTCCCCTGCGTCTAGACTGCTGCCGTGTTCTTTCAAAAGGAAATTGAAAAAACTGCTAAGTTTTCTACTGTGGAAAACCTCATTTTATGAGGAATAACGCCTTTTTTTGAAAGTGCTCTTTTGAAAAAAGACGCTATGTAATGCAAACTGTGCTTTTTCGGAAAAGAGCATCCAGACTACCTGGATGCTCTCTTTCGTAAAAGTGGCTTGCTTTTTTGAAAGTACTGGTTGTAGTCTAGATGCTCTTTTTCCAAAAAGCCTCTTTTGAAAGAGGCTTGCAGTCTAGACTTAGCCTTAGTGTGCTGTTCATGGAGCTGATTTTTAGGGTAGAATGACAGCTTGTTCACTGAATATGTTGTGCAATCTTTGACTCATAATGCATGCTCCTGAGAAACTTACAGGAAGTGATTGATGCTGTTTCCATCCTGTTTGCAGTGGTCGTTGGAACGTGTTCACTGGCAACGAGCTGGCTGCTTTGTTTGGGTGGTGGATGTTCAGGAGCTGGAAGGCCAACAGTTCCAAAGAAGCTGATGTGAAGAGCGTTTACATGTTAGCAACCACAGTCTCCTCTAAAATTTTGAAGGCAATTGCACTTAAAGAAGGATTTCACTTTGAAGTAAGGGTGGCTTGTGTGTGGTGTAATCCCCAGGTGTTCCATTCAGGAGGAATATAATAGCCATTGCTATCATAACTGATTCTGTTGCCTTGTTACATCCACCTCCAAAAAAGTCTTTTACTCATTGCTTCATTTGGGACTGCCAGTTTACCCATTAGATCTCATTTATCTACGTTGCAGATTAGCATGTGTGCTGCCTGCTAATCCATGTTGCAGAGTGTGCAGACTGTAATGTCTGTCTGAAGAGCTGGAAGGTGCTCTGGTGAGGCAGTTTGATGCCCTCTAGTCTTAAAGAATTGCTCTATAGCCTTAAAGAATTGCAAGGTTAATTTTTGGGTTCAGTGTCCTAAAATGGGTCTAATAACTCAAACCTCTGCCTTTAAGAGGGGAGTCCATTTGTATTGTGTGGCGATGGGGAGCATGTGCAAAAATTGTTGTGCACTCAGATCTGTGACATGAAACCTAATCAGTGGAGTTTAAATTTACGTAAACTATATGTGACAGGTTCGGTCACAGAGATCCCCTTGAGACTGTCACTTGATATGCTGAAAATACAACTGAGCACACCTACCTGCCCTATGGGGTGCCCCATCACCTTGTCCTGCTGGACCAGAACCTCTGGTCTTCCCCCCACAATGGCAGTGTTGGGATCACAGCCAATAGCAGAGCAACGAGAGCAGCTCAGCTCTGGGAAGGCTCAATTACAGGGCTTGACACAGCACCCAGGTGCACAGCACCAATGGGACTAAAACCCCAGATAAAGCCGTCTTACTCTGCATAAAGTTGAAACAGAGTGAGCTTATAAGTTGTTTGCCCCCTTTATCAATGAAAGAGGGAGATGTACAGCTTTGTCCCCTTTCTCCTGGTAACAATTATTTACACTGGGTTTACTAATAAAAGTGATTAAGTGTAAAAAGTAGGATTTAAGTGGTTGTAAATGATAAGACTGATCAAAGTAAGACATTAAAATAAAACCAAACATGCCAACTATGCCTAATATACTAAGAGAAGTTGTTACAAAACATAATTTCTCACCCTAGTTCTTATTTCAGGTAAAGTCCTGCTCAGGCCTGAGGTGTTCTTTCTGACCTGTGTAGAGCATCTCTTGTCCACCCCTGTCTTAGGGTTCTTTAGAGGTGTTTTTTGTTTCTAGGTGTATACTCTTGGGGTGAGGAGGCAGTCTGTGAAGCCAGCTGAAGATAAATCCTTGTTTACTTCCCTTTCCTTATATAGAATTGTTTACTTCCCTTTTCTTATATAGAATTTCCCAAGGTGGGAAATTCCCACACCTCTATGGAAAAGTACAAAATTCAAGATGGATTCCTGCACTGGGAGACATGATCACATGTTTTTGTAGGCTCAACCATAGTCCAGGCTTACAGGAAAAGCAAGACTATTCATAGATCATTGTTCCAAATACTGGGCCATTAAGTTCCATAATTACCACTAATGGTCCTCAGTTTGTCTAGATCTATGCTTCATAATTCTAACTTCAAATCCAGGAATGATATAAACACACAAATAGAATATACACATTCAGCAGATTATAACTTTCAAAGGGACATGTTATGTGAAATATTTTGCATAAAATATATTCATATTTATAAAAATATTTAATAAAGAATATGATATACACCATTCAATATTTTTATTTTGATTTCACACTTGAGGTTTATGAGCTAGATTTTAGTTAATTGTAATAACTTGATTGGGACTGTCCTATGACATTAATCCCTTTTTATTTTCTGTCACTTCCTCACAAACTTAAAAAAAAGAGGGGTTACTGTGACAGGAACCACTTTTCTTGTAAATCCAATACAAGCAATGGATTTTGTTCAGATTCCTAGAGCTCTGTGACTATCTGCAGGTGATATAGCACACAAAAAGCATGTTTGACAAAACATATTAAATAAGATTCTGGTCTTGTTTAGTATAATTGTCAGTTAAGACCGTATGAAAACCCTAGAAGGTTTTTTTCTTTCTATCTTGTCAAACAATGAAGAGCAAAAAATCCTAAAATATGTATGAAATTACTATCCTATAGTGCTGTTAATCTACTTAAGTGCTGCCCTCTAGTGAACATTCTGGAGTCTGTCACTAAATACTATTTTGAGTTGGAAAATATTGATTCTAGAAATATGTGATCCATTGTCATAATTTCTATCAAGAGTTCAAAAAAAAAAAAAAAAGAGTTCTGCATTCACTATTGCTGCTTGAGTCATTGTGTATAGTTCTCTGAAAATGTCCACTCAGGGTCACCCCATCTCAAATAGAATTGGAAAAGTTAGAGAAAAGGGCAAACAAAATGGTTAGGTGTATGGAAGAGCTTCTGTATGAGGTGAGATTAAAAAGACTGGAACTGTTCATTTTATAAAAGACGACTAAGGCTGTAGGTATGATAGAGGCCTATAAAATCCTGAGTGGTTTGGAGAAAGTGAATAAGGAAGTGTTAGTTGCTTATAATACAAGAACCAGTGGTCACCCCTTGGAAATTAATTGGCAGCAGGTTTAAAATGAACATAAGGAAGTACTTTTCACAGTGGCTACGTCTGATTATGCGCTTTGCGCCAGAGCTATGTAGTGAGGCTCAGCGTTGAATATCGCCGAGCCTCATTTGCATAGCATGAATCGCATTTTCGCGAAGAGGCTTTGCGCAAGACAGGGTTGTCTACACTGCCTTCTTGCAAGAAGAAAACCCTTTGCAGCAAAGCCGCTATGCCTGAAAATAATCGGCATAACGGCTTTGGCGCAAAGTGGTTTTTCTTGCGCAAGAAGGGGCAGTAGACAGCCCCGCCTTGTGCAAGAGCCTCTTCCGCGAAAATGGCGGTTCATTAGCTATGCAAATGAGGCTCGGCGATATTCCAACGCTGAGCCTCATTTGCATAGCTCTGGCGCAAAAGCGCGCCAGTCTAGACGTAGCCACAGTGCACAGTCAACTGTGGAACTTGTTGCCATGAGATTTTGTGAAGGCCAAAAGTACATCTGGTTTTTAAAAAAAAAAAAAAAAAAGATCCTGGTGGATAGGTCCAGTAATGTCTATTAGCCAAGACAGTCAGGAATACAACCCATGCTCTGGTTCTTCCTAAACTTCTGAATGCCAGAAACTCTCACTGGTGAACAGGGGAGGAGTTCATGGGTGATCGGTAATGTAGGCAAAGCAAGGGTAGAGCCTTCCCAAAATTGCGTACATAACCGCCTACAGCTAGGGCCGCTGCCAGGGAAGGCTGGGGCTGCGGCGCAGCAGCCTGGCTCCTGGCCGCCGGGGAAGGCGGCCCAGCTCAGCAGCTCGGCTGCCTGGGAGCAATGAGCTGCGATGCAGCAGCCGGGTGGAGAGAGAGAGAGAGCTGCTGTGCAGCAGCCTGGCTTTCCCCGGCCACCAAGAAGAGCCGGGCTAGGACTGCAACACAGCAGCCACAGCTCTCCACATGGACCGGAAGGATTGGGCTGGGAGTGGGCATGGCCTCGGGAAGAAGGGGCAGGGCTGGGGCTTGCCTGTTGCCTTTCACCTGACAACCATGGAGGAGTAATTTGATAAATCATTAAAAAAGTATAGAGAATAAGACAGAGAACATCTTATTGCCTCTATATAAAACAATGGTATACCCACATCTTGAATACTGCAAACAGATGTGATCACCTCATATCAAAACAGTTATATTGGCATTGGAAAAGGTTCAGAAAAGGGCAACAAAAATGATTAGGGGTTTGGAATGGGTCCCATATGAAGAGAGATTTAAAAGGCTGGGACTTTTCAGCTTAGAAAAGAGGAGACTAAGGGGGAATATGATAGAGGTCTATAAAATCATGACTGGTGTGGAGAAAGTGAATAAGGAAAAGTTATTTAGTATTTCCCGTCATATAAGAAGTAGGGGTCACCAAATGAAATTAATAGGTAACAGGTTTAAAACAAAAAAATTTTTCTTCACACAGCACATGGTCGGCCTGTGAAATTTCTTTCCAGAGGATGTTTTGAAGACCAGGATTAAAGAAAGAACTAGATAAATTCATGGAGGTTAGGTCCATCAATGGCTATTAGCCAGAATGGGTAGGAATGGCATCCCTAGCCTTTGTCAGAGGCTGGGAATGTACGACGGGAGAGGGATTACTTGATTCCCTGTTCTGTTCACTCCCTCTGGGGCATCTGGCATTGGCCACTGTCAGAAGACAGCATACTGGGCTAGATGGACCTTTGGTTTGACCCAGTATGGCTGTTCTTATGTCCTGTTCTGTTCATTCCCTCTGAAGCCTCTGGCACTGGGCTGGATGGATCATTGATCTGACCCCATATGACCATTCTTAATTTTATTTGGTTTACCGGCGTTCTCTGGTCCTGTTGATCATGAGATTCTTTTGCATCCTTTTACCTTTTCAGGTTTTCAGATATTCCAGGCCTTCTACTTGTGTCTTCATACAAAAAAGCATCCGGGGTGAATGGTGTTAATTTTATGTGAAAGCAGCAAATGTTCCTTGTGTTCCATTATACTAGTAGTATCAGTAGTATCAACTTTTACAGAGTGGCCTCTTCATTTTTCAGGAAACGTTGCCTGGTTTTAAATGGATTGGAAGTAGAGTAAAAGATCTCCTAGACAATGGGAAAGAAGTTCTTTTTGCATTTGAAGAGTCTATTGGTATGTACAATATATTTTAAAATATCTTAATGTGGAAAACTAGTAAACAGTATTTTCTCTGCTAATGTACCTTGGTTGTGACAAGGAATACCTAGGACTTGTTTCTCTTTGCATTTTTTGAAGTGCATGTTGTCTTAACATCCTGTTTACTAATATTGACAATCAGAAGATCTGTAGCATCCATATAGAATCCTGAAGGACCAGATTAAATTAATGTCTAGTCTTTAGTTCACTTGATAACATTCTCTGTAATGGATGTTGGATTTTTGCTTTGCTTTGCTTTTTATTAATCTTTTTGCTTACTGAGCCACTTAATGACTATTTTTGATCACCTTACTGAAAAGTAAATTAATCTGCTTCCCAAATATGTTCACTTAACACTGTCCTTTGAAAGAATGTTAGAAATGCGTAATGTCTAACAGTTGATTCATCCTCTCAGAACTAACTGTACCAGCAGTACATTGACCAATTGCCACCTCTACTAAAGCTCCTTACTGATGCATCCTTACGTTAAGTTCCTGTCTCCTTTGCAGGGTTCACTTTACTTTGTACCTCATGGACATAAGAATTTCCATACTGGCTCAGCTTAGTGATCCATGTAGTCTAGTATCCCATCTCCAACCATGGCCACAACCAGTTCTTCAGAACAAGGCGCAAGAAATCCAGTAGAGTACACTTCTGAAGTATTCTGTTTGTTGTAGAAGATAATGCCATACTGGGTCAGATCAAAGGTCATCTAGTCCAGTATGCTGTCTTCCAACAGTGGCCAATGCCAGGTACCCCAGAGGGAATGAAAAACAGGTGATCCATCTCCTGTCATCCATTCCCAGCTTCTGGCAAAAAGAGGTTTGGACATCATCCCTGCCCATCCTGGCTAACAGTGAAAACACTATAGAGATAAGATGGATGAGATGATATCTTTTACTGGAACAACTTCTGTTGGTGAAAGGAAAATCTTTCAAGCTACGCAGAGTCAGACTTGAAGAAGAGCTCTGTGTAGCTTGAATGCTTTTCTTTTACCTTGTCTTTCTAATATCCTGGGGCCAGCATAACTACAACATCTCTAAAACACTTACTTTTCTATTGGGTAGCTTATAGTATTTTTAAAGTTGGCACGTCTTCTGTAGTATCTTTCATCTGAAGCTCTCTGAGTACTTCACAAACAGAGCCTCTTGACAACCCTTAGAGGGAGATAAGGACCACATAGGGAGCCCTTCAGCTATGGAAATTCATCCACCTCTTGAATGGAACATGGCAGCAGATTAGCAGCACATAGAAGCATATCAGTGTAGCACAGGAACTGTATCCAACTTCAGTGAAATTGGAGATTAGGGAAGCGGAGTGCAGCCACGTTGTATTGGCACAGTCCTACATTGAACATCCCTGAGCTTACATAAAATGTAGAAAGCTTTAACAACTGCAAGGTGTTAAGACCTTGGTTTATAGATGTGATCCAAAGGACTACACATCTGACAGCACTGTGGGGCATTGGTTTATGATTGACTTGCAGGACTAGTGCTGCTTACTAATTCACGGGCCACACTTCCTGCGGCACACAAGTGTACTTCTCAAACCAATTCTGTGTAGTGTGTGATATCTGAGGGAGATTGTAGCATAGCATGATATGGCTTCTGTCTACCTGAAACTGATAAGTTATTCCATGCATCTTCCCACCCCTATAACTCTTAGGCTGGCTAGCTTACTGGGCAGATGGGCGTAGCTTATGCGTAGAGTGGTACAAGTTGGAGGTGTGTCTAGTCTTGTGTGCACAAAGGGCACCTGAAGTTTAACACTTCGCCCAAGTAAAATAAATGGTAATATATGGAGAGCACTTCTCTGAACACTAGTCTTATGATTGTCAGGTTTCATGTGTGGCACATCAGTGTTGGATAAGGATGGCGTGAGTGCAGCTGTGGTTATAGCTGAAATGGCATCTTATCTGGAAACCAAGAACCTAACATTGGCACAGCAACTAACTGAAATATATGAAATGTAAGTTCTGTTTTAACATGCTCTACTTTCCTTTGATTTTTTTTTTTTAGAGCTTTGCATAATCAAACATAATTTTCTAAGCGCTATCAAAATCAGACCAGTATCTGTCACTTGCTAATAGGACACATTTCTTTGGTACAAAATAAGTGCAATATAAAACATTTAACAAGATATAAATGTAAATTACATTAAATATGTATGTATTCAGAAAAATATGATGCCTGTCAACTCTGATTCAGATAACATGGTGATTAGGAGATAGGCAGGGATGATTAAAAAAAAAAAAAAAAACCAACCTTGGCTACTAGAATAAATACCGGAAAGAGTCCTATTAGCAAGGATGATGTTTATATTTGTCATCTTTGGAAATCTACTATTAAATGAGTTTAATTATACACTTCTACCTACTAATTTTTGCTTGTTTAAACATCTTGCGAGAGAAGTTCTGACCTCTTGAGGTTCTTTTCATATCGTGTTTAAGGAGAAAGGGCAAATTAAGTATAGAAATACAGGAAAAATCAATGGGTATATAGGGACTAAATGCAATCCCATATTTAGGGTATATTTGTGATTTTTTTTTTTCCCCAGGAAATCACAAGATTTTTAAAATTAACAATGAACTCTTCACCTGAAAACTTATTCTTAAACTAAGCCTTTTGGGAACATGCTTTTTTTAAAGTTAACTACCTGTAATTTTGTAAAGTGCTTGGCGTGTAAACTATCTTGACTAATGCTGCTTTATTTCATGCAAAATACAGAGCCCTCACAACTGCTTTCAGTCTCACAGTCTCTTGCTGCAGGCATAACTTCCGCCCGTGTCGCTTCAATAGCTTTCAGTTGTGATTTTCTGAGTTGTACTTGGTTTACCTTATCCTCTTTTTGCCGTTGGGATTCCAGTACAGCATCTGTCTTGCTATGTTGTTTGGTTCCTCCCTTCCTGTGTATCCTCTTCATTTCCATTTTGTTCCACCATTTCCCATCTTATCAGGGTTTAAAGATGCTATATAAACGTAAAAAACAAATTACTTTGGGGATGCTAAGAAAGTTTGCTAGTTAACAGATTGAAACAGGTTGGTTGGGCGCCCCACACTCAACAGCAGTGGGGAGGAAGCGGAGTGAGGCGACTCCAGCCCTCTCAGCTTATCCAGCCATGTAACTCTGCTTCCTGTAGTTGAGAGAGTAGGGTGGAAGTTCTAAGTCCTCCCCTGAGTGACATAGCTGGGAACGGGGGGGGGGGAGCAGGCTAAGGCTGCGTTGCTCTGCTTCCCATCGCTGCTGGTGAGTGCAGTAGGAGCCCAACACCTACTGCGGGTGCCAGGTCCCCACACTGCTAGTCCCCCAGGCCTCTCAGGGTGTGTCTAGACTACAGGGTTTTGTCGACAAAAGTGGACTTTTATTGACAAAACTATACCTGCGTCTACACTACTGCCGAGTTCTGTCGACAGTAAGTCAACAGAACGCGGCAGTTTTGTCGACGGCGGTAAACCTCGTTCTACGAGGAATAACGGCTTTTTTCGACAGAGTTATGTCGAAAAAAGGCGCTATTGCATCCACACTGCTTTTTCAAAAGAGAGCGTCTACACTCTGTCGAAAAAGTGGCTTGCTTTGTCGACAGAACTGGCTGTAGTCTAGACGCTCTTTTTCGACAGAGGCTTTGTCGACAAAAGCCTGTAGTCTAGATGTATCCTCAGGCTATGGCTCCTTGCCCCTCCTATCCACAGTGTTTGGGGGCATGTGCCAGCATCACCCATGCAAGCTGAAGTTCATCACATTCAGTGGCCACTTAAAGGAATCATTTAAAACCTTGAAATTTGCAGTTTAATTACAGGGGAAATGGTGCATTTTTGTTTCAAGATTTGAAATTCTGGGTTTATAGCAATATTTGAATCACTGCTACTTTTCCCAAGTATCTTTTTCCAGATACCTAATCCTGCCTGAGGCTCTATTATGCTAGATCAGTGGTCTCCAACGCGGTGCCCGCGGGCGCCATGGCGCCTGCCGGAGCATTTATGTGCGCCCGCCGAGCGACCGGGGCCGGCCCAAGTCATTCTTGCGCCCTGGGCGCGCGGCGCATGAGCAGCCCCAAAAGGTTGGGGACCACTGTGCTAGATGCTACATAAACACATAGGTTTCCCGATAAATTAGCTTCTATAAAGGAAGTGGTAGTCATTTATTAATTTGAAAATGTTACTGCTGTTGCTTTGTCCTGTGGATTAGCCTTTGTTTTTAAATGTCTCCCATCAAAATGATACTGGCCACTATTCTGATTGCTGCTGTACTGAGCACACTGTCATGTGTAGACTGTGGCAGGACTAACTCAACAGAGCACAGTAACAGAATTGGAGAACTAATACAGCGTGCTTGGGGGCAGCGGAGCTGGAAAGAGGAGGAGCAGGGTGGAGTGAGAACAGAAAGAGGTAGAGTAAGGGCAGGGTTTTGCATGATGGGTTGGAGTGGGGGCGGGGCCTGAGGTGAGGCAGAGGTTGCACATCCCCAGGGAAAAGTGGTTTGAGCATTGGCCTGCTAAACCCGGGGTTGCGAGTTCAATCCTTGAGGGGGCCATTTAGGGATCTGGGGCATATCTGTCAGGGATGGTACTTGGTCCTGCTGTGAGGGGACGGGTCTGGACTCAATAACCTCCCAAGGTCCTTTCCAGTTCTATGAGATGGTGTATCTCCATATTCTTTTTATTATAAAATTAGAAGCTCGTTTAGGAGACCACAAAAAAATGTAAATCCAAATGGGGGTTCTTGCGTTGCAAAAGTTTGAGAACTATTATAGGAGAATGTGAGGAAGGGTTAGCTGGACAAGAATTAGGCTGGTCTGTGGGTCCAGAAAGAAACAGGAGTATTTGGAGGCTGGGAGGTCAAGGAAGAATAGAGAAGAGTTATGGATCCGACCAGGGAGATTAGTTTCAGAGGGGTAGCCATGTTAGTCTGTTTGGAAAAACAACAGGAAGTCCTGTGGCACCTTAAATACTAACAGATTGTCTGGGCATAAGCTTTCATGAGTAAAAACCACTTCATCAGATGCATTCATAGAAATAGGGAGTGGATCAAGTCTCCACTATAAGCACAATTTTCCAGGCTCCAGATGGGGATTCTGTATTGTTAGGGTCACAAATTTCAAGTTCTCTCAACTGGATTCAGTCCATTTCTGTGATTGGAGGGTTACTATTCATTATTTTCCTGCCGATTCTCCCTTTTGGGTGAATTGATGAAGTTCAGTGCTTTTGGGTCTGCAAACAGGCTGAGACCTTCATTCATCATTTTACATTAAGTAGGTGATCTTTTAAAATCAAAAGGCCTTGAAATATTCTAAAAAGTAAACTTGGATTCTAAAAATATAGTGAAATCTGCTTGAAAGATCCAGGGTCTGCATAATACTATGTGTATGCTCATGCATATGCAGATTCATGGTCACTGTTCTGAATAATTGATCCCTCTGTAGATTTAAAGTGTGCAGAAGACTGTGACTCTTGAAATTAAAATAATATTTTCCCTCGTAGGTATGGATATCACATTTCAAAGACCTCCTATTTCTTGTGCTATGACCCTTCTACTATCAAAAGGATATTCGAAAAGCTTCGGAACTTTGATTCCCCAAAATCTTATCCAAAGTCTTGTGGCGCTTATGATATATTACATGTACTGGATGTTACCACTGGCTATGATAGTAGCCAGCTTAACAGGAAATCGGTGAGTTACACAATACTGTGTGAGAGAATTAATCTAGTAATCTTTTAACCCTTTGTTTTCTGAGCCTGTTAATGAGTACATTACGTTAATTTTGTGATACAGAAGGATGCTGTACAGCCAGTATTTGGGATATCAATGTAGGGCTTGTCTACACTTTACCACAGTGACACAGCTGTAGCACTTCAGTATACACACTATCCACACTAATAGGAGGGGTTCTCTCATCAGTGGAGGTAATCTGTCTTCCCATGAAGCGGGCGCCATCTTGATGGAAGAATGATTATATGCTATATGATTATATAGTATCTTTTCTTGACAATAAGTGATAGACAATTAAATCCATCACATTAAAGTCTTCCCTATACTCTTTCACCTAAATAATAAACTAGAACAACTTTAAACAATGTTCACAATAATGCTAATATCTATCACCATTAGCAGAAGGTCACTAGCCTAAAGCACAGACTTGATTATTATGTAATTGAACCATGTTTGGTGAGATAGAAACAAGTGTCCATTCTATTAAGTTTTTCAACTATGTTCCCAATCAAACTTTTAAAATCAAAACCCGTAAATGAAACAGGTGACAAAGTTTGACCAAGTTTTTTATTCAAGATGCTAATTAAAGGAAACTCATTTAAGTTATAGAAAGGTTCAGAAGCTTCAAGGTAATTTAAACACCTTGGATTAAAAGGATACCAGTAGCAGATAAAATCTTTCATAAACAATTGAATTATCCATGAAACAATTTTTTTATATTTTCTACAAAGATATCCATAATTTAATTAAAATAGTTTTACACATTGATGATTAAGGCCCAGTCTATACTAGAAAATTGGATTGGTTTTAACTACATCAGTCAGAGGGATGTGAAAAATCCACACCCCAGAGCAGCTATAAGTTGGCTGAAGTCCCCATGTAGACAATACTAGGTCATCGGAAACTAATTTTCATATTGTCCACTTTGCAATGTGTCAGTTTGTATGCAGTGAATAATGGTTAATATAGCAAGGAGTTGAAAATGAATGTTGATATAACATTTTAACCTGTACGTTAGGTGTTGCCTGTGAGTAAAAACAGTCAAATGATCACCTTCACCTTTCAAAATGGGTGTGTTGCCACCCTCCGGACAAGTGGAACTGAGCCAAAGATCAAGTACTATGCAGAGATGTGTGCACGGCCTGAGCAGAGGTGAGGGTTTCTCCTTTCTGCATTGCATAAACATTAGGTTTGCTGAATCTGTCTTTTTTTTCTCTACACTGCTTAGTCTTTTTTGCTTGAACAGTGAGTATTGGAGCTGCACCCTCATCATTAAAACATTTCCACAGACCTGTAGGAGGACGTGCATTAGGAGAGATGCATACTCCAAAAACAAGAGCTTCCCCAACCTAGTTGTTGGCTATAATGCACATGACTTGAAGGACAGATGTTTCAGGCTGTTCAGCTGCCTCCCCAGCCACTGACATGCATAGATCTGCTCATGAGGGTTAACTGCTAAAACTGTTAGCAGTGGATAAAATGGATGAGTTAAATGTCACAAGTTTGCTGTTGCAATTTGTTTCCCCCCCCCCCCGGCCCCAACTTTCATCCAGGAGCAAAGGCTTTTCTTTCACTCCTAGTCAAGCTCTGCTCATACTGAGAGGTCCAAGAACTGCAGTAGGCACCTACCCATCCTTCTTGTAGGGATCACACTATTCATCCTAGGTTAACTGGCTATGAAATGTTTGTTTCAATGAGTTGTGCAGCAGTATAAAACTCTCCTCCCTCTGACAGTGGTTCTGGTTAATCTCTTCCCACTTAACTCCTTTTCAGTGTCCCAAATGCCCCTTTTTGGGGAGAAGCATTTATACCACCATGTGCCATCTATTTTGTTAGTGTTTATTGCTCTTGGAAGGAAAAGGTTTAGGATGGCCACACTACTCCCAAGTGAGAGCCACCTAGACTTTAAGGCCCTTCCATGTTTGAAAAGTAAAGACAGACACGTCAAGTGGCCTTATTTTCAGGGTGCAAGGCTTGCTCATTCCACGCAGTCAGTCAGCCCTGGGTGCTCTGCTCTTGGGAAAAGTCAGGTCATGTACTTAAGCACATATGTTGGTATTTATGCAACTATCCCCAAATTTGAATATATTTAACTTCCAGTTTACACACTGCAGTTAATGACTGTTTAACTTACTGAGGCAATGGTGGTCCTTGAATAGATTTCTGTTTGACTAGAGCCAGGATAATAGCAACTCAAAGTGGACTGTAACAGTAATTATTGTTAACAGTAATTTTCTGAATTTTGACCCTTGCCAGCAGTTCTTTATTTGATTGATGCATATGATCTTTGTAGACACTCATGGGGATGCATGTCAGTTTGGCAACTCTCAATCCATTTAAGACTTTTTTTTCTTCAAATCTGAAACACTGCACGAACAGGCTGACTTTCAATATTCTTCTGATGTGTTTTTCCTGCTTAAGAGAGGAAGCTGCAGAAAATAAGTGAGGCAAATTATCTTTGTATGTCCAGTAATCTGCCAGCAAAGACATTTGCTGGAACTCATACAGACCATCTTACAGATATATATGATGCAACTGAGGGTTGTAAATGGACAAGAACAGTGTAGAGAGGAACAGCAATAAACTACAAGTAGTCCTGTGGCACCTTAGAGACTAACATATGTATTAGATCATAAACTTTCATGGGTAAAATCCACTTTATCCGATTATAAAGTTTTACCCACGAAAGCTCATGATCTAATATATTAGTCTCTAAGGTGCCACAGGACTGACTGCTCCTTGTTTTTAAAGATACAGACTAACACATCTACCCCTCTGAAACAATGAACTAGTTACTCAGAAATGGCCTGATCCAAACCTCATTGCAGTTGATCGAAAGACTTCATTGGTTTGTTTGGGCTTTGGTTCAGACCCCTAACGTGTGTGCATGTCTTGCTGTTTTGGATTGTTTTAGTCATCAATGCAAAGAAATAGCTTAATTTTCTGTAAAGAATTAACTATTTGAAAGTCTAAAAAGAGTGTGTGTTTAACTCTGCAGGGTAGAAGGGCTATCAGTCCCTCCTACTCCAGAATTTAAGATTATCAGCACCTACGTAACAGAAAGGCACTTCCTCCCTGATATAATAGCACTGCTCAGCTAGATGAATGATAAAGGTTGAATGTTTCCCTCTGAAGCATTATCCTTTGGTCACCAGCAGGAACGGAGTGCTATGCTAGATGAGGTGCTTTTCTGTGTCAGTGTTTATATTTTAAGTCTTCTCTTGCCAATTCCCAGGCAAGGTCAAAATGGCCAAAGCTGATCTAAACAGAGGACATAAAGTAATTTGACCTATTTCTACTGAATATCAGATTGAGTGAGTTAATTCCTCTTGCATCCAGTGGGTATGTAATGTACAATGGATGGCTTTAGAGTCATTACATCATCTGGTGTGAACATCTGTGTATCACAGAGCCTTAAATTTCACCCCTTTACCACATTGTTGAGCCTAGTAACTTGTTAGCCTAACTCACATATTCCAGGACAGCCTTGATTTGAAGACTCCAAGGAACTGAGAACCCACTTCTCTGGTAGTTTGTTCCAGTGGTTAATCCTTTTCAGTGTTTCAGATTTGTGCCTAATTTGAATTTGTCTGGCTTCAGCTCCAGCCATTAGTTCTTTTTATGCCTTTCCTTGCTAATTAAAGAGCCCTTAGCACAAGATGTTTTCTCCCCGTGAAGTTACTTGAAACTGTAATCAAGATCACCTCTCCATTGTCTTTTTCATGAAGTAAACAGATTGAGCTTTAAAGCTGAAAGCTCAGGAAGTAAGAACGTTATAATTAGCTGAATGGCAAGAAGACTTCTAGGTTTTTGAAACTGAATCAAATTTTGTTTGAGTTGAAGCTGCTTTTTTGGGGTACATCACGTGATATTACTCTTAACTTCAGCCATTTCATTTCTCCCTTTAGTGACAAAACCTTTCTGGAAGAACTACTACAGAAAGTCATTGAAGCTTTGATAGAGAATTTTTTGGAGCCCAGTAAGAATGGACTGATCTGGCGCTCCGTATAGATCTCCAACCGTTTGTTATAGAAGTGACTCTCCTTGCGCTGTATCATGTGGAACAAAAGAACCAAGATCAGAACTCTATTTAGCATTAAGTGTGTGTGTGTGTGTGTCAGTTACCTAACTGACTAACTAAATTTTTATAACCAATAAAGAGGCAGCATCTTTTTGTCAGTTTTCCACCACAAGGCTATGGCTGACAGATTGATTTGAGGGAGTTAATATCTACAATTTCATGTTCTTTTGATCCAAAGGCACATGTACATTAGCATGGTGCAGTCAACTCCCATAGTTCAAAATGTAGCACTCCAAAGGATTAAGACTGCTAAATTTGGCTGTAGCATAAATCACTGGGTTTCATATTGAATGAACTAATACGTAGCACCTTTTGGTTTGAAGAGACTTGAATTCAAAAAGTTCTGTTAATCAGAAGTGTATTTGAAGGGAATTAGTAATCACATAAAACTGACAAAATGAGCCAGCGTCTTCATTGCCATAGAGTGTGTAGGTACCATTTACTGTTACAAGTCTTAATTTACAAGTATGTTAAAATAGTGTTTAGTATTCAAAATTTCTAGTTCAGACAAGTTGTTACAGAATATGGTTTTCAGACATTTAAATATCCTATTATGAGAGGGGCTCTTGGCGCGTTGTATTCTTTCCTGTGTATCTTAAAATACTGATGTTTACTTAACGGTGAAACAATAGTGGCAAACTCCATGCAATTTGATTTGCAGCTTGGTTTTTGACTGATCAAAGCGTGCCTTTCTAGAATGACCTATCCAGAGGAAATAATCTGTGTCTTGTTTAAATTGATTCTAACCGCGAGAGGCCCACTGAGTCTGGTTTAAATCTGTTATCTTTCATTCACCATATAAAAATCTCCCCAAATATTCTGGATCTTATTTTAAATTCTCAAATAAAACATCTAAAAGCAGGCTGTTCTAAAATATAGATGCATTGTGAACGCATTGTTGGGGCACTATGTGAAAGTCCAGTCTACAGTAGCCCCTAGATCGATCTAGGGAGGCTAATGAGGCGACGAGTACAAATCAAGCCGGGATTTAAATATCCCGCTTGATTTGCATATTCCAACGTCGCCATTTTAGAAATTGATTAGCCGAAGTAACTGCCGCATCTACATGCGGCAGTGAAACGATTCTATTTAAAGCCTAACTCGAATTAGCTGGTATTCCTCCTGCAATGAGGTTTACCAGCTAATTCGATTTAGGGCTTTAAATCGAATCTGCTTCACTGCCGCATGTAGATGCGGCAGTTACTCGGCTAGTCAATTTCTAAAATGGCGACCGTTGGAACATGCAAATCAAGCCGGGATATTTAAATCCTGGGCTTGATTTGCAATCTCGGTCTCCCTCATTAGCCTCCCTAGATCGATCTAGGGGGCTAGTGTAGACGTACCCTAACATCTTGAAATTATAGTGTCCATGTTCTCTGCTCACTTATGAGAGGAAGCTAATAGAGGTGGGACTTGGGGCTGTGTATTCACCTCTTTACTTCACACTCTTTCTGTGCCTAAAGTTGCATCTTCAGATTAGTTCTTGATGTTGCCTGCCTGCAAATACTTGATCCTTCCTCTAAACTCACTTTAATGATCTGTTAGTGTAAGTTTCCAGCTATTCTTAACTAGTTGCTTACTCTGCTTTGACTAGAACCTGGTTTTCTTAACGTGGAAGGTCTTTGGAAGGTTGCTGTTAGCACCTGTTCTGGGAAAAGTGTATTTTAAAAAGCATACTGTTTACCATCCTCTAGATGCTCATGTCCCTGGGTGCAGAATAATGCTTTGCACGGTCTTGCTAAACTGGTGATAGAAACTTCTAAAATAAATGTGATGCTCTGGACATCTAGCCACTATGGTACTAAAATAAGTAAGTAGAACAATTGAATACACAACTATATACTATGGTGTCTAATGCCTAAACATGGTTATAGGACTCTAGTAATACCTTTTTTTGATTAATCAGCTCTAAATCAGTATTTAGCTGAGTTCCCATAACCCAAGAGGCACTTAAGTTTAAACCATTGTGTGCCACTATTGTTAAACCTTTGACTTTGTCATTTACTTCATTATACCCTTATAGTTAGTTCTGTAGGAAAGTGCAGAGCAATGCTGCACATAACTCAGCTAGGCAGATAAAAAGGACATGTTTTCTGTTTCTGTGCCGATATTGGACATGTCATGCTGACAGAGGCTTTGCACTAGGACCATAAGTAAGTATTTTAGTTGTATATGAATGTACATGTATTGTAGGAAGTTGTCTACCGCACAAAATCTTATTTACAAGCAATATTTATTTATTTTATTTTAAGTGAGATTTCCAAATTGTCCACACAATTGAGTGAAATTTCTCTTATGCCAAAAAGGTTCTTTCCCTTGATTGTGTTTGAATGCAATGATAGGGAGGGGTGGGAAAATGGGTGAAAGCAATGAAGCTTCATTGCTTTCACAGTACTGCACAGCATTAGAAGATATCCAAAGACATATGGGGCAAGTCTATTTATGTTGCTGCTTGGACTTTGCATGGTTTTTTTTTTCCTGATGGAAATTAAACTTTAGCTCTGATTCTGGTCCACTAAGAAGCATTGTCATTAATTTCATTGGCAGCAGGATCAAGTCCTTGGGGTTTTGAATTTTTTTGTAATTCAGAAGAGAACAGTTCATTTTTTTGTGCGTAGTTTGAACAGAGCTAAACATAGCAAAAGGCGTATAGAGTTCTGTATGTGGATAGGTCAGTGCTGCGTGTGGTGTAGCATGTAGAGTTGTGTAAGGCTTTCAGATCAGCTTTCTTAGCAGCTGGTTAGCTGAGCCTGATCTGAATCAAATCCAGAATTAGGGTAAATCTTTACATGCATGCCAGAACTTTGAGTATGGTTTTGAGACTTGACGAATCTAGTGGAGCTGAGAATCTGGGTTTCTTAAGCTAATGGTTAGGTCCCTACTTCTGAAGCAATACATCATGGATGACATGCTTTTGGAAGGTGGATAAGTGGTACACCAGAATGACTGACTGTATTCTAAGGGTATAATAATTACTGCTGTTTAATCTGCTGCTACCATTGTTTTCCACTGATGTGTCTAATGCTTGAAGTATCCCTACTATTCCATTTGGAGAAGCAGTTTCCTTTCCTCTCTCTGCCTTCCCTTCCCTACTTTTGTAATGTTGAAGATGATCATCTGGTTACCTCATGGCTAAGTAACTTTTTGCTGTACCTATTGCCTCAGCACTTTGGAATTGTGCACAGTCTCGTTTCAGTTATGAGTGTTTTTAATGGTTTTGTCTTCATTGTAGAAATATTTAAACTGTGTGGGGAAGGGTATAATTCTAAACCGACCAGCTTCTTTTTTTTTGTCTGGATGTTTACTGACTTACGGCGCTTCCTGTTTATAAGATGCATTTTTAAAGGTTGGAGCGATTCATCAGGTCTGACAGAGCCAGTGATTAATTGAGTCTGGGATTTGATTAGTTTCATTCGTTTGTGGAAGTGGTTCTCTTACCCCTCCTCCCCCCCCCCCCCCTGCTGCATACAGAGGCCTAATCTCTGTCCCATTCAAGTCTGTGGCAGAACTTCCATGGGATTAGGATATGATCCTTGAAAATAAGCATAAGAAATTTGTCAGGCAAATTGAGGCTATTTAGAATACACCTCTTCTATTTGTGTTTTGTATAAGTACCATCTTCTCCAGAATGTGAGGTGCTTTCTATTCACTCAGTAAAAGGAAATCAACAGCTGTTACCCACCTCCATCAGTGGTAACATCACTGCTTGTCATAACTGGGGGAGACTTTGAGCTGCAGCAGAAGCAGATAGCGGAAGCTGTTAATGTGTGTTTCCCCGCTCTCCTGGCTGTGCAACACTGAATGACAAGGCAGGTCATAAAACAAAATTTAAGTGAACCTCTTACTGTAGTTAGAAATACAGTTACTCCCCCTTCTGTCTTTGCAGACAGGATGTTTCCCTATTAAAATGGGACTGAATACATGGAATACACTACAATGATCTCTTTCAGCTGATTGCTGAACCCTATACAGTTCACCTGCAGGGCTTACTGCTCATGTTTTGATTCAGTGAGACTGAGTGGAAATTAAGGAACTTAGACTTGGGGTTTTGGCAGAGTGAAGCCTACAAGAGAAGGCGTACACTAATGCACCCTTAGAATGCAAGTCCAGCCATAGACTCCCAGGGCTTTTTGTATTTGTGTATATGTCAGAGAACTTAAGTGAAGGAACCTGAGGGGCAGTCAGTCTTCTACTAGGTTGATCTCTAACCCATTAGTGACAGGATTGCTCTGCCCTTATATTTAGTGAAATATCTAGCTGTGGGTTGAGAAGAGAGCATTTCCTTCCTCAGTGTGGTTGGTGCAGGTCAGTTAAATGCTGACTAATTTTAGTTTGAAGTCTGGGGTAGTCTGCAATAACACAACAATATCCCCTTACTGGCAACGGGTCGTTTTGGACTGGGCTTTACGCTTTGCATTTCTCCATTCGCAGAGGTGCCAGCAATAATGCTTTCTGGTACTGCAATGCTCAGACACCACCTTTATCCCCAACTTTCACATATGCCAAGCTTCTAGGATACTAACAATTTCAGCTCTTTTTTAATAAAAGGGAAAAATAAGGCCAGAGATTGGAAATTTGGAGGAAAACAGCCATGTGTCTACCTGGGGCCCAAAACATGTACTCTCCTGCTCTCAGCCAGTGCCCCCATAGTGTTCTTGAACTCTACCCCACCACTGGTGTTAGCTTTCACTCCCTGGAGCTGAGAGCAAGGGATGGTTTATGAAGCACCCTGAGTTCTAGATACTTCCTGAAAATGTTTGTGTGGAAAGCAAAAGTGTGCTTGCTGCTATTTTCAGCCAGGGCAAAGCCCCTAATGCTAAGGAATGAACAAAGTAACCTGCTGAGTAAAGATATGCCCTAAAACTGGCCATGCCTGGGCATAAATATGATACGCCACACAGCCCCCTTAAAATAAGATGAGCCCCCCACCCCAACGCACACCTCCCCTATGAGTTCACAGCTTCTTGCTTTGAGCTGTATTTGAGACTCCATCTAGGCAGTGTCTAACCTGAAGTAGATGTTTGCCAAGACACTGCCCTTCTACCATAGGAGCAATTCCTTTGGATTTAGATTGAGGGCCAAATTCTGTCTCCCTTTTCCATGAAAGGCCCTATATTCAGCATTATTCTGCTGCAGGGAATGATGTGATGTCTGAAACCTGGGAGGGGGTGTCTCTGCTCCCCACATCAAATTGTAGTGCACAAGCAGTGATGGCTACTGCCGGGTTTGGGTTGGAGGGTGTCTGCTGTCACTCCACAGCCTAAGGCACAAGATTCTAGTCCTCCATGCCAAGCCCAGATAGTTGGCCTCAGCACAAGGGAGAAGATTTTTGCTATTGCTCAGGAAACTATTAATCCTAAAAGTTAGTGAGAGATTGAATCAGCTTTCCTGGGGGTATTTGTTTAATTTTGACCTTAAACTTTTAAAAGGCACAGACATTTGTGAGCACTTCCTACCACATGTAGGGGAGAGAGGTGCTGTTTGCATGGGGAAGCCCTGGGCACTCCAAGCCCAATTCCGATCTCAGGTTCCTGGTGTGAGTGTAGCAGCTATTTCCCATGAATGCTCAATAGCTGATTCTTCCAAGATGAAAGCACCCACAGTACCTGACGTCATGGCTCTCAGTTTAGAATGTAGGCGCATTTTAGATCGGTTACCTTTTCTTGTTATATTTGTTATTCCAAATGCCTTTTCTTTTGAGATCAGGGTATATTACAAACATAGACTGAGAATTTGCACTTTTTTTTCTGAATATTTCTGTATGGATTACTGTGTGTGGATTTACCCGAATGACGTGTTGTAACTAATAAAACATTCTCTTCGTAATAGCAAATCTCTGTGTGTTTCTTTGGTGTTTGTTGGAGCACTTCTTTAATGCTATGAGTAAATCAATATGCAGCTGGTTGAGTAATGTGTGTTATTTAGTAAAGCTTTTTAATTGATAGAGAAGTAAAATTGTCTTGTAAACAATTCCTAAATATTTAACCAGCTCCAGTCTGAGATTCAATATGTAAATAACATGGGAGATTATTTACAGTGGTGAAAACATAGAACATCTGTTTTGTAATAGTGGAGGTAATTTTAAAAGCTTTGTTTTCATGGTAACAAAATGTGAAATGGTGAAAACCTCTATCATTTGAGTCATGTTATAGTAGACTGGACAAAGCCCTGCAAAGGCACAGGGAGCTGGGTTGGGTAGTGTGATAGGTAAAATTGTGTTTAACTCCCATTGAAATTCAGTAAGATTTACGCTAGGTTGAAAATTTTACCCAGCAGTTCTCTTCCATTTCTGTCTTTTGCTTTTAGTTTAAACTGGAAAAGTAGAAAATTGACAGTTGTCTTATTCTCAACCTAAGGGGAGGGTTTTAGTGATCTTAAGCATCAGATTTGAAATATTTTGATTCCCAGGATCAACCTGCTGAAATCCCAACAAGATCTAATAAACACATCCTCCTAAAACCTGTTGTTTGACATTTAATATAGTAGAATAAGTCATAAAATACTGTGAAATGAGGTCTTGTGACAGTGGTTTCTTACAACACTTCACAAAAGTGTTTATTTTCCTTTGGAGCTTCTTGATACTCCCGCAACATCGTCAAGAATCAGGGTTTTGCTGTACCAAGCACTCCATGCACCCAATGAAGACAGGCTCTGCCCCAAAGCGCTTACATACCAAATAGCGAAATATTTGCCTAGTATCCCCCACTTTCACATATGCCAGCCATCCAAAAAAAATAAAATGCTGTAAAACTTAAAAAAAAAAATCAGTTTTCTCCCAATTTCAGTTGTTGATGTACCCTCCCAGACGTCTCTCGAGTACTCCTAAGGGTACTTATACCATTGATGGAGAGACACTGCATTAGTTCATAACAGTCCCTTGATTTGTTGTGTTCTTTGTGATTTTTCTAATCTCTTTTGGACTCTACATTCCAAGTACTGGCCTGGAAAGGTACCTCCCCCTACTTGCACGGGGCAGAGCACTATTGTGATTTGCCTAAAAGTTTCCTATTTTCTAATGCCAAAGATGACTTCAGCTTTGCACTGTGTTGACCAGGGGTGGGCAATAATTTTTAATAGGGAGCCACTCCAACATTTAGTAAGTGGTCAAGGGCTGCAGTTCTATTAAGGGGACACAGGGTCTGGGACAGCAGGTGGGGGGGTGTAGAAGGGAGCTAAGGATAGAGGACAGGGTTGCAGGAGAGGGTAAGGGGTCTGAAAGGGAGTTGAGTGAAGGAGGGGGTTGTGACCTGGGGCAGGGATTGGGGTGCAGGATCTAGGTGGGGGTATGGGTGCAGGAGAGGATTCTGTCTTGGGGGAAGGGTGTAGGATGGAATGCAGGATCTGGGAGGGAGTTGTGACCTGGCGGAGGTGGAGAGAGGGGATCTAGAGGGTTTGGGTGGTGGCCTGGGACAAGAAGTTGGGGGAAGAGAGGGGCTAGGGTGCCAGAGGCAGGCTCTTGCTGAGAGGCACTTACCTAGGCATCTCCCAGCCAGCAGCCCTGTAGGAACCTGAGACAGGCACCCTGCCTGTGTGCTGGGTGGGCTGCTCCACATGGCTCTGCTCGAGCACAGGGAGGGAGGAGGCTTCATTTCCTGCCCCTGTCTTCAGCAAAATTTCTCAGCTCCTATTGGCCAGAAACTGGCCAATGGGAGCTGATGGATTTTGCTTGAGGGCGGGAACAACACAGGAAGCTTACTGTCCCTCCCCAATGTCTAGAGCAATTAGCAGCTAGCTATTTAAAACGGCTGCAATTGCTCTGTAGTAAGGGTGATGGGGAGGTGACAGGGCTGGATCCAGCCCGCTAGCCGCCTCTTGCCTATCTCTGGTGTTGACAGATCTAGACATGAGTGAACAGAGTTGTAGGGAGAGTGTAATACATTGATAGCATAAATTCTCAATAGTATATATAATGTGTTTTATATGATGCCTAATATGTGTTAGCGAACACACATAGTATACTAGTGCTAAAGTGTCTTATTTCAGCACATGCCCCATGAAAATCCAACTGGGCATGAAACAATGAAGGGCTGCCTAGGAAGGGCAAAAACACGTATCTTTGGCCTTTACTGGGGAGTGTTTTTCATTTGTTTATCTTTAGTGTGACAGAGCAATGCCTTATACCCACCCAGAGGAAGGAAGAGTCCAAAAAAGCCCCTGAGAAAACGAGCAATTTAAAGAAAGGCCAGAAGGCTGGATCACTAGCTTTTTCCTCTAATCAAAGCTTTACACCCTTTTTTTTTTTTTTTTTACACCCTTTTTGCAGTGGGATTCTTTTTTCTTTAGATAAATAAAGTCCCCTACCTGGCTGCAAAGAAGGCAAGAGGAAGTGAAGGGTTAGAGATGTCACATTTCATTAGACAGTAACAGCTAACCGAAGGAATAATTTTTTGCAACCCTGAATGCAAGTTAAACAAATACAGTTCAATAAATGCCAGAGACTCAAGCTAGAAGGGACTCTTGGTAGTAAATAGGAAGGAGAAGGGTGGCTTTTTGTGGTTTGTTATTGCTATTTTCCACTGGTGCCAGTTAGTTCAATATCCTGCTCTGGGGTAAGAAATACAAACCTTAAAACTCTGCCAAGAGGAGCTGAACCAGCTCAATGCACCCCCTCATGAAGTGGGGAATTCACTGGATTCAGCGTTTACCAGAACTACTGCCCAAGGCTTCTGTAGGGTTGTTACTGGTGACCTATCAACGTATTCCCAGTCACAGATTTCTCCCATCAAAATGTGTTCTGCATTCTCTGGCCCTCTCCTGGACAGGTGAGCTAAGAAGATTCATTGCCCCTATTGAGTATCAATATTCAGCAGTTGGTTAATTAAAACAGAACTGTTTGGTAACTCCAGTTAAACACAGCATGGGCTTGGTTTAGATTAAAAATAAAACATTTTTAACACGAGATGAGAGGATTGTAAGTGAATTCAAGTAGAAGAGATGAAGTTAGAAAGAGTTTCAGGTAAAGAAAAGTTGAACCCGCCCCTCCTACAAGTCTGAAATGTAAGCTAGTAAGGTTTGGTTCATGGCTGAGTCTACAGTGGACTTTCTCCCCCACAGTCTTCCAGCAAGATGGTGACTGACCCGCTCATGGGCCAGCTTCTCTCCCAGAAGCCCCCCGGTGGTGCCCGTCTGGACTGGCCTCGACCAGGCCAGAGCTCCATTTCCCACTGTGTTGGGACTGCGCTCCTGGGCTCCATCGGCCCTGCTGCCTTCGGCCTGGCTGGGGCTGTGATCTCCACTGCCAGCACAGCCCCTGAACCTGGCCAGCTGGGGCTCTCTGGTCCAGGAATATCTGTGGTCCTGCCGGACCATGGATGTTGCTGGCTCAGAGAGTCCTGGATTTTAGAGGTTTAACCTGTAATGCCTCCCAGAATCATGTTTGCTTTTTTTGTGACAGTGTGACACTGTTGACTCATATTTAGCTTGTGGTCCACTATGCAACCCTAACTCCCTTTCCACAGTTCTCCTTCCTAGACAGTCAATTCCCATTCTGTATGTGTGAAATGGATTGTTACTCCCGAAGTGGAGTACTTTGCATTTGTCCTTATTGAACTGCATCCTATTTACCTCAGACTATTTCCTCAGTTTGTCCAGGTCATTTTGAATTTTGACCCTATCATCCAAAGCACTTGCAATCCCTCCCCGCTTGGTATCATCCGTCAATCTTATAAGCGTACTCTCTATGCCATTATCTAAATCATTGATGAAGATATTGAACAGAGCCGGTCCCAAAACTGACTCCTGTGGAACCCCACTTGCTATGCCCTTCCAGCATGACTGTGAATTATTGATTACTGTCTGAGAATAAGTAGTACTGTGGCACCTAAGATTATGTATACACTTGCACCCTCTTTTGAGAGAGGGATGCAAATGAAGACATTCGAAATTGCAAATGAAGCCGGGATTTAAATATCCCGTGCTTCATTTGCATATTCACATTATGGTGCTATTTCGAAATAACAAATGCTGTTATTTCGAGAGAGAGCCCTTCTCTCAACATAACCCTTATTCCTCATACAATGAGGTTTACCAGTTATTTCAAGAGAAGGGTTTTCTCTCGAAATAACCGCGTCTTAACAGCGTGTTATTTCGAAATAGCACTATTTCAAAATAGTGCCATAACTTGAATATGCAAATGAAGCGCAGGATATTTAAATCCCGGCTTAATTTGCCGTTTCGAATGTCTTCGTTTGCATCCCTCTCTCGAAAGAGGGTGCAAGTGTAGACTTACCCTTAGAAACTAACAAAAATATATAGTATCATGAGCTTTCGTGGGTAAGCTCCTCTGAGGAAGTGGGTTTTGCCCATGAAAGCTCATTTGTCATTCTCTAAAGTGCCACAGGATTATGCGTTGTGCATAAAGTTACAGACTAACATATCTACCCCTCTGAGACTCTCTGAGAACAGTTACCCAACCGGTTATACACCCACCTTACAGTTGCCCTGTAATGGACAGGAAGAGTGCTGACCAGCACCCAGCTACTAAGGGGTTAAATTCAGGTAGCCAGAAGAACCAATGGTCATGCGGTGCTGAAATTTGAATTGGATAAGATTCCTTGCCTGTTTTCTTTGTGTGGGAGAGTTAAACCTGGAGTTGAGACACACAAAATGATTTAAACCCAAGCAGGACTAGCATGCCTCCAAGGAATTTGGGGCATGGAAGTGGACTGAACCAAGAAAAGACTGGGGGTAAGTAAAGGGGGAAGAAAGTGAATCTAGTTGCGATCAGGGTATTTTTCTTTATTTTGTGGTTGGATTTGAACTGTTCTGTGTGAATCTATGCCTGCCCTCCCCATTTACCACCTACGCATTGTTCCCCAGAGATTTTCTCTGTGTTTTTAATTCGTTTTCCTTAGTTGCTATGCTTTATCAAGTTTATCTTTTGCTTTGTAATAAAAATCACTTTTTTTAAGGTGATGATTTGATTCTTGTGTCCTGGAAGGTACGGGAGATCAGTCTGTCTGTGTGTTGGCATTCCTCAGACTGAGAGGTCAGCTACCAGAGACTGCAGCTTGTTTTTCTATTTTCTTTTTTCAATCTCTTTTAGGGCAAAAGTGGTTGGGGTACCCTTGGGGGTGGGTTCAAGTGTTCACCCCCTTTTTAGGGATAAAATCACCTGAGGGTGGCAGCGTCCCCCCAAAATCTGTGTATTGTGATTCTGGGGGAAGTTTTTGTAATGAGTGCCTATAGAGGCAAGGAACAAAAGACAGTTTTTCTTGAGCTCTTTGCGGGTCCCCGCCCCCAGAGTGGGGAACAGCCCTGACAGGTCCCATCTAGGTTATATTTCTCTAGTTTATTGATAAAAGGTAACATGAGACTGTATCACATGCTTTGCTAACAACATATGGGGAAATTAATAATCTTCTGTTTACAGTTGTTGCGTATGTATCACCCGGGTGTCACTGACCAGGGAGTTGACTTTCAGATGATCCTTCACAAGGCCCATTTCACACAAAGATGATTACACTTGTGTGCAGGGTGTGAAGAGGGGGTGCTTGGGGTCACCACCTCAGCTCTTGCATTCCCAGGACCGAATCAATCTGTCGTTTTGGCTGCTTTTTGAAAACTCCAGTTTCCTGCCCTAATCCCAGTGTCCTCACCCCAGTGATGGCTCCTTGAGTGTTATGACAACTTGAAACGGCAGCGGGAAGGGGGCTGACAGGCCTTGTGAATGCTTAAGGCCCATCGCTCTGGATGCACCATTCAAGTGGGCACATGCCAGCTGTTGGGCTAATTATGAAGCACCCAACTGCTACTATCCATTCCTCTCTGTGTTGCCATCCCTGTCTCTCTGGAGGGGTGAGAAGACATCTGCTGCTCCCTTCTGGGGAATGGGGACCCCAACCTACTGACTGTCCTGCCCCTCCTTGGGCAGAAGGGAACATTTCCTACCATCAGCCAGCTGTAGCCTGGGACCAAAGCACGGCCAAGCCCCGGGTAAAGTTTTGGTGCCCTGTATCGAGTCATAGAGTACATAAGGTTTTCTGAATCTGGCCCTGCCTACGGCTGGAAACCCAGCTCAGGGTAGGAATGAAATTTTAAACCAATGTCTGTTTACCACTGACAAAGTAATGAAGGTGATTAACCAGTGTGAGACCCCCGGCCCACAGGGAAACATCTTCTCTTGATCCTGAGCAGATGCTTTATTCCGTCTGGGCCCACACAGACGGGGGTGCGGGTCACGGCTGTGTGATCTAGACAGAAAGGGGGCTGAGCTTCAGGCCCAGATCCCAGTAGGAGCCTGATTTTGAGGTGAAAGCTAAAAATCAGGATCTGGCTCCTAATTATGCTAGCAGAGACCCCAAAGCAAACTGACAGATTAGGGAGGTTCTAAGGAACTGAGTAAATGGTTTGAGCTTTGTGCCTAGGCCTGTTCCTGCAGAAGTCAAGAGCATGTTGATATTAATGATTATTAATAATGGTAATATAATAAAGACATGATTATTTTGGTAGTGCCTGAGGCCAGCCTTGAATGGGGCCCCATTGGATGGAGGCCCAAATGATCCAGTGGCAGCAAGATGGCCAAACATTACTCTGTACTGACTATTGGAGGGGTAGCTGTGTTAGTCTGTATCTGCAAAAACAGTGTGCGTGCTCCAGGGTGGAGCTGAGGAGGGGAGCTTTGGGATCTAGGAGGGGGCTCCATCTTGGGGGGCGGGGGGGGGGGTCAGGAGGGGCTTACTTTGAGTGGCTCCCGGTCAGCAGTGCAGCAGGGGTGTTAAGGCAGCTTCCTGCCTCTCTCCTGGCACCGCAGACAAGGCTGCAGCCAGCAGCCAGATCCCAGCCAATGGGAGTGTGGAGCCAGTGCTCAGGGTAGGGGCAGTGTATGGAGCCCTGTGCACTCTCCCCTCCCATCCCTGCCGCCTAGGAGCCAAGCCTGTTGCCAGCCACTTCTTGGGCACAGCGCAGCCTGCGGTGCAGGACAGGCAGAAAGCTGCCTTAGCAGCCCCGCTGGTCACCTGATCCCCCTGCAGCACCAAGACCCACAACCCAGGACTGGTTCGCAACCCATAGTTTGAAACCTATTGGACAGATTTAGCTGTATTACCGTCGGTGGCCACTAGGTGTCAGTACAGCTCCATAAAATGTACAAGTATAACTGATCTAATTACACACTGGCAGGCAGCAGTGGCTCTAATGTTGCTTCCCCCCGCCCCCGATCATACACAGGTAGCTGTAGCCCTGGGGTGGACAATATTTTTTTTGTGGGTGTGGGGGGGGGCACTCCAAGGTTTTGGAAAGTGGTCAGGTGCCGCACTTTTCTGTGGAGGGAGTGCGGGGTCTAGGATGGAGGCTGGGTACAGAAAGGCACACGGGGTAAGGGACGGGGTGCAGGAGATGGTGTGGGGTCTATGAGGGTGTTTGGGTGAAGGAGGGAGTTGTGACCTGGGACAGGGATTGCAGAGGGTTTGGATGGTGATCTGGGGGAGGGAGTTGGGGTGCAGGAGGGGCTGGGGTGCCAGAGGCAGGCTCTGGTTGGGAGGCACTTACCTGAGCCAGCAGCCCTGCAGCACCCCCAAGACAGGCTGGGTTCCCTACCTGCTGCAGCCCCAGATCACTTGACAACTGCAGGCTTGTTCCCTCCACGTGGCTCTCAGCTCCAGGCGGGGGAAGAGGCTTGCCCTGCCCCCTTCTCCCAGGCCAATCTCGCAGCTCCGATTGGCTGGTTATTTCCAGCCAATTGGAGCTGAGAGATTGGCTGAGGTCAGTTCTTATTGGCTGGTTGTTTCTGGCCAATAGGAGCTGAACATTGGGCTGGGGGTGGGGAGATCACACAAAGCTCCCCCCCTCCCTGCAGAGCAGAGAAACATAAGGACTTTAAACAGCAGCAGCTGGGTGCCTGAGGGTCCCACATGGGTGATCTGCAGGCTGGATCCAGTGGCTTGTCAGGCTGGATCCGGCCCCGGGGCTGTATTTTGCCCAATCCTGCTGTAGCCTGTAGATCCTTGTGCCCTTTGTGTGATTTTTACATTCGTTTATGCCAGCCCCAGACTTGCAGATAGCTGCAGGTTTTTATATAGGACCAACACACAGCTGCAGGTGGGGTGATGGGGTAAGAGCTCTAGCTGGGTGTTTCTGGATATTTCCTGGTAAATGGTCCTCATTAGGCTTCAGAGTTATCAATCTACTGGGTTGAAGGAGGCAGAGCTCATCCCCGGGCCTTTTGTTCAGGCTGTCTTCAGACTCAGGGAGCTACATCACCACAACCTCCATTTACATTGCCAGTGTTTATTCCACTAGCACAAGGATTGGAAACACAATGCCAGACTTGGATACCCATACCCACTCCAAAAAGAGCCTCACTCTGCAAGTGGGCCTACAGACTATCACTTAGTGTGGGCAAGAGGTGATTTTTCCCCTGCAATGACTCGTTCAAGGCATTCAGGTGACCAGTGATGTTGACGAGAAAAGCCACATCCAAAACCCACTTTTCATCTCCTAACTCTGGGTACATTTGAGATTTCTGAGCCAGAAACTGCTTGATTTTGGTGGAAGTGCCAGGAAACGGTCCAGGACTTCACCACAGCTTCACCAGTGCACTTCAGTGCTCATGATGAGGTCTCCATATTCTATTTCAATTTGGTCCGCAAGTGGGGAGTAACTGAAATTTCTTACAGGTGCTGTCATATTACAACCCTCCCTCTTGGGGTGGGGGTGGGGGGAACTCAGGGCTGGTATGTGCATGTGTGTGGGGGGGGGGGTGCAGGAGTAAGGGGAGATGGTTGGAGTGTGTGTAGGGTGGAGTGGGAGGGGCCTCAGGGCTGAGGCAGTCCCAGTTGGTGACCCTACCCTATTCCTGGCCAAATGGGAGTTGTGAGGGCAGTGGCCATAGGCACAGAAAGGGGAACCAGGAGTGTGCAGAGGGGGGACTGCAGCATCCCCAGGATCCTGGCCCAGTGCCTGGCGTCCCAACATGCCTGAAGCTTTGATGCTGGCCCTGCGCACCAGAGTCCCAGCTCCCGGCTGCCAGCCCCATGCACCTGGGGCTCTCTTGCCGCCCCATGTGCCTGGGGCTTTCCTGTGGGCCCTGTGCACCAGGGTCCCAGCTGCTGGGCATACATGCCTGGGGCTTTGTTCTCAGCTTGTGGATAGGGAACTAGGGAACAACAGGAGTAAGGGGGCTGGATCAGAGCCCTGGCCCCAGCTGGCTGCTTTCTTACCAGTGCACTGCACCAGAGAGCACCGGGTTAACTTTCACTTTTGCCTGCAAGTTCCACACACTGATGGTGATGCAGGGGGTGAGCATGTGTGAAGTGAACAATCTGCACCACTTTGTCCATTGCGGCTTTCAGTCTGTCTCCCTTGCCAGGTTTAGGGCCGAACACTTCTTGGAGTATTATGCAAGTCACACCAAAGAGTCAGGTCCACGAGCTTTCGACAAAGCCACAAATCCATGGTGCATTCCTGTCATGGAGGAGCACCCCGTGCTGTAAGGGATACCATTTTCCCCCAAAGGTAACCTATACTCTTTGGAAAAACTCAGTAAATGTCTCAAAAAATACTGAGCCCTGTGCTCACCCCTGTATTCCTAAGATATCTAAAAATTCTTCGGTCACGTTCTGATCCCTGTCAACACAAGGAGCCCATCTGCAGAGCTGAGCAATGTCATTAACATTTTTGCATTCACCCAGTATATGCAAACACTTGAACGTGCTGGTCTGAAAAGCTGTTCTGTGAGATCGGCGGCTGTATCTTGCACTCTGCGACTCACAGAACATCTACTGACTTGCAGACGTTTAACACTTGTAGTGATTTCCACTTGGTTTTTAAATCCGTCACATAAAACCTCTGAGGAGTCGACGATGCGTTCTTTCACTAACTCGCCAGCTGAGCATGGCTTCCATTTTTTTTGCAAGTAACCAAGCATTACAGGAGCTTACCAAGGTCACGGCATCACTCTCTTTTCATGCTTGTCTAAGTACCCGCCTCTGCGTTTCCAAGGCTTCCTTCAGATTTGAAAGCTGTCGAGCACGTTGGGCAGTACCTACCAGAAGGTTTGCTATGGGAGAGTAATGGCATATTTCATAATGCCTGCTGCCGTTGTGTTTCTTTGGAGCTGATATCCCTGGCAAATTAAGCAAAATGGCTTCCCTTTCTGTTCAATAACAAAATAATCCAACTTCAAACTCTCTTTTACCATTCTGTCCTTGTCACCGATTTTCCTCTTTTGGGCTGGTACTTCTTCCTCTGAAGTTTTTGATTTTCCACTTGCTTCTTCTTCTTTCATTCTTTCTCAACACAAAGTGATCCATTATAGAATTAGGGGCAAATGAAACCACTGGCAGAAATAACATTAAAAAGTGCAATGCGTAGCAGCACTTTGGTCGGATGTAGTGGGAGTGCACAGCTCACATAGTCAATGTTGTGTGCAATCAGCACACGCCTCATGTCATGTGCTTTGCTTTACGCATGTGTCACTTTAGTAATACTGGTAGGAAAAATACCTCTGTGGACGGAGACCAGTGGAGTCTGCAAGTGGGCATTGGTAACAAAATGTCTCACAGACCACAAATACAACCCACAAGCTGCACACCACTTTGTGAAAGGCTTAGTTCTGTCACCTCATAGATCAGTTGTACGCAGTAGTTGAGACTATATGGAGAGATACAGTTGGCTTTAATGACTCCAGGGATGTGTGTAAAATTCATTCCCTCTGAAGCACCTGGTATTGGCCACTGGGCCACCTTTGGTCTGACCCAGTATGGCTGTGCTAATGTTCATTATCCACTCAGCTAGTAGGGGAAGGTTTTCAGTGTGAAGTGTGATGTTGTTTCCAGTGGACATTGTCCTTTTCATCATCTCTGCGAATGTCTCCTTACAGAGCTGCACTAGGAGGCCCTGGAAAGAACCTGCCAATGCAGTTCTGGAATTGCCTATGACAATAAGATGCGTTGGCCACCCGCTTGGTGCCCAAAACATAAGTTACATCTGTCAAAATACCCCTCCAGTGCTGCCCTTCTCCCATTTAATGACCCCATTGACTGGGAGCTCCTTAAGTCAAAGCACTGGGGCTCCATATATAATTGCTCCTGCCTGCACCCTACAAGCACCCTAGAGGTCTGTCTCAGTCTGCACTGGGGCCTGTGTAAAAGGGTTTGTATCTTCTGAGGCCAAGTTCTCCTGGGGTTCTTCCAAAGTCCAGGGATCTGTCTGGACGTCCCCGGGGCCTTATGGCTTTTGGGTGGCACATCCAAAGCACGGCAGCCAGTTGTGAGGTCCAGCACCCCCGTAGCTACAGAATCGCTTGTGTGCCCAAGAATGAATCTCTGAGTGACAAGAAGAGAGGAGGTTTCCTAGGCCCTGGGAGGTTGTTTAACCACCATTTTCCTGTTTTTCTTTGTTGATTGCCTAGCTTCTCCTAAAACATTTCTGCCCGCAAGGAGCTTTCACTTCTCTAAGCAAGCCTCCTGGGTGTTCCCCTTCTTGTCCTGGGTTTTACTACAGCCTCTTGGACCCTTGTTGTTAGGTCTGCACACTGTAGTGTGCATGGCTCTGCTGTAATAGTGAGCATGTGTGTCACTGTTGCCTTCTACTGGATGGGATGTCAGCCCCACTAGCTATGTGTGATCATGCCCTGCAGCACACAGAGTACTTGTGAACTTGTAGGAGCCTGTTGTTTTGAAATGGATGGTGCTGAGTTCTCCCCTACCCTGGTGCTGCATGGGAGCAGAACAGCTGTTCCTATGTGTCTAGATAGAATCATAGAACTGGACGTGACCTAGAGGGTTCGTCTAGGCCCCTGCACTCATGGCAGGACCAAGCACTGTCTAGTCTAGTTGTTGCTGTCCCAGGTCACCACCCAAACCCTCTGTATCCCCTCTCTCCCCACTTTCTGCAGGTCTCAACTTTCTCCCAACCCTGTATTTCCTCCTACACCCCTCTCTTGAACCCATACCCCCTCCTAGACCCTGCACCCCAATCCTCTGTCCCAGGTCACAACTCCCTCCTTCACTTAACTCCCTCTCAGACCCCACACTCTCTCCTGCAACCTTGTCCTCTATCCCAAGCTCCCTTCTACACCCCACCTGCAGTCCCAGACCCTGCATCCCCTCCACAGAAGTGCAGCCCTTGACCACTTACCAAAATCTTGGAGTGGCCCCTTATTAAAAATTATTGCCCACCCCCCCCTGGTCTAGAACATCCCTGACAGGTGTTTGTCTAGCCTGCTTTTAAAAATCTCTAATGATGGATATTTCACAACATCCCTAGGCAATTTATTCCAGTGTGTAACCACCCTGATAGGAAATTTTTCATAATGTCCAACCTCAACCCCCCCATGCTGCAATTTAAGCCCATTGCTTCTTGCCCTATCCTCAGAGGAGAATATCTTTTCTCCGTCCTCCATGTAACAACCTTTTACTTAAAGCCGTTATCATGTTCCCTCTGTGTTCTCATTTCCAGACAAAACAAAACCCAGTTTTTTCAGTCTTTCATTGTAGGTCGTGTTTTCTAGGCCTTTAATTATGTGTATTTCTCTTCTCTTGACTTTCTCCTATTTGTCTGCCTCTTTCCGGAAATGTGGCACCCAGGACTGGACACAACACTCCAGTTCATACATGTGTGTCTGCATGGAGTAGAGCAGAAGAATCACGTCTCATGTCTTGCACGAAGTCTGCAGTAACTATTCCTGCTGGATTCTCTCAAACCTGCTCCATGCCCAGGCTTTCCTGGGCTGCTTGGGTTATCAGCTCTTTCAGACAAGGACTGTGTCTTCCTTTGTGGTTTCTCTCTGCCTGGCACAGGGCGGGCTTGCTACTGCTCAGGGCCCCTGGACACTGCAGGAATATTAAAACTGAACATGCTTGGTAGTGTTACTGTTAAACAGAGCAGCAACTTATGGCTGCTGCTGTTCATTCATTTTGTGGGTTTTAACAACCCTGCCCCTTCCCCATGCACCTCAGACACCCTCCCTGCTGCTTTGCCCGTTCACACTTGGCTGGCCTCACGACCCAGCCTCTGGCTGCCGAGTCAGCCTTTGTTCTGGGGGGGACAGCTCACTGTGATTTACCCAGGCGGTGGGTGTTTGACATGGCACATTTGGTCCAGGATCACTGATTGTTGTAAGCCTTGGACTGTGTCTTTCTGGGCCACTGTTAGGGTTACCAGTGCCCACGCACAGGTTTGCCAGATTCCACTGGTCTCCATCCCCTGTGTGGCCAGAGGAAGAACAGTCTAGTGGTTAGGGGCCTGGACAGTAAGAGATGTGCGTTCAATGCTGCACAGCCACAGCCATTCTTTGTGACCTTTCTCGAGCCACTTCGCCTGTCTGTGTCACCTCTAGGTAGTGGGGCTTAACAGCACTTCCCTATGGTACATGGATGTTGGTAGGACAAATACACTAAAGACTGTGAGATACTCAGATGCTATGATAAGCTAGATCTTGCTGGTTAATGGGTATATGGTATTTAGAGCAGTTGCTGTTATTACATTCATTTACCCTCCCCCCCCCATTCTCCTCTGTCTCTTGTATGAGTCCCTGTTTCCCTTTCCCCTGGGCTCTCTTGTGGGCCAGTTTGAAGGAGACACAGCTCCTGGGAGGACTCAGAGAGGTGACTCCAGCATTTGGAGCTGATGGGGCCATACTCGCTCTAATCTCCAACAAGATGGTCCATACCTGGGGACCAGCTCTGACAGCCCCGTGCTGCTCTCTGGCTATTGTCCTGCAAGGTGTGTCACGCCTGAGTACCTGAGCGGGCTGCCCTTGCTCACGGGAGTAGCCTCATGAATGCCCATGCTCAGGTGAATAGTGGGAGTGGGCCCTTGAAGTAGAAGCATCTTGGGGCAGGCCGTGGTCATGCCTAGGCTGTAAGTGCCTGGCGAAGCCCTGGGGCTGGACCGCAACAATCCTACAAGGGAAACTGTAAAAGCTCAGGTCGCGTATTAGTGGCTGCAGCAGAGAATGTCACGTGCTCAGGATAATGTCACATGTGGCCCAGTGGTCTACTGGATAAGGCATCAGCTGCTGGAGCCTGGGATTGTGGGTTTGAATCCCACCCCTGCCTGCCCTGGGAGCAGTACCCAGACCAAAGTGCCCCTCTGGGGAGCAGCGGGACAGCCAGTATGAAAACTGGCCATCTTCCAGGTACTTCTGTTCTGGTGCTGGGCTAAGTCTCCACTTCATCTCATGCCTACCTTTACAGCATGTGTGGTTACCTGGGCTAGGGGGAGCCTCAAGGAATCTCCCCGCAGGTCTAGTCTGCATTACAGTACAGTAGGCTAGGGCTGGATTCACACTGCATCATTTTAAGTATTCATTTAGCAACTAAGTGAATTTTAAATGCCTGGATCAGCCTGGCCAGCAGGTCCCCTCCCTTTGGCTCACCTTTGCTGTGGCCCCATTCGAGGCTGAGTTTCCAAAGTGCAGAGACTAGCAGGCTCCAGGAGTGGCTCTTAGTCTGGTCCTCAGTGGTGTAGGATCCCGCTGGTCCTCCCACAAGCCACTGGCCAGCGCAGGGTTACAACGACGGTTTTTCCTCCTGCAGTGCTGCAGCAAGCGTAACTCCGGAGCTGCTGGAGCCCCACTGGAGCAGTGGTTGCTCAGCACCATTCAGGCTCTGGCCCTGGAGGACCACAACCCTGGAGAGTGTCATCTCCCTTTGCCAGCGGGGCTGGGAAAGGCAGCTCCCCTGCAGCTCTTTCCAGCTCCCTGTGTCCTCGGCAGGGCAAGATGCGCTTTGACGTGCTGCAAGCCTGATTTAGTTAATGAAATAATCCCTTCAGTTGTTCCATTTCCCGGAACTCTAGAATCAGAGGGAAATCTGCTTTAGCAGATGAGCAATTATATCTGCAAAGGGCATTTCACAGAGCACCGCTCTCAGCTCCCCTCTCCAAAGCAGCCCCGGGCCCAGTGGCCTGCTGCTAAACTGGGCGCTGTCATGTGGAGGGAGAGGGGGACCTGCGTGGCGGGTCTGAATTAATAACAGGAGGGTGGAAGGGCTGCTCTGTTAAAAGCTGTGTTCAACTCTCTGCCAGGAGAGAGCAGAACTAGCCGGGGTTTATTGCCAGACAGATGGATACTGAATGACAGTACATTCAGCTATTGAAACATAAGATGGACGCATTACATCATCAGTGCAACTTACAATAAATAATCATGCCTAGCTCTTGTATCAGACTTTGCTTCTTCTCACAGTGCTTTACGAAGGCCAGCTGTATCCTTGTTCCCATTTTACAGAGGGGAAAACTGAGGCATAGGGAAGGAAGTGACTTGCCCAAGGACATGCAGCAGGCTAGAGCCAGGTATTGAGCCCTAGACCAGTGCTAGATCTATTAGGTTTTATTGCACATGGGTGGGTTAGTGATTCTGAGGGCAATGCTACTTACCTGAATCTGAGCTCTCACCAACCCTTTTATGGACCGCCTAATGCACAGGGCTGCCCAATTATTGCAATACAAGTAACCCGCAGACAGTGTTAGCCTGAAACAGTTAAATCTATGATTTTACTGATCAGAAGATGGGTTGTCTGCAGTATCCTACCCCCTCCGCATCTATCATTGGTGTTTAGTGTAGTTGAGACGCAGGCAGGTTAGATAAAACAACAAGATCTTTATTAGATAACACAAATGAACACACTAGGACTCCCTGCAACATAACACTAATGGCTCAGCTGTTAGCACAGATATTACCATAGAGGGGATGAACATCAGAGACCAGACCCTTAAAATAGGGAAGCAAGACCATAGGGAAGGACTATCTCATGTCCTGTAGACACTGGGATGACACAGGGGAGGACACAGGAACACCAGGAACAGGTTAGTGGACTTCCCTTGATCTTCTGTCCCACACTGCCCTGTGTGTGGCATGCGGACGCTCCCTGTCTGGTTTGTGCATGGATGTGAGTTAAAGGGTCCCGTGTAGATGTTCTCTCCCCTGTCTCTAGGTCTCAGCAAGGCTGGCTTGCTGTGGGAAGTCTCTGTGCCCCACTGGAATGACCTGCTTGCACACAGAGACACAGAGCCCTGTCAGAGTGACAGACACTCCCCTAGATACTTTCCAGTTGCTGGGCCCATTTACTGTCATGTGGCCCTCCGTGTTCCCGCCTTTTCCTCTGTTTTGGCGTCAAACTGGAAAAAGGGCGCCAAAAGCCTGGAGAAGAAGGGGCACCAAAATGGAGGCCAGGTTGTCCTTTTTCCAATTCAAGATGGAGATTCAACCAAAATGGCAACCATACACATCAAACCTGTATTTAACCCATTTCTTTCCAACAACAGGAAGCAATTTCGACCTCCCTGAGCTATACAACTGTGTTTGTAGAATGGATTATCGAAAATGTTTACTTCTACCTGCATTGGCCAGGGAAACCATGGGTTGTGTCCACGAAAACTCATGATACTTTCTACATTTTTTGTTAGTCTCTAAGGTACTGCAGGACTATCTGTTGTTTTTAAAGTTTTTTCTGTTACAGACTAACACGGCTATCCCTGTGAAACATTCAGATTAGGTCTAGACTGTGGCGTTTTTGCAGAAAAAGCTACACAAAATGCTCTCTGCATTTTGTGTCGCTTTTTCCGCTTTTTTTTCTCTGAAGAGGCTTTTCCACCATTTGGCCCCGTCTAGACGGGGCCAAATGATGGAAAAGCCTCCTCTTTCGGCAGAGCCCTTATGCCTTGTGAAATGAGGTATACAGGGCTCCCTGGAAGAGCACATTTGCTCGTCCGAGAAAAAAAAGCGGAAGAGCAAACGCATTCCTTGGATGCGGTGGGGTTTTCGATGCGGGATATCTCTGGTATCCCGCAAAAACCCTGTAGCCTAGACGTAGCCCTAATAACAACACTGTAAACGACACACTTTACAGAAGGCCAGATCCTCAGCATGTATAAGTAAGAGTCAATGGATCAGAGCCTGTTTATGTGAGCTAAGGAGCTGGCCTGGGGTTCTCTGCAATGGAGAGCTTATGATATAACTTAGACAATATAATGCCAAGGTTGGAACCAGAATGACCTTGTAGGTTTGACCAGGGAGTCCCTTGAGGCCAGCTGGCAGAGAGCTCCCGATAATGTAACTCACATCGGGCTTGGCATACTCACTGCCCCCAACATCCTTTTGTCATAATATGAATCTCAAAGGTGGCCTGTAAGGTGTCCTGTGTAAATGGGTGATGAGCTGGTCCCCAAAATCACTGTGTGATGTATGCATGGGGTCGTGTGGCAGGCATGTGCTGGAAGCATGAGCTTAGAATCAAAAAGACATTTTAATTATCTTTCACTGAGGGGACAACTGGGTACAGAGCTCGCTGAGCCTAGGAAAGCTGGATCCCTAATCTGGAGAGTGAGGGGGAGGCTGGTAACTGGATGTAAGTAAGAAAACGGCTTAGGCAAAGATTGTAACTTGCTAAGATTCCACTGGAGTCCTTAGGATGTGTGTTTTGTTTTGTTTGCAGCCAGACCTTCCTCTCTTCTCTTGCTTATTGTGCCTTAAATCTCTGTTCTCCGTTCACACAGGTATCCTTGTCCTCTTGCAGAACCATCTCAGCACTGGGTATTCCAGGGATGCACGAGTCATCTGCTAACTTAGCAGGCTGGTGTGCACGCTGTCTCTTTAGAGGCAGTGAACCCAATCGTTTCTATGAGTGTCTACAGAGAGGGGGAGATAGGGGCACTTGGCAGACAAGGGCAGGGCGTATGATAGAAGCTGGAGCAACAGAAGAGGACTTGAATGGGGTTTATGTTTGGTCTGAAGAGAGGAACAATGAGAAGTGGGGAGGTTAAGTGATCAGGTGGGCCTGTGCCAAGGCAAAATGTCATGCCAGTCCTGTTGGCCCTGAGAGATAAACCCAACCCATGAGATGGATCTTATGGGTCAAGTTCAGCACAGGTGCTGTAAATCATTAGGGGCCAATCATGTGCCCATCTGTCTCAGCTCACTGTCTAGGGCAGCGTTTCTTAAAGTGTGTTCCTCGGCACACCGGTGTGCCGCAGAGAGAACAGAATTCAAAATGGCCACCCTTACAGGGGCAAGCCTCCTTTTCTTTCTGCTCAACAACTTTTCCCTGGGGCAGTGTTTCCCAAACAGTGCTCTGTGGAACGCCGGGGTTCCCAGAAAAAATTCTGCTTCCCCAACCCCTGCAGAGCCCGTAGGCAGCTCTTGCTGTGGCTGCCCCCTTCCCAGCCCACGGGATGGCCCCTGTCCCATGGGGCCTCCGGTTCTGTGCAGCCTTCTCCTCCTCCACCTTCTGTGCAGGCGGAAGCTTTTACAGCGGCCGCTGCTGCTGGGAGGGGGAGGGGTGGCCAGAGCTGAGGAGCTGCTCCCGGACCTCTGCGTTTTAAAATTGCCGCCTGCGTCGAACCCTGCTTAGGCTCTGCCACCACCCCCCCACCTGGGGCATGTTCAGGCTCTGCTGTCCCCCCCTCGGGGTGCACTCGGGCTCTGCTGCTCCCCCCCACCTGGGGCACGTTCAGGCTCTGCTGTCCCCCCCTCGGGGTGCACTCGGGCTCTGCTGCTCCCCCCCACCTGGGGCACGTTCAGGCTCTGCTGCCCCCCTCACCTGGGGCATGCTCGGGTTCTGCTGCCCCCCCCCCTCGGGGTGCGCTTGGGCTCTGCTGCCCCCCATGCGCTGCTACTCTCTCTCCCCTGTTCCCCTGCTGGGGAAGTGGCAGAGTTTAATCTGGTGGGTGGGGACGGTCGGGGTTTCTACTCCCCCCTCTCCGCTCCACCCTGCCAGTGGGAAGCCTGGCCTGGTGCTGCAGCTGCTCTGGGTTCCCCACTGCATGGGCGGGTGGGGGTGTGTGTGGGGGGGGGAACTGAGCTCTCCACCCTCCCCAGGAACAAGAGCATGCTCCCTGGAGGCTTTCCCTGCTGCAGCAAGGTGCCAAGCAAGGTAAGCGTCCCCCCTCATGCCCAGTTTATTATTATCCCTACTTTTTTGTGGTCTATGTTTTCAGCTCCATGTACCACATTGTTATTAGGGCAGTCTTCTGAGGGCGGGGGGCTACCCATAGGTCCAGTGGTTGTTTTTTTTTTTTTTAATATCGGTTGATGTTCCTCAGTCTTAAAAAGTTTAAGAAACACTGGTCTAGGGCTGCCCAAATGCCACCTAGTAGGGCAGATGGAACGGTCTTTCCCTCTGCATTGCCATCCTCATGAGAGAGGAGTGTTTCATTCCGACAGTCGCCGCTACTTGTCATAAGCTGGGTCCTGCTGGCCAGCTGTCTGCCCATGTGCTCGCATGCTGTCTGCTTTCATAATCCAAATCCCCACCCCGGGCCCTTGGCCTCGTGGGCTGAGCAAACGTTAATCTCTCCCCCTTCATTCACATTGCCAGTGCGGGAGCTGGCAGGCCTTACAACCGGCCACCCCATTCATGAGCCAGCAGAAGGATTGAGAGAGGACCAAGGCAAAAAGCTGGGGGTCTAGGACCCCAGGTGTCAGAGTCATCAGCACAGCAGTGAGCAGCAGGGAACAGTGCAGGAGTCACTGCTCGGCTGTTGGTGCAAGATCTAGGGAGGAGAAGATTCATTTGTGGTGCTCCCTTCCCTCAGGCTGTATCTGTGGCCTGACACGGGGTAACGGGGTGATACACAGAGCCCTGAAAATCTGTGGATATCGGCTTTATATCCACAGGTATCCGTACCTGCGGGTGTCAGTGAGGAGAGCAGCAGCTCATTTTTGTGGATATGGATGCGGTGGCGGATACAGATCTTGTACCCGTGCAGGGCTCTGGTAATACAGACAGGCGGTAGCTGGGAGTCACATGATTCTGATTCAGCTAGTCTGTGTGGCACTGGCTGCTTGTTATCCAAGGGGGAGGGAGGAGAAAGTTTTGGTGTATCAGGGCCAAGCATGATCTCAGGTCACTCCCAAGTGGCCGCCACTACGGCTGAACAAAGGCAGCTGCATGTGGCAGGATGAAGCGGAAAAGGTACAGCTTGAAACTCCATAATGGCTCAGTATTTCTCCAGGCCCACTGAGGGGGAGGGGAGAGAAGGGGGCAGTTGCCCAGGGGCCTAGGGCTCAGGAGTGGCTGGAGTCCTGGGCAATTTAAGTAGCCACCAGAGTGCCACGTGCTCTGGGTGGCTCTGAGGGCTGTCGGGGTGGGGGCAGGGGGAGGCATGGCGGGAGGTGCTCTGGGTGGCTCTGAGGGCTGCGGAAGGAGTGGGAGGCGTGGCGGGAGGTGCTCTGGGTGGCTCTGAGGGCTGTGGAAGGAGTGGGAGGCGTGGCGTGAGGTGCTCTGGGTGGCTCTGAGGGCTGTCGGGGTGGGGGAGGGGAGGCGTGGCGGAGGTGCTCTGGGTGGCTCTGAGGGCTGTGGAAGGAGTCGGAGGCGTGGCATGAGGTGCTCTGGGTGGCTCTGAGGGCTGTTGGGGTGGAAGGAGGAGGCGTGGCATGAGGTGCTCTGGGTGGCTCTGAGGGCTGTGGAAGGAGTGGGAGGCGTGGCGTGAGGTGCTCTGGGTGGCTCTGAGGGCTGTTGGGGTGGAAGGAGTGGGAGGCGTGGCGGGAGGTGCTCTGGGTGGCTTTGAGGGCTGTGGAAGGAGTGGGAGGCGTGGCGTGAGGTGCTCTGGGTGGCTCTGAGGGCTGTTGGGGTGGAAGGAGTGGGAGGCGTGGCATGAGGTGCTCTGGGTGGCTCTGAGGGCTGTGGAAGGAGTGGGAGGCGTGGCGTGAGGTGCTCTGGGTGGCTCTGAGGGCTGTTGGGGTGGAAGGAGTGGGAGGCGTGGCGTGAGGTGCTCTGGGTGGCTCTGAGGGCTGTCGGCGTGGGGGGAAGGGGAGGCGTGGCGTGAGGTGCTCTGGGTGGCTCTGAGGGCTGTGGAAGGAGTGGGAGGCATGGCGTGAGGTGCTCTGGGTGGCTCTGAGGGCTGTTGGGGTGGAAGGAGTGGGAGGCGTGGCATGAGGTGCTCTGGGTGGCTCTGAGGGCTGTTGGGGTGGAAGGAGTGGGAGGCGTGGCGTGAGGTGCTCTGGGTGGCTCTGAGGGCTGTTGGGGTGGAAGGAGGAGGCGTGGCATGAGGTGCTCTGGGTGGCTCTGAGGGCTGTGGAAGGAGTGAGGCGTGGCGTGAGGTGCTCTGGGTGGCTCTGAGGGCTGTTGGGGTGGAAGGAGGAGGCGTGGCGTGAGGTGCTCTGGGTGGCTCTGAGGGCTGTCGGCGTGGGGGAGGGGAGGCGTGGCGTGAGGTGCTCTGGGTGGCTCTGAGGGCTGTGGAAGGAGTGGAGGCATGGCGTGAGGTGCTCTGGGTGGCTCTGAGGGCTGTTGGGGTGGAAGGAGTGGAGGCGTGGCATGAGGTGCTCTGGGTGGCTCTGAGGGCTGTTGGGGTGGAAGGAGGAGGCGTGGCGTGAGGTGCTCTGGGTGGCTCTGAGGGCTGTCGGGTGGGGGAGGGGAGGCGTGAGGTGCTCTGGGTGACTCTGAGGGCTGTGGAAGGAGTGGGAGGCATGGCGTGAGGTGCTCTGGGTGGCTCTGAGGGCTGTTGGGGTGGAAGGAGTGGGAGGCGTGGCGTGAGGTGCTCTGGGTGGCTCTGAGGGCTGTCGGGGTGGGGAGGGGAGGCGTGGCGTGAGGTGCTCTGGGTGGCTCTGAGGGCTGTGGAAGGAGTGGGAGGCGTGGCGTGAGGTGCTCTGGGTGGCTCTGAGGGCTGTGGAAGGAGTGGGAGGCGTGGTGTGAGGTGCTCTGGGTGGCTCTGAGGGCTGTGGAAGGAGTGGGAGGCGTGGCGTGAGGTGCTCTGGGTGGCTTTGAGGGCTGCGGAAGGAGTGGGAGGCGTGGCGTGAGGTGCTCTGGGTGGCTCTGAGGGCTGTGGAAGGAGTGGGAGGCGTGGCGTGAGGTGCTCTGGGTGGCTTTGAGGGCTATTGGGGGGGAGGTGCAGCTCAGTGTGCTCTGAGTGGCTCTGAGGGCTGTCAGGGGGAGTGGGGAGGTGCAGTGCGGCATGCTCTGAGTGACTCTGAGGGCTAGCTTCCCCCTACCCCACCCCTTTCATGCTAGGCCCTGCCCCTTCTGGGTTTGCGGCGCCACCTCCTCCCCCCACCTTACCCAGGGGCCCACCTAGCCTGCCAGCCCTCCTGTATGTCTCACTTGGTTTCAAGTACTGGCAGCATCACATCAGTCCACGGCAGAAAAGCCAAGCTCTGTCCGGACAGGGTCTCTCAGACCATGGTGGCTGCAGTTTGCATCTGTTGTGACTTATTTTCTGCACAGTGCACCTGGCAGTGGCAGGTGGCCATTTTCACAGGTGACAGTGCGTGCAGACTGCAGGTGAGGGAGGGGGGCCATGCTGCACATGAGGACAAGCTTGCACTGTGCGTTAGAGAGGGTCCTGCTTGAATGGTTCCTCGTGTGTATAATTTGTTAAGCATTTTGGTATCAACGATTCTGCAGGCGCTGCATTAGATTTGACCTGACAGCTCAATGTTAACTCAGCCTTTTAAGGCCAGAAAGAACCATTCTGATTCCCTAGGCGTGAGTGCCTGCATAATGCAGGCTGTAGAATTTCTCCCCCAATTACTACAGCAGAGAGCGTTCTTCTTCAAGGGCATGTCTGTGTGGATCCTACTGTGGTGCACATGTGCCTCGTGCATGCGAGACTGGAGTCTTTACAGCAGTGGGCATCAGGGCTGCACATGTGCCTGGTCTATCCTTGTATTCACATGAGGCATAAAGGACAGAACAGCCGTGACTTTCCATCTGTTCCCTCTTGCTGCCCGTGGTAGTGAGATGGAACCTAGCAAGTGGTCAGTCTGTAGTCCCTGGCTCCAGCTAATATTTGAATCTTGCAAAAATGCTCAGAACTCCTCTATTCCAATCTGCAGAAGATCTGTTCCAGCCTATTGGAGGTCTAACCAGTACAAAAAATCTGCCTGGACTTATTTTTACAGCCAATAGGAGCGGAGAGATTGACCTGAGAGCAGCATACAAAGCCTCCCCCAATCCCAGCACCCTTGGCACAACACACAGAGCCACAGGGAGCAGCCAGCCACTTTGAGCAGCATGGAGCTGCTTCCAGCCACTGGGGCGGGCTGCGGGCTGGATTAAAAGGCTTGGCAGGCCTGATTCGGCCCATGGGCCATATCTTGTCCACCCATGGTCTGAAGGCCACATCAACATGTTGATAGAAGTCCAAAGATTACACATACAGCAATCTGTATGAAACAAATTATTACCTTGGTCCTTATCTTTAACTATCAAATGTGGTTCACAGACCATAGATCCAGAAAGGCAACCATCCATCTTGGTCTGAGCAGTGGAGATACAATCCCCAAGACTACAAATCCCAGCATTCAGTGCTCCATCCAGATTCAGACTGGCTCCACATCTGGGACTTACTGTCTCTGTGGCCCACACATCCATATTAGTCTGGTCAATGGTGAATGAACTTACGAGACAAACTGACAAGGATGGTGCATACCTGGCTAGGGTTAGGACTCCTAAATAGCTTTCCACTAATTCCTCTGATCCCCAGGGAAATATCCCAGAGCCCGGGGGAAATATCCAAGATCAAATGGGATAAAGTCACAATGATATTAATAGTGACCTGTTGGCTGAGATGACTTTGTCACACTGGTTGCACGTGTTCAGGAAGCTGTCGATACATCTCCCACCCTGTCCAGACATCATATCTCAGCATCGTAGCCAGACTCTGCACTAAGAGCTGGAGTCATTACACTTGACAGCTTGGATGATAGCTGGTTGAACACTATTGACAGAGACTGATCCCTAGTGGTTCAAGAGTGTCTCATTCCTAGCAGAAAACTTTCTACTAAGAGGATCTACTCCTCAAAAAGGGAAAGATTCTCCATATAGGCAGTAGGGATGTAAGGGAGTAGTTGACTACCTGATAAGACTATGCTTATGGGGTAGTCGAGTCTACTACTCGCTTCCCCACCTTGCTGCCTCTCTGTCAGAGACAGTGGGGGGAAACAGGAGCCAGGTGTTAGGGGGAGCTGGCTGAAAAGCTGGTTCCCCCAGCACCAGCTCTGCCGTATGGGGGAGCAGCAGAGACAGAGGCAAGTGGTCCCAGAGCCGGCGTGAACTGGGACTACTTAGTCCCGGCTCACACCAGCCTTGGGAGCTAATGCCACGGCAGCTCTGCCTTTTAAATGTAGTAAGAGCCCAGCGTCCCGGAACCAGCGTGAACCAGGACTGCTTAGTCCCGGCTTGTAATGACCCTGAGAGCTAACCCTTCTGTGGCTCTGCAATTTAAATGTAGTAGGGAACTGGGCTGCCTGTGCGCTTGGCGCCTACTACATTTAAACTGCAGGGCTGCAGTGGGGGTAGCGAGTGCCTCCCCCCCCCTTATGGACTACTCGATTAGCTGATTAACCACAATTTAACATCCCTAATAGGCAGCCCAATACAATCTAGACTCAGTAGTGGGCCAGATACCAATGTTCATTGATTACATGCTGCACTTGAAACATTCTGGATTAGTATTTAGCTCTCAACCGTGCCCGCCCCCTCCCCACCCCCTTGCAGCAATAGTGGCATGTTGTGCTTTCACCTCCAGTGATATCAAAATTCCTCAAAGGTGCCTTTCCGGTGAAAAACCAGACTCCTATGTAGGACCCTACCTATCTCCTAACACTCATGCCATCTTCATTTGAGCTGATGTTGAGCTAACTGCTTAGTGCCCCATCTGATGCTCACGGCGGTATTGAGTGGCTATGAACACAGGGGACCATCAAGTTCTAACCCTTTGTGGCCAGACCTCCTCCTACCTCCTTTCAAAGAGAGAAGGTGGTGTTAAGACCGCTTCTGAAGTTCATCCCTAAAGTGGTCTCAGAATTTCACCTGACCCAGTGGATTAACTTCTCTGTCTTCTTTTGAAGCCACGTATGGTGCCAGAAGAAAGGAAGCTACCAGTCCTGGGAGCTAATCCCACTGCGGGATCAGACAGATCACAAGCTTCGCTCTGTGGCCTTACTGTAGTGGATTTCAAACTTTTTGAATCTGAACTATTAAGTGTTGTGGAGCCAATCAAGAATCATGTGCCTTCTCCCAGACACAGTCTGGATAAATATCTTCCCAAAGGAAATGCACAATTTAACTCACAACTGCATCTAATCAGCTCTAGCTCCCTCTTAAAAAAGATTTAAACCCATTGAGATGAGGGCAATAACACCCGGCTGATGGCTCCTCCAGAACAGGTTTGAGGAACCCAACTAACACAACAAGTGTACCTGCAGAAAGGAGATTATTTTCTTCTTTCTCTAAATTTGCCTCCTCTAGGATCCATCCTCACAATATCCCAGAATCCCACCTGCTCCAGATGTGCAAAAAATGTACCTAGAGGAGCCATGAAAGCAGTTTTTTTGAAAGATAATCCAGATCAGAGGTGGATTAGCAAAGACACATCCCCCTGGCCCATCTGCCTGAATGGCACACTGCCTGTAAATTGGTTGGATTCATGCCCTAGAGCACACGTGCCAGGAAGAGATGCGATTAGATGGACAGGCTTCATGATGCTGTGAATTCCCTTCCTTTGGAAACTCCGAAAGGCCTCCGGTTAGCCAAGAATGGCCCCTTGCTAGACACCTCTGTGCATTAGATCACCTAATGCTTGTAAGTCCTCCAAAAAAGAAAAAACCTTACCACTTATAGATTCATAGGACTGGAAGGGACCATGAGAGGTCCCCTAGTCCAGTCCCCTGCACTCAAGGCAGACCTAAGTATGATCTACACCAGGGCTACTCAACACATGGCCCATGGGTGGCAGCCAAAACAAAAAAGTAGTCAATATTATGGTATTCTGTTGATATGCATTTTAGTCCTTAAATTCCTGGCCTGTCATTGCTCATTAAAAGTGCTGTCATATGGGTGGAAATCAGGTAAATATTTCATTTTATGAATATGAGCAGAACTGACTTAAATGGAGCCTGTGTGTTGTGTAGTCTTGCCTTAATCCTTGTGTAACCCCCTTTTTCCTCCCTGGGTTACTTGGGAGTAGGTCACACTCACAGGTGTGCCTGGGCACCTGATGGTCTTGACATAAAAGGAGATCCTGAGTACCCCCGAGGTGATGTTGTTTGGTTGGGGAAAACCTATCCACCCCCTTGCTGCAGTCCCTTGCTCATAAAGGATGTACAATGGCAGTGCCTCCACCTGGCTGGCCCTGTACACACTTACTGGTGTGCTTTGGGAACCTCCAGGAATAAACTTATTCCAGCAATAAACTGGATCTAACTCCAGAACAACAATTACAAATCATAAATAATATACATCTAATACAGCGTTTCCCAAACTATGGGCCGCAGGAAAAAAATACCGGGCCTCAGCGTGGTTGCCGGGGTGTTCCGGGCTCCCGGAGTACCCGTGTGGCACCGGGTCTGCCAAACCCTTGGCCGGCCTGGGCATAACCTGCAGCCCGATGTTCTGGCTCCCGGCAGAGGCGTAGCTAGGGGAGGTTGGGGGGGGGAGGAGGAGGGGAGAGCCGGCCACCGGAAGTAGCACTGGACAGGGGAATCAGGTGGGCTTTGGAGATTTGGGGCGGGGGGGCAGCCGGCGGAAGCAGAGCTGGCCGGGGCAGGGGTCTGGCCGAGATCGGGAGGAGGAGTAGGGGAGAAGCGGCTGCCGGAAGCAGGGCTTGCCTGGGGCATTGGGGCTGGCCGAGAGACTGGGGGGCCAGCGGAAGCAGGGCTGCTGGGGGGCATGAGGTCGGGGGTAGGGAGCTGGCCAGGGAAGATGTGGGGGGGGGCGGCGGAGAGAAGCGGCCGCCGGAAGCAGGGCTGGACGCAGGCAGCGGGCTGGCCAAGGGAGATTGGGAGGAGAAGCGGGGGAGAACTGGCTGTCCGGGAGGGGGTTGGGGGAAGTGGGGCTGGCCAGAGGCGCAGCGGCGGGAGGGGGACTGACCCGGCCATATGTAGATCTCAGGGCACTGCACCCCCTGCAAAGCACGAGTGAGTCCGACCTGGGGAGTCTATTGTGCCCCCCCCAACCCCTCAAGTAGTTGCGAACTGGCTGGCTGGTAGACACACTCATGCAGCCTGAGCACATTTAGCAGCCAGGCAGTTCAAAACTACAAACTGATACATCTAGTAATAATAAAACGTACCTAATGAGAAAATACCAGACATGTTATATGTCTGGTATTTTCTCAGTTTGTTTTTTATGTGTTTATATTTTTGGGCTGCAAAAAACAGTACTGAAAAAAAAGGGTTCCAACTAAAGTCAAAAGTTTGGGAAAACCTGGTCTAACCAGCTTTCTGTCTTACACTTCATTTATCCAATCCATATTCTTTAACTTGCTGGCAAGAATATTGTGGGTGACCATATCAAAAGCTTTGCTAAAGCTGGCACTGGGGGCTTTGGGAGGACCAGAAGCAACTTATTTGAATATTCATCATTTGATTAATGAATATGCAAATATGCAAATGAATGTTGTCGGTCCTCCAAAAGTTCATGAATGGATTTACTGGTCCCCGTGTCAAAAAGTTTGAGAACCCCTGATCTAATAGATTGCATTAGAATGAACAACCTTAACTTAAAGAAACAGGATTTAACAAATTAACAGTGAATAACATCAATTAACAAAGTACACAGAAGTAAAAGGAACTTATCTAACAGCCATTTGCACTGCCAATATTTATCCCACCCCAGAGTGTGCACACCCCTGGACTCAGAGTCCTAGACTCTTGCTTGCGTGGGCGCGCTTGAAGAACTGCAGCTATAATGAAGATTCTTTATCAGTAGTGTGTATGTGGGTCCAAGCTATGCAGCAGCTCTGGTTCACCAGGTGGGCCTCTTTGCCTCTCTTTGAACCCAGAGTTAGTCTGACTCTCAGGTCTGTCCCAGGCAGCATTTTCCCAGAGATGCCCAGTTACTCACAGTCTCCTTCTGTGTGCTGGATGCACAATAGCTTCTAGCCATAAGTACAGCCAAAGGGCCTCCCCTCTAGAGCAAATCAGAAGCAGCCTGCTAGATCCCAGTTCCAAAGGCTCGCTGTCCCAGTCTGTAACTGCAACATAACAGCTCCTGGACTGGATAAAAACCTCTTCCACAGCAGCCTGGCTCTTTTTTTTTTTTTTTTTTTTTTCCAAAAACAGAGGGAAGAGTCCATAGACTACTGAGTCTTCCTCCACACATGTGGCGAGACTCGGATCTCCAAAACAAAAGTCACTTCTTTCCTGGTTTCCTCCAGGGCTCATGGGAATTGTAGTCTCTGGGGCTAGATTGCAGCACACAGGATCTTCCCAGAGAATAAACAGAGGCACCTTTAGTAAGGAAGCTACATTTGTATTCATGCCCATCAGTGTGAAAGAAGCTATTTGCATATATATGCAACCACACTTAAGTTGCGGCCCTCTGTATGTGCTGTGAGTATCATTGTGGCCCCCGGGGCTTCCAAAGTTGAGCAGCACTGATCTAGACCATCTGACAGGTTCTTGACCCTTGTGATTTCTTAAAAGCCAGGCTGCCTTGAAAGGTGTGGAGGATCACGCAGGAAGATCAGCACTGTACCTCTTTGAGAAGCACTGTGTAAATACACAGACCCATGGAACATAGTCGTAGAAACAAACTGCACCAGGAAAGGGTGAATCCACTATCCTGGATTGCTGAGCAGCCAGCTGGGGCGGCATCGTTCCCAAGAGTGAGCAAGGCAGAGGATGCAATGCGCTTACAGGTCATGCTCAGGGGAAGGGAGATGTTGCTCTGGGACTGGGGGCCTCAGAAATTGCCTGGCTGGCTGGCAAGAAGAGCCCATAATGAGCTGATTTCAACTACTTGCCCCAGTCAGCCCTTGGAGCCAGGCAGCACGGGATTAGAGCTCCCCTTTCAGGCCTGGAACTCTTTGATGGAGGGCAAGCAGGCAACGAACAAGTTTTAATGAGGGCTGGCTGTGCCACTATTGCTATTTGTAATGTTGGCAGGCAGAACCAAACCTGGGACCTCTGGAGCTTAGCAAACTCATTCTGTCTCTCTGTAAGTGGTCTAAGTGCCACTACATGGAACAGCAACCCACACCCAGCAGGTGTGTGGGTTACACATTCCCCGCCTGCCAGCTCCCACTCCACCTACAGGCATGCCCTCGGAGCCTGCTCCATGGAGCCATAAGGCTAGATCATCAGCCAGTGCAGATCCTTGTAACTCCATTGATTTCAATGGAGCGACACCAATTACAGCTGGCCCTACACTAGCTAGGACAAACATTTCAAGGCCCGTGGGCCTGTCTGCTTGAGGAACAAACCGATCCTCCATTTGGATCAGACACAAATGTCATCCTCCCACAATCGCCAGCTGACTGGATGTTCTATGCAGGCACAGTGCCTTTCTTTGGGGCAGCTGGCACAGGCCAGGGTGGCAGATAGGATCCCGCATTCCATAGCTGTTCCTGTTTCTATGTAGAGAAACGTGTTCATGGTAACTGAAAAGACACGAGATACTGAATGGCCTTTTAAAAAGTGAGTCAGGGGCTGGAAACTGCCTGGGGAATTCCACCACTAAAATTTGAATTCAGCTACATTGATAGGGCCTACTAATCCCTGTTGTAATGCCATTGGAACCAGGTGGCAGATAGAGCTGGGTTGAATTTGGCCTATGCTGCAATATGCAGGAGAAGGGTTTTTCAAGGTTCACTGCAAGATATACATGGTGCATAAGCACAAGTGCATCACTCCAGTAGTCTTGTCATATCACAATCTTCTCTCCAGTGTATCTGCAGGAGCAAATCGTGATGGAGCCATAAACACTACCTGGGCAGGGTTAGCAGCAGATCACAGAGCTAGAGTCTTGCCTCTTTGATCAATCTGTGTGAGCAATAGGACCAGATCTCATCTGCTGAACCAGTCGGTTCCAAAAATATCCACTGATCAAACTGGTTACACCTGCTGGTGATGCCTGTCTCTGGCAGTCACCAAGACTCATTCCTGGCATCCCCTTCCCTTCGTCCGTTCTCCCCAGCGGGGACCAAATATGGCAGAGATCAAAGCAGTCCCATCAGATATGGGCCACTGATATCACAGGGGGTTACGGTATTGGCAGATCACCAGTTTTCCAAGACTTGTCACAACTTGGCACTGAATGAAACAACGACCTAGGAACCATGCTTTTGTTTGAGATACCTGCTGTTGCAGGCTGGTGTGTCCTGCAGTCATTGGTGAAAGCCTCAGTCTTTGGGGGAGTTCCAGTTCCAAGCTAGTGCCAAGCGTTAGACAGCCTGTGTGCCTGGCCAGCTTTGCTCCTCGCCTGTCTGCTTCTCCCTCTGCCTGTGGTGTGCCATGCTAGGAGGGAATAGAGCTCAGGAGAACACAGGTGCTCCTTGTGCCTTCCACATGCCCATTACACATTCACAGAAGAGCCTGGTGCAATCTGCTGTAGCCCTTAGTTGGAGAGTTTGCAGTGAGTTATGAGTAAAGTCTGTGTGTTCAGATAAAAACTGCTCTGTAAACGCTATAGATCCTGCTTATTACTACACATTCCATAGAGACTTCCAAACTCTGGTCCTCATATTAGCCCTATGCAATTATACCCTGGCTCCCTTTGTGTCTCTGAATATCCAATTTGCAGGTGACTGCAGGGAATTAGATACATAACCTAAATTGCACCCCCAAATAATTGCAGGAGCAAAATGTGTCTATTTGAAAATGAGGCCCTGCTATGCACCTGATTCCATTTGCAAATCAGTTCCATAGACAGCTAGGCTGATCCAAACTGCATTTGTGAAATTGCCTCCATAATAAACGGGGGTGGGGGGGGTTGGGGCGAGGCGGAGTCAGAAAGTTTAAAACTTTGCCCCACTGGAGGAAAACTATCATTAAAAATCTGTATGATGCAAGTGTTCCCAAAAGTCCCTTACACTTGTTCCAAACAAAAGGAAAAAGCTACAGAATGGAATCAGAAATTTAAAAAAAAAAAAAAAAAAAGGGTAACTCTCTGTCTTCCCTGACTTTCGCTCTACAGCTCTTGCTATCTATAGGTGGGTAAATCAATGTACCACTGCAGGGCACTACTATTTCAGCCAAACAAATCTTAACAGCTAATCTTGGGAACACAATTTTTTTAAACACACAATGTTTAAAATCTTGGGAACACAATGTTTTTAAACTAGTCTCATATCCCAGCCAACTTTGCACCTATATGCTGCAGAGCTGGCCTTACCCGGACGATCCATAAATATGTTGTACAGCCAACAGAAGGGCTCAGTTCAGACAAACGGTTCCCAATGATTAGCATCCTCAATCTCCCGTCTCCCAGCTCTGCAGAGTTGTTCCCACTGTGAGCGTGTCACTGTGCCTACGCCGCTGCTTTGTGCCACAAGGACCCGGCCACAGAAGCTGTCCGCTATTCAACTCTTTCTGCTGCACTGTGCCTCATTCTAACTCGTATCACTCACTTGCCACATAGCCATGCCTCCACCAGAGTCCCTGGGGTGTCGTTTCTTTCAGTGCCAGCATGAAACAAGTTGCAACAAGTCTTGGAAAATCTGATCTGCCGATATCATAACCCCCGTGACATCAGTGACCCACATCAGATGGGACTGCTTTGATCTCTGCTATATTTGGCTCCAGATAGGGAGAGCAGACGAAGGGAAGGGGATGTCAGGAATGAATCTTGGTGACTGCCAGAGACAGGCATGACCAGCAGGTGCAACTGGTTTGATCAGTGGAAATTCTTTGGCGTAGATTTTTGGAACCGATTAGTTCAGCAGATGAGGTCTGGTGCTATTGCTCACACAGATTGATCAAAGAGGCAGGACTCTAGCTCTGTGACATTACTGGTATCTCACTGCTTCTTTCATCGTCACCTGCAAAATGGAACCTTGAAACCAGGGTTACAGAACACCTGGAGGAGGTTAAAGGCAAGTACCCACCATCTTCTGCTGCTGCTGCTTCTTTCAGTGGCTGTAATTTTGCATGCTGTAAAGGACAGCGTTGTGAATGTAGCCCCTTGCATTTGTTCGCCTCATTCATGCTCTCACCTTCTTTGTCCTCAAAACTCTGTGGCCTTGTGTCAGACCACTGCCTCTCCCAGCCTCTCAGTGTGACCTCTGTTCTGTCTTCCATCCTCCAACTCCAGCTGTGCTGGGATGCTAACCTTCTCCCTGGCAGCGTTTGCCATCTGGGACAGCCTTCCTGAGGCCAGGTGAATTATGTAGCTGGAGTCAACATACCTGGATTTGCATTTCCAGTGGGAGGCTGATGGCAGCAAACGCTCCTGGTGGCTTCCCTTACTCCTCACAAGAGCAGGAGTACTGGCCACACTAATTTCTGCTGCTTCTTGGAATGTAATTGGTTTACATTCTCGGGAACATAGAACATCTTTTCCTATGGAGCAGGACCCAAAAATATGTTTCCCTGCAGGAATCCTGTTTGCCAGATGCCCTGATAATGCAATTAAAGCCAAATCTCTCTCTGGTTCTGGAGGGACCAATTCCAGAACATTACCTTCTGCTCTGGGTTATTCTGTACCAGGAAGATGTCTACTAAGAGGAAGAAATAAGAGAGGGTATCTACTCTGCCGGTGAGGGGTCACTTTCCAAATTCACTGTGGTTTTCCCTTTTTAGTAGAAAGATGGACCCTGATATGCACGTGAATTGAGCGTTTCATTTGGCAAATCCTCAGCAAGTGGCTGCTTCCTTGTGAGAGATCATCTATTCATCTGAAAAGGGAAATACAGTTGTGGAGCCCCTCTCGAACTTGACTGCGACAGTCTGTTAAGTCCAGGATTTTATTCACGTGTCTCCCTTTTTTAAAATAAATACGTTGGCTGTATTTCAATGCAAAGGAGTGGCAGGGATTATCCAGAGGTAGATTTTGTCGAGAGGTTAGATGGCCATTTTGCACTTACCAAAGTTGTCATCTCCTTTCTGGTATGCTCTTCCTACTTTGCCAAACCAAGGAAATTTCCCAGCACTGCTGAGAAGAAAGTAAATTGTGTGGTCTCTAGTCCTTGAGCTGATCTGTCTTTGTGCTTTCCTTGTGGCCATTGCTATCATGTCTGCTCACTTTGGGTACGTCTACACTGCACACTTATTTTGAAATAAGCTATTCCAGAATAGTTATTCCGAAATAGCATGTCTACACTGCAGAGAAGCCTCAAGTCTGAGGCAGGCTTCCCTAATGTAGACGTGCTATCTTGATTTAGAGCCTGAAGAGGCACTGGGGAAGAATAATTTAGAATGGCCCAAGGGAGGAGCTATTTCGAAATAGCAGCAGTGGAGTGTCTACACATGCCTTATTTTGAAATAGCTACTTCAGAATAGGCGATATTCCTTGTAGAATGAGGTTTATAGATCTCAGAATAAGCTGTCAGTTATTTTGAAATTATTTCAAAATAACAGAATGGCTGTGTAGACGCTCGCATTGTTATTTTGAAATAAGGCTAGTTATCTCCAAATAACGATGCAGTGTAGATGTATCCTCAGTGACCCTCTGAAACCTCATTGATTTCACTGGAGTCCGGACAGTGCAACAACGCAGGCCCAGATAAACCAGGCCTCAGGGAAGTTAAGGGTTAAATTGTGCTCAGCTGCTCTCCTTGCAGGGGTAGGTAAAGCACAAGGGCCCAGCTCCTGGCAGGTATTTTAGACTTCTCACGTGCATTGAAATCAGTGGGAATTAGTTGCCTAGATACCTTGCTGGGTCTGAGCCTAGAAGCTTCCCTCTCCATTGTCCCCCTGCAGTGGGGCCAGGAACTGCTGCTTCTGCAGGCCCCTGGAGCTGTCCTGGCTACAAAGGAGGTGATGGTGGAAAAGGTGGGGCCAGGACTTTCAGAGCCTCCCACACTGGAGTTGGCCAGCAGTGCAGGAGGGAGTATCTGGCCCTGCTGTAGACACAGGGATGCTCCGCATGCTCCTGTGGAGCCCAGGGAGGGATTGCACCTCCCATGGCTCCCACTGGGGTGAGTGCACGTGGGTGGCTCTCCCCAGAACTCCCTCACTGAGTCTGTGCACAACTAAGCCCCAGAGGACTTGTCCAGGGTCAGACTACTTTCATCAAGTTTCCCCATTGTACCACCCCCGGCACAGCTCCCTCATGTGGTCCGCTCATTGCTAGAGCACCTCCTTCTGGCTGCTGTGGGGATTCGCTGCTTCGAAGGTGCTATGCCCTCCTCTGGTCATTTCAGCACCCATTGTCCTCTCTCATCCTGCGGCCCCTGTCGCTCCAGGAGCTGCGCTTCCTGTTCGTGGCTCCACCCCTCCCCCCAGCCCAGATCACTATGGTCCTCTCCTTCCTGCATATTCACATCCTTCAGGGCGTCCCCGCCAGTCTACTCACCCCTGTCTGGTCTGCACCACTTCCTCGGGGGCAGGTAGGGAAACCTGAGCCCACCTTTTGCTTTGGGTTCCAGCTCAGGACACACGCAGCAACAGCCAAGCTCTGTCCTGCCCCACACCTTGCTGCCTTTCCCCGGAGCCTTCCCTAGTTCTCTGGGTCTCCACCTATGCTGCATTTGCTGGCCCACATTCCCTCTTCCAGGGTGTGGCTGTAGGGTACCTAACTCTACAGCCTCAGATAAACCTCCCTTCTCCGAGGGGCAGCTGCAGACTCCTTCCCTGCCCCCTTCTGCTCTCAGCTCCTGGGCTTTACCCAGAACTCACCTGTTCCTGTCCCACTGAGCCTCTCACTCCCAGCTCCCTGGCTCTGCTGTGGGGTACAGCCTGGACAGTTAATTAGCCCACATGGGCCACTCCATCACAAGCTCCAAGAGGGTTAACCGCAAGGGATGCTAGAATAGTTGTGGATGCTAGAATGGACTGGCCCTTAGAATCTTAACCTCAGTGTCATAGAATCCTGTGCAAAGCTCTGGGGCTGACCCACCATCAGCTTGCGCAGGGTGGCGCTCTGTGGTGGTGTAAGAGCGGGGCAGCTGAAGTAAAGCCTTCATGCAGACAAAGGGTGGACCCCATTACACTGGTACCAGAAGTGGGGTCCACCCTTCATGCAAGCACCCCTTGGTGGCTGAGGGGAATCTTACAGTCTCTACTCACCCGTCTGCGGCCAGAGATCAGGCCTCTTCTCCCCCTCACCCCAGGTACAGTTTGCAGGTGGGTTGGGGAGGGGGACCCAGGCCCACCCACTCCTCTGGCTATGTCTACACTCACGGATTCTTGCGCAAGTACAGCCGTTCTTGCGCAAGAATCTGCAGAGCGTCCACACTGCCCACCCGCTCTTGCGCAAGGAAATTTACAGTACGGCGTGGTAAGAGAGGGCTTCTTGCGCAAGCACTATGCTCTTTTTTATCAGATGTAAGCCCTCTTGCGCAGGAGCTCTTGCGCAAGAGGGCAGTGTGGACGCTCGGCAGGGATTTCTTGCGCAAGAAAGCCCTATGGCTAAAATGGCCATCAGAGCTTTCTTGCGCAAGAGAGTGTCCACACTGCCATGGGAGCTCTTGCGCAAAAGCACAGCTCACACATGGCAATGTGGACGTTTTCTTGCGCAAGACTTCTTGCACAAGAACCCTTGCACAAGATGTTCTTGCGCAAGAAGCCGCCAGTGTAGACATAGCCCTCTGGGTCCCGGCCCAGGGACCCTACAAGTAGCAGTTACCTGCTGAGTTTCAAGTAATTAGTTGTCACGTTCCTGGGCCACTTCCCCAGGATGCTGTGCCATCCAGCCCTTCTCTAGGGCCTTATGGTTCTGTTCCCCTTGTCCGGGATTCTGCAGGGTTGTCTTTGGCTTCTTGGCTAGCCTTCAGCCACAGGACCTGGCTCCTACTGGGTATGATGCCATTCAGAGCTGTCCAGAGTGCTCATGTTCCCCAGCCAGCCCTGAGGTCTGCCTGGGTCAAGTTCCAGGAAGGAACTGACAGGCCCTGGCCTAGCAGCTCCTTTTATATCAGCCTGCTGCACCCTGATTGGCTACTGCAGAGGCTGCCACTCTGTTCTGGTTGGAGGACCTCTCTACTGTTCCTGTTGCTGACCACAGTGCTGAAAGGCCTCCAGCAGGGATGTCAGGCTTTGTCCACCCCATCACAGACTCCCAGCCAATGTTCCCTCTAATCTTTTCCATCCATGTGCAGATTTTTTCCATCCATGTGTGGAATAATTTGTTATGTGCACCAAGGCACGTGCAACACAGTGTACCACCAGTAGAGTCAAAAACCTAGGTGTGGGTGCTCTGCTAATCATCTGGCGGCATGAGAGGCCGCACAAGTCCTTAGCTTACAGGGAACACTGCTCCTACCCCCTGGTTCTTTGGGCTAATCATAGTGGCCCATTTGAGCTGCCTTCCAAAGCACGAGTGTGGCTCTTTGGTGCAGGGTATTAGAGCAGCCTGTGGCATAAAGTAGTAAGACCTGTTACACTCGCCCTGCTGTCTGTCCTCTAAAGCACGCTCCAGTGAGCTTGCCGTGAACCATAAACTGGATCTGAAAGTGCAGCACCCTCACTGGAAACCTGGTGCTTCAGGACCACATTCATCCCAACACCAGTTATTTACCAGCACGTCTTGCTCTGTGATTAGGGAGTTTTACTGTGCCATAAACAGCTAGGCTGAAGCATTCCTATTTGCCAGCACTCCCTCTGGCAGGAAAAGTCCCATTCTCCCAGAGAGATGATGCCGCGCAAATCTGGTGATTTAATAGTTTTGATTTGATAGTGCAATTATTTCATTTTAAAGCCCTGCCAATGAGCCATCTGTCTTGAGTATTGCTTAAGTGGAAATAGAAATGCCAAGCTGTAGAAGATCAAGGCGCAATATTATTGTGTGTGTTTTGTTATAGCTCTGGGCTCGATGGGGCAAGCTAGACACAGGAGGTTTATGACTCTTTCCTAAGGATGAACCTGATTCCTCTTTCTTTCCCTGAACTGGTAGAAAGGGCAATTTGGTTAATGCACAGGAGTGGGAGGCAGCCAGTCTGAATCTAAGCTCTGGCTGCACCCCAGACATGCTGGAGACCTTAGGCAAATCACTCAGGCCAACGTTTTCAAGGGGCTAGATTGGAATGCCTTGCTTTTTGAGTGCCCCACTCGAGACCCTGATGAAATACATCCTAGAATACTCAAGGAGCTAACTGGGGAGTTATGAAAGCCATTTGTGTTCATTCTGGGTTATATTAGCAGGTATGCTGTAAACAACACAAAAGAAGTAATACACAGAAGAAGATGCTGAGTAGGCCTCAGCTGGAGTATTGTGTCCAGTTCTGGGCATCACATTTCAGGAAAGAGTGGGACAAAGTGAAGAAAGTTCAGAGAAGAACAACAAAGAAGATTAAAGGTCTAGCTATGAGCTATGAGGAAACAGTGAAAAAATGGGTTTGTTTAGTATGGAGATGACTGAGAGGGGAAATAACTGATTTCAAGTACCTAAAATGTTATTACAAGGAGGAGGAAGAAAAATTGTTCTCCTTAATCTCTGAGAAGAGGAGAGGAAACAATGAGTTTAAACGGCAGCAAGGAAGGTTTAGGTTGGACTTTAGAAAAAACTTCCTACCAGGATAGTTAAGCACTGGAATAAATTTCCCAGGGAGGTTGTGGAATCTCCATCATTGCAGATTTTTAAGAGCAGATTAGACAGACACCTGTCAGGGATGTTCTAGATGGTGCCTGGTCCTGCCGTGAGGGCAGGGGACTGGACTAGATGACCTCTCGAGGTCCCTTCCAGTCCTACGATTCTGTGATTTCCCTGATAGCATTGTCACAAGCAGCAAAGGTGGTTACTCCCTCTGCCTTCACCACATGCCAAGCGCAGTCAGATCTGCACACAGCAACAGTCTCCGCCCTGGCTCCAGTGAGACGCAGCAATAAACAGCCTTCTCGGCTCTCTGCTTGGCCACAGCCTCAGCAGCTTCTCAGCAGCAGGTTCTGGCTTGGACAAAGCTCCACCAAGCAAGCTCCCACCCCCAACCAGGATCTCAGCTCTCCACAAAAAGGGAACCCCCGCAGGCTGCCTTCTGTATCCAGAACAAGTCTCTCTGCCCACTTACAGAGACAGACCGGTCCTTTGACCACCACGTTCCTAGCTACAAGGGCCTAGACACTGTGATGATCGGCTCTGTAGCTCCCGACAGGTTTGGTTACATCATGCTGATATTTGGGTGCTTATTGAAACCTGTACCCATTTCCTGAGCAGAATCTTAACTCTTTTCTCACCCCAGGAGAGGTCTCTCCAGGGCAGGGTTAAGAAATCGGTGCTGCATTTTGGGAGATGCTCGCCCTGCCTTTGGTTGAGGTGTATCTACTACCTCGCCTCTGGATCTCGGGCAGTCAGTCTCCAAAGTCGTTAGTCCAGGTTCAAGTTCATGGATGTCAGAAGAAACAAATTGAACTTGCACACTAAGAACATAAGAATGGCCACACTGGGTCAGATCAAAGGGCCATCTAGCCCAGGACCCTGTCTGCCAACAGTGGCCAATACCAGGTACACCAGAAGGAATGAACAGAACAAGTAATCACCATCGCTACGTCTAGACTGCAGGCTTCTTGTGCAAGAAGCTTTTATCAGAAGAGATCTTCTGCAAAATGTCTTGCACCACAGCACGTCCACACTGCAAAAGCGCATCGAAAAAACGATGGGCTTTTTCGAAAGACAGTGTCCAGATTGCATGGATGCTCTCTCGAAAGTAAGCACTGATTGGTATGCACAGAATGGCCACCAGGGCACCTGTGCTTTTTCCTCTTTCTTCTTTTTGCACAAAAACCCCCTCTCCCCTGCCCACACACGCCTTTTTGCGAAAGAACTCTTTCACAAAAAGGCTTCTTCCTCATAGAAAGAGGATTACCAATGGCACAAAAACCCCTCTGTTCTTTCGATTCTCCTGTGCAAAAATGCGCTTGGGGTGTGGATGCGCCACGAGTTTTTCCACAAAAATAGCCTACATGATCCCTCTCCTGTCACCCATTGCCAGCTTCTGGCCTTCTGATGGACTTGCCCTTGCACACAGTACATTGAAGCCCTCTGCTCAGTGTGGTTGTCAGGCAGTAAAGACGGGGTTTTAGACTCTATTGCATAAACTAACTGGAATATATTGCCAATTGTCTACTTGACAGTGTTTTTTCCTTCTTTTCCCCCATCTCCTCTCTTTCTCTGCTGTTTATTTGGAATCTGAACCCCTTAATGCCATTCACCTGAAGAAGTGGGCTGTGCCCATGAAAGCTCATGAGACCATCTACATGTTTTGTTAGTCTCTAAGGTGCTGCAAGACTATTTGTTATTTTTCAAGTTTTTTAAAGTTACAGACTAACGTGGCTACCCCCTTTGAAGCTTTTGGAATATATTAGGGTGGCATCGCAGTGCAGTGACTTGCACTGATTGTTTCATGGGGGAGGAGGAGTCCAGGGAACGGAAATGTCAGTGATTACCAGCACTGTGGAGAAAGGGGCAGAAAGCAAGCGAGACATAAGAACACCCTGGCCTGAATGGTCCCTTCCATGAAGGCAAGTGGTCAGAGGCTGGTGGGAAGGGTTACTGGGTGTGTGGAAGTGAAGGGGGAGGTCTGTAGCTGGACTGCATACCCTGATTTCACCCCACTTATTGTATATAAGCACCAGAGTATGACAGGGCGCTTTTTATGTCCCTGTTTCAGCATGTGGCAACACAAGTATAGCTACTGCACTCCCTGGCCTTCACTGGGCCACACTTCCCGTATCTTTGCAACCAGGTTGTCCATTAACGACACTTCTGTGATGGCAACGAGTTATTCCTGGGTCATTAATATCAGCCCTGAGCAGCACTTGCTGGCTGTCAGCAAAGATCTATGCTTCAGGATGGAAACGCTTCAGTGAAAGTCTAATCAAAGGTCCCTCCCCAGAGGGTGCTGTGTGGGTGTGTAGGAGAGGGACGTACTTACTGTTATTAGTGTTGTTAGCTCTGTTAGTACTTCCACCTTTGTTTCTATTTCAGTTGGATTTGGAGAACGTATTTGTCTATGCTGTAAGGCTCTGAGGCTAAGGGGACACCGCTGCATTTTATATGATGAATAAAACTGTGCAAAGTTATTCTGCTGGTGCACCCAGCCCATCAGACCTCAATATCCACTCTCTCACCCTCTGCCCCTTCGCAAGAGCCAAGGAGAGCAAATGAACCTTGTAGAATTCCTTGAAGGTCACTGGACTTCTGCTTTGTTGGGTCTCAAGGAGAAGTAACTTCCAATGGTGGAGAACATCCCCCTCAACATTAAGACTGTGGCTGTCTGCTCAGAGGCATTATTCTGGTCAGTAGGGTCCAGATCATGTTGGGCTTTATGGGCCAGCACCAGCACCATGAGTTGGAAGCCTGGGCAGATCTTGGAGCACTCATGGAATGCAGTCCTTGTATGAAATGGACCAGCAATTTGCCTGGACTGAAACTTCTGAATGTTTAGAATGTAGCCCCTGGAGATTGCTTTGCAGTGATCCTATCTCATGCAGAATGCACAGAAGTGACCTTACCTTGGAGTGATGAAGGCCTGGGGTAACTGGTGAGGTCAGAATCTGAACGAAAAAGCTATAATCTTCTTGAAAAGGGCCGATTGGTCATGCTGCATTGGTTAAGTCCCCTTAAGTTGGCAAGGTGTGAGACAGAGCGCAGGATTATGCCTTATGGCAAGCAATAGAGAGAACCTCCACTACTTCTTCTGGTGGCTTCTGCAACCTCTAAGCATTTCCTCAGCCTTGTCTTGGCTAAATTGGAGCCCGTTCACCCATGTCCGAGCCGCAGTTTGTGGGAGGCACCTGTGAGCTTCTCTGCCATGCAGACAGCTGTCTGGTGCTTGACAGATGAACAGATGATGACAAGGTCCCTGCCTTGAAGAGCGTATAATCTAATTTGGGCAAACACCACACAAGGTACCACCACATGGCATAAGGGGCAAAATAAGGGGAGAGGGAGAAATGGAGTGTGGAGGACATGGTTTTCCTTTCCCATTGAGGTGGTATTGTTGTGAGGTGCTCTTCGTGTGGGGCCAAATTTGTTTGCATCTCTTTTCCAACATCAGTCAGGCAGATGCAGGAAGGGGAGTAGGTGCAAGAATGCGTGGAGTGAAAAAGGCTTGGAGAAGTTTCCACATTTCCATATGCTGGCATCCTGCTGCAGATTCTGGTGTGTGCAGGGCCAAATTAAGAAAGGGATGTTAGGGGCTGCAGCCCAGGGCTCTGAGCAAAGGTGGCCATGCAAAAAGATCTCTGGGCCATCAAAAGGGCAAATCTTTTTGCAGGGTTCCCTTAGCCCGGGTGGGGGTGCCTATGTGCGCTGCCTTTCCCCCTGCTGGGCAGGAGTTGCATTGCCTCAAGTGCTGAGGGAAGTGCTGTCCGTACCCTGTGCTTGCCTGCAAGCTCCACCCCCACAGCTCCTATTGGCCGGGAATCACGGCCAATGGGAACTGCAGGAGCAATGCCTGCAGATGAGTGCAGGGGCAGCATGGCCTGTGGCGAGCCACCTGCTTCCCCTCCACTGCCAAAGGGGAGCTGCCCCAGGTAAGTGTCCTGCATCCCAACCTCCTGCCCAGTCCTGAGGCCCCTCATGCACTCTAACCCCCACCCAGACCCTGCACACCAACCTCCTGTCCTGGCGCTGATCCTATTTCAGCATCCTAACTCCCACCCAGAGCCCACCCCCACCCCTCTGCCCAACTTCCTGTCCTGGGCCCCCTCCTGCACTTGCAAACTCCTTGGCCTCAGCCTGGAACCCCCCAAATGCCTCGTGCACCCCAAATGCCTCATCTGCAGCCCCCCCACAGCCCTCACCCCCTCCTGCACCCTAACTCCCTGCCTCAACCTATAGCCCCCCACACTCTGAACCCCTCATTTTTGGCCTCACCACAGAGCCTACAGAGCCCCACAAAATCTAATAGTCCCAGGTCCCCAGAAGAGTTAATCCGGCCCTGGTTGCAGGTAGCACAGTGTTCCGCACTTTGCCCAGTTCACCGGCCGTGGGTTTGAAATATCGAAAATGGGTGTTTCTAGCCACAGGCAACTCAGGCTCCAACCGACTGGTGGGGCCCTGACCTGTGTAAGGGCTTTAACTATGCAATGTACAATAGGTTCAATTTGGGTCTTGGGAACTTTGCCTGCAAAAGCTTCCATAAATATATCTTGAGCATTCCGGGGGGATCTGCTCAGTAGACAACAGTTTCCCTAGTCAGTGTGAATTAAATCTTTGCTAAATCGCTGTGGATTCCTAGGAACACCAGGCAACCTCTCCCGCTGTTTGGTTTCAGTTCACATGGCTTACGTTGATGTAAAAATAAAATAGACTGGCATGTAGGACCATAGAGAACTGTTATTACTTCCAAGGGGGTTGTCTTTACTACGCTTTGGTACCCTTGGATTAATTAGCAATCCAGTGACTCAAGGTACCAAAGTCTAGTGTTGACATGCTCCAATAGGATTTCTGCATAAGGGGGCCTTGCAGAATTAGTTCCATGCTGCTTATATATACAGACCTTATGAATGTCCACCAGGATCTAACCTGAGACTTTCAGCACCCAAAGCATGAGCTTTTGGCACCTGAGCAAAAGGAATACTGAAATGAGCAATTCCTTTAACTGGGCATTCGGAGTTAGCTGTTGTAATCACTGGGGCCAGCCACTAGAGAGAGACACGGACACAGCATTAAATTAGTGTGTTACAGTAGCACAGAACATACTATGAGGAAAACGAGATATTACTTGTAAAATAAAATGTAAATATTAATTCAGAGATTTCATCAAACCCTAGATCCTTCACTTACATTATTGGGCCCAGCAAATCTTGCGAAGTCAAAGTACTTGCTGAAATGAATTGGCGTTTTGGGTACAGAATACTGCACTGCAGACAGCATTAGAGTTCCTAATATTAGAAGAGGCTGGTTTCTATTTGCAAAAAAGCTTGGTTTCAGAATCTACATGAAGTGTGATCAATTTTAGGCCATCAAATAATTTTGAGCATTAATATTCTACCAAGGGTGTATTTAGGGTGCAATTTTCAAAAGCATGCCCAGCATTGACCTAATACTGCTCTAACTAATGTAAAGATTCACGAATGAGGACCAGGAACTGAGTAATGCTATTAAAATGCTGATTTGCCACACTGGGGGTTCATATTTTGCAAAATGATATTACCAAGCCACAAGGATTCGCAGTGCAGGAGTCTGGATAATTAAGCAAGCTAGCCATGTTTCACTGCTTTGCAAGTTCTAATTGCTGACTTAACACCATCATTTAATCAAATTTTGGACCTGTGTGGTCCAAAAGTAGATCTCCAAGCACTTTACTCAGTGATAAGAAAGAGTGCCCCCATTTTACAGATAAGGAAACTGTGGTGCAGAGATCTGAAGTGACTGCCCCAAAGTTGCAGCGCTGAGAATTGAACCTGGTTCTGAGTCAGCCTGGTACTTAGTTCACCCCCTGTTGCCCTGCTTAGCTTCACCCTGACTTTATACCCTGCACAGATGACTGTACAATGTTGCACAATGCACATGTACTGCATAGTAATGCAAAGGGGGGCTACTTTTTGTGCAAGAACAAGTGTTCTTGCACAAAAACTTGCAGAGCGTCTACACTGCACGTGCATTCTTGTGCAAGTAAATTTACAGTAAAGCGTTGGAACAGAGGGCTTCTTGCGCAAGAGTTATTCCTCTCCCCACGAGGAATAAGCCCTCTTGTGCAAGAGCTCTTGAGCAAGAAGGCAGTGTGGACGGGCAACAGGGGTTTCTTGCGCAAGAAAGAAATGGCCATCAGATGGCTAAAATGGCTATCAGAGCTTTCTTGTGCAAGAGAGCATCCACTCTGCCATGGACGCTCTTGCTCAAAAGCACATCTCTTGCGCAAAAGCACATGGCAGTGTGGACGTGCTCTTGGGCAAGAACTTTTGCGCAAGAACTCTTGTGCAAAACAGTTCTTGCGCAAGAAGCCTGCAGTGTAGACGTAGCCTAGTTTCTCCAGGATGTTGAAGGGACAACACAAGCTTTTCCTTTCCCCACCACCTGGCCATTGTACCTCAGCCACCTTCCATAACAAGAAGTGTGATACAAAACCAGCATTATTTTAATGTACGCTCCCAGCCTGCATCATACGGGGGAAGAGGGTGTGTGTTGCAGGCTCAGAATGGCGGCCAGCTACAATTTGCCTCCCACCAGACAGAGCAGCTCAAGGGAGAGCTCATCCCTCTGTGGGTGGGAAGTTCTCTTCAGAGAGCCGCAATACCTGTGGGGTCAAGGGATTGCACGCACTGCCCCGTGCCTTACACCTCGCCCTTCCCGTGTCCCTCCATCTTTGAAAGCAACTCCCTTTGATTTGCCTCCCAGAAGTCTCTGGACTCACTGCTACCTTGGGCTGGGATTTGGCAGGAGGGTTCCCTCACCTCTGGGTGAGTAGGCAGCGACTTAAACACATGCTGGAAGTGATCAGCTCCTACCCCGGAACTGACTGATTGGTGACATGACAGGTCCATGATTTCATAGATGCCAGGTGCTTCATTTGATAAAGAGTAACCAATCTTTAAGCAAAGATCTCAAAGCCCTTTCAAATACAAACATCAGGTGGCCCATTGCACCCTCAAGATACTGTACAAACGCTGACGAACCATCCGTACGTGCTAGTTACATCACACCATTTGGCCATGGCTCTCAAAGCCATGTTTATAAACACAGTTTCTCTGAGCCTCACCCTTGTGCGGTGGTTACATGTTCACATGCCCATGTTACCGGTAGGCCAACTGACACACTGAGGGGTGCAACAACATGGCCATGACTGCAACAGCCACCCCTAAGTCAACAGTGGAACTGGGAACATAGCAAAAGCCATGCTGCCTCCTAGGACGCTGGTTTCTTTGGGAGCAGCATTGGCTCACACATCGGATTTTGTAGCCATCTGTTTCAAGGCATTACAATAATTATTTACATAAACGGCCACGTCTTCTCACAATCTTGTCAGGGTGCTGACTATGTCATGCAATGCATTCCTATGTAAGCAGACTGATCCATGCTCAATGTATAAACAATCCAGACAACAGACATTAATTAGAGGTTGGGGTTACAGACAAACTCTGCCAAGTGGTGCCACTTAGACCTGAGCTGCAAATGGATATCAAAGCACTTTACAAAGGTGGGTAAAAAAGCCATCCTATAGGAAATCAGCAGTAGAGCAAGGACTATATCTTATGACTCTTGGGCCTGTATGTGAAGCTGAGAGGAGGATGGCACAATGAAAATCGGAGGGCTGCCTTAAAATCTCGCTATGAAAAATAAACGAGACGGTGACAACTTGAAATGAAAGGCCCATTCTTAGAGCTGTACTTTAAAAATCACCTCTAGCTTGTGACACTCAATGCTCACCACTGGGGTTTTAATTTGTACATTAGCTGTTACCACTGATGCTGGTTATTTTTTAAATTATGATATTGATTTGCACTGGATATTGAAATAATTTAGTCCGTTTCTCTTTGGCTCCTACTTTCTCTGCAGATTGTCTCTCTTTCCAGGCTCTCCTGCAATAGCACCAGGCTTCGGTATTCCACTGCGCAAGGGAAATGTTTCAGCTCAAACACGGCCCTGTTTTCATGACGTTTTACATGCACAAATTCCTTTCTTGTTGCTAGTCTGTATAACTAGATTCCCCTCCGCCACCAACAACTATCTCATGGAATGGGGCAAGATGGGCAGGAAATTCTGAAAGGTTCCCTACGTAGAATTTTCCCCCCAATGATTCTATCATGGGAGCAAAGGGCTGAGCTGTCCACTAAAGGAACAAGTTGGGGTTTGACCCCCAAAGATCTCTGGGTCCTCCAAGGTGGCTATCTGTACAAGGGTTCTTTAGCTCCCCATCTTGGCTGCCTGGCAGTGTGGTGCAACGGAGCAATGTTATCAAGTTTTCCCTCAGCTACTGCTGTCTCTGGGACCCCCCTTCCCCACATGCCATGGGCCTGCATGTGAACATCAAGGCAACATTAGGCTGCATTAGGTTTTTGCAGCATCACCTCTAGTGCAATGCACTTTTTCTGTCTATTGATGCATGGATCCTGGAACCGATGGTGCGTCCTTGACAGGGTTCAGGGCCAGGGGAACAGTGCCCAGAGGCGGTTGGCCCCCCACGTGCACACAGAAACTCGGAGATCCTGGCACAGGGGATCTTCACTGGAAGCCAGTCCAAGATATGGCCCCTTGTGTTTACAAACCCTCAATCTGGGGCCTAAATGGAAAGCCACAAATCAATCGGTGGAAGGAGCCAGGGAGGTGATGTAGGCATTTCAGGCTGCAGCTTTGCCCCGTAGGGGTGTAATGCCATTCCAGTGTTACGCACTGCCTGCCCTTCTATGACACCATGGCATGGCGTGCTCTCAGAGCAGAGCCGTGCTATCTACATTAGATGTGCGAAAGGCTATTACACTTTCCTAGGGTGAGTCTATGCTGCAAAATAATACCCCCAGCAGCACATCTCAGAGCCGGGGTCTACAGACTGCGGCTCCCAGGGTTCATGCTACTGCACTTAAAATAGCAGTACAGATATTCCTGCTTGGGCTGGAGACCACTGCCCCCACTGGGTTTCAGAGCCCAAGCTCCAGCCCGAGTGGAACCATCGAGCTCTGAGACTAGGGAGGTTGTTTTTTGGTTTGCAGCATAGACACACACTCTATGTCCAATGCTATTGCTACTAGCACACCTGGCCTGAGACACTAGTGTTTGCTGCTGCCATTAAGGCCAGAAGCTCTAGTCTAGTCTGGCTCTTTGTGCTGCTTGGAGTGTGCAGAAGGGCCAAATTCTGGCTGCAATGGCTAGAGGAGCATTCTGTTCTAACACCAGAGCTGAAAGGTGCTTCTCCCCCACCAGCCTCTGGAGTTGCCATACTGCATTCAAAAGCCACCAGCCTGATACAGAAGCCCAACACAGACTATATCTGGCCATGGACCATTCACTTCAATGGGTTTGCCCTTGAGTAACTGAGCGTGGGATGGGACCCATGGGCTATGTCTACATTCGTGGCTTCTTGCGCCAGAAATATGTAAATGAGGCTAAGTGTGGAATATCGCCGAGTCTCATTTGCATACCTAATGAGCCGCCATTTTTGCAGAAGAGGCTCTTGCGCCAGAAGGAGCTGTCTACACTGCCCCTTCTTGTGCAAGAAAAACCCTCTTGCGCAATGCTGTTCTTCCTGAAAAGTAATCGGTGTAACGGCATTGCGCAAGAGGGTTTTTCTTGCACAAGAAGGGGCAGCGTAGACAGCTCCTTCTGGCGCAAGAGCCTCTTCTGCAAAAATGGCAGCTCATTAGGTATGCAAATGAGGCTCAGCAATATTCCACACTTAGCCTCATTTGCATATTTCTGGTGCAAGAAGCCACGAGTGTAGATATAGCCCACTGGTGTCTCCATGAACAGCTGTGACCTGCCTCCTTGGCCTGCAGCGGCCCCCTTACAGTGCCCAGCAAATCTCCATAGACACTCACCTGCATGGACTTCCTAAGAGCCTGCCATTCCATTGCCAGGGGATGGGGACCCCCAGTTCTGCTGCATCTAAGAACCTCGGGCCCTCTGGTGGGGATAATTAGTGGGGAATGGCTGATCTGCTGCCTATCCCTAACTTGTAATAATCCTGACTGCCTCAATCCAACTCCAGAAGGAAGTGGAGCAGAGACCCACCTCTTCAGACCCAGAAAACTACCCTGAACTCTCTCCCATTCTGGGTCGGTAGGATAAGTGCTAAAAACCAAATCCTGGTCCCAGTTAGATTTCAGCAGATCCAGGATTTGGCCTTTGGAGAACAAAACTGAAACCAGGTTTCCTGTAGTCTGTACAGCACAAAATAACATGTCTAGGATGGTCATAATAGCTAACTGGGAAAGGCAACCTTCCAGAGCACCTAAGTCATAAGGGCCTTGTTGCAGAGGAAGTGTTGGAAATGGGATGGGTGACTATGAAAACCCCCACGGAAGAGTCCAATAGAATTTACAGAGATTGAATCTAATTCGCTACAGTTACATCCATTTTTGCCCATGACAGCACCATTGAGATCAGCGGAGTCAGATAGATGTAAAACTGGTGCAACGCAGGGGAGAAATCAGACCTGCGGGAATCCCTCTGTGAAATGTATTGGCGAATGAGCCCTTTCTATTAGAGCTCCCAGGCTGCTGTAGAATTCTACATAGCAGGGCTATGACATCATTACATTCTCTAGGCGAGGCCTAAAGAACGACAGAAAATTTAATCACGTCCTGGTTAATTCTGAAGGACTTTTCAAGCATCAACTGAAGCTAAGGAACTCTTTAGTGTGTTACAGCTGAAATGTTATGGGCCAAATCCTCAGATGGTGTTATCTGGCATAGCATCTTCGCATAGTCCAGTGAATACAGAACTGAACTGCAAATCTGAAGACCTGGGTTCTTAATCCTGGATTTCCTGCTGACCTGCTGGGTGACCCTCAGGAAGTCATGGCCTTATCTATGCCTCAGTTTCTCCTTGTCTGTCAATTAACACTGTAAGATCTTTAGGGGAGGGACTTTCTTATTACATGTATGCTCTCCTAGCATAATGGGGGGACAACTAGTCATGACTGCAGTACAATTAATAATGGTGTTAACTGATACAGCCCCATTGATTTCATAGAATCATAGGACTGGAAGGGACCTCAAGAGGTCATCTAGCCCAGTACCTGCACTCATGGAAGGATAAACACTATCTAGACCATCCCCTATAGATGTTTGTCTAACCGGCTCTTAAAAATCTCTAGTGATGGAGATTCTATTTCACTGGAGCAGGGCCAGTTCCCACCAGTTGGGTAGCTGGCCACGCACACTCACAGAGGGTTACAGATCTATAAATACACACTGTTTCTCCCCAACTGCTTTCATACAAAACCCCCGGTGGTTGGTTTCTTTTTAACAAACAAGAAACTAAGATGACAATAACCCACGGTAAATCACACAAGCGAGACATTCAGGCCCCGACCACTGGGCTGGCTCCCCGCAGCTGCTTTTGTGCAGCGAGCTCTATTGGTTGGTGTGTTTCCTTTTCAGGGAGTCTTTGGAACACCACAGAGAGATGCCGCATCTGCATTGTTCACATCAGTCCCCAAAAGGGTGAAGGCTTCTGCTTATGATCGTTTCTCCACTGCTGTCACTCCATGGACTTCACTGGCAGCTCCTGGTTTTCACCAGCAAAGTTAGAGGAGAATCATGGGAACTCTAATTTACCCAGAATACTTTGCTTGGACACCAAAGCTATGTCTTGAGAGGCAAACAGATGCCATGAATCTGCAAACCAGGTGACCAGTCCTGCGCTCAGTGAAAGCAGAACTCCCATTTACTTCAATGGGAGAAGAATCAAATCCCAAAGCGTTAAGGAATGAGAGAAGATAGAGCAAAACCACCACTAAAAATAAGCTGTGGTCTATCTGTGCAAGCAGATAACACTGCAATACAGATGCCTACAACCCACTTCCCATCAACTCTAGAACTACGGCGACTCACCCGCGGGTGTCTGGGGGTCCCAGCAAATTAAGTTCTATGGGAAACCGAGCAAGGAATTGTGAGAATCCAAAAGGGGCATTGTGCCTTACTGGCAACCACAGACCACAGGCCCAATCCTGCATGCCAATACTCATGTGGGAAGAGCTACTGAAGCCAAGGGGCTTGATCACCATCCTGTGGGTATGGGGGACTGGGACCTTCTGGAGTTTTCTTTAGACCAACGATGGGTAACCCAAGCTAGTGAGTGGGCCGTATGAGGGGCCCTCCATTTCAGTGGGCTGCAAGATTGTCATAACCAAAATGGTCTCCTGGGACAGGGCAGTTTTGCTAACTGCGCTTCCATACCTAGAATTTGTGAGGTGGGTTGGTTGAACTGTAGCAGCACTTTGATTGGATGCAGAAGGAGCGCACGGCTCTCACTATCAATTTTGTGTGCGATCAGCATGGACCTCTCCTCACATGCCCCTGCTTCATGTATGTGTCACTTTAGTAATACCAGTAGGAAAAAACCTGCATGGATAGAAACCCTGTGCATGGGCCTTGGTAAAATGTCTCATGGGCCACACATAGACCCTCCCCATGGATGCCCACCCCTGCTTCAGTCTGATGGAAATTCACCTCAAAGGCCAGTCACAGGCCTGGGCTGATACTGAACCCCGCCGGGAGGTCTACACTGGAACTTTTCTGTTTACTGGAAATCCCACTCCATGCATATAGGGACCCAGGCCCAGGTCCACAAAGGGAACTGGAAGCTCAGAGCCTACTTTTTTACTGCAAACAGAGTTTTGTGGCTCTGAGCCACGGGGTGCAGATCTGCAGTGCACATTGGACCAATGTGAATGAGGGTTTGCAGGATCAGGCCCTGACAGGGTGCAGAGTTAACTCCAGTGGACAGGAAAACAACACGGGAAAGAGGGAGAGATAGAGGTGCTGATCTTTACAGGGATATGAAGGCTGCATATTGTCCACCCTTGCATAGGAAAACATACAGTGTTATCATCACATCTGCCAGCTGGATGGCAGGCATGCCTATGCCTCCTTTCCCAACATGATGAAGTAGCAGGCACCTCTAATTTGTCAGAGGGAGTTTGCAGTAAAATTCCACCAGGTTTTCCATCCACCTTGCATTTAACTCCTTTAGAAGCAGGGGAGCAGGTTAGTTCAGCAACAGGGCACTCCATGCTCCATTCATGTAAACAACTACTCTCCATTTAGACATTATGCCAGATCTGGGTTCTTTGGAAGCCAATGGGATCTGAGATGGAGGGAGGACTGCAGAATCTGGTCTGTTGGGTTTTGCTTCACTCAAATATGGCGAGGAGCAGGTGCTGCAGGAAAGGACCAAGGTGTATTAGAGACATGCACCGCACTCAACCTTGCTTTGCCTCATTGCTGCGGGAGCTAGGAAGTCCTTCCCTTTGATGAGCAGGAAAATACCAACGCACTCATTTTGGCAAAAAAGAACCCTTTTTAGGAAACAGCAACTCAGATCTCTGGCGTCATGAAGCAAGAGTCCTTTGCTCCCATAAATGTTCTGCCAACTTTATTTATTGAATATGGTCAAAAAGTTTCTGGCAGACAGGTCAGGCATAATTAGATTAAACCGTATCACAAACTGACAAAGCCACATGCAATTAAAAAGCTGCATAAACCTATAGACATGTTTTGTCAGCGTGTTAATCTTAGGCGCCAGAGCTGCGAGAGAGCTCCTTCTATAAAACGCAGAGAGGCTGACATGTGGAGCTGAAAAGTTGGGCTTCTAAGTTCATATGTAGGCACCTACAGGTGGAATTTTGAAAAGCATTTGTGTGAGTTAGGGCTCTGAGTCCCATGGAATCCGATGGGGACTTTGCCATTGGACTCAACAGGAACGGATCCACATCCCAAGTGTGTAGGGTGCTTTTCACACTGAGCCTGAATTCTTTACTCGAGATTTGCCAGAGCAAGGACTGCGAGACTCTTAGCTCCCTATCCTCAGAGCTGCTCTGCACAGCTTTCCCCTTGGACTTTCAGGGGGACTTGCGTAGCCACAGGGGACATCCTGTGTGGAGCAGCTTGCAGAATTGGGACCTGGATTTGCTCATGCCTTAGGGTAGCCCAATAATAATTACATGTTGCTTTGCTTCCAAATATCTCAAAGCATGCTATAAACATGGGGATCCTGTACCCCTGGATGTCAGCAGGGTCAGGCTTTAATTTATTAGGGCTCACAACACTCCTGTGAAGTATGAAATGTTATTATCCAGCTTTGACAGAGAAGCAAACAGAGACCAGGTTAAGGCCAAAATCAGTGTGAGTCCAGAGAAACGGAGCACCTGCAGCTCCCCTGAGCTGGCGGGCTGGGGGGCACAGCAGGCTAAAGACGTTGCAATAGTTAGGCATCGGAACACCGAGGAACCCCAGAATTATTGGCCATATGCCCCACTTTGGAAATTAAGGTCCATAGCAAGTTTGGGTCAGAATGATTAGAACCCCAATGCTGTGCACTAACCATTCAATTCATTCTCCTTCACTAGACACAGAACTAGCAACAGAACAAAAGTTTATATGGGACCATCTACTGTACTTACAGAGATGATTTCATACCTGTCTCGCTCTGCAAAACACAGATCATAATAACAACATTGCTTCCACCATGAAGTATTCCAAAATTCTTGGAATAAGTTTTATAGAAAACATACAATACATTGGATGCAGCTTTCAGTGTATTGGCTCTAGTATATACTAACAGGCGCAGTTCTAATCCAAACCTGTGCAAGATATGGAGAGCCTTTTTTTCCCCAAACAGTTACAAAGATCGCTGAGACAGCCTCGCCTAGATTATATTTCGCAGCTGGAAATGAATTGCCTCCATGTGCTTTAGCAACATGCATTCAGCCTGTGGGGAAGGGTTGTTGCTGTTGTGCAGGTGCATTATATTGTGCCTGAGAGAAGTAATAATTTTTGTGGACCAAAAACATAAATGGACTCAGCAGATCATATCATTTCTTGCGGGGTTTTTTTGTTTGTTTTCTTATCCTCAGTTTTTGGAGCGAAAAAAAATCAAGTTAGTTTTGTGTGTGTTAAATAGAAATATACTAAGAAAGAGAACTGTACACAGTAAAAGTAAAGTCTAGGCTCCAGTAAAATCCAGGAGACAAGTTTACCACCAGCTAGCCCATTGCTTACAGCAATTTGCCAAGTAAAAACTCACCCATGGTCCAGGTGCACAAAGTAAATTTAAAGGGAGTTGGATTCTAAGCATGTTGCAGAAGTTTTTTTTTAATAAAGGAAAAAAATCAAACAACTCCTGGAGTAACTAAGCGTCACTTGTGCATGGAACTCTTCTGTGCATTCATAACTCCAGCAGGGCATGGGAGGTTCTTTTGCAGGGGTCACACTCAGGTATTCTTCCTTGAGAACTGACAGCTGATTGTTTTGGAGGAGCATCTTGTGGGACATGGAGAGAGGGTTCTTCTGTTAGGGCAGTGGCATGTGAGAAGTCACACACCCTGGAGGAGTGAAGAGCTTTCATTCAGAAGGGGGGTGTGTTCTGTTGAGCTAGATTCTTCACATTCACATCCCCCCCCCCCCCATGGACTGTGGGCAGGTTAATCAGGAGGGGTTGCTGCATAGTCCTGGATGGGAGTTAATTCTTCATGGATCTGGGTGTTTCCTGTACATTCATACCCCACCTGGATCACAGGGGTGGGGAGAGAAGGGCCTCTCAGGGTGGAGCCAGTGAATTCACCACTGAGGGGGTTAATTCTACATGGAGAGTCCTGTACATTCATATGTCCCTAGCACACTGGGAGGAGCATGGGTGTGCTCTAATGCAGGTTAATCCTTTGAAGATGCGTAGCTCTGGTGCATTCACAATTCTCAGGGCCCTTGAGGGGGTGTATTCTTCTGGGAAGTGAGGGAGGAGGGGGTGAAGCAGGGGGACTCCTGGGTAGTTTTCTTGTTTGGGGGATTATTGTCCCAAGGATGGATTCTGCACTACCCCAAGCGGACTGGCACAGAACTGTTCTGCTGGAGGCGGGGGTTGGTGGAGGGGTATTTTTGCTGGGTGTTCCCTGGACAGGTGGGTGTTGTCTTGGTTAGAAGTGCCCTCTGTTGGGCAGGAAGGGAGTATTCCCAAGTAGTGAGCGGGTGGGTGCGGTATGTATTCCTGGGGTAATGGATGGGGGTTGGTGAAGGGTATTCTCCTGGGGGTTTCCCTGGATAGGTGGGCATTCTCCCGGGGAGATGGAGTGAACAGATATCTCCTGCACCAAGCCATCTCTAGGTGAAGGGCTGGGGGGATTTCCTGGGTAGTGGTAGCCTTATGCATGCATGCGGGTTACACTCATTGGGTAATAAGGTGGAATCCCCAAGAGCTGGGGTGCTGGAAGGGGGGGAATCCCCAAGGGCCAAGGGCTGGATGGGTGGGCTTTCCAAACCCCAGGGTTGGGGACTGGAGTGGTAGGATCCGCAAGGGCTGGAAGGGGGGAATCCCCAACAGCTGGGTGTCAGAGGGGTGGGGTCCCCTAGCGGGCATTGGGCAGGGCTGGAGGGTTGGGCTTCCCAAAGTTCCGGATTGGGGGAGCTGGAAGGACGGGGTCCCCTAGCGGGGCGCGTGGGGGGCAGGGCTGATAGGGTGGGCTCCCCAAGGACAGGGGTCAGGGCTCTCTGGCCCAGAGGTGGCCCCGGCTCAGAGTCCCGAGGAGGGGCTGGCGCTGGCCCGGCGCGGGTCGGTGTCCTGCTCGTAGCGGTAGTGGTAACCCTCCATCTGGTCCCGGCAGGCCTCCCGCAGGTTGTTGAGCCAGCGCTTGATGCCCCTGCGGTTGAGGTACAGCACCATGAGGAAGATGACCCCAATCAGCGCCAGCACGATGCCGAAGAAGACGTAGGAGGCGGTCTCCAGCTCCTCTTGCTCGGCGGCCTCCTCGGGCCTCAGCTCCCGGCCTGCCCCACAGCCCAGCTGCTCCAGGCGGAGGTGCAGCACCTCGGTGCCGCTCACCTCGCGCGGGGCGGCGCAGCTCAGGCTGTGCGCGTCGGGCACCCTCCAGCTGGCGTTGCGCATCCAGGCCAGCAGCGGGCGCAGGGCGCAGTCGCAGCGCAGCGGGTTGGCGTCCAGGTAGAGCTGGAGCCTGCCCAGCGGGACCGAGTCCAGGCGGGCCAGCTCCTCGGGGCTCAGCCCCTGCAGCGAGTTGTTCCGCAGGTCCAGCTCCTCCAGTCCGTCCGGCAGCGCGGCGCCCGGCAGCTCCCGCAGCTCGTTGCCCGCCAGCTCCAGCCGCCGTAGGCTGAGGTTGCGCAGGGCACCGGCCAGCGGCTCCTCGCCCAGCAGCAGCAGCGCCTGGTTGAGTTTGAGGGTGCGGAGCCGCGGGCAGCCGCGGAAGGCGCCGGCCGCCAGGGCGCGCAGCGGGTTGTGGCTGAGATCCAGCTCCTCCAGGCTGGGCAGCCCCTGGAAGGCGCGCTCCTCGATGGCCTGGATGTTGTCCCGGGCCAGCAGCAGCAGGCTCAGGTCGCCCAGCGGCCGGCTCCCGTTGCCGGCGAAGGCCGCCCGGCTCAGCACTGTCAGGTTGCCGCCCACGATGGTGAGGTTGCGCACCCCGCGGGGCAGGTCCGGCGGCGGCTCCTGCAGGCTCACGTTGTTGCACCCGGCGAACTCCGGCGTGGCGAAGCAGTAGCAGTGCTCGGGGCAGCCCTGCCCGGCCTGCAGCAGCGGCGGCAGCAGCAGCATGCCCAGCCAGCGGAGCAGGGAGAGGGCGCGCCCGCGGGCTCTCAGCAGCCGCAGCGCCCCGGCGCCCGCCGGCCGCCTCCCTGCCATCCTCCCTGCCTGGGCATCGAGTCCCTGCGGGGGGCGGGGAAGGGGGGACTCCGAAAGCGCCCCCCGGGGATCCCGCTCACAGCTCCGGGAGCCTGCGGGAGCCGGGCCGCCTCATCACACGCCCGCCCAGCGCCCGCCGCCAAGTGTGAACGGGAGCGACGCGGCTCCCAAAGTGAGAGCCCGGGGAGCGGAGGGGAGGGGCGGGGGTGGGGTCCGAGCTCCGGCAGCTGCTGCTGGCGCTGGCAGTCCCCTGACGTCTCCCTGCACCGATGGGGGGGGGGCTCGCAGACCTGCCTCTGCCCTTCTCTGGGGAGGATTAAACTCTCTCTGCGCGGGGAGGAGGCAGCGAGGCGCCCCGATCCGTTCGGGTTTGCGCGCCGGGGCTGGGTAGCCAGACCCAGCAACGCGCCTCCTCTCTCCAGCTCCCTCCTCCCCAAGTAGCCCAGCCCAGCCCAGCCCGGGGGCAGCATTCGCCTGAGTGTGGGGGAGGGGAGAGCCGGGATACAGCCAGCTCCCACGCTGGCTCTGTGGCCCAGCGGTGTCCCGGGATAAAGATCTCACACCTGCCCTTTCAGCTGCCTCTGCTGCGCTCGCACTCCGTAGCAGGAGCGGGCCGGGTTCAGAGCGCCGCCACTGCCCCGGGCGGTGTGTGTAGCCCCGGCACTCTGCTGGGGGGTGCCCCTCTTTAGAGTTTCTCTCGGGTCAGCGCTGCCCTGTCTCTGTTGGAAAGGGAGGAGAACGCGCCTCACTGTGTTAGCTCTGGAGAAGCAGCCGAGAGAGGGTGAGTTTTGGTCCGGGAGGGGAGGGCAGGGGGTGTGTAGCCGGTATGTGTGCACAGGGGTCATGTGTATTGTTTATTTCCCAGCGATGGGCCAGATTCTGCTTTCACACCAGTCTGGAGTAACTCCCTGGCTGCTCCCTCTGGTGCTCTGTCAATATCTACATTGGGGATGCAGGGCACTTTGCAGTTGTAGGGATAAAGTTATAATCGCCCTGGCAAGGAGCTGGGGGGTAAATCCTGCCCCCAGAGACACCAGACTATGCCCAGGGTGGTTTATGAAATCAAAGCAATTCCTACAGGGAGGATTCTTGCTGGGGCGTGACGGGGAGCCGAATTTGTCCAGAAGGGGGGTGGTAGAAGCAAGGGATGAGTGATGGAATGGGCATAGGGCAGGGGTGAGGAACCTTTTTTGGGTCAGGGGCTGCTGACCCACAGAAAAATCAATTGGGAGGCGCACACAAGTGAGAAGCAAAAAACTCAAAAACAACAACAACCAAGACCCCTGATAGGGTGGCGGGGGGAGGGGGCTGGAGCACCAGTGCAGGCTCCCTCAGGGGCTGGATCCAGGCAAGCCGGGGGGGCCTGAGGTTCCCCACCCCTAGCATTAGGGGAAGGACAAAGATGAGGACAAGGGCTCCTCCCGGTGGTGACTTCCAGGGTTTTGTTCCTCGTGCTTGGAGTTTATATCTGTGGCTTTTAAAGTACAGGACTGTTAGGTGGAGCGTAGGATGGGTGCGGGGAATCCATAGGATAGCTGCTTGCTGACATGATAGCATTTCAGCTGCAGTGCCTGGAGTGCACACAGGAGAAGAGGTGACTGTCAGTTACAGGGAGCAGCTTTCTGCAACTGGGAGAAGGAGCTTTTTAAAAGCTCAAGTTCCATCTTTTCCCATGGAGAATCTTTTGTAGGACCCCTCTAGGATAAATGCCTTGAAGGGACAGTCACACCCCTGCTCCCCCTTTTAGGACAAAACATGGAGAGAAAAATTGCCCTGAGGTTCCACTTGCAGAGTGTTCCCCAAATGAGGATTATTATTATGGCTATTCCTATAGTACCTAAGATGTTATAGTACCATATCCATGGTCCCTCCTACCCCCTGGAACACAAAGGGGCTTGGCCGCCAGGCTCCATGAATCTTTGCAAAGGCCCCAGCTCTGACATTGGTACTGCTGGCATTTACCCCAGGATCTCACACTGGAGAACCCTCTCTGACTTGTGTGCACAGTGCATTAACGTTTGTACAGATTTACCACTGCATTGAGGCCGCGCTTGTGGGAGTCTCCCCTGCCCTCTGCAGGGTGCTGGGCAAGCTGGAAGGTGCCACACAAGAGGCTGATCCCTCTCCATGTGGCAATGGGGAGATTTGTTTGAGTCCGCGGGAAGCATTTCTGGGGCACGCTGTTATGCCCTATGCCTGTATGAGCTTCATGGACAGTGAGTCTGCAGACTGCTTTTTAGATCTGCAGGACTCTGGTTGTTTGCATTCGGGAACTTTTCCCCCTGTTGTTTATGTCAAGCCACATGTTGTTTATGTCAAGGTTGGGTCAACTGATTTTTTTTCCTAGCTACTTGGTGCCTCATGAGATGTGGGAAGCCTATTTTTCCATCAGAATGTCTCACTGCCCCCTCTCCCCCGACCCATTGCACCCCATCATTTTCCCATCGCAATCTTCTCCCCTCTCCCCAGACTTGCTCATTTTTCCACATCTCTTCTAAATTACTAACAGCCCAGAAGAACTTCTGAACACGGACGCAGGTTAAGATTAGTGAGTCTGCTCATCCTTAACACTTGCTGCTGTTTAATGATGGATCAGCAATCTAGACAGTTAGAACCAAGTAAAACCAGGGGATAAAATGGTGTCCTTGGCCTCTGTTTGTCAGAGGCTGGAGAGGGATGGCAGGAGACAAATTGCTTGATCATTGTCTTCGGTCCACCCCCCTCTGGGGCACCTGGTGCTGGCCACTGTCGGCAGACAGGATACTGGGCTAGATGGACCTTTGGTCTGACCCCGGTACGGCCGTTCTTATGTTCTTATGTTCTTAACCCATATTTAAAGTGACAGTGACAAATTTATCAGCCAGGGATAGAAATGGAGCGTTTAAAACGGAAAATAGTTGGAAATGTTTCATATTCTCATGTTCCATGAATTATTCAAGCGGGAGCTGGCATCCAATATTATGTCAAACAACGAGGAACTGGGGAAAGCCAGGCATATGCAGTTTATTTAGTGTCAAGTCAGCAGTGCAGCATTCAAGTCTCCAGCTGACCAGGCTCCAGTAGTCTTTTCTTAGCCTTCTTTCCAATTCTCTGACACAATTAGGTCCATTTGTCACTCCTAATAGTTATATTTAACAAATCAATATCACTTTGGAAAACAAGGGAGCTGGTCGGCTAGAGCCGCCTATTTGCATTAAGTCCCTGGGATGCTTTTATACATCAGACTGAAAGCCGCAGCGCAGCTTTTAGTCATTTTATGTCTCTTTTAGCAGGAGGGACATCTGCCATAGAAACCAAGGCAGGAAGAACGACTTCCCTCGGTGTCTAAAGATCATAGACCATAGTGGAGCTGAAACCAAGCAGTTCTAAGCAGAGCAAGACTTTAAAGGTCATGCAAGAAAAAAAAAAGAGGCTAAATTCTGCTCTCAGTTAAACGGAGGAGGTAAATCCACTGCCTCAGAAGAGGGGAGAGGCTCAAAGTTTGGAAGAGCTACATGCCCTCATATGGCCCAGCCAGCTTCTGATTAATGAGGATGCTTCCGTTGTGGGCAGATAATCCCATCATTGCCTGTTGCGGGGATTCTTGTACCTTCCTCTCAAGCACTTGGCCCTGGGCCACTGAGAGGGCAAGCTACTGGGCTAGATAGTCTGGCAGCCTGGTCTGATTGTCTGGCAATTCCGGTACACACTGCTGTTGCCTTTGTGTGAGCTATGTAACAATCATCTCAGAGAAAATGTGGTTAAACAGAGAAGCTGAGCATATGGCAGACCTGAAGCAAAGCCAAATGATCAGCTGATGGATTCTCACTAAATTACGCCTCCATAATGTCAGAACAAGTTACTGCCCTACTTTGTGCCTCAGTTTTCTGCATCTGTAAAATAGGGATAATAAGACGTAGCCATCTCTGCTTTACGTTTAGAGATCTCTGGTCGCAAAGCATATGGCTTGTGCTTGTCATTATCACCTCAATTTTTCACCTACCACCAAATGGAGCAAAGTTCTCGCCCTCTTCTTCACATCTTTTTACTACAATGATGAGACTCCATGTGAAGCTGGGGTGACTGCTAATCCAGCAGAGAAGGGTCCACACAAAGGGGTTCATTATCTGCAGTGATCTGTGACAAAAGAAAGTTCTCCCACCCTGAACCCTCCCCGTGAGCCCTCTAACCCCTATCAAGGAAAACAAAGACCTGTTGCTCTCACAGTTGCTCAGCATCTCTCAGGCTTTGGTCCTTAATACAAGACAACCACCATATAAATGAATGGAAAAAAGATAAATATTTAGGGGTGCATCCACACAGCAAGGCTTAACTTGAAATAAGATATGCAAATTAAGCTATGTCACTTACGTAGCTTATTTCGAAATAGCTTATTTCAAAATTGGGAGTGTCTACACAGCACTTGTTTCAAAATAGAGCACTCTTCCTCGGACTTCCCTTACTCCTCCTACAATGAGGGTTACAGGAGTCGGAGTAAAAAGTCCTCCCAGCTTGACAGTATTTCGACATTATTTCGAAATACCTGCCTGCTGTGTGGACATGGACTGTTATTTTGAAATAACACTAGTTATTTTGAGATAATGTTGCTGGGTAGACGTATCCTAAGAGATTAAGAAAACTGGGACTTTTCAGGTTAGAAAGGAGGAGTCTAAGGGGGGGGGGGGGGGGATATGATAGACCTCTATAAAATCATGACCGGTGTGGAGAAAGTAGATAAGGAGACATTATTTACTTGCTCCCATAACACAAGAACTAGGGGGTCACCAAAAGAAATTAATAGGTAGCAGGTTTAAAACAAAGACAAGGAAGTATTTAGAATCATAGAACCATAGAGCTGGAAGAGACCTCAGAAGGTCATCAAGTCCAGCCCCCTGCTCTAGGCAGGACCAATCCCAACTAAATCAACCCAGCCAGGGCTTGGTCAAGCCGAGACTTAACCATCTCCAGGGATGGAGACTCCACTACCTCCCTAGGCAACCCATTCCAGTGCTTCACTACCCTCCTAGTGAAATAATTTTTCCTAATATCCAACCTGGACCTCTCCACCACAACTTGAGACCATTGCTCCTTGTTCTGCCATCTGTCACTACTGAGAACACCCTCTCCATCCTCTTTGGAACTCCTGCAGGAAGTTGAAGGCTACTATCAAATCCCCTCACTCTTCGCTTCTGCAGACTAAACAGACCCAACTCCTCAGCCTCTCCTCGTAGGTCATATGCTCCAGCCCCCTAATCATTTTGGTTGCCCTCCGCTGGACCCTCTCCAATGCGTCCACATCCTTTTTGTAGTGAGGGGCCCAGAACTGGACACAATACTCCAGATGTGGCCTCACCAAAGCCGAATAAAGGGGAATAATCACTTCTCTAGGTCTGCTGGCAATACTCCTCCTAAGGCACCCTAATATGCCATTAGCCTTCTTGGCTACAAGGGCACACTGTTGACTCATATCCAGCTTCTCATCCACTGTAACCCCCAGGTCCTTTTCTGCAGAACTACTACTTAACTGGTTGGTCCCCAGCTTGTAACTGTGCTTGGGATTCTTCCGTCCCAACTGCAGGACTCTGCACTTGTCCTTGTTGAACTTCATCAGATTTCTTGTGGCCCAATCCTCCAATTTGTCTAAGTCACTCTGGACCCTATCTCTGCCCTCAAGCGTATCTACCTCTCCCCCTAGCTTAGTGTCATCTGCAAACTTGCTGAGGGTGCAATCCATCCCCTCATCCAGGTCATTAATAAAGATATTGAACAAAACCGGTCCTAGAACCGAACCTTGGGGCACTGCGCTAGAAACCGACCGCCATCCTGACATCGAGCCGTTGATCACTACCCGCTGGGCCCGGCCCTCTAGCCATCTTTCTATCCATCTTACCGTCCATTTATCCAATCCATATTCCCTTAACTTGCTGGCAAGAATATTGTGGGAGACCGTATCAAAAGCCTTGCTAAAGTCAAGGTATATCACATCCACTGACTTTCCCACGTCCACAGAGCCAGTTACCTCATCATAGAAGCTGATCAGATTGGTCAGGCACGACTTGCCCTTTGTGAATCCATGCTGACTATTCCTAATCACTTTCCTCTCTTCCAAATGTCTCAAAATGGATTCCTTAAGGATCCCTTCCATGATTTTTCCAGGAACCGAGGTAAGACTGACCGGCCTATAGTTCCCTGGATCGCCCTTCTTCCCTTTTTTGAAGATGGGCACTACATTTGCCTTTTTCCAGTCATCCGGGATTTCTCCCGATCTCCACGACTTTTCAAAGATAATGGCCAAAGGCTCCTCAATGACACTTGCCAACTCCCTGAGTACCCTCAGATGCATTAAGTCCGGACCCATGGATTTGTGTACATTTAGCTTTTCTAAATAGTTCCTAACCTGTTCTTTACCCACCACAGGCTGTCCATCTTCATCCCATCTTGCGTCATTTAGCGCATTAGTCCGGGAGCCCACCTTGTCCGTGAAGACAGAGGCAAAGAAAGCATTGAGTACTTCAGCTTTCCCCACATCATCTGTCACTAGGTTACCTCCTTCATCCAGCAGGGGCCGCACACCCTCTCTGATCACCTTCTTCTTGTTAACATGCCTGTAGAAACCTTTCTTGTTATCCGTCATTCCTTAGCCAGTCGCAATTCCATTTGCGCTTTCGCCTTCCTGATAACCCCCTGGCATTCTCGAGCGATACATTTAAACCCCTCCCTGGTCATTTGTCCAAGTTTCCACTTTTTGTAAGCTTCCTTTTTGTGCTTAAGTTCACCAAGGATTTCCCTCGTAAGCCAATCTGGTCTCCTACCATGTTTGCCTCTCTTGCTACGTCGGGATGGTTTCTTTCTGTGCCTTCAATAAGGCTTTTTTAAAATACTGCCAGCTGTCCTGGACTCCTTTCCCCTTCATGTTAGCATTCCAGGGGATTCTGTCCATCAGATCTCTGAGGGAGTCAAAATCTGCTTTTTTGAAGTCCAAGGTGTGTATTTTACTACTCTTTTCTTCCTTTGGTCAGGATCCTGAAATCTACCATCTCATGATCACTGCTTCCCAGGTTGTCACCCACCTCCACTTCCCCTATTAGTTCCTCCCTGTTTGTGAGCAGAAGGTCAAGCTGCGCCACGGCCTGGTCGGATCCTTCAGCACTTGCATCAGAAGTTATCCCCAACATTCTCCAAAAACTTCCTGGATTGCCTGTGTACTGCCGTATTGGTTTCCCAACAGATGTCAGGGTGATTAAAGTCCCCACGAGAACCAGGGCCTGTGATCTGGAAGCTTCTCTCAGTTGTCCGAAGAAAGCCTCATCTACCTCATCCACCTGATTCGGTGGCCTGTAGCAGACACCAACCACAACATCACTGCTGTTGTTTGCTCCTTTAAACTTAACCCATAGACTCTCTATACTGGAGTTCAGAGCAATCATAGTGCTCTCTTGCATATAGTGAAACTCCTCCTCCTTTTCTCCCCTGCCTGTTCTTCCTGAACAGTCTATACCCTTCCATGACAGCGCTCCAGTCATGCGAGTCATCCCACCAAGTCTCTGTTATCCCAATTAAATCATATTTCTCAGACTGGGCCAGGGCCTCCAGTTCTTCCTGTTTGTTGCCCAGGCTTCTCGCATTAGTGTACAAACACCTCAGATAGCCAGTTGATCGCCCTATCTTCTCCATTCGAAACAGGGTCCTCCTTTCTTCCTCGTTCCTCTCTGCATTTCTTCCCGGTATCCGACTTTCCCACTCCCCTCAGGGTTTTGGTCACCGTCCCCCGACGAACCTAGTTTAAAGCCCTCCTCACTAGGTTTGCAAGTCTGCCCGCGAAGATGCTCCTTCCTCTCTTGGTTAGGTGGATCCCATCTCTTCCTAACAATCCTCGTGCCCGGAACAGAGTCCCATGGTCGAAAAAACCAAAGCCCTCTCTGCGACACCACCTGCGCAACCACGCATTTATGTCCTCAATTCGACGATCCCTGCCCAGTCCTTTCCCTTCAACAGGGAGGATGGACGAGAACACCACTTGCGCTCCGAATTCTTGGATCCTTCTTCCCAGCGCTACATAATCTGCAGTAACCGCTCAAGGTCATTCTTGGCGTGTCGTTAGTTCCACGTGGAGAAGCAGGAAGGGGTAGCGATCCGAAGGTTTGATCAGTTTGGTAAGCCTCTCAGTCACATCCTTAATCACGAGCTCCCGGTAAGCAGTACACCTCTCGAGATTCCAGGTCCGGACGGCAGAGGATGGCTCAGTCCCTCTTAGGAGGAGTCCCCAACCACCACCACCCGTCGTTTTCTTTTTGGGGTGGTGGCCGTGGAACCCCATCCCTAGGACTCGCACCCCATGCCTTCCCGTAGATGGTGTTCCCTTCCGGTTTCTTCCTTGTGAGGTCCTTCCAAAGCATTCAGCACTGCAGAGCCTGTGGAGAGAGCCTGAAAGCGATTACCTCTATAGCATTGGGGATTCCCATGCTGGCCTTTTTCCCCTTCTAGAAGTTACATGCTGCCAGTTCTCTTCCTGGTCACGTACTGCCCTCTCCGGCTCTTCTGCCTGCCGTGCTTGAAGGATTAAACGCTGCCTTCTATCGAGGAAGTCTTCATCCTCTCTGATAGAGCGAAGGGTCGACACTTGGGCCTCCAGCCCTCTAATTTTCTCTTCCAAAATGGCGACCAGCTTGCACTTAGTGCAGATGAAATCTGTTCTTTCTTCCGGGAGGAAGACAAATATGGCACACTCCGTGCAGGTAACAACAGCAGAACCATCACCATCCATCCCTGCTGTCCTGGAGAAAGGATTTAAAAAGAAAGGCAAGAGAACCTCACCCCCTTCCCTCTGCCCTTCCCAACTCCCTCTCTAAACTCCTTGTTAGCACTCACCTGTTCGCAAGCTCCTTGGTCACTTGCCCAAGGAGCCTTATAAAGCACAGGACTGCCTGAAAGTCCCTCCCCCTACCAAGGCTCAGCCAATCAGCAGAGGCTTCTAGAATTCAAACTTTAATTAGAAGCCAACAGTTTCCACCTGCTAATCACAGCCAATCACAGCACACACTCCATGAAGGGGAGGGGGAGGGCAAAGGGGAAGTGAGAAAAAAAACAACAAAACCCCCCCCACACAAAACACAGTTGACCTGTGGAACTCTTTTCCAGAGGATGGTGTGAAGACCAGCCTTGATCAGGGTTCAAAAAAGAGCTAGATGAATTCATGGAGGTTAGGTCCATCAGTAGCTATTAGCCAGGATGGGTAGGAATGGTGTCCCTAGCCTCTGTTTGTCAGAAGCTGGAAATAATGTCAGGGGATGGATCACTTGATGATTCCCTGTTCTATTCATCCCCCTGGGGGCACCTGGTACTGGCCACTGTTGGCAGACAGGATACTGGGCTAGATGGACCTGTGGTCTGACTCAGAATAGCCGTCCTGATGTTCTTCTGTAAATTGAGGAACCACCCTGAAAAGACTTCATGGACTGGCCCAGAAGAAAACATTTGCACCCCTCAACCAGTGAATAAAGGGTGGCTAAGTGTTGTGGCACTAGCTGCTCTGTATCCCTCCTAATTTCCATCTGGATCTTCTACGATAGGAAAGGGAGAGCAGATGTGTGTTCAGCAGAGATTTGAAATGAGGCAGAGCAGTTGAAGCAGAGAAATATAGGGAGGCTAGATGCAGCATTACCAACCTCTAATCTTAATATCAGAAATCAGCCCCCCAACGAGCATTAGCTACAAAATTATGAGATTCTAAGAAACAATAAATGCTGGGTTCTTTTTAGTTGTCTGCTGGTGTCTGAGACTGGAGGGCTCACACATTGAAGCTTTTCTCAGCAACAACTGGGGTGTAAATGTTCCATTTTAAGTCTCGGCTTGACAAAGCGCTTGCTGGGTTGATTTAGTTGGGATTGGTCCTGCCTTGGGCAGGGGGCTGGACTTGATGGCCTCCTGAGGTCTCTTCCAGCTCTATGATCCTATGATTCTTTTTTTTTTTAAATGGAAGTGGAGTTTCTTGCATAGTCACATGACTCCAAGAGCCAAGGCATTAAGCAAACACCCAGGATCATGAGAGCTGCCTGTACTGCAAGATGGAAAGGGCTGCAGGGGAGAAGGCTCTCGCATGAGCAGCAGTGAGGTTGTGTGAAGGGTCAGAGAGGAGTGTGGTGCTGGATAAGCAGAGGGAGCCGGGAGGGAAGTGGAGAGCAGGTCTGAGAAGTGGATTTGAGCAACTCCACTGAAGGTTTTAAAAATAAAGAGGGACATTTTGAAATAAATGAGAAGCCAGTGCTGCTGCACAAGGATGGGGAAATGAGGCCACGTTATCAGCATGTACCAGGGCTGTTTCCAACTCAATCGATTTGCTCTATGCTTTTGTGAACAATATGCCAACGTTTCCCATAGCTGGGGTTTGTTTTATTGTTCCCTGGATCACCTTTCAAATAGTATTTCTTTTTTTCATTAGCACACGACGAGAGAGAGAGGTGTCTCCCTACTAGCCAGAGTTCTGTCTTCCCATTGTTGCTAATAAATCAGCCAGCCCTCAAACCATAACATTTGAAGGCTAGCTTGAGTCTGTTTGGCAGAAGCCAAGGAGACTGATTCAGCATGGCGTTGTCAAGCCTGAGGTCAAACAACCAGGCTGATGTTGCCCGGATGAAGTGGCGTTTAATGAATACAGTATGAACTGCAGTGTGATACTTACACACGCGATTATGCAACAGCATCCGGTAATAATCATCTCCTTGCATTTATTCAGATTTGTCTCCTATTGGCTTTCCAAGCACTCCACACCTTTTATATAACAGGGCCTCCAGACTTCATTCCTACCTCTTTCTGGGTGCTTATCTGGAGAAGGGGGGTCAAATGCAAAAGCTGGTGAAGGGCCTGATGCAAAATCCATTGAAAGCAATGGGAGTCTTTCCAGTGACTTTAGCATGTCTTAAGAACATAAGAACGGCCATACTGGGTCAGACCAAAGGTCCATCTAGCCCAGTAGCCTGTCTGCTGACGGTGGCCAGCACCAGGTGCCCCAGAGGGGGTGGACCGAAGACAATGATCAAGTGATTTGTCTCCTGCCATCCTTCTCCAGCCTCTGACAAACAGAGGCCAGGGACACCATTTCTATCCCCTGGATAATAGCCTTTTATGGACCTAACCTCCATGAAATTATCTAGCTTCTCTTTAAACTCTGTTATAGTCCTAGCCTTCACAGCCTCCTCTGGCAAGGAGTTCTACAGGTTGACTACGCACTGTGTGAAGAACTTTTTTTTATTAGTTTTAAACCTGCTACCCATTAATTTCATTTGGTGTCCTCTAGTTCTTCTATTATGGGAACTAATAAATAACTTTTCTTTATTCACCCTCTCCACACCACTCATGATTTTATATACCTCTATCATATCCCCCCTCAGTCTCCTCTTTTCTAAACTGAAAAGTCCCAGTCACTTTAACCTCTCTTCATATGGGATCCGTTCCAAACCCCTAATAATTTTAGTTGCCCTTTTCTGAACCCTTTCTAAGGCCAAAATATCTTTTTTGAGGTGAGGAGACCACATCTGTACACAGTATTCAAGATGTGGGCATACCATAGTTTTATACAGGGGCAGTAAGATATTCTGTGTCTTTTTTTCTATCCCTTTCTTAATAATTCCGAACATCCTATTTGCCTTTTTGACCACCGCTGCACACTGTGTGGAAGTTTTCAGAGAACTATCCACGATAACTCCAAGATTTCTTTCCTGATTTGTCATAGCCAAATTAGCCCCCATCATACTGTATGTATAGTTGGGGTTATTTTTCCAATGTGCATTACTTTACACTTATCCACATTAAATTTCATTTGCCATTTGTTGCCCAATCACTCAGTTTGGTGAGATCTTTTGAAGTTCTTCACAGTCTGCTTCTGTCTTGACTATCCTAAACAGTTTGGTATCATCTGCAAACTTTACCACCTCACTGCTTACCTTTCTCTAGATCATTTATGAATAAGTTGAACAGGATTGGTCCCAGGACTGACCCTTGGGGGACACCACTAGTTACCCCTCTCCATTTTGAAAATTTACCATTTATTCCTACCCTTTGTTTCCTGTCTTTTAACCAGTTCTCAGTCCATGAAAGGACCTTCCCTCTTATCCCATGGCAATGTAATTTACACAAGAGCCTTTGGTGAGGGACCTTGTCAAAGGCTTTCTGGAAATCTAAGTATACTATATCTACTGGATCCCCCTTATCTACATGTTTGTTAACCCCTGCAAAGAACTCTAATAGATTAGTAAGAAATGATTTCCCTTTACAGAAACCATGTTGACTTTTGTCCAACAAATTATGTTCTTCTACGTGGCTGACAATTTTATTCTTTACTATTGTTTCGACTAATTTACCCGGTACTGAAGTTAGATTTACTGGTCTGTAATTGCCAGGATCGCCTCTACAGCCCTTTTTAAATATTGGTGTCACGTTAGCTACCTTCCAGTCATTAGGTACAGAAGCCGATTTAAAGGATAGGTTACAAACCACAGATAATAGTTCAGCAATTTCCCATTTGAGTTCTTTTAGAACCCTTGGATGAATGCCAGCCGGTCCCGGTGATTTGTTAACATTAAGTTTTTCTATTTGTTCCAAAACCACCTCTAATGACACTTCAATCCTGGACAGCTCCTCAGATTCATCACCCACAAAGGACGGTGCAGATTTGGGAATCTCCCTAACATCCTCAGCCGTGAAGACTGAAGCAAAGAAATCATTTAGTTTCTCCGCAATGGCTTTATCATCCTTGATTGCTCCTTTTATATCTCGATCGTCTAGGGGACCCACTGGTTTTTAGCAGGCTTCTTGCTTCTAATGTACTTAAAAACATTTTGCTATTTCTTTTGAGTTTTTGGCTAGCTGTTCCTCAAAATCTTTTTTTGCTTTTCTTATTACATTTTTACACTTGATTTGACAGTTTATGTTCCTTTCTATTTATCTCACTAGGATTGGACTTCCACTTCTTGAAAGATGCCTTTTTGTCCCACACTGCTTCTTTTACATAAGAACATAAGAACATAAGAACGGCCGTACCGGGTCAGACCAAAGGTCCATCTAGCCCAGTATCCTGTCTGCCGACAGTGGCCAGCACCAGGTGCCCCAGAGGGGGTGGACCGAAGACAATGATCAAGCGCTTTGTCTCCTGCCATCCCTCTCCAGCCTCTGTCAAACAGAGGCCAAGGACACCATTTTATCCCCTGGCTAATAGCCTTTTATGGACCTAACCTCCATGAAATTATCTAGCTTCTCTTTAAACTCTGTTATAGTCCTAGCCTTCACAGCCTCCTCCGGCAAGGAGTTCCACAGGTTGACTACGCTGTGTGAAGAAGAACTTTCTTTTATTAGTTTTAAACCTGCTACCCATTAATTTCATTTGGTGTCCTCTAGTTCTTCTATTTAGGAACTAATAAATAACTTTTCTTTATCCGCCCTCTCCACACCACTCATGATTTTATACACCTCTATCATATCCCCCTCAGTCTCCTCTTTTCTAAACTGAAAAGTCCCAGTCGCTTTAACCTCTCCTCATATGGGACCCGTTCCAAACCCCTAATCATTTTAGTTGCCCTTTTCTGAACCCTTTCCAAGGCCAAAATATCTTTTTGAGGTGAGAGACCACATCTGTACACAGTATTCAAGATGTGGGCGTACCATAGTTTTATACAGGGGCAGTAAGATATTCTGTGTCTTATTTTCTATCCCTTTCTTAATAATACCTAGCATCCTATTTGCCTTTTTGACCGCTGCACTGTGTGGAAGTTTTCAGAGAACTGTCACGATAACTCCAAGATCTCTTTCCTGATTTGTAGCCAAATTAGCCCCATCATACTGTGCGTATAGTTGGGGTTATTTTTCCCAATGTGCATTACTTTACACTTATCCACATTAAATTTCATTTGCCATTTTGTTGCCCAATCACTCAGTTTGGTGAGATCTTCTTGGAGTCCCTTACAGTCTGCTTCTGTCTTGACTATCCTAAACAGTTTGGTATCATCCATAAACTTTACCACCTCACTGCTTACCCCTTTCTCCAGATCATTTATGAATAAGTTGAACAGGATTGGTCCTAGGACTGACCCTTGGGGACACCACTAGTTACCCCTCTCCACTCTGAAAATTTACCATTTATTCCTACCCTTTGTTTCCTGTCTTTTAACCAGTTCTCAATCCAAGAAAGGACCTTCCCTCTTATCCCATGGCCATGTAATTTACACAAGAGCCTTTGGTGAGGACCTTGTCAAAGGCTTTCTGGAAATCTAAGTATACTATATCTACTGGATCCCCCTTGTCCGCATGTTTGTTAACCCTTCAAAGAACTCTAATAGATTAGTGAGACAGGATTTCCCTTTACAGAACCCATGTTGACTTTTGTCCAACAAATTATGTTCTTCTACATGCTTCACAATTTTATTCTTTACTATTGTTTCGACTAATTTGCCCGGTACCGAAGTTAGACTTACCGGTCTGTAATTGCCGGATCGCCTCTAGAGCCCTTTTTAAATATTGGTGTCACGTTGGCTACCTTCCAGTCATTAGGTACGGAAGCCGATTTAAGGGATAGGTTACAAACCACAGATAATAGTTCAGCAATTTCCCATTTGAGTTCTTTTAGAACCCTTGGATGAATGCCATCCGGTCCCGGAGATTTGTTAACATTAAGTTTTTCTATTTGTTCCAAAACCTCCTCTAATGACACTTCAATCCGGGACAGTTCCTCAGATTCATTACCCACAAAGGACGGTGCAGATTTGGGAATCTCCCCAACATCCTCAGCCGTGAAGACTGAAGCAAAGAAATCATTTAGTTTCTCCGCAATGGCTTTATCGTCCTTGATTGCGCCTTTTATAGTTCGATCGTCTAGGGGACCCACAGGTTTTTTAGCAGGCTTCCTGCTTCTAATGTACTTAAAAAACATTTTGTTATTTCTTTCAGAGTGTTTGGCTAGCTGTTCCTCAAAATCTTTTTGCTTTTCTTATTACATTTTACACTTGATTTGACAGTGTTTATGTTCCTTTCTATTTATCTCACTAGGATTGGACTTCCACTTCTTAAAAGATGCCTTTTGTCCCTCACTGCTTCTTTTACATGGTGGTTAAGCCACGGTGACTCTTTTTAGGTCTCTTGCTATGTTTTTAATTTGGGGTATACATTTAAGTTGGGCCTCTATTATGGTGTCTTTAAAAGTTTCCATGCAGCTTGCAGGGATTTGGCTCTAGTCACTGTGCCTTTTAATTTCTGTTTAACTAACCTCCTCATTTTTGTGTAATTCCCTTTTTGAAATTAAATGCCAGGGTGCTGGTCTGCTGAGGTGTTCTTCCCACCACAGGAATGTTGAATGTTATTATATTATGGTCACTATTCCCAAGCGGTCCTGTAACGGTTATTTCCTGGACCTGATCCTGCGCTCCTCAGGACTAAATCGAGAATTGCCTCTCCTTGTGGGTTCCTGCACGAGCTGCTCCAAGAAGCAGTCATTTAAGCCATTGAGAAATTTTATCTCCTTCTCTTCCTGAGGTGACATGTATCCAGTCAATATGGGTAATTAAAATCCCCCATTATTATAGAGTTCTTTGTTTTGGTAGCCTCTCTAATCTCCCTCAGCATTTCAATGTCAGTATCCCTGTCCTGGTCAGGTGGTGTAATATATCCCTACTGCTAATTTCTTATTTTTGGAGCATGGAATTACTATCCATAGCGATTCTATTGAACATGTTGATTCATTTAATATTTTTATTTCATTTGATTCTACATTATCTTTCACATACAGTGCCACTCCGCCACCCACCCGGCCTGCTCTATCCTTTCGATATATTTTATATCCCGGTATGATTGATTTTACATGGTGGTTAAGCCACGGTGACTCTTTTTTAGGTCTCTTACTATGTTTTTTAATTTGGGGTATACATTTAAGTTGGGCCTCTATTATGGTGTCTTTAAAAAGTTTCCATGCAGTTTGCAGGGATTTGGCTCTAGTCACTGTGCCTTTTAATCTCTGTTTAACTAACCTCCTCATTTTTGTGTAATTCTCCTTTTCGAAATTAAATGCCAGGTGAGGTGTTCTTCCGACCCCAGGAGTGTTAAATATTATTATATTATGGTTACTATTCCCAAGCGGTCCTGTAATAGTTATCTCCTGGACCTGATCCTGCGCTCCACTCAGGACTAAATCGAGAATTGCCTCTCCCCTTGTGGGTTCCTGTACCAGCTGCTCCAAGAAGCAGTCATTTAAGCCATTGAGAAATTTTATCTCGGCTTCTCTTCCTGAGGTGACATGTATCCACTCAATATGGGGATAATTAAAATCCCCCATTATTATAGAGTTCTTTGTTTTGGTAGCCTCTCTAATCTCCCTCAGCATTTCAATGTCAGTGTCACTGTCCTGGTCAGGTGGTCGATAATATATCCCTACTGCTAAATTCTTATTATTGGAGCATGGAATTACTATCCATAGCGATTCTATTGAACATGTTGATTCTACATTATCTTTCACATACAGTGCCACTCCGCCACCCGGCCTGCTCTAACCTTCCGATATAATTTATATCCCGGTAGGATTGTGTCCCACAGATTTTCCTCATTCCACCAGGTTTCAGTGATGCCTATTATGTCAATCTCCTCCTTTAATACGAGGTACTCTAGTTCACCCATCTTATTAGTCAGACTCCTAGCATTTGTGTAGAAGCACTTTAAAAATGTCTTGGGTCAGGACCTAGGAGCGTACCGCAGCGATGGGCAACCCAGGTAAGTGAGTGGGCCACATGAGTAGCCCTCCTTTGTCTCAGCGGGCCACAAGATTGAAATCGGTCATGTGCGCTATCCCTGTCCCCAAGAATAAGATTAAATATATTAATACCCGACACATGGGATATTTCAAAACAAGTAGAAATGCTTTGATCATTCACATATTAATAGAACTGTCATCAATTTAAAATAATGATAATAAGAATAAACATTTACGCTTACTTTACAATACATCATTCTCAGTGTGACTTCTGGTTGGGTCTGTCCTCCACAAGCTCTCTTAGATTAGGAATGAGGGATGTGCAGACACTTTGCAATTCAGCAATGAGGTTTCTATCCATTAAATCCCCGCCTGGCCTCGTCCTCGCCTCCTCTCCCAACTATGTCCCATCCCTGCTCTTCCCCCTTCCCTTGGAGTTTGAATGCCACGAATCAGCTGATTTGCAGCATTCAAGTTCTGGGAGAGGGAGAGGGAAGCGTGGGGTTGGGACACACATCAGCTGATTCATGGTGCTCTGGAAGTGCTGGGAGGGAGGGGCAGCAGTAGGTAAGTGTGGGGCCCCCAGCACAAGGGAAGGGGCAGAGAGGGGGGTGCTTGGGCCGCACATGGAACCCTGATGGGATGTAGATTGCCCACCACTGGCATACAGCCACGCTGCCAGCAGCAGTGCAGAATACTGTGTCTGGTTGGTCCTGCACAGGAAATGCACGTAGGCAGCACGTACCCTGGTTGTAGTTCAGCTGGGGCACCAACTCCGCTTGCAAAGCTTGTCATGGCATCTCCAGAGACCACCAGTGGCCAGGAGCTTGGTTTTATGTTGCCTCCAAATGGTGGCATCTACAACAGCAGAGTGCCCCCTAGCAGTGCCGAGGGGTATTAATTCAGTGCAAACTTAGTAGGGGAGCATCTCGAAGCTCTTCAGATGCTGAGCCCTGGGGGCAGGGATCATGCCTTCTCTGTTCTGTGCAGGGCCACACACACTGCCAGCATATAAATAAACAAGCCCCTGACTCATCAATATTGCTTCCTACGCAGGTTGGGTTTTCCCTGAAGGTCTCCTGTGCAGATGTCTGGCATCCATGCTACTTAGCTTATACTATCCAAGAAGCTCCAGTCAGGGAGGGTTTGATTGCAAAATGCTCCCCAGAGGGTTGGATTGCAGAGGCACAAAAATGCGTTTTGAATGTGACTATCCAGCTATACCAGTTCCCTGTGCAGGTGTGCATTGGACTGTATCAGGATCACCACGGGCACCATGCTACTGAATCTGGTTCCACTAAATGGTCTTGAGGGCACTCAAGTGAAGCCAAAAGGTATGGAAGGTGAAAACATAGTACAACAGGGCTCCACTCAGCTTGGCATTAAAAGGATCATGATTTCCTCTGGAGCTCAAAATGGATTGGCTCCCTCCCAGCCCAGCCCTGGCCGCCTTCTTGATCCAGCAGTGAAACTAAGACGCCCACATGAGATGCTAGTGATTTCCACAATGAAAAGTTGTGATGTCACAATGGCTTAGCTGTCGGCCAGACTGAGGGAGACACTGGTTGTGATGGAGATTACTCTGGATTGGCCAGGAATGTTGGCACTGATTGCCAAAGCTGCGCCACAAACTGCAACCAGAGCAATGGCATGGCGATGGTTATTCCTGGACCAAAGCATCCCTTCCACAGACTGAGGAGACAAAGCAAAGGGATGCCAGTGGGGGACAGCCATGTCTGTCACGTATTTCCTTCTGCCCCCACTCCCTGGGGATTGCACAAAGGTTCTCGATACCCTTGGTGGATCTCAGCCCTTGAAAAAAGAACAAAAAATCCTTTGGGGACTCCCCACCCACATTAATGGGCTTTGATCCAACCAAGGACTTAAGAATGTCTTTATATCCCATTGAAGTTGATGGGAGTACTTGTGTGCTTTGAGTTAAATGTGTTTAATTGCATTGCTAGCCTGGGAGACTGTTATAGCGTGTGAGGGAGGGTGGTGGGAGGTGGATTCCAAATCTCTTAGGCTCAAATCCTCAAAGGTATGTAGGTGCTTAACTCCCTTAGGAACCTGACTCCTTTTGAGGAGACGGGCTTTCTTAAGGGATTCCAGAAAAAGGAGCCCTGGCTTCTGACGAGAGTCACAGGAAGCAGCAGAAAAGATGACAGAGGAGGGAGTAAAATTGCCATGGATTAATGTAAGAGGAGCAGTAACATAAAAGAGGAGGAGAAGGGTTTGAAAGTTGGTAACAAAGACTAAGGCAAGGAAACCACATCCACATTAACGCAAGGGAAGATTAAACTGCTTAGAAGGAGAGAATACCAGCAAGCAGCTTTTCTTCCATTATCTGCCACTGCTTGAGTCTCACAATGTTTCTTTGAAAACCATGAGTAGTTCTGTGGTACCTTAGGGTATGTCTACACTTGCACCCTAGTTCGAACTAGGGATGCAAATGCAGGCATTCAAAATTGCTAATGAAGCGGGGATTTAAATATCCCACGCTTCATTAGCATGATCTCGCCGGCGCATTACTCCGAATGCCAGCTGTTTCAAAAGTGAAAGTGCGCGCCGGGACATGTTAGTTCGAACCAAACCCCTTGGTTCAAACTAACGTTACTCCTCAAAAAATGAGGATGATAGTGGTTGGCTTGTGTAGACGCTAGTAAAGTTATTTAGAAATAACAGCTGTTATTTCGAAATAACTTTGCTGTGTAGACATACCCTAAGGTGCCACAGGACTACTCATTGTTTTTAAAGTTACAGATTAACACAGCTATCTCTCTGAAATGTTTCTTTGATGAGAGGCATAAATCCACTAAGGCTTCATCTACACTGTGGCTTTTGCCGCACGAGCCTATGCAAATGAAGCATGGATTAGCATATCACCACACTTCATTTGCATAATGTATTCAAATCATTTTTGCGCAAGGGGTTTTTGCACAAAAACAAGCAGTGTGGACGGGGTTTTTTTCCCACAAAACGGGGTTTTTGCACACAAAAAAGTCCACACTGCTTGTTTTTGCGCAAAACCAGCTTGAATAAATTATGCAAATGAAGCACGGTGATATGCAAATCTGCGCTTCATTTGCGTAGGCTGTTGCGGCAAAAGCTGCAGTGTAGACATAGCCTAAGAAACAGAGTCACTGCTTCCCCCCAGTGGGCTAATTGATTAACTAGCAATAGATGGGATGAGGGGCTGAAGCCCAGGCAGGTGAGGGTGGCTTTCAGAGAGACTGAGAACTACCTTGCGTTAGCAGCTGACTGACAGATAGCTGCCCATTGAGCAGGAGCAGAAACCTCTGAGAAGGTGGGGGCAGAGAAGTGGAGGGCCTAAGTAGGAGCCCCTTGTCTTATCCTCCCTGAGCTAGATGAGAACTGGAGTCCCAGGTTCCTGCTTCCATGCCTAGGAAGAATAAGACCTCGATTTGCAGATACCTGGAGTTGAATTAAAGGTTATGGGAGCAAGGTCTTCCAAGGGGCCATCACCTGAGACCAAGCAACAGGGCTACACCCTATGTGGACCATAAGGAAAGACTCTGCCAAGCATGGGAAGGCCTCTGCAATGTTCCCTCTAATTTTTTCCATCCATGTGCAGAATACATTTTGTCCTGTGCACCAAGGCAAGTGCAGATATGCACTGCCAATAGAAACACTTGCTACTTACTGTGGGTGCTCTGCTCATTATCCGGGTGGCATTTTAATTTCTCCTGAGTGGCCACCCAAGTGCTCAGCTTACAGGGGACACTGGTCTCCAGACCAAACAGAATGAGAGCCACTGGGCTAGCTGTCTCTGGCCAGTGCTAAACCCTGTGACTGAGCTAAGGCAGACCTCTAGGAACATGCCCAGTGTTCAGTGCCCCACCACCTCGTGCTTCCACAGGAATGGTCTGGCCTGATGGACTAATGCTAACACATGGAATGAGGACAGGCTTGGGCGTGCACCATTTAGCATGTCAAATTATAGTGGTGAGATTGTTGGGAACCAGGCCCCCAGGCTACTATTCCAACAAAGACACTGGATCCTTTCTAACCTAAAGATAACACACCCGACTCTGTGTGCCCTTGAAGAGTGGGAGGTAAAATAGAGGCTCACATCATGGCTGGGTTTCCTTTCCTTAGCATTTGCAGGGTGTTCTTCAGGGAATCAAGTATAGCTGTGGATTCCAGGGTTATGTCAATTCCTACCTGGATGGAGACGGATGAAAACGATGTGGCAATGGCACCGTGATCTAGATTAGAGATTGCAGAAAGCATGGAATGTGCTGAGCCAAACAGGTCATCCTATTCGGTTTAACCACCTTTACCAGTCTCCCAAGTGCCTTAAAATGTACATCCAGGGACAGCTTATCGTCCGAGGGATGGTTCACTTGATGATCACCTGTTCTGTCCATTCTCTCTGAGGCACTGGCTTTGGCCATCATCAGCAGAGAGAATGCTGGGCTAGATGGACACTCTTCTGTTCATCTTCTGTCTGTGAGCATGAAATGGGACCTGTCACTTTTTCACGGTGTCCTTGGCCAACATTTTTTTCACTCATGCGCTGTGCTCTAGTTTGTGTCTGTCCATCCCAGACCTGAGTGCATTTTAGCAGTGACGTGTTTGTTTCCTCTGTGTATCACATTCTCTGTGCTGGCATAAGCAGGCATAAGCTTCAATGGAATTGTGTGCTAGGCCAGCAACGCTGAGTTTGGCTTATAACTGAAGAACATGTCTGGATCCTGTTTACATGTCAGATATGATTGAAGAAAGGTTGTGTTCCCGGGTGAATGGGCAATAATTAACCTGTGAGTATCTCGCACGGTGGCAGTCACAACTTTCTATCCACCTGCCCATTGGCATCACTGTGGTATGTGAGTACAGACAGATCGACCAGATTCTGCTTTTGGTTAGCCTGGTGTAAATCAGGAGTAACGCCCTGGAGTTCAATGCTATGACGTATAACTGATGCCATGTAACCCAGAGTAGGATAAGGTCTTCAGTCTGTATTTCCCACGCTTCCTCCCTGGACTGCTGTGACAGCTTGTGTGGTTGAATTTGTCATTAATTAATTTATTTATTTGGCAGTGACTGGAGCAAAATTGTGGTAAAGAGAGAGGGCCAGACCCTCATGTAAATCAGTGAAACTCCTTTGGCTGCAGTTGGAACTATGGATTTGGTCTTGTAGGTTTACACTGAAATGTGAGGCTGATTTTGCTCCTTCCACCACCACCTGTGCATCTCACCCTGTGCACAGCTGACTGTAGCATTGCTGATGAAGGCAGCTGGTGAAGTAGGTGGCAGTTCCCGAGACAGCTGCCCGAAGTGGCATCTCAGCAGGGACAATGCACTGGTTGCTCTCGCATTCAGAACACCCTGGAGATGGTGGTTTAGAGAGCTGTGCATACTGTAGCAGCTCTCTCGCCGGTTTCCTGTTTGCTGTCAGCCAATTCCAACTGGGCTGGCTCCCCAAGGTTTTACGACAAGAAAACCCAGCACCACCAGCTGCCGTATCAGAGCGATGGAAAAAGGGTGGGGAGACAAGGTAGGTGAGGTCAGATCTTATAGTGGATCAACTTCTGCTGGTGAAAGGGACAAGCTTTCGAGCTCCACAGACCTCTAGTGAACCTGGCGACCGAAGAGTTAATATAACATGCAGCAATGAGGGATCCCTGTCCCATTTCTGCTCTGCCCAAGGAATAAGGGAAGCACTTTCCCTATTATGGTCTTCTCCTGGCTATAAGCTAACTCGGCTGTATGCCTCACGTTGCCTTCCAGTTATAAAATACAAACATGAAGCAATGCCAGAGCAATTGCACACCACCTGCCAGCTCTAGACTAGGCACTTTCTCCTCTCTCTTTTTAACTTGGTGCATGAGGTTAGTGTCATAAAAGCTAGAGAACAAAACTGGCTGAAGCCAGGCAGGTGTAGGCCAAGATTGCCCCATGCTGTTCTGCAAAGCCTTCCTTTGCAAGAAACCCACAGCCCGACAGCGCGTTGTCCTGACCTGCAGCCCCCTTTGCTGTTCTGGACCTAGGCTCCTCCCACAGCACTGACAGTGCCCCTCAATCCTTACCTCAGCCCCCTTTGCTATTCCTGTTCTGTGGGTCTGTACACTGCTCTGCCAATGCCCCTCGCTCTTGACCTGCTGCACCTGCCAGCTAGTCCTATTCTATGCTCCCATCCACTCCCACCAACAGCTCTTTCAGAGCATCTCCATGCTGGCCGGCTGTACCTCTCCCCCCGTCACCACACACAGTTCCACCATTGCACCCCCATCCTGCCTTTCAGCACCCTCAGCTAGTCCAATCCTGGGCACCCACCTGCAGCCCTGCCAGTGCCTCTCACTCAATCTGCAGCACCTCCTCCTGTTTCAGCTCCACCCCTCAGGCTTTGCTGATGCATCGCAGCCCTGTCCTACAGCCCCCCTCTGTTCATGCAATCATGGGCCCTTGGTGAGCACCGAACATCAGTCAGCTGAGATCAGCCAAAGTGCTCAAGGGACCAGCCCCATGATTCGGACACCAGGGGCTGCTGTGTGGGTGTTCACACCCCAGGAATGGGATAACTTCCTTGGGGGGTCTAATGGCTGAGGTTTGGGTTCTTCTCTGAGGTGGTGGGATGTGGGAGTGTAAACTGGGTTTCATGCGTTAATTGCCATTGGATCGGTGGTTTCTTGTCTGGCTGAGGTTAGTGCTTTCTATATGGACCTCAAAAGCTGAGGCAAGCCCCTTGGATAAAACTAAAAAATATTTCCACACAGCACTAGGCCAATAAGAGTGGCGGTTTCCTATGAGTGGGGACTGGGATGGGCTTGTCTCTACAGCATGTTACCATGCAACAAGCCAGCATGCGACTTGACAGCACACCTTCATGGTGCTCAGGAATGTTCCGTGTGGACACGGCTACTGGGCCGTGAAAGGCCCAGAGTGCAGATTCTCATTGTACTGTGGCATGTTACTACACAGCAGCTGGTGTCCTGCAGGGTCATGCCCAGCTCATAGCATGGTACCTTGTTGTTTAGTCAAGCCCTTAGTCCACTCCTTTGCAACCCAGATCAAGCCCAGAACCACATCCCGCTTACCAAGAAGTGGGTTGTACCCACGAAAGCTCATGATACTATTTATATATTGTTGTTAGTCTCTAAGGTGCTACAGGACCATTGCTGTTCAAGGTTTTTTTTAGTTACAGACTAACACGGCTACCCTGCTGAGGCCTTTGGACATACCATTTAGTTATCCAGCTGGGGCCAAATCCTCCCTGCCTTACACATGTTGAATAGTACCTTACTCTGCATGTTGACCTATGGAATTTGGTGCTATTCTGTGAGAGCAAGGGTGGGAGACCAGGGCCCAAAAGGAACCTCCCGTACACAATCTCCTCATTTGTTAAACACGGGCAACTAACAAACAGGAAACAGACACTGGTGGCGCCGCAGACAAAACAAAAGAGGCCTGTTGAACCCCAGGCTGGCCGGAAGTTATCAGAGTACTGCAGTTCTGTTTTGGGTAATGCTGGATGGTCAGCATCTTCTAACCAGGGTGGTTAATGCTGATCAGCTCAGCAGAGGGAGAGCACGCAGGGCTACATGCTAATGTCCCATAACTGGTCAATCCATTGTCCTATCGATCTGACACGGGGTGTTTAGTTTGTTGGCAAGGGCCTGTTAGATACTGACCAGTGACAATGTTCTAGCCCTAATGGGAGATCCCATGCATGAAGCAGGCAGTTTCTCTCTGAGGCCGTGTCTACACTATTTATTTAATCAAAACATACGATGTTTGGGTGTGAAAAAACACCTCCCTGAGCAACATAATTTTGTTGGCATGTGTGGTAGTACAAGAGCTTCTTGCGCGGACCTAGCTCTCGCCATTCATTGGGGGTGGCTGCATTATGTTGATGGCAGAACCCTCCCCCATGGGCACTGAGCAGCTGCCTTGGCACAGCAGTGCCACTGTAAGCTCCCTGGTGTAGACACAGGCCAAGATTCACACTGGATGGAAATGACAGGGTGTGACGTAGTGTGGGTACCTTGCTGGTTGCTATGCTGGGCAGTGGGCTGTGAGTGACCTCCACTGGCTGCTGGCTGCAGCACGGCCCAGCAGGGCAGGGGATGAGTCATTATGCAAAGGGGCTTCGAACCTGTCTGACCAGTTATCTCCCAGGGAGCGGAACAATGGGAAGAAGGCGGAGTGGAGCCCTGGCTGGGGCAGGGCTGGAGGTGAGTTAGTTAGGTTTCTGGCTGGGATCATGGAGGAAGCAGCCTAGGCAACGGGCTGGGATTTAGGGGCCCAGGCTCCCCCATCTCAAGGGGGGCTGAGGCATCCTAGGCCTGCCCTGTAACCAGATTACATCTGTGCTGTGCTGTATCTTGGAGAAGCAATAAACTCCCTCTATTCTACTGGCTGGTGGAGTCTGTCTGTGCTATTACGGGGGTGCAGGAGACGGGAAAACCCCAACGCGCCGTCACGCAGGGCCTTACAGCTGGCACCCTCCGGGAGGTGACACCTGGCATTCTCATGGATCCCAAAGCTTGGTGCACACGACAGGCTTGCTCCTGGAAACTGGTGGCTTGCTCCATTGGGACCTGACTGCTCCCAGTGAGTTCAGTGGGACATTTGCCATTGGCTTTGCTGGGAGCAGGAGGATGTGGTGGACAAGGCTGGAGTGTGGTCCTTGCTCCCTAGGTGGACAAGATTTTATGGTGTTTGAAGGACTATTTGCCTTGGGGGGGAGGGTGATGAATGGGCCGCGCTTTGGAGCTCTCCTTACAGATTATTTGCACTATGTTTTTGTAATAAAGTGCCCCCCAGGATGGCCGTTATTGAAGCAAGAAAGATTGTGGTGGGGGGCCAAGAGGGAAAGCGGGACAATAGTCCCATCAAGATGATGCCCAAACACAAGGGGGCTCTTGGAGATGATGAGGAATCATTCACAGGCTGGGCTGATACCAGTGGCCTGGAAACTAGAGTTCCACCAGGCCTGGCTGCTGCAAATTACTAAACCAATCCTCCCTCTGTGATCCAATAAGGAAAAATACAGGAAATAAAGAAGGGCTGTTCCTAATCGATAATCATCTGAGATTCCTACTGCATCTCTCTCGGGCTGCTGAAAGACAGCTGATCCCCAGATCAAAGACACAGCATGTTTTAGAGAGTGAATTTCCCGCACCTTTGAAAGGTGAATAAAGAGAAGCATACTGGTCAGTAGCCTGTACCCACGGGTGCTGTAAGTGCTGCACTACGCTAGATTTTGCCTGCTGGCTCAGATTACAGTGTAGAACAATTGATGCTAAGAGCATGCCCGACAGCTGAACTGGAGGAGTAAACTGCGCTGGGTGGCAAGAGGAACCAGTCGCCTCAAGAATTCCCGATTCCAATCTATCCAATCATTGACTGTCTTGTCTCACAGTAACAACCAGTCGCCCTGTTGGGCTCAGTGCTGTATATTAAGAGACAGTTCCTGCCCTAAAGAGATGGTAATGAAATGGCCTGATCCTGCAAATACTTCTTTTAACTCCATGGGGCTATTCATGGACTGGCTGTTACGTGTGTGTTTGTGAGCTCAGGTCCTAAATAGACACAACACAGCCACTGGGGAGGACACAAGGAAGGATGAAGGAGGGGAGAAGAGAAGCGTAGCAGGAGGATGAGGCTGCACAGATTAGCTGTGCACACAGCTTGGTGGCCTCAAGGCGATTTTTCAAATGAAATAAATGAGCAAGCAATTTTAGTGTCTGCCCCTGTGTGTGTTTAGTGTAGGTTGTTCAGCATCTACCTCCAGGGGCAACTGGTGAGGGGTGATATTGGGGGGGGGCACTGGCCACATGACCACCCCCCAGGTCAGGTAAGGAGTGGGACAACACCCCTTCTGCCTCCACCTCACCCCTTCTCCTACCCCTCTCTCCAAAGTGATGTTGCCTGGGGGACTAGCAGGGCCAGGGGGGGGCCAGCATTGGCAACAGGGGTCTGCTCCCCCACTCAGCAGCAGGGGAAGCAGAGCAATGTCCCATCTTACTGCTCCCCCAGCTGTGTCGTTCCACTTCCCGCAGGTGAATGTGGGCGGTCCCGTCCCCTCCCCTGACCGGCGCGCTGGGAGAGCTGAGCCAGCTGTGCCGCATTGCTCCATTTCCTCCACTGCTGAGGTGAGTGTAGAGGAGAGTGTGTGTGTGTTGGATTCCTGCTGTGGGCACCAGGCCCTCACCTAATCCCCACAGATGTTCAGGGACTCTGGCTTTGCTGGTTGCTGACCAACCCCTTGTCCCTCCTACCCATGGTGTTTGGGGGCGCATGCCCACATGCATTGCCTGTGTTGAAGTGCTTCCCAGAATTCAAGAGCTGTTCTTCCTCCAAGGCAGAGCAGGGGCACTATGGCTATGTCTACATTGGTGGGTTCTTTGTGCAAGAACTCTTGCGCAAGAACACGTCCACACTGCCATGAGCTTTTGTGCAAGAGCATCCATGGCAGTGTGGACGCTCTCTTGCTCAAGAAAGCTCTGATGGCCATTTTAGCCATAGGGCTTTCTTGCGCAAGAAACCCCTGCCGCGCGTCCACACTGCCCTCTTGCGCAAGAGGGTTTACTCTTGTTAGAAAAGAGTGTAGCTCTTGAGCAAGAAGCCCTGTCTTCTGACACCATACTGTAAATCTTCTTGCGCAAGAGCAGGTGGGCAGTGTGGATGCTCTGCGGAGTTCTTGCACAAGAACCGCCGTTCTTTCACAAGAACCCACCAGTGTAGACATAGCCTATGGGTGTAAAGTAGGGCTGTAATAGTGTAGTTGATTAACTGATAAATGAAAGCTTATAGGTTAACGCTATAGACTACACACATTTCCCTCCCCTCCTCCCGCAACCAGTATATTTTTTAGTAAGCTGGCCAGCAGCCTGGCTCAGTTCTGGCTCATGACGGGTCCAGGACCTGCCCCTGCTAAGGCTCTGCATTTAAAGTATTAGGAGCCAGATGGGCAGGCAGCCCAGCTCAGTTCTGACTTGCGCCAGGTCTGGGAGATCAGACCTCCCCTAGACAGGAGCTGCTGCCACCCCACGCTGCTCGCCGGGGAGGACAGAGGCAGCAGCGTGGGGTGGCAGGAAGCTAGTCTGTGAGGACAGCTGGTTTTTAAACTGGCTCCCTTCATGGACCAGCTCCTGCCTGGCACCCCATGCTGCTGCTGGCCCCGCCCCCAAGGACTATCAAATAATCAAATAATCAATAAGAATTAATGAGGTTACTTGACTATTCAATTAACAATATTAATCATCCCTGGCGTTTTCTTTAATAAGCCTTGGTGGAGGGGAAGCTGTACTGAAAAGAAGCTCTGAACATTGTCAGGTTTGGGCACAGTCCCCAGCCATATGTTCCACGCACAGCCCTGGGGAACGCCAGGTGACTGGAATGCCTTGTCCCCAAGCAGGGCTCCCCAGCTGCCTCGGCTCCCCAAGTCCAGCCAATGAACACCATTACTAGTTCATGTGCTAGATAATAGCAAGAGAGGGCTCCATGCCTGTAAAATTAAAATGGCTCCTTATTACAAGAACTGTAGAAACTGCAGCCAGCATTCCAGTCATGTGCACACAGACTGACTTCCTGGTGGCTCCTCCAACCTTCTCCCCCCTACAACCTGAGCATGTCTCTCGAAACAGGGTGCTACCATTACTTCTGCAAGTTATCAGCTCAGGTCTTGTGTATTCATAGAACAGATATCGCAGTTGGCAACTATGAGGGCACTTTCAGCAGGATTGGAAGGGACAAGGACCTTAAATTACCCTCTTCTGGAGGGGTGCCTCTGACCAGGGGGGAGAGGCATGGCAGGGCTCTAGTAGAGTTATGGGGCCATAAATGTGCATTAAAGTAGACAAGGATAGCGAGATCTTGTGTTTTGCTTTGTTTGGCTCTGTTATTTACAGGGCAGTCTCTTGGGAGATGGGACCTTGACTTCCCGTGTCTCTGTAAAACACTGTGCACAGCAGTACGGCTCTATAAATAATCGGTATGGCCATTAAACTAGCAAGCTGGAGGGGAAAGGCTCTCTATCCCATTACCCAGTCCCCTGAGGCCCACACACAGCCCTCACTTCTGGCTCTGGCTCGCTATCATTGCTAGCGCAGAGTCCTTAGTCACAGCATCATTATCATAGATCACTGGCTCCACAGTTAAGAAAAACACTCCAAAAATAGTCCCGAGGTCAGAGTCTTCTTCCCAACAGCATGCTGACATTCACCTGCATCAGCATATTTTATCCAGGGACCTTTGCAGCCTTTGACTCTCACAAAGGATCTATCAATCATAAGCCTTTATACAGGGCTTTATGGCTTCAAAACACTGGACAGACAGGGCGATGGTCACAAAGGTAGGTAGGCAGCTATGGCTGACATGGAGGTATCAATGACATTCTTAACCCCCTTGTAGGTGCCTAAATCTTCATAGGCACCCAAGTTTCCACCAGGAGACTGTCGCAAAGCGGCGTAAGTCCTGATAGTCCTCACTGAAGCAAGAGCTGTGGTGGGGATTCCTACCCAGTTGGGTCCAGTCCTCGCTCTGAGCATGCCTGCAGGACTGGGGCCTGCACCAAAGCCAGACATTTTTTGATATGGGTGTTTGTGTCCGGAATGCACAAGAGGCCCGTGGTTAGCGCATTTGTCTGAAATGCCAGGGGGCCAACTTCAAATCTCTGCCCTCTGTTGGATTTGAAACAGGAGTTTGAATTCAGTTTTCTCACGTCCCAGGTGAGGGCCCTCAGCATGAGGGTGTTGACTGTAATGAGGTGTCTATCTGTGACCTAGTCAATGAGGAGAAATCGTATACAAGTCATATTGGGTTATAAGATTTCCTGTGTGAAGGCACTGAGTTAGCTCTGTAGGGAGCTGAGGGAAGAGTAAACAAGATAATAATAAGAGCCCCAGATAAGAATGCTCCAGCACACACTTGAAAGCTAATGGGCAAAGCTGTCAGCACTGGGGACCTTACATCCTTTCTCCAAAAAGCTTCAAGCCTTGTGCTGCCAAGGCAGGGGACTAGTAGATCAAAGGGCTATAAACAGTTAAAAAGCAACTTGGGCTTTGTCTCCACTACAAAGATAAATCGGAAAAAGAAACGCAATGTACACAAATTGCATATCTTTTTCCGATTAACTTCTGAAAGAGGCTTTTCCAAAATTTGGCCCAGCTACATGGGGCCAAATTTCAGAAAAAAACCCTCTTTCAGAACATCTCTTCTTCCTCGGAAAACGAGGTTTACAGGGATGCCGACAAAACCCGTTCACTTTTCTGACATTTTTTGGAAAAGTGGACATGTTCCTTGGACATGGCAGAGATTTTTTGGGATACCTCCAGTATTCCGGAAAAGCTGTGCAGTCTAGACATAGCCCTAGTCTCAGAGAAAAAGAGGGGTTGACCCACAGGACTCAGCTGCTTTTAAAGGAGTCTCTCCCCGAGGCCGAAAGAAAAAAAGATTTTGAGAGTTCAGGGAACCAACTATCCCAGCCAGACCTTAGAAATCATGGTGGAGGTCTAAAGGAAGCTTAGACCTGCAGAATCCCAATGCAGAAGATGTTTAGACACCTGGGCTATGTCTACACTCACGGCTTCTTGCGCGAGTAATATGCAAATGAGGCTAAGCATGGAATATCGCTGAGCCTCATTTGCATACCTAATGAGCCACCATTTTTTTCAGAAGAGGCTCTTGCGCAAGAAGGAGCGTCTACACTGCCCCTTCTTGCGCAAGAAAAACCCTCATGCGCAATGCCGTTACACCTATTACTTTTCAGGAAGAGCGGCATTGCGCAGAGGGTTTCTTCTTGCAAGAAGGGCAGTGTAGATGCTCCTTCTTGCAAGAGCCTCTTCTGAAAAAATGGTGGCTCATTAGGTATGCAAATGAGGCTCGGCGATATTCCACGCTTAGCCTCATTTGCATATTACTCGCGCAAGAAGCCGCGAGTGTAGACATAGCCCTGGTGAGCTAGACATGCATATAGTCATCTTTGAGGTTGTTAACAAGCATGTGGACAAGGTGCCAGGGGATAATAGTGTATTTGGACATTCAGAAAGCCTTTGAAAAGGTCCCTCATCAAAGGCTCCTACACAAAGTAACAGTCCTTTCCTGGATCAACAACTAGTTAAAAGATAGGAAACAAAGGGTAGGAATACAGTTTTCATGGCAGTAAGAGATAAATAGTGGAATCCACCAAGAGTTTGTACTGGGACCAATGCTATTCAACATGTTCATAAATGGAAAAGGGTAAACAGCAAGGTTGCAGACAAAACAAAATTACTCAAGATAATTAAGTCCAAAGCAGACAGTGAAGTGTTACAAAGAGATGTCACTACACTGGGAGGCTGGGCAACAAACTAGCAGATGGAATTCAGTGTTGATAAATGCAAAGTAATGCAAATTTGAAAACAATCCTAACTATACATATAAAATGATGGGTCTCAATTTTTAGCTGCTATCACTCAAGAAAGATCTTGGAGTCATTGTGGATAGTTCTCTGAAAACATCTGCTCAATGTGCAGCAGCAGTCACAAACAAACACTCACTAACACCGTGAGGACCATTAGGAAAGGGATAGATAATAAGACAGAAAATATTGTTATGTTGTAAATCCATGGTACGTCCACACCTGAAATACTGCAGGCAGTTCTGATTATCCCTTCTTGGAAAAGATATATTAGAATTGGAGAAGGTGTAGAGAATGACAACAAAATGATTGGGTTACGGATGTTAGATTTTGTTTATTAGCCGGAACAATTTTTAACGGTTACAACTGTTACTGAAATGGTCCCTGGGGATGAGGCCGGCAGCCAGTGCTCTCTTGGCCTCACTCCCAGGGAGTCCCTGCTATCCCGCAAAATTGGCTTCCTTTGTGGACCAGCTCTGCCTGCCACCCTGTGCTGCTGCCTCTGATATAGAAGCAGCAGCAGTCCCTGTCCATGGATGCCCCAAGCTGCTTCATGGCAAGCCCAGGCCACCACAGATGACCCCTGTCCACGGGGGGCCCGAGCCTCCCACAGACAGAGGCTGCTCTGGCACCCCACAGAGCAGCCTCCCCTACCCCAACCCCACTGCTGCCTCTGTTACAGAGGCAGCAGCACAGGATGGGGGGAGCAGGTGCTTGTGGGAAGCTGGATTTTAAACTAGCTCCCCCGAGTACCGGCTCCTGACTTCCCTCACTTGCAGCCTCTGTGGGAAGCAGCGGGAGGGGGGAAGGAGGCGGCTCCACGGAACCAGCACTGCCTCCCACTTGCCACCCTGTGCTGCTGCCTCTGAGTGAGGCAGCAGAGGTGGCAGGTGGCTTTGCAGGAATTGGCACACGCAGGGAGCTGGCTTAAAAGCTGGCTTCCCATGGGCACCATCTCCCGCCTCTCCCCCGCGCTACCTCAGAGGCAGCAAAGGGGTATGTGTTGCAGGTAGTCATTTAAATATATGCTAGATCCAGAGAAGAGCAACAAAAATGATGAAAGGTCTAGAGAACATGACCTATGAAGGAAGACCGAAAGAACTGGGCTTCTTTAGTTTAGAAAAGAGAAGACTGAGAGGGGACTTGATAGCGGTTTCTAGTATCTAAAAGGGTGTTACAAGGAGGAGGGAAAAAAAATGTTCTCCTTGGCAATGGGCTTAAATTGCAGCAAGGGAGATTTAGGTTGGACATTAAGAAAAACTTCCTAACCGTCAGGGTGGTTAAACACTGGAATAAATTACCTAGGGGGGTCGTGGAATCTCCATCACTGGAGATATTTAAGAACAGGTTAGACAGACACTTGTCGGGGATGATCTAGACAGTGCTTGATCCTGCCATGAGGGCAAGGGACTGAACTTGATGACCTCTTGAGGTCCCTTCCAGTTCTAGGTTTCTATGAATATCCTTTATTAGGGGGTGTGGAAGAGCTTCCATATGAGGAGAGCTTAAAAAGACTGGGACTTCAGCTTGGAAAAGAGACCACTGAGGAGAAAGATGATAGAGGTCTATACAATTATGAGTGGTGTGTAGAAACTGAGTAAGGAAGTGTTAGTTACCTCTTCGCATAACGCAAAAAACAGAAGTCTCCAAATGAAAACAACAGGCAACAGGTTTAAAACAAAGAAAAGAAAGTATTTCTTGATGTAACACACAGTCAGTCTGTGGAACTCCTTGCCAAGGGATGTTGTGGAAGCCAAAAGTATAATAAGAGTTCAAAAGGGATTTAGCTAAGTTTAGAGAGGACAGGTCCATCAATAGCTGTTAGCGAAGATGGTCAAGGAGGCAACCCCATTCTCTAAAGGTGTGTCTACACAGCAAAGTTATTTCAGAATAACGGCCATTATTCCAAAATAACTATGTGAGCGTCTACACAGCAATTCCGTTATTTCAAATAATTTCAAAATAATGGGAGGCTTATTCCAACTTCTGTAAACCTCATTCTATGAAGAATAACGCCTATTCCAAAATAGTTATTTCAGAATAGGGGTTGTGTAGACGCTCCACTTCTGCTATTTCAAAATAGCCCGTCACCAGGGCCATTCTATGTTATTCCTCCCCAGTGCCTCCTGGGGCTCTAAATCGAAATAGCATGTCCACAATTAGGGAAGCCTGCCTCAGACTAATTTTGAGACTTCCCTGCAGTATAGACGTGCTATTTTGAAATAAGCTATTTCAGAATAACTATTCCAGAATAGTTTATTCCAAAATAAATGTTCAGTGTAGACTTAGCCTAGATGTCCCTGAACCTCTGACTTCCAGAAGCTGGGACTGGACAAAGGGGATGGATCATTTGATAGTTGCCCTGTTTTGTTCATTCCGTCTGAAGCATCTGGAACTGACATTGTCTTAAGATAGAACACTGGGGTGGGGTGGGGTGAGGGGTGCAGGCTGTTACCTGGGGCAGCAGCTCCTATGCAGAGTGTGTGTGGGGGAGGCTCTGTGTGCAGGCATTACCTCAGCAGCTCCCATTGGCTGCAGGAGTGCTTGGGGTGGGGGCGGTGCATGAAGACACACACGTCCCTGCCCAGGGGCTGCAGGGACATGCCAGCAGCTGCCAGTGGGTAGCACGCCGCTCTAGCTCCACTGTACTGCTGGTGGGGTGGAGTGGAGGACCCTGGGCCCTTTTAAATTGCCTGGGGGTGGCAGGCAGGTCCAGGGGACACACCAGGGGAGAGACCCAGCCCTGAATTTTGCTGGTGCCAGGCCCCCAGACCAGGAATATTCCTGGAGCCCAGGTCCACGGGCCCATATAACTTGCCACCCCTGACAGGGCAGCATTCTCTGGCTTTGATGTACAGGGGTCAGACTCAGTGATCTCATAGCCGGGATGTCCAACATGCTAGCCACTAGCCAGCCACATGCGGCTATTTGGGCTGGTTGAGTGTGGCTAGTTCGCTCTAGTGGCTACTGCTTCAGAACTGGTTGGACACAGTCCCTGGGGCCTTAAGATTTATGGATCTATAAAAGGTGCATTTTGGTGTCCTACCCCATAGTCAGGATCCCCTTCAGGGCAGAGTAACAACTGTTCCTTCACCTCAACTTCCCCACAAACAGCAGAGGATGAAGCACAGAAGAATGCAGACTTCAGGGCTACCATGGCTATGACATTCTATGTCAGGCATTTGGGTACAGAGAGAGCCTGTAGACAGAGACAGCAGGCAGATAGGAGTCTGCACTGATACAGTAGATAAGAGGCCAGTTCTTTTTATTATTCCATCCCAAGGCAGGCAGGGCTCTGAGTTAGCGCTCCAGGGCTTGCTGAGTGGGGGGACACAGGGAGGGGCTTGGCTGCCACCATTATTTCTCCAGCAGCTATGTGTTTAGGCCTGAGAAAGCAAGCAGGATGACCTGGCAGTAAATGATTTTTGCGTCTTCACAAGAGTTAATCTCCCCAATGCCTCAGTGATGTAATGCACAAAACCTAGAAGCCTCATCCCTCTGCAGTGGGGGCACATTGCCAGATGATGGGCCAGGCATTGTTATTCTGCATCCGCACCTGGGTTGTCATTATTTCACCTTTCCAGAGAAGGGGAAATCAGGCTGGACTGAGCACCCTGGTGACTGAATCTCTCTACTTAGCCACAAGACACAGATGGGATAGTACAGGATGCAATAGTACCAGCTCCCCCTATACCAGTCTGTGGCCAGGTGCCTGCTCCCTAACCCAGCTTGAACCCTCTCTCGGGTGGGGGAGTAACGGAGTGTTCATGATCATTTAGGGTTGATAACCTGAGATTACAATCCAAGGTGCCCTGTGTGAAGAAGGCAACTGGATTAGAAACTCACCTCCTAACCCAAACCACCCTCAAACACTGACTTCCTGCCTCCACCTCTGAGGGGTGGCTCAGAGTCCGGGCACTGGCACAGGCCTGTTACCAATCCCTGGAAGTACCCCCTTCGCCCTGATGGTCCCGACTCTGCAATGACTTCAGCAGAGATTTGCACAGGTGACACTTCAAGAGCCTAAATATAGTCTACTGGTGTAAACTAGCTCTGGGTTCAGCTACGGTAGCCTCTGCACAGAACCTAGGGACATTTCCAAAGGCCCTCTTGAGCTAGACCTCGAATCTGGACTTGGGTACAAGTGGGTAAAAGAAGGGGGATTTAGCCCCAACACAGGCAGTCAGGGTGTGTCTACACAGCAGCGTGATTTCAGAATAACTGATGTTATTTTGAAATAATGTAGTGTGCATCTACACATCAAGCTGTTATGCTGAAATAATGCCAATCTGGAGGACTTCTTACTCCGACTCCTGTAACCTTCATTTCACAAGGAGTAAGGGAAGTCAGAGGAAGAGTATTCTTCCTTCGACTTCCTGCTGTGTAGACAGCGCCAAAAGCTGAATTAAGCTTTTTCAACTTCAGCAACACAATTGGCATAGCCGAAGTTGTGCATCTTAATTTGACTATTGCCTGCTGTGTAGACATATCCTCAGAGAGTTTTAATGAATGCAGAAAGTGGAGGGCAGCCAGGAGAATGGTAGGAGGAAGTGAAACAAAGAACCTAGAGGAAAGGGAGGAAGAAGGAACATGAAGGAGAGAGGCAGAATGGGTAAGGGAGTCAAGCTGAGAGTGAACAAGCATTAATTGGTAAAAGGTCAGTTGTCTGCATGAGAAAACAAGAAGCACTGAATGTTCTATGCAGAGTGAGGGGAGCAATCAGGGACAGAAAGAAAAGGGAGAGCTACAGCACCCAAGTATAACACTAACAGGCAGAAGTGAACCTAGGACCTCTGTACATGATGAGCCTCTACAGCCCAAGCTAAAAGCCAGCTGGCTCTCATTTCAGGCTGCAGAGCAAACTCATTCTCTCTCTGTGTAAGTGGTCTCAGTGCCACTAGGTGGGACAATGAACCACACCCAGTAGGCATGGGCTTTAGGAACATCCCAGTTGAAATCATGGCCGAGCCTCCACTTGTAGACAGGTGGAATTGAAGCTGGGACCTCTGGAGCTTAGTGCATGAGCCTCTACCACATGAACAAAAAGCCAGCTGACTTCCAGCTAAGGCTGTAGAGCAAACTCATCCTTTCTTTCCATCAGTGGTCTCAGTGCCACTATGTGGCACAGTGACCCACACCCAGTAGGTGTTGGGTTACACAAGGAAAAGAAGAAAAAAAAAGGAAACACAGAAAATCTCCTAGAGTCCTTTGTCTGGTGATTTGATGCAGTGCATACTGGGTGTGTGAGTGTGCACACTGGCTGCAGCCATGCTATGCTCCGTGCAGCTTGGGGGTGGGGTGGGAAAGGCTATTTTATGCCACCTCCCTGTTGATCTTAATCCCAGCAAGGGCCTATTTTGGCCCCAATGCCATTTAGTGCAGTCTCAAGGCTACTCTGTGATGCACTGGCTGGTAAGAGCCACTAGCTCGGGATCACTGGAGTGCACACATGCTCTGATTACACAGAGTTTTCCCTGACACTGCTGTGATTAATAGCAGTGCTGGCCAGCATTCAGTGAATAAAGGGTTAAACTCAGGTAGGTAGGGGGTGTTGGGAGGGAGCCAGGAGAGCCAATGGGAGAAGGTGTTGAAATTTGAATTGGAAACTGCCTGCTGGTTTTCTTTGTGAGTTTTTAAGCGAGGCGCTAGGGAAACAAGATGAATGAAACCAGGAAGAACTACCATGCCTACAAGAATACTGGGCATGGAAATGGACTGATCCTTGAAGCACAGCTCGTGAGTAGATAGGGAAATATTTATTTAGTTGCAATCAGGTTATTTTCTTTGTTTTGTTGTTTGCTTAAACTTCTCTATGCTAAGTCCATGTACACCCCGCCCTCCCCCCATATACTCTGTATTTTAAGCGGTATCCCAGATACACCATTTCTCAGTGTTTTAATCTGTTCTTTTCTCAGTTGCTCTGTAACATCTAGCAACCTAGTATGATTTATAAAATATATCCTTTTGTTTTATTAATAAAATCACCTTTTAAAGATGATGGTTTGATTCTTGTGTTTTGGAAGGGAGCAGGAGGTCTGTGTGTGCACACCTAAGACTGAGAGGTCAGGTATCAGAGACTGCAGATTTTCTCTCTTTTTTTTTTTTTCCAAGTTCTCTTGTGGAAAAAGAGCTTAGGGGTACCCCTCTGGAAGAAGCTCAAGTGATTTTTTTTCCTGGGTTCAAGAAGAAAGGAATTTTTTTCACTTGATGTTGGCTGCTTCTCCCGCAAGGCCAGGGAATCTATGACTTTGGGGAGTTTTTTTAAAGCAGAAGCCTATAGAGACAAGGTATTTTTATGGTCTCCTGTGGGCCCCCACCTTCTGCACTCAAAGTGACAGAGAGGGGAACAGCCTTGACAACTGCCCATTCCATCAGAGCGGTTATGCTGTCTCTACTCCAGCTGGGGGATTCCCCTACAGCAGGAGGAATTCCTAGTATTTTTCTTTCCACTTTGTGCTGTCAGCAGTACAAAGCAGATGGCATAGAAAGGGGCAGATCAGGCTTCATATCTGATAGGCAAGCATTTATATTTGTGTTTCAGTGCGGATGGAAAATTCATTTCCCAGCATGTGCCTAGTGGGAAATACGTGAGTGCATTCAGAGGACTCCAATTAGTCTTAATTCACCGCCGTGCCTATACACCTCCAAAGGGTTTGCCTAATGCAGAAAAAAATTAACCTGATTGGTGTACTGGAGCAGGTGAAGCCAAAGGATGAAGAAAACCCCCCCCCCCCCATGAATTTTCATGTGCATTTAATTTGCTGGAGGTTTTCCACAGGTTGCCGAGCCAGGAGATGATGTATCTCAGCAAATAATAAGTGCTTCTTCATAATAAGGCGAAAATATGTTATCTGTGTATGCACAAAAGAAATAACAAAGGAGCCCCCCCCCTCCCCCCCCGAGGTGAGATTGCAAGACAAACGGTCCTTTGCAGTTTCTGGAGTCTCTCCTTTTCTTCTCCCTTTAAAGTCTATTTTCTTTAAGTTTGCTGGAAGGAGAAAAGTGTTCTTCTTAAAAGATGTCAACAGTATTTAGGTTGCCAGGAGGGATAGCCCAGAAAAATTCCACTGGGCTTGGGCCCAGAAATAGCCTGTTAATGGAAGCAATGTGGCCTTTAAAGCAGGGAGTGGGAAATGAAGTCTAGGAAACGCATCCTTTTATGGGTTTGTTTCTTGTCGCTGCGTGGCCTTTGCAGAACTGAGCAGGGATCTGACTGAGGCATGGAGGCCCGGACCCTCAAAAGCACTTGGATGCCTGACCTTTCCTCCACCCCGCCTCCATGGAGTTAAATGAGAGTAGGCACCGATAAGCCTGGGCCATAGTCGCCAATAATTCTCTCAGTCTAATGGCTGTTGGGAGGCCCCATGGAAAATAAAGTGAGGGTTTTCACCTCGGTCAAGTTTCTTAGTAGATGGGTGCCTGTGTCCCCACTGCAACTGACAACTCACTGGCAGTCACCAAGGAGAAATCAAGGAGTAAAGAGAGAAACCTCGTACTACCTGGGGTTGTGATTAATTCAAAGTCAGGGCAGTGGCTGGGAACAATTTTTGGAGTGGGGGTGCTGCACTGCACCCCCCCATCCTCTATACCCCTCACTGTCCCTTAGAGCTGGCACTACCACCCAGGACCCCACATCTAGGACCAGTGGCCAGGACCACAGGCCTAGTGGCTGGGCAGGACTTGGCCGTGGGCCAGCAGCCAAACAGGACTCAAGGCTGGCTGCCAAGACCTGTTGCCTGGCAACAACAGTGGAGTGGGACCCAGGACCAGAAGTAGAGCCCCCTGAGGAACAGCAACCCCATGGATGGGGTGTCCAAATCATGGGAGTGCTGCAGCCCCCCCGGGCCTCTACTTCTCACATCTATGAGTCAGAGGAGAGGCAGGGCAGCAGGACAAGCTGTCAGGGCGTACACTGGCATTGCCATGCTGTGTGTTTTCTGTGGGCTAACTCAAGACGCCAGTCTCTGGCTGCTTAGCCATCACTTTTCATCAGCACTGCAATCACTTACATTTCTTAAAACCTTTGGGATTATGCATCTGGAGAGAGCATGCTGGGACCCCCTCACTTTGGATACCTCCTCAGCAGAAATGGTTCAGGGCTTGTTGCCACATCAGACTGCTCTATGGGGAACAATCTTGTTTTGACCCTACAGAGAGGGACTGGCTGGGTCCCAACAGATCTTGCCTGTCTTTATGGGCTGTCACTCAGAGTTGGACAAAAGACAGGAAACCTACCCACATGGCTCGCTCGGATTTCATTTCACCCAGAGGTTACCCAGGCTGGCATGCAAAACCCACAACTGTACATGGAAGGAGAGATCCATTGGTTGTGTTTCGTGTGCTAGAGCAGTGCTGTGGGATAACAGGTAGGTTTACACAGGGATAAAAGACCTGCAGCATGGCTGTGGCTGGCCTGGGTCAGCTGACTTGGGCTTGCAGGGGTAAAAATGGTTGTGTTTGGCTCAGGCTCCAGCCCAGGACCATCGGTCCCTCCACCCTCACAGGATCCCAGAGCTCAGACTCCAGCCAAGCCGGAATGTCTACACCACAATTTTTCATCCCCAGAGCATGAACTTTGTCTGTCTGAGTCACCTGATCCAGGCCAGCCAGGGGTTTTAATGCCTGTGTAGTCCCATTCAGAGAGGCATCATCTTACCCACAGTATAACCAGGACAAATTTCAGTGATAGGAGCTAGGAAGCCTGTTCTATCTGCCTTAATTCTGGCTTTTCCTAACTCTTGAGCACTTAACTATGGTAACATTTTTAAAGGTAGACTTTTAGATGGGAATTTCCTGAGATTTTTTTAAAAGGGAAAATCCCCCAATTATCTTATTTATACCACCATCGCATTGTTAACTCTATCGCATCAGGTCTGAATCCTGACTCTTTAGCCCAGACATCTGCCTCTTGAGAACTGGGATTAATTACAGTGTGTGTCAGTAGTGGAAGGTTGTTATCTAATGGGAACCAGCCACCAGAGGAGGACACAAAAAAGTGAAACACAGGGTTACCTATGTACGAATAGCTCTATTTTACAGGCAGAACAGCCAAACACAGACATGACAGGTGCTTTCTGAGAGACTTGGGATTTATGCCTGCCGTATTCGAGCTTTGGGCTATGTTCTCAGCGTGTGGATATTTTTCATTGTGATATGTAAGAATTGCTGTATGTTCTTAATTGCAAGAACAACAGAATTACTTACAGCTGTCAGTAGAAGAAGTGAGTCTAGCACAATGCTGCGCAACCTGTGGCCCATCTGGATTCTGTGTGTGGCCCACAAGACATTTTGTTCACTGTTACTCACATGCAGAGTTGCCAAATTCCACTGGTTTCCATCCGTGTTGTTCTTTTTCCTACCGGCATTAGCAAGGGCAAGTGAAGAGAGTTGTGTGCAATCAACACATAACATTGACTGTGAGAACTAGGGATGTTAAATTTAGATTAATTGGCTAATCAAATAGTCGATGCAATTTGCATCGACCTTTCGATTAGTCAATAAGGGCGCCTCCATCTTTGAAGGGTAGCAAGAGCCCCAGGACTGTTGCTACACTTCAAAGGTGAAAGCGCTGCAGGGAGCACAGGGCCAGCGAGGGACTCAAGCAGACCCCCCCACTGGCCCCATGCTCGCCACGGCATTTCAAAGTGGCAGCGCTGCACGGAGCCCGGGGTCAGCTGGGGAGTCCCTGGCTGACCACAGACTCCACATGGTGCTGCTGCTTTGAAGCACCCCTGGCTCTTCCCCACCTTCCTGCCTCTTTCTGATAGAGGCATGACATGTTTTGATTTTCCCGATGGAAACAAAAAAAGAACAGACGAATGTGGAACCTACTGAAAAAAAATTGTTTCAATTCAGGAATTGGAAAGGCCCTTGTTTCCTGACATTTGTTGGAATTTTCCATTCTCCACATTTAAGGACACGTGACATTTCATCCCAGTTCTGATTGCAAACGTTCCAATTCAAAACGTTGGCATTTCCTGCAGGAGAGACCCCCCTCGACTCGCCATTGTTAGCACCTGCACTGCACAGGAGTGGGCACAGACACAGAGAAACTCAGACCCAAATTTCCAAAAGCATCCTCTGATTCTGGGGCACTCAACTGGAGACCTATCGAGTCTGATATTCAGAAGTGCCAAGTGCTAAATGAAGTCGCTGTGAGAGCTCAGCACCTCTGAATATCAGGGCACTGATATAGGGCCTAAACTTTAGACTCCTCTTGACCTTGGTGACTAGCCCAAGGCCACACAGGATGACTGTGGCAGAGCTTGGAACAAAGCCCAAATCACCTAACCCACAGGCCTGTACCTTATGCACAAGACACCAAATTCTTAGCGGGTGTAGAATAACCGTTTCACTGATGCAGAGCAGCTGAGGGTCTAGCTCAAGTTCCATCTAAATGCCAGCAACATCATTTATCTTGTCCTTGCTTTTTGTGCACCCCGATGACAGTAGAATTCCTTGTGTCCTATCTTCACATTGCCTGCAGAGCAGCTTCCTGTGTGATTGATGGCTTTATGGTATTAACAGCAGGGAGCCATCAATCAGAGATTTGGTAAAAGTCAGCGGGAGTAAGCACCGTCCATTAAGGTTAAATGAGGGAGCAATTAAATTCTCCATTGTTTAGTGATATCTGAAACAATAGAAACCACCACCCTAGGCCAGGGACAGCATGGAGAAGCTAGAGAAGAAACTAAATCCATTTCTACACTAAACACCTTAGAGCAAGGGGTGGGCAAGATCTGGCCTGCGGCACGGATCTGGCCCACCAAGCCTCCAGATCCAGCCTGCCAGGACCTTCAGGCACAGAGCAGTTAGCTACTTCAGAGTAGCCTCATGCTGCTTTAAGTGGCTGGCTACTCTCTGTGGCTCTCTGCTCCAGGAACCCGGGGGGCAGGGAGGGAGAGGCTTCATGCATTGTACCCACGCCCAGCAAAATCTCTCAGCTCCTATTGGTTGGAAACTAGAGCAGAGAGCCACAGGGAGCAGCCAGCCATTTTGAGCAGCTTGGGACTGCAGCAAGTAGGGAGACTCTCTTGGGGTCCTGCAGGGCTGCTGGCCAGGAGCTGTCTAGGCAAGCACCTCCTGGCCAGAGCCTGCCTCCAGTACCTCAGAACCCTCACTCCCCGTCCCAGATCACCACCACCTCCTGTCCCAGGTCACCACTCAAACCCTCTGCAGCTCCCTCCCCCAGATCACAACTCCCTCACAGACCTTGTATCCCCCTTCTCCTCTATGCCAGAATCTTCTCCTGAACCCATACCCCTCCCTGACCCTGCACCCCCAGACCCTGTCCCAGATTACACCCCCTCCTTCACCCAAACTCCCTCTCAGATCCCACACCTTCTCCTGCACCCCAGTTCTCCATCAAAAGCTCCCTTCTGCATTCAACCTTTATCCCAGACTCCCTCCATAGAAAAAACTTGGCCCCTGACCACTTACCAAAATCATGGAGAGGCCCCCTCATCAAAAAATTATTGCCCCACCCCTTCCTTAGAGTGGCAGAGCTGCACCAGTGCAGCTGCACTGCTGTGAGATCTCCATGTAGCCGCTCTATGCCAATGGGAGAGAGCTCTCTTGCCAACATAATTACACTACCCCCAACACATGGTGGTAGCTATGATTGTCAGGAGAACATTTCCCACTGTGCACGCTGGCACTTCTGTCAGTGTAACTTATATCATTTGGGGGGCGGGGGGGGGGAGGGAGGCATTTTTTTCATACCCGAGCAACATAAGTTTATACTGATAAAAGTGCGAAGGTAGAGATCGCCTAAGCCATGTGGTCTGAAGGGTTTCCCTGGAGACCGAATGTAAAGGCAGGATCTGGGACATTGAGTTTCCAAGAGAAGGACCAAAAAGCAAGGAGAAAGTGGGGGCACAGCGAAAGAAGAGTGTGGTCCCCTAGGAGAAAGCCTAGCGAAAGGGTCCCATTTGGGTCAGTATTTACTGGGAAGTCTAACTTGGATTTCTGAACGAAAGAATTTCCTTCCCCTGTTATTTCTCCCATGTTGAGGGAAATGGCACGTTCTGTGCATCCACTGGAAACAACAGGATCACACCAAAGAATATACCTGACTCCTGTCATGCAATTCTCCTGCTGGATTGGTTCCATTAGTGAGGACCCAGTATGGGCTTAACTGCTCCAGCTAAAAGGGGCCACAAAAGTGATTCTCTCTCATTATAGGTGAGATAATTACAATGCACAACAGCATTTAAAAAGTAAGTGCAGTGCTCAGAATCTCTCTGCTGTAATATTGCTCTTCCCCTGACTCTAGGAACCAGCCCTTGGGGTCTGTTTCTCAATTTGTACCTGTGTTTTGGAAACAGAATCCATCATGCTTCTTTGAGTGTCAACTCCATTTCCTACATTTAACGGGTCAGTTGAAAAACAAGCTAATGATAAGATCCCATAGTGGACAAATGGGATACTGATTTGCATCTAGAAGACCTGGAATTGCTCTCATGCTACTCTGCCTGTGTAATTTTACACTGAGTGAGACACCCAGGCAAATGCTTTCTGCCCATGCTTGAAGCAACCCAGTGTAAATTGCCAACTCAAGCATGAGCAGAGGGAGCTATGCGATTAGAAGGTAAACAGCTGACTGCATGCCACACACGCTCACTAAATAACTCTGACATGTGTTTCCCCTGGATATTTTTCATTCAGGCCAAGCTGAGCTTTTGCTGCTACACCAAGCAAACAGAAAGCTATACATTTCCCAGAGTCTGGGTCTGGGGGGCAGTGATTACTCATATCGGAGCTGACAATTAATAACAAAGACATGACAAATGCGGCTGTCGCCCGTAATAATGTACAGCACCTGGAGAGGGTTTAATTAAAACCTGGATCTGCAGTTCCAGGGCATTTTGAACCTCAAGCCACTGGAAAGCTAATGCGGCATGTGCTTCTTGCTGAAAGGGCTTACAGCCTTGCCACACTGGTGAGTCTATAGGGGTTAGTGGCTGGAGTTTAATTAGTCAGTGGAGGAACAGAAAGCAGGAATAACTAAGTATTAACACCCAGGCCCTGAAGGAGCCCATTGAAACCAATGGGAGTTAGGCACTGATCCACCAAAGGCCTTTAGGCACCTAAATTACACATGCATACACACACAAGCCTCGTAATTTGAGTTCGCCTGAGAGAAGCTCCTGTTGGCAGGTGCTGAGTCCCTGCGGGGAAATTGCTGATTCAGTTAAGTGAGTGCAGCTCATTATGGGCATGGCTTTCCTGGAAGAGAGAACTAGCGAGGTCCTGTTAGAAAACCCCAGCGTGGACACTTTCTCCATGGCATTATTGCAAACAGCCAGGAAAAGACCTACTCCAGAAACGCATGTGTCTGGGCACTCACCCTCTGCCCGTGAATGAGGTGAAGGCTCGGCCGTGGTGCAGAAGTGATTTGTTCTAAATGCACATGACCGTTTGCCCTTTAATGAATCACCCTCTGCACCTTCTCCAAGCAAAACATCTGGCGCAGGCTGAGCTGGGCTGCTGGCCCTTGCTCAGCTGTGTGAGCCTGAGATGCAGATGTCTGATGACAGATGCTCGACATGAGCTGTCATCATTGGTGGGTGACTGAAAGGGTTGCCCCGAGTTCTGGTCTCCCCTTTCCACCCCGACGGAAGTGACTGTCATGCCGATAAAATGTCCCAGGTTGGTTTTGATGGCTGATGTCAAAGCTACCCTGCTGATGTTAATGTGTTTGTGTGTGTCGGGGGTGGGGCTGGCAGGCTGAGTGCCAAAATGGGTGCATTTTGCCCCATGCAACTGACGTCAAGCTCGAGTTGATCAATTTAGCCTCTTGAAGACTGAAAGACTTGAGTGCAGGGGTATCCCAGTGAAACGGAATGCCAGGAGGAGATCTGCCTAGATGATCTAATTGTCCCTTCTGGCCTTAAACTCTAAAACTAGCCAGAGGAAATCTTCCAACAAAACTTTAAGCAGAAGGAACATACGACTGACGTCAAATGAGTGTGAAGACCTGGGCTGGGTTCAATTTGTCTTGGAGACCAGGTCTGGGAAGGGGTAAATCTGGAACCAAGAGGGCTGGTATCTCTACTCCCCGCATATTTCTCCACACTGAACCCTCTTTTTTGAGGAAGTGGATGTGTGTCCTGTTTGCTCTTGCCAACTGATCGAATCAGCAAGAGCAAATGGACAAATACCTTCTTTTGAGGAAAAATAAAACCGGGATGGCTGGGACAGAGCTCAAAAAAAGTGACCGTCCCAGCCAAAACGGGATGTATAGTCACCCCAATTCCACCCCACCCTACCCCACTTTAAATAGCAAGGAGCTTTTCCACTGACTCCCATGCTTGGAGCTCTCCACAGCACCCTGGGACATCCAATGTAAGGATGGGGTGGGGAATCCATGTCTCAAACTCGCGCCTTGCTGCCGGACTCCCAAGGGTGTTCAGATCTGTCTTCATTTCTGCCTGACCTGAGAGTGATGGGTAGAGCCCTGTGCAGATCCAAAATTTGTACCCTCATCCACATCTATAGCTGCAAAAATGAGCCACAGATCTCCACAATGACACCTGCAGTTGTGGATACCTGCGGCTATAAAGCAGACATCTGTGGATGTGCAGGGCTCTAGAGATGGAAGTAGGAGAGTCATTCTTTAGGCTCCTCGCCTGAGTGCTCACATCAGCACCTCCTGCTCCAACAAAGCTATCCTAGAAGGTGCTCCACAAATAACTTCAAATCCCACTGCAGAAGGGTCTCTATGATGCAATGGAAAAACACAGCTGGGCTTGCAGAAGACGCGTGTAAGGCTGATAACATAGCAATGAATGTTCTTATGTTGAGGGCCACTGAGTAATATGCACGACAAGCAGCACAGTATGAGATGTCGGAGCACATCCTGAGTTTTAATCCTGGTATCCTGTGGCCTGAGTCCGGGCTGCTGGCTTTACTGACCAAAACAGCCAGGTACTTCTGTTAACTCAGCAGAACCCTCACAGCTCGGGGAGAGGGAGCTGGAGGCTATTCTGGACCAAGCATCAACAAAACAGCTCACTGAGGTCTAGGTGCAGAATCTGGATCCATGAGAGAACCCAGCTTGACTCTCAGATCTGATCTAGGCAGTGGTGAACGCGTGCATTGGACCTGGAAACTGGGCTAGGTCCCCACCAAATTCACAGTCCATTTTGGTCAATTTCATGGACCTAGGATTTTAAAAATTGTAACATTCATGATTTCAGCTATTTAAATCTGAAATTTGATGGTGTTGTAATTACAGGGTTCTGACCCAAAAAGGAGTTGGGGAGAGGGTCTCAAGATTATTGTGTGAGTGTGTGTGTGGGGGGGGGGGAGTGTTGCAGTACTGCTATCCTTACTTTTGTGCGGCTGCTGGTCCTGCTGCCTTCAGAGCTGGGCGGGCTGCTTACCTTACCAGGAGCCCAGCTCTGAAGGCTGCAGCACTGCAGAAGTAAGGATGGCATAGTATAGTGTTGCCACCCTGCACTGCTGCTTGTAGTATGGCCCTCCAGCTCTGAAGGCAGTGCAGAAATAAGGGTCAGGAGGATCCCCAATTTGAGAAATATATGTCTCCCCTGTGAAGTCTGTATCAGTATAGGGTAAAACACCAAATTTCACAGTCTGTGATGAGTTTTTTTTCATGGCTGTGAATTTGTTAGGGCCCTCCTTATGGCCCTGTGATACCACCTGACCAATCTGTTTGGGGGCAGGACCCCCCCCCAAGAGTGTTATAGCTGTGTATTCACTACAGCAGGAGACCCAATAAACCTGAATAGCTCAGTTTTCAGATAAACCACAAGCCCAAATACCTGGGATTAGTATGTGTTTGGCTTTCCACCCTCATGGCCTATTTATTTTTATGGGATTGAATGATGAGTTATTTATGGGATTGAATTAATGAAATCTAGTCTCCTCTGGGTATTTACACCATCCCAGAATTGAGCTACCGTGCAAAGACTTCACATTATTCAGCCTCCCTAAATGGCATCCTGAGACATTAAAAAAGCTTGGGAAAACGTAAGCCACCACTACCCTTTGCAACCCTTGATTTTATAGAGTGAAACTGATTGACTTGCTGTTCCAGCAGGGCTTGCCTCCAAAAATGAAACGTGCAAACACAACCAGCACCAACAAAATGAAGAGAGCATCACGGCGGCACCTGTTTAGAAGACCTAACTGGTTGCACAGACCTTGTGCAGAAACTGCCGCAGGGGGAGAATGTCGTCCAGCAAGCAGATCTACCGAACAGATCACCTATTTTCAGACTCAGACTGTAAACCCCGCCATTTCTGTGAATGTATCCAGCTCTCCACCCATGTTCCCTCTAATTTTTCCTATCCATATGCAAAACAAATTTTATGTAAACCAAGTCATGTGTGGATGTGCACCACCAATGGAAACATGCTGGTGATTGTGGGTGCCCTGCCAATCAGCCGGGCAGCATTTGAATCTCTCCTGGGTGGCCGCCCAAGCGCACAGCACACAGGGAACACTGCTCTCCACCAATCACAAACACATTCTTCACCCACAACATCGTTAGTGTGACTTTCAGGTCTCTGAACCTCCTGTTGGTTGGTCCAGAGGCAGAGCTTACCACTTAGAGCCAAGATAACCCTGGAAATTCCAGACTGGGCATCTAACCCAAGAGAAAGGTGGCTCCCTCACCTAAGGAAGCTGGTGTCTCTGGGAACTGCTCATAGCAGAGAAAGCTGCTTAGACAAAGGTAGCAACTTGCTGAAGTGAAGTTTTGTCACCCGATAACACATTCTGTTTGTAGCCTGTCGTCTCCATTTTACTCTGTTCTTTGTCAATAAACGTATCCTTGTTTCATCACCAAACCAAACTCTGTGCTCTTCTATTAAAGGTTAGACATTAGGAAAAACATCCTATCTGTCAGGGTGGTTAAACACTGGAATCAATTGCCTAGGGAGCTTGTGGAATCTCCATCACTAGAGATATTTAAGAGCAGGTTGGACAGACATCTATCAGGGATAATTGACTGTGCTTGGTCCTGCTGTGAGGGCAGGCAACTGGACTTGATGACCTCAAGGTCCCTTCCAGTTCTAGTGTTCTATGATTCCATGATTAAAGAAGTGCAAGTCTTCAGCAAACCCAACAGAGTGAGTTGTGCACCCTATCTCTTTGGAGGCAGTAAACTTCTAGGAGGGTGCAGTGGGAGGGAGTGGACACTGAGGGGCAATGGCTCTGGGGAACATGGGAAATGGAGTTACCTACTTGCTACTTGCAAGGCAAGGTATGAAGAGGCAAAGTCCTGAGGCATTTACTGGCCTAGATGGACCTCTGGTCTGACCCAGTATGGCCGTTCTTATTTGCTGCCCTGGCAGACACACTGGTGCCTCAGGGCACTGACACATGGCTTAGCACCAGGATCACATATTCGCTGAGGCAGAGTGGTAACACGGGCTCACAATTTTGGTGTCCTGAGCTTTTAACTTGACACCCTTTTTAGAGCTAGAGATTGTGAGCTGCTGGCTAGGAGCAGAGCCAGGTCCTGCTTCTCCCCACCCCCACATCATCAGATATCCAGAAACAGGGGCCGGGAAAAGGGGCAGGGCAGTACAGGTGGAGCTCTGAGTGGAATTTATGCCCCTCTGCTTCTCCAAGCCCTCTTGCGGACTATGCACCTGTGGGTAGCTGTCTCCTCCCCACAGCCCATGCCATATGGCACAGCGTGGGATGGGCAAAAAGACTAGTCCTTGGCTCCCCATCCCCACACCTCTGTCACAGACCCACAGGTCTGGGGCTCTGGAACTGGAGGACCCTTCAGTGTGTCAGCCACCTTAGGGTCACAGTCACACCCTCACCGCATCCTTGGACTGAACCTCGGCGCCTCCAGCACCCCCATTTCACCCTGAGCCCCCTTCAGCGAGCTTGCCTGGGAGAGGTCAAAGGGAGCAGCACCCCCACCTTCCGCTGACTCAGCCAGCGCTGGCAAAGCAGCAGGGTTATTAGGTGTCTGGAGCACAGTGTAGGAAGCCGCGGGTTAGCCCAGAGAACAGACGGTTACAGCATGGTCCATCTTGGTCAGCCCAGAGCCCTCTGGCCCTTCTTTTGTCCCAGTTCAGGACAGCCTCCAGCCCCCAGCAACCCCACACTTAACACCCCTGACCTGGCCCGCCTCAGTCTTATGTTCTCATTATTGGGGAAATACTGTCATCTGGCCCCCCTCATCTCCGGCTGGTCAAACACAGCTGGCTTCCTGTGGAGGGTGGGCAGTCCACAACTCTTAGTTGCCACGGGTACCAAATGACCATGCATCTGGAGTGGCCTCTATCATCTCTGACTCTCCATGGGGATGGCCTGGGCCCCAGATGGGCAGAAATCAGTCACTTCTGGGTCCTTGCAGAGAGTAAACAGTTAACAATGGAGCATGTAGGGAAACTGAGGCACCAACACAACAGTCATACACAATGCTACAGAAAATTCCCACTCGGGTACACTGTTGTAATCCCTCTGCTGGACAGTAACCTGAGTGAATGAAATCCTGCTGTAATGCTTGAACTGGTGCAACACCACCCTCTGTTTGGAGGGAGCTGGAACGGCTCAGCTGTATCCTAGACCCTCGCAGCTGCAAGAGGCGGCTCTGAACTGGCAGTGTAGAGCCCTGAAGCAGCTGTGGTGCTCAGGACCGCAACACGGAGCCCCAGCTGGCTCTGGATTTGATACAGTGCAGCGCATTACGCTGGGAAACTCCCTGCCCCAGAACGTTATCAAAACAAGGGAGCAGAGCAAATTCGTTTTCTTTTTTAAATAAAGGATGAGCCACTTCCAGGAACAGCATCATCACTGAGAAAGCTCTGCAATCCCAGGGCACAGACTGGTCACCACCTGCGATCAGGATGCAATTCCCTCTCTCTTCCCTCCCCACAGCCAGGACTGTACAACAGACGGCTGAACTAAGCGGTGTTGCATCCTTCTTTGCCTCCCTCTGCAGCTTCCCATACAGACCATGCTATTCTGCAGGCTGGATGCCATATTTGGTATTCCCCTACTGACCGCCTCACCCGAGAGGCCACAGATGGAAACCTTCACTCCTAGGGGATCTCCAAAGCTGGAGAAAGGCACAGAAGCAAGTCAGAGTGCTCAGAAGCAGGCTAGGAAATATGGGGATGGCTGGACCCATGGTACAGTTGTTCCTATATCTATTCAGAAGCCTGCAAAAGATTAGTTGAAAGCAGATGGCTCTTAATTGGCAGCCCGGGCTTACTTCCTCTTTTCTGCATAACCCATTAAATTACGGTTTAAATCAAACTTCATACAAGTTAGGGGGCTGCATGTAATTATTTAGAAATCTAGACAGACTTAAAAGCTTAGATTAAGGCTCCATTTGCTGCAGAGGATGAAAACATGTGACCCTCCCTGTAAGGCCAAACCACCAGAGGAGTTCATGCAATCTGCATTACAAAGCCGAGTCGCGAGTGCCCCAGCTCAGTTATTCACAGGGTTTCTGCTTGAAGAATGGCAGAAAAATTGATTTTCATTGTACTGACCCCCCAACTGCCAGACCAGCAGGGAATGGATACCAGCTCTTGTACAGGCAAGCTATAAGAGTTCCCCTGCCTTGGGCAGGACTGCAGGGGTGCCATGCTGATCTGTAGAACAAAATCCAGGGACTGGAACTGTTGAGTCCAGAGACAAGTTAGAAAAATGACTCAGATTCATTCAGGTGCCTTTAAATTAAACAGCTCCAGTAGGAGCAATAGGATTCCAGTTGTCTTGGGTTTCACTAACTGGCGCTAAGTCTGCAAGTAGCGATGGTTTGGGAAATTCCTCTCTGAACGGTGTCTGGACTCCCGCATATAAAATTTTCCTAGTCCCCTAAAGAGCCTGCTCCCTGGGCTAATAATGCTGGGCATTTTTGTAACACTTTTCCTCTTCAGGGCCCTTTAGAGACACTAATTCATCCTCACATATAGGAAATATCCCCAGTTTGTAGGAGAGGAAGCCAGGGGCACAGACCAAGTGCACCAGATAGGAAGAAGCATCAGAGGAGGGATTATAACTTAAAACATAGTTCTACACACCCTTGCACTTTGTGTCACTCACACCTGTGTCAGGTGAATGCAGAAGGTTATCCAGTTTGCATGGGTGTAGGCAATTACATGGGAACAAGGCAATGGTGAATCAGGCCTTAAGAGTTCCTGATCCCAAACTGTGTGTGCAGAATGTTATCCTGGTGGTTCTCTCTCCAGAGGCAGCAGGGTGGGGCAATTATTTCAGGGCTGAATTTAGCCAGTCCTCCGGAGTTTTGAGTCCACTGACTGACTTGTTTTGTGGGGCCTTATCCCAAAGTCACTTGATGCTACCACAGTTTTCCCTTCTGGGAAATGGGGGTGGTACGTAGGACCAATGTTCCCTCAAATTTTTGCCATCCGTGTGCAGAATGCATTTTGTTATAGGCACTGAGGTATGTGCGGCTACGCACCACCAGTAAACACACAAGTTGTGGGTGCTCTGCTGATCAGCTGGGTGACATTTGAATCTCTCCTGGGTAGCCACCCAAGCGCACAGCTTACAGGGAACACAGCCTAGGACAGAGCTGTGCAAGATGCAGCCCAGGGGCCAGATCCAGCCTACCTAACACTTTGATCCAGCCCAAGGACTGCATCTGGCCACTTTCTATTTAAACCCGGCTGCCCGTGCCACTGAATTTTCAGGTGCTGGTTCAGGCAGCAGGATGCTTTTTAAATGGCTCCTGGTCACAGCAGTACCCCCAGCAGGGGATGGAGCCATGAGCCCCTTAAATAGCCACAGCAACCCCAGATGGCTGCCAAGCAATGTGGTAGTGATGGGGCCCAGAGCCACGAGCCCTTTGCTTTAGTTTTAATTCAAAGCCTCTGGCCCCAGACAACTCTGGGGGGAAGGTTAGTCCCTAGCTCTGCCCCTTCTGGGGGATGGTGGACCCGGCCCATGACCATGTACCAAAATGCATTAAGTGGCCCCCCTGCAAAAATTATTGCCCTCCCCCTTGGCCTAGAACAATGTGAAGATGGCTCAAACTCTGTCCAGCCCCATACACGTGCCAAGCACAGAAGGGCGGAATCTGCTTTTGGTGTTAAGGCACTGGTCTGTAACTCAGACCTGGGTTCAGTTCCTCAGCCTGAGACCTTTAACATCATTCTTCTGCCTCATGGGGTAACAGGAGGCTAAATTACCTCTCAGAGCTGGAAGGGACCTTGAGAAGTCAGCAAGTCCAGTCCGCTATCCTCACTGCAGGACCAAGTACCATCCCTGACAGATTTGCCCCAGATCCCTAAATGGGCCCCTCAAGGATTGAACTCACAATCCTGGGTTTAGCAGACCAACAGTCAAACCACTGAGCTATCCCTTCCCCATGGTGCTCTCACGGTAGAACGAGGAGGCCGCTGATGGAAACATCTGCACACTAAAACTCATCTGACTAAGGATTCCTGGGTTCAGCTTGATCCTCATTGATTGTGCACCTGCACGAAGGCACACACCACACTGAATCACCTGAATAGCTTGGCACAGCTCTCGGGGCTGCAGCCAGGGTGCTGGCTCCATGTGGGCATTTGCAAGCAGCAGGCAACACTGGCGCAGAGCAGAGCCAAGTGCACAAGGTGCGTGGGCCGCGCAGGCTCCGTGAGCCCGGCACAGAAGCTGCAATGAGTGGGCCATGACAGCGTTAAATCACTGCAAGGCAATCTCTGGGAGAGAGCCACAGAAGGACACTCAGAGCCTGTGATGGAAGCAGGTGCCCATCAGATGTAGCTTAATTAAAAGCACGTAAAATAAACGAACCCGCAACAGGGGCGATTCCTCTGGAGCTGGCTCGAAAGCCCCAATGGATCAATGCGCCAAGCACTTACATAGCAGCCCCCCGGGAGCGTGAACATCACGAACATCCCATTTTTACCATTCTCGGGAGCTTGACTGTCGAGTCTCAGTACCTGTCGGCTCCCTAGGATGGATGTGGATAAAGGGAGCAGGTGTAGGCATCCGGGCAAGGGAGGAAGGATTAAAACAGCAGGAAGGAGCCCTAGTGGGTAGAAGCTGGAGCCACTGGATATTGAAAAGGCCAGAGGGAAGGTCCCACAAAGAGGCGAGAGGACGTGAGGGAGGGGGTCCGGTAGCATGGCTGCAGGAAGAGGAGGATACAGGTCTCTGGTGTCCTGTAGGCGAAGGGAGAGGCAGGCCATGGTCCGTGCAGTGAAGGAGTGCAGTGGAAGGAAGGGGAATGGGAGGATTTCCTGTGCAGCTGCAGGGGAACCCAGGTGACACTAAGAGCAGCCATTTTACCCCTCCAAAACTGAGCTCCTCCATCCAATTCAGGCCAATGCACAGCTGCTGCATTCGTGCGCACGCGTGTCCTGTGGGGAGAACTCCCCCACCTTCCTGCTCTGTGGTAAGAGCTGCCGGCACCCAGATAAAGAGGATGGAACCCAATAGTACAGGAAATGGGGTCACAGGTGGGGGGGGGGGGGACGGTCTGCTCTGAGAAGTTAGAGGAGAACTGGCTGGAATTGGGCATGGACAGCCAAGGGGGAGGGTGCCAAGTGGCTTGTCACTCAGAATCCCGCTGCAGGATTTTGGACGGGTGGTGACTTGAAGGGAGACCGTGTCTGCCCACGCAGCACGAATCCATCTCCTCCAGGATGCAGGGTTGTCAGCTTCCTAATGGGGTCCTGGGCTCTTAATGATGGCAGTAGAGTATATCCCACGAGGCAGCTCCTGTGCGAAGGGTGGATTCACCCAACACATGGCCTGGTCCACTCAGAAATGCACTAGACCATCTTGTTAGAATTAAAAGGGTTGGGCTGGCTCACAGCCTCCTGTTTTGGAACATGAGGGCGAGATGGACTGAGATGGCTTGCCGAGATTTAACCTCCTGTGCATCCACGGCTCACTGGCACCTCCACGATCGGCCACCAACCAGTGCTGCCATTGGACCCCACCACTGTGCAAAGCAGCGCTCCAGCTGCCTGTGTGCAGCCTCCCAGGATGAGGGCAGGTGGCAAAACTGGGAAATGGATCTCTATTAATGGACGGCTCCCACCTCCTATTTAATCTCAGGGGCTGGACATGCCACTATAAACACTGCCATCATTAGCACAGCAGAGGAATCTAGCAGTGGTAAGAGGAAGTACTAAAAACAGGCAGTCATCACCAGGAAATTGTAGGCCACATACCTCTGCTTTTCTGAGTGGTAATTAGTGCTGCAGTTTTCTAACCAAATCCCCAAACAGCATGTAAGATGATAGAGCTGAAGTGCGGGGAACCCGATTCCCTTCTACCCGGGACTACAATAAGATCCCTCTGGCTTTTCATAAACTGCTCTACGTTGCTTAATTTACAGTCAGAGTTGCCCCAAATGCAGGGGCGTCACAAAGCAAAGACACGTCACAGGAGCATTCTGGAAGGCAAATACATGAAGGAGAATTCTTAGGAGTGATTGTGGTGGGTAAAATGCTTCAAAACGATACACGGCCTAAGTGTTCCTTAGTTTAATTCTGCTCTGTTACTCCTAATTATACATTCAAGGGGCACCTTGAACAAATGCTCTCTCTCCTCAATGAATCTGCTTTGTGCGTCCAGTTTCTTTTAACGCTGCAGGTCCAATAAAACTATGGGAGAGCAAGACAGGTTCCATTTTTTGCAGTGTCAACTAAGTTTTGATTGTGGATCCTACCAGGGCTCACATCAGAGGCAGAAAGGGTACCGCCAGATTGTCAAATATAATGTAGGAGGCGAGCCATAAGAATTCAGTTATCTTTTGCCGGCTCTGCTGTGCTCGCCGGCAACTGCACATGGAACCCATAGTGTCATTTTTGTTTTGATTCTAACTGCCCCGTAGCTGTTAAGTTACCTCCTGTCCTCTCCTCCTTCTGCTTCATGAACCCTTTCCCGAGGGCAGCTTTACAGGGCCTTGTTTGTTTGGCATCTCTGGCAGGCAGCTTGCTGCAGCACTAATCACCACTCAGAAATGGCAATTAGATTTGTTGTGCATGTGTACACTACAAGCAGACAGATTTACTATCCTCTGCAGCCCCACACGCGGCCCTTGCTAGTCCATTTAATCTTCATTAGCAGCGCCATATGCCGCCCTGGGTGGAGAGAGAGGTGTAATTACAGAACTAGCTAAAGGTTCTTTTCCAGGAACGCTAAGACCTTGTGTAATTTTCTGCGTGGGGTCAGCGCAGAGTTTCCTCCCTGTGCTGTTAAATCTGTGAATGGATGGAGAACACAAGCTAGGTTGCCTAGAGACAGCCACAACTCCCATCTCATCAATAAAGTGTTTCTTCTTCTTTAGTGGTTGTTTCCTTTAATGAAGGAATCAGGGGAAGGTGCCAGTTGAGCAGCCTTGGAGACTGAAATATTAGCTGCACGTGGTTTAGGAGAGCCCTCACCCACTACCTGCCAATGCCTTGACACTTAGCCCTGGAAGGGCCACTGGCTGCAGAGCTAGGCCAGCTTTGGATACATCCACACTAGCAATGCTACAGTGGTGCAGGACCACTGTAGTGTAAACACGCATGCCACAATGATGGAAGGAGTTCTTCTGTCACCATAGTAAATCTCTGGCAGCAGGTAGGCTAATGGAAGAATTCTTCCATCGACTGGCTACACTGGGGCTTGTCGACTTAACTTCACTGAACAGGGTGCAAAATTCTGGAGCAGCGTACTTAATTAACCTGACTTTGTAGCGTACACCAGGTCTTCATCTCCTTGTTCTTTGCAGCCCTCAGCCTCGAAGGCAACAAAGGTATCAGTTAGTGAGAGTGTAGTTGAGGACAGGCTACAGTGACTATCCCAGCATGCTTCTGTAATGCCGACAGGAGGAACCAAACCTGGGACCTCTGGAGCTTAATGTATGAGCTTGAGCTAAAAGCCTGCTGGCTCTCAGCTCAGGCTGTAGCGGAAACTCATTATTTTTCTCTGTAAGTAGCCGAAGTGCCACTACATGGACCAGAGAAGCACATACGGTAGGTATGCGGGTTGCATACATCCCCTAGCTGAGGAAGCCTGTCCCAAGATTCAGAGACAACCCAGTTGAAATCCCACGTAAGCCCCCACTTGTAATGCCGAGAGGCAGAAGTGAACCTGGGACCTCTGGAGTTTAGTGCATGAGCTTCTATAGCTGAAGCAAAAACACCAGCTGGCTCTCAGCTAAGGCTGTAGAGGAAATTCACTCTCTCTGTAAGTGGTCTAAGTGCCACTACATGGAACAGTACACCACACCCAGTATGTGTGTGGGTTACATACTTCCCCTAACTGAGGAAGCTTCAGAGATATCCTAGTTGAAATTCCAGACAAGCCCCCACTTGTAACTGACAGGAAGAACCAAAGCTGGGACCTCTGGAGCTTCCTGTATGAGCTTCTAGTGCTTGAGCTAAAAGCCAGCTGGCTCTCAGCTAAGACAGTAGAGCAAATTCATTTTCGCTCTCTCTGTAAGTGGTCTAAGTGCCACTACATGGGACAGTGAACCACACCCAGTAGATGTATGAGTTACACTTGGATATTGTCCAAGATAAAATAATATCTTAAGTAAAACCAAGTTTATTAGTTAATCCAACTAAATCAAAAGTATATGGAAGAACACCATAATTTGTATACAAGATAGGCAACAGACAAGATGAGTAGGTTAAACCTTATACCTACAGCCCTTGTAAATTGGAGATTACAGTTCCAGCATTCTGTATGCTTGTCTCACCAACTATCACAGGCTTTGCTTTTATCCAGACATCCCCTTGCTGGAGGTCACTGCTGTCAGAGATACTCTTCCAATTCCCTCCTCTATCCGTCTGTCATTTATACTCTCAATTCCTTTGAAGTCTAAGGATGAAAACCATTAGGCGGAGACTGCTAACTCAGTAAAGCTGATCCAAAGGATTTGGAATTGAACACATACCGGGGAGGGTATGTCCCAATTTTATTCAGTAATTAAAATAAAATGCTTTCATATGCAGAGAGCTTTTCTAACTCTTCTTACTCAGAAGTGAAGTCTCCTAAGTAACGCTAGGATGCTTTTACATACCACGTGATTATGCCATCTAGGGACAGCCAGGCAGGTCTGTTTCACAATGAAGAGTGAAGAGGAGAAGAATGAGAGGTCAGAGAGGGCTCAAGCTGAATCCTGAGAGTACTTTCCTGTCGTGTCACATGAACTAATGCAGACAGAGCCAGGTCAGTTCCAGAATATTAGAGACAAAGTGAATGAGGTAATAGCTTTTGCTGGACCATCTTCCGACAGAGAGAGAGAGAGAGAGAGACACACACACACACACACACACACACACACGCACACACACAGAAGCGATGGAGCCATGCAGAGCTGGCCTGAAGGAGAACTCTGTGTAGCACCAAAGCTGGTCTCTGACTGACAGAAGTTGATGTAATAAAATATATTATCTCCCCCACATGTCACATTAGCCAATGGACATTTAATGCGATTCAGAAATCTTGACTGCCTCACCTTGTCCCCCTCGCCTTCTTCCCTCCACTGTCCCTTTTCTCTTCAGCTTATCCCACCTAACTAACCCCCTTCTCCCCTGCCTCCAGTGCGTTTGCTGCCTTTGCACTGTTCGCTCCGCTTGTGCCTCTCACCCTGTTGGCCTGCTGTCTGTTTAGATTGGGAGCGCTGTGTGACAGGGCGCTGCTCTGTGTGCTCTCTGGGCCCCACTCGTCGTTGGGCACAATTAATAATTAAGAACTTTGTTCCCAGTGATGCAGACATTGGACGGTTTCACCGTCCTGACCCCCCAGTCTCCAGATGGCTTGTCACAGACTGCCGGGTTCAATATTTAATTACATTTTGCAAGATGAGGCCAGCAGAAGACACAGCGGCCAGGTGGTGCTTCCACATGGTGACTGATTTGCATGGTCCAAAACAGTTGGATCACCTCATTCAGCGAGGAACATTCCCCTGAAGCAAACAGAAAGAGAAATAGCAGCGTGCTGTGCATACAGCTCCCCCAGCACACCCTAGCATCAGAGTGGGTGTGTGCCAGGACAACCAGCCCAATTAGGGGCAGGGGAGCAAACTTGGGTTAGGGTGGGACAAACCCAAACATTTGGGCGTGTGAGGCACCCAACTGTCACACTGAGCACAACACCCAAACATTCAGCTAGTGGAATCATAGCTCCCCATTCCCCGTGCTACGATTCTTCTCTCCCACGCCAAGAGATAGCACTACAAGCGGCTTGCGGTACATGTTTTTCTAGGCTTGCCAACATGCTCCGTATGTCCAGGCAGAGATCTGTCCAGGAAGAGACCTGCTTCATCTGTAGCCTTGTCAGAGATACTAAATAATCAATTCGCCACACTCCTCATCTTTATTGATCCTCACAGGGGCTTGGCAAATTGGCTACACAGGAGAGTTTCATTCCTTGTGGGACTGGCATCATTTGCAACAGATAGGAACAAACACTTTAGTTAAGCCAGAGAGGTCCCCTCATTAATAGAACCAAACAGCGTACAGCCATATATAGCCATAAGGTATCCTAATACTCCCACACTTCAAAGACCCACAGAACAGAAAGATAGAAAGAACAGACAGCAGAGCACCTCAGAAGGCCACAAAAACCGTTTCAGGAGCCCAGCAGAGGCAAATTGTAAGGAATTAGGCTAGATTGTTTATACCCCTCCTTTATGTAACTAGTCAGCTGCATAACCAGACTGGCAGCTGGGACCGTACTAAAGTGTGTACCTTCCCATTGACCACATGTATCCATTCTGGGTATCCATAATTTCACTTTCGCTCACTGACCTAGGCATCTGTGTCAAATCGGTTTCTTAATAAATCATAGTGTGGCCTAACTGCCTAGCTACAATACTGCAACAGCCCTCAGTTTAACCATTTCCAGATATTTTGGCAAGGCAAATTAATTAGCCACTTGCTTGTTGTGCAAAATGTGAAGGCATAATCCATGGCCCAGGATCACACTCTTGGGCCTAGTTTGTTTCACTTAAAAGCAACCTTTAGAAGTCAGGGGTGACAGGTTTGCAGAAATGTTGGTCATGCCCAGAACCCCTCCCCTCACCTCACTCTGCTTCCCTCCCACTCAAGCTGCCTAAGGCTCTGAAAGGAAGTTTGAGAGGGAGAGGGGTATGGGCTCTGGGAAGGAATCTGGGTGTTTGGTGGAGGCTCTGGACTAAGGATGTTAAATTACGGTTAATTCACTAGCTGCGTAGTTGATGGAATTTCCATTGACTACTCGATAGGCACTTCCGCATTCCTCTTTGGAAATGTACAAGAGCTTGGCTGGGGCTCTTGTACATTTCAAAGGAGGAATGCAGAACTCTGTGTGCAGCCCGAGGCGGTGGGAAGTCTGCAGAGGCTCTTGTGCATTTTGAAGATGCAGCGCAGCGTGGAGCCCGGAGTCATGGTGTGCTGCCATTTTGAAATGCTGTGCGGAGCCGGGGTCAGCTAGGGACTCCCCAGCTGACCCCGGGCTCCACAGCGCCACTTTGAAACACTGCCTCGGAGTTTCAAAGGGGCAGCGCCACATAGCTGAGCTGGGGGATCAGCTGTGCAGCACTGCCCTTTGAATGCCGCCTCCGCGTTTCAAAGGGGCAACCCCACACACCTCGCTCTTTAGCTCAGCTGTGTGGGGTTGCCCCTTTGAAGTACTACTTCCCCCCCCTTTACTGCCTCTATCTGATAGAGGCAGCAAGGTGTGTGTGTGTGTGTGTGTGTGTGTGTGTGTGTGTGTGTGTGTGTGTGTGAAGCGACTAGTCGACTCGACTATCAGATAAGCTTTTGCTTATCGGATAGATGACTAGTCTTTAACATCCTTACTTGGGACTGGGGTGCAGGAGAGGATGAGGGATGCAGGCTCTAAGAGGGACTTTGGGGGCTAGAAGGGGTACAGGGAAGAGCATGCGGGAAGGGTAGAGGGTGCAGGCTCTGGGAGGGAGATTGGAGATGAGTGGAAGGGGTACTGGCTGTGGGCAGGGGTGGAAATGTGGGTGCAGGAGTGAGGGATGCAGTGCTTACCTGGGGCACCCCCTCTGGCAGACATGCCTAGGGCAGGGGGTGCCAGAGAGTTTCTGCCTGCTGCCGCACAGAGGCGCCAGCCCTGCAGCTCCCACTGACTGCAGGAGTACTTGGGGTGCAGGCAGTATACAGGGTCTCACTCACATAACGAGCCTTTATACTCCCCCAGAACATCATAACAAGTATCTGTGTTCTCCTACTTGCACCTTGCATCTAAGCTAACAGCACCTACACCTGTCAGCATCATACTCCTAGGCTATGTCTACACTCGAGGCTTCTTGCGCAAGAACATCTTGCGCAAGGGTTCTTGTGCAAGAAGTCTTGTGCAAGAAAACGTCCACATTGCCATGTGCGCGCTGTGCTTTTGCGCAAGAGCTCCCATGGCAGTGTAGATGCTCTCTTGCGCAAGAAAGCTCCGACGGCCATTTTAGCCATAGGGCTTTCTTGTGCAAGAAATCCCTGCCGAGCGTCCACACTGCCCTCTTGCGCAAGAGCTCCTGCGCAAGAGGGCTTACACCTGTTAAAAAAGAGCGTAGCTCTTGCGCAAGAAGCCCTCTCTTACCACGCCGTACTGTAAATTTCCTTGCGCAAGAGCGGGCGGGCAGTGTAGACGCTCTGCAGATTCTTGCGCAAGAACGGCCATACTTGCGCAAGAAGCTGCGATTGTAGACATAGCCCTGGAGTGTGATTTGCTGCAGCATTACTACAAAGCCAGGGTCAGCATGCCTGAATGACAAGCAACTGGAGTCTAGCTCAGCTCTGGCTAGAAAGCCTCGCTCTTTAGTTCAAGTTATCAAGACTCAACCATTAGCCTTGGAGATCCCCAATTCAGGCCTTCTGCTTAGGAAAGTCAGCAGTAATCACAGAAGCATTCAACGAGCAACATGTTACTTGTATGAAAAATCTTACCTCTGGAGAAAAGTTATTAAAGTAGCAAGTAAGGGCAGGGTGAGTATTGTCATCGGAGCTCCTCCTTTTACCTTGTATAATAAGACTTTAACTTGAGAAACCTGTGCTAGGAGAGTTCTCTCAAAGCTGGGAAAGGCTGTAAGAGTGCTGAGATGCTCTTTTAAAACATGTGGAGGGGGCTGATTGGCCAGAACTCACTAGGGGGTGGAGCTAAAAGACTAAAAAGTCTCCTCCAGTAGTGTGGGGCTTACTCCATTTTGGGAGCTTATCAGTTTGTGGTGGGAGCTGCCAGGCACATCCATGGCTTGTGTTTAGGCTAGTCAGTGAGTCTAGGAAGGCATCAATTAGGTGGTGATGGTTGCAGTTGGGGAGCTCAGTTAGGCTGTATGTCTGTTTTAAGCCCAAAGTGTTTGTTCTAACTTGGAAACTGAATATTAGAAGTTCACTTGAGTGTGACTTAGAACATCATTCTAGACTAGAGCTAGCTTGGCCCCATTGCTCTGGAGTTTTCTTTGGTTTAAAGAGATTTCTTCAGTCCATAGTGCTGATAGATTTCAGTGAAGGGTTGCAACTACAAGGCCTCTCTTAATGAGGTTTTGTGTAGGGGTAGCTATTTTGCCTGGAGCTGTGTCAATCTTGTAGATTACATTAATGTGCTTCCCATGGGTCTTAAATCTAAAAGCTATTTATTTGACTGGGTTCCTGACTCTGCTATTCTTTTCATGGTATTTGAGTCCAGGACTCCCCCAGCCACTGTGAGAGAGGGGCTGCAGTGTTGCAGATTTGAATCTCAAGGGTTCAAATACTGATTTAAGTCCTCTCAAAAAGTTTGGGCTTATTGTGTGTGTTTGGGGAAAATGTGAGACTTAAAAATAGAAGAACTCAGGCTTCTCAAACTTGGCTTCTGGGTTTTGAGTCTTTAGGGTGCTGTCAGATCACACTTTCAAGCTTTTTTTCTTCAATCATGAGGGCTAGAAATTTGATTACAATTTAAAAACAAAACAAAACAAAAAACAACAACCCTGAGATTATCATGTAACTCCAGAAGCTGGGGAAAGACTTGTGAAAAAGTTGAGAGTTGGCAACATTGGATCTGAAAACACTAGAATTAATCTGAATCTTTACTTCTGCTTTGCCTTTCTTGGTACCAGCTAGAAAGGGAACAGATGGTAATCTCCCAAGTTAACTCTCATTTATATGGTATTTAAACCTGTGCTAGGTGCATCCCAAAGAGCTGGCAATGTGGCCTGGAGAAGTGAGCACAGGGTTGGGAGGAAATAAATTCAGAGGCCTAATGCTGGGCACAACCACTGACGTGCTGTGCAATCTTAGGCAAGTCTGTTCACTTCTCTGCCTCAGCTTCTCCTTCTGTAAAATTGGATAACACCGACCACAAAGGGCTGCTGTGGAATTAGCTAATGAGGGGATGGTGCTGTGATCATGCAAAGTGCTATGTAAATGTAGAGCCCTAAAGGGTGGGAAAGAGGAAACAAGTGGGGGATGGGAGGTTACAGATATGGTCACTTGCATCCTAGTGGTTCCTTGAGGGCGGGACTAATGGGGTCACAATTGAAATGCCCAATCCTCAGGCAGCTTCCTATGGCTGAAGTGGGTTTCTCTGTTATGTTCCTGGTATTCCCCATGGTGGAATGGGATAAAAACACATGCTTGCTGGAAGGTTTCAGTGTAACACATCTTCTCTTAGAAATCAGAATGATTACATCCCAACACCAGAGAGACAAAGCAGGCGGCTTCCTTCAGCTCCCTCCTTACTCTAACCTGGCGGTCTGACTCAGCTATACAGGCCTAGATTGCATGTTTCCCTCTACAGAGCTCCTTAGCCTGTAAGCAGGACTAGGAACCCCCTTCCCCCTCCCCCAAAGGCTGTGCACAACAGTGTGCAATTGTAGTAGAGTTTTCAATACACCACTGCAAGGACGTCTAGGGGTGCAGGGGCTTCTAAACCCTGTTCCTGGAAGTGCTAGTAGCTGCCCCAGCTCTGGCAGAGGGGGAGGATAAGGCAAAGACCAGCCCATTTCCTTATCAGAGATGAACCTTTGGGAGCTTTGAATTTTAGTGCTGGGAAAAGGAATTGGCTGACAGCCCGAGTGGAGTTTCAGATCCCATTCCTTGCAGCTCCCCCTGCTGTCCCCCTTCCCCTCTTAGACCCTACAGTGCCAAGATGACTCTGTCTTGATCTAGAAAGCTCACATATAGGCTGTGACTGCCAGCAAGTACCAACTAGCATTAACAGGGGTGGTGTTTCTGTCATAGTTCCGAGTGGACAGAAGTCTGGCCTGAGGTGAATTCCTCCCAAACAGGCTACCCCTCAGCCATTACAGGGCAGGAATTTGTCATTCACCCTTTGGGCTTCGACTGGCAGTAATGACCCCACTGAAGCCTGCTAGTAACCTCCTTAAACTCCTTCCCTTCCCCCAACTTATTGGCCGTCACTGTCCTTAGCTGAGGCTGGAGCAGAAAAAAAAAGAGAAGATGTTAATGGAAACCACTCAGATCTCATGAATAATCCATGACCAGGATCCACATTAACTTCTCAGTGTGAACAATGACTGGTGCTAATTAAAACTTTTTTTAGCACACTCACTAAATGACTTCCGGAGCTGGCGTTCCACTCAAAGCACCACACTGCTGGCCTTTGTTTCTCTTGCATGCTGTCAGTGGGTTTCAAAGGCTTGCCAGACTTCCTATCACTTATCATACTTTTTTTGCTAAAAAGAGTTGGCAGATGATATATTAAAATACAGGTATTTAAAAAAATTGCAAACCCTTTTCATGCAACCATTACAATACACTACATGTTCAGAATTGCTATATATATATATATAGCACCCCTCATGGGCTACATTATCTTCCTCCAGGCTCAAAGAACAAACCAGTAATTCTGGTCTGATTATTTAAAGGGCGAGGGGAGGGGGGGAAGAATCCATTGAACAAGAAAGAACAAAAGTAAAGTCCGCATGGGAGCACACCAACCGCGTCTCCTCAACAATCTGTGTCTCAGTGCGAAAAGGTGAGCTAGACGCTTCCTCAGAGTGAAAGGTGATGAGATCCCCATCCCAAGGAGCTTGTAGACTAAATTATGTATGAGGCGATAAAGGGGGGGGGGGAACAAGAAAACAAGGAGGAAATGAGGGAAGGGACACACTCAATATTAAGATTTGTCACTTTACATGGTTTTCATCACTATTGAAAGGAATTCCTCAGAGTAATTAATGGGTTTTACCCTCTCATGGCTCCTGCGTGGTAGGGAAGAGCTACTATCTCCACATTGCAGAAGGGGAGCTGAGACACAGAAGCTATGACTCATTGTATACGGAGCCCAGAATCACGAACCATGAATTGGAGCCATGTCTCCTGCGTCCCAGCCCAGTGCCCCATCCATTAGCTCAAACTTAGTGTACATGAAACTTCAGCCACGTTCAACCATACATTTTGCTGGTCTCTGGGCAGGTGTCACTGAGTGAAGTTCTATGGCCGGTTTTATGCGGGAGGTCAGGCTAGTGCTTGGAACGCTTCCTTTTGGGCCTAATAAATCCACCCAGTGCCATGTGGCACAGCGGACAAAAAGGGAAGCACTGGAGTGATTCAGAGAGCGATGTCGCCTGGTCAGATCAAACATGAGAGGAACTAATTGGCCCTGCCTGGGGCAGGGGGCTGGACTTGATGACCTCCTGAGGTCTCTTCCAGCTCTATGATTCTAATTGGCAGCATTTGGAGTAGACTGAAAGAGAGTGCTGTGGGAGCAGGAAAGCACCAAATAGTTTTCCATCTCGGTAGCCGGCAGAGTCCTTAGGGATTGAAAGGTGCAGTTTCTGGGACCGTCTTTACCCTTCCATGGCTGTAATTCCCCAGAGTGGGTGTTCTGCAAACAAGGCCCCTACTCTGAGGAGCGAATGATCTAAGCAGGGTGGGGGTGTGACCGTGAGCCATGGGGAGAGCAGGACTTGACAAACAACCAGAAGGATAGAACCACTTCCTACTCTCACTTCAAGGGGCAGGAGTTAGCAGGCCTAGCAGAGGAATAGAGGAGACTGAGGGGGGATATGATAGAGGTATATAAAATCATGAGTGGTGTGGAGAGGGTGAATAAAGAAAAGTTATTCATTAGTTCCCGTAATATAAGGACTAGAGGACATCAAATGATATTAATGGGTAGCAGGTTTAAAACTAATAAGCGAAAATTCTTCTTCACACAGCACATAGTCAACCTGTGGAACTCCTTGTCAGAGGAGGCTGTGAAGGCTAGAACTATAAGGCTATGTCTACACTCGCGGCTTCTTGCGCAAGTATGGCCATTCTTGCGCAAGAATCTGCAGAGCGTCCACACTGCCCACCCGCTCTTGCACAAGGAAATTTATAGTACGTCGTGGTAAGAGAGAGCTTCTTGTGCAAGAGCTACGCTCTTTTTTAACAGGTATAAGCCCTCTTGCGCAGGAGCTCTTGTGCAAGAGGGCAGTGTGGACACTCGGCAGGGATTTCTTGCGCAAGAAACTCCTATGGCTAAAAAGGCCATCAGAGCTTTCTTGCACAAGAAAGCGTCTACACTGCCATGGGCACTCTTGTGCAAAAGCACAGCTCGCACATGGCAGTGTGGACGTTTTCTAGTGCAAGACTTCCTGCACAAGAACCCTTGTGCAAGATGTTCTTGCGCAAGAAGCCGCGAGTGTAGACATAGCCTAACAGAGTTTAAAGAGAAGCTAGATAAATTCATGGAGGTTAGGTCCATAAAAGGCTATTAGCCAGGGGGTAGGAATGGTGTCCCTGGCCTCTGTTTGTCAGAGGCTGGAGACGGATGGCATGAGACAAATCGCTTGCTCATTGTCTTCAGTCCACCCCCTCCGGGGCACCTGGTGCTGGCCACTGTCAGCAGACAGGCTACTGGGCTAGATGGACCTTTGGTCTGACCCAGTATGGCCGTTCTTATGTTCTTATGAATGCGCCCTCTCACAGTTGTCCTTGCTTCAGAGGACCAGCCCTGGTCTGAATCCTTAGCTAGGCTGTAAGCTCTAGCCCACTGGATTCACAAAGGGCCCTCTGATCTGTGACTTACTCTTGTTGCTGGTGGCAGCAGCAGTGTGCACTAATCAGTAGCCAACACCTCGCCTAAACACAACCTGTTCCTTCTGAGGAGCCTGGTTCACTCTGTGCACGTGGCGGTCACTTTGCCTAGCTTTAAAGAGCATGCTTGCAGTGTGGAAGGAGACAGCACAAACTATGCAGTGTTAAATGAGCATCACAGTTTAGGACAGGAAGTGAAGAAGAACATCATAGCTAAGGGGAACATAATGACCCACAATGAAGTTGGGCCAGGATGCTGGAGTAAGGGGGATATGGCTGTGGCACAGCAAGGAATTGCATGCAAAATGCCCAGGAATCTTTAACTTACTATGAGGTTGGGCTCTCAGGTGTCTCTGAGCCTGCACCTCCCTTTGCCTGGTATCCCCTGACAGCAGAGGGCACACAGATTTGGTACAGACTGAGAGGACGAGGGACACTAACTTAGAGACCCACAGCACTTTGTGTCACTATAGCAGGTGCGCTCAGCCCACCCCTACTTGGTTTGCTAGATCTACCTGTATCCACTTGAGCCTATTGCTAGAGAGAACAGAGCTTATGTTGAAGAGACTTGGAGACATCAGGACCCACTGTCCTCTGAATGTACGTGGGCTGTAGGGAACTGCTCTGCATTCTTTCACAGGACACTTGGGAGTTGAGGAAGCAGGTTTCTGTTCAGACATTCCCATCAGTTGGGAAAGAGAAAAGAAGTTGAGGGAAACCAGAGTGCAACTCATTATCCTCCTTCAGAACCCTGCATCAAACTTCCCTGCTGTGAGGTCTATCAAAAAAGTGTCCATGCTCAGTGCTCCTGGTGACTTGAGATGACTGCCTATCATGCTGACCCAGGCCTATAAGCAGTGTGTTTGTGGATGGAGTGGGGGGTGGGGGTGGGGGTGGGGTGGGGTGGGGAAGCAGAGAGGACAGCTGGTTTCAGCATGCTCAGTGCAAGCCAAGCAGCAAATCTGGGGGGAACATGCTCTGCCCACATGTCATCTCTGCTGACCAGTATTGTCTCACTGTTTCCTTGTGCTCCGCTCTTGGTCTGTCTGTATCCATCTGCCTCTTGTCTTATACGTACATTTGTAAGCTCTTTGGGGCAGGGACTATCTTTTTGTTCTGTGTGTACCGTGCCTAGCACAATGGAGTCTTAGGCCATGACTGGGGGCTACAATAATACAAATAATAATGTGCCTGTTGTGTCTAAAGGACTTCACTCCTCAGGGATGTCAGGACATCACCTTTCACCAGCGCTAAACAAACAAGCGTTGCTTGAGTTAACAGACCGATCAATGTGTTTTAAAAACCCAGCAGATTCCCACCTTTGACAAATGCATTGGTGAACTTTCCTGTTGCTGGGGAGACCGATGGACATTTTAAGGATACTGGCATTGAACTAGCTCAGTATGGCTCCAATTTATCACTACTCTAAAGATCCCAGTGGAACACTCTCTATCACACACACATGGGATAGCAGCAGTGTCTTTGCCTGTCACTATCTTCTCTCCCTGAACTGAGGGGTGACTATCATATTCCGGGACGTGATCCAGACCAGTGAGGGGTTGTCGCCACCTGCCCTGCTCACAACTCTTTGGAGTTGAAGCTCCAAACTGGGCTCCTCAAATAGATGACAGAATGCAGGTCACAAAGCCACAGCCCTGGGCTAACAATACTGGCCCCAGCAGCCTTGGTTACTATGTGCAGGTGACCCCGACACACTCCCAGTCCTGATCCCCCCCCGCCCTGATGTTCTTCATTGTCCAGTCCTCTTCTAGACAGTTCACATATCACAAGCCCATTGCCCCAGTTATAGAATCATAGAACGCTAAAACTGGAAGGGACCTCAAGAGGTCATCAAGTCCAGTCCCCTGCCCTCACGGCAGGACCAAGCACTGTTCATCCCTGACAGGTGTCTGTCTAACCTGCTCTTAAACATCTCCGGTGATGGAGATTCCACAACCTCCCTGGGCAATTTATTCCAGTGTTTAACCACCCTGACAGGAAGATTTTCCTAATGTCCAACCTAAATTTTCCTTGCTGCAATTTAAGCCCATTGCTTCTTGTCATATAATCAGAGGCAAAGGAGAATTTTTCTCCCTCCTCCTTGTAACACCCTTTTAGATATTTGAAAACTGCTATTGTCCCCTCTCGGACTTCTTTTTTCTAAACTAAACAAGCCCAATTCCTTCTTTCTCTTTTTCAGGTTATGGCTGAATATACAGCAGTCTGCTACTTTTAATTGTAGTTACCCAACATTTCAGTTGAAATGTAATATTGAATTAGTTGGATTTAAACAATAAAACACATTTAAAAATATCTTGGCCCCCCTCTTCTATAGTCTGGTCACCCTTTGCAATGCATTTTCCTGAAGGATGCTCCTAGATAGTTTCTTTCTGCTGTGAATTTGGAGTTATGGTGTCTTGTGGTGAAAGAAGTTCCATGCTGTTTGCTAAAATGTAAACCAATTTGTTTCTGCACCCCTCTTTTGCCCAAGAATGGCCACTTGACAGGTAATGCCCATGAGCTTGGAAACATGGCTAGAGGCATTGGCTTGTGCTTTGTCTGAGAGAAATGTTTTTTTTCCACTCCCCAGACTCATCTGGTAACCATATTTCAGTCATTTCATTTTATAATCATAACATTTCATATAATGTTACTACATATATCTCACCATGATATTACTGAAAAGTGAATTACTAGTTTTCAAATGTAATAGAGAGGTAGCAGGCATTGGACATCTCCACACAGAAAAACCTGTTAGTCAATATTTTAATCTAACTGGCCATTCCGTTAAAGACCTGACAACGTGCGTCTTGCTTCAAAGAGACTTTAACACCAGATTACAGAGAGAGACATCAGAAATTTTATTCATGCTTAAATTTGACACTTTGCAAATGGGCCTTAATAATTACCGTATACATTACAAAGACAGCCTCCCCACCTATTGATAGTCGTAGTAACTCCAGATTAGCCACTTATTGATTTACAATAAGCTATTTCCTCCTTCCTTATCTCTTCCTTGCCCCTCACCCCCACCTTCTGTTCTAATATCTGATTTGTTAGTTTATAATTTTACTTTCTTCATTGTATTCCTTTGTTATATATGGTCATGCCAATTCACTTTCAGAATATAATCTGAAGAAGTGGGTCTGCCCCACGAAAGCTCATCACCTAATAAACTATCTTGTTAGTCTTTAAAGTGCTACATATTTTTTCCTTTAGTTTTCAAATGATACCCCACAAAGCATATATTGTACAAAGATTGACAATAGTCTATAGGGGTGTGTTTGGCCACAGTGATGGTGCAGAAATTAAAGGCCTCACTAACGTGCACCCAAACTAACCAAAACAGGCCACCTCTTCCATATGGATCCATGCTTCAGTCTGGAGTGTTAATTACTCCATCCACATTACAATCAGGGTTTGAGTCTCGGCTGTAATACACTGAATTGTGTATATATAACCTCTGGGTATCAGTAGAACAATATCAAAATAACTGTAGGTGTAGTGGGTGCACACACAGTAAACTAATGGACTTCATGTCTGCATGGCAATTAGCTAAAGTAATGGTCTAATAAGATTTTGCCCTCAACTTCTGTGAATCATTAACCCTCTATATCCCAACTTCTCTTCCATTCCTGTTTCTTTTTTCCTCTCTCCTGTTTTCCTTCCCATATTCAGCACTGGGAAATCCAAACTGGTACAGCATGCCATGATTGGGTGAGAACAGCAGACGTGTAACAGCTCTGGGTAATCTTGGGATAGTCGATCCTGAGCCAGATTTTCGGGAGGGGGCATCTCAAAGGAACTGGAAAGGCAAATACTGCAGTTAAACAACACATTTTATGCAAACCTATTTCCAACAGCCATTCATGAATGCTTGACTAAGAATCAATATATATACATTCTACCAGTAGCTCAAGAGCTGAGATAACACTACAGGCATGAATCCTTATGGCCTCATTAATTTTCCACCAATGCAGAAGGATAGCACTGAATGGCACATTCACTCATATCAAAATGAAAAATGTCAGTAATGCAATGCAGTAAAGAAGGAGAAGCAATTGCAATTAGTGCACAGTTCAGAGTGGGACGTGGCCTGAAGCCAATTAATAAGAATTTCGCCTACTGCTTTTAGGAGCAAATCTGAGCAATGGGGATTCAATGTTTAAATACCAATTAAAGATGCAATGCTGAGTAAGCTCACTTTTCAAGTTGGGGGCATCTCGGCCGTGCCCACAAATTCTGCATGTGCAGCTGTCCTGTCATGTGCCCACCAGTCCTATGTGTACTTGTATATCAGGTCTTCTGTCTACTCATTGCACTTGCAAATATCAGGCCCGTCCCCCGGCCCCCACCCTCTTGTCATCTCAAAACTCTGCTCCAGAACATCTCCTCTTGGTGGTACAGGGCAATGCTTTGAGCACTGGGGTGGTGACTTCTCAACAGTACCGTGATACAAATGTTGTTCAGTAGAATTCGCTCTGTAGGGCAGACTCTAGACAGTAGGTTTGTCCCATCCTCTCTGTGGATTTAGGTCTATTCCAACAGGGGCTATTTCAGTACTGGGATACATCCAGCATTCCAAAAAGACTGGGCTGATAATTAGTTTGGAGAAACACCTGATGAGCGCCTCAGCAGCTCCCAATTCAAGCATTGCCTTCAAAGGGAAAGGACTAGACAAGGTGAGCCAATTTACGCAAGCTAATGGGCTTGTTCAGAAGAAAATGTCACCAATTGGTGAAGGCAGCTTCTGCCAGCTTAAATGAGATTGGTCTTTTAAGTTATAGATTTTTGTTGACCCAGCTACAAATCTTCAACGCCAATGTTTCCATCTTAGCAATGTAGGCCTAGCCTGAATGCAGAAAGAAAGCAGAGGGAAGGAAATAAGTCAATAATGGACAAAGCTTAAATTCACAGGTAGTAGAGTAATAGGGAAGACAGGAATGTGATATAGCTTGTAGCTGCAGCCTAAACCATGTGTAATCCAGAACATAAGAATGGACATAGTGGCTGCGGATTGGAGGACTAGTTTCTGTAGCCAATCATAGTACCTATGACATGATGCAGAATGGAACATACATAGGGCACCTTGTTTTATAATATGTATATAAATGGATCTATCTTCATGTGATTTGGAGCCTGTTCATCTTACACCCACCCTGCTCTGAGTCTGATCAACTTGGTGTTTCTTTGCTGTATACTAAAAGAGAAACTTAAGTGATGAGGTTGGAGTTGAGCTGAGCCCTTGAGAACCAGGAGGTTGAGGTCTTGGGGAAAATTCCAATAGACATATGGACATGAAAGCTGGAAGCCCACCAGAGATCCAGACAAACTTTGAAAGTGGATGAATGTCTCACAAAATACTCGACATTCCATGGAGTAAGTGAAGAACAAATGCTGAAATTTGTCACAGCTCAACCCCTTTTTCTCTTATGCTTTCTGGAGAAGAAAATGGAAAAATCTGGGGTGTGTTCAGAAGGAAGCCAGCGTGCAAAAGTGACCCAGGGAAGACAGTGATGATGGAGCTTGGTTTATGTCCAAAGCAGCATTTGATAGTATGGGAAGGATCCCAATATGGATTAGTCAGCCCGCGTAGCCTTTTCTGAGACATTTTCTTGCAAACCCTCTCTTCTCCTCTGTCTATGTTTGATCTGTTTTCCAGCAATGGGTGCTTAGTCTCCACATCTTCCCTTGCCCTCAGACCTTCTTACCAAGCACATTATAAAATATGGCAGCATTGAGCTATACTGTCCAGGGAAAGTGATATCCATCTGATAGAGGCAAGGTGAATTGTTGATCTACTGATTAGTCAGCAGCTCTCCCTAAATACTACATGCTAACTCCAAAGTTCAGCTAATGCCTTGATCACAGTAAATGTTTTCAAGCCACAACAGGGGGCCAACTGGTGCAGCACATGAATATACTTTCAGAAGACTTTGTGCCTGACCCAGAAGAATGGGAACAACTACCTTAGTAGCAATCTCACAAGGGGAAATCTGATCACTCAAATAGCTAGGCACTTGTATTGGAAAGGCAAGCGAAGGTTGTTTAAAGAATCCAGTGATGCAGAAAAGTCTACTATCGTTGCAGTGTGTGTGTGGAGAGGTGACTTTGTAAGGCCGTTGAAAATCCAGTGCCACACAGGTGGATATAAACAAGGAAGGAAAGAAAATTCTCATAGAGGATAATGGAGAGAAATTCATGGTATGGAAAGAAAAAGCTGCAGCCTTTTAAAGGCTTTATTAGCAGTAACATCAGCTACAGGGGCAGTCGAGAGTGTGGTGACCTTATCTGGTTAGGTATACAATGGAAAACAAGCAGAAGGAGAAGATAAATTATTTCACATGAACATCCAAGAATAGAGCTCCCATGTAAAGTGGTGTTAGACTCCTTACTACCTAACCCCACTAGAATCTAGACCTAAAATTGTGAGTTCCTTTGTGCAGAGACTTCGGTTTGTATAGTCCTAGCAGAATCCTTAGTATTCCCCTGTGGAGACTCACACACCAGAGGTATATCTGGCCCAAACATGAATGATCCCCATGGAGATATACCAGCGGGATATTGAGTTGCAAGTTCTACTTGATTCAGTGGAAGGTTCTTCATCTAGTTTCCTCCTGGCAGAAATGTCATGTGGACATTTTTTCAGTGAGGCTGTAGGATCATCCCATGAGACGTGCTGCTGGAGAAGAGTGGAGTATGGTGAAGCATAGTCTATTGGCACGTGAATAAGTGTGCAGCACACCAAGAAATGGTTGTGAAAGACGCTGGAAATATAAGCTGCTTTAATATAAAATGAGAGAATCACATGATCTCTTCATTGATTTGACATCCTCTTGTCTGTGCATTCAGTTACATCTCACTCTTGCAGCTAGGCAATTGGTTCGTAACCAATCATTTACTCAGTAAACTTCCTTGTCTTAGGTGTCCAGGAATGGATGATTATATTACATTCACTGACAACAATTATTTGCCAGATTTCATGGTTGGTCAATTGGTTCACAAGCAGCTTGTTGTCAGTAGTAATTTTGAGCTGTCTTGATTGACTGGGGAGGTCTCATGGTCTGTAGCTGTTTCCTTATGAGATGAGCCCAAATTTACAGTTGTTTCCCTTGCTAGTACCCCCCCAGTATCCCCTCCAAATGTATTCTCCAAAACTGCTCTACAATAGTTGCTTAACAAAGAACCATAGAAATGTGAGATTAGAAGGGACCTTGATATGTCATCTAATCGAGTCCTCTGCACAGGGTCAGGGCAAAGAACCTGTTTTTAAGACTGACGACAATTTCACAACCTTCCCATGTAGTTTGCTCTGGTGCTTAACTACCCCGACAAAGTTTTACCTACCTAAATCTCTCTTGCTGCAATGTAAGACCTTCACTTCTTGTCCTCCGTCAAGGAGAACAACTTATCACCATCCTCTTTCTAACAACCTTTTATGTACTTGAAGACTATTATGTCCCCCCTCAGTCTTCTCTTAAGATAAAACAACCCAGTGTTGTCAGTTTCTACTCGGTCATGTTTTTCTCTATTTTAAATCTTTTTTGCTGCCCTCTTCTGGACTTTTTCCAATTTGTCCATATCTTCTCTCCAAAACATGGTGCTAAGAACAGACTACAATGCCCCAGCTGAGTCTTTATCAGTGCTGAGTAGAGCCGAAGAATTACTTCTTGCATCTTGCTTACAAAACTCCCGCTAATGCATTCCAGAATAATTTTTGTTTAGGAAGGATGCTGCTGAAAAGGACTTTGGGGGTATAGTGGGACCCCTCAATATTCTCTTCAGGCTTGATTGTGAACCACTGATTTTTACTGAGTATACATTTCCAACCAGTTGTGCACCCACCAAATAGTAGGTTCATCTAAGCTATATTTCCCTAAATAGTTTGAGACTGGTTTTTAAAAACCTTACTAAAGTTGCATTATCACATGTATTACTCTCTACTCCCCACAATCCATGAGGGCTTGTTACCCTGTCAAAGAAGGATAATAGGTTGGTTTGACATTATTGCTTCTCGACAGATGCATGTTGACTGCTGCTTATCACCTTGTTTCCTTTTAGATGCTTACAAATTGATTATTTTCTCCATTATCTTTCCAGAAATCAAAGTTAAGCTGACTGGTCTATAATTGCCTGGTTTGTCCTTATTCCCCTTCTTACAGATTGATACTATATTTGTCCTTTCCAGTCCTCTGGGAACTATTGCATCCTCCAAGTTCTCAGTGATCATTGTTAATGTCTAAGATCTCTTTAGCCAGTTCCTCAAACATTCTAAGATGTATTACATGAGGCTCTGATGGCTTGAAGACATTTAACTTATCGAAGTAATTTTTATCTTGTTCTTTCCCTATTGTAGCCTGAGATCCTACCCCATTTACACTGATGTTCAGTCTTAGCCGTCCAGTCACTGACTTTGTTTGGTGAAAACTGAAACAAAAAGGCATTTAAGACTTGGGAGACTGCTGTGTATTCTGCTATTGTCTTTCCCTCCCCATTGAGTAATGGGTGTATCCTGTCCTTGGCCTTCCTCTTGCTTCTCATAAAAGGTTTTCTTCTTATCCCTTATGATCCTACCTAGTATAATCTTTTTGTTGTTGTTGCCTAGGCATTTCTAAAATTGTCCCTACATGCTTGTGGTGTTTGGTTTCTATTAATCCTTTGTAGCTTGACTTATTTCTACTTTTTATGACTTTGAGTTTCACAACACTGAAGAAAGATCTTCTGGTTGAACCAACACGGGATCTTACCATACTTCCTATTTCCAGTGGGCTAGCTTGCTCTTGTACCCTCAATAATGTCTCTTTAAAAACTGTCAAATCTCTTGAACTCTTGTTTTTCCCTTAGGCTACGTCTACATGGTAGCCTTCTTCTGGAAAAGCGTATGCAAATGAGGTGCGGAGTGGAATATCGCCATGCTTCATTTGCATAATTAATTAGCAGCTGTTTTTGCGCAAGAGGCTTTTGCGCAAAAAGGAGCTGTGTAGACAGCTCTGTTTTGCGCAGAAACCCCCTCTTGCACAAGAGCCGTTCTTCCTGAAAAATGAGGAAGAACGGCTCTTGCGTAAGAGGGTGGTTTTTTTGAAGAAAGGAGCCATCTACACAGCTCCTTTTTGCACAAAAGCCTCTTGTGCAAAAACGGCTGCTAATCAATTATGCAAATGAAGTGCTGCGATATTCCACTCCGTGCTTCATTTACATAAGCTTTTCTGGAAGAAGGCTACAGTGTAGATGGAGCCTTAGTCTTGCTTCTCCTGGGATCTTACCTTCCCCTTGCAGGGGTACTACAAATCTGCCTTTAAGTACATTGTCTTTATTCTGCTGTTTTCCCTCCTTCCAGTCCTTGGAATCATGAACCCCATCCTTTCATGATCCCCTTCACCCAAGCTCCCTTTCACCTTCAAATTCTCAACCCATTCCTCCCTATTTGTTAGACTCAAATCTAGAATGGACTCCCCAGCCTGCAAGGGCAGAATTTCTAGGGAGGGGGCGGGGGACAGCAGCCATGTGCTTCAGGACACGGCTTGCTTTTCATCCTGTTCCCCGGACTATCAGGGAGTGAGGGGAAAGTGCTTGCATTCTGTGCATGCCTCTCACTCTTGGCTGGTGAGCTCCCTTCAGAATGCAAGTACTTTCCCCTCACTCCCTTAGTGCCCGGGGAATGGGATCAAAAGCAAACCATGTCCCAGAGCGCATGGCTGCTGCCCTTCGCAACCTCCCAAAATGGTGCCCTTGCTAGCCTGGTTTTCTGAGAGTGGGACATGAAGGCCACTGTCTGCAAATCCACACCAGGACTATGTGGAGGGGCCAGAGGCAGTACTGGCATTGGCCATGAGGCCTTCCTGAACCTTGCTGATATTAATTCCTTCTCTTCTACAAACTCTCCTGTTTGCTGCTCCCATGGTCACTTAGCATCTGGCTTTTAAGCCCTTCAATCCTAAATCAGCCATGCCTTCCCTTCCCCCCTTCCCCACCATTAACACACAGGGGCAGGATGATCACAAGGATTATCACAGTTGTTATCATGAGACAAGACGTGAGAGGGGACTTGCAAGGGCCCCAAAGCAGCTAGCAGGCCTCTGCCCCCACTCCTATACAGTCCCCGGGCACAATCCCCAGAACGCTACTCTGTAAACATTCTGCCAACCGAAAGAAAAACCAACCAGACCAACAAGCTCACCTGCTCCCCCCCCCAAAATCAGTGTTGACTCCTTCAGCAGGGGATCATCTGAGTCGAAAGGGTAATTGCTGATGTGTTGAGAAAATATCCAGAAACAATGTTTTGCAGTATTGCTTGGCTCTGCTCCCAAGCCAGACATGTCCGAGGCTCCTGTGTGGTGGTGTGCTGCAGCGCCTTGATATATTCCACTTTAGATGCTCAAGACGAGGACGGGGGGGATCAAGATTCTGTGCTGCTGCATCTAGGATGTGTGTGTGGGTGGGGAAGGTGGGTTTAACCACCCTTGTGCCTCTGAGGTTCTGGGCACCTCCAGTGCAGTCTCCAGAATAAACTAGAGCAGCCAGGAGCTGTTCTCATTTATGGCAGACTCCCCAGGGCTGCTCCTCCACAGTATGAAGTGGCCTCGCGTCCCCCAGAGCCTTGTGTCAGGTCCTTTGCACACAGGTATGCAGCGAAGGGCTGTGGTGCTAGGGCAGAGCAGTGAGCTCCCCTTCCAATATTTGAGGACTGTAAAAAGAAAAATCTTGCAAATCCCATCATGAAAGAAAGAAATCTTGGCCTGAAACTCCCCTGCCTTGCACCCTGTGTAATCACCTTCACTGCGTGGCACCCTATGGAGTCCCTATATACATATATATAGGATCACGAGCTTTTGTGGGTAAAACCCACTTCATCAGATGAGTTGGCACGGAAATAACAATCCGATTTATATATATATATAAAACTGCAAAAGCAGTTACCTGTCAATTGTGGGACCTGTGTTAATGAAGCTAGTTAAGTAGGCTGGATGCGTCCCATTCATAGCTTTTGATGTGAAAAAGTGAATGTCAGAGGCAGGGGCAACTGGCTTCGTAGTGCATTAACCAGAATGAGTTAAACACTGGGGGTCCAAGTGAGCCTGCAGGCAAAATGCAGCAGCTGTTAGTGCTGAATAAATAACTCGAGCACATTAGAACCTGCTTTTCAGAGAGGAGGAATTCAGGCCAGGGTCTCAAACCACTATGTGGACATGTAGGGATTTGAGTTCAAGGTGACCACAGAAGAATGGAACCTTTCATAATGCAGAGTCCTCGCTTACATCCTGCACTGCTCTATTTACAGCATACCTCACGCACCTATCCTCTGGGTTTCTGCAGCTCGCGAACCCACGGCCATCATTAATCAATCGCTGCCCGGCTCTGTCATGGCTTACAATGTCAGTTTGCACCAGGCGGTTGTGTAGAGAGTCCATTAAGCATGCACACATTTGGAGCTGTGCGGGGGAGGTAAATGAGTTAACTCATCTAAACGAGAAACTTAAATGCTGGGTAAACGAAATAACTGCTTAATGCGACAGATCTTCGAGCGGATGGGTCCTCAGGGACTCATAATGGAGTCACGAGTGCACTTATCTCTTTCTGACGGGTGTCCTGTGCGCTTTTCATCAAAGCACTTCACCCGACGTGGCCCCTGCTGGAAGTGAAATGGATGGGGATCGTGGGACCCTAAGTCAATCTCATGCACGGCAGGACGTGCCTCAGCAGAGGAGTGAAGCACTTCTGTCTCACCACATGCTGACGAGGAAGAGGTAAGCAGGAAGGAGGAAAGCCATACCGGCAAGAACTAGAAGGGCGAACTGAAGAGACGCTGAGGGTCGCATGGAGACAATCATAAGCCAGTGGTCTGTTATGCTTTCCCCCACCAAGAATTATGAATTATTATTCACAACGTGCCTGGGTATTTAATTCAAGACCTTAGTGTTCCACAAATGTTCATGAAGAAGCACCCCAGCATTTCGGAGGTTTTACCTATCAGGCAGCTGAGCCAAAGGCTAAGTGACACCCCCAAGGTAACAGATGGTGGAAGATGGTAGACAATCAGGTCAGGTATTTCTTCTTGCATGACTATATTTCCCGATGCCAAGTCTTCATAGATGCATTTTTATAAAGCTACAAACATAGGGTTGGAAGAGACCTCAAAAGGTCATCAAATCCAGTCCCCTGCACTCATGGCAGAATCAAGCACCATCTAGACCCCTGACATATGTCTGTCTGTCTAACCTGCTCTTAAAAATCTCCACTGATGGAGATTCTACAGCCTCCCTAGCCAGTTTATTCCAGTTGCTAACCACCCTGACAAGAAGTTTTTCCTAATGTCAGCCTCAAATGCTCGTGCTGCAATTGAAGCCCTTTGCTTCTTGTCCTATCCTCAGAGGTTAAGAATAATTTTTCTCCCTCCTCCTTGTAACAACAATTTAAGTACTTGAAAACTGTTATGTCACCTCTCAGTCTAGTCTAAAAGAGAAAACAAACCCAAGTCTTTCAGGGTATGTCTACACTAGCCCCCCTAGATCGATCTAGGGAGGCTAATGAGGGCGACCGAAATTGCAAATGAAGCGCAATTTAAATATCCCGTGCTTGATTTGCATGTTCCCGGCCGATCACCATTCTGAAATAAAGCCCCTAAATTGAATTAGCTGGTAAACCTCATTGCAGGAGGAATACCAGCTAATTCGAGTTAGGGCTTTATTTCGGAATCCCATTTCACTGTCGCATGTAGACGCAGGCAGTTACTTCGGGCTAGTCAATTTCTAAAATGGCGACCTGCCGGGAACATGCAAATCAAGCACTGGATATTTAAATCCCGCGCTTCATTTGCAATTTCGGTCGCCCTCATTAGCCTCCCTAGATCGATCTAGGGGGCTAGTGTAGGCATACCCTCAGTCTTCCATCATGGGTTATGTTTTCTAGACCTTTAGTCATTTTTTTTGCTCTTTTCTGGACTTTGTCCAGATCTCTCTTGAAATGTGGCACCCAGACTGGACACAATATTCCATCTGGCTATGTCTACACTGCTATAGTTATTTTGAAATAGCTTATTTTGAAACAGCACGTTTACACTGCAGGGAAGCCTCAAAATGAGTCCGAGGCAGGCTTCCCTAATGTAGATGCGCTATCTCGATTTAGAGACACAGGAGGAATAACTTAGAATGACCCTGGTGAAGGGCTGTTTTGAAACAGCAGAAGTGGAGCATCTACCCATGCCTTATTTCGAAATAGGCATTATTGTTCATAGAATGAGGTTTACAGAAATCGGAATAAGCTGTCCGTTATTTCTAAATCCTTTTGAAATAAAGGAATTGCTGTGTAGATGCTCTCATAGTTATTTTGGAATAACAGCTGTTATTCCGAAATAACTTCGCTGTGTAGACACACACGCTGAGACCTAATCTACACAGAGTAGTGCAGAAGAATTACTTCTCTAGTCTTGCTTATGACACTCCAAATAATACATCCCAGAATGATATTCACAGTTTTTGCAACTTTTGACTCCTATTTAGCTTGGGATGTGTAGGTTGTTCTGGATCACTCTGTCATAGTCCTTTCAGGGCAGTTATTTCCCTTTTTGTATGATTTTTCTAAATGGAGCACCTTGCATGTGTCCTTACTAAATTTCATCCTATTTTCTTCAGATCATTTCTCCAGTTTGGAGGATTAGAATTCAAAATGAGCTGGACAAAGTACTTGCAACCCCTTCCTGTTCGATATCACCTGCAAACTTTGTAAGTTTGTAAACTTTGTAAACTCTCTATGCCATTATCGAAATGGCTGATGAGGATAATGAACAGAACTGATCCCTGTGGGGACCCCCCCTTGTTATGCTCTTCCAGCATGACTCTGAACCATTCTTACAGTAGCTCCATCTGTAGTATTTCCCTAGTTTGTGTATGAGATAGCCATGCAAGACTATCAAAAGCTTATCTTTATAGACTAACAAAACAAGTAGATGGTATCATGAGCGTTCATGGGCACAGCCCACTTCTTCAGATGACCGGAGTTATGAGTAGGGGATATGAAAACTCGAAATAAATAGGAGAGGGGAAAGAGAGGGGGGAGAAGAAGAAAAAAAGGAAAAAAGAAAGGGGGTGAGACAGGGCATCATTAAGTATCTGGAGAATGGGTACTTAAATCTAAGCAGATCAAAGTAAATAGATAGATGACACCCCCCTTTCTTTTTCCTTTTTTTCTTTTTCTCCCCCCTCTCCTTCCCCTCTCCCATTTATTTAGAGTTTTCATATCCCCTACCCATAACTCAGGTCATCTGAAGAAGTGGGCTGTGCCCATGAAAGCTCATGATACCATCTACATGTTTTGTTAGTCTATAAAGTGCTACCAGACCATTTGTTGTTTTTTTCTGTAACAGACTAACTCGGCTATCCCCTGAAGCACCAAAAGCTTATCTTAAAGTGTAGATAAACCACATTTATCTTAAAGTGTAGATAAACCACATCTACTGCTTCTCCACTAACCACAAGGCTTGTTATCTGTCGTTCTCGACAAATCCATGCTGACTGATACTTATCACTTTATCTTTTAGTTGTAAATTGCTCAATTTGCTTCATTATCTCTCTGGGTACAGAAGTTAAGATGATTGGTCAGTAATTCCCTGGATTGTCCTTATTTCCCTTTTTATAGATGGACACTATATTTGCCCTTTTCCAATGCTCTAGAATCTCTGCTGTTTTCCATCTTTTGAAAGATAATCGCTAATGGTTCTAATATCTTCAGTCAGCTCTGTGATATTCTAGAATGTATTTCATCAGGCCCTGGTGACTCAAAGGCATCTGGCATTTCAAAGTAATTTTTAACTTGTTCTTTCCACATTGTAGCCTCTCATCCTACCTCATTTTCACTAACATTCACTTGGTTAGACGTGCAATTGCCACCAACCTTTTTTGATGAAAACCGTAACGAAGATGACAGTAAACACTTCTGCCACGTCCACATTTTCTGTTACTGTTTTTACTCCCTTAGGGTATGTCTACACTAGCCCCCTAGTTCGAACTAGGGAGGCTAATGTAGGCATTCGAAGTTGCAAATGAAGCCCGGGATTTAAATATCCCGGGCTTCATTTGTGTCTTCCCGGGCACTGCCATTTTTAAATCCCCCTTAGTCCGAATTCCGTGCCTGCGGCCACACGCAGCATGGAGTAGATAGTTCGCGAATTAGGATCTCTAATTCGAACTACCGTTACGCCTCGTGGAACGAGGTGTACCAGTAGTTCGAATAAGAGATCCTAATTTGAACTCATAGAATCATAGAACCATAGAGCTGGAAGAGACCTCAGAAGGTCATCAAGTCCAGCCCCCTGCTCTAGGCAGGACCAATCCCAACTAAATCAACCCAGCCAGGGCTTGGTCAAGCCGAGACTTAAACACCTCCAGGGATGGAGACTCCACTACTTCCTAGGTAACCCATTCCAGTGCTTCACTACCCTCCTAGTGAAATAGTTTTTCCTAATATCCAACCTGGACCTCTCCACCACAATTTGAGACCATTGCTCCTTGTTCTGCCATCTGTCACTACTGAGAACAGCCTCTCTCCATCCTCTTTGGAACCTCCTTCAGGAAGTTGAAGGCTGCTATCAAATCCCCCTCACTCTTCGCTTCTGCAGACTAAACAGACCCAACTCCTCAGCCTCTCCTCGTAGGTCATATGCTCCAGCCCCTAATCATTTTGGTTGCCCTCCGCTGGACCCTCTCCAATGCGTCCACATCCTTTTTGTAGTGGGGGGCCCAGAACTGGACACAATACTCCAGATGTGGCCTCACCAAAGCTGAATAAAGGGGAATAATGACATCTCTGGATCTGCTGGCAATGCTCCTCTTAATGCAACCTAATATGCCATTAGCATTCTTGGCTACAAGGGCACACTGTTGACTCATATCCAGCTTCTCATCCACTGTAACCCCCAGGTCCTTTTCTGCAGAACTACTACTTAACTGGTTGGTCCCCAGCTTGTAACTGTGCTTGGGATTCTTCCGTCCCAAGTGCAGGACTCTGCACTTGTCCTTGTTGAACTTCATCAGATTTCTTGTGGCCCAATCCTCCAATTTGTCTAAGTCACTCTGGACCCTATCTCTGCCCTCAAGCATCTACCTCTCCCCTAGCTTAGTGTCATCCGCAAACTTGCTGAGGGTACAATCCATCCCCTCATCCAGGTCATTAATAAAGATATTGAACAAAACCGGTCCTAGAACCGAACCTGGGGCACTCCGCTAGAAACCGACCGCCAACCTGAAATCGAGCTGTTGATCACTACCCGCTGGGCCCAGCCTTCTAGCCATCTTTCTATCCATCTCACTGTCCATTTATCCAATCCGCATTCCCTTAACTTGCTGGCAAGAATATTGAGGGAGACCGTATCAAAAGCCTTGCTAAAGTCAAGGTATATCACATCCACTGACTTTCCCACGTCCACAGAGCCAGTTACCTCATCATAGAAGCTAATCAGATTGGTCAGGCACGACTTGCCCTTTGTGAATCCATGCTGACTATTCCTAATCACTTTCCTCTCTTCCAAGTGCCTCAAAACGGATTCCTTAAGGATCCCTTCCATGATTTTTCCAGGAACCGAGGTAAGACTGACTGGCCTATAGTTCCCTGGATCGTCCTTCTTCCCTTTTTGAAGATGGGCACTACATTTGCCTTTTTCCAATCATCCGGATTTCTCCGATCTCCATGACTTTTCAAAGATAATGGCCAAAGGCTCCTCAATGATATTTGCCAACTCCTCAGTACGCTCGGATGCATTAAGTCCGACCCATGGATTTGTGTACGTTTAGCTTTTCTAAATAGTTCCTAACCTGTTCTTTACCCACCACAGGCTGTCCATCTTCATCCCATCTTGCGTCATTTAGCACATTAGTCCGGAGCCCACCTTGTCCGTGAAGACAGAGGCAAAGAAAGCATTGAGTACTTCAGCTTTCCCATCACATCATCTGTCACTAGGTTACCTCCTTCATCCAGCAGGGGCCGCACCCTCTCTGATCACCTTCTTCTTGTTAACATGCCTGTAGAAACCTTTCTTGTTATCCTTCACATCATTAGCCAGTCGCAATTCCATTTGCGCTTTCGCCTTCCTGATAACCCCGGCATTCTCGAGCGATACATTTAAACCCCTCCTGGTCATTTGTCCAAGTTTCCACTTTTGTAAGCTTCCTTTTGTGCTTAAGTTCACCAAGGATTTCCTCGTAAGTCAATCCGGTCTCCTACCATGTTTGCCTCTCTTGCTTCTGGCCGGGATGGTTTCTTTCTGTGCCTTCAATAAGGCTTTTTAAAATACTGCCAGCTGTCCTGACTCCTTTCCCTTCATGTTAGCATTCCAGGGATTCTGCCCATCAGATCTCTGAGGAGTCAAAATCTGCTTTTTTGAAGTCCAAGGTGTGTATTTTACTACTCTCTTTCTTCCTTTGGTCAGGATCCTGAAATCTACCATCTCATGATCACTGCTTCCCAGGTTGTCACCTACCTCCACTTCCCTATTAGTTCCTCCTGTTTGTGAGCAGAAGGTCAAGCTGCGCACGGCCCTGGTCGGATCCTTCAGCACTTACGTCAAGAAGTTATCCCCAACATTGTCCAAAAATTTCCTGGATTGCCTGTGTACTGTATTGGTTTCCCAACAGATGTCAGGGTGATTAAAGTCCCCCACGAGAACCAGGGCCTGCGATCTGGAAGCTTCTCTCAGTTGTCCGAAGAAAGCCTCATCCACCTCATCCACCTGATTCGGTGGCCTGTAGCAGACACCAACCACAACATCACTGCTGTTGTTTGCTCCTTTAAACTTAACCCATAGACTCTCAACAGGTTTTTCTCCTTCTTTATACTGGAGTTCAGAGCAATCATAGTGCTCTCTTACATATAGTGCAACTCCTCCTCCTTTTCTCCCCGCTGTTCTTCCTGAACAGTCTATACCCTTCCATGACAGCGCTCCAGTCATGCGTGTCATCCCACCAAGTCTCTGTTATCCCAATTAAATCATATTTCTCAGACTGGGCCAGGGCCTCCAGTTCTTCCTGTTTGTTGCCCAGGCTTCTCGCATTAGTGTACAAACACCTCAGGTAACCAGTTAATCACCCTATAGTCTCCATTCAAAACAGGGGTCCTCCTTTCTTGCTCGTTCCTCTCTGCATTTCTTCCCGGTATCCGACTTTCCCACTCCCCTCAGGGTTTTGGTCACCGTCCCCCGACGAACCTAGTTTAAAGCCCTCCTCACTAGGTTTGCAAGCCTGCCATAAGATGCTCCTTCCTCTCTTGGTTAGGTGGATCCCATCTCTTCCTAACAATCCTCGTGCCCCGGAACAGAGTCCCATGGTCGAAGAAACCAAAGCCTCTCTGCGACACCACCTGCGTAACCACGCATTTACGTCCTCAATTCCGATCCCTGCCCAATCCTTTCCCTTCAACAGGAGGATGGACGAGAACACCACTTGCGCTCCGAGTTCTTGGATCCTTCTTCCCAGCGCTACATAATCCGCAGTAACCCGCTCAAGGTCATTCTTGGCCGTATCGTTAGTTACCACGTGGAGAAGCAGGAAGGGGTAGCGATCTGAAGGTTTGATCAGTTTGGTAAGCCTCTCAGTCACATCCTGAATGCGAGCTCCCGGTAAGCAGCATACCTCTCGAGATTCCAGGTCCGGATGGCAGAGGGATGGCTCAGTCCCTCTTAGGAGGGAGTCCCCGACCACCACCACCCGTCGTTTTCTTTTGGGGGTGGTGGCCATGGAACCCCCATCCCTAGGACTACGCATCCCATGCCTTCCAGTAGATGGTGTTCCCTTCCGGCTTCTTCCTTCTGAGATCCCTTCCAAAGCATTCAGCACCGCAGAGCCTGTGGAGAGAGCCTGAAAGCGATTACTTACCTCTATAGCATTGGGGGATTCCCATGCTGGCCTTTTTCCCCTTCTAGAAGTTACATGCTGCCAGTTCTCTTCCTGGTCACGTACTGCCCTCTCCGGCTCTTCCGCCTGCCGTGCTTGAAGGATTAAACGCTGCCTTCTATCGAGGAAGTCTTCATCCTCTCTGATAGAGCGAAGGGTCGACACTTGGGCCTCCAGCCCTCTAATTTTTTCTTCCAAAATGGCGACCAGCTTGCACTTAGTGCAGATGAAATCCGTTCTTTCTTCCGGGAGGAAGACAAACATGGCACACTCCGTGCAGGTAACAACAGCAGAACCATCACCATCCATCCCTGCTGTCCTGGAGAAGGGATTTAAAAAGAAAGGCAAGAGAACCTCACCCCCTTCCCTCTGCCCTTCCCAACTCCCTCTCTAAACTCCCTGTTAGCACTCACCTGTTCGCAAGCTCCTTGGTCACTTGCCCAAGGATCCTTATAAAGCCCTGGACTGCCTGAAAGTCCCTCCCCCTACCAAGGCTCAGCCAATCAGCAGAGGCTTCTAGAATTCAAACTTTAATTAGAAGCCAACAGTTTCCACCTGCCAATCACAGCACACACTCCATGAAGGGGAGGGGGAGGGCAAAGGGGACTACCTACTTCATGCCGCGTGTAGCCGTGGGCACGGAGTTCGGACTAAGGGGGATTTAAAAATAGCGGCGCCCGGGAAGATGCAAATGAAGCCCGGGATATTTAAATCCCGGGCTTCATTTGCAACTTCGAATGCCTACATTAGCCTCCCTAGTTCGAACTAGGGGGCTAATGTAGACATACCCTTATTGAGTAAGAGGCCTTACCCTGTCCTTGAGCTTCCTCTTGCTTACAGTGTATTTGTAGAATGTTTTCTTGTTGCTCTTTATGTCTCTACCTTTCTAATTTTGTCCCTGCATATTTGTATTTTTTTTAATTCATCCTTTGTAATTTGACTTAGTTTCCACTTTTTATAGGATTCATTATTTTGAGATTATTGAAGATCTCCTGGTTAAGCCCTGGTTGTCTCTTGCCATAGATGTTGTCTTTCATAAGCAGTGAGTTTGCTCTTGTGCCCTCAATAATGCTCTCTGAAAAACTGCCAACTGTCTTCAACTGTTTTTCTTCTTATACTTGCTTCCCCTGGGATCTTACCTATCAGTTCCCTGAGTTTGCTGACGTTTGCCTTCTTGAAATCTATTGTCTTTATTTTGCTGTTCTCCCTCCTACCATTCCTTAGAATCATGAACTCTGTCATTTCATGAACACTTTCACGCAAGCTGCCTTCCACTTTCAAATTCTCAACCAGTTCCTCCTTATTTGTTAAAATCAAATCTAGAACAGTTGGTCCCCTTAAAACTTTCTCCATCTTCTGAAATAAAAAATTGCCTCCAATACATTCCAAGAACTTGTTGATTAATCTGTACTTGGCTGTGTTATTTTCCCAATAGATGTCTGGATAGTTGAAGTTCCCCATCTACACCAAGTCCTATGCTTTGGGTGGTTTTTGTTAGTAGTTTAAAAAAAAAGCCTCATCCACCTCTTCTTCCTGGTTAGGCAGTCTGTAGTGGACCCTTACTATGACATCACCCTTTTCTATCTCTTTTATCCTTACCCAGAGACTTTCAACAAGTTGTCCTATTTCCATCTCAACTTCTGTCCAACTGTATCCATTTTTAATATACAAGGCAACACTCCTTTTTCCTGTCTGTCCTTCCTGAGAAAGCTGTACCCTTCAATACCAATATTCTAGTCATGAATATTATCCTACCAGATTCTGCGATACCAACTATGTATTTAATAGCATGTTGAGTTCTTTCTGCTTATTCCCCATACTTCCCACATTAGTATACAGATCTCTGACTAATTTGACTTCCCTTTCTGGTTTTGTCTCAGCTCTTCCCTATCCCTGTATTTAGCAGCCCATGCTCCCTGCAGATTCTGACCCTTCTCCCGGGTCTCCATGTTTTTGACTCACCTGTGGGCTTTGGTCACCTTCCCCCTTCAAACCTAGTTTTAAAGCCCCCTTCACTAGGTTAGCCAGTCCCTATCAAATAGGCTCTTCTCCATCCACCGAAGGTGGAGCTATCTGTGCTTAGCACTTCTTCCTGGAACAGCATCCATGGTCAAGGAAGCCAAAGTCTTTCTGGCAACACCATCCTTGCAAGCAGGCATTCACCTCCAGGATGCATCTGTCTCTGCCTGGGTCCTGACCCTTGACCAGAAGTATAGAAGAGACGACCATTTGCACCCCCTACTCCAGAGGTGGCCAACCCATTAAACAAAGAGAGATGAAACAGTGTCGGGAAAAAAGGCAAAGAGCCGCACGAGAATTGTTGATCCAAAAAAGAAGAAAAAAAAAAAAGGATGCTGCCCCTTTAAAAACCATGGATTAAGCTTTTTGGCCACCTCAGGCTCCTGCCGACCGATGCCATCTTGCCACGCCGGATGGCTCCCCTGCACCCAGTGAGCACAGGGAGCCAGAGGCTGTTTGTAAGGACGTGGGGGAGGCTTCGCGAGCCGCACTTTCAGGGGTGAAGAGCCGCACGCGGCTTGCGAGCCGCAGGTTGTCCACCCCTGCCCTACTCCTTCATTTTTACTCCCAGAACCCTGTAGTCATGTCTGATCCACTGAAAGTCACTCTTTGCAGTGTCATTATTGGCCACATATTTAAGTAGCATGGGGTAGTATCCCCGATAATCGCCCCGTAATGTTTCTAATATGGACCCCTGCCAAGCAGTAGGGATGTCAGGGCAAGAGATGGGTGCCAATGTCCCCCTCAGAATAGACCCATCAACCTTTATTACCCTACATTTCCTCCTGGGAGTGGTGACTGCAATCCTTCCAGCCTTGGGGGTACATAGCTTTTCCTCCTCCATCTTTGAGAGTGAGTCTTCATCGGTTTGGGAGTAGGGCCCGAGCACCATCTTCTGCCAGAAGTAACCAGCTGCCACTGGCCTCCCTGCCACAGAGCCATCTCCTGCTCCCCAGGTGGTGTGGCAGCAGTCCTCTGTAGCTGGGTGGCTTCCTCAGCCTTGGACATCTCTAGATGAATTCTCTCAATGGTTTGTTTATGGGCTCAAGGTCCTCAGCCTAGCCACCTCCTCCTGTAGCTCTGCTACCTGCTTCCTGCAGCAGCAAGCAGCTTTCATACTGGACCATTCCCCCCCAGCCTGGCTTTTGGATGGTAGGGAAATGCAGTCCGCAGTCTCTGCAAATCCACACCGTGACTTAGGCAGAGGCATGTATGGTCAGGTTGTCTGGATACAGGCGCAGCATTGACACTGGCGATGTGGCCCTTCCTAACATAACGTTTATATTACGTCTCCCTCCCTCAAATTCCCCCTGTTAAAGCATCATGATCCTCCGATCTGACCTCTTGAGGAGCGCAGGTCATGGGACTCTGCTCTTCAAGGACAATCCATTGGCTAAGGTACCAGACGATTCAGCCAATGGCAGGTTGCTGACAGCTAACTTGTCTGATTGCTTTGCGAATCTCCCCTCAAACCCGAAGTCTAACCCTTGCAGCAGAGGTCTCTGAAGCTCCGGCGCCAAAGAGATCGAACCCATGTTTGAGATCATGTTACAGCCCTGAGACAACTACAGCATTTGCTTGCATAGAAAAGTAACACTGGAAAAGTATTTAATGTATTTGTTTTAATGCAGCTTTGTAGCTAGATATGTGAGGCCGCTCAAGTGCCCTGCAGACCTTAATTTGGGAATATTTGTTACAGGCTCAGTCATTTCACAGAGGTAATTGAGGCACATTGAGGTTAGAGGAATGACTCCGCCAGTAATACTTTACTGTATGAACAGTCCTGTTGATTTCACTGTAAGCAATCAGTGACTGAGTTGGGACAAGAACTCCAGAGTCACAGCTTCATAGATTTCAAGGACCATTGTGATCTAGTTTGACCCACTGTAGGACACAAACCAAAGACCTCCCCCAAAATTCTGTATGAACTAGATTATCTCTTTTAAATCCATTCTTGGTTTTAAAATGGCCAGTGATAGGGAATCCACCACAGGTTTTTTTGGGGTAAATTGTTCCAATGCTTAATTATCCTCACCATTAAATATTTGTGCAGGTTGAATCTCTAGTCTGTCACCCTCAGGACTTGTCAGGTGCTGAACCAGAGTATTTGCTGAACCACAGGGGGTTGATACTGTCTAGCAGCATCACCAACACTTCCACTGCTTACTGGGCTCATAGAAGACATTTAGAGGTAAATTAGAGCTAAATAACAGCACAGAGCAAAGATCCAGGCCTGATGGCTGTGGACAGACTTTGTGGGATAGCAGGAAACTTGGCCACACCCATGATAAGGGGAGAACTGGCTAACTAAAATCATGTCAGACCATGGATGTTGCCAGACCAAAGTGTGCCGGACTAGAGAGGTTCAAACTGTACCTTGTTTCCCATCCTAAGCTTCCAGCCCTGTGCTCTATATTGAGCTGGTATGCATGTTATCAAGCTTCGTAGCTAGATTAATTTAATTCTGCTTTTGTTCCGCTATAACATTTTATTTGGGGGCAAAGCCCTCTCTCCATTTATCTCTCTGTCTGTCAGGTCTGAGAATTTCAGAAATTCTAGTTATGATGGGCCTGCTCTCCAGAAAAAGTTTGGGAAGCACAACCAAATTAGGTAGAGGGCAACAGCTCTCGGATTAGCAGGAAAGCTGGTGCTGTTATATAAGCATCAAAGGACTGAAAAGACTCAAAATGGTGCTATCTTATTTTCTGAAGTGTAAAGTCTATATATTTTGGGCTGATAAATATTCATATTTCACATGATAAAAACCATTGTGTTAGAACTGTAATGGGAAATGGGGTTTGTTTTGCAGTGAAGCAGAGATCTCAATAAATTCTAATCAGCTGCTTAGGAATAGCCATCGGGAGTGGGGAATAGATAGATAAAAGAACCAGCTATTAAAAGAACACAGTTCAGCTTCTCACAGCCCGAGTAAATCAAGGAGTCCTTTATATTCATGTGTAACCTAGGAAGGCGGATTGATGAGGAATTGAGTTGTACCTTTGTCAGATTAAGCTTTGATTTATGGCCGAGAAGATTACATTTAAATGTACCAGCTGTGCAAAATTCTTATGTCTCCATTTTTAATGTACTTCTCCCTTATCTGCTAGGTAGTCAAGAAATTAAAAAAAAAACACTTTCTAGCAAAACCAAATACACTGGCATATTTCAGCTGGATGCTTTGGGCTAAATTCAGATGTAGGTTATATCAGTGTAAATCTGGCATGACCTCACTGTAGTTACTTAGCATTTACAAGAGCATCCCTGAGAACAGAGTTTGGACCCTTGTATTCTCAGACATAAAACAAAAGTGCTGTCTATTGCAGAGAACAACTTTGCTGTTTGAATCTGAGGTACAAAGAAACAATGGCATTGATTAAAATAACAAGGGCATTTTCTGTACATGTGGACTCTTCTGTGGGGGAATATGCAAGTCTCTGATCCAAAATTTAATTAATCTCAGGCAAAACTCCACTGATGTCAGTGTTGCAACAACAGGGATGAATGGGACTCATTGCATTTAGCCCAATTTTTATATCCAGACCTCTCATTTCAGGGGACATGATGCATCTTGGTCCCTAATTTTCCTGCTTTGCACACACATTTGATGCCCCTTCGCTTTTTCTTGTTGGAAGCTGTTGACATAAAAAAATGCAGACACATGTCATAAGAACATAAGAACGGCCATACTGGGTCAGACCAAAGGTCCATCTAGCTCAGTATCCTGTCTGCCAACAGTGGCCAATACCAGATGCCCCAGAGGGAGGGAACACAGCAGGTAAGGCTCACGTGATCCCTCTCCTGTTATCCATTTCCAGACAAACAGAGGCTAGGGGCACCATTCCTAGCCATCCTGGCTAATAGCCATTGATGGACCTAACCTCCATGAATCTTTCTAGCTCTTTTCTTGAACCCTGTTAAAGTCCTAGTCTTCACATCATCCGCTCGCAAGTTCTACAGGTTGACTGTGCGCTGAGCGAAGAAAAACTTCCTTTTATTTGTTTTAAACCTGCTGCCTATTAATTTCATTTGGTGACCCCTAGTTCTTATATTGTGGGAATAAGTAAATTCCTTATTCACTTTTTCCACACCAGTCGTGATTTTATAGACCTCTATCATATCCCCCCTTAGTCTCCTCTTTTCTAAAATGAAAAGTCCAAGTCTTTTTAATCTCTCTTCATATGGGACCTGTTCCAAACCCCTTATCATTTTTGTTGCCCTTTTCTGAACCTTTACCAATGCCAATATATCTTTTTTGAGATGAGGCGACCACATCTGTGCACAGTATTCAAGATGTGGGCGTACCATGGTTTTATATAGAGGCAATAAGATATTCTCTGTCTTATTCTCTATCCCTTTTGTAATGATTCCTAAAGGTGTATACTGAGTGAATGTTTTCAGAGAACTATCCACAATGACTCCAAGATCTCTCTCTTGAGAAGTTGTAGCTAAATTAGTCTCCGTCATATTGTATGTGTAGTTGGGATTATTTTTTCCAATGTGCATTACTTTACATTTATCAACATTACATTTCATTTGCCATTTTGTTGTCCAATCACTTAGTTTGGTGAGATCTTTTTGAAGCTCTTCACAGTCTGCTTTGGTCTTAACTATCTTGAGCAGTTTGGTATCATCTGCAAATTTTGCCACCTCATTGTTTACCCCTTTCTCTGGATCACTTATAAATAAATTGAATAGGACTCATCCCAGGACAGACTCTTGGGGGAACCCACTAGTTACCTCTCTCCACTCTGAAAACTTACCATTTATTCCTACCCTTTGTTTCCTGTCTTTTAACCAGTTCTCAATCCATGAAAGGACCTTCCCTCTTACACCATGACAATTTACTTTACTTAAGAGCCTTTGGTGATGGACCTTGTCAAAGGCTTTTTGGAAATCTAAGTATACTATATCCACTGGATCCCTCTCGTCCACATGTTTGTTGACCCCCTCAAAGAACTCTAGGAGATTAGTAAGACAAGATTTCCCTTTACAGAAACCGTGTTCATTTTCTCCCAACAAATTATGTTTATCTATGTGTCTGACAACACTGGTCTACAATTTTTTAGACGTCGTCTGCTTCAGAGATAAAATGTGCTATTTATTATGTATTTTGATGTGCTGAATTCAAATATGACAATTAAAACAACTGATTGGCTAATGTTTCCAAGATATTTAAGTTTTTACATTTTACGTCTATGTATATTGTGTAGATAGTAGAGTTTTAATCATAAATTGTAAACCTAGGTCTTTTCATATGTTTATGGTTGCTTTACATGATAATATTTCACCTGTCCTGTTTATGTAACACTTTAAAATCAGCAAAAGGGTTATATAAATAAAATGTATTATGAAACAAAAGGCAAAAAACTATTATGTACATAGTTTAGTCCTATTCAGTGTCTACTCGCTTCTTGGCTTGTCTCTTGTATTCATTAAATGGAGCATCTCTTGTCACTGTCCAGCAATAGTCTGCAAGCATTGATGGGCTCCATTTGCCCTGATAGCGTTTCTCCATTGTTGCAATGTCCTGGTGAAATCGCTCGCCGTGCTCTCGCTCACTGCTCCGCAGTTCAGTGGAAAAAATCTAGATGAGAGTGCAAAAATGTATCTTTAGTGACATGTTGCAACCAAGGCTTTGTATGCCTTGAGGAGGTTTTCCACCAACAACCTGTAGTTGTCTGCCTTGTTGTTTCCGAGAAAATTTATTGCCACTAACTGGAAGGCTTTCCATGCCGTCTTTTCCTTGCCACGCAGTGCATGGTCAAATGCATCATCTCGAAGAAGTTCACGAATCTGAAGACCGACAAAGACACTTCCTTTAACTTAGCTTCACTTAACCTTGGAAATTTTCCACGGAGGTACTTGAAAGCTGCTTGTGTTTTGTCCATGGCCTTGACAAAGTTCTTCATCAGACCCAGCTTGATGTGCAAGGGTGGTAACAAAATCTTCCTTGATTCAACAAGTGGTGGATGCTGAACACTTTTCCTCCCAGGCTCCAATGACTGTCGGAGTGGCCAATCTATCTTGATGTAGTGGGAATCTCTTGCATGACTATCCCATTCGCAGAGAAAACAGCAGTACTTTGTGTATCCAGTCTGCAGACCAAGCAAGAGAGCAACAACCTTCAAATCGCCACAAAGCTGCCACTGATGTTGGTCATAGTTTATGCACCTCAAAAGTTGTTTCATGTTGTCATAGGTTTCCTTCATATGGACTGCATGACCAACTGGAATTGATGGCAAAACATTGCCATTATGCAGCAAAACAGCTTTAAGACTCGTCTTCGATGAATAAATGAACAGTCTCCACTCATCTGGATCGTGAACGATGTTGAGGGCTGCCATCACACCATCGATGTTGTTGCAGGCTACAGGATCACCTTCCATGAAGAAGAATGGGACAAGATCCTTTTGACGGTCACGGAACATGGAAACCCTAACATCACCTGCCAGGAGATTCCACTGCTGTAGTCGTCTGGAGCCCAACAGCTCTGCCTTACTCTTGGGTAGTTCCAAATCCCTGACAAGGTCATTCAGTTCACCTTGTGTTATGAGGTGTGGTTCAGAGGAGGAGGATGGGAGAAAATGTGGGTCGTGTGACACTGATGGTTCAGGACCAGAAGTTTCATCCTCTTCCTCTTCCTCGTCTGACTCAAGTGAGAATGATTCTGGTGCATCAGGAACCGGCAGTCCTTCTCCGGGGGCTACTGGGCGTATAGCTGATGGAATGTTTGTATAATGCACAGTCCACTTTTTCTTCTTTGACACACCTTTCCCAACTGGAGGCACCATGCAGAAGTAACAATTGCTGGTATGATCTGTTGGCTCTCTCCAAATCATTGGCACTGCAAAAGGCATAGATTTCCTTTTCCTGTTCAACCACTGGCGAAGATTTGTTGCACAAGTGTTGCAGCATATGTGTGGGGTCCACCTCTTGTCCTGATCTCCAATTTTGCAGCCAAAATAAAGGTGATAGGCTTTCTTAACCATAGTGGTTATACTGCGCTTTTGTGATGCAAAAGTCACTTCACCACAAACATAGCAGAAGTTATCTGCACTGTTCACACAATGCGAGGCATCTCTGCTCACTTTGGCTAAACAGAAATGTGTCCCTTTGCAAAATCAAACACTGACAAATAAGAGAGCACGACACTGTATGATTTCTAGAGCTGATATAGGGCAATTTGTTCAGCAGAGTGATGTAAGCTTCATTATGATTGCATCATCCATGACTTCTAGGAATAACATGATGCATTTCATATCATGTATGCAATACCAGCTTCAGATTGCATCATTCATTGTTTTGCCTAAAAAGCAAGTACTGTCCAAACCCAGTCATGGATTTATTCATAGATCCAGTCAAAGATGTATTTTAGTCATTTCTGGTTTAAATTGAGATCCCTTCCTTTATAACTCACTTATCCTCCGCCATTCCCAAGTCAAGGGTCGTATATACTGACCCAATAGCATATCTTGAAAACTAGAGCCAATCAACAATTTTAAGCATCATTTTCGTTCTCAGTGACCCAGAATTAGTAAAGTTTGACTACATTTATTTCAGAAGCATTTTGGCTGTAGAGCATTTTATTCCTTACTATAGTTTCAACTAATTTGCCTGGTACTGACATTGGACTTACCAGTCTGTAATTGACAAGATCACCTCTAGAGCCCTTTTTAAATATTGGCATCAGGTTAGCTATCTTCCAGTCATTAGGTACAGAAGCTGTTTTAAAGGATAGGTGACAAACCACAGTTAATAGTTCTGCAATTTCACATTTGAGTTCTTTCAGAACTCTTGGGTGAATGCCATCTGGTCCTGGTGACTTGTTAATATTAAGTTTATCAATTTGTTCCAAAACCTCCTCTAATGACACCTCAATCTGGGACAATTCCTCAGATCTGTCACCTAAAAAGAGTGGCTCAGGTTTGAGAGTCTCTCCAATATCCTCAGCCATGAAGACTGAAGCAAAGAATTAATTTAGTTTCTTTGCAATGACCTTGTCGTCTTTGAGTGCTCCTTTAGCATCTCGATCATCCAAGGGTTCTACTGTTTGTTTAGCAGTTTGTTCCTGCTTCTGATGTGCTTAAAAACATTTTACTATTACTTTTTGAGTTTTTGGCTAGCTGGAGTTGCTCGTGAATGTAGGTGTCAAGTTCAGGGCAGCTTGTTGCAAACCTGGGCCCAAATGCCAATGTGGTTGTGGTTTCTAGATTTAGCTTTCACAAAGAAAGGATCAAACAGCATTAACATGGAGTCAGACAGTCCCCTTGGGAACTTCAGTCTATTTTGCCACCCTGGTGAGCATGCCTTTGTGATACATGGTCTTTTATACCAAAAATCACAGCAATATTCTGATTACTTCCAGTCCCCAAAAGGACCAGTCACTTACTCCACTTGTAGTTAATCCTGTGATAAACTAGCTAGAGTTATTAACAAGTGAGAAGTAAAGATATTTACAAGGCTAAGGTAGGTAAACGTACACAAACACATGATCAAAAGTTTCAGGGGGTAGCTGAGTTAGTCTGTACAGGATAAATTTAAAAAACAACAAATAGTCTGGTAGCACTTGAAGACTAACAAAACATGTAGATGGTATTATTAGCTTTTGTGGGCACAGTGGGCTGTGGCTGTGGGCTGTACCCACGAAAGCTCATGATAGCATCTACATGTTTTGTTAGTCTTCAAGTGCTACCAGACTATTTGTTGTTTTTAAGTTTAACCAACATATGAGTTAGTCTTAGGATTCAAAAGTAATAGTAGAGCTTACACATGACAGCAGCTTCATGTCCTTTAGAGCTAAGGAGCTTGGAGATCCATTGCTTATGCTTAGAAATATTGCCCTCTCCACCTTCTAAGCAACATAGTGATGCAGTTCCTTCTGCTCAGGATGTTTATATGAGTCAACAGTATGATGCTGTTGCAAAAAAAGCAAACATGATTCTGGGATGAATTAACAGAAGTGTTGTGAGCAAGACACGAGAAGTCATTCTTCTGCTCAACTCTGCGCTGATTAAGCCTCATTTGGAGTATTGTGTCCAGTTCTGGGCACCACATTTCAAGAAAGATGTGGAGAAATTGGAGAAGGTCCAGAGAAGAGCAAGAAGAATGATTAAAGGTCTACAGAACGTGAGCTATGAGGGAAGACTGAAAGAATTGGTCTTGTTTAGTTTAGAAATGAGAAGACTAAGAGGGGACATGATAGTGGTTTTCAGGTATCTAAAAGGATGTCACAAGGAGGAGGGAGAAAAATTGTTCTCCTTAGGCTCTGAGGATAGGACAAGAAGCAATGGGCTTAAACTGCAGCAAGGGAGGTTTAGGTTGGACATTAGGAAAAATTTCCTAACTGTCAGGGTGGTTAAACACTGGAATAAGTTGCCTAGGAGGTTGTGGAATCTCCATCTCTGGAGATATTTAAGAGCAGGTTAGATAGACATCTATCTGGGATGGTCTAGATGGTACTGGGTCCTGCCATGAGGGCAGGGGACTGGACTTGATGACCTCTCGAGGTCCCTTCCAGTCCTAGTATTCTATGATTCTATGGTTCCCTTGCCCCAGAGTTCAAACTGATGGCTTGATCTGTGAATGTCTCTTCTCCCCGGGTGTGTGTGGAGCAGTCTTTTGTCCACTGATGTTCTACAATGGTTTGTCTGGTGGTGATGCACCTCTTTTTGTTGAGCAGGAGATGACACCTATTGTGGTAAACTAGTATTTCACCCATGATGTTTCTTTCCTGACTCTGGAGGTTTCCCGTTTCATATCAAATTAGTTACAAAGCAGACACTTACAATATCTCTATCCCATGTTATGGAGTAATTATATGGGTTGAATGCAGGCCAAAACCTCACTAATGTTCCATATAGTCAGACACTAGACACGTCTCTGTGAATCAAATACCTATTTTAACAATACGAATACAGGAGAGACCGAGTAGTTTCCAGTTACGATCAGTGTTCATTGTGACCTAGAGGCCTTGGCATGGACAGTTGGCACCTGGTCTGCTAGTCTCCCACATGAAACAGAAGTTTATGGAGTGTCTCTCCGGAAAGGTAGGAACCGTGCCACATCAGAAGTTTCCCACCTGAATAATTTTTTGGTCTCTCTCATGTTGGGTCTTTGTTATGCATTGCGTCCTGCCCTTTGTGCCTTGTCAGACTGAGGCAGGACTCCAGCATCGGAGAGGTGAACCGCAAGGTTAAAAATGCAATTTCTGGCAATTGAGGAAAATGTACATTCAAATGCAAATCACAAAAGCAAGAGGAGGGGGAGACTTCCAGCCAGAAATAGACAGAACAAGGTGCACAGTGGAATGCTGCGACACTTCTGCTGACACTGCGTCAACAGCTGGAATCCAGGCAGCGTGGAAGGACTTAACTTTGAATGGTTCGGGCCAGGTTCACATAGGCTGCAATTCTGGTCCTCTATTTTTTGCATGGATCCCTTGATCCAGGAATGATATTCTACTACTTGAATCCCCCAGGGACAGCAGGCAAGCAGCTTGGCTTGCAGGACGGATAGAACAGCACAGTGTGGGAGCCAGAAATGACTCTGCTGTGCAAGGTTGCAATGCAGCAGAGAATTAAGCACATCTGTACCCTGTGCAGTGGTCCACTGGGTGTGATGAGGCTAGGAGGGGAAGATGTTATTCATGGTGCTAAGTAGCTACTGAACCTTTTAAAATTGTCTATGGATTGCCTATGTATGAATAATGTAGAAGAAATGAATGGAATTTGGGACGGGCATTTATAATAAATGGCAATAAACTAAACACCAGTATATGCAGCATGGAGCAGAACTGTTCCAGCGTTGGCCAATGTGTTACATTTAGTTTCCTTGCATAATTTACACTTGCCTTAAGGCAGTGCTTCCAGAAAGGGAGGAGAAGTCAGGACTCAGCTCAGCACCGAGACCTGGGGGCTGTTGGCATGGTCTGAAACCCTGCCACCAACCATCATGTAAATCCCAGGTGACATTTGGAAACGAAAGCTTCAGGGGAGACTTTCAAAGACACAAAGCGGAGTCAGCTGTATTGCCAGTCCCCAGTGTTCAAACACCTAGCACAGGCCCCTGAAGGACTGAGATTGGCCTAATACGTTTTTATAAAATAATGCATTTTGGTTCTTTATTGGCCACTCTAACCCGAGTCCACTGGGGTACCCTGATCTATCTCAGCACCTAAGTAAGCTTGCCTTTGTGATCGATGGTCCCTTACACTCAGGGGGCTGATAGCTTCTGCGGGTTCCTTGGTAAAATGTGGTGTGGCCTGGCTCTGGGCTCCTGGAAGGGGCAGGGCCTCAGGTGGGAGGGGCAGGCCTGGGGTCAGCCAGCCCTCAGCAACGCCCAAAGTGCAGTGCGCCCTCAGAGCTATGCGGAGCTCCAGCGGCGATTTAAAGGGCCCTGGGCTCTGGTCAACATTGCTGCCACAGTATTAGTGGCAGTGGCTACGAGCCCTGGGCCCCTTTGAATTGCTGGGCCCCGGAGCAGCTGCCCTTTTCCCCCCATCAGTGAACCTGGTTACACCAAAAATCACAACACTACTCAGGTTTCTCCTTAGAACACTAAGGGTATGTCTACACTACAGCGTTAATTCAAGTTAACTTAATTCAAATTAAGCTAATTCGAATTAACGCATCTACACACAAAACCTATTTCGAAATAGCATTTTGCTATTTCAAAATAGCGCGTCCACACTGAGTGGACCCTGAACCGAAGTTAAGGCTGGCCGGAATCAGTGCTGGCAGGGCGTCAGGTTAGGACTTAGTGTGTGAGGCTGCTGCCTGAGGCTAACTGAGCTCCATGCTTAAAGGGACCCTACCCCCACCGGACAGACAGTTCTCAGGGTTCCCGCTTGCTTGTCTACCTCGATGAGGGACAGCAAAGCAGTCCTGTCTTGGAGTGCCCTGAGTGCCTGCACTCGGGACACCACAGCACTCGGCCACATGGAGCCAGAGCTGCCCCTGGGCATGCCGGTGCATCTCATGGGGTCGTTGCCATCAGTCTGGCTGCACTTGCTCCAGGCTGCCATCTGGGGGATCCATCGGGGGGCTGTCAGGATCCAGGAGGCCCTGTGGGAGAGCGTCCACCCCAAGGAGCCCTCAGAGCCACCCCGGTCCTCCCCACCAGGGGCTTGTGCCCCATTCCTCCCTCACATCCTTCCACTTACCCCTCCCTAGCCCCCCTTCCTGATGTCAAATAAGACACGTATGTTCAAAAATAGAAACTGGGTTTATTGAACAAAACTGGGGGGGGGGGGAAGGATGAACCTCTGGGGAGACTGGAAAAAGGAGGTGGGAGAGGGGAAGAGAGAGGTGGGAGAGGGGAGGGGAAACCTGGGAGGAGGGAGCTGGCAGGGGGAAGCAAGTGGAAGAACGGGGAGGGGAAGCTCAGGGCCCAGGGTTGGGGGTCTCACCGGACCAACTTGATTTTCATGCAAACCTGCTCCTGAGTTTGCATGTGGCCTTTGGTGGCCAGGCTGGCAGCTATCCTGCCATAGACTGCCACATTCCTCCATCTAGTGCGGAGATCATGGACGTTGGGGGCATCCCCCCCAAACCTGCATAAGGTCCATGATCTCCACCCTGGACCAGGAAGGCGCCCACCTTCTCCAGCCCCTGTCAGGCTCCTGGGAGCTGGCAGACTGCTCCTGGGGAGCGGTGGAGGGCTGGCTTCCAGTGGCTTGCTGGCTCATGTTTGGGGCCACTGGGTCAGGGGCCCCGGTGGCTACTGCTGGCTCTGGGCTGGCAGGCTTGGAGCTGGCACAGGCACTGTGGCCAGGGTCTACCCCTTTAATGGCTCCAGGGCTGGGGGAGAGGAGAGTAAGTTTTCCTGGTTGTGCCCAGAGTGACCACCAGGGCTCCCTGGGAAGGGCTGGAGGCCCCCTATTTCGAATTAAGTGTCTACACAGCTTAATTCGAATTCGAATTAAGCGTTCCGCTATTTTGAATTAATTTTGAAATAGCGGTTTGCATGTATAGACGCTATTAAAGTTAATTCGAAATAATGGCTGTTATTTCGAATTAACTTTGCAGTGTAGACATACCCTTATAGACAATCCTATAACAAACCATCTAAAGGTTTATTAACCAGGAGAAGGCAATATGAATTTTGAGGTTAAAGCCGATAAACTTGCACACAGAAATAAGTTACCCTTTAGTTTTGAAAGGTAATGTAAGCATCTATATAGTAAGCCAGCTGTACATGTCCCTTTGGGCTAATCCAGGTTAACCACTGTGCATCTTTTGCTTAGTAATCCTTGCTCCACAAAGAATCCAAGCATTATAAAGAATTTCCCCTTGTCAGGTTTGTATTCCCTTCCTACGTCTCTGAGCTGTGAGTTCAAGTGATGGGAGGAATTCATTTGCAGGTCTCTTCTCCTCTGTTCCACAAATAATTTATCTGGTGTTAAAGGGCCTTCTTTTTTGGGCAGGAGGTAACACCTTCTGTCGAAGACTAGTATTTCTCACTAATTACTGCATCTCTTCTGTCTGGTGATTTACAGTTACAGAAGATTACAGTGCAAAGACTTACATATTATGTCATGTGGGATAGAGATAAGTTGCTGCCTGCTCTGGTCTCACTTACAAACATTTCCGAAAATCTAAATGCTGAACAAACCCTTAGAATCCTAATGCCAATTTTAACATGTCTAACACAAAAGCAAATATGGTAGGCGACCAGACTGGCTTACCAGTGGAAACCTGGGCAGATGACTAGGGAGGAGTTATTGCTCAAGAATGCAGGGGAGTAATCAAGAAGGCGAAAGCGCAATTGGAATTGCGGCTAGCAAGGGACGTGAAGGGTAATAAGAAAGGTTTCTACAGGCATGTTAGCAATAAGAGGGTGATGAGGGAGGGTGTGGGGCCCTTACTGGATGAGAGAGGTAGCTTAATGACAGCTGAAGTGGGAAAAGCTGAAGTATTCAGTGCTTTCTTTGCCTCTGTCTTCATAGACAAGGTCAGCTCCCAGACTACTGCACTAGGCAATGCAGTACGGGGAGATGGTGGGCAACCCTCGGTGGAGAAAGAACAGATTAAGAACTATTTAGAAAAGCTAGACATATGCAAATCCATGGATCTGAATTTAATGCATCCAGTGGGTACTGAGGGAGTTGGCAAATGTCATTGCAGAGCCTTTGGCCATTATCTTTGAAAACTCGTGGTGATCGTGGGAGGTCTGAGAGGATTGGAAAAAGGCAAATGTAGTGCCCACCTTTAAAAAGGGGAAGAAGGGCAATCCAGGGAACTACAGACTGGTCAGCCTCACCTCAGACTGCTCTTTTCTTGGCAAGTGGACCGCAGAACCAAGGTGAAGTATAAACTGGCCCACAGGGGCTCCCCACTCACTTTTGGTGGCAAGAGGTCCTGCCCCTTAGTATCTGGGTGGGATCCAAGGGTGGGGAAGTGAAGAGAGTGACGCACGAGTGTGTATAGATGACCGGTTCGGTTCAAAAGGGGACCAGCAGCAATGCATGCTGCTGGCTGGGGTGATGAGGAGAGGCAGCTGGGAAGACACACAGGGCCGGAAGAGCTTACAGGAGAGTAGTAGAGCGGAGGTATTTAAGCCGCCTATCCTGGAAGCTGAGGAAAGGTTACTACAGGGTAATCAGAGCAAGTGGAGCTAAGTAGGGCCCCACCCAAGACCTAATAACCTCCCCCCCCTTCAGTCAGACAGAGAGGAGGGAAAGACTGAGAGTTTGGCAAAATGTTGATGCTAATCAGAGAACCAGGCTACCAAGGGAAAAGAGACCCTGCTGAGCAGAGGGACTATAACAGAGGCTGAGGGCTACCCTACTCAAGGGGAGAGAGGGTAAGCAGTCTGCCAAGCTGAAGGTGCTGCGACCCAGAGTGGGAAAGTGGGCCTGGGTCCTTTGCCCATTCTCCTTTGTCTCAGAGCCCACAATGCCCAAGAATAGGGGCAAAGGGCGGCACCCTGAACCACCACACCAAAGTGAAGTGTGGGCCCCACCACAGTTGCAAAAGTTGGCAACACTGAGTTGAGTGTCCATCTCCCACTGACAGGCTTCAGGCCTGATTTTCCTCTTTCTTTAAAATGGTTTTAAATGCTAGTGACAGGATCCCTGGCCTAGTGGATAAGGGAAGCAGTAGATGTGTGATAGAGCCTGATTTTACTAAGGCTTTTGATATGTCCCACGTGACAGTCTCATAAGCAAACTGGGGAAGAGTGGTCTAGATGAAATGACTCTGAGTGCATAGCTGGTTTAAAAGACTGTTACTCAGAATCAATGGTTTGCTCTCAAACCATGGAGATGCATCTAGTGGAATCCCTTAGTGGGTCTGGTCCTAGTCAATATTTTCATTAATGACCTGCAATGGTGAGAACGTTTTGTTTGGAAATGGCTCTCACCCGGGAGGGGCTGCAAGCACTTTGGATAACAAGATTAGAAGGTCTGTGGAGTCCCTGTCACTGGAGGTCAACCACTTGGACAAATACCTGTCAGGGATGGTCTATGTTTACCTGGCCCTGCCTCAGCTGAGGGGCTGGACTTGCCTTCCAGAGGTCACTTCCAGCCCTGCATTTGTATGATTCTGTGCATCTCCACAGAGGTCAGTGGACTTGCTCCTGATTTACACCCGGGTGAGATCTGAACATAGCCCTTCGAGGACAGCTAGCGTAGCTTGGGTTACTACTGACAGCACTATGCTTGGGCCCTTCTCTCAGCTCCTTTCTAACAGACCCGCTTGTACGGCTCAGTGAATCTGCCCTAGACAAGGTCCCTTCCAGGTTTGCCTTGTATGCAGGCTGATATTTGCCCTAAATGCTTTCAGCTGCATTGCCCCTGGGGTATCTGTCCTACAGTTCCTGGTTCAGTTCCCAGAGGTAGCACATTCTGAGAGATTTTGCAGGGCCCCTGACCTTTGTTTCCTTATACAAAGAAATGTAGCAGGAGCTGTTACCCAATAATTCCCTTCCCTACCCCCGGAGGGCTCTCTGGAGTCCCATTGTTGGCACAGTGCCAGTAAGTTTGGGTCGGTACTGGGTCCCAGCATTATTTTTACAATGAATTTAGCTTTCCTATCTCTCAATTCTTGTGTCTCATAAACTGCAGCAGCAGATGTACAATGTGAATTCAGGCCCTTCTCCTTTCTCAGCTCCTTAAACCCTTTTAACTTGAGGCCTGTGCACCTGTGGCTCAGACTAGGTGCAATTTGTGAGTGAACAGCCTGTGAAATGTATTTGCCTGGTGTTGACTGCCCAGGACTTGCCTCAATCAGCCTTTAATTCCCACGTTTAGCAAGCCCAAAGTGTCTCCTCACCCCCCCCCCCCCCCCCACCTGCCGCCCTGCCTTTTCCTTTGCTGCAGGTCACTAGCCTGGAGCGATGCTCAGTTTCAATTACAGAACAGAAGGGAGCAGGGCGAATTACAAATCAGAGGTGAATTGTGCAGCTGGGACAATTCTCTGATGGGAGTTTGCAAGCTATTCAGGGTTGTCAACCAGATCTGAGTCAGTGATGCACTCGGCCGCCTTGGCGGCTGCTGTCCCTACACTGCGCCCATCTCTTGAGGAGCAGGAAATTACAACTGGCTACCGACTGGAGTAATACGTAACCCACTCAATGGCAACTTGCTTTCAGTGCAGTCTAGGGGGTAGGTCACTGGAATGAAAGTAGAGACCAGGCCTGCCGACTGGTGTGGGGAAGGGAAAGGGGGATAGCGCTGAGGGGAGGTGGCCTGGAGGAGCGGCTGTTCTGACCCCACTCTTTCTGGGAGTGTGGAGAAGCCCCCACCCTTTACCCAGGGGCCCAGTGAGTCTGTCGGCTTGCCTGAGAGACCAAGTTCTATTCCTTACTCTGCCACTTATCTGCTGCAGGACCCGAGTCTAAGGTCACTGTACAGCTGGGTTTTCCTAGACACAGCCTCTTTCTGAGCCTTCTGTGTATGTGTGTCTGTGCATGTGTGTCTGTGTCTGTGTCTGTGGGGGTGGAGAAGTTTAAAAATAACAGAAAAGGTCTGGGGTGTTTGCAGAGTGGACAAGCTATAGCTCAGGGCCCCAAATGGTCCATCTTCTGCAACTGATTGGTCCATTCCCCTGCAAGCCACCGCTGCAAGCATCTGCTCCCAGCTGTGGGGTGGGGGTCCTGCAGGAAGCACTGACTGGCTGTCGCTGCATCCTGGGCTTCTGCCAACTGCCCTGCCACTGTGACAGGGAGTAACACTGTCCCACACCTCCAGTGAGTACCCCTCCAACACCCCGCAATTTTACGCCTCCTCCAACTTACGCTCCCCCCGGCAGTTCTTTCCAGGAACCTAAAATATGGTAACCTTGCATAAGGCAAGTCATTTGCCTCTCTGTACCTCTGTTTACCTATCTATAAAATGGGTATAATGATATTTAACTCCATTGCAGAGCATTGAGATCTCCTGACGTAAAGCATTTTGAGATGTCTTAATGAAAAGCACTATGTAAATATTTTTGATGAAATGACTAGAGAGACCAGGTGGATGATGTATTATCTTTTATTGGACCAAAGATATTATCTCACTTAACTTTGTCTTTAATATTCCAGGACTGAGGCTGCTGCAACAACGCTGCATGAGGAAACTATTGATAGAGCAAAAATATTTCAATTTGTAAGCTCTTTGGGGCATGGACTGCTTGTACAACGGGGCCCGGATCTTCAGGCACCGTCGTACTCCAAAGAATGAATAAACACATGAAACAGCAATAAAGGAGGTGAGAACTAAGGATGACTAGATGGATGAGATTTAAGGCTAAATGAGACTCATGTCTATCAGGGATATTAATGGGAAAAATGAAATCAGATCACACTTGTAATTGATATTGGAGTTGGTAAATTCTACATACACACCAGGACTGATGGGGCCCAGGGAAAGCCACGGTTCTTCTCCCCATTCTCCTGATACTATTCCTGTGTTTTATACCTGCAGTGGGACAATGGAACCTTTCATAAAATAGAATAACTTATCTAGGTGTGAAACTCAACCCTCTGCACTGGGCCAACACAAACACTAGGGCATCAGTGGGATCTCTCTCATTCCCAAACTCCTGGTTGGTAATTAGTTAGAACCACCTATTCCCTCTCCAGAAATGTCCCAATCCCCCCTGAAAAACAAATGCACAACATCTGTGTTCATAGCCGCCAACAGCAGCTCTAGTCCCTGTGCCGGTACTTCAGTGGCTAGCTTATAAAAATGTTACTTTACAATTTCACCACTAGATCTCACTATTGCTTATTTCACAGTTTCCATCCTGGTATATCTTGTCTGGTGGAGTTCAGGGCTCCCTACGAACAGAGCAAATAGAACTCTGCCGGTTGCTTGCAAAACAGTTTCATGTTGGCCTGTTGTTCACTTAACTTTTTGTATTTTTTCAACTCTGTAGAATGTAAATAACACAACCTGCGCAGCTGATCTTTTCTTAACCTTCCCTCCCCCCCGAATATTAGGCTCATCACTGCGTACGTGCCTAATTCTACTCTCATGCTGTTGTATATCTGAGGTAGTTCTAGCGGAAATCAGTGCAGTTACACCGTGATGGAGGAGATCAGAATCAACACTTGAGTCTTTGTGCTTTGAACAGCCTATTTATTGAATCATAGAATCCTAGGGCTGGAATAGACCTCAGGAGGTCATCAAGTCCAGCCCCCTGCCCAAAGCAGGACCAATCCCCACTAAATCAACTCAGCCAGGGCTTTGTCAACACAACTTAATTCCTAGACACCAACTAATGAGAAATTGATGGAGCATCCTGTTAATTCTTCTCCCAGCAAAGTTTTGATTAGTATTCCGGCCCCCTCCTCCCCTTTCCCAGTTCCACTAATTTGTCTTGAAACCAGATAACTTTGTTCGGGATCTTCATTCCCTTGCCTTCCAGAGATAATTTTATTTCTTCTTTTTCTCCCGTAACAGCTGATACTTCCACACTTTTCAGACGTCTTGGGCCAAATAAACAGGCCTATGAAATAGACAGGTCCAGTGTTAGCCATGCAAATAATGCTTTGTCATGCTCTATTTTTGGGTGATTCACAGGCCCAGTGTGTTTCTAAAACAGCACAAAGCGGTAACTTTTCAGAAGCAATTTAAAATTTATTGATAACCCCAGCAGGAAATTCTCATTAGCTGTTGCAATACCAGTAGTCTCAGCAGAGCTGTGTGTGTGTGGATAGGTACGTGACAGGACTGTGAAAATACTTCCTAGATTGTTCACATCAGTTCACGCATCCTCTTTTTTGGATTCCTCCAGTTAATGTATTTGAAAGGGGGAAAAAAATTGTTACTGTTGTCAGCATGTTTGCAGCAGCAAACAAGGTGCTTAGTGAAGGGGCCTGTTCAGAATAGAAAATAAGGCAGGAGAACACCAGGGGATTCACAGCAGGCGGTGAATGGGAATGTGGAATCGGAGGTGGGAAGATGACAGAAATGGAGACAAATCACTGGAGAGGGATCCCTCAACAGTGAAAGAATAAAAGGTTGGATGCTGGGGTAACAAATCCATATTCTAGGCACCATGATTATCAGGAGAAAGAGTCCAATGTCTTAATTAAAAACGCAGACACCCGATCCCTGACCCCAAGCCCTGGAACAAATACACAGACCTCTGCCCTCTGCCATTTGAGCTGCAGAACAGGGAAACTTCCATTAGCTGTTAGCCATAGTAGGACTTACACCTCCGTGTTGGCCAACCAGTTGAGTGCAATGTACTTACCACATATACACTTCATGTCTGATCCTTTAGATCAGGGCTACTCAACACGCGGCCCGCCACATGCGGCCCACGGCCTCTTTGTTTGTGGCCCGCGGTGCAGTTTGGGTTTATGTGGGGCTCAACACGCGGCCCACGGGTGGGATCCTTTGAACATGGCCTCCACTTGGAATACGCTCCACAACGGCGAGGCGTCTCCCAGGCGGGATGAGCACTGAAAGATGCAAGCGGACGGGCTGGCTGGAACTGACAGGTATAGGGTGTTGGCATTTCTAGCCCCCAGGGAGGAGGTGCCAGGAGCACCAGGGCATTGTGGGAAGTGCTGGCAGCTTAGCCTTATGGGCAGAGCTTGAGAGGTACTGACTGGCTCACACTGGCCATGTTTGAGTCTGGCGGCGTGGATTAAGTCTGAAACTTGGTACTCATGCCCATCAGTGTGATGTAAGCTATTTGCATATATATTTGCATATATATTTGCATGTATATGCACCCACATTTAAGTTGCGGCCCTCGGCATGTGCTGTGAGTATCGTTGTGGCCCCTGGGGCTTCCAAAGTTGAGTAGCCCTGCTTTAGATACTCACTGAACAGCATTGTGCTTAATCCCATGAGGATTAACTCCATCAGGACCACTCATGGCAGCTTGAAATTCACCTCTGTGCAGACAGCTGGGGCAAGTTCTGCACATCAGTGAACTCTCACCTGAGCCCTTCTGGAGGGGGTGAATTTCATCCAGGGGTGGGTTCTTTTAACAATGAAGTTGTGGGATCTAACTGGCACATGACAGTACTAGCAGACATCTGATGCTGCCCGAAACAGATAGAAGTACCTCCTAGACATGCAAAGGGCACATGAGCGTGGGATGCCCTTGGAAAACTGAGTTTTCCATGGGGAAGATAGAAACCTTTGCTGATTTTGCCCACTCTAGGGGGACCTCCACTGAAATGCACAACCTCTGCAGGCAGAAGATATGGCTCCTTGAATCTTTCCTGTCCCAACTCTTGAGGGGTGGGGAGTAGAGGGAAAGTTTGATTTCTTTAACAAACACTACCAGTGTGTTTAGTGTTTGCTATCCTCCCCATGCCCTGGTTTGATAGGTTTCATTCAGCCTGTAATGCCTACTGCATATGTCCATTCAGAAGGCCTGCTGGATTTTACGCTGCAATTCTCCATGAAAGTTTGGTACATTCACAATGTGCTTCACTGGGCTTATATTTAGGGTTAAAATAGCCTTTCAGTGAAATAAAAATAAAAGAAACAAGGACCCAGTTCAGTTCTGTATCAGATTGGACCAGCCCTTAAAAAAACAACAGAAAAACCTGGCTAGATTCTGATCTTGGCTATGCTGGTGTAAATCTAGAGTGATTCTGTTGATTTCAGTGCCATCCCTTAGAGCTTGTTTGTGCTATGGGGTGGATTGATGCTGAAGCAATTGATCCACTGGTGGTCGATTTAGCGGGTCTATTGAAGACTCACTAAATTGACTGCCTATCACTTTCCCATCGACTCCAGTACTCTGCCAGAATGAGATGAGTAAGGGGAGTCAACAGGAGAGTTTCTTCTGATGGTGCGGTACAGACCCCCAGCAGTAAAAAGATCTAAGCTATGTAGATTTGAGTTATGCTACCAATGCACACTACTGACTCTGGAGTGTAGTCCTGCCCTTAGAAATTTACAGTGGCACAACTGAGAGCAACATCTGACATGCTGAGTTTTGGAAGAACTCATTTCCAATTCCACTGGTCTATAAATAGCCATTCATAAAAGGAACCTGGTTCAGAAAAGGACATTAAGCATTCACTTCCTCTCCCTCCTTCCCCACCTTAATTGATTCTTCAAAGCATCTGAGGTAGACAAAATAAATTTCCTTGTTGACTTTCTCTTCAAGCTGTCTTCAAAACTCTGTAAAATCACAAGCTTTCCTCTTTGCTGAGGGAAGTCTCTTGGGGGCAAAGGGAAGAAAAGAGACCAGTTTCATGCCTCTTTCACTAAAGATTTTCAAGAAACCATACCAGGCAGGTTAGAGGGATAGCCAATGCTGATTCTGAAGAGAGGCTGCCTGGAGGGAAAGATGGCTCAGCTCCTGGATTCAAAAGTCTTCTTGTGAAAGGAATAGAGAACCCTACACTTGGGGTACGTCTACACTACACTTTTTTTGGCAGAAAATATGCTAATGAGGGACTCATTAGCATAAGTCACGCCATCATTAGCATATTTTCTGCCGTTTCTTTTTGCGCAAAAAGAAGCAGTGTGGACATTTCCTTTTTGTGCTAAAACCCCGTTTTGCACGAGATCCTTATGCCTGTCTCCTGCTTTCTTTAAGGAGTGGTTTGTAGGAGCTCAGGGCAAGGAGGAAGCATTGGTGAAGATGCTCCTCTGTCAGGTGATTGTGGGGTTGCTTTTTTAACAAAGTTCATGGTAGGAAACCCAGGCTTGCAGAGATACTTTGCAAACATCGCTCAAAAATAGTTGGCTTGAAACAGGCAGCATATTGAGTTCAGAAATTACGAAGTCCCACTTTTCTAAATTTTGCTTTCAAGACAGCTGAGCTATGGAGCTGGGCAATTTCTAATTGAAAGGCACTTTCATCAGCTGAATCAAGAATGCTCTTTGCTTCAGAAAGGCAAAGTCCATCAGCAGAGACAGCAAACGGATGGTGAACAAATAAAAGCAAATCCATTGGAATTTTGAAATTTTCAAGTCACACTTTAAAATTATTGATGGAATTGTCCAGGAATTCTTGCATCGTTGGCATTGAAGTTAGATTGGTAGCAACAACTCTCCATGTAGGAAAGTGCACCAACTTTCCTGTGAAGTCTGTCTGAAAGATTTCAGGATTCTTCTGAAAGGCTTGCCCCTTTTCAAACAGATCCCCAAAGCTTCCTGTGTGGTTCATTGTCCTAGGTAGTGGCACTTACAGAGAGAGAGAATGGGTTTGTTCTATAGCCTTAGCTAAGAGCCAGCTGATTTTTAGCTCAAGCTGTAGAGGCTCATGCACTAAGCTCCAGAGGTCCCAGGTATTGTTCTGCCTGTCAGGGTTACACTTGTATGGCCTCATAATATTGCACAGAAAGGCTACCTGAAACACAGGAGGGACATCTTTCATGAATTCCAAGAACTTGTAAGCCTTAAAGCTTTTAGAAACACACAAAGCTCTCTAGTACTACCCCTACTTAACCAGTGAGCCTTGTTGTACTAAATCACTGTATCTGGCTGTAAAAGGGCTTTAAAAAAATGATGGTGCAAGCTAGAAATTGAGTGTATGTAGGTCACTAATATCACAGTACCCATTTTTTTCCAAGTCCCTAGACAATTTTCCAGACAGGAGAATCTGGTGAATGGTGCGGTTACAGAGAAGTAATGAGAGATATATTGCTGCCAAACAAGAAGCAACACCTTTCCCTTTCCCTGCCACGGAGGGACCTGTGTGTGTAACAAGCAAGTTGACTTTCTGCAGATCTCAACTGGGGGGGGAAGGGGGTTCTTTCAAAGAAGCCTTTTACCTTTGCAAAAACGATCTCTCCTGGGATGTAGGTTTCTAATGGCATTAAGCACAAAACCTCTTTTTTGACTACTTCACCATTACAAAAATCTAACTAACAGCAATAGCTGGGCAGTGTCACTTAGACTGCTTGATTCGTCCACTGCAAGGGCCGTGTATCCAAGTCTGCCAATGGGGGAGGAGGAGCAAAGGGAAAAGTTGCCCTGGGGCCTTCGTGATTCAAAAGGGTGCTCCTGGCCGCTACTGCACCATTGGCAGCCAGCGCCCCATGCCCTTTAAATTGTTGTTGGAGCACTGTGAAGCATGCTCTATGCAGCACTAAGGGCTGCTTGGGGTTAGCACAGTGCTCAGCACAGTGCTCTTCAGATGGCCTAGCCCCGCCCCTTCTGTCTGAGGCTCCACCCCTTCCAGGGGTGCAAGCAGGCCCCCCGCCTTGCCCAGGAGCCCGGTGAGGTTGACAGCCCCACTGCATGTATCTGGTGTTTTTTTAAATTGGAAATCAGAACCAACAAACAATCCTCATAAATTACCTCCTAGCTTCAACAGGGGAATTTCACACGGTTCACAATGTCATCTTTGTTTTTATCCCAGGCACACCGCTCCTCTGGCATTTCCAAGGCACACTCCTTCACAAAGCAGGCAGGAAAGACTTTTTCTTCATAGCCAATACCAAGATTATCAGAAGGGGGGCAGCTGTTGCTTTCTCCTTCAAAGTCACTGATGTAGCGAGAATGACATTTGAAGTGTGATATACGACTACTTCAGATCTTCAGTTTTGTCAAGTCTTGCAACACTGCCAGGATGATAGACGGCGTTGGGTGCTGATTCAAAGCGGTGCCTCACATTGATCACCTTACAAATAGATACAGCGGTTGGGAATGTTAAACACACGGGTTTTGCATTTAAACGAGGTGACATGTTAAAAAGGAAATCCCCTGCCCAGTGTGGATAAAAAGCTTGATTTGACTGTTCACTTTGATATGTTTACTTCCACTCGTGTTCATTTTTTACTCCATTTTCAGCACCCTTGCTCCAGATCCTCTGCAGACTGGTCTGGGGGCTTATTGCTGTCCTAGGAGTGCCGCAATCTCCACAGCCTGGATATGTCTAGACTGCGTCCCTCTGTCGGCAGAGGGATGCAGATTAGGCAGATCGACATTGCAAATGAAGCAGGAATTTAAATACCCTGCACCTAATTTGCATAAAAATGGCCACCGTTTTTGCCGACTCAGCACTTTGTCGGCAAAAAGCGACAGTCTAGAGGGGGATCTGTCGAGAAAGAAAGATTTTTTCGACAGATCCCTTATGCCTCCTGAAAAGAGGTTTACCGGATCTATCGAAAAAGGCTTTCTTTCTCAACAGATCCCCCTCTAGACTGCTGCTTTTTGCCGACAACGTGCTGAGTCGGCAAAAATGGCGACCATTTTTATGCAAATGAGGTGTGGGATATTTAAATCCCTGCTTAATTTGCAATGTCAACCTGCCTAATCTGCATCCCTTTGCCGGCAGAGGGATGCAGTCTAGACATATCCCCTATGTGTATGGGAGGCAGAAGGGGCAGGAACTGCAAAGGGCTGGTTGTGGGAAAGAGACTGTCCATGTAGCAAATCCTTGGGGTCTGTTTGTCATTTATGGCCATGAGGCCATTGCAATTAGTGAAGCAGCAATAGGGGATTACACCTTCTCCAGGAGCTAAAATTTTGGATTTCGTAGGCAAACTGCAAAACACCATCAGAAACTCTTTAGCCCTTGCTGGAGAAAACTTGCAGAGTTCTCAGCAAGAACAGAAGGCCTGGTATGGTAAACATGCCTGCGAGGGTCTTCGTTGCATGTGTGAGCTCTGGGTTCCCTCTCACGCTCAGACCCCTCTTTAAGCACCCCTCCTTGTATCCCTCCTCCCACAGAATCCCCTCTTTTGTTTTCCTGATTCCGTTAGCCTTTCACTCACGTGGCTCCCAACCCCCAAAGTCTTCCTGCTTGGCAGCGTGTCTCCAGTGTCCCAAGGGTCCTCTGCCCCCTCTGGAGTGTCTAGTTCACCCCGGCTCAACCGTCCGGCCTGGGGTGCTTCCCACCTGTACCCAACTTCCTACTCGGAATTGGGATTCAGCATTGGTCCCAACAGTGTTTGTGGTGTCCCCTCCAGCGAAGGGAGAATCTAGTCCTCAGATCCCCAGGAAAGCTGCTCCGTCCGCTGCTCTGCGGTGCTCCAGCTGATCCTGGGTTCGGCGCAAGGTCCATGCTCAGCCTCCTTCTCGGCGTATCCGGCCCAGGGGGTGTCTGTGGGAGAAACAGGAGCAAGCCCAGCTCTCTCCCTGGGGTTTCTCTCCTCCCCCCTTTACCTCCTAACCACCCCACCTTAATACGCCTGGCACCATTATGCCCCATGCCTGGCCCTTCCCCTGGGTCCTAGTGGCCACCAGATTCAGCCCCACCGCAACAGAGCATGTGTGGCAACGGCGCCGGAGCGGTGGACTCTCTCCCCATAGAGCTGTGCCTGAGCCACCCGGTCACAATGCCAAAGAGTGTTCCTTCAAGGTAGGTGAGCAGGTCATGGTCTTGAAGGCTCTCAAGGCCAATAAGATGCAAGCACTCTTGAGGATCCAGAGAGCCGAGGAAGGCAGATGCCCGCTGGGAGAAACTAAGCTTCTCCGGGCCGGATATCAGGGCGTAAATGTTAAGAAAGTGCAACATCAGCCCCTCCACCCGAACCCAGAGGTATAACAGGTGACCCTGCATAACTTCAGTGGGCTGTAGGTTCAGCGAGAACAGGGTCACCACCCCAGCTTGACGAGCCGACAAGTGGCTAAAATAGACACTATCTCCCCACTCCAGCCACCAGCTAGCCTCAGCAGACGGAGTGCTGTGGCTCTTCTGCAGGAACATGATGGAGTACCCCCCTTCCTGAAGGAAAAAGAGCACGCACCACCTGCAGAGACCCACCCTACAGTCCTGGGTCTTCAAAGGGGCAAAGATGAGCAGCGGCATTGGGAGGGCTGAGGAAAAACCTTGCTGGCAGGAGACTAGTAGGCCTCATTGGACCCTGCAGCAAACTCTACCAAAACCCAAACGTGAGCAGGGAGTCACAGAAGCAGCCGGTCTGCTGCTAGACGGCAGCATCCCACCACCCTGTCCCTTTGCCCTCCCCCAAAATGGCCCTTACCATCTGGAGGACAAGGTGGAAGTCTCCCCATCGCTGAAGGGTGAAAGCCACCTTGTTCTTGGAGCCACAAATGTCCTCTAAGAAACTGTGCATGTTGGCCTTCAGCACGTCAGGCACTGGGGCCCTCAAGCCCCCGAGGGTGTGTCTACACAGCACCCGGAACGCGAAATAAGATAAGCAATTTGTGCTATGCAAATTGTGTAGCTTATTTTGAATTTTTCAAAATAAAGTGCTATTTCGAGCCATCCCTTACTCCTCGTAGAATGAGGTTTACTGGGATGGCGAAATAGCACGTCTGCTATATTTTGAAATAGCAGATGCATTCAAAAGATGTGGGGTAGCTATAGGTATCCTGAAATAACTTGGCTGTGTAGACATACCCCGAATGTCCTTAGGCCAGACCCTCCTCCAGGCCCTGCAGCTGACCAACATAGGCAAGCAGAGACCTTGGAGTCCCTGCTATGACAATGGTAGGGGCAGTGGCGGAGGGAAAATGGCCCCAGACCCTATCGGGAGAAGGAGAAATGAAAACCACTTCCCGGGGCCAACGTCTGAGGCAAATGTGGCAACCCCAGGGGCAGCAGCAGCAGGGCAAGGAGAGGGAAAGGTCAGGGAGGGGATCGGGAAGAAGAGGAAGGGGAGTGGGGGTAGGAGGAAGTAGAGGGGGATCGGGAAGAGGAGTGAAGGGAGCAGGAGGAAAAGTACATTCGTTTAGGAGAGGAATTGAGCAGGGAACAGGGGCAAGACAGGGGTTGGGAGTGGAAACAGGGTCAGTAGCCTGAGCCGAGGAGGTACTGGGACATGGTGCCTCCCCCTAGGGCGGGGGATCAGTAGGGGTGGTAGGGGAAGGTAGTGTCTCTCCAGCGTCAGGCTCTGGTGCCACAAGGAGCGCAGCACCAGAGGCCCTAGCACCAGGAGTGAGGGGGAACAACAGGAGCTCCCGCCCATTAGAATTACCCAAGGGCTCAATGGCCACGGCTGAAGTGCTGCTCACGGCCAGGTAGGTGGTCGCAGCATGGAGCAACTTGGAGGCAGGGAGAAGGGAGGAGGATGGGCCAGAGGGAGAGGGCAGCTGTCTTCCCTCCAGGATGAGAAACTCCCTCTCTGAGGCAGCGGGGGTCAAGTCTAGGGTCTCAGCCTCCTGTGAGAGGAAGGCGAATCCGCCACCATATGGTCACCCTCATCAGTGGCAGGGTCAGCGGTCAGCTCCACACAGGCAGGGGAGGGCATGGAGGAAGAAGGAGCATCCTCTATGGCCTCCCCATGGAGGGACTCCGAGAGGGAGGGAGGTGTTCATTCCTTCCACAACCACCGCAGTCACCTTAGCTGCCCTCCCAGTGCTGTGAAGCATCTGGGGGATCAGAGGAAGAGTTGGTTCTGAGGCCACCCCCATCAGCAAGTGGGGGGAGCACTGGGCCTGCTTGCGAAGCCTCCCTATGACAAGCTCCAAGCCCTCCAAAGAGGGGGGCTGGACTTTAGAGGAGGAAGGGCAGGGGGACAAGGGCAGTGCTGGGAGGGTGAGGGAAGACAGGAGATGGACAGCAGGGGAATGGAAAACCCCTCCCGGGGTAAGCCCTCTCCAAGTCCTGTCACTGACCCTCCCGCCCTCTCCTCCATGGGCCCAGCCTTGTTGCTTATCGCTGTGGTGGCACCTGCATGCTCGTCTAGGCTTGATGGGGGCCTGAGCGGGATTGACGATGGTCCCAGATGGGAGGAAGGGTGACCCCAAGGTCTGGACAGTCAGAGCCACCAGAGCCCTCCCAGGTGTTGGGGGTCCCAAGTGCTTCTCCAGGCCAGGCCAGGGGGCAGTCTCTTCGGATGTGCCCTGTCGCCCAGCAGAGAGAGCACCAGGCCTCCCTGACAGGGTAGTATACCCGGTACTGGGCCCTTTGAAGGGTCACCAGAAATGACTATTTAGAGCTCCTCTGACATGTCCTGCTGTTGGCAGTGGATTTTAACCTGGCAGAAGGAGAGGATGTGGCAGAGGGTGGGATCTTACAGCCCAGAAGAAGGGGTTTCGGGACTGACAGTGGCCACCCCAGGGTGGAGAGGAACAGCAGTAGGGCAACGTTAGGGAGCAAGGGAGGAACAGGGGAAAACACCACCTGTATGTCCAGGTCCTGAACCTGAAAGAGAGAAACAAGAACAGGCAAACACCAAATAGCTAAAACCAACTCACCCAAGATTAGTATTTGCCCTTTTTCTTTAAATAGGAGGATCTCCTACTCCCCTCTCAAGTTCCCCTGTCGCAGATCCTGTTTGCTTCTTATAAAACTCTTTGAACCCTAGGATTACGTGTATTTACAGATATTTCTAGTGTGCCCTTCACCGTAAAGTCTGAGGCAATTAGCCTCACAATACCTTTGTGAAGTAAGGATGTACTTTGGAGACAGGAAAATAGAGGCACTGAGAAGTAAAATAACTTGCCTATGGTCAAATTCTGGCATAGAACCTGGATTTCTTCATACCCTGTCCCAGTTTTTTAACCACACTGCTTTAAACAGAACTAGAGGAAAACAGAGGTGGTGGAAGCATTTTCCAAAAATCAACTGTAGAAACCAACGCCTTGTGAAGACCAACTGATGTCATGGAAACTCAGGGTGTTAGAAGCCCATCTCTTTATATGTTTACACAAGAGTTCAATCTTCTGGGAATACTGTAACACCAAGTCATTTAAAAACCAAAGGATCTGCTCTGCACTGAGTATTCAGGCTGGAAGGGTTAATACTGGAAAACCTTTCACTGTCCTGATGTACCGAACACATGAGGAGTGATGTTGGAGAGGCCAACGGTTGGTCAGCAAATTATAGTGGTGGAGGGAGACAGAACCTCCAGAGGTGACCTCCTGTCCTAATGGGGAGAGAGCTCTTCCAGCTCAGAAGAGTCAATTATTTGCTGTTGAACTCTGGGCTGTGTGTGTGCAGCCTGGCAGCAAAGGGTTGTGTGAAGGAGGGAATCTGCAGGAGAAACTAGAAGATGGAAAAGTCTCCAGTGCAGATGAGGTGCTCCCCTGGCTGATGTGACACTAGGGGTACGTCTACACAGCAGCGTTATTTCAGAATGACTGACGTTTTCAAAATAACACAGTGTGCATCTACACAGCAAGCCACTATTTTGAAATAACGTCGAGATGGCGGACTTCTTACTCCGACTACTGAAACCCTCATTTCACGAGGAGCAAGGGAAGTTGGAGGAAGAGTGTTCTTCCTTCGACTTCATGCTGTATAGACAGCGCCAAAAGCCAAATTAAGCTATTTCGACTTCAGCCATGCAATTGATGTATCTGAAGTTGCGTAACTTAATTCAACTTTTGCCCTGCCGTGTAGATGTGCCCTTGGTAGGCAGAACATCATGGCTTCTATTCTGCTGCTACTGGTGTGTGAGAGAAGGTCCTAAAAGTGCCCCCATCACAGACTGACCCCATAGGAACGAGCTAGATTCAAGCAGGATGGTTCTGGCCCCTCTTATTTGGATATACAACCCATGAGGCAGTTCCTTTGGCTGGGAAAGGCACCATAGTTCTCTTTCCTTTTGTAGGACGTAGTGAAGACCAGACCGTAGGATTTATTCACTTAAATCCCACCTGCCTCCATTCACTTTTAGGAACAAGATTGGTGGGTTTGCATCCTACCCGAGCTTTAGCCCTGAATGTTCAGTTAATTTCTTGGCAACAGAGGTGAATCCATCTTCTGGCCTCACTCCTTCCAGTGCATCATTGTTATCTATCCCTCACTGGCACACAACTGACCAACGGAGGAATATAGTCTATGTAGGGTTACTTTATATTAGAGCGACTTGTGCATATTAATGAAGCTAAACTAAGGAGGTGACCTATTTATCATTGGTTCAGTGGAAACACAGCCAGCATAGGAAATAATTGTATTTGTCTCCAGCAGCTTGTGACACTATTGTTTTCTCCGGGTGCATTGCAAAGGTTAGCAGACAGCTGCACCAGAGAAAAGCAAGCAGTCGAGCTGTATGCATGATTTCCTTTCACTGCCCGCTCTGATAGCGCCACATCTGTACCTTCTGTTAAACTTGCACTGCTGAATTATCTGGAAAGAATGTCTGTAGCTTGCAAACACAATTTCCTCTCAGTTGACCTGCATAGATGTTCTTCATTTGACTTACTTGAAGTCTGGAGGTTATGGTGATGACTTACACTTGCAGAGTGCCTACGTGTTTTATGTACACTCTACTGGATAAGTTGCACTTCAACTCAGAGAACAAACCAAACGGAGGAGATTGAGACCAGAAACGCCACTTTGAGAATATATGTCACATACAGTCATAGGGAATGTCTTATAGAAAGGAATAATAAAATCCCCCCTCTAGAATTCTGTGGGATGGTTCCAAAATTCTAAGGAAAGGTTTTAGCTCTCTAGAGTTCTGAAGCCTCATTTCTAAAGATGTCATCCCATCAAGAATGTGACGGACCCTGCGGGGTCCGCACTGAGAGCAGGGCAGGCTCGCCCCCTCCGGCGCGGAAAGCGGCGGCCGCGGCCGGCAGCAGCGGGGCCGGCTGGGCGCCGCCGGAGCCAGGACGCCGGGCAGCGCGACCGAGCGCGCACCGGGGGAAACGCGGCTGGGGGCGAGCCCCGGGGCGGCATCCTGCCGTGAAGCTGCGGCTCGCATTAGGGCGGGAAGCCCCGGGCGCACGCCGGGAGGAACCCGGCGGGGGAGGCGCCAGGGAGGCGGGGCTTCCCCCCCCGACGTCATCCCCCGGGGACGTTAAAGCTGGGAGCCGGACGCCGACAAGGGGGGGAGCGAGGAAGCAGCCACCCTGGCTTCTCGAGGCAACAGACCTCCGGCCCCCCGGGCGACGAGGAGCGACAGCAGCGGCACTTGGCGGACCGCGTGGGGACGGACCAGACGCCTCCGACAGGGTGAGTGACCCGCCGCACGCCGCACTGAGGGCGCCGGCCGGCGGGGAGTGGAAGGCGCCCGGGGCAGGGCCTTTCTGGCGCCCGTGGGCAGACGAGTTGCGGGCGTAGCCCGTCTGCCGTGGAGAGCGCCGGTAGGTGCCGAACTCCACTTAGGCCCCGGCCGGGACCCGAGGAGAGGGCGGGCCCGGTCCCCACTCCCCACTCCCCACACCCACACGCCGCATATCCCCCCCCCAAACACTCCCAGGGACCAAGGCTCCCTCCGTGGCGAGGGCAGCGTGAGGACTAGGGTCACGACCGTGCCCTACGGATGCGCAACCGCGTGATAAAAGGCGAAAGCGGGGATGGGACCCCAAGGCCTACAGTGAGGCCGAACCCCTAGCCCTGTTGGGGGCGACGCACGGACGGGTCCGCTGAACCCCCGCTGTCCTTCGGGGCAGAGGGGTGATCGCACCCAACCCGCATAGCGGGCAAAGACAGGCGGAGGGTTCGCGGAGCCCCTCCCCCGCCTGTAGGAGACGGGGGAGCAGTGCTCGCACCCATAAAACCGCCACAAAGAACTCCATCTCTATGAAATGCTGTAGCGTCATTGTCATGGGGCGAACTCACCACCACAGTGCCTCCTGCTGGTAGCACTAGGAATTAACTTGTATCTGCCAAAATGATACCTCCCTCTGGCTGGTGTCTCCCTTCATCAGTTTCAGACCCACATTGCTCCTGGACCGCAGTGCCCACTCCATTTTCTCTTGGCCCCCTTCTGGGGGGGAGGGAGGTTTGTTTATCAGTCTCTGTACTCTGGGGTCCTCCCCTCCCAGGAAACCCCCTATTTCCCTATACCCATCTGTCAACTCACAGGGGCATGGCCAAACAGGATTATGGATTCGCTTCACCACAGAGTCGATTAGGGATAGTTGCTTTTATTAATCTCACTACATCACTACTATTACAGGGTTAATGCTGCCCTATGGTTACACAGCTACTGCAAAGGGACACATCAATAAGCACAGGCAGAACAATGCATAAGAGAGTAACAGGCACTTAGAAATGCTTACGTCCCTTCAGTCTGCGGGGAGTCCTGTTCCTGTTACCTCACACCAGGCCGCAGTGGACGTGGCTCCAGCTGGGGGAATCCAGGGCACCCTCCGAGGTCTAGGTCCCTGGTGAGACTCACCAGGCATGGGACTCCCTACACTAGTTATAGTTGTTCACTGGGTGTGCACGTACTGGCTTAACGCCATTCTTAACACTCTTATGAGCTGAGACCGAGGTCAGACTTGTTTACTGCTTAGTAGTTTCCCAGCTCAAGTGCATGAGTTAAAGCTGATAAGGGCCAGGTGCTGTTTGCACTTGCAGTGTCCCAGGCTATGTATTCCAAGGATGGAAACTTCCTAAGATGCAGGCCCCACATATTAATTATTGTGTGACACCACTTTGCCTCAGCGACCCACTGTCAGTCTTCATCTAGCCCCTGCCACAGGAGCAAACTTCAGTCTGAAATGGCCACTCATCATTGGCAAGGGAGTGGGCCTGCTGATTTTGCCTATTCTAGCCACCTCCCCGCAGCCCAAGCACTCTGAGGCCTTGCTCCAGGCTCTGCAGCCAGGCCAGAGCTCTGCCCCAGCTCTGCCTGCCTTGCCTCAGCACTGCTCCCTCCCAGGAAGACAGTCTTCCCTTGTGTGAGTTTTAAGTTAAGGACTGGAGGGAGCAATATGGAATAATCAGGACTACCCTGCCTCCAAGGAATTCGGGGCAAGGAAGTGAACTGGACCGTGAAGGGATCGCAACTAAATTTACATTTTTCCCTTATTTACTCACAATCCCTTCATGGACCAGTCCACTTCCATGCCCCGAATTCCTTGGAGGCATGGAAGTTCTAAGTCTTCACTTAGAACCCACGCAGGGGAAGAAGCAGCTAGGTATCTCTATATACAATTCAAATTTCAACAGCTTTTCCCATGAGGGCAGGGGACTGGACTTGATGACCTCTCGAGGTCCCTTCCAGTCCTAGTATTCTATGATTCTATGATTGGCTTTCCTGGCTTTCTGCCAACACCCCTGCTAGCTACCTGAGTTTAACCCTTTAGTCACTGGGTGCTGGCCAGCACTCCTCCTATTCATCCCAGCTGGTGAGTCCCCTGCATCTGAAATCTGACATCTGTGAAATGTCGTTGGTTTGTCTTTCACCAAGAGCCCAGCTCAGCATATTGCTTGCTTCAACCCTTAACTTTAAGCACATTCATGAGTCCCATTGGAATCCATCAGGACAAATCTTGAGAAGCTGGCACCTGGTAGAGAAAGGAGAGGAAAACTTGGTTTTGCAGAAGTCCTTTGCAAGCATGAAGGGATTGAGTTGGACGCATGGGAAACCATTAGCATTTCTGGAGCTGTGTCATCTGTTGTCCCAGGGAACCGAGCAGCCTCCTGTAGCCATTTCAAAGCTGTGCCCATATTGTGATAAATACCGTATTAGGTTGGATGGACCCAGGCTCATGCATCATGGCTTTGTTCTTAAGTGGGAGCTTGTTGAGGCTGCTAAAGAATTGAACAGATTCAAACGAGGTTGTCTGCAGCCGTTCAGCACCCAAGCTAAGATGAATGGGAAGCACGTGCTTCTAAATGTCAGGGAAATGGATGGGCAGGTTTGAAGCATAGGTTCTCCTCAGCTCTGTCATCATGTTGGATACTTCAGCGCTTGAAGAATTTTAAATCTGCCCATTGTTTTCAAATGCACAGGAGAACTCGGAAGCTAGGGTGCAGCAGAATGCATCACAGTGCTACCAGAGTGCTTTGGGGACAGTAACACTGGCTAGGGTGTGGGGTTCTACTGATACCCCAAGAACCAGGTCAGCATGAGACATTTGGGCAATTTGCTGTAAGAATATGTTGGGGAGAGGGCATGTCAGGATAGACAGACAGGCAAAAAACTATGGCTCGAGGTAAGCCAGCCTTCAGCAAATATTTGAGCTGTTAAGAGACAATGTCAGGACAGGGAACAGGACAGGGAACAGGAGAGTTCCAAAGGACTCCATCAGGCCTAAAAAGGGCTCTCTCAAGAGAGGGAAGTATTTGTTTGAGGGAACTGGGCTGTGAAGCCAGCAATGCTGGGATGGCTGAGGATGCAGGGTCCGCCTAGGTTACCCTCAGGGGATGGTAAACCTCTAGCTAAGACAGATGTGTGTAGACTGTGTTTCAAATCCTTTTTTTCTCTAAATGCTTTGTTCCTACTATTTAAAATGAACAACAGTCCTAAGTCAAGGTTTCTGGTCACAGCCTCCGAAAGGGAAGACCTACAGGCAGGAGTGGTGGAATCTCCTTCAAAATGGGTATGGAGGGTCCACTGGTACCTGAACCATGGCCTGCCCCCCCATGCTGCTCCTTTCCCCCACCCCATTGCTGCTCCTCTATTGCCTCTTTCCCTGCAAGACCCCCCCCCCCATTTGCTCCTCTCTGTCCTCTTTTCCCCCCTGTTGTTCACCATTCTGGCAGGTAAAAGGTGGGAGGGCATAACCCTCCCTCTTTTAAAAGGGTTGGGGCCTCACTTCAACCTGCTGGATAAGCCCGGTTGATACACAGGCTGCTGTAACCCAGGGCCCAGGTTAAGAGTGGCAGAATTGTGGCAGTCCACCCCAGGAGAGAGGAAGGACGGCACAAGGCCTGACACCAGGGGACCAGAAAGGAGACAAAGGTGCAGCTAGCCCGGTAACCTTGACAACAGTACCTAGGAAGAGCTGTGTGCCTTGGTTGCCTGAGCAGTGGGGGATCAGGGTGCTTTTCAGTTTGGGAGATGTTAGAAGTGATTAATGAACTACAAGGGGGTGGGATGGGCTCCAGCAATGGGTTGGCGAGGGCGGGGGGGAGGTTGGGCAGCCCAAATTGGGCCACAACCAGTGACCTTTCAAAATGGGGGGGTCATGGTGGGCCACGGTGTGAAGGAAGTTGGGGGTGCACCAGCCCCTTGCAGATAAGCCCTCGATCTTGATTAAGAAGAGCAAGTTTTCAGGAGCTTTTGGGTTAAGCCTCAATTCCTGTTTCACTTGTTAAATGTGAACTTTAATATTCTCCTGCTGCCCGTCCAAACTATTAAATCTATTGCACCAGTGCCTCCCTGGTGTCGATGGGATGGCACAGTGTTACCTTAGCTCGGATTCCCTGCAGTGTCACTGAGTTAACATTGTGGGAGTTTCTGGAACTTCTTGCTGTCTGAGCGCTTGACTTACTGGCCTTAAATGCTGCATTACCAGCATTTAATAATTGATGCCTGCAGAGAGTTCTGAGATGCACGGGTTAAAGGTGCTATGTAAGTGCAAAATTATTGATGCTTCCGGATCAGAGCTGGGGAAGGATGTGCCACAACCAAACCTTTTTACTTGCAACTTCTCAGACTGTGGCATTAGACACAGGGACAGCAGAGTTCAGAGAAAGGGAAGCCCCGGGCAACCTCCGAATAAACAGGGAAGGGCATGAATAGGAGTGCTGTGAAGGGTCAAGGGACTGTGGGTTCTCTCTCTTGGCAGTTAATATGTGGCTGTAAGGAAGCAGCTCCACATGGTTCAACTCCTAGCCCAGCCCCGCCCCCCCATGGATTCAGACAACCCAAGCAAGGAGAGGGGAGGTTCCCTACATGAAAAAGGGCTTCATACAGGGAATATTTGGAGGGGAGATCTCTGGGGCCGCTGCGGGACCTTCACTCTGTGGATCGCTACCTGTCATGTGGAAGGGGGAGGCACAGTGGGAACAGAGGACTTTGGGGTAGGGGAGTGCATTGGCTGCGGTAACAGAAGGGACAATATTTTCTCTCTACAGTGTGTTGATTGTGGGCTCCTGAGCATCCAGGCTGCACAGAATGAGGGACCTTCTGCTGCTGGCAGGTCAAGGCATTCCTCTGTAGCTCGCTTGGGTCTGACCTCTGTTGTCAGAGTCTGACAAGTATTCCAGTCCCAGATCCCCATGTGCATTTGATGCCTCTAGTCATGATGACTGTTGCCTGCAGTATCTGAATTCATTACAGACCCAACCTGTTCTGCGCTCTTGTGGGCAAAGCATATTTATACTGGCTGTGTGCTGGGCGGGGGGAGCCTTTGTATCTCTGAAAACAGAATTGAAGCCTGCAGATGGTGCTCAGCTAATTTGTAATGGCTGTTCTTCTCTCTCCATCCCCAACTAAAACTATTCCTCAGCCTTCTGAGAAGGGCTTCTCAGTGAACCGTCAGCAGAGCAAACGTTTTCCTCATTTCCAGTGAGACCTTTTCTAAGATTTTTTTTTTTTTGTTCTGTGAATAGCAGAATGTTCTTGTCTGAAAAATGCTTAATGAGTTTTCCACTGTCGCTGGCCCTTTATTAGCCTCAATTTCCTCTGTCTGGCTGCACTCTGTCCCTTGCCAGTGTTCCACAGCACATTACATTATGCAAGTCATTTACTTGTGCCTTTGGATATTGCTCCGATGTACCAATGTGCAGAACTCGAGCGATAGGGGTTGAGGGAGTTTTCATTAAGACAAGATATTGGTAGAGGCAAATCAGTGCAGTGAGATTGCTCCCAGGCAGAAATGATCAATTACATTACAGCAATCCACAGAAGTCTCAACCTATATCAGGGCCAGACTGTGCAAGGCACTGTACAGAAACATAGAACATATGCCCTGCCCTTAAGAGCTTACAATCTAAATAGACAAGACAGAGGAAGTCATATTATTCTCATTGTACAGATGGGAAATTTAGGCACAAAGATTAAATGGTTGCCCAAAGTCACGTGGGGGAGCTTCAGGAAGGGGGGGGGGGGGGGAAAGGCTTAAATCCAGGCTTCCATGAATCTAAGTCCACTGTGTTTAGTCACATGCCCATCCTTCCTTTCAACTCTGAGGGTATGTCTACACTATGGGATAAAGTCGAATTAAGATTCCCAACTTCAGCTACGTTAGTTGCGTAGCTGAAGTCTAAGTACCTTAACTCGGCTTTTGGCGCTGTCCACATGGCAGGATGTCAAAAGGAGAACACTCTTCCTTCATCTTCCCTTACTCCTCGTGGAAGCAGAATTACTGCCATCGACTGGAGCGCCCCTCTCGGTTCGAATTAGCATGTCTTCACTAGCCCTGCTAATTCGAACCCTGGAAGATTGACAGTGATCTTCTCTGTAGTGTAGACGTATCCTGTTAGTGCATCTCACTCTTGGCTTGAAATACCCCTCTGCTAGCACACCTGTGTTGGGACATTATTGCACACCACCTGTCAGCAGGGCCAGAGTTCTGAGATATGAACTAACATATATCATTGTCATTAAGTAATTATTATAGGCTCCAAGCAAGATTAAGGCCACCGTGTTCCAGATGCTGTTGAAAGCTGTAAGACGTATATTGGCTATTTTAATTTTGAATGGGAGAAGACAATAGAAATATAGAACTGGGGCACAATTTGATGAGTCATCTAGTCTAGTCCTATGCGCTATGGCAGGGCTAAGTATTATCTAGAATATTGCTGACAATTGTTTGTCTAACCTGTTCTTAAAAACCTCCAGTGACTGAGACTCCATAACCTCTCTGGGTAATTTGTTCCAGTACTTAACCACCCTGACAGTTAAGAAGCTTGTCCTAATGACTAATCAAAATTTCCCTTACTGTAATTCAAGCCCATTACTTCTTTTCCTGTCCTCCATGGTTAATGAGAACAACTGATCACTATCCTCCTTTTATCTCCTCTCAGTCTTTTCTTCAGCAGACTAAACAAATCAATTTTTCAATCTTTCCTTGTAGTTGTTTTTTCTAGACCTTTAATCATTTTTGTGGCTCTCCTCTGGACTTTCTCTATTTTGTCCACATCTTCCCTGGAAATAATGCTCCAGCTGTGGGCTTATTGGTTGCTGAATAGAATGGAAGAATTACTTCTCATGTCTTTCTTAGAAAACTGCTAATTTATCCCAGAATTGATGTTTGGGTTTTGGGGGGGTTTTTTTTGCAACACTGTTGATTCATTTTTAGTTTGTGATCCACTCCAGATCCTTTCCCACAGTACCCCTCCTTAGGCAGACCTTTTCGTGTTGTATTTGTGCAGTTGGTTATTCCTTCCTAAGTGGAGTACTTGACATTTGTTCTTACTGAATTTCATCCTGTTTATTTCAGACCATTTCTCCAGTTTCTCAAGTTCATTTTGAATTCATATCCTGTACTGCAAAGTGTCTGCAACCCCCCACCTTGATAGTGTCCACACATTTTCTAAGTGTACTCTGCCATTATCCACATCATTTATGAAGATATTGAATAGAACCACACCCTGGCTTGATCCCTGTGGGACCCCATATACCCTTCCAATTTGATTGTGAACCATTTATTATTACTGTGAGATACGCAATTTGAGTTTAGGGTGCTGTGTAATTTCAAATTTGGTGTGATCACCAGTAAAGAATCACTGTCTTTATAAGACTAAATATTTATTAAACAGTAAAAATATTAACATTTCTTACAATGGAGGTGACAGTGAGAGCAGTACACTCTGAAGCGAGGTTCTCACAGCTGTGTGTAGGTCCAGCTGTTGTTATCGGAAGTGTCCCAAGGAATGGCATGTCAGGGGCCAGGAATGCATGCGGAGGGCAAGGAAATCAGTTCTATATGGCCTGCAAGGGGAGTTGAGCATGCATGTGTACTGCCTGCAGTGCAGTCAGGGACCTCAGCATCTGTTTGGTCCTTCACCTGCTTTATTATGCGCTCCTGGCCCTGTCTCCTTTCCTGGCTATCCCTTTCTAGTTCTTCATTTATTGTCTCTCTCCATGCTCTGCACTTGCTATCAGTCTAATCTGACCATAGCATCACTTCATAAAAATGCCCTGCATGTTCCTCATTAGCTTCTTCATCTGACAGGTGCTTCCCTGGTATGTAGGAGCTGGCCCTCATGGGTACGTCTGTGGAAGCAAAAGAAACATCACATGTCAGTATTGTGTGTGCCCTCACAGTCTTTATAACACTACACCAAGTCAGTATTGTGTGTGCCCTCACAGTTTTTATAACACTGCACCAAGACAATATTGTGTATGCCCTCAAAGTCTTGAATCATAAAATAACACCTCTTTCTCACTTTCCCTTGGCAAACAAGCAGCAAGGTGAGAACACTAAATATGTTGAGTTTGGTTTGGGGTGGTGATGCAAGACAGGACAAAGGGTTTGGGTGATTTCGGAAGAGGATCAGTACAAAATCTTAGGGACACTATTCTGAATACTGGCAGCATTTTCCTCAGGCAAGGGCGATCGAAGCTGAGACCTCACTACTGTGGATAACAGAAGATGCAAGAGCACATGCCCTCGTGTGTGCAACTTCAGACTGGGTCCATATGCTGCTTGCTGATGAGTTGATTTGGTTCCTCCAGAAGTAATTGCAGGTTGGTGAGGTAAAGTTTCCTACAATGGGGAAAGAAACTAAGCAGCCATGCCCAAGAAAGCAGAGTATTGCACAATGTGTGCATGAAAGTTTCCTAGAGCTCTCTATGTGGGATTCCCAGGAGAGATCTCTGTGGATTTACAAACTTTTCTGCAGGGCACCCACTGTGTAGCTGCACAGGGGAATGAGAAGCAGATGCAAACAATACCTAGTGTTGCTTATTTCAATCCCTTCTCCCATGTATACCGTAACAAAATAAAGCTCTCCCTCATGTAACTGCACACTATCAAAGAAGAATTAGTAACACACAAGAGCTCCCCTCTCCTTCAAGCATGCAGAGCCAGCCTGCTGGGACTGGCTGGACTCCTCCAGAGTCCAAAGGAGATCTTGGTTCACCATGCCATTGGATGAGCCTGTCGCCTGTCCCGCATTCTCCTCTGACTCAGACCCCTTGTTCACCACTTTATCAGTGGGGTTGACGCCAGTGGCTCCAGCCTCCAGTTGTCTGAAGGATCCATGGGGCTTTTGGCAGTAAGAATGGGGTTGCTGCTGATGATGGTGTGCGGCTCCTTGTAGAAGTGGCATGTTTTTGGCACCATGCTAGAGTGACGGTTTGCCTCCTTTGCCTTCTGGTACACTTCCCTCTGCCTTTTGCTCATGGCATGGATGAGGAGCACGAAGGTGATGTACAGCAGTGTCGTGCTGCAATCAGTCTGGAGTGGAGCTGCGACTACACAGCCTCCTCTCCCCACAGACTCAACCGATCCAGCAACAGGAGTCCGTTTGCTGCAGAAAGCCAATATGGTCCATTGGGAAGATGCAATGTGAGTGCAGAGCTTTGCAGAGTGGTCATGATGGGCATTGCGGGACACCTCCTAGAACATAGAACGTACTGAGTCAGATCGAAAGTTCATCTAGCCTAGTATCCTGTCTGCCAACAGTGGCCAATGCCAGGTGCCCCGGGGGAATGAGCAGAACAGGTAATCATCAAGTAATCACTCCCTTGTCCAGCCTCTGACAGAGGCTAGGGACACCATTCCTACCCATCTTGGCTAATAAGTATTGATGGACCTAACCTCCATGAATCTATCTAGTCCTTTTTTGAACTCTGTTAAAGTCTTGGTCTTCACAACATCCTCTGGCAAGGAGTTCCATGGGTTGACTGTGCGCTACATGAAGAAATACTTCTTTTGGTTTGTTTTAAATCAGCTACCTATTAATTTCATTTGGTGACCCCTAGTTCTTATGTTATGGGAACAAGTAAATAACTTTTCCTTATTCACTTTCTCCATGCCTGTCGTGATTTTATAGACCTCTATCATATCCCCCTTAGGCTCCTCTTTTCTAAGCTGAAAAGTCCCAATCTTTTTAATCTCTCTTCAGATGGCAGCCATTCCAAATGCCTAGGCTACCTAGGATGACATAAAGAAGCACAATGTCTACAGTGACATTACAGCTTTGTCAGAAAAAGCTCTATGCCATCTGTCAAAATGATTTTATTATGTTGACATAGTAGAGGAGCTAAATCAGCACAAGGAAAATTGTGTACACGCCTCCACTGTTTTGCTGACAATCAATGACTTTTGTTGACAAAACTGTGTAGTGTAGACAAGGCCTTAGTAATTCTTAACTCGTTCTCATCCTGTTTTAGCCTCAGTTCCTACCCCATTTATACTGATGTCAACTATAATAGCAGTCCAATCAATGTTTGCTTTTTTTGATAACTGAAAGACAGACATTTAATACTTGGGACTTTGCAGTGCTTTCTGTTACTGTCTTACACAATGGGGACAGAAATGGGTCTACCCTGTGTTTGATTTTCGTTTTCTTTCTTCATAAAATGTTTTTTGTTACCTTTTATGTCAGTAGCTGGCTTAATCTCATTTTTTGCTTTGCCTTTCTAATTTTCTCCCTGAATGCTTGTGTTGCTTATTTATTTTCATTCTTCATAATCTGACCTGGTTTCCACTTTTTGGATGAGTCTTTGAATTTCAGGTCATTGAAGATATCCTGGTTAAGCGAGGGTGGCCTCTTATCATACTTCCTATCTTCTCTATGCATTGAGATGGTTTGTTTTGTGCCCTTAATCATGTCTCCTTAAACTGCCAACTCTTCTGAATAATTTTTTCCCCTTAGCCTTTAAAAAAAGGCTCATGAACCTCTTTTTCTTGGTTAAGTGGTCTACAGAAGACACCTGTCATGACATCACCCTTAGTATTTTGCCCTGCTTTTCCTTACCCAGAGACTTTCAACAGCACTGCCTTCCACTTCTATCTTGATACAGTATGATCCCCCGACTGATTACTGGGTAGTTAGATGCAGGTTTTCCCCTGGCTCAGCACCCATGGAGTTCTGCTAGCTTGGATGGGGCATGTCACTTTTAGTACTAGATGAAACAGAACAGTTAATAGACTCCTGGAAGAATAAGACTAGAAGGGACCTTGAGAGGTCCTCTAGTCCAGTCCCCTGCCCTCTTGGCAGGACCGCATATTAACTAGACTATTAGTGACAAATTTCTGTCTAACTTGTTAAAACCCTCCAATGACAGAGATTCCACAACCACCTAGGCAATTGTTCCAATGATTAACTACTCTGATGATGAAGAAGTGTTTTCCTTATGTCTAACCTAAACTGCCATTGCTGCACTTTAAGCCCATTGCTACTTTTCCTATCCTCAGAGGTTAAATAGAAAAACATTTCTGCCTCCTCCTTGTCATAGCCTTTTAAATACTTGAAAATTGTCATGTTGCCCTTCAGTCTTTTCTTCCCTAGACTAAAACAAGCCCATTTTTGGCATTTCCTATTGGTCACATTTTCTAGACCTTTAATCATTTTGTCCACGTGTTTCCTGAAATGTGGCACCCAGAACTGGGCACAATACTCTGAGTCCTAAGCAACGTGGAGTAGAGCAAAATAATTTATTTTCGCATCTTGCTTAGCCCACTCCTGCTAGTACATCCTGAAGGATGTCTGGTTTTTTTTTTTTTTTTGCAACAATGTTACACTGTTGACTAGGGTTGCCAGATGGTTGAAACAAAAATACCGAACCCCCCCCCCCAAAAAAACGGGAAAAAATTCTGTTGAAGGAAAAAAAAAGGGGGGGGGACCAAAGAGTTGTTGGGGGGGGGGGAAAGGACTCCAAGACTTATTAAGCAAAATAAAATAAAATAAAACAAAATAGCATTAAAACAGCATGTCCCCTTTAAGAGTGAGTGCAGGGATAGGAACAGGGGAGCGGTTGAGCACTAAGACCCAGGGGAAGCAATGCGTCCCCTTGGTCGGCAGCCATTTTGTGCCGGCAGCCTTGCGGAACCAGGTAAGCATGGGGACTGGGATCGGGGGGCTGGGGTGTTGGGGTCGGGAGGGTTCGGGGGTGGGGGAGGCAGTGTTTGTTTGTAGGGTTGCCAGATGCCTGGCATTTTCGCCTCCTGGCTGGGGGAAAAAAAATCAGAAAATACCGGATATCTTAGGTGTCCGGTATTCTCTGAATTTTTTTTACCAGACAGGAGGCGAAAATACCGGACTGTCCGGGTGAATACCGGACACCTGGCAACCCTACTGTTGACTCATATTTAGCTTGTGATCCACTATAACCCTGTTGAGGGGCCAGTCCCCTCGACGGTCAGGATGCCCCAAAATTGGGGCAATGCCCCTTTTTCGCGGGGCAAATACGGCCCTACAGGCCTACTCCCAAAATACAGTGCCCTTCAACCTCTCTCGTGGAGTTGTTCTGGCCTGGAGGCCTAGTCCACAGGTAAGTCTCCCCAACTTGTTAGGGAGCAGGGTACTGGGGGGTGGGGAGGTAGGGGGGAACCCAGGGCCTCCCACTCTACCGGGTCCCAGCCCAGAGCCCTGTCGGCAGTGGAGGATTTCGCTGCCTGCTCAGTGCTGATTTCTGCCACAGTGCACTGAGCTCCCAGAGGACAATCTTCTACCCTGGGCCACTTCCTACTGTCCCTGGTGCTGCTCAGCTCTCCAGGTGTTCCTCGGTGTGTCCAGCCCTCGTGGATGGGCTCCCTGGTCGGGGCTGTGGCAGAAGCGGTTGCGCCTGGGGTCGCTGCTCCTGGGGTGGCGGCAGTGGTGGTGGCGGTGGCTGGGTTGATTCTGGAGCTCTGGCCTGAACTCCTTTCCCCTTGACTGAGCTGCTCTGCTGTCTCTTATACTGCTCCAGCACTTGGAGCATGCCCAGTCTGGGGAAAGGGGTGGGACTTCCTTGCCCACAGAGTCTCCCTCCCTCCCCCTTCAGTGCGGGGTACACTCTCCCCATCACAAACCCCTAGATCCCTTTTTTCAAATACTCCTTCCCAGGCGGTCACTTCCCATTCTGTTTGTGTGCAATTCATTGTTCCTTCCTAAGTGGAGTGCTTGGCATTTGTCCTTATTGCATTTCATCCTGTTTACATCAGACCATTACTCCAATTTGTCGAGATCATTTTGAATTTTAATTCCATCTCCAAAGCACTTACAACTTTTCCCAGCTTGGCATCACCCACAAACTTAGTGTACTCTCTGCCATTATCCAAATAATTTTTGAAGATTCTGAATGGAACAGTACCCAGAACTGATCCCCATGGGACCCTACTCAATATGCCCTTCCAGCATGACTATGAGTCATTGATAACTACTCTCTGGGAAAAGTTTTCCAGCCCGTTACGCACCCACCTTATAGTAGCTCCATCGGGGTTGTATTTCCCTAGTGTGTTTATGATAAGGCCATATGTGACACAAACCTCTGAACTCCTTTAACCATATGTAGGCCCCTTTTTAACTACTGTTCCTGAGCATTTCACACAGGTATTGGAGAAATGGTGATTCTTCTTACAAATATCTTTATTTGAATGAGAATGAGGTATTTGCTCCTGACAAGGTTACTCTCCTATTTAAAAAGTTTATCATCCAGTTGAAGAACACAAATAGCCTTTGTTTAAATTGTATGGAAGCCTCAGTGTGAACCTTCCACAAACCATACTCAAATTCTTGCTGTTTAGAAGTCTGGCTTCAGGTTATTTCTAGTTTACTTCCATAGACAGCTTCCATATATTGTATATTGGACTGTCTGATTTAATTAAGGATGATGGTGACATCATAGAGTTATTGTATGTCAGGATGGTCTAATAAACCATCTTGTTAGTCTTTAAAGTGCTACATAGTCCTGTTTTTTGTTTCAGCTAGACTAGACTAACACGGCTACATCTCTATTACTATAAGGTTAGAAAGTGCAGGGAAGATAGACCAGATTCTAATCCAAATTCAACACTCCCCCACTCCTGCCCAGTAACTAAGTGAAAAGTCAGTGACTGATTGGTTCATAAATACCCCATAGGCTGAAACTTGTTAAACAATCAATTGTGGTTTTCTATTATAAATTCACTACTTTGTTACTGTCATCATGTGCTGTCCCCTGCCTCATGAAGTGATTCAGAAGGAGGTGGAAAAAGGGCCGCAACTTAATACAATGCACATATGCATGTGTTACGGTTTGGCTACGTCTACACTGGCATGATTTTCCGGAAATGCTTAAAACGGAACAGTTTTCCGTTATAAGTATTTCCGGAAAAGGAGCGTCTACATTGGTCCCGGAGTTACCGTTATAACGATGCGCTTTTCGGAAAAGCGCGTCTACGATGGCGGCGCGCTTTTCGGAAAAGCAGAAGCCGGAGCCATTTTGAAGAGGGCAAAGGCCACCAGACCTTTCGGGGCGGGGCGGGCGCCATTCAGACACGTGCTTAAAGGGGTCTCGCCGGACAGCCGTTGGTCTCCTGCTCCCCTGCCTTGGGACCTCTGCCAGGGACTGGCACCCTTAGCAGGTTCAGTGGTTGCCCTCTGGGTTTTGGGGACACCACCCTTTGGCCCCCAACTGCTTTTCCCTGAGTTTAGTTTTTCTGCCCTGCTCTGTCTGCCATGGAGCCGTGGGTGGCCATTTGCCTGCTCGGGCCCCTGTTGGAGCTGTACGAGTGCCTGCTGCTCGTGCTGCAGGCCGGCCATGGTGTACATGAACCAGGAGGCAGAGATCGCATTGGACTCCCTCACCAGGAGGCCCTGGCAACCGTGTGGCATCAGCACCCCACCGTAGAGAGGCCCGTCTGGAGTTTCGAGAGCAGCACCGACTGGTGGGAGCGGCTGGTCCTCGGGTCTGGGGCGACCACCAATGGATCAGGAATTTCCGCATGAGAAAGCGGACCTTCCTGCAGCTGTGCACCTGGCTCACCCCGCGCTGCAGAGAGCCACCACCCGGCTGCGGGCACCCATCCCCATCAAGAAGAGGGTCGCCATCGCGCTCTGGAAGCTGGCCACACCGGACAGCTACCGCTGCGATGGCACAGCAGTTCGGGTGGGGACGATCAACCGTCGGAGTGATCGTCGTGGAGGTAAGTCCCAGGGGAGTGGGATGGGGAGGGTGCTGCACTCCAGGCCCAGGGATAGCCAAGATTCCAGGCCTGGTCGGCCAGGGGTTTGGGCCGTCCCTCCCTTGCACAGGCCCGCTGGTGGGGGCCGTGGGGCGAGGGGCCCTGGTGTGTGTGTGTGTGTGGGTGTGTGTGAGGACAGAGGGAATCAAGGGGGCCCCAAGGAGCGCACACTCACCCCTGCCGTGCGTGATGTGTTCCCTTGTGTTTCTCTGCACCCTTCTGCAGGTCGTCCACGCCATCAACAACATCCTGCTCCCGCGAATCATCCGCCTGCGCGGCGTGGATGATACCATGGCGGCCGCTGCCCTCGGGTTCCCCAACTGCGGGAGCCCTGGACGCCACCCACATCCCCATCCGGGCCCCGGAGCATCGAGCGGCCCATTTTATGAACCGCGAGGGGTACTGCTCCATTGTTCTGCAGGCCCTCGTGGACCACCGGGGCCGCTTCCTGGACATTTACGGGGGCTGGTCCGGCCGGGCACACGACGCCCGCATCCTCCGCAACTCTGGACTGTTTCGCAGGTTGAAGGCGGGCACCTACTTCCCCCGGCGAGACTTGACTGTCGGGGATGTGCCTATGCCCATCTGCGTCGTCGCGGACGCGGCCTACCCCTGATGCCCTGGCTAATGCGGCCCTACACGGGCAGCGGACCAGAACCGGGCCCGGTTCAGCGACCGCCTCAACCGGGCCCGAAACCCAGTGGAGCTGGCCTTTGACGTTTAAAGCCCGATTCCGTTGTTTGCTCACCCGTCTCGACATGGGTGAGCAGAATGCAACGGAGGTACTGGCAGCGTGCTGCGTGCTCCACAACATTGTGGAGCGCAGCGGGAGGCCTTCCTCCCTGCATGGATGGCAGCCGAGGCACAGACCTTGGAACAGCCCGACACAGCTGCCGTCCGCCAGGCGCGCCAGGATGCGGTGCGCATCAGAGAGGCCCTGGTGGACATGTTTGCCCAAGCCCCGTAGCAGGGTCGCCTGGGTCTCCCAGACTACTCCCGCCCGTCCCCTACCCCTCCCCACCCCCTCCCCTTACCTCCCCAATTGTAAAGCGTCGGGTCAAAGCACATCGGCCGTCATCGTGACTGTTTCGGGTGCGTCGGGCTTAGTCAGGGTTTTCTTTTAGTTTAGGCTAGGGTTTAGGCCACCATCGTCTGTCCCGAAGAACAGCCACGAGGATTCGGGGTCGTGCGGAAGGCTCAAGTCAGCGTACCTGATTCCAGTCGTCTTCCGTCGAGGATCTCCTGGCTGTTCCTCTCCTGAGGCCCGGAAGGACCAAAGGATTGAGGTGGCCAGCCGCCATCATCTTCCGTCGAGGATCTCCTGGCTGTTCCTCTGAGGCCCGGAAGGACCAAAGGATTGAGGTGGCCAGCTTCGCCATCATCTTCCGTCGAGGATCTCCTGGCTGTTCCTCTCCTGAGGCCCGGAAGGACCAAAGGATTGAGGTGGCCAGCAACACTACCCAATTGTCCTCCTGCGCCTAGACTATGTTTAATTATCTGTAGTGTGCATCTTTTAACTGTTCTTGCTTGTTTGTGAGCTATGTAAATATAGTTTGTGGTTTACATTTTACTGAAAAGTCTCAGTATTTATTTATGCGCCACAAACCAATGAGCACTTAAAAAGGGCCCCCAGTGATAGAGTACAGATTTTGTTGTCTGCAGTTTGTAACCCTGTTAAATTTAAGTGGCTAATTGGCATCTCACATCATTTCCTACAGTTACTAGAGTAACACGATAACCAACACAGGAATGAACAGAAAAATAGAAAACTGTTTATTTACAAGGGGGAGGGACCTTCAACTGGGACGGGGGACCTTCAACTGGGACTGGGGACGGGGACCTTCAACTGGGACTGGGACGGGGACCTTCAACTGGGACGGGGGCAGTTACTGGGATGGATGGCCCCTGCGACTGCTCCTCCGGGGCCTGCACACGCTGGGCAGACCGGCGTAGGGGCAGGCTGCACGGGAGGTGGGCACGACCACGGGCACGACCACGACCACGGGCAGGGGCAGGAGCAGGAGCAGGGGCAGGGGCAGGGGCAGGAGCAGGGGCAGGAGCAGGAGCAGGGGCAGGGGCAGGGGCAGGAGCAGGAGCAGGAGCAGGAGCTGGGATAGGAGCTGGGATAGGAGGGGGCATGGGCTGTGCTCCGGGAGGAATGGCGGGGCATGGGGTCCGGCCATGCCATAATGGATGGCATGGACCAAATGTGCTGTGAGCACGTCCATGTTTGTGCGCATCCCTCGGCACTCATGTAGGAAGGCAGCCCAGCCCTCCTGCCGCCACTGCAGGTCCCCCTGCACCCGCTCGGCGATGGAGGCCTGGATTGCCTCCACGGCGCGCACGTGGCGGCGCAGAAGCTGGTCTCTCTGCCGCCGCCTGTGCCTCCGGGGTTGGCCAGCTGGGGTGCCGCTGCCGCAGTGTCGGGTCTGGTGCTGGGTCCCGCTGCAGGGAAGAGAAGAAAGGATGGGTCAGTCAGGCAGGCCGTCCACTGTCCCCACATCTCATGCCCTCCACCCCTGAGCCCAGGTGACCCCACAGTTGTGTGGCTTGGGCCCCTCAGTTTCCCTCCTGCCCCGTGTTGTATGTTGGCAAGGAGGACCGCCCCTGCTGGAGTAGGGTCCCCTCTCCAGTATTGTAAGCACCGGTCTGTGTCCTGGCCCGTGGAGGCGGGAGGGTGCTTGTGCTGCGTTCACCTGTGGAACTCCCTGCCGGTGGAGACTGTGAAAAGCTTTGGGCTAATCGCTGGTGTTTGACAGGAGCGAGATGCATCCCCACGCAGTGCCTGGGAGCACATCTGGCAGAGGCGGTCTGGGCTCTCAGATCCTCGCGTGGGATATCTCCTGGACGTAACCAGAAGCGTGAGTGGGTGGGGGTGTCCCATCCTTGCAGCAAAACTCAGGGGCCCTTGTCCCTCCCACTATCCCTCCCGCAAGGCCGGTAGCCCAGGGACATGTGCGGCCACAGTGGGGACTTCCTCGGGGAACCAGCCAAGGCACCGGGAGCAGGCGAGGGACTGTGGCGCTGCGGTTTTCCCAGGAGCAGCTGGCTGTGCCTCACAGCCAGGCATGGGACAGTGTGCTGTTCTCCGTGCTGCACCCTTGGCGAAGGTGAGGGCTCTGGGCTGAGTCCCTGGGGCCCTGGCCGGTTCCAGCCAGCATCCACCCTTCCCCTGGTCCCGCCGCATGTGTGAGCAGCACGGTCCCAGGCGTGCCCTGCAGCTGCCTGCCGCGGCCATGTGCCGCTCGGTCGCCAGGCTGCACGAGGTTGCACGTGCTGCTTGCTGCCTCATGCGACGCAGCGTGCAGCTCACGTGGCCTGAGTGACATGCTCTCCCCCTCCTCCTCTGGGCACCTGGCTCCCCACCCCGCCCTCCGCCCCCGCCCTTTGGGAGTGCAAACTGCAAAGACTCACCAGTGGGTTCCTCCCGGCCTCGGCCTCGGCCTCGGAGGAGCTGCTGGAGGGCCTGCTGGGTGGTGGCCTCCTCCGCGCCGGACGCGCTGCTGCTGTCCTCTCCCTCCCCTGCTCGGTGGGTCGTCTGATGGGGGGGCGCTGGCAGGTGTCCACAGGGACGTCCGGGGCTTGCGGGGCTGGCTGGCCCAGGAAGGCGTTCAGCCGGTCATAGTAGGGGCAGGCGTCTGGTCCTGCCCCCTGCCCTCGCTGGCCCGGATGTACCCCAGCCGCAGCTCCTTCACTTTGGAGCGGACCTGCTCGGCATTCGGGTGGGGTGTCCCTGTTGTGCCAGGTTGTCGGCCAGCCGTGTGTACAGCTCGACATTGCGGCGCCTGGAGTGCAGGTCGTGGAGACCCTCCTCCTCCTGCCACAAGTCCAGGAGGGTCTCCAGCTCCCTGGGGGTCCAGGATGGGGCCCGGCGTTTGCGGCCCCTGGGGGCCTCCTGTGCTGGGGGTGCAGGGGGCTCACCAGCCGGAGCTGCCATGGCGCGGTCCAATGGGTGGCTGGGCAGCACAGCAGCACGTGGCAGAGCTCAGGCTGCAGGGTCTGCGAAGCGCTCCTGCCACGTCGCCCAGCAGCCTCCCTACCAGGAAGTCCAGGGCTCCTACGGGTCTCGTGGCGACCAAACCGCTTTTTCCGTTTCTTCTGCTTTTCCGGAAAAGCTGTCTACACTGGCCCTTTTCGGAAAAGCTTTTCCGGAAAAAGGACTTTGCCCAGCGGAGCGCATAGCTTTTCCGGAAAAGCGGCTGATTTCATACAGTAGATCGTCATTGCTTTTCCGGAAAAGCAAGCGGCCAGTGTAGACAGCTCGCACCTTATTCCGGAAAAGCGGCTGATTTTCCGGAATAAGTGGCCCAGTGTAGACACAGCCTTTGTGTTTAGTTGTAGAAGGAACAAGTGTTGAGACTTTCAACACACCTGTGCTCAAAGCTCCAAGAAGGAGCCGCCAGTTTTGTCCCCTGGAAGGCTGTGAAATCAAGTTGGAATAGAAGTTGGTCTACTGAGGCCCCTGGACCTCTGCAGGTGGTAATAGGTCCTGCCATTTAGTGTCAGGGCGGGATATGAAAATGAGGAAATATGGGACACAAAAATGTTCAGAACATGTCATGGCTCAGAGGCAGACTGGTTGGCTGGCATGCAGTCAACCTGGGTGGTACATCAAAAGCAGCTGGGGGCACAGGGCCTAACTCTGGCGGGTCAAGGGTAAGAAGTGGACCCCCCCAGAGCATCCATTCAAGATAAGTGAGAGAAGCAGTGGACAGGGCAGCCTTCATCTCCGGGAACATACAATAGCGTATAGGTGTGCTGAGCAGCCCCATGTCCTGGGCGAGAGTAATAGAGACCATCCAGTCCCCTGAGCTGTAGTCCAGGAGGTCTCTGATCCTGGTGACACCAGCCAGGACCAGCCTCCAATGCAGGGTTGGGGAACCTAAGGCCTGGGGTCCAGATGCAGCCCCCAGCTTGCCTGGATCCAGCCCCTGAGGCATTGGTGCTCCTGCCTTCCTGCCATCCTCCCGCAGGGCTGGAATACACAAAATCTACTAGCCTGGGCCCCCTAGGCTCTGGTGTGTCTTTCTCCTCATTTGGGCACCACGTCAGTAAGGGTGGTTTTTTGTTTTTATTATTGCTTTTCATGTGTGTCTGGCCCCCGATTGGTTTCTTTTCCATGTTTTTTCTGTGATTTCCCCCCCTTCCCCATCCCATTCCAATGCATGAAGATGGCCTTCTACCTGTGCCTCAAAGCAGGGATTGGGCAGCAGGGATTCAACAAGGAAGTGGTTGTCTTCTGTGCCACAATAGACCTGGTCGCTCACTTTGCGCTTCCAGGTTCTGTGGAGGTTCCGGCAGCAAACAGCTCAGGGAAGTCATGAGGAAGACATCTTGGATGGAGTTAAAGGGGGAAGTCCTGGGTCGGGGAGGGGAATGCGGTAGCAGTGAAGCAGGGCAGGGCAGTGAAGCCAGGCCAGAAGTGAATACTAGGGACAACAGATAAAAAAACAGGGGCAGGAGTCAAGGTCATGGGGTGAAAATCAGAGAAGTAAAAGGGGAAAAAGCGGAGAATCCTTGATAGCGCTCACTTCTCTTCACAGGTGTCTAAGGAATCAGTGGGCCTTGGCTAGGGGAACTCTGCCCAGTGGCATGAACAAACATGGGAATGGAAATAGGTTCCAAATTGGACAATGTCCCTCTCGGTCCAGCTTCCTTCTCCTGAAGTGATGGATGGCCACCTTCTGCAAAGGAGAATGCCTTAGTAATTGCTGCTTGGTCTCTACTATTAACCTCTAGCTTTCTAGTGATTGTCCTCATAGTTGGACATAGAGCTTTCCAATTAGATTGAGATACTTCCATCTCTGTTTTTCTTCCCTCTCTGGGATGACCTACCTCTAACTCAGGATGCCAAAAAGCAGTTCCCACTTTTGATGCTCAAACCCTCCTCCTACTCTGCATGTTCATATTCTGCCTCTGCAAAGGGGCATTTGCATGGGATGAGGCCATTTAGACGTTCAGGTATCAGTTTTTCTGATGCCCCTTTTCAGAGCTGCATTGATTGCAAACATTGTTCTTTCTTGTGTTCTTGGCTCATTCACCATCCATTCGCAATTTCAGATAAAGGATTCATTATTTATAAGGATTTGCCAAGTATTCTGGATCAACCATCTGAGAACTTTTCATTTTGACAATTACCTATTAACTGGTGGCAAGGTATGACTACCTAGTGAGTAATGACTAACAGATACCTGGTTTGAATTTTTGGATGAACTTTTCATTCACACCCAAAGTTGTGAAACATCTGAGATTCCCTCAGTTTAATCAGGACTTGGTAGTTGTTCAGATATTTGCAAAGAACAATTAACAGGATCCTATAAAAAGTAGCAAACAAAATGTGTTGCTTTTATTCATAAAAATATGTGAATCGTTTTTTTAAATAATTCATTTGCAGCTTCAAAAGCTTGTGGGTAAGTCTGGGACTCTGACAATTGGTTGTTCACTTCATGGTTTATCTCTGTACCCGAGTCACTTTATCTCTGTACCTGAGTTCTCCCTGAATAATGTGACTTATCTACCTCACAGTCAACTAGCAACAATAATTCCATTAGTATTTTTTAGATATTTGGGTACTGTGTTGAGGGAGCCATGTTAGTACAATCTGTCTAAGGTAAGGGCCACGTTATCAAACACTGCTTTCCTAATGTTTCTTTGCCAAAAAAAGAGAAAAACTGTAAATTTGAAATGACCAGCCCAATTGATTTTTATATTCTATGTCAACAAAGCAAACCTCAGTATTTACTGCTTGAAAATTTTCACCGTATTTCACTGAGACCCTTTATTATTCTGGAAAGCGGAATGACAGTATGAAGACCTTTAGTGGAATTGTTTTGAACTGTTTTGAATATGTATCTCTTGATAAAGATATTGTATCATGCTGGCTTCTGTTTGCTAACCTGCCCTCTGATATTCATGCTCATGTTTCAGCCTGGCAGAAAAATACTATAATTTATTGAAAAAACCCCATTGGTACTAAATAAACACATCAGTAACATTTCTAGCTGTGCTCTGCATCATTGCATAGTACCGACCGGTTTACAGAACATATATTACTGCAAACAGGCTGTTTAATGTGAGTTCCATAGATGCTTGTAAGTTTTGGAGAACTTGTGCCCTGATATTGAGTTGTTTTGAGGTCAAGAGTTATTTTATTGCTTTTAGCTATTGTTAAAAGGTAGCCCTGTTTCTAGGTTAGCCTTGATAGGGTTTTGTTTTGTTTTGTTTTGTTTTGGACCCAGGCCACTCAAAGTGGAATCTCTTCTTCAGCTGCTCATGCTGGTAGCAAGACTGCTCACAACATAGGAATAGAAACCACAGTGAGTGTCTGCTTTGTGAGGCAGGGAAACAATAGAAGAAACAGCTTATGACCATTTTTATTGAACTTGTCTACAGCCCCCAAATGAGATCAAAGCCCTACTGTATTAAGGATTGTACAAACTCCAGTCCCCTGCACTCATGGCAGGACTAACTGTCCAAACTAAACTGCCCTTGCTACAATTTAAGCCCATTGCTTCTTGTTGTCCTGTCCTCAGTGGTTATGGAGAAAAATTGTCCGCTCTCCTCCTTGTAACAACATTTTATGTATTTGAAAATTGTTATAGTGTCCCCCCTTTGGTCTTCTCCAGACTAAAGAAATCCAGTTTTTAAAATCTTCTCTTATAGCTCATGTTTTCTAAACTTTTAATTATTTTATTGTTCTTCTCTGGATTTTCTCCAAATGTAGAGCCCAGGACAGGACACAATGCTCCAGCTGAAACCTAATCAGCATGGAGTAACACAGAATTACTATTTGTGCCTTGCTTACACCACTTCTGCTAATACATCCCAGCCTGACGTTGGCTACACTGTTGACTCATATTTAGTTTGTGATTCATTAGGACACCCAGACCCCTTTCTTAGTACTTCTTCATAGACAGTCACGTCTCATTTTGCCTGTGTGCACTGAAGGTTCCTTCCTAAGTGGAGGAATTTGCATTTGTTTTTATTGAATTTTGTCCTACTTACTTCAAACCATTTCTCCAGTTTGTCCAGATCAAGTTGAATTCCAATTGTATCCTCCAAAGTACTTGCAACCGCTTCCCCTTTAGTATCATCTGCAAACTTTATAAGTGTTACCTCTATGCCATTGTCTGGACTGTACATATTGAATAAGATACTGAATAGAACTGGACCCAGAACTGATCCCAGTGGGACCCCACGCATTATGCTCTTCCAGTTTAACTGTGAGCCACCAGTAATTACTTTCTGGAGATGCTTTTCCAACCAGTTGTTATACTTACCTTATAGTAGCTCCATCTAGACTGTATTTCCTTAGTTTGTGAATGGGAAGGTCATGTGAGACAATAACAAAAGCTTTACTGAAGCCAAGATATACCACATCTACCACTTCCTCCCTATCCAGAAAACTTGTTACCCTGTCAAAGAAAGTGATTATGGTAAGAGTTAGTCTGTGACCGAAAGAACACAAATAGACAAGACAGAGAATGGTTAGGGAAAACGAGGCAAGGAAATACAAAGTGACTTGCGCACACTCATGCACAAAGTCTGTGGCAGAACCAGGAATTAGACCCAGATTTTCTGAGTTCCCCACTTAACACCTTATGCACAATGCAAGGTTTCCTCTCATAAATGTTCCAAACCTTTTTGTAAACTAAAATGTTTTAGGGAGCTTTTATACAGTGCATGCAGTCCATTTTCATACCTTTTCAACTGCAAAGCCAGGTGCCTTAATTACCAGCTATACAAACTCAAGAGGAAAAATACATATATATTAAATATCACAACTTAAAAAAATCTGATGGATCAGTCCATTTCAGAGCTAGAAGTGAGTGCAGAGTGCCTTTTCCAAAGGCATAAATCTCCCCTTGCAGTCTCATGACATATCAGGCCTCAAAACGATTCCTGATGCAGGACTAAATATTGTTTAACTTAGTCCTCAGATCAGTGCAATTTTGGGATGGGTAGTTCCATAATGGGAGATGGGGGGAAGGAGCAGAGGAAAATACTTATCTGAAAAGTTGATTTCTGTTTGTTTTAAAAGTTGCTGGTGGAAACTATTAGAGTTTTGGAATGCTAATACATTTTTGGGGCACTGGATTTGAGGGCAGAGTGCAGGCAAGGGGGTGAAAACGACGTAATAAATGCAACTGACCCCATGCCTGTTCAGATTATCACATGGAAACACTATGACAAACTTACACTATGTGTCGATGGGGATTTAATAAGATGTTCAAGGAGGATTTCCAACCTTGAATATTCAATGTAAAATTCTAACTTTGGAGTTATTCAAGGCTTATGCTGTAACAAAGATCAAAATCTGGCCCTGTACAAACTGTGATGTGTCCATGACAGAGCAGGGCCATCAAATGTCATGTATAGTGCACAAAATGTGGAACCTCCGAGCCTGACTCCATGTGCATACTTTTGCCTTTGGCTGCAATGGAAGTGGCATATAAAATAATAAAAAGGCGTGTATATCAAAGTGACGATTGATGCCTGCAGTGGGTACAGGCTATACTGAGAGGTTTGCGAGCTCACCTATTGCAGGCAGAGTGTGCGTTTATAGCATGAAATAGTACAGGGGAGTCATTAATGATCATGACATATGGCAGGGAGTGTAAATAAAACATAACACTAGTGAGTCATTTTGGAGAGTGATCAGTCCTATAAAGTCTCTGTTCACCCTGTGCGCTAGCTTCTGCAGTCTGATGCTTATTACAACCCCTTCCACTCAGTAGCAACCCACTAGCTCCCCTTTCACAGCATGGCCAGCCCTGCCTCAATCATTCAGGAGAACTCAGGGAGCAGATTGAATGAGCAAATCTTTAATTTGTTTACCTAGAGCAGATGGAGAGGGGGAAAGGATTGTACTGCTGAATCCTGAATGGCCGGGCACTTAAAGCAGCAGACAGGCTGTCCGCAGTGTTCTCTAGGCACTCACAAAGCAATCTGCCAGGGGATGATGAGCCTGCTCCCATAAAGAGCACAAGTCCCCAGAACATCCCTTTCCCACACTGAATAGTTACTGGCCGCAAATATTTTCCTAGATGCAAATCATCAAGCCAGAGGAGGTGGAAGGGATTACTTCACTCCCTGTGTAAATGATTCAGGTACAGCGCCAAGCAGGAGCAACTGGTGAAGAGGGAGCTGGGTGGGGGAAGCACTGGCCTCATTACACACCCTCCCACCCTGAACTTGGGGATGAGCTGGGACAACCCTCTCCATCCCAGGCCCTGCCTCTCCTGCCCTCTGCCCTGCCCTCCCCCGGCCTCTGCCCTGCCCTGCCCTCCCCCGGCCTCTTCCTCCAACTGAGGTGTCCCAGGGGACTAGTGGGGCCAGGGGTCCGGTGCCTGCAGCAGGGGTCCAATCCCACCTTCCCATGCTCACCGGCAGCGGTGGGGGAAGTGGAGCCAGGTTGCCTTGCTCCGCTTCACCCACTGCTGCCAGTGAGTGTGTGTGGGGGAGAGGGGCACTGACTGCTGGCTACCCCACCCTCCATGTCTTTGGGGGGGAGGTCACATGACCTGTCATGCCCCCATGTGTCACCCCTGGTGCCAAAGGACTGGCAACTGCTGCCCCCATGAGATGGGACTGCTACAATCCGGGATTTCCAAGTTTGTGGATCTTGGGTAGCAGATAGGAAACTCCTGGTTGGGGTTTGGGGGTGTGTTTGTGTAGATTTGGTCCTGAGTTGTAGCAGGGAGTTTCATGAGCAGATGGTTTAGGGTTTTTTGATACTCTTTAGTGGGACCAGAGGAGAGAAGCCTGGAGACTCTGGTGGTGGTGAGTTGTCTGTCAGCCTCCTGTTCAGAATCTGTTCTGTTCATGATGACGACAGCACCCCCTTCATCAGCCTCAGCTGGGGGAAGGGGGTGTTGACAGACTGGCCAGGCCCCTGGGCAAGGTGGGGTGGAGGAATCTTGGCTCCATGCTCCCAGAAGGGGTGGGGCCTCAGTCAGAAGGGACAAGGCTAGGAGCAACCAGCCTTCAGAGCCGCCCAGAGCACACTGGTCTTCCCCTTCCCCCCACCCCCCAGCTAGCTTTTGAGCTGTGCAGCATTGTGGCAGCAATTTAAACGAACCGTGGCTCCAGCCATCTCCGCTCCTGTGGTAGTGGTGGCAGTGGCTGGGAGCCCTGGTCACCTTTGAATTGCCGGGCCCCTGAGCTGCTGTCCCTTTTGCCCCTCCATCCATGGGCCTGGGCCTTGGTATGATGCTAGAATTTGCTACGCTGCTGGAGCTACTGTCTTTTGAATGAGACCTCCACCCAAGCTTCTGGGAGGATTCAAGTAGCCACATGCTAATGTGGTGTCCTGGCTCAGTTCCATTTTCTCTCATTGCACTTGGCTCCCAAAATTTCTGCTGCTGTTTCAGTTAGGTACAATATTCCCGACTTACCGAATGGCTGTTGTGCACAGCTCAGTAATTGTTCTTTGCTGCACCACAGATGGCTGCATGTGAGTCCTGCTGTTGATTTAGGGTGATGGGATGGTGAAGCTATGATACAAGATTGAGATGTTATTCATGCTTGAAAATGTGATCTGGGATTATTACATGAGGAGACACGCCATTTAATGAAACACTGCACCAGCTAACAATACAATGGCTAAAAGCTGAAGTTAGACCAATTCGGATGGGAAATAAGGTGTCAATTTGTAAGAGTGAGAGTAATTTGCCATTGGACCAATTTCCCAGGGGTTGTGAAGTGATGGATTCTCCCTTCCTAACAAACACTTTTAGAAAAATCTCCAATCTTGTTTTATAATGATCTGCTCCAGGGCTTAGTGTGGGGGGAAGTTCTACAAAAGGTCTTGATAGCAGATGTGCAACATGCCTCTGATGACATATGACCAGGATTCACCACTGAATTTGGTCCACTGGTGGGATCATTCACATCTCCAGCATGAGTGGGTACTGGCAGGGAGTGAGACGGGACAGGTGATCTATGCCCCCAGACTAGATGATCACACTAGTCCCTTCTGGCCTTCAGATTTATGAATCTCTTAGAGATACTGATCCATTACAGCCCCAAACTATTCTGACACAATGGCAAAGCTAGCTTTCTCATTAGCAAGCAAAGGAGTCAAGCAGCCCTCTCCCCAAGCACCTTTGGAAAAAGGTACTTGTGGACGGGTTTGGGGTGCGATCACCCCCTGACCTTACGCAGGGGGGTTCAGCGGACCCCAGCGCCCGTCCTTGGGTTCCTGGACGCCGGCCCGAGTCCGGCACCGGCGCGGTCGGGTGCAGTCACCCCACCCTGCCGGGGCTAGGGGATCTGCGGACCCTGAATCCTGCTTCCCTCGATCGGGGTCTCCTCGATCTCTTGACGTCTGCGAACTCTGATCTCCCCCAAGGTCGGGCCAATGCCGGCTCCTGCGGGGGTATGTGGGGAAGGGGACCCGGGCCCTCCCTCTCCTCTGGGTCCCAGCCCAGGGCCCTAAATGCAGGGGTCTCCTAGTCCCCTGCACGGCAGGCGTCGGATGCGCTCCCGAAACACGTCTGCCCACGGGCGGCAGAAGGACCCTACCCCGGGCTGCTTCCTCCCCTCTGTGTGTTCCGGTGCCCCGCCGGGGGGGCCCCCCGGGCCTACCGTGACTCTGAAGTCCAGCGCTGTGGGCGTCTCCGTCCGGTGTTGGGCCTTGTGCTCAGCGGTGGATGGCGTCTGGAGGGATCCTAGGCCTCCAGGGGGTTGCGTCGGGCCTTCGGCCCCCCTTTGGGGCAGTTCCGTCCCGCACCCGTCCCAGGGCTTCCCTTGGGTGGGCCCTGGAGGCTGCCTCCTCCCCCATTGCCGGTGGGGCATTTTAAAATGGCCCGCCGGCTGTGACGCGCCGCCGGGGCCCTGCTCCCACCCCCCCCGGATGTGGCGGGCTCCCTCTCCCCCCCCCACCCATCGCTCACTGCGTCCACCCCCTGCGGATGCACGCAGAGGGCGGGGCTAGCCGCCGCCCGGCTGCGTAGGCGCGGGGGGAGGCCCTGGCGCCGCAACCCGCTCCCCGCAGCCGCCCGGTGCTGCCGCTGGGGTTGCGGCTTCCCGCTGGCCCGCTACGGGGCCCAGAGTGCGGGCCGCTGTCGGCCCGTCACACCCCCAACCCCCCTTAAAGGGGCCTGGAGCGTTTCCTCTCCTGGCTCGTACACTCTTGAAAAGAAATCCGCATTCTGGTGTTTGGGTCCTGCCCGGTATTCCACCTCAAAGCGGTAGGGCTGCAACGTTAGGTACCACCGCATGAGGCGGGGGTTGGCGTTTTTCATGGAGTTTAACCAAACCAAGGGAGCGTGATCCGTCACCAGTTTAAATTTATTACCCCACAGGTAGTATCTTAACAGTTCTATAACCCACTTAACTGCCAAGGCCTTTTTTTCAATGGTTGCGTAGTTCTTCTCTCGTGGCAGGAGTTTCCGGCTCAGGTACACCACGGGATGTTCCTCTCCTTGTTGTTCCTGGGCCAGCACCTCTCCTAAACAGCACTCCGACGCATCTGTGTATAAAAGAAATGGTTTCTCGAAATCGGGCTGAACCAGGACAGGGGCCTGGGTCAGTTTCCTTTTTAGGTCCTGGAAGGCCTGTTTGGTTCGGGGGGTCCAGCGCACTTTATTGGGCTGTGCGTTCTTTGTCTGCTCGGTTAATGGTTCTGCGATTGTCGCAAAGTTTGGGACGAACCTTCGGTAGTACCCGGCCAGCCCCAGGAACTGGCGTACCTGCCGTTTTGTTGAGGGTGTGGGGTAATCGCGTAAGGCCTCCACCTTGTCTAGTAATGGTTTCAATCGGCCCCCTCCTACCGTGTAACCCAGGTACGAGACCTCCTTCTGGGCGAAATGGCATTTTTTTGGGTTGGCCGTCAGGCCAGCTGTCTGTAGCGCCTGGAGCACCGCCTCTAGGTGTTTTAAGTGGTCTCGCCACGTCAGGCTGTAAACAATGATATCGTCGATATACGCGGCGGCATACCTATTAAGGGGGGCCAAGACCTTATCCAGGACGCGCTGGAAGGTGGCCGCCACCCCATGTAGTCCAAATGGCATCCTTCGAAACTGGTAGAGGCCGAAGGGGGTCGGAAAAGCCGTTTTCTCCCGGTCTCCCGGTTCCAAGGGGATTTGCCAGTACCCCTTCGACAGGTCTAGGGTAGATATATACCTGGCCCGTCCCAGACATTCTAACAACTAGTCCACCCGGGGCATGTGGTAAGCATCGAATTGTGAGACCGCATTGACCTGACGGAAGTCGATGCAAAACCGGGTGGACCCGTCACTCTTGGGGACCAGTACAATCGGGCTCCGCCAGTCACTTTGCGACTCCTCAATGACCCCCCACCGCAGCATGTGTTGGACCTCTTGCCGGACGGTCTCCCATACCTTCCGGGGTAGTGGTCTGTGGGGTTCCCGCACGACCCGCCCTGGCTCTGTGATGATCCGGTGCTTCCCTACCTCCGTCCGTCCGGGCGTGGCGGTCAGGACGTGTTGGAATCAGTGCAACAGTGCCTTTACTTGCCGCCGTTGTTCTTCCGACAGGTCGGTGCCTACCGATGCAGTACTTTCTGCCATGCAGTCATCTCCGGAAGGCCCGAGGTCCCGGGCGCGAGGAGGAGTCCTTCCCGGGCCACCCACTTTTTAAGGAGGTTGACGTGAAAGACCTGCGTCTCTCGTCGTCTCCTAGACAGCTGGAGCTTGCGAACAGGTGAGTGCTAACAGGGAGTTTAGAGAGGGAGTTCTCCAGGTAGAGGAGAAGCAGATACAGGACTCTTGAAGGAAGTGTGTGTTGTTATTGGGGCTTTCTTACTGTGTGCTGAGCTTGTGTTTGTGAGTGAGGGTTGGTGTGTGTTCTTTTTTTGTTTGTTTGTTTTTTCCCCTGTGTTTGTGAGTGAGGCTTTTTTTTTTTTCCCCACTTCCCCTTTGCCCTCCCCCTCCCCTTCATGGAGTGTGTGCTGTGATTGGCTGGTGCTGTGATTGGCTGTGATTGGCTGGTGCTGTGATTGGCTGTGATTGGCAGGTGGAAACTGTTGGCTTCTAATTAAAGTTTGAATTCTAGAAGCCTCTGCTGATTGGCTGAGCCTTGGTAGGGGGAGGGACTTTCAGGCAGTCCAGGGTTTTATAAGGCTCCTTGGGCAAGCAACCAAGGAGCTTGCGAACAGGTGAGTGCTAACAGGGAATTTAGAGAGGGAGTTGGGAAGGGGGTGAGGTTCTCTTGCCTTTCTTTTTAAATCCCTTCTTCAGGACAGCAGGGATGGATGGTGATGGTTCTGCTGTTGTTACCTGCATGGAGTGTGCCATGTTTGTCTTCCTCCCCGAAGAAAGAACAGATTTCATCTGCACTAAGTGCAAGCTGGTCGCCATTTTGGAAGAAAAAATTAGAGGGCTGGAGGCCCAAGTGTCGACCCTACGCTCGATCAGAGAGGATGAAGACTTCCTCGATAGAAGGCAGCATTTAATCCTTCAAGCATGGCAAGCGGAAGAGCCGGAGAGGGCAGTACGTGACCAGGAAGAGAACTGGCAGCATGTAACTTCTAGAAGGGGAAAAAGGCCAGCATTGGAATCCCTCAATGCTATAGAGGTAATCGCTTTCAGGCTCTCTCCACAGGCTCTGCAGTGCTGAATGCTTTGGAAGGATCTCACAAGGAAGAAGCCGGAAGGGAACACCATCTACGGAAGGCATGGGATGCGTAGTCCTAGGGATGGGGTTCCACGCCACCACCCCAAAAAGAAACGACGGGTGGTGATGGTCGGGACTCCTCCTAAGAGGACTGAGCCATCCCTCTGCCATCCAGACCTGCAATCTCGAGAGGTATGCTGCTTACCGGGCTCGCATTCAGGATGTGACTGAGAGGCTTACCAAACTGATCAAACCTTTGGATCGCTACCCTTCCTGCTTCTCCACGTGGGAACTAACGATACGGCCAAGAATGACCTTGAGCGGGTTACTGCGGATTATGTAGCGCTGGGAAGAAGGATCCAAGAACTCGGAGCGCAAGTGGTGTTCTCGTCCATCCTCCCTGTTGAAGGGAAAGGACTGGGCAGGGATCGTCGAATTGAGGACGTAAATGCGTGGTTGCGCAGGTGGTATCGCCGAGAGGGCTTTGGTTTCTTCGACCATGGGACTCTGTTCCGGGCATGAGGATTGTTAGGAAGAGCTGGGATCCACCTAACCAAGAGAGGAAGGAGCATCTTTGCAGGCAGGCTTGCAAACCTAGTGAGGAGGGCTTTAAACTAGGTTCATTGGGGGACAGTGACCAAAACCCTAAGGGGAGTAGGAAAGTCGGATACCGGGAAGAAATGCAGAGAGGAACGAGCAAGAAAAGAGGATCCCTGTTTCGAATGGAGAAGATAGGGCGATCAACTGGTTACCTGAGGTGTTTGTACACTAATGCGAGAAGCCTGGGCAACAAACAGGAAGAACTGGAGGCCCTGGCCCAGTCCGAGAAATATGATTTAATTGGGATAACAGAGACTTGGTGGGATGACTCGCATGACTGGAGCGCTGTCATGGAAGGGTATAGACTGTTCAGGAAGAACAGGCAGGGGAGAAAAGGAGGAGGAGTTGCACTATATATAAGAGAGCACTATGATTGCTCTGAACTCCAGTATAAAGAGGGAGAAAAACCTGTTGAGAGTCTATGGGTTAAGTTTAAAGGAGCAAACAACAGCAGTGATGTTGTGGTTGGTGTCTGCTACAGGCCACCGAATCAGGTGGATGAGGTGGATGAGGCTTTCTTCAGACAACTGAGAGAAGCTTCCGGATCGCAGGCCCTGGTTCTCGTGGGGGGACTTTAATCACCCTGACATCTGTTGGGAAACCAATACGGCAGTACACAGGCAATCCAGGAAGTTTTTGGAGAATGTTGGGGATAACTTCTTGACGCAAGTGCTGAAGGATCCGACCAGGGGCCGTGCGCAGCTTGACCTTCTGCTCACAAACAGGGAGGAACTTAGGGGGAAGCACTGATCATGAGATGGTAGATTTCAGGATCCTGACCAAAGGAAGAAAAGAGAGTAGTAAAATACACACCTTGGACTTCAAAAAAGCAGATTTTGACTCCCTCAGAGATCTGATGGGCAGAATCCCCTGGAATGCTAACATGAAGAGGAAAGGAGTCCAGGACAGCTGGCAGTATTTTAAAGAAGCCTTATTGAAGGCACAGAAAGAAACCATCCCGACGCGAAGCAAGAGAGGCAAACATGGTAGGAGACCGGATTGGCTTACGAGGGAAATCCTTGGTGAACTTAAGCACAAAAGGAAGCTTACAAAAGTGGAAACTTGGACAAATGACCAGGAGGGGTTTAAATGCATCGCTCGAGAATGCCGGGGGGTTATCAGGAAGGCGAAAGCGCAAATGGAATTGCGACTGGCTAAGGATGTGAAGGATAACAAGAGAGGTTTCTACAGGCATGTTAACTAGAAGAAGGTGATCAGAGAGGGTGTGCGGCCCCTGCTGGATGAAGGAGGTAACCTAGTGACAGATGATGTGGGGAAAGCTGAAGTACTCAATGCTTTCTTTGCCTCTGTATTCACAGACAAGGTCGGCTCCTGGACTTCTGTGCTAAGTGACTCAAGATGGGATGAAGATGGACAACCCGTGGTGGGTAAAGAACAGGTTAGGAACTATTTAGAAAAGCTAAACGTACACAAATCCATGGGTCCGGACTTAATGCATCCGAGGTACTCAGGGAGTTGGCAAGTGTCATTGAGGAGCCTTTGGCCATTATCTTTGAAAAGTCGTGGAGATCGGGAGAAATCCCGGATGATTGGAAAAAGGCAAATGTAGTGCCCATCTTCAAAAAGGGAAGAAGGGCGATCCAGGAACTATAGGCGGTCAGTCTTACCTCGGTTCCTGGAAAAATCATGGAAGGGATCCTTAAGGAATCCATTTTGAGGCACTTGGAAGAGAGGAAAGTGATTAGGAATAGTCAGCATGGATTCACAAAGGAAGTCGTGCCTGACCAATCTGATCAGCTTCTATGATGAGGTAACTGGCTCTGTGGACGTGGGAAAGTCAGTGGATGTGATATACCTTGACTTTAGCAAGGCTTTTGATACGGTTTCCCACAATATTCTTGCCAGCAAGTTAAGGGAGTGCGGATTCGATAAATGGACAGCGAGATGGATAGAAAAATGGCTAGAAGGCCGGGCCCAGCGGGTAGTGATCAACGGCTCGATTTCAGGTTGGCGGTCGGTTTCTAGCGGAGTGCCCCAAGGTTCGGTTCTAGGACCGGTTTTGTTCAATATCTTTATTGATGACCTGGATGAGGGGATGGATTGCACCTCAGCAAGTTTGTGGATGACACTAAGCTAGGGGAGAGGTAGATACGCTCGAGGGCAGAGATAGGGTCCAGAGTGACTTAGACAAATTGGAGGATTGGGCCACAAGAAATCTGATGATGTTCAACAAGGACAAGTGCAGAGTCCTGCACTTGGGACGGAAGAATCCCAAGCACAGTTGCAAGCTGGGGACCACCCAGTTAAGTAGTAGTTCTGCAGAAAAGGACCTGGGGGTTACAGTGGATGAGAAGCTGGATATGAGTCAACAGAAGGCTAATGGCATATTAGGTTGCATTAAGAGGAGCATTGCCAGCAGATCCAGAGATGTCATTATTCCCCTTTATTCGGCTCTGGTGAGGCCACATCTGGAGTATTGTGTCCAGTTCTGGGCCCCCCACTACAAAAAGGATGTGGACGCATTGGAGAGGGTCCAGCGGAGGGCAACCAAAATGATTAGGGGGCTGGAGCATATGACTTATGAGGAGAGGCTGAGGGAGTTGGGTCTGTTTAGTCTGCAGAAGCGAAGAGTGAGGGGATTTGATAGCAGCCTTCAACTTCCTGAAGGGAGGTTCCAAAGAGGATGGAGAGAAGCTGTTCTCAGTAGTGACAGATGGCAGAACAAGGAGCAATGGTCTCAAGTTGTGGTGGGAGAGGTCCAGGTTGGATATTAGGAAAACTATTTCACTAGGAGGGTAGTGAAGCACTGGAATGGGTTACCTAGGGAAGTAGTGGAATCTCCATCCCTGGAGGTGTTTAAGTCTCGGCTTGACCAAGCCCTGGCTGGGTTGATTTAGTTGGGATTGGTCCTGTCTAGAGCAGGGGGTTGGACTTGATGACCTTCTGAGGTCTCTTCCAGCTCTATGGTTCTATGATTCTATGGATCTCATAGTCCACGTCCCCCACTCTCTGAACCACCTCGTAGGGTCCTTGCCACTTCGCTAGGAGCTTGGATTCTTTGGTGGGAAGAAGCAGTAAGACGCGGTCGCCGGGCTCGAACTGCCGGAGCTTAGCCGTGCGGTTATAGTAATGGACCTGCCGTGTTTGGGCCCTCAGGAGATTTAGCTTCGCATAACCCCCCAAACGTTTGAGCCCATCCCGGAGTTGTAAAACGTACTGGGTGGTGCTTTGGCACCGTGTCGTTTGGGCTTCCCAGTCCTCCCTCAGGATATCAAGTATTCCCCAGGGCTGTCGCCCATACAACAATTCAAAGGGGGAGTACTCGGTGGAAGCTTGGGGGACCTCTCGGACCGCAAACATGAGGGCGGGCAGCATGCGGTCCCACTCTCGCGGGTCCTCCTGTACCACCCGTTTTAACATGTCTTTTAAAGTGCGGTTAAACCTCTCCACCAACCCAGCAGCCTGGGGGTGGTACACCGACGTCCGCAGGGTCTTTATCTTGAGGAGGGCACAAAGCTCCCTCAGCAGTCGGGAGGTGACATTAGTGCCCTGGTCCGTGAGGATCGCTTGTGGGAATCCGACTCGGGCAAACAACTCTAATAGTTCGGTCGCGAGCGTCAGTGCCCTCGTGTTTCGCAAGGGTATAGCTTCGGGGTATCGGGTGGCGTAGTCTATCACTACCATTATATAACAGTGTCCCCTCCACGAGGGCTCGAGGGGCCCCACCAAGTCTAACGCGATCCTCTCGAACGGTACCCCCACCACTGGTAGGGGCACTAAGGGGGCGCGGGGCACGCCTGTCATCGATACCTTTTGGCACTCGGGGCAGGATGCGCAAAAATCACGCACGGCCCGGTAGACCCCAGGCCAGTAGAATCTCTGCAACACCCGGGCAAGCGTTTTTTCCCGCCCCAGGTGACCCGCCCAGGGATTGGTATGGGCCAAATCCAACACCTCCCGGCGGTAGCTCCGGGGGATCACCAACTGCCCCTTGTCTCCGCCGCTGTTCGGCGTGCCCCCCACCCGATAGAGGCGTTCATCCCGTACGTGAAAGTAGGGTCCTTGTTCCCACAGGCCTTCTCCCGACGTGGTGGCGCCCGCTTGTTCCCAGGCATACTTCAGGGTCGGGTCCTCCCGCTGATCTTCTAGGAAGTCCCTGGGGGCTCCCCATCTGGCGAGTTCGTCTGGTCGCACCCCGGGGTCTCCCGTCGGTTGTCGTTCCCCGGTGGCTTCCTCTGGCTCCTCGGGGTGCACGTAGCCCTCGACTTCCGGCGGGCCGCGGTTGTCATCGGCCTGTCCTTGCGAGGGGACCTTTACCTGGAACAACCGGTGGAACCCGGGCCAATCCTGGCCCAACATCACGGGGCATGGCAACACTGGGGCTTTCCCTACACGCCACCGCCTTCTTTGCTGGCCGTCGGAGAGATGGACCCAGACCGTGGGATAAGCCCTAAGGTCCCCGTGGACGCATTTCATCCACACCACTTCCCCCGTGGGTGGAGCTCCCGGGACTAGGTCCTCCTTCACTAACGTGAGGGCTGATCCTGAGTCTACCAGCGCCTTCACCGCCCGTCTTTCCACCCACAGGGTTACGACGGGCCTTGAGTCCGGCTGGGGTTCCCCCGCGGTCGGCACAGGTACCGCCTGGCCCAGGGTGCAGTCCATCATGGGACAATCGCATTTGAAGTGGCCTTCCTGGCCGCATTGGAAGCACGTCACCCGCGGTGTCTCTCTTCTGCTCTCCCCGGCCTTCCCTTCCCCACTCTCTCTAGCCTCCCGGGGTTCTTCCCCCAGCCGTCCGGGCCACATGGGGGCCAACCGATGCCCGATCGGGTATACCACCCGTGGTCCGCCTCTTTTGATCGGCGGTCCAGGCCCTCCGCGGGGTGGGGCCTCGTTCCGAGAGGCGCCCGGCAGCGTCTCCTTGGAGCCGTTCCCCTCGCTCCCCTCGGCTGCGAGGATGGCCTCTGTAAGGGTGACGGCCTCAGCCAAAGTGGTGGGCTGGTGGCGTCGGACCCAACTCTGCACCTCCCGGGGAAGCGCGTGGGTAAACTGCTCCATCACAATGGTCTCTGCTACCTGGGGGCCAGTCCGCTGCTCGGGCTCTAGCCACCTCCAAGCCCATTCCCATAGCCGTTGGGCGAAGGCCCGGGGGCGCTCCCCAGCCTTAAACCGCTCTCGCCGAAAGCGGAGGCGGTAAGTCTCAGAGGTAATGCCCAGCTGGTCCAGGATCGCCTCCTTAACTTTAAAGTAATGGAACGCGTCCTTAGCCGCCAGGCCCCGATAAGCCATTTGAGCCGCTCCGGACAGATAGGGGGCGAGTAGAGTTGCCCAGTGGTCCTCGGGTCAGCGCGCGGCCGTGGCCACCCTCTCGAAAGTCGTAAGGTACGCCTCCGGGTCATCTTCAGGTCCCATCTTGGTCAATCTCAGAGGGAGAGAGCCAAGGCCCTTCCCTTCCTCGTCCCCTTCCTGAAGGCCCCTGGCCCCGCCACTCCCGGGTACCGCGATCTGGAGCCATTTCTCGTGTTGGGCGGCCAATTCCTGAATTAGCTGTCTCTGTTGGTCCTGGAACTGAGTGGTGAGTTGTTGGATCATCTGTGCTTGTTGCTGCTGTTGCTGTCTCTGGGTCTCTCCTACCCAGTCCAATAATTGCTTCGGATCCATAGTGCCTGTCCGGGGGAAGGTCCGTCAAATTGTGTCCCGCAATCCTCCCCCCTTAAAGTTCGGGGTCCCTGCCCACGTTCTCCACCACGTGTGGACGGGTTCGGGGTGCGATCACCCCCTGACCTCAATCAGGGGGGTTCAGTGGACCCCAGCGCCTGTCCTTGGGTCCCTGGACGCTGGCCCGAGTCCGGCATCGGCGCGGTCGGGTGCAATCACCCCACCCCGGCGGGGCTGGGGGATCTGCGGACCCTGAATCCTGCTCCCCTTGATCGGGGTCTCCTCGATCTCTTGACGTCTGCGAACTCTGATCTCCCCCAAGGTCGGGCCAATGCCGGCTCCTGCGGGGGTATGTGGGGAAGGGGACCCGGGCCCTCCCTCTCCTCCGGGTCCTAGCCCGGGGCCCTAAGTGCAGGGGTCTCCTTGTCCCCTGCCCGGCAGGCATGGGATGCGCTCCCGAAACACATCTGCCCACGGGCGGCAGAAGGACCCTACCCCGGGCTGCTTCCTCCCCTCTGTGTGTTCCGGTGCCCCGCCGGGGGGGCCCCCCCGGGCCTACCGTGACTCTGAAGTCTGGCGCTGTGGGCGTCTCCGTCCAGCGTTGGGCCTTGTGCTCGGCGGCGGATGGCATCTGGAAGGATCCTAGGCCTCCGGAGGGTCGCGTCGGGCCGTCGGCCCCCCTTTGGGGCGGTTCCGTCCCGCACCCGTCCCAGGGCTTCCCTGCGGCGGGCCCTGGAGGCTGCCTCCTTCCCCGTTGCCGGCAGGGCATTTTAAAATGCCCTGCCGGCTGTGACGCACCATCGGGGCCCCGCCCCCCCCGGACGTGGCGGGCTCCCTCTCCTCCCCCTGCCCATCACTCACTGCGTCCGCCCCCTGCGGACGCACGCAGAGGGCGGGGCTAGCCACCGCCCGGCTGCGTAGGTGCGGGGGGAGGCCCTGGCACTGCAACCCACTCCCCGGGTTGCCGCGGCCGCCCGGTGCTGCCGCCGGGGTTGCGGCTTCCCGCTAGCCCGCTACGGGGCCCGGAGTGCGGGCTGCTGTCGGCCCGTCACAGTACTATTACCTTTCCCACCCCTGGGAGGAAATTCTGCAGAGGGGCCATTGCCTAGAGAAGACAGAATAGTCCTGAAGTACATAGGGAAAAGACATTAGCTTGGTCCCTCCCATACCACTTCAATATCCTCATTGGCAGGACTATTGCTAAGATCATAAGACCATACTGGGTCAGAACATAGGTCCATCTAACCCAGGAGCCTGTCTTCTGACAGTGGCCAATGCCAAGTGCCCCAAAGAGAATGAACAGAACAGGCAATCACTGAGTGATTCATCCCCTGTTATCTATTAACCATTTCTGGCCACCGTGCTAGGGGCATTCCCTGTCGATTCTGGCTAATATTCATTGATGGACTTATTCTCTAAGAACTTGCCTAATTCTTTCTTGAACCCTGTTATAGTCTTGGCCTTCACAACATCCTCTGGCAAAGAGTTCCACAGGTTGACTGTATGTTGTATGAGGAAATACTCCCTCTTTTTTGGTTTTAAATTTTATTAATTTAATTTGGTGATGCCTACCTATTGTGTTCTGAGAGAGTAAATAACACTTCCTTATTCACTTTCTCCATGTCAATCATTATTTTATAGACTTCTATCATATCTCTCTTAATCATCTCTTTTCCAAGACGAACAGTCCCAGTCTTTCTAATCTCTCCTCAGACAGAAGCTGTTCCAAACCCTCAATCATTTTTGTTGACCTTTTCTGTACCCTTTTCAATTCCAGTACATATTTTTGAGATGAGGTGACCAGAGCTGCACACAGCATTCAAGATGTGGGTGTACCATGGATGTATATAAAGACAACATAATATTTTCTGCTGTTGTATTTTCATTCAAACTAAAAGCTGTGTGAATTTTTTGGCTGATGCATTTTTCAGCCAACCATACAGATTTGGCAAGAACAAAATGTTTTGTGTATATTTATTCTGGTTTCATCACGTTATTTGTGTTGGAAAAAAACACTGGAAAAAATTCAAAACACTTAGTTTTGACATTTTTGAAACAAAAGTAGTTTGATTTTTCTACTTCGTTTCCTCTACTTCCATTAATCAAAAAAGAAACAGCACAATTTTTCTTCAACGTTTTGCTTCACTGAAAAGTTCAGAAACTTTTCATTTTGAGTTGACCCAAAATATTTTTTTAGACTGCCAGTGAAACACAAAATCAGCTACTTGTATAGCTCTAATTCCAACAGCTGAGCATGCTGGTGTAACACCCATAGGAGGAACCAAACCTGGGACCTCTGCAGCTTGAGCTGAAAGCTACCTGGCACTCAGCTAAGGCTGTAGAGCAAACTCATTTGCTCTCTCTGTAAATGGTGTAAGTGCCACTACATGGGACCATGACCCATATCCAGTAGGTGTACGGGTTACACTGGGACAAGGGTTGCATCTTCCCAGAGTGCCACACATGCCTCTGGCAAATCCTTGACTGAACCAACTTGCTGTTGTGATCTGAATACCCTGACATTTATAACTGGAGCCAAAGTTTGTGTCCGGTTCAGCTGTGCTTCCTCCTATAAACAGTAGAGGTGGATAAGATGGGATTAGTGACCCAATACCCTGGATCAATGTTCCCTCTAATTTTTTCCATCCATAGGTGGAATACATTTTGTTATGTGTGCAGAGGTATGTGCAGATGTGCACCACCAATAGAAACATGTGTGGGCAGCTGTGGGCGCTTTGCTAATCAGATGGGTGGCACTTGAATCTCTCCTGGGCGGCCACCCAAGTGCTCAGCTTACAGGGGACACTGCCCCGGGCTGCTTCAGAGTCCATAGAACCCCACACTCAAATCCCCTGGGAACTGGCTGAGCCTTCCTCCAAGGCAGGTAACTGGTGTTCTGCATTGCTTGCTCTCATTGGAAGCCCATTGAAATTAGGAGCTTTGCCCGTCTTCAAAAACTAAGGTCTTGTGGATGTCAAGGATCCCAACAGGCTTCCTGCTTTCCAGGGAGGTGGCTGTTTCAGTAGTTCTGCATTTCTTTGCTTCCCTCTTCCTTGCTGGCAGTCCTGTTCAAGGCAGGTTTCCCATTACATTCTGCAGGCCCTGGTTTATGACGGGTAGTTACAGGGCTGTTCCTAGGGGGGAGGAATGGGAGCCTCGCAAGCTCTCAAATAATGTGGATGACTCCCTTGTAAACATGGCAGTTTGTTGAATCATTTCAAGCCCAGTCTCTCTATCTGAGCTGGCAGCAGCGAGGGCCATCTGGAAATACATGCACATCGCTTTTGCTGGTGTATCATTAGAGCACATCAGGGACTGCAAAGTGTCACATTGTTTAGTAACCTCCCAACATTCCAAGTGGCTAATGTGGGGCACATTCAGGTTTGGTCCATCTGCCCCTCTGTCCCCACCAAAGAGAGGTGGAAGCATAAACGCCAACTACTTTTCTTATGAGTGGTGCTTGACCCCTGTCCTACTCCACCCCTTCCTCCAACCCCCCGTCCTGCCTTCTTCGGCAAACATGCCCCATCCTCTCTTCTCCCCTTTCCTCCCTCCCTCCCAGAGCTTGAACATTGCAAATCAGCTGTTTGTGGTGCGCTGGGAGAGTGGGAGGAATTGGTCAGTGGGGCCACTGGTGCACGAGAGGCATGGGTCAAGGGAGTTGAGCACAGAAGGATGCTCAGAACCCACTCATTTTTCCCTGTGAGTGCTCCAGACCCGGAACATGGGCATCTAAGGACCAAACTTGAATGGCATCATGAGGGGGGATTTGATAGCAGTCTTTAACTACCTAAAGGGGGGTTCCAAAGATGTTAGAGAGAGGCTGTTCTCTGGTGATGGATGGCAGAACAAGGAACAATGGTCTCAAGTTGTAGTGGGGGAGGTCTAGGTTGGATATTAGGAAAAACTATTTCACTAGGAGGGTGGTGAAGCACTGGGATGGGTTACCTAGGGAGGTGGTGGAATCTCCATCCCTAGAGGTTTTTAAGTCTCGGCTTGACAAAGCCCTGGCTGGGATGATTTAGTTGGGGCTGGTCCTGCTTTGGGCAGTGGGCTGGACTCGATGACCTCCTGAGGTCTCTTCCAGCTCTATGATTCTATGAATGTGTCAGGTTGTAATGCCACTAGGTTTGGGGGTCCTCTCAAATGGGAAGCCTGGGCCAAACTCCCCCTCTTGGCCTACCAGGACAGACCCAGGAAACATGGGACTCTTTGGAGGAACACATCTAGAACTGAATTCCAGTCGTAGCCACAGTGCCTGCTCCTGTTCCCACTCCCAATGGAATTATTGGCAAAACTACAACCGACTTCCAGAGCAGCAGGATTGAGCTGCTCCTTTTTAAAGATACTAAACCCCAAAACTCTTAGACCAAATTGGAGGGCCTGATTGGAAGCCCAATGAAATCAGTTCCCCAAGGCTGATCTCAGGGGCCTGTCTATATTGTGAAATTAATTGGGTTGAATCATGGCTGTGTGTCAAAGGGTACGCCCCTGGCGTGGGGTACGCCCCCCCATCTAAAGTTTCTTTGCCCTCGTTCGGGCCCCTCGACCCGGGCATCCACGGTACTCCCCCAGTCTCAATACAATGTCCAGGCCCCTCTATCAGGGCAGCTATGGTACCTGCAGTTCCCATACAACGTGCAGGCCCCTCTATCGGGGTAAATATGGCCCTTGAGGCCTAGCCGCCCAGCAACGCCTCTTCTGGACCAGGGGTTGATTGTCCAGGGAAGGGAAAATGGGTTGTAGGGGGACCCGGGCCCTCCCTCTCCACCGGGTCCCAGCCCAGGGCCCTTTAGGCAGGGACTGTGGCTCCTGCCCGCTCGGCGGGGAATCCGGCCGATACACCCTGAGCCGCTCTATCAGTCCTTTGCCCTGGGCTGCTTCCTGCCACGCCCTGGCTCCCCTGCGGTCCATCAGAGTCAGTACCTGCCGGGGCCGCTGTCAGGGTTGCAGGTGCGGCCCTGCCTCCCTGGGGTTGGCAGCTGCGGGCTCTGCCTCCAGGTCGGGCACGGGCGGCAATTCCGGTCTCAGCTGCTGCAGAAACACCGGCACAGCCTGGGCTACTCCTTCCCCCTGCAGCCTCCCTGGCTGCAGGGCTCTCTCTGCTTTTATACCCAGGCTCTGCTGGGAGCATGGCCTGGAGGGCTGGAGGGGCGGGGCCTTCTCAGCCAGCTGGGCCTGGGCTACCCCCTGCCCTTCAGTGCGGGGCCTGTCCGGCCCGTCACACTGTGTAATAGAAACTGGTTGGAAGTGTTCTCACACAATGCTGTTTCCAGTGGACAATATTGATTCAGTGAAAGCAAAATGGTGGAATCACATTGGTGGCGATGCAATATTTTTTAGGAAAAAAACCAAACCCAGAATGGACTATTGCTCTAAGGTTGAAAGCTGTTGATCAATTAGCCAGTAACATTCTGACTGCATCAAAATGAAATGTTTTGATTGGTCCAAGACAATTTTTTTAAAAACGCTTTGTGGGAAATTTAATTTTGTTTTGATTTTCTTCTGTTCTGAATCAAAGAGTCATGGGATATCTCATGGTTCATTTCCAGCTTTATTGTTACTGTGATTTGCTTCTTAGAGCACTACTTAGTCAAGTGTTAACACCAACCGTGCTAAGAGCCAGTTAATTTCACAGTACAGGTCACTCCTGTGATTCAGCAGAGTGATTTATCTCAAGGCATCTTTGTCCCTGGTGTTTTATTCAAAATGTTGTAGCTCACTTTGCTGTGCTCCCGTGTCAGGAAGAAGAAAAATCTTACAGCAGGAATGTTGATAGAGTTTATAAATTCTGTCGTGACCTGACCTACTCTGCAAACAAATTGAATCTACTGCATCTCACTCTGGAAGGGAAGTGATTGCCCATCTCTCAGTAATGAGATTTTATTCTGTAGCCTGTTATGTTTGCCATTTGCGGGTCTTCCGCACCGCAGGTAGCAATATGCACAATAATCATCTGGTGAAGGGAAGGCAGCCTAGCTTCTGATCACATCAGCATGTGTATAGTAAATTATCCCCAACACTTCACATGTCTCGTAAAGGGTCTTCCATGCAAATGGCTTGAAGTGGCAAGTTGACAAAGCTAAATTAATAACAGGCCGGTGAAGCAAGGGAAAGAGACCTGGGAGAAAAGGAGTGTTTTCAGATCTGGTTTGGAAAAAGAGATACACAGAGGACGGTCCCCAAAGCAATAGCTGCCAAGGAGGAGGTTCTTGCACCAATGCATAAATATCAAGCATCAGAATGTGATGTAAACAAAGGAGAGGTGGGGAGCCTTGTTCTTTTAAGTCAAACACGTACTTAGTATGAATATACTGCCTCAATATGCCAAGAGCAAATATTAATTCAGCCCCACAATACCCCTGTGAAAGGCGGTTGGTAGAAAAATTTACTGACATGCCTGGACAGAATCAGTGGCAGAAATGAACCAAGAATTCCAGGCTCCTCATTCAGAGTGCTGGCTGCTAACCACCAGTCCTTTTGCATTTCAGAGCCTACAAGAGAAAGGCCGTGTCTTCACTAAATGATCGCAGCAGTATCAATCTTTCAATCTTCCGGAGTTTGATTTAGCGAGTCTAGTTAAGACTTGCTAAATTGAACTCAGAGGACACTTATGCTGGCAGCCTGCTTCTGTGAGTAGTAAGGGAAGCTGATGGGAGAGTTTGCTCCCATTGACCTCCCACTGTGGAGGCGGCAGGGAAACTCAAAACAAGGTACATGGACTCCAGCTACATCATTAACAAAGCTGGGAGCGACAGGGTAGAGGATGTGCTTACGTTAGATAGCAGCCTTATGAAGAGGCAGAAGTGGATGCAAAGCCTGTCATAGAAGTTGGTGTGACAGAATTAGTGCAAAATCAGTGTCATGCTCCAAGCATGCAGCAACCCTATCTGAGGACTGAATAACATACTTAGTTGGGACCAGCACCTCTTCCCTCTTGGAGTCTGTGGTTGGGCTTAGCTGCATCAGCTGCAAGGCAAAGGAGAGAACGCCAGTTAGTCGTATTCTGCAGCTAAGAGGGAAGGTTCATTGTCTCTGGGCCCGAGGAGGTGCAGCTAGGCCTTATAAGGAACTGGAGGGAGTTGGTTTGTGGGGAGATTGTGGTGGAGACAGATTGTGATGGGCGGAAGCACTGGGGTAGGGTTTAGGAGACAGGAAACAATGGAGGAAGAACTGTGTAGGTAAGTCCCCCCGCAGGGAGAGCCCAGAGGTTGGGCCCATAGGGAATGACAGGGGAGCCTGAGAGGGGTACTTGAAGATGTGTTTTGACTTGCTCGTGTAGTCTCTTATGTGACTTGGCTGGAGGGACAAACCACGGAACATGCCAGCGGGAGTCAGGAGGAGGCTGGGAAAGGCCGTTGCAGGCTAAAGGAGAGCCCAGCAGGGGGAGCCGGTGATGAGGACCCTGCACATGGCTGTGACTGGAGATGAGGAGATGTCCATGAGCTGAGGATGCGCTGTTATCAGAAGCCAGGTGTAAATTCAGTGGTCTAACGCCACAACCCTGAACTAGCTCACTGTGCAGCACAACTGTGCTATTGCCACAGACATTTCAAAGATGCCCCTCATGATAGCATCTGGCATGAGTGAATTAACCCTCACCACACTCTTGAGGCAGGGAAGTATTCTCATTTTACAGATGGGGAGCATGAGACGCAGAGAGGAAAAGGCACCATTGGCAAACCAGGGGGGCTAACGTTAGATAGGCCAGCTCCTCACCTGAGGTAAAGTGACCTTACTCCATTGAGCTACATCAGCTTTCACTGGCTGATGAGCTGACCTAGATGCCTCAATCCGTGATTTCAGCGCCTTTATAAATCAGCCCACTGATTGAGGGGATGAACATGAGGAACCCAAGTCTGACAGTTTTGGTCTTAGTCACCCAGGAAGTCTTTGGCAGACATGGAACTAGAACCCAGAGCTCATGACTCAGCCACTGCACACAATGTCCTTCATCCTTTGAGTGGCACTCAAGATTGGGCTCAAGAGTATTCCAGGATTGGGGGGGCCACTGGCTCATGGTACTTTGGCAGAACAGTGCAGGGCAAGGGTGAAAGGCCCATGAGCTGTGTCCCAACGTCAGGCCCTAAGAACTTAAGAATGGCCATACAAGGTAAGATCAAAGGTCTGTCTAGCTCAGTATCCTGTCTTCTGACACTGGCCAGTCCCAGAGGGAATGCACAGAACAGGGAATCATTAAGACTGATCCATCCACTGTCATCTATTCCCAACTTCTGGCAGAAGCTAGAGACACCATTCCTACCCATCCTGCATAATAGACATTGATGAACCAATCCTTCATGAATGTATCTAGTTCTTTTTTGAACCCTTTTATAGTCTTGGCCTTCACAACATCAGCTGGCAAGGAGTTCCACAGGTTAACACTGCATTGTCTGAAGAAATCCTTCCTTTTGTTTGTTTCAAATTTGCTGCCCATTAATTTCATTGGATGATGCCTTGTTCTTGTGTTATCAGAAGGAGTAAATAACATTTCCTTATTTACTTTAGTTGATTTTCACTTCCTCCTCATGAATCATGATTTATAGGGCTCTGTCATATTCACCCCATAGTTTTCTCTTTTCCAAGCTGAAAAGTCCCAGTTTTATTACCATCTCATCATACGGAAGCTATTTTACCACCCTCCCTGTAAGCCACTTGATTTCATGGCTACTGAATTTCAAAGTCACGTGGTAATTTTTTCTCTGAAATACAGTGAAGAGCAAGAGTCATCCAGGATGCTGGAACAAAGGAATCCCTTAGATATACTAATGTGCTCGCCTTAGGTTTTGTCTACACTTGTAAGTTTAAAATGAAGCCGGAGCAGTGTCATCCCAGCATCAATGCAGGGAGAGAGCTCTCCCAGTGTTCTAAGTAAGCCCTCTTCTTGAGGGGAGTAGCTAACAGCACCAAGAAGCTGTTTACACTGTCACTGTCCTGAGCTGTCACTGCTGCACTTGAGCTGCATCGTTTTTCACACCCCTGAGTGAGAAAGTTACAAGGCAGGAAAGTGACCGTGTAGACAAGCCCTTAGTTCTAATAGCCAATGCCAACCAGCAAGCCCTAAGGGAGAGTTCTGTAGTGAGAATATCTACCAAACCAGCAATGAATTTCCCTAATGCCTGCCTAATTCAAGCTGACCTTAAAAGTATAACGAAAAGAATCCCTGCTTACAAATAACTAGGCCGTCAGACCTTATCTTTTTCGTTCAGCGCTGTCAAGACAAGAACGCTTCAGTTACAGATTCTGACAAGATCTGCCAAGACAAGAAAATCCCCAGCTAAATATCCAGGTTGCCGCTCAGTTTGATTCACTGAAACAACATTCGCAAAAGTGCAAATCCTGTTGCTAGTTGTGTAACCAAATTATCCTCCCATATGCCCGACAGAAATTCTCTCTAGTTAATAGATTTTAATCTAATCATGCATAGCCAGTCACGAGCTTTAATCAACCCAACCTCCAAAACTGTACTTAGCGTGAGCCATCATTGCAGAAATTCCTGGTTTTAATTATATGAAAGTTCGGTTACATTTCATTAATTCCTATCACATTATCATAACCCTCCATTTCCCCATCTTCTAGAGTCTAACGGCTTTAGAACCGGGACCTATTAAAATGTACAAATCAGGACAGATTCCCCTTTTAATTTCATTAGGCTCCTTTCATAGTCAGTGAGATTCAAAAGGGAAGGAAATATAAAGTTACTCACTAATTTTTCCTCCTTAACCGCGCCTCCCCCCTTGCTGTTGTTGCTGATGCAAAGTTACCGTGACTGGAGCTATGCTGATTGACACAAGCTGAGCCTCTGGTCCTTGTCTATATACATGGGCTTATCTTGCAAGGTGCTGAGTGCCTTCTGGGATGAGCTGGTGATTGGGGGAAGGGTGCAAAGGGAGCAATTGCTCCAGGGCTCCGTGATTCAAATCCCCCTACCCTTTAAATCACTGCCTGCCTGGGAGAAACCAGCCCCGCCCCTTCTGCTCAAGGCCCCGCCCCTTCCTGGGGCCGGGCCACCCTCTGTCTTGCCCAGAGGCCCAGCAAGTCTGTCGATCCCACTGCCCACTGAGTTTAATGGAATCAGAGGCTGCAAAGCATTTTCCAGCTTCAGCAGCTATTTCCCATTAATTTAGGCTGCTGGGAGGAAGGTTGAAGCAAACAACGTATCAAAGGGCAGAATCAGTTCAGACAAAACAAGAAAGTTTCCTGAACATCCAGAGGGCTCTCCTGTAGCTGCAGCTGCTTCATCCGGCCGGCGTCTCTGACTGGCACCTTGCTGCAGTTTGTCACCTTTGCCACAGGAGGGTGAGGCAGCACCTAGGGCCTATGATGGGTTGCCCCCTCCTGCCCCGCCCCCCAGCAGACCTGGGTCTGGAGGATTTGGGGAGAGGGGTGTCCTTAGGTGGGCCCCATTTTATACACCTCCACCCCAGTGCAGAATCTGTGCTTCAGCACCATCCATAGCTGTTTGTGTTGCATAAAGCAGAGAGACAACAGATGGATGCAACGAGCAGGCAGGGGAATACAAGGAACTATTAAGACATTCAGTGTCACTGGAACTCTTTTGAGAGTGGGGGTGTGGAAAGCCAGCTAACAGAACTATAAAGCAGTGGTCCCCAGGCATTTTACCTCATGCCCAATGTTCCCTCTAATCTTTTCCATCCGTGTGTGGAATAAATTTGGTATGTGGATGTGCACCACCAAGAGATACACAAACCTAGCTGTGGGTGCTCTGCTAATCAGCTGGGCAGCACAAATTCACAAGCACGCTGCTTACAGGGAACACCCCCAACTTTTCTGTCCATGTCCCCATCCCCAGAGATGGGGTCAGGAGCAGGACTGTCACTCTGGGAGGAGAGGATGTGGACAGGGATAGGGAGCCAAGGCTGGGGTCACAGCTGGTGCAGAGCACTTCCTGCACCCCTAGGTCCTGCACCTATGGAGACATTGCTGGTCAGTATGGTGGTCTGTTAGCTCTGCCCCCCAGCCTCCCTAATCATTTGTTGGTGTCTTTATTAAAGGCATCACACCAGAGCAGAGCTTTAAGGCAGGATCCAAAGGAGGATAATGAAGTTGATGTGTACGTATTTCCTGGGAGCTGTTTCCAGCCTGAAGGGACAGTGCAGGAGACTGCTCACAGGTGCTTGCTGAAAATGTAACCAGTGGGTGATGAAAGCTGGTCCCCCTGCCAACTGAGGCAGGAATAGACCTCGCAATAACGAACTAGATATGGCAGGTAGGTGGGGATAAGCTGTGAAGAGCCTTGAAAGTGAAGACAAGCAGGTTGTGTTTGATACAAGGCAGCAAAAATAGAGCCGACCTAAAAAAGCGAGACGCAGAACACTCTGTGACTGCAAAGCGAAGGGTGCGCGTTTAAAATAAAACCTCAGGGACTGCAAACGTTTATGCAGCAGGAGGAGGCTGCGGGGGACTCTCACACAGTGGCTTATTGGAGGGGAAAGGGCCGGTAGGTTTGTTAGAAATGAAAACTCCCTTCTTTGCCCTCTGAATTTGGTCTGTTTCTAGAAGGGGTTAATCCCTAAATCCTTACACAGGCTGAAACCTCGTGGATGTGCTCACTGAAAAGCGTCATGGAATCAATGGGAGTTTACTGGGCCTCAAGGAGGCATCAGCAGAGGCTGCTAAAAGGCAGTGAGCAGCCTGCTGCTGCTGTCCCCTCGGTCTCTCTGTGAGCCGTTGTGCTGTGCGGTATACAGGAATCAGCGCAATTAAACCTCAGCTCCCAGACTGATCGCCTGCAAGTGCCTTCTTCCTGATTGAATTCTGCACAATTCAAAGAACAAACGTTAACCTAACCCAATAGAATATGGCCCCACGCAGGTGGAAACCACGAAGACAGGAATTGCCGTACCAGATTGCACCAATAACCTGGCCCATCCAGTAACTGGTCTTCAACAGTGACCAACACTGGACCCTTCAGAAGAGACAATGACCACCCTTAATCTTCTTAGGGGTTCTGCGCTCAGCCAAAGGCAGAGATTTCTCTCTGCCCCAAACGAGTTATCTGCTTCTGTCCTGAAGGGTCATGATAATTACAAACAATAATTTAATTGGATGCTTGGCATTGGAGGACCTTAAAGTACTTTGCTAACATTAGTTGCTTAATAGTCAGGGGTCCCGCTGGGAAATAAATTAAAATTAGCTTCTCTGTATAGATGGAGCAAATCGGGTATTTTGCAGCAAGCCAGCAGCAGACTGGGGGCTAGCTGGGAGACTCACAGTCCTCAGCTCTAATCATTAAGTGGCACGATGCCTCGACTCTGTGCTGGAAAAACAGTGGGGCTGGCCTCCTCACAAACACACAGGAGATGGGGGATGGGCTACTTGGTCTCCTCAAGAAAACCTTCTCAACCTAAGTCATTCAAGGATGAAGGTGGCATCAGTTGCCTTTGTCAGAACTAGCACAGCTCTAGAATTGGCCAATTTATCATGGACAAACTAGGCGGGCCAGTTGTTACAGCCCTTTTTCCTGCTGGCCACTCATTCCAACTCTCCCTCCCCCCAACCCTGGGCATTCCTGCTGTATAGCCATTTGCTAAATAGTTTGGTCATCGTTTTCAGGTGGCGAGTCACAAACAGTTCTCTTGGTCGGTTTGTTATTTGTCACACATGATTGGTTGTCCAAAGCACATGGAATGGATTGTGCAATGCCCACAGGCCGCCAGATTTGTCATTGGCTGGGATCAAAGCTGGAACTTCTGGAGCGTAATGCAGGAGCCGCTAGTGTTACCCCAAAAATATTCCCACTGGAGACCACCCAGGGTTACACTAGTATGGGTTTATTTCCACTAGGTAAAACTAAAGAGGGGAGAACAGCCACCAAAGATTTAAACTAAAGAAGATAGAGATCTCTCTCTCTCTCACTCACACACACACACAAGCAAGCAAGCACACACCCCTCCATTCATTCACTCATTCACACCCATTCATTCCTGCCCTCAGGCACTCACACTCTTACACGGGCATATGGGTTGCAGAAGGAGCCAAGGCATGTAGATCCTGGAGGGTCTGTCTGCTCATCATGGCTGGGGAAGCTGGTCAGGAGGAGAGACACTGGAGAGGAGCTTCTCAGGAGCAAGGGGAAGAAAAAAAGAGAGTCTCACATGTGCTCCCTCTCCTTATATTGTGTCTGAATGGCCACTGTCACTCATTCACCTTGTCATCAGGGAGCATGCCCAGACTTCTCTTTATCCAGCAGGGAGCATGCCAAGACAGTGATGACTCATTGACGTGTGGTCCATTGTTCCAAGCCTTCTTCAAATGCAAAAAACACATTCACACTCTCTTCATTCACTCGGGGAGAATGCAGCTTAGAGAAAGTTACGAGCAAGGTGGCCGAGAGTTAAAAAGATTACAAAGTTGCAGCTTACAGTAAGTTTCTGAGAGTTACACAGATTACAAGGTTTGACAAAGATCACAATGATTTGCAGTTTAAAACCTTAGACCTTACAGTTTCGTGTAGCTTTAGAAAATCCATGTATATAAATCAAGTAAGCTCAGGCGGAGGCTTTTTTATGCAACATTATCCACCCCTTGGTCACCCCATATTATGGTGACCACACAAAGGTGCCTCCGCCCATCCATACCATATTTCAATTACTAGGACAATTTTTGGATTTTTCATACAGATAAAGAAAATGTACCAGTATATCAAGAAAGGCAAAATGATAGTCAGAACTATACAAATGTATATCGACAACAAAATGATAATCAGAGAAAAATCTGACCAAAGGCTTTTTTTTTTACAGAGATGGATGTGTAGCTGATAGTTTGGTTGGAGATGAGGGAGAGTCTAACAATAAAAAACAGATAACAATACAAGTGTAATAAAACAAACAAAATGATGATCAGAGAAAACAAAAAATAGTTTAACAATAGAACAGGTAACAATACAAATGTATATCAACAACAAAATAAAACAGAATGATAATCAGATAAACCTGATGTATTTGGGACTATGGCCTTTTCACAGAGGTGGGAGTGTGGCTGATAATTTGGTTACAGATGGTGCAAGTAGAGGAAAATGAGTGTACAATAGGTATTTCTCTTTTCCGAAACACAACAATGCTAGCACAGGACATCCACAAGACAGACACAGAACACGCAACACAGAACACAGCATGCAACACAGAAAAGCATGGTGTTTCTATTGATCTTCAGCTGGTACCAGCTCTCCTGATGTTCTGTGATAAAAACCTGCAAAAATCTTAAGCATTTTAAAAACGGCAACTTTTAAACTGCAAGAATGTAGGCCTCACAAGCACTGAAAAAGAGAGAAAAAACAAGCATTGGGTTATGGTAGGGTGAAGCAAGGAATTGGGGTGGGTCCTCCCACATGGTTAAGCTGCCCTCAGTGGGCCCACTTCCCATGGGGGCCTCAGTCACTTTGGAACACTTTCACTCACCTGATGAAACCGCCCCTGGGGCCCATGAATCCACACCCTTGGTGCCCAGAGAAGGAGGAGGAAGGGAACCTTTGTCAGGAGGGGGGGCTCTTCCTTTTATTCACATAACGAAATACCAGACATCTGGAAGGGGGAGCAGGCATATCAGGGTTCACACATTCCCTACTCCATATCATCCTTTTCCTTTAATGTACCAAGAAAGGGGAGCAGGCATATTGGGTCCCCACATGCTCTCTACTCCATGGCATCCCTTCCCCCTACTGTTCCAGGAAGGGGGAGCAGGCATATCAGGGTTCCCACATGCTCTCTACTCCATGGCACCCCTTCCCTCTACTGTTCCAAGAAGGGGGAGCAGGCATATCAGGGTTCCCACATGCTCTCTACTCCATGGCGCCCCTATCCTTTGCCTCAGACCACAATCTCGTCTGGCCCCATCTCACAATCCAGTGCCCCAAGTCACAACTACCTCCTTTCCCAAACTCCCTCCTAGACTCCACACTCCCTCCTACACTCACATCTGTTAGCCAAGCTTCCTTCTACACCTAATCTTCATCATAGACCCCCACATTCTTAGAGTGACTCCCATAAAAATAATTGCCCACCCATGCTCTATCACTAGAGTTCCCTTGTGGTGGTCTACCCACATTCTCCACCAATTAATGTTACCCCCAAAATATTCTCACTGGAGACCACCCAGGGTTACACTAGTATGGGTTTATTTCCACTAGGTAAAACTAAAGAGGGGAGAACAGCCACCAAAGCGAACTAAAAGCAACCTGTCTATTAGCCAAAGCTGTAAGAGACTCATCAATTGCTGGCAGGTCTAGTTGCCAGTAGAGGGGGAGAGAGTGCCACTCCGAGCAGGCCTGGGTTCCAACCGGGTAACCCCAACCCAGAATAGTGAATCGTGAAAGGGAATAGAGGATCTCCTTAGCCAAGTGTAAAGTCAGGTATTTGTACGAGGAAGACCCATTTTCAGAGCATCCACATGCACAAAACCTTGTTAGCACCAGCATTTGCCCAGCACGGATAACAAAGGTCATGAAACATGGCTGAAGTCTGCACTTAAACAAACACATACACCTCTTTTGCACCATTTATCTGGCTTTCTATAGCTCCTGCAGGCCTGTTTTCATCACACTTACGCTCTCTCAGTTGTGGGAGTTAAGGTCACTCTGAGTTTAGATTTAAAATAACCCTGGGATGAATGGATTGCCAGCAAAAAATGCGAGGAAACATACCAGAGCATCCCTTACAATCCCCTTTGCACCTGGTCATGAGGTAGGCTGTGCATGACTCTGTTGCTCATAAAGGGACAAAGTGGCAGGTCCAGATTAACCAATGTGCACTTGGTGCACTTGCACAGGGTCCCCGATCACCAGGGCAGGGGAGGGTGAAAGACACACAATAACAATTCGAGGCCAGGAATGGGAGGTGTGGGTCCTGGCTGCAGTGTTGCAAGAGCCTATGGGTCAGAGCCAGACCAGTCCTGTGGGACAGGCTCTTCTACAACATACACCTCACATCCCCTCGGGGCCTCCCTCACTCTGGGTTTAGGGAGGACGAAGGGAGCCCCAATTGCCATAGTGCAGCGGGCCCTGAAATTCTTTAATCTGGCCCTGCAGGCTGGGGAGTGTCATGGTTATGGGATAAGCTGCACCTCTGTTCCTTTTCTGGTGTCTCCAAGAGCAACCACCAAACTACACTGGAACCTCTGTACTCTGAGTGGCCTTAATTCGGGAACACCCGTGATACAGAGACCCTGGCAGGCGGTGGCAGAAGTGTCAGAAGTGGCTCTGCACACTGCTCCCCCCTCACTCCCCCAGCTGGGGGAAATGGCAGCACAGTGACGTGCTCTGCCAGAGGCTTTCCCCTCGCTCCCATAGTGATGGGAGGCAGGGCCTGGGAGCTGCAGGGGACATGGAGCAGCAGGAAAGTGCCCTACCCACACCCCCTTCCCTCCCTTGGCAAAATCTTTAATTCAGCAAACCCTGTTTCCTACAGTTTCTGGATTAAAGCAGTTCAAGTGTATTCATATCTCATTCTAAGGAGTCCAGTCGGCCCGCCCCTCGGTGGCAGAAAACCCTCATGCCAGAGAAGTGCCTCAAAAAGACAAACTGAACCATGCTACTCATTCCAAATATGCCACCGTATGAACGTGTTACTAGTGTAATTACATGAGTGTTTATGCTGTGCTCGTAAAAGAAACAGTAAAAGATCTGTTTCAAACACAGCCAGTATCAGCAAATCATTTCAGGTCTGGCAAGTACCCTGGGCAAGGGGAGAATTTTTTCCCCTTAGGTCTAGGATGGAAAGATCCCAAGAGGGATATTTTTTTTTCCTTCCCTTTGTAATGCTGCTTGGGAGTTAGGAGGGAGTATCACCCGGGAACAGATTTCTGTTATTGCAACAAGCCTTGGACATTGTTCAAACATTGACTTTGTCATCACTGCCATTTGGGCTCATATTAATTATGTAATCCAGCTTCCATATACTCCATCTAGATTCTCTTCCCTATACTGAAGGTCTGTAGTGATAATAATTTATTAATAATTACTAGCTCTGTTTGTGTGTGTATGTACAGTATACATGCACAAAGAAGATCTATACATACTATTTAGCCCATTATCAAGTATAGTATATAGAGTATAGCAATATCTACTATATATATCTAGGTCTTCGTGTATGTAGACATTAAGAGAAAGTACGTGTATTTATTACAAGCCTTCAGTAATGTAGACAGAGCCCAGACTGAGTACAGAGGAGTACAATATCTGGATTAATGTAATAACTGAGCCAAACTTTCACTCTGAACTTGATGATTTTTTTCAAAAGATCTGAGAGAGTTTGATAAACCTTTGTCCACCCTTTTCAACTTCCCCAAATTCAGGGGGTAGACTACACTACAGAGTTTTATCAGAAAAACGGCCATTTTTCCGAACCTGAATTACATCCACACTGCAATCATGTTCTTCTGAAAGTAAATTGAAAGAACAGAGGGGTTTTTCCGGCATTGGTAATCCTCTTTCTACAAGGAAGAAGCCTTTTTCTGAAAGAGCTCTTTCGGAAAAAGGAGTGTGTGGACAGGGAAGAGGGAGTTCTTTTGAAAGAAGAGGAAAGAGGAAAAAGCAAAGGTGCCCTGGTGGCCACTCTGTCCATAGTAATCACAGCTTAAATGCGAGATAGTGTCCATTCGGTGTGGACACAGTGTTTCGAAAAAGCAGATTGCTTTTTCGATGCACTTTTGTGTATGGACACTCTTTTTCGGAAGATCTCTTCCAGAAAAAGATTCTTCCGAAAGAAGCCTGCAGTCTAAACATAGCCTAGGGCTAGTTAGCCTCATTCATGCTCATGTACCATTTGCAAGTGAAGTGTGGGAATCCAATGAAGTCTGTCTCGTGGTCTATCCTATTTCTAGCAAGGTGCCTATCATGATGGAATAAACTCTTTTTGCAAGATGGTCAGCCCAGACTCAGAGGCTAGTGGAGACCAGACTTTGGAGGATTTATACAGCCCAAGGTTTGTGAGAATCCCCGGCCCTGTTGACAAAGCGGTTCTTTGGTGGCTTTTGCCAGAAGAGCAATATTTGCGTTTACACTGGTGCACGCCAAGCCAGCAGAGGGCTCTCTAACCCACAACAAAAGTAAACTTATCCGCCTGTATCACTTCTGGACAAACAGGAAAATGCTACATGCTTTCCAGGCAGTTTCTGTGAAACTGATTTTAGCAGATTGTAATGAATCAGCTGCTTGAAATAGCTGCAGTGCTAATGGGAATTTACTTCTGACATGGAAACGGATCCCCCAGGGTAATGCTGCCCTCTCAGCTGCCAGAGTCATACAAGGCAGTTAGCTCTGCCCGGCTTCCCATTCTGTCTCCTGTTGCAACAGGCCCTTTTGATAAGTCTACCCAGCACCGGTGACCCTAGAAGTTCAGCGACTCTTGATTTTTGCTTGAACAAATCTGTCTGAATTTGCTGCTTTAAGTAGTAATCTCATTTCTTGAATGAAATTAACTGTCCCTTTGTTACTAGCATTTGGTGTTCTATCCTAATGTAGGAATGGGAAGGAAAAATTTTTCCTCTTTGGTCTAGGATGGAAAGATCCAGAGAAGGATTTTTTTTTTCTTCCTTTTGTGAGGCTGCTTGGGAGTAAGGAGGGAGTATCACCTGGGAAGGGATTTCTGTTATTGCAGCAAGCCGTGGACATTATTAAAACTTAGAAGTTTCCCATTTTCTCTCTGTCTTCCTTGAAACAATTGCCCCTCTCACATTCCCTGGTGAAGAGAGATACATTTCTCGTATGTAGAGTTCAGTAGTTTTAGGGGCTGAGGGATGGCTGGCAAGAGACCGATAATTTAACTATTGGAAAGGATATGATAGATGCAGTAGAGTTAGACTTGGCAGTGTGTGTGTGTGTGAGAGACAGGGTTGTAATAATTTTGATGGATAATAGTTTACTCATAAGCATTTTAAAATGTTTAATCTTTTTAATTCTTCACAGTTGTACAAACATATGGGCTGTAAACATGACTTTTAATTTTTATCTATTTCAATTTTCACTGTTGCAGGAAATTATGGGGCAGTGTCAGATGCTAATTATTTAACAACAGTAGATGATGAGATGCAAAAACATAAAGCTTTATAATTGCGAGCACACACATTGTCAAACTCACACGTCAAAATATCCAAAGTAAGTACTTTAAAGCAAATGCTAATGCATTCTGAAGGACTATTTTTCTTAATTTGTGAGTGTAAATTATGTAAATTGCAAGTATTATCAACATTTTTTTAATGTTTGTGGGTGTATGATGAAATTGATGTTTACTGACATTTACCAACAAAAATCGAATTAGTTCAAGCTTAGGTGTAGTCAGCAAAAGAGATAGTGCTCTGACCACTGGATCATACTAGCATTAGGCTGTAAGAGCTTGAAGTTTAATTCTGTGCCCTGCCACAGACTTTCTGTGTGACCTTTGACAAGTCACTTAGCTTCTCTGTGCCTTGGTTCCCCATCGTACAGTAGGATAACAGCCCTGTCCTACCTTATGGGGATGCTGTGAAGATACATCCTTTAAAGATTATGAGGTGCTCAGATGCTATGATGAAAGGGGTCAAAGAAGTACCTATTTACATTCCACAATTAGTTAATCTGGGGCCAGGTTTTATGCAAAAATTGGACCCAACACCACTGCCCCTTAATTCTGAGAGGGCAGACTTGAATCTGGCAGAGTGCAGCCAAGTCTATTTGCACTCAATATAAAAGCCCCTTTGTGTCTTTATACCTGTCTCTTCTCTATGGTGAAGGATGCTTCGGTGGAGGAGATGAAATAATCCATTGCTATGGACCATAGAAATGTCAGACTGGAAGGAATGTTGATAGTTCTGCCTTAGTGCATAGGACTGGACTAGGTGACCTAAGTGCCATCTAGACTATCCCTGACAAGTGTTTGTTTCATATGTTCTTAAAAGCCTCCAGTTATGGATATGCACACCCCCATCCCCAAATAATTTGTTCCACTGTTTAACTAGCTTTACAGTTGGGAAGTTTTTCCTAATGCCCAACCTAAATCTCCCTTGCTGAAAATAAGCCTATTGCTTCGTGTCCTAGCCTCAGAGGTTAAGGAGAATAATTGTTCTCCCTCCAACTAGTAACTCCCTTTTATGTGCTTGAAGACTGTTATCAAGTCTCCCACTTAGCCTTCTCTTTATCAGACTAAACAATGTGTTCATTCTTCCCTCATAAGTTGAGTTTTCTAGACCTTTAATACTTTTTCTTGCTTTTCTCTAGACTTTCTTTGATTTGTCCATATCTTTCCTTAAGTATGCTACTTAGAGCTGGCCACCATAGTCCATCTGGGTATGTCTACACTAGCCCCCTAGTTCGAACTAGGGAGGCTAATGTAGGCATTCGAAGCTGCAAATGAAGCCCGGGATTTAAATATCCCGGGCTTTATTTGCATGTTCTCGTCCGGTCGCCATTTTTAAATTCCACTAGTCCGAAGTAACTGCCCGCGGCTACATGCGACAGTGAAACGGTAATTCGAACTAAGTCCTTAGTTCCAATTAACTGTTACACCTCATTCCATTAGCCTCCCTAGTTTGAACTAGGATGCTAGTGTAGACATACCCTCTGAGAACTTATCAGTGCTGAGCAGAATAGAAGTACTTCTCCTGTTTTGCTCACAACAATCCTGCTACTGCACATGGTGCTTGGAGCTATAAACTTCTTAGTAGTTTATCTGGGACTATCACTGACACCTGTTTGGCCTGGGCAAATTACTTAACTCCTATGTGCCATAATTCCCACACACCCCCATCCATAAAATGGGGATAAGACCTACCTCTGGAGTGGAGGGAGTTGTGAGATTTAATTTGTTCGTGTGAGTACAGTGTTATACAGTGCCAATGCTAAGACCTGAAAGGACTCATTTTGATGCAGGGTTGCCAGCAGAGACTCCTCTGAGCTAGGCAGATCCAAGGGAGGGCAACAGCCTCAGAGCAAATGGAGATTTGTTTCTTTTTTTAGCCTATGTGTCAACAGCCTGTTATGCAAATTACAATACACAGCTCCTGCAGGGATCCTGCATATGTAGCCACAGTGGCAATCTGTTTGCTATGTGGACAGATGGTCCATGGTGTCGTCAAATGGAAGGCTTTTTACTGTGTTTGTAGTTTTATGATATGTCTCTTACTTGGGGAGTGGGGGACAAGTAAATGATTAAATATTTATGCTGAGATTTTCAAAGGAGCCTAAAGAAGTTGGATGCCAAAATCCCCCAGAAAAAGTGTGAGTTAGGGGACCAATTCTCTCAGAAAACCGCAACTTGGAGTGTAAGAAATAAAACCACTCTGGCGCACACAAAGGTGTTGCCCTGGTAGCAAAGCTAAGTTCCATGTATGCTAGAGCAGAAGTGAAGGCAGGGTTCTGGTGAAAGGATAGATAAGGTGTCAGGAGATGTAGGTTCTAGTCCTGGCATTGCCACAGGCACTGTATGCCATCCTGGGTAGGTATCTTCATTTCTGTGTGCCTCATCTCCCCATCTATAACATGCAGGTAATAATTTGGATATACTTGAGCTGTGGACTAGGATGGGCTTGTAGTTAAGGCTGAGGAGGCTTGTGGTCTCTCCCTTGCTCTATTGCACACACAGTGTAGCTAGCCATAAGGATTACAAAAATCAAAGATTGGCTTAAAAAATGCAATTTTAAATCTAGGAAGTGCTGGTGCCCATCCTTTCTTCCTTCTGGACTTTGAGCCTTTAGCTTTCACATTTTCCAGTTTTCCTCTGGGGAACCCAGAGTGAAACTTACAATTGTTTAAAACAGAAGCTAAGATTATCGTCCAAAAGCAAGATTCCAGGAGCTGGATCTTTAAGAAATAAAAAGAACTAATTAGCACAAGAGTCGTGATAAAACTGTGTGAGTTGGCAACACAGACTCACTTTGTGGCCCTGGGCAAGTCACGTGGTCTCTGTGCTTTGGTTTCTATCTGTGCAATGGGCATAAAAACACTTTCTGGCCTGGTCTACACTAGGACCTTAGTCAGAAATAAGCTCCCCAAGGTCGATTTTTTAAAGCAATGCGTCCATACTACCAAGCCCATTATTCTGGAATAAGGGACTGTGGAATTCAAACTCTGTAGTCCTGCTTTTCATGAGTAACACTATTCCCGAACTTGTAAGTCTAAAATAATGTTAGTGTAGACACTCTGATGCTGCTAATTCGAACTAATTGGCCTCTGGGAGGCCTCCTGCAGCTCCCCAAAGTGCTTCCTGGGCTCTGAGTCCGAGGCAGGTTCCGTTAATGTGGACATGCTATTTCGAACGACATTCAATGCTTCCTCGTAATGAGGTCACGGAACTTTGAATTTGTAAAATTGGGTTCCCAGAAGTTGAACTTAGTAAATTCGAAATAATCGCCTACTGTAGACACAAGTGGCTGCCTTGTGTCTTTAAATACTGCAGGCGTTCCTATGTTTGTACAGCACCTAGCACGGCAGGGCCACTGATTTCCATTGAGGCAATTAGGTATGACAATACTACAAATAATAACTTAGGGCAGCTCACCAGTCTGTTCCTGGGGCTGACCTAATCCCCGGCCAGCCCTATGCCAGGTATACGATGGCACAAGACCATTCCTCTCCTGTTCACCACACTTAATGTGTGCACTGAAGGCAATCTCGTGCACCACCAGACCACCATTCAGGACTCTTGGGGAAAGGTCTGGTTACCTTTTCAGTGGAAAGAAGGAGACTGCCAATACCACACACCCACTCCCTGCTGTTGCTGGCATCTGCTGGGGGGTGGGATTTTTGTGTGCCTCTTCCACCATCAAACAGACTCCGCATGCTGCTTTGAGTGTCTTGTCCAGCCTTGGCAAGGCTGATACCAAAGGACTCGGAGTAGGATATTTTTAACGCGCGTGAAGCATTTGTAAGAACAAAGGGCTTCTGTAAACCTTATCTGGCTAATCCCCTTGAAATCTGACATTGCCATCATCCCAGCAAACAACCCAGCATGACTGAGCTAGAGGTCACAGCTGGGCCTATTAAATCCTGTCCATTCTCTCATGAATTATGTATCTCTGCATTTCTATTGAGCCGCTGCCTCTCTCTTGATGAAATTCTACTTTAGCGATAAGGATTAAGCCACCTGCTTCCGGGGATAGTGCTGAAGTGTACCCTGTGTTTAATAAATGGTGGGATTTTACATTTCAAAGGCATTGTTTGCCTGTTAATAGTCTGCGACAGTTGCTTTCAGTTTATTCCTATGGCCATTTCCAGAACCTGGGATGAAATTTAAATACAAACCAGGAGACACAGCTAGGCTGAAAGGCTTAAATAAGTTTTTGCCTTTCAATCTAATTCCACAGGAAGAAAGAGGTACTGATTTGAATTTAAATACAGAAAAGGACTGTAGGCGAAAGGTAGGAAAAGTTAATAGTTCTGTCTCGTAAAGAACATCAATAACCATCATTAATTCTTGGGTGGCACTGTTTATTTTTAATTCCCTTAAATCCAGCCATGCCCCTCTGCCATGTACATTGGACAAACTGGACCATCTCTAAGCAAAAGAATAAATGGACACAAATCAGACATCAAGAATGGTAACATTCAAAAACCAGGGAGCACTTGAACCTCCCTGGACACACAGTAACTGACTTGCAAGTTGCCATTCTTAAGGGAAAAAACTTCAAAAACAGACTGCAAAGCGAAACTGGTGAGCTGGAATTCGTATGCAAATTTGACACCATTAGAAGGGATCTGAATAGAGACATGGAATGGCTCTCTCATTACAAAAACAATGAGGAGTCCAGTAATACCTTGAACACTAACAGATTTATTTGGTCATAAGCTTTTATGGGTAAAAATTACTTCATTACCCATGAAAGCTTGTGCCCAAAAACACCTGTTCAAGGTGCCGCAGGACTCCTTGTTGTTTTTCCAAATACAAACATGGCTAACCCGCTATCATCACAATAAGTAATTTACCCTTCAGATACTCTCACCTTCCCATCACTTTTGGAAGTGAGCCGTGTCCACCCTGATCTAACCAGAATTGGTTCAGTTCAATATCTTCATCAACGATTTAGATATCAGCATAGAGAGTATGCTTATTAAGTTTGAGGATGATACCAAGCTGGGAGGGTTGCAACTGCTTTGGAATGGCAAAGGAGGACAGGGTCATAATTCAAAATGATCTGAACAAATTGGAAAAATGGTCTTGGATAAACAGGATGAAGTTTAATAAGGACAAATGCAAAGTGCTCCACTTAGGAAGGAACAATCAGTTTCACACATACAGAATGGGAAGCGACTGTCTAGGAAGGACAGAAAGGGATCTAGGGGTTATAGTGGACCACAAGCTAAGTATGAGTCAACAGTGTGATGGTGTTACAAAAAAGCAAACATGATTCTATGATGCATTAACAGGTATGTTGTGAGCAAGACACGAGAAGTCATTCTTCCGCTCTACTCTGTGCTGATTAGGCCTCAATTGGAGTATTGTGTCCAGTTTTGGGCACCACATTTCAAGAAAGATGTGGAGAAATTGGAGAAGGTCCAGAGAAGAGCAACAAGAATGATTAAAGGTCTAGCGAACATGACCTATGAAAGAAGACTGAAAGAATTGGGCTTGTTTAGCTTGAAAAAGAGAAGACTGAGAGGGGACATGATAGCAGTTTTCAGGTATCTAAAAGGGTGTCACAAGGAGGAGGGAGAAAAATTGTTCTTCCTGGCCTCTGAGGATAGAACAAGAGGCAATGGGCTTAAACTGCAGCAAGGGAGGTTTAGGTTGGACATTAGGAAAAAGTTCCTAACTGTCAGGGTGGTTAAACACTGGTATAAATTGCCTTGGGAGGTTGTGGAATCTCCATCTCTGGAGATATTTAAGAGTAGGTTAGATAAATGTCTATCAGGGATGGTCTAGACAGTACTGGGTCTTGCCATGAGGGCAGGGGACTGGACTTGATGACCTTGATGACCTCTCAAGGTCCCTTCCAGTCCTAGTATTCTATGATTCTATATTTGTAATGGTCAGGAGGCATACTGACCAGCATCTAGTGACTAAGGGGTTAAACTCAGGTAGCTAGCAAAGGTATTGGCCAGGGGGCTGGGAGAACCAATCGAGATAGAGTATTGAAATTTGAATTGGATATAGATATCAATTGGATATCACTCACCTGCTTTCTTTGTGTGTGAGAGAAAAACCAGGGGTGGAGAGACACAGAATGATTTAAACCCAGGCAGGACTATCATATCGCCAAGGAATTTGGGGCTTGGGAGTGGACTGAACAAAGAGAAAATTGGAAGTAAGTAAAAGGAAAAGAGGCTCTAGTCACAATCAGGGTATTTTTCTTTATTTTGTGGTTTGGTTTGAGCTGCTCTGTGTGGATCTATGCCTCCCTTCCCCATTTACCATCTCACATAGTGCCCAGAGACTTTTCTCTGTTCTAATTTGTTTTCCTTAGTTGCCCTGTAACATCCAGCAACCAAGGATGCTTTATCAAGTTTATATTTTGTTTTGTAATAAAAATCACTTCTTTTAAGGTGATGATTTGATTCTTGTGTCCTGGAAGGTGCCCTGGAAGGTCTGTCTGTCTGTGTATGTCGGCATGCCTCAGACTGAGAGGTCAGCTACCAGAGACTGCAGCTTGTTTTTCTCTTTTCTTTTTTCAAGCTCTTTTGGGGCAAAAGAGCTTGGGGTACCACTGAGGGTGGATTCAAGTGTTCACCCTCAGTTTTAGGGATAAAAATCACTTGATGGTGGCAGCAATTTCCCAAAATCTGTGTATTTTGATTCTGGGGGGATGTTTTTGGTAACCAGTGCCTGTAGAGGCAAAGGTTGTTTTTTTTTCCTTTTGAGCTATTTGTGGGTCCATCCTCTGCACTCAGAGTGCCAGAGTGGGGAACGGCCCTGACAATGTTACACTCCCATCTCTGTATCCTTGCCTTTCTTTTGCTTCAAGCATCTGAGGAAGTGAGTTGTATCTTATGAAAGCTTATGCTAATTACTAATTTTTAAGGTGACACTGGACTGACTCCTTGTTGAAACAGATCAGCACAGCTACCTTTATTGTTCAGAGAGTTGGTCATGACAAGGATAGCAAGGACCTCTAACTCATTATACAGAGAGATTGAAGTTTTATATAGAACTATGGCCTATAGGCTTGGATTAGATTCTGGGACACTGTACTGCTCTCTGACCCCAACAGAACTTGCAGTGAATCAGACAGGATGTCTGGTTGTATGTTGTGTAAGGAAAAACATCACAGACATGGCTTTTGCTGTCTGATTTAGTTCTGCTTGGTTACACTGGTATAAATCCAGAGTAATACCATTGACACCAGGCCGTCATCTCAGTATTACATCACTGAAACTGGGAACAGATACTAACTCACTTGTTAAGCCAGAGTAAAGTTGAATTCATGACCCAGAGGTGAAAGGAGCTGTGGTCTGTATGGCATGATGTAACCATAGTGATTTGAAACGCAGTCCAGATGTGCTTGAAACTTAACAAATCTCAATGGCCAGAATCAGAATCCAGCCCACTTTTCAAATTTTGTGGCAGAAGTTGTGCTCGGGTCCACTTGTGATAGAATAGCAACAAAGCACGGCTCAGCCATTTGGAAACGGAGACTGCACTTAGAGAATTGACTCTATCCTGTGGGTTTACCACGGAGACATTAGAGCAGTGGCTTCTTTAACCTGATAAACCCGTGAGAACTCTGGGAACTTCTTCCTGCGGTGTAGTTCAGATTCTGTCAAATCCTGCCGCCCATGGTGCTAGAGCCGGAAACAGGACAAAGACATCAGTATGGAGAAGTTAGTGAAGCAGACTATGTGTCCACTATATTACATGCTGCCTGCCCAAATTCTCCATCACTTACACCAGTTTACCTCAGGATCCCCTGGAGTCCATCACTTACACCAGTTTACCTCAGGATCCCCTGGAGTCCATCACTTACACCAGTTTACCTCAGGATCCCCTGAAAGATAAGTGAGGGGAGATACCTGGCCTGGTACTTATGCAGCACAGAGTGGTTGCTAGGATACCTACCTCTGGAGCAGTATGGAAAGTGGAAGGCAAATTGTGAATACTCCGTGCTTTCTGGACCGGTGTTAGGGGCTTCTGGCAAGACCATGAGTTAGCCCATAGTGAGAGACTGTCCCTGCACCAAGGAGCTTTCATTTTTCATAGATATGATATTTGGGAGCCATCTGACATTGTAAACAGGGTTATTAGTCAGTGGGGATAATTAAGCATTGGAACAGTTTACCAAGGACTGTGCTGGTTTTTCAGGGTTAGCTGCTAGCGGGTCACCAGTCTGTTTACCTGAGCGTCCACAAGCATGGCTGCTTGCAGCTCTTAGTGTCCATAGTTCACCATTCCTAGCCAATGGGAGTTGCGAGAAGTGGTGACCTGGCCCACACCATTTCTTGTCATTCCCATTATCTGTTAACATTGAGTTGTGGCCGCTGGGAGCTGCAGGGCTCCTTACCTATGGACGTTTAGGTAAACAGACTATCGGGTCACCCAGTGGTGGCTAACCTGATAAACTGTGTTCTCCAACATGCTGGAGCACCCTACTCCTGCTTTAAATCAAGGTTTTTTGGAAGGGTTGGCTCTTGTTTAATTATTATTTCAGAGGAGTCCTCTGCCCTGTGATATCCAGGTCAGACTAGATGATCACAGTCATGCCTTCAGGCCTTGCATGCTTTGAAGATCCAGTCAGTGTTCCATAGGAGGTCCCTTCCTGCCTTACATCCCTGTGATGTTATGAATATTTGACCAGATGATTGTGATATTGTCCACAAGATGTTTGTTCTGTGTAAATAACGCCCCAAGAGTCTCAACTGAGTGGGAGGCTCGTGCACGTATCTGAGGGCCGAATCCTGGCTCCCGCTGCATGTGGTCTCTAGGAAAGGATTGAAGTGTAATGTCCTGCTCTCAGGGTTCCACCGCTGAGAGTTTTCTGCTGATCAGCTGTCATTCATAGGCAGCAGGTTGAAACCAAACATAAGGAAGTAATCCTTCATATCAAACACAGTCAGCTTGTGGAACTGGTTGGCAGCCAAGGCCAAAAGCACAACTGCATTAAAAAAGAATGAAATAAGTTCCTGGAGGATAGATCCATCAATGGCATTAGTCAAGAGGCAACCACATGCTCTGGATGTCCCCGAGCCTATGACCACTGGAAGCTGGGACTGGATGTCAAGGGATGGATCACTTAACTGCCCTGTTCTGTTCATTCCCTCTGAAGCACCTGGCATTGGCCTTTGTTGGAAGACAGGATGCTGGGCTAGATGGGGCAACTGGTCTGACTCAGTGTGGCTGTTCTTATGCTCTGCAATCCTTTGGGTCCTATGGGTGATTGTATGTAGTGGTTACATTTTTTTTTAATTCACTGAGGTACTTTCTGTTATTTACTGTCTTCCCCAGCTGTGTTCACCCCATTATGCTTAGAACGATGTGGGATTTTTTATGCACTGCTCAGGTCACAGTTCAGTTATAGCCCAAGTAATGAGTTTATTGCTGTCAACTGATGAAATTAAAGGGTCCCTGCTGGAGCATTCTGCAATCCATGTAATTAAACATAACAGCAATTTAATCGTTTACTCTTTCCCCCATTTATCTAACCTGGCTTTTGCACTGAACTGCTGCCTTATCCAAAGCTTCCAGAAGAGAAAGGAAAAAGTTGTTTGGTTCATTCAGATAGTAATAGAATCCTAGGGTTGGAAGAGATCTGAAAAGGTCATTGAGTCCAACCCCCTGCCTAAAGCAGCGCCAATCTCAACTAAATCATTCCAATCAATAGTTTTTCTTTAAAATGTTTGGCCCTATTTTTCACGGTTATGACATCAAATTAATTGTACCCTTCTGATCCAGTTTTGCCCAACTGATCTAAAATTCTATATCTATGAGAGGACCAGAGAGCCATGATGGCAAAAGTCAGTGACTTGTTTTCTGGCACTCCACAAAATAAGTAATGAATTTTGTTTTGGGTTTTTTTCTCCATTGTAGGGATGAATAAAACAAAACATAACTGGGAAATTGAAATTAATATAGCACTCATGCACATTACACACAGGCCTCTTGGACCACAAGTTCTGCATTTTGAACAAAAAGTTCCCATGTTTTTTCAAAATTTTAATTAACAAAAATTCGGAGTGAGTTTAGTGCTGGTAAGACATCAGATTGCGAGTGCCTGGAGCTGTTCATGTCCTGTAAGGAACATAAAAAGTAAATTGCTATGTAATTTTTTTAAAGTGAACTATCATGAAACTAAGCTGTATGATCCAGTCACACTGGAAATTCAGCCTCTACGCCAACCTAAGCTTTCGATAAAACTGTCTCACAAACTCCAAGACCTCTGCCCTTGTTCATAATTTTTTTTAAGACCTAAAAGGATCATTGTGATCATCTAGCCTGAACTTCTGCCTCATGCAGGCCCTAGATGTCAGTAATTCCTACAGTGAGTTTTCTGAAAGCTAGAGAATAGCTTTTAGAAAGTAATTCAGTCTGAATTTTCAGCTGTCAAGAGATGGAGAATACGACATCCCATGGTAACATGTTCTAATGGTGAATTATCCTCACTCAGTGAAGACAATTTGCATCTTATTTTCAGCTTGAACTTGGCTGACTTTGGCTCTCACCACTGGATCTTTGTATATGACTTAGATATTGGCATAGAGAGTACTCTTAAAAAGTTTGAAGATGATACCAAGCGGGGAGTGGTTGCAAGTGCTTTAGAGCAGTGGTTCCCAACTGTTGGTCCACGGACCACTTTCTACTGGGCCGCCGGGGCTCTCGTGGCCAGGGTTGGGGTACACACTCCCTCCGCGGATGTTGGGAGAGGTGTGTCCTGCCCAGCTTCTCAGCCAACCAGTGCCAGGCAGGGGTGGAGTCTCTTCCAGCCACAGAAGAGTGCTTCACTGTATGGTGGGAGGGCCGCTTGGAGCCCAGCATGGCAGCTACGACCCGGGCAGCAACGCTCACCTGGCAGCTGGGATGCAGCGCAGGGCTAGGTGAGGGGGCAGGGCAAGCATGAGGGGCTCCAGGGGTGGGGCTAGTGCTGGAGGGCTCTGGGGTGGGGGCTCTAAGAAGCAGGGGCTGGCATTGGGGAACTCTAAGGGGTGGGGCTGGCTTGGGGGCACTGGAGGTGGAGATAGTTGTGGGGACTATGTGGGCAGGGCTGGCACTGGGGACACTGGGCATGGGGCTAATACTGGGGTCTGGGGCTGGCACTGGGGGATTCTGGGGTTGAGAGCAGTGGGGCTCTGAAAACAGGGGCTGGCACTGGGGGGATCTGGTGGTGGGGTCTTTAAGGGTGGGGCTGGCACTGGGGGTTCTGCGGGTGGGAGGCTGGCACTGGTGGGGATTGGGTGCAGGGGACTCTGGGGTCAGTGGCTGGCACTGGGGATCTGGTGGTGGGGTCTTTAAGGGGTGGGGGCTGGCACTGGGGGTTCTGCGGGTGGGAGGCTGGCACTGGCGGGGTTGGGTGCAGGGGACTCTGGGGTCAGTGGCTGGCGCTGGGGGTAGGGGAGCGGTGGGGGCTTTAGGGGTTAGGGCTGGCACTGGGGGTCTTTAGGGTCTGGGGCTTTTGGCAGACTGGTAACTTATTTGCATATTTACATATTCATTATTTGGATAAGGAATATGCAAATAAAAAGTTGCCAGTCTGCCAAAAGTTTGTGAATGGATTTGCCGGTCCCTGGTATAAAAAAGCTTGGGGAACGCTACTTTAGAGGATAGGGTTATAATTCAAAATGATCTAGACAAACTGGAGAAATGGTCTGAGAACAATAGAATGGGATGCAACAAGGACAAAGGCAAAGAACTCCACTTAGAAAGAAATAATCAGTTTCACAAATACAGAATGGGAAGTGACTGTCTAGGACGGAGTATGGCAGAAAGGGATCTAGGGGTAATAGTGAACCACAAGTTAAATGAGGGTATGTCTACACTACAGAGTTTTTTCCAAAAAAACTTCAATTACGTCCACACTGCAACTGCATTCTTTTGAAACCCCCCCTGAAAGAACTGAGGGGATTTTCTGACATTGGTAAACCTCTTTCTACGAGGAAGAAGCCTTTTTCCGAACGAGCTCTTGGGGCAGAGGAAGTTCTTTCTCAAGAAGAGGAAAGAGGAAAAAGCACAGGTGCCCTGGTGGCCATTCTGCCCATAGTAATCACAGTTTACATGTGAGATAGCGTCCACACTGAATGGATGCTATCTGTTGAAAAAGCAGATCGCTTTTTCGATGTGCTTTCACAGTGTGGACGCTCTCTTTTGGAAGAAGTTTTTTAGGAAAATCTCTTCCGGAAAAGCTTCTTCCGAAAGAAGCCTTCAGTCTAGACATAACCTGAGTCAACAGTGTGACACTATTGGGGGGAGGAAGGAGGGAAAGCAAGCATGATTCTGGGTGCATTATTAACAGGAGTGTTGTGAGCAAGACATGAGAAGTCATTCTTCCACTCTGTACTGATTAGGCCTCAGCTGGAGTATTGTGTACAGTTCTGGGCACCGCATTTCAGGAAAGATATGGAGAAATTGGAGAGGGTCCAGAGAAGAGCAACAAACATTATTAAAGGACTAGAAAACATGACCTGTGAGGGAAGACTGAAAGAATTGGATTTGCTTAATTTGGAAAAAGAAAAGATTGAGGGGGAATATGATAGCAGCTTTCAAGTCCTTAAAAGGGTGTTACAGGTAGGAGGGAGAAAAATTATTCTCCTTAACCTCTGATGATAGAACAAGAAGCAATGGGCCTACATTGCAGAAGGGAGGTTTAGATTGGACAATAGGAAAAACTTACTTACTGTGAGGTGGTTAAGCACTGGAATAAATTGCCTAAGGAGGTTGTGGAATCTCCATTTTTGACACAACATGGAGTCTGGTGGCACTTTAAAAGCTAACACATTAGGGTAGTAGAGCATAAGTTTTCATGAGCTACAGCTAACTTCCTCAGATGGTGAAGAGAAAAAGAAAGAAATTAAAAAGGATGTAGAGGTGGGACTGAGATAAACAGTGGTGGAAAGTTGAGTACCTGAATGGTACTCAGGTAATCCAAGAACTATTGTAATCCAAGAACCATTCCATGTCTGTTTAGACCTTGGTTCAGGGAGTCAAATTTACATATAAATTTGTGCTCAGCAGTTTTTCTCTGCAGTCTGTTTTTGAATATTTTCTGTCTGGGAATGTGGCGGGTTTATGGGCGCGAGCTCCCACTCTCCTGCAGGAGGGTGGGGCCCTCTGAGCCTACCGCCTCAGTTTACCCCTGTGAGACGGGCTTGAGGGCTCAAGCTCCCACTCTCTTGCCGGAGGGCGGGGCCCAGTGAGCCCACCATCTTAAAAGTCCAGGAGGAGATGGGGAAATCCTTGGGGTCTCTCGGCCCCTAAGTCCCGCCCCTACTTAGGGTGCAACAGTGATAGTATCTACCCTCGAGGCCAACTGGCTGACAGTGCGTCATATATGACCAGAGTACAGGTTGCGGGAGGAGGGGATTTAGGGGGACCCGGGCCCTCCCTCTCCACTGGGTCCCAGCCCGGGGCCCTAAGGGTTCAGGGTGTTTGACCCCTACCCGGCTGATGGGGTTCCACCCCGAGGCGCGTCAGCCCACGGGCGCCAAAAGCGCTCTGCCCCGGGCTGCTTCCTATCCCCCTTCTGCACCGTGACCCCTCCGGGTTCTTCCTGGAAGCTTACCAGTCCACTGCCTCCTCCAGTCCCTTCGCTGCGAGTCCAGACTCCTGGGGAACGCTGACCACTCCTCCACCGGGGTGGGGTAAAGCGCCCCCAGCGAGGTGTTCAGTGGCTCCTGCCCTGTGAGCTGCCCCTCTGCCTTCTCCCTGGGGCCTTTTCAAATGACCCGCAACCAGACGCGGCAGGATGATGCATCACATTAGTAGATATGCATGTGAATGAGCCTTTGATGGTATAGCTGATGTGGCTAGGTCCTGTGATGGTGTCATTAGAGCAGATGTGTGGACAGAGTTGGCAACTGGTTTTGTTGCAGGGATAAGTTCCTGGATTAGTGTTTCTGTTGTGGGGTGTGAAGATGGTAGTACTTGCCTCAGGCTGTCTGTAAGTGAGGACTGGCCTGTCTCCCAAGATCTGTGAGAGCGAGGGATTGTCATTTATGATAGGCTGTAGATTCTTGATGATGTAGGAGAGGTTTTAGCTGGGGGCTGTACTTAATGGCTAGTGAAGTTCTGTTGCTTTCTTTGTTGGGTCTGTCCTGTAATAGGTATCCACCAGCCTGTTGTTTTTTCTAACGTTGTTTTTGCTGAAATAGCCTAACATGGCTACCCTCTGAAACATTCCATCATTGGAGATATTTAAGAGCAGGTTGACAAATATCTGTCAGGGATGATCTACATGGTGCTTGGTCCTGCCATGCATGTAGGGGACTGAACTTGACCTCTCAATGTTCTACGATTCTATGATTCTATTTTGAAATGAGTTGCTTGAGGAGTAGGGAGGTGGGCTTATGCTCTGGAATGTCTCAGATTCAATTCCATGCAGACAAATGATGTCTCTATAGCCAGTCAATGAGGCAAGGACAATGTCCTTCAAAACCTCTTGTGGATTGGGAAGCTGCAGTGAAGAATATCTCCTTTATTTTAATGACCGGAAGTTGAAACTAGACAAGATCATACTGGAAATAAGGTATAATTTTTAATAGAGTAATTAATCATTGGGACAGTTTATGAAGGGTTACGATGGATTCTCTATCACTAAAGAAACCAGTGCTAAATTCATGCTAAGAATGTTAGGGGCAGTTCTACAGCCTATGCTATATGGGTGGTCAGCCCAGAAGATCACAACAATTCCTTCTTGCCTTAGAATCTATGATACCCGAATGGCTGCTCTAGGGTAACATTGATGCCTACCCTCTGATGGTGTGACATCAAGCCCCAACTGAGCTGTGTGCAAAGCTGGATGACTGTTCTGGGGATGGTATTGTACCCATGAGACTTAAAGCTTCAAGATCATAAGCGATAAATGGGCCTTGAGCCACAAGAACCAGTTTCATTCTGAGAGCCCCCTTGACAGTTTTGAAATTACTGGGGACATGGCTGCCATGAAAAGTCAGCCAGGGAATGTATGACAATGGGAAGGCAATTAAGACACCCCTGAGCTTTCCAGTAATGTGACAGCTAATTCGTCAGTGTCAGACGCCCTCTCATTTATCAATGCCTAAAGACAATCAGACATAATGGACAGGAAAGAGAAAAACAGCAGTGTGGGAGCAATTGATGGAGGTACAGAAGGAACAAGTCATGTGACACTCTCTGCTCACAAAAGAAGTATTGAAGAGCCATCAGACCAGAGGGGTGTGAATTTAGCAGGTAACGATAGAGGAAACTAATATATCTGAGTGTCTTAGGAGAAATGTGTCAAGGTGCGGGACCAAAATGATGCAGGATATTATTAGTGATGATCATTGTATCATAAATTTAGAATCATAAGACAAGAAGGAACCGCAAAGGTCATTTGCTCTAATCCCCTGCCAAGATGACGATTTGTGCTTAGAATACAAAAAGCTATATATAAATTTCAGACCAAATTTTAACAACAAGGAGTCTGGTGGCACTTCGAAGACAAACAATCTTATGGCATAAGCTTTCAGGAGTTGTAACTCACTTCATCAGACACATGAAGGGAAAGAAAAATAAACAGATAGTAGGGATATAGAGATGGGAGTGTTACATCAGAGCTAATTCAATCAGGGAGGACATGGACCAGAAGGCGAGAATACCAAAAGTGGAAAATAATTTATTGGAATGGGCGAGCCATTCCCAGGTCCTATTTAGACCCATTCTGATGGTGTCAAATTTGCATATGGATTCCAGCTCAGCAGATTCATTTTTTATATGTTTTTATGCGTCTCTGTAGGGCAGCTGCCATTTTGTTACACAACTGGTACAGAAAGCAACCGAGGCGACACGTGCAACCCACTGGTGAGTGCCTGTTGTAAGTTGTGTGCCAGGTGAGCCAACAGACTCACCGGGTCCCTGGGCAAGGCAGGGGAGCCCAGCTCTGCATGTCAGGAAGGGGCGGGGCCTCAGGCAGAAGGAGCGGGATTAGACGCTATTAGCCGTTAGTGCCACCCAGACTGTGCTGCCCATCCCCCCAGGTGCCACCACAACTGCACTAATAATGGTGACAGCTGGGAGACCCGAGCCCCTTTGAATCACTGGGCTCTGGAGCTGCTGTTCCCTTTGCCTCACCCGACGTCAGTGGGCCTGGTCTGTGCTGATCCACAAAAGATAAGGCACCATTGCACCCCTAGGTAGGGAGCTTTAGCTCAGGCTGTAGTAGCTTGTGCTTTTAGCTGTGAAGATCCCAAGCTGGCAGCTCTCTCACCCCTCTCCCCACACACTATGCTCTCGCTCATGGAGATTTTACTTCGTGACTTCTTTTTTTGTCATTTCCTGTAATGTAAAATACAAATGTGTGGCAGACACGATGAGGGGACAGCAGCGAGGCGATGGTGGAGGAAGGAGGCAGTGATACAAGGGAAAATCTTTTTCTTTACAAAAAATAAAGTCATGGCAGGTTTTGACCTTGTAGATTGAGAGAAACTTTTCCCACTCATCCCCACCAGACCAGACAGCATATTTAGAGAACGATGCATTAGAGAACATTGCCGGTCATGGGCCAGTCCCAGGAAACCTGGGCTGCCAGTTAGAATGACTGATTTTAAAGTAAGGAAAACAATAAGGAAGCACACAAGGTTTGCAAGAGAGCTCAGTGTTTGCATATTCCCTGTAATAACCTGCAGCAATTCTGAGATCACAATTGCTGCTCTTGCTGCACCTGTAGTACACACAAAACAAGACCGAGTTTCATAACTATTTTACATTCATCACAATGCCTCTCTGCAGAATGCCCTCATATATATATATATATAGAGAGAGAGAGAGAGAGAATGTTTCATTTATCTTTTTTCTATCCATGTGTGGAAAAAATGTGTACACCAAGGCATGTGTGGATGTGCACCACTAGTAGGAACACATGCTCTTGGCTATGGGCAGCTGTGGGTGCTCTGCTGATCAGCTGGATGGCATCTGAATCTTTTCTGGGTGGCCACCCAAGTGCACAGCTAACAGAGAACACTATATAGAGAGAGACACAAGTATTTCTATATGACTTACCACCAATGAAACAACCTCCTCTTCATGAGGGCCTTTTCAGCACACAACTGATTGGCCAGTATATTCATCTGATACATTACATCTGCTGAAACAATCAGCTAACATACATGAAGACCTTCTTTCCCTTTGTAGCTGAGCAGTCTGCTATTTCAGATCAATGCCTGTCTTTGGAATCTAAAAGCCTTTGTATACCCACAGATCAGATTCTAACCCAGGCAGCAGCAGTGTAAGCTGTCCGCTTTCCAGCCTTCCGAGTACTGGTTGCTGCCAGCATGCCTCACCATGTCACTAAGGAGCAATTCCATGGTATGAGATGGGGAAGTCAGTCTCCATGCATGTGCAGCACTTGACCTCTCCTTGAAACTGCTAATAGGATGCCAGCTATGGTGGGGGCTCTTAGGCCACATCTATACTTATCATGCTGGAGATTGATCTTCTGGTGTTTGATTTAGAGGGTCTAGTTAAGACCCACTAAATCAAGGGCGACTCCGGTGGCAAGGAGGAAGAAAAGCTGATGGGAGTGTTTGCTCCCCTTGATCTCCCTCCATGAAGATGGCGCCTAACTTGGCTTAAGGTAAGCCAGCTCCAGCTACGTATTTTACATAGTTGGAGTTGCATATCTTAACCCGATCTTTCAGGTCTAGTGTAGATCTGGCCTTCTTGACATGATCAGCTGTTCACAATGAAATTGACTATGATCACAATTTGGTTTGCACAAGCTGCAAGACAACATTGGGCAGTAACTTCTTATTCACTACCAGATCTCACAAACTAAGCCAGGTGGCTATTTGGTAAATGAGTCCCAAGAAAAACCAAAGAGGCTCTACCAAGGAATGCTGGTCTCATATTAGAAGGCAAGTATCCCTCGGCCTCATTATTGACTGTTCCCAGGAGCAATGTGATCAGGAAGGTACCATCTTTTTCCATGAGCCACAAAACTAACATTCTTACTGTAGACATCAAAGAGTCCATGACACTTCCAACCACGGGGTTAAATGCTGCTTACTGAAATTCGTCTGGCAGTTTGTGTTAGCCGTGGTATTTTTCTTCAATTCCTGTCTTCATCTGCTATGCAGTGTTGCTTCACACTGTTAAATAGTGGCCACATTTCACTTCAGAGGTAGCTATATTACAGTGACAGCTGATGTTACATTCACAGCAAACACACAGAGATGTTAGCTAAAAATGTCGCTGGAAGACTGCTGCATCACACCACTTTATTTCAGAGAATTCAGACCAATAAACACATAACCCCGCCCCCAAACAGAGGGAGACTAAACAGGCTGCTCCCCACTCACCCTACTTTACTGTAGGCTGGTAGCCTGCAACCTGACAGCTGCTGGGTTCAGCTCACACACTTCTCTAAAGAGCCTCCTAATGTGTAAACAGGACCAGGAAAAAAGCCCTTGTAATTTAGGACAACCTACAATCGTAACAGCTTTAATATGCCACAGATGAAAATCTCTGTACACCAATCTGTGAAGGGCACGGCGTAGTAATAAGTTAGTGGTTCTGTTCCTGTTTTATCTTCTTCATTCTTTCCCCCGTCCCTCCTCCTCCAATCTCTTTTTGTTCCTGTTGGTCTTTTTTTATCCATCAATCTTTGCCTGTGTGCCTGCATCTAAAACATTTTATGTGCAAAACCTGCAGTACTCTTTAATCAAGCAAAACAATTTTAAAACTCTTCATTGTCAGTGTTTTCCTTTTGGTGACTTATTTCTAATTTCATAGAATCCTAGAATACTAGGACTGGAAGGGACCTCGAGAGGTATTCGAGTCCAGTCCCCTGCCCTCATGGCAGGACCAAATACTGTCTAGACCATCCCTGATATACATTTATCTAACCTACTCTTAAATATCTCCAGAGATGGGGATTCCACAACCTCCCTGGGCAATTTATTCCAGTGTTTGACTACCCTGACAGTTAGGAACTTTTTCCTAATGCCCAACCTAAACCTCCCTCATATTCTACGTTCACTTATTGTTTCAGGACAGGAACAAGCTTAGAGTAGCTGGGGGCTGAGTTTAAGCTTGGGGATCTCGCAAAACTGCCTGACTGGGCAACAAAATGGCAGATGACATTCAATGTTGATACTTGCATAGTAATGCTAATTAGAAAACATAGTGCCAGCTATACATAAAAAAAGATGGGATCTAAATTTGCTGTTACCAGTAGAGAGAGAGATCTTGGAGTCATTGTGAATAATTCTCCAAAAACATCTATTCAATATGCGGTGGCAGTCAAAAAAATGAACAGAATAATGGAATCACAGAGAAAAGGATAGGTACTGAAACAGAAAGTATATTGCCTCTATACAAACCTATGGCATGCCCACATCTTGAAGGCTGTATGCAGATGTGGCCACCGCAACTCAAAAAAAATACATTGGAATTGAAAAAGGTAAGGAATAGGGCAACAAAAATGATTAAGAATATGGAACAGCTTCTGTCTGAGGCAAAATTAATGAGATTGGTACTTTTCAGTACGGAAGAGAGACAATGAGGGGTGGGATATGACTGAAAACTATAAAATCATGACTGGTGTGGAGAAAGTAAATAAAGAAATATTAGTTACTCCTTCCCGTAACACAAGTAGGAGGGATCACCCACTGCAAAAGGAAGCAGGTTTAGAACAAACAAAAGGAAGGATTTCTTCACACAACACACAGTGGAACTCTGCCAGAGGATGTTGTAAAGGCCAAGACTATAATGGGGGTTAAAAAAGAAGGCCAATTCATGGAAGACAGGTCCATCAATGGCTTTTAGCCAGGACGGGCAGGAAAGGTGTCCCTGGCCTCTGTTTGTTTGCTAGAAGATGGGAATGAGTCACAGTGGGGGGATTACTTGGTGATTGCCTGTTGTGTTAGTTCCCTCTGGGGCACCTGGCATTGGCCACTGTTGGAAGAGAGGACACAGGGCTAGGTGGGTCTTTGATCTTACCTTATATCGGGGTACTTAACATGTGGGCCGCATGCAGCCCTCGGCCCGTTTGTTTGCAGCCTGTGATGAGATTTGGGTTTATGCGGGGCTCAACACGCAGCCTGCAGTTGGGATCCTTTGAACATGGCCTCCATTGGGAACACTCTCCACAACGGCGAGTCAATAGAATGGTCTTCTGTTGATATGTGTTTTAGTAGTTAAATTCCTGGACTGTCATTGCTCATTAAAAGGGCTGTCATGTGAAGGGAAATGGGGTAAATATTGCATTTTATTAATATCAGCAGAACTGACTTAAATGGGGCCTGCATGTTGTGTAGTCTTGCCTTAATCTTTGTATTCATGTATTCTGTCAGCGTGAAAGACGCTATTTGCATATATGTTTACATGTATATGCAACCACACTTAAGTTGTGACCCTCGGCATGTGCTGTGAGTATCATTGTGGCCCCCGGGGCTTCCAAAGTTGAGTAGCCCTGCCTTATATGGTCATTCTCATGTTGGGAATCTATGGGTATGTCTGCACTGCCAAAACAGACCTGTGACAGCTAGTGTCAGAGCCTAGGTCAACTGACTTGGGCTTATGGGGCTCCCGATAGAAGGTTACAATTGCAGTGGCGATGTTGTTGCTCAGGCTGGAGGCTGGGCTCGCCGACCTGCTCCTCTCACCAGGTTTCAGAGCGCAGGTTGCAGCCCAAGCCTGAATATTTACACTGCTATTATTAGCCCCCACACGCGAGCCTTTACAAGCTTGAATCACTTGAGGCGGGCTCTGAGGCCTGCTGCCGCAGCTCTCTTTTTATAGTGGAGGTGTAACCTAAGTGACTTACCCAGATTCCCCCAAAGAAAAAGAAACATGGGCCCATATCCCCAGCCAACACAAATCAACATGTTTCCACTGACTTCAGAGGAGTTGTGCCCAGTGACAGCAGCTGGAGATGCTGCTCAGGCATTTCAGACATCTGCTTGGGGTGAAATACCAGTCAGCTGTCGAAATGCTCTCCATCCAACACTCAGAAAAATAAATGAAGCTGCTTTAATCAGAGAGCAGCTTGACATTCTTGGGGGTTTCCACACCCCCTTTTGTACCTGGGAACACCGTGATTGTATGAGTCACAAAAAATAACAACTTGTTTAGTCTTAGGGTTGGAAACCATCTCACCCCTTCATGCCAAGAGGGGCTGCCAAAGCCCCAACTGCTGACTTGGCAGCATGATTCTCTTTCTGACATTCTCCATTCATGGGCACCCCTCCTTGTACTCTTCCAGCCTGTAATTATGAGACATAAATATATGCATCAAGCCCTTTCTTGCCAGACAAGAAACAGGGAGTTATCACTGACTCCCCACAAAACGGCTCTTTGAAGACAACACTGATCCAATATATCTTATGTGCCGTGCCGTGCCCTGGAGATCCTGCAGTTCCTCACTTCTTTGCAAGGGTTGTCCATGAATCCACATGCAGCTGCTGATTTCATTTTGATCAAGAAAGCCAGCTTCAGTTTGTTCGGTTCTAGGGGTGGCTCTGGATAATTTTGAGTCCAGAGGATATATGCTGCTGACATATATATTGCTTTTAGTCCACCTCCTGCTGTGCAGGCATTCATTAATCGGTACTCAGAACACCACTGCAAAACAGATAGAAATCATCCCCATCACTGAGATGGGGAAACCGAGGCACAGAGGGATTTTTTTTTTTAATGTGTCTTGCCCACATGCATAAAGTCAATGTCAGCTCCTGGCTTCCAGTCCAGCATTCCGGTGACATCTCTTGCCTGCCATCATGTTCAGATTGGCATGGGGAGGAACATGTCCATCTCAACACAAGGAACGCAGCAGGGTGCTAACAGTAATGTAACAGCTTGTGAACCTGATGCTCAGAGCTGTTGAAGGAGACCCTGATGGGACAGCACATATGTGATCAAAAGCATTTACTGTAATGCTGGGAGTCACAGAACATCCTAGCTAGGTCATAAGCAGTGTCTCTGGAGAGCAACAATGACCATGTGGTTAAGGCTCTGGACTAGAAGGTATGTGACCTACGTTACATGTCTCACCCTGCCTTAGACTTACAGTGTGACCTTGATCGCTTCACTTTATCCCTCTGGGCCTCAATTCCTGATCTGTGAAATTGTGGTGAAGGCTTCTTCCTTTGTTTCTTATCCACTGTGACTGTAAACTCTTTGCGGCAGGGACTGTCCCTTTGCTGTGTGTTTGTACAGCACCCAACACCATGTAGGGCTGATTGCTGCTGAAGCCTCCGGGGTGCTACTGTCATATAAATAAGAGTGGAAAAAGAAGTGTAGAAAGCACCACAAAACAGAGGGGACTGTGTCAGAGGAGGAATTCTCGGCCATTCGCAGAGGCAATAGAACAAAACGTTTTCTGTGGATATTGGTTCAGTTCTAAGTCTGCATTTGCCATTCCCTGCCAATTTCCATTTGCTTCTTGTAAACACCACTGTAGCTGAGGTTTTCCAGCCCAAATGCTCAGCTGCTCCACACACATTTGAGCCAGTAACCTGCTCATAAGAGCTAGGATCAGCCAGTCTGGGAAGGCAACACCATGTGACCAACCACAGCTCAACTGACCATTCATAAGGTGACAAGTCTCACTGAATAATGAAGGCTCCTCAGTGCATTAGACTCCTCCCCCCCACCCCACACAGGGGAGCCAGACTAATTCTGTGTAGCAGGGTGTCTGCTCTGAGCCAGGGGTTTTGACCCAGAAGGTGGGGAATTCCCCATCTGCCTGTCATGTGCATGTGTGTAAGAACAGAAGTGCAGAGGAGGTGTATGTAGCTCAGTTCACCTGTAGATACTTCCCTCTGGGCCTGGGGCGATGGGTTTCTTTCATGTACTTGTGGCTGGAAGTTACAACCTGGTGCTACACTTTGTGGCTTGTATTTCTTTCAGTGTTTTGGTGCAGAGCCTCCCACCCCATGGGTACTGTGGGGCTGGAGCACCCATGGAAATAATGGAGTTCCATTGTGTGATGGGGCAGCCAGGCCCTGAACTAAAGCTAAAAGGGTTCACCTGGCCCCGGGGGCCGGGCAGATCCCCCCCCACAGCCTTGCTGGGCCTGCACCCAAATGAGGCCGGGGATAAAAGCCAGGGGAAACAGACTGGCAGGGGAGGTAGCTGAGGGGGCAGGGAAGAGCTCCCGAGCTGGCACAGCCATTCCCAGAGCCCGACCGGCCATCGCTGCCAATGCAGGAGCAAGGCCTGTTGATACAGATGCTCAAGAGATGCCAACTTAATCACAGACCCCAGGACATCGCCACAGACGGGGAAGGTGTAGGAAGCAGCCCAGGGCGGAGGGAGGACCTCCAGGCGGCCAGCGTGTTCCGGCAGACTTCCCTGCTGACCGCGCAGTGGTTACTGACATTGCCCATAGGGCCCTGGGCTGGGACCCGATGGAGCGGGACCTCCCCAAAAAACCCCGTAAGACAGCCTGCAGAACTGTGAACAAGGCTTGGCTTTGCAGACTAGGCTGGACGGCCATATTCACCCTGATAAAGGGGCACTGAACTATATAGACTCAACCAGAGAGCCGTATTTACCTTGATAAAGGGGCACTGGACTAGGTGGACTTGGCCAGAGGGCCGTATTCCCCCTGGTAGAGGGGTCCTAGACTGGGAGGGCCAGGCTAAAGTACTTATGTATTCCCGGAGCCAAGTTAGATTTGCAGCGAGACCGGGGCCTGCCCCCTCACACACGCCTACCAAAATCCCAGTGAATCACCTCCTCTCATCCCTTCTCGCCTACCGCTGATCAGCAGGAAGAGGCAGTGTGAGGGGAAGGTGTGCTCTGAGTGTGGGGGGGGAGGTGTTAGCGTGTCAATGGAGTGGAGGGCAGGAAGGGTGTGTCTAGACTACAGGGTTTTTTTGGAAAAAGTGATTTAAAAAAAAAAAACTTCCCCTGCATCTAGACTGCAGCTGCATTCTTTTGAAAGTCAATCGAAAGAACGCGGCAGTTTTTTCGATCGCGGTAAGCCTCATTTTACGAGGAATAACGCCTTTTTTCGAAAGTACTCTTTCAAAACAAGGCACTATTGAATGCAAACTGTGTTTTTTTTCGAAAGAGAGCGTCTAGACTTTCGAAAAAGCGGCTCGCTTTTTCAAAAAATCTGCTTGTAGTCTAGATGCTCTCTTTTGAAAGAGGCTTGTAGTCTAGACGTAGCCGAGGAGGAAGACTAGTGGTGTGGCTTAGGGGGAAGGGCTGGAGCAAGGGCTGCACATCACTGGGGTGCAGCAGAAAGTCGGTACCAGAGCTTGGGGGGAGGGTAAGGGGAGTACACATTTTAAAAAGCTGTTAGAGGAAAAGAGACGTGTTGTACCGACCTGGGCCACAGCTAGCTCCCCAAATGTGCACATGGTGAGCTGCTGGATTGCTTATGCAGGCAGAGCTGCCTGTCCTGGCAAATCCTGTTTGTAGCTGCTCACGAGGTGGAGACCTGTGATGGGGTAGCGGGTTGAGGTGCAAGAGAGAGTGTGTGGGGTCTGAGAGGAAGTTTGGGTGAAGAAGGGGGTTGCAACCTTGGGCAGGGGATTAGGGTGCAAGGCCTGGGAGGAAGTATGGGTACAGGAGAGGATTCTGACCTGGGGCAGGGGTATACGGAGAAGTGCAGAGTCTGGGAGGCAGTTGTGACCTGGGCAGGAGGGGCGGTGGGTGCAGAGGGTTTGAGTAGTGACCTGGGGCAGGGTGTTGGGGTACATACAGGAGGGGGGGAGGTGCCACAGGCAGGTGCTAGCTGGGAGGCGCTTACCTAGGAGGCTCCTAAGCAGCAGCCCAGCTTTGAGCAGCTTGGGGCTGTGGCAGGCAGGGAGCCTGCTTGAGGGTCCCGGTGGGCTGCAGGCCGGATCCAAAGGCTTAGCTGGCTTAGGAGCTTGACAGCTTGTGAGTTACCCATTATGTTTCATGGGTGGAAAGCCAGCATGAATCAAAGGAGAATAGACTGCAGTTCTCCCCCTGCTGCCTCATTGATGGCTATTTAAAATAAATAAAATCTTGCTGACGCTGTGAATGCAAACATTCCTCCCTTGACGTTCCAGAGGAAGTTTAAATTGGGCAGACTGCAGGTGCCCAGATTTGGTGGCTGCTGTGGGGGCTGGGGGCAGAACTTCCTCTTACTTCCGCTTCCTCCTGGGGTTATTCCTTTAGCTCCAGTTGTAGGGGCCTGTGCTGCAGAGCTCAAAGCGCCACGTCCACGCACTGCAAATGAATGCCGGTGGGGGTCATCACACGCACATGCCTTCACTCAGCTTCCTCCTCACCCACTCTCTGACTCCCTCTTCAAACTGCATTCCCTCTCCATTGTAAATCGCCTCCGGAGGAGAGTAACTCTTCATGCTGTCTTGGGACTACATGAGTTTACATTTCCTCGTGTTCTGACTCTCAATGAATTGTTTGTTTGTGCGTACCTCTGGGCACCTCTGAGTTTTATTTCTCTGCCCTGCCTTGAAAAAAGTAGCTCTTTGGTACATGGCATCCCTATGTTTTTCCTTATGTTACTTACTTCTGGGAAATCTCAAAAGGCTCCCATTTCTCCTTGGTTTGATTTATATGGCTGCATGAGATAAATGGTGCCCACTCCCTCTAGCCTTGTTATGACAGGTCTGTGGTACATACAAGTGCATTCAATTCATTCTTCTCCCCAATCACCTTGCCAGGCAGGCTTCACCGGAGCGTGTTCAATTTCAAATCGAAGAGGGAGACCTTTAATTTGATTTCTAAGGTGAACATGGAACAAACAAGCAAATGGATCACTGGGTGTAATTAACAAACCCGCACGGTTGATGGGTAGATGGGATGGTATTTGATCACACGTGACTTTAATGGTGTTTGGGCTTAAAAGGCAGGAAAAGGAGCTGTAAGTCCCCCCTCCACAACCTGAGCTGTGTTCTAGGAAAATCCATCCCCCTATCTTTGACAAGGGTGTACTCACAACAGGTCTGTGAGTCGACAGACACCTTGCTAAAGGGACTACAAAAGGACCAGGGCTATTTTATAGCACCCTCCTCCGATAGCCCCAGCTTTGCTCCTGCTGGGTCAGCTCTCTCCCTGGGGTGAATTCCATTGGGGCTTTCTTAGGAATCCAGGGAACGTGTGTCCAGCAGGGGGCGGTAACTGCTTTATTTAAGCCTTGTGGATTCTTCCCTCAGGGTATGTCTACACTGCATTCCTCTTTCAAGAGAAGAATGCAAATGCAGGCAAGCAAAATTGCAAATGAAGCGCAGATTTGAATTTCCCATGCTTCATTTGCACAATTGCGTCAGGCCGCTATTTCGAAATACCCTATTTCGAGATAAAAAACGCTGTGTGGACGCGGTTATTTCGGGAAAAAACCCTTCTTTCAAAATACCCCTTAAACCTCATTTTATAAGGAGTAAGGGTTATTTTGAAAGAAGGTTTTTTTTCTCGAAATAACTGCATCCACACAATGTTTTTTATCTCGAAATAGGGTATTTCGAAATAGCGGCTGGACGTGATTATGCAAATGAAGCGTGGAAAATTCAAATCCGCACTTCATTTGCAATTTTGCTCGCCTGCATTTGCATTCCTCTCTCGAAAGAGGAATGCAGTGTAGACATACCCTCAGAGACTGGGCAAACAGGGTAGTCCCTTCCTCCCCCCCCCCCCAAGACTGTGTCTCTCTGATAACAAGATGTCTTTGTTCTCCCCCTAGAGCCCCAGCCTCAGTCTCCCCTCCCATCGGTTTTGTTTTTCTAGAGCAGGTCAACTCTGCAATAGCATCAGTCCATTTGTTTTTGGGAATGGAAGGCCTAGTTCAGGACTGGGGGACATACAACCCCCAGTTTCCCTTCATCTGTCCCATGAGGTAAAAGCAGCGGGAGCCACACTATGGCCTCTGTGAGGCTGGCTTTGCCTAGCCGGGGAGAGGAAGAGGCTCTGCACGCTGCCTTTCCCCTTCTCCTCCTCCCTAGCAGGGGGAACAGCACAGGAAAGGACTCACCTGTAGGCTTTTCTCCCATCGTGCCAATCACAGCCAAAGGAAGCAGTGTTGGGGTGGTGCTTGCAAGTGGGGAGTGGCGTGGAACCACCAGCGCCCACCAGCTAAGCACCCCAATTCATTGCCCCTTCCCTACCTCTCAGACTCCCCTCCCCTCGCACCCAACCTCCTGTCCCGATCCCCCCACATCCAACCTCCTGTCCAGACCCACCCCAAGCCCACTCCCTCACATGGATTCCCTCATTTTTGGGTCCACCCGGAGCCTAGGGAGGCCCCACAATATCTACTAGCCCCCAAGTTAATCCCTGGGTTGGTTGGTTTTGCTTCTGTGTGTGGCCAACTGATTTTTCTGTCTGTTATCTTAAAGGGCTCCCTCCTCCCTGGTGTTCGCCCTCTGATGTGTTTATAGAGAGCAATCAGATCCCCTCTCAGCCTGCTTTTTGCTAAGCTGAAGAAGCCGTTCTCTTCCAGTCAGCTCTTGTGAACTAGCCCAAGGGTGTGGAATCTTTTTTCAGTCAGGGGCCACTGACCCACAGAAAAATCAGTTGGCCATACACAGAAGCAAAACAAACAAACAAAAAAGTCCAGGGATTAACTCGGGCCTATATCCCCCAGGCCTGAACTAGGCCTTCCATTCCCTTGCTTATCCCTGTAGCTCTTTTCCGCATCTCTTCCCTTTTGAATTCATCCTTCTTGAATATAGCTGATGTAGGTTTGCTGTTTAATGTCTCTCTTCCTAATTATTGTTTCATTCTATGGGTGTGTCTACACTGCACCCTTAGCTTGAAATAAGCGATGCAATTTGATCCGCACAAACTGCATTGCTTATTTCAAATTAATTTCGAATAGCTTATTTTGTAAATTTCGAAATAAACCACTATTCCAAAACATCCCTTAATCCTTGTGGAATGAGGTTTACAGGGGTGTTGGAATAACGCGCCCATTATTTCGAAAGATATTTCAAAATAATGGGCTTGTTCAAAAGACACGGAATAGCGATTTTGGGATACCGGAAGTATCCCGAAATAACGCTGCAGTGTAGACGTACCCCAACTGTGTTTCTCTAGGTGGGGCAGCCACCCAGGGATCACATGGAGGAAAAATGCTGGAAAAGAAAAGTTGTCTTTGGTTCCCCTTTCCACAGCATATGCATGAGATTAGGGCCTGATCGAAGGACTCTCATTACTGTCCAGGGGTTTGGAGCAGGCCCTTAGTGCAATTATCGGCAGCCAGATTCTTCAAATGTTCTCAGCATGCTGGGGGGAGAGCCCTGTTGAGAATCTGCCAACGGGCTTTCCAGCAGGAACAGCTGTGCACACTTCTGACTATCTGGCCCTAGGCTATGCCAAGCATGGCTATTCCACGTGGAATATTTATGCACAAGCTGGAGGGCCGGGATCCTTTTTTAAAGGGGAGTTTAAAGCAATGGAAATACCCCCCAATTGACAGAAAGTCCCTCAAGCTGTGCTACAGCGCAGAACAGCTCAGGTGCATTTTTCCAACCTGGCTAGCCAGAGCGCTGTTCCCTATAAGAAAAGTGTATGTATCCCATGCTGGGGTTAGGGCTTGTCCAGCCCGTCCTGATGGCTGGTTTCTGCATGCATGGACACATCCAGTCCTTAAAGGGTGAGTCTCCTTGTTCCCCTTCTACACCCATCGGTGAGGTCAGAAGGGTTTCAGGGAGCAGCCTCTAATGCAGCACCTTCCCTTTACAGAAGGAGGAGGGAGGCGATTTCTCTTTAAAGGGCTGAAGATTTCTCCCCCTGAACTTCAACATGAGTTCAACTCTTTTCTTTCCTGACTTAAAATATCAGGGCCTGGACTGTGCATCCCCCTTGGCCCTGGTTCTTGGGGCCAGGGAGAGGAGCCACGCTAGAGCTGCCAGGCTAGGGAGCTTGCTTCGGGGCGGGTTGGCACCGGAGTGGGAGCTTTTCTATGTGTGTTGTCTTAGAAAGGATCCCCCACTGCCCTGCCCTTCTCAAGCTGTGCTGGAGGATGTCCAGGCTGGAGAAGCACTGGCCATGCAGCTCCTGGCCCCAGTTCCATAATGTAAGGAGAGCACCCTTTTATGGGTAGCAGTTGCCACGGTGCTGATGCAGCTTCTAGGAGTGATGGGGAGAGCGGGGTGGTTATGCCAGGGGGAACCCTCCAAAATGGGCACCCCAGGCAGCTCATGCCAAATGCCAACCCTTTAACATAATAACAGCACAGAGGAATCAGTGCTAGCTTCGGGACGGGGCGGGGTGGGGGTGGGCAGGGGAAGGGCTTGGTCCTCCTGGGGGCAAAGGCGAAAGGTTTGAGCCACCTGTCCTACTAAGTGCATGGCAGTGACTTGCACTGCGAGAGGAAGGAGGACGCCCGTGCCGCATGAGCTCAGCACTGGGATTCAGGAGTGTGGGGTTGACTCCTCGTTCTGCCACAGGGGACTATGAGTGAGTCCCTCAGGGTATAGCTACGTTGCACAGTGTACCTGGGCTCTGACATATTCGCACCCCAACCAGTCCTCACACAAAGCCCTCTCACACGTGGCTGCGGACGCTCAGACCACAGTCTCTCTGTGCCTCAGTTTCCCATCTGAACAATGGGGGTAATAACATCCATGCCTCCCAGGGGATTGTGGGGAGACGTTCGTTAGGGTATTATGTGAAATGCTCAGTCATAGTGGAGGTGAGGACTATAGCCGCTTACATAGGGAGTGGTTATTGTTTTGTTTAAATGACCCATGTTAGAACTGCTTTCACATTTTGCAGTGTACAGTTCACATGTCTGTTGTCTTCGCTTCCCCGTCAGAAACGGTTTGAACTGCGCTAACGCACACACCCACCGAGCTTGCTACATCCCCTGAGGGCACTTTGCCGGTGAGCAATATCTTCACTGGAACAGACTCGTAACCCCAAAAGGAATCTGGCGGTTTTATGGAAGCAGCTGAGGAGGGAGGATTTATGATCGCCAAGCCTGCTCGTCAGCTTCATTGTGTTCCAGTTCTCTAGAACTCCTGACAAGGGAACAGAAACATTCTTTTTCTGAGAAAAGGGTGCTTTTATTGTGTGACGAGAGGAAGCAGAGGAGTCCAAAAAAATGTAAAAAATGTTAGTTTTAGAGTCCTGCTGTTTGTCGGCGTGTTTACATAGATGAAACTGAGCTGAAAATCCAGCACGAAACTGAGGGAAAGTTTGGGGCCTGATCAGGACTTTGCTGTGGGGTCCCTCTGTGCTGTAACTGACACATTCGTAGTGCGTCACCGGATTATTCCTATACTGATATGACCCAGATTGAATTAGAGCTCTTTCCCTATTGGCCTAGGGGAACCATCTGGGCCTTGCTCTTTTGCACTGGGGCTACGGAGCATGCACATTTCAAACCTTCCAGCCAGAAATCCCACTACCTGAAATCCCATTTAGTCGCAGGTTTTGCATGCCCCAGGGAACCTGTGGATAAGCAGGTTTGCGCTTAGCATATATTCTAACCCAACAGGGGAGAAGGCTGGTCAGCTGTTGAGGTGCTAGGAGCTAAATTCCCTGCTCCGTCTCAGGCTTTGCGTGCCCCTGGGCGAGCCACTTATGCTGGGGTTTTAAAAGCTGCACAGAAGGGCGAGCTCCCATAGAATCATAGACCCATAGAGCTGGAAGAGACCTCAGGAGGTCATCAAGTCCAGCCCCCTGCTCTAGGCAGGACCAATTCCAACTAAATCAACCCAGCCAGGGCTTTGTCAAGCCGAGACTTAAACACCTCTAGGGATGGAGACTCCACTACTTCCCTAGGTAACCCATTCCAGTGCTTCACTACCCTCCTAGTGAAATAGTTTTTCCTAATATCCAACCTGGACCTCTCCCACCACAACTTGAGACCATTGCTCCTTGTTCTGCCATCTGTCACTACTGAGAACAACCTCTCTCCATCCTCTTTGGAACCTCTCTTCAGGAAGTTGAAGGCTGCTATCAAATCCCCCCTCACTCTTTGCTTCTGGAGACTAAACAGACCCAACTCCCTCAGCCTCTCCTCATAGGTCATATGCTCCAGCCCCCTAATCATTTTGGTTGCCCTCCACTGGACCCTCTCCAATGCGCCCACATCCTTTTTGTAGTGGGGGGCCCAGAACTGGACACAATACTCCAGATATGGCCTCACCAGAGCCGAATAAAGGGGAATAATCACATCTCTGGATCTGCTGGCAATGCTCCTCTTAATGCAACCTAATACGCCATTAGCCTTCTTGGCTACAAGGGCACACTGTTGACTCATATCCAGCTTCTCATCCACTGAAATCCCATCTCTCCTCCAAATGAAAATATCCTGTCTCTGATGCCTTGTGGGTGTCCAGCCACCACCTTAACCTGACCTTGGCCAAATCAGAGGTTTCAGTCATTCCCCAAGACCTGCTCCTTTCTGAGTTACCCGGAAGCCTCCACCATTGTCCCTGTCACTCTGGCTCAGAATCTAGGCACCATCTTTACGCTGCCTTTTCTTTAGCGCCTCACTTCCAAGCTCCATCTAAACCTTGCAGTTTCTTTGTGCCTAACATCTCCAAGATATGGTCTTTCCTGCCCATCCACACAGCTAAAACCCACATCCAGGCTCCCATAATCTCATTTCTGTTACTGCAGCGTCCTTGTCTCTGAACAAAGACAATCCTGCCTCCAGAGGTATATGTGCTCAGTCAGATGGTCGTGCTGGGCACCCTCCCTGCAGGATAGCTGAGCCGGTGAACGGCACTAGGCAGGGAGAGGCAGAGGCAGGAGGAACAGCTGGGAGCTGTAGGGGGCACTGCCTTCTGAGCTATTGCATCCATTGCATCAAACATAAGCTGCTTGTCTTCACTTTCAAGGTCCTTCACAATTATTATTTGTATTACTGGAGCTTCTAGAAATCCCAGTCATGGACTGAGACCCCTTTGTGTTGTGGGGAGGGCAAGGGGTGTTATAGCTCCATGGCCAAGTTCAAATAGCCACCCATATCCTCAGGGCAGTATGGCCTAATGGCCCGAGTCAAAAGACCTGCCTTCCTATTCAGGGCTGCATGGCCAAGTGGCAAGAATCAACATGGCCTCCTTCCTGTTCAGGTATGTATAGCCTAATAACCAGAGCCCATATAGCTGCCCTTCTCTTTAGGGCTATCTGGCCCAGTGGCTGTGGGGAGAAGTGGGCTTCCACCCAGGGGTAGGTGGTGGCCAGGTTAGGGGAACCTGAGCCTTCCCTACTCTACCGGGTCCCTGCCCAGGACCCTGTCAGTGGTTACTATATTCACCAATAAGGCAGCAGGGATCCGTCTGCCACACAGACTTCGCCCCAGTTCTACAAATGGAGAATATCTAACTCCCCTTGGCCACTTCATAATCTGATTTCCCATGCTGTCATCAATGTTCCCTCTAAACTTTTCAATCCAAGTATGGATTTTTTCCATCCATGTGTGGAATACTTTTTTATGTGCACTGAGGCTTGTGCAGCACCAATAGAAACAAAAACTAGCTGTGGACACCCTGCTAATCAGCTGGGTGGCTTTCAAGGAGTTTCCTAGGCCTAAGCAAAATATCGCCAGTTGCTTAGAGTGGGTGAGCCCTAAAGGACAAAGAAGCTTGCTAAACAGGGAAGCCTATATTATCTTTTAATGACTAAGACTGTAACATATTCATGTGTCTATATTTACTTTGTAAGTAGTTTTTTTTAGTTTCCCTTCCCTATTTAATAAAGCTTCATATAGTTTATTATGCAACTGGTCCCTTGGGACAGGAAGTAAGGTGAATATTGCTGTAATTTTTGGGAAGAGGAATCATTTATCAGAAAGGTTGGCTCACTGGCCTGGTGAGACAAAGAATGCAAGGGAAATCTCTGTGTTAGCATCAGGGCCAGACCACAACATTTTGGCACCTGAGGCGGGGAGCTCAAATGACACCCTCATGTCCCCTCACTTGGGCCAAAACTTTGAAAGGTCTCTTGTGCCCTCCTTCCTCCAGCACAGCACTCCCCCATCTCTGTGCATCTAGAGCAGAGAGAATACATATGCACCAGCACCAGAGAGAATACATATGCACAATTTTCTACACTTTGGGTCCTAGTGGCACCCCCGCCACACACACACACACACAGTCTGGCACCTGAGGCGGCCGCCTCAGTTTGCCTCGTGGTAGGGCCGGCCCTGGTTAGCATGCCTGACGAGTTTGCCCTTGGGTACTTATGCCCTTGGGCCAGTGTTGGGAGCATCCCATGAGACAGTTCTGGTCCATGTGCTAGTCTGTGGGCTCTACACACCAGCAGCTGAACTGTTGTCAAGATGTTGTAGGGATCCTGGCAGAGGTGGGTTTTGAAGGAGGCCAATGAGTTAGTGTGACGGCGCGTCGGGGTCCCCTGACTCCTGCACCCCCGTAATGGCACGAACAGACTCCACCAGGCAGTAGAATAGAGGGAGTTTATTGCTTCTCCAGGATATAGCACAGCACAGATGTAATCTGGTTACAGGGCAGGCCTAGGATGCCTCAGCCCCCCTTGAGATGGGGGGTACTGGGCCCCTAAATCCCAGCCCCTGGCTTAGGCTGGTTCCTCCAGGATCCCAGACAGAAACTAACTCACTCTCTTCCAGCCCTGCCCCCCAGCCCGGCAGCATTCCCCTTCCTTTGTTTCTCTCCCTGTGGGGTAGCTGGTCAGACAGGTTGAGAGACCCTCTTTGCATAATGGGCCGCTGGTCCGTGGTTAGGGTCAGCCAGTGGGGGTTACCACAGAGCCAGCATAGGAACTAGCCAGATACCCCCACTACGTCACAGTTAGTTTTGTGGATATTTATAGAGAGCTCCTGCTAAGCTTGGGAGGCTGGATGGGAGAAAGCACAAAGCTGCTTGTTTGAAAATGCTGCCAAAGGGCGGTGGAGACTGGCGTCAGGGACCAGCTGGCGGGGGGAAGGGGAGGATTGAACTTTCGTTATGAATGAGACATGATTGGTAGGGTGGGGATAAGTTGTGAAGGGCCTTGAAAGTGAAGAAAAGTAGCTTATCTGCTACAGTAGAGAAGAGGGAGGCAGTGGAGAGATGCAAAGTGCTTTAATAGTCTGGTAGCTCATGCTATTAGAAACAGAGCTGAGCTCTAAGTTTGGTTGTGCCTCTGAATCCAGAGCGTGAGGTTGTCTGCATCCATCCAATCCATGTCTGATGCGTAATTAGACACCCAAACTGGCTCCTAATGTCAGCACAAGAAGCAGGAGAAGGGAAAGCTGGGCTGAAAAAAGAAGCAACCTCATTCAACTACACTGAGATAGCAAAAGGGTTTAAGCAAAAAGTCCAGCCAAGGAAACTGCTTGCCATAGGAAGGAACGGGCTGTTTTCGCAAGTTGATTCTGAACTGTATGTTCCCACTTTAATGGTTATAATAACTAGGGGCACAACTTGGAGCCATCTAAGACTATGTCTAGACTGCAGAGCTTTTCCGGGATCCTGGAGGAATCCTGGAAAAGTTCTGCTGCGTCCAAGGAACTTGTCCGCTTTTCTAAAAAAAATGTCGGAAAAGCGGATGCGTTTTTTTGGCATTCCTGTAAACCTTGTTTTACGAGGAAGAAGGGATGTTCCAAAAGAGGGTTTTTTAACAGAAATTTGGCCCCGTATAGATGGGCCAAATGTCGGAAAAACCTATTTCGGAAGTAAATCGGAAAAAGATACGCAATTTGTGTAGTGCAAATTGCGTTTCTTTTTCCAATTTATCTTTGTAATGTAGACATAGCCTAACTGAGCAGACTCCTTAGAAAAAGTTATTCGAACTAGAAAAGCTAGGGGATAGGAATTAAAATATTATAACAGTCATTATCCGCAGCATTTGAAAGCACTCCCTGGCCTTCAGTGCCATTAATTCAACCGATTAGGCTGAAACAGGGACTGCTAATGAAGATACTATCATCTTTTATCAGATCCTGAGATTAAAGAATCCTATCCCTTTGCTACTGTAATTGTAGGACCTTCAAAAACACGCTTCTCCCCCAAACTCATTATAAGTACATTAAACCTGTGAGATGAATTTCATATTTCATGAGTGATCATTACTCAGCCTGTCTCTGAACAGGCTGATTTATGCCGCCCTGCTTGCCTTGGTCCTTCAAGAAGGCACGGCTTGGAAAAAAAGAAAAGAAAAGAAATTAAGGGTAGAATATGTATAATTCATCTGTTGACAAAGACGTATTCCCAAATATAACGGCTTTGTGTGCACAAGGTCTCATATTCTTCACCTAAAATAGCAAGTGAATTTTGTTAAATGTTAGTTTAATTTAAAGAGATGTGGAGAACATAAAACTCTTTTATTTTATAATAGACCCAGCAGCTTGGCCAAATTTCAGTCTGGGAAGTACAGTGTACTCTGCCTACCTAATTTCCCCCTTTTTATTTATGTTAGCTATGATACTTTTCACTTCCTATCATAAACTGTTGTTTAGTATTTCTGTGTATGGTATTTAACAATGGCTGCCTTTCACTCCAGAGCTGGCCGCATTTCATTGCTGGGGGAGTTTGTCTTATGTGCACCATACAGGGTTTTTTCATGTGTGTTTTAAGATGCAATTGAATGAAAGTATGTAAATGTAAGCGTATCAGCTTTTTTGGGGATCACAGCACTGCAGGCGACTGTTAACACAAGTGCCTTCCACAGAAATGCAAGCACCTCTTTAAAAGGGCAGCAAAACACCACAGAATGTAAGGGTAGGAAATGGAGAATATTATTGGGAGTTACTGGCTGACATATTACAGATAGTCTTACACGTTCTATGTAACTGAATGAATAGATAATTGGTTGTGGGAAAAATGCTTGTTGTCACTGGTGGGGCAGAGGTTGGTTCTCTCTGTCCTGGTTTATCCTAGAAGAGTCATTTCTTATCTGCAAAGTTACTTTCTACATTTTATATGCATATAAACAAACAAAAACATGACATGATACCTGAAGTATTCTATGGTAGAATAATAGTAATTTGGAATATAATTACAGGAAATGAAATTTGTCCAGGACCCTGGGACTAACACCATGTCCTTTGTAAAAAGTGTGGTGAGACTTTTAGTCATGATGGTTTTCTTTCACATTACCTGAAAAATAGCTCCAATGAATGTGCACATATCTCCTCCCCTAGCATCCCGGTGGAGCACTGCTGAGACAGAAGAAAGAATGCCGACTGCTATGGCACAAACACCAATTCCTGTGGCACATGGACACTCTTGGCCTCACCCTGCTTAACATGTCAGCTCCCACAAGATTGCAGAAAACAACACTATGGCTGCAAAGCCATTTGTACTAAAGTATCAATGTTGCTGGAGAGGGCTTTACTCCTGAGAGACTACATAGAAGTTTAATGTTTTATAGGAATCTTGGTTATAAAATCTGACACATTATAGCTTTTTGATTGTGCAATGTACCACATGTTTCACTACAGTGTTCTGTGGAACAAAACAGTAGTGCTTAACCTTTTCTACACTAGGAACCATTCAAGACTACTCTAGTACTAGGGGAAGGTTGAGTGGTGGTAACACCTTGATGCTTGTGCAATAGCTAGGACAAACACAGGAATATCTTGAGATTATTATAGTTAACTTTATGACTGTTGTGTGGAATAAAGCCTTTTCCGGAAGATCCCTTATTCCCTTAAAATCAGGAATAAGGGATCTTCCGGAAAAGGGTTTATTTTCCGCAAGAGCCGCATTTAGACTGGCGCTTTTTTCCATCAAAGCCCCGAGCTGGAAAAAGCGGCATATGTTCATGCAAATGCCGCGGGGAAAATTTAAATCCCGTGGCATTTGCAATTCGACTTTGTCTCATTAGCATCCCTTTTCCGGAAAAGGGTGCCAATGTAGACACAGCCCATGTTTATTAAGAATACAAAGCAAAAAGCATATTCTCACACACACACACACACACACACACACACACACACACACACACACACACACACACACACACACACACACACACACACACACACACAGAGTCTTGCCAATGTTGCTATAGTTACCAGTTTGTTGCTTGCATTAACCCTAGTAGCCAGTGAGGCTGAGTGTAAGGGGGTAATGAGCTCTGTTGGTTCGGACTGATGCTCCAGATTTTGGCAGGACAACCCAGAGAACCATTGCAAAATTGTCCACTTTTTAAGCCCTTAGCTTTTATATGAGGCTGCGGGTTTTACAGAGTTATGTTGTAATTTATTATATTTCCAAGAAATCTAAGAGACAAAGAGAGAAATTGGGTTATAGAAGGGCCAGTTGGAACTGATTGAATGATCTTCTTTTTGATTCAATAAGCAGACATGAGCCTGTGGTCAAAAGTGGGACTCAATCCTGCTGAAGAGCTGGAAGCACTTGAATTTGCCAGACTGATCGGCAACTTCTGGGCATTTAGTCCATGTTTAGACCCTTGGGTTTTTTGTTTGTTTGTTGGTTGGTTTTTGTTCTGTTTGTTTTCTATGACAGCTTGTTTGTGACCTTCCTCACATTCTCAACCTGCCCCTAGGTAGGACCCAGAGAATAATGTCTGATCTGCTCACAGGTACATGGTTAGATCACTCTCTAATGGCTGGGGAAGCATATTGCTGCTTTCTTGACGGAGATTCTGCCTTAGCTCAGACTCTACCAGCCTATGTTTTGAAAAAGAAGGTTCTGAATTCTGACCCCACCATTAAGCTCCGCCTACTGGTGAGAGGCATGGCCTATTGCTTTGAAGTCTGTCCAATCAGATAATCATCCTGCTACTAGCAATGTTCTCCGATATGATCCAGCACACAGGTTTCCCTCAATTTGTGAACATTTTCAAGTATTTTCCAATGGCGTTTTAAAACGGGCTCTTGCTGCTCACTAAACAAGGCCTGGCTGTGACATCCAAGTGTTGTGCTGGAAACCACTTTCATGCTTCCCTGCATGGCATGGAGAAATAGATGACAGATGCACATTTTCCTACTGCATTTTCCATGAGAGATCCTAGTTTCATCTCATCTAGCCAGCTGCTAGTTGAGCCTTCAGCTGGGAGAACAATTCACAACAAAAGAACATAGGAATTGCCGGGGCAAACCAGCTCTGTAATACATCCATTCATAAGTTGCAAGGTCAGAAGGGACCATTCTGATCATCTGGTCTGGCCATCTGTATAACAAAGGCCATAGAACTTCCCTCTGATAGGGTGTCTGCTCTACACTGGCCTCTAAGGGTTTAATGGGTCCTAGGAAGGCTGCACAGAAAGCAGCCAATAGAGAGGGGTTGTGAGAAGTAGTCAGTCAGGGCTAGGCAGGCCCATATACAAAGTATTGCAAGGAAGAGCAGCTTCAGGTGTTCCCTGGAGCTGGAGGAGGGAGGACTGGCTGCCTTGCAGGAGGAAGAAAGCTAGCACCTTGGACAGAGCAGTACTGGGCAGGATCAGGAGCGTGAGAAAAACAAGCTGTAGTCTCTGGTAGCTGGCCTCTCAGTCTGTGGCATCAGACACAAACAGACAGACAGACCTTCCAGGACACAAGAATCAAATCATCACCTTAAAAAAAGCAATTTTTATTACAAAACAAAAGATAAACTTGATAAAGCATCCTTGGTTGCTGGATGTTACAGAGCAACTAAGGAAAACAAATTAAAACACAGAGAAAAGTCTCTGGGCGCAATGCTAGATGGTAAATGGGGAGGGGAGGCATAGATTCACACATAGCAGTTCAAACCAAACCACAAAATAAAAAAAACACCACCCCAAACATGACTAGATTCACTTTTTCCCTTTACTTACTTCAAATCTTCTTTTTATTCAGTCCACTTCCATGACCCAAATTCCTTGGAGGGACGGTAGTCCTGCCTGGGGTTTAAATCATTCTGTCTCTCAACTGTTTTTTTCTCTCCCACACAAAGAAAGCAGGCAAAGAATCTTATACAATTCAAATTTCATCCCCCTCTCTTGGATGACACAGGACCTGGGGCAGAAGAGATGATGGGTGAGACACCCCCAGAAGAACGTGCATTGGCTAGCAGGGCTACTCCCTGGGGACAGTCAGCAGGAGGCACTGCAGAGGTGAGTTCTATCCCAGCACATACCCCAACATAGTTCCCAGAGCAGATCTTTTAGGAAAGATCTGGTCCAAGCTTGATTTAAAAAATGTCAGTGCTGGAGTATCCAATGTTTAATTACTCTCACTGTTAAAAAATTACTCCTTATTTACAGGCTGAATTTGTCTAGCTTCAGCTTCTGCTTAGCCAAGTATCCTGACAGTTGTCAGTAACAGATGTTCCACAGGAAGATGTAATAAAGTGCAGTGGCCAATTAAGAAACACTGTGCCTCTAAGGGAAATCTCCTCCTATTCCTGTCTGTTTGAGGCTTCTTCATGCCCTAAACCAGGAGGGTTCATGCCCCTTTAAATTTTTAATTCTCTCTAATGTGACCCTCGGTGTTCACTTTATCCATATAAATGCTCAGTCCTTTTTTGAAGATAACTAAGGGTATGTCTACACTGCAAAGTTAATTCGAAATAACAGCCCTTATTTTGAATTAACTTCAATAGCGTCTATACATGCAAACTGCTATTTCAAATTTAATTCGAAATAGCGGAGCGCCTAATTTGAATTTGGTAAACCTCATTCTACGAGGAGTAACGCCAAATTCAAAATAGTTATTTCGAATTAAGTGCTGTGTAGACACTTAATTCGAAATAGGGGGCCTCCAGCCCTTCCCAGGGAGCCCTGGTGGCCACTCTGGGCACAACCAGGAAAACTTACTCTCTTCTCCCTCAGCCCCAGAGCCATTAAAGGGGTAGACTCTGGCCACAGTGCCTGTGCCAGCTCCAAGCCTGCCAGCCCAGAGCCAGCAGTAGCCACCGGGGCCCCTGACCCAGTAGCCCCAAAACATGAGCCAGCAAGCCACTGGCAGCCAGCCCTCCACCGCTCCCCAGGAGCAGTCTGCCAGCTCCCAGGAGCCTGACAGGGGCTGGAGAAGGCGGGTGCCTTCCTGGTCCAAGGTGGAGATCATGGACCTTATGCAGGTTTGGGGGAGATGCCCCCACCGTCCATGATCTCTGCACTAGATGGAGGAACGTGGCTGTCTATGGCAGGATATCTGCCAGCCTGGCCACCAAAGGCCACATGCGAACCCAGGAGCAGGTTTGCATGAAAATCAAGTTGGTCCAGCGAGACCCCCAACCCAGGGCCCTGAGCTTCCCCTCCCACTTCTTCCCCTTGCTTCCCCCTTCCAGCTCCTTCCTCCCAGGTTTCCCCCTTCCCTCTCCCACCCTCTCTCTTCCCCTCTCCCACCTCCTTTTTCCAGTCTCCCCAGAGGTTCATCCCCCCACACCAGTTTTGTTCAATAAACCCAGTTTCTATTTTTGAACATACATGTCTTTTATTTGACATCAGGAAGGGGGGCTAGGGAGGGGTAAGTGGAAGGACGTGAGGGAGGAATGGGGCACGAGCCCCTGGTAGGGAGGACCAGGGTGGCTCTGAGGGCTCCTCTGGGGTGGATGCTTTCCCGCAGTGCCTCCTGGATCCTGACAGCCCCCCGATGGACCCACCCTGGATGGCAGCGTGCAAGTGCAGCCGGGGTGATGGCAACGACCCCACGAGATGAACCGGCATGCCCAGGGGCATCTCTGGCTCCATGTGGCCGAGTGCTGTGGTTTCCCGAGTGTGGGCACTCAGGACACTCCAAGACAGGACTGCTTTGCTGTCCCTCATCGAGGTAGACAAGCAAGCGGGGAACCCTGAGAACTGTCTGTCCGGGGAGGGGGTAGGGTCCCTTTAAGCCCAGAGCTCAGTTAGCCTCAGGAAGCAGCCCCACACACTGAGTCCTAACCTGATGCCCTGCCGGCACCGGTTCCGGCCAGCCTTAATTTTGATTCAGGGTCCACTCAGTGTGGATGTGCTATTTTGAAATAGCAAAATGCTATTTCGAAATAGTTTTTGTGTATAGATGCGTTATTTCGAATTAGCTTAATTCGAATTAACTATTTTGAATTAAGTTAACTTGAATTAACGCTGTAGTGTAGACATACCCTAAGATATTGGCCTCATAGATAACATGTGGAACTCATTGCCACAAGGTAACTATTGTATTGTGAAGGATTTCCTTTGCTCAGTTTTTAATGGGTTGCCTTTAATTTCATCTACCATTCTTGTTCTTCAGAAATGTCATCTCATTGATGCTATGGAATGAGACACCACTTTGCTCTAGTCTGCACAGTGGCTAGGTATTACAGTATCCCCTTTATTTCAATATCCCACCATGTTTCAGCAATACCTGTTCTATAAGGTCCTCTTTCACTGCTCTGCATTTGGCAAATTTTGCCCTTTTCCTGTTCGTGAATTGTTGCTGAACAGATTGTTCATATTTTTCTATATTACTTCCCTATTTATAACTGTTCGATGACTCTTTTGTGCTAGCAACCTTCAGCTGATGGGTTTTCATGAGCTACTTGCAGGGAGTTTCACCTTAAATATTCAGTATTAGTGATATAAGCTGTGTTTGCCTTGTGTGACTGGTTACCTAAGCCACATGGCTTTGTTGATTTTCCATGAGTGGATGACTTAACTTTCTATAAACAAGAAAATCAGGGGGACTTTCATTCTTCCAGGGAGGTGGTCCGGATCACTGTCAGGAGAGAGAAGCAGCGGAAGATAAACAGACTCACAAGGCAAAGACAATATGTTTAGCTACCAAAGTGGATTCCAGCTATAAAAATGCCTGGATGTCTTTCTGACTCCATGAGATAGTCACAACGCAAATTCAGTGGCTGTTTAGCAAGCTGTACGATCAGTTTTAACCTTACATTCACACTAAATGGTGCGTTTCTGAAGTGTGCAGGCCAGGGGAGCTGACAGCCATGCCAGGACCCTGGGCAAGGTGGGTGGGGGCCAGCTCTGCACTCCCGGGAGGGGTGAGGCTGCGGGTAGCCAGCCCTCAGGGCCACCTGCACCATGGTGCCTCCCCTAGCACTGTCTGGACTGCACTAAGCAGTGCCCCTGCCTTTCCAGGCAGCCTTAAGAGCCACCCGGAGTGCACCACGTGGCACTCCGGAGGTGATTTAAAGAGCTCCAGACCCCAGGTCACTTGTCCCCTTTGCCCTCCTTGTCGGTGGGCCTAGTGCAGGCACTTACTCTGCCTCTTGCTTGATTAACTGGGTGCCAGGACTCTAGCTAGAGATAGCTGGGGAGCTACTGTGCTAAGTTCTGTGATGTGCACTGATACTTAATCCATGTACCTAGTGCAGTTAGTGAATTTGCAGCTCATCATTCATTAGTTGCACTATTTAGTAATACGTGCTGAGCGAAACCCCTTCCCAGCATGCCTTTCTGGAGGTGGTCCTTTATCTTTGGCAGAGACATGCCGCTGTGGCCCTAAAGCAACCATTTTGTAACTGGCTGCTAATTGCTGGTATTCTTTCCCTTTTAAACAGGAAGTAGTTTCCCCTTCCTGTCGTGATTCTCTTTTCTCTTCTTGGAGGAGCCGGTGTGTTCCCACGGGCCACACCACCGCTGCCTGTCTTCGCAAGCCGCCAGCCCTGCTCCTGCAGAGCGCTGCACAGAAAATGGACTCTGTGCGGGAAGCCCATTGCCAAGTACAATTTTGCTACATTATTGCTGCTCTCATGAGTCTCCTTTAGCCTGTCTAGAGCACAAAGGGGACCAGGCTTATGGAAGTCAGTAGAGTGACCTCAGAGATGGGTTGGTTTCATATTACCGCTCTCTTTGCAATTCACGACTGTTCCTTTCGCTGTACTCTCAAAGGGTTTGTAAAGGCTATTTTTAAATAAACCCGGAGAGGGCACTTGTGCACCGAAAGCCTTCAACACTAGGGAGTTTTCCTTGCTGTTATATTTTTCTTTGCTTCATTTCATCCTGTTCCTCCCTCGGACTTCCACTTGTAACACATTAAACAAACTCTCTCTTCCCTTGGTGTCTATGCCCTTTGCATATTCGCAGCTGGTTATCTGTCTCTTCTCTGCTAGTTGGTGGTACTATCCTTCCATGCTTCATTTTCTTCACCTATGCTCACAGTAGGTTAATCCCCCAGTAGATTTATTTGGGAGCATGGCGGGAGCGGATGGTTTTATTAATGTTTATTGCAACTGCCATTCTAGCTCATGGATATTACAATAGCAAAACCATAATGATGGCTGTTTATGTTGACTACAGAGCTGAGCCCAGCTATTTTGCAATTGTGGCTGATTCCTTATCAGCAGGAGGTCCTTCTTCTAATGGAGAGGTAATGAGTGAGGGAAGAGTTCGTGCTGCACCAGTTTGTGCCTTGGGTTGGAAAAAACTCCCCTAGCTGCCCAGCCCTTAAGGATAAATTAGCCAATGCTTGAATGTCATAAGAGTCAGGCTATTACTGTGTTTTGCATTCAACACATTCACAAGCCCAGCAAGATTTGCCATTGTTCCCGCTGAATGGGCCAGAGGATTGTTCAATCCAGCCATTGTCAGAAATAGATCGGCGGATTCTAGGGAGTGCAAATAGGCTCCTCTTTTTTAGTGCATGTGCAATTTGTAATGAATATCACAAGAGAAATTGCTGTGTGCATTGTTGGGTTTTTAATTTTTTGCAAATAGTACAACCGACTCATTTTCAGTGACTGGTAATCAGGAGGATTAAAAGAACAGCTGTCTCAATCAGGGGAACTTTCAGAAATAAATACTTTGCATTTACACTGCCAAGAACCTTGCAGTGTTTTATAATAGAAGAGACATTTGGCTGTGAACTCTAGCCCTGCTATCATTGCGAAGGTTTGCATGCCTATCTGTGTGCAGTGTTATGATGCAGCAATATGCGGCAATGGATTTTTTAAAATATTGTCAGAAGCCCTGTTTTCCAAAAGGAAAAACTGAAGCACAGAGATGTCCAGTGACTTGCTAAAGGCCCCTGAGGAAGTCTGTGTCAGAACTAGGAGCAGATCTTCTGATTCCTGCTGTCCCCCATCCCTCATGGAACTGTCATGCAAGTTTCTGCATTGTCCATGCAGTTTCTCTAGTTATTTGTTTAAAAGTACAGTTTCCTACTTCTACTTAGTTTCCCTTTCTTTCTCAGCCTGTAGGATTTCCTCAGGGATGGCAAGACCATCATTACTTTTGGAGCTCCAGCAACGTGCAGAATATAGAGTGGACAAGATCTCTTTGGCAGAGATGTATCATCTCTTGCCAGCCAAATGTATCATCAGACAAGTGATTGTGAGAGTGTATCAAAAAGCAACATTTTTAGTAATATTTTGAGGGGAGACAGTCCATTGGTTAGAAGGGCAGTGGAGGCATGAAGATCCTTAAGGTCAGTTTTTGGCTTAATATTGATATTGATCTTGATATTGACTCATTTGGGTGGCTTGGATAAGACCATAAGAACGGCCCATACTGGCTCAGACCAAAGGTCCTTCTAACGCAGTATCTTATCCTCTGACAGTGGCCAATGCCAGGTGCCCTAGGGAATGAACAGAACAAAACAGGTGATCATCAAGTGATCCATCCAATGCTCAGCTTCTGGCAAACAGAGGCCAGGGACACCATTCCTGCCCATTCTGGCTAATAGCCATTGATGGACCTAAACTCCATGAATTTCTCTCTTGCTCTATAAAAAGACTTTTCCTCTGTGTCACTCTGTGCCCACAGGGGCTCCCTGCCCCAGACACTAGTGATGGGCAAAGCCGCCTGGCAGCCCAGCCTGGACAGATTCCAGTTCCCAAGGGTCCTGCCTGCCCACCCCTGACTGCAGCCTTTCGGGCGGCCCATCCCCCAGCCTGGGGCTGCTTCGGCTGATGTGAGACCCAGGGCATGGCCCACTCGCACCGGGAACAGAGGCAAGCTCCCATGTCCTGGGCGCAACAACTTCCCCCAGAGCCACTTGCTTGTGCCACTGTTGTTCTTGGCGCTCATGGGCTGCTGGGCCAGCAGGCTCAGGAGCAGCCCCAAGCACAGGCCAAGGTGCCCCGTGTTGCTGGCTGCCCCATCTGCCGCTGCACCCCGAGCCCAGCACCACGCCGCCCCGGTGAGATCCAAGCCCAGACCATCTCCCAGGTGCTGACTGGCTCCCTCCCGCCCAGCCACATGCGGGGCCGCAGCAGTGAGCAGTGCTTCTGCAAGGCAGGCGAGGAGGAGTCCGGCAGCACTGACCAGAGCAGCCCGGACCCCCTTTGCCTGGTGCTGCAGCCCTGCCTTCCCTCCTCCCCCGTGTGGTTGGAGCACTAGCGCTGGCTTCCTACTGCGGGGCGGGAGGAGGAGAGAAAGCCCTGAGCCTCACTGCGTGGGGAAGAAGTGCCCCCCAACCCCAGGCTGGGAAACAGCAGCCTGCAAGCACACTGTCTGGAGCCTTTTCCTGTACTCCCATTGGCCAGAATCCACCTAATGGGAGCAGCAGGAGGCTGTGCCTGGGACTTGCGTGGGGCCCGAAGACCAGTAAAAGCCCTCCACCCCCTCTGCCCACCCAACCTGCTCCTGTCCCTATTTCCCCTGGCCACACATCCTGCCCCCAGCCTGCTCCTGCACCCTCCCCTGCTCCTGCCCCCCTCCTCAGTGGCCAGATACCCTGCCCCCAGCCTGCTCCTGCGCCCCATCTCCTGCCCAGTACTACACCCCCATCCCTATCCCACTCACTGGCAGCCCTGTCTCACATACTGAACCCCTCATTTTTGGCCCCACCCCAGAGGCTAGGGGGGCCACTAAATCCACTAACCCTGGAACCCCAGGAGAGTTAACTTGGCCTGATGCATTGAACCTCAGTCCTCCCCTCTCTCAACACTCCCCGGAGTGAGGTGTTTCAGTTGGGGGCCACATTAGTGAGGGTTGGGGTTTTTTGGAGGGGCTCTTTTTCCTTCTCACTTGTGTGGTCCCCAACTGATTTTTCTGTTAGTCAGTGGCCCCCGACCCAAAAAATGTTCCCCACCACTGCCATTAATAAAGACAATGTTGAAACCGTTTATGTTGGACATAATATTTTACTTTATTTAAAATGAAGCCTGGCCAACAAGGCCCCATTTGGGGCCCGGTCCCCATCTGGCCACAGTGTACTGTCCCTGGCCCCGATCCTGGGGCAGGCCCTGTGGTCTGGCCCCATCTGGCCACAGAATGGGCTGGTGGCGGTGTCCCTCCTTCTGTGGCACAGGTAGCAGGAGAGGCCACGATCCAGCTGTGGCAAGCAGAGGGGGGTTGGCAAGCACAGTGAGCAGGGGGCATAGCCCCCTAATCTCTAGTTATTTTTTGAACTCTGTTAAAGTCCTGGTCATCACAATATTCTCTGGCAAGGAGTTCCACAGGTTGACTATGCATTGTGTGAAGAAATAATTCCTTTTGTTTGTTTTAAATCTGCTGCCCATTAATTTCATTGGGTGACATATTGTTCTTGTGCTATCAGCAGAAGCAAATAACATTTCCTTATTTACTTCTCCACACAAATAATGATTGACAGGCCTCTATCATATTTCCCCCCTTAGTCGTTTCTTTTCTAAGCTGAAAAGTCCCAGTTTTATTAACTCACCTCATACGGAAGCCATTCTTCATCCCTCTCAGTAAGCCACTTGATTTCATGGATATTGAATTCCAAAGTCACATGGTAATTTTTTCTTTAAATACAGTGAAGTCATCGGGGATGCTGTATGAAGAAATACTTCCTTCTATTTGTTTTAAACCTAATTAATTTCATTTGGTGACTTCTAGTTCTTGTGTTATGGGGACAAGTAAATAAAGTTTCCTTATGTACTTCCTCCACACCTGTCATGATTTTATAGACCTCTATCATATCCCCCCTTAGACTCTTCTTTTCTAAGCTAAAAGGTCCCAGCCTTTTTAATCTCTCATATAGCAGTTGTTCCAAACTCCTAATAATTTTTGTTGCCCTTTTCTGAATTTTTTCCAATGCCAAGATACCTTTTTTTGAGATAAGGTGACCACATCTGTATGCAGGATTCAAGATGTGGGTTTACTATGGATTTATACAGACACAATAAGACATTCTCTGTCTTATTCTCTGTCCCTTTTGTAATGATTCCTAACATTCTGTTTGCAACTGAAGCCCAGGGAGATCATCTGTTAATTCCCATGGACTTCAATTGTTTCATGTTTCAAATAAGGCAGAAATACTTTCTGGGGGAGCTCTTGCAGGCCATATTTGATTAACTTCCAGAAAAGTGCTTTGAGATCCTCTTGTGAAGGGTCTTATAAGAGTGGCAATATGCGTATTAATAAATACTGATAACAGATATTTATTATTATCACGGAGCTTGATACTGCAAACCTTGGCTCACTTGAGCAGTCCTGACTCGTTCCTTCCTGCATATGAAGCCACTACTGAGCACAGGAAGAGTTTGCAGGAGCAGACCCTTTCATCTTTAGTCTGTGGGCCAGTACCTCACTGGAATCTCACCTGGGATTCCAAGGCTGGTGATATTCCAGGCAGTTGGTCTCTCTACAGTCCCTGGTTTAAAAAAATGTTTCCTGCCAGTAAGAACAAATTGAGTTTGTATTAGTTTGCTAAGGTTTCGATCATGCCTCTGAATGTGTTCAGGCAAACCTGTGCTGATTGGGAGGCAAGGCATTGCTTGTAGAGCTGAGAATCATTCATAGAACTAACTCATCAAGGATCGTGCCTTCAGAGGCATAGCAAGGGTGTTATGTGCCCGGGGCAAAGGCAAAATTTGCGCCTCCCCCTGCCGCCGCCATGCGGTGAGGCCCTGAACCTGGCACACGGCTGAGCCCGACCCTGGGAGTAGAGGAGGGGAGCTTGTAACGCATCTTCCCCTGCCCCCTACAGTTTGGGGCTGGGCCCCGTATGCACTAACCCACCAGTGGAGATGGAAGAGGGTTGGGCTGGGGGCGGAGAGGCAGGGAGGAGGCTCCAACTGGCGGTGGTGGGTGGTGGAGGAGCAGGCGAGCCGAGGGGTGAGAGCGGGAGCGGAGGGGGACTAAATTGGTGCCCCCCAGCATGGTGCCTGGGGACAACTGTCCCCCTGCCCCGCCTTGCTATGCCACTGTGTGCCTTCTCCTTAAAATGATGTGGAAAAGCCCAACCAATCTTAATTAAGTCTTAGATGAGACCATTATAAACGTATAATCTGACCTCCTGCATAACACAGATTGGAGAATCTCAATCATTTTTCACATAAATCGTTAAGTCCATAATTTATTAGGCTATAGCACCTCTTTTAGAAAGACACCCGGTCCTGACATAAAGAGTGCAATAATGGAGAATCCACTACGATGCTTGATAAATTGTTCCAAAGTTTAATTACTCTCGCTGTTTTAAAAAAATGCTTTAATTCTAGAATGAATTTGTCTAGCTTTTGTTTCCTGCCATTGGCTCTTGTTATGGCCCTTTCTGGTAGGTTAAAGAGCTGTTTATTATCAGACATCTTTTCTCCATGTAGGTACTTGCAGCCCACGATCAAATCATGTCTTCATTTGCTCTTCAATAAACAGACTGAGGTTTTTTAGTTGCTCGTCGTAAGATGTTCTCCAAACTTCTTATAATGCTAGGCAGGCAGTTTAGTGACCCACCCAAGACCACGGCATCATATCTCGAGCTCTGGTCCTTAGCTGTCTGTTCCAGGGGTATCACCATATGGCATGATGCACTATGGTCTAGGGTCCCACTTGACAAGGGCAGTGGGAACAGAGATGGAAGGCACAACTGGTTCTTTTCCATCAATTGCCCCAGAAACGCCCATGTGTAGATGGTGGAAAGAATGCAGAGACTCCTGTGAAGATGTGCGGATTAGCTACAGTTTGACCCTTATCCCAAAACGACAGCTAGATCTGACACTTTAGTCTCTCCACCCCACTGAAGTGTCACAAGAGGGGTAGCTTGGCACTGTGGCCTAGTGGATTAGCCTCAGGCTACATCTAGCACTCAGTGAAGCTGGGCTCTACTCCTGTTTAGGGCCCTGGCTGGCTTTGTGAACTTGAGCTTGTCCCTTGACTGCCCTCTGCCTGGTCTCCCCTGTTGTAAATTGGGAGCAGTAATACTCATGTGCCTCTGCTAATTGCTTTGACTTATCATAACAAATCATTATTGCAACAGGATGCAACACTCTTAGCATGTTGCTATCCTTCTCCTCAGAGCCTGTTTTCCTTCAGAGTCTGCAGTTCATTTGAGGGTCCATGTAGCAGAGTTGCCATTTGCCTCAGTGTCCCAAATGCAAGGTTCATTCTAGGAATCCCTTAGTTCATACTCATCTCCAACACTCCTCTCCTCCATGGAGACCTTATTCTGCTCAATGGAAGCCCGGCCATTTGGTTCAGGCCACGTCTTCATTCGCCACACCGGAGATCGATCATCTGGAGTTAAGACCTGCTAAACTGAATGTTGAGGGAGGATCTGGTTGGCGCCCATACTCCTGGCAGTTGCAAGGAGTAAGGGAAGCTGATAAGAATGTTTGCTCCCTTTGGCCTCCCTCTGTGAAGATGGCACCAAGCTCGGCTTAAGGTACGTCGACTCTAGCTACGTTATTCCTGTGTCCAGGTATACCCCTGTGTCCCTTCCTGAGTCCATGTACACCCTGTTCTGAGAGGGAAGGTGGTATACATTCCAGCCTGCTTCTGGAAACTTCTCCCAATTGGCTACAAGAGAGGGGACCTCTGCCACACCTGCACTACAGGGCTCTTGATCTTGGGACCTTAATGACAATGTTCTGGGATCTTCCCACCCCACTGCTAGCTCCCTGGGACCATTTCCTGTCTTCTGGAATTAGCAGATTTTTAAGCCTGTCTTCATAACATCATCTCTGGAATGTCTTCTGGCCCTCTTCAGCTTAAAGGTCTGGTACACGCAATTATAGTACAGTCTGGCTACTTTCTCCCTCCGAATACCATTTCTTCTCTCTCCCAACCCATGGATATGTTGTCTCTCTTTCCACCAACACAAGAGCTTCAGTATATCAGCCAGCCCATACAACTGTATATCCAGCGCAGCAGAACTGTGGAAATAAGACCAAGCTTTCAGAGGCCCTGAGTCCATTTAATTTTGTAACAGGAAGAGAAGCAGGTACTCTAGTGCTGTGATAAGTGGTGTTTATGGGCAGATACAGAATACTGTCCATGGATACATAGAGACATTTGTGTACTGTGCAAAAACCTTTGTACAAAACAATTCAGCTGTACGTATTAGTGCTTAGAGGGCTGGCATCATCCAGACTGCCAGCCGAATGAATGCTTAGGAAGATATAAGGCTGCAATGTCCCAAAGGATTAGACCAATTGAACAAACACATGAGGCATCACTCAAGCCTGGGTAGATGTAAACTAGCAGATAAAAAAAACAGCAATAACAAAAGAACAAAAGCTGTAGCTCTCAAAGAGAAAGACAGGAAATAAGCTTATCTCCTGTTTTAGGCTCATCCCAAGCATCCATCCTTCACAGTGACAGTGAAAGGCAATTCATGCACTTTCCTGGGCAGTAGCTATGAAATGTGATTCACATTCTCCGAGTCACACTTTGGAGTCTATGTTTTTGCTTGACTTTTCTGCCAGCTTCTCCTTCTCTGGGATTGTGTTTGGCTCTGTAGCATTCCTGATTTCCCTCTCTTGACGTCTGAGAATGATGAACACAGCCACGAAGCACAGAAAAGCTCCCACTTCAAAGAAAAACTGGAGCCCAAGGAATCTAAGGTACAGAATCAAAAAAGAACAAGGTAATAAAGGAAGGGTGCAAAGTTTCAGGATACAACGTCTATAGGACATTCATCCAATGAGCATCGAGTTTAGGTCAAGAGTTTTTTCAGTCAATTAAGAGAGAAGGCAGATATCACCCATTAACAAGTAGGAAATCAGCACATTTTGGGGCAAAAGAAAATGTCCTTTGAATACTGACTTTAGGGATAGCTTTACTGGGGCAAAGGTTTGGGAAATAAAATGGACTGTGCTCCCGCACCCAGGCTGAGTAGCATTTGCTCATGCCCACAGTAAATCCTCCTCAGAGTAAACAACCAGTTAAAGGTGCCTTCCAAACTCCTAATGATTCTGCAGCCTTCCCTCAGCTAAGCAGTGCCAGGGCCGTCACTGACGGGATAACGCTATAATATATCAGGGAGGTGCTGAAGGTAGCTCTCCAGGGTGCCCCGTGTTAATTCTCACGTGAAACTGTAAAGAGGTTTGGGATGATTTCCCTACATCTGGGGGAGTTGGTCCATCTCCGGATACTGTTCTATTATCCCTGGTAGAGAGAATGGGTCTCCAGGGCTCATATACATTCTCTTGAGGAACTTGTACAAACTTTGCAGCAAGTACAGATGATTAGAAGTCTGCTTGCCAGGCAATGCTGCCTCCTGGCTTTGGGTAGCATTTGGAGAAAGTGTCTTTATTTAAATTGGGAAACAAATGACCATACGCCCTAGCCCTTTACCCCACATCTCTGGCAGCATGTGAACCTCAGTGTACATGGCGTTATCACAGGGAAGGTGGGAATGTTTTTGTTGCAACTCTTTAATAAAACATTAACCACACATCACTGTAGCAGAGCAGGAAGTATGCCACTTCCCAGTTCACCCACCCCTCCATCCACCCCATGTTCATCACCTTGTTATCCAAGTAGATTCTTCAGTTTTCTTTTAAAGATGTCATAGAATACTAGCACTGGAAGAGACCGCGAGAGGTCATCAAGTCCAGTCCCCTGCCCTCACGGTAGGACCAAGCACCATCTAGATCATCCCTGATAGATGCCTATCTAACTTGCTCTTAAATATCTCCAGAGATGGAGATTCCACAACCTCCCTAGGCAATTTATTCCAGTGTTTAACCACCCTGACAGTTAGGAAATGTTTCCTAATGTTGAACCTAAACCTCCCTTGCTGCAATTTGTCCTATCATCAGAGGCCAAAGAGAACAATTTTTCTCCCTCCTCCTTGTAACACCCTTTTGGTACTTGAAAACTGCTATTGTGTCCCCTCTCAGTCTTCTCTATTCCAAACTAAACCAACCCAGTTGTTTCAGTGTTCCCATATAGGCCATGTTTTCTAGACGGTTAAGCATTTGTTGCTCTTCTCTGGACTGTATCCAATTTCTCCATATTTTTCTTGGTATGTGGTGCCCAGAACTGGATACAATTGAGGCCTAATCAGTGCAGAATAGAGTGAAAGAATTACTGCTTGTGTCTTTCTCACAACACTCCTGTTAAAGCATCCCAGAATCATGTTTGCTTTTTTTCATGTCACCAGTGTATGATAATGAGCGTGGCCCAGTCTACTCTGAAATTTGACATAACAGCGGTGTGTTAGGGGTGTGTGAAAAATGCACACAGCTGCGTGCTGTAATTAGACCAGCCTCATCCCCTGTGTAGACCAATTATGACCCAGTGGCATAACGGTGGCACAGTTATGGCTCGGTAGCAGTGCCACTGTCACCCCTGTAATGCAGCAAAACCTGGATTTTGGAGCTGCTGGAGCCTCACAGGAGCCTTACCTTTGTCTGAAGAGATCATTGTTGTAGTATCTGCAAGCTGCGTTCTTCTTGCACTTCTTTTCCCACAGGATGCAGGTTGTGTCGATGGCACTGCCGTACAGCACCGGTCCTGGCATCCAGGCTGGAAAACATGCACAGGGCACTTTGTAAATGAGACCCATTGCTTTCTGTAGGACAGACCCCATCTGACTCTTTTTCAAAGCCATATTAAACCAATTTCAGAATGGTTTGTGTCTTCATGGGGGGCATACCAGGTAAGTGCTCCCCCAGATTTCCCCTTGGCCTACTGCATGGGGATGGAGAGGGGCTCTGACCTTCTCCCCACTCACTTGCCTCTGGCATGTTCAGTCCCTGTCCCTTGCAGCCAGGCCCAGGTGAAGGTGATGGTGGGGAGTAGAAGGGGTGAATGGTGCCGCTTCTCACGCCAGCTGAGAGTGGCTGCTCCGGGTTACTGCTCTGTGCAGCACAGCTGCCAGAGCCCTGCTGGGGAAACAGTGGTGGTCTGCACCCTCTACTCCCCGCTCAGGCTTCACTGCTGGGGATGGGCCCAGCGAGCTGGACCTCCGCGCTTCCCCCCGGCACATTTCCAGCTTGCTCGGCCCCGTCCCAAGCAGCTGGTCTGGGCGGGGAATGGAGAGCATGGGCTGCTGCTGCTTCCCAGCTGGGATCTCCTTCAGGAAGCTGCAGCACTCGACAGTGCTGCCCACTCCAGTTTCCGCCCAGGCCCAGCCCAGGGACAGTGGGTGAGTGAGGCGGAAATGTGCTGAGGGGAGGTGTTGTGGCAGAAGGACAGCAGGTAAATCTGGCTGAGCTGGAGAGCAGGGTGGTCCTGGGCTGGGTGAAGGGCAAGTGGTCACTGGAGAAAGGGCTGGAAGCAGGTTCCTCACTCCCTGCTCAACTGGAAGCAGGGACAGTGCCTGTGCCTCCCTTGCTGATGGGTCTGTGACCTCTGGGGAGACACTGGTGCTGTGAGTCCCCCCAGATCCCCAGCCAGGCCCAGATACATGTAGTCCCTGGTCCTGTGGCCTCACTGTTCCAGGAGTTGGTGGGATTGGCTGCCCTGGCCCAGGGAGGCAAGGCTGGAAATTCCTCCCAGAGGCAACATCTGGAGTGGTCATGTGTCCTCCCCCCCCCCCCCCGCCTTTACATTGATCTCCCCAAGTATCAGGAGGGAAAAGTCATCTATGCTTTCTGGTGATGGCCAGACAATAGAAAACACCTTAACCAGTTAGCAGAAACCTCCTCCAATGCCTGGAATGACTGTTCAAGTACTTTTCTACTAGAAGTTACTATAATTGAGAATGGAATGAGACATCCAGGTCCCCAAGCTGCAGTTCTACCAGCCCAGACTTAATTCTTTCCAGTCTGTCATTGCAGAACAACCATGGTTTGTAGCATCTCTACAACCACAATGTTACAGGCTGCTACAGGTTTGCTAAATACCACTTTAGGGATCCATCCTGCATTGCCTGGGGTTGGTGTGATGTGATGGGGTTTTTCTGTATCCTTTTTATATAAGGGACATTCACACAATCCAGACATTATTGTAATGGCAGACTCATTTCTTCCTCTCCATTCTGTGGTGTGTGAAAATGTTCATTGTTAGGACTTCTGGGACACATACCAGTGTTCCCCAGGTAAAAAAAAAAAAAAAAAATTCCAATGTAAGAAAAACAATTATTTGAATTGAAGGCTATTTTCAGCCATTCTGAGATGTTCCTCAAACAAAGACACGGAGAATATTAATAACTTCCCCCTAGACACTGTCATTTCTTGAGAAATATTCTGAAGTGCTTTAGCAATGCTGTGTATAAAGGTCTGTTCTCCACCCCTCTGCAAGGTGAAATGGGGCAGTCAGTATGTGCCAGGAATACCTGAAAGCTGTGTTACTGGGGAACTTTAGATGGAGTTCACAGACTGCAATTTGACCAAGACACCAGGGCACAACATGCCATCTCTTGAAGAAATTGTTGTGGGATTTTTAATGACTACAGGTGATCAGGACTTTGGTTTTACTTCTTATCTGAAAGACTCTTCTGCCCACAATGCAGCATCCGATAGGAGGGAACAGTGGTTCAGCAATGACTGAGGGAAAACGTGACACCTGCTGAATCAACTATACCCATCTGTTGCAGCACCTGAGGTTCTCTGGTGATGTCCCATTTGATCAATATGAACTCAAAATGTCTTATGACTTTACAGTGCTACATCCCAACAAAACTGAATTTACCCAAAACTCTCAGCAGCAGAAACTGGATCCCAATAGCAAATGATTTATCTTGGGGCTGAACACTCCTGAAAAGCAAAAAGAAAAGAGGAATTAGTACATCCCCCTATGCATAAATAAGAACAAATATGTCCCTTTGGTACAGCCATGCAAAACCTCTCTAGGTGCCTCACTGAGGGCAGACTTTGCTCCATCAGCTATATCACAGCCATAATGTTTTGCTTAGTTCTTATGAGCTTTCCATTCTTTTACAATATTGCATTATGTTTTCACAAAAATTCACTGCTCTTTACTGTAACACATTTTTAGGGATTAATGTTGTTTCCTAGCATTCATTTGCGTAACATACTCTATTAGTAGAGGGCAAGGCTAAGATTTTGGGCAGCTCCTTATGTATCAGGTGGCCAAAGATCTAGGTGTTCACTTCTGTACCTAGCATATATTTGGGTGCTCAAACATAACAATACATAATTCCTCTCTGAGGCAGGTTTTTAAATCATTGTTAGAGGTTCATAATCAAGTGGGAAGGATGTATCTCAGGGTATGTCTACACTAGCCCCCTAGTTCGAACTAGGGAGGCTAATGAGGGCGACCGAAATTGCAAATGAAGTGCGGGATTTAAATATCCCGCGCTTCATTAGCATGTTCCCGGGCGGTCACCATTTTGGAAACGGGAGTTTGAAGTAAAGCCCTCACTCGAATTAGCTGTTATTCCTCCTGGAATGAGGTTTAACAGCTAATTCGAATTAAGGGCTTTACTTCGAACTCCCGTTTCACTGCCGCGTGTAGATGCGGGCAGTTATTCTGGGCTTGTAAATTTCAAAAAAAAAAAAAAAAAAAAAAAAATGGCGCCCAGCAGGGAAGATGCAAATCAAGCGTGGGATATTTAAATCCTGGGCTTGATTTGCAATTCTGAATGCCTACATTTGCAGCCCTATTCCAAAATAGGCTGCAAGTGTGTAGACATACCCATAGAGAGTATGCTTATAAAGTTGCTTAGTAGCCGGGCCCCAGTGCACTGTCCCCGCTCCCCAGCCGGAGTGCAGGAGTGGAGCGGGAGAAGCCCCGGGCCCACTTCCTGGCTGGAGCGCCAGAGCGGAGGGGGGAAGCCTCGGCCCCCCTTCCCAGCCGGAGCACTGAGTGGGCTGGGAGGGAGTGGGGGGAGGGGAGCTGGATAGAAAAAGGGTATGCCATCGCCCACTTGGGCCCACCCATAGCTATGTCCCTGTTCTGAAGGAAATGGGATGAAGATCAAACAAGACAAATGCAGAGTACTCCACTCAGGAAGGAACCATCAGCTATAAACAAGCAAAATGGGAAATGACCTCCTAGGAAGTAGCAATTTGGAAAGGGATCTGGGGATTATAGTGGATCGAAAGCTAAATGTGAGTTAATGTAACACTGTTGAAAAAAAACAACAACATCAATCTGGGATGCATTAACAGGAGTGCTGTAAGCAGAACATGAGAAGTGATGCTTCTGCTCTACTCTGTGACACAGCCAGAGTGTTTTGAAAACATGACCTGTTAGGACAGGTTGAAAATAACTGTGTTTAGTCTAGAGATGAGAGGACTGAAAAGGGACATAACAGTTTTTAAGCATTTACAGGGCTGTTACAAGGAGAAAGGTGAAGATTGTTTTCCTTAATCTCTGAGGATAGGACAAGAAGCAATGGGCTTAAATTGCTGCAATGGAGATTTAAGTTGGACATTATGAAAAGTTTCCTAACTGTCAGGGTGGTTAAGCACTGGAACAAATTGCCAAGGGAGGTTGTGGAATCTCCATCACTGGAGGTTTTTAAGAACAGGTTAGACAAACTCTTGCCAGGAAGGATCTAGTCATTACTTAGTCCTGCCATGAGTGTAGGCAGTGGCAACTGGTAACTGGGGAATGAGGGGGAGGCACTGGCCCCGCCTCTCCCCACCCCTTCCTGCTCTGCCCCCCTCCCAGCACTCCCTGGAATGGTATAGTTGGGGAGTGGCACCGCACAGGCTGGAACCACGTGGCTTGCATCTTCTCTGCATAGAGGGAGGGGATGGGGGGGAGGCTGCACTGCACTGACTCCTGCTGCTGTTACTGGCCCCTCCTGCCTTAGGGGGTGCTTGTGGTCCCGCGTGCATCCCCATGCACTGCCAGTGAGCGCAGGGGACTGGATTAGATGACCTGTTGAGGTCTTTTCCAGTCCTGTACTTCAAAACATTCTTTCACTGTGCAAATGGAACTGAGGCTGAGTCACAGCAAGGTCATGGAAGTGATTTCATTGATGAAAACATTCAAAGAAGGCCAGTCAGTGGCAGATGATTCTTACTGGGGAGTAATAATAATACATATGTCGTATTGCCTTTCTATAGCACTGCTGATGCTGAAGCTGGGAGAAGGGAAAGTAGCTTGTTACATCATTGTTTCTTCATTTTACAAATGGGAAAACATAGGCACAGAGAAATTAACTGGCACAGCCAGAGTCATACCGGGAGATTGTGGTAGGGGTGTATTTAAAGTACAAGACTATCCTCCCACTCCAAAAATAAATGCCCAATGCAGCTCTCACTAAGTCAATGAAAAGATTCCCATTGCATTCATTGAGAACTGGAGCTGTCAGTAAGTAGATTCCAACAACAGGCAGTTTCTGTGGAGAATAATTCATCAGTGGGTGAAATTCTGTGCCAATGTTATGCAGGGAATCAGAACAGATGATCATAAATGGTCCCTTCTGGGCCTGAAATCCTCTGAACCATTGAGGAATGAGACTGTATCACTGAAATGATAGAGGTGTCCATTTGTTGTGTATTATAAAGCTATAGGGGAGTGAGGTACAAGCCTCTGGCTTCCAGCAAGTTGGTGGAGTCACACCTGGTCTCACAAAGAGTGAGCAGCCAACTTCCCTGGGCTATAACCAAGAATGTCAGTCCCTAGGTGGTTATTGGTGTTGAAATGTTGACAGCTGCTCAGCATGTAAAGGCACCCTCATAGGATACATCACATTGACTAGTGTTATTGACTTGTTCTTAAACTCTGCAAGGGATTTATGTGCTTAGGTAAAAGAGAGATGGGAAGAGCCCTTGTAGACAAAGAGCACTGCAAATCTGCTGTGGGAGGTGCCCCGTAGCTGGTGTAAGCGTGTGGCAAACATCAGTCCCAATGATTTCTCCTGCTTTGACACTTCAGTGCAAAGCAGCTCTTCATTTCTAGCACCATTGCTCAGACACACAAGAGGGCTTCACGTACTCGTGAGCTAGTAGGCCAAGCACCGACAGTGAAACTACATAGGCTGCTTACCTGCCCTTCTCTTGGTGATTTGCTATAGTGTAAAGATGGAGACACTAAGAAAGGCAGAGAGAAACACGGAGAAAGACAGAAGCAGATTTAGATAAAGATAGCTACAGATGATGGATGGCAAGACATAGATTGGGACGGCATCTGCAATAACTCCAGAGAAGTCAATGGGCCAGATGCTCCACTGCCTGCACTAACACCTGGGCATGCTGGGACATGCTGTCATGCTGACTTGGTCACATTTTATACCCACTTTTACACTTACTTTGCGCTGGGGTAAATCAGGTGCAAGGCAGTGAGTCCCTGTGCGGTTACACTGTGGTACATTCAGCTGGGGATCCTAATTAGGCCCATTCACAGATATACCCATTTTCCCTGTTATCTTATAACCCACACACTCCCTGTTGGGCTGCTTATCCACCTGCAGTGTCTTGTTTCCCCTCTCTTTTGCCCTCTGAGGCTCCGTTTCCTCACTTGTACAAGGGCCTAGAATGCTGGGGCCATGACCCCTGACTGGGACTTCGAGGCTGGGACACACTGTAAATAACATATATGTTTAAATGTGGATACAAAAAAGAGATGTGCCAAGACAGGAGCTTTGAATTTAACCCTCATGCCTGCCACTCCCTGAGCATTTGTGGTTTGGATAAAATTGCTTTCAGATCTGAGCTGCCCGTGTTTTGGGTTTTCAAAACTCATCCCCCCCCTTCCAGCATCAGAGTATTCTACAGAGCAAGGGAAATGCCGGGGAGAGCCTGTACTGCGCAAGTGGTAAAGTTCCCGCCTAGGTTACCTCAGGATGAGCATGAAGGACGGTGTGTGTGAAGTGCTTGCAAGGATTCCAGCCAGGCAGCAAAGTACAACAAAGGGTAAGAGGAGGTGGGAGCAATTTGTGCCACACGTCCCAGGGGAGGCAGATCCGTTAGCCCCGTTTGCAGAGATGCATCTGCAGTGTGTGTAATTCTGAAAAGAGAATGAAGACCATGGTGATATGGAGGAAGATATCGGAAACACAAGGCACTGCAGCCAGCTGTAAGTGGAGACACAGACACAGATAAGAACCTGGGATTTGCTCAGCTAAATCAGACCATAGGTCTATGCCGTCACATATCCAGCCTCCAGCAGCATCTGAGGCTTCTGATGAAGGCCAAGAATTCATTATTATTATAGCTGACAAGTGACAGACTGCTGTAAGCAAGGGAACATGCCATAGACATCAACTTTGTTATTTCACCAGGGGCGGGGCTTGACTCCTGCCTCGTCCCACCCTATTCTGCCCTCTCCCCGGAGTGTACCCCACCTTCACTGCACCCCTCCTCTCCCAATGCCTTCTGCCTGTGCTGAACAGGTAATTGTGGCGGAAGGAGGTACTGAGGGAAGGGGAGGAACTGATCAATGGAACCGCTGATGGGTGCTAAGCACCCACTTTTCTCTTCCTGGGAGTGTTCCAGCCCTGGAGCACCCATGGAATCAGAACCTATGGAACTTGCCAGGGCCATCTGTTGGATTTGTGGAGCCCTATATAGTACTACTAAACTGCTGCCCTTATCCCTGACAGCAGCTGGGAGTGGAGGAGGATTTTTGAAGATGTGATTTTATAATCTTCAGCTTCACTCATTAAATAGTTTTAAAGCAAATTTTAAATTAAGGCCCTGACAACTAGCACAGTACATGCAGCAACTGACAGCATAGACCTGGGGTTGGCAAATGCCTGTGAAATGGCTTCATTACCACTTGAATGGCTCGTTCACAGGTTCAGTGTTCTGCTAATAGGTCTGGCAGGTTTTTTCACTGTTAAGGTAATTAGATCCTCCCAGAGGCAGGAAAGCCAGGGAACAGAGATAGGAAGATGTTGGATATCACTGGTCTACAATTTTTTAGAAGTCGTCTGCTTCAGAGATAAAATGTGCTATTTATTATGTATTTTGATGTGCTGAATTCAAATATGACAATTAAAACAACTGATTGGCTACTGTTTCCAAGATATTTAAGTTTTTACATTTTATGTCTATGTATATTGTGTAGATAGTAGAGTTTTAATCATAAATTGTAAACCTAGGTCTTTTCATGTGTTTATGGTTGCTTTACATGATAATATTTCACCTGTCCTGTTTATGTAACACTTTAAAAATCAGCAAAAGGGTTATATAAATAAAATGTATTATGAAACAAAAGGCAAAAAACTATTATGTACATAGTTTAGTCCTATTCAGTGTCTACTCAGCGCTTCTTGGCTTGTCTCTTGTATTCATTAAATGGAGCATCTCTTGTCACTGTCCAGCAATAGTCTGCAAGCATTGATGGGCTCCATTTGCCCTGATAGCGTTTCTCCATTGTTGCAATGTCCTGGTGAAATCACTCGCCGTGCTCGGCGGCGCTCACTGCTCCGCAGTTCGGTGGAAAAAAATCTAGATGAGAGTGCAAAAAATGTATCTTTAGTGACATGTTGCAACCAAGGCTTTTGTATGCCTTGAGGAGGTTTTCCACCAACAACCTGTAGTTGTCTGCCTTGTTGTTTCCGAGAAAATTTATTGCCACTAACTAGAAGGCTTTCCATACCGTCTTTTCCTTGCCACGCATCATCTTGAAGAAGTTCACGAATCTGAGGACCAACAAAGACACCTTCCTTTATCTTAGCTTCACTTAACCTTGGAAATTTTCCACGGGGGTACTTGAAAGCTGCTTGTGTTTTGTCCATGGCCTTGACAAAGTTCTTCATCAGACCCAGCTTGATGTGTAAGGGTGGTAACAAAATCTTCCTTGATTCAACAAGTGGTGGATGCTGAACACTTTTCCTCCCAGGCTCAATGACTGTCAGAGTGGCCAATCTATCTTGATGTAGTGGGAATCTCTTGCACGACTATCCCATTCGCAGAGAAAACAGCAGTACTTTGTGTATCAGTCTGCAGACCAAGCAAGAGAGCAACAACCTTCAAATCGCCACAAAGCTGCCACTGATGTTGGTCATAGTTTATGCACCTCAAAAGTTGTTTCATGTTGTCATAGGTTTCCTTCATATGGACTGCATGACCAACTGGAATTGATGGCAAAACATTGCCATTATGCAGCAAAACAGCTTTAAGACTCATCTTCGATGAATCAATGAACAGTCTCCACTCATCTGGATCGTGAGCGATGTTGAGGGCTGCCATCACACCATCGATGTTGTTGCAGGCTACAAGATCACCTTCCATGAAGAAGAATGGGACAAGATCCTTTTGACGGTCACGGAACATGGAAACCCTAACATCACCTGCCAGGAGATTCCACTGCTGTAGTCTGGAGCCCAACAGCTCTGCCTTACTCTTGTGTAGTTCCAAATCCCTGACATGGTCATTCAGTTCACCTTGTGTTATGAGGTGTGGTTCAGAGGAGGAGGATGGGAGAAAATGTGGGTCCTGTGACATGATGGTTCAGGACCAGAAGTTTCATCCTCTTCCTCTTCCTCGTCTGACTCAAGTGAGAATGATTCTGGTGCATCAGGAACCGGCAGTCCTTCTCCGGGGGGCTACTGGGCGTATAGCTGATGGAATGTTTGGATAATGCACAGTCCACTTTTTCTTCTTTGACGCACCTTTCCCAACTGGAGGCACCATGCAGAAGTAACAATTGCTGGTATGATCTGTTGGCTCTCTCCAAATCATTGGCACTGCAAAAAGGCATAGATTTCCTTTTCCTGTTCAACCACTGGCGAAGATTTGTTGCACAAGTGTTGCAGCATATGTGTGGGGCCTACCTCTTGTCCTGATCTCCAATTTTGCAGCCAAAATAAAGGTGATAGGCTTTCTTAACCATAGTGGTTATACTGCGCTTTTGTGATGCAAAAGTCACTTCACCACAAACATAGCAGAAGTTATCTGCACTGTTCACACAAGTACGAGGCATCTCTGCTCACTTTGGCTAAACAGAAATGTGTCCCTTTGCAAAATCAAACACTGACAAATAAGAGAGCACGACACTGTATGATTTCTAGAGCTGATATAGGGCAATTTGTTCAGCAGAGTGATGTAAGCTTCATTATGATTGCATCATCCATGACTTCTAGGAATAACATGATGCATTTCATATCATGTATGACGCAATACCAGCTTCAGATTGCATCGTTCATTGTTTTGCCTAAAAAGCAAGTACTGTCCAAACCCAGTCATAGATTTATTCATAGTCAAAGATGTATTTTAGTCATTTCTGGTTTAAATTGAGATCCCTTCCCTTTATAACTCACTTATCCTCTGCCATTCCCAAGTCAAGGGTCGTATATACTGACCCAATAGCATATCTTGAAAACTAGAGCCAATCAACAATTTTAAGCATCATTTTCATTCTCAGTGATCCAGAATTAGTAAAGTTTGACTACATTTATTTCAGAAGCATTTTGGCTGTAGAGCAGTGTATTAAGAACCCAGTGGAGTCCCAAATGTTTGAGTGCCCTATGCAGCTGCATATTAGGCTTCTGGGTAAGGATGGCCCCGGAACCTGCTCTTCCTGACTGCTGCTTCTGCCCTGAAGCATGAAATTTGCAGCCTATTTTTATTAGACTGCAAGGCAACAAAGGAGTCTGTCCTGGACACATCCTTTCATGTACATGGGGCACCTCTGAAGACATGAAGACTTCATGAGGGCGACTGGGTCATTCTTGAGAAGCCATGATCACCATCAGACTTTAGAGCTGTGGGTGGCTCCTGGGTATGGCACTCACTATCCCCTGGACCTCTGCCTCAGTTCAGCCCCTCCTCACTTTTAGAAACCACCTGGTAATATTCCTTTTCCAGAGACTTTTCTTTTATCAGTCATGCCACTCCTCCCCACCCATTCTTGTAGTGATTCCTCCGAGTTTGTGCTTTCAGTTCTTTTTTTTCATGTGTATTGTGTGTTTGAGATATTTATGCACTGATGTCTTGTAATGACATCATTTGTCCCTGCAGCTGATTGCCTTGGCACCCAAAACAAACTCTGGTTCTTGGGATGGGTTCATCTCTTACAAGAGAGCTCATCAATTGCTTGTTATAAAAAAATCATTTGCAGGAATTAAACCTCCCTGCAGCAACAGCTGTGGGAGCAGATCTGTGGCAGAGCACTGAGGGAGAATTGCATGGAGAATTTCCCTGAGATTGCACCAGTGAGAAAGGATACGTTTTTTGCTTCCTTCTTCTCAATAGGATGACTAATGGTAAAGATGCCAGAACCAACTGAATCCCTAGTATGCATAGGAAACTGGTTCTCCCTAAGTGGTAGATGCTGATTTCACACTTCCCCTCCTATTCTCTGACATCACAGCTCCATAGGAAACATTTTACTATTTAAAATCTGGGCTAAATCTGGCAGTCCTTATTAATGCAAAAGTGAGCGCATGGACCAATTAAGGAATAGTTCGGTGCCCATTTTACAGGCTCTTTTTAATTACATTGTTCCTAAAATACCTAAAAATAGTTAATTATCTACCAAAACTGCCACATGCACCATACAAAACAGAGTGGCTCAGACAAACAGGCTGTGGTTACATATTTAAATATTTGTAAGCATGGTAGCAGCCTCCTATCGTTCACTTTCAAAAGCATGTGGAAGATCTTATCTCATCATGGATGACAGTAACTGTCTCCAGCATGCACTGTGATGGACAGCATTTCTAGTTCAATTTGTTTTCATCACACTACAGATGGAATTCCAGGTGGCGGAGTTCAGTTATAAAAACCTATGTAGAACAGAATAGTTAACTATGTCCTATAAAAGTTGAGACCTTATTGGTGGAGAGGAGGAAATTAATGTGGCGGCTACTTTCAAAAGCTCAGTGCTTTCTTTAATGAGACCACATCTCTGTCCAAAAAGGAGGCTTTCTCCCCTTCTGAGTGGGAAAAACCTTGAAGTAAGAAGGGAATTTGGCAGATCCCAGCACAGCAAGTGAACATCTTTACACAAGAATGAGATATTCATTCTAATCGCATTAGATCCATCAACTTCTTTAGACACCAGTGACCATGAGGAATTCCCAGCATATCTGCAATCCGTGGCTTGGAATGATTTCTCTCCCCTTCCTCGCTGAGAAGCAATGACAAGTGACTGTCCTTCAAAACAGAGGTCTTTCTTGTGGGTTTTATTCTGCCCGTTTCTGGTTCCTGCTGTTAGAGATGGCTAAGAAGATAGTAAGGAAACATGGGGAGAATTGTCTTCAGCATGCAAATAATACTCAGTTCTATACCCCCTTCAAAAGTAAGGCAGTAAATGGGGAGCCCCTGTGCTTGCTGCAGACTGGGACGTTGATAAGGCCTCACTGTCTGAGGCTTAGTCCTGGTAAGCCAGAGATAATGTTTGTAGGTTATGAAATCAAGCGGAAGAGCTCATAAATGCCATGCCAGCATCCCTGATGAGGGAAGTGAGTCTTCCATGTATCACTACGGTTTGTAACTAAAGGATATAATTAGACCCAAAGCTGCTGAAGGATGGGCCAAGAAGGCATTGTCTCATCTGTGTTTGGTGTAGTGAGCACCACTGGCTTTTGGATGTGGCTCCCCTTAGGCTTACCTTTGTCACCTCCAGATCAGATTGCCGTGATGAGCCCTGGTGTGAGGCTACATGTGGGACCACTACGATACTGAAGCTGGTCTAGAACATGACAGCCCATCGAATTGGCTGAATGGAGCGTGTGATGGGGCAGCCCAGCCCCGCACTATAAATCAACCTGCGGGCAGGGCCCAGCTGGCTCAGAGCACCCCTTCCCCATGGCCTTGCCGGGCATGCTCCCTGGTAAGCCGCTCTATAAAAGGCCGTGAGCCAGCTCACTCAGGGCTGATGGCCAAAGGGGAAGGACCTGCCGAACCGGCTCCTGACTCAGAGGAGTCCATGCAGCCGGAATCAACACCACAGCCCCTACAACCTCAGCAGCAACTGCCGCAGCCCCAGCTGCCGTGACGACCCCGGCCCCGGAGACAGTGGAGAGGTACGACCGCAGGAGAACTGCGGGGAGGTAGGAAGCAGCCCAGGGCAAGGAGTGATAGCTCCCGGCGTGCTCGGCCTATTGAGGGGAAAGGCCCCTTGCTGAGCAAGCAGTGGAGCACTCCACTGTCAACAGGGCCCTGGGCTGGGACCCAGTGGAGTGGGAGAGCCTGGGTCCCCCTATCCTCCGCTCCCCTGCTGGAGGGGAAGTCCCACAGCCGGAGAGGACTAGGCCCCAAGGCCGTATTTGCCCCAGGAGGGGAGCCTACAAAGACTGTGCCACAAGGCTGTATTTACCCCCAGAGGGGAGCCTACAAAGACTATGCCACAAGGCTGTATTTACCCCCAGAGGGGAGCCTATAAAGACTATGCCACAAGGCTGTATTTACCCCCAGAGTGGAGCCTATAAAGACTATGCCGCTAGGCTGTATTTACCCCCAGAGGGGAGCCTATAAAGACTAAGCCCCAGGGCCAGAATGAAGGAGATCCCGACCAAGGGGCTGCACCCCTCTACAGAGCAGAAAGCCAGGAACATTTTCTCCCACAGCTATGTGAGCTGCTCTGACTATTGGTGAATTTCTGGGTGGAATTCAAGGGATTCAGTTTACCCTCAGAGCCCTACATGGTATTGGACCAGATTATTTAGAGAGATCCTTCTCTCCTCCTGCCAGATGCTGTCAGGGCATCATCCATGTATCCCCCTCAAAGTTGCTGCTTTCCCTTTTGGTGCCCAGAGGCTGGATTTATTGTTTGGTCACACTGCAAGGCCCAACTGATGCATTTATTTTGGATGGAATGCAAAGTTTTTTGTTTGGTTTACTGGGTAAGAATGTGACTTTGTTCATATTAATTTCTATTCTTGTTTCCAGAGGATGAACAGGCTCCTCTTGGTTGGATTATTATCTTATATCTAAGCCAAACCAATAACAAATACATGCACCTCAAAAGCACCTGATGCAGCATAGCTGTCAGGCTGCGCTTGGACCTCCGGTGTGAACAAGACTCTAACAGGTCAGGGCTGAAGGGTAGGACTGGAGTGGGGAATTTTGTTTGCCTATTCTCATTGGGCTTGGTTCTAACCAAGGTCCTTATTTGCTTGCTTTCACTAAGCCTAGGCTCAATGAAATATCAAAGGAGAAAGCTCTGTTTGGGGGCAAGGGCCAACGGGAATGCCAAGCCTCACCTTTGAGAGAGGGATAAAAATAACCAACGTGTTATTTGCAAAGAGAACAGATTGTGGGCATGGAATATAGATTTTTGCCATTTCTCCATTTTTAGTCCTAGCTGACTTGTTTTTACAAGGATCTCGTTCTTTAAAATAGACATTTAAACAAAGAGAGTGAAGAGAGAACTTGAGAAAGGGGCTGGATTTACAGCCTGTGACTGATGTGTTTATTCACAAAACAGGTACAACACATGCAGCAGCTGTGCAGTACCCACACCACAACCTCTGTATCAATTACTTGATCTAAAGGAACAACCCCACCAGCTGTGATCTTGCTCGCTGACAAGACTCTTGCCTGGTGACTGTAAATCACTGTGGTTACGTCTACACTGCACTACAAGCGCATTCTTGCGCAAGAAAAAGTACAGTTAATTGTAAGAACACAGGGCTTTTTGTGCAAGAATTATTCCTCTTTCTACGAGGAATAAGCCTTTTTGTGCAAGAGCTCTTGCACAAAAAGGCATGTGTGGGCGGGCTATAGGGGTGTCTTGTACAAGAAACACCTGTTGCTAAAATGGCCATCAGAGCTTTCTTGCGCAAGACAGCGTCCACACTGCCATGGGCGTTCTTGTGCAAAAGCACATCTCTTGCACAAAAGCACATGGCAGTGTGGGCACACTCTTGCGCAAGAACTTTTTGCACAAGAACTCTTGCGCAAAAAGTTATTGCGCAAGAAACCTGCAGTGTAAACGTAGCCTGTGTGACAGCGTCTTCCTCTATGGTGACTCCTTGTGTCCCAGTGGTGCACTATTACACAACCCCTGTTGTCAGATTTCCAATGGTCAGTTGTCACCTCTTAAGGGTCCAGTGATGTGATACTTGAGCCTTCCAGCTAAAGCATTCTTGAGGCCCACCCTTCCAGAGAATTGACATCCCAAAGTAAAGGAACGCTCTTGACTCAAAACCAGGCTTGTCTGAGGCATCTTCAGCTCCCTTCTATTCAGGGCTTGTGTTCATGCAGCCAGTGAGTTTAGCCAGTCTTCCTGGGCCCAGTCCTCTGGTCCACTGGGAGGCTTGTCTGGGCAGTAAGCTGTTACAGACACTTGGCTGAAAGCAGGATTCCATCCCCAAGGGAGAAGCAGAGCTCTGCTCCCCTTCCTGGTCAGCCCCAAACTGAGCTGGTCTTCTTTAAACTTTATACTCCTGACATCTGCCAAGAGTGTAGTTGGGCAGGGCCAGCTAGGGCCACAGGCCCACTTTAATTTCCTTCTTGCCGGTGTGGTGCCTGGATGCCTCATTACACACAGTATTACATGATCCTCTCTAAGGGTTCACCTGCACTACACAGCTTTTAGTGACAAGACTGTGTCAACCCAGCCCTCTCGCTAAAAGGCAGCTGCTTGTCAGCACTTTTACTGAAAAAAATACTTCTGCCCTCAATGAGCAGGTTTCATTTCGTCAGCAGGAGAGTGTGCCTGCCAACAAAGCAGTGTTCACATGTGCACCTGCTGCGATAAATCTTTGATGTTCACCAGAGGGAGGGAGTTAGGCACCCATGAACAACACAAATTTTATTGAGCAAATGCAAGTGTAGACACAGCCTACGTCAAACCTGTCCTGCACGCCTTAGCTCCACAGATCAAGTGCCAACTTGCTAGTGGCAAGAGGTTACCATTAGAGGCAGTTTTGCTCACATGCCCTAAATCAGGGTTTGACTAATGATGATGATACTGGCTGCCTCCTAATTTGCAGATTTAATGAAGTTTGGGACCCAGGTAAAAGGAAGGCCCTATACAAATGCAAGTTCATCCTCCTTATTGTTCAGAGCAGGGGTCATAATTATTAATGCACCAGGTTTTAAAAGAGCACTCACCTAAAGATGGGATGAGTTCCACTCTAGTCCAGTGAGATTTTTATCTGCTGCTTTCTGATGCTGACAGTGTAGCTGTGAAACCAAATGCCCATGGTGCCCATATGTCAGAGTCAAGGTGGCATATTCGCTCCTCTCTCTGTCCACAAGGGGAGGATGTTGAACAAGAAGTGACATGTTCACTATTTCTACCAGCTTGGAAGCATGTTTAATAAAGCTGCTGTGTGTACTCATTGCAGTTTGTAAAGACACAGAATCAAAAGAGTGGAAGGGACTTTGAAAGATCCTCTAGTCCAGTCCCCTGCACTCTGGCAGGAATAAGTATTATCCAGACCATCCCTCACAGGTGTTTGTCTAACCTGCTCTGAAAAATCTCCAATAATGGAGATTCCAAAACCTCCCTAGGCAATTTATTTCAGTGCTTAACTAATGTCCAACCTTAACCTCCCTTGCTGCAATTTCAGATGATTGCTTCTCAGAGGTTAATGAGAATTATTTTTCTTCCTGTATCAGAAGGTTAGCTGTGTCAGTCTGAATCTGCAAAAGCGGCGAGGAGTCCTGTGGCACCTTATAGACTAACCGAAGTGTTGGAGCATAAGCTTTTGTGGGCAAAGACCCACTTCGTCAGATTTTTCTTCCTCTTCCTTGTAACAACTTTTTAAGTTACTTGGAAAGCTGTTATTGTGTCCCCTCTCAGTCTTGTCTGTTCCAGACTAAACAAACCCACTTTTTAAACTTCCTTCATAGGTCATGTTTTCTAAAGCTTTAATCATTTTTGTTGCTGTGCCCTGGAATTTTTCCAATTTGTCTACATCTTTCCTGAAATGTGGCACCCAGAAATCCAGTTGAGGCTTAATCAGTGTGGAGTAGAGGGGAAGACTTACTACTCATGTCTTTCTTGCAGTTTTCCTGCTAATACATCCTCAGACGGTGCTTGCTGGTTTTGGAACAGCGTTACACTGTTGACTCATATTTGCACATTTCAAATGCAGTAAAGAGAAACATGACAAACCTACTGTGATCCTCAGAGCACCCCTGTGCCTGAGAGTAACGGGGTTCCCTGTATCTAGAAGTGGGTGTATATACAGATGCTATATAGAAAATTATGGAATATGGGCTAGAAATATGTCCCTAAAATGTGTTCTGCAGGAACAGATTAAGTCATCCTGCCCTAGACAAAGGAATGTGATCCTGCCTGCTTTGAATGTGTCACCAATGTAAATTGAACAAAGAGACAATGGAAGTACATTTACATAAAAGGTTTGTGGGCAAGCCCACAAACTAGTGACTGGGGCAGTTAGCACTTAACTATCATGGCAGGGAGGAGAGACTGCAAAAATTAACCCGGTGTTTGTAGCCCTCCAGGGTTCTGTGAGGGGCTCCTCCCCTGTGGGTTCAGTGGGCAGCCACTCCACTTCACTGCACCCTTGCTCAATCTCCTCTGGGGAATCAGCTGTACCATGAGTTCAGGATTCGGCCTCAGGTCAGTCTACATCCACAATCAGTAAGTCCAAGGGCTTATGGTTAGGCTGAGCCATTAATTATGCCAAGCCCTCACTGTGGACGGGCTACAATAGTCCAGGGGCTTGTTTAGACTACGCCGAAGTTCTGAAAGAGGATATGCAAATTCCATGGGAATATGCCTATTTTCTTCCGATCTCACTTTCAAAAGTGAAAGTAGTTGTGACGCGGTTTTTTCGGCAACCCCTCACGCTCCTTTTTCGAAAAGCCGCGTAAACCTCATTTTTTGAGGAAGAGCGGCTTTTCGAAAAAGGAGGGGGTTGCAGAAAAAAACGCGTCCCAACTATTTTCACTTTTGAAAGCTCTGCTTTCAAAAGTGAGATCGGAAGAATTTGCATATCCTCTTTTTGGAACTTCAGCATAGTCTAGACATAGCCCAGGGTCTCAGGCCCAGGCCCTGGTTCAGGGCAGGACAGCAAACAAACAGAGTTCTGAGATAACAGGCCCAGGCCCTGGTTCTGGGTGGGGCAGCAAACAAACAGATGGGTCTCCCAGCACTGGTGGAGAACTGTCAAACACAGGCAGTTGGCCTACAATTGCAGAGGGAGGGAGAGACTGCCACCCAGGGGCATCCCAGCCCAGGGCCTTAACAGTGGCAGCTCAGTCTGCCACTCCATCAGCAGGGATCCTGACTGCAAAACGCTGACATATAGGCCCTGGTTCAGCCACAGAAAGGTTGGCTGTCTCTGGGCTACTTCCACACTCCCCCTCCAGGCATATCTGGCTTCAGTGCAGGTCCTTTGGCCATTGGGAGATGGGAACTTCTGGCGGGGTGGGCAGTTCCTCTTGTCAAATTAGACTGTAAACTCTTTGAGAGCATGGCTGTCTTTCTACCTGTGTTAACTTAGAACAACAGGCGATTTTACCACATCAGTAGCCAGCTAAGGAAACGCTCCTTTAACTAAAGTGGAAGTGGCTTCCCCAAGTGTGTGTGTGATTAATCAGGAAAACGTATTTGTGTTCTATATGACCTGAAAGTGTTATGTCAGCACCAGGTTTGAAATATCTTGCGTCCCTGTCGTCATATGTATTAATCTCAGCCCTGCAATCTTTTCAGGTTATGTTACACAGACAGCGGACTGTGTGATGTGCTTTCAAAAGATAATGCTAGGCATGTCTATAAACAATAATTAACTAAGGTTAATTAAAGCCACTCTGAGTAATGTAAACATTACTGTGTCTGTTTTATAAGGAAGCGAGGTCATAAAGAGTTTAAATGACTTGCTCAAAGTCAGAGCAGCATCAGGAATACAATGCAAAGTTTCCTGTGTCCCATGCACATGCTCCAGACAAGGCCATTCTCCCTTCCTTTCCTTCCACCGCGACTTCACAGCCATGGGTGACTACTGGTTCATTTCAAAGCCTCCAATTACTAAAGGACCACACAGCCACTGAGAGCTGAGCAGGTCTGAATCCGTCTAACAGGGAGAAGTTGTGAAATACGTATGCTACCCAATATGTACAATCTGTAAATGTAGGTGTTTTAACACAATGCAGAGCTGATTTTGGGAGCCTTGTCAGATTACATAAACCCTTCGTTAGAAATCCCTGCCACCAGAGCTCAAAAAAGACTGAAATCAGTTTCACAGTCATGACTCGAAAAAGACTCAAACCAGCCAAACCTCTGAAACCAGCTCTGCAGGTTGTGGGAGTGAGTAGCAGCCAGGCTCCTACTCTGGCAGCTGGCCATCCACAAATTCTTTCATCACTGAATGTCAAATAATATTAACCAGCAGAAATATCTAGTAATTGTGTTCTCAAATGTGAAAGTGGGTCATATCAAACCGTGCATGTTGTGGGTTCTTTTTTTTTTGCTAGCTGTGACTTGCTGGTATTTAAAGTTTTGTTGCTTTTTCTTTCAGCAGAGAAAACACATCTTCCTCGCCCCTGTCAGACTCAGATATAGTGTGTGTGAGGCAGTACAGTGGGAGGTGGCCCACTAACCTCCCAGCTCTAGGAACATGCTTTAGTTAAATGTGGAAATGTATTTGGAGGTCTCTTTTTCAAGTCCCCACTGGCACTAGCACACACAACAAAAGCACCTCTCAAGGGCTTAGTGCATCCCATCCCTGCAGACATGGGCCAAAATGACATAAAATGCTCCAAAAGTCCCATAGAGAGCAGGTGCAGAATTCCTTCAGTGCAGGGACTGACTGCAGAAGACAACCATAAGGCTACCTTCTGAGGACCCCGCCCCCCACAAGCCTTCGTGTATGGGACATGCAGGAGATGGACATTTGAACAGGGAGATTCCAGGCAGTGGTGCAGCCTACCAGGCAGCTCCAGGAGGCTGGCCCTCAGGGCTACCTAATATCTGCTGAGGGCCTCCATGGTTCCTGGAGCAGCCCAGGATTGGGAGAGTGCAAGGATGGCTTAAGGCCAGTCTAGTGTCCCTACCCTCTTGGGCCTTGAATACTGTACCTCAGAGTCCCGTAAGGAGGTGTTTCCATTCACCCAACAACAGCTTCAGCACAGAGAAGCTTTTAGGGTACGTCTATACTGCACCTGTAGCTCGAAATAAGCTACGCAATTTGAGCTTCACAACTTGCGTAGCTTATTTTGAGTCAATTTTTGAAATAGCTTATTTCGTAATTTGGTGCTGTCTACTCCAAAATATATCACGAAATAATGGGATTGCTGTTAAGATGTGGGATAGCTATTTTGGGATACCTCTGATATCCCAAAATAGCACTGCAGTGTAGATGTAGACCTAGATACCAAGCAGTATCAATGCTACCATGATCAGCACCCATTCCCAAGGACAAACCACGCTGGTTTCTTCAAAGAACCTCTGGTCTCTGGAACTCTCTTAATTGTTCAGCCTTGCCCTGGGGGTGCTGTGCTTCTAGGTGGAAAGTGTTTGCCTCACAGCTCAGTGTACAGAGCCATCCTCATCATAGGCCAGTCAAACGGGTTTTGGGATTAACCCCTCTTTAGTCCCAAACTCCACCCCAGGAGAGTTTTGGGGGGAACCCAGGCCCACCCTCTACTCCAAGTTCCATCCCCAGAACTGCAGCTTTTTCCTGAGCCACTTCCCCAACCAACTCGTCCCAGTACCTTCCTCCTGGTACCTGATTACACCCTTCTGCTCTTCCCCAGCACCTCTTCTCTCCCAGTCCTTGGCCTGCTTGCCCATTCTAAAGGGAAGCTTTATAAACTTGCCCCAGCAGGTCCTCAATGGGCTGCAGGTGTACTGATTAGTCTGCTGCTTCTGGCAAATTCTTAATTGGCCCCAGGTTCTTCCTGGCTGTGCTTCAGCAGCCCCTGCCCTTATTACTAAGGGTGTCTACACTGCACCATAGGTCGAAATAAGATATGCAATTTGAGCAACGCAAATTGTGTATTTTATTTCAATGTTATTTCAAAAGAGCTTATTTTGAAATTTGGCGCTGTCTACCCAGCACTTTTTTTCAAATTACAGTCGGTCCCCGGTTATGAACGAGTTACGGACCAAACACTTGGCCGTAACTCGGATCCCATTGAGTTACATGGCGACTGCGCTGTTCGTAAGCGCGGATCGCGCGTTCGTAACTCGAGGACCGCATTTACGACCGCTTTGGTCGTAAGTGCGGATGATCGTAAGTGGACGTGGTCGTAAGTTGGAGACCGGCTGTAAATCGCTATTCCAAAACATCCCTTACTGCTCGTGGAATGAGGTTTACAGGGATGTCAGAATAGCAAGCCCGTTATATTTCAAAATAACGGGTATACTCAAAAGACACCGAATAGCTATTGCGGGATACCAGAAGTATCCCAAAATAGAGCTGCAGTGTAGACGTAGCCTAAGGGAAGAGAAAACTGTTCACCCATATCTACCTTCCATTAGACTACCATAGCCCACTGGTCTTGGTCTGCCACAATACTTATGTTCTGAATAGCCCATAATACACAGTCCACAGGTGATAATGGGGGGGAGGGGCAGGGGGCAGTTATTCTCTCTCATCTTTCCTTAGAGCAGTGCAGCCTGGGGAAACTATAGGACCCAGCATACAATGCTCCAGTATGGCATAGTAGAAAGTTCTCTTATTTCAAGATGGATACTGCATGATGGGGCCTGTATTCCCTGCAGCATACACCCCAAGTGAAAAATGAGAATGTAATCTGCCCCATGTGAAGAGAATGGGTAGTGGCCCTGCACACAGGAGAAGTTCTTAAATGGGTGCACAAGACAGGAAATTAAAGGCATCACAGTGCTATAGCTACATATATGGCAGGTTTGGCTTTGGGAACAGTAACAAAAAACATAATTACAGCATGAAAGCTTGTGCTTGGGGAATACCATAAAATGTAATAACCTTGCTTTTGTTTCCTGAAGCAATTTAGCCATATCTTCATGCAGAGAATTTAGAACCAATGACTACATTGTTCTGCCGGGATGTGGGAATAGTAAAGTTCGGCTTTATCTGAGCTTTTATCTACATGACTTTTTGTCCACAGTACAACAAACTCTGTTATCTAGGTTAATGAGCAGCAGGACCGTGGCTTCCGCTCTCTGTGTTTGACAGACAGGGCTTCATTTTAATGTTCAGCTGCTGGCAGGGACTAGGGTGAATCCAAACTAAAAAGACTGAAGTTGTTCTGTGGAAAGCTGTGGGAGTAACTCTTTAGAAGCCATGTAAGTAACATAGTTCAGTTTTGGTAGCTTTGGCATTGTTTGCACTCAACTCGTCACAATTAGTTATAATGCCCAATGTGCTATGTGTTGGTATAGTGCTGGGCACTAGACAAACACACAATAAGAGAGAGTTCATCACCTGAAGACCTCCCAAGATAAACTGGGTTAAGACATATCCATGGTTGGATGAAGGCCCAACCCCCCCCACCCACCCACACACCTATGAGCTGCAGGAAGTGCTATTGCTGGTTTTACCAAACGGTGTTTGCTCATGTGCTTATGCAGCACTCAGTATAATGAGGCCTTGATTGTGTTTGGGGCATCTGGATTCTATTGTAATAATATTAATAAGTGGGTGGGTCTTACGAGCACCAACCCAGAACTCAAAAGTGTGTGAAGGTTTTCTGGGGCAGAGGATGCTAGGGGAGGACACAAATAGTAGCCTAACCTCCCCCCCCAAAAAACCCCCCATATAATCAGGAGTACGCAGGAAGTTTAATTGTTAAAAGGAATGCCTTCAAAAACGGTGTAAATTCAGCCCCTGTCTTCTGTGCCTGTGTGTATACACAGGGGCTGTGTCTACATTGGCACCCTTTTCCGGAAAAGGGATGCTAATGAGACAAGTCGGAATTCCAAATGCCACGGGGATTTAAATTTTCCCCGCGGCATTTGCATGAACATGCCTGCCGCTTTTTCGGCTCGGGGCTTTGTGACGGAAAAAGCGCCAGTCTGAGCGGCTCTTGCGGAAAATAAAGCCTTTTCGGAAGATCCCTTATTCCTGATTTTAAGAGGAATAAGGATCTTCCGGAAAAAGGCTTTATTTTCCGCAAGAGCCGCTGTTTGACTGGCGCTTTCGTCAAAGCCCCGAGCCGGAAAAAGCGGCAGTTATGTTCATGCAAATGCCGCGGGAAAATTTAAATCAGCGTATTTGTCGACTTGTCTCATTAGCATCCCTTTTCGGAAAGAATGAAGGTAGTCTCTGAATCTAATTAGCCTGACAGATAAAGGACAGGAAGAGAAACAAAAGCAGAGCAAACTGAAGTGACCTGCCCAAAGGCAGAGTAGCAATAGAGTCAGAAATAGAACCCATTTCTCCTGGCTCCCAGCCCAGTGTCCCATCTACTAACCTCTGCTGCCTCACCAGTGTCAAGCTTGACAATAGACATTAGAGAGGAAAAAATTACAAACAAAATATGGCAATATCTGTTGTATGGTTGTAAGTATGGAGGTGGGTAAATTGCTGGTCTAGTGAAGTGCCTCCAAAAACGTACTATATCTAAAGACTGCGCTAGGCACATTTTCCGTTCTTCTGCCATTGCTGCACCACTGCAGCTACCAGTGAGCTACCCACCGGTAGATGTTCTAATCCCATTAGAATCTCGCTCTCGCTACTGTGAGGCCATCATGTTCAGTGCTAGTAAGGACAGAGTGGATGCTAGGCTAAGTCTTAGGGTAATGTCACAGGGCCCTCCCTTAGCTATCCAGTGTATCATGGGGCTTAAGCAGGTTCCATCATCCCACCATCATAAACACATCCTGGCTGTTTCCCTTTCACTGTGTGTTCCTTTCATTCCACCGTTTGTTTGCAACCAGAACATGCTATAGGTCTGCTGCAGCAAGAGTGTCCCACAAAGCTTTTCTGCTTCTTACAGTGCACCTGCTAAGACCCTCCTCCTTATTCCTGTTCCTCCCAATTACTGCCAGTTGTATTCATAGTTTAGTAATTTCTGCCTATGTGCTCATTGTTCCTCATTAGAAAAGTGGTTAACTGCTTCTAGCTATTGCTGCAGCCTCTTCTGTGCTGTAGCAATATCAGTGATCAGGGTGCTGCAGGTAGCACTCTGTCAGAGACAATAATAAGGTTAAATGTTGGCATCCTATGTACCTGAGTAATACACATATTTAGAGTTAGTTTCCAGTTGGGGAATTATATTGTGATGGTAGGACTCCCTAGATGGCACTGTTACAAATAGTTTACAAGCTCTTTTTCTTAGCATTTGAACAATGCCTTGGTCTTTGAAGTAATGCTTCACTCTGATTAGTGTTGTAATGTAATTTGTTTTGGTTGAAGCTATTGCTTCACAAATTTGAGGAGAATTTTCACTGTGTCTTAACCCCCTTTGGAAGAGTTCCTCTCTGGGAAATGGACATCAGTTGTTTAGGCTGAGATTTCAGAGTTATTTTCTTATGTGTTGATTATGACCATTAAACAAGTTACAGTAAGAAAATATCCAGACTCCATGACACATGTCTAATGGGAAACTGACTCTGGAACAGAAATTGAAGTGAATTGAGAATTTTGCTGCTGAATTCAATGGTAAAAGGACTGACTGATAGGTTTCTATATGTGGAAGAATTTGCTCTTACAGCTTGAGAAAAGAAACAGTGTCTTTAGCAGCGTGCTGTAACTGAATTATGGAGCAGTTAGTTATATGGCTTGCTGTTAATGATATATTTCTGTGTTTCCAGTGTGACCTTTAACTTCTCCCTATCTAATCTGATTAACCTATGTAGCTAATTTATTTCATGAATTCACCTTAGTATTTGTGCTTTGCCAAACTATATTCCTCTCTCTGAAAGCTCTATGCAAAGACCCATCTGGCTAGCAGGCATGTCTATAACTTCTCTTTTTATCTCAGTGGGGTGGGCTTTCTGTTTTGTTTTGTTTTGTTTTGTTTTTTTGGTGGGTGAGGGGGTCACTCAATTAAGGGACCCCATTCTTCAAGGTTAAATATCTTTAACTCCTCGAGGAACTAGTGAAGCTGTGAAGTTGATGGCCATCTGAACATTAAGGAATCAGGTTACAAGAGAATTTGAATTGGTAGAACCTAGTGCAGTTTTCAAGTGAACATTTTATACATAAAAATGAGATCTCCATTCTGATTATAATATGGCTGAATAGAGCAGAATGCCATGAACATTTTCTCCCGCGCTCTGTGAGCTGCTCTGACTATTGGTGAGCTTTTGGGTGGAATTCAAGGCATTCACGTTAACCTTCAGAGCCCTCCATGGTGTAAGAACTGGTTATCTGGGGGGTTCCTCTCTCCTCATGCCATAGCCCCTGGAAGTTGCTGCTTTCCCTTTCGGTGCCAAGAGGCTGGATTTGTTAATCATTTGGTTACTCTGCAAGGCTCAACTGATTTATTTATTTTGGATGGAATCCAAAGTCTTTTGTTTGTATTATGTGGCAATGGCATGAATTTGTTCAGATCAATTTCTATCCATGTTCCCAGATCATGCACAGGCACCTTCTGGTTAGAGTATATTTTTGCACCTAAGCCAAACTAATAAAAGATAAGTGCATCTCAAAAGCACCTCATAGGGCACAGCTGTCAGCCTGTGCTTAGGCCTGGGGTATGAGCAAGATTACCAGAGGTCATGGCTGAAGAGCACTGGCGGGACTGAAGTGGGGAACTTTGAGAGAATTGTCTGCTATTCCCACTAGGCCTAGTTCTAGCCATGGCTCTTAATCACTTGCTTTCACTAAACCCAGATTCAATGAAATATTAAATTAGGAAGCTCTGGTTGGGCCGGAGGAGGGGGAATGTAAAGCTTCGCCTTTGAGAGAGGGAAAAAATTACCAACATGATATTAGCAAGAGAACAGATTGTGGGCATGAGATACAGATTTTTCCTGTTTCTCTGTTTTTGGTCACTACTGACTTGTTTTTAAAGGAGCTAGTTCTTACAAGTTACACTAAGAAAATGCTCTGACTCATTGACACTGATTTCTTGTCTAATGAGAAACTGACTTGTAAGGTCCCAATATATATATATACTGTGGCTCTCTAGAAGGGCAACAGGATTGTTCATGGAGTGTTCCATTGGGTTTTAAGTGCTGTGCACTATCATAATCTTGGATAGCTTAGGCTGCCAAACTAGAGAAAAGAGGAGGTTGCTGTGAGCAGTGTGTATGTGTGGGAACGTTTTAGATTTGTTTCTTTTCTGTTCAGTGCAATCCAGTCCAGTCAATAAGTCACTGAGTTCGGGTTTTGAACGGTGAGTAGGATAATCCTGATTATCCAAGAACCATTGGGTGAGAATTAGGTGCTGCAGCTGTGAAGGTTGTTGAGAGAAAGCATGTTTAACTATCAAACCACTCACCACTCTGCCATCTCATGGATGAATTGTAAGTGTCTAGTTTTTACTAAGGACCATATCATTGTAGTGCCAAGCAATATCTTCCACCACTGCTCCAAAAATACGTCAGCTAAACAACTTAGTACAAGTTAAGAGTGAAGTGACTGATCGGGTCTGATCCATCTTCCACTAAGGCCACTGAGGTGTGTCTACAGAGCACCCTTACCTCGAAATAATCTACACAATTTGCGCTACCCAAATTGGGTAGCTTATTTCAAGGTAATTTCCGAATAGCTTATTTCAAAATTTGGCACACTCTACACAGCGCCAAATTTCAAAATAAAGTGCTATTCTGACAAGTCCTTTAACCCTCGTGGGGGCGTTTAAAGACATGGAATTGCTATTTCAGGATACTTCTGGTATCCCGAAATAGCCCTACTGTCTAGACGTAGCCTGAGAGTTAGCTCAAGCCTTTAGTGTTGGAGAAAAATGCCAGACTGAATTCCTCTGTTGATCCTTGGACTGGTTCAACACAGGCGACACCAAGGCAGGCTTCCTCAGGCACTGGGCCTTTGTCTTGGACTGGATCACCTCTCAGAATAAGAGGCCAGCTGAGTTGTTGTGCCCATTGGACTCTCTGCTAAGACAGCTAAGAGAACAAACTTCCAACCATGCTGAAGGCTTCTAAAAATGGATACTTGTCCAACTTGTCCATTTAAGAACTGAATTGTCTCCGCCAACACAATGATCCATGACTGGCGCTCCTAGGCTCTACCATTATACAAATAAATACTAATACTAATAACTCATTTTCATGAGCCACTGCACAGCCATCAAATAGTAACAACTTTCAATCACTGCTGACACGGTTACCAAACCCATCCACACGGCATGAACACCATTGTGTTATGAGTGCATCACTAGCTTGTACACTCTGATGGCCCCTGTATTACCAGAACTCTCTATGGCCATGTCTACACTAGGAAAGTATTTCAAAATTACTAAATTTGACTTAATAACTCCTGATTTAACGAATTTAAACCAGCATGTCCACACTATGGGGAAGCCTCAAAATTAGTCCAAAGCAGGCTCTGTTAATGTGGAAACGCTACCTTGGACATAGAGCCCCAGGAAGTACTGGGGAGTAATTAGTTTGACTTACTCTGGGGAGTAATTATTTTGAAATACTGGTACTGGAGCATCCACACTACTGTTATTTCAAAATAACTATTTCAGAATTAGTGTTACTCCTGATGAAAAGCAGGAGTACAGATTTCAAATTCCATGGCCTGTTATTTTGAAATAATGGGCTTGGTAGTGTGGACGCTCCACTTATAAATTCAACATTGGGGGAGTTGTTTTGAAATAAAGTCCTAGTGTAGACCAGGGCTATATGAATTTATGGCCACCCCATAATATGTATATCAGAAATACAGTAGAAGGAAAGATATGACACAGTTATGAAAAGGACTCTTTTAAGTGACAACTTGTGAGGAGAGTGCAGCAAATCCTAGCACTGTCACCTCCAAAAAACAGTGGATGCCTTTAAAAAGCATATTAAAGTTTATATAAGCGTTCCAATAGCAACACCTGAACCAATTAAAAGCAGTACAAAGTGGGAAATCTATTTTGCATACCTGGTCTGTCTGAAAACTAATTGTTCCCTGCCACTTTTAATGCTATACTTGCGGAAGGACTGCCCTGAATCAGGCCTGAACTGAGAACTGCAGCAAAACTTTGGAGAGTGCTTAAGAGTCTGTGTTCTTTTGAAAATAAATCAAAAGAACATGGCAGTTTTTTCGACCACAGAAAACCTCGTTTTACAAAGAATAACGCCTTTTTTCGAAAGTGCTCTTTCGAAAAAAGGCGCTATGTAATGCAAACTGTGCTTTTTCGAAAGAGAGCATCCAGACTGCTTGAGTGCTCTCTTTTGAAAAAGCGGCTTGCTTTTTCGAAAGTACTGGTTGTTGTCTAGATGCTCTTTTTCGAAAGAGGCTTCTTTGAAAAGCCGCTTTCGAAAGAGGCTTGCAGTCTAGACGTAGCCTTACTCATTAGCAGTATGAACTCAGTGCATTAGTGCTGAGCAAAGAATAAAAAAAACTTTACTCACCAGAACTTTATTTTCAACCACATCAGAGATTACAACTTCACAACCAGCAAAACATGGAGAGATGTATTCAATGCCATCAGCCCCACAAATAGGGTTATAGGCCTTCTCAAGGCAGTTGCATTTGTTGTTACATTCATAAGTGTGTTGTCCAACATCAGAGCTACAGTAGAAGGAAGATATGACTATATTAATATATACATTGTGGGTTTATGTACTGTACTATATGTAGATAGATATTAGTGAACAAGAACTTGCTTGTTTAACATTGGAAGTTTGTACTTGTGGACTCTGCCAAAGCCACGGAAAATATCATTTCCATAGATTAATTCTTGCATCTCTGAAAAAACTCCTCAAAAGTTGAAAGTCTGGCAATAAACAGTCAAAGATGCAGCCACTCATATTCATGTCCCAGTTACTACTTCCCCATGCAAGTGGAACTTAGTGGTTCAGGAGAACTAATGGTATCACATCAGGAATATGTAAAAGATTCCAAATTCACAATTAATATTTGCTTCTTTAGTGTCACTATATGTGACTGTAATGCCAACAGGCCAACTGGCGGGACTTCTGGAGCCTAATGTATGACCCTCTACCACATGAGCTAAAAGCAAGCTGGCTATGAGCTAAAGCTGTTGAACAGACTCACTCGTTCTCTCTGTAAGTGGTGTCAGTGCCACTAGATGGGACAGTGCAGCACACCCAGAAGGTGTGTGGGTTACATGAGCATATTCCTTCTGCTGTAAACTACAGTGCACACACTTGGGGCATGTCTACATAGTAGGGCAAAAGTCGAATTAAGCTATGCAACTAGCTAAGTCAATTGCGCAGCTGAAGTCGAAATAGCTTAATTCGGCTTTTGGCGCTGTCTACACAGCAGGAAGTCAAAGGAAGAACACTCTTACTCCAACTTCCCTTGCCCCTTGTGAAATGATGGTTACAGGAGTTGGAGTAAGAAGTCCTCAAAGCTCAACATTATTTCGAAATAATGGCTTGCAGTATAGACACACTCTTTGTTATTTCAAAATAATGTCAGTTATTCTGAAATAATGCTGCTGTGAAGACATACCCTGAGTGTTCAACATTTTCCCCCTTTTTATTTATAGTGGGTAAGGTTCCATTTGCACTTCAACATATAGAGAGGTGGTCATTATTTTAAAAATATTCTCTCTTAACATCTTGATACATTCTCGACCAGTGAATGATGAGTTAAGCATTTTCCAGTATGAATTTTTGATTCTGGATTATTTGTGATAAAATTCATTAAATTTGTGTGACCTTTTCATGGATAAACTTCCAGGCATCTGAAAACGAATGAGTCATATGACTATAGCAGATTCACTGTCTTAATTCACAAACATAGTCAGTGTCACTTTCAGCATTATTCAGTGACCACCAACCACTTCATGGAAGGGAATAACTTTTCCCCTTTCCAATTTCCCAGACATGATCACACCCATTTGAAGGAGGGGTTAATTTCTGACTAAACTTTGTGGAGTGCACCTGGAAGAGGACACTTCATAAATCACTCAATGAATAGGGGCTAAACTTATGGTCTAAATTTACAAGTGGTACCTTCTTCTGTAATTAAGGCCAGCAACTTTCTGCGTAGGGCAGCCCAGAAAGAGGAGGGGAAGGGCAAAGATCACACAGAGGAGCATGCCGAGGACACACATGCCGCCACACTGTTTCAGAGTCATCTGGAACTTCTTCATGATGGCTCCACCCACCACTATTCCAACCATTGCCCCAGGGATGTTCACGGAACCTTGGGGACAGAAACAAGAGAGAGTTAAGATCCAAATGTCAGTGATAATACTTTGACACCTTCCAGTCAGATCAGACCTCAGTAAATGGATTAAATGCTAACTGATGGATCTCCAAAAATAACTGGGACTAATAATTCTCTCATCTTTCATCAGTAAAGCTCAAAGGACTTGATGAAGGACATAAGCATCACATCTCCATTTTACAGAGGGGGTCGCAGAAATTAAGTCACTTGCTCAGCCTCTCCCAGCAGACCTGTGGCAGAGCCAAGACTAGACATTGGAGGGAATGGAAAATCATCTTCCAGTGGGGGGATTTCTACCAGCCGACTGTGTTCTTGGTCCTATGCTATTTGCTATATTTAGCCATGCCCTGGAAGAGAATATAAAATCATGGCTGGGAAAGTTTGCAGATGACATACAAGATTGGTGGAGCGATAAATAATGAAAAGGACATGCCAGTTTTACTAAGCCATTTGGAGCACACAATAATTTGTGCCCAGCTGAACAACGTCCATTTTAGTACTCTGGAAAGCAATGGCTGAAAAGGATTTAGTGATCATGATGGATAAACTACTGAATAGGAGCTCCCAGACCACAGCAGTGGCTGAAAGAGCAAGTGTGATCCTTTAATATGTCAGTGGGTGTAAGGGGATTATATAAAAGTAGGGATCTGGTCTGACTTTGGTTTATTGAGACCTTTACTGGATTACCATTTCAGTTATGGTGTTTGCGCTCCAAAAACATCTAACTTTCTACTGTAGACCTGTCTCCTTCTGTCCAAAATAAAGTTTTCCCTTGTCTCTCTGACATCTTTGTGGGTGTTTACCCTTTGGCTCCAGCACTTCATGATCTTAAACTTCCCCCTTGAGACCATGCCAGATTTCCTTGCCCAGTTCCTGTGCACAACACTACTTTTTTACCTGTCACTAAGACCCATGACCTAGCTGTCCTCTTCAACTTGAATCTTTCTCTAGGGCCTCACATAGGGCTATGTCTAAGTCTTGCCGACTCTTTCTGCATAATAGTTCTAAGATATTGCCTCTCCTAGCCATCTGCTCATCTAAAACTCTCTTCATCTCACATCTTAATTACTGCAACTGCTTTTTCTCTAACCTTGACAAATGCTGGGTTCCCCTGCTTGTATCCATTCAGAAAGATGATGCAAAGATCATTTTCCTAGTCTGTTGCTTTGACCATATTGCTTCTCTCTTCGCATCCTTCCACCTGGCTCTTCCTTCTCTACTGTATCAAACATAAATACTTATCTTAACACTCAAGGCTCTTTGTAGCCTATCTTCACCCTCCCTGTCATCTCTCATTCTGTATGGGAAAGTCACCGTCTCCATCCAAACAGCTCCATGAGGCCAGATTCCACTGCCTACTTGTTAATTAATTTTTCAAATGAGTTCCTTCGTGCTTTCTCCTGCCCCACATGTTTGGGCGGCATGCCCCATTAATATCTGCAAAGCAACTTCTTTATTCTCCTTCAGCTCCCTCTGTAAAGCTTTCCTTTCCCATGCTGCCTACAAAAACTTGACTATGGTTATGCTCCTGATGTGCTGCCTGCCATGCTAACCCCATATTGTGTTGTTATTTCTTTGTACTCCCCTATCAGTCTGTCTTCATCCATCAGCTGTCTCTTGTCTTATGCTTAGATTGTAAGCACTTTTGGGGCAGAAACTGTCTTTTTTATCTGAATTTAAAAATAAAAAGTGTGTTGATAAATTGGAAAGGAGTGAGAAAAAAATGTAAGAATGATTTACGGTCTGGAAAACTGACCTTACAATGAGATAAGAAAGAAATTAAATCTATTTAGTTTAACAACAATTAGGAGGTTACTTGATCACTTTCTCCCAAGCTGCCTTTTGTTTTCAAATTCTCAACCGGTTCCTTCCCATTAATCAAAATCAAATCCAGAATAGCCTCTCCCCTAGTAGCTTTCTTCACTTTCTGAAATAAAAAAGCTATAATACATTCCAAGAAGTTGTTGCATAATCCAGGCCCTTCCATATTAATATTCCCAATAGATGTCTGGGTAGTTGACATCTCCCAGTGTGACACAATCTGTGGCACACTCACCTGCTGTATGGATCTTGTACCTTCTGCTGAATGTTCTGTTTGAAAATGCAATAGATTGAAGTTCACTGCTGAATTTTTAGAACACAGAGGCAGGGTCCCCTGGCTACTGAGTGCCTGACATCTATAGCCCTCCAGCTTGTTGGGCACTAAGGGTACATCTAGACTACAGGCTTTTGTCGACAGAGGCTTTGTCCACAGATACTGTCGACAAAGCTTCTGTCGACAAAGAGCGTCTAGACTACATCCAGTTCTGTCGACAAAGCAAGCCGCTTTGTTGACATGAGAGTGTAGACGCAAAGGACAGTGTAGATGCAATAACGCCTTCTGCCGACAGAACTCTGTTGACAAAAGGCGTTATTCCTCGTAGAATGAGGTTTACCGCTGTCGACAAAACTGCCGAGTTCTGTCGACGTTATGTCAACAGAACTCGGCAGTAGTGTAGACGCAGGAATAGTTTTGTCGACAAAAGTCCACTTTTGTCGACAAAACACTGCAGTCTAGACACACCCCCAGTGTTCACATAGAGAACCCTTAAGGCCTGAAGAAGAAGTAGGTTGTGCCCACGACATAATACCATCTATATTTTTGTCAGTCTCTAAGGTGCAGCAGGACTATTAATTGTTTTTTCAGTTACAGACTAACACGGCTACCCCTCTGAAACCTAAGGCCTGTATTATGCAGGAGATCAGCCTAAAAGATCAAAATAGTTCTTTTGGACCTTAAAATCCATGAATCATCTGGGGAGCATCTCAGAGCTCTTAAAATATTTAAGTTACTTCTCAGTCACAACCCTTCCCAGAGGCATAGGCTCTTGGTATATTTAACACTCTTCCCTGACATCTGTCCTGAAACATGCCCTGTGATATAATTCCTAATATAATGTTTTAAGTTCATAGGTAGGTGCTCTTGCTAGGTTATGGTGGGGGAATACAATGGTGCCCTGAATGGTGCCATTATTATCTTCCTTTTGTTTCTCCACATATGAAGAGCAAACAGATGGGACCGTCTTTTCATTCAGTGTTTGGTCACAACCTAGGACAACGGGGTGCTGGTTCTAGACTGGGGCTCCTAGGCACTGTGAGGATACAAATCTTCTTATAAATATTTCTGAAAGTTTGTTTGTGTGTTTGTCCCGAAAGATCTCTGAAACGGTAAGAGCTAGAAACACCACATTTTGCACGGATACTACTGATTTCCTAACTTCAATAACTAGATTGGTTAGATCTCAAAATCCATTCCCGCGGTTCCCCCAGAGCCCCAATTGGGCCCACTGATAATTCCGAAAGATCACCAAAACGGTAAGAGCTAGAAACACCACATTTTGCACGGATACTACTGATTTCCTCACTTCAATAACTGGATTGGTTAGATCTCAAAATTGGTTCCCCCGGTTTCTCCAGAGCCCCAATTGGGCCCACTGATAATTAGCTTTCAGTAGCGCCTGATCATAGGCATTTGCTGGACTCTTCTGTTAAGCGTGTCACATAAACTGCAACTATGAGATCCTAGAGGACAAAGAATGTGGGAACCTGCAGCACCATCAAGGGAAAGCCCATGGGGGAGAGGCTGCAGTGGGGCAGAGAATCAGCAACCTCCCCTATACTAGGGCACCAGCAGGTCTCCAGGACAGACCCAAATGTGGCTGATGCTGGCTGGGGTTTAGCCTGGCTAATTGTGGGTAGAAGAAGCCTCCAGCTATCACAGTCTCTCAACATCTTCATGCAGCTGGGCTCCAACTGAACCCATTCTGGAAATTAAAGTTGCTTCCCTCCGCCCACACCCAAACGAGCCATCCCACCACTCGCCCTCCTTTGGGCTGTGTACGTTCTCCTGGCAGGGCTGTGTGCATTATCAGCAAGTGCCACAGGCATTATGGACTTTGCAGGATTCAGCTCACAGTACAAAGAGGAGGTGGGTAGGAGGACAAGGTTTTGAGCACCATGGAGCCTGAGAAGGACAAGGTACACTCAGAACAGCCTATTCTCATTAGAACAGGTACGTTCAGGTGCTGCATGTTCTGATCATCTAGATATCACTAATTGCATCTGGTCTGAAGGTCTTTCACTTTGTCTGATCAATGCAACCGGTTCAGCTGCCACTAGGAAGTTCATTCAGGTTGCCCCATGGAGCGTGCACAGAAGGCACTTGGGGAGTGGCTACTTGGGGAGCAGTGATTTGCTGCTGCTGCAGAGCCCAGGAGACATCCCCTCCATTTCTCAGGGCTTCTGGCAAGGAGACTGCAGGCATTGGTTTGCATAGAGTCTTTAAGGGAAGATGGGCCTTCCTGATTTGTGGGGATTGAGAAAAGAGACCCTATGGGATTTGTCATTTTGTAAGCACATCACTAGCTATGTTAATTTCTTAAAGTAATATATAAGAGAAAAGTATTTCCAATAAAATATGCTATGTTAATGTCATTGACATAGTTAATTCATCAAACCTTTTACTATATTTTCCCCAGGCGATGCCAGGTATTTCTGCTAGTAAATAATAAAATATCTTTTAGTCCTAATGATTTCATTTCCATTTTACTTTAAGAGGTCTCCCTCCTCTTGGCATCTGAAGGTGTGCTTGAGAGGGGGAGACTGTGTTGGTCTGAGTCCACAGAGAGATAAAGGTGCAGTACACAGAAACAGAGTTATAGCTCTTAAATAGCTAGGGGCACCATATACCTATTTACCAAAGGGAACATTGAGGCACAAACGGCTTACATGACTTGCCCAGAACCACATAACTAGCTCAATGGAAGCAAAAGGAGCAGAGGTCATACTGGACTTGATGATCTCTCTAGCTCCCTTCCAGTTCTAGTATTCTAGTCTATGAGTTCAAGAGTCCAAGTCCTGCAAAATAACCTCTAGAAAAACTCCTTCTGCACAACTGTATGTTGTTCAGTCAGTGAACACTTTATACCCTTTTGCAGACCTGTTCCTGACTGACTTTGCAAATGAGCTCCACCCATCTCCAGCCCTACTACCTATTTTGCTTCTGGGCCTGTCTGTCTCCACGTATTTGGTTGCTGTCATTTGAATGGTGTTTTGTTTGAGTTTTGCTGTCTCCCATGTAAAATTTAACCGAGTTTGGGATTAGCCTACCAGGAAACAAGGATTTCAATGCTCCCTAGCATGTGCAATAAGAGCTGGAATTTCTCCAGTAGTAGCAGGCAATACTTACCTATGATCATGTTGGCAAATGATGCTGTGAGGGAAAACTGCCTCTCCAGGAATTTGCCCATAAACGTTGCTAAACCGGCAACCATGGCAGATAGATTGACTTGGGCCAAAACCACTAGCAGATAGACTGGATGCCGGAGATTCCTCAATAAAACCTTAGGAAAAACTGAAATGAAAAGGAGACTTAGTAACAAAAAACATATTAATATGAAGAGATGCCTGAAAAAAAGGCAGCTGCCTGAATTTCCAGCTCTTGGCAGGTTAGCATGCATCCCACTAGCATTATAATACTTGTTATGATATAATACAGTGATATGAACAGTAATAATATGAGACAACTAGCAGGGAGGTGTGTGAAACAGATACAGGAAATTAGTTCTAAGCCTCTGTAGTTCCTCTTCTGATTTTCCAGGGGCAGCTACGATTTTTCTAATTATACAAGACTCAGAATAAGTGACACAACAATAAGGTCAGCCTGTGCAAAAACACAAAAATATCGAGCCAAATACCATGCCAATAAATCTTTAACAGTTCTGGCAGAAATTGGAAGTGAGGGGAAGCAAGGGGAATCTCCATGTCTATTGAACAGACTTGATGGATAAGACTTTCTCATATTTATCAGCTACTGAAAACACATGGATTAAGACTTTGAATTTACTACAGTTCTAAACATGCTCATGCACACCCAGTCAAAAAGACCTGAGTTAATCCCCCATCAGATTTTTAAATACATGAGTCAGGACAGTCAGAGTTAAGGTTCTTAAAGCATGCCTACTGTGTCTTCTTACATGTGTGGATTGCAATAAGGTCTTTCATTATGTGAACATCCTGGATGTAAAGCAAAATAAAAATACTTGGCACTTTTGTAGTTGTTTTTGCACAAAGATATCCAAGTGCATTACAAAAGGTGGTGAAGTATCATTATCCTTTCTGTGTGGCTCTAGACACTGGCCCAGGGAGGTTAAGGGCAAGGCTGTGCCATTTCTGTGCAACACTGCATTGAGGTGAAGCTCCCTTCCTGAGCTTCCTGCTTTAGAGTTGGGTGTATATGTTTGGACACGGAACTACTAGGATGGTGTAGCTTTCATGCTCCCAGGATGTTTCATGGAGTGGGGAGGCAAAAACCTGATCTTCCCCCTTTTTGACTGGTTTGTGACCATATGGAATGCAAATGTAACGTTGACAGGAGGAATCTAACCTGGGATCTCTGGAGTTTAGTGCATGAGTCTCTACTTCTTGAGCTAAAAACCAGCTGGCTCTCAGCTAAGGCTGTGGAGCAAACTCATTCTTTCTCTCTGTAAGTGCACTAAGTGCCACTAGATGGGACAGTGAACCCTACCTAGCAAGTGTGTGGATTACACAAGGACTGTGCTGAGTACAGGAAAGGGAACCCACGCAGGTGCCAGTCACAGTCTTATCCATGGCTTGCACAGTGAGACCGAAAGAGAAAATCACCTAGCAGTCTGAACTCCCAGAGCCCTCATCATTAGCTATATATATGGATGATTTATTACTTATCTAGCACATTAGATTTACCTGTTGCCTAATGACTCAAAGGAATGGTCAAGGGCCAGTTCATGATCTCAACTGAGTCAGTGCAAATGCAGCATTTCACTGGCTTCAGTGAACTTACTGTGAACTTACACTGCTGTGAGTGAGATCACAGTGGGAACTGGAGACATCTTCCCTTACCATCTAGGGGCCTTCCCTTGCAATCTGAGGTTCTTATTTCATTCCTACTGAGTTCCTGAAGTTGTTTTTCAGACTAAGCAAGAACCCCATATCCCAGCCATGCCTCTACCAGCCAGTATAAACAGTAAAGTTCCTTGCTACTTTTTGTTTATCTTTGTGTCAACTAAATAAAACACAAAGTTAAAGATCTCTTCCAGACAAATAATAAATTGCTTCCCCAGATGTGAACTCTAATTCCTTCTATTGATTTCAACATGATCATATTCAGGCCCATTCACAGGGAGGGTGCAAAGTGCACGAAAGCACCCCTGGTGGTCCCTCAATTAAGCATGCTCTGGCCAGCCAGGGGAAGGCAGGAGCGGCTTCTCCCTCCCCCGTGCTCTGGCTGGTGGGGGAAGGCTGGGGTTGATTTCCCTGCTTTTTGGGGGGCCATGGAGGTTGCATTTCCACCCTTGAGGTCCATGTTTATAAAAAAGCACACACACGCATCCAGAAATTCCTGTGTACAGGCCTGATATTAATGTGTGGGCTAACAACAACTGGACAACAGCCGTGAATTCAGGAAGTCTGAACAGCTTCCGAATGATGGGAAAATGCCTAGCACCTTTTGCAAAACAAGGGCAATCTTTGGTCTAACATCCTGCATCAGTTGGTGTCTGGGAGCTAAATCTGTTTCCTAGAAAAGCTAAATCACCATGACATCACAAAATGCAAAATGTTAGCTGCAGCGGACCTTCTACCTGATCCCACTCTATAATCTTAACTCTGCCTCCTGAAGCTGGCAGTGGCCACTAGGAATCAATTTTAAGCATGCGTCAGTGTGGGCTGTGCCTCGATAAGCAGAGATGATGACTATGCCACTTTCTGGGTTGTGACCCATCATTTGCAAGCTTTTATTTACACCCCTGACAATTTTTTAACTCATTGTAGGGATTTCCCCCCTAAAAGCTCCGCTCTAGTTCAAATAAGAATACATTCAGGAAAAGTCTTGTGGCCTATGTTATCCAGGAAAGCAGAATTAGCTCTGGGACCCTCCCATATAGAGCATCCCATTAAACAGCCCCTTAACCCAAGCGCCGTGAGCCCAAGTCAGCTGTCTTGGCCCGCCATAGGTTTGAAATGGCAGTGCAGATGTAACCTCTCCCTCAATATTGGGAAGACCAAAGTGTTCTATCAACCTGCTTCAGGCCTTGCACGTGACTCACCACAAATCGCCATTGAGGGTCAGACTTTGGAGACAGTTAAGAACTTTTGCTACCTCAGTAGCCAACTTTCTCAAAATGACAACGCTGACAGTGAGGCCTAACACATGATCCGGTGTGCCAGTGCTTCCTTTAGGATGGCTCTAACATGTTTTCATGGACTGTGACCTATGGCAGGCCACCAAGATCCAGGTCTACAAGACATTTCCTGCTACACTCCTTTATAGATGTGAAACCTGGGGGGTATGTCTAGACTACATGGCTCTGTCGACGGAGCCATGTAGATGAGTTTACTAGACATAGGAAAATGAAGCGGCAATTTAAATAATCGCCGCTTCATTTACATCAAAATGGCCGCTGCGCTGTGCCGATCAGCTGTTTGTTGACTGCTCCATTATGCTTCGTGAAATGAGGTTTACTGGAGCGGTCGACAAAGGATTCCCTTTTCGACTGTGGCACGTCCAGACTGCCCCGCTGTGCCGCCAAACAGCTGATTGACACAGTGCGGTGGCCGTTTTGATGTAAATGAAGCGGCGATTATTTAAATCGCCGCGCCGCTTCATTTTCCTATGTCTAGTAAACTCATCTACATGGCTCCGTCAACGGAGCCATGTAGTCTAAACATACCCTGGGTGACCTATTGATAGTGCCTCAGGAGTGTGGAAAGGTACCACTAACACTGGCTCCAAAAGATCCTTCATGTCAAGTGGCAAATTTGCAGCACTAACACCAGCATCCTCAATTAAGCTAATGTCTCCGGCACTGAAGCGATGATCCCCATGCACCAACTCTGCAGGGCGGCTGAACATTGAATGAGATACCAGAATCTCACCTCTACTCTGAGCTCACCCATGGTCAGAGATCCCATAGTGGTCAGAGGAAATGCTACTAAGACCCACTGAAAACATCTCTTAAGAAAACTGATGTGGGCATCACAAACTGGAAAGAGCAAGCCACCAACTGACCCCAATGGTGCCACATCCTTCATCAGGCAGTGGCCCATTTTAAGGAGAAGCGCTTTGCCCTCACAGCTGAAGAGAGAGAGAGAGAAGGAAGGAAAAAATAAACAACTTTCTCCCAGAAGGCAGCTGGCCTGCCACAAAATGTCTGTACCTACTTCAGGCTGGTTTGTGGTTCCATGATTGGACTCCTGAGTCACCTCATATGTAAATCTGTGGTAGAGATCACCCTTGTATTGAGGGATTGCCGAAGAATGATGAATGAGACATACCCGAAGTTTGTCTAATGTTTGCCTTAATGAAGACAAGGTGTAGTAGTTTCTCCTACAGCACTTGTTCTCTGTTTCTACTATGCACAGTATTATCTGGAAGGTTAGAGAGCTGTGGTATCTGTCAGGCGCAGGTTAGGGTGACTCTCAAGGAGGCCAGAGTTAAGGTTGTGGGCTGGGGATGCTGTGTACCCCTCCCTATTTCCTGATCCCTACAGATCTTAGAGTTGGAAATGACCTAATAGAAGCTAAACCCTGCCTCCTGGAGGCTGTGCCTATGAAAGCTCATGATCCCATCTACATGTTTTATTCGTCTTTAAAGTGCTACCAGACTACTTGTTGTTTTCTAAGTTTTTCCTGCTTCCTGGAGTCAGACATGTAATTCCATGCTTACAACAGAAGTACGATCTGAAAGGATGCAACCCAGTGTCATCCAGAACATTTGTGTGCCAAGACTGCTCCCTGTAGTACTCTGGTGGGAGTCAATCCAGAGTTAGTAACGTCTCTAGGGTAACAGATCCCGTTGTTTCAAAATGTCTCCAGTGCCTTGGCTGCATTCTTCCCCAACTACCATTTCATCCTGTTATTGCAAGTTATTACTCATTGAACTGCTTTAGCCACAGTTCTTCCCACTCTTAAAATTCACTCCACAGATGCTTGTCAACAGTAATCTTCTCCCATTGGGTCTGATCCTGGAAGCATCACAGCACCTACAGCTCCCAGGGACTTATGGAGGAGCGGAGAGAGCTCAGCACTTTGTAGGATCCAGTTTTGGAGGAGGAGTCCAATGCTGCTCTCACTGAATTCAATGACCAAAATCCCATTGACTTCAGTTGTATAAGATCAGATGTTTTGGGTCAAATTCTGCTCTCCCATACACCCACGTAACCTCACTGAAGTCAATAGAGTTGAATGTGTGTAGGCTACAACACAATTTGTCATTTTCATTTTGTAGCTTTTAAAACTATGGAACAGTCCATCTGGACATTTCCTTCTGCTCCAGCTGAAGTGTGCAATTTAAGGCCCAACTTGGCAAAGCAGGGCAGTGCTTTCAACATCCACTTAACTGTTTGGCTGATTAGCAAATGACCTTAAACATGTCCTCACATTCTATCGTGAGCTGCAACATAAACCTGCCCACCACATGAATCTCCCCCCACACCTGACTCAGCTCCAAGTAGGCTTTTCTAAGCCATCAGTTTTAAAAGAAAGCTATTCCCATTCTGGTAAACCCAGCAGTGTGAAAGCTAACAGACAGCAGAGTACTTTCCATTGGGAAATACACTGTGAAATATATTTTCCTTTCCAAAAGAAACATTTCTAATTACAACTGGCATCCATGAGCTTAGGCCGTGAAACAGTCATCTCTCAGCCCTGTCATTATGGGAGCCCAGTGCAAAAGCCTGTAAGCCTATTTGACAAGTGCTTTCATATTAATTATGAGCCAGATACAGAGGTAATTCACTGAAGCCAATGGGTGCTTGCTTGAGTAAATGCTTAGTAAACACTGGGTCAGGATGGTCTCCAAATCTGGCCCATAAATAATACATAGCATTTACATCTAGAACACTGGATCTTTAACATGTTTATAGACTGTAGATTTATTAATATTTATTTGTGCAAACAGCAGGGAGGGAGAAGAATTGAATCTGGGGACCTGACTACGAGCAATGGAATTAAATTAAAAAGGGGAAAATTAGGGATGAATATAGGGAAAATCTTCTTGTGTCAAAAACCCAGTCAGGTACTCATGCTGCTACCCCTACTCACACTGAGCAGCACTGACATTTAGAGAGACGACCTTCCTTTGTGAGTACTTGTCAGGCTCTAGGCCTTTTTGGGCTGTGTGGTAACAACAACCATGAGCTAATTCAGTGTAGGGAACAATCTTATAGTGGTTACGGGAAGATTGAGTAGATGGCATAATAGGTCTTGACCATCTCTAATTCCTATGATTCTCCAAGTTCCAGGTTCCCAGCCCTGTATTCAGATTACTTGCCATACACCTTCCATTCATATTGGTTTAATAGAGAGATGAGATAATGTAACATTCAGTATTGAAAGAGTAAACACTAGGGCTGTCTATTACTCAGAGTTAATTCACTCAATTAACTCAAAAAAATTAATCAGTTTGTTAAAACTAAAATAGCAATTGAAATGTATTAAATATTTTGGATGTTTTTCTGCATTTTGAAATATATTGGTTTCAATCACAAAAGAGAATACAAAATGCACAGTATTCACTTTATATTATTTGTTTATTATAAATATTTACATTGTAAAAATGATTTAAAAATGTGTTTTGCAATTTATAGATTGTACCGAAGTGCAATCTCTTTATTGTGAAAGTTCACCTTGCAAATGTAGATTCTTTTATTACATAACTACACTCAAAAATAAAACAATGTAAAACTAGAGTCTAGACAGTCCACTCAGTGCTACTTCTTGTACTGCCAATCTCTCAAACAAGTTTGTTTACATTTGAAGGAAACATAGTTTCCTGATACCTCAAAGTGAGAACAGGCATTCGCATGGCACTGTTGTAGTCAGTGTTGCAAGATATTTACATGCCAGATGCACTAACCATTTATGCTTCATGCTTCAACCACCATTCCAGAGGACAAGCAACCATGCTGATGACAGGTTCTCTTTGATAATGATCCAAATCAGTATGGACCAACACATGTTCATTGTCATAATCTGAGGCAGGTTCTACCAGCAGAAGATTGATTTTCTCTTTTGGTGGTTCAGGTTCTGTAGTTTCTGCATCAGAATATTGTTCTTTTAAGGTTTCTGAAAGTATGCCCCACACCTTGTCCCACTTAGATTTTTGAAAGCACTTCAGATTCTTAAACCTTGGGTTGAATGCTTTAGCTATTTTCAGAAATCTCACATTGGTACCCTCTTTGTGTGTTCTTAAAGCAACATGTGCTGGGTCATCATCTGAGATTGCTACAACATGAAATATGTTGCAGAATGTGAGTTAAAACAGAGAAGTCCTCCCCCAAGGAGTTCAGTCTCAAATATTTTTCATGCAGCATTATTTCCTGCAAAAGTAAACAAGCTTGTTTGAGCGATTAGCTGAATAAAAAAATAAGAAAGTAGACCGTAGGCTCTAAAGTTCTACATTGTTTTGTTTTTGGGGGCCATTATTTTTTGTACATAATTCTATATTTGCAAGTTTATCTTTCATGATAGAGTGATTGCACTACAATACTTGTATTGGGTGAACTGAAAACTATGACTCTTTTGTTTTTGTGTTTTTACAGTGTAAATATTTGTAATCAGAAATAAATATAAAGTGAGCACTGTATACTTTGTATTCTGGGCTGTAATTGAAATAATTATATTTGAAAATGTTGAAAACACCCACAATATTTAAATAAATGTCATTCAAGTATTATTTAACAGCATAGTTAATTGTGATTAATGTTGTTTAATTGTGTGATTTAATTGTGGTTAATTTTTAATCGCTTGACAGCCCTAGTAAACACTTTGTTTAAAGATTCTTTTTTTATAATAGTTAATCCATAGAAACCTGATTTAATCTTTTCTCTTCCACTAGGCTGTCACACTGCCAGTGTCTCCAATGATGGTATCTCCAGCATGAATGCTCAGAAAAGCAGGTTGCAATTAAAAACATTAAAAAGCTACGCTGCAGAGTGTTGACGGCACTCCTCACCCTATGAATTTTTAGACAGTTAAAATGAGCAAAATAGGGCAATTTTCTTTCAAGAAACTATTGATTCTTCAATATACAGCCACCCAACATCTTGACTGATGAAAGGAGACATGATGAAGTTGGTCCCTCAGTGGTGCTTAGCAGTGGTATGGGAAATGAGTCTGATGTGTGAGCAGCAAACCTTCCTACACTGGCTACAGGTCCCCTCGCCAAATGGAAGTTGAAGCACACTCTGCTTCCTGGCTCTCCTTTGGTCTCTCTGATGGCTCTCTGCAGCAACCACACCAGTCTTAACTTGGGATCTCCAAACTCAGCAGTTTGGGGTAGGATTTTCCCAGTTGTCAGTGGGGATGCTGAATTTCTTGAGGCCTCACATGACTTTATCACTGTACTGGAGCTTTGGCCTTCCACTGTGTTATGGGCAGTTTTTAAATGGGCCACACAGCACGGCCTTCAGCAGATGACCTTGTTGCATACACAGGGCCAGCCTTGATTTATGGGGCCCTACGCAGTACGATGAAAGTGGCGCCCTCATGCCTGACTGCAGCCCTGGAGGATGATGATGATTTTTTAGGGGTGTGATTTCATAAACTTCAGGAGCACACTAATGAAATAGTTTTAAAGCAAATTTTAAACTAAGGTCCCGGACACAACACGGTACATTCAGAAACTGAGGGTATGTCTACACTACATGGCTCTGTCAACGGAGCCATGTAGATGAGGGTTGTAGACAAAGCAAAATGAAGCAGCGATTTAAATAATCGCCGCTTCATTTACATCAAAATGGCTGCCGCGCTGTGCCGATCAGCTGTTTGTTGGAACAGCGCGGGAGTCTGGACGCTCGGCGGTCGACATCAAAAGCCTTTGTCGACCGCCCCGGTAAACCTCATCCCACGAGCGCAGCAGCCATTTTGATGTAAATGAAGCAGCAATTATTTAAATCGTCGCTTCATTTTGCTATGTCTACAACCCTCATCTACATGGCTCCATCAACGGTGCCATGTAGTGTAGACATACCCTGACAGTATAATGGCTTCACTCCTACTTGAATGAATCTTTCACAGATTCAATGTTCTGCTAATAGGCCAGCTAGAAGGCTGTTTCATTTTCAAGTTAACTAGCTTCTCTTGGGTTGAAGACTCACCAAGCTGCAATAGCCTCAGAACAGAAATGGAAAGAGGCTGATAAATGGACATTAAAACCAGTGGTGCCCCAAATTTTCAGATGTCCTACTTAGCTGCATATTCTGCGTAGGGATACAGACAGCCTTGGTATACGGACCAGGTGTCCCAGCCAGCAAAGCCTGTGAATGTCCAGAATAGTCTACACGGACCATAGGGCAGTTCTGTCAAGGACCTTGTTATTGGTGATCCATTGGTCCTAAACAACTCCAAGGCTATGTCTACACTGTAGAGTTTTTGCACCAAAACATTTGTTTTTGCGCAAAAACTTGCAGAGCATCCACACTACAAGTGCGTTCTTGTGCAAGAAAAAGTACAGTTAATTGTAAGAACACAGGGCTTTTTGCGCAAGAGTTATTCCTCTTTCTACAAGGAATAAGCTTTTTTGCACAAGAGCTTTTGCACAAAAAGGCATGTGTGGACGGGCAACAGGGGTTTCTTGCGCAAGAAACTCCTATGGCTAAAATGGCCACCAGAGCTTTCTTGCGCAGGAGAGCATCCACACTGCCATGGATGCTCTTGCACAAAAGCACGTGGTAGTGTGGATGCACTCTTGTGCAAAAAGTTTTTGCGCAAGAACTCTTGTGCAAAAAGTTCTTGCGGAAGAAGCCTGCAGTGTAGATGTAGCCCAAGGGTTTTGCTGAGACAGCAAAGGTGGAAGCTGTCCAATCTCTGCTCCTGCTTGGAGTATATGACTCAGTTTTCACAACTGTACAGGAGGGTACTAAGGACACAAGCCTGGTTCCAAACACGTGAGGCAAGTTGGCCAAAGGTGACAGAAGCTTTGCTGATTCTACCATCAAGTTCCCTATCAAGGCTAAATGAACTGGTAAGAATTGAGCTAAGAAAGCAGAAGTGGTCCACAGTGTCCAGAGTTTCAGTACTGAAATAAATTTTAGTGGAATGTTGCTCCTTGTGACATGTCCATTCTTTCCTTGAGATTGATTAGCACACCAAACTTCTATATTATTGCATCACAATGAGAAAACAGCAATGTAGAGTCAAAATTGGATTTTTTCCCTTCATTTCTCCATCAAATAAAGTTCACTCTGCCTCTGTTTCAGGAAGTATTAAAGTTTATTGATTATTTGGCTGAGAGGCTCTCCAGATACTGTGTTTTTATAAGTGTCTCTGCACAAAAGACTATTAAAGCTAATAAAACAATAAAGTTTAGCATCAGAAAGATGAAGAAAATAATTAAGGCAAATAAAAGAAATTGTGGGCAAAATTCTAATCTCAGTTACACTGGAAAAATGGGATGAGACTACTGACTTCACTGGAGTTATTCCAGATTTATATCTAATTCTGGTTTCACTGAAGTCAATGGGACTTTTGTTATATAATGTGACCAACCAATGTAAAGTAGTAGTGATAGCAACATTTTATCTCTCTGTATATACTGTATACAGGCACTCCTACACATCCACATCTGCCTACATGTAATCTGCCTTCTTACTATCCCAGTGGACCTTGAGCCTAGAGAGATACCCGCTGCTGCTAGACATTCTGTACTGGAACAAAAGAACAATACCGTACAAAGAGCTGCAGGCAAACAATGCAGATAGCCATTGAATTCAGATAAAAGAGCATAAGGTGCTTATTTAGCCATGATCTAGGAATGTCAGATAGTTTAACATACTGGGCCAGAACCTTTGTAACAGAATGCTACTGTGATTGCTGCTTTTAGAAATCAGTGTTAAATGCGAAGTGTACTTCGAGAACAAAGGGGGGCAAATTACAGTCCTGTGGGCCACGTCCAGGATAGGATAGGAGATTAAAGGGCCCAGGGAAGTGGTCAGAAGGCGGGAAGTCAGTTGGTGTGAGGACCAGCCACACCAGTCTTTTTGGGGCAACACAGCCTCCCCCGACCTTCCCTACCCAGCCCTCCATATACTTTCTGAACCCAAATTTGGTTCTCAGGCCAAGCTTGGCTACCCCTGCTCTAAAGCACTTTACCAATATTACAATTCAGTATTGATTGCCGGCCTCACAGCTCTGTAATGCCACGTCCAGTGCAGTTTCTAGGAAGTGTGATTACATCTCAGTTATGCAGCACTAGCAATTTTACAGTTAGGGCTCTACCTGGAATATCTTAGACTAGCTTAGCCCCTCATCTCATGCCAGAGAGAATGTGGAGGCTAAACCAAGAACTGGAAACAAACAGAGATGGGAAGTTGTGAAATTTCAGGAGAAATACTCAGGGGATGGAAAACATCTGAAGAAAAGGCAAATGTTGTAAAAATAATTGGGTAGAGGCTCTGTCTAGCTGCACATAGCTGGCCTTGGTAACTGTCCGATCTTACTAATATTTCCTCATCCTCCTTTTGCTTATTACGCTCATGAATTATGAGGACCTAATCCTGCAAAGTCACACCTCCTTGTTCCCTGAGCTGGAGCTCTCTAGCTGCCAGAGCTCCATGGCTGCTGCCGGCCCCCCAGCTACTGCCCAACCACTGGGGCCAGAACTCCTTCCTGCGCCACCTGTGCCCCCTCCCCTGACACAGGGCTCCCGGCTAAGTCGACAGCCCGCCACCCCCCCCCACCATGCTCCTGCCCCATGATCAGACCTCCCTGTAACTGGGCTTTGTGGTCCAAGAATATCTGTGATCCTGCTTGACCATGGATGTTGTCGGACCAGAGAGTCCCAGTTAAGGGAGGTACAACCTGTATTAAGAATAAATAACAATAGTGATACATTCATGCTGAATAGTTCCACAACCTTCACTTGCTCAGGTGGGTAAGAATTAACAGGACTTGGTCTTTGGCTTGTATGTTTTTTGAGGCCAGGAACATGTCTTGCTTTGTGTTTGTACAGTGTCCAGTACCGTGAGGCCCTGCGATTGCTTGGTACACAGTGGTCCCGGCTGCAGCAATAATAATAAATAATCCCGACTCCCATGCTCTGGGTCTGCTGCTCTCACAACTCCAGGGGAAGAAAAGGTGGATTTGTTCCCACCTCTATCGAGCAGAAGAAATGTATTTGCATTTAAAGTCTGTTTGCAGCCAAACAGAAACACGAGCCTAAACACTGTGAATCCATTCCCTGGTAAGGGCTTCCAGAGCGTAGTGTATGAGCTGTAGCAAGGTATTCCTTAATGATAATGTGAGAAGGGCAACAGATGATCAACCAGCATTTGCTTGATTAATTAAGAACAGAGCTAACAAGTGAATAGGGTAACCAGAAATGGCAATTTGCTCTCCCATGACTGGGCCTGCACAGCATTGAGGATAATAAAAATCCTGCAAATCAAAGTGATGAGATTTAGGAAACCTGGAGGATGCAGACAGGAGGCCAACATCAGAGAGGCACTTTTTGTAAGAGAGAGACACATTTGGGATTATTTCCTTCAAAACCCCCTTGGAATGGACTCCAAGAACGAAAGTGGCTGACCCAGCACACACTGACCTTAGCTGTGTTCATACGATCACCATAGTCCATTAGCAAAATCTGATTTCTACACCAGCCAGCTGTGCTAGATGAAGATAATCTGGCACAGGCATTTCATACAGCAGAATTTTACCACTAGAAATCCTGTCTCCAAGCACAGCCCATTTTGCTTGTTGCACTAGGAGGGGCCGACTGTTCCCAGCCTACACATGCTCATGGTCCTTCACATGCAGGTCCCTTTAGGGATTCTAGGAAGGAAGGGAGGTAACCCCTTCCATGGCGTGGTTTTTGCAATGACTGGGAGACAGAGCCATGTGGCAGAAGCTGAATACTTTTGAGCAACAGCAGCAATGTGGCAGGAATCAACTCCAATACCAGGGCTGAGTTCCACTGACCTCCTCCCACTCCTCTGGGCCCTGTGCCAGGACACAGCAACTGCAGAGGCCTCCAGGCCATGACCTGGGACCCCAGGGGCATTTCCCACTTCCTCTGGGCCCTGCGCTGGAATTCTAGCTGGCTTCCAGAATTCCCTCTGGGCCCAGGGCTAGGTCCAAGCTCCCACCCTCCCCCTGCTGGGCCCTGCATCAGGAAGGGGTGGCTAGATTTGAGGCTTGCTGGTTTGCATGTAGTCCTGCCTAACAGCTCAACGTGGGACTGAGAGCCCACTGTGATGAAGTGCTGAGCTATCAGCAGAAATAGGGTGTTTAAGTTAATACAGGGGAGGCGTGAGATATTTTGTTTGGTCCACTAGTAAGTGTTCTGCATTGTCCAATGAATAAGAGATCTACAGAGCAAACGTTAGCACATTGAATCCTGCCTATGTGCTAAAGCTGCATCTAAGAGTTAAGCTGTGTACACGGAGCAAGTAATAGCCCCTTTTTATCCTGGGGAATGCAAAGGTCCTCATTGCCAGGAGCCGATATATACTTGAGTAAGCAGAGGAGTCACTTTCCAAGGAAGGGGAAACACAAACTTACTTTTAATGAACTTGGTTAAGGAGAGACTTCGCATTATTTCTGATTTGGATTTAAGCTCATTCAGTAGGTCTTTGCTTTTCTTAACTTCACTCTCACTGCCTTTCACCACCTGAGAAAAGAAAAATACTGTCAGTTTGGGACATGATTTTAGTGAACTCGCTCCCTCACAGCTGAATCCCAGCTGTGTTATTTAAAGAAATGAAAACACATTCTTTCCAATTTGTGGCTGGCATTCTATCCACCGAGGGCCAGAGAGGATGACCCATATTTCAGTCGAGAAGGCTCTCAAACAGTTTACAAGTTATATAAGAATCTTTTCAACCACTAGGGAGAAAGGCAGCCACTTCTGGGAGGGTATGTGGCAGCTTTTTAACAGTAATATTTACAGAAGTTAAGTGCAGGAAGTGAAGAATAGTGAATCCAGTTGAAACTTCAAGAGGAATTTAGGACGGCAAAATGCAATTCTCTAGCTTTAAACTTGTCCAGGGTACCAAGAATGAGCCCCTAACCATGTGTAAAATGTCTAGAGGTACTAAATGAGCACAAAAGTTCAGGACACCTTGGTTTTACATCTCACGGTTCCTCAATAATCAGAACACGATGATCACAGGATCACCTACGCCCTTTCCTGCTTAGCTTGTAAGAGCTCAGAAAATCACAAGCTCAGATGCCATGGCTGCAGGCTCCCATATGCTAATAGGGATTAATCAGAGGTTTTCAGGAAAGGGGTAATAACCGAATTTCCCTTCCTCACTTTAATTTGTCAAACGGTCATGAATAATACCTTATAAATAACAAATGGGGTGATTAGCTATGTATGGTACAATATGTGCTAGGCTTCTATTAATATAGAAATCCACGAAAAGTAGCCATAGAGATGCCCAACAGAAATAGACTTGTTCACCCTGATACACCTACAGAAGAAAGTGGAAAGTGAAAGTGAAAGTGATCATGAAATCACAGAGTTCATGATTCTAAGGAATGGAAGAAGAGAGAACAGCAAAATAGAGACAATGGATTTCAGGAAGGCAGATTTTTGTAAGCTCAGAGAGCTGGTAGGTAAGGTCCCATGGGAAGCAAGACTAAGGGAAAAAACAACTGAAGAAAGTTGGCAGTTTTTCAAAGGGACATTATTAAGGGCCCAAAAGCAAGCTATTTTGCTGCATAGGAAAGATAGAAAGGATAGTAAAAGACTGCCTTGGCTAAACCAGGAGATCTTGCATGATCTCAAAATAAAAAAGGAGTAATATAAAAAGTGGAAACTAGGACAAATTACAAAGGATGAATATAAGCAAACAATACAGGTATGCAGGAGCAAGATTAGAAAGGCAAAGGCACAAAAGGCGCTCAAACTAGCTACAGACATAAAGGGAAACAAGAAGACATTCTATAAATCTACTAGAAGCAAGAGGAAGACCAAGGACAGGGTAGGCCCATTGCTCAGTGAGGATGGAGAAACAGTAACAGACCAAACATTTCAGAATGAGATGGGGAGAGCTTTAAGTTACTACAGAGAATTCTGTCCCAAGTATCTAACTAGTTTCCCAGAAATTCAGGGGTGGGCAATAAAACAGTGGCAGATCCCCAGTGTCAGCCCCTAACATGTCTTCAGTCTCTCCACTGGCAGTTCTAGTGTGATGAAACAGTATAGTGGATCCCTCGTCAGATCTTCAGCATAAGGTCCTTTCCCTTCCTGGTTGACTTTTTCCCATCTCTGTTCTTCATAAAGCTGCTGCCTGTTGGGCTGGAAAGCCAAGACCTAAAGACTGAAGCAGGCTTCTTGAATTGTCCCCACTTCATTTGCCCCTCCTAACCCAGCTCCCACATGTGAAGAGGACAGGTTACTGATTCAGTGTGATCTGGATCACTTGGTAAGCTGGATACACGCAAATTGTGTTTTAATATGACTAAAGGTACATTCAGACATTTAGGAACAAAGAATGTAGGCCAAGCTTACAGGATGGGGGACTCTGTCCTGGGAAGCAGTGACTCCAAAAGACTTTGGAATTGTAATAGATAATCAGCTGAAGATGAGTGCTCAGTGTAATGCTGTGGCCAAAAGAGCAAATGTGATCCTGGGACATTTGTGCAAATGAGCAAATGTGATCCTGACATAAACAGGAATCCCAAGCAGTACAGGGATTATTTTATTTTAGTGGCACTGGTGCAACTGTGAACATGGTGCCCAATTTAAGAAGGCTGTTGATAGACTGGAAACACTCAGAGAAGATGCATGAGAAAAATTAAAAGGTGAAAAAACATGCCTTGTAGTGACAAAATCAGGTTTAAGAAAGAGAAAGTTAAAGATCTACAGGGGGACAAATGGTTAATAACAGGCTGTTCAGTCTAGCAGAGAAAGGTATAAAACAACCCAATGGCTGGAAGTTGAAGCTTGATTAATTCAGACTGGAAATAAGGAAGTTTGTTTAATGGTGAGAGTAATTAACCATTGGAACATGCAAACCAGCCAATGGGAGCTTCAGGAAGTAGTATCCCAGTCCACATCACTTCACACAGCTCCCATTGGCTGGAAACAGCAATCTGCTGCCAGTAGGAGCAGTCCGCACCTGTACCTATAGAGGTGCAGGTAAATAAAAGGCAGCGGTCCACCAGGGGCTAACCTTGGTGAACTGCCTCTGTCTTATTGCCCGCCATTGGACTAGAAGATCTGTTACCTCTTCTCGTCCTGGAATCTATGAATTCATGAACATCACCCTCTAGAACCCCATCTCCCCCATTGTCTCCCGTACTGGTAAGCATGCCTCCTTCCTCAGAAGGCTCCCTCTGTCCAGTGGAGATGCACTGAGGGAGGCAGCACTGGAAAGTAGCAGGAAGGAGCCAGCAGAACTGAGGAGCTCTGCCAGTAGATCTAGGCAGAACTAGCCTGACAATGTGGATTTTGGGTTTTAAGGAGAGATGTTGTATGCAGTGTCCTGATAAATTTAAAGCTGTAAGTGCACTACTTCACATTGCTTTCCCCGAACAATGTTCCAAAAAATGTGAGATTCCTCTTGCAAAATTCCTGAAAATTAATGTTTTCTGGGAATACTCCCCAAGGAAAAGGAATCCTCACCCCACTCAATTACTCACACTTCCTTCAAAGAGCTGTTTCCCATGACTTGTTAAAAAAACAACAAACACCAATTATCATCTGCATTAGGCTGATTGATTTAGGTGGTAGAAGTTAAAATGTATTTCTAAGAGCACCTCCAGGAGATCTAACAATAATGAGCCCTCCAAACTAACTGTGGCTGACTTTTCACATTCCCAAGCACCTTCTAAACAAGGGCCCAGGTGCAATCTCAGTGACCTCAGTGTAATTCTAGAATACGTGGAACTGCATTGATGTCACACCGAATGCAGCTTTATAAAGTGCTGTGACAATTAAGGAAAGGGCAGGCATCTGTGGGGGAAATAAAATCAGGCACTTGGAGTCGAATTTGGTCAGGCCACCAGAGTCAACAGTCATTTTTTTGCAAAAAGTCCTCTGGGATCTTTAATGAGCACAAGCAGTGCCACTTACAGTAGCACAGTACTCTAGAGCCACAGTGTTTGGCAGGGGGTTAGATGAGTTGAACTTTGTGGTCCCTTCTAGCCCCAGGCGAGCTGATAGATTTGCTGGGCCCCTGGGCAAGGTGGGGTGGGGCCCAGCTCTGCGCTCTTGGAAGCCCCTTTGAATCGCCAGGCCCTGAGGGAATTGCCCCCTTTGTCACCCACTGTCGGCGGGCCTGTCTAACCCTATGGTTCTACGATTCTATGGTTCTACCAGTCAGTGAGTTACTCAGAGGGAACATCACCATCTACTGAACCACCCCCACCACTTCCTGAGTATCAGGGTGATCCACCAGGAAGTTTTAGGGAGCCCCGATCAGGCTGGACATCCTTTATATTAAGCAAACGGAGAGGCTCATGCTGTGCCACTTTGTGATGCTACGTAAGTGGAGTGTTGTAGATATGCTGACCCTTTGGTACCTTCCTTAGGGCTCTGCAGACATGGTGCATTCAGCTTGAAGTTATGGCCCTAGGGACAGACCCCACCAAGCCAAACAGTGATGTGGGGACTTGTGGTCAACCCTTGGAAGGTGCTTTCTGATTCTTACTTGAAGGGGAGGGGCTCCCTGAGTTGACAATAGCTGGGGGAAAGCCCCAGGCTTCCTATATATGTTTGAGTTAATGAGGTGTAACTGAGTCTAGCTAGGTTCATAGCTGTGAAGGAGGCAGGTCTCCATTTCACAGAGGAAGGAAACAGATGGAAACTGTCTGCTAGCAGGACAGGGCTCTGGAGAGAAAAATAGTGTCTCAACCTGTATTTCTGTGGCATTTTACCTGCAGGGAGAGCTCCCACAGGCTTGCAAGCCTGATTTTACTTGGGATTCACCAGAAAAAAATAACATATAAATAGCCAGATGCAAGAAAGGGATTTTTTTCTGCTTAACCTGCAGAGCTGCTTTTCTGCCGTGCAGAACACAGCCCTTGGGACTTAGTGAAACACAAGGTGACAGACGCTATTTTAATATTAAATAAATAAGGGATAAAAAACCAGCAGGCCACAAAAATCAATTCTGAATTAATTTCCTCAGTTAATGAGTAGGCCAAGCTCCCAACAAACAGCTCATTATACCTGCTCCATCAGTAATTTTTTATTTTATTTTTGTGTGTGCCTTATTAAAGCAACCAGACTGCAGGGGACTCATTTATATTAAACTGACTGATTATTTTTAGTGATTGGTTGCTTCTCTTTTTAAAACTTTGTGCTGAAAATCTTAACACAGAGACAAATGCCTCCCTGTTGCCCTCCTGTTCCATAGTCACTCACCCATAAGTGCCAAAAAAGCCCCACCCTGTTAATTTTGCTTCCAGGTGCTCCTCAAATAATACAGTGCATTTCTAATACCTTCAGCAGGTGCTTTACAAACATGAATGAAAGAATCCTCACAACATGCCAAACCCAGGAGGTAGGCCAGTGTTGTCATCAGTATTTTGTATATATGGGGAAACCAAGGCACAAAGCTTGAGTGAGTTACCCAAGGTTTGACAGAAGCCCATGACGAAGCAGGGAATAGAATGCGGTATTTCTGATTGCTGGTCATGCACTTTACCCACATAATAACCCTTCCCTCTTACTGGAAAGCTCAATTTAGATGTGGTTTTAGAACAGCCTCTCAAGAATTCTGCCTCAGTGTTTTCCTTTTTGCTGTTCATATTTATTGGAAGTACAAAAAATGGGCAAGATAAATAGCTGCATAAAAGTTAAAGAGCCTTAAAGGCTACTTATCCACATGCCAATCTGCTTCAAGCAAAATAGTTAAGACACTATTCTTCACCTCACTTCCTGAGCACTACTGCAAAATAATGGTGCTGGTGCAGAACAGGGGCCACACGTGTCTCCTTCAGCGTGATCCCCCTCTGGCACTCAGTAAAAGCTATTTGGGTTCCTCAGAATGGACAAGGCAGCATCTGGGTGAAGCTGTGATTTACTCAGACTCTGGTCTGCTGAATACCCTGGACTCCTGTTGGTATCCTCAGTGGCTCCTGCACTCTTCGCACTGAGGCCAGGAGGAGTTGTGGGGCTAGGAGTCACTTAGCACATGGTGGGTTCAAGCAGCTTGACCTGCAACCCGGTTCCATGACAACAGACTGTTGCACCTGCATCGAAGCCCCATAGATGTCAGTGGGACACCATATGGGCTCAGCAGTAGGATATCACAGGGTCAGGGTTCTAAATCCAGATTTCTTTAAGTAAATAAAATAAACCTGCCCAGACATTGCCATTTGCTAATCTTGGCAGCCAGGAAAAAGCCAATCAGACACCTATATAGGGGAATAATCATAATAAGTAATGGAAGCTCCCACTGACCTCATCTGAAGCTGGGAGCTCCTCTAGCTCTTAAGCTTTAGGGCAAGTTTAACCCTTCTTTAACCCATACTGCAGCGCTTTGCTGCATGTTCCGTCTAATCTACTAGTCACATGCCCAGTCACTTGTGTCACTTCTGTTGATTTTATCCCTACTGCAACATTGACAGGGAGCCTCACTGTGATGTTTCGAATGCAGCCTTGTGCATTGTAACAGAGGTTAAATGCCCCACGAGGAGTCAGGGCACCTCTCAGAGGAAATGTGAGGCTGATGGAACACGGCACACAGCAGAGCGTGTGAGAGCCATCACTAGGAAGGGATGTTGCCAAGCATCATTGGGAAGGGATGTTGCCAGGTGTCACTATTAAGGGATGTTGCCAGGCGTCACTAGGAAGGGATGTTGCCAGGCACTGCTGATGGAATGCCACATGGCAAAAGAGGAAGTGTCACGATTCTGAGCCGAGAGGGGCCAAGATGCCTCCTCAAAGGGTGTTGTTCTTTACCTGTGCTCGAGTTTGGTGTCAAAAAGTGTGTGTGTGGAGGAGTGAATTTAGTGCTGAAGGAAGGTTCAGAATTGATATTCCTGGTGATTCTATTTATCCACCAAACACAAACACCAGCTCAATCCCAATGTGAGCTTCCTACCTCCTTTACTAGTGCAAAACCAGCAAAGTGCTGTGGAGTGAGGTCAACTTTTGTGTTCTATTTAGTCTGGGCTTGTCTGTTCAGACTTGCCCACAAAAGGGCCAATTAGAACCAAACCTGATGGACACTTGTCCACTGAGAAGTGTGTGAAGATCCAGCAAATGCATTTTTAATAGGCCACCAAAAAACCACTCTAATGTACTGTAATACTTTTTGGTCACTACTGCCCAGGTTGGATCTCAATTCATTATCCAGACTTCCGATCCTCTGGCTATGAAACACCCTCGAAAACGTATGTCTTGAGTTGCATTAGTTACAGGCCTGCTGACAGAGAGTGGGGGGCCTGGGGCTCCAGAGTACCACTGCTGCTACTGTGGCAGGCTGTCCGCTAAAGTCCTGGACCCTTTAAATCTGCAGCACACTCCAGGTGGTGCTAGGGCTGGTTGTGGGGAAAGGTTGTGGCATGGTCCAGGTGGTGATAAGGCCTGGCTGCCCCCCCAGCCCTACCCCTTCCACCTGAGACCTCCACCCTTCCTGGAGAGCAGAGCCAGTCCTCCCCCCTTGCCTAGGGGCCCGTCAAGTCTGTTGGCCCCTCTATCAGTTAGCAAAGCTGAAAACAAAGCATTTAATTTTCTTTTCTGTCTGTTCTATCTCACAGAAGATTAAGTTGCCTCTTTCATCTTCCAGTGGACACTGAGCATGCAGACGCTGTGCAACAGCTGCTATCAAACTCATCTCTGAACACAACTGTCTGCAGAGCTGAACGGCACATAAAATAAATGTACTGGATATTCCAAGCCAGACAGATTGTGTATTACAATGCAAATTCAGCAATGCCCTGCTAAAATTCTGGGTTCCCTTCAACTGCTGTATTGTGACACAATGGAATATCTTAAAAGCACAAGTTAATATATTCACATTTGTTTTCCATTCCTTCTCAAGTTCTTTGCCATTAAGGGGAAGCACCAAACATTAGGGGTGCCAAGGGCCCAGTCCCACAGGGTGCTGAGCAATTCCTATCATGTGCTTGGCACCTATTGGCTTCTCAATGAGCATTCATGAACTTCAACCCAGCACTTTGCAAGAGGAGTTCAAGCCCTTAAAGAGCAATTATTTTTAAAGGGCTTATTTTATGAAATGGTTTGCAAGTCAATGAACACAAACAATCAATAAAGGAAGAGACTGAAGAAAACAGGCTAACTCAGCACTGGCTTAATGAAAGTGACATTTGATTCCTTTATGGTATCAAGTTTTACAAGTTTGTGGTGTACTTCTAACATGTCATTTCTTCCTCATCTGGAAAAAGGAAAGTGATTTTTGCCCTTTTGAAGGGGAAAGGATACAATTTCCATCCTGGTCTCTTTTTCAGCACCAGTGCATCTGAGATTATTCCTACACTAGAAAGCTGTTTAATTTTTCTCTCAGGTTTCTGTTTGGCAAAAATATGCTTTGGCATTACTAGAAGAGGCTTTGTCAGAGCTAATACTGGGATGTTGTGAAGGCCTGAACCACAACAGGGTTTAGAAATAATTAGATAAGTTCATGGAGGATAGCTCCATCAGCGGCTGTTAGCCAAGATGGTCAGGGATACAACCTCTAAACCTAAACCTCTGACTGCTAGAAGGTGCAAGTGAACGACAGGGGATGGATCACTCTGGCATTGGCCATTTTTGGACCACAGGATATTAGGCTAGTGGGACCACTGCTCTGACCCAAAATGGCTGTTCTATTGTAAGAGAAGATGTCACGCACTTGTTGTACCACTTTTTAGCAGTATTATTTCATGTAGTTTCAAATATCATAGAATTAAATATAAATCAACAGGTGGTTGTAGGCAAGATAGTCCTTGTACATGAGCCATGACGAATGGGGACCCTTTACTTACCAATGAATTGCAGGCACCATGGAAGTGATTTAACAACTCAATATCAAAGTTTCACATTGGAAGGGAAGATGAATACGGTGTCCAAGTGAAAGTACAGGGCAGGTTTTAGTAGTCAGAATGTAACTACCTGGGTTGAAATATCCTAAGGACACCAGGGACAGATTTTAAGACATTAGTGAATCCCCATCTGTTAAATATGCTGGGCATGTGATAATTTCCATAGTTTCAAATGAGCCAATAGGTGATGCTGGATGAAGCTAGGTTGGAACTATTGGAAGGGTCTTGTCCAGTGTTCCCTGTAAGCTGAGTGCTCACGTGGACGCCTAGGAGAGATTCAGGTGCTGCCCAGCTGATTTGCAGAGTGCCCACAACTGCCCACAGCCAGCAGCCTGTGTTTCTAGTGGTGGTGCACATCTGCACATGCCTTGGTGCACATAACAAAATTAATTCCACACATGGATAGAAAAAAATAGAGGGAATATTGCTCTGACATGCCTCCTTTCAGCCAGAATCCCTTTTCCTGTCCTAGCATGAGATCCTGATGGTTATCCCAACAGCTCTGCTGTGACTGCACCTAAAATAGTGTTGAAAGGCGTCTCTGTGACAGAAAGATACTCACGGGCTGGAGGAGTTCACAGAATAACAAAAGAAGAAGAGAAGATTGTGATGATGATGATCAGGGACCAGAAAAATTTTTGAGGAAAGATTAAAAGAGCTTAACTTTGACTCCAACTTTGCAAACACTTAAAAATATGGTTATAATTAAGCAGATGAGTAATTCCACTCATATAGGGTCGAGTAAAATTAAGCACATGTATAAGCGTTTGTCGAATCAGAGTCTAAATCTGTCTTTACTAAGGAATGACTGGGGGGTGTTGAATGATTGCCTACCCCAGTGAGATGCACTGTTAGTTATTATGAATAGAATGACAGTGTCTTGGGAAACATGATCTCTGTCTGAGACAAACTCTTCATACTTGAAAAGATTACAGTAGTGACAGTGATCCAAGGGGTGTAACTAAGATGGAATGAAAGTGGGGAAGGGAAAATGTACCCTAAGAATCAGATAAATGAGATGGATTTGATGGTGGTAGAATCTCCCATCACTTGGGTTGTTTAAATTGAGGCTGGAGAAAACCCTAGGAATGGATAACAGAGAGAGATATAAGATGTCACAATTGGTTTTTTTTCATCTGTAGGAATGTTGGGCTAAATTATGCTACTTCTTGTGGGTTTACTAGGGGGAGAAGGAATAGGGGGAGCCCTTTCCCTCCCTAACTCTTCTGGGAGAGACTCAGTCACCATCTGGAAAACAGCTAATGTTGCTGGCCCTGCAGGTGTCCCTAAAATCAGCAGAATGTTCAGTCTGCCTAGCTCAGTGTTTCTTAAACTGTGTTCCATGGTACACTGGTGTGCTGTGAGGCAGTTGGAGGTGTACCATGGAGAACAGCGTTCAAAATGGCCACCCTTAAAGGGGCAGATGACCTTTTTTTTTTTTTTTTTTTTGCTTAACAACTTCCCACAACCCTTTCTTTGTGTGCTCAATAACTTTCTCCAGACCTTTTTTTTTTTCTGAACAAAAAATCCTTGGTGTTTCGCACAAAAAAATTATTGTTTGGTGTTCCTTGGTCTTAAAAAGTTTAAGAAACACTGGCCTAGCTATCCATCTCCTCCCTTGGTGTGAGTAACAGACATGCTTCCTGCTCATTTAGGATATTGGATACAAACAACTGGCACAGGACCTGAACCTGAAATCCCTCCTCAACCTGAGCGGTGGTCCCTGAATTGAAGCACAGTATCAGTGGGACATGGTGTTTCTGTCCATGCTGTGGATATGCCGAGGACACGTCAGTGTCTTGATGAATTACACTATTTTGGGCCCATTACCTGGTTTCTTTTATAATTACTTTACTCCCATTTTATTAAGGTGGCCAGCCTGACACCTCTGAGTTTGAAGGCAATAAGGGTCGATTGGCTTTCTTTGATCGGGCTGTGGATCCTAAACCATTCACTGATGCTAAATTTGCTTAAAAGGAAACAAAATTGAAAGTGCTCTGATGACTGAGTGGAGGAGGACAGATTTCAGATGGTGAACGGGCTACTAGACAGCCATCCCAGATGGCTTCCCTCAGCTCCTAATTGGGATGTACCCTAATTCTTTCCATTCAAAATAGCTGCACTATTGAATGACTTTTGCTTCCTTCGCTTCTCCTCTGCTACTGCTCATCCTCTTTCATCTCTCTGCCAGTAACATTTCCTCCTCCCTTCCTATGTTATAGGAGCTTTCATGAGAGGGGGAAATTCAAATGGAGCCTGTAGCAAACTAGGGAGCATTGTTTGAGGCAAGGGCCCAGCTTTCAGGACTTGAGGCCAACATTTTCAGAAGAGGACATTAATTTTTGGGTGTCTAAGAAGAGGTGCCAATGGCCAGATTTTTAGACATGCTGAGTACCCATATAGATATCACTGGCTTTAGCTGGAATTAGCACCAAAACACGGGCCCCCATCTGCCCTGACTTTCCCTGAAGGTAGAATAATATGTTCCTGTCTCGCACGATGTAGAAGGCTCTGAGGATAGGAATCACATGAAAGGTTTATTTTCAGTGACCTAACTTACACTTGTATATCTGTTGTTTATGAAGCTATTTAGTCAGACTCATGGTAACAGACACTAACCTATATACAAAGTCATTCAGTCTAGACTTTGATCTCTTTTATAGTGGTGTAAATCAGGAGCAGCTCCACAGAGTTACTCGAGTGTAAAACCAATGTGAGTCCACAATCAGGCCTCGTTTATGTCTATTTACTCTTTGTTCCAGTTAGTCAACATTTTTATTGACATTAATCACATTATTGGATTTGAATGGATCTTTTTTGTTGGTATTTTATGTGACTATTACTAAGGTTCATACTTTGTTCTCTTCGTGGAAGGCGCACTGGGAAATTTTGGTCAATAAAATAATGCTCTGTGATCTCTGGATGACAGGTGCGATCCTAGAGCAAGGAACTGTTGGGCTGATTCGCCATTCCCTGGCCCCTTCTGGCACCGTTCACACCTGTGCCAAGTGAGTGTAAAATGCTACTATTCTGGTTCGGTAGCATCTCACACAGGATGTGCCTACACTGCACGCTTATTTCAGAATAAGCTATTCCAGAAGATATATTCCGAAATAGCTTATTTTGAAATAGAGCATCCACACCACAGGGAAACGTCAAAATTAGTCTAAGGCAGGCTCCCCTAATGTGGACGTGCTATCTCGATTTAGAACCATAGGAAACACTTGAGAGAAATTACTTAGAATGGCCCTGGTAAGGAGCTATTTCAAAATAGCAGCAGTGGAGCGTCCATACTGCAGCTATTTCAAAATAGCTATTTTGGAAGAGGAGTTATTGCTTGTGGAATGAGGTTTACAGAAGTCAGAATAAGCTGCCCATTATTTCGATATTATTTAGAAATAACAGAATTGCTGTGTAGATACTCACAGTGTTATTTCGGAATAATGCTAGTTATTCTGAAATAACAGTGCAGTGTAGACGCAACCACAGTGTGCACTAACTTTGCATGGGGTCAATGACTATGCCGGCCTAAGACAATGCAGAACTTGACACTTATTTTAACTGGATATAAAAGGTTCATCATTTTAGGGAAGCTTATTGAGGAATTAATGCTTTGACATCTTCCAGCCATGGAGGAGCCTAATAGAAAAAGGTCAGAGCAAAATTTTGGATGGGAACACCCCTGAACACTGGAGAAGTTTGGACCGCATCTCTGGGGCCCCAAGGGTTGGTTTGCATTATGGCACATGTGTTTCAAACCTGCTCATCCTGTACTTGCTATTTTACAAACCATCAACCCTGCTCTACCAGGGGAGTTTAAACATTTCCATGGTAAGAGTGATGACTTCTGGGGTAGCTTTGTGCTTTTAAAGCCCTGCTTCTCCCAACTCATTGAGGAAGAAGAATTGGTCTTTCTTTTATTAAAACTAGCAGTGTTATGCTATTAGAGGAATACTAATTTGCTGGCAGGGCAAGCATGTAGAAAGGCTGGTTTTATTACAATTTCTGCAAGAACCAACGTGCGTGAAAACAGACTTCCTTCTCATCTCTCAGGTTTCCTAATGACAGTCAAACATCTTATCCAGCAGTCTCTGGCTTGTTTCCAAACTATTCACATTCTCTTTTAAAAGCAAGATCTTTCAGTACTATCTTTCTGGAGATACCCTGTTGGTAATGCTGTCAAATCAGCGCCGTCACTTTTGCTAGCCCCAAACATCCCTGTCTGGGATGTAGTTACAGGAAAATTCCATCTCTTGGATTGGGTTGATTGTCTGTTTCTTGTCATTTTTTACAGTGAATTGTTTCCCCTATACTTCCAAATGAATATGGTTCAGTGGGAAGAGCTTGAAATAAAATAAACAGGTGCAGCAAAGTTAGCATTTCACTGAGCCAATAAAAGCTCCTTTTAAATATCAGTTAGCAGAGAAGAGGGAGGTTAAAGTTCTGTTTGTCTTTTCAGTAACACTTAATGGCTACATCTAGACTGGCGCGCTTTTGCGTCAGAGCTATGTGAATGAGGCTCAGCGTTGGAATATCGCCGAGCCTCATTTGCATAGCTAATGAACGCCATTTTCGCGGAAGAGGCTCTTGCAAGACGGGGGCTGTCTACACTGCCCTTCTTGAGCAAGAAAACCCTTTGCGCAAAGCCGTTATGCCTGAAAATAATTGGCATAACGGCTTTGGCGCAGAAGTTTTTCTTGGCGCAAGAAGGGGCAGTGTAGACAGCCCCATCTTGCGCAAGAGCCTCTTCCGCGAAAATGGCGGTTCATTAGCTATGCAAATGAGGCTCGGCGATATTCCAATGCTGAGCCTCATTTGCATAGCTCTGGCGCAAAAGCGCGCCAGTCTAGACGTAGCCAATGAGTCTTGCTTTACACTTCGTAAAACCAACCAGCTTGACCAGAAGAAAATGTATTTGGGTTCATTTAGTTTGTCATTTTTTCAGCAAATGATCCATTGATTTCTGATCCTCACTAATAATAGTAAATACTGCATCTTTTATCCTAAGGTGCCTTCAGAGCAGTCCCATCCATCAGATGGTTTGGGGAAGCCGCTCCAGGCCCCGTGCTTTGGGGAGGTCCTGCAGTGACCACCCAAACTGTCCTATGGACTAGACTCACAGGGTTGAGCAGGCTGGGGGATTATCTGGGGACCTGTCATGGAGCAGCAGCAGGGGTTGCCCCCCTCACACCACAGCAGCAGGAAGCCGAGCACCCTGGGGCTGGAGCACTCTGCTGTGGCGAAAAGGAGCGCAGTGGGCTGGGAGTGGTGGCAGAGCTGGGACTGATCCAAAGTTGCCTGTTCTCAATCCAGTGCCCCACATCCATTGGCCTATATCTCCTCCTACAGTGTTACTAGAGCCCATGGTGGCATGAGAACTGCCTTTCATTCCATGAAGTCATTATTGTGGTGTAAAGATAAAAGGAATAAAATCATGGTAGAGTTCTACTACACACAACCTAACATGGAATGAGTCTTTTATCAAACAACTAACAAAATCACCCAAAGCACAGGACTTGGTGGTGATGGGGAACTTCAACTATCCAGCCATCTGTTGGGAAAATAACACAGCGGGACACAGATTAGCCAACAAGTTATTGAAATTTTTTGGAGGGAATTATTTCAGAAGGTGGAGAAAGCCACTGGAGCGGCACTGTTCTACATTAGATTTTAACAAATAGGGAGGCATTAGTTGAGAATTTGAAAGTGAAAGGCAAGTTGGGTGAAAGTGATCAAGGAATGGCAGAGTTCATGATTCTAAGGAATGTTAGGAGGAAGAACAGAAAAATAAAGACAAAAAATTTCAAGAAGGCAGACTTTAGCAAATTCAGGGAGCTGGTAGATAAGATCTCATGGGAAGCAAATCTAAGTGGAAAAATAATTGATGACGGTAAGAGCAACCTATTGCACTTCACAGGAAACATAGGAAGTATGGCAAGAGACCACCCTAGCTAAATCATGAGATCTTGAATGATCTAAAAAATCAAAAAGGAGTCCTACAAAAAGTGGAAACTAGGTCAAATAACAAAGGACTAATATAAGCAAATAACACAAGTAAGGGGCAAAATTAGAAAGGCCAAGGCACAAAGAAAGATCAAATTATCTAGAGATACAAAGGGTAACAAGAAAACATTCCACAAATATATTAGAAGAGGAAGACCAAAGACAGGGTAGGCCCATTATTCAATGAAGAGGGTAAATCAATAACAGAAAATGTGGAATTGACAGAGGTGCTTAATGACTTCTTTGTTTCAGTTTTCACCAAGAAGATTGGTGGTGACTGGACAACACTGGGTGAATCCCAGTGAAAATGGGGTAGGTCCAGGAGCAAAAATAACTTAGACACAGTAGGGCTGCATCTAGACTGGCAAAGTTTTTCCGCAAAAGCATCTGCTTTTGCGGAAAAACTTGCCAGCTGTCTACACTGGCCGCTTGAATTTGCGCAAGAACACTGACGATCTGATGTAAGATTGTCAGTGTTCTTGCACAAATACTATGCTGCTCCCGTTCGGGAAAAAGCCCTCTTGCGCAAATGTATTTGCGCAAGAGCCAGTGTAGACAGCTCAGGACTGTTTTGCGCAAAAAAGCCCTGATGGCAAAAATGGCGATCAGGGCTTTCTTGCACAAAACTGCGTCTAGACTGGCATGGACGCTTTTCCACAAAAAGTACTTTTGCGCAAAGCGTCCGTGCCAATCTAGACGCTCTTTTCCGCAAATGCTTTTAACGGAAAAACTTTTCCATTAAAAGCATTTGCAGAAAATCATGCCAGTCTAGACGTAGCCTAGATGTCTTCAAGTCAACAGCACCTGATGAAATGCATCTTAGAATACCCAAGGAGATGACTGAGGAGATATTTGAGCCATTAGCTATCATCTTTGAAAAGTCATGGAAGATGGGAGAGGACTGGAAAAAGGAAAATATTGTGCCCATCTATAAAAGGGGAAATAAGGACAATCCAGGAATTACAGACCAGTCATCTAAACTTCTGTATCAGGAAAGATAATGGAGCAAATAATTAATAAATCTATTTACAAACATCTAGACAATAATAAGGTTACAGGTGACAGTATGAATTTGTAAAGAACAAATCATCTCAAACCAACTTAATAGCTTTCTTTGATAGGAAAACAAGCCTTGTGGATAAGGGGGAAGTGGCAGATGTGGTATATCTAGACTTTAGTAAGGCATTTGATACAGTTTTTCATGACCTTCTCATTAACTAACTAGGAAAATACAACCTAGATGGAGCTACTATAAGGTAGGTGCATAACTGTATGGATAACCATTCCCAGAGAGTAGTCATCAGTGATTCACAGTCTGGTATGTCTGAGTGGCTTCCAGTAGTGTGTTAGCCACCATGGTGACACATCTCTCACCATGGTACTTTTCATAAATCTTCCCCAAATTCTACTAAGGATTAGTATGTTTTGCCACTTAACAATATACATTTTATTTCAACTGGTGAAGTAATTTTTCATTTCCTGTTGAAGAAGCTAATTCTGCAACCTTTACTAATTTAAGTAACCCTTTTGAATTCCATAGGAATACTTGCCTGAGTAACCATTGCAAGTGGTTACTGCAAGTTACTCAAGTAACTGCACTGCGGTGGTGGACATATTGTACTAATGGTTCATAATATATAGTCTGAATAGAATAGAATAGAATAGAATAGAATAGGGATTTTACTGCACCCCAGAAAGGGAAGAGCACAGCATACTCTAAAATTGTCAGCAGCACTTTGGGTTTTTCTTGATAGTCTCTCAGGGTATGTCTACACAGCAGCATTATTTCAAAACAACTAACTTTATTTCAAAATAACATAGTGCGCGTCTACACAGCAAGCCACTATTTTGAAATAATGTTGAGAGGGAAGACTTCATACTCCGACTCCTGTACCTCTCATTTTACAAGGAGTAAGGGAAGTTGAAGGAAGCGTGTTCTTCCTTTGACTTCCTGCTGTGTAGACAGCACCAAAAGCTGAATTAAGCTATTTCAACTTTAGCCATGCAATTGACATAGCTAGGTTGCATAGCTTAATTCAACTTTTGTCCTGCAGCATAGCTGTATCCTTAGAGAAGCACTGGACTCTGCTTAGCTTATCAGAGCTGAGCTGGTAAGGCCTGCAGGCACTAGAGATGAGTTCAAACCAGAAGAGACATTAAAAGCCCTTTGTACTTTCAAGAAGTTTGAATCTTGATACAAGCTTCACAGCCATCTCCAGACAGAGCCCTAAATGGATACAAATGTCTACCTGTGGTTGCGGATATCTCTGGATAGCCATCAATATCCACCAATGTTCCCTCTAATTTCTTCCATCCACGTGCAGAATACATTTTGTTATGTGCACCACAGGCTATGCAGATGTGCACCACCAGTAGAAAAACATGCTGCCAGCTGTGGGCAGCTGTGGGAGCTCTGCTAATCAGCTGGGTGGCATTTGAATCTCTCGTGGGCAGCAGCCCAAGTCTCAGCTTACAGAAAACACTGATCTCCACTGATCTGTAAGGGCACCATTCCCAGGAGACACTGTGGTCAAAGGAGAGGAATGTGGTCCTGCTTCCCCCAGGAGCCAGCAGCCCATGCTGGTACCTCTTGGCTGTGCAGCTGTACCTTGCCCCGCCCCACTACCAGCGGAGGCTGTACGACTCCAAACCGGAGATGTGCCTGGGGGCAGACTGTGGGTGGTACAGCCACATGGCTAGGAGGAGCTGTTGCCATAGGCCACTCTAGTATTCTGGTGGGACCATATTCCTCTCCTTTGGCCACAGCACCTCCTGGGGCTAGAGCCCTGTGGATTAGCGGATACTGATGTCTATCCACAGATAGCTGTGTCCGTAGGAAGACATTTGTATCCATGCAGGGCTCTGTCTCTAGATGGCACATGGCCCACAAGGCAAGCAGAGAGGGGGGGAGAGAGAGAGGTGGTATGTGTGCAACAGTACATTTATAACAGATACCCCAGAGCACATTGATAATCTATATCTTGTCTGACTTCAGCAGCACCCCACCACCCAACCAGCCTCAGGAAATGCTCACTGAGCCCCCCCCCCTTCCCTAGGCACCCCCGATTTAGTTGAGTGATTTGTGCAGCTGACCGTGTCTGCCTCCCTGCCCATTCTTACCTCCTTTGGCATTTCTTTTGGGAAGAAGAAATAAGGGATGGCGGAAAAGGCCGTGAGAGTGGCTGCAACCAGGAATCCGAGCCACCAGGCTCCAACCCATCGAGGATCTTTATGAGTGAGCTGAATTTCCTCTGAAATACAAGAAAATAAATACAAAATAGAATCATAGACAGTGGGAGGAAATGAAGGACACCACTATCCCTCCATCCCTACCCCTGAGGCTGCAGGAAATGTATTGGATGTCTCCATGTAACCCCAGCAAATGAAGTTTGCTCGGTGCTCCAGAGCAGGGTCTCCCAAGCTGGGGGGTGCAGATTATTAGAGGCCCACAGATCATCTGCGGTGGCCCATGCTGAGTCTCTTCATATCATATAGTGCTGAGTCTCTTCCTTGTTTCCATCTCCTACATAGCATTAAAGACAGCTAGAAATCCACTACACACTCTCCTAGTATTGAACTGACATGTGAAGCAAGAGCTGTAGTTGCCACGAGGCTGTAAGGTGGCTGTAAAGGGGAAGGGAGGTACCTATGGACAAACTCTCTATTGATATGCTATCCATGTTATGGGCAGATGTGGGATTCCTGCTTGAGAGGATGGTACATGAGACATGCTGATATGACACAAGGAAAAATCCTTTTCTGACCTTGGCTAAATGTTAATTTAAGTATCTGACTTTAGGCACCCAAGTATGAACCTTTTGGCTTTAATAATTTGGCCCCTCTCAGTGGCCACACCAGGAAACTGGAAACCCAGGAAACCAGACTCCCACTCTGCTAGTCTAAGGGTTTGTCTTCACTTACCCTGAGATCAATGCTGTGGAAGTCGATCTCCCATTGACCTCCTGCTGTGGGGATGCCACAGAAATTTGACCTACAGTTCATTGACTCCAGCTACGCTATTCTTGTAGCTGGAGTTACGTAACTTAGGTCAAATTTCTCCCGTAGATAAGACCCGGCCTAACAGTTAGACAACATTCCCTTTTAAGGCATCCACATCTATATTTGCAAAAAGGAGCTGCAGATATTCGCATCTGTCAAGGCTGTTTCCCACTCTGGCATGACAAATGCAGAAGTAGGGGCTAGCAAAAGCACCGCAAAACCTGATCTCTACAGGCTTTGGTACAAAATCTCTCCCCAATCCTAATACCTGGACTTTGGAGAATAAAAAAACCACTGCCACCTCCCAAGTATTCCAAGCAAACCAGGGAAGAGATCACTTGGGAAACCTCCTCCCTAAATCCCCAGGGGTACCTCAAAATCTTTTTCTCCAAAGAGCTTGTAAAAGAAAAAAGAACAAGCTGCAGTCTGTGGTAGCTGCCCCCTAGTCAGAGGCACGCATATACCCACAGACAGATTTTCCAGGACACAGAAATGAACCAATACCAGGTTAATTAGAAAAAGAAAACAAACTTTTATTATCAGAACAATACTACTGTTGCAAGCATAGTTAAGGTGGCTAGATGATAAGGGCCACTAATTGATATACTCAGAGAAAAGTTAGCAAGATAGAAAAAAACACTTTTAACAGCTCAGACATCAATTCCAAATTCCTAAACCATAAAACAATAAAACCTGATTGGCTAATTAAACTTTGCCCTACTTACATATTGTGAAAAGACTTTTCTTAGAGAGAGAGATGGCCTCCCATCTCCCTGTTACCTGGAAGAAACTGCTCTGAATCAGACAAAGGAGGGAAAAAATAAAAATTCCTTTGTCCCAGTTTGAAATCCCTACCTGCATTACTATTGGCTGACCAGATACCTGGCTAGCGACAGGAGACATAGTTAACCCCTTAGTTCCCAGGTGCTGGCCAGCCCTCATGGTTATGACAGCATCCATATTCGCGGCTGTGGATATCCTCAGATATTAAGCAGATATCTGCAGATTTGCAGAGTTCTAAGTGTAGGATCAGTGTTTCAGAGAGAATCAATTCCTTCTGGTTTTTAAGGCAAAGATCAAGGAAAATGGAACCAAGAAAAAAGAACTGTGCTTGAAAAGAACTATTGATTCTGTTCCTTCAGAATTCACCTTTTGAAGTGTCTCTAAGGGACACGTAGGAGGCAGAATGCAGCTGATGCTGGGTACGGCTAGCCTGTGAGGATCTATCGGAAAAAGATACGCAAAATGTGCTCCTCATTTTGCGTATCTTTTTCCGATACTTTTGTCGGAAGAGGCTTTTCTGAAATTTGGCCCATCTAGACTGGCCCCAATTTCAGAAAAACACCCTCTTTCAAAAGCCCCCTTCTTCCTCATGGAACGAGGAATACAGGGGCTGCTGAAATAGCGTGTTTGCTCTTTCGCAAAAAAAAGTGGAAGAGCAAACTTTTTTTTGCTCCCTGAATGTGGCGGAGTTTTTTTGGGATACTTCTGGTATCCCAAAAGGCCCCTGCAGTCTAGCCATACCCGCTGATAGGGAGGGTCACAGGTTTTTAGTATGTGCAGACGTTTACTGCTTCTAGAACAAAGCAAGCTGACAATATGTAAATCTCCAAGTTTCTGGAATTTGCAGCTCCATCCCCACACAACACCACCTGGATTATGGGCTGGGAAGAGCATATCAGTTTAAGAATGGATTTAGTAAGCAATTTTGCTATGATACTGCGGCCTTGGGCAAATCGTGTCAAGCTTATGATACCTTACAAAGGAACTGGGAGATTTATTTCCATTTTTGAATGGACTCAGTATACTTATTTCCAACCGGTTTAGCCCATCGCTAGTGACAGAGAAACCCTGTTGCCTCCTGCAGCGCTTTCAGCACTTTGCAAGCCTTTGCATTTCCAATTCGACTTTAAACGTCAGGCTTTTTTGGCTGAGATGGTCTCTGCAGAACTGTGTTATGCATGTACAAAACAACACGGGGTATGGCCTTTCCCATGCAACTCCTCACAAAATACTGAAGTTGGTTCCTGTTACTGTGTTCATTGTTCAACAATGAACTGGCATGCCAGAAACGAAGGGAAGGGTCAGAACCTGTAGTGTTTACAGTAGGAGATTCCACCGGTTTCCCGGCTCTCTTGTTATTGAGGCCTTTTGATCTTGGTCCAGGAGAAGTTCTCTCACTGTCTTGCCACAGGCTGGCTGGCTCTTCAAGGCAAGCTGAGCTCAGTCTTACCAGGGAATGTGTACCTGTCCCTCAGGCTCATGGACAATCTGACCTGGTTAGTGATACCCTGCAGGTGTGCTGGAGTTTAATGCAGAGCATCAGAGGGAGGACTCCTTAAAGAGAGCTGTGAACTCAGTCCAGGAGAAGAAGACCCACGAGAGAGGCATGAGGGGAGATTCCTCTCTGGAAAACACCTGGCGAAGCTGGTCTGGAAAATACCAGCAGAGAATAGTTCAGGCTTGCGTGGGAGACAGGGCACCATGAGACAGGGCCTGCAAGAAATAGGGAGGTCCCTGATGTAAAGTGCCTGAGTGCCTGCGGAAGGGAGGCAGTGGGGGAGAAAAGCTGCAGGAGAAGAAAGAGCTTGAGGAAACTCTGCAGGCCCAGGTTTACCAGCTGGAAAACATTTGGACTCATCATTGGATTTTTCAACCCCAGAAGGGGGCTGCACTTCAGTATGATTTGGCCGGAGGGCCAGACTGCAGAACGCCCAGGTAGAGATGGTTGGCGGAAGACACGGACAGAGACAGTCTATCACATGGCCAAGGAAGTGGCCACTCAGAGGATGGAGTGCAAGAGTCAATGAAGCCAACCAGTGCTATGGCAGCAAGAACAATCTTGCCACATTACAAATAATCTCCGGGAAAGATCCTGCTCCATTTGCCAGGCCAGGATTTCAAAATACCCAAGGCAGTGAGAGCTTCTAAAGAAGCCGGGCTCAGGTTCTTACTGAGGAACCCACATTGTCCAAAACCAGAGTTCTACTGCCCTCCCAGGTGCCAGAGCCAGCCTTGTTCTTGGGCTTTTCCACAGTGCCCGTCCCAGTTACAGCTGTGTATTGACTGGCAAATGGGGCTGTTCTGTCAGGGTGGCTCTTCATCTCCCCACCCCATTTTCTGTGGTGGTCGCTAATTTTGTGTTTGCTGACACGTTAACCATACCGGGTGTTAGAGATCTTTCCCATGCCCCATGAAACCCAGATATGCTCTCCTAAAAAAGCGCAGTACAAGTGAACATGGGAAGTGCTAAGGGCAATCACTGCCCCTTTCTCTCCCTGCTCCTTTTGTCTCTTCTTGTTTTGGTCTCCACACGGCTCTCCCCAATTATCCTGTCTCTTTGCATGTCCCAAGTTCTTTTCTTTTTTTTTGTCACTACATTTTGTATGTTTCTTCCCTCTCCTTTCATTTTCACTCTCCTCTTCCGACATACCCACCCTGCGAGCTCATCACAACAGTGCAGCTTCAATGGCTAGGGCAGGGGCTACTCCGAAGTGTTGTCGAGAGAAATGCAATGAATGAGGTGCAATCCTTGTGCTCACCCAGCTAATACAGTGAGGAGCGTGATGAGGCAGATAAGCAGACAGGCCCCACTCCCCTTGTGCTGGCCGTACTGGGAATGAGCTGCAGCACAGGTGTGAGTGACCCCATGACTGAGAAAGGAGAAAGCAGGAGGAAAATGTGAAGTTTCTGCAGCTGCCATGCTTGATCTTACCCCCTGAAATCTGTGTGTGACCCTGAGGTAGAAGGGAAGCACTCCCTTGCCGTAGTTGATTACTCAGAGAGTTCCATCACCACACTTACTCTACTTGGTTAACTGCCCCCCGGAACCATGCAAGCCTCTAGCAGAATGATGACAGGAAGCTCTGTTAACACACTCAGATATATCCAAGCGTGTCAGCAGAGTTAAGGAAAGCCAGGTTTTGCTTCATTTGATGGCAGATGAACAGCAGCATCGCTGTACACTTCAGATTTCTTTTACCTTTTTGGCATCACAATGCTAGCACACAGATCTAAAAGAGCTTTGCCTGTGGTAACAGGAAAGTTCTCCCGCCACGCACATGCTCCCATGCACCAGATTAGGAATGGGCCATGGCCTTCAGAAGTTCTGTGAACTCACCTGGGGGAATTTTGTCAATGTCCACATAAAAGCGCAAAATGGCGGATCCTAACATGAACGCCACACCAGGTCCGATGACAGTCACAGCAAACAGGATTCCTGGAAAAAGAAACAGCATTTTCCACTCTGGAGGAAGGTTCAGTCTTTGGGAAAAGTGGATGCAGGGGATATGAGTTGCAAAATCACAGGAAAATAGGAACAAAAGAGATAAGACCCAAAGTCCATCCAGCTCAGTATCCTGTCTCTGAATGGGGCCAGCACCAGAGGAAGGTTTAAGAACCCAGCAGTAGCAGATGTGAGTTAATCTATCCCCATATTAGGTATCATCCTTATATCTAATAATTAGAAATTGGCTAATGCACAAGTTCTACTGTTCCTTCCAAAAATGTTGTTCCTATTAATTAGAACTGTGACTAATCTTGTTAGCCATACACTTCAGCCTTTCTTTGAATTTTGCTAAGTCCTTGTTCTCACATTGTGTGCAAAAGTATTTCCTTTTATCAGTTTTGAACTTTCCACTTTTTCATTTAATTGACTATCCCCTTGCCTTTGTTTTAAGTGAATAAGAGAAGTGAAATCCTTTATCTACCTCTTCTAAACCATTAATATAGAAGAGGTAAATAAAGGATACAATAACCATTTCTTCTTTCTAGGTAAGTTTTTCTGGGATACCAGAGGTATCCTGGAAAATCTCCGCTGCATCCAGGGAATGCGTCTGCTCATCCAAATTGTTTTTTTGGAAGAGCAGACGCACTCTTTTGGAATCCCTGTATTCCTCACTTTATGAGGAATAAGGGCTCTTCCGGAAGAGGAGATTTTTCCGATATTTGGCCCCAAATGTCGGAAAAGCCTCTTCCAAAAGAACAATCAGAAAAAGGTTCACGATTTGTGTATCTTTTTCCGATAAAACCCTGAAGTATAGACATAGCCTCAGTCTTTCCAATCTCTTTTCATAGGAGATTGCCCTCAATCATTCTTGTCACATGTCTCTGAATCCCTTATGACTTCTGCAGTACAGTAGGGGTCACACACTCTGATTTCAGTTACTCATGGTATAAAAACTCCACTGCATTCAAAAAAGTACTCAAGATATACACTGGCATAATTCAGATTAAAAATTGTGCCAGTATCTTTGAAATATTTGTAGTACCTTAATTTATCTCCTTTAGCTTTTACATGGAAGGCCTCTTATGACAATTACTAATGAAAAGCATGAACGTACATAAGGTTCGATTCCTTATTACACTGAATCCTTGTGAAATATGTTTCAGGAGTTTATGGCATTTTTAGGAATTAAAATCTGGAGCAGCCATAGCTAAAAACACTTGAAGCTTCTAATTGTCCAAGGATCAATTCTTGAGAGGAGTGGAGCAGTCACAGCCTGACTCTCCAGCTCGGCAGAAGTGTTGCTGTCCTTTCTTACTATGATGGGCTCAGTTCTGGTCTTACCTAAATAGAGAGGTGAGTTTCGCTCACTGGCAAAATCATCAATGTAAGAGATCCCAAAGGGCTGGATGGGGACCCCTCCGACCCCTAGCAAAGTCTGGCCAATGAACAGGATCAGCAGGACCTCACGGCTTTCTTTCACTGCACGTGGGGTACAGTCTGTGTCATTCAGGTTTCTGGTGGATACCGATATATCAGGTTGGCAGAGATCAGTAGAATTGCTGAAAACACCTGTGGAAGCAAATGCAACACCACTAAGTGCCAGAAACCAAAGTTAGTGGGTACCTACCGTTAGACATGAAATATCCTCTGTAAGATAGGATATAAGCTACAGTACTGAAGTTTGTCTCTCTAAGGGTAGGTTGCAGAACTTAGCTACAGCCCAGATTGAGTATTAATTCCTCCCCATGCTCTCCAGAGCACAGACAGTGCTTGAGGTCTCACCTATGTAGCTTGCTTTCTTGGCGCCCCAGTCCAGCTCTACCTGGCAATGCTTTCACCTGGTCACTTTAAGAAGATTCATGCCGCTGGCATGCAGCACAGAGCATACAGTTCCTGCACTGCTCCAAATTCAGGACCTGAGAGAGTCCTTGACTTTGGCTTTTCCCCATCCCCGTGCCATCTGCTGGGGCCAGAAAACACCTGGCTCTTAGTTGTTTCCACTGCCAGGTATTGCTTAGAATCATAGAATACTAGAAGAGGAAGGGACCTCTAGAGGTCATCAAGTCCAGTCCTCTGCCCTCACAGCAGGACTAAGCACCATCTAGAATGGATCATCTCTGACAGGTGTCTGTCTAACCTGCTCTTATATAGCTCCAGAGATGGAGATTCCACAACCTCCCTAGGCAATTTATTACAATGTTTAACCCCCCTGACAGTTAGGAAGTTTTACCTAATGTCCAACCTAAATCTTCCTTGCTGCAGTTTAAGCCCATTGCTTCTTATCCTATCCTCAGAGGCCAAGGAGAACAATTTTTCTCCCTCCTCCTCCAATTGTTCTCCCTCCTCCATCCAGAATGAGTGGTGTGCTGTGAACAAGAGGTACGTTTCACCTTTTCAGGTTTAATAATTCCCCCCCACACGCTGGGATTCCAATATCTTGTGGCAGTGAGAGCCATCTGTTAGTTAGAGGAGACAGAAAACTGAATACTACATGTCAGTTTTAGCCATCTCAAAACTAGGAATCACAACAGGTTAGGAACTCAAATAAAAACAAGATGTCCAGCACTGCAATGGGCATTCATGCAGATAGTGAGTCTTAATGGATCTGCTTTTCTAAGGGCTTAAAGACCAGGCCTAAGCGACTAAAGGACAGAAGAAATTTACTGAAAGATCAAAAGGACTTCACCTGGCTAAGCAATGACTAAAAGGGAATACAATGACTTACAAATACACACCCTACAAGAGTGCGGTACAGAGCAGTGGTTCTTAACCAGAGCGGGTCTCAGGCCTCTGTGTGGGCTCAGGACTTATTTGTAAATGTTCATGGCCTGTTGCAACCCATAGTGTGGAGGTGAACACTGAGGTGGGTTTGGTCAAGTCCTGCCCAGCACTCACCCCAGTGGCAGATCCAGTGCTGTGGGGCTGGCTGGGCTTGGTTCTCCGCTCTGGGGCTATGTCTACACTGGCGGCTTCTTGTGCAAGAACATCTCGCGCAAGGGTTCTTGTGCAAGAACTCTTGCGCAAGAAAACGTCCACAGTGCCATGTGCCAGCTGTGCTTTTGTGCAAGAGCATCCATGGCAGTGCGGACACTCTCTTGTGCAAGAAAGCACACATGGCCATTTTAGCCATAGGGCTTTCTTGCGCAAGACACCCCTGCTGAGCGTCCACACTGCCCTCTTGCGCAAGAGCTCCTGCGCAAGAGGGCTTACACCTGTTAAAAAAGAGCATAGCTCTTGCACAAGAAGCCCTCTCTTATTACGCCGTACTGTAAATCTTCTTGCGCAAGAGCCTGTGGGCAGTGTGGACGATTTCCAGAAGAACAGCCATTCTTGTGCAATAACCCACCAGTGTAGACATAGCCTGGGTGTTGCAACATTAAGGGTTGCAGCACCACTCAGGTTTGGCCATGGCCCTGCCCCCTGACTGGACCACGTGTCCCTGAGTGGGGTTGTGACCCGGCTCCTGGGGTTGCAGTGCTACTGACTCAAATTTGGCCTTCAGAGCTTGGCGATTGACGAGTGACAAATGCTGGCTGGGCATCCAGCTCTGAAGCCAGTGCAAATATAAGGGAGTCAATACCATGCTTGTGCAGGGCTCTATCCCCTACCAGTTTTTGTCCCACCCACTCCTCGGCTTTGTGCCCTGCCAGTCTCACCTTGGTTACAGCCCTGCTGCTGCATAACCCTTTGAAACATTTTGGGGACCCACAGGATGAAAAACCCCAGTGTAGAAAACAGAAAATATCTGAAGGGGTGGAGAGGATTCCCTGTTGGTCCTAACAACAACAAAGCAGGGGGAGAAAGACGGACGCCAAAGTAGCAGCTCTTGCACCATTCAGTGCTTTTGACATCACAGACACTTTGAATATTGCCCAGAAGCCAATGGGGAGCTGGCTGAAGAGTATAGCACAACAGCTGCTTTTGAAAGTCCTGGGATTTTTTGTTTATTCCCCTAAACTGCACTGAATTCCGGTTTCCCTCTCTGTTTTATAGCTCAATCACCTGACTCAGTAAGCATCTGCACTGTCCAAGGTATATCACTGTCCAAGGTATATACTATCATGAAGTATGTGGTTTAACTTGTTTCCATATGCTCCCTCTCTGTTCCCTGGATAAAGCTGTGAATTCGTGTGACTGGGAGACCAGGCCCCAAAGATCCCTGCTGGAGGCTTGTGGCCTTGCCACACCCCACCCAGCAAACCATAAAGAAGTCCTCCAAGAAAGCTAGAGTGGCAAAAATGACCTGACCAATCAGGGTCCAACAAGCCTGTTAAAAGGCACCTGCTGGGCCAGAGTGAGGCAGTTTCTCCTCAAAGCACAAAAAGCTCAGACAGGGCTGGAGACCTGGGTGGCAGGAGGGCTGTCACAGCAAGGAGTGCAGACACAGACACTCAGCCAAAAGGGGCCACTCACGTGAGGTGAGTGATGTCCCATTACAATTAGTCACTCCTTAAATCTTCCTTTGAAGACTATAATTGGGGAAATATGAATAGAAAATTACAGTAGAGACCCAACCTGTGACTCCAGCTGCGTTCTGGCTGGTCTGTAGTGGTGTAGTGACCCAAGGAAACTTTCTGATAATAGTAGGATTTCTGATAATAGTAGGATTTCCATTATTTTGGGGATTGGGGATGTTGAAGTCAAGGAGCAGGATGACTAACCCCACCACTGTATTCTCCTTCCATTCTTATCTTCTCACTTCTTCCATGAAGCCCCCTATGCCTGTAAATCCCCTTCCTGATCTGGTCCTCCATATAGTGCCCTCTTCTTCATGTTCCTCCCTGAAAGTTACTTCTTCAATCAGGCCCACCAACACTAGTCCTTCCCCAAAAGAAGCATCAGTGAAATCCCAAAGCATAGAAGATTTAAATCCCTAGCACTTGTGTCTATGATCTGTGCTCTACCACTGCTGCTGGCTGCACCCGATCCCTTTCCTTCATCTACAGTTTAAAGCCCCATCCTGAAAACCCTGGCTCACATAAGTATTCTCCTTGATTTGGGCTGTGCTCAGTGGGACTACTTGTGTAAGGACAGGCTGGGGTAGAGACATAGGGTACATTTGGTGCAACAAATAAACATAAGAAAATAGGCAGCCAGAAGTGAAAGCAGTATCACATCTAATAATGCTTTAGATCTCATTTTCATTTGCCTTGACTTCAGCCTGGAGCTGTTTCCTTGTTATTCCTCTCTTGACTTCACCTTGGTCAATATTATCTCCTGGAGCCAGTAAATTTTAATTTCGGAAAACAAAAGTTCATATCTATCTCTTTGGCATTGTATTCCATATCCCTATGCTCTGCCGTTAATGAAACCTTAAGGAAAGGTCTCCTCCTTTGCCCGATCTCAAAAAACGTAACATATATATATATATATATATATATTTTAGAGTACCTACTGGCAATGGACTGGTCGTATTCGTAGCGCCCTGTTATAAAGTGAGGAACAGACATGAGAATCCCAGCTATGGATACAAGAATAGCGCCACAGCCAATGAAACGGGGCCTGTTCACTCTGCTTCCAAAGTAACTTACGAAGACTATCAGCAGTGTGTTCCCAACCTGCAGTGGGAGATAGAGATTAAAAAGTCTCTGAAACACTTTGTAAATGACCTCCTGAGGACAGACAGGAGCACAGGAAAGTTGTGTGAGCAGGAGATTAAAAGAAAGAATTTTGAATAAAGCAGAGGTCACCTCATTGAAGGAAGCAAGCAATCCAGATGTCTGACTGGACAAGCCAAACCTCTTCTCAATTGTTGAAATTGAGCTTTTCAGATAGCCAGATAGCAGGAGCTGGGAGAGCTGGAGAAACCCATGGCAGAACACAAAAAACTGCAGAAACACAAAAGATAATCCATTTAGTACAGTTATTGCTATTGAAAGTTGAAATCTAAAACAACATCTTGTTTCAACAAATGAGATAGTCCCTTAAAATAAGAAGTGTGGTGGTCACTGAACAAAGAACTCCTAACATTATTCTGTAATCTATCATTTAAATCAGCTTTTGTACCAAATGACTGAAAGATAGCTAACATGATGACAATTTTTAAAAAGGGCTCTTGGTCTTGACAATTACAGACCAGTAAGCCTGACTTCAGTACTAGGCAAACAGGTTGATTACACAAAATCTACTAGGCAGGGCCCCACTAGGCTCTGCTGTGGGTGTGTCTTTCTGCTTCTGAGATGGGAGCCACGTTAGTGAGAGTTTTTAATTTTTTTCTTCTTCTCACTTGTGTATGACCCCCGACTGATTTTTCGGTGCATTAGTGGAGCCTGACCCAAAAAAGGTTCTCCACCCCTGACTTAGAGGACTCATCTTTCCAGCTCCTTCTTGGGATGGGGTATGACAGGACCACAAGGCCTCCCTCAGGGCACATGCAGTCACAATGATAAACACAGAAACATAGATGGTTGGGTCGCAAGAGACTTTAGGAGATCATCTAGTCCAAACCCTTGCTCAAAGCAGGACCAACCCCATGAAAATAATCTATATATAGTAAATTAACAATATTGTCAGACATATAGATAAACATAATTTGTTGGGGAAGAGTCAACATCATTTTTGTAAAGGGAAATCATGCCTCACTAATCTACTAGAATTCTTTGATGGGGGTCAACAATCATGTGGAAAAGGGAAATCCAGAGGATATAGTGTATTTAGATTTTCAGAAAGCCTTTGACAAGGTCCCTCACCAAAGGATCGTAAGCCAAGTAAACTGTCTTAGGATAAGAGGGAAGATCCTCTCATGGGCTGGTAACTGGTTAAAGGATAGGAAACAAAGGGTGGAAATAAATGGTCAGTTTTCAGAATACAGTAAGGTAAAGAGTAGTGTACCTCAGGGGTCTGTTCTGGGATCAATCCCATTCAACATATTTATAAAAGATCTGGAAAAAGGAGTAAACAGTGAAGTAGCAAAATTTGTAGATGATTACTCAAGATATTAAGTGCTAGGCAAACTGTGAAGAGCTACAAAAGGATCTCTTGAAACTGGGTGACTGGGAAACAAAATGGCAGGCGAAATTTAATGTTGATAAATGCAAAATATTGCACATTGGCAAGCATAATCCCAACTCTACATATGAAATCATGAGGTCTAAATTAGCTGTTCCTACTCAAGAAAGAGATCCTGAAGTGATTGCAGCAATGGACTGCTCATATTCATAGAGTCATCCCTGGCTATCTGTTATCTGTGTCCATTTCAGAACTTTATGGGCACAATTCGAAAAACCTCTACTATCAATGTGGATTTGTGTATCCATCAAGTCTAAATCCAAGATTTGTTACAGGCTCAGCTGTGTGTAAGAGACCACACTACCACTATGACTTTTTCATTTATGTATTTACCTTTACTCCCTCTTGAGTGACTTCTCAGTGATACTTGCTATTTCCATAAATCTTTTCATCCCAGGTTATCGAATACTAGCACATATTATTCTCCCTATTTTACATATCAGGGAACTGAAGCACAGACAGATTCAATGACTTGCCCAAGCAGTCATAATAAATGGGTGACAGAGTTGAAAACAGAACCCAGCTCCTTGAAGTCCTGAGTGCCAGACAGCAAACCATACCAATGCCTCTGCTATTTGAATAAAAGAGGAAAAAAGGATGTTGAATTTGAAGTTGGGGAGATCATGGATGCCTATTTGTCTTTTTTTTGCACCGTTTTCTACTGCATTTCCAACTGCACAATAGCTGGGACATTAAGGCATTGGACTTCAACTCCAATAAGGTTTCCCTGTGAAGGTTCAAATCCTGCTCACAGTGAGACCTGTGTTTTGAAGTCAGCGGCAAGTGGAGTGCCCCAGGGGTTGGTTCAAGGACTGGTTTTGTTCAACATCTTTATTAATGACCTGGATGAGGGGATGGATTGCACCCTCAGCAAGATCACAGATGAAACTAAGCTGGGGGAGAGGTAGATACACTGGAGGGATAGGGTCCAGAGTGACCTAGAGAAATTGGAGGATTGGGCCAAAAGAAATCTGAGGTTCAACAAGGACAAGTACAGAGTCTTACACTTGGGATGGAAGAATCCTAAGCACTGATACAGGCTGGGGACTGACTATCTAAGCAGCAATTCCGCAGAAAAAGACCTGGGGATTACAGTGAATGAGAAGCTGGATATGAGTCAACCATGTGCCCTTGTAGCCAAGAAGGCTAATGACATATTAGGTTGCATTAGTAGGAGAACATAAGAACATAAGAACGGCTGTACTAGGTCAGACCAAAGGTCCATCTAGCCCAGTAGCCTGTCTGCCGACAGTGGCCAGCACCAGGTGCCCCAGAGAGCATGGACCGAAGACAATGATCAAGCGATTTGTCTCCGGCCATCCTTCTCCAGCCTCTGACAAACAGAGGCCAGGGACACCATTTCTATCCACCGGCTAATAGCCTTTTATGGACCTGACCTCCATGAAATTATCTAGCTTCTCTTTAAACTCTGTTATAGTGCTAGCCTTCACAGCCTCCTCTGGCAATGAGTTCCACAGGTTGACTACACGCTGTGTGAAGAAGCACTTTCTTTTATTAGTTTTAAATCTGCTACCCATTAACTTCATTAGGTGTCCTCTAGTTCTTCTATTATGGGAACTAATAAATAACTTTTCTTTATTCGCCCTCTCCACACCACTCATGATTTTATATGTATCTATCATATCCCCCCTTAGTCTCCTCTTTTCTAAACTGAAAAGTCCCAGTCATTTTAACCTCTCTTCATATGGCACCTGTTCCAAATCCCTAATCATTTTAGTTGCCCTTTTCTGAACCCTTTCCAAGGCCAAAATATCTTTTTTGCGGTGAGGAGACCACATCTGTACACAGTATTCAAGATGTGGGCATACCATAGTTTTATACAGGGGCAGTAAGATATTCTGTGTCTTATTTTCTATCCCTTTCTTAATAATTCCTAGCATCCTATTTGCCTTTTTGACTGCTGCTGCACACTGTGTGGAAGTTTTCAGAGAACTATCCACAATAACTCCAAGATCTCTTTCCTGATTTGTCATAGCCAAATTAGCCCCCATCTTACTGTACGTATAGTTGGGGTTATTTTTCCCGATGTGCATTATTTTACACTTATCCACATTACATTTCATTTGCCATTTTGTTGCCCAGTCACTCAGTTTGGTGAGATCTTTTTGGAGTCCCTCACAGTCTGCTTCTGTCTTGACTATCCTAAATAGTTTGGTATCATCCGCAAACTTTAACACCTCACTGCTTACCCCTTTCTCCAGATCATTTATGAATAAGTTGAACAGGATTGGTCCCAGGACTGACCCTTGGCGGATACCACTAGTTACCCTTCTCCATTCTGAAAATTTATCATTTATTCCTACCCTTTGTTTCCTGTCTTTTAACCAGTTCTCAATCCATGAAAGGACCTTCCCTCTTATCCCATGGCCATGTAATTTACACAGGAGCCTTTCGTGAGGGACCTTGTCAAAGGCTTTCTGAAAATCTAAGTATACTATATCTACTGGATCCCCCTTGTCTGCATGTTTGTTAACCCCTTCAAAGAACTCTAATAGATTAGTAAGACATGATTTCCCTTTACAGAAACCATGTTGACTTTTGTTCAACAAATTATGTTCTTCTACATGACTGACAATTTTATTCTTTACTATTGTTTCGACTAATTTGCCCGGTACTGAAGTTAGACTTACCGGTCTGTAATTGCCAGGATCGCCTCTAGAGACCTTTTTAAATATTGGTGTCACGTTAGCTACCTTCTAGTCATTAGGTACGGAAGCCAATTTAAAGGATAGGTTACAAACCACAGATAATAGTTCATCAATTTCCCATTTGAGTTCTTTTAGAACCCTTGGATGAATGCCATCCGGTCCCGGAGATTTGTTAACATTACGTTTTTCTATTTGTTCCAAAACCTCCTCTAATGACACTTCAATCCGGACAGTTCCTCAGATTCATCACCCACAAAGGATGGTGCAGATTTGGGAATCTCCTAACGTCCTCAGCCGTTAAGACTGAAGCAAAGAAGTCATTTAGTTTCTCCGCAATGGCTTTATCGTCCTTGATTGCTCCTTTTATATCTCGATCGTCTAGGGACCCACAGGTTTTTAGCAGGCTTCCTGCTTCTAATGTACTTAAAAACATTTTGTTATTTCTTTTTGAGTTTTTGGCTAGCTGTTCCTCAAAATCTTTTTGCTTTTCTTATTACATTTTTACACTTGATTTGACAGTGTTTATGTTCCTTTCTATTTATCTCACTAGGATTGGACTTCCACTTCTTAAAGATGCCTTTTGTCCCTCACTGCTTCTTTTACATGGTGGTTAAGCCACAGTGACTCTTTTTAGGTCTCTTGCTATGTTTTTAATTTGGGGTATACATTTAAGTTGGGCCTCTATTATGGTGTCTTTAAAAGTTTCCATGCAGCTTGCAGGGATTTGCCTCTTGTCACTGTGCCTTTTAATTTCTGTTTAACTAACTTCCTCATTTTTGTGTAATTCCCCTTTTTGAAATTAAATGCCAGAGTGCTGGACTGCTGAGGTGTTCTTCCCACCACAGGAATGTTAAATGTTATTATATTATGGTCATTATTCCCAAGTGGTCCTGTAACGGTTATCTCCTGGACCTTATCCTGCACTTCACTCAGGACTAAATTGAGAATTGCCTCTCCCCTTGTGGGTTCATTTAAGCCATTGAGAAATTTTATCTCTGCTTCTCTTCCTGAGGTGACATGTATCCAGTCAATATGGGGATAATTAAAATCCCCGTTATTATAGAGTTCTTTATTTTGGTAGCCTCTCTAATCTCCCTCAGCATTTCAATGTCAGAATCGCTGTCCTGGTCAGGTGGTCGATAATATATCCCTACTGCTAATTTCTTATTTTTGGAGCATGGAATTACTATCCATAGCGATTCTATTGAACATGTTGATTCATTTAATATTTTTATTTCATTTGATTCTACATTATCTTTCACATACAGTGCCACTCCGCCACCCACCCGGCCTGCTCTATCCTTCCAATATATTTTATATCCCGGTATGATTGTGTCCCACAGATTTTCCTCATTCCACCAGTTTTCAGTGATGCCTATTATGTCAATCTCCTCCTTTAATACGAGATACTCTAGTTCACCCATCTTATTAGTCAGACTCCTAGCATTTGTGTAGAAGCACTTTGAAAATTTGCTACTGCTTATTTGTCTGCCCTTCTCTGATGCATTGGATTCCTTTATATGCGGTTGTTTGTCTGCTCTGGCCCATGATTTGTCCTCTTCCCTCCTCTCTTTCTGACTACAGCTCAATGGATTCTCCTCTAAGAGAAGTCTCCATTAGATTTATGTGCATCTCCGCACCAATCGGCTTTCCCCCATCTCTTAGTTTAAAAACTGCTCTACGGCCTTTTAAATGTTTAGTGCCAGCAGTCTGGTTCCACCCTGGTTTAGGTGGAGCCCATCCTTCCTGTATAGGCTCCCCCTCTCCCAAAAGTGTCCCCAGTTCCTAATAAATCCAAACCCCTCTTCCCTACACCATCGTCTCATCCACGCATTGAGACTCTGAAGCTCTGCCTGCCTACCTGTCCCTGCGCGTGGAGCTGGAAGCATTTCTGAGAATGCCACCATAGAGGTCCTGGATTTCAGTCTCTTTCCTAGCAACCTAAATTTGTCCTCCAGGACCTCTCTCCTATCCTTCCCTACGTCATTGGTACCTACATGTACCACGACCACTGGCTCCTCCCCAGCACTACAGATAAGTCTATCTAGATGCCTTGAGAGATCCACAACCTTCGCACCAGGCAGGCAAGTGACCATACGGTTCTCCCGGTCATCACAAACCCAACTATCTATGTTTCTAACGATCGAATCACCCATTACTAACACCTGCCTCTTCCTAACAACTGGCGTTCCCTTCTCCTCAGAGGTATCCTCAGTGCGAGAGAATACCGCAACATCCTCTGAAAGGAGGGTCCCAACTAAGGGATGGTTTCCCTCTGTTCCCATTGAATGTTCTGTTCCCTTGAGACTTTCATCCTCTTTAAGAGCACTGGGGCTCTCAGACTGGAGGTGGGACAGTACTACAGTGTCCCGGAAAGTCTCATCAACATAGATCTCTACCTGCCTTAGCTCCTCCAGTTCAGCCACCCTGGCCTCCAAAGCCCAAACTCGGTCTCTGAGGGTCAGGAGCTCCTTGCAATGGGTGCACACATACGCCACTCAACCACAGGGCAGGTAATCATACATGTTACACTCGACGCAATAAACAGGATAGCCCCCACTCTGCTGCTGGGCTTCTGTCTCCATTTTTCTTATGAATAAGTTTAAGTATAAACTGGGCTTCTTATTAAATTATTATTATTAAATAATTCTTATTAAAGGAGCATTGCCAGCAAGTCTAGAGAAATGATTATTCTCCTTTATTTGGCACTGGTGAGGACACATCTGGAGTATTACATCCAGTTCTGCCTCTCTTCCTCTCCCCCCCCCCCCCCCGCCATTACAGAAAGGATGTGAATGCTTTGGAGAAAGTCCAGCAGAGGGCAACAAAAATGATGAGGGGGCTGGAACACATGCACTATGAGAGGCTGAGGGATTTGGGCTTATTTAGTCTACAGAAGAGTGTGTGTGTGTGGGGGGGGGAAGGGTGTTTATATCAGCCTGAAGGGGGTTCCAAAGAGGATGGAGAGAGACTGTTCTCAGTAGTGACAGATAACAGAATGAGGAGCAATGGTCTCAAGTTGCAGTGGAGGGAGAACTAGGTTGGATATTAGTAAAATCTATTTCCCTAGGAGGGTGGTGAAGCACTGGAATGGGTGACCTAGGGAGGTGGAGGAATCTCCATCCCTTGAGGTTTTTAAGTTTTGGCTTGACAAAGCCGTGGCTGGGTTGATTTAGTTGAGATTGGTCCTGCTTTGGGCAGGGGACTGAACTCAATGACCTCCTGAGGTCTCTTCCAGCCCTAGGGATTCTATGAGCCTTTTCCCAATCTGCAGAGACTGTTCCTTGTGGTGTCCCCACAAAGTGGCTTCCATGAGGCCAAGGGAAAGGACAAGCAATGCTTCAGATGTGGCATGCTCTTATCTAGAGCCATCAGACTGATTCTCTTTTTCAATGGCATGAAGGGGCCAATCTGCCCCTTATTCTAAATCAGTGCATATGTAGGATAGATTTGAATGTTTAATAAAACTTCCTTGCTGAGGTTACTTGAATGAATTGCTGTGCAGCAGAAGAGCACTCCAATCCCTGTGCATCGGCCTTGCTCTTTGTACAGCAGCACAGATGGCCCATTTAAACAGTGTCATGTCACTCTGGACAAGCTGAAGTTTCAGTCAACAGTCTGTCTAAGAGGTTGTTTTCCTGCATGAGAGTTTGTGATAGAAAAGATGCTGTACGTACTGAGATACAAGGAAGCAAATAGCACCATCTGGAGCCAGGCATTACTCCAGCTGGCCCCCTCATACACATGGCTTACAGCACTCTGCAGTTTCCAAACCAATGTGTTGAAATGTCCCATGCTCCATCAGTCCCCTCCGGGGTAGGGACTATCAAATGAGGATGTAGTTTATCGTGATGGCCCAAAGATGACAACACCTAACTCTACTGACTTGATCTAAACCAGAATTTGAAAACATCAAGGCTTTGTCTACACTGGTGTGATCTTGCACCAGAAATACGCGCAAATGAGGCTAAGCGTGGAATATGGCCGAGCCTCATTTGCATATCTAATGAGCCGCCATTTTTGCAGAAGAGGATCTTGCGCAAGAAGGAGCATCTACACTGCCCCTTCTTGTGCAAGAAAAACCCTCTTGCGCAATGCCGTTATTCCTGAAAAATAATCAGCATAACGGCATTGCGCAAGAGGGTTTTTCTTGCGCAAGAGGGGGCAGTGTAGACGCTCCTTCTTGCGCAAGAGCTTCTTCCGCAAAATGGCGGCTCATTAGATATGCAAATGAGGCTCAGTGATATTCCACGCTTAGCCTCATTTGCATATTTCTGGCTCAAGATCGTGCCCGTGTAGACATAGCCTAAGCTTTTCTTTCTATAGCACATCTCCTGCAACACACTTCTCAAACACTGATAAGCCTCACAACACCAGAATGGAAGCAAATTGCAACCATTTTACCAACTGTGCAATGTGTCAGTGGCAAGAAGAGAATCTAGAAATCTAACTGCCCAGATCCCATTGTTCTAACATGAAGTAACTCCTCTTCATCTGCAGAGAGAAAAGGTTAGCACAGTTGGCCTCTAAACCCCTCCCCCCAGTTTCTTTCTCTGTCACACACACACACACACTGTTTTCTACGAAGATTTTATCGATTGCCATCCCAATACAGCTCTGTGCACTGTCAGTGCAATATCAGGCCAGAAAATATTGCATTGAAATACCTTCCTACTCTCTTTCATTTGTAATATCTTCATAGAAGACTGATAGTGAGAGAAATTGTATTTTCAAGCTTATCCCTACTTATTTGTCAGACATGGATCACTATGCTCTGGAAGCCTGGAAGTTTGAAATTAACATTGCATTGCCACTCGCTATCTAGAAATACTTCTGGGGTTTCTTCTCTTATCACTGGGTTACAATTTAGCATATATTGTAGGTCCTACCAAAGCAGAATCTTTTTTGTTTGTTTTAAAATTTCCTAGTGACACAGCAATGCATTTTGAAAGTTTTTTGATGCAAGATGACATTCCTTGTGGCATTACAACAGTTTTCAGATATTAGAAATGTGGGGCTTATGGCACTTGAAAGCATCCATTTAAAAGTATCTTTTCTCTCAATTCGGTAAACTGTGATTTAATAATTTACTTGAATCCAGACCAAACACCTGAGTCAGAACAAGGATCCCATTGTTTCTTTGTGCCTCAAAGCTCAACAGCGGCCATCTGTTTACATACATTTTATTCAGGTTCTTATACAGCATGCATCATCCCTTCCAGAAGTGCATTAAGTAAGAGAGGAGGAAATTGTACTGGGGGTTTTAACTAGATAACATAACTACTAGAGGGCATATTTGAACCTGGGCCCCCCAGAGATTAGGGTAGGAGCTATTACAGCTTGAGCTATAAAGCCAGCTGGCTCTCAGCTCAGGCTGTAGAGCTTCCTCATTCTTATCTCTTGCTGTAAGTGGTCTAAGTGCTGCTACCTGGGACAGTGACCACATGGGTAGGTGTGTGGGTTACAATAACAGCGCAGAACATGCCTCTTGCTCACAGCTTCACTTTCCTTTATATTAGCAGAATTTTGACCATTGTTGGCCAGGCTTCAGGCCTCATGCCAGGCCTGTGATCCAGGCATATCTTTCAGGCCCTCATCTTACTACATGTGGGACTCTTACCAGCATGGTGAGAAAACCAGGTCCCTATTTGCCCGGGTAATGCATGACTGTATACGAGCAGTTTTTCACAGAAAACTGAAAAGGCCAAGATTCACCCCTATCTGCTTTTCTGCAATAGCTAGAATTGGAACGTGTATGTTCCACCTGTTGACTCCTACCTGCTGATATCTGCTCCATGCAGGATGGAGAATCTCTCCACCAGGTCCCGGTCTCACAACCATTGACCAAAATAAATGACATGCCAGGCCCATTTTGTGATCTATGTAACCCGGCACAAGTGAGGGAGAACCACTGGTATATAAGCATTTGATCCACATGATCCTTCATGACACAAACCATTGGAATGGCTGTCAAAAATCTGAACACCAACATGAGATGGAGAATGTCATACTAACACAATTATGTGTATTTCTATAGAGCTTCACATCCAGTGATCTCAAAGCTTTTCACAAACACAGCTCCATTAAGCCTGACATTGTTTCTGGGAGATGGACATTGACACCCCGGCTCTACTCAGGGGAGCAGGAAATGGAGACATGGAGTAACTTGCCCAAAGCTTGGCAAGCAGTAAGTTGTAGAATTTGGAGCAGGATTCCTTATGTCAGAGAGCTGAAAAACTTCTTACTAGTAAATGGACACTCACAAAAGACACATGCCAACTATTAGGCTTTGTCGAGCTCACACTGCAGAAGGATATGCTGCTGCTATTTTAACAATAGGCCCCCATAGAAATGTTGCCCCTTAGCTGGTGATAAAAGCCAGTACTTTTAGGTCTTTGCAGAAAGGAGGGGACAGGAGTCTGAATTTGTTTCCCCATTGAATCCAGCTGTTTATTCATAACCATAACCAAGGTCAAACCACAGCACAAACAAACTTGTATTAAGGACACTGTGTAAGGAGTGTCTCTAGCTTGTACCTAAACAAATATGCACAGCTTGTTGCTAGCATAGCTTGGGGGGGTGGGGTACAGCTTGTGTAACCTGAATCGTGATGGGGAGAGGAGACAGGGCGTGTAGAAGAGTGTCCTTCTCCAAGATTTTTTTTTTTAAATACCTGACACATGGTGCAATCTGGTGCATATCAGAGGGAAATATTCCTTTTCAGATGTGCAATGAGGTGTAACAGTTAATCCAAACTAAGGACTTAGTTTGAATTACCCTTTAACTGCCGCGTGTAGCCGCGGGCAGTCAGTTCGAACTAAGGGGATTTAAAAATGGCGGCGCCCGGGAACATGCAAATGAAGCCCGGGATATTTAAATCCCGAGCTTCCTTTGCAAGTTCGAATGTCTACATTAGCCACCCTAGTTCAAACTGCATACCCATGCAGGTTAACATTCTGAGTGATTCCAAGGAAGTGCAGCCTGTGGTCTGATTCCAGCTAGGGATGTTGGCAGGTAGGAAGTGACTGAAAACACATACACTCTGACTATAAATTAGGACAAAATAGCTAAGCATACTATACTATACTATACTATAACTGCAACCCCAAGTTCTTTTTATATAGCAGCTGGCCAGGTCCAGCCAGTGCCCTGTAACACATAATTATATGTCTTGGCTGTTAAACAGACTACATTACACTCATAACTTTATTTTTATCGACAGGTGACTTGCTGCCATGACTCACACAGTAATGGATAGTAACACTGCATTATCCATGGCACCTTTTTTCTGAGGCTCTCAAACTTCTTCATAAATTCATCCTCACACGAGCTTGGATTTTACAGCTGAGGAAAGTCAGGCCCAGGGAGGTACCTTGTGGCAGAGCCAAGTACAGAACCCAGAATTCTTTGCCAAGATTTTAAAAAGTGACTAGTGATTTTGGATGCCCAACCTGAGACACCTTAATGGGGCTTAATTTTCAGAATTCGCTGAGTTCCTGCTCTCTGAAAACCAGGAGCATATGTAGTGACTCAGGTCAGGCACCCAAAATAAGGAGTCACTTTTGAAAATATTGACAAATTGTGCCCAGTCCTGGGCTTCAACCAAGCAACGGCTTCCTGGATTTGCCTCCTTATCTTCATAAATCTAACCTAAACATCAGCTTTGTCAGCAGCCCTTATCTATTTTGCTTGATGTGCACTTCTGCTACACACTCTGACAGCCAAACTCTACTCTCTCAGATACTGGTGCAACCCCAAGCACTTCAGTGGAGTTATGGGAAAGAGTTTTGTCCTCTGATGTTCATTATATTAAGGCTAGATCTTGCTGTCACAGAAATCAATGAAGTCTTGTCATGGGCATCAAATCCTTATTTTGTCCATTTTGTGGTATTGTGGGAATTAGTGTCACATGTCATTACATGTTTTAAGGTCCTTCTGGTCTGTAGAGATTTCCTTCTGTTAAATTGCCTAGGGAGGTTGTGGACTCTCCATCACTGGAGATATTTAAGAACAGGTTAGATAGACACCTGTCAGGGATGATCTAGATCAGGGGTGGGCAAAAGGGCCTCCGTGGGCTGGATCCAGCCCACCAAGCAAGTTGATCCAGCCTTCAGAGGCCCTGACACTCCCCCACCCCTTGGCCAATCAGGGCCTAGGGAGGGGGGAGCTTGTGGCACTAACAGTCAACCCTGGCTGTTAACTCTAAGCAACGAGCGCTCGAGGGCAGGGAGCGAGAGACTTTGTGCTCCTCCCCCAGGCCAGTTAGAGCGCTGCGGCCCTTACAGGGCGGGGGCAGGGCAGGAGGAGACTTTGTGCGCTTCCTCCCACCCTCAAGCCCTGATTGGCTTGGGGATAGAGGGCGAGGGGGAGCGCATGAAGTCTCCTCCCACTGCCAAAGGCATGGGCACCTAGAGGGAACCACCAGCTGTTCTGAACAGCTGGTGGCTCTCTCTGGGGGGGAGGCAAGGAGCAAAGATTTCACCCCCCTCCCCAGGCCAATCAGGGTCTGTGGCCTGGGAAGCATGGAAGTGTCCTGGCCCTACCCCTTCTGCCCGAGGCTCTGCCCCTGAAAATTACTGCAATGGCCCCCCCAGTCAAAAATTATTGCCCTCCCCTGATCTAGATGGTGCTTAGTGCTGCCAGGAGGGCAAGGGACTGGACTTGATGACTTCTCGAGGTCCCTTCCAGTTCTAGTGTTCTATGTACAGCATTCGCTAGGAGGACTGGTTGCACCAAGTTCTTCAGTCACATTTTTGTGCTTTCACTGTCTGGAAATTTACCACAATGTTATTTGTGATCCATTCAGCTGGTTGGAAGTATGCACTGTGTGTTAAGCAATCCTTTGGTTTCCTTGTAAGGATTGTCCAAATCCTGCTATTAAAATTGTCTCCCAGAATGGGAGGAAGTCAGACATTGATTGTGAAACCTGAGCATGTGACCTATCTTCATGAAAGCAACATGAAGCGGGGGTGGGGAGGGTGAGGGGAGCATAGGGGGGAGCTTCTCTACAGAGCATTCAAAAAGCTTTAGGAGTGAATTCCTGTGTCTTGGCTCTCCGGGCACATGTACAAATGCACACGACAGCTCAGAGAACTTGTTTTTGCATTATTCAACCTCACAGTGAGCTGCAGCCCGAGACACTTCCACACACAAAACATAAGATGCTCCTTCCTGTGGCTTCTGACACTTAGGCTAGGTCTACACATTAGGTTTTTTCCCCCAGAAAAAGCTACGCAAAATGCGCTTCGCATTTTGCGTAGCTTTTTCCGATCGCTTTTCCGATTGCTTTTCCGGAATCACTTTTCCACTATTTGGCCCAGTCTAGACCAGTGGTGCTCAACCTTTTTTCATTCGTGACCCCCCAGAGCTGGGAAAAATTTTGTTGAACAAACCCCCCCGCCCCCCGCCCAAAAAAAAACCCGGTATGGGAACATTTTGTTGCAGCCCCTTTAATGTAAAGTGCTGGTCCGCTTCCCTGCCACTCCCCCTGCCCCCGGCGCGTGTACTCCGAGCTGGGAAAAGAAAATGCCAGCCAACCACTGCGACCCCCCAGGAAGACAGCCGCGACCCAATCCATGGGTTGCGCACCGCTGGTCTAGACGGGGCCAAATGGTGGAAAAGCCTCCTCTTTCGGCAGAGCCCTTATCCCTCACAGAACGAGGAAGACAGAGCTCCCTGAAAGAGTGTGTTTGCTCTTCTGCAAAAAAAAAGTGGAAGAGCAAATGCATTCCTTGGACATGGCGGAGAGTTTCTGGAAAACCCCCGCAGTGTAGACGTACCCATAGATTTCTCTTTGTTCCAGGGGAAGCTAAGTGGTGGGTCAGGTGGCAAATGCTTTTAAGGCCTTGCCAATCTCCTAGAAGCAAAGTCTAGATTTCTTTGCAAGGGAGTTGTTCAGGGATCAGGACTATTGTGCAGGTATTTTATGCTGAACATGGGGATGCGAAACAGAATAGGGAACCTCTCAGGCCGCTCAATCCTATTTTCTCTCAGAGATTTGCAAGTGAGCTTGGTGCTGGGAAAGTGTTGGGTTAGCAACTGCAGATGGGTAACAGCAGTGTAAATTTTCCCCACATGTGCTTCAATTCTGATCTGAAAGGACCCCTTCTAGGACCAAAAAGAGTGGCCAGTGTCCATATCAAATCAATCAGTCTCTCTGCTGAGTCTACCAACACGGAGGTCACCTGTGACCTGTGCACTGGGAGCTGGATTGAGCCCGTTAACTCATCACAAAAAGTAAGCCACCAAAAAATAACCATTTTCCATCATTAGCAAAGGCTGGTTTCACACCAGTGTCCCAGCAAACACTCAGAATTCAATAACCAATTCCCTGAACCTTCCACAACTGCACAGTCTGTTATCAGGTATTTTGGGGTGCAGCATTTGTAAGAAAGATTTTTGTGTCTCATCTCAGAAAACAACTGATTGTGCCAGACTAATGGCTGATTTCAGAGCTCCCTTGTGCCACACATCCTTTGCACTCTTGCTGCAGTTTGCTTCTTTGGGATCACTAATTGGTTACAGTGCATGTCACTTTGTATGCAGCACCACAGAAAGACCTTAGCTTTGTCTTATTTTCGCGTGGACATCCATGAGAACAAAACAAAATTGGTGGGAACAGTGGTTTTGTGGCTAACTTGCAGGACTATGTCAAGTAATGTGGGTTACATTCCTGTCTCTCTCACAAACTCCTTGTGTGACTGTGGGTACATCACATGTCTTAGCTCCTCCATCTGCAGAACAGGGATAATGATACTCTTACCTTGCAGGGGGGCCAGCCCTGAGGCCTAGCAATACAAAAGATCCCAGAGATCCTGGCTTCTGCCACCACTACTGTGGCAGAGGCTGGAACTCTGGGCCCTTTAAATCGCTGCTGGAGTGCAGCATAATGTGCTCTGGACATCACTGAGGGCTGGGGGGGTGGGAGGTGGGGTGGAGTGCACACCGCAGTTTGGGTGGCACTGAGGGCTGGCTGCCCCAAACCTGCCCTTTCTGCCCCAGGCCCCACCACTTCCAGAAGCACAGAGCAGGCCCTTCCACCTTGCCACCTTGTCAACCCCAGTGCAAGAGGCTATGAGGCAAAATTCATGAATGTTTGTAAAACACTTTGAAAGGCCTTATTATTAGGCAGCGCAATGCCTGTTTTACTTCAGGCAGGTGATCAACTTCATGCTCTAATTACACAGTGTTGTTTGTTCTAGAATCTGAAATCACTTTTCAAATATTAATGAACCAAACCTCACAACCTATCAGACGGTAAGTAGCATTAAAATCACGGTGTGCCCGGATGCACCCCTATATTTGCACCCTACGCACTACTGTAATAAACTGTATGCAAAATATGACATTCACTGTGGGCATGTCTACACTGGGGAGCAATTTCAAAATAGCTCCCCTTATTTCGAAATAACAAGGTGAGTGTCCACCCTACCAAGCCCGTTATTTTGAAGTAATGATGCCTGCTTGTGAAGAGGAATAGCTTATTTCAAAATAGTTATTTCAGGAGTTATTATTTCAAAATAACTCCCTAGTGTAGACATAGAGTTTATGATGTTGTTAGCCCATGTTCAAAGCCATGTGGTCCTGATTTGACAGGAGCCTTAAGCAAGTCAGTCTTAAACAAAGGAGACTGGTTTCCTGGATTTACATATAAGTAGTAAAGAAGGTCCTTGAGACAGTGAAAGGGAGACAAGGCATTTTAGACAAAGAAGAAAGAGCATGGAGCATGTTTACCCACAGACTCCTCAACATATTTATTGTTTGAATAAAATTTGTCGGAAGGGATAATCGTCTAAGGAATTCACGGCAAAGGGTGACTGGACTACAAAAGCGAAGAGCAAACCCACCCCAGGTATTTCCTGCTTACTCACACTTTCATCCAAAAAGAAAGAGAAACCAGCCCTTTGGATTTTCAAGGCAGGTCCTGGGTTGACATTTGGGTCAGTCTTGTTGCTGGGAACAGGTGTTAAGAATCTTACTTTGAACCAAGTCTAGTTGGTTAGGGGTCAGCACAAGAAAGGGTTATATCTTGATCTCTCTTGAAGCAATTTCTGACTTTAACCCCTTTACTGTCACACACTTAAAATATCTCTCTTTATACAGGCCTGTATGCAGGAGTTTCTGGGGAAGGAGGTGCCAGGTGTGGGAGGGGGTGGTGGTTGCCCTGCTACTGTGGCCTAGCTTTGCCCCTGGTCTTGTTCCTGGGGGAAGAGGGGGGCAAATCAGCCCCAGCTTTACCCTAGCCAGCTGGAGCATGGGGGAAGGAGGCTAGGGCAATGCACTCCCCCAGGCTCACACTTACTTGGAGGAATTGGGGAGGGGGGTGTTAAATTCGCACTCTTTGCACCCCCTCTGTGTATGAGCCTGTTTCTGCGTACAGGCCTGTTATAGTTAAATAAATGTTTTATTCTTTGATACAAAACTAATCCAGTGGTGTGTTTATCTGACTTGTTCGTTAATTCCAATTAAAGTTGCAAACTGGTATATTGACTACTCACAGAGGTAACAGACCAGTGACATCTGAACTGGTCAGGAGAGCACTGGACATGCAGAACACTTTTTTGGGGGGGAAAAAAAAAATCAGACCTGGAAATGTGTTGGGATCTCCCTGCAGGTACTAAACAACACTGCAGGAAGTCAGAGCATGGCTGGTGTGTCGCTGGCAGACTGCGGGGGTGGGAGTTGCTTGAACCAGGAAAGCAGTTACGTACAGCCACTCAGGGTGTGACCTGTGCGCTGTTGGGCTGTTTGTGAATGGTCCAGCATGGGAGCAAGACTTTGTGAGGGTGTAGAGCAGGGTGACACAACCTCTTACTGAGGTGGGTTGCACCCAGAATTTGATATACTTCACAGATGGATGAAGAGACACAAAGGCTCCAAGGCCCAGAGAGGGGAAGACCTGATCCTCCACGGTTATGCCAATGCTCAGCTTTAAGTGCATGAGTAGTTCCACTGAGTCCGGCAGGGCTATTGAGTTGCATTACAGTTAAGCACACACATAAATCTCTGCAGAATTGAGGACTAAATGACTTGCCCAAACTTGCCCAGCGATTTGGCAGATGACAGAAAACAGAGCAGGGAACCCAGAGTCCTTCCCTTCTTTTCCGAACACGAAGCTATCTCTTTTTAATGAAAATGGCTCATAATACTTTGTACACTCTTGTGATATAATAAGAAAAAGCAGCTGAATTTTGGGAGCTGGGCACTTTTGAAAATCTGGCCTATAGATAGATGCCTAAATGCAGGTCTGATGATGGCAGGGGAAGTAAATGGGCAAATGCACGGGGGGTTGGTGATTCAAAAGGGCCCAGGGTTCCCAGCTGCCACTCTTCAACCCCAGGCCCTTTAAATCGCCACCAGAGCCCAACATGGTATGCTCCAGGCAGCACTAGCTTGCCCTTCTGACTGAGGCTTCACCCTTTCCAGAGACATGGAGCTGCCCCCCCCTTGCATCTTTCCTGGAAGAGGTTGTCCCCCCCTCATCTTGCCCAGGGGCCCAGTGAGTCTGTCAGCCCCCCTGACTAAATGGGAGTGAAATTCTTTTGAAAATCTGGCTCCAGTTGTGGGCACCAAGCATTTAATTGTGGGAATTTAAATACTGCAAACATGGTAAGTAAAACTTGTGCTATAACATTATTTTTGCAGGCTTTGCTTTTTTTAGAGTAAAGGTACTTTTTGCCTTGTTGAACTTCTGCAAGTAGGGAGAACCACATCTGAGCTTTAACAATCATTTAATAAAAAGAAATAAACAGAGATGACTTCTGCAGAAACCAAACACTTCCTTTTCTCTCCTGGGAAGGGGGAGGGGGAGGGGAATTATAGCATGCGTGAGTATTTACCTTGATATTGAGAAATGGATTCTTGCAGCATATTCTTTTAGATTGATCCTCAGGGCTCTTTTCTGACACAGTGGCTGTCATTCTGTCAGTTACACTTTAGATGCCTGCAAAAAAAAATTATTCAACACATTGCTAATGCTTTTACATAACAACATGGTCATTATAAGTCAATGTTACCTATTATTAACTACATAATGTGTTACACCTGCAAAGCATGATACAAAATTTGAACAATCTAATCAACAGGGTGAGGGAGAGGTTAAGACTTCATGTCCCCATTTTGGAGTCAGGGAAATTTTTAAAACTCAGAGAGGTTAAATAACTTGCTCCAGACCTCCCAGTGACTCAGTAGCAGAGCTAGAATCAAAAGTCTGGAGTTCCTACCTCTCAATTATATGAATAATATAATGATTTCCTAACTCTGCCCTCATTTCTTTTTACAAACGCTACTGCTCCTGCAAGTCTATCCAAGTTTCACTCCTCATCGCTCCCTTTTTTCAACCACTCGGGGTTTTCTGCCTTCCTCCATACACGACCACTCACCTGGAATGGCATCCTAGTATCGACCACCTCATCCATTCCACAAAATATTCCAGCTTCAAGGATGGTTCTGTCATTTTTTATGGAACCTGGGAAAACCTGTGACTCAGTACATAGCTGCTGCTAAAGTGTTTGTGAAGGGTATCAGTCTATTTCAATTTCTCCTCTGAGAGGACAGAATCAAAAAGATCTGAGCTACAACAAGCCAGAGAGAGGTGTATGAGGCAGATAGTGGTGCATGTGCAGATCCCTTACCTCGGATCAAGTATTTTCCCTGAGCAGCTTGTGATGATGCTTCTGAGTGAATGGACACTGGATTCCTTCCTTTGAGCAGGTTGGAATGCACGTGAAGATGTTTTCCCCTAAACTAATTAGGAATGGACACAGTTACTTTCCTTTGAGTTGGTGGGCAGGATGTGGAGAAGGAAATGGTTCCTCTTTAGCCCCGGAGGTGGCTGCAGGTTCAGAGGAAGCGATGCCTATTCCTGATTTAAGTGCGGGTGAAGGAAAGCAAGTTCTTCTCTTCTCACTCCTCAGTGCTAGTGCGAGAGCCTCATTCTCCTTTCTGTCTGCAGCATTTTCAAATCCAACCTGTCTCTCTCTGCTTTCATGTTTTATTTTAGCCTTGAAAGTGCATTTTAACCTGTAAAGCCCTCTGGGGACAGGGTGTGTGAAAGCGCTATGCAAAATGGAGTTGAATACTAATGTAAGCAGCTTATCTAATGCAAACCCATGGAAGTTCTCCCACTGTACCACAGCCTTCCTCTGATGTGCTGTGTTCCATATTTTCCTTTTGGCTCAATCTGCAAATTGCATGATGTGCAGAAAGACGAATTTCTTTGTTCTGCTTTCAGTATCCAGACTTCCTGTTTGGCAAATTGTCATGTTCAGAGACATTAACCTCTTGTAGGTCAGTCTGTGGCATCCTGCAAGGATCAGTTCTCGGCCCTACACTATACACAGCTTTATCAAAACTAGGAGGGAAACAAAATCATCTGATAAAGGTTGCAGTTGACACAAACATTGAGAGAGTGGTAAATAATGAAGAGGACAGGTCACCAATTCAGAGGGTGCAAGCAAACATTAGGGCTATGTCTACACTGGCGGATTCTTGTGTAAGAATTCTTGTGCAAGAACACGTCCAAACTGCCATGTGCTTTTGCACAAGAGCATCCATGGCAGTGTGAACGCTCTCTTGTGCAAGAAAGTTCTGATGGCCATTTTAGCCATAGGGCTTTCTTGCGCAAGAAACCCCTGCCTGCCGCGCGTCCACACTGCCCTCTTGCGCAAGAGCTCTTGCGCAAGAGGGCTTACACTTGTTAGAAAAGAGCGTAGCTCTTGCACAAGAAGCCCTGTCTTCTGACACCGTATTGTAAATCTTCTTGCGCAAGAGCGGGTGGGCAGTGTGGATGCTCTGCGCGGGTTCTTGTGCAAGAACCCGCCAGTGTAGACATAGACTAGGTGTTCTAATGCAGCTAAATTTCAACATATACATCCAGAACAATGCTGATAGTCGCCCATCCTATGAATATGGCCTCTTTTGGGAAGCAGTGGCTCTGAAAAAGATTTGGGGGCTGTGGCGGATAATTAATTGAGCACGAGCTTTCTGTGTGCCACTCTGGCCAAAAGAGCTAATGCAATCCTGGGACGCATTAAACAGGGGAACCTTAAACAGGCAAGAGAAGTTACTTTACCTCTTTGTTTGGTACAAGTGCAACTGCTGCTGGACTGTTGTGTCTTGTTCTGGTGCTCATGTAACCCACACCCTGCTGGGTGGGGGTCACTGTCACATGCAGTGGCACTTAGACCACTTACAGAGTGAACTAATAAGTTTCCTCTACAGCCTTAGCTGAGAGCCAACTGGCTTTTTTGCGTAAGCTATAGAAGCTCATGCACTAAACTCCAGAGGTCACAGGTTCACTTCCACCTCTTGACATTACAAGTGGGGGCTTGTGTAGGATTTCAACTGAGATATCTCTGAATCTTGGGATGGGCTTCCTCAGCTACGGGATGTATGTAACTCACACGCCTACCACATGTGCTTCTCTGTCCCATTATTGCACTTAGGCTATTTACAGACAGAAAGAATGAGTTTCCTCTACAACCTTAGCTGAGAACCAGGTTGCTTTTAGCTCAAGCCGTAGCGGCTCATGCCCCAGGTTCAGTTCTGCCTGTTGGCGTTACATTCACAATTCAAGAAGGCTGTTATTAAATGTGAAGAGTTCACCAAAGAGCCACAAGAAGGATTACAGGATTAGAAAACATGCCCTATAGTGACAGAATCAAGGACCTGCATATATTTAGCTGAACAAAGTGAAGATAACTTAATTACAGTCTATACGTACCTATGTGGGGGAACAAATATTTAAAAATGGCCTCTGAAATCTAGCAGAGAGAAGGTATAACACAGTCCAGTGGCTGTAAGTTGAAGCTAAGCAAATTCAGACTGGAAATAAGATGTATATTTTAACAATCAAAGTAATTATCCTTCGGAACAGTTTGCCAAGGGGAACTGTGGATTCGCTATCACTGGCAATTTTAAAATCAAGATTGGATGGTTTTCTGAAAGAGCTGCCCTAGAATTCCCCCAAAATAATTTCTATGTCTTATGTGTAACCCAGAAGCACTGAGATCACTGACAAGGGAAAGTGCAATCTGCTCTGCAGTGTCAGCTGACAGCCAGTTGGCTTTAAGCTCATGCTGTAGAACTGAGGTGGGCAAATACTGGCCTACAGGCCAGATGTGGTCCTCCAGGGTTAGCCCTTGGCAGGACTCCACCTCTATATTTACCTGTGCTTCCACAGGTATGGGTGATCGCAGCTCCCTTTGGCCACAGATTGCCATTCCCAGCCAATGGGAGCTGCAGAAAGCAGTGTCCCAGTCTGCACTGCTTCCTGCTGCTCTCATTGGCTGGGAACGGCGATCCATGGCCAATGGGAGCTGCGATTGCTGGTACCTCTGGAAGCACAGGTAAATATAGCAGCAGTGGCCTGCCAGGGGCTAATTCTAGTTAATCATAACTGTTTTATTGCCCACCTCTGCTGTAGAAGCACATAACTTTAACCCCTAAGGTTGCAGGTTCAGTCCCTCCTGCCCATGACCATGGTCTGTTGGCATTACATGTGTTATGCAAGAGGTCAGATTTGATTAATACAGTGGTCCCTTCTGATGTTAGAATCTATGAATCTTATACATTTCTTCATTATTTTTTCTTTCTGATAAACCAATCCTTTTACTCTCAATTCCTGGACATCATTTCATATTTGGAGGACTAGGTGCCATAAACTCTAGTGTAAAGAGAGAAGGGGATCCTTTAAATTGTTTCATTTTTGTGTAATTTTATTTTCCTCTCATGATAGAAAATTGAGCAGCTAATGCAATCTGCATCCAATGACTAGTTTTACTGTTTAGTGTAAAGATTGACAATCTCACGTGAACTCAAAGATTGGTTTAACTGTGATGTTTGTACAACTCTGAAAGGTATTTCATAGCAGATATAAATCTGAGAACATGAACTGTATTACATGTATCTACATGTTCTATACTGGCCTTGCTGCTCTCAGCCCTGTTCCAAGAGAACAGGTCGTGCCATACCAAACAATAGCATGGGATTAAAAAGTTTCGACAGTAATAAATTAAAGCACCCAAGATTGAATTTAGAAGCTTTAATTTAGAGAAGCTTCTTTGGTCCTCTACCTTCATGTGTTTTGTTGTGGTATGGAGTTGTTGTTGTATGTTTGTTTTAGTATGATATGATTGTCCCTTAGTTTTGGGACAGGATGGGTGTCAAAATATATAGGAGTGGGGAGAAATAAGGGTCCAGCACAAATATTTTTATGGCGCAATGTGCAGGGCTATGCATGTTTACTGGGAAATTGACTGCTAAGCCCTTTAGGCTCCCAGTGTAAAAATTCTCCTTAGTCCTCTATAGGAGGACTACAGAGATGTATTTTCATTATAGAATGAAAAACAGGCATAAAATATTCTAAGAAATCCATGGGAGTCTTGGATGAAGGATAGAGTTCATATGCTCCACCTCCCGCAAAGTCTATTATCACTTGATTTAAAGGAGAATTTATATTGGCTCAATTATGCAGTTCTGGTTCCATCCTGTCAAGGGCACTGATTCATACACTCTGGTGTGTTTGTTACAATATAGTGGTGTTTTTTATTTGGATGATAAATTTCTTTGCAATGCTTGCAAATCAACATTGTATCAGTGAACTAGTTCACAAGACTCAAAATATGAAAGTAGCCAAACAATGGAAGTAGTGAAACATTAATTAGATATTTTAGAATTCTGTTAATGTAAATGATCTGATAGTTAATAAATAGTAAAGAAGTTAGTGTGTAGATTTTAATATTATTTTAAACCAGGATCTCCTTTTAAGAATGAAGGGAATACCCAATGAATGAAATTGAACAGAAAGAATATTTGTGTCAACCAGGCAAGACTAGTAACCAACTTAAATAATTTCATAGATGAGGTTAGATAGGTAGATAGACATAATAAAATAGGAGAAAGCTGTAACCAGGCAATGGAAACATCAGACACAGCATCATTAGATCTTCACTTCTTCAAAAATTAACCCAGGCTATCCACACCAGAACTTCTACTTCTTCTACTGCGATATTTATCTCTTGGCTTCTGTTATTTCCACACCAACACATCTGATGAAGTGGGTTTTGCCCACAAAAGGTCATGATTCTATATATTTTGGTTAATCTTGAGGGGCATGTTTATACTAGGTAATTATTTTGAAATAACTTTCTTAAAAATAATAACTCCCAAAATAATAATTTCAAAATAGCATGTGCACAGTACAGAGAAGCCTTGAAAATAGTCTGATGCTTGGACCCCAAACAGCCACTTGTGCTGCTTGCTCCCGTGCGGCGGCCCGGCTGAGCAGCGCAGAAGTCAGCTGAGCGCCGTGGTGGGAGGCAACAGCGCCGCCCAGAGGGAACAGCCAACATTTCAGCATTACAGAGTCACAGACACTGGGCTACTATACATATGATAGCAGTAGTGGAGCGTCCACACTAACACTATTTTGAAATAAATATTTTATAAGTAAAGTAAATTGCCATGGGATAAGAGGGAAGGTCCTTTCATGTATTGATAACTGGTTAAAAGACAGGAAACAAAGGGTAGGAATAAATGGTCAGTTTTCAGAAAGGAGAGAGGTAACTAGTGGGGTTCCCCAAGGGTCTGTCCTGGGACCAATCCTATTCAATTTATTTATAAATGATCTAGAGAAAGGGGTTAACAGTGAGGTGCAAAATTTGCAGATGATACCAAACTGCTCAAGATAGTTAAGACCAAAGCAGACTGTGAAGAGCTTCAAAAAAATTTCACCAGACTAGGTGATTGTGCAACAAAATGACAAATGAAATGTAATGTTGATAAATGTAAAGTAATGCACATTGGAAAAAAAATCCCACCTATACATACAATATGATGGGGACTAATTTAGTTACCACTACTCAAGAGAGAGATCTTGGAGGCATTGTGGATAGTTCTCTGAAAACATCCACTTCGTGTGCAACAGCAGTCAAAAAAGCAAATAGAATTTAAAAAGGGACTGAGAATTAGACAGAAAATATCTTAATGCCTCTATATAAAACCACAGTACGCCCACGTATTGAATATTGTGTACAGATGTGGTCGCCTCATCTCAAAAAAGATATATCGGTATTGGCAAAGGTTCAGAAAAAGGCAACAAAATTATTAGGGGTTTGGAATGGGTCCCATATGAAGAGAGATTGAAAAAAAATGTGGACTTTTCAGCTTCTGTTTGTCTGGAAATGGGTAACAGGAAAGGGATCAGGTGAGGATTACCTGTTGTGTTCCCTTCCTCTGGGGCGTCTGGCACTGGAGCATCTGGCATTGGTCACTGTCGGCAGACAGGATACTGGGCTAGATGGAGCTTTGATCTGACCCAGTGTGGACGTTCTTAAGTTCTTATTTTGAAATTAGTGTTATTCCTTGTGAAAAGCAGGAGTTATTATTTCAAAATAACCAGCCCATTATTTTGAAGTAGTGTGGACGTTCCACTTGTTACTTGAAAATAACGGGAGTTATTTCAGAATAACTGCCTACTGTAGACCAGGGCTAAGGTGCCACATGACCACTCGTTATTTTTAAAGTTACAGACTAACACGGTAACCCCTCTGAGATTTTTGTCACACCAGAACTGTGTATATAAGCCTAAAACACTCCACCAGTTTATCATAACCCCTCTGTGGGGTTGGGCTTTCTGTACAAAAGCATTATCCTTCATTTTGTACCCCTTCTCCTTACAAATAGATCTGAATGTATAAAAGCATCAATTTACGTTAATGGGGTTTCCAGGTGAGGAAAGAGGGAATTTCTTCTTTCCTGAAATAGAGGCAGCTCTTGTTGATAGGGGAAAGGGAACAAAGACGAGACTGAAGGAAAGAGATGATCAAGGGTGGAATCACGTGTCCAGGCTGCCCTTTCCAAAGTTCGAATAATGGAGAAGAGAGGGGAGGGAAAGAAAAGTAGAGGGGGAGGGGTCCTTTTTTTCTTGCTTTGGATGGGACTCGGTGCCTCTTTAGCTGCTTTTCTGGGTCAGAGCTGGAGGGGTCAGCAACCTGCAGTCCCCTCTATCCCAGTGGAGGCCTGCATTCCCAGAACTGTGTTCCTGACCCCCAACTGCAGAGCAATGTGTTTCCCCTCCCCGCATGGCTGTACTGTACCTCTTGCCACTAAGGGAGGAGATGTAAAATAAACACACCAGTTAAGAAGTGGAATGGTTTCCTTTAATTGAAATGTGAAAGCCAACAAACGTTGGGCCTAATTAATTTCCGCTGCAGCCCAATGGATACAAAACTAGACTAGGAGCTCTAGGCTCTCTTCCTGGTTCTGCCACTGCCCTCCTCAGTGATCCTGGGCAAATCCCTGAGTTTCTGTACCTCAGTTTCTCCAGTGTAAAGTGAGGGTAACGGTACTCACCTTCTTTGTAAATGCTTTGAGATCCCCAGATGAAAAGCATTATATAAGAGCTAGGTGTAAATTGCACAGGGATGGATTGGGCCCACTATGCCACATTCTTTCATTGTAAGAAACACTGGGACAAATTTCAAACAAAGGGTGTTGTTTATTGCTTTACTACATGCTTGCATTCTAGAGTAAGCTCTGGACTATAGAGGCACCTCCTCATAGGTAATAAACAAAATACCTGGACGAGGGAGCTTGGATCAGCATTCAAGCTGCACTCCCAGTCCGTACCTAACTTGGCCCGGGAAAGCTAAAGATCCAACCAGCTTATCAAATTCCCTGATGAGTGCTAGTCGCATGCCATCTAAAGCACACTGTGCATATGCTAAGAAGACCAAAATAACAGAGCTTCTAAAATATACAGTCTGACCTATCTAATCTCCTCTCTGGGACAGTCCAACTGAATGCTCACAATTCACCAAGCCAGCCTCCACTGCATAGAAATTAGTTTGACTCTACTGTAAAACTGCACGTGGAACACATGAATTCAGTGTTGTAAACCCTGAAAAGGATCTGTTGTAAACCCAGGGGAGCCAAAGACTCTTTGTCATTTCTAGGAATGCCCACTAGGACCATCAAAGGTTTCAATGCCAAACAGAGTTACCCACGCTGTAGGGTACTCCCATGACAATGCAATTCTGCAAGGTCTTTTGCAGGATCCAGTAGCTCACTGGAAATAGCCCTGTCTGTGTAAGAAGCGGTTCTTATGCACTCTGCATCAATACAATTCAGATTTGCACTCAGGGTTCTGGGGGAGAGGTCAAAGATCACATTCCAAATAAAGAGGCTTTGCAGTTACAGTGTCGTATGGAGGATTCTTTATGAGGATCCTAATGTGATTTACAAACACTCAGCAAGTAAGCTTTGCCATTCCCTGTGAAAAGCCTACCTGCCTTAATCAGCTTAAAGGGAGTAATTAGGTATGTTTCTACAACTGGACATGTTTGTACACTGTTTAATTAGCTTAGCCTGATCAGGTCTGTTAATATAGGAGACTATTGGGGGAATCCTTCCCTGGCAGATTCTGTTGAACATACCTGACACCTGGTGCATTAAAAAGACAAACCCTTTATAGTCTCTGATCGGGACGATTCAGCAGTATTTTCCAGATGGGGGTAGATGAGCTCTGTTAGAAACGAAAACTTCCCCAGCCCTCCCAAGAGTTTCATGGTAAAATTTTTACAATGGGCTCAAGAGTTTCCCTAGTAGCCCTCTTCAGATGACGACTGATTAAATGTTTTTTCCCCTTTCTGCACTTTGGCTATACCTGGGGCTCATTGTGCTGCAGATGGGTGTGTTTCTATGAAGTGGGTGCTATTTTTCAGTGGCCCAAAAGTGCTACAATAGCTGGGGAAGACAGGAAAAAGCTCAGAGTAGGAGTGCTTTCGTTTGCTCCTTCTGAGATGCTGACTATAGTAGTGCAACAGTTTTCAGCCTTTGTTTTATAACCATTATAAAACATGGATTATCTGTAACGGTTCTACTTTGGGTGGAGTTCCCATGGCAGTGCACCAGCTGGCATTGAGCTGGGTCAGTACAAGATGGGAGAACTCCGAGCAACCTGCAGGTGCTGCAGCACATGGTTTTGGTGATTCGGTATGTGGCCTTCTTAATTCTGAACTGTTTTCCTATGGTATCAATAGGCACTGTATTAGCAGGGGTTCTGTTTTTCCCATGAGAAGTCACATTGGGGTCCTGATCACTCACTGTTATTCAAGATAGTAGGGCACGTTTTACAAGCATGGTTGGGAGAGTGTGTTTGTGGGAGAGGGTCAGTTTTGCTCTCTGTTTCACCCTAACTTTATCGATTCAAAAGTCAAGAGCGTGTCAGTGCTGGAGTTGTAACCAAGCTACAAAGTTCTGCTTCACTGAATTCATCCCCTCGATTTAATTTTAATACACAATAGAATTAGGCTATGTCTGCACAATCCCTTATATTAGCAGAACATATGTCTCTGAATGGTGTGAATATTCCACACACACCCCCAAGCGCCAGCCTACATGCTGATGTGCACAAAGCTGTGTCGGTAGAACTTCTGTTGCCAACATCACTATTGCCACTTGTTGGAGGTGGATTAATTATGTCATTGGGAGAGCTCTTGCCCATGAGCATAGAGGGTACATCTACACAGCAGCGTTATTTTGGAATAACTGGCGTTATTCCAAAATAACAAAGAGTGTGTCTACACTGCAAGCCATTATTTTGAAATAATGCCGAGCTGGAGGACTTCTTAATCTGACTCCTGTGTCCCTCATTTCACGAGGAGTAAGGGAAGTCGAAGGAAGAGTGTTCTTCCTTCGACTTCCTGCTGTGTAGACAGCGCCAAAAGCCGAGTTAAGCTATTTCAACTTAAGCTATGCTTGACATAGCTCAAATTGCGTAGCTTAATTCGACTTCTGCTCTGCTGTGCAGATGTGCCCAGAGTGTCTACACAAGAGATCTTACAGCAGCAATTGCACCAACGCAGCTCCACCGCTCTAAGCTTTCTAGTGTAAACCTAGCCTTACTCTTCTCTTCCTGTCCTAACTTGTTGTGAAGTGTAAATTTTTGCTGTTATCCAGCTCCAGTGGCCCTCCCAAGGAGGCTGCATCTCTGCAATGGATTAGATGAGCCCTAGCTACACAGCTGACACATCACAATAAGACTACAAATCAATGGAAAGTATTAAAATTATTTCCCAAGGATTAACAACTGCATGATCTTTCTTGGCTGGTATTGAAGGGTTTCAGTTTTAATCATTATACACATCACTTGTCCACAGAATTATTATCTTATTCTAGCAGCTATTTCCAGCATTGTGTTTTCTACTCCCAGCTGTAATCGTGAAGCTTTCAGATATGGGTCATCGTCCTTCTCCTCCTCTCTGCCCCCTTCCCCAAATAAGAGCAGACACTATTTCACTTCCCTACGGATTTGCTACAAAGAGAAAATCAGTGGAAAAACTGCAGCCCTGGGCAGTATTTCAAGGGCTGCAGGCAAAGGCGGCAGATCAATCATTTTAAATAGCATCATTGACCGTGGTACAAAGCTCTTTGTAATGCAGCATTGCTCCTAGTGAAGCAGAAAACTGTTTACTTATATGCTTGAAGTACATTTTTAAGCTCTCAAAGAAAAAGTGCTGCTCCCATAAAACTTGCCGGGACTTTCCACATCTGACTAGGGTTAAGAGAGTACAATCAGATGCAAGGGCAGCCAGATTTCAGTGTACACAATCTCAGTCAAAGCTTCATACCAATATTGACACTGCAGGGGGCTCCGGCAAAGGTCCCATTTGTTTGAGGTTTAAGAGTCATAGATATAAAGCACTGAGATAAGCACCCAGTCTGTATGCTTCCTAGAAGGTGCAATGTTGAAGTGAGCCAAGCCATGGGGAGACGTGGGAATGGTCCAACTGCTAGTCAAGACACTGAAGGTTTGCTCACCCTCCCCTGCCAACAGCATATTATGCACATGGACCTCTCTCACTCGTTTTAGGATTTTAGTGGTACTGAGGTAGCTGCTGAAAACTGTAATCACGGCAATGGACACCAGCTGAGAATTCACCCCATTAGCTTTGGGGATGAAGACTTCTCTCAGGTGCTATTTTCTCCTTTTTATTTCTCTATCCTCAGGAGCCTCAGTAACCCCTTCTTTTAGCCGGGGAGAGCTGAATGTGGTTCCCTCACAAGTGTGGCCAAGCAGATCCTTGAGTATACCATGCACATGTTGCTTGGGAACAGTACTCCAAACCTTTTGAGGTGGGCAAGGCACTGAGCCTAGAATTCGAACTAAGATCTCAAACAAGGCCAGTCTGCTCCAGTTATTGTTAAATTGCAAAATCTTAGTGATGTAAAGTCTGACTACCAGGGATTTGAATGTTTTCCTTGCCTAACGCTCTGAAATGTTGCACTTGGGAGGAATCCATGAAGCACACCCCGAAGAACCACACAACAAAGGTACCATCGGGAACAATTCTCCAGTGGTAGTGAGATAAATTAACTGGTTTTTTTCCATCTCTACCTTCTAATATACTAGTCTTGATCCAAATGCACCATAATTATTAATATCAATTATACAATAACAGTGAAATACTGATTAGAAATGTGTTCAGGTCTCCCAATTAATGGTGTGGCCTTTCAAGAACATAAATCTTTAATAATACTTTTATTAGTAGCATCATGGCTATTATTAGCTGAGAACTGGAAAAAGGAAACCCTTCTGTTAGTCCTTGAGTTTAGTGGAGCCTGGATAAATGGAGAAATGAATGGAGCAAATTAAAACTCAGCAAGGGACACACGCATCTTCAAATATCTAGTTAGCTTGCTTCCTTTTACTAAATTTCCAGATCATCTACAATTTGCTTGCTATAAATATGGAATATTTAAATTTGTGTATTAAATTGAATGTTGAGAGTGGAAAATTTTCAATGATGAGGACAAGCTGCCAATACCAATAAATATAGAAGACATGCAATGCATGACATCCTCTTGCAATAAGAAAGAAAATGGATTTAAACAAATATCCAAAGGCTAGCTGTGATGGACCCGGCGGGGTCCGCACTAGCCGGGCGGCAGGATCTCCCCCCCCGGCTCGGGGAGCGGCCGCCACGGCCATCAGCGGCGGGGCCGGCTCTGCACCGCCGGAGCCAGGACGCCGGGCAGCGCGGCCGGGTGCGCGCCGTGGGAAGCGCGGACGGGTGCAAGCCCCGGTGCGCCGTCCCGCCGAGGAGCCCTGGCCCGCCCCGGGGGGTGGAGCCTCGGGCGCACACCAGGAGGAACGCGGAGGGGGAGGCGTGGGGCGGGGCCTCCCCCCCTGACGTCACTCCCCGGGGATGCTAAAGGCGGCGGCTGGACGCCGAGGGCAGGGGGGACGAGGAAGCAGTCACCCTGGCAGCCAGGGGTACCAGGCCTCCCGCCCGCCGGGCAACGAAGAAGGACAGCGCCGGCAGTTGGCGGACCATGTGGGGACGGACCCGGCGCCTCCGACGGGGTGAGTGACCCGGCGCACGCCGTACCAAAGGGGGCGGCGGGCCGGGAGTGGAAGGAGCCCGAGGCGGGGCCTTTCTGGTGCCCGTGGGCAGACGAGTTGCGGGCAATGGCCCCGTCTGCCGTGGAGAGCGGCTCGTAGACGCCGTGCTCCACTTAGGGCCTCGGGCCGGGACCCGGAGGAGAGGGTGGGCCCGGGTCCCCCACTCCCCACCCACTCACCCCCCCCCCCCCAAAACATCCCCAAGGGACCAAAACTCCGACGCGACGAGGGCACCGTGAGTGACGGGGTCACGACCCAGCCCTGCGGTCGCACAACCGCCCGGTAGAGGGCGGGAAAAGGGGCCGGGACCCCAAGGCCCGCAGTTGGGCCGAATCTCTAGCCCTGACAGGGGCGATGCACTGACGGGTCCGCTGACCCCCCCCCCCGGTCCTTTGGGCCGGGGGGTGATCGCACCCAACCCACATATCAGGCAAATACAGGTGGAGGGTCCACGGAGCCCCTCCCCCCCCCCCGGCTGGAGGTGGGGGAGCGGTGCTCGCACCCGTAAACCTGCCACACTAGCACCTCAACTTTTTTTTTATTATTTTTAAACCCTTGTGGGAAATAAGTTATCTAAAAGAAAGAGGAAAGTGTTCACTGCTGTTGACTTGTGGTGTTAATAAATATGGGCCTAAAATAATACTCTGGGTTCAGGCAATTTAGAACCCATTTCACATTTAACAATTGACCTTCATTTTTATGAGCCATCATACACCTTCAGCACCTTTTGATTTTCTTTGGTGGTCTCCTGTCCAAATATTATTGGATCACGCTAGGTTAGTTAGGGAGATTTAACTAGGTCAGAGCCTGATGTGATATGAATGCAACAGTAATGCCAATTTAAAATGATTTCGTTGTGTTTAAGGCAATTATATATTGAAAAAATACACATATCTTCCCATGGTGTCCTCCCATCTGCTACCCACTGTGCCTATCAGGTCTGCCTGCCCTGCCAAACTTTTCCTTACTTCTAATCCTAGCAGCTGATTGGCTGTGCAATTATTTCTTTGTGTTGAGATTAAAGCACCACACAGTTCCTAACCCCAAGAAGAGAAAGATAGGCAGGAAATATGTGGCAAAAGCCAATGACTGAGTGTCACTGTATTAGAAACATATATTTATGTCCAAATCAATGTAAATCACTAGTTTTCAGACACAATATTAAGTTAGGGCACATCTACACTACACTACACTAACTTTACACTAACATCTACACTAACTTTAATAAAAGTTAACTCAACCTAACTTTTATTGGCATACAGCTGCTGCAGTAATGACATCACTTGTTCTTACTACACTTTGCTCCTGGTGTCCATGGATTGCATCCTCACCAGGAGTGTCTGCACCACTTGAACTGTCAGTGTGGTGCATGGTGGGACAGCTTCTGAAAGCCAGTAACAGTCGATGTAAGCAACAGTGTCTACACTGCCACTGCATTGACCTAATTACATTGACATCGACTCTGTGTCCCTTCAGATAGATGAAGGCTGCCACTGATCACTAGCCATTGAGTCCAACGATCTAGCCAGCTTTCTATCCATCTTGTAATCCATTCACCCAAGCTGTACTTCTTTAACTTGCTGGCAAGAATACTGTGTGAAACCATATCAAAAACTTTGCTAAAGCTAAAGTCAAGGTATATCCTATCTGTCACTTTCCCCTATCTACAGAGCCAGCTATCTCATCATAGAAGCCATCAGGTTGGTCAGGCATGACTTAAATTTGGTGAATCCATGCTGACTGTTCCTCATCCCCTTCGTCTCTTCCAAATGCTTCAGAATGGATTCCTTGAGGATCCCCTCCATGATTTCTCTGGGAACTGAGATGAGGCTGGCCAAACTGTAGCACCCCAGAGTTTCTTTTTCCTATTTTTAAAGATGAGCACTGCATTTAGAACATAAGAACATAAGAACGGCCAAACTGGGTCAGACCAAAGGTCCATCTAGCCCAGTAGCCTGTCTGCTGACAGTGGCCAGCACCAGGTGCCCCAGAGGGAATGGACCGAAGACAATGATCAAGGGATTTGTCTCCTGCCATCCTTCTCCAGCCTCTGACAAACAGAGGCCAGGGGCTCCATTTCTATCTCCTGGCTAATAGCCTTTTATGGACCTAACCTCCATGAAATTATCTAGCTTCTCTTTAAACTATGCTATAGTCCTAGCCTTCACAGCCTCCTCTGGCAAGGAGTGCCACAGGCTGACTATGCACTGTGTGGAGAAGAACTTTCTTTTATTAGTTTTAAACCTGCTACCCATTAACTTCATTTGGTGTCCTCTAGTTCTTTTTATTATGGGAACTAATAAATAACTTTTCTTTATTCACGATCTCCACACCACTCATGATTTTATATACAGTAAAACTCCAATAGTCCGGCATCCAATAGTCCGGCACTCCTGATAGTCCAGCATCAAAATGGCAAGATCCTAGTGAGTGAGCTTCGGCAAAAAATGAGTCACAAGGTAACAGCGGCAGCAGCTGAACTGAGCAAAAAGGGTAAAAAAGGCTTAAAAAAACTAAAACATTACAGTATACTGTATGCAGTATGTACAATAAAAAGGGTTAAGAACACTTTATATACAGTATATAATGTATACAGTATATATATAACCAGCTTATAGTACCTCCTGATAGTACGGCATATCTGATAATCCGGCACCACCTAGGTCCCATAGGTTCCAGATTATCGGAAGTCTACTGTACCTCTATCATATCCCCCCTTAGTCTCCTCTTTTCTAAACTGAAAAGTCCCAGTCGCTTTAACCTCTCTTCATATGGGACCCGTTCCAAACCCCTAATCATTTTAGTTGCCCTTTTCTGAACCCTTTCTAAGGCCAAAATATATTTTTTTGAGGTGAGGAGACCACATCTGTACACAGTATTCAAGATGTGGGCGTACCATAGTTTTATACAGGGGCATTTGTTTTTCTCCAGTCATCTGGGGCAACTCCTGATCACCATGAGTTTTCAACGATAATGGCCAAAGGCTCTGAAATCACATCAGCCAACTCCCTCAGCAGACTTGGATACATTGCACCCAGTGCCATGGACAAAGGGCACCTCTATATAGTGCTTAATCTCCACTAGAGGTGTGTAAATTCTCATGAGCACTAGTGTGACATGGTAATGGGCTCATGTCAACCCTGCTTTCAAATAGTACTACATTAAGGGTTACTAGCAACTTTTTAGTGTGCACCAGTAGGGGCCAGACTGGCCAGCTATCCATGTAAAGAAACTCGTAGAAGAGGAAATAGCTTAGGTTTTGTAACTAGTACCTAGTATAGAGACCAGCATTCACGCCCTCTTCTTCCTCAGGAGAATGCAATATACAGTAATATCCTAAGCACTGGGTTCCTCAGGCAGTATGGATCAGAGCAACATAGCCACAGTAAATTGCACTGACAGTTCACTTTCAAGGTATTCTGTGGTTGTCACTATACACTTCAGATACTCACCTCTTCATGGGGACTCTAGGGAATAAAACTCCTGATGCAAATACGATTATGTGGGCTAAAGGAGAATCACCTATGGTTTAGAATCATAGAACAGTAGAACTAGAAGGGACCTCAAGAGGTCATCAAGTCCAGCCCCCCTGCCCGCACAATAGAACAAGCACCATGTAGATCATCCTTGACAGGGATGTAAAGAAAGTTCTTCTTCACACAGCGTGTAGTCAACCTGTGGGACTCCTTGCTAGAGGAGGCTGTGAAGGCTAGGACTATAACAGAGTTTAAAGAGAAGCTAGATAATTTCATGGAGGTTAGGTCCATAAAAGGCTATTAGCCAGGGGATAGAAATGGTGTCCCTGGCCTCTGTTTGTCAGAGGCTGGAGAAGGATGGCAGGAGACAAATCCCTTGATCATTGCCTTCGGTCCACCCTCTCTGGGGCACCTGGTGCTGGCCACTGTCGGCAGACAGGCTACTGGGCTAGATGGACCTTTGGTCTGACCCAGTACAGCTGTTCTTATGTTCTTATATAGTATAGGACAATATTGATTACATGTAGCAGAGGGCAGTGATACCCGCACTTGCTTAGGCCACTCAACACATTGCAGTTTTGTTTTTGTGTCTGTCGTACAAACTCAGTCCCCAGAAGCTCATGGTGTTGATACACCAATTATATCCAAAGATACACAATCAAAAATAGCAGAGGGAAGGAAATGAAGAGGTTGCCTACAAGGCAGAAGAGAGATTTTTGTGCTGACACTTGAAATCGCAGCATGTTACATAAATGGAGAAGACGGAGATTGCACAATAACAACCTGTTCAAATAATTTCTCAAGACAACGCTTCCCCACTGTGCGGATTATTCTGCAGCGGACTTGAATACTCTTGCCTTCGTAACCGGGATTATTTTATAGGTGTTTTCAAAGTGGAGTGTCTACAGCTTGGCTCTACCAGAGAGACGTGCAAAGTCCCAATGCAGAGTGCCTTGTACTGACTTGCAGCATTCCCATTGCAGCCTCAGGATATAAAACGAGTGGGTTTTTGTCAGCTGATATTTGTTCTGAGGTTCAATCCACTTCGACGGCCACTGCTGGTTTAGTGGTTGTCTTCAATTTGCTTTTTGTAGGAGTCAGAATGCATTAGAATTTGCAGTGCAGACTGTAGTCTAGGCTAAGGCTATTGTCATAGAGTGATTAGCCCCTTTAAGGGCCAACCTCAATTGTGCTATAATTAATTGGCTGCTTCCCAGCCTGAGAAAACAGGACTACAAAAGATCATGTGATCCCTTAATGGTCACCTGGGTCTTATAAAAAGGACTGAGAGAGATCAGCCGGGGATGATCCACAAGGAGAGGGAGGGCTCATGTGGAAGTCTCTGAGCCAGGGTCTGCAACAGGCTGGCTACTCCAGGGGGAACCAGCCTGGGGAACGAGTCCTCTACACTAGATCAGCGAGATCCTCTTTAAGGCAGCCTAGCAACCGGGACTAGGAACTGGGAGTAGGAACCAGGCCCAGAGGGCAGGCTGCAGAAAATCCCCGAAGAACAAAGGGACACTTTGGGATTTTTTGTTGGACTTTTGCTGCCCCAAAAAAAGGTTGGATTTGTCACTTGCTTGTAAGGGCTGAGCCATAACTCCAGCACAGACCGGTGGCTGGAGAGCTGAGGAGACCAACTTCATGGATGGAATCGGAGGAGGGGAATGCCAGCTGCATCATGCTGTGTTATAGAGTAGCCACATTCAATAACAGCCACCAAACAAATGATTTCAGTAGCAACCTTAAGGCAGCATTTGGACCCATGCCCCCAAGGATGAGCAATTAGTGCAGCAACTCTGCATCCCTGGCTCATACCTTTAATTCTTATGCAAGGACTCTGAGAGAGTCCCTCTGCCTGCCTTACTGTGTTTACCATTCTGCTCCAAAAATGCCCTGGTATGCCAAGCCAAAGCCCTGTTCTAGCACCCTGCTAAAGGAAGAGGCAACAAACAGGTTTTAATTAATATCGGAACTGTTTGTGCTCCTGGGCTGAAGGAACTCACGGGATGGCACAGGGTGGAAGTCAATGTGACTTTGATTCAAACCCACTCCTCCTCTCAATTTGGATTTTTGAGTGTGGGTGCATCTAGGGTTTGTAGTTTCCAAAACCCTCTTGGGTTAAAGGAGAATCTTTGTTAGCTGCAATAAGACTAGGTTTTGTAGCAGTGTGGGCAATAATTTTTATCGGAGAGCCATTCCAAGATTTTGGTGACAAGGGCCACACTATGGGGCAGGTGTGGGGTCTGGGACAGAGGCTGGGTGCAGAAGAGAGCTCAAAGTAGGGGATTGGGGTACAGAAGAGGGTGTGAGGTCTGAGAGAGAGTTTGGGTGAAGGAGTAGGCTGTGACCTGGGGCAGGATTTTGGGGTGCAGAGTCTAGGAGGGAGTATGGGTGTAGGAGAGGATTCTGACCTGAGGGAGGGGTGTAGGGTTGGGGAGGAGAAGATTTTGGCCTCAGGTAGAGGTGAAGGAGGGGGGGTGCAGGGCCTGGGAGGGAGTTGTGATCTGGTGGAGGGAGGGTGCAGAGGGTTTTGGTAGTGACCTGGGGCCAGAGGGTGTGGGGACCTCGAGCAGAGAGTTGGGGTACAGGAGGGTGTATGGTGCCAGAGGCAGGCTGTGGCCAGGAGGCACTTACGTAGGCGGCTCCCAGTCAGCAGTCCAGAGGTACCCTCAGGCAGGCTCCCTGCCTGCTGCAGTCCCAGGCTGCTCAAAGCGGCTGGTTGCTCCATATGGCTCCCTGCACTGTGTACCAGGGGCAGGGAACTTGCACACTACCCCCGCCACCAGCACAATCATCGCAGGAGCTGTCATGATTGTGCTGGGGGCAAAGGGGGAGTGGGTAGCATGTGAAGTCTTCTCCTGCCCCGGTACATAGCACAAAGGGGAACATGGAGCAGCCTGGAACTGCAGCAGGCAGGGAGCTTCCTGAGGGTCTTGGGAGCCTGCCTGAGGGTACCTCTGGACTGCTGACTGGGAGCCGCCTACGTAAGTGCCTCCTGGCCACAGCCTGCCTCTGGCACCATACACCCTCCTGTACCCCAACTCCCTGCTCGAGGTCACCACACCCTCTGGCCCCAGGTCACTACCAAAACCCTCTGCACCCTCCCTCCACCAGATCACAACTCCCTCCCAGGCCCTGCACCCCCTCCTTCACCTCTACCTGAGGCCAAAATCTTCTCCTCCCCAACCCTACACCCCTCCCTCAGGTCAGAATCCTCTCCTACACCCATACTCCCTCCTAGACTCTGCACCCCAAAATCCTGCCCCAGGTCACAGCCTACTCCTTCCCACCCCTGCATTATAGCCTCTCTAGTTTGCTGCTACTAGAAGGCAACAGACACACAAAATCTTTTATCAATTCTGACTCCATCCTGCTGAAGGCAAATGCCCACACATGTACCTGCCTGCATATTAGGAGACTGAGAGAAGCAAAACCTAGTTTTAGGACAATTCTAAGAAATACAAGTTATTTCTTGTGAGGAGGAGTGCGGCAGGCACTTACATCCATGCAAAATGGCCAGTGGAGGAGCTGGTGCCATCCCCCACCATATAAATTTTAGCTCAGTGATTAAAGTGCTCACCTGGCATGTAGAAGGTCAGATTCAGTTCCCCTCTGTGCCTGAGGTGGAGAGAATTTGAATAGGGCTTCCCACTCCTCTCAAAGGGGGATAGCCTGGTGGGAATGTCCCTCAGTCTCACCTGCAGAAATTGGTCCACTCTGCATAAATAGAGTCATTGGCCAGAGAGAGACAATGGTTAGGGGACCCAATTGATAGGTAGGAGACCCAGGATCCAGTCCCTCTTCTCCAAAGATTCTTTAATCACCCACAGGAATAGGTGACATCGAAGAGGTTGTTTTGTGGGTTGCAGTGATGCCTAAAACTGGGAAGGAGGCACCTACGTAACTTGCCGTAAGCCACGCAGGCAGGCTGTGGAAGGCAAGGAATTATGAGGGCCACCATTCCTCTCACTTGAAGATGGTAGGTAAAAATGGAAGAGAGGCTAATGTAAAATGTTTTCAATTAATGCTGCAGTGCAGAATGCTCAATGGATCAAATGCGGCCTAGTGTGGCAGTGACTGAAAGGCATTATCAGTTAATGGCTGCTCCGTGGCCTTTCTGAAAAGAATTGGATGACTCTTAGCTCTGTCCCTAGTCGACTGACCTCACCTCATAAAAACCATGATCACAACTGACATAATTGTTTTCTTCATCCTGAAAGGAAATTTCAGCTGAAATGTTGATGTGGAAAACAAAAATATCGAAAGTGCTCTCAATTACTGGTAACAAAGGAGAATAGACCAGGAGATAAAATTTTGTGTGTCTGGATTTAAACCAATCTCTAACCTTTGGGGAGATCTTCATGAGGAGCCGATTATCCCACATCTGCCAACTGTGAGTGTGACACTTGGTACCCCCATATTTACCATGGTAATAAGAGTATGATATGCTTTCTATAACACAGGCCATTTGAGATATCATTCTAAGAGCCTTGATCTGCTGAATATTAATATCCTGGTGGGTTGTATTTTCTATCACTGTCAGTGGAGTTATGAAGTTTTGCTATGTGTGTGTTACTGACATATGTTGTGAGGTTGGAAACACTCACAACCAGCCTTACAAATGCAACAGTGGAGGCACCACATGTGCTAATGGCCCATTAAAGAGAATATACATTCACAAGGGCTGTCCCAGGAACCTATACAATGGATGCTTTTTAGAGATAATGCATAGTAGACAACTCAGTGGATGTTTCCAGCAAGCTGGAAGAAACTGTAAAAGAGAGCAAGTGACATCATCACTTGGCATCTCTTCCCCCAGCAATTCAACACCTGGAAGCCTGTTGGGAGGACCAAACATTTGGAATGGAAAGGACAATCCCAGCTTGGTTATAAAGGAACTATACTGTCAGGGTGAGACCCTGCTTGATTCAAATACACTCTAGTTCATGGAACACAGATTGTGATTTTACTTTTATTTTTTAGGTAACCAACTTTGATCTGTACTTATTACTTATTGTCACTTAAAATCTCTCTCTCTGTAGTTAATAAATCTGTTTTATATCCTACCTTAAACAGTAGGTTTTGGTTGACATGGTTAGGAAATCTGCTCAAGAATAAGAGCTGCACTGATTTGGCCTCAGTTGGAATATTGTGTCCAGTTCTGGACACCACATTTCAGGAAAGATGTGGAGAAATTGGAGACGGTCCAGAGAAGAGCAACAAAAATTATTAAAAGTCTAGAAAACATGAGCTATGGGAGAAGACTGAAGAATCTGGTTTGTTTAGTTTGGAAAAGAAGACTGGGAGGGGACATGATAGCAGCTTTTAAGTATCTAAAAGGGGGGAGGGAGAAAAAATGTTCTCCTTGACCTCCGATGATAGGACAAGAAGCAATGGGCTTTTAAATTGCGGCAAGGGAGATTTAGGTTGGACACTGCAAAAAACTTCCTAGCTGGCAGGGTGGTTGAATACTGGAATAAATTGCCTAGGGGAGGTTGTGGAATCTCCATCACTGGAGATATTTAAGAGCAGGTTAGATAGACATCTATCAGAGATGATCTAGACAGTGCTTGGTCCTGCCGTGAGGGCAGGGTACTGGATTTGATGACCTCTCAAGGTCCCTTCCAGTTCTAGTGTTCTATGAGTCTATGTCCCTTCCACACTGAGGGTGGGGCAAACTGGGTTATAAACTTCCACTGGTCAGGCTTCTCACCAGGGCAGGATGGTAAAACCCTGGGGTCCTAGGCTAGGTAGGTGGGGGAATTGGCTGCAGTGTCTCTATTGTTAGTTCACAAGTGGCAAGAAGATGCATTCATGTACCTGAGCTGGGTGTGTCCCCACCAGGGGATGTCTGTGTACATGCAGGATCTGGAGAGATTTGCAGCTTGCCACAGCATCAGAGTGTGAGAGGGAGCCCAGAGGGAACCTGTCACAATGTGGTTCTTACTTGCCTTTAGGAGCATTGAGGTGCTGCCAGAGAGTGGGTACCAAACTCCGTAGCTGGAGCTGGGTCTGAACCAGCATGACAATTCCTACGTTTCTATGACCAAGGACTAGATGAATTGTGGAGAGTGAAGCCTTTTCTCATTCCTAGAGTTGATCCAACTAAGTCAAGGCTGAGCGAGATTGCTGGACCACAGGGGAACCTGCACTGAAATTGCTGCACTGGGGCTTGTTCTGAGAATTCATGACTCCACTCTCCAAGACTAATAATCCCATCCCATTTACCGACAGGCCAGCCAAGCAATGAATCAAAGTGCTGCAACATAGCATGATGTTCACTATGTATGTCTGCAAAGCAGCCTCTGGGACTGCTGGGGATATTGTCATCACACAGTCTGTGTAGAGCTGCAACACTGCTAGCTTAATGCTTGATTTTTTTCTGTTACTTTAATGCCTACCAGCTCCTTGTCACACTCATTCTCCATCTAGCCAAGGAGATCAAGCAGCCACATGCTGCTTCATTGACCAGATGAGTCTCTGGTCAGGAATCCAACCAAAGTCCCTCTCATTGCAATACAGAACACTATCTCAATGTCCCCAACTTCAACCTAAGGGTTACATGTCCAGGAAATGGTTTATAACTCCTTAGACCCTGTACTAAAATAAAACCAGCCTTCCTTGAATTTAACACCTCCTTTTTACATCAAAAGCTAAGTATGGGACACTTCCAGCCCACTTAATTAGCCCCATTAGCACCGGTCTTACAATTGACAGGTACTTCTCCCCCCTTCTTTTTCTGTTGTAAATTCTGGGTTTACGTTATCCCTCTCCTGCTCATCTGATGAAATGGGTTTTGCCCACGAAAGCTTGTGATACTGTAAATATTTCTGATCATCTCTAAGGTGCCACAGGACTACTTTTTTTTTTTAAAGTGACAGACTAGCACGGCTACCCCCTCTGAGACTAAAATAAATGCAAGGCATCAGAAAACACAGTCCAGGTTAGTGAAATTTCCTAGAGTGAGGAGACTTTCTTGCACATTTCTGTGGAATGTTTCATTCTAGTTCACTAGGTGATTTCACTGCAAGTGGGTTATGTCCATGGCTGCAGTGTCAAAGTACATCTGTTTTGTTAGAACAAGAGAAATAAACAAGAACAGAGACCTCCTCACAGAACAGAACATTTGTACTCACTCTCTCTTTTTGAGCTACTAGGAAATCCAAGTCCTGTATAGTCTAGGAAGTTGTATAAAAGTTACCCACTGGGGAAAACAGTTCAGGCAGCTAAAGATTTATAGACACATGAGCTGTGCTGAGATTTGAATCTGGAGGAAAACCTGGAACAAGTTAAGCAACAAGCAGCTCAACAACCTTCTTTCGTACAACAAAGCACTGGGGATACTCACAATTTCTAGATGCCCCCGTTCAGAGTCTCAAGGATCTTGTAGCAAACACATTCCTCAGCCAATGTGTTTTCTAACCATAGAACACTTTAGTTTTCAGTTTGGGGTTGGGTGTGTGTGTGTGTGTGAAGGGGAGGGACTTAGCCTATGATTCTGATCCAAAGTTGCCAAAGGTCTTTTTCTAATCTTTACTTTTGCAATGTCTGTCTGCACTCGGATTTTCTGTTATTTTTGTTGAGCTTTAAGTCTTTCATTTGCACATTTTTGGAGCCCAAATTATAGATACTGCCGTTCATTTGAATTTGTAGCCAAAAGCCTTTAAAATTGCATAGCTCTTGATTTAAAAATAAATCCTATCAAAACCAGCTATCTTTGCTTTTATTCTTTATTCTGTCTATTGCAAATTTTCTCTTCTCAACCCCTACCCCACATGTACTCCCAGGATCCATCTCATGCTTTGTTTGTCTTATTATTCTAATTTGTTACTTCTGGCTTTCTAAACCGCAGTGTTGGTTATGGATTTGTGATTTAGAACATTTGTTTATATAACTAATCACTTATAACATTTTGAGATAAGGAAAGAGAAATTAAAGTACAGACAACACCCGCTAACACTGTCAAGGGACAACAGGGATTTCTCTTTTCTAGTTTGTCATTTAAAAAAAAATGTTTACGATGTTTGAGTACACACTGATCCTCTGGAATTAGCAGTCTTCTCACTTTTTTTTTTTCTTATATCTCAAGGACACTCCAATGCCATGCTGTATATCATATTTTTCCATGCAGAGATGGCCCCTCTTACATAGAGAATATACTACTTCCATGCCTCATTTTACCTTCTAGATAAGGAGAGACTCTATTCTAAAAGTTAAAACCTGGGATTCAGGAATTCCGGTCTCTGTTCCTTCCTCTGTCACTGACTTGTTGCTTGGCCTTGGCCAAGTCATTTAACCTCACCTGTAAAATGGAGTTAACACTTCCCAGAGTAATGCAAAGTTAAATTTTTTAATCTTAGGAAAGTGCTAGTGAAATGCAGCATATTAATATTGGCCTTAGGTGACAAATTCAGACCTAGTGTGAGTGGGAGCAATCCCAATGAAATTAGTGAGACAAGGTCATTGCTTCCATTCAATATAATTACACTTGGTTATGCCAGTGGTGAATTTAGCCCCAAGGAGCTGCACATGCCTACTCCAGGCATGGCTATGGCTTTATGCATTTTGGTCCTGAGGCTTAGCTGAGTGGCAGGTTTGGTTCAGATAAGCATCCATATATCTGGGTACTTATCCTAGTCCCTTCTGCTAAACTCAGAGCAAATGCCACCAGACAGTGGCAGTCTGAGCAGTAGCTGATACTGATTTGCCATGTGTGCACTGAGCTAATTAGGTTCCTTGGGTGGGAGGAAGAGAACAGATTCACAGTAGGTGCTGCTTTTTCTGCTTATCTTTTTCCTGATGCACTGTTTTTATTTCTGTTTGGAACAATGGGGGCCTAGTTACTTTGGAAGCTACAGACTTAAAATATTGGTTGAGGTTTTGAAATGGGTCAGAGTCAGAACCGTGTTATCATCTCCCCGGGTTTGGTGGGCCACAAATGAACAAGCCCATAGTTTTGATTCTGCAAAATCCAAACCATCCCCATTTCAATAGTAGTTAGGCTTGCCAGATGCTTTCACCAAAAATCCCGAACATGGCAGGAAAAGAACTTGGTTGAGCAAAAAAACCCCCCAAAAAACAAAAAAAAAACAAAAAAACAGGAGACCAAACTTGTTGGAAAAAACAAACAAATCAGGAGATGAAAATTGTTGAGCAAAAAAACCCCCTAAAAACACGGGAGAACAAAAAAAGGTCAATGCATCTTTAAGAATCCCCGTGTTCCTCACTCCCTTCCCCTCCCCGGCCTCCACCAACTCCAGATGCGTCAGGAGAACAATGTCCCCGCCGGCCTTCCACCCAAGAAAAGCAGAAAATACCGGACATTTTACACGTCCAATATTTTCTTTTTTACCGGACAGGGACCAGAAATAACAGACTGTCCGGGCAAAAACCGGACACCTGGCAACCCTAATAGTAGTGTGTTCAAGATGCTTTGTGTCTGACTCCTTGTAGCACACAATAAGGGTCTCTGTGGATGATCTCAGGTACTTTCGCAGTGCAGTCCCCGAGTTGCCTGTTGTTCTTTCTAGGACATCGAAACCCATGGGCACACTGCTTCTGCCATATGTATTTTGAAGGTGCCCATGGGGTGCATGAGTGGTTGGTTGCCCCATTGCCACTGCTGTACCTGCTGTTGGAATTCATGTCCATGGCCTCCTGAGGAGATTTGTGTGTGTGTGCTTTTTGAACTTAGAAATATCTAATCATGTTAAAATATCCTACACAGAACTGCAATAGTAGAGACAGTGAGAGGAGAGAAGGGAGTGGGCTCTCTCAAATTGTAGGCACATAGAGTTTCTGCTGTGATTAGAAATGGGCCCCATGCAGAGTTTGGATCTAGATCTAGATTTGCATACAAGTGTGAACTTTCCTAAAGTTTAGGGCTGTTTGGGTTTGGGATTAGACCCACAGACATAGTCACAGATAATTTTCCCTCAAATTTTTTTCATCCATGTGCAGAATAAATTTTATGTGCACTGAAGCATATGCAGATGTGCACCACCAGTCAAAGCACATGCTGTTGGCTGACAGTGCTGCGTGCATTCTGCTCCTCATGTGGGTATCATTTGAATCTTTCTTGTGCAGCAACTCAACCACTCAGCTTCCACACAACACTGGTCAGAGATACTAATCCAGATCCAGCAGTACCCAAACATTACATTAAGGGGAAGTGGGGCTGGATCCACTTCTCTTTGTATTTGGGCTCTTATCTGGCAGCCCATCACCTGACTGCCTGTCTCATTTTGGACCTATCATTAAACACCATTAAACACCTACCATTATATAGCTATCATTCCACTGATTCAAGGACTTCGGTTTCTAAATTCTAGAAAAACAAAGACAGTGAAACACTAGGAGTACATCTAGACTACATGGCTCCGTTGACGGAGCCATGTAAAATAGTTTACTCAGCATAATCACGAGGCATACCGGAGCAGTCAACAAAGGCTTCCCTTGTCGACCGCGCCGCGTCTAGACTGCCACGCTGTGCCGGATCAGCTGATCGTCGTCATAGCACAGAGGCCATTTTTAGTTTAATGAAGCGGGGATTATTGAAATCTCCGCATTTTTGACTGTGCCGAGTAAACTATTTTACATGGCTCCGTCGACGGAGCCATGTAGTCTACACATACCCTAAGAGTCCTATATTCTTATTAAGGACAAGGAAACTTGTTTCAGTGTGAAGTTTAAGATGTGGGGGTTTTTTCAATAAAGCCCTAAATGCTTTGGATCATGAGAAGAGGTAGGGTAGCCGGCTAACTTAAATGTGAAGTTGAGTGAAGTGTCCTATTTTGACAGTAAGAACAATCCTCAAGGAAGGAAGCATACTGAATGCCTGCACTCTGGTGCTTTATTTCTTCACCAATACTGCCACCTAGAGACAAAAGTTCATTTCTGCAGCAATTTATTTCAATGACCTTCTCTGATCAATAATAGCAGGCCCTGATCTTGAAAAGAGGTGTGCATATATATGCATGTGGTTGACTTTACATACTGTGAGTTAGTCCCATTGACATCCACAGAAATTACTCCTTTTTAAAAATCAAGCATTTTTTAAAAATTATCCTAGTAGATCTAATGAAGATTGATGAATATGGGAAGTTTGAAATACCTGAGTCTTGTGAGTTTTCACTTAATGTTTATAGACATTAGATGCTTGTAATAAAAAGGATTCATATTTACGTCCTAACAGTGTTATTGTTCCTTACAGGGAGATTTCAAGTGTTTAATCTTCCAAAAGAAGTGATAGAAGCATCATTCTTTCATAAGAGGTCATAAAGCTAAGCGTGATCCCAGTCTGACTTTCTTTATAATGCAAGCCATTGGACTTTCCTGAGTTAATTCCTGTTTGGATTACAGCAGATTTTTTAGCCATATAAATAAAAAGAAAACAAGAAAAGAAGTGGGCCCAGTAAACACTGAAGATGGGGTGGAGATTAAAGATAATTTAGGCATGGCCCAGCACCTGGTGGAATATTTTGTCAATTGTGAATAAGGGTAATAAGGATCTTAAGGATGGTGGCAGGGTGGACAATGAGGATGTGGAAGTAGAAATGGCCACATCTGAAGTGGAAGTCCAACTCAAACCAGTTTAAGGAGACTCAAACCAGAGCCTGGATAATTTTCATCCAAGAATATTAAAGCAACAGGCACATGAAATTGAAAGTCCACTAGGAAAGATTTTTAATGAATCTGTAAACTGGGGGGCCATATGTTATGACTGGAGAACTGCTAATATAGTTCCTGTTTTTAAGAAAAGGAAGGAGAAAGCGAGCCAGGAAACTAGAGGTCTGTTAGTTTGACCTCAGTTCTGTGCAAAGTTTTGGAACACATTTTGAAAGAGAACGTAAACAAGGCAACAGAGGTAAATGGTAATTGGGATAAAATGCAACATGGTATTACTAAAGGTAGATCGTGCTACATCAGCTTAATCTCTTTGGGTATGTCTACACTAGCTCGTTAATTCGAGCTAGGTAGGCAAATGAGGCGACCGGAGTTGCAAACGAAGCCCGGGATTGAAATATCCCTGGCTTTATTTGCATGTTCCCATCCGGTCGCCATTTTGAAATTTCACTAGCCCGAACTCACTGCCACGCGGCTACACGCGGCAGTGAAATGTTAATTCGAACTAAGTTCTTAGTTCGAATTAACTGTTACTCATTCCACAAGTTCGGGCTAGTGAAATTTCAAAATGGCGACCGGACGGGAACATGCAAATAAAGCCAGGGATATTTCAATCCCGGGCTTCATTTGCAACTCCGGTCGCCTCATTTGCCTACCTAGCTCAAATTAACGAGCTAGTATAGACATACCCTTTGAGAAGACAACTGATTTTTTTAAGATAAATGAAATGGAGTAGATTCTATCTCCCTGGATTTCAAAATGGCATTTGATACAGTTCTATATGGGAAATTATTAGCTAAATTGGAGAAACAGGGCAATAATGTGAGAATTGAAAAGTGGCTAAGGAACTGGTTAAGGGAGACGCTACAACAGGTCATACCGAAAGGTGAACTGTCAGGCTGGAGGGAGTTTACTAGTGGAGTTCCTTAGGGGTAAATCTTGGGACCAATCTGATTCAACAATTTCATTATTGACATTGGCAAAAAAAAAAATGTAAGAGGGAGACAATAAAATGTGCAGATGACACAAAGTTGGGATCAGTGTTCCTTCTAAGCTGTGAGGAAGCACAGCTTCACAGGTGATTAATCAGCCCTACCTAGTCAGAGGCTCAGGGCTGGGCGGGGCTGATTAATCACCTGTGAGGCTGTGCTGTCACACACCTTAGAGGGAACACTGGTTGGTCACAATACAGAGGAGGCTCAGAATAGCATACAAGAAGAGCTGTATGGCCTTGAAAACTGGAATTGTAGAAATGGAATGAATTTTAATAGCGCAAAGTGCAAGGTCATGAATTTAGGGGCTAAGAGAAAGAATTTTTGCTATAATCTGGGGATTTATCAGGTGAAAGTAACAGAGAGGGAGATAGACCTGGGCATATTGGTTATTCACAGGCTGACTATTAGCCACCAGCGTGATGCAAGCATGAAAAAGGCTAAAGCAATCCTAAAATGCGTCTGCAGCGATATTTTCGATAGAGATGGGAAAGTGTTATTACCATGATACATGGTCCTAGTGAGACCTTATCTGGAGTACTGTGTGCAGCTCTGGTTCCCCATGTTTAAGAACAATAAATCCAAACTGGAACTGGCACAGAGGATGATGTGAGGAATGGAAAACCTGTCTTATGAGAGCAGACTCAAGGAGTGAGGCTTGTTTAGCCTCAGAAAATGAAGGAGGAGGGAATCATAGAATCACAGAATGTCATAGAACACTAGAACTGGAAGGGACCTTGAAAGATCATCCAATCCAGTCCCCTGTCCTCACAGCAGGACCAAGCATCATCTACATCATCCCTGATGGATGTCTATCTAACCTACGCTTAAATATCTCCAGTGATGGAGATTCCAAAACCTCCTTAGGCAATTTATTCCAGTGTTTTAACAACCCTGACATTTACAAAGTTTTTTCTAATGTCGAACCTAAACCTCCCTTGCTGCAGTTTAAGCCCATTGCTTCTTGTACTATCCTCAGAGGCCAATAAGAACATTTTTTCTCCCTCTTCCTTTTAATACCCTTTTAGGTACTTGACAACTGCTATCATGAAATATGACTGTGTTCTGTAAATACATGAAGGGAATAATTACCATTGAGAGAAGGGACTTATTTAAATTAAATGTCATTGTTGGCACAAGAACATAAGAACGGCCATACTGGCTCAGACCAACGGTCCGTCTAGCCCAGTATCCTGTCTGCCAACAATGGCCAATACCAGATGCCCCAGAGGGGAGGGAACAAAACAGGTAATCATCACATGCTCCCTCCCTTGTCACCCATTTCCAGACAAACAGAGGCCAAGGACACCATTCCTACCCATCCTGGCTAATAGCCATTGATGGACCTAACCTCCATGAAACTATCTAGCTCTTTTTTTGAACCTGTTAAAGTCCTAGCCTTCACCACATCCTCTGGCAAGGAATCCCAGAGGTTGACTGTGTGCTGAGTGAAGAAAAACTTCCTTTTGTCTGTTTTAAACCTGCTGCCTATTAATTTCATTTGGTGACCCGTAGTTCTTATATTATGGGAACATAAATAAATAACTTTTCCTTATTCACTTTTTCCACACCAGTCATGATTTTATAGACCTCTCTCATATCGCCCCATAGTCTCCTCTTTTCTAAGCTGAAAAGTCCAAGTCTTTTTAAATCTCTCTTCATATGGGACCCATTCCAAACCCCAATCATTTTTGTTGCCCTTTTCTGAACTTTTCCCCATGCCAATATATCTTTTTTGAGATGAGGCGACCACATCTGTATGCAATATTCAAGAGCTGGCGTACTATGGTTTTATACAGGGGCAATAAGATATTTTCTGTCTTATTCTCTATCCTTTTTTAAATGATTCCTAACATTCTATTTGCTTTTTTGACTGCCGCTGCACACGGAGTGAATGTTTTCAGAGAACTATCCACAATGCCTCCAAGATCTCTCTCCTGAGTAGTTGTAGCCAAATTAGTCCCCATCATATTGTATGTATAGGTGGGATTATTTTTTCCAATGTGCATTACTTTACATCTATCAACATTAAATTTCATTTGCCATTTTGTTGCCCAATCACTTAGTTTGGTGAGATCTTTCTGAAGCTCTTCACAGTCTGCTTTGGTCTTAACTATCTTGAGCAGTTTGGCATCATCTGCAAATTTTGCCACCTCACTGCTTACCTCTTTCTCTAGATCATTTATAAATAAATTGAATAGGATTGGTCCCCGGATAGACCCTTGGGAAACCCCACTTGTTAGCTCTCTCCACTGTGAAAACTGACCATTTATTCCTACCCTTTGTATCCTGTCTTTTAACCAGTTATCAATCCATGAAAGGATCTGTTGTAGAGCAGGCTTTTTCTGACCATGGCCTTCGCGTATAGCCCATCCTGCAGCACAAGGCCCCTCACAGAAAACCCAGACTGTGAGATACTCAGAGGAGCATGGGAAGCACAATGCAGCTTTCAGTGAACAGAATTTAACCTTGTAGGCATCTAAGAACAGGGAGGTGAGCATGAAAAGATAGAGCACAGCTGCAAGAGATAGTTAAGACTCTCTTGACCGGTCCTTGAAGGTAGGGAGGTAGGCATAGGGAGATAAGACACAACTGCCATGCACACTGACCATGCCCGGACCCGGCACTGTCCACGGGGCCATCAGGCAGGCATCATGAAAAATCCTATAGGGCAATATTGCACATTACCTCATTACCAGCCTATCAGGCCCGGCCAGGGAACAGACCCTAATAAGGTACCGGATATCAGGTTATGTTATAAAAGACCCTCAACCCCTTTGTTCGAGGAGGTTCTGAGTGTTGAGGGCACGTATCTTTTTTGCCCGGCTGAAGGATTGATCACCCTGAGGCTGCCTCCCCACCCTTCGAGTCAAAGATAGGGGTGCGCGAGTCCTGAGCATGCTCCGTATTCTAGTGTGTCTTTACACTGTTATCGTTGCTGGATTTGTAAGTATTGCTTAAATATATTAGTTATTGGTTTAGTTAACAGTTGAATCGTGTTAATTTCACTGTGTAATTCTGTAGAGTGTAACTGAGTTCTATTAACCACACTGTGTAAATTGTATAATCTTGTGTTGTGTAGTGGTGTTGTATTTAGGCCAAGTATAAGTGTTAGAAATAGTAACCCAGGAGTTGTTAAGTTGTAGAGGTAGGTTAATATCTAACTCCACCAGCTGCCTAAAATAATCATAGAGGGGCTGGCTGTGGATGAAGTTTTTATTATCAATATATTGGCTTTGTTTTTGTATTTTTTGCTTGCATGCTGCGCTGCCTTAAGCGAATTAGAAACAGTGATTTGGTATAGTTGAATTGTAATCAAAGAAGTTTGTAATTAGTTAAGTATAGCTAAGTTTAGGTTTTCCACCCTGTATAAGCATTAGGTAATTGCTTGTTTTTAAAATCATTTGAAAGTTATTTGGTTTTGATAAAAGAATCATTCCATTTAATAAAAAATCATTTGTTTCACCATCATCCAGTAGTTTTCACTGGGTAGTCGGCTTTAACCCTTGAGGGCTCCCACCACATCACCGAACCAAGGTGTAACAGGACTTTCCCTCTTATCCCATTACAACTTACTTTACTTATGAGCCTTTGATGAGGGAGCTTGTCATATAGATATAAACTCTCCATTAACAGGTTTAGAATTCAAATTAGGCAAAGATTTCTAACCACCAGAGGAGTGATGTCCTGGAACAACTTTCCAAGGGGAGCAGGAAATTCCTGGTGGTTTCGGGTCTGATCTTGATACATTTATGGAGGGGATGGCATGATGAGATCGCCTACAACGACTCGCGGACCATCTGAGACTATTAGTAGCAAATATTCCCCATGGCAGGAGATGGGACAGATGGGGAGGGCTCTGAGCTACTGCACTGAATTCTTTCCCAGCTATCTGATTTGTGATACTTACCCCTGTGCTCAGGGGCTCACTGGTCACTATATTTGGGGTCAGGAAAGAATTTCCCCCAAGGTCAGATTTACAGAGACCCTGGGGTTTTTTTTCTTTGTGGAGTGTGGGGTCACTTTAGTACGAGACGGTAATGAATATGTAACTATAGGGAAAACCCAGTTGTGGGGTTTGAAGGACTGATCACCTATCTGAGCCCAAGGTTGGAGTCAGGGTGACCCTCATAAGCTTTTTAGCATACACATAGATTCTGGTATTCTTTTTATATATATTTTTTATGATACTTTCATATTAAGAAAGAATATGCTTGTTTATAGATCATAGAATAATCATAGTATCATAGGATTGGAAGGAATGTCAAGAGGTTATCAAGTCTAGTCCCCTGGTAGGACCAAGCACCATTTAGACCATCCCTAACAGGTGACTGTCTAACCTGCTCTTAAAAATCACCAATGATGGTGTGATGAATAGGAGGAGTGCTGGCCAGCAGCCGGTGACTAAAGGGTTAAACTCAGGCAGCTAGCAAGGGTGTCGGCAGGGGGCCAAAAGAACCAATGCTGAAATTTGAATTGGATATAGATACCAGGTCTGCTCTTCCTTTGTGGAGATTTTTCTAAGAAAAGGGCTGGAGAGAGCAGATGCAGGACTCAGGATTACCATGCTTATAAGAAATATTGGACATGGGAGTGAATTAGACCTCGAAGTAGAGATCAACATGCATCGTGAGTAGAGGGAAAAGTGTATCTAGTCACGATCAGGGTATTTTTCTTTATTTTGGTTGTTTGGCTTAAACTTCTCTGTGTGAATCCATGCCTTCCATCCTCTGTTCACTATCTCAGAGTTGCTCCCAGATATTTTCTCTGTGTTTTAACGTTTTACTTAGTTGCTCTGTACACCTAGCAACCAAGTTTTCTTTTCAAGTATATTTTTTGTTCGTTAATAAAAATCACTTGTGTCCTCGAAAGTAACAGGGAGTCTATGTGTGTATTTGCGTGCTTAAGACTGGGCAGTCAGCTACCCAAGACTGCAGCTTGTTTCTCTTTTTTCAAGCTCTTTTGGGGCAAAAGAACTTGGGGTACCCATAAGGAAGGAATTCAAGTGTTCCCTCCTGTTTTTTTAATATGAAATCACTTGATGGTGTTAGATTTGGGTTTTTTTCCCTTAGAGTCAGTGTATCTGTGACTCTGGGGAGTTTTTGTAAGCAGAGCCTATACAGGCAAGGTATTTAAGGTCTTTGCGAGCCCCCACCTTCTACACTCAGAGTGCCAGAGTGGGGAACAGCCCTGACAGATGGTGATTCTATGACCTTACTAAGCAATTTATTCCAGTGCTTAACCCCCTAGGCAGTTAGGAAGCTTTTCCTAATGTCCAACCTAAACTCCCCTTGCTTCAGTTTAAGCCCATTGCTACTTGTCCTATCCTCAGAGGTTAAGGAGCACAATTTTTCTCCTTCTACCTTGTAACAACCTTTTATATACTTGAAATTGTTATGTCCCCTTTTGGTCTTCTCTTTTGCTGACTAAACAAACCTGGGTTTTTTGGTTTTTTTCAGACTTCCCTCAGAGAAGAGCAACAAAAATGATTACATGCCAGAAAACTTGACTTATGAGGGAGGGATAGCTCAGTGGTTTGAGCATTGGCCTGTTAAACCCAGGCTTGTGAGCTCAATCCTTGAGGGGGGGGCATTTAGGGATCTGGGGCAGATCTGTCAGGGATGATACTTGGTCCTGCTGTGAGGGCAGGGGACTGGACTTGATGACCTCTCAAGGTCCCTTCCAGTTCTATGAGATAGGTATATCTCCCTATATTATATTATTAATTTGTCCACGTCTTTCCTGAAATGTGGCACCCAGAACTGGATGCAATACTCAGCAGAGTAGAGTGGAAGAATTACTACTTGTTTCTTGCTCACAGCACTCCTGCTAATATATCCCAAAATGATGTTTGCTTTTTTTTTCAGCAATGTTACCTTGTTGACTCATATTTAGCTTGTGGTTCACTATGACTCCTAGATCCTTTTCTGCAGTATTCCTTCCTAGATAGGTATTTCCCATTTTGTATGCGTGTAACTGAGTGTTCCTTTCTAAGCAGAGTACTTTGAATCTATCCTTATTGAATTTCATCCTATTTACCTCAGACTATTTCTCCAGTTTGTCCAGATCATTTGGAATTATGACCCTATCCTCCAAAGCACTTGCAACCCGTCCCAGCTCAGCATCACCCACAAAGCGTTGTCTGAGATACCTTGTGAAAGATGACAAATATAGCTTTTCACATAATCTTTCAAAAGAAAGCAAAACAGATGCTGGCTTGTTTAGGTGGTCTGGCTTGCTGCGGATATCACACACTAGGCCAGGAACTGTGCAGTCTGAGAAAATCTATGGTCAGGAGGGAGAGAGATTTGGGTGTCACCCAAGAGAGGTGACTGCAAAGGAGCCAGGAGCCTGGAATAGGTGCCCTTAAGGCACCATAGAAGGGGAACACAGATGCACTTGCCCTGAATTTTGATGCTCGCAGTCTAGTAAATACTATCTTGCAGAGAACGATTCCACCATGGCCCAGGGCACAACTCTCTTTTGCTATGATCTCTTTACAAGAATCATGTAGGTTTTAAGGAGAAATTATAACACTATGCTGTGGGATCCCATTTATTTTTTCTAGTAACTTCCCTGTCAGCTTCTTCCATTTTCCAAAGCATCAGTCAGTGTACTCCTCAGTAAAAAGTGCAAGGGCTTAGAGGGCATCTTTTGCAAACATATGCAAGGAGAGGATTATCCTCTCCCAATCCTAAAGAGACACAATGAACATAAGGCGGCGCCTTGAGAAGTTAAGCCTGTATTAATATCACAGATGCAAACAATGCACATGGGCTGCCCTGATCAGAGATTTAATGAGGTTTGAAAATTTCTACTTATTTCACAAGGACAGCATGTCAGCACAACAACAAAATGTGTTGCACGACTATATATTTTGCAGTGGATCATATGGTTTATTTGAAGGAGCAACTTTATTTTCAGTTAGGCACAGGCCCACTGACAGGAGGGGGCCAAAGGGGACAGCTGCCCTGGGAATCAGCAATTCAAAGGGCCCTTTAATCACCACTGCAGTGCCATGTTATGTGCTTCCTGTGGCTCTGAGGGCTGTCGGAGGGGAGGGCACTATGGTCCAGGCAGTGTGGATAGCTGGCTGTCCTGGCCCCGCCCCTTCCACTCAAGGCCCTGCCCCTTTAGGAGCATGGAGCCGTCCCCCCCACATACACCTTGCCCAGGGACCGGAGGAGGCTGTCAGCTCCTCTGGTTATGTACAGAACCAATTCCGCAGTCTGTGTATAAAACTCATGTATGTCCAAATGTTTCAATTAGCAAATAGTGTAAACAGTGTCCATTTACCGTCTGAGATGGGACATCAGTATTGGGATCTTAATTTTACAGCATTTATCCATAAAAATCGAATCCTTCCAAGCCTATATATATGACAAACCTGCCCCAAACCCTAGCTCCACTCTCAAATGGTTGCAGGTGTTTTGAAATCTGGATCCAAATTTTGTGGCTTGGTTAATCTCAGGTAGGTTTTTTGTTTTAGGATCTCTTTCTAAATCACTGGCTTGTGCTCTGCAAAAGGAAGGGTTTACTGACCAACACACCAACACCCGGAGTCCACATGTATTTCTACATTACCATCGTTTAAATCTGAATTCATAACACTGAAACCTATGAACCAGAACCCAGCCAGATCTCCTGATTCCTTTCCCGTTGCCTTAGCCGCAAGACTAGCCTTCTCAACTTAAAGAAGAGGAGCCTACAGGACGGTATGTGCATACACTAGAACAGGGCTGGGCAAATTACAGACTGTGAACCAGATCCAGCCCACCCAGCATTTCTATCTGGCCCGCTCAGCTGATTAACAGAATGTGCCAGCAGCGTGTGTTCAACTGCCCCTACCCCCACCTTGCTCTGTCCAGCAGCAGCTGGGAGAGACAAAGAAAAGGGAGAGGGAAGTGCTGAAGTCAGAGTGTCTCTGCTGTGCCTGCCCCCCCATCTCTGCAGAAGAGGGAGCAGAGAGAGAGGGACCCGTATAGTGAGTGACTGAGATGAGTGCCTGTCTTAAGAGGCCATGTACTGCTGCACTCTCCTTCTCAGTCACTCACACTTCTCCCCATATACCCCATCACTGCAGAGCAGGCATTCCACAGTGCAGGACAGGTTGTCCTGTCTTAAAGAGACAGCCCATGGCATATCTCAGAAATTTCCCCAGCAGGAGCCAGCACTCACACCCTGGAGCCAATTTGTGGAGTGCCCCCTCCCCCCTCCGCCATGAAAATTATCGCCCACCCTTGCACTAGAACTTTATTTTGTTGTGTATATGTAAGCAGGATCTGAAGGAATGTGTCCCGTACGGTGAGCTGGAAGTGAGGAGAGACCCTGGGTGTGTCTATGTCAATACAGTTGCTCCTGCTTTGTTTAGGTTTGTTAATGTATTCAGCTGATGGGGCGGTGTTTTATGCATTGTAATCAACTTCGCTGGTGGTGGGTCACAAACTGTGTTAAGACTAAATGCAGGAATTGTGAATATGATCACCAACACTTGCAATTATTGTGGGGATACAGAAAAGTCAGACTGTTTTCCTCAGTCTTCACAGTGATCTGCATGTTTTGATTCTCCCTACTCCTCCTTTGCCTACGCCCAGCAGTGAAATGGTTTACAGCCAACCATGCCACTAATTGCTTACAACTCTTCTCAAAGTTATAGTGTATACAGTGCCTAACTGATACTAATCAAACTAGAATGTCCTTTCTTTGGAAACAAGCTATTGATCTAGGTCTTCTAATACAGTAAAATTAGCTTTCTGAAAAGTTTTCTTAAGACTTTATCTTGATTTTCAAGTGTTCTTCAGCTTCTAAAGCCTAAAACCAAGTTGTGGTGCCAGTTCTGCAGAGATAACAACAGTATTTAGGGATTTACATCTTCAAAGAACAGCACGATATGTAACTAATTAACTAAGATGAAAAGCTGGCGCACTGACCCATTCTGTTTCTGATCTCCATGCCGCACAATTACAGTACTATTAAAAGACAACTTGCCCAGTACTCAGAAGCACTGAGCTTGGTTCAAAATGCACAAATCAAATCAACTGCACAAGGGGAGTTCATGCTCATCTCGCCCTTCCCGAACAAATCTTTGTGCTATGATCCTGTCAGCTTTGCATAATAGGTTACATCCAGGTAGGTTATTACTAGAGCTGTGCATGGATTCAAAATTTTGTATCTGCATCCGCACCTGTATCCACAAAAATGAGCCATGGCTAGCTGCAGCTACATCCATGGATGCAGATATCCACAGATATAAAGCAGCTATCGGTGGATTTGCAGGGCTCTAGTTATTACATGCATGAGAAAACTCCAAGGTTCTCTGTGTACTGCAGGAAGAGGGACTGATGATTCAGTAGGTGGTTCTCACACAGCCAAGGAGGTGGGAGATATCTGAATAGAAAACTGAGAGATTTAGAATATCTCTGTCTCCCTGATGCTCCATGTGCCGTAATCCCTATTTTTCATCATTTGCTGAATACGCTCTGAGACAGTGACACATACTGTCTATGCAGTACATACGAGATCGCTACACATAGCCCATCACTAAACAGAACTCCAGAGATCTTCTAACAACAGCATCCTAATGACAAAGGAAAGGGACTTACTGGTATCTGGTAGTGAATTTCAGCTGGCCTGACTAGCTGAGTGTATCTCAACATACTAATGTCCTAATTATCAGGGCTGTTCCCAACTCTGGCACTCTGAATGCAGAAAATGGGGGCCACAGGAGACCTTAAATACCTTGCCTCTATAGGCGCGGCTTACAAAAACTCCCCAGAGTCACAGAGTTACTGACTTGGGGGGAGTGGAGGGGGAGTAGGTGCCACCACCAAGTGAAACAAACCCCTTTCTTTTTGAACCCAGGCAGAAAGCACGTGGACTTCCTTCCCCAGGGGCACCCCAAACTCCCCTGCCACAAGAGAGCTTGAAAAAAGAAATAAAAGAAAACAAACTGTGTCTTTGATAGCTGACATCTCAGGCTAGGCAGACACACACTCAGGGTATGTCTACACAGTTGCATGTAACTCGAAATAAGCTACGCAATTTGCCATAGGTTGCCGACCCCTGGTGTAGATAATACTTTATCCAGCCATTAGTGTAGGGGACTGGACTGGATGACGTCTTGAGGTCCCTTCCAATCCTGCAATTCTATATCAGTGTTTCTTAACATTTTTGGGCTCAGGATCCATTTGTAAATATTGTGAAGACCAATACTTGAATAGATCACTTGAGACAGCAAGACAGGATACTGGGCTAGATGGACTGTTGGTCTGACCCAGTGTGGCCGTTCTTATGTTCTTATTTTCTCACAGTCTCCTTTCTCTGTCATGAAATTCATAGTTATCTCTTCCCCTTATTGGCTTGACGGTTCTCTTTATCTTTCATCTACATTGCATACCCATTGTTTCTCAATGTGTCTTGGAAATACCTTCAAAGTGGCAGAACCACATTTATATGACTAAGTCCTAGAGAAAGCATAAATCCGCTTGGGGCAAATTATCTGGAGACCAGTTTATAGGCATTTGGTTAATCTTTCTCAACATTTTCACTGGGCGAATTAGCACTGGCACTTATGCCAAAAGAGCACAATTTGCCAGCTGTTTGAGGTTAAAGAAGGATTAACCCTCACCCTGCCACAGACTACATTCCTTCCTCACTAGGTGCTCTTTTTAGTAACCAGTCTGTCATACAGAAATAATCCCAAAATTAAGATGTTGGATGTAATTTTTATGAAGCTGAAATGTATATATGTATAATGTATTAATCAAATTACTCTGCTCATTCATAAATCATCTGTTCATTAACTTCTATGAGATTCATAACTGAGAAGAGATGTCACAAAAACTGATCACAGCGGTTTGACTAAAATCAGATAACCAAAGTGACCGGTATTTTTTAAACTTTAAATTAGAAACTGGTGTTATCCTAGCACCTGGAGAGTTTGAAAGTTTAATATTAACGTGTATAGTCAGAAACAATCATTTTAACATGGAGAAGATGGGACTTATTGTTTAAACACTATTAATGTAATATTTTTCATGAAATATTCAGTTATTCCCACCACCCAAAAATCAGGTTCTCTAAAACAATGTCTAATTTAAGAAAAGACTAACAAAAATTAAACATCTGATTGGGGGGGCAACAGTAATGCTGGGCCCCTGGGCATGGGAGATGACAGCTCCCTACTGGAAGGGGCGGGACCTTGGATGGAAGGGGCGGGGTTGGAGACAACCAGTCCTCAGTGCTGCAGGAAGTGCGCCATGCTGGTCCTCCTCAGCCCTTCGAGTGGCTTGGAGCGCACCATGTGGCACTCTGGCAGGTATTGAAACGGCCGACAGCTCCGGGTGCTGTTGTTGCCACAGAAATGATGGCAAGGGCCAGGAACCCCGGGCCCTTTAGATTCACCAAGCCCTGGGACAGTTACCACATTTGCAAGGTGTGAGGGTCCCAGAGCTTGGGCTGCATCATGAATGTCCACACCACAATGAAACTGCATCTTAGCCTCAGCCCCACAAGCCTGAGTCAGCTGCAGGCTTGTAATTGCAATGTAGACACACAAAGGGTCTACGTCTACACTGGCATGATCTTGCACAAGAACTCTTTTGCGGAAGAGTTCTTGTGCAAAAACTCTTCCAGAAGAGAGCGTCTACACCGGCATGTGCGTTTGCGCAAGAGATGTGCTTTTGCACAAGAGCATCCATGCCAGTATAGATGCTCTCTTGCGCAAGAAAGCTCTAATGGCCATTTTAACCATAGGGCTTTCTTGCGCAAGAAATTCATGTTGCCTGTCTACACTGGCCTCTTGCGCAAGAATAGTTGCACAAGAGGGCTTATTCCTGAGAGGGAGCATCAGAGTTCTTGCGCAAGAAGCACTGATTTCATACATTAGAACGTCAGTGTACTTGTGCAAGAACTGACGGCCAGTGTAGACAGGCAGCAAGTTTTTGCACAAAAGCGGCCACTTTTGCGCAAGATCACGCCAATGTAGACACAGCCTAAGTGTCAGTCTCAGAGGGTGTCTACCCTGCACCCTAAAGTTGAAATAAGATATGCAATTTGCGTAGCACAAATTATTGCGTATCTCATTTTGAATCTATTTCAAAATAGCTTATTTTGAAATTTGGCACATTTACACGATGGCAAATTTTGAAATAAAGCACTATTTTGAGACATCCCTTAACCCTCGTGGAATGCGCCCGTTATTTCAAAAAATATAACAAAATAGCTTTTTAAGACGCCATGCAGTGTAAACATACCCTGAGATGTGTGTGTGCACTGAATGTTTTGCAAAATATGAATGAGATTGACTGAAATTCACACAACAAGAGCTAGGACTGGAACCTAGAGCTTCCTGGGATTTTGGCTTAGATTGAGGGAAGGAACAGAATACAGGTCTCCTATCATAATTGCACTGTTTCTCTAATCCTGCACCTCTGTATATTTCTATGCAAATTGTACTCCGAGTCACAAGGAAAGGGAGATTGGTGGCTTCAATTTACTTCTTAATCATTGCTGGTCCACAATACACAACAGGAGCTCACCAGCCATTTTGGCAGCAAAGGCCTAAGGAGAAGTCCCTTGTGGTCAATGGAAAGAGCGTAGGTGTTTGCGGTTTAATCAGGCACTTACAAAAGGTGATTCTTCACTCATTCTGTTTATTTTACTGAAGAAGCAAATGGCAGGAATATTAGTGTCACCATCTGTGCTAGCCATAGAGGACACAGCCTGGCTCCAACCCATGAGGCCCGTTGGACAGAGAAGCACGTAATGCATCTTACTGAAGTGTTTACTAATTTCTACTTGTCCATGGGCTTTCCCTATTTTCCCCTGAGATCATTCGCCTGCCAGCATCCTGTCCAGTCTGAATGCCGTCAGCCACCACTACGTGGCAGAGACTCTCCCAGTTCCCTACCATTGCAGCCATTTTAAACCCACAACATCTTGCCAAATACAATTCACAGATCATCCAGTTAAATCGTGGCTCAGGCTTCATTGAGTGTTGCTGTGTATCATAGTGATACTGCCATAGGAGAATCCAGTAGTACTAGTACAAACACTAATCACCCAATCCCTGGGAATTAATTATTGTGCAGAAACATTTTGTATCACACAGGAGAGTGGCAACCTCAGAGAGACCAATTTGCAGTGTTTTTTTACTGTTGAACCCCCAAGCGTAATAATTACTCTATCAAAAATCAACATGTTTTGAAATGAAACTTTCCAATTAAGAAATGTTTAAAGTTAGTTTTTTTCCCCCACGTAAATGACAGAAGCTCTGCTGCCAAGTAAGCCACATCCATTTAAACAGACTAAAGAACTTGAACAACAAATTGCTTTAGCGAACCCTGTTTTAAAATAGCTGTACGGGTTAGTGATGTCCTGTGAATGTTTCGACTGTAGACATTGACTGACCATTAGCATTAAGTGCTCTAGTTCCAGGACATTATTCTCCAGTCCCAGCGTACCTCTCCCAATGTTGGGCCTGACCCTGTTGCCTCTGCACCATAGGCATAGAAAAGGAGCAGAAAGACCTACTATTTTTCCTGCTGTGAGTTCCTCCGGCATGTCAAAAAAGACACTGAAGAAGCAGGGCCATACACAGAAGGGGGTGCGCAGGGTGTGAAAGCACCCCCATGGTTCCCCAAGTAAGCATATTCCGGCTGGCCAGGGGAAGGCAAGAGCAGCGCACAGCTTGAGCCTCCTTCCTCCATGCTCTGACTAGCTGGGAGAAGTCTGGGGCTGATTTTCCCATTTACCTGGAGGATCATGGAGGTGCCCCCCCCCCCCCCCCAAAAAAAAATCCTGCATATGGGCCTGAGAAGTGACCACAGTAATAAGAGGAGAACCGGAGGAGAACTGTCACAAAAGCCAAGGGGACACAAGGTATCAAGTAGAAGGGAGTGATGAACAGTGTCATGAGCAGCTGAGAGATTTAGAAACTTGAAGATAGACTAGAGGCTTTGAGATTGGGTTAGGTGGAAGAGAACAGTTTTAATGGAGTGTAGGGAACAGAAGTCAAATTGGGGGTGACCCAGGGAGGAGCTGGAGAAGAACTTGAGATAGTGGAGGAAGTTAGCTTTTCTGATGTGTTTGGAGGTGGAGGGAAGAAGGGAACGTGGGAGTAGTTGGAAAGAGATGTTTCTCATTGATGACAATTATGGAACATGAGCAGAGGCAGCAGGTAATGATGAACAGTTTCTATATCAGTTATCAAGAAAGATACAGCCCTACTTTGTGGGCTTGATCTTGCAGGCACTGAAATCAAGGATGCCGTTCTCACTGACTTCAGTGGTACAAGATTAGGCACCAGGAGAAAGTACAGAGTGGAGCTGCAGCAGCAGGACCCGTGGAAGGAATTCTGGCTGTGCTCCTGAGAACAGTTCTGGACAATACGGTGGCCACAATGGCAGTGACTGGCCTGTCTATACTAGAGACCCTCCACTTACTGCCACTAGTGGAGATTTACTGATTGTGCCACAGTGGGTTATATCTCAAAATCTATTGCAGGCGGAGACATTGTGATCCCAATGCAGGGTTTGAGAAGGAGGTAAAGGCTTCTTGTACTCTCCTGCCCTCTGCCTGGGACCACCACAGTATGGAATCCATAATATCAACCAACAAATACTTGCCCCCTTCAAGCAACTTTACCAAGTTCATAAGATAATTATACATGAAAACCACCAATGCTATCACTTTAAAGACATACACAACCGAGGGCATACAATTTAACTTCCAAGTGTAGCAATCTGCTTCAAAACAGTCTAGTCCTTTAGGACGTAATGCTGTTCCCATGGATGTTAATGGCAAAATGCCAAATCCCTGAACTGGAAGCAGGATTGAGGCCCATAGTGTGTAATATGTCCCAGAACACTAGAGGTTGAGAAATTTGCTGGCATGAGGAAGTAATTGACATTCTTTAGCATATTTTCACAATGATTTGTTGAGAATGAATTGATCTCAGATAATCCCAGGATCATATACAGTTAGCAGTAATCTGTTTTTAAAGTGTGGACTCTAGCTGACAAGACAAGACATGAGAACAGACCCAATGGTTTATATTCAGCAGTAAACGCCTCGTGGCTACCCCACTAAGACATTTTCTCACTTGTTTCTGTGGAAGAATTTCAGAGCATGCTGCTATTTTCTGAGTGCAACAGCAACATCCAGTGGCCATGAAATTAGATTTCCAACAGCAAGTGTTTTATTCTCTGAATTTGGTAATGAATTAATGCACTTTTCAAAGTTTCAGATGCCTGTATTTGTGTGATTCAGGTAAATCCCAGGCACAGGAAAACTATATTCCATAGTTTCTGGGTGCTGTCAGTATATCTTTAAGTGGCATCAGACAAGGACATCAGACAAGGGGCTATAAATAGAGATTCTCTATGTCCTAGTAAAAGAAGAGGATGGAAGATAAGATATGGGTAAGATCAGATGAGAAACAGTCAAATGAAAAATAGTCCCATTCAATCATATCAGGAAAGGGCAGACAGCTAAATAGTGATAAGTTTTTAAAGTGCTAGAAGTCTAAATAATAGGATGGGTGAACTTGAGTGCCTTCTATTGAACGAGGATATTGATAAAATAAGCACCACAGAAACTTGGTGCAATGAGGATAATCAATGGGACACACTAATACCAAAGTAAAAAACATACTGGAGGGAAAGAACTGGTTGTGTTGGTGGGGGAGTGGCACTATATGTGAAAGAAAATGTAGAATCAAACAAAGTAAAAATCTTAAATGAACCAAACTGTTCCATAGAATCTTTATGGATAGTAACTCCATGCTCTAATAGTAAGAATATGGCAGTAGGGATATATTATCCACCACCTGACCAGGATAGTGACAGTGACAGTGAAATGCTAAGGGAGATTTGAGAGGCTATTAAAAAAAAACCCTCAATAATAATGGGGGATTTCAACTATCCTCATATTGATTGGGTACACGTCTCCCAATTGATTGGGCGGGATGCAGAGATAAAATTTCTTGATACCTTAAATGACTGCTTCTTGGAGCAGCTGGTTTTGGAACCCACAAGAGGAGAGGCAATTCTTGATTTAGTCCTAACTGGCCAACATGATCTCGTCCAAGAGGTGACTATAGCTGCACCTCTTGGAAATAGTGACCTTAATGTAATAAAATTTAACATCCCTGTGGTGGGAAAAACACCTTAGCAGCCCAACACTGTGGCATTTAATTTCAGAAAGGGTGACTACAAAAAAAGGAGGTGGTTAGTTAAACAGACATTAAACGGTACAGTGCCAAAAGTAAAATCCGTGCAAGCTGCATGGAAATTTTTCAAAGGCACCATAATAGAAGCTCAGCTTCAATGTGTACTCCAAATTAAAAAATGCATTGGGAGTATGTCTAGACTGCACAGTTTTTCTGGGAAACTGTTCCATGCCCAGGGAATGCATTTGTTCTTCCACTTTTTTTTGTGGAAGAGGAAACATGCTGTTTTGGAAGCCCCTGTATTCCTTGTTCCATGAGGAATAAGGGGGCTTCTGAAAGAAAAAAGAGGGTTTTTTTTCGATGTTTGGCCCAGTCTAGACGTGCCAAATGTCGGAAAAGCTTCTTCCAACAAAATAATTGGGAAAAGCTATGCAAATTACGGAGCACGTTTTGCGTAGCTTTTTCCGGAAAAAAGATATAGTCTAGCCGTACCCTAAGAGAACCAAAAAAGGGCCACCATGGCTTAACAACCAAGTAAAAGAAGCAGTGAGAGATAAAAAAGCATTGTTTAAAAAGTGAAAGTTAAATCCTAGTGAGGAAAATAGAAAGGAGCATTAGTTCTGTCAAAATTGTAAAAATATAATTAGGAAGGCCAAAAAGGAATTTGAAGAACAGCTAGCCAAAACTCAACAAGTAATAGCAAAACTTTTTAGAAGTATATTAGAAGCAGGAAGCTTGCTAAACAACCAGTGGGTCCACTGGACAATTGAGATGCTAAAGGAGTTCTCCATCGTTGCACACAAACTAAATGAATTCTTTGCATCAGTCTTCATGGATGAGGATGTTAGGGAGATTCCCAAACCTGAGCCATTCTTTTTTAGGTGACAAATCTGAGGAATTGTCCCAGATCGAGTTGTCATTAAAGGAGGTTTTGGAATAAACTGATAAATTAAACCGTAATAATCCACCAGGAACAGATGGCATTCACCCAAGAGTTCTTCTGAAATAATTCAAATGTGAAATTGTGGAACTATTAACTGTGGTTTGTAACCTATCCTTTAAATTATCTTCTGTACCAAATGACTGGAAGATAGCTAATATGATGCCAATCTTTAAAAAGGGCTCTAGAGGTGATCCGGGCAATTATAGACCAGTAAGTCTAACATCAGTACTGGGCATATAAATTGAAACTATAGTAAAGAACAGAAATCTCAGGCACATAGATGAATATAATTTGTTGGAGAAAAGTCAACGTGGTTTCTGTAAAGGGAAATTGAAATCATGCGTTACTAATCTACTAGAGTTCTTGGAGGGCATCAACAATCATGTGGACAAGGGCGACCCAGTGGATATAGTGTATTTAGATTTCCAGAAAGCATCTGACAAGGTCCCACACGAAAGGCTCTTAAGTAAAGTAAGTTGTCCTGGGATAAGAGGGAAGGTCCTCTCATGGACTGATAACTGGTTCAATGACAGGAAACAAAGGGTAGGAATAAATGGTCAGTTTTCAGAATGGAGAGAGGTAACTAGTGGTGTCTTGCAGGGGGTCCATATTGGGACCAGTCCTATTCAGGATATTCATAAATGAACTGGAGAAATGAGAAAACAGTGAGGAGGCAAAATTTGCAGATGACACTAAACTGCTCAAGATAGGTAAAACCAAAGCAGACTGTGAAGAGCTTCAAAGGTATCTCACAAAACTAGGTGACTGGGCAACAAAATGACAAATCAGTTTTAATGTTGATAAATGCAAAGTAATGCATATTGGAAAACATAATCCCAATTATATGTACAAAATGATGGGGACTAAATTAGCTATTACCATTCAAGAGAGAGATCTTGGAGTCATTGTGGCTAATTCTCTGAAAACATCCACTCAGTGTGCAGCATCGGTTAAAAAAAAACAGGAAAAAAAAAAACCCCAAATCAGAATGTTAGGAATCATTTAAAAAATGGATAGAGAATAAGACAGAGAATACCTTATTGCCTCTGTATACTGCCATGGTACGCCTACATCTTGAATACTGCACACAAATGTGGTTGCCTCATCTGAAAAAGAGATATCTTGGCACTGGAAAAAGTTTGGAAAAGGGCAACAAAAATGATTAAGGGTTTGGAACAGGTGCGGGATACGATAGAGGTCTATAAAATCATTACAGGTATGGAGAAAGTGAATAAGGAAAAGTTATTTACTTATGTTCCCATAACATGAGAACTAGGGGTCACCAAATGAAATGAATTGGTAGCAGGTTTAAAACAAACTAAAGGAACTATTTATTCATGTAAATCACAGTCAACCTGTGGAACTCCTTGGCAGAGGATGTTGTGAAGACAGGGCTTTAACAGGCTTCAAAAAAGAACTAGATAAATTCATGGAGAATAGGGCCATCAATGCTTATTAACCAGGGGTATGTCTACACTACAGCACTAATTCGAACTAACTTATTTCGAATTAGTTAATTCGAACTAAGCTAATTCGAATTAGCGCATCTAGACCCAAAAACTAATTCGAATTAGCGTCTTGCTAATTCGAACTAGCGCGTCCACACTGATTGACGCTGGGTCGATTTAAGGGCAGCTGAAACCGGTTCCGCAGGGCATCAGGTCAGTAGTTGCTTTGTGTGGCTGCTGTCTGAGGCTATCTGAGGCTCGTGCTTAAAGGGACCCCCCCGAACAGCCGGTTCTCAGCTTTTCTGCTTGCTTGCCTACCTCACCGAGGGACAGCAAAGTGGTTTCCTCTGTGCCTGCCTGTGTCGATGGTTCCCATTGGGGACGCCGCCGCAGTTGGCACCATGGAGCCAGAGCTCGCCCTGGGCATGCTGCTCCAGTTTTTGGACTTGCTGCTGCAAGCCTGCCAGCAATGGCTGGAGGCTGCCTTGCACCATCTGGTGCACGTCAGCCCCCTGCCTCTCCCTCTGGCCTCTGTGGGGGTCGTGGAGGAGCGGCAGCCGCGCCCGGACGCCAGCGTGCCCCTCTGCATCTGGCATCTGGACACCAGCAGCGACTGGTGGGACCGCATCATCCTGGAGCGCTGGGGAGACCAACAGTGGACCCAGAACTTCAGGATGAAGAAGGACACCTTCCTGGAGCTCCACGAGTGGCTCGCCCCTGCACTGCGGCGACAGGACACTCGCATGGGGCCCGCCATCCCCCTCCAGAAGCGTGTGGCCATTGCCCTGTGGAAGCTCTCCACGCCGGACAGCTACCGATCCGACGGGAACCAGTTCGGCATGGGGAGATCCACCGTCGGAGCAGTGCTCATGCAGGTACAGCACTCACTGGCCACTGGGCCGGGGGGGGAAGGGGGCTGCAAGGAGGGGATGGGCCACCCCAGGGAAAGGGGGGGAGGAGGCGAAAGTGCCCCACACGAGAGGGTCCAGTCTGTCCCGGCCGTACTACACGCCGCCCGTGGGGGTTGCTTCCGGGTGTGGGATGCGGGGCAGTGCCAGGGAACGAACACTCCCAGCCACCTGGGCGCCCCAGTGATTCGCGGTTTGCTGTGTCTCTCTGCAGGTGGTCAAGGCCATCAACCGGGTGCTGCTCCGCAGGGTGGTCCGCCTCGCCGAACCGGATGTGGTCATCTGGGGGTTCGGCACCCTCAGCTTCCCCAACTGCAGGGGGGCCATCAACGGGATGCACATCCCCATCCGTGCCCCGGAACACCAGGCCTCCCAGTACATCAACCGCAAGGGGTACTTCTCCATCCTCCTGCAGGCCGTGTGACCACCGGGCCAGTTCACGGACATTAATGTGGGCTGGTCCGGCAAGGCACACGACGCCGGGGTGTTCCGGAACTCCTCCATGTGCCAGAGGCTGCAGGCCGGGACCTTCTTCCCCAACCACCACATCAGGGTCGGGGACGTGGACATGCCCATCTGCCTGGTGGGGGATGCGGCCTACCCCCTACAGCCCTGGCTCATGAAGCCGTACACGGGGCACCTCAACCCCTCCCAGCAGGCCTTCAATGCCAGGCTCACCAGGGCCTGCATTGTGGTCGAGGGGGCCTTCGGACGCCTGAAAGCCTGATTTAGATGCCTCCTCACCCTCCTCAACCTCGCCGAGCACAATATCCCTCCCATGGTGGCAGCATGTTGTGTGCTGCACAATTTATGTGAGCGGAAGGGGGAGGCTTTCCTGCCAGCCTGGATGGCTGAGGCTGAGCGCATGGCTGGCCAGTATGTGCAGCCCTGCACTGCCGCCGTCCGGGAGGCCCAGTGGGGGGTCGTCCAGATCCGGGAAGCCCTGCGGGAGAGCTTCCAGGTGGAGGAAGACTGAACTCTCCCTGCATGCCCCACTGGGGCCTTCTTCCACCCTCCCCTCCTTCCCCTTTCCCCTCCCTAACCCCCCTTCCTAATGTCAAATAAACCCACCTGTTTTGCCAATAAAAATCTCTCTTTATCGTACATAACTGGGGTGGGGGAGGGAAGAGTGAGGGTGGGAGAGGGGAGGGGGAAACCTGGGAGGAGGGTGCTGGAAGGGGGTGGAAGGGGAGGAAGGGAAGGCAAAGCTCAGGGTTGGGGATCCTGCTGGCTCTCCCGTCTTGCAGCACTGCAGGTGCGGGGGCGTCGGGGGGAGTGGGTGTGGAGGGTGGGGCAGGAGGGACGGGGGGTGCGGAGGAAGTGGGAAGGGGTGCAGGGGTGGGAGGAGGAGCGAGAGCTGGGGCGGCCGCAGGGGCTGGAGCAGGAGGAGGCAGGAACCTGTCCACCAGGATCTGGAGGTGACCTCTGTGGGCACGGCTCTGCTCTTCCAGCACCTCCAAGCTCCGCTGCCTCAGCCGCAGGTCCTCCTGGACTCAGTGGTCCTGGATGCGGAGCTGCTGCTCCAGTAGCCGCAGGCGCCGCCGCTGGTAGTCCTCCAGGTTCCTGGTGTGCCTGCTGGCCCGGGTGCAGGTGGCTGTTGCAGGTGGGGTGGTGCGCCCTGCAGTCCCAGGTGCTGCGGCTGTGGTGAAACAAGAGCAGTGGTCAGTTCTCCCTGGGGACACGGTGGGTGAAACCCAGCCCCCCTCTGCAAGGCGAGGTCGGCGTGTGGGGAATGGGCCAGGGCCCCTGCATGACACCCAGCTGCTGCTCCATGGTGGGCAAGGCCCAGGTGCACGGTACCTGGGCTCCCTCTCCCCCCCCCGCATACACATAAGGGGACCATGATGGCACTCACATGTGGCACCCTTCCCGGCCTCGGACGACACAGCCGATGTGCTCTGTGGGATGCCTCGGGGGTCCTGGGTCCTGAGCAGGCTCCCTGCAGGCTCCTGGCTCTCAGTGTCCTCCTCCTCCTCCTCTGTGTCAGGGACAGGGCCCTCTGCCCCGGGGTCGATCACCACCTGGGGGGTATGGACTGCGTGAGCCCCCAGGATGCGGTCCAGGGCCTCAAAGTGAGTGCATGCCTCTGGGTCGGCCCCTGGCTGGGAGGCCCTGGAGTAGGCCTGCCACAAGTCCTTAATTTTGCAGCGGACCTGCTCCCGGGTCCGCATGTGGCCTCTGGTGGCCAGGCTGGCAGCCATGCGGCTGTAGACGGCCGCGTTCCTGTGGCTAGTGCGGAGATCGTGGATGTTGGAGGCCTCCCCACAAACCTCAATGAAGTCCTCGATCTCCGCACTAGACCAGGCAGGCGCCTGCCTCTTGCGGCCCTGGGCAGGCTCCTGGGAGCCACCAGCCTGGTCCTGGGAAGAGGCGGAGGGCTGGGTGGCAGCGGGTGGCTGGCTCATCTTGTGCCAGGTGCAGGGTCTGCTGGCTGGGTGCTGGCAGGCATGCAACTGGCACAAGCACCGTAGTCAGACCGTGCCCCTTTAAGGGCTCTGGGGCCGGGAGGGGGGCAGAAGAGTTTCCCTGGTTTGGCCCAGAGTGGCCACCAGGGCAAGCTGCGAAGGGCTAGCCTCCAACTAGTTCGAATTGAGTGGCTACACAGCCCTTAATTTGAACTACTTAATTCGAACTAGGCGTTAGTCCTCGTAGAATGAGGTTTACCTAGTTTGAATTAAGCGCTCCGCTAGTTCGATTTAAATTCGAACTAGCGGTTTGCATGTGTAGCCCCTATGAAAGTTAATTTGAACTAACGGCTGTTAGTTCGAATTAACTTTGTAGTGTAGACATACCCCAGGATGGGTAGGAATGGTGTCCCTAGACTCTGATTGTCAGAGTCTGAGACTGGATGACCAGAGAGGGGTGATTTGATTCCATGTTCTGTTCATTCCGTCTGGGGCATCTAGCAGTGGCCACTGTTGGAAGACAGGATACTGGTCTAGATGGACCTTTGATCTGAACCAGTATGGCTGGTCTTACGTTCTTATGTTATATCTCTATTCAGTTATATCAGCACATTAACTGGAGTGTTGTGAGCAAGACACGAGAAGTCATTCTTTGGCTCTATTCTGCGCTGATTAAGCCTCATTTGGAGTATTGTGTCCAGTTCTGGGCACCACATTTCAAGAAAGATGTGGAGAAATTGGAGAAGGTCCAGAGAAGAGCAAGAAGAATGATTAAAGGTCTACAGAATGTGAGCTATGAGGGAAGACTGAAATAATTGGGCTTGTTTAGTTTAGAAATGAGAAGACTAAGAGGGGACACAATAGCAGTTTTCAGGTATTTAAAAGGGTGTCACAAGGAGGAGGGAGAAAACGTGTTCTCCTTAGGCTGTGAGGATAGGACAAGAAGCAGTGGGCTTAAACTGCAGCAAGGGAGGTTTAGGTTGGACATTAGGAAAAATTTCTTAACTGTCCGGGTGGTTAAACACTAGAATAAGTTGCCTAGGGAGGTTGTGGAATCTCCATCTCTGGAGATATTTAAGAGCAGGTTAGATAGACATCTATTAGGGATGGTCTAGATGGTACTAGGTCCTGCCATAAGGGTAGGGGACTGGACCTCTTGAGGTCCCTTCTAGTTCTAATGTTTTATGATTCTATGTTTTGAAATTCCTATTGTGACATAGCAAAATACAAGTGTCCAGTTTTTCCACTCCGTCTTCCAACATAATTACTTGAAACAAGATAATGTTCAATATTTGGGCAGCAGATTGGGTCCACAGAACACGAGTGAGTCTTGCACCATCATAGGTGCCAACTTTGTGGGTGCTCTGCTGCTGGAGCATCCATGAGAAAAAATTAGTGGGTGCTGAGCACCGACTGGCAGCCAAGTTTCCCCTCATTAGGAGGAGGTGGCTCAGAGTCTAGGGTTTCAGGGAAAGAGTGGAATGGGGGCAGGATGGGGGTGGACCATGGTTGAGGTGCAGGATAAGGGATAGAATGGGGCAGTGTGGGGGCAGAGCAAGGGTGTGGCTTAGGGGAAGGAGTGGAATGGGGGCAGGGCCTGGAGAAGAAGGGGAGGGTTGAGCACTCTCCATCTAGGGAGGAATTCGCTGCCTATTTGCACCACAACAAACAAGCTTTATGACCAATTTGAGGTAACCTCAGGCAAACAGCGTTGTTCAAGGAAGTTTGCTCAGCTCTGAATATAACAGCCCCATTAGTATAGGAATGCATCAGAGTACCTTCTGAGGTAACACACCACCTCAGTACTTGCTCCAGAACTGGGCTGAGATAATATTGGTGGGACGCTGAGAAAGAACCTTGAGTTCCTGCTGCCCGTGCTGCACCTGTTCCATGGATAAAAGGCATTAAAGTTACCAATATTTTTCCAAAACCTATAAAGCTACTGCATAACCTTTCAAAAAAAAATTCTTTTAAGACTAATAAAGAAATTTATATGCAATCTCCATTTTACATATTTAATCAGACAGAAATGCACTAGTGTTCTTAAGCATACAGGACTCTCTCTCTTGCCTAAAGAAATACACACATTTCAAGTTTCAGGGCATCTACTTTTTCATGAAAAGAACAACATATATGTTTAAAGTAATGGTTTGTGCAATGAACACATAACTTTGTAGAGGGTCAAATCCAAAGCACCAACATCAATAAGAGACTTTCCTGAGTAAGAATTGCACAAGAACTATTCGATTTAAAGGAAGTTCAAGTTGTAAGTAATTTAATTACTTAATGGATCCTCGTATGCTAGCTAGACTTTGTGGCTGACACGACGGCCCAGCCCCACCCTCAGCCTTCTCCTTGGCAGGAGGGTAATCAGCCCCAGCCTTCCCCTGGCTGACAGGAATTGGAACCATGGGGGAGGTGGGCCTGTGATGAATAGGAGGAGTGCTGGCCAGCACCCGGTGACTAAAGGGTTAAACTCAGTTTAATCTTAATTCATTATCGGTCCTCAGGGAGAGACCTTGAGAAGGAGCCTTGGTCCTGCAAAGCCTGGGGAATCTCTGAGGTTGCCCCTGCTTTGCACCCTGCCCTGATTGGCTGATGGCAGGGTCTCTCTGTGAGGTCACTTTCCCTCTATCAGCTGAGGTCCTGCCCACCAGCCTTTTTATTTTTAAAAAATTGCTATATTGCAATGGTTAGTAGTGGCCCCTCCCTGTCATGCTCAGAGGAAATCCACTCTGCCTCTTTGTGTCAGTCAGTAAAACCATTGTTAATTAGTAGTCTATAAGCCCTGGCACTCTTCATGGGGATTGAGGAGTAAGCGAGCTTGAGCCCAAACCTTCAGACTGGAGCAGACAGACAGTCCTGGGGGTGAGGCAGAGCAACAGGCAATTTTTAGTCTAACCTCGTGGTGATCCCAAATGCACATGATAATCCACTTGTATGTTGCTTCCTCTGAAACATATACACACCTGAAGATACTGTGCTCAAAAACTATCAGCATCCCAGTGCTTTCTGGAACCCCCTCCAGACCCTGGGCAGCCATTACCCTGGACCTTATAGTTGAGTTCCCCATGTCTAACAAAAATACTATTTAATGTCTTCACCATAGTCTACCAATTGACAAAAATGGCCCACTTCATCCCCATTACGTCACACCCTCCATAGAAGAAATGGCCCAAGTCCTGGTGAGTCACATCATCCATCTCCAGGGAATGCTGGAGCAAGTCACAACTGGCTGAGATCCATGATTTGTATCACAATTTTGGTGTAAAAAACCTGTAATGCTGGGAGAGCGGGAGGTCTGTGCTTATATATATGCCAGCTATCACCCACAAACTGACTGTCAGTCTGAACAAGCAAATCCAATGTTGGAACTATATCAGGGCTCTTTCATGAATTTCCACCAGGAGAAGTGCAGGAGCATCCTGCCACAAGCAGAACTTGCTTATAATGATGCTAATTAAGTCCCCACTCAGCAGAGTCTATTCTAAGGAAACTGTGGCTTCCAACCCCATCTCCATCTGTCACTTCCACCAATGCAGTGGCCTCTGACAAGGTGAGCCAGATCCATGAGATCCAAGAACTCAAGCACATCTGTACAAGGCCAAGGAAGATTACAATGCACAGAGCTGGAAACCTAGCCTTAGAGCCCTGCATTGACCGGACATGTTGTAAACCGGATTATTGATACCTCAGGTCATATACCATCAGCCAGGTATTCAACCCAGTGACCATGAGATTTCAATTACCCAGATCCCTTAAAATCCACCCAGGGATCTACATATCCTCGCTATAACACTACTCCAACAACCCCTTCACTCACCAGGCCCAGCCACTGCCCTCTGAAAAATCAAATGTGGCTCCCTCTGGTACTATGTAGACAGGGAGGGCTATGGCCTAGAAGAGCAATCTTGGGAGCCAGCATCCAAAATCCAGATGGCCTATACAGACAAACTTGAGCCAGTGGAGGGCACTTCTAGAGGGGAGACTTAGTGGAAAGCCCAGATGGTCTGGAACATGAGTCTGTGAAACTACCAGGCAGCAAACAGCTGCACACTGCCACCCAGTGGCAGCTGCAACCAGCTTGGGCTGTACTACTCACAACCCATTGTGGACACAGACCACAGGAAATCCCACCTCGAGGAGTCTAACAGTATCAATCTCATGGCTCCTGATTGGCTCCCAACACAATATAAACCAATGAGTGTTCAGAAAGTATCCAGGTAGCAGCATGGACCTCCCGTAGCTGCCATGACCCTTCTTTTTCCCTGAACACTTGGCTCTGACCTCAGCTCGATTTGGACCTTGCCTCCTCATCTGGACCCTGAGACTCTGATGTTTGGTATTGACCTTGGCCTGGAACTTGATCAAAAATTCCTCTGCTACTCTCAATCTGAGGTTTTACCCTTGGTCCTGACTGTAAAGCTGACCATTTATCTTTCCTAAAAGCTATTAAAACCCAACTTTGCTACACATTGCTGCCATCCAGATGTGGTTTGGCTAGCTGAAATGTCCATTTTCCTGGCAAACTCTGGTTATTTCATGACACCTCCTCCTCCTGGCCCCACCACATTTGTCCATTTTCTCAACCTGTTCCATTCTGAACCTAGACTGAATGGTCTCTGGGGCAGCGACTACCATTGTTACCAGCGTGCACAGCATCTAAGGCAGTGATCCTTGACTGAGGTTCCCACATGCTACCATAATAAATAATACATTTTTTTATTAGCAAAGCCAATATTTTATCCAAAAGAAAAAAATTACTGAGACAGAATCCAGTCATATTTCTGACAAATGTTATAAATGCAAGGTATGAATTTAGTTTTTATCTCATATATAATGGAGCATAATGAGAGCTAAATTTCAGGCTCATCGCTCTGTGCCACTGATCTAAAAATGGTGGCAGGATCTTCATCAAGAAGCTACGAAGCAACAAATGAGGAAAACTTTTAAATGTTGGAAAGAACTTCTTATATGCCAGAGCACAGGCTCCTATACAGACATGCTACAGGACTCCTATACAAACATGCTACAGGACACTGAGCAGGACATAGATAACAATGTAGACAGATTAGACCAGTGTTTCCCAATTGGTGAAGAGAAAGTAACGGTTCCACGAGAATGTGGCACTCCCCCACCCTCTCTTAAAGAGCCAGAGTCTATTTTGCAGGGTTTTTTTTTGCTCGACCAATTTTGGTGAGTCCTTTTTTTTTTTCTCTCTCAACAAATTTTACCCTGGCAACCCTAGGGGTTCCTTGAAATTCTTTTAAGCTGAAAAGGATTCCATGGCCAAATAAAATTGGGAAACACTGGATTAGACTATTCTCACATGTCGTGCTATAGGAGAGTTAATATAGGTCCAAGAGCAGATTTACTGGCATGGATGTAAGTGTTATTTCTTTGGAATTCTATGATTTCTTTATGTACATGTCTGACAAATATGGGGATGGTGTTTAATAACTGTTAATTCTGTATTTGGATCTGGCAGTAACAAAGTGATTCTATACTGTACATGGGTGATGCATATTTCACATAAAAGTCTGTCTGGGTATTACAAAAAGACAGCAAGAAGTTAGCCGCTTCTACTCATCGCTTAACAGCTTCCACTTATGGGTGGTTCAGGATTATGCCGGAACAATTTGCAGTGATGACTCTGGCCTGGTTCCCAGACTGTCTACCAAACATCTTTGGCTAGTCTATGACAAAGCCCACCAAGAGTGGTTCATGATCACGCTGGAAGGGCATAAGGAGTGGGGCCCCTCAGAGATTAGTTCTGGGGAGGTGTTGATCATGTACACATCTGGAGACAGATTCTAATCCTAGATATTCCCATGTAAATCTGGACTAACTCCATTTATATGTGAAGTGTCACTGGATTTAAACAAAGAAACATCTACCCAAAAGCAAGGCTGACTGCCAGAGCAGCTGAGTTGTGCCAGATTCAAGGCCTTCTCGTACCCGATCTTGCATTTACTCCTCGCCTTATAACACAAGGCAGATGTGGAATGTTTATATGAATGCATTACAATAGGATCACCTTGTATAAGGATCCCTGTATTTTTTAGGTATGCCCTTAAGAACTTATCCCTGCTGCAGTAAATCATGTGACAGAAAAAAGTCAAAAGGAGATGCTAATGTTGGAGCTAAGCGTTTGGGATAGCTGAACTCTTTTAGCCCTGACCAGGGTGAATAGGCTCGTGCTTTTCTTGAAGATCCACCTCTTCTCTACCTGATACCCTTCTGGAGAATTGAGGAAAACAGGGTTATTTATTGGTAGTCATTTCCCTAGCCTTGCAGGCATGAAACAGAGCAGAATCGTATTTTAGTGTTCCTCAAAGGCCAAGGTTTGTGTCACTTCTGTAACAGATTTATGGATTCTAAGGCCAGCAGGAACCATTGATCATCTAGTCTGACCACCTTCATAACCCAGGATACAAAATAAATATCCCGTCCCTGCTGACTGTCCCTCAGATCCTCACCACTGCCAGGAAACTAAGGACATTAGCATTTCTGGGTGATTAGTTGACTCCATGGATGTTTTGGCAGTTTTAATGAATGTGGTCTTAAATTGCTTTATGTAATGTGGAAAAAAAATGTGGACTTGCACACCTGGATTCAACAATCTTCCATTGAAGCCAATGGCAAAACTCCAATTTTCAACAGGAGCAGGATGGAATCGCAAATAAAACATTGGCTGCAATGACACATCCTGATGAAGCTGTATCAGGCTGTGCACCTTGCTTTCCTTTTTTTGATGGTGCAAATCTTTACACATAAGAACGGCCATACCGGGTCAGACCAAAGGTCCATCTAGCCCAGTATCCTGTCTGCCGACAGTGGCCAGCACCAGGTGCCCCAGAGGGGGTGGACCGAAGACAATGATCAAGCGCTTTGTCTCCTGCCATCCCTCTCCAGCCTCTGTCAAACAGAGGCCAAGGACACCATTTTATCCCTGGCTAATAGCCTTTTATGGACCTAACCTCCATGAAATTATCTAGCTTCTCTTTAAACTCTGTTATAGTCCTAGCCTTCACAGCCTCCTCTGGCAAGGAGTTCCACAGGCTGACTACACGCTGTGTGAAGAAGAACTTTCTTTTATTAGTTTTAAACCTGCTACCCATTAATTTCATTTGGTGTCCTCTAGTTCTTCTATTTAGGTAACTAATAAATAACTTTTCTTTATCGCCCTCTCCACCACTCATGATTTTATACACCTCTATCATATCCCCCTCAGTCTCCTCTTTTCTAAACTGAAAAGTCCCAGTCGCTTTAACCTCTCCTCATATGGGACCCGTTCCAAACCCCTAATCATTTTAGTTGCCCTTTTCTGAACCCTTTCCAAGGCCAAAATATCTTTTTGAGGTGAGAGACCACATCTGTACACAGTATTCAAGATGTGGGCGTACCATAGTTTTATACAGGGGCAGTAAGATATTCGGGTCTTATTTTCTATCCCTTTCTTAATAATACCTAGCATCCTATTTGCCTTTTTGACCGCGCTGCACACTGTGTGGAAGTTTTCAGAGAACTGTCCACGATAACTCCAAGATCTCTTTCCTGATTTGTCGTAGCCAAATTAGCCCCCATCATACTGTACGTATAGTTGGGGTTATTTTTCCCAATGTGCATTACTTTACACTTATCCACATTAAATTTCATTTGCCATTTTGTTGCCCAATCACTCAGTTTGGTGAGATCTTCTTGGAGTCCCTCACAGTCTGCTTCTGTCTTGACTATCCTAAACAGTTTGGTATCATCCATAAACTTTACCACCTCACTGCTTACCCCTTTCTCCAGATCATTTATGAATAAGTTGAACAGGATTGGTCCTAGGACTGACCCTTGGGGACACCACTAGTTACCCCTCTCCATTCTGAAAATTTACCATTTATTCCTACCCTTTGTTTCCTGTCTTTTAACCAGTTCTCAATCCAAGAAAGGACCTTCCCTCTTATCCCATGGCCATGTAATTTACACAAGAGCCTTTGGTGAGGACCTTGTCAAAGGCTTTCTGGAAATCTAAGTATACTATATCTACTGGATCCCCCTTGTCCGCATGTTTGTTAACCTTCAAAGAACTCTAATAGATTAGTAAGACAGGATTTCCCTTTACAGAAACCATGTTGACTTTTGTCCAACAAATTATGTTCTTCTACATGCTTCACAATTTTATTCTTTACTATTGTTTGACTAATTTGCCCGGTACTGAAGTTAGACTTACCGGTCTGTAATTGCCGGATCGCCTCTAGAGCCCTTTTTAAATATTGGTGTCACGTTGGCTACCTTCCAGTCATTAGGTACGGAAGCCGATTTAAGGGATAGGTTACAAACCACAGATAATAGTTCAGCAATTTCCCATTTGAGTTCTTTTAGAACCCTTGGATGAATGCCATCCGGTCCGGAGATTTGTTAACATTAAGTTTTCTATTTGTTCCAAAACCTCCTCTAATGACACTTCAATCCGGGACAGTTCCTCAGATTCATCACCCACAAAGGACGGTGCAGATTTGGGAATCTCCCCAACGTCCTCAGCCGTGAAGACTGAAGCAAAGAAATCATTTAGTTTCTCCGCAATGGCTTTATCGTCCTTGATTGCGCCTTTTATAGTTCGATCGTCTAGGGGACCCACAGGTTTTTTAGCAGGCTTCCTGCTTCTAATGTACTTAAAAAACATTTTGTTATTTCTTTTTGAGTTTTGGCTAGCTGTTCCTCAAAATCTTTTTGCTTTTCTTATTACATTTTTACACTTGATTTGACAGTGTTTATGTTCCTTTCTATTTATCTCACTAGGATCGGACTTCCACTTCTTAAAAGATACCTTTTTGTCCCTCACTGCTTCTTTTACATGGTGGTTAAGCCACGGTGACTCTTTTTAGGTCTCTTGCTATGTTTTTAATTTGGGGTATACATTTAAGTTGGGCCTCTATTATGGTGTCTTTAAAAGTTTCCATGCAGCTTGCAGGGATTTGGCTCTAGTCACTGTGCCTTTTAATTTCTGTTTAACTAACCTCCTCATTTTTGTGTAATTCCTTTTTGAAATTAAATGCCAGGGTGCTGGTCTGCTGAGGTGTTCTTCCCACCACAGGAATGTTGAATGTTATTATATTATGGTCACTATTCCCAAGCGGTCCTGTAACGGTTATTTCCTGGACCTGATCCTGCGCTCCACTCAGGACTAGATCGAGAATTGCCTCTCCTTGTGGGTTCCTGCACCAGCTGCTCCAAGAAGCAGTCATTTAAGCCATTGAGAAATTTTATCTCCGCTTCTCTTCCTGAGGTGACATGTATCCAGTCAATATGGGGGTAATTAAAATCCCCCATTATTATAGAGTTCTTACACAAATTATGAGCTCTGCAGAGCATTTGATGTTCCAGTCTCTGGTGGGATTGTTTATCATGATAATAACTACATGTGTGTGACTCTCTTAATTGTAGATAAGAAAACAATGTTAATTTCATCTTTGGGGACAGAAGGTGAAGAAAGGGACTACACAGTTTGTTCAAAAGAGACGCAATCCCTCAGTCAACATATTTGCCAGGGACTTTATTGTAGAAGTCTATCTATCACTAAGAGTAACATCCGTGAAAGAAAAGACCTTGTAATCTCTGGAATTCACAAGTGAGTGACAGTTTATTTTATTATAGCAAGAATCCATACATTTAAAATTAATGCATTATTTTTATTTATTTTTTCTCACACTATTCTGCATAGAGAAAAAACATTTTAATTTAATTTATGTTAATAGTCACCAAAGGATGTGATTTTTTCCATCTGATTCACATCAATGCTAATTTTAAGACTATTAAATGGTGAATGTTTTCATCCAGTACAGTACAAAAAATATTTTTATAGTACAGAATTGCTCATTCAAATTATATCCTCATATCTTTACAGAGTTAAAAAAAATAATAGCAAAGGCAAAAGATAAAATAAGAGATAAAGATATGACAAATGCTTGAGATTATAACAGTAAACTTCCAATAGTTACTTTCTGTACTAAAGACAGCAGAATTGAGCATCACAGATACTCGATGGAAAGAGTAAGAATGGCACAACATATAAAAGAAAGCACAGATTCAAACAGAGTAAAAATCTTAAATGACTCAAACTATACTACTGACGAACCAGGAGGATCGAAAGATTGTCTAGCGGTGGCGTATGTGGCGAGGGACTGAGGCTGCAAAGGAGGAAAGCCTGCACTTAAATGCACTTAACCAGTTCCCAACTTTATTGCCTACAGTTTGATTACATTAAATCAATGTCTCTGATTCGTCTTAAACAACGCAGCATGCAAACAAAAAATATAACAAATAAAACCAATACAGCAATAATAAAAACCCCTCCTACAGCCAATCCTTCTATGGTTATCTTTGAACAGCTGGTGGAGTTAGTCATTAGTCTACTTATACTTGACAACTTCTAAATATGAAATGGTTAATACCATATAGTAAGCAATACTTACAAGCCCAGTAATGATTACGATGCACAGACAAAAAACAACGTATAGCATGCTCAGGATTCGTACACCTCTTTTCTTGATTCGGTGGGTGGGAGGCGGCCTTGGGTGATCAGCCCCTCAGCCAGGCTGGACGATACGTGCCTTCTCCCTTGATACGGAACCTCCCCGAGCTTAGGGCTCAGGGTGCTTTATACTATAATTTTGATATCCGGTACCATAATAGGGTTCCTTCCTTTTGACATGACGTCTGCTTTAGGGCCTTGTGGTCAGTGCCTGATGCAGACATGACTGACACACGTGAGAGCTAGCTATGTTTTTTTCTTTCCCTTTTCCTGCTGCTTGTTAACTGGTGTATATGACAGCTCATTTCCCTATTCTTATCTTGTCCTGTTTTTAGTGCTCGTTAATTTAGTGTATGTGACAGCTCGTTTCCCTACTCTTATCTTCCTGGCCCGGGTGCTTGCCAAGTTAAGTTCTGTTTGCTGAGAACTGTGCTGAGCACCCGAAGGACTTTAAGTTCTGTCTCTGGATCTGCCTCAGTGGCCTGTGTTTTTCTTGTGAGGGGCCTTAGTGTGGGCAATACGCGTGAGGCTGTGGTCAAAAGGACCTGCTCCATGACAACTACAAAATCTCAATGGAAATTGAATGCTTGAATAATAAAAATAGAGCACTAGAAATATACTACTATACTTAACTAAGCTGATGATGGTGACTGTGATATGCTCTGGTAGATTAGAGAGGCTATACAAATAAAATACTCAATAATAATAATGGGGTATTTCAAATATTCCAGTAATAACTATTGGTATATGTCACTCCAGGACAGGATGCAGCGATCTAGTTTCTTCATACTAAAAATCAGGGGTAGAGAACCTATGGCCAATGGGACAGGTCCAGTCCCTGGCTTACTTGGATCTGGCCTGCGGCAAGGCTTGGGGTTTGGTTGGGATTTGAACCAATGCTACCACACCAGCCCCATGGCAAGTCTCAGAGCCGTGGTGCCCCGGCTGGGCTGGAGCATGAACACGGCTCATCCTGCTGTAGGGGGAACACTCCAATCTTGTTGGGTGCCAGGTCAGTGATTTGTGGAGGAGGGCTGGGGGATTGTGAGGAGTTTTGTTTGTCTGTTTTTGTGGGTTTTTTGCGTGTTGGGTGCCAGGCCAGTGAGTTTTGTTTTGTTTTTTATTTTTTGCTTTTTGCTTTTCACTTTTATGTGGTCCCCAACTGGTTCTTCTGTGGGTCAGTGGTTCCCAACCGAAAAAAGGTTCCTCACCCCTGTAATAGAGGCTCAACTTAAATGCATACCCCACATTAAAAAAACATAATAAGAGGACCAAAAAAAGTGCCACTAAGGCTAAACCACAAAGTAAAAGAAGTGGTTAGATGCAAAAAGTCATTCCTTGAACATTAGAAGTTATAGCCTACTGAGGAAAATAGAAAGCACCACAAAGTCCGGCAAATCAAGCGTAAAAGTATAACTATGCAGAACAACAACAAAGAATCTGAATAGTAACTAGCCAAAGAAACAAAAATTAACATAAAAACATTTTTAAGAACATCAGAAGCAAGAAACCTGCTAAATAATGAGTGCACCACTGGCCAATCAAGGTGCTAACCAAGCACTCAAGAAAGAAAAGGACTACAGAGAAGCTAAATGAATTCTTTGCATCGGTCTTCACTGCATAGAAAGTGAGGTAGATACTCACACCAGGGTCAATCTTTAAAGTGAAAATCTTATGCCGATTCCTGTAACCCTCATTGTACGAGGAGTAAGGGAAGCCGGAGGAAGAGTGCTCAATTTCAAAATAAGTGCTGAGTAGACGCTCCCAATTTCGAAATAAGCTATTTCAAAATAAGCTATGCAATTGACATAGCTCAATTTGCGTAGCTTATTTCGAGTGAAGCCCTGCTGTGTAGACGCACCCTTAGATGAACTTGATTTGTTGGGGAGGAAGAGTTAGCATGGCTTTTGCAGAGGGAAATCATGCCTCACCAATCAATAAGAATTCTTTGAGGGGATCAAGAAATATGTAGACAAAGGATGCCTTCTCAAAAGGGTGGCCCTAAAGATACTCTGCACTTGGATATTCTGAAAGCCTTCGACAAGGTCTCTCAGACATCTCCATCACTTCCTTTAACTGATTCCTCTATTCACCATCATTATCTGAGTCTACACATTTGAATAAAGGGAGCCTCAGCTAGCACATTTAGCCAGATGTAAAGTTGAGTAATTACATTGTTTCAATCCAATGATACAGATGTGTTGCTCATTGTCAACAACATAGCACTTCAACCATCCCATTCTCTCCTCAGTGGCTTCATATATACATCACTTTGGATGGAAGGCACTCAAAGTTAACTGAAATTTTAGGAGGGGGATTTGTCTATGATAACATATCCAATACAAAGCTCTTCAGCAAAACACACATCACTCATGACCCAACAATCTTTCTTGTGATCATTAAGATTGTTTCCTGACTGTGTTTTTCATTCTAGATGGTTTCAACCATTAGACCATGAACAACTGCAACAGCAATACTTCTGCTAAAGACTTTTATCTCACTGGATTTCCTGCACTTCAAGATTTCCAGATCCCTCTTTTCCTTGTATTTTTACTATTTTACCTGCTAATATTAATTGGTAATACCATTATTATAGTTGTAGTTGTGATCGATCAAACACTTCACAAACCCATGTACTTTTTCCTAACTAATCTCTCTGTGTTAGATATACTGTTTACAACTACGACCATTCCCAAAATGTTGGCAATGTTTCTGGTCAATGCCAAAACTATTTCTTTTCACATCTGCTTTCTGCAGATGTATTGTTTTCATGGTCTAACAGTGACTGAATCATGTCTTCTTGTAGTCATGTCTTATGATCGTTATGAAGCAATTTGTAATCCTCTGCACTACCCAGTTAAAATGACAAAGAAAGTAAACCTGCTACTGGCAGCATGTGCCTGGGTAACTGCATTGTTAATACCAATACCTGTCATCTTCCAGACCTCTCAGTTAAGATTTGGTGAAACAACCACAGTTTACCATTGCTTTTGTGATCATCTGGCAGTTGTGCAAGCAGCATGTTCAGACTTCAGTGCTGCTTTTCAGACTTTCTTGGGGTTTTCCATTGCCATGACTGTTTCACTCGTACCACTTGTGCTTGTCACCCTGTCATATGTTCACATCATTATCTCCATATTAAAGATCAACTCTAACGTAGGTCGCAGTAAGGCTTTTTCTACTTGCACTTCTCATTTGATTGTGGTTTGCACTTACTATTCATCCATTGCTGTGGCATATGTATCCTACAGAGCAGACTTGCCTATTGATATCCATATAATGAGCAATGTTGTTTTTGCTATTTTAACTCCTTTGTTAAATCCACTCATTTACACTTTACTAAACAAGGAAGTAAAATGTGCAGTAAAAAAGGTCATTTTCCTGAAGATCTTTCCTCTTTCTACAAAATTGTAATATGATGGAGAAAATTAGCTCCAACACAGAAGTTTCACACAGACCCTATACACCATATCAGCCCACTAAAAATGGGTTAAGCAGGGTTTAAATGTTTTTGTCTTGTATAGGTTCCTTTGCATTGGTGTGATTTGTATCTTTTTAATATGAAGTATTTTGATCATACTAACTTTCCTCTCTATGCTGAAAAGAACAAAAAGTATTTTGTTTGTAAATTTGCAGTTTGGTTTTCCTGTACATAGAGATCGGAATGTACAGGTTGAACCTCTCTCATCCAGGACTCTCTGGACCGGGGAACCCTGGGAGCGGCTGCTGCTGCCATGCACATGGGGCCGGGGAACCCCGGGAGCGGCTGCCGCCACTGCCATGCGCACAGGGCCTGGGAACCCTGGGAGCAGCTGCCGCCGCTGAACACACAAGGCCAGGAAATCCCAGGAGTAGCAGCTGCCGCGCAAGGCAGGGGGCAGGGGGCCGGGAGCAGAGCCCCTGGGGGCAGCAGAGCCAGGCAGGTGAGCTCGATGAGGTCAGGCCTCCAGGATCTCTGGAGGCAGCAGCCAGGAAGGGAGCCCAAGAGATCCTGGATGTCTGACCTCCCGTCGTCCAGCAAAGTCCCTTGTTTAGGACCCCTCCTGTTTTGAGGGTGCTGGACCAGGGAGGTTCAACCTATAGTCAGAGCTATACTGGGGGCTACAATCAAAGTGTGTTCTAGTGCCATAAAATGTGTATTGTGAGCACTGACATCATAAAATGGTGTCATGGTGCACTGGGCTTATTATCTCTCAGTGATTCTGGAATAAATTTGTTCTATTTACAAGTGAAAAGAGGTTTTTCTTTTTCTAAATGCTAGCTCTTGCACTCCAACCTGGGACATGAAATGAGCTTGTTCTTTCCTTCTTTTCTACAATTACCTCTGAACCAACTATTAAAGGTGTAATTGTGATGGAACTGGGCTAGGTTTTTCCCATAACATGCAATGTAATTGTAAACTCTGCTTACCATTAAAATATTTTAAAATCTAATGGTGTTTTTTTATCCATGGCAAAGTGGAAAGAGGTTAAAAGGTTGCTCTTAAATCATTATAAAACATTGGCTCAGATTGAAATATCAATTGATAATATGCATAACAGTAATTGCATCTTCTGCTGATGATAAGAGCTACATGTTGACTAACAATTTACTTAGTGATGGAAGCATTTCCAGCACGAAAATGTCCAGTAAATCCACCATATAAAAGTAAATTAAAACATGATTCTTTATCCTTTCCTCTCTGCATTACTCTAGCTTGAATTGAACATTGTTTTATTATTTCCATTTAAGAGATTCTTGCATGTCAGATGATAGTTTCCTAATGCATCATCTGCAAATTACATTATACTGCATACTTCAATTAGGGGGAAGAATGTGAAGAACTTGAAATACAGAATGTCAAGAATAATGTGACTTCATCTCTATGCAACAGGACATTCTATCAACTCTCTTAGGGTATGTCTACACTACAGCACTATTTCGAATTAACTTAGTTTGAATTAGTTAATTCGAAATAAGCTAAATCGAAATAACGCATCTAGACTAAAAAACTAATTCGAAATAGCGTTTTTCTAATTCAAAATAGCGCGTCCACATTGAGTGGACCCTGAATCGAAGGTAAGCCTGGCCGGAACCAGTGCCAAAAGGGCATCAGGGTCAGACTTAGTGTGTGGGGCTGCTGCCTCAGGCTAGCCGAGGTCTGTGCTTAAAGGGACCTGACCCCCCCATCCCGGACAGACATTTCTCAGGTTTCTCTGCTTGCTGGTCCACCTCGCTGAGGGACAGCAAAGCATTTGTGTCTCGGAGTGCTCTGCTTGCCCTCGGTCGAGACATCACGGCACTCTGCAACATGGAACCAGACCTGCCCCCGGGGACTCTGCTGCGTCTCGTGGACACGTTGCCAGAAGCCTGGCTGCACTGTCTGCAGGCTGCCATCCGGGAGCACCATCGAGGGGCTGTCAGGATCCAGGGGGCCCTGCGGGAGAGCTTCCACCCTGAGGAGCACTAACAGTCTCCCCGGTCTGCCCCACTGGGGGCTTGTGCCCCATCCCTCCCTCTCGTACTTCCACTTACCCTTCCCTAGCCCCCCCTTCCTGATGTCAAATAAAAGACACGTATTTTCAAAAATATAACCTGTCTTTATTTAACACAACTGGGGAGGGGGAATGAAACTCTGGGGAGACAGGGGAAAGGAGGCAGGAGAGGGCAGGAGAGAGGGTGGGAGAGGGGAGGGGGAAAACTGGGAGGAGGGAGCTGGAAGGGGGAAGCAAGGGGAAGAAGGGGAGGGGAAGCTCAGCACTCAGGGCTGGGGGTCTCGCTGGGCCAACCGCCTCCCAGCACAGCTGGGGAGGGGGCCTCGGCGTCCCCGGGGGGATGGGGAGGAGGGTGCGGAGGTTGAGGTGGGGGTGTGGACATTGAGGAGGAGGGTGTGGAGGTTGAGGAGGAAGAGGTGGGGGGGCAGGAGTGGGAGGAGGAACAGTAGTTGGGGGGGCAGCAGGCGCAGGACCGGCACGGGGCAGCATGCATCGCTTGGTCCTCAGCAAGCTGCTCCTGGTGGAGCTGCAGGTCCTCCAGCATCCAGGCCTAGCTGGTGCGGTGCAGGGCTCGCAGGGCCCCCAGGTGCTGGTCCCGGTACTCCTGCCGCGTGCTGGTGGTCTGGAGCAGGCCGCAGGTGCGGGAGCATGTCCCGGGCGAGGTGGTGCATCCTGCATGAGCAGCTGGTGGTCAGTTCTCCCTGGGGACACAATGGATGATGCCCAGCCCCGCCCCGCCCCCGCCCCCCCGCGACGTGAGGGCAACCGTGCCCTGCACCGTCAGAGCCGATGTGCTTGCACAGAGGCCATGGTCAGGATGTCTGGCTCTCCCCAGGACTGGGAGCTGCCCCAAGACCGCACCCATGCCCCTGTGCCGTGTATAGTGTGGCTGGGGCGGGGGGGAGATGTCCCCTGCCTCTGTGTAGAGGGGCGTGTGAAGGAGAGCATCCTGCTGGGTCCCGCCCCGGGGTCGGGAGCGTGTCAGGTCTCTTCATACACGCATGTGCCTATTGGGCCACGGCCCCTGGGTGTCACGCAGCTGGAGCCACCTGCCCAAGGGTGGCATGGCACGTGCTCACACGTGCACAGGTGGCTGCATGATCCATGGGAGGCATGGCCCACATCCGCGGTCCCTGGTTTCCCTCTCCGCCTTCCCCCCGGGTAGGAGACAGTGCTGGGGCACTTACCTGGTATGGCCTCCCCGGACGACCATGCCGACTCCGGTGCTGGGACAGCTGGCGGTGGCCCCTCTGGTGTGCCTGGGTCAGGGCCCTCCGGTCCTGGCTCGCTGCCTCCCGGGCTGGCGCGGACTGTACCGCCCCCCAGGAGTTGGTCGAGGGCGGGGAAATAGGGGCAGGTGTCAGCCCCTGCTGCGGCACCGCCCCTGGTGGCCCTGGCGTACGCCTGCCGCAGCTCTTTCACCTTCAGGTGCACCTGCTCTTGGGTGTGCCTGTGGCCTTTCCTGGCCATGGTGGCTGCTATGCGGTCGTAGACGGCCACGTTCATCCACCTAGTGCGGAGATCATGGACGTTGGGGGCCTCCCCCCAAACCTCAATGAGGTCCATGATCTCCGCACTACTCCATGAGGGCGCACGCCATCTACGGCCCCTGGCTGGCCCCAGGGTGCTGGGGGACTGGGCGGGGGAGAGCTGGCTGCCACTGGCTGCCATCCTGTGGCCACTGGCTGATGGTCTGCAGCTGCTGGCAGGCCTGGCTCTTGCACGTGCCCAGTGGCCAGAGTCTGCCCCTTTAAAGGCCCCGGGGCTGGGGGAGAGGAGAGGAGTTTTCCTGGTTTGGCCCAGAGTGGCCACCAGGGGAAACTGGGAAGGGCTGGAGGCCCCCTAATTCGAAATAAGTGTCTACACAGCACTTATTTCGAATTAGCTATTTCGAATTAGGTGTTATTCCTCGTAGAATGAGGTTTACCTAATTTGACTCCCGCTATTTCGAATTTATTTCAAAAGAGCGGTTTGTATGTGTAGACAGCTATTACAGTTAATTCGAAATAACGTCTGTTATTTCGAATTAACTCTGTAGCATAGACATACCCTTATTTTAGCATAGGCTGTGTCTACATTGGCACCCTTTTCCGGAAAAGGGTTGCTAATGAGACAAGCCGGAATTGCAAATGCCGGGGGGGATTTAAATTTTCCCCGCGGCATTTGCATATAACTGCCGCTTTTTCGGCTCGGGGCTTTGATGGAAAAAGCGCCAGTCTAAACAGCGGCTCTTGCGAAAATAAAGCCTTTTTTCGGAAGATCCTTATTCCTGATTTTAAGAGGAATAAGGGATCTTCTGGAAAAGGCTTTATTTTCCGCAAGAGCTGTTTAGACTGGCGCTTTTTCCGTCAAAGCCCGAGCCGAAAAAGCGCAGTTATGTTCATGCAAATGCTGCGGGGAAAATTTAAATTCCCGCGGCATTTGCAATTCCGACTTATCTCATTAGCAACCCTTTTCTGGAAAAGGGTGCCAATGTAGACACAGCCATACTGTTTCTGCATGGGAGGGAATCCCATTCAGCACAGGAACTCCTCCTTGTGGTGAAGTCAGGGAGTTAGTTCTTGTCCCATCTGGTGCCCCCTTCCATCATTTGCTCACACTGTGGCCCTTCTTTCTTTCTGTGACTTGAGTTAGTCCCTCTTCATGACTTGGCCATCCAGACCAATCACTCTGCAGTCTTCACTTGCAGAGTAACCAAACCTACTAAACACATTGTCTTTATTCTGCTTCAGGCAATGTTTCATTCCAACTGCAGGTCCTGGACCACTTTCCCAGTGGCTAGTAGGGAAAACTGGGCCTGGCCACTACTCCAGGTTCCAGTTCACAGAGCCTATGCCTATCAATATAGGTATGCTCAAGTCAGTGCTGGTGGCTGATTCTCTAGGCTCCTTCCTACCCCAGCTCTCTATCTCCTTGCCTAACTCTAGGCTTACCACCAGAGTTTCCTGTACTCTCCATGGCTACTTCACTGCACTCAGCATCTTGTCATAGACCCTCTGTCACGTTATTGGATTTTAAAGGTCATTGCTGCACCCATGGGGGGGGGTGCCCCAAAAGTCTATACAAAGGGGGCCATGTGAGGTGTCACATGAAAGCTTGTGTTCTACTGATTCTGTATATGCTATTCATGTACTTGTATAATATCTCTATGTGGAGTTATACATATGTACTCTGGGTTGATGCTGGAAAATTCTCTGTCTGAGGCAGAGCAATGTGCCAGGAATGTTTGTTCAATGGCTATGCTGATGAGCGAGGCTCCAGGGACAATAGATCTCTAAATGCCAAAGACACACCTGGGGAATGAATCTGGATGCCTGCAGACCAGCCAGAATAATGATTGCTTGCTTGGGACACTGACCATGTGACCTGCTACAGCTTGGAAGATGCCATGTGGCACCCTCCATTTTATCTTGAGTTCAGCTCCTGATCCCAGATGCAGCCTTGCAGGGAACAATGAGCCGGGAAGAACCGTGGACCCATCCTGACATAGGATGTACACCAGAGACTTTTAAGATAGCAGTTGTAACATCTCCGCTAAGAGCCTGCATTGAGAACTTGGTGATTCGATGCATGTAATGTATTCTCCCTAACAACCTTACTCTCATGCTTTTCTTTCTTTTATTAATAAAACCTTTAGATTTTAGATTCTAAAGGATTGGCTCAGCGTGATCTTGTGGGTAAGATCCAGAGTGTAAATTGATTGGGACCTGTGGCTGGTTTCTTGGGACCAGAAGAAACTGTTTGGGGTAGGTGAGGTTGGGTTCTATAATCCCTCACCTGTGTGTTAGGCCCGGGGCTGATTTGGGCATAGGAAGAGCTGGGGTGTCAGAGGGGTTTTGCTTGTGAGGCTTCTGGCTGGCCAGATTGGCAGCTGAAGCGCTCGGTGTGACTGGTTTGTGGCCTGTTTGGGAAGGTGTCCAGTCTGGGGCTATAAGGAGCCCCGAGTTTGAGCAATTCACCCTGAACGGATGCCCTCAGCTGTGCCCAGACCCGGCCCAGTCTATCACACCCCCAAGGCTTTCTCTTCTCCGGATTTATTTGTTGACCTTGGTCGACTCCCTTTCTGTCCAAGGAGTGACTGCAAGACCATGCTGTGGACTTCTTTTGGAATTCTAGGTTATTGCAGCTACAGTATCTATACATAAATACTGCTACAGCCAATGTCCTGTCTGCAGCGTAAGTAGCATCCAATATTGCCAGCAATGCATTCTTTGCCATCAACTGGCCTTCTGAGAACACAGCCTTCGACTCATCTTTAATATATCGTCTAAGCTATTCACCACATATAAGAGTCTGTCCCACTAGAGAAAGCTGTATGTAGCCCAATAAAGCCTGATAGTTTGTTATCTGTAACTGAAGGCTAACAAAGAGTATACCATTTTCCCCTAGAAAGTCCATATTTGGACCAGAGGGTGCTTATCCCAGGTGTTGACCAAGAAAGATCAAGCTGCATATATTTCTCATGAGCAACTGCTACAACTAATGACCCAGTGGTTAGGCTTAAAGAGAAATATCTCAACCCCTTACACACAGTTTGGTATTTCCCACATGCTCTTTTGATGTTGCCAAAATCAACCGAGGGGTCAGCCACAAATCTTTATTGCGTTTGAGGATACTCTCATTGGTTGGCATGCCCAATTCACTGTGTGAATCCAGACAAAAATGGTATGTAAGTTGAGACCTTTCTTGAATGACTTCTGTGATGCTATATGATTGAAATATCATAGAATCATACAATCATAGAATCCTAGGGCTGGAAGAGACCTCAGGAGGTCATCGAGTCCAGCCCGCTGCCCAAAGCAGGACCAATCCCAACTAAATCACCACAGCCAGGGCATTGTCAAGCCAAGACTTAAAAACCTTTAGGAATGGAGATTCCATCATCTCCCTAGGTAACCCATTCCAGTCCTTCCCCATACTCCTAGTGACATAGTTTTTCCTAATAGCCAACCTAGACCTCCCCCACTGTAACTTGAGCATATGGCCGTGAATGTTCATAAGTTGCACGGTCATAAGTTGCTGTTAGACAACAGCAACTGATCTTATAGAAATGCTGTCATGTAAGGTGTTAATGGATAAGTTGTGATTTGCTAAATATGATTTTTTTTTAAACCATGCATCATCACTGTATGTTATGAATATTGGGCTTTGTTTGGGACAGTAAAATTCTAAACACATGCCTAAGGAGACTTCATTTTTTACTTCTTGTTAACCAGTGTGGTGAGACAGAACTTTACATGTCTTACTGGTCTTGGTATAGCAGAAATACCACCAGTTTGGATGGGTCTGCCCTGTTTCTCATCAGTTTGTCCTGAATGTGATATTTTCAGCTGTCATCCACTGAGGCACAGAGATAATCTCACAGGGTATGCCATATCCTTATGACTGTGGAAGGAGCATATGTAGTTTATACTTTATGTGGTGATAAAGATGATAAGTCAAGGGTGTGGGTCGATCTTTCTTCTACACGATACTCCTACTCAGAGTGTGATTCATGCTCTACCTCTTGGCCGATCCCATGAATGGCTCTGTAGAAGGACTGTTTCTTGACCTGTATTTAGCTGACTTGTAAGCCAAGATCAAATCCCATAGGAGAAAGGCATATGATCCCACAAAGATGGAAATCAAAGTGCTTCAGACCTCTGAGATGTTTGGTATCTGTGGCAAGGTGGACTCCTTTTTAAATTCCTTTTAGAAATCAGACCGGAAGAATGAAGTGAAAAATCTAGGAGAAGGGCTTTGACTGTTGTTCACTGATGAAGATGCACCGAAGTACAACCCTATTGATAATGCAGACTTCTGAGGTATTACAATAGAACACGGAAATACTCCAGTGTCTGAGAAAAAGACACCAACACCATACGTGCCGATTATGCAGAGATTTTCACAATCACTATCATTACTCTGGAGTGGACTTGAAGTCAATAGAAATGGGAGAAATAGCCAAGAGAGGAGAACCCAGTCATGGAGTAATTATTATGTCCACAGACGTAGTAAAGGTAGATTGCACTAGAGTAGGAATAGGTAAGAATGGATTTGGTACCAGGCTTGATAATAACAATATCGTCATCTCAAAATAATGGTCACTGACTTACCGAAGAATTATACAACAAATGGTCTGGTAGCACTTTATAGACTAACAAAACATGCAAACTAACTTGGCTACCCCCTGAAGCTTCCAAGAATTGCAGAATGCAAAGATCCACATGTTTGAGAAGCATGAGGTTTCTTAGCCTAAGTCTACACTGGACCAGGCAGGTCAGCTTAAGGTATACCATTAAGGGTTACATTAAGCAGAGCTGTCATAGCGTCTACACTGCAGGAGGTTGATAGGAGCATGTGCTCCTATCAGCTTCCCCTATTCCTCACAGAACGAGGAATACAGAATGCTGGAGGGGGCTGCTCTCAGCATTTGATTTGGGGGGTCTACACTAGACCCGCTAAATTGAACGCTAGAAGATCAATCTCTGGAGGATCGATCTTCTCCATATGTAGACATGCCTGTGGAGCCAGAAGCCCTATCAGCTCCTTGAACTGAAACAGTGATAGCCGGAGCACTGGTAGAAACAGGTTTCAGAACAGCAGATTGTTTCTAAGCCTAGAAACTGATACTCAGCAGCCAGAGTCAGTACCCTGAGGGGAAAATAGCCTTATTGTTTTCTTTGTGGCACTGAGCATGAATACAATTTATAATAGCTACTAAAAAATAGCAACACTAACAAATTTAAAAAAAACCCCTCTTCTAATGCTGTCTCAGATACTTTGAAGAATGGGTGTTGAGAAGGAACTGAGCAGCGAGTGGAGACAGTCTGACCTTTCTGCATGCCAGGTTGGGGGCATGCTGGGAGCATTCACAGCCCTCACAGACACTGAGAGCTAAATGTTTCCAGCCTCACATGTGTAGGGTGTGCATACCTACAGTAGTATTATTGTTGACAGAAGCTCAGAGAAGAAATATCACTTACTGTACATCTGTGCAATCGTGGTTATAGGTGCAGTGAGATACTTTGTCTACTGCTACTGCTGGTTCGTAGCCCTGCAATGGCTGGGAAGATAAAATGTCCTTCCGACTGGCAGCGGTGGCTGTTGGAAAGGCTGAGGTACCCCTGATAGCAGGATCCTTCAAGCAACAGGCTGAAGAGAAGCCACCCATGTGGCTGGCCCTACCATCCCCAGCAAAGAGATTAGTAAAATGTAAAGAATTACTGGGATTTGATCTCAAGAAACTGGAGGCTGTTGAGCGTCCTGTACAGTTATCAGTCGCCTGACTGACCAGGCTTTTTACTATGTGGGAAAAGACTATTATCAATCCAGCTCAAGGGTTGTAGCCCTACTGAAGAACTGCAAGACATGGGACTAAATGGTGATTGGTAGAACAAAGGGGAAACTGAGGCAGAATTATGACAACTGCCAATTCAGCTGCAAGTGGTCCCAGTGATGGGAAGCAGCCCTGCAGAGGAAGAACAGGGAGAAAAGAGATACAAGTAATTCCATTGCCATGCTGCAGACTCAGTATGGGGACAAGGAATTCAAACTGGGAGACGAGAGGGATAGAAAAATGGGAGACTCTTGGGGTATGTCTAGACTACATGGCTCTGTCGCCAGACATACCCAAATGAAGCCGTGATTTAAATAATCGCCGCTTCATTTAAATTAAAATGGCTGCCACGCTGTGCCGATCAGCTGTTTGTCGGCTCACGCTGTAGTCTGGACACTCCGCAGTTGACATCAAAGGCATTTGTCGACCTCCCCCGGTAAACCTCATCCCACGAGGCATACCAGGGAGGTTGACAAATGTCTTTGATGTCGACCGCAGAGCGTCCAGACTACAGCGCTGAGCCGACAAACAGCTGATCGGCACAGCACGGCAGCCATTTTAATTTAAAATGAAGCAGCGATTATTTAAATCGCGGCTTCATTTGGGTATGTCTAGTAAACTAATCTACATGGTTCTGGCGACAGAGCCATGAAGTCTAGACATACCCATGGTGGTGTGGAGAAAGGGGCACAGAAAGTGTGTGTGTGTGTGTGTAACCAACCATTAATCCAACTTAAACCAGTAGGAGCCAGGCTTAGCTGTTAAGTGAGGACTCCCTTCCTGGCAACGTGCTCCAGGGCAGACCCTGCTCTGTAGCACCAGTTGCTACCCTGGCCTGGTACTTAGGGGCACAAAACCACTGCACAGACTCACATGGAGGCAGGAACTAGAGGGAAACCCCTCTGACTTGGACTTACCAGCTCATGTGATCTACATGGTCACTTGCTTCTCCTGCACAGCGGCCTCCGGAGGATGGATCCCAACAGAAACAGCCACATTGGACAGAGATGGGCCAGGGCTCAATGCAGTGTGAGTGGGATTAGGGACGGGGGGCATGGCTAGAAGTAGGAGGGGGTGGGACTCTGGGCACTGTCTGGAAAGGAGGCTGGAGGTTGGTGGCAGTTGGTGCATGGGGGGGGGCGGGGCAAGGTGGCGGTTGGAGCCTGGGTGGGAGGGGCTGGTGTGGGCAGGAAGCGCTGAGTGATTTGTCCCAAGGCTGGTGCATGGCCAGTGTCCGTGTGGAGCCTGTGGGGATGGGTCTGCCCTGCCTGGGGCTGTTGGGCTCCGTGCTACTGCACAAGCTCTGCTTCTGCTCCTCCGCCCAGGCAGGGAAGGAGAGGAGGATTGGTGGTGCCACAGTGGGGAGCAGGGCCCAATGAGGAGGAGAAAATCAGGGCAACATCTCTCAGGGCAGGTACCTTGCTAGTGTTGTGAGGGAGCAGGTGGGGATGGACTCAGGTCTCCAATGTTCCACGTTATGGGGTATATTCATTTTCAGCTCTCATGTAGACTCCTTGTCCTCCTGCAGCCAATTTGAGGCTCTGCTCTGGCACAGGAAGAAGAGGTTGATGGAGGAAGAGACTAAGGGATTGTTTTGCAAGTGGCTGAAGCATGGCTGTGGTATTTCCAGGAAGGGTAGATGGGAGATGTAGATGGGATGTAGGGAGCTCTGGGTAGAGGTAGTACCTTTGTTTTCTGGTAGCTGCACTCAATTTTTGAGTGGACGGAAGCACTGGTCCTCATCCATCTCCTAAATCTCTCACGTCTGGCTCCTAGTGCCACACCCCGGTAAACCGCTTCAGCTGGCGGGCTAAACGACGTGAGGGGGTGATGTTTACACTGCATCACTGGGCGAATGAACTCCCACGACGGAGTCACCGGCCAGGGCGGGAGGGTCTCATTAGGACGCAACGGCCAAGTGTTCGGGACCAAGGCGCGCCACTTCGTTATTGTGGATCGCGGCTGTGGCCTATCAGCTATGGTTTGAAATAGCAGGGAAGGTGGATCTCTTCAGCCCTGGAAGGCCGTCTGCCTAGGAAGGAAACTCTGATGTAAAACCTACGGCCCGAGGACCTCGCTGTCACCGTCCCAGCTTGCTAGGCCATGGCAGCTGAACCCGGGTTTAAAGGGTGGAGCCAGTTCTGCACGCTGTACTCCACTTAAAAGCTCCTTTGCGCAGGCAAGAAGGAAATACTCTCTACTCCCCGGTCTCACTAAGTCCTGCAGCGATGGGAAAGGGGCGAACTCGGCAGGTGTAAGATGACACTGGCAGCCGCAGTCTCAATCCTGCAGGCAGGCGGCTCAGGCGCTAGTGGTTGTCTGATGATGACCTGGAGACGACATCATCACTCGGCAGCACCCTGAGCGACCAAGCAGCCTTTTTTAGGGACAGCACTGCTTGCTCCACACGGAGAGGGGCCTAGAAAAGGTGGCCTAAACAAAGCTCGTCTCCTCCTCCCCCAGTTGGCTTACCGCGGTCAACGGGCATCTCCATATGCGGTCGAACTATATCAAAGAATCAACGGCGTATCCCACTCGCCTTAAAAGGTGGGAAAGGACTCAAACTCGTATGCTGGAACATCAGAACCATGTTAGACTCAGCCGATAGCACTCGACCTGAGCGACGATCCGCTTTAATTGCACACAAACTCATTAGGCTGGATGTTGACATCGCTGCACCCAGCGAAATCCGCTTTTCAGAGGAAGACAGTCTAAGAGAGCATGGCGCAGGTTACACCCTCTACTGGTCAGGCAAACCAGCGACAGAGAGATGCCTTTCAGGTGTCGGCTTCATGATCAGGGACTCCATCGCTATCAAGCTTGCAAGCCTGCCAACTGGCCACTCTGACCGCATCATCTCAATGCGTTTACCACTTCGTGACCAGCAACCGCCACACTGTTTAGTGTGTATGCTCCAACTCTCCAGGCAGACCCTGCTGACAAAGACAAGTTTTACTCCTGACCTACGCAGCCTTCTGCAGGATGTTCCAGCTGATGACAAGATTGTCATCCTGGGCGACTTCAACGCCAGAGTGGGCAGAGACTCGGAAACCTGGAAAAGCGTACTTGGAAGGCATGGTGTGGGTAGCTGCAACGAAAATGGACGCTTGTTACTTGAACTCTGCGCGGAACAGCAGCTTTCCATCACCAACACTATCTTCCAGCAGAAAGACAGTCTGAAGACAACCTGGATGCACCCTCGGTCAAAACACTGGCATCTCATAGACTACATGTTAGTGCGCCAGCGTGATCTAAAAGATGTCTTTCATACCAGGGTAATGCCCAGTGCCGAGTGTCACACAGACCACCGCCTTGTCCGCTGCAAACTCAGCTTCCACTTTGAGCCCAAACCAAGGAAAGGTGGCGCCCCGAGGAAGAAGGTCAGAGTCTGTAGCCTTCAGTCTGCCGTGGTCAAGGCGGTTTTCCAGGAGAGCCTACGATCTAGGCTAGAGGAACCGAGCTGCTTAGCAGACTCGCCTCCGGCTCCAGAAGTGCTGTGGGATCATATCAAAACCGTTGTTCTGCAAACATCTGAAGATATCCTTGGATTCTCCACGAAGAAGAACAGGGATTGGTTCGATGAGAACTTAGAAGTCCAAGAGCTGCTGTCAAAGAAGAGGTCAGCACACCAGGCCCACCTGGCCCAACCATCCTGCCCGCACACAAAAAAGCAGCCTTCCGCCTGGAATGCAGCACTTTTCAGCGCAAGCTTCGAGAGATTCAGAACGAGTGGTGGACCAACCTCGCAGTAAGAACTCAGCTTTGCGCTGATACTGGCGACTACAGGGGATTCTACGAAGCTCTAAAAGCGGTATATGGCCCCTCGTACCAAATCCTGAGCCCCTTGCGGAGTGCAGACGGGAAAGAACTGCTCACCGAAAAAGGACTCCATCCTGAACCGATGGTCTGAGCACTTCTACACCCTCTTCAATGCTAGCCGCTCAGTCCAAGAACCAGCGATTGACTGCATCCCACAACAACCAGTAAAAACTGAACTGGATGTGGCACCAACATTACAAGAGACTGAGGAAGCCATTGAACAGCTGAAGAGTGGTAAAGCTGCAGGAGTTGATGGCATCCCTCCTGAGGTATGGAAGAACGGAGGCCCAGCACTGTACACCAAACTCCATGAATTCTTCGTCTGCTGCTGGGAGCAGGGTAAACTCCCCTCATGACCTCAAGGACGCAGTCATCATCACCCTGTACAAGAACAAAGGGAGAAGTCAGACTGTTCCAATTATCGCGGCATAACACTTCTGTCCGTCGCCGGCAAAATCCTCGCAAGAGTACTGCTGAATAGACTGGTACCGCGATAGCAGAAGATCACCTCCCAGAGACACAGTGTGGCTTCAGAGCCAACCGGGAACCACAGACATGGTGTTTGTCCTGAGGCAGATTCAGGAGAAGTGCCGAGCAAAACAAAGCGTTGTATGTCACCTTTGTGGACCTGACAAAAGCGTTTGACACCGTGAGCAGGCAGGGACTTTGGAAAATCCTGGAAAAACTAGGCTGCCCACCGAAGTTCCTTACCATGATCATCCAGCTTCATGAAGACCAGCTTGGACAAGTCAGACATAGCAACGACCTCTCGCAGCCTTTCCCTATTGCAAATGGCGTGAAACAGGGCTGTGTTCTTGCTCCCACACTGTTCACCATTTTGTTCAGCATGATGCTCCAGCAGGTCACAGAGGACCTCGATGACGCTGATGGCGTATACATTCGTTTTCGTCTCGACGGGGCGTGTTCAACCTGAGGCGTTTGCAGGCCCACACAAAGACCATGGAGAAATTGATCAGGGAGCTGCTGTTTGCTGACGATGCCGCCCTCCTTGCTCACACAGAGGCAGCTATGCAGCGAATTACGTCTTGTTTCGCAAAAACTGCTCAGATCTTTGGTCTTGAAGTCAGCCTGAAGAAGACTGAAGTTCTCCATCAGCCCGCACCCCACGAGGAGTACCATCCACCAAGCATCTTCATTGAACAAACAGAACTGAAAGTTGTCCACCAGTTCAGCTACTTGGGGTGCGTGATCTCGTCTGATGCCAAGATCGACAAAGAAGTCGATAACAGGCTGGCTAAGGCAAACAGTGCATTCGGCAGACTATACAAACGTGTCTGGAACAATAGCAACCTCAAAAGAGACACGAAGGTCAGTGTCTACAAAGCTGTTGTGCTGACCACTCTCTTGTATGGCGCTGAGTCCTGGGTCACGTACCGTCGTCACCTGAGTCTCCTCGAGCGTTTCCATCAGCACTGCCTCCGCACAATCCTCAATATCCATTGGAGTGACTTCGTCGCCAACATTGAAGTCCTCGAGTTAGCGGAGGTCACTAGCATCGAGGCCATGGTCCTCAAGATATAGCTTCGCTGGGCAGGGCACATCGTCAGGATGGAGAACCACCGCCTACCCAAAATCGTGCTGTATGGGGAACTGTCCTCTGGCTACGCGACATAGGGCACCACGAAAGTGGTACAAAGACTCCTGAAGAAGTCCCTCACTGCTTGCTGTATCGATCACCGTCAGTGGGCAACACAAGCAGCTGATCGCAATTCCTGGCACACAGTCCACCAGGCCACCTCCTTCTTCGAAGATACCCGTAGGGCCTGCATGGAGGTCAAAAGGAGAAAGAAGAAGAACCGTGACCCCTCAGCACCTATCCCGGATCAGACCTATATTTGCAGCCGTTGTGGTAGGACTTGCCTGTCCCGCATAGGTCTCGTCAGCCACCAGCGTGCCTGCAGAAGACGTGGATTTCCTTCCTAGATCTTCGTTCGCGAAGCCAAGCCATGATGAGATGGGAGAGCAGGGCATGTTGAGTGGGCATGTGGCGGGGGGAAATGAAGTTAAGGGCCTCCCTCCCACGTCCCACTATCTACCTATTGACTTGGGACTGGTGCTATTGCTGTTGATTCTGCTACTGTTTGTCAGACTAGATAAGGGGGAGCAAGAACAGTGTAATTCTCGAAGAGAGACTGAAGCGGGGGTTGCTTCTGAGAGGGGAAGAGTTAGGGGCAGAGCAGGATTGAGCAGTCTGCCAAAGAGGCGTAGGAAGGAGAGCAAAGCAAAGATGAGCAGGCAGGAGGCCTCTGGAGAGAGAGAAGATTGTGCGGGTTACAGCAGGAAGTGGCTGTGCATTGCCTGCCTTGAAAGGTGGTTCTGGGGCATGAAGCAGGGAGATTAGCTGGGGGAAGTAGGGAGGAGAGGTGGGACCTGCTCAGGAAATTGGCTTGTGTTTGGGGAACGAGTCAAGGAATAAAAACCCTTTTATCTGTAGATGGAGGTCTGATTTTTCAAATAATTTACAGATGTGCTCCATTTAAAATGAGTGTTTCATAGATTTTAAGGACAGGAGAGACCACTGTGACCACCCAGCCTGCCCTCTTGCATACCACAGGCATGGACTCCATGGGTGTTCCACAGGCAGGGGTGGGCGTGGGGCTTGGGAGATGGGGCAAAGGTAGGGGAGGGGCTGCAGTGGGGTTGGGGGTTGAGCACTGTGGTGTTTTAGATGCTGCTTGTAATTATTAGAACTGGGAGCACTAGCTGTTGGGAATCTGGATGCACAGGAAACAGGAAGGAGGGGGGAGGAGATGGGCCAGGCCTGAGTGAGAGCTACAGAGGGGAGCAGCAGCAGCTTTGTAAAGAGGTTTCACCTTTGGTAAATAAAGGCCTGTTGAAGTTTGTTACTACCTTGCTTGCATGATACAACAAGCACCCCCAGGAACCAGAAGAAGCCAGCACCTGTGATTCCCTGAATTAATTCCAGTAGTGAATGTAGTCCAAAAGCTGTGGAGGAATTAGATATATTTTTTCATCAAAATAGTCAGTCTGGGTTTGAAAATAACCCCAGCCATATTAAGCTGTTCCAAAGGCTCATTAGCTTCACTGTTAAAAATGGAAAATGCTTCCCAGGACAGAGTTTGACTTTCTTTAGCTCCAACTTCCAGCCTTGGAATTTGTTCAACTTTTTCTGTATTAGACTGAAGAACCCACCATTATCTACATTTGGTTTCCCTTATAGGTATATTTATGGGTGACTTGATAAGAGTCTCAAACCTTCTCTTTGATACATTTAATTAAGGGGTGGCAGGCTTGCAGAAATGTTGGTGGCACCCAGAATGCCCAGAGCAGACACCTTTCCCCCAACTTCCCTTGCCCCTTACCCGCTTCAGGCTCTGGAAGGGAGTTTGGGTGCTGGGTGCAGGCTCTAAGCTGGAGCAAGAGATTAGGGTGCTGGCTCTGGGTGGTAGTTTGGTGCAGGATGGATGAGGCGTCGGGCTCTGGAAGGGAGTTTCCATGCAGGAGGGAGCCTGGGGTGCAGGCTCTGAGCTAGGGCAGAGGATTGGGATGTCGGGTGCAGGCTCTGGAAGGAAGTTTGGGTGCAGGAGGGAGTCTGAGATGCACACTCTGGGTTGACATTTGGGCGCAGACTCTGGGCTGGGGCAGGGGTAGGGGGTGTAGGAGTGAGTAAGGGGTGCAGCCCCTGGAAGGGAAGTTGAGGGTTGGAGAGGGTATGGGAGTTTGGTGGCAAAAGGGAGGTGGGGGAGAGAATGTGGACTCTGGGAGGAAGTGAGGTGTGTCATGCAGTGTGTGGGGAGGGGATGGGATGTGATACATCCCCCATTGGCAGTGGCTCTGGGGCATTGGGGGTCTCCACGCATTCCCCTCCCACTGCCTCCCCCAGCTCTGCCTGCTTCCCCAGGGTGATTTAAAATGCCCTGGGACCCTCTACTGCCACCATTGTCAGTGCAGTGGGGCTAGAGTGGCTTCTGACCCATTCTTACTCCACACCACTGTTGGTATGTGTGTCCTGCTGCCCCTGGTTGCGGGGGCGTAGCTCATGGAAACACTTCCCCCTCTGAGGACTGCAGGGACACATGTGCTGGCCACTGCCAGTGAGCTTCCAGAAGCTGCTCTAGCCCCGCTGTGCTGCTGCTGGTGGCGGTAGGGACCCCCGGGAAGTTTTCAATTGTCCAGGGTAGCAGTCAGAGCTTGAGGAGAAATGCAGCCCCAAACTTTGGTGGAGCAGGGCCCCCAGGCCAGAAATATTCCTGATGCCTGGGCCAGTGGCCCATATAACTTGCTACCTATGATTACACTAGTTGGATTCATTAAAGTTTTTCACTTTAAGGTGTGTTTTCTAATCCTGTAATCAATCTTGTGGCTCTTCTCTGAACCTCCCTCCTCCCCCCACCAAATTCATCAACATCCTTCTGGAAGTATGAACACTAGAACTGAACACAGTATTATAGTGGAATAAGTAGAATAAGGGCCAAATTTTCTACTCCTATGTGACATTATTGTTTTTACACATGCAAGGATCTCTTCAGCTGCTTTGGCTACAGCACTACCCTGGGATCTCATGTTCAACTGATTATCCATCAGGACCTAAGTTGCTCTCAGAGTCCCCTAATCAATATTCCCATTTATCCATCCAAGGACCACATTAGTCCTTCTGTCCAGTGTCATATTGGGAGCTCATGTTTAGCTGATAATCCACCATGATGCCAAAGAATGTGCTCCTTCCTATTTACCTCATTAAAATTTGACTTCCAAGATTTAAAGGATGCCTTTTTGTCTCTAACAGCCTCTACTACTCTGCTGTTTAGCCATGGTGGCATTTTTATAGTCCTCCTCCTGTCTTTTTTGATTTGGTATATACATTTAGTCTCAACCTTTATTGGTGGTTACGTTGTCTCCGTTCTGCTAGCAGGCAATTTAATCACTCTTTTGATAGCTCTTTTTAATTTTCATTTATTGTGGTAATTTGTGTCTCTACCCTGCCCCAATCTTTCTAATGACTATTACTGGCAGTGGAACTGGTTCAACTGGAGAAACAGAAGGAATACCTCAAACTACCCATAGCTCAGTAGTGAAAGAATTCACGTGATGGGGAAGCAATTCCTTGTTCAAATCCTCTCTCCTCCTCAGGTGTTGTGGGAGCTTGAAGTAGGAGGTTCCCATAGCATCCTAGGTACTGGGTAAAATGTTATAGAATCATAGAATACTAGGACTGGAAGGGACCTTGAGAAGTCATCGAGTCCAGTCCTCTGCCCTCATGGCAGGACCAAGTACTGTCTAGACCATCCCTGATAGACATTTATCTAACCTACTCTTAAATATCTCCAGAGATGGAGATTCCACAATCTCCCTGAGCAATTTATTCCAGTGTTAATAACTGATGTTATTCCAAAATAACATAGTCCACAACTACACTCCAAGCTGTTATTTTGACATAATGCCAAAATAATTTAAAAAACATTGAATAGTCTTGCAGCACCTTAGAGACTAACAACACATGCAGATGGTATCATGAGCTTTCATGGGCTGTAGTCGGCTTGCCTGCCCAGAGGAGTTCCTTCTCCTCCGGGTCAGTGGGCGGCCACTCTGGCCCACTACACTGCCCTTTTAAGGCAAGCCCCACGTCCGCACCCGGCCTTCTTTCAGGCGGGCGGCCCAAACACGTCTTTAAGCAAGCCCTGCGTCTTTAAGCAAGCCCAACCCTGGTTCAGGGTGGGCAGCAAGTCCCCTAAGTCCCAATTTGGGGGTCCAGCCAAGCCTGGTTCAGGGCGTAGCAGCAAACATACACAGTTAGTGTCTACAAAGAGCGGCCAGGCCCTTGGTTCAGGGTGTGGCGGCCGTAGCTTAGTCCGTTTAGGAGGCCCAGGCCCTCACTCTGGGCGGGGCAACAAACAAACCCAGTTCCAGGGAGTGGCCCGGCCCTTGGTTCACTGCAAGCAGCAAACAAACACAGTTATAGGGGCAGCCAGGTCCTTAGTTCAGGGCATGGCGGCCATTACCACAGTCAGTTAGGGAGGCCCCGGCCCACTCCACTGCGCCCCAGCCCAGGGCCCTAGGAGCAGCAATGCAGGCTGCTACGGCTCAGCGGGGGCTCCAGCCTGAAACGTGCCAGCCTTGGGGCCTTTACCAGCCCCCACTAACCCCTGGGCCACTTCCGTTCTCTCCCTAGGCCGGTACCTGAGTGTCGGGCAGCGTAGGCAGGGAGTCCAGGAGTGTTTCATCCCACTGGGGCGGTCCAGTCCAGTCCTCTACAGGGTGCAGGTCTGCAGGCCTCAGCTGGGCTCCCAGTGCAGGCGGCATCAGGCGCCAGGGCCGGATCGCAGGGTCGGGTTTGGCCTAGGTCCCGGGCTGGCCCTCTGGTCGGGAGGTCGGCAGCTGCTTCTCCCGGTTCCTGGGTAGGGTCTGGAGCAAGGGATCAGGCTGGCTCCTTCGGTCCCCTGCACGGCCAGCAAACGTAGGCGCACCAGGCCAGGCCTCAGCCTCCCCGGCAGGGGGCTGGTAGTCAGCCTCTAGGCCCAGGAAAGTAGGAGGCCCTGGCCAGGCCTCAGTCCCAGCCTCCCAGGCTGGGAGCTCTGAGCACACTTCTGGTCCCTCTGCTGGCTCAGCCCTGACTGAGGTGGCTGCCTGGGCTTTTATAGTTCTGGGCCCGCCCCTTGGCTTCCAGTCAGGTGGCTGGGCGGGGCAAGCCTTAGCCCAACATGGCAGCCGGAGGGGTTCCTCCTTCTCTGGGTCAGTGGGCGGCCACTCCGGCCCACTACATGGGCACAACCCACTTCTTCAGATGATTTTATATTCAGATGAAGAAGTGGATTGTGCCCATGAAAGCTCATTATACCATCTACATGTTTTGTTAGTCTGTAAGGGTATGTCTACACTAGCCCCCTAGTTCGAACTAGGGAGGCTAATGTAGGCATTTGAAGTTGCAAATGAAGCCCAGTATTTAAATATCCCGGGCTTTATTTGCATCTTCCCGTCCGGGCGCCATTTTTAAATCCCCCTAGTCCGAACTAACTGCCCGCGGCTACACGCGGCAGTCAAACGTTAACTCGAACTAAGGACTTAGTTCCACTGTTACACCTCGTGGAATGAATTGTCTTTTAAGTTTTTCCAGTTACAGACTAATTCGGCTACCCTTCTGAAACGTCAAAATAATGTCGAGCTGCAGGACTTGTTACTCCAACTCCTGTAACCCTCATTTTACGAGGAGTAAGGGAAGTCGGAGGAAGAGTGCTCAAATTCAGACTTACTGCTCTGTAGACAGCGCCAAAAGCCAAAATAAGCTATTTCGACTTAAGCTACTCAATTGACGTAGCTCAAGTTGTGTAGCTTATTTCAGCTTTAGGCCTGCTTTGCAGACGTGCCCTATGTGTTTAGCTTAACAAAGAGAAGGTGAAGAGATGATTTGATTAGTCTGTAAGGGCACATGTACACAGCAGGGCTAAAGCCAAAATAAGCTATGCAACTTGAGCTACGTCAGTTGCGTAGCTTAAGCCGAAATAGCTTATTTTGGCTTTTGGTGCTGTCTACATAGCAGGAAGTCCGAGTTAGAGCACTTCCTCCAGAGGACTCGGAATAAGAAGTCCTCCAGCCCACCATTATTTTGAGATAAAGGGTTGTAGTGTAGATGTGTAGACTTCTTTAGTCTGCAGAAGAGAAGAGTGAGGAGGGATTTGATAGCAGCCTTCAACTTCCTGAAGGGAGGTTCCAAAGAGGATGGAGAGAGGCTGTTCTCAGTAGTGACAGATGGCAGAACAAGGAACAATGGTCACAAGTTACAGTGGGCGAGGTCTAGGTTGGATATTAGGAAAAAACTATTTCACTAGGAGGGGGGTGAAGCACTGGAATGGGTTCCCTAGGGAGGTGGTAGAATCTCCATCCCTAGAGGTTTTTAAGTCTCGGCTTGACAAAGCCCTGGGCTGGGATGGTTTAGTTGGGATTGGTCCTGCTTTGGGCAGGGGGTTTGGACTCAATGACCTCCTGAGGTCTCTTCCAGCCCTAGGATTATATGATTCTATGAATGTCAGTTATTCCAAAATAACACTGCTGTGTAGACATAGCTCTAGTGTCAACATGAGGAACAAATAATTAATAGGGTGCTCTTCAGTCTAGCAGAGAAAAGGGTAATGTGATATAATGGCTTGAAGTTGAAGCAAGACACATTTAGATGGGCAAGGAGGCATACATTTTTGACAGTGAGGGTATTTAACCATTGGAACAATTTAGTAGGGACAGTGGTGTATTCTCTATTCCTGACATATTTCAAATAAAAATGGATATTTTTCTAAAAGATCTACTTTAGAATTTTGGAGGGGGATGTTCTCTGCTCTGCATTATTCAGGAGGACTGGTTATATGATCACAATAGTCTCTTTTGGCTTTGGAATCGGTGAATCATATATATGCCAGGACTCCCATGTCTGGCCTCACAGCCATGGAACAGTGTAGAGCGATACGATTTTTTTTGGTACACACGCATGTTCCTTGAAGCACAGGGTTCTTATCACTGCTGGAACAGATCCTAAAGCCAGAAAGAATCACTGATCATCAATCTGATCTTCTGCATAACTCAGAACAAAGAATAAATATTGTGTCCCTGCTGACCACCCCTCAGAAATTGAAGGCCCTTCGCATTTTTGATGATTTGTCGACTCTGGATATTTTGGCAGTTTTAATGAATGTGGCCTTAACGTTATGAAAAAAAGGTTGGGATTACTCAATTGGATTTAAATGTCTCACATTAAAGCCAATGTCAATGGAATCAGGACTGAATCAAATACACAATAATGGCTACAATGGCACGTCTCATGATGGTTTCTAATGCTGCACATTCTGTATTTGAAACTCTTTGCTTTCATTTTCTTGACTGTGCAAATCTTCAATGTAATTGAAACAAATCATGAGCTCTGCAGTGCAATTGAGATTCAACACTCTGCTGGGCTTGTTTATTATGAAAATAATTATGTCTGCAAGAGTCTCTTAACTGTAAATAAGAAAGCAACGCTAATTTAATCTTTGGGGAAATGAAGGTGGATAAAAGGACTACACCGTTTGATCAAAAGAAACACAAAGCCTCAATCAATATATTTGCCAGATGCTTTATAGTAGGAGCCTTCCATCTTTCACTAAGTGCAAGATCAGTGCAAACAATGTTCTTATGAGCTCTGCAAGTCACAGATAAGGTACAGTTCATATTATCACATTAATGTTCATACATTTTAGACTAATGTTTCTTTTCATATATTTTTTCTCAATGTATCTCATATAGAGAACATTTTAAAATGTAATTTGTTAACAGACACCAAAGGATGTGATTTTTTAAAAATTTGATTTGCCATTTCTGACTTTCAAGTCAATACTAAGGATATTAAATGGGAAACATTTTCACTGAGTGCTGTACAACAACTTTATTTTTATACTACGCATTTCTTATTCAAATTGTATCTTCAAATCTTTATAGAACTGAAAAAATATAATAGGGAAAAGAGAAAAGTTATGAGGCAAATTCTTATGATAAATACTTGAGATTATAACTGAACTTCTAATACTTATTTTCTGTATTGAGGATGGAGGAAGCAGAACAGATTAAAAATTCAAATTAACATAAGACTGGAAGGGACTTCACTGATTATCAAACTGAATCTTCTGCAGTCAGAGACAATCTCATCCTATTGTTTTATCTATGAACTTGTCAAGCTTCATATTAAACTAGTATAGGTTGTTTTCCCCCTGACTGTTCTCCAAGTACGAGACTATTCTACAACCTCACACCTCTAGAAATCTTTTTCCAATTCCCAGCCATTTATTCGTGGCCTGTTTGTACCATTTGTTTTCCTTCTCTACTGTTTATTTTCCTGATGTATATTATAGAGCTCAATCATGTCTTCTCTCAATGTCTACACTACAGAATTTTGTCAGAAAAATGGCTGTTGCAATCGCATTCTTCCGAAAGTAAATTGAAAGAACAGAGGAGTTTTCCTGGCATTGGTAATTCTCTTTCTACAAGGAAGAAGCCTTTTTCAGAAAAAGCTCTTTCGGAAAAAGGTGTGTGTGTACGGGGAAGAGGGAGTTCTTTCAAAAGAAGAGGAAAGAGGAAAAAGCACAGGTACCCTGGTGGCTACTCAGTCCATAGTAATCACAGCTTAAATGCAAGATAGTGTCCATTCAATGTGGATGCTATCTTTTGAAAAAGCAGATAGCTTTTTCGATGCATTTTTGTGTGTGGACGCTCTCTTTTGGAAGAAGTTTTTTCGGAAGATCTCTTTCGAAAAAAGGTTCTTCTGAAAGAAGCCTGCAGTCTAGACATAGCCTCAGCCTCTGGTTTACTAGACATCACAAATCAAGCTCTTGTAGTTTTCTCTCATAAGAGAGGTTCTCCATCGCTGATTAAAGATATTACTTCACTCTCCTTGTCTCTCTAATATTCTAAGACTGATATGGCCACAGCTACACTACACATAGCAGAAATTCTTATTTGTACCTATGTGTACAGTATGTCCTTCATAACGTATGGGAGTTTATTTGAATCTTTACAGTGTGAAAACCAGGCTGGAAATCTAATGAAAAGAAGTCTGCTTTTGCATAGAATTCCGGTATTGCTCTTTCTGGTGCAAGCTGTAATCAGTAAGCATATTAAGAAATATCTGGTCTTGAAAGTAAAGTCACTGACTATAGTCACGTATATTCTATGCATTAGCTATTTGTAAACTTCCCACACCCAGCATTACCATGACTTAACACATATCTGTGTTCTGTAAAGGATCCCCAGACCTCTTTTGCATCACATTGGCAGTAATAGGAAGATTTTCTTGTACTCTGGCTAACAGTAATATTTAGGAGAATGTTGAAAGCTCTCCCAGGAGAAAGCATGGAAGCCCACCTTTTGAAAACTGAAAATTAGCTGGATAAGACAGTGACAAGTATGTAATTTTGTATATGTATGTGTGTGTATATGTATATCAAGAGAGAAAAGGGAACAATCATGGATTGGCTTCTGTAATGCATTAGATCCACCTCTAATTACTATTAATCTATTATTCTATTAGCATTTAGTCATTCCATTTATACACTGTAACTATTAATAATTATGAAGCAGATAAAAAACCTTATACCCTTATCAGATGTTTGTCATTTCCAAATTACATTAAAAGGCCACCCCAATACATTAAAAGGCCACCCCAATCCCAAATTGGGAAGAGAAACAATCAAATGAAAAAATGTCTTGATCAATTACATCATATGAAGGCAGGAAGCTAAAAAGTGACAACTTTTATAAGTGCTCCTGTTTAAGTGCTAGCAATCGACATACTAAGATGGGTGAATTTGAAAGCCTTGTATTTAATGAGGATATTGCATCACAGACAGTTGGGTACTAGGACCACTGCTTTTCAACATGTATATGCATAAAAAGGGATAACCAGTGAGATGGCAAAATCTGCAGATGATAGAAAACTGCTCAAGATAGTTAAGCACAAAACCGACTGTGAAGAGCTACAAAGGGATCTCACTAATCTGGGTGAATGAGCAACAAAAGGCAGTTAAATTCAATAGTCACCAAAGTAAAATATGGCACAATTGAAAGCATAATCCCAATTATAGAGAAAAAATGACGGGAGTCTAAATTAGCTGCTACTTCTTAAGAAAGACATTTTGGACTAATTGTGGATAGTTCTCTGAAAACATCTTCTTAATGTGCATCCACAGAAAAAAACTAGCAGAATTTTAGGAATCATTAAGAAAGGGTAAATAATAACACAAAAAATATTATAATGCCACTATGTATACCCATGGTATGCCCACACTTTGAATACTGACAGAAGTTCTGATCATCCCATTTCAAAAGAGATATCTTGTTGCTGAACATGGTTCAGAGAAGGCCAAGAAGAAGGTATATGGGTATGCATATAAGGACAGATTAAAAAGTCAGGGAGTTTTCAATTTAGAAAAATAGATGACTAAAGGGATATTATGCAAGTCATTAAAATTGTCAGTGATGTGAATAAAGCCTTGTTATTTTTCCTTCATGTAACATAAGAACCAAGGATCACCTAGTGAAATTAATAGGCAACAGGTTTAAAACAAACAAAAAGAAGTACAGGTTGAACTTCTCTGGTCTGGCACCCTTGGGACCTGACTGGTCCCAATTGAGGGAATTTGCTGGATCAGGGGAGGCCCCTCCCCAGTCCTCCCAGGACACTGCCCCTCCCTCCTGCTGGCTCTGCTCCAACCCTGCTGCTACAGGGCTTGGGGCTTGGCTCTGGCCCACTTCTGCCAGCTGGCTGGGGCTCTTCAGGGATGGAGCTCCCCAGACTCCATGGCCCTGCTTCTGTCCCACCTGGTGGGGGCTTCTTGGAGATGGGGTTCCGTGGCTGCCTCACTGGGTCAGATCTCCGTGGCTGCCTGGCTGCTTCCATGCCCAGCCTGGATTCCGTGGCTTTCCCACTGCTGCTGCGCCCACCTGGGGCTTCCCATGGAAGGGGCTGCATGGCTGCCCTGCTGATACCGCACGGGGTCAGGGCTCTGCAGCTGCCCCGCAGTGCCCCGCCAGGTCAGGGCTCCACAGCAACCCTATTGAGCTGTGCCCAGCTGGGGCTCTCCAGAATGGGACTCACTAGTCCCAATGGTGGGACTCTCCTTCTACTGGACTCCCAACCAGCTTGCATTCCCGGGCACCGGGGCTTTCTGGTCCAGCAACATCCATGATTCTGCCAGGCCACAGATGTTGCCAGACCAGAGAGTCCTGGATTTAGAAGGTTCATCCTGTACCTCTTCACACAACACAAAGTCCACTGGTGGAACTCATTGCTAGTAAGTGTTGTGAAGCCCAAAAGTATAATGTGGTTCAAAAAAGAATTAGATAGTTCCATGAAAGATAAGCTTATCAATGACTATTAGTCAAGATGCTCTGGGAATTCTTGGCTTCTGATTTCCAGAAACAGGGTGTAGATGACAGGGAATGCAGCACACCTTGGTGGCCTATTCTGTTTATTCCTCTGAAGCTTCTGGCATTGGCCACTGGCACAAGACAAAACACTGAGCTAGATGGCCCATTGTTCTGACCCAGTATGGCCATCATGATCTCCCCTCTGAAATTCTTATGATCTGTTCTTTTGTTCTGCTTGTTAAGCTAAATAGGTAGATTCAAGGGTATCAATCACTGTATGTCCAGACTTAAATCTGAGTAACGACATCGCCTAGAAACAGTTGTATTGCTAATTGTAGTCAACATAGTACATAACCATCTCATTTTCTCCCCAGGGGCTTCATATATAAATAAGAACATAAAAGCAGCCATAGTGGGTCAGTCCAAAGTGAAATCTAGCCTTCCCAGGATCCTGTCAAGACAGGCCAATGCCAGGTGTTCCAGAGGGAATGAACAAAACAGGTAATAATCAAGCCAGTTGATTTGAGTGGAGGCAAAAGAGGCAACTTCAAAAAATCCTGGAGCTCCTAGAAACTACCACCGCTAGTGCGACAGCAGTGGTGGCCAGGGCCCTTTAAGTCGTCAAAGTGCCAGGCAGCACATGCCAGGTGGCAGTGAAGGTTGGCAGAGAGAGTAAGTTGGGCGATCCAGGTGGAGCTAAGGGCTGGCTGTCCAAGTCCGCTCCCTCCAGCTGAGACCCTACCCCTTCCAGGAGCACAGAGGGCCCCATTCTCTAGAGGCTTGACCAGGGGCAGATGACCATTTTGCGGGGCCCCCCTTTGCCAAGGCACATGCACGGTGGCGCCACGGCGCATGCGCGGGGCTTTTTGAAGAGCGGGTCCCGGGGTGGCCGCCCCGCTCGCCCTCCCCTATATCCGCCCCTGGGCTTGACACTCTGTTGGCCCTTCTGGTAATAATCAAGTGATCTAGCCCATTCAAACAAAGCCTGGTAACACCGACCCTGCCCATTCTGGCTAAATACATGATTTGGGGGTTTAAGGCACTGAAAGTTAATTGAAATTGCATCCAATTTTCAACAAAGATCTTCTAAAAAACACACTTTGTTTGTGACCCTACAATCTTTCTTTAAATGATTATGATTGCTTCCTGACTTTGTGCTTTTCACTCTAGATGTTTTCAACCATCAGACCATGAACAACTGCAACAGCAATACTTCTGCTAAAGATTTTTATCTCACTGGATTTCCTGCACTTCAAGATTTCCAGATCCCTCTTTTCCTTGTATTTTTGTTATTTTACCTGTTAATACTAATTGGTAATACCATTATTATAGTTGTAGTTGTGATCGATCAAACACTTCACAAACCCATGTACTATTTCCTAACTAATCTCTCTGTGTTAGATATACTGTTTACAACTACTACCATTCCCAAAATGTTGGCAATGTTTCTGGTCAATGCCAAAACTATTTCTTTTCACGTCTGCTTTCTGCAGATGTACGGTTTTCATGGTCTATCAGTCACTGAATCATTTCTTCTTGTAGTCATGTCTTATGATCGCTATGAAGCAATTTGTAATCCTTTGCACTACCCAATTAAAATGACAAAGAAAGTAAACCTGCTATTGGCAGCATGTGCCTGGGTAACTGCATTGTTAATACCAATACCTGTCATCTTCCAGACCACTCAGTTAACATTTGGTGATACAACCATAGTTTACAATTGTTTTTGTGATCACTTAGCGGTTGTGCAAGCAGCTTGTTCTGATTTCAGTGCTGCTTTTCAGACTTTCTTGGGTTTCTCCATTGCCATGAGTGTTTCACTCATACCACTTGTGCTTGTCATCCTTTCATATGTTCACATCATTATCTCCATATTAAAGATTAACTCTAATGTAGGTCGCAGTAAGGCTTTTTCTACTTGCACTTCCCATTTGATTGTGGTTTGCACTTACTATTCATCCATTGCTGTGGCATATATTTCCTACAGAGCAGACTTGCCGATTGATGTCCACATAATGAGCAATGTTGTTTTTGCTATTTTAACCCCTTTGTTAAATCCACTCATTTACACTTTGCGAAACAAAGAAGTAAAATGTGCAGTAAAAAAGTTTCTTTTTCTGAAGATCTTTCCTCCTTTTATAAAGCTGTAATCTAATGTGGAACATTAGTGCCAACACATAAATTTCACATAGAACCTATACATCATAATACCTTCTAAAAATGGGTGAAGTATGGTTTCTCTGCATTGGTGTGATTTTCAACTTATTGATATCAAGTATTTTTGAACATACTAACTTTCCTCTATAGGTTGAAAGGCACAAAAAGTATTTTGTTCATAATTTTGCAATTTGGTTTACACTTTTCCTGTACACAGAGGTCTAAATGTAGCCAGAATCTGAACTGGGAGGTGCCACTGCACATGCACCAAGATATTTGCTACAGTGAAAGTGTATGCTAGTGCCACAAAACATGTGCACTCTGAGCACTGACTTGGCAAAATGGTGTCATGGTGCATAGTGTTTATTAGCTCTCATTGAATCTGGAATATTTTTTTTCTATTTACATGCAGAAAGAGGTTTTTCTTTTTCTAAAAGGCAAACTATACACTCAGTTGTGGGAGATGAAGTAATACTCTTCTTTCCTTCTTTTGTACAATTGCCTGTGAACCTGACCCAGCTAAAGTGTATTAGTGGTGTAATTGTGGTAAAGTTGAACTAGGCTTTCCCCATAACATGCAATGCAATTTTAACCTCTATATATTATTAAAGTATTTTAAATGTCTAATGCTGGTTTTTATCCATGATGCAGTGGAAAGAAGTAAAAAGCTTGCTCTTAAATCACTATAAAGCATTTGATCAGATTGAAATATCAATTGATTTTATGCATAATAGTAAATAACTTGTATCTTCAGCTGCTCATAAGAGATGCCTGTTTGCTAACATCTTGCTTAGTAATGGAAGCATTTTTAGCGCTAAAACTTCCAGTAATTACACAACATAGGTAAAACTTAAACATTATTCTTTAATCTTCCCTCTTTACATTCTACTAGATTGAATTGAGCAACGTTTTATTATCTCCATTTAAGAGATTCATACATGTCAGCAGTTATTTTCCTAGTGTACACACTGCAAATTACATTATACTATACACTTCAATTAGGGAAAAGAAATACGAAGAACTTGAAATGCAGTATGTAGAAAATGACGCAATTTCATGTCCATGCAATAGGAAGTGCCCTCAACTCTCTTATCATATTGTGCAATTCTAATCCTTGTGGCTAGGTCAGGGAATTAGTTCTTGCCCCATCCAGTCCTCCCTTCCATCAGTTGTTCACATTGTGGCCCATTTTTCTTTCTTTCTTTCTTTCTTTCTTTCTTTGACTTGAATTATTCTCTATTCATGGGTTGGCCATCCAGATGCATAATTTTGTAGTCTCCACTTGCAGGATAACAAAATTTCACCAAACATACTGTCTATATTCTGCTTCAGGCAGTGTTCCATTTCAACTACAGGTCCTGGACCACTTTTTCTGTGTCTGGTAGGTGGATCCAGGTCTACCCATTATTTCAGGTTCCAGCTCAGGGAACTTATACCTAGCAGTATAGGCAAGGCCCATGCCAAGGGGGGTGTGAGGTCTGGAGGAACCCCTCACAGTGCCCCAGGTGCGGAGTCCGGGGCATTTTCCCCACTGTAGCCCCCACCCTAGCCACACTAAAAATCTTCCCCAAGCCCTGCCTTGCACCCGACCCTCCTTTGCCCCCTCCACTGAGCAATACAGACTGTAAGGGTACATCTAGACTACACATCTTTTTCGACAGCGGCTTTTTCGAAAGTATTTTTCACAAAAGCCTGTCGAAAAAGAGCGTCTAGATTGCATGATGTGGATCGAAAAATCGATCCACTTTTTTGAAAGACTGCCAGATGCTCTTTTGAAAAAAAAGGCACCTGGAAGTGCTTCTTGCAGGGCATGAGGGCAGCCTTTATTTCCAGGTGCTGCTGCATGCCCTTTGCAGAGACATGTACTTAAAGGGATCCCCCTGGACTCTGCTCTGCTACTGCTTCTGGCTTGCCTACCTCCTGGAGGGAAAGCAAACCTGCTGCAGTGCTTGCTCTGGTTGCCCTGCTTCCTCAGACACCACAGCAGTTTATTTTCAGGGGTTTTTTCTGCTTTTCACTGTGTTTTTGGCCATGGAGCCTGAGCTGCCCCTGGGCAGGCGATGGCCCCACACTGTGATGCTGGAAGTTCTGCTGCATCTTCATGAGACCATCATGATGTCTGTGGCAGAGCTGGATTCAGAGCCCAGCTTTGACCCCTCACTCGGGCTGCAGCCTCACTGCCCTTGCCGCCGAACATATTCCTGCAGGGGCGAGTTTGGAGGCTGGACACCAGTTCAGACTGGTGGGACCGGCTTGTTATGGAGCAGTGGGACAACGAGGCTTGGCTCCGAAACTTCCGTATGCGGAAGTCCACCTTCCAGGAGCTGTGTGCCTGGCTTGCCCCTGCCCTACAATGCCAGGACACCCACTTGCGTCATCTCCCTGGAGAAGCGGGTCGCTAGTGCCCTCTGGAAGCTAGCCCTCTGTATTGCTCAGTGGAGGGGGCAAAGGAGGGTTGGGTGAAAGGCAGGGCTTGGGGAAGATTTTGAGTGTGGCCAGGGTGGGGGCTACAGTGGGGAAAATGCCCCAGACTCTGCACCTGGGGCACTGTGAGGGGTTCCTCCAGAACTGTGAGGGGTTCACCCCCGACAACTACGGCTCCATGGGACACCAGTTTGGCGTGGGGAGGTCTACTGTTGGGGCTGTCTTGATGGAGGTAAGTCACTCTCTGGGGACAGTCCATTGGGGTGGGGGGCAGATAAGGGGGGCAGTCAGGACCGGGCAGAGGGAATGGGGGATGGGGTGGCAATGGTAGAAGTCCTCCTGGCCTCTCCCTGCCATGGTGCGGGGGGGGGGGGGGGAATGGGGTTACCTGAGGGGAGCTCTTGGGGTCTGGGAGGGGAGAGGTGGGGAAGCATCTCTCATCAGCTCACGCAATTCCTCTAATGTCTTGTTATGTGTGTTTCTATTTGTCCCTTTCTGCAGGTGGTGACAGCCATCAGTTCAGAGCTGCTTCACAGGACTGTCTGCCTCGGAGACCTGGATACCATCGTGGCTGGATTTGCAGAGCTAGGATTTCCGAACTGCGGTGGAGCACTCGACGGGACGCACATCCCGATCCACACACCACCCCATCGAGCAGCCCAGTATATTAACAGAAAGGGCTACTTTTCTATCGTGCTGCAGGCCCTGGTCGACCACCGGGGACAATTCACAGACATTTGTGTCGGGTGGTCAGGCCGGGCACATGATGCCCGCATCTTCCAGAACTCATACCTGTACCGCAGGCTGCAGGCTGGGACATTCTTTCCGGAGCGAAACTATGCAGTCGGGGATGTGCAGATGCCTATGTGCATCATGGCCGATGTGGCGTACTCCCTTATGCCCTGGCTCATGAAGACATTGACTGGACACCTGGGTGCGAGCAGGGAACTCTTTAACTCCCTCCTGAATTGGGCTCACTTGCAGGTGGAGTGCGCCTTTGGCCATCTGAAGGGCAGGTTTCGATGCCTGCTCACTCGGCTGGACATGGGGGAACACAACATCCCCGATGTGGTTGTTGCATGCTGTGTGCTGCACAACCTAGTGGAGAGCAAAGGGGAGGCCTTCCTCCCAGCGTGGGGGACATGGGCTGCTGTGGAGGGGAGGCACTTTGAGCAGCCCCGGACAGCTGCCATCTGGCAAGCCCACCAGCTGGGATTGCTCATTCGGGAAGCCCTGAGGGAGCGATTCTCCCAAGGAGCCCGATGAGTTTCCCCAGGGCCTTCCAAATGTGGGATTGCCCCATGCCCCCAGTGCCTTACCCCCTGCCCAAAGCCCATCCCGCCCCCACATTCACATTGTACACATTCACACTGAGAACAGAGACAGGTACTGTTGAAAACATGTTGACAGTTTATTTCACTGTTGACTGTTAACAAACAATTTATTTTTCTGAACAAAAGAGTTTTATAGTTTTTGAAACAAAGTAAAGTGCTTCCCTTACTGACTCTCACAGGTGGGAAGGGGGATGTCAACTTGGAAGGGGGGAAGGGGATGTCAACCTGGAAGGGGGGAGAGAGGCTCAGGGCTGAGGGTGCCGCCTGGATGACGAGCCCCTGCCACCTTGGCTGCGGAGGCCTGCTTGGAGACGGCTGCGTGTGTGGGCTGGGACAGTAGGGGGCTGGGCAGGAGATGGGGCTGTACCTGAGTCTGGGATGGCAGGGAGTGAAGGGGGGGCAGGGGGTGAGGGGAGACAGGGGGCAGAGGGTGAGGAGGGGGCAGGCTGAGCTAGAGGAGCAGGAACAGGCACAGGACCAGGGAAGGCCATGGCCTCCTGGATAGCAATGCAAATAGTAGTGCACTGCTGGACAAACTCGTCCAGCAAGCAACTGTGCCACTGTGCCTCTGCCTGCATCCTCTGGTTAAAAGTTTCCTGTATCCCTTGCAGGACCGAGATGTGCTGGCACACCAGGTCCAAATATGTGCGCCAGTGCCGACGGGTTCCCCTGCAGCCATCTGGGTGGTGGGTCAGGAGTGGCGCTCCCCTCCTGGACAGCTGGTCCGGCTTTGGAGGACAAGAGGGAAAAGTCGTCAGTCATGCATGCTCACACTTTCCCTGAGGGGGCATGCCCTCCTTCTCAGCAGTCAGTGCCTGTCCTCTAATTGCTGAGAAGGAGGGCATGCTCATGTAGTCAGGGGATGCTCATGTGGTCTCAGCAAGGTGTGGTGTGGCCTGGGAAGCAGCGATGGCCTCCCTGAAGCCCAGACGGTGTGCAGGCCACCATCCTGCCCCCCCCCCCACACACACACCCCATGGCCAACCAGCACAGACAAGTGTCAGGCCACAGTTGGGGTTCCCACAGGTTGCTGAGAACCCTGAAGCTGTGTGGAAATCCCAGGGTCCCCAACCCATGGCGGTAGGACGGCCCTCCCTGAGGTTGGCCATGTGTGTGCCCCCCCCCTCCCCAGGCTGTGATCTGCATGACATGTCACAGCACTGCACCATCCACTTTTCTCCTGCCTTCCCTGTCCTGTGTGTGTTGGACCCTCACAGCACTCACCTGATGTTCCCTTCCCGGTGTCTGAAGTTGTCTGGGAGGCCTTCTGCATCTGGGTGTCTGGCTCCAGGGTCAGGGTCACTGTGCTTCTGCTGGTGACCTCCTCCTTCCCCTCCTCTTGGAGCTTCTGGTCCTCTGGGGTCTCACCCTGGAGCTTCTGCTGCACAGGGGTCTCCACCCCAGACTCCACAACTCTCTTGGGAGACAGGGGTTCCCCTGCCCCCAGGATCCTGTCCAGGTCCTCATAATTGTCACAATACTGTGGTGCTTCCCCAGAGCGGGAGCTGCACTCACGGGCTCTAACATACCCCTGCCGCAGCTTCTTGGCCTTTGCCCTGACCTGCTCCACTGTGTGGGGGTGGTGACCTTTTTTGGCAAGGCCATCAGCCATTCTGGCATTCCTCCTCTTGGACTGCAATGCCTGAAGAGACTCCTCCTCAGACCAGAGCCCCAAGAGGGCTTTGATCTCAGGGCCAGATCAGGAGGGTGCCCGGCGTTTCTTGTGGGGATGTGTCCCTGGAGGGACCAGGGAAGTCTCTGGGGGCTTGTCCCTGGGACATGGCTCTGAGTGGCCCTACCAGGAAGAGCTGAGCAGTCAGGGTCCTTGCTGCCACAATGCTACTCCTGGGTGCCTGTGGCTTTAAAAGATGGCTACAGGCAGGAACAATAGAGATGAAAGGTCTGGCAGGAGTGTCCACCAAGGCTTCTTCCTGGAGGCCTTTATTTTCGACAAAAAATTTTCCCCACGTCCACACTTCCCTTTTTTCGACAGATCTCTGTCAAAAATAGTGTTATTCCTCGTAAAACGAGGTTTACAGCCGTCAACAAAACCACCGCGTTCTGTCGATGTACTGTTGACAGAACGTGGCGGCAGTCTAGACGCAGGTAAAGATTTTTCGAAAAAAGGCTACTTTTTTTGAAAAATCCCTGTAGTCTAGACACACCCTAAGGTTCCAGGTGCCTAGCATGGCAGCAGTATGGGTCCTCCCCCCACTTACCACTTGGACAGTGGGACCTGAAGTGGCCTGATAGTTTTCTCTATCCTGGTATGCTGCCTTCTCCTGGCCTGCTGCGCCCTGTTTCTCTGCGGTTACAGGAACTGGAGCACACTGAGGCTGAGGCACTTTACTTCCTGCTACCACAGAGAAGACAGAAGCTGGCCAGAGCAGGCTGCCAGTCTGCTCTGGCTCCCACTGCATACATGGTGAGTGTAGGGGGAAGGAGAGGAGGGCAACCCATTCAGTCACTCCTCACCAACCTTCAGTAATCTCGCGGGTCCCTCCTATCCATAGGACATCTGGGGCCCCCAAAAGAGCAGAGCCTGGGGAAGCTGCCCAGATTCACCCTGTGGCTGTAATGACTGTGAATATAGGTATGCTCAGAGTTAGTACTGGAGGCTGTTTCTCTGGGCTCCTTCCTACCCCAAGGCTGTGTCTACACTGGCGTGATCTTGCGCAAAAGTGGCCGCTCTTGTGCAAAAACTTGCTGCCTGTCTACACTGGCTGCGTGTTCTTGCGCAAATGAAACTGACGTTCTAATGTATGAAATCAGGGCTTCTTGCCAGAACTCTGATGCTCCGCTCAGGAATAAGCCCTTTGTGCAACTGTTCTTGCACAAGAGGCCAGTGTAGACAGGCAACATGAATTTCTTGCGAAAGCCCTATGGTTAAAATGGCCATCAGAGCTTTCTTGCTCAAACATCTACACTGGCAAGGATGCTCTTGCAAAGCACATCTCTTGCGCAAAGCACATGCCAGTGTAGACGCTCTTTCTGGAAGAGTTTTTGCAGAAGAACTCTTCTGCAAAAGAGTTTTTGCGTGAGAACATGCCAGTGTAGACGTAGCCCAACTCTCTATCTCCATGACTAACTCTGGATTTGCTACCAGGGATTCCTCTGCTCCTCTATGGATACTTCACTCCATTCAGCACCTTGTCACAATACAAAATGTCTTTCTCTCCTCTGGATATCCTTCTAGACCTCGGCCAACTCACTTTCTGTCCGGGGAGTGGTGACAGATTTAATCCCTGCACCTCATTTCTGGCTTTTACTTCCTGGCTTTCAACTGGATTTCATCTGTAGCTAGAAATTATCAATCCTTGGCTACTCCCTCAGAGGCAGTACGTAAGATTAATGTGTCCTGCAGTCCCATATTACATGTTCAGGGCTTGTGTTGAGTGGTCATTCCATCACACAAGTTTATGTAAATTCATATTAAGATAAATGTTGTGAGGGATAAATCTCAAAAGTTCATGCATTCAATTCAGCAAGAACAGGGTTAGTTGGAGATTCTTAGCTGGAGGTTTTGTAGCATAGCGTATCCATCTCAGACTGATGGGCTATTGCAATCAGACATCTCCATAATTAATGGTAATTTCTGGATTCTTCTGGGTTGGAAATATTGAGGCAAGATCCTTTTCTTGTATTTTATATTCTCTTCAGAACAGAAATAAATACACTTTCTGTTACCAATGTACTTTTCCAATGCTCATTCAAGGTTTTATGAACAGTTGAGTTTGCATTGTGGGCACAAAATATTGGTCTTGTCTCATTTTATTTTAACTGAATCTCCCATCAATAACTTTAAAAAAACATTCAGTGCATAGTGTCTTTTGGAGCTGTGCATTCACCTTGTAAGCCTTATACTAATCCTTCTATCTAAGGTCATAAAGGACAGAACAGCCCCAACCATCATTCAGTTCCTTCACTGATGCAGATTTCAAGAGTAGGACACTGTGTCAGTTAAAAAGGAGGGCAGGTCATAGAATCCACGTGGACAAAGGTTTCTTGAGGATTTTGAGTTATCAGAAGCTGAGTAATCTCTCTGTCTTCTTTGAACGTTTGTCCAAACAGATCCTACTGAATGTTGATTGGCTACCAGTATTTTTCAATTAGATGGGTTGCAAGAAATCTCTCTAAATAATGACCGGAAGACAATGCTGTCGTACTAGGCACCTTATCTAGAATTTGCCACAATGGAGTAGTGGCTGGTAAATGTATGAACAGAACTCCAAGTAGATGCCTTCTGAATATTAGAGTTAGGTACCCCTCCAAGACATACCGTAGATTTACCATAGATGTTACCATAGATCAGTGCTGGACCAAGCCATAGTTGTGCCCTGGGCAGCAGGTGCGTGGCGCATGTGGCGCATGCGCAGCCCGGCCCCGGGTGCGCGGCGCCCCTTACCACTTCAATCAGGCGCCCCCCATAGGTTGGCGCCTCAGGCAGCTGCCTGGCTAGCCCTCCCCCCCAGCCCTGCCATAGATGTTCAGCCACCCAAAAAAAGACAAATGATTCATGTTGATGGTTCTGTGCTAAAAAGAAAGGAAACAAAATCCTGCCAGGGCCATGCAGACCACAGCTCAAGGTGTGTCTACATAATTTCATAGCTTCAAAATATGATGGGCAAGTATTGGCTGGTAATGGTCCATATTGGTGCCAGTTGTTGACATGTCTTCCCATGATATCTCACAGATCATAGATGACTTCAGAAAGAAGGAGCCTACATCAGGAGGATCGAATTTTCAAGACTATACTAGTCATGAGGATATTACACAAACAATAATGGGGGGAGAGAATACGCAGAACGAAGGATCATTCAACTATGATGTCAAGAATAGCTTTAATCCAACTTAAAGAGAAGAAATACTTGCACATCAATCTTGACATTGTTCCTCAGAAACTTAAGACTAAGAATTTTTTGATGATTAATTGACTTTCTGGATGTTTTGGCAGTTTTAATTAATGTGGCCTTAAATTGTTTCATGCAGTGAAAAAATATTGGGATTACTCAATTGGATCCAACAGTTTCCCATTGAAGCCAATGTCATTGGGAAAGGACTGAATCAAATATAAAATAATGGCTACAATGGCACATCTCATGAAGGTTTCTCGTGCTGCATAGTCGGCATTTGAAACACCTTGCTTTCATTTTCTTGACTGTTCAAATCGGCAATGAAATTCACACAAATTATGAGCTCTACAGTGCAATTGAGATTCCAAACTCTGCTGGGATTGTTTATCATGAAAATTATTATATATCTGTATCGGTCTCTTAATTGTGGATAAGAATCCCATGTTAATTTAATCTTTGGGGACATGAAGGTAGATAAAAGGACTACAGAATTTGTTCAAAAGAAACACAGAGCCTCAATCACTGTATTTGCTGGAAGCTTTATTGTAGGAGCCATCCATCTATCACTAAGTGCAACACCAGTGAAAACAGTGCTCTTATAATCTCTGGAATTCACAACTCAGGTAGAGTTTATATTATCACATTATTATCCCTAAATTTTAGACTAATTCTTTGTTTTGATGTACGTTTTTTTCACTTCGCATTCCACATAGAGAAACATGTTTAATACAATTTCTTGACAGGCACCAAAGGATGTGATTTTGAAATTGATGTATGATGTCTGAGTTTCAAGTCAGTACTAAGCATACTAATGGTGGGTGTTTTAATTAGCACAGTACAACAATTTTATTTTTATAGTACAGCATTTCTCATTCAAATTGTATCCTCAAATCTTTACAGAACTGAAAAACAATAGGGGGAACAGAAAAAAAATCAAAATGACATTAAAAAAGCAATCCCAATTCCAAATAAAATATTTCATACAAACTAAAGCCTTCCCTTTCTGTTGGGGAATAAAAGCCTTAATTTAATCTAAAGATTTGCAGGTTGAATGTCTAGCTGACATCAACGGTTGACTTGCCACTTCGGAATAGGGAATCTTTAAAATTGCCAAGATCCAAATAATAAATGGCTTTAACTGTCAAAACTGAATACTTTGAATTCAGAAATGCAAGGTAATACACCAAAAATTACTCATGCACATTTCTAAGTTCTATTTAACTTGCAATGACTCAGGAGAAAAACCTTCCTCTTGTTGTGCACGGCTGACTTAGAGAAATATTTCCTCAAAGCAAAGGACCACTCAAAAAAGCAAACACTATGTTAGCCTTATTAGGGAAGTAATAGAGGATAATATAGAATATATTCTAATGCCATTACATACATTTATTGGATGTCCTTGCTTTGAATGATATGTTCAATTTTAGTCTCAATTCAAAAACTGTTCTTCAAAAAATGGAGAAGTCCAGAGATGGGAAATGAATATGATTGCAGGAATGGCTATGGCATATGGGAAGAGATGACAGGAGTGATTAATTTTAGAGCTGTGACATCATAAAGGAATATAAAATAAATACAAGTATTTTGCACACTCTTAATTACCATCCTCCATAACACAAGGTGGGCCTCTGATGATAAGACAAGAAGCAATGGGCTTAAATTGCTTGAAGGGAGGTTTAGGTTAGACATTAGGAAAAACTTCCTAACTGTCAGGGTGGTTAAACACTAGAATAAATTGCTTAGGAAGGTTGTGGAATCTCCATCACTGGAGATATTTAAGAGCAAATTGGATAGACATCTATCAGGGATGATCTAGACAGTGCTTGGCCCTGCCGTGAGGGCAGCGGACTGGATTTGATGACTTCTCGAGATCTAGGATTCTATGAGTCTAAGAGCAAAGGAATTCTCAAAACTTGTAAAGTTTGAGTTCGCTTTGAAACATCTCCTGATACATTATGACATCTGCTATGTTTTTATTGTATTTGAAAAGTAACTGGAGCTGAGGATGTCTCTGGTGCAAAAGTGTAAGATGTGCTTCCTCCCTGCATGGAACATTTAAAAAAAATATCGTAATAGGGGCTCAGATTAAATGTATGCCCCAAATTAAAAAACACAGGATGAGGATCAAAAATAAGCTGCCAACATGTCTAAACAACAAAGTGAAAGAAGTGTGTTGAGGCAAAAATTAAAAGTTAAATCATACTGAAGAAAAGAGAAGGGAGGATAAAGTCTGCCAATCAAGAGTAATAATATAATTTGGAAGGCCACAACGAATTTGAAGAGCAACTAGCCAAAGGGTCAAAAGCTAAACAAAAATGATTTAAAAACATCTGAAGAAGGAACCTTGCCAAACAATCCGTGAGGTCACTGGACAATCAAGACCCTAAAGGAGCACTTAAGAAAGACGAAGCTGTCACAGAGAAGCTACATTAATTCTTTGCATTGTTCTCTATAGGGAATATAAGGGAGCTTCCCACACCTGAGTTATTCATTTCAGGTGTCAAATCTAAGCAACCATCAGAGATGGAGATGTGAATAGAGAAGGTTTGGGAAGAAACGGATACATTAAACAATAATAAATCACCAGGACCAAATGGTATTCACACAAGAGTCCTAAAGGAACTCAAATATAACATTGTGAGAACTACCAGTCACTATAATTTAAATCAGCTTCTGTATGAGATGACTGGAGGATAGCTATTGTGACTCCAATTTCTAAAAGAGGCTCCAGAGTACAGTACAAACTAGTAAATCTAATTACAGTCCTGAAAAAAACGGGTTGAAAAAAAAAAGAACAGAATGATCACACACACATAGGCTGTGTCTAGACTGGCAAATTTTTAGCGCAAAAGCAGTTGCTTTTGCGGAAAAACTTGCCAGCTGTCTACACTGGCGGACTTTGTAATGTACAAAATCAGTGCTTCTTGCGCAAATACAATGACGCTCCCGTTCGGGCAAAAGCCCTCTTGCGCAAATGTATTTGCGCAAGAGGGCCAGTGTAGACAGCTAAAAAGTGTTTTGCGCAAAAAAGGCCCGATGGCGAAAACGGCGATCGGGCTTTCTTATAAAACGCGTCTAGATTTGTCACGGGACGCTTTTCCGCATAAAAGTGCTTTTGCGCAAAGCGTCGTGCCAATCTAGACGCTCTTTTCCGCAAATGCTTTTAACGGAAAAACTTTTCCGTTAAATGCATTTGTGGAAAATCATGCCAGTCTAGACGTAGCCATAGATTAATATGATTTCTTGGTGGAAAGTCAACATGGCTTTTGTAAAGGGACATAATGCCTCACTAATTTATTAGAATTGTTTGAGAGGCTCAACACACAAGACCCAATCCCTCACCAAAGGCTCTGAAGCAAAATAAGCAGTAATAAGATTAGAGGGGAGTTCCTCACCTGGACAGGTAAATGATTAAAACAGAGGAAAGAAAGGGTGGGAATAAATGGTCAGCTTTCAGAATGCAGAGAGAAAGATAATGTTTTCCTCCAGGGATCTGGACTGGGACCAGTACTGCTCAACAAAATCATGAATGATAAAGGGGTAAACAGTCTGGTGGCAAAATTTGCAAATGGGAGAAAACTGCTCGTGATAGTTAAGTACAAAGCAGACTGTGCAGAGTTACAAAGGAATCCCACTAACCTAGGTGACTGAGCAATAAAAAGGCAGTTAAAATTCAAGGTTGGTCAAGCAAAGCTAAATATTGGACACTGGAATATGTAATGTCAATGATACATACAAAATGATGGGGTCTAAATTAGCTGTTAACACTCCACAAAAGGATGTTGGGATCATTGTGGATAGTTTGCTGAAAACATCTGATGAATGTGCAGCAGCAGTTAAAAAAACCCACCAGAGCAGACTATTAAGACTCATTAAGAAAGTGATAGATAACAACATAGAAAATATTATAATGCCACTGTATAAATCCATGGTACGCCCATACTTGGAATACAGTGGGCATTTCTCATCATCCCATCTCAAAAGCGATATCTAAATATTGGAATCAGTACAGAGAAGGGCAACAACAATGCGTAATGGTATGGAACAACTTCTATCAATGGAAAGATTAAAAATCAGAGATTTTTCTAATTAGGCCATGTCTGTGCTGATGGATAAAATCAATGCAAGGTATGCAACTCCAGCTACATGAATTGCACTGATTTTCTGGGGCGGCCCTGCAGTAGGAGGCTGAAGGGGGTGCCCCTCAGCATTTGATTTAGTGGGTCTTTACTAGACCCGCTAAATTGAACCCTAGAGGATCAGTCACTAGAGCACTGATCCTCTGGCAAGTGGAGATGTGACCATAGAAAATAGATGACTAAAGGAGATATGAGATAGGTCTATAAAATTGTCAGCTGTTAAGTCCATGAAGGATAAGGCCATCAATGGCTATTACTCAAGAGGCTCTGGTTTTTCCTAGCTTCTCATCTCCAGAAGCTGGGAGTTGATGCCAGGCAATGGAACTTGCCTTGGTTGCCTATTCTGTGTATTCCTCTTGGGCCACTGTCAGCAGATAGGATACTGGGCTTGATGGACCATTGGTCTGTCCCAGTATGGCTACTTTTATAATACATACTTATGTTTTCTTTGTTAAACTAAACAGATAGATTCAAAGGTCTCAATCACTATGGGCTTGTCTACACTAGAGAGAAGATCAACTCTAGTGTTCGATTTAATGGGTCTAGTGTAGACCCCCAAATTGAAAACTGGGGGCAGCTCCTGCTGGCGTTTTGTACTCCTCATTCTGTGGGGAGTAAGGGAAACCAACAGGAGTGTGTGCTCTCATTAGCCTTCTGCAGCGTAGACACTCTGGTGACTCGGCTTTGGATGGAGTACCTTAAGCTGACCTGCCTTGTCAAGTGTGGACCATGCCTATATGTCTAGACTTAAAGCTGAGTAGCTATATCACCTAGAAACAGATGTATTGCTAATTGTTATCAACATAGTACTTAACCATCTCATTTTCTTCCCAGGGGCTTCATATATAAATAACAATATAGGAGCAGCCATAGTGGGTCAGTCCAAAGTCCCATCTAGCCCACTATCCTGTCAAAATATGTCAATGCTAGATGTTTCAGAGGGAATGAACACAACAGGTAAGAATGAAGTGATCCATCCCATCACCCTTTCCCAGTTGCTAACAAAGTCTAGGGACAACATCCTTGTCCATCCTGGTTAAATACATTGTTTGGAGTGGAAGACACTGAAAATTAACTGAAATTGCATCCAATCTGTTAGTTTATTGACAAAGACCTTCTGCAAAACACACTTTTTCATGACCCTGCAGTCTTTCTTGAAATAATTAGAATTGCTTCTTTACTATGTTTTTCACTCTAGATATTTTCAACCATCAGACCATGAACAACTGCAACAGCAATTCTTCTGCCAAAGACTTTTATCTCACTGGATTTCCTGCACTTCAAGATTTCCAGATCCCTCTTTTCCTTGTATTTTTGTTATGCTATCTGATCATACTAATTGGTAATACCATTATTGTAGCTGTAGTTGTGATCGATCAAACACTTCACAAACCCATGTACTTTTTCCTAACTAATCTCTCTGTGTTAGATATATTGCTTACAACTACTACAATTCCCAAAATGTTGGCAATGTTTCTGGTCAATGCCAAAACTATTTCTTTTCACGTCTGCTTCCTGCAGATGTATGGTTTTCATGGTTTAGCAGTGACTGAATCACTGCTTCTTGTAGTCATGTCTTATGATCGTTATGAAGCAATTTGTAATCCTCTGCACTACCCAGTTAAAATGACAAAGAAAGTAAACCTGCTACTGGCAGCATGTGCCTGGGTAACTGGATTGTTAATACCAATACCTGTCATCTTCCAGACCGCTCAGTTAACATTTGGTGAAAAAAACACAGTTTACAATTGTTTTTGTGATCATTTGGCAGTTGTGCAAGCAGCATGTTCTGATGTCAGTGTCGCTTTTCAGACTTTCTTGGGTTTCTCCATTGCCATGACTGTTTCATTCCTGCCACTTGTGCTTGTCACCCTGTCATATGTTCACATCATTATCTCCATATTAAAGATCAACTCTAATGTAGGTCGCAGAAAGGCTTTTTCTACTTGCACTTCTCATTTGATTGTGGTTTGCACTTACTACTCATCCATTGCTCTGGCATATATTTCCTACAGAGCAGACTTGCCGATTGATGTTCACATTATGAGCAATGTTGTTTTTGCTATTTTAACCCCTTTGTTAAATCCACTTATTTACACTTTGCGAAACAAGGAAGTAAAATGTGCAGTAAATAAGTTTCTTTTTCTGAAGCTCTTTCCTCCTTTTATAAAGCCGTAATGTCATGGGGAAAGTTAATTTCAACACAGAAGTTTCACACAGAACCTATACATTATATCAGTCCCCTAAAAATGTGTTAATTAAGATTTTTTTATATGGGTTCCTCTGCATTGGTGTGATTTTCATCTTATTGATGTCAAGTATTTTTGAACACGCAATTTTTCCTCTCTATTCTGAAAAGGACAAAAGATGTTTTATAGTTTTCATGTATATAAAGATCTGACTGTAGCAAAAATCTGAACTGGGGGCTCTACTGAACATGTATTGAGAAATCTCCTACAGTGAAAGTGTGTACAAGTGCCATAAAACTGTACTGTGAGCACTGATGTTCAAAAGTGTCCATATTGTGAGCACTGACTTATACAATTGTTTCATGGTGCATTGTGTTTATGATCTCTCAGTGATCCTGGAATTCATTTGTGTATTTTATTTCGAGTTTCAGGTGCTGTGTAGATGCACCCTTAGGGTGTGTCTAGATTACATGGCTCCGTCGATGGAGCCATGTAGATGAGTTTAGTAGACATAGCAAAATGAAGTGGCGATTTAAATAATCGCCGCTTCATTTAAATCAAAATGGCCGACGCGCTGTGCTGATCATCTGATTGTCGGCACAGTGTGGTAGTCTAGACGGGGATCAGCCGACCCCAGATCCCTTTGTCGTCAGATCCTGTAAGCCTCGTTTCACGAGGCATAAAGGATCTGCCTATGAAGGGTTCTGGGGTTGGCAGATCCCTGTCTAGACTGCCGTGTTGTGCCGACAAACAGCTGATCGGCACAGCGCGGTGGCCATTTTGATTTAAATGAAGCGGCGATTATTTAAATCGCCGCTTCATTTCCCTTTGTCGTCCTGCCTCATCTACATGGCTCTGTCAACGCAGCCATGTAGTCTAAACACACCCAATGTCTCAATTCCATGATGGGTAATCTTGAATGCCTGGTATTAAATAAGGATATTGATATAATGAGCAGCACAGAAACTTGGCAGTATGTTGATAACCAATGGGACATGGTAATAGCAGGGTACAAATGACAATAGGTTGTTCTGGTAAAATGTGCCACTATATGTGTGTAAGCAGGGGCTGAACTTCTGCTTGCTGTCAGCCAGCTAAAAGGAGGGGTGGGTGTGCCCACTACAGTTGTTTAGCTTTGCAAGGTAATTAACTGTTAACTGTTGACATGTAAATACTGCTCAGAAGAGAATCTGAGGTGTGGCTATGTAAATCCCATTCAGCCAGGGCTGATGGAAGGTCAGTGTTGGAATGGAATGTGGAGAATTGTATATAATTTGGGACTGTTGTGGGGGTAACTAATCATGCTACCCCTAAATGTGGGAACTGTAAAACATGCCACCAGTGCTTGCAGGAGAGACACCACCATCATGGTAAGAGGTCTGGGAAAAACAAGCCTCCCCCCTTCCAGAGTTGAATGAACAGAGCTGGGGGAAAGGGTTAAAGGGTTTGAGTCAGCCTGCTTCACACCTGCCAGGTGTGAGCTATAAGACTGGCCCAGCCTGCACCTTTCCCCCTTTGTTTTAAGGATAGACCTAAAGCAGACTCCCTGAGGAGTCTTTTCTTTTGCTAGTCCAGTGAAAGCTGGATTCATCTGCCAGTCCAGCTGGTGGCTAAAGAGTTAAAATCACTGAGAGCTGAAATCACTGGTTTGGCTGAGTGCCAGACCTGTTGCACCAGTGAAGTGGCGGCGACTAGCGGCGTGGCGTGGAGCGGCAGCAGGCAAAGAGCGGCGACCAGTGGCGTGGAGCGGCGGCAGGCGAGGCGGCCATCAGCGGCGTGGCGTGGAGGCGGCAGGTGAGGCGCAGCCATCAGCGGCGTGGCGTGGAGTGGCGGCAGGCGGAGCGTGACCAGTGGCGAGCGGCGACCAGCGGCGTGGCGTGGAGCGGCGGCAGGCGGAGCGGCCATCAGTGGCGTGGCGGAGGCGGCAGGTGCCCAGTGGAGCGTCAGAGGCGTGGAATGAGACAGCTGGTGGAGCGTGGCGGAGTTTCATATAAGGTGCCCCCTATCTATCCCCCGCCCCCCATTTCTACCCAGGTTGGGAGGTGAAACCCTGCGGGTGAACTGTGGGACTCTGGGTGGCACGGACCAGGGACAGAGACTTTTGGGGCATCGGACTTTTTGGACTTCGGGCGATTCTTGGCTGGGGTGGGGGCTTGGCTCATGTTTGGGGTTATGAACTCTGTTTGTGGTGTTTTCCCCCCAAGTTAATGCCGTATGACTTCTCTTTCTGTTTTCATTAAATGTTTCTTTCCTACACTCAGACTCTGTGCTTGCGAGTGGGGAAGCATTGCCTCTCAGAGGCGCCCAGGGGTGCGTGAATTTCCCAGATTACTGGGTGGGGGCTCGAGCCGGTTCTATGTGAGATGGCCCCAAGATATTGAACCCAGCCCTGGTTACTGCCAGGCCTACCCGGCAGAAGGGTTACATGTGAAAGAAACAGAATAAAAATATTAAATGACTCAGACTGTATAATTAGGAAGGCCAAGAAAGAATGTGAAGAGGAACCAGACAAAGAGTCAAAATATACTGCCGCGCTGTGCCGACAATCAGCTGATCAGCACAGCGCGGCGGCCATGTTGATGTAAATGAAGCGGCGATTATTTAAATCGCCGCTTCATTTTGCTATGTCTAGTAAACTCATCTACATGGCTCCGTCGATGGAGCCATGTAGTCTAGACACACCCCTAGAGAAAAAGAATGTGAAGAAGTTGAAATGCAGGATGTAGAGAATGATGCAGTTTGATGTCAATGCAATAGAAAAGTGCCATGAATTCTCTTATTTTATCATATTGTGAAATTCTATAATTTTTGCATGTGAAAGAACCCTGCTTGGTACAGAAACTCCTTCCCGTGGCTAGGTCAGGGTCAGGGTATTAGTTGTTGCCCTCTCTGGTACTCCCTTCCATCAGTTGTTCACACTGTGGCGCTTCCTTCTTTCAGGATAACAAAATCCCACCAAATATACAGTCTGCATGCTGCTTCAGGCAGTCTTCTGTTCCAATTATAGGTCCTGGGCCACTTTCCTCATGTCCAGTAGGGGAAACTGGGCCTGTCCACTACTCCAGGTTCCAGCTCAGTGGGCCTATTCCTAACAACATAGGTATGCTCAGAATAAGTGCTGGTGGCTGCTTCTCTTGGCTCCTTCCTACGCTACCTCTCTATCTCCATATGACTTGCTCATGGCTTCCGTTGGGTGTTCAACATCATCATACAAGTGTCTGTAAAATCATAATTAATTAATACTCTGATGGATAAGCTTAAAAATTTTCATGCATTCAATTAAACAAGAACAGGTTTCGATGAGTAGTTTGACTTTATCTAGGATAGCTTATCCATCTGAGACCAATGGTCTGGTGCAATCAGGCATCTCTACAATTACTGATCATTTCTGGATTCTTCCTGGCTGGAAATATTGAAACAAAATCCTTTTTGTGGTATTCTATCTTCTTGTCAGAACAGAAATAATAAACACCAGTTTTAAGGGTCAGTTTTGTCTGCATTGTGGACACAAAGTTTTCTCATTTTATTTTTACTGAATCTCCAATCAATAGTTTAAAAACATTCAGTGCATATTGTCTGTTGGAGCTGTGCATGCACCTTGTAAGCTTCGCACCCATCCTCCCAAGGGCATAAAGGACAGAATAGCCCCAATCATGACTCAGTTCCTTCACTAATGCAGATATCCAAGAGTAGGACACTATGTCAGTTAAAAAGGAGGGGAGGTCATAGAATCCTCACAGACAAAGTTTTTTGAGGAATCCAAGTTATCAGAAGCTGAGAAATCTCTCTGTCTTCCTAGAACCTTTGTCCACACAGATCCTACTGAATGTTGATTGGATAGCAGTATTTTTCAATGAGGTAGGTTGTAGGATGTCTCTCTAAATAATGACTGGAAGACAACACAGCCGTACAGGGCATCTGATCTAGAATTTGCCACAACAGAGTAGTGGCTGGTAAATGTATGAACAGAGTTCCATGTAGCTGCCTTATGAATGTTTGAGAAAGGTGTCCCTCTAAGATATATTACTACGTCTTAGGAACAGAGAGGGAGAATATAGAAATGGTGTAGACTGGAATTGAACTGAACATTCTTCCAGATAACTTCTAACAGACTCTGACTAGCTGAAGTCACAGCTCCCAAAAAAGAAAGGCATTTGTTAAAAGAAGAGAAGTACAGGAATAGGTCTTCACAAGCTTATCCTTGACCCTTGGATGCAGCATCAAACCTACAGCCTTTGGCCAGATGTCAAGTATGTAGTGTCAGTAGATGAGAAAGATCCTCTCTTTTCTTTTTGGAGGTGATGTCTCTTCTATATATGAGACCTTGTGTGGTATTGGCATGAAGGCACAGATGACCTCTGCATCAAGAATTACGGAGGATTAGACTGCTTCCCTCTTTTTTTTAATGGAGTACAGATGCCAAGAGATAAATTGTTGCTGTCGAGTCCTTCAAATAATAAAGTGCTTCATCTGTCTTCAAGCTGAAAAGATTTTGCCTCTCAAAAGTTAGCGCTGTTGTTTTCTTTGTAGCACTGAGCACAAACAAAATCTATAAAAATAAGAAAAAAATAGTAACACTAACAAAGTAAAAATAAATCTCTTAACACTTTCTCAGATACTATGCAGAAGAACTGTGGACATGGAGGGTGTGTCTAAACTACACGTCTCTGCCGACAGAGAGATGTAGATTAGGCACATCGCTATTGCAAATGAAGCGGGGATTTAAATATCCCATGCTTCATTTGAATAGAAATGGCTGCCGCTTTTTGCCGATGTGGCACTTTGTGGGCAAAAAGCAGCAGTCTAGATGGGGATCGGTCGACAAGGAAAGCCTTTTCCGACCGATCCCTTATGCCTCGTGCAACGAGGTTTACAGAATCGGTCGGAAAAGGTTTTCCTTGTCCACCGATGCCCGTCTAGACTGCTGCTTTTTGCCAGCAAAGTGCCGTGGTGGCAAAAAGCGGCAGCCATTTCTATTCAAATGAAGCACGGGATATTTAAATCCCTGCTTCATTTGCAATAGTGATGTGCCTAATCTACATCCCTCTTTCGGCAGAGGGGTATAGTTTAGACACATCCTGAGGCTCCCTTTCACTGCCACAGATGTCAAGAAGGAACTGAGGGGTGATTGGATACCATTCAGCATTTGTGCTTGATAGGTGGGGGGGGCATGAAGTGGGCATTCACAGCCTAACTGACTCTGCAAACTAAATGTTTCCAATTTTACATATGTAGGCTGTGCATACCTACAGTAGAATTCCTGTTGACAGATGCTCAGAGAAAAAATATCACTTAGGCTATGTTTAGACTGCAGAGTTTTTCCAGGATAACAGAGGTGTCCCGGAAAAACTCTGCCATGTCCAGGGAACGTGTCCGCTTTTTCGGAACAGTTTCCGAAAAAGTGGGTGTGTTCTTTCGGCATCCCTGTATTCCTCTCGGTGAGAGGAATAAGGGATGTTCTGAAAGAGGAGGTTTTTCCGAAATTTGGCCCCGCATAGACAAGGCAAATTTTGGAAAAGCCTCTTCTGAAAAAAGAAGCGGAAAAAGATACGCAAATTGTGAACCGCAATTTGCATATCTTCCCGCCCCCAGTCTAGACGTAGCCTTACTGTATATCTGTGCAATCAGGGATACACTGAGATGCTTTATCTGCTGCTGCAGCTTAGGAAAACAACAGAGTGTTTGAGGGGATGATTGACCTTTAGCAGGAGAGACGGGGCGGGGGGTTGAAGTAGAAAGTCACAAGTGGCTAAACACTTAAATGTGAAATGGTCAAAATCTTATGTGTTAAAGCATATATTTAAGGTATTTAGAAGGCAAGAACTATACAGCAAAGAAAACAATATAAGGGTCTATGCTGATGCCCTCTGTGTTTTTAGTAAGCTTTCCGAAGGGTACATCCACACAGCAGGGCAAAAGTCAAATTAAGATACACAACCCCAGCTACGTCAATTGCGTAGCTGAAGTTGAAATAGCGCCAAAAGCCGAATTAAGCTATCTACACAGCAGGAAGTCGAAGGAAGAGCACTCTTCCTTCAACTTCCCTTACTCCTCATGAAATGAGGCTCACAGAATTCAGAGTAAGAAGTCCTCCAGCTCGACATTATTTTAAAATAGTGGCTTGCTGTGTAGATGCACACTATGTTATTTCGAAATAACATCAGTTATTCCAAAATAACGCTGCTGTGTAGATGTACCCTTAGAGAAAAAAAAACCATAACAGTAGAAAATCTTAAGCATCTGACAAATTATGATCTCTCTTGTGTCCTGTGCCTTCTCAGGCAGCCGGTATTCTGCGTGTGACTATCAGAACGTGGATGAGAAATAAATTGTTCATAGTTATAGCCTCCGTAGTTCCTGGCAAAGAATGGGTTACTTATCTGGAACTGTAGCTTTTCAGTGGTGGTGCCTCTGTATATTGCTCTTCACAAGGTGAGGAACAGTGGGTGCTTGGAATTAGATAAGGTTGCCTGTTAGGAGGCACACAAGGGCCCCCTTGTAGCACCAAGAATTCAGGTCCACAGGTGATATAAGGGATCCAACACCAATACCCTTCATTCAATTCACCTGAACTCTCACACCTCAACAAGGGTGGAAGGCAGTCAGGGAAGGAGCATATTCTGCCCTCAAGCTTGTTGCTAGGGGCAGGGCAGAAGGAAATGCCACTGTGATGGAAATGGGGGAGAGGTGTAGAAAAGCCTGGTGTGGAAACATTGTTGGAAAAGCTGAGGTACCCCTGAGAGCAGAAATCTTCAGCAACAGGCTTACCCCTACCATCCCCAGCAGAGGGGTAAGTGAAACTTAAAGAACTACAGGGATTCAACTTCAAGAAGCTGGAGGTTGGAGGCTCTTGAGCCTTCTGTAATGTAACCAGTCTCCTGACTGACCAGGCTTTTTACTATGTGGAGAGAGTATTAACAATCCAGCTCAAGGGTGGGAGTCATAGGGAAGAACTGCAAGACATAGGACTAAACGGTGATTGGCTGAACAAAGAGGAAACTGAGGCAGCATTGTGCTAACAGCCCGCTCAGCTGCTAAAGGTTACCTGTGGAAGAAAATAGCCCCAGGCAGGAAGTATATGTAGAGAAGAGATAGAAACAACATCCAGGAGAACTATATTGATATGCTGGAGACTCAGTATAAGAACAATGAATTCAAACTGGGAGAAAGGAGGGATAGAAAAATGAGGAATTCTTGATGGTCTGGTGGAGAGAAAAGAAAGTTGCATGATAAAGGGTGTGTGTGTGAGAGAGAGAGAGACAGAGAAAGAGAGAGAACATTAATCCAACTTAAACCAGTATGAGTCCAGCTTAGCTATTAAGTGAGGGCTCCCTTCCTGGCAACGTATTCCAGGGCAGACCCTGCTCTGCAGCACCTGCCTGCAGCTCAGGAGCAGATATTTAGGGGCACAAACCCACTGCACAGACTCACTGGCAGGCAGGAACTTTTGACAAACTGCTCTGAGTCCAACTTATCAGCCCAGGTGGCATGCACCTTCACTTGCTTCTCCTGCACAGTGGCCTCCAGGGAATGGACCCCAACAAGTACAACCACATTGGACAGAGATGGGCCAGGGCTCAATGCAGTGTGAGTGGAACTAGGGACGGGGGGCATGGCTAGACATAGGAGGAGTTGGGACTCTGGGCACTGGCTGGGAAAGAGGCTGGAGGTTGGTGGCAGTTGGCGCATGGGGGGCGGGGCAAGGTGGCAGTTGGAGCCTGGGTGGGAGGGGCTGGTGTGGGCAGGAAGTGGTGAGTAATTTGTCCCAAGGCTTCTGCATGGCCAGTGTCCGTGTGGAGCCTGTGGGATGGGTCTGCCCTGCCTGGGGCTGTTGGGCTCAGAGCTCTGCTTCTGCTCCTCCGCCCAGGTGGAAAGTGGGAGCAGGTCTAGCGATAAAGGGCAGGTGGGAACAGGATGGTGGGGCAGAGGTTTTAGGGCATCAGAAGGGGTTTGGCAGGGAAGCATGAAAACAACCAGAATTTGCTAAGGAGGAGGCCCAGGTTACCTGTGAAGCTGCCCCAGATTTGTACGCCGTTGTGATCTTGTGCTTCAGCCTTTTAAGGTTATCTCAGCAGCTAAAAGGTCTAGACAAATAAATTTAAAAATGAAAATTCACACTCCGGAGAACAAACTGATAAATTCCACAAAAATTGCTATGGAATATGTATGACCTGCATGTACTAGAGCTATTTAGTGTTGAAAGGCCTTTGAAGTTCATACTAGGATAATTTTCTAAAATTCTCTTCATTAGTTGCACCTGCAGTATTACCATCATGACACTGGTACTAGCCAAGTGTCATGTAATCACTGCCATTTTTAACATATAGATTGGACTTGGACTGAACAAATTTAAGCGACAAGAACTTAAAACTTTCCTTCTACTGACTACACTAAGGATCCCAAAGTTGCTAATGCAAGTACTGACTGTACCCACAACGACAGATAAAAGAAAAAGGTACTTTTCATTTTTTGTGTTTAGACCACAGGTATTGAATATCAATTTCATATGACAGAGTGTAATACTTTTTGTCAAATTTTGCAAACATTATTAAATCATAACTTATTCTCTTGAATGCTTCTGGAGGAAGTGTCATACTGAATTAAACTAGAAGAAAATCACCATAGTATTCACCTACTTTAAAAAGAAGCTCTTTTCCAAGCTTTCCTTCTACTTCTTTTATAGTTCAAAAAAATTAGACTTTTACAACGTAGTTACAGAGAGATAATAAAGTTAAAGGACAAAAGGGGAGGGGATAGAGTAGAAAAGGAACACAGTGAAATCTGCTTTGAGGGCATTGGAATATAGCAATTTTGGAGAGACATGTGACTGAAGCAATCTTTCCACTGTCAATTTGATTTTTATATATCCAAACAGTGATCAATATTATTTTTCCCAAAAGCAAGCCAATCCTTATGAAAATTCAAATGTGATTTCATGCCAGCCAAGCATGTTACAGATAAGTTTGAGATAAATTGGGTATTTGGTCAGGCCTGCAGGCCATTTCAACTTCATTTTTTGTCTGCCTGGATGTACTGTGGTAATTTTCATACTGCATCTGTTCAGTTCCAAAGCTCCTGAGAATATTCTAAGCAGCAATGGCCAGAAAACCAAAATTCGGAAAACGTTGTCATACACGTTCTCTGCCATTTTAGCACAGCGTCTACAATTGTCAATTGATCAACTGGATAGCGTTGTCCAGTATAACAAGGACTCTCATCTCTGCATATCCTCCTAAGAGAATTTAATGTGTTGACACTCTAAAAATTATCTCCCAAACACATAAGATTGGTGGCACAGAAGGGGGGCCATACAGGGAATCGAGGTGGGGAAGAGGGTACACACATCTTCTGGCATCAGGAAGAAAGGGGGCCATATTACATGGACTGGAGGCAAACAAAGACATAACATGCATTCAAGGTGGGGCATAGAAAGAGCACCTGGAATGGAGGAAAGGAGATGCAGCCAGAACCACTGATAGGGGGTGCTATTGAGGGACCCTGCTATAAATGGAAGAGAGGAAAGTTGAGTACATATACATAACATGCCATGTTTTGCAAAATGGCAGACCCTGGAGTGTAGGAGGAGAGAACAGAGAACATAATCCCAGCAGAAGGTAAATTGGGGAACCCTGGTATGGAAGAAAGGGGAGTGCACAGAACCCCTGGCATAAGGAGGACCTTCTGAGCATTACTTCCCACAACTCAGTGTTTGTATATCTAGCCCCACATGCAGCTGCCTTGTCTCTGTGCATGGAGAGAAATTTCTAGGTTTTTTGTTACAAATGATCCTGCAGTAGATTTTGTTTAGTTAGTGTTGGTGTTGTTTTAGCTAGTTGAGGTGATTTTATTTAGGTTCTGTGCATTTGTACAGTTTAAATTCTTGGATGGAGGGATACTAGCTGGTGTTACTGGTTCGTGTCTGATCCCAACCCCAAAGGTTCAGAGGAAAATATTTGATTTAGTTAGTACATTTTATGTTTCTGGGGATTCCCAGAATGAGATGCACATACTCACTGTCTGATGTGCCTCTGGGCGTCACAATTATTCTGCAAGTGTTCTATGCACTAGGAGTTTACATTTCTGTCCTCAAATGATGGGTACACTTAGTGTCAAGTATTAATGACAAAGGCCTTGTAAGCGAGATCTTGAGACTTGTACTCTGATCAGGCCTCATTTCTGTGTGGTAGAGTAGGCCTTCATATGGTTCGACATCCCCTAGAGTAAGGAATCAGAAACATTTCGAATCAGGCCTCTCTTTGATTCCTGTCTGGCACAACACTCACTCTGCTTTCATGTCTACTCTAGAACCAAGGAAACTGATGTTTCATTGCCAATACCAAGGGATTCTGTGCTGTTTGCTCTTAGGTAAGAAATGGAGAATGCAGTCCCTAGTGCTGAAGAATGTCTTGGTCCCAGAGATATGGAAGATTCAAAGAATCTGGGGCTCCCACCACTACCCCTGCTACTGTGGCAATGGTGACAGCTAGAGCCCTGCACCCTTTAAATCACTACTAGATCACCGTGTGGTGTACTCCAGACAGTGCTGAGGAATAGGGGGTTGTCATAGTCCCGGTGGTGCAGAGGACTGGCTGTCTTCAGCCCCACCTCTTCCACATGAGGCTTCCTCCTTCCAGTTTCGCACAGCTGCACCCCACCACTGCGTCCAGGGGCCTGGCAAGGATGTGTGCTCTCCTGACCATCCCTCAGAAACTTAAGACCCAAGCATTTTTTTCATGATTAGTTGACTTTCTAGATAATTTGGCAGTTTTAATGGATGTACCCTTTAATAGTGCCATGTAATGCAAAAGGTTTGGGATTCCCCAGTTGGATCCAACAGTCTCCCATTGAAGCCAATGTTAATGGGAGCAGGACGGAATCGAATATAAAATAATGGCTTCAAGGCACATCCTCATGAAGGTTTCTCATGCTGCAATTTTCTTAACTGCAAATGTTCAGTGTAATTCACACAAATTACAAACTCCGCAGTGCAATTGAGACTCAACACTCTGCTGGGATATTTTATCATGAAAAATAATTATGTATGAGTCTCTTAATTGTAGATAAGAAACCCATGGTAATTTAATCTTTGGGGACATGAAGGTAGATAAAAGGACTACACAGTTTGTTCATATCAAACACAGAACCTCAATCAATGTATTTACCAGAGGCTTTATAGCCGTAGCCTTCCATCTACCCTAAGTGCAACACCAGTGGAAACAACGGTCTTATAAACTCTGGAATTCTGACATCTCAGGTACAGTTTATATCATCATATTAATGTCCATAAATTTCAGACTAAAGATTCCTTTTGATTTAATTTTTTGCTTATCTTATCCCACATAGAGGAAAAAAACATTTTTAATATAATTTGTGTACAGGCACCATGAGATTCTTTTATTTGATATACCATATCTTAGAGTTTCAAGTCGATGCTAATTTTAAGATTATAAAATGGTGAACATTTTCATTCAGTACAGTACAATTTTATATTTATATTTCAGCATTTCTCATTCAAATCGTATCCTCAAAACCTTTCACAGCTGAAAAAAATAATACGAAATGGAAGAGAAAAAGTAAGAGGTATAAATATATAAAATAGTTGAGATTATAGCAATAAACTTCCAATACAGGTTAAACCTCTGTAGTCCAGCACCCTCAGGACCTGGCCAGTACCAAAGCAGATAATTTACCGTACCACAGGAGGTCAATGTTGTCTAGCAGCATTACCAAAACTTGCACTGCTTATTGGGCTCTTAAATGACATTTAGGGGTAAATTAGAGCTAACTAACAGCATAGAACACTGAAAGCCAGGACTAGTGGCTGTAAACAAACTTTATGAGACCGCAGGAAATCTGGCCACAACCATGATAAGTGGACATCCAGCTAACTAAAGTATTGCTAGACCACGGACATTGCCGAACCAGAAGGTGCCAGATTAGAGGATCAACCTGTAGTTACTTTCTGTACTAAGGATGGAGGAAAAGGTTAAAAAACTTAATATAGCTTAACATAGATCTGGAAGGGACTTGATGGATCATGAAATTTAGTCTACTTCTATTGTAAGCAACTTTATCCTATCCATAAACTTGTCAAGCTCCAACCTAAACTAGTGTATTTTGTTTCTCCTCTCCCCCCACTTTTATCCAAGCAAGAGGCTGTTCTGAAACCTCACACCTCTGATGGTTAGAAATCTTTTTCTAATTTTCAGCTATTTATACATGACTAGTTTTTTGTACCAACAATGTCCTTTAGCTTAAATGTCCTCTCTCAACCTTTGTTTTGAGAAACTAAACAAGCCAAGCTCTTGTAGTCTTCTCTCATAAGAGAGAGTCTCCATTGCCAATGAAAAATATCATCTCTCTATTATTGTCAGACTGATAGAAGTACAACTACACTACAGATAGGAGAAATTATTAGTAGTACCTAAGTGTATCACATTTATAAACTGTAGGTGTTTATTTTAAGTTTTACAGTGTGAAAAGATAGCACGTCCACATTAGGGAAGCCTGCCTCAGACTATTTGTGAGGCTTCCCTGTAGTGTAGATGTGCTATTTCGAAATAAGCTATTTCAGAGTATTTCTTCCGGAATACTTTATTCCAAAATAAGTGTGCAGTGTAGACGTACCCCCTGAGACCAAATATAGGAAGCTAGGTAAGTGATTGAAGTCCGGGATTTCCATAGTAGCATTCTCCAAAATACTCTTAGTTTCATGTGCAGGGCCAGTTAGACAGGCAAAACTTCAGAATCTCCAGTACCCTAATAGTGATATTGTAGGGAGGAGACATTTAGCTTTATTAGAAACTAAGGAATCTTTTGGGACAGGAGAGACCTATACAAGAAGGATGGCCTCCATGAAAACTTAAATGGAACCAGATGGCTAGAATTTACAATTATAAAGATTGAAGAGGAGTTTTTAAACTAAGGGCAAGGGAGAGCAGACAGATGCCAAAAAGTCCACAATTTGGAGAGAGACATCTCTTAGAGGAAGCTCTATTTAGTGGAAAATCTCCATAACCTATTAATAAGTAGATGCAGATGCAGTACAGGTAGGAACTCGAGAAACAATCAAATGAAAAAGAGTTCCATTCAATTCCATCACATGCAATCGGTCAGCTAAAAAGTGACAATTTTATAATTGTTTGTATTCAGATTCTAGAAGTCTCAATACCACGATGGGTAATCTTGAATGTCTGGTATTAAATAAGGATTTTTAATATAAAGAGCAGCACAGAAACTTGGTAGCATGTTGATAACCAATGGGACATGGTAACAGCAGGGTACAAATTATATAGGAATGACAGAATAGGTTGTGCTGGTAAGATGTGACACTATACGAGAAAGAAACATGCTAAAGGCCGTAACAGAGAAACTAGACTAATTCATCAGTGTTCATTACCGTGGATGTCAGGAAGTTTTCTACACCTGAGCTATTCATTTCATGTGACAAATAAGAGTAATCATCCCAGACAGAGGTATGAATAGAGAAGGATTTATAAGAAACTGATAAATTAAACAGTAATAAATCACCAGGACCAGATGGCATCCACACAAGAGTTCTGAAGGAACTCAAATATGAAATTACAGAACCACTGAGTGTGACATGTAATGTATAATTTAAATCAGATTCTGGACAAGGTGACTAGAGGATATCTGTTGTGACTCCAATTTCTGAAAGAGGTGCCACAGGCAATCCTGGCAAGTATAGGCCAGTAAAGCTAACTTCAGTCCCTGGCGAAATGTGTGAAACTATAATAAAGAACAGAATTATTACACATATAGATGAACATGAATGCTCTGAACCAGAATAAGCAGTAATAGAATTAGAGGGGAGTTCCTCTCCTGGACTAGTAACTTTTGAAATAGAGGAAAGAAAGGGTAGGAATAAATGGTCAGGTTTGAGAATGCAGAGAGATAAATTGTGCTTTCTCACTGGCAGCAGAGTCAACAAGAAGTCAGACCCTGGGCAATGTGTGTGTCTGTAGGGGAGATAGCTCCATTCTCCAGCACAGAGCAGGTGTTTGGGTGGGAGGGGCAGGCCTGATCAGCCAGCCCCCAGGGCCATCCAGAGCCATCCCTCAAAGCCGGCCGGAGTGCTCGGAGTGGGGCTTTTAATAGCTGTTATTCAAGATGCTCTGGTTCTTCCTACCTTCTGATTTCCAGAAGCTGGGAGTAGATGACGGGGATGGAGCACTCCTTAGCTGTGTATTCTGTTTTTTCCTTTGAAGCACCTGGCACTGGCCACTGTCAGAAGATAGGATACTGGGCCTGATGGACAATTGGTCTCATGCAGTATGGCTGACTTAGAACACTGTTTCCTCAGATCCCGTCCCCTTTTACCCCTCCTCTACTTACGCTACATTGATGACATCTTTATTATCTGGACTCATGGCCAAGAAACACTGGATGCATTCCACAGAGACTTTACCAACCTACACTCCACCATCAATCTCAGCCTGGACCATTCTACACGAGAGATCCATTTCCTGGACACCACAGTACAAATTACTAATGGAAAATTAAATACCACTCTCTACAGAAAACCCACTGACTGCTACACTTACCTACATGCCTCCAGCTTCCATCCAGGACACACTATACGATCCATCATCTATAGTCGGGCCCTTAGGTACAACCGCATCTGCTCTAATCCCACTGACAGAGACCAGAAACTTCAAGATCTCTACCAAGCATTTGTAAATCTCAATTACCCACCAGGGGAAATAAAAAAACAAATTGAAAGAGCCAGACGAATACCCAGAAACCATCTACTTCAAGATAGGCCCAAGAAAACCAACAATAGACCACCACTTGTCATCCCCTATAGCCCCCAACTTAAACCCCTCCAACACATTATCAATAATCTACAACCTATACTGGAACAGGATACTACACTCCGAGAGGCTCTGGGGGACAGACCCATTCTCTCCTATAGACAACCATCTAACCTCAGGAAGATTCTTACCAACAACCACAGGACATACTACATTAATACCAACCCTGGAACTTTCCCTTGCAACAAACTCCGTTGCCAACTTTGTCTACATATTTACTCTGGTGACACCCTCACTGGACCTAACCATGTCAGTTATACGATCAAGGACACATATTCCTGTTCATCCAGAAATATAATTTATGCCATCATGTGCCAACAGTGTCCTTCTGCTATGTATATTGGACAGACTTCTCAGACACTTCGCCAAAGAATTAATGCCCACAAATGAGACATCAGACATCTTCACAAGGAAAAAACTGTCAGTTTGCATTTCAACCTACCTGGACATAGTCTTAACGATCTTACTACATGCATCTTACTTCAAAGAGACTTTAACACCAGATTACAGAGAGAAACTTCAGAACTTTCATTCATGCTTAAATTTGACACTTTACAAATGGGCCTTAACAAAGATGCTAATTACCTTACACATTATAAAGACAGCTTCCCCACTTATCACCCCTGATTAGCCATTCATTGACTTATAAACAGCTATTCCCTCCCTCCCCTCTCCCTCGCCCCACCTTCTGTTCTAAATCTGATTTGTTAGTTTAATAACGTGTTCAACTTTTTTCCTTGTATTCCTTTGGTATATATGGTCATGCCAATTCTCTTTCAGAATATGATCTGAGGAAGTGGGTCTGGCCCACAAAAGCTTATCACCTATTAAACCATCTTGTTAGTCTTTAAAGTGCTACATAGTTTTTCCTTTTGTTTTAGCCATTCTTATGAAACATTCTTTTTTTTTCTCTTTTTTAAGCTACATGGATAGATTCAAGAACATCATTCATTATACATCCCGAAAGCTGAGTAACTGATAGCTGAGTAACTGCATCATTGAGAAACAGATTTATTGCTAATTGTCATCAACATAGTACTTAAACCATCTCATTTTCTCTCCAGGGGCTTCATATATAAATAAGAACATAAGAAGAGCCATACTGGGTCATTCCAAAGTCCAATCTATCCCAGTATCCTGTCAACAGAGGCCAATGCCAGGTGTACTAAATGGAATGAACAGAACAGGTAATAATCAAATGATCCATCCCATCATTCATTCCCAGCTTCTGAAAAACTAAAGATAGGTACAACATCCGTGCCCAACCTGGCTAAATACATTATTTGGAGTAGAAGGCACTGAGAGTGAACTGAAGTTGTGAGAGGAGCAATTATCTACAAGAATATGCCCAATATGTTATTTTAGCAACAAAGATCTTCAGAAAAATACACTTCATTCACAATCCTACAATCTTTGACACTAATGAAATAATTAGTGTTGTTTCCTGACTGTGTTTTTCATTCTAGACATTTTCAGCAATGAGACCATGAACAACTGCAATGGCAGCTCTTCTGCTAAAGATTTTTATCTCACTGGATTTCCCGCACTTCAAGATTTCCAAATCCCTCTTTTCCTTGTATTTTTGTTATGCTATCTAATAATACTAATTGGTAATACCATTATTATAGCTGTAGTTGTGATCGATCAAACACTTCACAAACCTATGTACTTTTTCTTAACTAATCTCTCTGTATTAGATATACTGTTTACAACTACTACCATTCCCAAAATGTTGGCAATGTTTCTGGTCAATGCCAAAACTATTTCTTTTCACATCTGCTTTCTGCAGATGTATTGTTTTCATGGTCTAACAGTGACTGAATCGCTACTTCTTGTAGTCATGTCTTACGATCGTTATGTAGCGATATGCACTCCTTTCCATTATCCAGTTAAAATGACAAAGAAAGTAAATATTCTACTGGCAGCATGTGCCTGGGTAATTCCATTGTCAATATCAATACCTATTACCTTCCAGGCCTCTCTGTTGACATTTGGTGAAAAAACCACAATTTACAATTGCTTTTGTGATCACTTAGCAGTTGTGCAAGCAGCATGTTCAGATGTCATCGCCACTTTTCAGTCTCTCTTGGGGTTTTACTTTGCCATGACAGTTTCAGCTGTGCCTTTTATGCTTGTCGCCCTTTCATATATTCGCATAATTATCTCCATATTAAAGATCAGCTCTAACATAGGTCGCAGTAAGGCTTTTTCTACTTGCACTTCCCATTTGATTGTGGTTGGCACTTACTATTCATCCATTGCCATGGCATATGTTTCCTACAGAGCAGACCTGCCAATTGATATCCATATAATGGGTAATGTTGTTTTTGCTACTTTAACACCCTTGTTAAATCCACTTATTTACACTTTGCGAAACAAGGAAGTAAAATGCGCAGTAAAAAAGTTTGTTTTTCTAAAGCTCATTTCTCCTTCTAACAAAATGTAATCTGATGGGGAAAATTTAGCCCCAACGTAGTAGTTTCATGGTGAATCTATACATCACATCAACTCCTCTGTAAAGGGTTACATGGAACTTAAATTTTTTGTTTTGTATGGGTTCTTCCGCCTTGGGGTGATTTTCATCCTATTGATTATATCAGGTATTTTTGAAAATACACAATTTCCTCTGGTTGTTGAAAGGTACCAAAAGTATTTGGCTTAATATTCTTTAACTAGCCAATTAGCTCGTCATAAGACAGGATTTTCAGGTCTCTCCTCCACGTCTGTCTCCTCTCCTGAGCCTCCGGTCTCTCGTTCCGTCTCTCTCTCTTTCTCTCTCTCTCTCCTCCTCCTCCTTCCTCCCCCCCTCCCCCTCCCCCCAGCTCTCCTCTGCCTCCTGCCTCTCTCTCTGTCTCTCTCTTTCACTTCTCCTCCCCCTCCTGCCTCTCACTCGGGGGACCACGGAGCCCAAATGGCCGTTTGGGCTCCGCACTCCTCGTGCTGCATGGGGGGCGCAGAGCCCAAACGGTCGTTTGTGCCGCTTGCTCCCACGCGGCGGCCTGGCTGAGCAGCGCAGAAGTCAGCCGAGCGCCACGGCGGGAGGCGAAGGGGGGTGGGGCGGTGACGTTCACGGCCAGGGGGCGAGGCCTGGAGCCGCTGTCACGCCGCACGTCCACCGCCCCGCCCCCCTTCGCCTCCCACCGTGGCACTCAGCTGACTTCTGCGCCGCTCAGCCGGGCCACCGCGTGGGAGCAAGCGGCGCAAGCGGCCGTTTGGGCCCCGCACTCCCCATGCAGCACGGGCCGCCCAGGGGGAACAGCCAGCATTTCAGGCAACAGTGCCCCCCAGAGGGAACAGCCAGCATTTCGGCATTACAGACTCTCAGACACTGGGCTACTATATATATGATTTGGTTTACAGTTGTCCTGTATGTAGAGCTATGAATGAAGTGAAAAGCTACAAGTGGAAACAGTTTTTTCTTTATGGCAACCCAACCTAGGCGATGAAGTGAAATTATTCCTCCATTTTTATGCACAATTACCTGGGAACCTATCCCAACTAAAGCATATTAAATGTGCAGTTGTGGTATAGCTGGGCTAAATATTCCCCGCAATGTGCAATGTCATTTGAAACTGTTTACCATTAAAATAATGTAAAAGTTTACTGATGATTTTTTCTATGATGCAGTGGAAACAAATTATAAGGTTGCTCCTAAATTATTATAAAACATTTTATCAGACTGAAACATTGACACATAATATATATTAATTATACATTATATTAATTACCTTATACATTGAGCTGTAATAAGAGCTACCTATTCCTAACAATTTACTTAGTAATGAAAGCACTACTAGATCTAAACCTGGTGTGGAAACGTTGGCAAAGTTGAGGTACCCTGTTGCTGTGGTAGCCTGTTGCCGAAGAGCAGAAGTCTTCAGCAACAGGATGAAGAGAAGCCGCGCATGTAGCTCGCCCTTCCATCCCCAGCAGAGGGGTTAGTGAAACTTAAAGAACTACAGGGATTTAACTTCAAGAAGCTGGAGGTTGGAGGCTCTTGAGCCTTCTGTAATGTAACTAGTCTCCTGACTGACCAGGCTTTTTACTAGGTAGAGAGAGAGTATTAACAATCCAGCTCAAGGATGGGAGTCATAAGGAAGAACTGCAAGACATGGGACTAAACATTGATTGGCTGAACAAAGAGGAAACTGAGGCAGCATTGTGCTAACAGCCCGCTCAGCTGCTAAAGGTTACCTGTGGCAGAAAATAGCCCCAGGCAGGAAGTATATGTAGAGAAGAGATACAAACAACATCCAGGAGAACTATATTGATATGCTGGAGACTCAGTATAAGAACAATGAATTCAAACTGGGAGAAAGGAGGGATAGAAAAAATGAGGAATTCTTGATGGTCTGGTGGAAAGAAAAGAGAGATGCATGATAAAAGGTGTGTGTGCGCGTGTGTGTGTGTGTGTGTGCGTACGTGCGTGTGTTAGAGAGAGAGAAAGAGAAAGAGACAGAGAGAGACAGAGAGAGAACATTAATCCAACTTAAATCAGTATGAGTCCAGTTCAGCTATTAAGTGGCATGCACCTTCACTTGCTTCTCCCACACAGCGGCCTCCAGGGGATGAACCCCAGCAGGTACAACCACATTGGACAGAGATGGGCCAGGGCTCAATGCAGTGTGAGTGGAACTAGGGACGGGGGGGCATGGAGAGAAGTAGGAGGAGTTGGGACTCTGCGCACTGGCTGGGAAGGAGGCTGGAGGTTGGTGGCAGTTGGCGCATGGGGGGGGGCGGGGCTGGTATGGGCAGAGAGCGCTGAGTGATTTGTCCCAAGGCTGGTGCATGGCCTGTGTCCATGTGGAGCCTGTGGGGATGGGTTTGCCCTGCCTGGGGCTGTTGGGCTTCGTGCTACTGCACAAGCTCTGCTTATGCTCCTCCGCCCAGGTGGAAAGTGGGAGCAGGTCTAGTGGTGCCAGAGTGGGGAAGAGGAACCACTGAGAGGGAGGAGAGCAGGGCAGAGAAAGAGCAGGTGGGAAGGGGGTGGTGGGGCAGAGAGCAGAAGAGGTTTCAGGGCATCAAAGGAGGTTGAGCAGGGAAGCATGAAAACAACCAGAATTTGCTAAGGAGGAGACCCACGTTACCTGTGCAACTGCCCCAGGTTTGTATGCCGTTGTGATCTTGTGCTTCATGATAGAGGTAGCTGGGCCAAATCTGAGTGGTGTTCCAACCTGCCACGCTGGGATGCAATGCCATTCACATGAATTTGGTTCAGCCATTCTGACACACAGCTCCAGCCAGGGGACAATCAAACTGGGGGCACGTGCTCCTTTCATAATGTGCCCTTCCATAATAGGGAAGGGTTGTGAATGGGTCAGCACAGAGAAGGGAGGGAGTGGCACCTGATGAGGGGAGAAGTGGGTTGCAGAGAAGGAGGAAAGAGGATCTGCCTGTGATGGGGGGCTGACAGTATCAAGTACGACAGAGTAGGATGGTAAAAGGGCTCACCTACGCTGTGTCCAGGGTTGGCACCTGCAGAATCAAACTGAGAAGTGTTGGAGTCAAGATGGGGTAGGGGCCTGGTAAAGGTACATGGAGAGGTTGGAATGAGGAAGTGGTGAGTCTAGGACTTGGTGCGGAGCAGCTGAAGCAACGTCTCTCAATGCAGATACTTTACTGTTTGGCAACGGTGAGTCCCTTGTTTGTTTCTCCTCTGCCAATGAGCTGCGGGAGAGCTGCAGGACGCTTCATTTGGCAGCTGCTCGACAATGTCTGCAGAGCAGATGGGAGAGCCACCCCACTAAGGGATAGAGTGTTTCATGCTGCTCCTGATAGTTCTGCTCCTTCTCATCTCAGGTGGGAGGGGGGAGCACCTCCACTGGGGAGCTGGCATAAGAAAGGGGAAGTGAGGTACATTGGGGGGATCTGGGATAGGCAGGGCCAGCTATTGGATGGTTGGTGGAGTGAGTGAAGCAAGACTGTCTCCCCCCCACTCCAATTTTTTTCCTTCTCCCTCCCCCCCCCCCCCTTCCCTTATTTATTCTTGGTTCTGGACTTCCAACAATCCGGTCATCTGAAGAAGTGGGCTGTGCCCAGGAAAGCTCATGATACCATCTACATGTTTTGTTAGTCTTTAAAGTGCTACTAAACTATTTGTGGTTTTTTTTGAGTTTTTCAATTGGATCCAACAGTCTTCCATTGAAGCCAATGTCAATGAGAGCAGAACGGAAACAAATCTACAATAATGGCTACAAGGCATATCCTCATGAAGGTTTCTCATGCTGCAATTTTCTTGACTGTGCAAATGTTCAATGTAATTCAAACAAATTATAAACTCTGCAGTGCAATTGAGATTCAACACTCTGCTGGGATTGTTTATCATGAAAAAATAATTATATATGAGTCTCTTAATTGTAGATAAGAAACCCATGGTAATTTAATCTTTGGGGACATGAAGGTAGATAAAAGGACTACACAGTTTGTTCAAATCAAACACAGAACCTCAATCAATGTATTTACCAGAGACTTTATAGCACTATATAGACTTTACAGACTTCCATCTACCACTAAGTGCAAGACCAGTGAAAACAATGGTTTTATAATCTATGGAATTCTGACATCTCAGGTACAGTTTATATCATCATATTAATGTCCATAAATTTCAGACTAAAGATTCCTTTGATTTAATTTTTTAATCATCTTATCCCACATAGAGGGGAAAAAAACATTTTTAATATAATTTGTGTACAGGCACCAGAGAATGAGATGTTTTTATTTGATATACCATGTCTTTGAGTTTCAAAACAATGCTAATTTTAAGATTATAAAATGGTGAACATTTTCATTCAGTACAGTACAATTTTATTTTTATATTTCAGAATTTCTCATTCACTTTTTTGTATCCTTAAAACTTTCCACAGCTGAAAAAAATAATAGAAAATGGAAGAGAAAAAATAAGAGGTATAAATATATAAAATAGTTGAGATTATAGCAATGAACTTCTAATTCAGGTTAAATCTCTGTAGTCTGGCACCCTCGGGACCTGACCAGTACCAAATCAGATAATTTATTGAACCACAGGAGGTCTATATTGTCTAGCAGCATTACCAATACTTCCACTGCTTACTGGTCTTTTAAATGACATTTAGAGGTAAATTAGAGCTAAATAACAGCATAGAACACGGAGAGCCAGGAGTAGTGGCTGTAAACAAATTTTATGAGACCGCAGGAAATTTGGCCACAACCATGATAAGTGTACATACAGCAAACTAAACCATTGTTGGACCACGGACGTTGCTGAACCAGAGGGTGCCGGATTAGAGGTTCAGCCTGTCATTACTTTCTGTACTAAGGACAGAGGAAAAGGTTTTAAAACTTAATATAGATTAATATAGATCTGGAAGGGACTTCATGGATCATGAAATTTAGTCTACTTCTATTGTAAGCAACTTCATCCTATCCATAAACTTGTCAAGCTCCATCCTAAACTAGTGTATTTTGTTTCTGTCCGCACCGCCCCTCCATACTTTCATCCTAGCAGGAGGCTGTTCTAAAACCTCACACCTCTGATAGTTAGAAACCTTTTTCTAATTTCAAGCAATTTATACATGACTAGTTTATAGCCATTTTTTGTACCAACAAATTCCTTTAGCTTAAATATGTCCTCTCTCAACCATTGTTTTGCTAAACTAAACAAACCAAGCTCTTGTAGTCTTCTCTCATAAGAGAGATTCTCCATTGCCAATGAAAGATATTATGTCACCCATCTTATCTCTGTATTATTGTCAGACTGATAGAGCTACAACTACACTGCAGATAGCAGAAATTATTAGTACTACCTAAATGTATCACATTCATAAACTGTAGGTGTTTATTTGAATCTTTACAGTGTGAAAATCAGGCTGCAAATATAACAAAAACAAGGCTTTCTTTGCACAGAATTCTGGTGTTGCTATATCTGGTGTGAGCTACAGTCAGGAACTAGAGAAATGAATATCTGGTAATGAAAGTAATGTCACTGACTATTGTCACATATATTGTGTGTATAAACTATGTAAACTTACAACACCCTGCTTTGGCATGATTTGATACACATCTGTGTTCTGTGGAGGTGCTGCAGATCTCTCTTGTATCACATTGGTGGTTGTAGGAATATATAGACTTAATAAATGAAAATCTTCCTAGCAATACGAGTTATGACACTGTGGAATACTCTCCATGGAGAAAGTGTGGAAGTCCATCTCCTCAAAATTAGCTGGAGAAGACAGTGGCAGATATATATTTTTATGTGTGGATGTGTGTGGATGCGTGTGGATTGGTTGAGGGGATGCATTTAATCCTTCGCTATTTACAGTAAAACCTGTGTTATCAGGCACGCTCAGGGTTTAGGGCATTCTGGTTATCTAAAAATTCTGGTTATCTGAGGGTCCCATCAACCTAGGAAAAACCAATGGACAATAATAGTAAAACTCAAGTTTTTAATATTGATAATTTTGTAGTGTGAGGCGGTTGGTCTCACATTTCTATTTTGAGTTAAAGATGATTAGTACTTCTTAAATAAAAAATTGTTAAGCCAATCATGGTAAATCAAGCCAGGCCTGTGCACCTGAAGATGTGACAGTATTGTGGCTGGGGGCAATGCCGGTTAACAAAGTTTTTACAGTACAATTATTCTATGACTAACTCAGCTTTTATTCATTCATTTTATTCATTTATACACTGTACTTATCAATAACTCTCAAGACACCAACATTTTAAGAAAATAATCTTATACTGTAATCAGATTTTTATAATTTCAAAATGACATTAAAAGGATACCCCAATCCCAAATAAAATATTGTGTGCAAGATAAAAGCCTCCCCTTCCTGTTGGGGAAAAAATCTAATATAATCTGAAGATTTTTAAGTTGAATGTCCCATCCAGTCACGCTGCTGAGTTGCTCCTTGAGGATAGGGAAACTTTAAAATTCCAAGATCAAATTATAAATGGCTGAATCTGTCAAAACTGAATACGTTGAATTCAAGATTATACACATTGAAAGGAACACCAAAAATTATTCGTACATATTGCTAAGTTCTAAAGTAACTTATAATGACTCAGGGGAAAGACTTGCTCCTTATTGTGCACAGAGACATAAGAATAGATGAAATTTCCTCAAAGCAAAAGACCACTCCGAAAAACAAACACGATGCTAGCCTTTATTAGGGAAGTGATCGAAGGGATAATACAGAATATATTCTACTGCCATTTATTGGATGTCTCTGCTTTGAATGATTTGTTCAATTTTAATCACAATTCAACAAGAAATAGAGGAGTCCAGAGATGGGAAATGAGATTGGAGACATGACTATGACATATGGGAAAAGATGATGGGGGTGATTACATTTAGAGGGATGACTTAATAAAGGTATATAAAAGTCTTTTTGGCAATCTTAGTTACTCTCCTCCATTACACAAGAGCAAAGGAACACCCAAAACTTTTACTCATTTAAAGCTTGTGCTTGTTTTGAAACTTTTCCTGATACATTATGACATTATTTATGTTTTTACTGTATTGTAAAACAAACTGGCTGCGTCTAGACTGGCATGATTTAGCGCAAATACTTTTAACTGAAAAGTTTTTCCGTTAAAAGTATTTGCACAAGAGAGCGTCTATATTGGCAAGTACCTTTGTGCAAAAGATTTGCTTTTGCGCAAAAGCATCCATGCCCAGTATAGACGCGCTTTTGCGCAAGAAAGCTCCGATGGCCATTTTAGCCATCAGGCTTTCTTGCATAAGAAATTAAGGTGCCTGTCTACACTGGCCCTCTTGCGCAAGTATTCTTGCGGAAGAGGGCTTATCCCTGAGCGGGAGTGTCAAAGTATTTGCGCAAGAAGCACTGAATTCTTACATTAGAACGTCAATGCTTTTGCGCAAATTCTCGCGGCCAGTGTAGACAGGCGGCAAGTTTTTGCGCAAAAGCAGTTGCTTTTGCGCAAAATCTTGCCAGTCTAGATGCACCCACTGAATATAGATGTTTCTGGTGCAAAGGTGTAACATGTGGTCCCTCCCTGCAAGGAACACTGGTAAGTGATTAGCTGAATCCAGGCTATACCAGAAAACTGCTTGGAAACTGCAGCAGTTTCTGAAGTAGATAGAGCATGTTGCTGTAATCAGCTGAAAGAGCCAAAGGCACAAATAACAACAATGTGATTGATATGATAGAAAGATTTATAGATTTTGAGAAGGAGCTAGCTTTTCAAACCTCGGCCCCCTGGTTGAGTTAGTGGCTGCCAAAGGACTTCGGGATAGAAGCCTTATTAATTAGCCTTGCCTTGAAGGCTACTAGGCTCAGCACACAAACTCACTCCCAGGGTCCCACAGTTGCTTCTCTTTCAAAACTCCCCTCTTAGCTACTCCTGTTGGCTAACTGGAAGTTTCAGGGGTGATTTGATCCATGTCTATACGTATTTATACAGGAAACAAATATTTAATATTTCTCTCGTTAGAAGAGAAAGGTAAATCATAATTCAATGGTTGGATTCTGAAGCTAAATAACTTCTCAATGGAATTTAGGTGTACATTTTTAACCATGAGAGCAATTAACTAGTTGAACAATTTTTACACAGAATTCTGGTGCATTCTCTATCACTGACAATTTTTCAATCTAGATTAGATGGTTTTCTAAAAGATCTGCTCTAGGAACTATTTTCAGGAAGTTCTGTGTGATGTGATATGGAGGATATCAGACTAGAGGATCATAATGGTTCCTTCTGTATTGAGAGAGAGATTGTGAATGCTAGATACATGGGATTAACACTCTCAAAGTTTAGGACAAAATCAGTTCCTAACTCCCCTCTACCCCCACACCCGCCAAAAAAGCAAGCACACAACAAGAAAGCTTCAGGAGTAAAAAAGAAAGGAGGCAGGATTCACAGAAGCAAAATAGGAGCTATCCACTTTATTGCACTGAATGCACCATGAATGCAACTTTGTGGGAAAGTAGCATGTGTGAGTAGTTGGGTACAAAGAGGTCATTATCCTCAGAGATGGACGTGGGCTCTGAAAAGGAGAGTGTCTAAACTGCAGGGGCTAAAGCAGACAAAGAGGTATATAGATGAGACTTTCTAAGACCCAGTAGACCCAGAATAATGGCCATTATTCTGAAATAACAATGTGAGCGTCTACACAGCAATTACGTTATTTCAAAATAAATTTGAAATAGCGGATGGCTTATTCCGACTTCTGTAAACTTCATTCCATGAGGAAAAATGTCTATTCCAAAACAGCTATTTCAGAAGAGCAGTAGTGTGGACACCCCATCACTGCTATTTCAAAAGCAAATATTTCCCCAGTGCCTCCTGGGGCTCAAAATCAAGGTAACATGTCCACAGTAGGGAAGCCTGCCTTGGACTAATTTTGAGTCTTCCCTGTAGTGTAGATGTGCTATTTGAAAATATGCTATTTTAGACTATTTCTTCCGGAATACCTTATTCCAAAATAAATATGTAGTGTAGACGTACCCCCAGAGACCAAATGTAGGAAGGTAGGTAAGAGAGTGCAGTCCAGGATTTCCATAGTAGCATTCTCTAAAATACTCCTAGTTCCATGTGCAGGGCCAGTTAGACAGGCAAAACTTCAGCGTCTCCAATACCCTGATAGTGATAGTGTAGGGAGGAGACATTTAGCTTTATTAGAAGCTAACAATTCTTCATTGAGTAGCGTCCCCGAGGGTGCTCCACTCGAGGTGCTGCGCTCGTCCTGGCGCCGCAAACCGGAGGAATTTTCATTAGCAGTAGCCCCCCTACCAGACCGCGCATGCGCCACTGCCTCTTCACGCCTCTCAGCTGAGCGCGGTCCGGTCCTGTCAGTTTCTCTCCAACCGTCCGCAGCCGCAGACGGAGTTAGATTAGGCTCCCTTCTCCTCTCTGAGGAGAAAGGGATATCTCTTAGAGTTTGTTTTTCTGATTAGTTAGATAGTAGTTATCAGTATAGTTGTTACTAGTTGTAGTTCCCTTTTTCCTGTGTTTGTTGTTTAAAAAAAAAAAAAAGCCTTTTTTCTACTGGCGGTCAGTCAGTGCCTACCCGGCATTTACCTGACTGAAATTGACAAAAAAGAAAAAGAGGACTCAAGAAACAACCATGCCAGGATCACCTGGATTCAAAACGTGTCTTCAGTGCCAGAAGGCTATGCCGGTCTCCGATGGGCACTCCCGCTGCGTCAGGTGCCTCGGAGACACCCATGCCCCGGCGAAGTGCAGCCATTGCGCGAAGCTGACAGCTCACGTTAGAAGAGATCGGGAGCTGAGACTGAGAGTCCTTCTATTTAATAAGGCTCTCCAGGCTCCAGAAGTCTCCAAACCGCGCTCTGCAAGCGGGGATCGTCCTGGGCAAGAGATCCCCCACGGTATCCAGAACACGCCGGGCGGCAGCACGGACAAACCAGGGACCTCTGGCTATTCGCCGAGGATCCCTGTGGACAAGTCGGGCAAGGGTCGTAGTTCCTCGGCCCCAACCTTAGCCCGCCACAAGGACTCCGCTTCAGCACCCACAAAGGGGTTGCGAGCGGAGTCGGCGCCGGCAACAGCTCCAACGGCCGTTGCAAAGCCGGCAAGGGAAGCCCCGGCACCGAGAGTTCCTGCGCATGCGCGGCGGAGCTCAGCTGTGCCAGCACCCGCAGTGCCTTCCCTGAGTGCCGTTCCATGCTCCCCAGTGCCGGAGACACCGGCACCGGACTCAGCACCGTAGCGGGAGACTCTGCCAGCCCAGCCCTCGGCTCTGACGTCATCCCTGCATTTGCAGTCAGCTGATCCAGCAGCACCGAGCCTGCACTCTGCCAATGATAACACTACAGAGGCTCCTTTACTGCCTACCATTCTGCCACAAGCAGCTCCTCAGCCTTCCCTCAACTCCTCAGTGCCAACCAAAGCGCAGCACAAATCTGCACGGGTCCGGGACACCATCGCTGACACCGGACTGTGTGACCTTCTCGCCTGGACCTGATTCACCTGCCTCGTTCCATTCTGGTAGCCATCATCATGTTCATCGTTACACGGCCCCCAGAGAACGCTACTATAGGTCACCTCGTCGCTCACCGCCACGTCGATACTATCGGGACCACTGCTCGCGGTCTCCTTCTCGCCGCTCCAGGAGATCCTTCTCGCCACGGTCTCCAAGGCTTACAGCATGTTCTCGTCGATATGACACATTGAGAAGACACAGCCGTTCTCCTTGCCACAGCCGGCGGTATGACCGATGTTATCACGAGTGATCTTCTTGTTCATCTCACCGCAGAAGGTATTCGCGGTCACGGTCACCGCAATTTTCTCGGCCTCAGTCTCCACACGATCCAGAAGAGTCTACGCCTTATGTTGCCCCACCATCCTCTGCTGGAGATGTAGATTCAAGCTATCAGGAAGATAAGCAGGACCACACTCCTCGTCAGGGGCAACAGAGCCCTCATTCTCCGGCACAGCACTCCTTTTCCTCGCCGGATGACGCGGTGGTCCCTGGGGACTTGTCTCCTACGGAGGACCACAAGCAATTCCAGGAACTCTTTAAAAGGGTTGCTCAATCCCAGGACATCCAGACCACGGATGTGCAGCAGAAACAGCATCGGCTGCTAAAAAATTTACAACCTTCCCAAAAGTCGAAGCTCGCCTTTCCCTTTGATGACGCTATCCTAGAGGTTGCCGACGACATCTGGCAGACTCCGGCCACATCGCTACCAACTAATAAGAGGTTGGACAAGAAATATTTCATAAGCCAGAAGGGTATGGAGTTTCTGTTTACACATCCTCAACCTAACTCCCTTGTTGTGGACGCTGCACAACAGAGAGTAAAAACGTCTCAGACCAAAAATTCCTCAAATGACAAGGAGGCCAAACGCCTGGATATCTTGGGCAGGAAAATATATTCCTCTGCCACTTCTGCTCTGAGGATGTGTAACTTCGCGGCACAACTAGCAAATCACGATTTCGACAACTATTCGAAACTAGTCCCTCCATTTGAACACTTGCCGGATTCCAAACGTCAGATTCTCAAGGCAGTGATACAAGAGAGCTATACAGCCGCCCGAACAGCCTTGCAGATTGCGCTTCGACACAGCTGATGCAGCCGCTAGATCCACAGCTTCGGCCATAGTCATGCGTCGGGTGTCTTGGCTACACCAGGCCGCTGTCCCAAAGGAGTTGCAGGCCAAGGTGGAAGATTTGCCCTTTGATCGTAAGTCACTCTTCGCCCAGTCAACTGATCAGGTCTTCCACTCGGGCAAGGATACACGTACAACCTTGAAGACACTGGGGATGTACACACCTCCCTACAAGCGTAGAAGATACATACCCTACAACAGGCAAAGGCCATTCTCTTATGCGACACCTCGGGCCAAGCCATATGATCAACAGAGACCAAAGCAACGTCCCCAAAAGCGGCGCCAACAGCCTAACAAGGTGTCCGTCCAGCAGCAGGGTCGGCAGCAGGTTTGATGCGTTGATCGAGGGACTTTGGACCACCCCGTTGACAGAGACTCCAGGCATCACAGAAGGTGTATTCCATCATCGTCTCAGGCCTTATCAGCATCATTGGGCTCTCATATCCACCGACCGGTGGGATCACGACGTAATCACTTCAGGATATGTCATTCCCTTTACTTCTCTTCTCCCTCCTTCCCCGTCCCTTTTCAGGGACCCCTCTCACGAGACTCTTCTCCATCAAGAGGTCTCTTGCCTACTCACATTAGGGGCAGTGGAGAGGGTGCCGACATGCTTTTGGGGAGAGGATTCTATTCTCGCTACTTCCTCACCCAGAAAAAGTCAGGGGTTGGAGGCCTATCCTGGACCTACGTCGGCTCAACCGTCATCTGAGAAGGCAGAAATTCAAGATGGTCACGTTATCTTCGATCATTCCTGCTCTCGACAAAGGGGATTGGTTCGCGTCCCTCGATCTTCAGGACGCTTACTTTCACATAACAATACACCCGGCTCACAGAAGGTTCCTTCGGTTCGTAGTGGGGTCCAACCACTATCAGTACCGCGTACTACCTTTCGGACTGTCGGCGGCCCCACGAGTTTTTTCCAAGACCCTTGTGGTAGCGGCGGCCTATCTGCGGCGCCTCGACATTACAATTTTTCCGTACCTGGACGATTGCCTGCTAAAGGCTTCCACTGTCGATGAGGCCACGAGGGCAGTGTCCACAACTACCTCTCTGTTTACAGCCCTCGGACTCATAATCAATCTCGAGAAGTCCTTCCTGGTGCCTACTTGCGATCTGGAGTTTATCGGAGCAAGACTCGACTCCCGGACAGCGAGGGCATACTTGCCTGTAAAGAGGTTTCAACTCATACAGGACCTGGTCCAGTCAGTATCAATTTCTCCCAAGTCCCGAATACTTACCTGTCTACAGCTATTGGGACACATGGCGGCCACCACGTATGTGGTTCCCCATGCCAGGCTCCATCTACGCAGTCTTCAGCATTGGTTGTTCACCATGTACACGCCCCGCGTGCACAGTACAAACAGGGTGGTTTCTATGCCCAGTCAGGTCCGAGCTTCCTTGGCATGGTGGGAGAGTCCCAACAATATGCTAACAAGGGTCCCCTTCCATGCCCTCAAGCCATCACTACAAATCACTACAGATGCCTCCCTGCTCGGCTGGGGTGCTCACCTACAGGAGCACCGGGTGCAGGGTCTCTGGATGCCCCAGGAGTCGCTACAACATATAAATTTTCTCGAGCTGAGAGCAGTCTTCAATGCTTGCAAACACTTCCTACCCATTATTCGAGGCCACTCCGTACAGATTCTCACCGACAACATATGCACGGTGTATTATGTCAACAGACAAGGAGGGGCACGCTCCCGCTCTCTTTGCGCAGAGGCTATACGCCTGTGGAATTGGGCAGTTCGGCAAGGTATCACCATAGCAGCAGCATACCTTCCCAGCAAGGACAATGTGATCGCCGATACTCTGAGCAGGCATTTCCTCTCACAACACGAGTGGGAGTTACACACCGAGGTGCTCCGCGGCCTCTTCCAACTCTGGGGCTTCCCCAATGTGGACTTGTTCGCCACTCGACAAAACAGGAAATATCATCAGTATTGCTCACGAGCGGGCATCGCCACAGACTCTCTGGGGGATGCCTTCCTCCTGGACTGGAGTCGTCACCAATTGCTGTACGCCTTTCCTCCTCTTACGCTCATCCCGAGAGTTTTGGAGAAGATAACATCGGACGGCGCAACAGTAATTCTGATAGCACCTTTCTGGCTCCGACAGGTCTGGCTAACACAGCTGTCGAAAATGTCAGTTGCCAAACCACAACGACTACCGGAACAGTTCAATTTACTCTCTCAGCAACATGGCACAATGCTTCACCCAGCCACCGACCGCATGCACCTGACAGCGTGGCTCCTAGCTGGCTCCAAGCATCCGAGCTCTCCTGTTCTCAAGACGTGAGGCACGTGTTGATTAACAGTAGGCGACATACAACGCGCAAATCCTACCTCCACAAGTGGCGTCGTTTTCAGTCATGGTGCTTGGCAAAAAGCTCGACCCTCTTTCGCTGTCTATACAGCAGATCCTAGATTATGTGATGCATCTAAAAGCGACGGGAATGGCTATTTCTTCCCTAAGAGTGCATTTAGCAGCAATTTCAGCCTTCTGTCTTCCGGTTGATGGCCATTCAGTGTTCGCCCATCCTATCACCAAAAGATTTATGAAGGGACTGGGAAATCTATATCCGGCGCACAGGATCCCGCTGGAGCCTTGGGACTTGCCTTTGGTATTGGACACTCTAACTCGCTCGCCATTTGAGCCGCTGGCAACATGTGATCTACGAATGCTCACCATGAAGACAGTGTTTTTACCTGCCATTACGTCGGCGTGTCGAGTAAGTGAATTAGCGGCTCTTTCAGCTGATCCACCATACATGCAATTCTTCAGTCATGCGGCAGTACTGCGTGTCCAACCAGCGTTTTTGCCAAAGATCAACTCTGCTTTCCACATAAATGAGCCCATAACCCTGCCGACTTTCCACCCAAAGCCTCACTCCTCATTGGAAGATGCACGCCTGCACACTCTGGATGTCAGGCGAGCACTGGCCTTTTACCTCGACAGAACTCGGATCTTTAGGAAGTCTCAGCGGCTTTTCCTTTCCACAGGCGAACGCTCCAAGGGCAAGCAACTCTCTGCGCAGCGTATTTCCTGATTGGTCGTCGCTTGCATCACACGATGTTATGCCCTGCACAGCAAATCTCTTCCAAGTAGACTTCATGCTCATTCCACCCAGGGCATAGCAACATCTATTGCCTATCTTCGCGGAGTACCGTTGCAGGACATATGCCGTGCGGCAACCTGGTCGTCTACCCTCACATTCGCTAGACACTATGCCCTCGGGAACATACTTACCTCTGATTCAAAGGTGGCCCAGGCTGTCTTGTCTACAGCATGGGGGCGATAGGTCCAAAGCACTCATGTAATGTTGGACCACTGCTGTGTACTCACCTCGAGTGGAGCACCCTCGGGGACACTACTCGATGAAGAAAAGAGAGTTACTCACCCTGTGCAGTAACGTCTGTTCTTCGAGATATGTGTCCCCGTGGGTGCTCCACGTCCCACCCTCCTCCCTGCTTCGGAGCTCCTGTTTATATTTTTCAGATGCTTCCAGTTGGGAGGAAACTGACAGGACCGGACCGCGCTCAGCTGAGAGGCATGAAGAGGCAGTGGCACATGCGTGGTCCAGTAGGGGGGCTACTGCTAATGAAAATTCCTCCGGTTTGCGGCGCCGGGATGAGCCCAGCACCTCGAGTGGAGCACCCACGGGGACACACATCTCGAAGAACAGACGTTACTGCACAGGGTGAGTAACTCTCTTATCTTTTGGGACAGGAGAGGCCTATATAAGAAGGATGGCCTCCATCTAAACTAAACTGGAACCAGATGGCTGGAATTTACAATGATAAAGATTGAAGGGGAGTTTTTAAACTAAGGGCAAGGAAGAGGAGACAGATGCAAAAGAGCCCACAGTTTGGAGAGAGACAGCACTTAGAGGAAGCTCTATTTAATGGAGATTCTCCATAACCTGTTAATAAGTAGATGCAGATGCAGTACAAGTAGGAACTGAAGAGAAAAAATCAAATGAAAAAGAGTTCTATTCAATTCCATCGCATCCAATCGGTCAGCTAAAAAGTGACAGTTTTATAATGGTTTGTATTCAGGTTCTAAAAGGGTACGTCTAAACTACACGGCTCCATCAACGGAGCCATGTAGATTACTTTACTCAAAAAAGGGAAATGAAGTGGCGATTTAAATAATCACTGCTTCGTTTAAATCAAAATGGACGCCGCGCTGTCCTGATCAGCTGTTTGTCGGCACAGCAAGGCAGTCTAGACGGGGATCTGCCGACCCCAGAACCCTTCGTCGGCAGATCCTGTAAGCTTCGTTTCACAAGGCATAAAGGATCTGCCTAGGAAGGGTTCTGGGGTCAGCAGATCCCTGTCTAGACTGCCATGCTGTGCCGACAAACAGCTGATTGGTACAGCGCGGTGGCCATTTTGATTTAAATGAAGCGGCGATTATTTAAATCGACACTTCATTTCCCTTTGTCATCCTGCCTCATCTACATGGCATGGTCAACGCAGCCATGTAGTCTAAACACACCCAAAGTCTCAATTCCACGATGGCTAATCTTGAATGCCTGGTATTAAATAAGGATATTGATATAATGAGCAGCACAGAAACTTGGCAGTATGTTGATAACCAATGGGACATGGTAATAGCAGGGTACAAATGACAATAGGTTGTTCTGGTAAAATGTGCCACTATACGTGAAAGAAACAGAATAAAAATATTAAACGATTCAGACTGTATAATTAGGAAGGCCAAGAAAGAATGTGAAGAGGAACCAGACAAAGAGTCAAAATATAATGGCCATAAAATTATGTACATACCCCTGCTAATCAAGATGCTAAAAGCCGTCACAGAGAAACTAAACTAATTCTTTTAATCAGTGTTCGTTACTGTGGATGTCAGGGAGTTTTCTACACCTGAGCTATTCATTTCAGGTGACAAACAAGAGTAATCATCCCAGACAGAGGTATGAGTAGAGAAATATTATAAGAAACTGATAAATTAAACAGAAATAAATCATCAGGATCAGATGGCATCCACCGAAGAGTTATGAAGGAACTCAAATATGAAATTGCAGAACCACTGAGTGTGACATGTAATGTATAATTTAAATCAGCTTCTAGACAAGGTGACTAGAGGATATCTATTGTGACTCCAATTTCTAAAAGAGGCAGCAGAGGCAATCCTGGCAAGTATAGGCCAGTAAAGATACCTTCAGTCCCGGGAAAAATGTGTTGAAACAATAAAAAGAACAGAATTATTACACATAGGCTATGTCTACACTGCAGGCTTTTTGTGCAAGAATGACTGTTCTTGCGCAAAAGCTTGAGGAGCGTCTACACTGCACGCACGTTCTTGTAAATTAACAGTAAAGCTTTGGAACAGAGAGCTTTTCGTGTAAGAGTTATTCCTCTCCCCATGAGGAATAAATCCTCTTGCACAAGAGCTCTTGCACAAGAAGGCAGTATGGACAGGCAACAGGCCATCAGAGCTTTCTTGCACAAGAGAGCATTCAGACTGCCATGGATGCACTTGTGCATAAGCACATCTCTTGTGCAAAAGCACATGGCAGTGTGGACATGCTCTTGCACAAGAATTTTTGTGCAGAAACTATTGCACAAAACAGTCCTTGTGCAAAAAGCCCACAGTGTAGACATAGCCATATAGATAAACATAAAATCTCTGAATCAAAATAAGCAATAATAGGATTAGAGGGGAGTTCCCTTCCTGGACTAGTAATTTTTGAAATAGAGGAAAGAAAGGGTAGGAATAAATGGTCAGTTTGAGAATGCAGAGAGATAAATCATGCTTTCTCACCTGCAGCGGAGTCGACAAGAATGCTAGACCTTGGGCAATGAGTGTGTCTGTGGGGGAGATAGCTCCATTCTCCTGGACGGAGCAGGTGCTTGGGTGGGAGGGGCATGCCTCATCAAACAGCCCCCAGGACCATCCAGAGCCAACACTCAAAGCTGGCCAGAGTGCTTGGAGTTGGGGTTTTAATGGCTGTTATTCAAGGTACTCTGGTTCTTCCTAGCTTCTAATTTCCAGAAGGTGGGAGTAGATGACAGGGGATGGAGCACTCCTTAGTTGTGTATTCTGTTTTTTCCTTTGAAGCAGCTGGCACTGGCCACTGTCCAAAGTTAGGATACTGGGCTAGATGGACAATTGATCTGATGCAATATGCCATTCTTATGAATATTCTTTTTTTTCTCTCTCTTTCTTAAGCTACATGGATAGATTCAAGAATATAATTTATTATACATCCAGACTAAAACCTGAGTAATTACATCATTGAGAAAGAGATGTATTACTAATTATCAACATAGTACTTAAACCATCTCATTTTCTCTCCAGGGACTTCATATAAAAATAATAACGTACGAACTGCCATACTGGGTCAGTCCAAAGTCCAATCTAGTCCAGTATCCTGTCAACAGAGGCCAATGCCAGGTGTACTACACGGAATGAACAGAACAGGTAATAATGAAGTGATCCATCCCTTCATTCATTCCCAGGTTCTGAGAAACTAAGGATAGGTACAACATCCCTGGCCAACCTGGCTAAATACATTATTTGGAGTAGAAGGAACTGAAAGTGAACAGAAATTGTGGGAGGAGCAATTATCTACAAAAATATACCCAATATGTTATGTTAGCAACAAAGATCACACTTTTATTCATAACCTACACTCTTGAAATAATTAGTGTTGTTTCCTGACTTTGTGTTTTTCATTCTAGATATTTTCAACAATCAGACCATGAACAACTGCAACAGCAATTCTTCTGCTAAGGACTTTTATCTCACTGGATTTCCTGCACTTCAAGATTTCCAAATCCCTCTTTTCCTTGTATTTTTGTTATGCTATCTAATAATACTAATTGGTAATACCATTATTATAGCTGCAGTTGTGATCGATCAAACACTTCACAAACCTATGTACTTTTTCCTAACTAATCTCTCTGTGTTAGATATACTGTTTACAACTACTACCATTCCCAAAATGTTGGCAATGTTTCTGGTCAATGCCAAAACTATTTCTTTTCACTTCTGCTTTCTGCAGATGTATTGTTTTCATGGTCTAACAGTGATTGAATCACTACTTCTTGTAGTCATGTCTTATGATCGTTATGTAGCGATATGCACTCCTTTCCATTATTCCGTTAAAATGACAAAGAAAGTAAATATTCTATTGGCAGCATGTGCCTGGATAACTCCATTGTCAATATCAATACCTGCTACCTTGCGGACCTCTCTGTTAACATTTGGTGAAAAAACCACAATTTACAATTGCTTTTGTGATCACTTAGCAGTTGTGCAAGCAGCATGTTCAGATTTCATTGCCACTTTTCAGTCTCTCTTGGGGTTTTACTTTGCCATGACTGTTTCAGCTGTGCCTTTTATACTCATTGCTCTTTCATATATTCTCATCATTATCGCTATACTAAAGATCAACTCTAACATAGGTCGCAGTAAGGCTTTTTCTACTTGCACGTCCCATTTGATTGTGGTTGGGATTTACTATTCATCCATTGCCATGGCATATGTTTCCTACAGAGCAGACCTGCCGATTGATATCCTATAATGGGTAATGTTGTTTTTGCTACTTTAACACCCTTGTTAAATCCACTCATTTACACTTTGCGAAACAAGGAAGTAAAATGTGCAGTAAAAAAACTTGTTTTTCTGAAGATCATTTCTCTTTCTAACAAAATGTAATCTGATGGGGGAAAAATTAGCCCCAACATAGTAGTTTCATGGTGAATCCATACAGCACATCGACTCCTGTAAAGGGTTACATGGAGCTTGAATTTTTTTGTCTTGTATGGGTTCTTCTGCCTTGACGTGATTTTCATCCTATTGATGATATCAGGTATTTCTGAAAATACAAAATTTCCTCTGGTTGTTGAAAGGGACAAAAAGTATTTGGCTTAATATTCTTTAATTTGGTTTACAGTTGTCCTGTATGTAGAGCGATGAATGAAGTGAGAAGCTGAACCGCAGGCAAAACTGTGTATGCATTGCAACATCAGCTAAAGTGGAAACAGTTTTTTTTCTTTATGGCAACCCAACCTAGGAGATGAAGTGAAATTATTCCTTCCTTCTTATGCACAATTACCTGAGAACCTGATATATTTAAAACATATTACATGTGCAGTTGTGGTATAGCTGGGCTAAATTTTCCCCACAATGTGCAATGTCATTTGAAACTTTTTACAATTAAAATAATGTAAAAGTTTACTGATGATTTTTTCCATGATGCAGTGGAAATAAATTAAAAGGTTGCTCCTAAATTATTATAAAACATTTTATCAGACTGAAATATTGACACATAATATACATTATGTTTATTAACATATATTCAGCTGCAATAAGAGCTGCCTGTTCCTAACAACTTGCTTAGTAATGAAAGCTCTACTAGATCTAGAGCTTCCAGAAAATACACTATTTACAAGTAACACTAAAACACAATTCTTAGTCTTTTCCCTTCTACATTCCACCATGTTGAACTGATCACTGTTGTATTGACTCAGTTTAAGTTATCCTTGCATATCAGAAGTCATTCTCTTTAAAAATAATCCCATCAGAATCTGGAGTGTAATTCTGAAATGCAGAAAGTGTAAATTATATTATATTTATGTAACCCTTCCACTGGATAGGCCCAGCAGCAACCAGGGCCGGATTCAATATCTAGAGGTCCATGTCTCATAGAAGCAGCTCGAGCCCCCACCCAGTAGCCTGGGATGGGGCAATGCTTCCCCACTCACAAGCACAGAATCTGAAAAGAAACTTTTAATGAAGGAGAGAGAGGTCACATGGCATTATCTTGGGAAACAGAGTTCGTAGCCCCCTCCCCCATGAGTAACTGTCTCAAGCTCAAAAGGATTGAGCAATGTCTTTTGCTTCTCAGGCTCCCCAATCCAACAAGGTAAGGGTTCCATTCACTTACCTAAACTTTCTCCGTACCCAACATGAAACGCTCCACTTACAACTCTGTCCAGTCAGTGCAGACCCTGACACATCATCCTGATGACTCTACTCTTTGAGCCTGAGGCTATGCCACCTTTGTGCTGCTCCTATCGGCTGCCTGCCAGTCATTCCCGCCAGCCGCTCCGCTGGCCTCCTGCCGTTGCTCCTATCAGCCACCTGCCGGTCATTCCCGCCAGCTGCTCCGCTGGCTTCCCTCTGCTGGCCACCTGCCGCTGCTCCTACCGGCCGCCTGCCAGTTGCTTCCGCCAGCTGCCTGCCGCTGCTCCTACCGGCCGCCTGCCGGTTGTTTCTGCCAGCCACTCCACTGGCTGCAATGGGTCTGGCTTCTAGCCAAACCAGTGATTTCAGCTCTTAGTTATTTCAACTCTTTAGCCACCACCTAGGCTGGCCAAAAATTCCAGCTTCCACTGGACTAGCAAAAAGACTCCTCATGAAGTCTGCTTTAGGTCTGTCCTTAAAACCAGGGGGAAAGGGGCAGGTTGGGCCAGTCTTACAGCTCACACCTGGCAGGCATGAAGCAGGCTGACTCAGCCCTCCAGCCCTTTCCCCCCCAACTCAGTTCACTCAACTCTGGCAGAGGGGAGGCTTGTTCCTCGGAGACCTCTTACCATGATGGTGTCTCTCCTGCAAGCACTGGTGTCATATTTTTCAGTTCCCACATTTAGGGGTAGCATGATTTGTGACCCCCCACAATAACCCCAAATTAGTTACAATACACCACATTCTATTCCAACACTGATCCTCCATCAGCCCTGGCAGAATTGGATTTACATAGCCACACCTCGGATTCCCTCCCCATCCTGGCATGAGCTGTATTTACATATCAACAGTTAACAGTTACTTATCTTGCAGAGCTAAACAATTGGAGTGAGCACACCCACCCCCAGGGCAGCTCTCTCCTTTTAGCTGGCTGATAGCCAGCAGTAATTCAGCCCCGCCTCACATGTAGATTTCAGAATTAGGCGGGGGGGAGGGGACAAGAATCTGAAGAACATGAAATGCAATACAAGTAGCATGAAGTGTCATCTATATGGGGGCCATGCACAGCTTGACCTGCTGCTCACAAACAGGGAGGAACTAGTAGGGGAAGTAGAGGTGGGTGACAGCCTGGGAAGCAGTGATCATGAAATGGTCAATTTCAGGGTCCTGACCAGGGAAGAAAGGAGAGCAACAAAATACATACTCTGGACTTCAGAAAAGCAGACTTTGACTCCCTCAGAGAGTGATGTGCAAGATTCCCTGGGATGCTAACATGAAGGGAAAAGGAGTCCAGGAGAGCTGGCAGTATTTTAAAGAAGACTTATTAAAGGCACAGGAAGAAACCATCCTGATGCGCCGCAAAAAAAGCAAATAAGGTAGGCGACCAGATTGGCTTACCGGGAAAATCCTTGGTCAGCTTAAACACAAAAAGGAAGCTTACAAGAAGTAGAAAGTTGGACAGATGACTAGGGAGGAGTATAAATATATTGCTCGAGAATGCAGGGGAGTTATCAGGAAGGTGAAAGCACAATTGGAATTGCAGCTAGCAAGGGATGTGAAGGGTAACAAGAAAGATTTCTACAGGTATGTTAGCAATGAGAGGGTAATTAAAGAGGGTGTGGGGCCTTTACTGGATGAGGGAGGTAACCTAGCGACAGATTATGTGGGAAAAGCTGAAGCATTCAATGCTTTCTTCACCTCTGTCTTCACAGACAAGGTCAGCTCCCAGACTAATGCACTAGGCAATGCAGTATGGGAAGGAGGCTGGCAGCCCTCAGTGGAGAAAGAACAGGTTAAGAACTATTTAGAAAAGCTAGACATACACAAATCCATGGGTCGGGATTTAATGCATCCGAGAGTACTGAGAGAGTTGGCAAATGTCATTGCAGAGCCTTTGGCCATTATCTTTGAAAATATGTTGACATCCGGAGAGATCCCGGATGATTGGAAAAAGGCAAGTGTAGTGCCCATGTTTAAAAAAGGGAAGGACTATCAAGGGAACTACAGACCAGTCAGCCTTACCTCAGTCCCTGGAAAAACCGTGGAGGGGATCCTCAAAGAATCCAGTTTGAAGCACTTGGAAGAGGGGAAAGTGATCATGAATAGTTAACATGGATTCAACAAGGATAAGTCATGCCTCATCATAATCTGATTAGCTTCTATGATGAGGATATGGGAAAGTCAGTGGATGTGATATACCTTGACTTTAGCAACGCTTTTGATATGGTCTCCCACAATATTCTTGCCAGCAAGTTAAGGAAGTAGGGATTGGATAAATGGACTGTAAGAGGGATAGAAAGCTGGCTAGACTGTCAGGCCCAACGGGTAGTGATTAACGGCATGATGTCAGGATGGTGGTCAGTTTCTACTGGAGTGCCCCAAGGATCGGTTCTGGGCCAGTTTTATTTAACATCTTTATTAATGACCTAGATGAGGGGATGGATTGCACCCTCAGCAAGTTTGCAGATGACACTAAGCTGGGGGGAGAGGTAGATACGTTGGAGGGTCCAGAATGACCTAGACACATTAGAGAATTGGGCCAAAAGAAATCTCATGAGGTTCAACAAGACAAGTGTAGAGTCCTGCACTTGGGATGGAAGAACCCCAAGTATTGTTACAGGCTGGGGACTGACTAGCTAAGTAGCAGTTCTGCAGAAAATGACCTGAGGAACTACAGTGAATGAGAAGCTGGATATGAGTCAGCAGTGTGCCCTTATAGCCAAGAAGGCAAATGGAATATTAGGTTGCATTAAGAGGAGCATTGCCAGCAGATCTAGAGATGTGATTATTCCTCTTTATTCGGCTCTGGTGAGGCCACATCTGGAGTATTGCGTCCAGTTCTGGGCCCCCCAGTATAGAAGGAATGTGGACACATTGGAGAGGGTCCAGCGGAGGGTGACCAAAATGATTAGAGGGCTGGAGCACATGACCTACGAGGAGAGCCTGAGGGATTTGGGTTTATTTAGTCTGCAGAAGAGAAGAGTGAGGGGGGATTAGATAGCAGCCTTCAGCTTCCTGAAGGGAAGTTCCAAAAAGGATGGAGAGAGGCTGTTCTCAGTAGTGACGGATGGCAGAATGAGGAGCAATGGTCTCAAGTGACAGTGGGGGAGGTCTAGGTTGGATATTAGGAAAAACTATTTCACTAGGAGGGTGGTGAAGCACTGGAATGGGTTACCTAGGGAGGTGGTAGAATCTCCATCTCTAGATGTTTTTAAGTCTCAACGTGACCCTTGGCTGGGTTGATTTAATTGGGATTGGTCCTGCTTTGGGCAAAGGGCTGGACTTGGTGACTTCCTGAGGTCTCTTTCAGCCCTATGATTCTATGCAATAGAAAGTACCATCAGCTCTCTTATTTTATCACACTGTACAGTTGCAATATTTCGGCATGTGAAGGAGTCCAACTCAGAGAAGGAGTTCCTCTTGGAGCCACGGTTAGGGAACTAGCTCTTACCCTATCTAAAACTCCCTTCCATCAGTATCTAATGCTATGGCCCCTTTCTCTCTCTCTCTGTGACTTGGGGTACTGCTCCTTCACAACTTGTCTTTCCAGACATATATATTGTCCTCATTTCTGTTCCACCACACATTCTGATGCCTCCTCTATGCTGTTTCAGGGAGTATTCTGTTTGAACTACAGGTCCCGGATCTCTTTCCTAGTGGCTGGTAGAGCCTGGTCACTGCTCCAGATTCCAGCACGTGGACCCTATGTCTAGTAATCCAAGACAGCTCAGTCTCAGTTGCTGTTTGCCTGGGCTTTTTACTACCCCACCCACGTTTTTAGCTCTTTGTTTAACTCTTGGTTTACTACCAGAATTTCCTCTGTGTTCCATGGCTATTTCACACCTCTCAGCATCTTGTCAAATTTCCTACTCCAGGACAGAATCCCAAGGGTTACTCTCCCTGGATAGTCTTCCTTTACTCTGGAAAATTCCCTTTCTGTTGAACAAAGTACTTTGGACTTCATGCCTGCAGCCTCTATTCCCTTCTAACGTCATGGGTTTATAATCCCATCCCAGCTGGCCTTTATCTGCAATAAGACTTTATTAATTCTTGGCTCTCCTCCAGATGCAGCATATTAGGTTACTGGCTCTTGCTGACCCACATCTTCCTGCATTATCTCTAAACTTTGAGGACAGGACAAGAATCAATGGGCTAGAAGTGCTGAAAAGGACATTATTGGTTAGACATTAAGAAAAACTTCCTATCTACCAGAGTAGATAAATGCTGAAACAAATTGCCTAGGGAGGTTTTGGAACCTCCATCACTGGATTTGTTTTTTAGAAATGTTAAGACAAAGATCTGTCAGCAATGGTGTAATTATTGTTTAGTTCTGCCTTGAGTGCAGGAAACTGGAGGAGATGACTAACTGAGTTCCCTCAGCTCTTACCATTCAACGATTCTATGATTTCCAGTGAGGGCCCCTTATCCCTAGGCATCAACTTAAGAGGACTAAGCTGTATTTATTTCTCATAACCCAGGAGCTAATTGTAAAAAAAAAAAAATATCTCAACTCCTTAAGGAGAGTTTGGTATTTACAGTCTGCTTCCTTTGATGTTGCCAAAATGAATGTGGGTTTCTAACACAAATCCTGCATGGGTTTGAGGATACCCTCACTGATTGTTATGGCCTATCCTCCTTGTGAAGAAAGACATAAAATGGTGAATAATTTTAAACTATCTTGAATTATTTCAAGGGGTATTCAAAAGGTCTTCATGTCCTTAAAGGCCTTACTATCAGCTCTCAGGGTATGTCTACACTACAGAGTTTTGTTAGAAAAACGGCTCTTTTTCCGACAAAACTTGAGGAAAGTCCATACTGCAGTTGTGTTCTTCTGCAAGAAAATCAAAAGAACAGAGGGGTTTTTCCGACATTGGTAATCCTCATTCTATGAGGAAGAAGCCTTTTTCCAAAAGAGCTCTTTCACAAAAAGGCGTGTGTGGATGGGGAAGAGGGAGTTCTTTTGGAAGAAGAGGAAAGAGGAAAAAGCACAGGTGCCCTGGTGGCCATTCCGTTCATAGCAATCACAGCTATGTGAGAAAGCGTCCATTCAGCCTGGATGCTCTCTTTCGAAAAAGCAGTTCGCTTTTTCGATGCACTTTTGCAGTGTGGAAACTCTCTTTCGGAAGAAGTTTTTTCCGAAGAGAAGCTTTTTCCGAAAGAAGCCTGTAGTCTAGACGTAGCCTCAGGGAAGTAGCTGTGTTAGTCTGTATCTGAAAAAAGAACGAGGAGTTCTGTGGCACCTTAAAGACTAACAGATTTACTTGGGTATAAGCTTTTGTGGGTAAAAACCACTTCATCAGATGCATCTGACAAAGTGGTTTTTACCAATGTAAGCTTATGTCCAAGTAAATTTGTTAGTCTTTAAGGTGCTACAGAACTTACTTGGGCATTAGCTTTCATGAGTAAACAACCTCAATTTTTTTTCTATTTTCCCTCATAGGTAATGTTTCCTTGGCCTTTATTTATTTTTGTTGCTCTCCTTTGGTCTTTCTCCAATGTGTCCTCATTTTTTCCTGAAAAGTGGTACCCAGAACTGGACACAGTATCAGAGTAAGTGGAATATGCATCTAACTCTCATGGAGGCAAGAACTGGAGGCAAACCACTCTGATTTGGGCTTATCGGCCCAGGTGGTTCACATGGTCACTTACTTCTCCCACACAGCGGCCTCCAGGGGATGGATCCCAATAGGTACAACCAGTGCTTTTTTTTTGTGACGGTACTGCCTGGTATGCAGTACCGTCACCTCCAGACGCAGTACCAGCACCTCCAGTCAGAGCTCAACAACTTTTCCCCTGGAGTACTGGCACCTTTTTTTTTTTTTTTTTTACAAAAAAAGCACTGGGTACAACCATATTGCACAGATTGAGAAGGGCCAGGGCTCAACTCCAGTGTGGGTGGGACTAGGGTCAGGGGGCATGGCTAGAACTAGCAGGCGGTGGGACTCTGGGCACTGGCTGGGAAGGAGGCTGGAACTAGGTGGCACTTGGCACGTGGCGGGGGGGGAAGGCAAGGTAGTGGTTGGAGCCTGGGTGGAAGGGTTTGGTGCTGGGCAGGAAGTGGTGAGGTGATTTGTCTCAAGGCTGGTGCATGGCCAGTGTCCATGTGGAGCCTGTGGGGATGAGTCTGTCCTCCCTGGGCCTGTTGGGATTGGCACCCTTGCATAACAGGGAGGGTTTGTGAATTGTAAATAGACACCTTTTGAACTGATTTGTGTGGTGTGGAGAAGGGAGTGGGACTACTGAGGAAGATGTTAGATTGGGAGGAAAAGAAGGGAGAGGATTTGGGTGGGGCGTCTAACTGTGATGAGGGGACTTACTGGATGGAGCAGTAAGGGAATGATCAGGGTTTGCGTGACTGGAGCAGGGGCTTGAGCTGAGAAGTGCCATAATCACACTTGGGTAGGGTTCTGGGGTTAATGATGTTGCTTAGAGGGAAGGTAACTTCTCAGGGCTTGTGCCAGTCTCGTGTCTCTGAGTAGCCGGTGGGAATAGGGCTTCCCTGTCTAGGACTGGGGCTCAGTTTGCCTGCAACCATCAGATGCTTCCTCTCCAGCTGGGCTGAGGAGCAAACAGAGCAGAGAGAGAAAAAGGGCTCATTGAGAGAGTGTTGCAGATTAGCTAAGGGACAGCTGGAGGTTCACTGGAGAAGGCACAGAGGAGTTGTAGGGCCCCTAAGGCAGTGGAGCAGAAAGGAAGGGGAATCAAAGGGATGATTTGTGACTGGTACGTGGGACTCTACTCAAGAGGGTTTGTGTGATGGGTCAGCACAGAGAAGGGAAGGAGTGGCACCTGATAAGGGGAAAATTGGGTTGCAGAGAGGGGAGAAAGGATTAAGGCCTACCTGTGATGGGGGACTGACAGTTTGGTAGTACTCAATATCAAGTATGACAGAGCAGGATTGGAGAACAGGCTTGCCCATGCAGTGTGCAAAGTTAGCACCTGGAGATTGAAACTGAGAAGTATTGGAATCAAGAGTTGAGAGTGAGCAGGAAAGTACAGTCTGCCAAAGAGGAGTAGGAGGGAGAGCAAAGCATATATGAGAAGGTAGGAGGCCAGTTGAGAGAGAGAATATTGTGGGGGTTAGAACTGGAAGTGATTGTGCACTCATTGCCTGACTGGAAAGTTGGTTGTGGAGAATGGTGCAGAACAAGGGCATTTTCTGGATCAGTGGAGATCTCCTGCCACCATTGCCCCCAGCCTACCAGCCCTCCCTCATGCCCCTCTCCGCCACCAGTTCTGTTTCTGGCCCCTGGCTCTTGACTGCAGCTGACTTTGCTGCTGGCTATGCCTAGGCTTGATGGACACTGCCCCCACCCTGCTCGGAGGTTCCTGGCCATGCTACTAGACCTCTCTCCCCTAGTCCAGGAACATCTGTGGGATGTTGCTGGACCAGAATGTCCCCGTTTAGGGAGGTGCAATCCAGGGAAGAATTCTTGTGAATCGGATCCAGCCTGCGGGCTCGTATTTCCCACCCTGTTCTAGATATTTGGTTCCCCTTCTGCTAAAATGGACACCATCCAAACTGCACAACTCCCCATCACTGTGCTCCTAGATATGAGATGGTTTGCCCACTGAAAACACCAGTACCTCAGTTCCACATCAAACTTTCCTGTCAATTAATTTTTGACTGTGTACAGTGAAGGACAGTCCTATCTTCATTGGATGTCCACCATGGCTGGGATATTGCCACTTCTCTAGGCTATCTTTCTATGTTTTTAGTGGTCTTTTCCACTTCACTTGTACCCAATAAAATCCCTCTTATTGAGGTTTGGGCTCCACTCATGGCACTTGCTTAGTTTATGAGGCATTAATCTACTACTGGAAGTATTTAACTCTTTTTTCCAATCTCTGTCCAGTATAATAAGGATTCTCATCTCTGCGCATCCTCCTAAGAAAATTTAATATGTTGACACCCTGAATGATTATCTCCCAAGGAAATAATGGTGGTGGGAGAGAATGGGGGCCATATTGGGAGTTAAGGGACAAGAGGATCCCACAGTCCTGGAATCAGGAAGAAAAGGGGCCCTAGTACATGGGTTGGAGGCAAACAGAGACATAACATGGGTTCAAGATGGAAATGAGGCATATAGAGAGCATTTGGAATGAGGGAGTGGGATACAGCCCAAACCCCTGATAGGGAGTGCACATGAGGGACCCTGCTATTGAGAAGAGAGGTGAGGTGATTATGTAACCCATGTATCTAACAGGGAGATATCTCTTTAAGAGACCCGAGGCAGGGGTAAGAGTGAGTTGTGCCTGGGTCACTGTTGCTAGGCGGATTTAGCACTCCACACCCAGAAGCTTGTGGAGTTGGGTGTGGTAGTTTGGGGCCTGCTCCAATAGGTTCTCTGTCTGTTGTCGGGCTCAGATGACCTGAACAAGCAGGCAGAACAGCTGCATCTCTAAAAGCCTTGTGTCCAGTGTGAGCTGCAGAAAGCAGGCTGCTGCCCCTCACTGAAGCACTCTGCAACAGGTAGTGATGGTGTTAACCCTTTACCAGCAAACATGGCCATGTCAATTACAGCAAGGGGGAAATGGGAAGAAAAATTAACTTCTGGTTTAGTTGTATGGTTTGGATGTTGGTTTGATAGCAACCAAACTTTTCTGGTTAACTCTGTTTGCTAGTGTGATTCTTCAGCTTCTCTTTATGTGCGGTAATGGGGAAAGAATAATTTCTATTTTGTTTTTCTCAGTCTTTTTCTTGTAACAGTTTTAAGGCTGTATACCTGTGACTAGTTAATCAATTAGCTGACCCTTATTTTTGTTGTAACTGTGAAGATGACTTCTGTGGGTTATAAAATAGATGCGTTATGTTGCAAAAATAGATTATTTGTTTCTTCGTCATAAGATTTGATAAATTGATTGAATAAAATTCATTTATTTAGTTCCTTGTTGGGACTTGAATGTGGGGAGGCTGACACGGTGGAATCCTTGCTGAAAATCCTTAGAGCCTGCACTCTGTGTCTCCAGCTACTTGTCTATGGGAGTTGGGTTTTTTTTTTTAAAGACACTGGAGAAGGGCAGTGAAGTCTGACCCACCCAGGGCTGCAATTACACAGAGCTCCTGCCATGGTGGGCAGAATGGCAGACACTGGGGTGCAGGAGGAGAGAATAGAGAACATAACCCCAGCAGAGGGTAAACTGGGGCACCCTAGTGTTGGAGAAAGGGGAGTGCACAGAGCCCCCGGCATAATGGGGGAATGGACAGAACGAGAGGAAATGGGAGTGAGGGTGCACAGGGTCTTGATAGAGAAGAGGCTTATGAGGGCACACAGAACCCTGTGAATCAGCATCTCAACATTCCCACCTGAGGCATCTTTCCCCTGTGTGTCTGAGTTTCAGAAAAGGTAATTATGCCTGTAGGGACCTCATGAGCATTCCCTCTGACATGTAGTGCCTTGTCTCTGTGCATGGAGATAAATGGGTGGGTTTGTTATTACAAACAATCCTGCAGTAGATTTTGTTCAGTTACTGTTGTTTTAGGTAGTTCAGGTGGCTTTATTGAGTTTCTGTGCATTTGTACAGTTTAAATTCTTGGATGGAGGGATACTGGCTGGTATTACAGGTACATGTCTGATCCCAACCCCAAAGGTTCAGAGGCAAATATTTGATTTAGTTAGTACATTTTATGTTCCTGGGGCATCCCAGAATTAGGGTTGCCAGGTGTCCAGCATTGACCCGGACAGTCCGGTATTTTCGCCTCCTGTCCGGTAAAAAAATTCAGAAAATACCGGACACCTAAAATGTCTAGTATTTTCTGTTCTTTTTCCTTGCCAGGAGGCAAAATTACCAGACACCTGGCAGCCCTAGGACACACTCATCAACTGGGCCTGCCCCCTTCCCGGATGTCCCCTGCTTACCTGGTTCCGCAGGGGCTTGTCTTGTGGCTGGAAAGAAAAACAAAATGGCCACCAGCAAAAAAGCCTCTTCTTAAAGGGGCCATTGCTGACCAACAACTTTGGTCTTCCCCTTTTTTTTTTCTCAAAAGAATTTTTTTTTCCTGGGTTTTTTTTGGGGGAGGGGGAAAGATGTTTGGTATTTTTGGTTCAACCATCTGGCAACCCTACCCAGAATGAGATGTACATACTCACTGTCTGATGTGCCTTTGGGAGTCACAATTCTTCTACCGGTGTTCTATGTATTAGGAGTTTACATTTCTGTCCTCAAATGATGGGTATACTTAGTGCCAAGTATTTTTAACGACAAAGGTCTTGTAAGCGAGATCTTGAGACTTGTACACTGATCGGGCCTCATTTCTGTGCAGTAGAGTAGGCCTTCATATGGTTTGACATCCCCTAGAGCAGTGTTTCCCAAATGGTATTCTGTGGAAACCCGGGGTTCCGTGAAGTGAAAATAAGGGTTTTGCGAGCGTGAAAATTCCATTACAATAACATTTTGTGATTTAAAAAATAATATTTAAGCATTCATGAATTTTATTGAAAACAATTTTCATTTGTGTTTGCCACGATAAGTGTCCCTGTGTAATGCCAGTTTAGCCAAGGAGTGGGGACTATGATGTCACTACTCAGTGCTGCGCGCGCAGTCGGTGCGATCGCCTGTTATATACCACCGTAAATCCCTGTACTCACTCTCAGGGATCGTGGATCATGTGAGTGACTGAATACGAATATACTAGCGCTGTGTCGAACAAAGTTGAAGCTTCAGCTGTCAAACCAGTTGCTTGTATGGGAGTGTGCAGGCAGTGCTCTTGCGAATACTTTACTTCAGTATAGTCACGTGATTTCTTGTATTTAAAAATGTAACCATGACAAATATAAATTGACTGATAGATTAATCTACATACCAACAGTACATAACAATAATACTTATTTGTGGTCTATTTTTTTTCAGCTCCATATATGACTGTTATTAGGGGTTCTTCAAAATTCTTTTGAATTTAAAAGGGTTCTGTGGCCAAATAAAATTGGGAAACACTGCCCTAGAGTAAGGAATCAGAAACATTTTGAATCAGGCCTCTCTTTGATTCCTGGCTGGCAAAACACTCACTCTGTTTTTGTGGCTACTCAGGTGCCAAGGAAATTGATGTTTCATTGCCAATACCAAGGGATTCTGTGCTGTTTGCTCTTAGGTAAGAAATGGAGGATGCAGTCCCAGAATGTCTTGGTCCCAGAAACAAAAGACAGAACTATGTAGCACTTTAAAGACTAACAAGATGGTTTATTAGGTGATGAGCTTTTGTGGGCCAGACCCACTTCCTCAGATCAATATCAATATCAGTCCCAGAGATACTGAAGATTTAAAATGTCCCAGGGCTCCCAGCCACTGCTGCTGTGACTGTGGGAGTGGTGGCAGCTGAAGCTCTCTGCCCTTTAAATCGTTACTAGAGCGTATGTATGCTGATGTATGGGTGGAGGTGCCATGGTCTAGCCCTATCCCTTCCATATGAGGCTCTGCCCCTTCCGGGATCGCGGCCCTGAGCCCCATCGCTGTGTCCAGGGTCGGTTCTCCTGACCATCCCTCAGAAACTTAAGACATAAACATTTTTTCATGATTAGTTGACTCTCTGGATATTTTGGCAGCTTTAGTGCATGTGGCCTTAAATTGTGTCATGTAATACAAAAGATTTGGGATTACTCAATTGGATCCAACAGTCTCCCATTGAAGCCAATGTCAATGGGAGCAGGACTGAATCAAATATAAATTAATGGCTACAAACTAGGGTTGCCAGATGGTTTCAACAAAAATACCGGACACACTTGACATTACATCACAATCCACATTACGTCTTATTTAGAAAATACCGGACATTTATATTTTCTCATTTATATTTTTTCAATTTGTTTCCTGAACAGAAAGCTCAAATACTGGACTCTCCGGTTCAAAACCGGACACCTAGCAATGGCACACCCTTGTGACGGTTTCTCATACTGCACACTCTGAATATCAATTACCTTGGTTCCATTTTCTTGACTGTGCAAATGTTCAGTAGCTTCAGAGGGGTAGCTGAGTTAGTTTGTAACAGGAAAAACTTAAAAAACAACAAATAGTGTAGTGGCATCTTAAGGACTAACAAAACAGGTAGATGGTATCATGAGCTTTTGTGGGCACAACCCGCTTCTTCAGATGACAGGAGTGTAGGGAATCCAGATCCAAGTTTCTTGAAACTTGCCAGGTGCTAGTCCGTGAAGGGAGCCAGTTTAAAACCAGCTCCTCTTGTGGCTCGGTTGCCTGTCGCTCCACGCTGCTTCCTCTGATACAGAATCAGCAGTGCAGGATGGCAGCAGCCTGTGTCCATGGGAGAGGGAGTCTGAGCTCCTGGACCCAGCGCAAGCCAGGACTGAGCCGGGCTGCGTGCCCACCTGGCTCCTAATACACTTTAAATGCAGAGCTGCAGCTGAGGTAGGTCCTGAACCCTGCACAAGCCAGGACTGAGAAGGGCTGCTGGCCAGCCCGCTAAAAAAAATTTACTGGCGGGGGAGGGGGAAAATGTGATCTCATGGGGAAAAAATCAGCTCTAACACGTATAGGTTATTCATGAAACTATAATCACATCAACTCCTCTATAAAGGGTTTACATGGCGTTTGTTTTGTATGGGTTCCTCTGTCTTGGGGTGACTTTCATCCTATTGATATCAAATATTTTTCAAAATACCAACTTTCCTCTACTTGTTGAAAGGGCCAAAAAAGGATTGGGCTTAACATTTTGCAATTTGGTTTACAGTTTTCCTATACATAGAGCTAGGATTGAAGCCAGAATCTGAACTGTACATGCATTGCAACATCGACTTTAAGTGGAAATAGTTTTTATTTTTCCAAATGGCAGCCCAGCCTAAGAGATGAAATGAAATTATTCCTCCCTTCTCGTTCACATTTACCTGGAAACCTGACCCCACTAAACTGTATTAAAGGTGCAGTTGTGGCATAGCTGGGCTAGGTTGTCCCCATAATGTGCAATATAATTTGAAAGTGTTTACTATTAAAATCATTTAGAAGTCTATTGATTTGTATCCATGATGCAGTGAATAGAAATTAAAAGGTTGCTCTTAAAACATTTTATTAGATTGAAATCTTGACACACATTATGCATAATTGTAATTAACTTTTATATTCAGCTGCAATAAAAGCCGTCTATTCATTAACATCCTGCTTAGTAATAAAAGCATTTTAACTCCAAAGCTTCCAGAAATATACACCAAATAAAAGTAAAACTGAAACACAACTCTTAATCTTTTCCCTTCTACATTCCACCAAGCTGAACTGAACACTATTGTATTGACTCAAAATAAGAGCTTCTTTCATATGTGTTATTCTCTTTACAGATAAACCCATCGGAAGCTGGTGTAATTTTGAAGTGTAGAATCTGTTATAATACAATATATTGTAGATTTCATAATTAGGGAATTAAAGAATCTGAGAAACCTGAAATTCAATACAAGTAGCATAATGAAGTATCACCTTTATGCAATAGAAAGTACCATCAGCTCTCTTATTCTATCACACTGTACAGTTGCAAGATTTCTGCATGTGAAGGAGTTCTTCTTGGAGCCAAGGTCAGGGAACTAGCTCTCGCCCCATCTGGAATTCCTTTCCAACCAGTATTTTGCTCTATGGCCCCTCTTCATGACTTGGGATACTGCTTCTTCGTGACTTGTCCATCCAGACATATATTGTCCTCATTTCTGGTGTCACAGAGTTCCAGCACACATGCTGATGCTGCCTGTATGTTGTTTGCGGCAGTCTTGCATTCCAACTACAGGTCTTGGACCACTTTCTTGGTGTCTGGTAGTGAGACACGGGCCTGCCTAGTGCTCCAGATTCCAGCACATGGAACCTATCATCCAGGTCAGTTCGGTCTCAGTTGCTGTTTCCCTGGGCTCTTTCCTACCCTACCTCCTCATCTCTTTGCTTAACTTTGCATTTGAAAAAGTGGCTTTTAACCACAAAAGTTTATGCCCAAGTAAATCTGTTAGTCTTTAAGGTGCCACAGGACATTGTTGGGCATAAGCTTTCAAAGCTTAACAACCCCAATTTTTAAAAATTTTCCCTCCTAGGTAATATTTTCTAAACTTTTTATTGATTTTGTTGTTGTTGTTGCTCTCCTTTGGTCTCCAATTTGTCCACATTTTTCTTGGAAAGTGGTCTCCATAACCAGAAACAATATTCCAGATGAAGTCTTATCAGGGTGAGTGGAAGATATATCTGAGGAAGTGGTTTTTACCCATGAAAGTTTATGCCCAAGTAAATCTGTTATTCTTTCAGGTGCCACAGGACTTCTCTTAAAAAATCAACGATGGAAGAGCAGATGTAGTTACTAATTTATGTAGCATTAAAGATGATATTGTTGAGGGTATGGATTGATCTTCATATTTTTCCATGATTTACTCCTCCTCAGAATGAGGTTCCTGCTCCATCTCTGTCTCTGATGGTGGCAGACCAGGTGCCCACTCATCCAAAAGCCCCAGGGCAATTCACTTGCATAGTAGTATAAATCAAAGTGGTTGTTTAATACATAAGAGTGCATTTGATGTTTAAAATTCTGGGTCCAGCATTGCTTATTAACTGTTGGCTCTCATGATTTGTGGCTTATACATCCTATCACAGCCCATGTATGGTGGAAGAGGAACGGGGCCTATCTGGAGTTCTTAGGGGCACTTAATAAAGAGGAAGAGGTGAAGCTCATGGAGTGGGACCTGCCAGGAGGGGTAGTTCAGGAAATGTCAGAGCAGTGGTGGAGTCAAATGGGAGTGTGGGGTAAGTGGGGAAGATGATGAGACTTGCTACGATAGTGGTAGAGCAGGGAGAGTGGAACACGACTGGCTGACTCCCACATGACTCCCCCTCAGTCAGGGAGGGAGTAGTAACGGAGGCCACCAAGGTATGTTTGGGGGGATCTAGACTTGTAGCACGAGGCTAGTGGGACATGGCAAACAGTGGATTCAGGCGTTGGGTGGGAGGGTGTTGAGGCTAGGAAATAGTGGGGATAGGAGTGGGTGACAGTTGGGGCTGAGCCTGCGGCAGGTGGAAGGGAGAGGGGCGGGGCTGATACTGAGGCAGTTGGGGCAGGCACTGAGACAGTTGAAAGGGCAGAGGCAGGGTTGGCAAAGAGGCAATTGGAATGGTGGGGGCAGGGTTGGCACAGAGGCAGTGGGAGCAGAGGGGGCGGGGCTGGCATTGATGCAGTGGGAATAGAGGGGGTGGGGCTGGCACAAGCAGTTGATGGGGCAGAGGCAGGGTTGGCACTGATGCAGTGGGAGCAGAGGGGACGGGACTGGCACTGAGGCAGTGGGAATAGAGGGGGTGGGGCTGGCACAGAGGCAGTAGGAGCAGAGGGGGTAGAGTTGGTGCTGAGGCAGTGGGAGCAGAGGGGACGGGACCGGCCCTGAGGCAGTTGAGCTGAGGGCTCTAGGCTGGCATTAGGGCAATAAAGCAGAGGGGGCAAGCAGGCAGTGTCCCTGTTCTTGCTGCACATGTTTGGCTGGTGTCTGTGAGGAGCCCTGGGGATGGGGCTGCATGCCTGGGCCTTGTTCCTGCTCCTCCTCCTCAGCCCAGGTGAGGTGGAGAGTGAGTTGAGTAGAGATGCCAGAATGGGGAGGTGTTCAGGGTCATGCTTGAAAGGCAGAGGCCATTCACGGAAGGGAGGGAATCAGACATCAGAGAGGTTTTGTGAGGAAAACTGGCCAGAATAGGGAAGAGTAGCAGGACTGGGGCATGATGAAAAGAACAGGCATCAGTGCTGGATCTAAGGGAGGGAGATAAGGGGCCATGGCCCTCCAATTTTATAAAGGTACAGGTATCTTTGGGAACACAGCAGGTGGTAAACAGTCTACTGATCAGTTTTATCATAAGAACTATATTGTGGCATTTACCTACAGCACAAATCTTGGGGAGACATGGAGCTGTACAATTCCGATTGGAAACTCAAGGGAGAGAGAGCCTGCTGATGTAGGAATATGATGGGGGAGGCGAGGAAATCATGGTGATGGAAAATGATAGAAGGGGTTTAATGAAGAAATTTGCTTGGGTTTGGCTTGGGAAAGAGAACCTGAGGAGGAGTGATGCTACTGGTTTTCTCTGTGTCTAATCTTATCAAGGGGATTACAAATATTACTGAATTAAGATGAAGACTTCATTCCTGGTTTTTTCCCCCCCTGGAATTGTTTCTTCTTGGCAAATTGTACAGTGTCTTATGTATCAAACTATTTGCAGTGTCAGAATGTAGAGAGGCATGTATCCCAGTAACTATAAATGTATATTCCATTGAATTTATTTTTTCTCTTTTTAGGCTTTACTGAGCCTTTAAAATTCCTCTACTCTGAAGTTATAGTGCCAAGAAAGCTAGAACCAAGAGATGGCATAGACACAAAGGTAGTACTACTTTCTAAGAAAGTTAGAATTGCTATGTTAACTCCATTAATCCAGACATTTAGTAGCTGCTAGTACCAGATGCTTCAGCAAAAGGGGTAAGCACCTCTTCTGAAGCACAAGGATCGATTATCCTTAATATAGTCTTTGCTTGCCTGCATAATTTCACATGAAATTTTTAGAGTGGAACTCAGTGTGCCTAGGTAGGATTTATTATTTGACTGTTGGTAAAAACATATAGCATGTTATTCATTGCAAGGATTTAATGAATTAAGATGGTACTTATATGCCTTCCATGAACAAGGCATATAGACACTACACAATTCTTAAAATGTTTGTCCTCGCTGCCACAGCACTCCTGTAAAGTAGGGAAGTACCCAATTTGAAAGACTAGTCATTCCATGATAAGACTATTTTTGTCTGTAACTTCTGGTAGGGGAAAATAGCCCATTTGTCAGGAATGATTTAGAACCCCTGAGAAATAATTCTAGCATTCTGATTTAGGTAGTCTGTCTTGAACTTCCAATGCTCATATTATATGAGGAGTTTATGCTGAACATCCTTTGAATTTCTTTTTTTGTATGAGATATAAAATTTGACTTATGTTGTCAATTTAGGGATTTTTAATCTGTCTTTTCCTATTTGAAATGTTCCACAACACTTTTATGGGCTCCAATTGGTATAAGAGTCTAGAAGAACGCAAGTTTATGATCCAAATTTTAACCAAGTGAGGCAAGTACTTGGTTACAGGGAGAATGTAAAGTAAGACACACACACAAAGCCAAAAATGAACTGAACACTATAAACTGAATTTCAACCTTCTGTATTCATTTTGACTCCTGGGGAACAACTCCATCCTAAGTTTTGACCTGGAATTGCAACTTTGTCATGTGGCTGAATGCCACAATAGAGCCCTTATGATTAAACTGCAACCAGTAAGTAGTCTGTGACTGAATCAGTGACTTAGGGCCAGAAATGTGAAGGCATTTGGGTGCCTAAATATTGAGATGGGCTCCTAAGTACCTTTACAAGACTTTGGGCTAAGTGTCATATTTTTAAACACACCAAATATAAAGAATGCCTGTATCATGGAACACTATAAACAAGTATGGTGTTTTCATTCTAAAAATTGGGTTTCCCTGACAGTCCCAAGAACGGAGTGGCACATGTGGAATTCAATCATGCTCTACAGTTAACAAACTAGCTATGAGGTTGAGACACTTTTTTCTGTGCTGCACATATGCTATGAAAGAATAAATCACAATAACTATTAAAAGATATTATCCTACAGGACAATGTGCAGTTCTGAGAATCTGTAAAAAAGAAGTTGCAGCAAAATTAACACAATAAAAGCATCAACTGTTGGATTTGACTCTACACATTATTCCAGAATCATTATTCAGCCTCCATAGGTGTGCTGTGGCAATAGTGTTTAGTGTCTACTTTCTTAGGAGAATTTTCTAACTACCATAGAGCCTATTTCCCATTTTAACTGACACCAATTGAGCTACACCCATTTTAGCAATTCTAGGAAGCCTAATGTAAAGACCACTCCCAGAGCCACAGCCATTTTTCACTGTAGGACAGAACTTGTTCTGGGCAGGTTTCACTGATATGGTGTTAAATACTGTTGGAACCATTGGAGGCTAGTTTATATTGTGAATTCTGATACTGCTCATGATGATGCAGCTGGACCAGTACTGGCAAATTTATTTAACAAACCACTACTGTAGAGAGTGTTTTGATAAAAAGGAGAAAAAAAACCTCTAAACATAATCTGAGGAAATGTAGTAAATACAATGTTCAGAAAATGGAATTCTCTGTGGGTATTGATTAATCAAAGTTTTAGAATACTACTGAATAATACTTTTATTTGAATGCTGTAGGACAAGGTGTCTTATCTAATCCAAGTTGAAGAAAAGTTCCATATTGTTCACCTCCTACAGAAGAAGTAAGTGTCTGTTTTCTTTCAAACCTTTCATCTGCCTCCCCCTTTTTTTTTTTTTTTTTTTTTTTTTTTTTGGAGAAGTAGATGTATATGTGGTTTTACAACCAAGTATGAAGACAAAAGCTCCTCCTCAGAAGCTGTCGATCTAGATAGGAAGAAATAACAGAAGTAGTAAAACATTAGCAGATAAGATGCAAAGAAAAAGGGCCTGAGTTAGACCACTAATGATTAGGGAGGGACAAGCTACCTTTTATTATTATGTTGATTTTTACATGCTTTCAAACCAATCCACATGAAGCTCTACACCATGTAACCTTTATGTCATTGAAGAATATTTAGAAAGTTTTGAGAGATGCTAACAAGACAATATGTGTTAACTATATGAGAATTCAGAACAGTAGGCTCTTCCTGGATGTGGTCTCAGCCAGGGGCATAGGTACCTAGAGGGAACTGCCAGCTGTGCAAAACAGCTGGTGGTTCTCTCTGGGGAGGGCAAAGACTTTGTGTGCTCCCCCACTGCCAGACCAATCAGGGTCTGTGGGTAGGGAAGCATGGAAGTGTCCTGGACCTGCCCCTTCCAGGGTGGTCCAGGGCCACTTCAAAAATTTCTGAAGTGCTCCACAGTCAAAAATTATTGCCTACCCCTGGTTTAGATTGAATAGATTGGCCAGTAGTGAGCAGGATTGGCCGCTCACTGACCCCGAGGAGGAAGAACCCCTCCCTGAGCCTGGGTGGGCTGAGATGGAGCCTGCCTCTTTAAGTCCACAGGGGCCTAGGGGAGGGGCAGGAAATATAAAAACTGAGCCCAGAAACTCAGTAGGGGGCCAGTTGTCGGAGGGAGCAAAGGTCTACCCTGAAGATGCTGAGGAGCTGGCTGAGGTGGACGACTGGCCAAGGCGTTGAGGAAGAGACCCTTTGTCCCTATGCCTAAACTTGAACTATACAGATCCTGTGAACCTGCCGCTGCCTGGGAGCCAGGTACAAACGGAGGGGGTGACCGGAAGTGGCCCAGAGGAAGCAGAGGATGGTCAGGTGGACCTGATCACTCTTTAAAGTGTATCAGCATGCTTTGGAACGGATTCCCTACTGACCCCAGTGGACACCAAGGCTGCCACTGCTAAGGCCCTGGGCTGGGATGTGGTGGAGTAGGGAGGGCCCGTATCCCCCCTGCCACTCCCATATTGGGTGGCAGTCTTCCCCTTCCCACTTGTGCTGTGACTTTGGGAACTGTTTGTTTGCCTGCCCCACGCTGAACCAGGGCCAGGGCCACCATTTGACTTTCAGAGCTGTTTGGTTGCCGGCCCGCCCTCAGGCCCCTGGTCTTAAAGGGGCTGCCGGTCTAGGAAGTACAGGCCCGAGCACTGGGCAGGGGCTCAGGACTGAGCGAGAACGCTTACAGGGCCCCAAAAGTCAAAGGTCTCACCGTGATCCACCGTCACTCTTCAGGTTTTGGGTTAGGTATAGAAAAAGCTCAGCTTGCTTAGGACCATGGTATAAAGGTCATTAACATTTTTAATAAAGATGGAAACAGTTAAAGAAGGATAACAGTTAAAGCATTTGACCTGTAAAATCCTAAGTAAGGCTTGAATTTTAACAACACCTTTCTGTAGTTTTATCTGAAATTATGGGTTACTTTAACCAACTCCAAAGTAAGGATTTACATCTACTTTGATTTGTGATTTCAGACCCCAAGATTGACTACAGCATAGAGGTTATCAATAGAAGGGGGACCCCATGGTGCACAAGAGGGATTACATATAGTTCTCTTTATGTATACCATGCACTCCTTTAATAAAAATCACATCTGTCCCAGATTATTTCATTCATATAAGTGCTTGATTCTTACAAACACACTATAGATTAGTATAGGAATGATTTTGTATCAGTATGATGTTGATTCTCTTACCAGTGATTCTTATAAATAGAGTACACTGTAATTGTTGTTTTATTGGTCAACAAAAGTAATCTACACTTTGCAGTCTGGAAAAGGAAACAACAATATGGAACCTCTAGCATTTTATTACTCGCATCATCTTTGTAGAGAAAACCAAAATGTTATGTTGGAATCCTCCCAGGCACACAGGTGGGGTTACAGCTTTTTTATGTGTTATGCTGAGTTCCACTGGAGTTCATACATATGTCTGAAAATTTTAACTCCTTTTCTTTATTTGAATGTCCACAACAAATTGTTTTGTGGTACTCCATTTTTCATAAGCTAACTCATTAGTGCCCCTTTTACTTACTAGTACAAGTGACTATACTATTACAAAGCAATTTAAAAAACCAGGTGGAGAGAGAAGCTGCAGAAGTTGATTTCATTTACAAGCTTGACACCTGTAATCAAGGTATGAACAAAGATTTGACCTGGATGGGCTGCTACATTTCACATCCTAATGACATAAAAAGCTAAGCACTGGGTACTTACAGCCCATTCTATTAGTCTTATTTAGCATGGACACTCTAATTGACAATAAGGTGCTACAGGACTATTTGTGGTTTAAACTAATCCTTTTTTATCTTCCTTTTGCACCTCTTTTAAAGCAACATTCACTGGGAGAGAGACACTTTATAAACTTTTCCTTATTTTTTGCAGTTGTTTACAATTGTGGTAAATGTATTGAACCAGTCATCACAACACCCTTGCAGGGGAGAAACAAAAGCCCTTGATATATTTGTCTAGCTCCAGATTGGTGAAACACCTTATATCCAGCTGTGGAGCTACCCTGGAACCAAAGAAGGTGGATTTGTCTTTAGCATATGTCAGTGCCAAGAGCTTCAGATTTTGTAAGGCAGGTCCTTCAGTGCTGGAAATCAGGTCAGCACTGGCTGGAAAGGTGGTGTTAAACACACTTCTTTTTTTCAGTGCCTCATTTCTCTCAGAACCAACATTTGCAGACAAATTACTACCCTCCCCCCTTGCCATTTATAAAAGTCCACAATAATACCAAACAGTCTAATGAGGTATTCTTGGAATTAATTAGGTATCTTGCAAATGAGGCCTGATAGAATTAGGATTCTGTTCTCCTCCACCATTGGTCCATTGGGCATCCCTGGTTATGTTACTTCATCATTTTGTGTGTTTCTTTCCCCTTCTCTAATATAGACCAAATGGTGTCTCTGCATTAGGACTATTTTTGTAATGAATGCATAGCTTGTGGTGTACAGCTTTATGGCAAGAAGTGATTTCTGCAGAATGCACCGTGTCTTCACTTTTGAGTCTCAGACCATTTAGGTGGCTACATAAAGCCATAGAATTCCCTGACTTCTGTGAGACTGAAAAACCTAAATACTTTTGAAGAGCTGGGCCTTAGACATTATGTAACTGACTGTTCATATGCATCAAGACTTCAGATATCAGTTGCTGGGATTTTTGGATCTGGTTTTAAAACTAGGCTATGAGTAGATAATTTACCTAAGGTACCTTTATTTCCCAAAGGCTGATCCACTTTTTACCAAAGAAGGTACATCCTGCATGTTGTACTCAGCGTCACTTTAGTTCCCTGATATGATAATGCTTCCTTAAGATGATAAGCAATAGCCTGATACAACAGTACAGCTAAAAAAAAGAACCCACCACATCATCCAGGTTGTCCTGGCTGTCCAACAATCTTGCTGCTCTAAAGCTCAAATCTCCCTTTTGATTTTCTGTGTCTGTCAGCTTCATATATTGTGTCAGTTGGTATTCTGCTTGCTTAAACACATCCTCATGCATCAGTTGCTGCTTTCCTCTCTCAGCAATTTTAACTAGCTTGAATTAGTATTGTAGTTTTTGGAGGGAAAAAACCCCCAACCATCTCCATTTTTATCAAATAATTTGCCTAACAGCAAATCTAATTACAAATAATTTCACCTAATGACTGGCAACCGTATATTTTCAGCAAGCACCAGATTATGTATATTGTCTTCTGCTTTTGGATTTCTAATTTTTTAATCTTTTATTTTCAGAATGTTCATAGTTCCAAATCTCCCAGTTTTTACTTACAATAAGAGGGGAAACTTGATAACAGATTATCCATATATACAGGTAAGCATGACGCATGCTCCTGAGAGGGTACAGTACTGAGTAAAATTAAACAGCCGTGCTGTTAAGACTGGATGGATGAAAGCTATCAGTTTTGATAACGGATTTTTGGGTTTTCAACTGGATTATAATTTGAGGGATTTTTCTTTGTAGTGAAATAATGATATCCTGGTCTGAAAGCTGATTAATTTAACCCTAAATATGGTTATTAAACCCCTGGTTAATAACCTCACCTTAGAGTTTAGTTCCTTCTGAGAAGCTAACACATGATATATTTGAGTTCCTCCCCTGATTTAAGGTCACTTGCTAGTTGTGGTGGTACTTCCCCGGTGATGCCAGTGCATTCTCTCTCACGGTCTTCTGCCAGTTCTTCCTTGGCCTTTCTCTCACCTACACAGTCTTACACATGTCATGATTTAACACTGTGAGGTAAAATACTGAATTTTTAAAATGAATTGGTCAAATTGCATATGAAAGAGGGGATGACCTGAAGAAAATGGGTTGTCAAACTTCTGAAAGTTGCAAAGATATAAAAAAGTTTAAAAAATCATTGGACATTCCTGTCTGTTCTGAGTTTCCCCCTTCCCTTGTTCAAACAATATTTTTGCTTTAAAATAAAATTAAAGAGTAATGGTTGTGTTTTCCCAAATATACAATGAATGTAAACACAAATGAATGGTTATTAGAGGACCAACAGCCTTGCTGACTCGTACAAAGTAGTATATTGGGAGAATCTGGTGGTGGAAAGGACCCATGCTTTTACCCACTAAAGGAATTGGCTGAACTCCCATTGACTTCACCAGAAGGAGAACTGTACCTTAAGAAAGGAAATCAAACAATTAAAAAAAACCCCATATTTATTTCTTGCAGTTTGAAAGCCTCTTTCTCTGGTTTATTGGTAGTTTTCCCTTCTTTCATGTAAGCTTTGGTGCCCTTTAATGTCAACTAAAGAGGGTGAGAAATGGAAGTGGCCACAACTGTTGCTAGCTATCTTTAATTCACCATTCAAGAGGCAATCAGAATGGATACTGCAGTAGCCAGACTAACTTGAAACATATGGTTGGCATTTTTAGGTGTCAGTTGCACATGCCTTGTTTGTAGTTGGGACTTATGGAACATGTTGCCCTAGAAACTCCCAATTTCCTTCCCACTGTATACATAGTTAAGCTGAATCTTCCTCCATCTTCCACGTCCCAGTATAGATATAGCCAAACATGGAAGGAATAGAAGAAAGGAGGGAATGCACTCCAGTGGATAATTCACCAGAATGCAACTGGGACTTAAAAAAAAAAGTATAGACCAGGCCAATATGTTTTTGAAATTGCTGGGTTAATTTTGATGGATTTAATGTGTCCAGAGAGTCAAAGGTGTTACTGTGACCCCTTTATTGTTCAACAGGGTATGCAGAATATGATAGTCCAATAGTATTATGGTGAATTCTGGGGTCTCAGAATTGTGTGTGGGTAGTAGCCATGATGGTGAATCTTTTTCCTCCCAATCCTTCTGTCTTCTGGGCGACTGATATGTCTGTAAAATCATGATTTCTCCCTCCAAGTATCTCTATTTTTAAGAATCCCAAAGGGGAATGATACCCAGGACAGCCCATGCCCTAATTTTGTTAATTAATTAGATTTGATTTGTGACACGCTAGTTTAGGACCATTAATTTCTGGCTTCGAACTACTTTTGTTTACTGGACATGATTTCAGCACAGTCTTTGAATGACCTCACTAGGCCTTTTTAAAATTAATTTAGTCCTTTTGCATCTTTGCCTGTTAACATTTGTTACAAATGATTGGAACATTTAAGCCTCTGGTGCTCTGGATTCCCCTCACAGCAGTCCTGGTAGGTGACCAAAAATGGGTGCTTGCTAGAGTCTATGAAAGAATGGTAGCAGTGATGCGATTTACATGGTAGACTATAAAGTGTTTTTTTTTTTTTTTATTAAAGATATTTGACAGATTATACTTTTGTTCTTTTCACTGAAAGTGAGGAGCAGGTCTGTTTGTTTGTTTCAGGTATAAGTTAATTAGGAAACATGATGTCTGAACTTTTCATAAACAGCAACTTCTGAGTATGTGTGCATTGCTACTGATCAAAAGAAATCTGAGTAAGTGAACATAGACTTTAAGGTCAGAAGGGACCATTATGATCATCTAGTCTGACCCCCTGCACAATGCAGGCCACAGAATCTCACCCACCCACTCCTGGAATAATCCTCTCACCTATATCTCAGATATTGAAGTCCTCAAATGATGGTTTGAAGACCCCAAGATGCAGAGAATCCTCCAGCAAGTGATCCGTGCCCCATGCTACAGAGGAAGGCGAAAAACCTCCAGGGCCTCAGCCAATCTACCCTGGAGGAAAATTCCTTCCCGACCCCAGATATGCCGATCAGCTGAACCCTGAGCATGTGGGCAAAACTCACCAGCCAGACACCCAAGAAAAAGTTCTCTGTAGTAACTCCTATCATCCCTACCATTGCCCTATTTACCACCGATAGTGAAAGGTCACTTAGTTCCCAAGATCATGTTATCCCATCAAACCATCCCCTTCATAAACCCATCTAGCTTAATCTTGAAGCCAGATAGGTCTTTTGCCCCCACTACTTCCCTTGGAAGGCTGTTCCAGAACTTCACTTCTCTAATGGTTAGAAACCTTCGTCTAATTTCGAGTCTAAACTTCCTGATAGCCAGTTTATATCCATTTGTTCTTGTGTCCACATTGATATTGAGCTTAAATAATTCCTCTCCCTCCCTGGTATTTATCCCTCTAATATATTTAAAGAGAGCAATCATGTCTCCCCTCAGCCTTCTTTTGGTTAAGGTAAACAAGCCAAGCTCCCTGATTCTCCTTTCATAAAACAGGTTTTCCATTCCTCGAATCATCCTAGTGGCCCTTCTTTGTACCTGTTCCAGTTTGAATTCATTCGTCTTAAACATGGGAGACCAGAACTGCACACAGTATTCCAAATGAGGTCTCAACAATGCCTTGTATAACGGCACTAACACCTCCTTATCTCTACTGGAAATATCTCGCCTAATACATCCCAAGTCCGTATTAGCCTTTTTCACGGCCATGTCACAATGGCGGCTCATAGTCATCCTGTGATCAGCCAGGACTCCGAGGTCCTTCTCCTCTTCTGTCACTTCCAACTGATGTGTCCCCAGCTTATAACTAAAACTCTTGTTAATCCCAAAGTGCATAACCTTACACTTCTCACTATTAAATTTCATCCTATTACTATTACTCCAATTTACAAGATCATCCAGATCTTCCTGTATGATATCCCGATCCTTTACTGAATTGGCAATACCTCCCAACTTTGTGTCATCCACAAACTTTATTAGCACACCGCCACTATTGGTGCCGAGGTCAGTAATAAAAACATTAAATAAGATTGGTCCCAAAACTGATCCCCGAGGAACTCCGCTAGTAACCTCCCTCCAACCTGACAGTTCACCTTTCTGTATGACCCTCTGAAGTCTCCCCTTTAACCAGTTGCTTATCCACCTCTCAATTTTCATATTGATCCCCATCTTTTCCAATTTAACCAATAATTCCTCATGAGGTACTGTATCCAATGCCTTACTGAAATTGAGGTAGATTAGATCCACTGTATTTCCTTTATCTAAAAAATCTGTTACTTTCTCAAAGAAGGAGATCAGGTTGGTTTGGCACGATCTACCTTTTGTAAAACCATGTTGTAATTTGTCCCAATTGCCATTAACCTCAATGTCCCTAACTACTGTCTCCTTCAAAATTTTTTCCAAGACCTTGCATACTACAGATGTCAAACTAACAGGCCTGTAGTTAACCGGGTCACTTTTTTTCCCTTTCTTAAAAATAGGAGCTATATTAGCAATTCTCCAGTCAAATGGTACAACCCCTGAGTTTAGAGATTTATTAAAAATTTTTTGCTAATGGACTTGCAATTTCATGTGCCAGTTCCTTTAATATTCTTGGATGAAGATTATCTGGGCCCCCCGATTTACTCCCATTAAGCTGTTCGAGTTTGGGTTTTACCTCGGATATGGTAATATCTACCTCCATATCCTTATTCCCATTTGTTATGTTGTCATTATCCCTAAGCTCCTCATTAGCCTCCTTAAAGACTGAAGCAAAGTATTTGTTTAAATATTAGGCCATGCCTAGATTATCCTTAAATTTCACTCTATCCTCAGTAATTAGCGGTCCCACTTCTTAATTTTTTTTTCCCCCTATTTATATGGCTATAAAACCTTTTACTATTGGTTTTAATTCCCTTTGCAAGGTCCAACTCTACATGACTTTTAGCCTTTCTCACTTTGTCCCTACATGCTCTAACCTCAATAAGGTAGCTTTCTTTGCTGGTCCCTCCCATCTACCACTCCTTATATGTTTTCTGCTTTGTCTTAATCACCTCTCTGAGATGCTTGGTCTAAAACACCTGTCTATAAATTTTTTCCCCTTTCTTGGGATATAGGCTTCTGATAGCTTCTGCAACTTTAACTTAATATAATCCCAGGCCTCCTCCACCTTTAGATCCATAAATTCTTTAGTCCAATCCACTTCCCTAACTAATTTCCTTAATTTATTAAAGTTAGCCCTTTTGAAATCAAAAACCCTAGTCTCAGATTTATTTTTGTTTATCCTTCCATTTAGTTTGAACTGAATTAGCTCATGATTGCTCGAGCCAAGGTTGTCCCCTACAACCATTTCTTTTATGAGGTCCTCACTACTCACCAAAACCAAATCTAAAATGGCATCCCCCCCTTGTTGGTTCAGCAACTGCTTGATGAAGTAATTAATCAGCTATCGCATCTAGGAAAATCTGAGCCCTATTATTATTACTTGCACTTGTTCTCCAGGCTGTATCTGGAAAGTTGAAGTCTCCCATGATTACGCAGTTTCCATTAGTGTTTACTTCATTAAAAACATTAAAGAGGTCTCTATCCATATCCAAATTATATCCTGGTGGTCTATAGCACACCCCAAGCACTATCCCAGGGGAGGATCTAATAGTTTTCTTCCCCAATGTGATTTTTGCCCAGACAGACTCTGTCTTCTCCATTCCATCACTTTTTTTCTTTACAGTCTACCTCATCACTAATATACAATGCTTCTCCACCACCTTTACCTTTATTTCTGTCTTTCCTAAACAGCACATACCCTTCAATACCTGTACTCCAATCATGCCTAGTATTCCACCATGTTTCTGTGATTCCTATGATATCTGGTTTCACTTCCTGGACCAGTAGCTCTAGTTCCTCCATTTTGTTACCTAGGCTCCTCGCATTGGTGTACAAACATCTTAATTTTTGCTGTTTGGCCTCACTCACATTCTTAACTCAATTTGGCATGGACATTGTACCTCCAATATGACCTATTAGACTAGCATCCACTCTACCCTTCCTCCTTATGTCCATTCTCCTACCCCCGGCTATATCCTTTCTTACTTCGTTTTCCTCCCTCTCAATGCTAAAATCTAGTGTAGAGATTACCTGGACATCTCCCAACCGTCTCCCCCAAATTCCTAGTTTAAAGCTCTCTTAATCAGTTGTGCCAGCCTCCATCCTAGAAGTCTAACATGCTGTGCTCATTCTTTGAGGCAGGATTGGGCATTGGCTTCAGACTGTAGGCTTGCAGGGATCCCTTTTTCTCCTACAAGGCAGGCAGTTAACTGAAGAGATGGGGTCACAGACTGTTTCACTGATTCAGCAAATATAGGATTAAGGACAAGAGGTAGGATGAAGGGCAATTGTGGAGGCTGGAGTGAAAAGACTGATCCTAGAGAAGAGTTTGTTGGATCTGATATTCCAGTATCGGAGATCTAGATCAACAAAAGCTTGTTAACCAGGTCAAACACAACTGACACAAAGAAGAGGAGAGAGTCAAGCCATGCCCATGGGATCAGGGCATATGACACAACTAAACAGTAGAATAGGAATCAAGTGGGAGTAGAGTGAACCCCATTGCTCTGCCTCTAGCCTGAGTCAATATGGACTTGGAGGTATGTTCTGGGATTATAATTGTGGGAGCTTATGTCACTTGATGTATTTATCTGTGTAATGACATAATATGGCTAACCTGTGAAAGTTCGGTTCCAAACCACAATGCCAGACTTGGTGGCATAGGGGCAAGATCTTCATCTATCTTCACCTGGGAAACTAAGTCAATGTGGAGTGTGTCTGTGGCCCAGATTTCAGCTAGGAGCGGTGAGATACAGGTACAGCTACGAGATGCTCTGGGCCAGACCTTCTCTGGGATCAGGGAAGACTGTCAGAGCTGACAGGTGCTATGATTAAAAACTCCTAGGGAAAAGAGAAACTCAGGCAAAGACACGGGGTACGATGTGTCAGAACTCCCCTAGAACAAGTGAGACCAAGAGTGGTAAAGAGTTCTGCCAAGTTGATTAAATCAGCAGAAGGTGGAAGTGTAGATGGAAAGGAGGTGGAAAAGTTCCTCTTAATCATGGCTTCAGGTTATTTTGGTCATGAAGTAATTACATTTGAGGAAGTTGGAGGAAGAAATACACCTTATCTCTCTCCCCAGGAGGTATGAAGAAGGGGACTGGCACTAGGGGAAAGTGAATAGATTTCACCCTGCCCCACTCCTCTTTCAGAAGGAAATCCAAAGATCTTATGGTCACCCTAACCAATCAGAAATACTAGTGTGATGAGCACATGTGGGGGGACTGCTAACCCTGCAACTAGTTCATAGAATCCTAGGGCTGCAAGGGTGTGTCTAGACTACACCTCTCTGTCATCAGAGAGATGTAGATTAGGCACATCGAAATTGCTAATGAAGCTGGGATTTAAATATCCCGTGCCTCATTAGCATAAACATGGCTGCCGCTTTTTTCAAAATAGAGCTTTTTCGGAAAAAAACGGCAGTCTAGACGCAGATCTGTTGAAAATAAAGCCTTTTTCGACAGATCCTGTATTCCTGTAAACCTCATTTTTGAAGATCTTTCAAAAAAGGCTTTATTTTTGACAGATCTGCGTCTAGACTGCCGTTTTTTCGCAAAAACTCAGTTTTGAAAAAAGGGGCAGCCATGTTTATGCTAATGAAATGCAGGATATTTAAATCCCAGCTTCATTAGCAATTTCGATGTGCTTGATCTGCATCCCTCTGTTGACAGAGGGATGCACTTTAGATGTAGCCGAAAAGACCTCAGGAGGTTATCCAGTCCAACCCCCCTGCCTAAAGCAAGACCAACCCTTACTAAATCATCCCAGCCAGGGCATTGTCAAGCTGGGACTTAAAAACCTCTAGGGATGGAGATTCCACCACCTCCCTAGATAACCCATTCCAGTGCTTCACCGCCCTCTGAGTAAAATAGTTTTTCCTAATATCCAACCTAGACCTCCCCCACTGTAAATTGAGACCACTGCTCCTTGTTCTTCCCTCTGTCACTGTTGAGAACAGCCTCTCCATACTTTTTGGAACCTCCCTTCAGGAATTTGAAGGCTGCTGTCAAATCCCTCCTCACTCTGCAGACTAAATAAGCCCAAATCCCTCAGTTTCTCCTTGTTGGTCATTTCCCCAGCCGCTTAATTGTTTTGGTTGCCCTTAATTGTTTACGCTGGACCTTTTCCAGTGTGTCCACCTCCTTTCTATAGTGGGGGGCCCAGAACTGGACGCAATGATTAAATGATTAGTTCCTCCTTTCCTAGGATAATGAGGACTCTTTATACAACATAGGTAGGTGCTTCTCTATGATGATTTCATAAAACTGTATTTTGGAACAATAATTTGAATTGTTTAATGACTAAAATGTATATATTAAGTAGCAATAGAAAATGCATTGTCTAAAGTTGTGGTGCTAAATCATCCAAGGAGTACTGATCAAGTATTCCTGCTTGATTCCTGTCAATAAGGGAGAAATGTGCTGAACTGGGAGCATCTCTGTGCGACTTAGGAATTCAAGTTCATGTTTTCATAGTACAACTTCCCAAGCTGCTTTATCGTTAGTGCCCATATGCATGTGCATCCATGTTCCAGGCGGGAAAAACAATGGGATGGTACTTAGGATTCCAGAACTCTTATTTAGGATCAATCCCCCTGAACACTGTGTGAGTTGCATTCATAGCAAATAAGTTTAGCTGACTCACCAGTAGAGAAGAGGAAAGGAAAGAACAGTGGAAAGTTATCCAAAAGGCAGTCCAGAGAAATCCAAGGCAATTTAAATTAGTGAGCCATACAGAAACAGCTAGAGCCAGACAAGAAGCAGTCTTAGGGATCAGAGGAGAGGAAGATTACATGATGTTTTGGAGCTAGATGGTACAGGAGTGAGACTGCTCTCTTTCTGAGTGCAAATGGACCCAAGAACTTTGGACAATAGGAGATACTCTGAACCAATGAATGCTCTAATGTGGAAAGAAAACTGAGACAGGACAGTGCATGTAATGTTTACTGTTCTGTATGAGCTGTGCTCTCCTGTGCTTTACATACTAGAGTTGGTCTGTTGTGTCTATTTATTGCAATAATATCTGCATAATGGGGTCCCAGCCTTGCTCTAAGTTTTTAGGCCTTTCTGTAGTATGAACAAACTATTAACAGGAAGCTTGAATCCTGCATGTGAGTTCCCTTTCTAGCATCCCCCATGTCTGACAGTCTAACTGTCACTTTGAGGAGCCACTTGTTTAAGTATTTTGAAGGAGATAAGTTGTTTATTTTCTTAGGAAGTATCTCCTAATCTCTTACCAAGGCCCTGTTAGAAATGACTACAGTCAAATAATAGTTGTCTTTAAAGTGGAAAAATAATATTGTTCTCGAATTGGTCTGTCTCCAGGTGATGAGCAGAAGGGGGAGAACCCCTTGTTTTGACAATGGAGGCTCCTAGAAAAAAATACACAGATAAGACTACATTTTCACTTAAGTTTCACAATCAGTTTCACATAAACCAGTACTCTTTCATAAACCCCTTAAAGCAGCTGGTAAATGAAGGTTGCATAGTTTGGGTAGTATGTTGAGTCTGCTTCATCCCTCTTCATTCACTTTCTGTGGACAGAGTTATATTAGAAAAACTCATGATTTCCAGTAGGCCTCTCTTTCTGTTAATTAGTTTTCAACTAGTTGTTGACAGTAAGGCAGCAGAAGTGTGAATAGTAAAGTACTGGGAATTCATTGTGTGAAAGGTGTACTATTTAAGAACCTCTCTTTGAAGCTCACTCAGTGTCAAACTGCATTATTTCTGCACTATTAACATGGGTGAAAAGCTGTAAAACTTGGTTTTGACACCAAAGACAGCAGTCTGAGTAGAATACAGGAGAACAGATCAGCTGACTGAAAGGGTGTCATTTGTGTTTTCCTTTTTCTTGTTAAAACTGCATTTTGAAACCACATACAAAAAATTAATCTCTGCATTGTATCTTTTCTTCTGTTAAACTAATATTAATGATAGAAAAAAAAATTGGGGTCTTGCAGGATGATTGCTACTACTCTGGATATGTGGAGGATGTTCCAGAATCGGTTGCAGTTCTCAGCACTTGCTCTGGACTCTGGTAAGATAGACTCTTTTGTATGCTAGACTGCCAACATTATGAATTTCTTCTTTCTAAACAGAAAGGTAGATTTAGAATAACAGAATAAGTCCTTTTACCTTTTCCTAATGCAGATTTCATGCTAACGAATTAAGGGTTAGAATCACAGATCTGTAATGTTTTGTTTTGTTTTATAAATTGTAAAACAATATGTGGTACAGTGATGACTTATCTATGGCTTGATGACCATTTACGGTTCTTCGGGTTCTTAACTTTGCCTCTCCAAAGTTGTTGAGTTACCAAGAACATTTCTGTTTTGTTGTAATTCAAAAAGTGTTTTTTTCCTAAAAGGAAAATGCTATTGAGAAGGCAAGGGAAGAAATTCCAAATTGTATTATGCATGATAAATAATTCAGATCTAATATTTTTCTAAAGTTTTTAGTTTTTCCAAGTCTCTAAATCACATTTCAATTCTGTAATTCTCAGGGGCTATTTGATGATTTATGATTTATACTATGAAATTGAACCTGTTAAATTGTCCTCCACGTTTCAACATCTTATTTATCGAATGGCAGCTGATGAAGACCCACCTAAACGATGTGGAGTAACTGATGAAGATATTGAAAATCAAGCACCTGAAGTCAGAGAAAATCAAATATCTAAGGCTCGTGCAAATGAAGAGGTTATAATAGATGTAAGTATTTTATATGGGCTTGTATAAAATACATGGAAATTATGTAGAATGGGGTCATCAATAGGAAGACCACAGGCTAAATCCAGACCACCTGGTGCTTTTGAATGGACCCTAAAAATGTTGTTGTTGTTATTATTATTATTATTATTATATTTTATTTTCTTTAGAGTCTGGATTTTGCTAATACCGTTATTAAGGAATTGGGGCTTTAACAAAAGATAATTCACTACATGTGATATAGAGCATAATCTATGAATGTTGGTTTGTTTTCTAACATTGTTAGAAGTGAACTGTGAGGAGGATCCCTTGTATTTGAAAGCAGGGTGTGGTGTACACCCATTCTAGGGTCCAGATTCTCAACCATCCAATAAACAGTCCCTGGGAAAGACAGGAGGTTTGAAACTAAGGAGAAGGTTAAAATCTGTGGAACATGTAGCTATACACTTCCTGAAAGAAATTCCACTGTTATATGCAAGCTCCTGAGGTAAGCCCCTGATAATAGCTAAAACGCTTTCTTTGGCATTCCTTACCCTACTGCAGTGGTGGGCAATAAAACAGTGGCAGTTCACCAGGGTTATCCCTTGGCAGGCTGCCACTGCTATATTTATCTGCTCCCATGGATCACAAGAGTCACTTCACCATCATCAACCTGAGATGGTCGGGAAAGGTGCATGACACCCACATCTTTCAGAAATCCTGCGTTTTCTGAAAGATGCAATCTGGAACTTTTTTCCCAGATCGGATGATCGGAGTTGGAGAGGTGGACATGCCCATAGTGATCCTGGGTGACTCTGGCTACCTCTTGCTCCCCCCTGGCTCATGAAGCCCTACACAAATAGCTAGCAAGGAGGAGTTCAGTAATAGGCTGAGTAGGTACAAAATGATGGTGGAATGTGGTTTAGGGATGTTGGTGAGGCAGCAAGGGGGGAGGAACAGGAGCTGGTGCTGGTGGGGGGGAAGGAACAGGAGCTGGTGCTGGTCAGGAGAGACGGCTTAAAAGCCAGTTCCCCCCAGCACCGTCTCTGCGGTGCCGCCTGTCCCCACAGCGCTGTGGAGACGGATAGAGGCAGCGGGGTGGAGGATAGGGTAGGCTGCTCCAGCAGCAGCCCCTGCCCATAGGGGTCCCATGGCTGGCTAGTCTCCTCCTCCTTCTCCACTTCCTGCCCCTCCACCACCCAGCTTTCTTTCTGGCTAATGCCAGGTGTGTCTTGTCCAGACTCAATGACCACGCTGGGGAAGTTGGCCAACCCTCCCATGGAGAATGGCATCCAGCTGGTCATAGAAGTGGCAGGTGTGAGGTACTGCCCCAGAGTATCTGCTCTTCTCCTTAACCTTAAGATCTGACTGGTGCAACTCCTTCATTTTCACCCTGCACTGCTGGGCGTCCCTGGCATATCCTTTTACCCCAAGGCAGCGTGGGATCTTGCTGTAGATCTCGGCATTCCTCTGGCTGGTTCTGAGCTCAATGAGGTTGGCTTCATTTCCCCACTCCTCGTTGAGGTCCATGATCTCCTGGATAATCTAGTTTGGTGCTTATCTGAGCCCCATGGAAGTGGAGGCCATGGGAGCACAAGTACTCGCTATCTTTGCAGTGTGTCTAAGATTGCTGGAGGAACTCATGTCCTCGTGTCCCGCAGTGTGCTGCTTGCTCGCAAGGCTGTCCACAAGGGACAGACCATTCTACGGTTCCCAGGGCTTTTTGAGCACAGCAGGAGAGCGGTAAAGGTGGAAGTGCTGACCAGAGCTATCATAGCAGACAGCTGAGGGAGGCCTCCCAGAGTTGAATAGAGTTGGGTTTCAGGCAACAGTGCATGTACAGTGCATTGCTTCAACCAGGCACAGTGTGGAATAGTGTTACTCCTGGTGAAGAGCAGAAGTATGGGAATTGACTTCTTCTACCCCTAAGGATGACATGACAGGCTTGGCAGTGTGGACACTTTGCTTAGAAAATTGACTGTAGGTATCTAAATTCCGTGTGAAGTCCTAGTGTAGACCAGGCCTTGTAGAGCATGGAGGGCCAATATCAATATCCCGTCCATTAATATTTGCTGCTGGATGACATAACCCAAAGATCTGTAACCATGTGATATAGTTGGGACTGGACCCACGCCCATTCAGTGCAACATGTGGTGGAGAACATGGGCAATATAATGCTGCTGAAATGAATTTTGGAGAGCTAGCAACAGCAAGGGCTCATACTGTGACAAATTATTGCCCAGCAACAACAGCTAATTTGGGAACTAGTGTTCCAGAGCTTGACACAATATGAAAATTTGATCCAGCAGGTAACAATGTTATTATATCCAACATCACATTTAGTGGACCTGTAGGAGATGTCCTCTCCCCCAAGCTACCCATATGGATTATAAAAATAAGCCTTGAAGGTGACCTCAGTGCCTTGCTGGTCACCTTTGAATAGGTGATCATTATGGCACATTGGCCATCAGAAAATTTGTTCACCCTGATAGCCCTACACTTAAGGTTGTCAGATGGTTTAAAAAAAATAGTGGACACGCTTGACATTACATCATAATCTACATTGCATCTTATTTAGAAAATACTGGACATTTATATTTTCTCATTTATATATTCTCAATCTGTTTCCTGAACAGAAAGCTCAAATACTGGACTGTCCAGTTCAAAACCAGACACCTGGCAACCCCACTGAAGTACTAGATTACTCCACAGTAAAAGCAGCCGTATTCGACTGTCTAGATATTAACCCTGAGTTGCTCCACAAGAGGTTTCTCAAATAGAGATACACAGTCCCACATTGTAGTAAAATGTCTGGAGGACTGGTGTTGGCACTAGTTAGTCTCAGAAAAACAGACCAAAGTGCAGATGGTGGAAATTATTGATTTAGAACAGTTTATCCATATTCTCCCAGTTGTGAATAAAGAGAGGGTAAAGTACTATCTTCCATCGATCCTCATGGAAAACGACAAGATTGCTGAGGGGGTCAGCCTTACCAATAATAAAGAAAGTGCCCCTGGAACCAAGATTCTGATTCATGGCAGAGGTTGGGCTTAGAGTGAAGACTGTATCAAGTGGAAGTTGAGAGCCACATTGAGACTTGCGTAGCTGGTTAGCAATCACTCTGGTCTACTCAGTCATATTGGGACAAGACTGGAGATGGTGTGGAGAACTCCAGCAGCTGTGGAACAAAGACTCTCCTCCCTAACAGAGGCTGACCAAAACCCCAAAATGAGGGGCCCTATTTGACAGGACAAGGCAGAGGGTCCTAGTTGGGACCACTCTGGCCTGCCAGGAATGCTGACCCACCAGCCACCACACCAAGCTTTCACCCAGCTTTAGCACCTAAAAAGTAACTTCCCACTGGGATTTCAGTCCTTTTCTGCATGAAGGAATGTGAGATGTGGAGGACTACAGCAAGCCACTGCACATAGCTTTGGTTTTCCACTGCAAAATCATAAATTACCGCTGCTCTAATGAAACCCATTAGTAAAGGAAACAATTATACTTTTATAGTATCACTAACTCAGTGCTGCCAGTCAGCGTCATAAATTCCTTTTCAAATTCAGAGTGTTTGTGCCAAGAAAATAGTATTCTGGAGAATGATAGAATCATATTTTGGGACGGGACTTCAATTGGTCATCTAGTCCTATAAACTCATGGCAGAACTAATTATTATCTACACTGTCTCTGATAAGTGTTTGGCAATCTTGCTCTTAAAAAAACGCTAAAGATGGAGATTCTAGAACCTCTCAGGTTGATCTGAAAATTAGGACTTTTTTCCTAATTTCCAACATAAACTGCCCTTGCTCCATTTCAAGCCCATTGCTTCTTGTCCTACCATCAGAAGTTAAAAAGAACAATATTTCCTTCTTCTTCGAGTGATTGCTCATGTCCATTCGAACTAGGTGCATGCGCGCCGTGTGCACGATTCCCGGAGCATTTTTTCCCCAGCGGTACCCCGTCGGGCCGGCAGGTCGCCCCCTGGAGTGGCGCCGCTATAGCGGAGCATAAGTACCCCTGCCGGCCCTCCCCCTCCTCAGTTCCTTCTTTCCGCCCGTGATGGTCATTGGAGCTGCTCTCGTGTGCTGATCCCAGCGTCTTTTCAATCGCCCATGGCAGTTATCTGTTTACATAGTTTAGTGTTAAGTAGTTGTTAATTAGTGTTAAGTACTGTAGTTAGCTCTCCCTGAACCCACCTTGCGGGGGGACGGTGATGCTAGGCCTTCAGGACTTTAAACCTTGTGTGCAATGCACTAGACAACAGGGGAAGCTTACCTGGCGGTCGCCTGCAAAATCTACAAGGGATTCAAGCCGCGTACCAAGAGGGAGAGAGATTCTCGCCTTCATTTGCTCCTCATGGAGTCGGTGCTACAGCCAGCGTCCTCCGGAGAAGCCTCGGTGCATAATGCACTGGCGTCGGTGCGGGGAGCCGTGGTCGGACCTTCCCCGCACCGAAGTACAAAAGAAGCCCGCACCGGTCCCAGTCCCCGGCACCGAAGCGGGTGAAGGACTCCAAGGGGAGATCTCCCGAGCGCAGAGCCCACCAGGATGGTCACAGGCAGAGCCGCACTCCGGGGGCCGGACCGGCGAGCCCGGTACAGAAGGAGAGGAAGAGGCAGTCCACGCGCAGGGCTGGGAGCCCTGGGGCCACCCTGTCTCGGCACTTGGCCACCCCCCGAGGTCTTCGAGGCAGCTCAGGACCTGATAGAGCTCACGGCCTCGCCTCCTTCCCCTCCCTCTTCGGAGTCTTCGACTTCAGCTCCGGAGGCCTTGGGTGTACCTGTGGACTCCCGGGCCTCAGAGCCCTGGCTGGCACCAGTAGAATCGAGGGACTGTCCGTCGCTGCTGGCCACGGTGGTACAGGGGCAGACCGTGCCACAGCCTCCTGCCCAGCCAATCCGGGAGGCTTCACTGCCGGCACCTGTGCACCCTGCGGACCCGTCGGCCGTAGGGGCTCCAGTGCCGTGGTTGGCGGCGGCTCTGCACGTGTCGCCCATGCCAGCACCGCAGGCGCCAACACCGCAGGCTCTGGCTCTACCAGCACCTCAAGCAGCGCATGGCCCGGTGCTGCTGCTGCTGCTGCACCCACAGCCCCGTCCCCACGCGGGGAAGCCGGAGTCGATGGCGAGGTTCCGTCCGGTGACGGTGCAGGGTCAGTCTTCGTCGGCACCGCCATGGTCGGCATCCGAACTGTCTTCGGAGTCCAAGGCAGAGTCCCTGCGTTCTGTGGGCTCTTTGTGGTTGTCGTCTCGGTACCGATTCCGTTCCCGGCACCAGACGGTGCTGCAAGGATTTGAGCAGACATGGCCGCCGCAGGTCCAGCAGCCCTGGCCCTTTTGGACACCCTGGGCCTATCACCAGTGGTAGGGGTCACTCCCCCCTTTGGGGTCTGTCAGTGGCTCAGGGCGGAGGTCCATGCCTTCGGCCTCCCTCTCCAGAGCCCCACCCTTACCTAAGGGGGCTAGCCCCAGGGGACACCCAGACCTTGGTGACCCGGGGGCTGGGACCCAGCAGCAGCCCGGGGGGGCTGCAACAATCAGCCCCCGTCCAGGGTGTGGTGGAGCAGCCAGTCCTGAGTCGAGAGTCAACATCTTCATCGTCTCCTGATGAGGCCTTGGCTGATCCGGCCCCGGCTATGCCAGCCATGGACGCTAGGTCCCATCAGGAGCTGCTGCACTGGCTGGCTGCGAATCTTGGGATACTGGTGGAGCCCGTGACCGAGGAGTCTGATCCGATGGTGGACATACTCACGGACTATGCTCCGGCGAAGTTAGCACTGCCACTCAATAAGATGGTGGCAAAGATCACCAGTACACTGTGGCAGACGCCGGTGTCTATCTCCCCGAAGCTCAAGGGGGTCGAGAGGAGCATGAGCACCTCTATTCACATAGAATCATAGAGCTGGAAGAGACCTCAGAAGGTCATCAAGTCCAGCCCCCTGCTCGAGGCAGGACCAATCCCAACTAAATCAACCCAGCCAGGGCTGTACTAGGATCCATGGTGGCCCAGACAGCTGCCCAGAAGGAGGGGCAGGGGCAGCCGGGCCCATCCCCTAAGGCTAAAGACCCTAAGCATTTGGACCTGATGGGGCGCAAAGTTTACGCGACGGGGCAGCTGTGTATCGCCAACCAGCAGGCCATGCTCAGTCGCTACTCCTATAACACCTGGCTAGCGATGGACAGGTTCCACGACAGATTGCCCCCGGAGGACAGGCAGGAGTTCTCCACCGTGGCCACGGAGGTCAGAATGATTGCTCGCACTGCCCTGCAGGCGTCTCTGGATGCTGTCGACTCTGCCGCCCGGACGATGGCGTTGGGCGTGGTAATAAGGCGCAACACCTGGCTGCAGGTCTCGGGGATCCCGTTAGACTTGCAGGCCATGATCCAGGACCTGCCGTTCGACTGAAAGGCCCTGTTCACAGAGAATACTGACTCCAGGCTCCTCAGCCTAAAGGTCGACTCTTCGGTCGTTGGGTATCCACACTCCGGCCCCCCAACGTAGGCCATTACTGAGTTGGCAGCCACATAGGGGCCCCTGGCAGGCCGCGCGGCCGGACTATTGTCAGCGTAGACCTTGTGGTCCGTCCGGGGATTTCACCCAGGGGCAGGGCCTGGGGGCTCACAACAGGCGCCGCCGACCACGCCAGGAGGCAGGCAGGTGCCCTGCCTAGCCCCCTCCCTCTCTTCCCAAGCAGCAGTTTTGAGGGTGCGCTCGGACTGCATACCGATGGCCGTTATCTCCCCCCCCCCACCCCGTTTGGAGACAGGCTGTCCCCCTTTGCCCAGGCCTGGTCGGTTGTCACCTCGGACAAGTGGGTACTGGACAAAGTGTCCTGGGGGTACTCTATTCCCTTCCTGGGCGCCTACCCTTCCCTTCCCTCTTCAGGGACCCGTCTCACGAGGCCCTCCTAGAGCAGGAGGTCCTCACGCTCCTGGAGAAAGTGGCGGTGGAAAGGGTCCCTTCCCATCGGGAGGGCAGGGGATTCTATTCCCGTTATTTTATTATCCCAAAACCAAAGGGAGGCCTTCGGCCTATCCTAGACCTCAGGGCCCTCAACACGCACATAAAAAGGGAAAAGTTCCGGATGGTAACCCTGGCCTCAATTATTCTGGTGCTGGACAAGGGCGATTGGTATGCGGCCCTTGATTTGAAGGGGGCTTACTTTCATGTGGCAATTCGGGCAAACCACAGGAGGTTCCTCCGGTTTGTGGTATCCCACCAACACTTCCAGTTTACGGTCCTCCCCTCTGGGCTGTCTACGGCCCCCAGGGTGTTTACGAAGTGTATGGTGGTGGTGGCGGCCTACCTCAGGTGGATGGGAGCCCAGGTCTTTCTGTATTTGGATGACTGGCTCATCAGAGACCGCTCAAAAGAACAGGTCCTCACTCACATAGGATTGATGCGGTCCCTTTTCGACAGACTGGGTCTCGTAGTGAATGAGGAAAAGTCCAAACTTACCCCTACTCAGAACATAGAGTTCGTGGGGGCAGCCCTGTGTGCCAAGATGGGGTGCGCTTACCTCCCGCGATCCAGGTTCCAGGCGATAAAGACCCTGGTGTCTGCCCTGCGGCAGTCCCCGCTGACGACTGCACAGTTGTGCATGAAACTACTGGGCCGTATGGCAGCCTGCACCTATGTCGTCAGGCACCCCAGACTGAGACTCAGGCCGTTGCAGGCGTGATTGGCGGGGTCGTTCAACCAGGCCAGAGACGGTTGGGACCGGATTCTTACAGTGCCGCAGGGAGTCCTCTCCTCTCTGTTGGTGGACATTGGAGAGCGAGGTGTGTTCGGGAGTCCCCTACCGTGCGGAACTGCCGTCGGCCCAACTCATCACGGACGCCTCCGACAACGGTTGGGGGGCGCACTTGCAGTGCTGCAGGACACAGGGGTTGTGGACCTGCCAGGAGAGGGGTTTGCATATAAATGTCTGGAAACTGAGGGCGGTCAGGTGGGCCTGCGAAGTATTCCAGACAGTGCTCTCGGGGAAATTGGTGTCAGTGTTGCTGGACAATACTGCAGCTGTCTTTTACATAAACAAGCAGGGGGGAGCCCGCTCTTCCTCACTGTGTCAGGAGGCGGCTCGCCTGTGGGAATTGTGCACAGCCCACCGCATCCAGTTACAGGCGGCATACTTGCCGGGGTGCGCGAATACGTTAGCAGACTCACTGAGCAGGTCCTTCAGAGTCCACGAGTGGTGCCTGAAGGGGGAAGTGGTGGTGCACCTCTTCTGGATGTGGGGTCGTCCCCTAGTGGATCTTTTCGCTACTGTGGGGAACAGGAAATGTCCCCACTATTTTTCCCTCCTGGGTCTGGGGGTGGACTCGAGAGGGGACACTCTGACCTCTACGTGGCCTCTGGGCTTGCTCTACGCGTTTCCCCCGTTCCCACTAGTCCCCAAGGGGCTTACTGGGACCAGGCTGTTCAGGTCTCGGGTGATCCTGATAGCCCCAGATTGGCCCAGGCAGTTTTGGTATCCCATCCTGTGGGAGATGGTGGTGGCCCGCTCTTGTCGCCTGCCACTGACCCCGGACCTAGTTACTCAGGACGGAGGGTGGGGTATCCTGTACCACCTGGATATACAGTCCCTCCACCTGACGGCGTGGCTTATCCATGGCTTAAGTCCCCTGAGAGGGCTTGTTCTAGGGGGGTGCAGGAGATTCTCCTAGGCAGCCGGAAGCTGACCACCAGGCGGTCATACGCTGCCAAATGGAAGCGTTTCTCGGCCTGGGCTCAGGGTAAGGGTGTCTGCCCCTCCCGGGCTCCTGTTCCTCTGGTTTTGGATTACTTACTTGGGCTGCGACAGGCGGGCCGTCGGTGCAGGTGCATCTGGTGTCCCTAATGGCGTTTCATGAGGGATTGGGGGGCAGGTCTCTGTTCTCTGACCCCCTGGTAAAGAGGTTCCTGAAGGGCCTGGATAAACTGTTTCCCCATGTAAGGGCCCCGGTACCGCAGTGGGACCTCAACCTGGTGCTGAATAAGCTCTTGGGTCCCCCCTTCGAGCCCCTGGCATCCTGCTGTCAGGTTTCTGTCATTAAAGGTGGCTTTTATAGTCGCCATTACGTCAGCACGTCGGGTTTCTGAATTGCGTGGCCTGACAGTGGAGCCCCCGTACTTAGTGTTCTCCGCTGACAGAGTTCGTCTGCGTCCCCACCCTGCGTTCCTCCCTAAGGTGGTGTCGACCTTTCATATGTCGCAAGACATATACCTCCTGGTTTTCTTTCCCAAGCCCCACAGCTCCCTTAGGGAGCGGGCTTTGCACTCCCTTGACGCGAAAAGGACGCTGGCGTTTTATATAGACAGAACCAAGCCGTTTCGCAAGACTTCTCAGCTGTTTATTGCCTATGCTGATCGGGTGAAGGGAATGCAGGTTTCAGCCCAGAGACTGTCGGGGAGGATATTCTCCTGCATTAGGGAGTGCTATGCTCTGGTGCGTAGGGAGCCGCCTCGAGTGTCGGCACATTCCACCAGGGCACGCGCTTCGTCTGTAGCCTTCGGGGCCCACGTCCCGATTCTTGAGATCTGTAGGGTGGCTACGTGGTCCTCGGCCCCATACATTTACAGAGCATTATGCTCTCACCCAGCAGGCGCGGGAGGACTCTGCCGTGGGTGCAGCTGTGTTGGGTTCTATCCTGTAAACAAAGCAAAGGGAGGTGGTTGAGTGGCATGCAGCATGTCATGCACCTGCTGTATCGCTCTGTCGCGTTGTGTTTGTGTTCTGTTCTATTCTGCATTAAAGTTGTTGTTGTTGGTGAATATCGGTGTGAGTGTTCTGTAGGGTGACTCTGACCCCGCCTCCGAGGAAGGGGTAGCTTGTTAGTCACCTAGTTCGAATGGACACGAGCAATCACTTGAAGAAGAAAACAGGGTTACTTACCTGTAACTGTTGTTCTTCGAAATGTATTGCTCATGTCCATTCGATTCCTCCCCTGCGTCGGAGTTTCCGGCAAGAAGGAACTGAGGAAGGGGAGGGCCAGCAGGGATACTTATGCTCCACTATAGCAGCGCCACTCCAGGGGGCGACCTGCCGGCCCGACGGGTACTGCTGGGGAAAAAATGCTCCGGGAACCGAATGTACATGAGCAACACATCTCGAAGAACAACAGTTACAGGTAATAAACCATCTTGTTAGTCTTTAAAGTGCTACATAGTCCTGTTTTTTGTTTCAGGTAAGTAACCCTGCTTTCTCCTCTTCCTAACAACTTTTTATGTACTTAGTCTTCTCTTCTCCAGGCTAAACAAACCTAGTCTTTTTCAATAATAACTTGTAAGTCATGTGTTCTAGACCTTTAGTTCTTTTTGTTATACTTCTCTGGACTTGATTGAATTTGTTCACATCTCTCATGAAGTTGTACAGTACATAACTGGACATAACTCTCTAGCTGAAACCTAATCAGTTTGAAATAGAGCAGAAGAATTACTTCTCATATCTTGTTTTCAATACTTCTGCTCATACATCCAAGAATGATTGGATTTTTTTGCATCTGAGTTGCACTTTTTGTTCATATTTCTCTTCTGATCTACTAAGACCCTCAGATTACTTTCTGCACTATTCCTTCATAAGCAATTTTCTCCCATTTTCTGACACTGCAGTTGATTGTTCCTTCCTAATTGGAGTTCTTCACATTTGTCCTTACTAAGAATTTCATCCTAATTCCTTCAGACCATTTCTCCAGTTTATTTTGAATATTAATCCTATCCTCCAAAGCACTTGCAACAACTCTCATCTTGGTATCATCCACAAACTTTGTAAGTGTAATCTCTGTCATTTTCTAAATCACTGATGAAAATATTGAATGGGAACAGATTCAGAACTGATCCCTGCAGCGTTATCCAGGGATTTCAGAACCAAAAGCAGTGGTAATTTAGTTATTTCTCTTCAGGCGGTGTCAGAATGAAGAAATGGTAACACAGTGCTTGTGGCTGATGAAAATTGATACAAATAACTGTGCTCTTATCTAAATTGACAGTTTATCAGATTTCATCACACACAGACATCCCTAATAGTTCCAAGAATTTGAGACTGGACTGAGTAATTGACAGCAGATCCACAAGGGCTGGTTGCTTCTCTGCCAGAGAGTAAGTTGTCAGGAAAAAATCTTTCAGAATAACTTCAGAGAAATGCTCGAAAGCACATTCTATTATTTAGTCTTTTTTTAATGAACTTTTACAAAACATAAAGCTCATAATAGATCACAAGCTAGTAGATCACCTCTCCCAACTTCAATAAACGCTGCTAACATTCTTAGTCATAATAAGCTTCTGTATCAAAGGTCTCCATCCGCTCATTTTCCTTCACTCCGTTTATTAACTCCCTTCTCCCCTCCTCCCATTGTAAACAGCAGAAACTTCAAGCCTACATGTAATTTGACCATTGTCTCCAGAAGCTCTGCTTATTCCAATTAACCCTTACGTATGAGAGAGTCTATTTTATGAAATCATGGTGGTTGAATTCAGACCTGAATTGATATGCCCTTCCATCTTGTCTGTGAATCATGAATAACTATTATCTGGGAATGGTTTTCCAACTAGTTATGCACACAGTAGCTACATTTGGATGGATTTCCCTAGTTTGTTTATGAGAAGGTGTGATGTAGTGTTGGTACCTTGCTGGTTGCTAAGATTGGGCTGTGGGGACGGCCCAGCAGGACAGGGGATGAGTCGTTATGCAAGGGGCGCCCAACCTGTCCGACCAGTTGCCTCCCAGGGGGAGAGACAAAGGAAGGAGGGGAGGCCAGCCCCTGGCTGGGGGGCAGGGCTGGAAGGGACTTTTTAGTTTCTGTTTGGAATCATGGAGGAGGCAGCCTAAGCAACAGGCTGGGATTTAGGGGCCCAGTCTCCCCCATCTCAAGGGGGGCTGAGGCATCCTAGGCCTGCCCTGTAACCAGATTACATCTTTGCTGTGCTGTATCCTGGAGAAGCAATAAACCCCCATCTATTCTACTGGCTGGTGGAGTCTGTTCGTGCCATTACGGGGGTGCAGGAGGCGGGGGAACCCCGCCACGCCGCCACAGAAGGTCATGCAGGTGGTTGTATCAAAAGAGTAACTAAAGTTAAAGCATACCATATTAACTATTTTCCCCATCCACAAGACATGTTACCTGTTACAGAATTAAAACTCTGTAAGATTCTTCCTTCATTTGGATGACATAACACAGGAGGGTATGGTTCTGAAGTATATTTCTACTATTCTGCATGCAAGTAAACGCGTCAGTTTAATTTACATAACTCTGCTTTACATGTCTTTTCTTCCAGCAAGACGAACTAGACCGTTTGTACTCACCTATCAGATATTTAGAGTGTTATTTTATTGCAGACAAAGAAAAGGTTAGTAATTTTATACTTCTAAATTATTTTAGTGGTGATCCTTCTTGAATACTTGCTTTTCAGTCAGATTAAGCATCTTAAATCCCTAAGAAGTTTACCAAGGAAAAGGCTAAGTGGTGACTTGGGAGATGATTTCTGGTAGTATAGGATTGTCTAGTCCGTTGACTAAAGACATAACTTGACAACAGTTGGAAGTTGAAGCTAAATAAATGTTATTAATTAATTGATGATTTTAACAGTGAAATTAATTCACCATTGGGAAAACTTAAGATGGTGGATTTCCTATCAATGACGTTTTGAAATCAAGATTAGATGAGTTCCTAAAAAGATATGTTCACTCCAAACCAAACATGAGCTTCCTATGTGACCAAAAGGGCTAACACAGGGGTCAGCAACCTGTTCAAACCAAAGAGCCAAACTATATCAAAATGCAGAACAAGTGGTCAACAAAGAGCCATATAAGAATATCCATTTGCATGACTGAAAATACACAATATTATTGATAATAGCATAAATGAAACGTACTCACAGACTTTATTTAATGCAACTTCTGCTGCTTCATCTTTTTGCACATTTCTTTGAAGTTTACATTATGATTGGTCAAATTCAGGTTCATGCGTGCATTCAAGCTATGTGAATAATTACATGTTTTTAAAATTTTGATTATTTTTCATTTTAATTTAAAAAGTTGGATTTTTTGGGGGAATGAAAAAAGTACCATATTTGGTTCCATACTGAGCCATATTTGGCTCGAGCTGTAGGTTGCAGACCCCTGGGCTAGCATGATCCTGTAAACAGTATCTTGACTATGAGTAGAGAGCTTATTTTGCCTCTGTATTGAGTACTTGTGCAACAGCTATTGAAATACTGTGTCTGATTCTGGTGTCCACAATTCACGAAGGATGTTTAATAAATTGGAACGGATTCAAAGAGCCACCATGAAAATTATTAAAGGATTAGAAGGAAAGTCTTATAGCAATACACTCATGGACTAAATCTGTTTAGCTTTGGAAAAGAGCAGGTTATGGGATGACTTCAGCACAATCTGTAAGTATATGAAGAACAAATATTTGATAATGGACTCTTCAATTTATATTAAAGGGTGAAAATCCTGGTGGAATATTTTAAGAGGAGCAAAATCACAAAAATATAATTGACACGAAAATAGAAAAGCTAGATTAGTGACTAAGAATGAAGGAAGTGAAATGATATGTTGACATATTTGTGTGAATTGCAATTGATTTGGAAAGATTTTCATGAAAGCTGCTTTTTAAAGTTCTGACATAGAATTAATTCATTATGGTGATATTAAGCTGTTTGGGGTTTTTTATTCCTAGTATCGCTTTGAAAATTCCAATGAAACGTTGCTGACATTGAAGATGATTCAGTATGTCTATTTAACAAGTGAAGTGAGTTATTTAATTTTATTTATTATAGGAACAGTTGTGACTGATATTGTACATCTGCACTGGCTAATCGGGGTCATAAGTTGTCCCCTGCAAAGAATACTTGTATAGAGGGCTGCAGCTATGGTATGGATTACATCCAAATAATTTATCACCTTCTTTCCTATTGAAAGCAGGGCTTGTCATAATTTGAGGAGGAATTCTGTATTTTGGAAGAAATCAAGACAGCTTTGTTTCAATGCTCCCTCTATTTATCACCTTGATATCCTCTTTGACAATTCTAACAGTGTTCTCTATTGGGTCATTGGAAGCCAGGTGGCATGGGGAAAATAATTGTTTTATCTAATTTCTGTGGATTCTCCACTTTAGATGAGTCTGAATTTCTGCATCTATGATTGGAGATTCTTGGTAACAGTCCTTGTTTGGGCTGCACATGCCCTGTAGCATATCACCGTTGGCAACTATATAGAACTGTGCAGCCAATTTTCTACCTACATCAACATGCCTCAATGAGTCGTAACTGAGCATACCAAATTCAGGACAAAGTGCTGAGCATTGGGGCACCCTCACCATAAATAGGTGGCTATTCTATAAAATAAACCAAACCAGCAACAAAAGTAAACAAAATAAACTCACTACACTTGCTAACAAGCAGGGGTGCGTCATAAACTCTCATGTCCTGTGCTCATAGACAAAGATTTCCCTGGCTTTGTAAACTTGCTCCCACCAGAGGGGTTAGTGTGAGGAGAGCTCCCTAAAGTTAGGGAGGCTTCTACAGCTTATTGTCACCCCTGATTCTTCACTGAAATATCCCAAGAATTATTTCCTGTGAAAGAAGGAAGCAAAGGCTTTGGGCCCCTGAATCTGCTTCAGGGCCAAAAGGCAGCCTGTGCAGGCAGGTAGACACAAGCAACCACAGGGGAGGACCACAAGATGGATGAGGGGCCAACAACCCCAATCCCTCTGAGCTGGCCAAGAGGGTGGAGAGAGATTCCTCAGAATTCAAGATAATAAGCTTTGAGAAGGAGACTTTCCGATGGGACCAGGTGGAAGACCCAAGATATGATAACACCAGGAAGGAGATGGTCAATAGATGGGGTACCCATAAAAGGAAAAGCCTGAGGGCCAGGGCCCTATTTGATGCCCAAAAAGGAAGAACCTCCTGTACTGGTTTTTGCAAATGTAGGAGCAAGAAATACACCAGCTCCTACTACCCCGAAAAGATCAGAGGGCAATATTAATCATTGCCCACAATCACCTCTTTGGAAGGCACCTGGGTGGAGAAAACCCTGGCGCAAATCTTAACACAGGTTCTTTTGGCTATGAGTACATGAAGATGTTTGGTGATACTGCATCTTCTGTCCCAAATGTCAATTGCACAGCCCTCACCGGCATCTAAGGGCCCCTTTGGGTTCCCCTGCATCATTGATGTTACATTTGAGTGATTAGCACTCATAGGGCCTCTAGAGAAGATGACCCGAGTTTCACCAATATGTGCTTGTCATCCTAGACTGTGCAACTAGGTAACTGAGGCACAGCCTCCAAGTCCATTATCAAGGAACTGGTAGAAATTATAGCCCATGGAGGGCTATGAAAGCGATCCTAACAGACCACAGTAAGACCTTCATGTACGAGCTAATGAAGGAACGGTGTTCCCTGCTCCATGTTCACATTCTGTGGTCCTCTGTTTACCACCCACAGACCAATAGCCTGGTAGAAAGATTTAACCATGGAATCATTTAAATACTGGCCCTGATCCTAGGACAAAGGACCAGTCAACCCTCAAAGTGGTAACTTAAAACTGTTAAGTAACCTATACAGTTATATATAATGTAAAGAACAGGCAATAAATTTGGTGCCCCAGATGGGACCCTGAAATTTGTGTGTGTGTGTGTGTGTGTGTGTACATATATAATATAAAACAGCAAAAGAAGTTACATGTCAATTGTAGGACCAGTGTTATTTAAGCTATGTCCCATTCATAGCATTTGATGTATATATGTGAATATCAAAGGCGAGGAAATAGTCTTTGTACTGTGTTAACCAATTAAGATCTTTATTCAAGCCTAAACTGATAGTATTGAACTTGTAAATGAACTCCAATTTAGCTGTCTCCCTCTGTAAATGGGTTATAAAATCCTTTTGTAGAAGGAGGGCTACTTTGAAACCCATTATTGGATGTCCAGGGAGGTTAAAATGTTCCCCTATAGCAGGGGTGGTGAACCTCAGGCCCAGGGGCCAGATGCAGCCCCCCGCTTGCCTGGATCTGGCTCCTGAGGCTTATGGACCCCCATGAGCCCTCCAGCCTCCTTGCTGTTCCACAGTGGGGCTGGAGCACACAAAATCTAGTAGGATGGGCCCCCCAGGCTCTGGTATGTGGGGAGTGTCTTTCTCCTCAGTTGGCCCCCAACTAATTTTTCTGTGGGTCAGCGGCCCCCAACCCAAAAGTTCCCCACTCCTGCCCCATAGGTTTGTGTATGTTACCATTCGTCATGTCTGATTTGTGTCCATTTATCCTTTGGCACAAAGACTGTCTGGTTGGGCCAATATACATGCATAGGGGCATTTCTGGCACTTGATGGCATATATCACATTAGTGGGTGTGCAGGTGTTGTGAGCCCCTCATGTTGTGGTATATGTGGTTAGATCCTGTGATGGTGTCCCTTGTATGATGTCTGGACAGAGTTGGCAACAGGATTTGTTACAGAGATAGGTACCTGGGAATCTGATGTCCGTGCATGATTCCCCATTATGACACGATGAATGCAGAAGTGAGGGCCCGCAAAAGTACCCCAAAATGTTATCTTTCCAGGCTTTGGTATAAAACTCCCCCCCCCCCCCCCATCCTAAAAACCTAGATTTTGGGGATAAAAATCAGCTGCCACCACCCAAGTAATGGTAAGAAAACCAGGGAAGAGATCACTTGGGAAATCTCAGCCCTAAAGTAAAACCAGGACACACAAATTAACCAATACCAGGTTAATAAAAAAAGAAAGAACGTTTATTATCACCACAAGACTCCTGTTACAAGCATAGTTGTATTGGCTAGATGATAAAAGCCACCAATTAATATACTCATGGGGAATTTTCCCATGGAAACAAAACTTAGTTACAAAAGAGAGGAAACCCCATTTCTAAATGCACAGATATCGGATTCCCATTCCCAAACCATAAAACAATAAAACCTAATGGATTTATCTAGACTTTGCCCTACTTACAGATGGTGAAGAGTCTTTTCTTGGAGAGAGAGATGTTGTCTGTCCCCCTCAGGATCTGGAGAGTCAACTGCCCAGGGACAAAGGAGAGAAAAAACAGAAATTCCTTTGTCTCAGTTTGGAATCCCTATCTGCATTTCTATTGACTGACTGCTACCTGGCTAGGTACAGTTAACCCCTTAGTCTCCAGACTGCTGCCCATCCCTCATGGTCATGACAGGCGTGAAGGCTTTGCTCCCTGATCCCAAACATGCTGCCTGCAATAGAAAGGACACAAGGCAGCCGCCTGCCATGCAGCATCACTGGCCAGGGCTGTGTAGCTACCACCAGACTGGAACCAGGGCTCTGGTGAGGCTGCCCTGCTCCAGCCGTGGAAGTCTGCAGCACCACATGCCTTGGGAGGAGAATTTTTAGTGCACATGCAGGAGTACGCTTTATAGGGAACGGAGCTCCCCAGCAGGCAGGGCTCATTAGCAGCTTGGGCCATGGCCTGGCAGAGTGCCGTGGTCTGGCAGGCAGGGGTTCATGATCCACCACTGGTCCGTGTACCAGTGATTAGGAACCTCTGATTTAGCTTCAGTATTTTCTAGTAAAGCTATCTCTACAAACTGAGAATAACAGTCTAGTGCATCTACTTAGGTCTATTTTTAGTAAAGTAAACAAATCTATACCAAATTTTTCTGGAGGTCATTTTTGTGGGCTATTAACATGGGCTCTTTTGCCTGACTTGGCCTGCATTTCTGGCATCTACATAATTGACAATTCTTCAATGTCGGTATTCATTTGAGCCCAGTATAAAACATCTTTGTCTTTTCTCTTAGATTTTTCCATTCCTAAATTACCTTCATGTATTCCTTTTAACATATTTTTCTGTCACATCTTTGGAATCACCATCCTAATGTCTTTAAACAAAATGTCATCTAGGATGGATTATTGCCCCCTGAATTGGTGACGGGGCTTGGGAAATGCTCTCCAGACCATCCTGTGTTAATAGCCTTAATTGCTTTCTCCGGGTACTTCTTCGAAGAGTATCCTGGTGGTTGCTTCATGTTAAGTGTATTGGTGTTTTGCATTTATAGTTGGAGATTTGTAGCAGCAGTACCCTGGGTGGCAGCATACATGTGTTAGAAAAGAACAGGTGACTCAGAAGCAGATGGAATAAACAGGCTTCTTTATTGCAGATACTAGTTTCACCTTCGTCCGCCAAAACCTTGGTTCAAGTGAGCAAAAAATTAACTGCAGGTAGAGACCTTTTTATCTTATTTAGTATATAAATACACTTATCAGTGACCTCACACCTTAAGCCCTAATTTAATAATGTGAACGCCATATAATGCATAATCCTAACCATGTGATGAATACAATTATACCTGCCCCAGTTTATTGTTTCCAGCTTTACAAAACTCCTTAAATCAGCATTTTTCAGGTGGGAAGGAGCTGTGGCCCTGAATATGCTTCAGAGTAGGTGAGAGAGAGGGAAGGGAGGAAGATAACATAGAGTTATAGACAGAAAGTATTCATTAGAAGTTGCATCCTCAGCCCAACTACGTGCTGATCTATCCCAAGCAAGCAGAAAAGGAGGAAAACATGTCTATAAATCAATAGGCACAGTGCCTGCCCATGCTGTACCCCCATCACCATCACCACGGTAGTGATTACCCAGACCACTCATTTAACTCTTACACATCCCAACAGTGCACAGTGTCCGTCTCTCAGCAGTGCAAGCAGATAACTGCCACACGCTATCAACCATCCCAATCTTCTTAATCTCTCCTTATATAGAAGCCATTCCATACCCATAATCATATTTTGTTAATTTTACTTAGTTTTTGTTTATTTTGACCCTGCCCCCCCTCCAGTGCCCATAGGACTATCGTACTTGGGAGCAAACTTAGACAACATACCCAGTTCTTCTATTCAAAATCCAGTGGTAGTAAAAAAAAAAAGGGGGAAGGGGGGGGGGAGGGGCACAGAATGTTGGGAATCATTAAGATAGGATTAGATATTAAGACAGAAAATATCATATTGTCTTTATATAAATCCATGGTACAGCCACCTCTTGAATACAGAAAAGGGCAACAAAAATGGATATGGGTATGAAATGGCTTCAGTATGAGGAGAGATTAATGAAACAGAGACTTTTCATCTTGAAAAAGAGGTGACTGAGGGGGACAGGATACTGGGCTAAATGAACCTTTGGTCTGATCCAGTGTGGCCATTCTTATGTTTAGCCCATATGTCCAGGGCTACAAAGACATGGAGAAAAAAATCTCAGACTGTGATCTGTAGAATGTTCCTTGCAAACCATCCTCTAATCCAGGACCAGAAACACCCACATACATGTCTCCAAACTGGTGAAATACCCTATCAATCTTAGGGCATGCTTTCCCTAAGAAAGGGAAGGTTTTGGAGCATGCTGGGAACACCCATATTTTTCTTTTTAGGAGTTAACAGGGGTTGTTAACAGGGAGTTTGGAGAGGGAGTTGGGACGGGAGTAAGATACACTCACCATTTCTTAACATCTTTTCACTACACTCCTTCCCTTCAAGGAGGCATTTAATAATAACTGAGGAATCTCTCAGAAGGAAGGCAGGTATGGATGGTGATAGGTCTGCTGCTGTTACCTGCATAGCATGTGCCATGTTTGTCTTCCTCCAAGAAGAAAGAAGGGGTTTCATCTGCACTAAGTGCAAGCTGGTCACCATTTTTGATGAAAAATTAGAGGACTGGAGGCCCAAGTATCGACCCTACGTTCTATCGGAGAGGATGAAGACTTCCTCGATACAAGGCAGCATTTAATCCTGCAGGCACAGCAGGCTGAAGAGCCAGTCAGGGCAATACAGGACAAGGAAGAAAACTGGCAGCATGTAACTTCTAGAAGGAGAAGAAGGCCAACTCAGGTATCCCCCATTCCTGGAGAGGTAAGTACCCACTTTCAGGCTTTCTCCACAGGTGGAGAATGCTTTGGCAGGGACCTCTCAGGGAAGAAATCAGAAGGGAACACCATGTACTGAAAGACATGGGATGCATAGTCCTAGGGATGGGGATTCCACGACCGCCATCCCCAAAAGAAGACGGGTGGTGGTGGTGGTCGGGGACTCCCTTCTAAGAGGGACTGAGTCATCCATCTGCCGTCCAGACCTGCAATCTCGAGAAGTGTGCTGCTTACTGGGAGCTTGCATTCAGGATATGACCGAGAGGCTTCCAAAAGTGATTAAACCTTCGGATCACTACCCCTTCCTGCTTCTCCATGTAGGAACTAATGATACAGCCAAGAATGATCTTGAGTGGGTCACAGCAAATTATGAAGCCCTAGGAAGAAGGATCAAAGAAATTTGAAGGGCAAGTGGTGTTCTCGTCCAGCCTTCCAGTTGAAGGAAAAGGTCCAGGTAGGGATCGTCGAATTCAGGAAGTAAATGCGTGGTTGTGCAGGTGGTGTCGGAGAGAGGGCTTTGATTTCTTCGACCATGGAACTCTGTTCCAGGCACAAGGATTGTTAGGAAGAGATGGGATTCACCTAACCAAGAGAGGAAAGAGCATCTTCGCGGGCAGGCTTGCAAACCTAGTGAGGAGGGCTTTAAACTAGGTTCGTTGGGGGACGGTGACCAAAGCCCTGAGGTAAGTGAGGAAGTTGGACACCGGGAAGAATCACAAGGAGGAACGAGCAACAAAGGAGGACCCCTAATTCGGATGGAGAAGGCAGGGCAATCAACTGGTTATCTAAGGTGTTTGTAGACCAATGCGAGAAGCCTGGGAAACAAACAGGAAGAATTAGAAGCCCTGGCCCAGTCGAAGAACTATGATTTGATTGGAATAACGGAGACTTGGTGGGATGACTCGCATGACAGGAGCACTGTCATGGAAGGGTATAAACTGTTCAGGAAGAACAGGCGTGTGAGAAAAGGAGGAGGAGTTGCATTGTATGTAAAAGAGCAGTATGATTGCTCGGAGCTCCAGTACTTGGAGGGAGAAAAGACTGTTCAGAGTCTATGGGTTACATTTAGAGATGGAAGCAACAGGAGTGATGTTGTCATTGGTGTCTGCTATAGACCCCTGGATCAGGTGGATGATGTAGACAAAGCTTTCTTTGGACAACTGAGAGAAGCTTCCAGATCGCAGGCCCTGGTTCTCATGGGCGACTTTAATCACCCTGACATCTGTTGGGAGACCAATAAAGCAGTACACAGACAATCCAGAAGATTTTGGAGATTGTTGGGGATAACTTCTTGGTACAAGTGCTGAAGGAACTGACCAGGGGCCATGCGCAGTTTGACATGCTGCTCACAAACAGGGAGGAACTAGTAGGGGAAGTAGAGGTGGGTGACAACCTCGGAAGCAGTGATCATGAGATGGTAGATTTCAGGATCCTGACCAAAGGAAGAAAGGAGAGTAGCAAAATACACACCCTGGACTTCAGAAGAGCAGACTTTGACTCCCTCAGAGAACTGATGAGCAGGATTACCTGGGATGCTTACATGAAGGGGAAAGGAGTCTAGGAGAGCTGGCAGTATTTTACAGAAGCCTTATTAAAGGCACAGGAAGAAACTATCCCGATGTGCAGCAAGAAAAGCAAATATGGTAGGCGACCAAACTGGCTTACCGGGGACATCCGTGGTGAACTTAAACACAAAAAGGAAGTTTACACAAAGTGGAAACTTAGACAGATGACTAGTGAGGAGTACAAATATATTGCTCGAGAATTCAGGGGAGTTATCAGGAAGGCGAAAGCGCAATTGGAATTGCAGCTGGCAAGGGATGTGAAGGGCAACAAGAAAGGTTTCTACAGGCATGTTAGTAGTAATAAGAGGGTGATCAGAGAGGGTGTGGGGCCCTTACTGGATGAGGGAGGTAACCTAGTGACAGATGATGTGGGAAAAGCTGAAGTACTCAATGCTTTCTTTGCAGGTGTCTTCATGGACAAGATCAGCTCCAAGACAAATGCACTAGGCAACGCAGTATGGGAAGGAGGTGTACAGCCATTGGTGGGGAAAGAACAAGTTAGGAACTATTTAGAAAAGCTAAACACAAATCCATTGGCCCAGATTTAATGCATCCGAGGGTACTGAGGGAGTTGGCAGATATTATTGCAGAGCCTTTGGCCATTATCTTTGAAAACTTGTGGAGATCGGGAGAGATCCCGGATGATTAGAAAAAGGCAAATGTAGTGCCCATCTTTAAAAAAGGGAAGAAGGACCAGTCAGCCTTACCTCAGTCCCTGGAAAAATCATGGAGGGGATCCTCAAGGAATCCCTTTTGAAGCACTTGGAAGAGGGGAAAGTGATCAGGAATAGTCAACATGGATTCACGAAGGGCAAGTCGTGCCTGACCAATCTGATTAGTTTCTATGATGAGGTAACTGGCTCTGTGGATATGGGAAAGTCAGTGGATGTGATATACCTTGACTTTAGCAAAGCTTTTGATACTGTCTCCCACAATATTCTTGCCAGCAAGTTAAGGGAGTGTGGGTTGGATAAATGGACTGTAAGATGGATAGAAAGCTGGCTAGACTGTCGGGCCCAACGGGTAGTGATCAATGGCTCAATGTCAGGTTGGCGGTCGGTTTCTAGCGGAGTGCCCCAAGGATCTGTTCTTGGACCGGTTTTGTTCAATATCTTTATTAATGACGTGGATGGGGGGGATGGATTGCACCCTCAGCAAGTTTGCAGATGACCCTAAACTGGGGGAGAGGTAGTTCTTCTTCGAGTGGCCCCTTGGGTGCTCCACTCTAGGTGTCGGGTCCCGTCCCGGCGCTGCGGCTCGGATATTTCTCATAGCTGTGCTCCACCGGCTTGCGCATGCGTGCTTCCACAGCGAGGCATTCGCGCCTTTGATCAGTCGCGCGTGAGCCGGCAAGTGTCAGTTCCTCTCAACCGCCTCAGGTTGCGGTCGGAGCTCCCTGAATATTTCTCTTCAGGATGTTTTCAGTCAGTTTTTCAATCTGTAAATAGTTAAATCTGTTAGTATTAGTCGTGTTCCTGCTAGTTTGTTCTCCTGGTCATAAGAAAGTTTAAAAAAAAAAATAATAATTTTTTTTTTTCTCAAGCCGCTTCTCTTAGAGCGCTGCGCAAAGCGCTACAAGTGAAATTGACAAGGCTTCACACGGGGCTTATACAGGCATTCATTCTGTACTCATTTTAAAAATGCCCGGATCGACTGGTTTTAAAAAGTGTTTGGCATGCCGTGAGCCCATGCGAACGGCTGACGGCCATGACACTTGCATTAGGTGCCTGGTGAAAGCTCATATCTCCGAGAAGTGCTCTCACTGTAGAAAATTAACATCGAGAGCCCGGAGGGAGCAGGAGATGAAGATAAGAATGCTGATGTTCGGGAAGGCATTGCAGCCTGACCCGATCCCTTCCGCAGCCACAAAAGCCCCCGAACAGAAACGCAGGGCGGCTTCCCCGGGACCAGCCGGCTCGAAGCGATCGAAGCCATCCCCAGCGCGATCCCTCCCTTCAGCAGCTGCAATGGCTTCAGGGGCGTCCAAAATGACCCCCGGGGGGTCTGGACATTCTGCTGGAACGGCCATCAGAGAGCCCCCACCGCTGAAAGCGAGAGCGGCTTCGGCACCGGCATTGGGAGTGGTGCTGCAGCTAGCCGGCAAGTCTGCACCGGCCTCAGCTGTGCGCTCTGTGAAATTGACGTCGGTGCCGCAATTGACCAGCTGCTCTGCACCGGCTTCAGCAGCACCAGCTATAACACCGCCTGCGGCACCGTCCTCCACGGCACCGTCTCCTCTGGCACCGGGCTCCGAGGCAGAAGGTCTTGATGCCTCAGCCCCGGCACCGCTGCTGACTCCGGCACCGGGCACTCTGCCAGCACCAGCTTCAACACAGCAACAGCTGCTTTCCCCCGGCACCGCTCCACTGCTATTCGGTGCCTGGATCTCCTGTGGCTGTTAGGGTGGAAGACACCTCCCTACATAGGAAGGCATTATCAAAGACTCATTATAGAGACAGATCCCTGTCTCCAGATTTTTCACCGCGAAGGTACGGTCGCTATCGTGACTATAGTGTTTCTCCTACACTGGTCACATATGGATGGCAGAATTATAGGGACACAGTGTATCTAGAAACACGTCGGTCCCATTCACGGTCCCGCTCAGCCGGTTGATCCTCAAGATATGAGTCTGATAGGTGCTCCCCAGGCCCGCGTCTATTATAGCCAGCATGGTAGTGCACGCTCATCACGCCACTCCTCCCCATTGCGTTCTGAGCGCTATTATGACAGCTACCATAGACCATATGATGATCGTCCCCGGTGTGATCGTACATCGTCCTCCCGTAGGGGATCCTCCTGCATTTGTCAACCATCGAGTGCAAAATACTTACCTCATCAATCACAGCACCTAGACTCACCTTCTCCATCTAAGAGTCCATCAGAGGGGCAGTTGTCTGATGTTGAAGACCCCAAACCGGAAACTTCTCCAGCAGACTGCTCCTCGTCATCTCCGGATGAGGCGATATTTCCAGCTGACGTCTCTCCACCGGGTGATCTGAGACAATTCCAAGACCTCTTTAAACGTGTGGCGGGCACACAGGAAATACAGCTAACGGATGTTCTGGTTAAAAAGCACTATCTCTTGAAAAACCTCCGTCCACAACAATGTGCAAAGATCGCCTTACCTATTGATGATGCGATCATGGAAGTGGCGGATGAGATATGGCAGACCCCAACCTCGGTTACACCGACGAGTAAAAAGTCCGACAGGAAATATTTTGTACTGGCGAAAGGATTGGACTTTTTGTTCAATCATCCTCAGCCGAACTCGTTAGTAGTGGACTCAGCACAACGTAGGGCTAAAGCGCCACAGTATAAAAATACGCTTCCGGACAAGGACAATAAAAAATTGGGCATTTTTGGTAGGAAGGTCTACTCCTCAGCCACACTTCTACTTCGCATCGCAAATTATTCGGCCCATCTATCAAACCATAATTTCGATAATTATTCCAAATTAGCGGAGTTACTTCATCATCTCCCGGACAACAAGAAGCCACTCTTGAAGGCAATAGTCCAAGAAGGGTATGCATCATGTAGCACAGCACTGCAGATAGCCATGGACGTAGCTGATGCAGCGGCTAGAGCTACTGCCACAGGTATTGCCATGAGGAGATCATCATGGCTGTCATCTGCAGGAGCCCCAAAGGAGATGTAAAGCAAGGTTGAGGACCTACCGTTTGACAAGCTTAAGCTTTTTGCGGTGAACACCGACGAAGTCCTCCACTCGGGAAAAGATTCACGCACCTCTCTACGTACACTTGGGATGTACACTCCCTCCTTCAAACGTAGACGTTATTTTCCTTATCAACGAAGATATGATTTTAATTTCTCCAGACAAAAATCACGTCCCTTCGACAATCAACGCCCTAGACAATGTCCTCAGTGCAAACGACCCCAACAGGCCCATTCAACCAATCAATCGTCAACTAAACAGCAAATTTGACTTGTCTGTCGAGGATGCAAGCCAGCTACCCGCAATCAACACGGAAGACGAGACTATCCATCTTTTTCATCATCGCCTACAGTCATTTTACCATCGTTGGTCCGACATCACCACGGACAGATGGGTACTAGAAGTAGTGCAGTCCGGTCTTTCCATTCCCTTTTTCTCTATTTCCCCCTACCACTCCCCCTGCCCCGTCCCTTTTCAGGGACCCCTCTCACGAGCAACTGCTACAACAGGAAGTTCAACGTTTGCTTGACATTGGGGCAATAGAGTTCCCAAGCAGTTCTGGGGAAAAGGCTTTTATTCCCGATATTTTCTCATACCAAAAAAGTTGGGAGGGTGGAGACCCATTCTAGACCTTCGAAAGCTAAATCGGCACCTTCGGAAGTTTCGTTTCAAGATGGTAACCTTAACAACTATCATTCCGTCGTTGAACAAAGGGGATTGGCTTGCAGTCCTCGACTTACAAGACGCTTATTTCCACGTAGCTATCCACGTGGCTCACAGACATTTCCTCCGTTTTCAATTGGGGAACGAGCACTATCAATACAAAGTCCTGCCCTTCGGTCTGGCATGTGCTCCCTGAGTTTTCACCAAAACGTTCGCAGTGGTTGCGGCCCATCTGCGCAGATTGGGAATGACAATCTTCCCCTATTTGGACGATTGCCTCATCAGAGGCACGACATTTTCGGAAACGTCATATGGTTCGAACAGTGTCCAACACATTTGCTGCTCTGGGCCTTCTTGTAAACGTGAAGAAGTCATCACTAGTTCCATCCCAGAACCTCATCTTTATAGGCGCATGACTCGATTCCACCATGCCACGAGCATACTTACCAACAGAACGTTTTACGGCGATCAAAGATCTGTTGCACACTGTAGTACACGCCCCGACAATTCCCACGTGCGTCTGTCTACAGTTGATGGGGCATATGGCTGCTGCCACCGTCGTAGTACGCAACACAAGGTTACGTTTTCGTTGCCTCCAGCACTGGCTGGCCACCGTTTACGTTCCAGCAAAGCACAGTGTTCACAGGCCAATAGTGGTGCCGCAGTATGTCCGGGAGTCCCTACAGTGGTGGGTCAACCCGGCCAATCTTCTTGCGGGCGTCCCGTTTCATCGCCCACAACCTACAAAACAGATAAGAACAGATGCTTCCCTAACGGGTTGGGGAGCTCACATGGACAGTCGCACAGTCCAGGGACGATGGTCGACACAGGAAATGCTATTGCATATCAATGCCCTTGAGTTGAGAGCGGTACGCCATGCTTGCAAGCATTTTTGGTCGCAGATTCGGAATACAACTACCAGGATTTTGACGGACAATGTGGCGACCATGCTTTATATCAACAGACAAGGAGGTGCCCGGTCTCGTTCTCTTTGTGCGGAGAGCATTCAATTATGGAATTGGTGTATCAGCAACAACACCATTCTAACAGCTTCGTATCTTCCAGGTGTCGACAACTTAATAGCGGACTCTCTCAGCAGGCGTTTCCCTCACGACCACGAGTGGGAGATTCGCATGGACGTACTAACTCGTATTTTTGCCCGATGGGGGTTTCCGGCGATAGATTTATTCGCGACGGAACACAATACGAAATGTCCCGCCTATTGTTCAAGAGCCGGAATAGAACGTCACTCTCTGGGGGACGCCTTCCTTCTCCACTGGGGAAGGTCATTACTATATGCCTTTCCCCCAGTAGTCTTGACTTCCAAGGTTCTCGAGAAGATCAACACAGACAGAGCCCAGGTAATCCTTCTAGCTCCAGCGTGGGCTCATCAGCCTTGGTTTTCAGTGCTCCACCATAAGTCAGTGAGAGCACCGTATCCTCTGCCTTCTCTTCCGACTCTGTTGACTCAAGACAACGGATCTCTGTCACCCGAGACCCGAAGTTCTGCACCTCACGGCATGGATGCTTGTTGGTTTACCGACTCCGAGCAGTCCTGTTCTCAGCGAGTCAGGGAAGTCTTAATGCATAGTAGGAAACAATCTACCCAATCAGCTTATACAGCTAAGTGGTCCAGGTTCCAGGCATGGTGCGCGGATAATGATGTAGATCTTCGTTCCGCAACTCTACCATGTATATTACAATACCTCTTGCAACTGCATGACAATGGCCTGGCAGTCGCATCTCTGCGAGTACATTGGGCAGCAATTAATGCATTCCATCGTAGGGATGGGGATGTCTCGTTTGCGCACCCCATTACAAAAAGATTTTTGAAGGGGCTCTCGAACCTTCATCCTCCGCGGAGACCTCCTCCACCTCTGTGGAACTTGGATCTAGTCCTACAAACTCTGACTCGTCCTCCCTTTGAGCCCTTGGCTACAGTACCGTTGCACTTACTTACTGTCAAGCTTCTCTTCCTCCTAGCCCTCACATCTGCTTGCAGAGTGAGTGAGATAGCAGCAGCTTTTATGGCCTCACCTCCATATACAATTTTTTCCAAGGATTCGGTGACGTTGAGGACCCATCCGGCGTTTATTCCGAAGGTTTCTTCTGAATTCCATATAAATGAGCTGGTGGTTTTACCATGTTTCTCGCCTAAACCCCATACCTCAACGCAAGCAGCGCTGCTACACACGTTGGACGTGAGGAGATCCTTAGTGTTTTACATTGATAGGACGCGGGCTTTTAGAAAGACAGACCTCTTAATAGTATCATTAGCACACCGTTCAAAGGGACAACCTCTAACTTCTCAGCGCATCTCCAGGCTGATAGTTTCATGTATATCCATGTGTCACTCGCTATGAGGGAAGCCTCTCCCTTCTCTTCTGAGGGCTCATTCGACTAGAGCAGTTGCTACGGCCACAGCTTTTCTGAACGGAGTGTTTTTTCATGACATTTGCAGAGCAGCAACATGGTCTTCTAATGTGACTTTTATGAAGCATTATGCTATAATCAATCAGTTTGCTTCAGACTCTTCTGTGGCTTCAGCAGTACTTAATCATGCTGGTAGTCTTGATTCCGGAGCGCTCTAACTCTGTCCCAGGTACTGCTCTGGAGTCACCTAGAGTGGAGCACCCACGGGGCCACTCGAAGAAGAAGAGGAAGTTACTCACCCTGTGAAGTAACGATTGTTCTTCGAGATGTGCCCCGTGGGTGCTCCACGACCCGCCCTTCCTCCCGCTCCGAATTGTTTATTTGTTTCTTTCAGATGAGCGGGTGAGAGGAACTGACGGTTGCCGGCGCGCTGATCAAAGCGCGATCGCCTCGCTGGGAAGCACGCATGCGCGAGCCGGCGGAGCACGGCTATGAGAAATCTCCAAGCCGCAGCACCGGGACGGGACCCGACACCTAGAGTGGAGCACCCACGGGGCACATCTCGAAGAACAATCATTACTTCACAGGGTGAGTAACTTCCTCATATGCTGGAGGGCAGGGATAGGGTCCACAGTGATCTAGACAGATTAGAGGATAGGGCCAAAAGAAATCTGATGAGGTTCAACAAGGACAAGTGCAGAGTCCTGCACTTGGGACGAAAGAATCCTAAGCATTGTTACAGGCTGGTGACTAAATGGCTAAGTAGCAGTTCTGCAGAAAAGGACCTGGGGATTACAGTGGATGAGCAGCTGGATATGAGTCAACAGTGTGCCCTTGTAGCCAAGAAGGCTAATGGCATATTAGGGTGCATTAGGAGGAGCATTGCCTGCAGATCCATAGAAGTGATTATTCCCCTTTATTTGGCTCTGATGAGGCCACATCTAGAATATTGTGTACAGTTCTGGGCCCCCCACTATAGAAAGGATGTGGACGCATTGGAGAGGGTCTAGTGGAGGGTGACCAAAATGATTAGGGGGCTGGAGTGCATGACCTATGAGGAGAGACTGAGGGATTTGGGTTTGTTTAGTTTGCAGAAGAGAAGAGTGATGGGGGATTTGATAGCAGCCTTCAACTTCCTGAAGGGAGGTTCCAAAGAGGATAGAGAGAGGCTGTTCACAGTAGTGACGGATGGCAGAACCAGGAGCAATGGTCTCACGTTACAGTGGGAGAGGTCTAGGTTGGATATTAGGAAAAGCTATTTCCCTAGGAGTGTGGTGAAGCACTGGAATGGGTTACCTATGGAGGTGGTGGAATCTCCATCCCTAGAGGTGTTTGTCTCGGCTTGACAAAGCCCTGGCTGGGTTGATTTAGTTGGGATTGGTCCTGCCTTGGGCAGGGGGCTAAACTTGATGACCTCCTGAGGTCTCTTTCAGCTCTATGATTCCATGACTCTATCTCTAAGGACCAGATTTTAAAAAGACCAGATCCTTATCAGAGTCCTCCATCTGAGTATATTGTTGAGGCCAAGAACACTTCATCTGGTGTATACAGATTCCCCTTCCCTCCCCACCAAGGTAATTAGACTTTAGGGTTATTTGGACTTTTTGTTACTCTGGGAGGGGTCCTGCTTTAAGTAACGTGGCCAAGGGGCTGGTTCAAAAGAAAGGACAGATCATGTAATGGCCTACTCTGCTGTTGGCAGGAGGCAAGAGACATAAAGGTTTATGCTATGCTTAGCTATGAAGGGGACACAGCAACCTGCACCTGGTCTGGAGCTCTCCAACTTCCAGGCATCAGGCATCTGAAAAGATAGCTCAATTTAAAAATCAAAGAAGTAAAGAAAGAATCCTCACTATACTCCCCGAGACTCACATTGCTAGCCAGCATTGTGTTAAGTGTCTGGAAAGATGTGAATTCTTCTGCTCTGTCCCTAAGTTTCTACTGATCTCCTATATACTAAGAGATTGGATGATGATGAAGAACAGGTTTTGCTCATTTCCCCTGTGCTTATTTGTCCTTTAAGTACTTACAGAGAGAAAGGAAATCTTGGATTTTCATTATGTTGGTGGGAGACAAATGCTTCAGCTGGTCTAGTGGTGTTGTGTCCAGCTCTGTCATTTTTCTCTTGCTGAAAAGACCCTATAAATATCAATGGGTGAGCAAAAGAACCGTCATAAATACCTTTTAAACCAATAGGTTTGTTCTAAATGTCAATGATGTACATATCTGAGAAAATGAGTCTAGTGGCCCTTTAAAGACTAACAGATTTATTAGGACATTAGAGATGCTCTACCAGAAAATGTAAACTTTAGAAATCCGTTTGAGTTTTTTTAACCAATTTTGAGTATCCTTTTAAAAAGTTTGACATTGTGTTGGTTCAGTTACTGCATAGATCTTTGATCAAGCCTCATTCAGTTCAGCGTTCTGCCGACATACTATTGGAGTGTTCTCTGCAATATGAGGGTAAGTCAGTAAGAGTAGCCCCCATTCAGTTTCAGGAAGCATGATACACATGAGAACCTCAGAGTTGTACATGAGAGTGGTGATGTCATCTTAATGCATGAGGATAGAAAGTAGAAGTGTTTATAACTGAAACAGAGAAACTGGCTGTACATGAAGTACAGCTAATACTATAAAATAAATAAATGAAAAAATATTTTTTCTGATAAGTTCTTTAAGCTTCAGTAGTCATGAGTGTTGTTTGTAACTCAAGCCAGAAATAAGATTTTTCAGATCAACAACAGTGTCCCTTTAACATTATGGTTTTAGCCTGAGCTGCTATGCAGTTTCTGTGGCTAAAGAGGTAAACAGGAACACAGATTGGAGAGTGATATCAGCTGTTTGGATTATCTGAATGATTATAGCTTCAAAGAAATACAAGTAAATGACTTTTTTTTTTTTAATTATTTATGTTTTTAGATGTATCGTCCATTTGGCCTCCGTGTTGTTCTGACTGCATTGGAGCTTTGGATGGAAAGGGATCTCAGTACAGTTACAGATAGTATGGGTGACTGTCTTCGTTTTTTTAATGCCTATGTTAGGAGGAGCCTTATGGACCGCATACGTTTTGACCACGCAGAATTAATTTTGTAAGAGTCATAATTTTAATCTTTAAAAATATGGTAATGGTGTTCTTTATACTTATTACTGTAAATATTAAATTCAGACCTTAAAGGTATTTTTTGAGATTTTCTTTAGAAGTCAGACAGACTATCATATGCCCCCCCAAAATGCTTCCATTATTCTCCTGCATAAACTCAATGTTACAATAACCAGTTGGGTTCCCTTTACATCTGTAGCTTAAGAGGAAAAAGCAGCTTGATAATATCCACCTACCTGGAAAAATCCTAAATTCGTTCTGTTTCCTAAGCAGTACAGATGGCTTCCAGACCTCCTGACCCTCACAGGATACAGCAAATGAGAAACTCTGCTCAGATTCCAAATAGTTGGGCAGTCCTGAAGTTTCATATACAGTTTGTTTCTTCAAAAACAACGAGAAGTCCTGTGGCACCTTATAGACTAACAGATTTATTGGAGCATAAGCTTTCGTGGGCAAAGGATCCACTTCATCAGATGCATGTAGTGGAAATTCCAGAGGCAGGTATAAACATTCAGGCACATGAAAAAAAGGGAGTACCAATCAAGGGGAAGGCCAGAGATAATGAGGTCTGTTCAGTCAGTGATGATGTGTCCCACTTCCAGCAGCTGATGGGGAGGTATGAACACCAAGAGAGGAGAAGCTTCAAGAACAAACTTCAAAGAGAAACTGCAGAGCTACGATTCATCTGCAAATTTGACGCTATCAATTTAGGATTGAACAAAGACTGTGAATGGCTAGCCAACTACAAAAGCAGTTTCTCCTCTCTGAGGGTACGTCTAGACTACAGGCTTTTGTCGACAGAGGCTTTGTCGACAGATACTGTCAACAAAGCTTCTGTCGACAAAGAGCATCTAGACTACAGCCAGTTCTGTGGACAAAGCAAGCTGCTTTGTCGACATGAGAGTGTAGGCGCAAAGGACAGTGTAGATGCAATAACACCTTCTGTCAACAGAACTCTGTCAACAAAAGGCGTTATTCTTCATAGAATGAGGTTTACCACCGTCAACAAAACTGCCGAGTTCTGTCGACGTTATGTGGACAGAACTCGGCGGTAGTGTAGATGCAGGTATACTTTTGTTGACAAAAGGCCACTTTTGTCAACAAAACCCTGTAGTCTAGACACACCTTTAGTGTTCACATCTCCACATCAGCTGCTGGAAGTGGGACACATCATCACTGACTGAATTGACCTCATTATCTCTGGCCTACCCTTTGATTGGTACTTCCTTCTTCTCATAGAATCATAGAACACTGGACCTGGAAGAGACCTCGAGAGGTCATTGAGTCCAGTCCCCTTCCCTCATGTCAGGACCCAGTATTGTCTAGACCATCCCTGATAGACATTTATCTAACCTGCTCTTAAATATCTCCAAAGATGGAAATTCCACAACCTCCACAGGCAACTTATTACAGTGTTTAAACATTCTGACAGGAAGTTTTTCCTAATGTCCTACCTAAACCTCCCTTGCTACAGGTTGAGCCTGTTGCTTCTTGCTCTGTCCTCAGAGACCAAGAAGAATGATTTTCTCCCTCCTCCTTGTGATACCCTTTTAGATACCTGAAAACTGCTGTCATGTCCCCCCTCAGTTTTCTCTTTTCCAAACTAAACAAGCCCAAATTCTTTCAGTCTTCCTTTATTGGTCATGTTCTCTAGACCTTTAATCATTCTTGTTGCTCTTCTCTGGACCTTCTCAAATTTCTCCACATCTTTCTTGAAATGTGGTGCCCAGAACTGGACACAATATTTCAACTGAGGCCTAATCAGTGCAGAGTGGAAGAATGACTTCTCGTGTCTTGCTTACAACACACCTGTTAATGCATCCCAGAATCATGTTTGCTTTTTTTTGCAACGGTGTCACACTGACTCATATTTAGCTTGTGGTCCACTATGACCCCTCTATTCCCTTCTGCAGTACTCCTTCCTAGACAGTCACTTCCAATTCTGTATGTGAGAGACTGATTGTTCCTTCCTAAGTGGAGTACTTTGCATTTGTCCTTATTAAACTTCATCCTATTTACCTCAGACCATTTCGAATTATGATCCTATCCTCCAAAGCACTTACAGCCCCTCCCAGTTTGGTATCATCTGCAAACTTAATAAGCAAATTCTCCCAAAGCAGACCCCTGTGGATCTCTACTTCTTCTGCCCTTCCAGCAGGATTGTGAACTGTTAATAACTACCTTCTGAGAACAGTTATCCAGCCAGTTATGCACCCACCTTATAGAAGCCCCATCTAAGTTGTATTTGCCTAGTTTATTGATAAGAATATCATGCGAGACTGTATCAAATGCCTTACTAAAGTCTAGGTATACCACATCCACCGCTTCTCCCTTAACCTCAAGATTCATCGTCCTATCTAAGAAAGCTATCGGATTGGTTTGACATGATTTGTTCTTTCCAAATACATGCTAGCTGTTCCCTATGACCTTATTATCTTCCAAGTTTACAGATGGATTCCTTAATTACTGGCTCCATTATCTTTCCTGGCACAGAAGTTAAACTGACTGGTCTGTAGTTTCCTGGATTGTTCTTATTTCCCTTTTTATAGATGGGCACTATATTTTCCTTTTTCCAGTTTTCTGGAATCTCTCCCATCTTCCATGATTTTTTTTTAAAGATAGCTAAAGGCTCAGATACCTCCTCTATCAGCTCCTTGTGTATTCTAGAATGCATTTCATCAGGCTCTGGTGACTTGCAGACATCTAACTTATGCCTGTAGCTAGTTTGAGCTTGTTTTGTGTCTTTGCCTTTTTAATCTTGCCCCTGCACACCTGTATTGTTTGCCTATATACATCCTTTGTAATTTGTCCTAGTTTCCACTTTTTATGACGACTTTTTTATTTTTAGATCATGCAAGATCTTCTGTTTAAGCCAAGGTGTTCTTTTGCCATATTTTCTATCTTTCCTATGCAGCGGAATAGCTTGCTTTTGGGCCCTTAATAATGTCCCTTTGAAAATCTGCCAACATCTGCCTTCCTGATATCCATTGTCTCTAGTTTGCTGTTCTCCCTTCTACCATTCCTTAGAATCATGAACTCTGAGTTCATGATCATTTTCACCCAAGCTGTCTTCCACTTTAAAATTCTGAACCAGTTTCTCCCTATTTGTTAAAATCAAATCTAGAACAGCTTCCCCCCAGTAGCTTTTTCAACTTTCTGAAATAAAAAGTTGTCTTCAATGCAGTCCAAGAACTTATTGGATAGTCTGTGCCCCGCTGTGTTAGTTTCCCCAATATATGTCTGGATAGTTGAAGTCCCCCATCATCACCAAATATTGCGCTTTGGATTATTTTGTTAGTTGTTTAAAAAAAGCCTCATCCACCTTTTCTGCCTGTGTAGGTTGCCTGTAGTAGACCCTTAGCACGACATCACCCTTGTTTTTTACCTCTTTTAGCCTAACCTAGAGACTCTCAACACATCCGTCTCCTATGTCCATCTCCTTCTCAGTCCAAGCATGTACATTTTAAATATATAAGGCAACACCTCCTCCCTTTTTTCCCCACCTGTCCTTCCTGAGCAAACTGTACCCTTCTATACCAATATTCCAATCATGTGTATTATCCCACCAAGTTTCTGTGTTGCCAACGATGTCATAGTTGTATTTATTTATTAGCACTTCCAGTTCTTCCTGCTTATTACCCATACTTCTTGCATTTGTATATAGGCATCTAAGATACTGATTTGATCTTGCCTCCCAGTTCTGCCTTGTCCCTCCTTTCTCTCTGCTATTATAGCCCACACTCCCTCCCATTTCCAACCCATCTCCCAGGTCTCCATGTTCTTCACTTACCCGTGGGCTTTGGTCACCTGTCTCCGTTGAACCGAGTTTAAAGCCCTCCTCACTAGGTTAACCAGTCTGTATCCAAATACGGTCGTCCCCTTCCTCGGAAGGTGAACGCCATCCCTGATTGGCAGTCCTTCTTGGAATAGCATCCCATGGTCAAGGAAGCCAAAGCCCTCCTGGTGACACCATCTTCGCAGCCAGGCATTCACCTCCAGGATGCACCTGTCTCTGCCTGGGCCCCTACCTATGACAGGAAGGACAGAAGAGAATACCAGCTGCACTCCAAACTCCTTCACCTGTTCTCCCAGAGCCCTGTATTCTCTTGATCCACTCAGTGTCACATCTCGCAGTATCATTTGTGCCCACATGGATGAGTAGCATGGGGTAGTAGTCAGAGGGCTGGATAATTCTTGACCATGCCTCCTTAACATCTCGGATACGGACCCACCAGCAGGCAGCATACCTCCTGAGATGAAATGTCAGGGCGACAGATGGGCACCTCTGTCCCCCTCAGAAGAGAGTCTTCGACCACCACTACCCTACGTTTCCTATTCGCAGTGGTGGCAGTAGATCTCCCAGCCTTGGCGGTACGAAGCTTCTCCTCCTCTGCTGTAGAGGGTGATTCCTTATTTCCTGTATCAAGAAGATACAGTTTTCTAGTACCACAGTGGGAGGGTTCGGAGTAGGGTTGGAGCACTGCCTGCTGCCACAAGTAACCAGCTGCCAGTGTCCACCCTGAGCCATCTCCTCCTCCACCAGTGGTATCAGCAGTCTTGTGTACTGGGACAGCTACCTCAGCTGTCTCCACATGAACACTGTTCAGGAATTGTTTGTAGATTCGGTTGCTCCTGAACCTAGCTACCTCCTCCTGTAGCTCTTCCACCTGCTGTCTGAGAGATTGCACCAGCAGGCACCTTTCACATTGTATGGTCCCCCCAGCCTGGATATCAGTAAGTGTGGATTGCAAGTCACAGTCCCTGCAAAACCACCCCAGGATCTGGGTAGAGGCATCCATGGTCAGATGGTCCGTCTGGCTACAGGTGCAGGTGGAGGAGACAGAAGCAGTGCTGGCACAGGTGTTGTGGGTCTTCCTGACCATAGTAAGCCTCCCTCTTTCAAATTCCCTCTTAAACTCCACTGTCTGCAGCCCCCTGTCCACTTCGCTTCTCTGGTCGCTCTGCCTCTGGTTTTTAAAGCCTGCTCGCCTAGGTAAGGCCTACCCCCTCACTGGTTACACAGAGGAAGGCTGCTCCTGAGACTGATCAAAGGCAATCAAGGAAACAATCATATGCCTGTATACTTATACCTGCCTCTGGAATTTCCCCTACATGCATCTGATGAAGTGGGCCTTTGCCCACGAAAGCTTATGCTCCAATAAATCTGTAAGGGTATGTCGGTACACTACAGCGTTATTTCGGATTAACTTATTTCAAATTTGTTAATTTGAAATAACGCGTCTAGACCCAAAAACTAATTCGAAATAGTGTTTTGCTATTTTGAAATAGCACGTCCACACTGATTGGACGCTGAATCGCATTTAAGGGCAGCTGAAACTGGTTCCAGCAAGGCATCAGGTCAGTAGTTGCTTTGTGTGGCTGCTGTGTGAGGCTCGTGCTTAAAGGGACACCCCTGGACAGCCAGTTCTCAGCTTTCCTGCTTGCTTGCCTACCTCACCGAGGGACAGCAAGGCGTTTTCCTCTCCGCCTGCTTCTGTCGCTCTCCTTTGGGACACCGCTGCAGTCAGCACCATGGAGCCAGAGCCGCCCCTTGGCACTCTGGTGCTCATGCTGAACGTGTTTCTGCAAGCCTGGCAGCAATTGCTGGAGGCTGCCTGGCACCTTCTGCTGCAGGCCAGCCCCCTGGCCCTCCCCCTGCCCCCCCTTGGGGCCCTGGAGGAGCGGCGCCCGGACACCAGCGCGCCCCACCACATCTGGAGCACTGGGGAGACCAACAGTGGACCCAGAACTTCAGGATGAAGGACACCTTCCTGGAGCTCTGCTAGTGGCTTGCCCCTGTGCTGCAGCGACAGGACACATGCATGAGGCCTGCCATTCCCCTCCACAAGCGGGTGGTCATCGCCCCCTGGAAGCTCTCCACGCCGGATAGCTACCGATCCGTGGGGAACCAGTTTGGCGTGGGGAGATCCACCGTTGGAGCAGTGCTCATGCAGGTATGGCACTCACCAGCCACTGGGCCAGGACGGGGGGCTGTAAGGAGGACGTGGGCTGCCCCAGGGAAAACGGGGGAGGTGGTATAAGTGCCCTCCCCGGGAGGGGTCGGTCCGTCCCGGCCGCGCTACAGACCGCCCACGGCGGCCAGGATTGCAGCGGGGTTTGCTCCTGGGAGTGGGGTGCGGGGCAGTGGTGGGGAAAGAACACTCCCAGCCACCCGGGTGCCCCAGTGACCCTCAGTTTTGTGTCTCTCTGCAGGTGGTGAAGGCCATCAACAGGGTGTTGCTCCGCATAGTTGTCCGCCTCACCGACCTGGACGCGATCATCCAGGGGTTCGGCGCCCTCGGCTTCCTCAACTGCGAGGGAGCGATAGATGGGATGCACATCCCCATCCATGCCCCGGACCACCAGGCCTCCCTCTTCATCAACAGGAAGGGGTACTTCTCCGTGATCCTGCAGGCCATGTCTGACCACCGGGGCCAGTTCACGGACATCAATGTGGGCTGGTCCAGCAAGGCACACGACACGCGGGTGTACCGTAACTCCTCCGTGTGCCAGAGGCTGCACGCCGGGACTTTCTTCCCCGACCGCCACATCAGGGTCGGGGACGTGGACATGCCAGTGTGCCTGGTGGGGGATGCGGCCTACCCCCTACAGCCCTGGCTGATGAAGCCCTACACGGGACACCTCAGCCCCTCCTGGCAGGCCTTCAATGCCAGGCTCACCAGGGCCCGCATTGTGGTTGAGGGGGCCTTCGGGCGCCTGAAAGCACGGTTTAGGTGCCTCCTCACCTGCCTCGACCTCCCCCAGCACAATATTCCGCACGTGGTGGCAGCGTGCTGTGTGCTCCACAATTGGTGCGAGAGGAAGGGGGAGGCTTTCCTGCCAGCCTGGATGGCAGAGGCTGACTGCCTGGCTGGCCAGTACGCACAGCCCCGCATGGCTGCCAGCCGAGAGGCCCTTCGGGGGGCTAGCCGCATCTGGTAAGCTCCGTGGAAGAGCATCCAGGTAGAGGAGGACTGACGTCTCCCTGGTGTGCCCTACTGGGGCTTTACATTCCTCTCTCACCTCCTTCCCCTTTCCCCTTCCTAACCCCCCTTCCTGATCTACAATAAAAACACCTGTGTTGCCACAAAAAAAGTCTTTATTTTACATAACTGGGGCGGGGGGAGGGTAGGAATGAGGGCAGGAGAGGGGAGGGAGAAAACCTGGGAGGAGGGAGCTGGAAGGGGGAGGGGAGGGTTGGGGGTCTTACTGGCTCTCCCATCTCGCAGCACTGCGGGTCCGGGGGCATCGGGGGGGAGTGGGTGTGGAGGGTGGGGCAGGAGAGATGGGGGGTGTGTGGAAGAAGTGGGAGGGGGAGCAGGGGTGGGAGGAGGAGCGATAGCTGAGGCGGCCGCAGGGGCTGGAGCAGCAATCGGTCCGCCAGAGCCTGCAGGCACTCATGGAGGGCACGGACCTGCTCCCGGAGCTCCCTGAAGCTCGTCCGCTGCAGCTGCAGGTCCTCTTGCACCCACTGCTCCTGGCTGTGGACCTGCTGTCCCTGCAGGCGCAGCTGCTGCCTCTGGAACTCCTCTTGGTTGTGGGTGCGCCTGCTGGCCCGGGTTCGGGTGGACGGTCCAGGCGGGATGGTGCGTCCTGCACTCACAGGTGCTGCAGCTGTGGTGCAACAAGAGAAGTTGTCAGTTCTCCTTGGGGACACGGTGAAACCCAGTCCCCCTCTGCAAGGCGAGGACGGCAGGTGTCCACACCATTACGTCCTGCTATCCCCGGGAGTGTGAGCTGGCCCAGGACTGCACCCCAGCCCATGTGCTGTCTATAGTGTGGTGTGGGGGGGGGGAGGGGAGATGTGCCCTGACTCTGTGTAGAGGCGGGTGTCTGGAGGGAGGGCAGTGTGCTGTGTCTCTTCCCCGGGGTAAGGTCCCTGGGCTCCCCCTCCTCCCACGCCCCCATAAGGGACCGTGATTCACTCACCTTTGGAGCCCTCCCCGGCCTCGGATGAGGCTGCTGACGGGCTCTCTGGGATGGCTCAGGGTTCCTGGGTGCAGGGCAGGCTCCCTGCAGGCTCCTGGCTGCCGCCGTCATCCTCCTCCTCTTCCCCTGTGTCAGGGGCAGGGCTCTCTGCCCCGGGGTCGATGACGACCAGGGGGGCACGGACCGTCTGACCCCCCAGGATGCGGACCAGGGCCTCAAAGTACGGGCAGGCCTCTGGGTCAACCCCTGGTTGGGAGGCCCTGGCGTAGGCCTGCTGCAGTTCTTTTATTTTGCTGCGCACCTGCTCCTGGGTACGCATGTGGCCTCTGGTGGCCAAGCTGGCAGCCATGCGGCTGTAGACGGCCGCATTCCTGTGTCTAGCGTGGAGATCATGGGCATTGGAGGCCTCCCCCCAAATCTCAATGAGGCCCACGATCTCCGCACTTGACCAGGAAGGCGCCCGCCTTTTGTGGCCCCTGGCAGGCTCCTGGGAGCCGCCAGCCTGGTCTTGGGGGGAGCGGTGGAGGGCTGGGTGGCAGCGGGTGGCTGGCTCATCCTGTGCCAGGTGCACGGTCTGCTGGCTGTGTGCTGGCAGGCTGGCAACTGGCACAGGCACTGTGGCTAGAGTCTGCCCCTTTAAGGGCTCCGGGGCTGGTGGGGGGACAGATGAGTTTTCCTGGTTGTGCCCAGAGTGGCCACCAGGGCTCCCTGGGAAGGGCTGGAGGCCAGCTAATTCGAAATGTGTCTACACAGCACTTATTTCGAATTAGGTGTTGTTCCTCGTAGAATGAGGTTTACCTAATTCGAAATAAGGGCTCCGCTATTTCGAATCAATTTTGAAATAGCGGTTTGTATGTGTAGACAGCTATTACAGTTAATTCGAAATAACGTCTGTTATTTCGAATTAACTCTGTAGTGTAGACATACCCTTAGGGTATGTCTACACTGCATTCCTCTTTTGAGAGAGGAATGGAAATGCATCTGAGCGAAATTGCAAATGAAGCCCGGATTTCCGGCCGCTTTTTTGAAATACCCTATTGAAAAAAAAAAAACATAAGAACATAAGAACGGCCGTACCGGGTCAGACCAAAGGTCCATCTAGCCCAGTATCCTGTCTGCCGACAGTGGCCAGCACCAGGTGCCCCAGAGGGGGTGGACCGAAGACAATGATCAAGCGATTTGTCTCCTGCCATCCCTCTCCAGCCTCTGTCAAACAGAGGCCAAGGACACCATTTTATCCCCTAATAGCCTTTATGGACCTAACCTCCATGAAATTATCTAGCTTCTCTTTAAACTCTGTTATAGTCCTAGCCTTCACAGCCTCCTCTGGCAAGGAGTTCCACATGCTGACTACACGCTGTGTGAAGAAGAACTTTCTTTTATTAGTTTTAAACCTGCTACCCATTAATTTCATTTGGTGTCCTCTAGTTCTTCTATTTAGGAACTAATAAATAACTTTTCTTTATCGGCCCTCTCCACACCACTCATGATTTTATACACCTCTATCATATCCCCTCAGTCTCCTCTTTTCTAAACTGAAAAGTCCCAGTCGCTTAACCTCTCCTCATATGGGACCCGTCCCAAACCCCTAATCATTTTAGTTGCCCTTTCTGAACCCTTTCCAAGGCCAAAATATCTTTTGAGGTGAGGAGACCACATCTGTACACAGTATTCAAGATGTGGGCGTACCATAGTTTTATACAGGGCAGTAAGATATTCCGGTCTTATTTTCTATCCCTTTCTTAATAATACCTAGCATCCTATTTGCCTTTTTGACCGCCGCTGCACACTGTGTGGAAGTTTTCAGAGAACTGTCCATGATAACTCCAAGATCTCTTTCCTGATTTGTCATAGCTAAATTAGCCCCATCATACTGTACGTATAGTTGGGGTTATTTTTCCCAATGTGCATTACTTTACACTTATCCACATTAAATTTCATTTGCCATTTTGTTGCCCAATCACTCAGTTTGGTGAGATCTTCTTGGAGTCCTCACAGTCTGCTTCTGTCTTGACTATCCTAAACAGTTTGGTATCATCCGCAAACTTTACCACCTCACTGCTTACCCTTTCTCCAGATCATTTATGAATAAGTTGAACAGGATTGGTCCTAGGACTGACCCTTGGGGGACACCACTAGTTACCCCTCCATTCTGAAAATTTACCATTTATTCCTACCCTTTGTTTCCTGTCTTTTAACCAGTTCTCAATCCAAGAAAGGACCTTCCTCTTATCCCATGGCCATGTAATTTACACAAGAGCCTTTGGTGAGGGACCTTGTCAAAGGCTTTCTGGAAATCTAAGAATACTATATCTACTGGATCCCCTTGTCTGCATGTTTGTTAACCCCTTCAAAGAACTCTAATAGATTAGTAAGACAGGATTTCCTTTACAGAAACCATGTTGACTTTTGTCCAACAAATTATGTTCTTCTACATGCTTCACAATTTTATTCTTTACTATTGTTTCGACTAATTTGCCAGGTACTGAAGTTAGACTTACCGGTCTGTAATTGCCCGGATCGCCTCTAGAGCCCTTTTTAAATATTGGTGTCACGTTGGCTACCTTCCAGTCATTAGGTACGGAAGCCGATTTAAGGGATAGGTTACAAACCACAGATAATAGTTCAGCAATTTCCCATTTGAGTTCTTTTAGAACCCTTGGATGAATGCCATCCGTCCCGGAGATTTGTTAACATTAAGTTTTTCTATTTGTTCCAAAACCTCCTCTAATGACACTTCAATCCGGGACAGTTCCTCAGATTCATCACCCACAAAGGACGGTGCAGATTTGGGAATCTCCCAACGCCCTCAGCCGTGAAGACTGAAGCAAAGAAATCATTTAGTTTCTCCGCAATGGCTTTATCATCCTTGATTGCGCTTTTATAGTTTGATCGTCCTAGGGGACCCACAGGTTTTTTAGCAGGCTTCCTGCTTCTAATGTACTTAAAAACATTTTGTTATTTCTTTTGAGTTTTTGGCTAGCTGTTCCTCAAAATCTTTTTGCTTTTCTTATTACATTTTTACACTTGATTTGACAGTGTTTATGTTCCTTTCTATTTATCTCACTAGGATTGACTTCCACTTCTTAAAAGATGCCTTTTGTCCTCACTGCTTCTTTTACATGGTGGTTGAGCCACGGTGACACTCTTTTAGGTCTCTTGCTATGTTTTTAATTTGGGGTATACATTTAAGTTGGGCCTCTATTATGGTGTCTTTAAAAGTTTCCATGCAGCTTGCAGGATTTGGCTCTAGTCACTGTGCCTTTTAATTTCTGTTTAACTAACCTCCTCATTTTTGTGTAATTCCCCTTTTTGAAATTAAATGCCAGGGTGCTGGTCTGCTGAGGTGTTCTTCCCACCACAGGAATGTTGAATGTTATTATATTATGGTCACTATTCCCAAGCGGTCTAGAAACGGATATTTTGAAAGAAAACCCTTCTTTCGAATTTACCCTTACTCCTTATAAAATGAGGTTTAAGGGTAATTTCGAAAGAAGGGTTTCTTTCCAAATAACCACATTGAGAGAGCGTTTCTTTTTTTGAAATAGGGTTTTTTGAAAAAGTGGCCGGACGCAATTATGCAAATGAAGCACGGGAAATTCAAATCTGCGCTTCATTTGCAATTTCACTCAGCTGCATTTGCATTCCTCTCTCGAAAGAGGAATGCAGTGTAGACTTACCTTTAATCTATTAGGTGCCACAGGACTTGTCGTTTTTGCAGATTCAGAATAACACAACTACCCCTCTGATAGTTTGTTTCTTGTTACTGGTTTTTGGGATAGATTTACTCAGGTTTCAGCTGTATTGAACTCTGCTTTTTTTCACTACCAAAAGACTTACCTGGCATTGCCCAGGTCCTTTAGGACAGGAAGCTAGCGGTGTGTGGGGTGCAGGAATCAGGGCAGGGCCTTGGGATTTGTAGGGGCAGGCCAGAAGGCCGGGAATGAGGAGGGCTGTGAGTGAGGGTTGGGGGGTGAAGAATGGCTCAGGGTCAGGGGGTCCCATTTGGATGGGCTTTCTCTCTCCCCCAGGTGGTGGGGTTCTTTTCTTCCCTCTCCAGCCCCTCCAGACACCAGGAGCCTTCTGTCCCCCTAGCACTCCCCTAGCCAGCAGTGACTTTTTCTTTCCCCCTCTGGTGGTTTGGCCAAGGATGAAGGGGGAGGGGAAGACTTGGGGAGGGAGGTCGCTCTTGTACATTTCAAACATAGAGGAACAGCAGTCAGGACTGGTATGAACGGGACTGTTCCAATCCCTGCTCACACCATTTCCCCACTGCCCTCTTTCCCCCTGCAGAGACAGTGCTGGGCAGAACTGGCTTTTAATACAGCTCCCCCCAGCACCAGCTCCTGCTCCTCCCCCTTGCTGCCTCTTTCTGATAGAGGAAGCAAGTGGCATTTTCTTATCGGGTAGTCAGTTAGTCGCTTACATCCCTAGTAGACATACCCTTGGGGTGCATCTAGACTGGCAAGATTTTGCGCAAAAACTTGCCAGCTGTCTACACTGGCCACTTGAATTTGCGCAAGAGCACTGACTTTGTAATGTACAAAATCAGTGCTTCTTGCAAAATACTTTCACGCCCCGCTTGGGAGCCCTCTGCGCAAAAATACTTGCGCAAGAGGGCCAGTGTAGACAGGGAAGAACTGTTTTGCAAAAAGCACCGATGGCAAAAATGGCGATCGGGCTTTCGCAAAAATCGCATCTAGACTGGGCACGGATGCTTTGCGCAAAAGCACTTTTTGCGCAAAAGCATCCGTGCCAATCTAGACGGTCTTTTGCCGAAATACTTTTACGGAAAACCTTTTCCGTTAAAAGTATTTCCGCAAAATCATGCCAGTCTAGACGCTATCTTTAAAAATGTTTGGCTGCTAGGTAGATGGATGGATGGATAGATAGATTCAGGAACCAGAGTTCCAGTGTGCTGGGAACTGTGCAAAAATTTAAAGATGGTAAATCCAGAAGTTACCATTTGATCGCATTGTCTAACACAGTGGTGCACACCCTGTGGGTCGCGACCCCCTTGGGGGTCGCGGCTGTCTTCCAGGGGGAATTGCAGCACCAGGCCGACCACCATTTTTTTCCCAACTCGGCGTACATGCAGCAGGGACAGGAGCAGTGGCAAGTGAGTGGAGGCATTTAAAGGGACTTTTTTTTTTTTTTTTTTTTTCTTCTCAACCAAAATTTTCCGGGGGTTGCCCGGGTAAAAAGGTTGCGCAGAACTGGTCTAACATATAACACAGGGGTGGGCAAAAGCTTCTCAGCGGACCGCATCCGGCCTGCCTTTGGCTTTGGTCTAGCCTGTGAGGCAAGTCCAGGCCCTGCCCCCTGACTGGCATGTGCCATGGGGGAAGGAGTTCAGCCTCACTCCTCCTTCCCCCGTGCAGCCTCTGGAGAGGAGGCAGCGCTGGGGCTGAAGTTCCTCAACAGGGCCAGCCCCGGAGGCGCCTCTACCGCAGCCACACAATCTGGGGCTGGCCCAGGAGGCCCCAGGCTGCCTGGCCGTGGTAGAGGCGCTTCTAGGGATGGCTCCGGGCCATGGTAGCGCGCTTTTGGGCTGGCCTCAGGCCACCTGGCTGTAGTAGAGGCGCCTCTGGGGCCGGCCCCAGGCCGTCTGGCTGCAGTAGCAACAGCTGCAGCCACACTGCCATGGCCACGGAGTCCTGGAGGCAGGAGACTTCACTGCCACAGCTACACAGTCTGGGACTGGCCCCAAGCTGTGGTCAGGCATTTCCAGGTCAGGCCCGGGGTGCGTGGGCATGGTAACAGCACCTCCAGGCCGTCTCCAGAGCGTGTGCCTCTGGTTTCTGGGGAAGCCTGGGGACGCATGTTTGAGGTGCCTCCAGGGCCAGCCCCAAACTGTGTGGCCACAGCAGCAGCACCTCTCGAGTGGCCTGGAGCACCTCTGGGATGGCCTCTGGGGCCAGCTCCAGGCTACATGACCATGGCAGCGGTACCTACAGCCTCTGGGGTGGCCTGTGGCTGCGGTGACTCGGGGCCAGCCCCTGGACTGTGTAGCTGTGGCAGTGAAGTCTCCCACCTCCAGGACTCCATGGCCATGGCAGTGTGGCTGCAGCTGTTGCTGCAAGGGGGCAAGAAGCCAGATAAGGTTCCCCCCTCATGACCAGATCCACCCCAATCCCATCACTCCCCTCCCCCCCAAGACCTGGCACCCACAGCTTGCTCCGACACCCTCCCTTGTTCTTGCTTCCTCCACCTGGCCAGACCCCCTACTCCCAGCCTGCTTCTGCACACCAGCTCCCTCCCAGATCCTGCACCCCATCCCTAGCCTTCTTGCTGGCAGCCCTGTCTCACACACTGAACCCCTCATTTTTGTCCCTACCCCAGAGCCTAAGGGGGTCCATAAAATCCATTAACTCTAGAACCCCAGAAAAGTAAATCTGGTCTATGGGAAGCCTTGAACCTCAGTTCCCTCCTTCCCTTTTCCTCACGCCGTGTGGCTGGAGCACTAGAGGAGTGAGAGGTCTCTGTTGGGGCCACATCAGTGAGCACTGGGGAGGTTTGGAGGAGTTTCTTTGCTTCTCACATATGTGGCCCCCAACTGATTCTTTTGTGGGTCAGCGACTCCAGATCCAAAAAGGGTTCCCCAACCCTGATATAAAAAAGAAAACATTGAAACCTTTTATGTTGGACATAATATTTTATTTAAAATTAAGTTTGATAAACTAACACAAGAAAGTTAAAATGCTTAATCGGTTTCATAATTTAAATTAAACTGCTCTTTCTAGCAGCAGCTGGTTCAGAAAATAAGGTCACCATACCCAGCTGGGTAGTTCTCAACCCCCGCCCCTTCCGCCAAAGGTCCCACCCCTTCTGGGTCAGCCTGCAACCACTTCCAAAATTTGAGAAGTGCCCCCCCCCCTTCCAAAATTATTGCCCACCCCGATATAACACAAGTCATAGGACTTGCCTGAACTAATTTCGGTTTGAATTGGATCATATCTTTCAGAAAAAAAAAAGCCCAAACTTTCTAAAATGTTTCAATGGTTAACTATCCTCACTGTTAAAGTGTGTGCCTTATTCCTAGTCCACATTTGTCTGCTTCCAACCATTGGCTCTTGGTATTGCTTTATCTATTGAAATGAAGGGCCTTCTATTAAGAATATAAGAATGGCCATACTGGGTCAGACCAAAGTTCCATGTAGCCCAGTATCCTGTCTTCCAACAGTGGCCAGTGCCAAATGTCCCAGACGGAGTAACAGAACTGGTAATCATCAAGTGATCCCTCTTCTGTCATCCATTTCCAGCCTCTGACAAACAAAGGCTAGGGACACCATTCCTACGCATCCTGGCTGAAAAGTATTGATGGACCTAACCTCCATGAATTTATCTAGCTCTTTTTTGACCTCTAGTAAAGTCCTGGTTTTCACAAAACCCTCTGTCAAGGAGTTCCACAGGTTGACTGGGCACTGTGTGAAGAAAAACTTCCTTTTGTTTATATTTAACCAGCTGCTTATTAATTTCATTTGGTGACCCCTGGTTCTTATGTCATGGGAACAAGTAAATAACTTTTCTTTATTCACTTTCTCCACATCAGTCATGAATTTAGAGACCTCTATCATATCCCCCATTAGACTCTTCCTTTTCTAAGATGAAAAGACCCAGTCTTTTTAATCTCTCTTCATATGGCACCATTTCCAAACCCTGGGCATTTTTGTTGCCCTTTTCTGAACCTTTTCTAATGCCAGTATATCTTTCTGAGATGAGGTGACCACATCTGTATGCAGTATTCAAAATGTGGGCATACCATGGATTTATAGATTTAATGATTCCTAATATTCTTTGTTTTTTTTGACTGCTGCAGCACACTGAGTGGATGTTTTCAGAGAATTAGCCACAATGACTCCAAGATCTCTCGAGCTAAATTAGTCCCCATCATTTTGTATGTATAGTTGGGATTATTTTTTTTTCAATGTGCATTACTTTACATTTATCAACATTAAAATTCATTTGCCATTTTGTTGCTCAAACACCTACTTTTGTGAAATCCTTTTGAAGTTCTTCACTATCTGCTTTGTTCTTATCTGTCTGGAGCAGTTTAGCATCATCTGCAAATTTTGCAACCTCACTGTTTACCCATTTCTCCAGGTCATTTATAAACATGTTGGAAAGGTTTGGTCCCAGGACGTACCCTTAGAGGACACCACTAGTTACCACTCTCCATTCTGAAAACTGACCATTTATTCCTACCATTTGTTTCTTGTCTTTTAACCAGTTATCAGTCTGAGAGGACCTTCCCTCTAATCCCATCATAGCTTACTTAAGCGCTTTCGGTGAGGCACCTTTGTCAAAAACTTTCTGGAAATCTAACTACACTGTATCCACTGGATCTCCCTTGTTAACATGTTTGTTGAACCCCTCAAATAAACCTAGTAGATCAGAAAGGCATGATTTCCCTTTACAGAAATCATGTTGACTTTCCCACCAACAAAATACATTCATATATGTGTCTGGTGATTCTGTTCTTTACTACAGTTTCAGCTAATTTGCCCGGTACTGATGTTAGATTTACCAGTCCTGTAATTGCCACAATCACCTCTTCCTGACATTTGGTACAGAAGATGATTTAAAGCATGGCTACTCAACTTTGGAAGCCCTGGGGGCCACAGTGATTCTCACAACACATGCCAAGGGTTGCAACTTAATGCATGCAAATATATATATGCAAGTAGCGTCTTTCACACGGATCGGCTATATATCAGTGTCAGGGAGCTCAGAACAGGCCGTCTGGCACGTCAGGTATTTCTAGCCCACATACATGGTAGGTGTGTCTCAATCCTGACAGGCAATACAGTTGCAATATTTTATATAAACAAACAGTGATTCTCATTCTTCTCACCTGTGCTAGGAATCCCTGCTACTTATGTGAGTTTTGTATCCTTCTTGCAATCCATTTGGAAGCCATGCATCTCCCAGGAAGCCAGAACATGCTGGCAGACCATCTCAACCATTGCTTTCAAAATTACAAGTGGTCTCTCAGAGTAGATATAGCCCTAAGCATCTTTCACAGGTGGGCATAGCCCACCTAGGTCTCTTCACAACAAGAAACAACAGGAAGTGCCAGCAGTTTTGCTCCTTCCTCAGCCACAGCCCAGAATCCATAGGGGATGTGTTTCAGCTGCCTTAGATGCTCCACTTACTCTGCATGTTTACCCCTTCCCTCTTATACACAGGGTCCTCAGAGTGAGGCAACACTGGCCTTCCCTAATCCTTGTGGTACTCTCCTGGTCCCACTAGCACAGGATCCCCACTCAGCACCCGTAGCACTTCTTATGTTCCCAGATCTCAATAGGACCATAGCCAGTTATGTCACTCCAGCTTGCAGTCCCTCCACCTGATAGCTTGAAAGCTCCATGGTTAAGGGACTGATTGATTATGTTCTGAGTCAGTTCAGGAGGTATTATTGAGTAGTAGGAAACTTTCCATGCCAGTAGCAAAATACAAGCATGCCACACTCTGGATGTGAAACATATTTTAGCTTTTTATTTGGAGAAAACAAAACTGTTTCATATGTTCCCCCAGCTCTTCATTACCATAGTGGAAAGGATGAAGGGTCTGTCTATGTCCATCCAGTTTATATTGGTATGGATCACAGCGTGCGTCATGGCCTGTTACAACTTCACTGAAGTGTTTGCTCTGGCACTTACAGCCTATTCTACTACACCCCAAGTCTCATCAGTGGCTTTTGTGATGCAGGTGCCCATCTTGGATATTTGCAGGGTGGCCACCTATACCTTTACTAACTATAATGGCCTCTCCCAACAGAGTAGGGAAGATGCAGCTTTTGACAGGGCTGTGCTGCAGTCCATTTCCAATTAGCCTCCGACCTACGTCCATTAGTTTGGCTTGCAGCTCACCTAAATGGAATGGACATGAACAATCACTCGAAGAAGAAGAAATGGTTACTCACCATTAGAACACCATTTACTGTTGTTCTTTGAGATGCGTTGCTCGTGTCCATTCCAAATCCTGCCCATCTCACCTTTGTTGGAGTGTTCTGGTAAGAAAGAACTGAGGTGGTGGAAGGCTGGCAAGGATATATATGCACTGCCATAGAGGTGATATGATAGGGGGCTCTCCTGCCGACCCAGTGGAAACCCCAAGGGGAAAACCTTCTGGCAATCATGCATATGGCGCACACACACCTAAATGGAATAGACATGAGTAACAGTACAAAAAGTAAGTAACCATTTTTTCTCTCTCCAACAGGACTTCTCAGTGCATGGTTTCACTAACAATCCTGGTGAAGCCTAATTCAGGGACCCAGACATCACAAAGATTAAGTTTAGAGGTCATCACATATATTGTCATTAGACTCTATTATAGCTGACTGCCACCTTTTTGGTGGTGGGACCTTGCCCCAGATGACAATAAATCAGACTTTTTCTCTTTCCATTAAGTTTCTGTCTAATAAAGAATATATGTGAATTCTGATCTGGAAGAACATGAAGAAAAGATTCAGGAAAGACTTAACGAACTAAATAATGGGCACTTAGACAAGGTGCAAATTGTTCTTATCAGCTTCTTGTAACTTGAACACTCTAATTCACTTTTTTTCCTCTCTCTCTCTTCCTCCTTCCCCCCCCCCCCCACCCTCTTCTATTACTTATGCTTGGATCTGGACTTTTAATGCTCCATTCATCTGAAGAAGTGGGTTATACCCACGAAAGCTGATGATTGCATCTACATGTTTTGTTTTTATTTAAGGTGCTGCTATACTATTTGTTGTTTTTTTAAGTTTTTCCAGTTACAGACTAACTCGACTACCCCTCTGAAGTTCATCTTTCCTGATCATAAGGAAAGAATTTAATATTGACAGTATACAGCTGGGACCCTCTGCAAAGTCAAAGCCAAAGCAAGAGAACAAAGGAGAGATGACTAGGTATATTTCCTTTGAATGTCAAAGGAAAGAGATGTGCATCCCAGTGTATTCCTTCTTGGAAGAAGTGAAAGAGAAAACAGAAATGCCATAATGAACTGTGAGCAATCCAGGGCAGCTGGCTACAACAGTTTGGTGGAGGGCAGACATACTGGGAGCTGGGTGAATGGTTTTCTGTTTCTTGAATAAACTGCCGAAAGCTGTGGCCATGAAATCAAAGCAGGCAGGTACCTGAGGTTAGTTAAGACCTTGCCTGAAGGAAAGCTAATCAGGAACTTAAAAGGATTCCCCTGGGTAAGAGAGGGGGGAGGAGAAAGGTGAAGCACTGAGAGGTGGAAGTGCATTGCTAGAGAGCTAGGGATGGGCAGGGGAGGGGAATGTAGCAGTAATCATTATTACAAGCCAATTTTAAAAAAATAGCTTGAAAGGGAAGATGCAGAGCTTAAGTTTATTTTCATGTTTGATACCTACAACAGAGGTTTAAACAAAGACCTTAACTGGATTACCCCCCCCTACATTCCACATTCTAATGATATAAAAGGCCAAACATCAGGTACTTAGGAGTACTTAGAACCCTCTCTATCAGCTTCATTTAGCATGGAAATTCTAATTGACTATTCTTTTCTCATTTTTTCCTTTCCCTCCCCTCCCCATCCCCATCCCCTCTCTTTTTCTGCTATTTATTTGGAACTTGGACCCCCTTAAATTCCATTCATCTGTAGAAGTGGGTTGTGCTCATGAAAGCTCATACCGTCTACACTTTTGTTAGTCTCTAAGGTGTTGCAGACTATTTATTTTTAAGTTTTTTCTATAACGGAAGCGACTTAGCTTTTACTGTGATCACTGCTGTCAGCAGAAGACACTTCTGCAGAGGTGTTTCCTGTTGGTTCTGATGAAGCAAACTTTAGCTAATAAGTTTGGATTGGTGGACATTTATTTATGTTCTGAAAAGATGCCTTTATAAGTATGAACATAATGGTTTTTATATATCTAATACAGATCTTTGATATCACTCTTTTACTTAGCCTGCATTTATATGTTTTTATTTATATAGAGAACAGTGTAATAATTGAACATTCTACATAATTTACTGGATTTTGTATTATAGGGGTGGAAAATTTGGAGACGTTCTTGGACTTTCATATGGAGACTATCTGTGCACTAAAACTCCCTCGACAGCTACTTGCCAAGTATGTGAAATACAGCCTGCAGTATGTACACTTTAACAATTGATTTTTTAAACAATGTTTTTTTTTCTCCAGGTAGATTATGATAATAATTGATTGTTTCGTAGCATTTAAGCTTAGACCTATTAGATAATATAAGTAATATAATTCCTGTATATCACAAGGCATTGAATTTCACTCAGTTATTCCTAGATAAAGCCCAATGACTTACTCAGATCTTTCAGTCCTTAGGTAACTAAATTGTTGTTTGCTACAGGCAGAGAACAGGAGAGAACAAGGTGAAACCAGGGTTCATGCAATGGTGAACTGTGCCTAGGTGATCCCAGCATGTCATCCATGCTCCATGTTGCAGAAGGTGGAGGAAAAAAAACCCTGTCAAGCAGAACTTGGGGAAAATTTCATCCCTAAAATCTGGTGATCGGTTGGAGCCTTAGCATATGAACAAACAAATTCCTCAAAGTCCTGGTCCACCTTTCTAGTGTCTCATCTTCAGCTATGGGTAATTGAATATGCTCTGATGTTTCAGAGGAAGGATGGGAAAATAACCAGAGCACATCTGGGCAATTGTGAATTTCAGGGGCAGGAAGAAATCCTTCCTGACCCCTGCAAACAACCAGCTGAAACCCAGAAGCATTCAGTTTTATTATTGCTTCTCCTAATGCAGAACTGCAAGTGTTAAGAGCATGTTGAGAGTAATGCATAGCTTTCTGTTCTGTCCATCGCTCATGAAGAGATGTAATGGACAGGAGATTAATAAATTCAAAGATTTCAGTCAGTGGGGACCACTATGACCATCCTGCCAACATCCCATATTCAAAGGCTGTAGAATGTTTCCTAGACTCTTGATTAAAGCATATATTTTTCAAAGATATTTAATCTGATTTTAAAGACTCTAAGTGATGTTAACTTGTTCCAATGTTTACTTATCCTTTTTGCTAGGAAATTGCATCTTATTTTGAGGTTGAATTTATCTAACTTGAACTTCGAGCCATTGGATCCTGTTATGACTTTATCAGCAAGACTGAGAAGTCTCCTTTCTTCTTTGAGTCATGTCCCTGTGAGTACTCCACTGTAGGTGTCGGGTCGTCCTGGCACAGATCGGAGTTTTCTTGAGCAGTGGTCTGCACATGAGCAGCTGTTTGCACTCTTTTCAGCTCTTACAGGGTCCGGCTCCTGCTAGTTCCTTCTTCGCCACCTGCGGTCGCAGATGGAGAGAGCCTTCTCTCCTCAGAGAAATCCTGTCAGGAATAGAATAGTTAGTTCTTCTTCGAGTGGTTGCTCATGTCCATTCGAATCAGATGTGTGCACCGCGTCTCCGGAGTGTTTTCCCTAGCGGTACCCGTAGTGCCGGCAGGGCGCCCCCTGGAGTGGCGCCGCTATAGCGGAGCATAAGTACCCCTGCCGGCGCTCCCCCTCCTCAATTCCTTCTTACCACCCGTGACGGTCATTGGAGCGTGTCTCTCTCTTAGAGTAGTTAATGGTTCCCGTTTCTCTTAGTGTAGTGTTTGTAAATAGTTGTAAATAGTTTTAATTAGTTAGATAGCGAGTTCTTTGTTTTCCTTCCCCCCTTTGGGGGTGAGGAATGCCAGGGCCGCAAGGCTTTAAGGCTTGCGCAGCATGCACCAAGTTCATGCCTAAGGGAGACCCTCACGATAGCTGCTTAAAGTGTTTGGGTGAGAGCCACTTAGAAGACGCCTGTAAGATTTGCAGGTCGTTCAAGCCGCGCACGAAGAGGGGAGCGAGACTCGCGCTTGAAGCTTCTCCTCATGGAGGCGGCTCTTCAACCGGCACTGACTGGCCACTCCACGGTGCGCAGTGTACCGGCGTCAACGCGGGACGCCCCGTCCCGTGCGCAGACTTCGGTACCGAGGGCTCAGCACCGTTCTCACTCCCCGGCACCGAAGAAACTAAAGGCTTCACGGGATAGGTCTCCGAGCCGGAACTCCAGGTCGGGCCTACACCGTCGCTACGTCTCGCCGGTGCAGACGTCTCCCAAGTGCTGCTGTGCAGCGGAAGCGAGTGGGTCGACCATCCAGTCCAGGTCAGCTACCCTCGCATCGTCCCTCGATGCCGGAGACTTTTGAGGCGACGCAGGACTTAATTAGCCTCACTACCTCCTCTCCGTCGTCTGTTGAAGCAGAGAGGTCGAGGTCTTCTACGCCGGGAGCCATGTTGGCACCGGTTTCTCCTCCGCACTGGTTGGTGTAGTTATGGCGTCGGGTGTAGTTATGCTCCGTGGTGCCTGGCTGCAGGTGTCTGGAATACCTCCTGATGTCCAGACTACTATTCAGGACCTGCCTTTCGACTGCAAAGCATTGTTCTTGGAGCATACTGACTCGAGGCTCCATACGCTCAAAGACACGAGGTTGACTCTCTGGTCCTTGGGGATCCACACGCCAGCTCCTCAGCGACGTCAGCTTCCCTACAGACAACGGGAGAACGCAGTCCCAGGTCCCTCATGGGGATTACTGGAGACGCCATCCTCGCGCTCCCAGTGGCAGTGCGGGGGCGGCTGCGGCCCCGTCTTCGTCCAGAGTTTGTCGTCGCCGCCCAAGAGGGGACAAACCCCGTGGGGTTGGACAGGGCCCCTCTCAAAAGTCCAAGCACCCGTTTTGATGGTCCTCTAGAGAGTTGCGCACCAGTTTCCCCCCCGCCCGCCCTCTGTTTGGGGCCAGGTTATCCCACTTTGCTCGCGCCTGGGCAGAAATCACCACCGACGCTTGAGTTCTGAGAATAGTCAGGGATGGCTATACTATCCCTTTCCTGGGCTCGCCCCCTTCCAACCCACCCACCCCGTCCCTTTTCAGGGACACCTCTCACGAAGGCATTCTCCGCCAGGAGGAGGTGTTAGCGCTCCTCCAAAAGGGAGTAGTAGAGAGAGTCCCTTCACACTTAAGGGGCAAGGGGTTTTATTCCCGGTATTTTATTGTCCCAAAACCCAAGGGCGGGGTTTGTCCCATTCTAGACCTCAGGGACCTCAACAAGACGGTGGTGAAATCCAAATTCAGAATGATAACCCTGGCCTCTGTCATCCCGGTGTTACAGCTAGGGGACTGGTACGCAACTCTTGATCTCAAGGACGCTTACTTCCATGTGGCAGTAAGACCCAGCCACAGGAGGTTTCTCCGCTTCATAGTGTCCCGCTGTCACTTCCAGTTTACGGTGCTCCCCTTTGGACTTTCAACAGCACCCAGGGTCTTCACAAAATGCATGTCGGTCGTAGCGGCGTTCCCCCGCAAAAAGGGCGTACACATCTTTCTGTACCTAGACGACTGGCTAATTCGTGGTCAATCCTAGGAACAAGTGGAGGCTCATGTTTCTCTTACAAGGACTCTCTTCTTAAGACTAGGTCTCATGCTGAACGAGGAAAAGTCATCACAGAATCATAGAATACTAGGACTGGAAGGGACCAGAGGTCATGGAGTCCAGTCCCCTGCCCTCATGGCAGGACCAAATACTGTCTAGACCATCCCTGATAGACATTTATCTAACCTACTCTTAAATATCTCCACAGATGGAGATTCCACAACCTCCCTGGGCAATTTATTCCAGTGTTTGATTACCCTGACAATTAGGAAGTTTTTCCTAATGTCCAACCTAAACCTCCCTTGCTGCAGTTTAAGCCCATTGCTTCTTGTTCTATCCCCAGAGGCCAAGATGAACAAGTTTTCTCCCTCTTCCTTATGACACCCTTTTAGATATCTGAAAACTGCTATCATGTCCCCCCTCAATCTTCTCTTTTCTAAACTAAACAAACCCAATTCCTTCAGCCTTCCCTCATAGTTCATGTTCTCTAGACCTTTAATCATTCTCATTGCTCTTCTCTGGACCCTCTCCAATTTCTCCACATCCTTCTTGAAATGCGGTGCCCAGAACTGAACACAATACTCCAATTGAGGCCTAACCAGCACAGAGTAGAGCAGAAGAATGACTTCTCGTGTCTTGCTCACAACACACCTGTTAATGCATCCCAGAATCAAGTTTGCTTTCTTTGCAACAGCATCATACTGCTGACTCATATTCAACTTGTAGTCCACTATAACCCCGAGATCCATTTCTGCCGTACTCCTTCCCAGACAGTCGCTTCCCATTCTGTATGTATGAAACTGGTTGTTCCTTTCTAAATGTAACACTTTGCATTTATCTTTATTAAACTTCATCCTATTTACCTCAGACCATTTCTCCAATTTGTCCAGGTCATTTTGAATTATGACCCTATCCTCCAGATTAGTCGCAACCCCTCCCAGCTTGGTATCATCTGCAAACTTATGATACGGCCAAGAATGACCTTGAGCGGGTTACTGCAGATTATGTAGCGCTGGGAAGAAGGATCCAAGAACTCGGAGCGCAAGTGGTGTTCTTGTCCATCCTCCCTGTTGAAGGGAAAGGATTGGGCAGGAATTGTCGAATTGAGGATGTAAATGCGTGGTTGCGCAGGTGGTGTCACAGAGAGGGCTTCGGTTTCTTTGACCATGGGACTCTGTTCCGGGCACAAGGATTGTTGGTTAGGTGGATCCCATCTCTTTCTAAGAGAGGAAGGAGCATCTTTGCGGGCAGGCTTCCAAACCTAGTGAGGAGGGCTTTAAACAAGGTTCGTCGGGAGACGGTGACCAAAACCCTGAGGGGAGCGGGAAAGTCGGATACCGGGAAGAAATGCAGAGAGGAACGAGCAAGAAAGGAGGACCCCTGTTTCGAATGGAGAAGATAGGGCGATCATCTGGTTATCTGAGGTGTTTGTACACTAATGCGAGAAGCCTGGGCAACAAACAGGAAGAACTGGAGGCCCTGGCCCAGTCGAAGAACTGTGATTTAATTGGGATAACAGAGACTTGGTGGGATGACTTGCATGACTGGAGCGCTGTCATGGAAGGGTATAGACTGTACAGGAAGAACAGGCAGGGGAGAAAAGGAGGAGGAGGAGTTGCACTATATGTAAGAGAGCACTATGATTGCTCTGAACTCCAGTATAAAGAGGGAGAAAAACCTGTTGAGAGTCTATGGGTTAAGATTAAAGAAGCAAACAACAGCAGTGATGATGTGGTTGGTGTCTGCTACAGGCCACCGAATCAGGTGGATGAGGTAGATGAGGCTTTCTTCGGACAACGGAGTGAAGCTTCCGGATCGCAGGCCCTGGTTCTCGTGGGGACTTTAATCACCCTGACATCTGTTGGGAAACCAATGCGGCAGTACACAGGCAATCCAGGAAGTTTTTGGAGAATGTTGGGGATAACTTGACGCAAGTGCTGAAGGATCCGACCAGGGGCCGTGCAGCTTGACCTTCTGCTCACAAACAGGGAGGAACTAATAGGGGAAGTGGAGGTAGGTGACAACCTGGGAAGCAGTGATCATGAGATGGTAGATTTCAGGATCCTGACCAAAGGAAGAAAAGAGAGTAGTAAAATACACACCTTGGACTTCAAAAAGCAGATTTTGACTCCTCAGAGATCTGATGGGCAGAATCCCTGGGATGCTAACATGAAGGGAAAGGAGTCCAGGACAGCTGGCAGTATTTTAAAGAAGCCTTATTGAAGGCACAGAAAGAAACCATCCCGACGCAAAGCAAGAGAGGCAAACATGGTAGGAGACCGGATTGGCTTACAGGGGAAATCCTTGGTGAACTTAAGCACAAGAAGGAAGCTTACAAAAAGTGGAAACTTGGACAAATGTCCAGGGAGGGGTTTAAATGTATAGCTCGAGAATGCCGGGGGGTTATCAGGAAGGCGAAAGCGCAAATGGAATTGCGACTGGCTAAGGATGTGAAGGATAACAAGAAAGGTTTCTACAGGCATGTTAACAAGAAGAAGGTGATCAGAGAGGGTGTGGCCCCTACTGGATGAAGGAGGTAACCTAGTGACAGATGATGTGGGAAAGCTGAAGTACTCAATGCTTTCTTTGCCTCTGTATTCACGGACAAGGTCGGCTCCTGGACTTCTGCGCTAAGTGACAAGATGGGATGAAGATGGACAGCCCGTGGTGGGTAAAGAACAGGTTAGGAACTATTTAGAAAAACTAAAGCGTACACAAATCCATGGGTCCGGACTTAATGCATCCGAGGGTACTGAGGAGTTGGCAAATGTCATTGAGAGCCTTTGGCCATTATCTTTGAAAAGTCGTGGAGATCGGGAGAAATCCGGATGATTGGAAAAGGCAAATGTAGTGCCCATCTTCAAAAAGGAAGAAGGACGATCCAGGAACTATAGGCGGTCAGTCTTACCTCGGTTCCTGGAAAAATCATGGAAGGGATCCTTAAGGAATCCATTTTGAGGCACTTGGAAGAGAGGAAAGTGATTAGGAATAGTCAGCATGGATTCACAAAGGGCAAGTCGTGCCTGACCAATCTGATTAGCTTCTATGATGAGGTAACTGGCTCTGTGGATGTGGGAAAGTCAGTGGATGTGATATACCTTGACTTTAGCAAGGCTTTTGATACGGTCTCCCACAATATTCTTGCCAGCAAGTTAAGGGAATGCGGATTGGATAAATGGACAGTAAGATGGATAGAAAGATGGCTAGAAGGCCGGGCCCAGCGGGTAGTGATCAACGGCTCGATTTCAGGTTGGCGGTCGGTTTCTAGCGGAGTGCCCCAAGGTTCGGTTCTAGGACCGGTTTTGTTCAATATCTATTAATGACCTGGATGAGGATGGATTGCACCCTCAGCAAGTTTGCGGATGACACTAAGCTAGGGGAGAGGTAGATACTCTTGAGGCAGAGATAGGGTCCAGAGTGACTTAGACAAATTGGAGGATTGGGCCAAAAGAAATCTGATGAAGTTCAACAAGGACAAGTGCAGAGTCCTGCACTTGGGACGGAAGAATCCCAAGCACAGTTACAAGCTGAGGACCAACCAGTTAAGTAGTAGTTCTGCAGAAAAGGACCTGGGGTTACAGTGGATGAGAAGCTGGATATGAGTCAACAGTGTGCCCTTGTAGCCAAGAAGGCTAATGGCATATTAGGTTGCATTAAGAGGAGCATTGCCAGCAGATCCAGAGATGTCATTATTCCCCTTTATTCGGCTCTGGTGAGGCCACATCTGGAGTATTGTGTCCAGTTCTGGGCCCCCCACTACAAAAAGGATGTGGACGCATTGGAGAGGGTCCAGCGGAGGACAACCAAAATGATTAGGGGGCTGGAGCATATGACTTATGAGGAGAGGCTGAGGGAGTTGAGTCTGTTTAGTCTGCAGAAGTGAAGAGTGATGGGGGATTTGATAGCAGCCTTCAACTTCCTGAAGGGAGGTTCCAAAGAGGATGGAGAGAGGCGTAGTGACAGATGGCAGAACAAGGAGCAATGGTCTCAAGTTGTGGTGGGAGAGGTCCAGGTTGGATATTAGGAAAACTATTTCACTAGGAGGGTAGTAAAGCACTGGAATGGGTTACCTAGGGAAGTAGTGGAGTCTCCATCCCTAGAGGTGTTTAAGTCTTGGCTTGACCAAGCCCTGGCCGGGTTGATTTATTTGGGATTGGTCCTGCCTAGAGCAGGGGGCTGGACTTGATGACCTTCTGAGGTCTCTTCCAGCTCTATGGTTCTATGATTAATAAGCATACTTTCTATACCAATATCTAAATCGTTGATGAAGATATTGAACAGAGCCGGTCCCAGAACAGACCCCTTCAGAACCCCACTTGTTATGCCTTTCCAGCAGGATTGTGAACCATTAATAACTACTCTCTGAGTACGGTTATCCAGCCAGTTATGCACCCGCCTTATAGTAGCCCCATCTAAGTTGTATTTACCTAGTTTATTGATAAGAATATAATGTGAGACCATATCAAAGCCTTACTAAAGTCTAGGTATACCACATCCACCGCTTCTCCCTTATCCACAAGACTTGTTATCCTATTAAAGAACGCTATCAGATTGGTTTGACATGATTTGTTCTTTACAAATCCATGCTGGCTGTTCCCTATCACCCCATCATCGTTAACTCCCTCTCAGTGCCTAGAATTCGTGGGGGCCCTCTTTAACACCAGGGTGGCACGAGTATTCCTCCCCAGGAACAGATTTCTGGCCATAGTGGAACTGGTCTCCGAGTTAACCCGGTTCCCCATTACAATTGCCCGAGTCTGCTCAAGACTGCTGGGACACATGGCGGCATGCACTTATGTAGTATGCCATGCTCGAATGAGGCTCAGATCATTGCTGGCCTGGTTAGCGAAGGCGTTTGACCAGTCCAGGGGTCTCTGGGACATGGTACTGACGGTGCCTCCAGCGGTAATTGCCTCCTTACAGTGGTGGACTCAGGAGGCTGTGGTGCGCAGCGGGGTTCCGTTTACTGTACTTCCCCCCTCGGTGACATTAGTCACAGACGCTTTGCACCTGGGTTGCAGAGCACACCTGGGGCATCACAGGACCCAGGGCTTGTAGTCCCCTGCAGAATGGGACCTACATATAAATGTCTGGGAGCTCAGGGCGGTCAGGAGAGCCTGTGAGGCCTTCCTGACAAAGCTGTCGCGCCACTTTGTCCTGGTACGCCTGGACAACACGGCGGCTGTGTTCTACATCAACAAGAAGGGGGGAGCCTGGTCGCCTCCCCTCTGTCGCGAGGCTTTGCAGCTGTGGGACCTGTGCGTAGCGCACGATATATTTTTGCAGGCAGAATACCTGCCGGGGTGCAAAAATTTGCTGGCCGATGCTCTGAGCAGGTCCTTCGGAGCCCACGAATGGTCCCTCAAGGATTTGGCCCTTCACCAGGTCTTCCACAGGTGGGGTTGTCCCCTAGTAGAACTGTTTGCCTTGGCACACAACACCAAGTGCCAGAGTTACTGCTCCCTGTTGGGGCTGGGGGACCACTCCAGGGGAGATGCCATGACAGTGCTGTGACCATCGGGCATCCTCTATGCATTCCCACCGTTTCCCCTAATTCCCAGGGTTCTGACCAGAGTCAAGACGTTCAGGTCCACGGTCATCCTGATAGCCCCTCTGTGGCCCAGGCAGTTCTGGTTCCCTATTCTGGTGGATATGCTCAGCAAGGAGCCTATAACGCTCCCGCCAGTTCGGGATCTCCTGACCCAGCCTTGGGATGGGGGGGCTCATGGTTTACCCGAATCTCAGCTCTCTCCACCTGATGGCCTGGTTTATCCGTGGCTGATGCAACCAGAAAGGGAATGTTCCCAGGAGGTGCAGATGGTGCTCCTAGGCAGCAGGAAGCCATCCACCAGGCAGTCCTATGCAGCCAAGTGGCGGCGGTTCTCGTCTTGGGTGTCCAGAAGGGGGGTGCACCCGTTCTGTGCACCTGTCCCGTCCATTCTGGACTACCTCTTCGAACTCAGGTCCGGTGGGCTCTCTACCTCTTCTGTCAAAGTCCATGTGGCCTCACTCTCCGCCTTCCATGTTGGATTGGCAGGAGTCTCTCTGTTCTCTGACCCTGTGGTCAAAAGGTTCCTTAAGGGTTTGGGTAAGTTGTACCCCTCGGTTAGATCCCCCTCTCCCCGCTTGGGATCTTAACCTCGTGTTGTCTAGACCTGTGTCACCCCCTGTGAGCCGCTGGCCACATGCTCTTTGAAGCTCCTCTCTATGAAGATTGCGTTCATTGTAGCCATTACGTCGGCTTGCAGGGTCTCCGAGCTGAGGGCGCTAATGTAAACCCGCCCTACCTAGTGTTCTCGGAGAATAATGTGAGGCTCTGTCCTCACCCGGCTTTTCTCCCCAAGGTGGTGTCACTGTTCCATCTGTCCCAAGAAATTTACCTCCCGGTTTTCTTTCCAAAGCCCCATGCCTCTCCTAGGGAGCAAGTGCTCCACTCCCTAGATGCTAGGCGGGCGTTAGCCTTTTATGTCGATAGAACGAAACCCTTTCGTAAGTCCATGCAACTGTTCGTTGCTTTCATGGACAGAATGAAAGGGCTCCCTTTCTTGATCCAGAGGTTGTCCAGTTGGGTCGTGGGGTGTATCAGAGAGTGTTATGCCCTGGCCAGAAAGGTCCCACCCCGGGTTACAGCACATTCCACCAAGGCGCAGGCATCCTCTGTAGCCTCTGGGGCACAGGTTCCAATTACCGAAATCTGCAGGGTGGCCACGTGGTCGTCCGTGCATACCTTTACGGCACACTATGCACTGACACAGCAGGCCAGGGAGGACGCAGGGTTGGGTTCTCCGGTCCTCAGCTCCGTGTTGTAAATGTGTTTGTTTCTCTGTACCACATTCCACTTCTTTTCAACAGTTCTCTGTGTTCTGTTACTTGAATAAATATGTTTGGGTTGTTCAACTTTCGTGGACTTCTCTTTCTGGGTGCTCTGACCCCTCCTCCGTGAAGTGGGGTTAGCTTGGAAGTCACCTGATTCGAATGGACATGAGCAACCACTCGAAGAAGAAAAGAACGGTTACTTCTCGAAGAACAAAAGTTACAGGTAAGTAACCGTTCTTTTCTTCTTCGAGTGGTTGCTCATGTCCATTCAATTCCCCCCCTACCTCCCCTTCATCGGAGCATCTGGCAAGAAGGAACTGAGGAGGGGGAGTGCCGGCAGGGGTACTTATGCTCCGCTATAGCGGCACCACTCCAGGTGGTGCTCTGCCGGCGCTACGGGTACCGCTAGGGAAAACGCTCCGGAGACGCTGTGCACGCGGTGCGCACATCTGATTTGAATGGACATGAGCAACACATCTCGAAGAACAACAGTTACAGGTAAGTAACCGTTCTTTTCTTTAATGTTGTAGTTGGTTACAGTTTTCATAGTTCTAGTTCATTTTATTCCTTAAAAAGAAAAGAGTGCATTACTTAGTACATCATGCAGTTAGTCATGCTGGGCTCTCCCGGCTTTAAGAAGTACATAATATGCTGTGACTCCATGCCAGCTTCGGATGGTCATTCTGAGTGTATCAAGTGCCTTAGGAAGGCCCATGTGCCTCAAAAATGTGTCCACTATGCCAAGTTGATGGTTAGGGCATGTAAGGACAGGGAAATGGGATTAAAAAAGTTTTTATTTGACAAAGCGCTTCAACCACCGGAGCATTCTCATGCAGTCACGCAGTCTCCTAAAGTGGAGAAAAGAAAGGCTGTTTCGCCACAGTTAGCTCCAGCTTAAAAAAGAACTTTTGCCAACTCGATCTTTACCTTCAGTGTGAGTGAGTGTTCATGATAAGCCCGGCATGTCTGGCTCAGTGGCACCCAAACATAAGTCGCTTTCAGAGCCGAAATTGCGACAGAAATCTGCAACGATGTCATCAACATTCATAACGGTCCACCGATCAGCACCGCTAGCAACCGCACCATGTACAAGGGTACTGACAACATCAACATCTTCCGTGTTGGAACCGTCAACAAACATACCGACAACCTCGGCACCATTGACCTCGGCACCAGCCACACACATTCCGACAACCTCGGCACCGAGCAGCCCTGCACCGATCAGCTCGGCATCTGGGCATCTTTGGCACCATGTCTCGTCCAGTCCTCTGGTACTGAAGAAAGCACCTTACAAATCTGCCTCCATCAGATCAGCAAGCCTGGAACCGCTGACATTCTCACCAGCACCGTCTTCTGCACCACCTTCTCCATGTTCTCCTCATATAACAATGGATGCGACCCCTGTCATCCCACGTGAACAAACAAGGCACCATCTGCCTAGGTATCATTTATCACCATCCCTTTATACAAGATACCTACCTCATTCTCCTCCTCCTCCTTCAAGGGGATCACCACACTCACCCCATTCTACCGCCACATCATCAGGTGTGCTACAGAAACGGTATGTCATCTCAGCACAGTTCACCATCCGATTTTACCACAGACAACATAGTCCAACATACTACAGATATCACTCTTGGCATGGCTTGTCATTGCTATCATCACTCTGAATACGACTGTCCTTGCTGCCAGTCATCCGACCTCCCATGCTCCCTCAGTTTCCTCGCAACCCTCATATAGTCAGGGAATAGCAATGTCACCACCTAATGCTCCCTCTACAGCTCATCATTTGGAAGCAGAGAAAGGTCAACTCTCCGAGGTCAAAAATCACCCACCAGATATATCACCGACAGATCAGTCATCATCATCCCCTGATGAAGTGGTCATACCTGGTGACCAGTCCCCTCCTGATGACCTGGGACAGTTTCAGGAGCTTTTCAAAAGGGTGACTGCATCTCAGGACATCACATTAACTGAGGTACCTGAGAAATAACACAGGCTCCTTAAAAATCTCCAGCCCTCACAACTGGGAAAAGTTGCAATTCTCATAGACAATGCCATCATGGAGATATAGCAGACCCCAGCTTTGGCAACTCCAACTAACAAGAGAGCTGACAAAAAATATTTTATCCCTCCAAATGGAGCTGATTTCTTATTTTCCCACTCTCAGCCAAATTCTTTAGTCATTGACGCTGCACAACACAGAGCCAAATTACCACAATATAAAAACACGGTGGATAAAGATAATAAATGTATGGATCTGTTTGGGAGAAAGCTTTATTCTTTGGCCACCTTACTCCTGCATATATCAAACTACGCTGTGTTACTCTCCAATCACGACTTTGATAACTACACAAAGTTGACCTCTTTCTTAGAACACCTGCCAGACTCCAAAAGACCCATTTTAAAAGCCATAGTTCAGGAAGGCTATGCCTCCTCCAGAACAGCACTCCAAATAGTGCTAGACATCACTGACAGCAGCCAGAGCTACTGTGACATCAATAGTTATGAGGAAAGCCTCTTGGTTCCAATCTGCAGGGGTTCCTCATGAGCTACAGTCAAAAGTGGAAGATCTTCCTTTTGACAAGCAAAAATTATTCACTGAGAAGACAGATGATGTGCTGCATTCCAGCAAAGACTCTAGAATAACACTGCACACACTTGGTATGTATACTCCCCCATTCCGCTGTAAACGATATACTCCATGTCAAAAGCAGTGGGAGTTCTCCTATTCCAGGTACCAACAATGCTCTTTTGATCAATTAAGGAGCAAACAACACCAACAGAGGAAACACCCACAGAGCGAACTAGGCAAACAAGCAGCAGGTTTGACCTGTTGGTCGAGGGTCTGCAAAATCTCCCCATCTCGCACGAAACATCACACCCTGCTCTGGCCTTCCACCATCGTGTGAGGTCTTTTCGTCATCTCTGGGCAGCCATCACATCAGACCGTTCAGTCCTTGAGATAATCATCAGGGTATACCATCCCCTTTACCTTGCTTCCCCCCACCTCCCCACCCACTCCATCCCTCTTCAGGGACCCCTCTCACGAAGACCTATTAAAACAGGAGGTACAACGACTGCTCAGTCTAGGAGCAGTGCAAGTAGTACTAGAGGACTTCAGAGACAAGGGGTTCTACTCCCATTACTTTCTCACCCCAAAAAAGACGGGAGGATGGCGGCCAATTTTGGATCTCTGCAAATTGAATTGGTATCTTTGAAAGCAGAGATTCAAAATGGTTACTTTAGCTTCAATAATCCCAGCGTTAGAGAGGGGAGACTGGTTTGCAGCCATCGACCTGCAGGATGCCCATTTTCACATAACTATTCACCCTGCTGCAGATGGTTCCTACGTTTCATGGTGGGTACAGATGATTATTAATACCAAGTATTACCATTCAGCCTTTCATCAGCACTGAGAATGTTTTCAAAGATGTTACCCGTTGTCATGGTCTGCCTTCGCAGACAAGCCATGATTATTTTTCCATACCTCGATGATTGTTTGGTAAAAGGTCCATCAGAAGAGGAGACACAGCGACTGATGACAACAACCAGGCAAACATTCAATCTCTTGGGTTTTATATTCGATGCACAGAAGTCAATGCTACAACCTATACAAACTCTAGAATTCATAGGTGCCAAGCTAGATTCTATATCTGCAAGAGCATACCTCCCTATGCACAGATTCCAAGCAACCCAAGAACTGGTTACTACTGTTACTCTCAGCCCCACAGTTCCCATACTTACCTATCTCCAGCTTATAGGTCATATGGCTGCTACAACCTATGTAGTCAACCACGCTTGTCTGCATCTTTGATGTCTTCAACACTGGCTTGGTATACGCCCATCGCAAGAGACAAGTGCACAGACTGGTCTTCTCTCCACTTCACGTCTTAAACTCTCTTGCATGGTGGACCAATCCCTGCAGTCTTTTAGCAGGCGTACCATTTCATCAAGACCAACCGTCCATTCATATTACTACTGATGCATCCCACATTGGATGGAAGCCCACATGAATGCCATGTCAATACAAGGACGATGGACCACACAAAAAACTACTTTTCATATCAATGTATTGGAACTCAGAGCTGTGTTCAATGCATGCAAGCATTTTGTTGCACACATTCAAGGCAAAAAAAGCAGAATATTGCCTGACAACATATCAACAACGTACTACATAAATCACCAGGGAGGTGCCCGTTCTCATGCTTTATGTATAGAGGAGGTTCAGTTATGGAACTGGTGCATACGAAACAAAACTATCTTTGTAGGTTCATACTTACCAGGAGTAAACAATATCACAGCAGACACTTTGCCCCAGACCACGAATGGGAACTTCACCCTTGGGTCCTCCGATCCATCTTCTAGCGATGGGGTATACCAGAAATTGACTTATTTGCTTCCTACATAAATGAGTGTTGCCGTTACTGTTCCTGAGCAATCATTGGACTCGGGTCTCTAGGAGAAACTTTCCTTCTCAGTTGGAAGGGTCCCCTCTCATACGCATTTCCCCCTATCCCACTCATTCCCCCCCATCCCACTCATTCCCAAGATGTTGGAGAAGACTGCCAGAGACAGAGCAATAGTTATTCTCATAGCACCATTTGGGGCACAACACATATGGTTTCCTTGTCTGTATCTGATGTCTCCTCAGCCTCCCTACCACCTTCCAATTCAGCACAATCTTCTAACTCAGAACAGGGGATCCTTACTTCACCCAGAACCACATCTTCGCCTAACAGCATGGCTCCTTGTTGGTTCCACCAGGAAGAACTACAGTGCTCTGACCAAGTAAAACAGGTACTCTTACATAGCAGAAAACAATCCACTCGAACCACTTATCTTCAAAAGTGGCGTAGATTCCTCTTTTGGTGCTCTAAGAAGCATTTAGACCCCAGCACAGCACCATTAAATACAGTTTTGGACTACATAGTGCCCCTCAAAGATGCTGGATTATCCCTCTCCTCTTTAAAGGTGCATCTGTCAGTGATCACTGCCTTGCACCAACCAGTTGAGGGGTAGTCAGTTTTCACTCACCCATTACAAAGAGATTTATAAAGGGTCTTTTCAACCTATACCCACCATGCAGGCTACCACCACCATCATGGAACTTAGAAATGGTTTTGGACACACTTACCTGGGCAACCTTTGAACCTCTAACTACTTGTCCACTGTCTATGCTGACACTAAAGGTACTTTTTCTGCTGGCAATCACTTCTGCTCGCGGGGTTGGTGAGTTGGCAGTCTTGATGGCAGTTCCGCCGTACAATATTTTCAATAGAGACAATGTAGTACTACGTCCACATCCTTCCTTCGTTCCCAAGGTTTGTTCTGACTTTTACATAAATAAACCCATTGTATTCCCTTCATTCTACCCTAAGCCACACTCAACTACAAAGGATTCGATATATCATTTATTGGATGTACGCAGAGCTCTTGCAGAAAGATTGGGTTCTTTCTATATAGAATGCAAGTCAGATTGTTTGCTCATTTCTACCATGGACTGCAATAAGGGATATCTGCTATCATCAACACATCTCCAAACTCATAGTCTCCTGCATTACACAATGTTCTATTTTAAAGAATAAACCACTACCTCAAACTCCTAGAGCATACTTGACAAGGGCAGTGGCAATTTCTACAGCCTTTCTTCATGGGGTTCCCCTCAAGGACATCTGCAGAGTCTCTACGTGGTCCACCAATGACACTTTTATGATGCACTATGCAATCTTCCAGGGTCAAGCAAAAGACACTATCATGGCCTCCATAGTCCTGTTGACTGCTGTCAAACCATAAATCCAAGGCTCATCTACCGCTTATACTGAGTACTGCTACACATTCACCTAAAGTGAAGCACCCACTTGGACACCACTCAAAGAAGAAGAGGAAGTTACTCACCTTGGTGCAGTAAAGATGGTTCTTTGAGATGTGTGTCACCGTGGGTGCTCCGCTACCCATCCTCTTCCCTGTCTTGGATTCTTTTTCCTTAATATCTTCCAAATACTGGAGTGGACTCGAGGAACTGGTGGGAGCCAGACCGCAAGAGAGATCAAAAGAGCATGAACAGTAAGCAGTGCGTGCCGTGCACACATGGTTCAGCTAAGCACTGTTCAAGAAAACTCTGATCTGTGGCGCCAGGATGACCCAACACCCACAGTGGAGCACCTGCGGGGACACACATTTCGAAGAACTGTCATTACTGCACCAAGGTGAGTAACTTCCTCTGGTCCATGTATGTGACAGGATCCCCAGGATGCAACCTGGAATTGGGGTACCACTGAGCCCTCTGTCCCACTAGCTTGGGCTTCCTCTCACACTGTGATGGGTGACAACCTGCAAACTTCTGGCAGGTAGTGCACTTACACAGACGTCTGAAGGCAAGGGCACACCCAACTGAGTTATATGAATGCAACTGAGTTATATGTAACTCACCCAACTGAGTTGTATGTAGCCAGAGAGACCACCTGAGCCTGGATACCTCTACCCAGATCTTGGTATGGTTTTGCAGGGAGTGTGGCTTGCAATTTCCACTTACTGATATCCAGGCTGGGGGGACCATCCAATGTGAAAGTTACCTGCTGGTGCAATCTGTCAGGCAGCAGGTGGGAGAGCTACAGGAGGAGGTGGCTAGGTTGAGGAGCACCTGAATCCACAAGCAATTTCTGGACAGTATTCATGTGAAGACAGGCTGAGGTAGCTGTCCCAGTACACAAGACTGCTGACACACCACTGGTGGAGGAGGAGATGACTCAGAATGGACACTGGCAGTTGGTTACTTGTGGCAGCAGGCAGTGCTCCACCCTGTTCTGAACCCTCCCACCGTGATGCTAGAAAACCGTTATGCTCTTCTTGATACAGGAGATAAGGAATCACCCCCTACAGCAGAGGAGGAGAAGCTTCGTACCTCCAAGGCTGGGAGGTCTGCTGCCACCACTGCAAAGAGGAAACGTAGCATAGTGGTGGTTGGAGACTCTCTTCTGAGGGGGACGGAGGCACCTATCTGTTGCCCTAACATGTAATCTCGGGAGGTATACTGCCTGCTGGGGGCCTGTATCCAAGACATTACGGAGGCATGGTCAAGGATTATCCAGCCCTCTGACTACTACCCCATGCTACTCATCCATGTGGGCATTAATGATGACGCGAGGTGTGACACTGAGTAGATCAAGAGTGACTACAGGGCTCTGGGAGTATGGGTGAAGGAGTTTGGAGTGCAGGTGGTATTCTCTTCGGACCTTCCTGTCAAAGGTCAGGGCCCAGGCAGAGACAGGTATATCCTGGAGGTGAATGCCTGGCTGTGAAGATGGTATCGCCAGGAGGGCTTTGGCTTCCTCGACCATGGGATGCTATTCCAGGAAGGACTGCTAAGCAGGGATTTTGAGGAAGGGAAAGACCGTATTTGGCTAACCTAGTGAGGAGGGCTTTAAACTAGGTTCGACGCGGACAGGTGACCAAAGCCCATGGGTAAGTGAAGAACATGGAGACCTGGGAGATGGGTCGGAAATGGGAGGGAGTGTGGGCTATAATAGCAGAGAGAAAGGAGGGACAAGGCAGAACTGGGAGGCAAGACCAAATCAGTATCTTAGATGCCTAAATACAAATGCAAGAAGTATGGGTAATAAGCAGGAAGAACTGGAAGTGCTAATAAATAAATACAACTATGACATCGTTGGCATCACAGAAACTTGGTGGGATAATATACATGATTGGAATATTGGTATAGAAGGGTACAGTTTGCTCAGGAAGGACAGGTGGGGGAAAAACGGAGGAGGTGTTGCCTTATATATTTAAAATGTACATGCTTGGACTGAGAAGGAGATGGACATAGGAGACGGATGTGTTGAGAGTCTCTAGGTTAGGCTAAAAGAGGTAAAAAACAAGGGTGATGTCATGCTAAGGGTTTACTGCAGGCAGGAAAGGTGGATGAGGCTTTTTTTTAAACAACTAACAAAATCATCCAAAGCGCAATGTTTGGTGATGATGGGGGACTTCAACTATCCAGACATATATTGGGGAAACTAACACAGCGGGGCACAGACTATCCAATAAGTTCTTGGACTGCATTGAAGACAACTTTTTATTTCAGAAAGTTGAAAAAGCTACTGGGGGGGAGCTGTTCTAGATTTGATTTTAACAAATAGGGAGAAACTGGTTCAGAATTTTAAAGTGGAAGACAGCTTGGGTGAAAATGATCATGAACTCATAGAGTTCATGATTCTAAGGAATGGTAGAAGGGAGAACAGCAAACTAGAGACAATGGATATCAGGAAGGCAGATTTTGGTAAGCTCAGAGAGCTGGTAGGAATGTTCCATGGGAAGGAAGACTGAGGGGAAAAACAACTGAAGAGAGTTGGCAGTTTTTCAAAGGGACATAATTAAGGGTCCAAAAGCAAGCTATTCTGCTGCATAGGAATATATGGCAAAAGACCACCTTGGTTGGCTTAACCAGAAGATCTTGCATGAACCAAAAATAAAAAAGGAGTCATTTTAAAAAGTGGAAACTAGGACAAATTATAAAGGATGAATACAGGCAAACAATACAGATATGCAGGGGCAAGATTAGAAAGGCAAAGGCTCAAAACGAGCTCAAACTAGCTACAGGCATAAAGGGACACAAGACGACATTCTATAAATGTATTAGAAGCAAGAGTATCAGAAGCAAGAGGAAGACCAAGGACAGGGTAGGCCCACTGCTCAGTGAGGAGAGAGAAACAGTAACAGGAAACTTGGAAATGGCAGAGATGATTAATGATTTCTTTGTTTCGGTCTTCACCGAGAAGTCTGATGACGGAATACCTAACATAGTGAATGCTAGTGGGAAGGGGGTAGGTTTAGAAGATAAAATAAAAAAAGAACAATTTAAAAATCACTTAGAAAAGTTAGTTGTCTGCAAGACTGATTAAATGCATCCTAGAATACTCAAGGAGTTGATAGAGGAGGTATCTGAGCCTTTAGCTATCATCTTTGGAAAATCATGGAAGACAGGAGAGATTCCAGAAGACTGGAAAAGGCCAAATATAGTGCCCATCTATAAAAAGGAAAATAAGAACAACTCAGGAAACTACAGACCAGTCAGTTTAACTTCTGTGCCAGGAAAGATAATGGAGCAAGTAATTAAGGAATTCATCTGCAAACACTTGGAAGATAATAAAGTGATAGGGAACACCCAGTATGGATTTGTAAAGAACAAATCATGTCACACCAATCTGATAGCTTTCTTTGATAGGATAACGAGTCTTGTGGATAAAGGAAAAACAGTGGATATGGTATACCTAGACTTTAGCAAGGCATTTGATATGGTCTCACATGATATTCTTATCAATAAACTAGGCAAATACAACCTAGATGGAGCTACTGTAAGGTGGGTGTATAACTGTCTGGATAACCGTTCTCTGAGAGTAGTTATTAATGGTTCACAATCCTGCTAGAAAGGTATAACAAGTGGGGTTCCGCAGGGGTCTGTTTTGGGACCGGTTCTGTTCAATGTCTTCATCCACTATTTAGATGTTGGCATAGAGAGTATGCTTATTAAGTACTCTCTTAAGTTGGGAGGGGTTGCAACTGCTTTGGAGGATTGGGTCATAATTAAAAATGATCTGAACAAATTGGAGAAATGGTCTGAGGTAAACAGGATGAAGTTCAATAAGGACAAATACTAAGTGCTCCACGTAGGAAGGAACAATCAGTTTCACAAATACAGAATGGGAAGTGACTGTCTAGGAAGGAGTATGGCAGAAAGGGATCTAGGGGTTATAGTGGGCCACAAGCTAAATATGAGTCAACAGTGTGACACTGTTGCAAAAAAAGCAAACATGATTCTAGGATTCATTAACAGGTGTGCTGTGAGCAAGACATGAGAAGTCATTCTTCCACTCTACTCTACGCTGATTAGGCCTCAGTTGGAGTATTGTGTCCAGTTCTGGGCACCACATTTCAAGAAAGATGTGGAGAAATTGGAGAAGGTCCAGAGAAGAGCAACAAGAATGATTAAAGGTCTTGAGAATGTGACCTATGAAGGAAGACTGAAAGAATTGGGCTTGTTTAATCTGGAAAAGAGAAGATTGAGCAGGGACATGATAGCAGTTTTCATGTATCTAAAAGGGTGTCACGCGGAGGGAGAAAAATTGTTCTTCTTGGCCTCTGAAGATGGAACAAGAAGCATCTTATTAATCCCTTTTTACATTTTAAAAAGTGCCAGGGGGTAGCCATATTAGTCTGTAACTTAAAAAAATACCTTAGAAAACAGCGAATAGTGCTGCAGCACCTTAAAAGCTAACAAGAAATGTAGATGGTATCATGAGCTTTCATGGGCATAACCTACTAAAGAAGTGGGTTATACTCACGAAACTTATGATACCATCTTCATTATATAGAGGCTGTAAATTAATGTTTTTTTTTTTTTTTAATCTATACCTTTCTTAATGATCTGCGACATTCTGTTTACTTTTTTGACTACCACTGCACATTGAGTGGATGTTTTCAGAGAACTATCCACAATAGCTCCAAGAATTTTCTCGAGTGGTAGTAGTTAATTATTCTTCATCAGTTTGAACATTTATTTGGTCTTATGTTTTCCAATGTGCATTGCTATATATTTATCAACATTTGATTTCATTTTCCATTTTGTTGCCCAGCCAGCTAGTTTTATGAGATCGCTTTGATGCTTTTCAAAGTCTGCTTTGGACTTAACTGTCTTGACCAGTTTGGTATCATCTGCAGATTTTGCCACCTCACAGTTTACCCCTTTTTCCAGATCATTTATGAATATGTTCAATATTACTGGTCCCAATACAGATTCCTGGGGGACAACTTTAATTACCTCTCCTCATTCTGAAAATTTACCATTTCTTCCTACCCTTTGTTTCCTATTTTTTAACTAGCTATAATTCCATGAGAGGGCCTTCCCTCTTATCTCGTGACAGCTTTCTTTGCTGAAGAGCCTTTGGTGAGGGACCTTGTCAAAAGCTTTCTGAAAATCTTAAATACGCTATATCCACTGGATCCCCCTTGTCCAGATGTTTGTTGACCCCCCCCCCCAAAGAATTCTAGTAGGTTGTTGAGGCATGATTTCCTTTTACACAAGCCATATTGACTATTCTCCAACAAATTATGTGCATCTGTGTGTCTGATATTTCTTTTCTTTACTATAGTTTTAACCAGTTTATCTAGTACTAAAGTTAGACTTACAGGCCTGTAATTGCCTGGATTACTTCTAGAGCCCTTTTTAAGAAATGGCGTCCAGTCCTTTGATACAGATGCTGATTTAAATGAGACATTACAACTCACATTTAGGGTATGTCTGCACTGCAATTGTGTATCTTATTTTGATTATATTTTGATGTATTAAAAAATTGCTATAACTTTTTGAGCGTTTGGCTAGCTGTTCTTCAAATTCTTTTTTGGCCTTCAAAATTATATTTTTAAATTTCATTTGCCAGAGTTTATGCTCCTTTCTATATTCTTTGTTATTTAACTTCCACTTTTTAAAATGATTCCTATTTTAGTTTTATGTTCCTTATTTGAAGGAATACCCTAGCTAGATCAGTGGGTAGTGATCAATGTCTCAGTGTGTCACTAGCAAGCCATATTGAGTAGAGTGTCCTAGGAGTCAGACCTGGGGCTGGTTTTGTTCAACATCTTCCTTAATAATATAGATGATGGGATGGAGTGCACCATCAGCAGGTTCACAGATGACACTAAAGGGATGAAAGGTAGATATGCTAGAGGATTGTGGGAGGGTCCTGAGTCATCTAGATAAATTGTGGATTGGCACAAAAGAAATCTAATGAGGTTCAACAAAGACAAGTGCAGAGTTATATGCTTAGAAAGAATGACTCCCTGGTAGTGCTACAGGTTGGGGACCAACTGACTAAGCAGGAGGAATAACGGTAGTTTGAATTAGGAGCTTTAATTTGAACTACCTAGTCCTTGCCGTGTGTAGCCGCATGCAGCTAGTTCGAACTAGGGTGGCAGTGTAGACATACCCGTAGGGAGTCTCGTGCCCACTGATTCTCACCAGGGACCTGGACCTTGGAGGGTGCCCTGGATCCCCCAGCTGGAGCCAAGTCCACTACGGCTGAGTGCGAGGTGACCAGAACAGGACTCCCTGCAGATTGAAGGGGCATAAGCATTTCCAAGTGCCTATTACTCTCTTATGCATTGCTTTAACTATGCTTATTGGCTTGTTACTTTGCAGTATCTGTGGAACCATCTAGCAGTATTAAGCCTGTAATAGTAGTGACGTAGTGAGATTAATAAAAGAAACTATCCCTAATCGACTCTGTCTTGAAGTGAATCTCCAACTTTGTTCAGCTCTGACCCTGTGAGTTGATATGAACTGTTCCCATTGTCTTTGTGAATTCGCCCAATACATAAAACAGATGTAAAAGTTTTAAGGCTCCTGTACATTGCCAGAGTGATTTAAAGCAGTGGTTTTCAAACTTTGTGTCATGACCCAACACTGGGTGGTGGAATGTAAAGAGCTGGGTCCTCTTGCTCATCACCCCAGAACCCTGATGGCTTACTAAACCTGGGCTATGACCCACACTTTGAAGACCACTGGGGGAGTCCCTTCCTGTTCTGACACCATGTGCCCTGGAAGCAGCTGGCTCATCTAGTTCCTAGGCAGGGGGTATGCCTTCACATTCCCATTGGCTGGGAACCCTCATTCCCAGCTCTGTTGAGTCATAGGCATTAACAGTTCTCTTTAGCTGGGTTGCCAGAAAAAAGTTTGGAAATCATTGATTTAAAGGACACTATGGGTGCATCTATACAGCACCTTTACCTCGAAATAAGATACACAATCTGCATAGCACAAATTGTGTATCTTATTTCAATGCTATTTTGAAATTTGGCATTGTCTGCACAATGCCAAATTTTGAAATAACATGCTATTTCAAGACATCCCTTAACCCTCATGAAATGAGGGTTACAGGGATGCCAGAATAGCACACCTGTTGTTTCAAAATCTGTTCATCCCTTCATCTGTTGCTTGGGTGAGGGCTGTGTCCCAGAAAAATGCCCTCACTGCTCAAAGTTAACGGCGAGGGCTCGCCAAGACAGAGAGATGTGGCTCCGGATGATCCTTTTTGACAAAGCCCTTCAAGCAGCAGACTTAGGGATGGCTTCGGACTCGGCCACCTTTCAAAAGCAAAGAACCTCTTCGGTGGGCTCGGTTCCCTCAAAAAAGATAGGGGCATCGCCTATTTGATCCCTGCCATCTCTATCGTGGAGCAGGGTGAGTGACAGATATAAAGCTGGTACCTCCAGCGCTGCCTCTTCCCACTCAAAGGCGGTTTCTGCATCAAAAATGAAGAAAACGCTACCCCCCAATGCTGATGATGAGGATGCCGGCAGAACTGAGGGCAACATTGGCTCTGGCGGCTCTGACTGCCAAAACCCCGGCACCAGCACCGGCAGCAATGGTGCCGAAACCAAGAGCACCAGAGACCCTTGCCGCACCAGCAGCCTCAGCACCGGGCGGAACCGCTGCCATTTCGGCACCGAGGAAAGCCTCTTCCAAGTCGATGAGGCACCGCAGTCCTACTCCAGACTCTCCCTCACCAACTTTTTCACCGGCACTGTCGCCCTCACCTCCGGCCCTGAGGTCACTGGTACTATGCTCCCATGTCACGGAGCAATCCAGATCCCTTCCTTCTCCATACCTTAGACCGCCTTCTCCATTTCTGCAGGACCCTGGACCAGTTTACCATCATTCAAGGCATCTTTTTGTGTCTCCACCACCATCATCCAGAATGTCATACAGGGCTGCCTGCTCTCCTCTATCACCACAGGAGCAGTACTGGAGAGGTTATACACGCCATTATTGATAAAGGCGTTCCTGTCCTGAAAGATGTCACCATTACTATGATGATCGTCACCACTACAGGTCTCACTACTATTCTGCTCATCGCTGTTATCTGCCCAGATCTCGGGAATGGTCCCCGGGTGGGTGCAGGTCCCCGAGACATTTGCCTGTCTCATCCTTGCCTTGCAGCCATTCTCCCACCTCACAGCCTCAACCTTCATCTCCTCAACTTCAGCAGTTGGAGTCAGAGGAGGGCCAGGTCTCAGATGCGGAAGAAGTTCCACCTGACACTTCTCCAACAGACCACTCCTCATCCTCGCCCGATGAAGCTGTTATCCCAGGGGATGTCTCTCCCGGATGACCTTAAACAATTTCAAGAATTGTTTGAGAGTAGCTGCTAGTCAGGAGGTTCAGCTGGCAGAGGTGCAGGAGAAGCACCACTGTCTCCTCAAGAACTTACAACCTGCTCACAGATCAAAAATAGCCATCCCATTAGATGAGGAGATATTAGAGGCAGCTGATGAAATCCGGCAGACACCAGCCTCTGCCCCATCCACAAATAAAAGAGCAGACAGGAAATATTTCGTCCCATCAAAAGGGATGGAATTTCTCTTTACCCATCCCCAGCTCAACTCTTTAGTTGTTGATGTCACACAGCACAGGTCCAAGGCGCCACAATTTAAAAACACAACAGCAGACAAAGAGTAAGAGGCTAGAGTTATTTGGGAGAAAGGTTTACGCATCAGCCACGCTTCTACTTAGGATCGCTAATTATGAAGCTCATTTATCCAATCACAATTTTGACAATTATACAAATAGACAGCACTTATGGAACATCTCCAAGAGTCCAAGAGGCCTATCCTTAAGGCTAGCGTATGAGAGAGGCTACAACTCCTCTAGAACAGGCCTCCAGATAGCCTTAGATGTGACAGACACAGCCGCTAGGTCGACAGCGACGGCAGTCGTAATGAGAAGGGCTTTGTGGTTGCAAATGGCAGGAGTCGCCAGGGACCTACAAAACAAGGTCAAAGATTTACCATTCAACAAGTTAAAATTGTTTGCGGAGAAGACTAATGAAGTCTTGCACTCAAGCAAGGACTCCCATACAGCCCTGCGCACTCTGGGGATGTGCACACACCTGTACCGTCACACAGGCTGTGTACCATATCAGCGACGCTATGACTACTTGTTCAACAGACAACAGTAGCACCAACAACGGGGGTTTGATCAATCACACTCGACAATGACCCCAGAGACTAAGAAACCAAAATGTTCGTAACCAGCCTCAACCAGCTAACAAGCAGCAGGTTTGACTCCTCGGTAGAGGGCAGCAATGCCATTGCCATTGTTGCACCACACTAAAGCACATCACCCATTTTTCACCACCAACTAAGACCTTACTACCACCAATGGTCTATGATTACATCAGATCGGTGGGTTCTAGAGATAGCCTTATTAGGCTATGTAATACCCTGCCTATCCATTCCACCAACCACCCCACCCATCCTGTCTCTCTTCAGGGACCCTTCTCACGCGGACTTATTGAGAAAAGAAGTCGATCACCTCCTCTCTCTAGGAGCTATGGAAAGGGTACCAGATGACTTCAGGGAAAAAGGGTTCTGTTCTCACTATTTCCTCACCCAAAAGAAGACAGGAGAGTGGAGACCAATACTAGATCTTTGAAACCTAAACCACTGTCTCCAGAAACAGCACTTCAAAATGGTGACCCTTGCGTTAGACCACTGCAACTGGTTTGGTGCGCTCAACCTTCAAGATGCCTATTTCCATATTGCTATTCATCCCACCTAGAGGCGATTTCTTCGCTTCACAGTAGGCATGGACCATTTCCAGTACAGAGTCCTCCCTTTTGGTCTGTAAACCGCTCCCAGGGTGTTCTTGAAGACCCTGGCAGTAGTAGCCGCACATCTGCATCGAAAGGGCATCTCTGGAGATATTTGAGAGTAGGTTAGATAAATGTCTATCAGGGATGGTCTAGACAGTATTTGGTCCTGCCATGAGGGCAGGGGACTGAACTCGATGACCTCTCGAGGTCCCTTCCAGTCCTAGTATTCTATGATAACCTTCCCTTATCTGGACGATTGCTTGCTAAGAGGCCACTCACCAACGGAAACACTTGCTATGGCAGCTACTACCAGACATACCTTCCACTCCCTTGGTCTTCTGATAAACGATCAAAAATCTGCACTCGAGCTCACTCAAAATTTGGATTTAATTGGCGCTCACCAGGACGCTACCACGTCAAGAGCCTACTTACCTCTCTAGTGATTTTAAGCTCTCCAGATGCTAGTCGATATCATTCTACACAGTCTAACCATCAAAATAATTACGTACTTACAATTGATGGGCCACGTGGCGGCCACCACATACGTAGTTTGACACACCAGGCTACACTTCTGCTATATACAACATTGGATAGCATCTGTCTATACTTCTACAGAACACCATGTACACCGAGTGGTAGCACTTCCAGGCCACGTTCGACTCTTTGCAGTGGTGGACAGATGAGGGGAACCTTCTATCCTGTGTTCCCTTTCATCAACCACAACCCTCATTCCAAATAACCACAGATGAGTCCCTCTTAGGCCGGGGAGAACATATGGATGGGATGTCAGTCCAAGGCCGATGGTCCCCCCCCGGGATATGTTTATATCCCTACATATAAACCTTCTGGAACTCAGGGCAGTTTTCAACGTCTGCAAGCACTTCCACAAGTACATTCACAACACAACGGTCAAAGTACTTACAGACAACGTTATGATGTATTATATCTATTGTCAGGGCAGTGCATGATCCTGTTCCCTTTGTGCAGAAGCAATTCGCTTCTGGAATTGGTGCAGTCGAAACAATAGCACTCTCATAGCCTCATACTTACCGGGCATCAACAACGTTACAGCGGACTTTCTCAGCAGGCACTTTGCACCAGACCACAAATGGGAGCTTCGCAGCAACGTCCTTCTCAGTATATTCCAGCACTGGGAATTCCCCCACATAAACAGCTTTGCTACCTACCACAACAGGAAATGCTGTTACTATTGCTCCAGAGCGGGAGCGGGCCTGGGCTCTCTCGGCGATGCCTTCCTCCTCATCTAGAAGGGACCATTCCTTTATGTCTTTCCTCCTCTAAAACTCTCGGTATGAGTACTGTGGGAGGCCAACATGGAAGGAACCAAATTCATCCTAGTGGCACCTGCATGGGTTTGTCAACACTGGTGTCCGTTTCTGCAACAAATGTCTTTGTGCCCTCCATATCCCCTCCCCAACCTCACAATCTCCTGCCGCAGGCCCAGGGTGCCTCCTACACCCCCAGCCTCACACCTTACACCTCACAGCCTAGTTCCTAATTGGCTCAGCTCATCTGAAGACCTTTGTTTGATACAGGTCAAAGAAATATTAATTCACAGCAGAAGACAAAACACTCGATCTTCTTACCTTTCCAAATGGAACAGATTCATATCCTGGGGTTTCCTGCACCACGTGGACCTGAACACAGCTCCCATGCACTCAATCCTTGACTATCTGTTATACCTAAAGCAAGCAAGCCTAGTGTTAGCTTCACTAAAAGTGCATCTCGCGGCAATTACAGCTTTCAGGCATTCCATTGATGGCACCTCAGTGTTTGCCCATCCTCTTACTAAACGGTTCTTCAAGGAGCTCACAAACCTCAACCCCCCTTGAAGGCCTGTTCCCCCATTATGGGATTTAGATCTGGTGCTTGGAATATTGTCCTGACCAACATTTGAGCCTATGGCGATAATTTGCCTTCAAATGTTGACCTTGAAAATGGTTGTCCTGCTTGCCATAACATCTGCACGCAGAGTTAGCGAAATGGCATCCCTGATGGCAGTTCTACCATATACAGTTTTTATTCAGGAAGGGGTAATACTAAGACCTCACCCAGCCTTCATCCCTAAAGTCTCCTCTGACTTCCACATCAATGAACCAATCAAATTGCCTTCCTCCTTCTTCGAGTGGTTGCTTATGTCCATTCGAATCAGGTGTGCGCACCGCGTCTTCCGGAGCGTTTTCCCTAGCGGTACCCGTAGCGCCGGCAGGGCGCCCCCTGGAGTGGCGCCGCCATGGCGGGGCATAAGTACCCCTGCCGGCGCTCCCCCATCTCAGTTCCTTCTTACCGCCCGTGATGGTCGTTGGAGCGTGTCTCTCTCTTAGATCAATTAATGGTTCCTGTTTCTATTAGTATTGTAAATAGTTCTGAATAGTTCAATTAGTTAGGTAGTTAGTGTTTCTTTGGCATTCCTCACCACCGAAGGGGGAGAAGGAAAAAACAGGGCCGCAAGGCTTTAAGGCGTGTGCTGTCTGTGCAAAGTTCGTGCCCAAAGGAGACCCTCACGACAGTTGTCTGAAGTGTCTGGGTGAGGGCCATCTTACGGACACTTGTAAGTTCTGCAAGTCTTTTAAGCCCCGCACTAAGAGGGAAAGAGACTCTCGCCTAAAACTTCTCCTTATGGAGGTGGCTTTACAGCCGGCACTGGCTGGGCACTCTGCGGTGCGCAGTGCACCGGCGTCCACGCGAGATGCCCCATCTCGGGACCGGGCCTCAGTGTCGAGGGCCCGGCACCGGTCTCACTCTCCGGGCACCAAAAAGGTCAAGAACGTCTCGCGGTAGGTCTCCGAGCCAGAAGTCCAAGTCGAGCCTACACCATGGTACCGAGTCTCCGGTGCGCACGTCCTCATCCACCACGGTGCGGCATAAGTGAGTGGGACTTCCATCTAGTCCAGGGCAGCTACCCTCGCACTGCCCCTCCACGCCGGACACCTTTGAGGCGGCGCATGACCTTATTAGCCTTACTACCTCCCCCCTCCGTCATCGGTTGAGGCGGAAGGGTCGAGATCACCTATGCCGGAGGCCATGTTGGTACTGGCTTCGCCTCCACACCGGCATGACCGAACGGCACCGGTCACTTATGCAGCGGGACCGTCCCCTGTGGGACCAGTACCGCTTGCCTCCGTATCGGTGCCGGCATCGACGCAGGCCACCAGGCTTCACTCGGCGCTCAACTGGGCTCGACCTCCCTCAGTGCTGGGACCCCTTCCAGACCCTGTCCTGGCTGCACCTGTGCCGTATCACCCTGGCCTCGCGGTGACGCCTTCGGCACCATCGTCGGGCCCTTCAGCATGGATGCACATTTCGGCACCGTCACAGGCACCGGCATCGACCCTGTGGGCCATGCCAGTAGCACCATCGCCGGTGACGTCGGCTTCTTCGGGGTTCGTATTGCAACCAATATTGATACCGACTACGGCACCGCAGACATGTTCCATGTCGGCACCACAACTGGCACTGGGACCGGTTCTCCCGGTGCCACAACTGGCTCCACCCCGGGCACCGGGATCTGTTCTCCCGGCACCAACTCCACTCCAGGCGGCTCCACTCACGGCACCGGGACCTGTTCTCCCGGTACCGCACCAGGCACCGCAACAGGCACTGGGGCAGGCACAGGTATTGGCACTGGGACCGGTTTTCCTGGTGCCGGCACGTCCGCATCGAGCGCACGCGGGCAAACCCGAGTCTATGGCCAGGTTTGCCCCCCATTGGTGGCAGGTCGTTCGTCATCTGCGCCTCCCTGGCCTGAGTCTGATTACTCGTCTGATTCTGATGCAGCGTCGTTCAGGTCGGAGTCCTCGGCAGCTTCCTCGACTCATAGATCTCGTTCCCGGCACCGGCGTGATCGTTCGCGGGTACAGCAGACTTGGCCACCTCAGCCACAATGGCCCTTTTGGAGACCGTGGGCTTACCACCAGTGGCAGGGGCCTGTGCCCTCCTCTGTGGTGTCCGGTGCCTCGGGGCACTGAGCACAACCGTCGGCGTCGCTGTCAAGACCCCCTCTCTCCCCCCAGAGGTCGGTTGCTATGGATGCCGCTGCTGAGCCACAGGCCTCGGTACCAGAGCCGCTTCTACAAGCGGTGCCGCCTGTCCAGCCAGCACCTCAACCAGTTCCTGCGCTGGGTCCGGCACCAGTCCAGGAGTCATCGTCATCATCGTCACCGGATGAAGCTTTGGCGGATCCCGCACCGGCGTTGCCTACTATGGATGCCCGGGCGCATCAGGACCTGCTTAGGCGTCTGGCCTCCAATCTGGGTGTCCCAGTGGAGCCAGTAGTGGAGGACACGGACCCCATGATTGACATCCTCTCGGACGATGCGCCCGCCCGCTTGGCTTTGCCACTTAATAAAACCGTGGCCAAGATTACCAATGCCCTGTGGCAGACCCCGGCAACCCTGACCCTACCTTAAAGGGAGTCGAGAGGCGCTATTACGTCCCCCAGTCGAACACGAGCACCTGTACTCCCAGCCCATTCCCGGTCCTTGGTCGCCCAGGCTGCGGCCCAAAAGAGAGGCTTCCCAGCCAGGGCCGCCCCGAAAGCTAGGGAGCCCAAGCGCTTAACCTGATGGGCCGCAAGGTGTATGCCACTGGTGGGGTGCAACTCCGCATTGCTAATCAGCAAGCGATGCTGAGCTGCTATGCTTTTAATATCTGGCAGACCGTGGATAAGTTCAAGGACAAGCTGCCTGCTGAGGCCTGTCAGGAGTTTGCGGCCATGACCTCTGAGGGCAGAATCATTGCCCGCACGGCCCTCCAGGCTTCCCTGGACGCTGTTGACTCTGCAGCCTGCACCATGGCGTCAGGTGTGGTTATGCGCCATGGTGCCTGGCTGCAGGTGTCTGGAATACCTCCGGACGTCCAAACCACGATCCAGGACTTGCCGTTTGACGGGAAAGCCTTGTTTTCAGAGCACACAGACTCCAGGCTCCATACGCTCAAGGACACGAGGTCTACCCTACGGTCCTTGGGGATTCACACACCGGCCCCCCAGCATCGTCAGCTGCCCTACAGACAGCAGGGGAGAACGCAGTCTGAGGTCCCCCGTGGGGATTACTGGAGACGCTGGCCCTTGTGCCCCAGTGGGGTTCGGGCGGCTGCGGGCCCCTCCTCCGCAAGGGGTCGTCGACGCCGCCCGAGAGGGGACAACCCCTGTGGGGCTGGTCAAGGTCCCTCCCAGCAGTCTAAGCACCTGTTTTGACGGGATGCTAGAGGGTCGCACACCAGCCTCCCACCGTGGCCCCCCGTTTGGGGCCAGGTTATCCCAGTTTGCCCATGCCTGGGCAGGAATCACGACCGACGCCTGGGTCCTAAAGATAGTCAGGTGTGGCTATACCATCCCCTTCCTGGGCTCGCCCCCTTCCAACCCGCCCGTCCCGCCCCTTTTCAGGGACACCTCTCACGAAGGCACACTCCGCCAAGAGGTGCTGGCGCTTCTCGAAAAGGGAGCTGTGGAGAGGGTCCCCCCACATCTGGAGGGCAAGGGGTTTTATTCCTGATATTTTGTTGTCCCGAAACCCAAGGGCGGGGTTCGTCCCATCTTAGATCTCAGGGACATCAACAAGGCGGTCATGAAGTCCAAGTTCAGAATGGTAACCCTAGCTTCTGTTATCCCAGTTTTACAGTTAGGAGACTGGTACACAACCCTCGATCTCAAGGATGCTTACTTCCATGTGGCGATAAGACCCAGCCAAAGGAGGTTTCTCCGTTTTATTGTTTCCTGATGCCACTTCCAATTTACAGTATTCTCATTTGGCCTTTCAGCAGCACCCAGGGTCTTTACAAAATGCATGGCAGTCGTAGCGGTGTTCCTCCGCAAAAAAGGGGTACACGTTTTTCCATACCTAGATGACTGGCTGATCCGTGGCCGCTCCTACGAGCAAGTAGAGGCCCATGTTTCCCTCACAAGGGCTCTCTTCATAAGGCTGGGACTCATGCTAAACGAAGAAAAGTCATCGCTGACTCTCTCAACACCTCGAATTTGTAGGAGCCTCCTGACGCCAGGGTGGCAAGAGCACTCCTTCCCAGGGCCAGGTTTCTATCCATAGTGGAGCTGGTCTCCGAGTTAACCCGGTTCCCCATCACGACAGCCCGGGTCTGCTCGAGGCTGCTGGGACACATGGCGGCGTGTACGTATGTGGTACGCCATGCTCGAATGAGGCTCAGGCCTCTGCAGGCCTGGTTGGCAAGGGCATTCAACCAGACCAGGGGTCTCTGGGACACGGTTCTCACAGTGCCGCCGGAGGTGATAGCCTCCTTACAATGGTGGACCCAGGAGGCGATGGTGTGCAGCGGGGTTCCGTTCACTGTACCTCCCCCCTCGCTTACACTGGTCACAGATGCTTCCGACCTGGGTTGGGGAGCGCACCTGGGGTGTCACAAGACCCAGGGCTTATGGTCCCCAGCAGAGCGGGCTCTGCACATAACTGTCCGGGAGCTCAGGGCTGTCAGGAGAGCCTGCGAGACCTTCCTGTCGAAGCTGTCTCGCCGCTCTGTCCTGGTGCGCCTGGACAACACAGCGGCTGTGCTTTACCTCAACAGGCAGGGGGGAGCCCGGTCACCTCCCCTCTGCCGCGAGGCTCTGTGCCTCTGGGACCTGTGTGTAGAGCACGACATAGTTTTGCAGGCAGAGTACCTGCCGGGGTGCAAAAACTCGCTGGCCGATGCTCTGAGCAGGTGCTTCGGAGCCCACGAGTGGTCTCTCAAGGATTCAGCCCTTCGTCAGGTCTTCCACAGGTGGGGTTGTCCCCTAGTAGACCTGTTTGCCTCGGCACGCAACACCAAGTGCCAGAGTTATTGGTGTTGGGGTCCCTGTTGGGGCTGGGGGACCACTCCAGGGGAGATGCCATGACAGTGCTGTGGCCGGCGGGCATCCTCTATGCATTCCCACCATTTCCCCTAATTCCCAGGGTTCTGACCAGGGTCAAGACGTTCAGGTCCACGGTCATCCTGATAGCCCTGAGGTGACCCAGACAATTCTGGTTCTCTATCCTGGTGGACATGCTCACCAAGGACCCTATAACGCTCCCACCAGTTCGGGATCTCCTGACCCAACCTTGGGATGGGGGGACCATGGTTCACCCGAATCTCAGCTCTCTCCACCTGGCGGCCTGGTTTATCCGTGGCTGACCCAACCAGAAAGGGAATATTCCCAGGAGGAACATAAGAACGGCCGTACTGGGTCAGACCTAAGGTCCATCTAGCCCAGTATCCTGTCTGCCGACAGTGGCCAGCACCAGGTGCCCCAGAGAGGGTGGACCGAAGACAATGATCAAGCGATTTGTCTCCTACCATCCCTCTCCAGCCTCTGACAAACAGAGGCCAAGGACACCATTTTATCCCCTAGCTAATAGCCTTTTATGGAGCTAACCTCCATGAAATTATCTAGCTTCTCTTTAAACTCTATTATAGTCCTAGCCTTCACAGCCTTCTCTGGCAAGGAGTTCCACAGGTTGACTACACGCTGTGTGAAAAAGAACTTTCTTGTATTAGTTTTAAACCTGCTACCCATTAATTTCATTTGGTGTCCTCTAGTTCTTCTATTTAGGGAACTAATAAATAACTTTTCTTTATCGGCCCTCTCCACACCAGTCATGATTTTATACACCTCTATCACATCCCCCCTTAGTCTCCTCTTTTCTAAACTGAAAAGTCCCACTCGCTTTAACCTCTCTTCATATGGGACCCGTTCCAAACCCCTAATCATTTTAGTTGCCCTTTTCGGAACCCTTTCCAAGGCCAAAATATCTTTTTTGAGGTGAGGAGACCACATCTGTACACAGTATTTAAGATGTGGGCGTACTATAGTTTTATACAGGGGCAGTAAGATATTCTGGGTCTTATTTTCTATCCCTTTCTTAATAATTCCTAGCATCCTATTTGCCTTTTTGACCGCCGCTGCACACTGTGTGGAAGTTTTCAGAGAACTGTCCATGATAACTCCAAGATCTCTTTCCTGATTTGTCGTAGCCAAATTAGCCCCCATCATACTGTACATATAGTTGGGGTTATTTTTCCCGATGTGCATTACTTTACACTTATCCACATTAAATTTCATTTGCCATTTTGTTGCCCAATCACTCAGTTTGGTGAGATCTTCTTGGAGTCCCTCAGTATGCTTCTGTCTTGACTATCCTAAACAGTTTGGTATTATCTGCAAACTTTACCACCTCACTGCTTACCCCTTTCTCCAGATCATTTATGAATAAGTTGAACAGGATTGGTCCTAGGACTGACCCTTGGGGGACACCACTAGTTACCCATCTCCATTCTGAAAATTTACCATTTATTCCTACCCTTTGTTTCCTGTCTTTTAACCAGTTCTCAATCCAAGAAAGGACCTTCCCTCTTAGCCCATGACCATGTAATTTACACAAGAGCCTTTGGTGAGGGACCTTGTCAAAGGCTTTCTGAAAATCTAAGTATACTATATCTACTGGATCCCCCTTGTCCGCATGTTTGTTTACCCCTTCAAAGAACTCTAGGGCTGTGTCTACACTGGGCCACTTATTCCGGAAAAGCAGCCGCTTTTCCGGAATAAGCTGCGAGCTGTCTACACTGGCCGCTTGCTTTTCCGGAAAAGTAGTGACAATTTACTGTACAAAATCAGCCGCTTTTCCGGAAAAGCTATGCCGCTCCTGCTCGGGCAAAAGTCTTTTTTCCGGAAAAGCTTTTCCGGAAAAGGGCCAGTGTAGACAGCTTTTCTGGAAAAGCAGAAGAAACGGAAAAAAGCGCTTTGGATGGCGTGAGACCCCGTAGGAGCCCTGGACTTCCTGGTAGGGAGTCTGCTGGGCGCACGTGGCAGGAGCGTGCCGCAGACCCTGCTGCCTGAGCTCTGCCATGTGCCCCTGTGCTGCCCAGCCACCCATCTCACCGCACCGTGGCAGCTCCAGCCGGTGAGCCCCCTGCACCGCCAGCGGAGGAGGCCCCCAGGGGCTGCAAAAGGCGGGCTCCCTCCTGGACCCCCAAGGAGCTGGAGACCCTCCTGGACCTCTGGCAGGAGGAGGAGGGTCTCCATGATACCAGGTCCCGGCACCGCAATGCGGACATTTTCGTCCGCATGGCTGAGGCTCTGGCCCACCAGGGACACCCTGCCCGGAACACTGACCAAGTCCAGGCAAAGGTGAAGGAGCTCCGGCTGGGGTACATGCGGGCCAGCGAGGGCAGGGGGGCAGGACCAGACACCTGCCCCCACTATGACCGGCTGCATGCGATCCTTGGGCAGCCAGCCCCACAAGGCCCGGACGTGCCCGTGGACACCTGCCAGCGCCCCCCCGTCATCTGAACCACCGAGGCGGGGGAGGGAGAGAACAGCAGCGGCGCTTCGGCAGAGGAGGCCAGCGCTGCTACCCAGCAGGCCCCCTCCAGCAGCTCCTCCGAGGCCGGGGAAGGATCCACTGGTGAGTCTTTGCAGTTTGCACTCACAGGGCGGTGGGCGGGGGGGAGCCAGGCGCCCGGAGGGGGAGAGCATGTCACTCAGGCCACGTGAGCTGCACGCTGTGTAGCATTAGGCAGGAAGCAGCACGTGCAACCACGTGCAGCCTGGTGACCGAGCGGCACATGGCCGCGGCAGGCAGCTGCAGGGCATGCCTGGGACCGTGCTGCTCACACACATTCGGCGGGACCAGGGGAAAGGGTGGATGCCGGCTGGAACCGGCCAGGGCCCCAGGGACTCAGCCCAGAGCCCGCACCTCCGCCAAGGGTGCAGCACGGAGAACGGCACACTGTCCCATGCCTGGCTGTGAGGCACAGCCAGCTGCTGTTGGGTACGCCGCAGCGTCACAGTCCTGTGACCGTGGCCCCCACCGAGCCCCTCGCCTGCTCCCAGTGCCTTGGCTGGTTCCCCGAGGGAAGTCCCCACTGTGGCCACACATGTTTCTGGTCTACCGGGCTTGCGGGAGGGATAGAGGGAGGGAGAAGGGCCCCTGAGTTTTGCTGCAAGGATGGGACACCCCCCCACCCAGTCACTCTTCTGGTTCCGTCCAGGAGATATCCCACGCGAGGGGATCTGAGAGCCCAGAACGCCTCTGCCAGATGTGTTCCCAGGCACTGTGTGGGGATGCATCTCGCTCCCTGTCGAACACCAGTGATTAGCCCAAAGCTTTTCACAGTCTCCACCGGCAGGGAGTTCCACAGGTGAATGCAGCACAAGCACCGTCCCCGCCTCCACGGGCCAGGATACAGACCGGTGCTTAATACTGGAGGGAGGACCCTACTCCAGGGGCGGTCCTCCTTGCAAACATACAACACGGGGGCAGGAGGGGAACCAAGTGGGCCCAAGCCACACAACTGTGGGGTCACCTGGGCTCAGGGGTGGAGGGCATGAGGTGTGCGGACAGTGGACGGCCTGCCTGACTGACCCATCCTTTCTTCTCTTCCCTGCAGCGGGACCGAGCACCAGACCCTCCACTCCGGCAGCAGCGGCACCCCCCAGCTGGCCAACCCCGGAGGCGCAGGCTGCGACAGAGGGGCCAGCTTCTTCGCCGCCATGTCATCGCCGTGGAGGCCATCCAGGCCTCCATTGCTGAGCAGGTGCAGGGGGGACCTGCAGTGGCAGCAGGAGGGCTGGGGTGCTTTCCTGGCAGAGTGCCGAGGGATGCGCAACTCCATGGACATCCTTACGGCACACTTTGTGCACGCCATCCATTATGGCATGGCCGTACCCCATGCCTCCGCCATCCCTCCCGTAGCACAGCCCATGCCCCCTCCTATCCCAGCTCCTGCCCCTGCTCCTATCCCAGCTCCAGCTCCTGCCCCAGCTCCTGCCCCTGCTCCTGCCCACCTCCCCGTGCAGCCTGCCCGGACGCGGTCTGCCCAGCGTGTGCAGGTCCAGCGCCAGAGGAGCGCTCGCAGGGGCCGCCCGTTGCAGTAACTGCCCCCCCTCCCTGTCCCAGTTGAAGGTCTCCCCCCCACCCCGTCCCAGTTGAAGGTCTCTCCCCCCTTCCCCTTGTAAATAAAAAGTTTTCTATTTTTCAGTTCATTCTTGTGTTGGTTATTGTGTTACTCTAGTAACTGTAAGAAATGATTTGAGATGCCAATTAGCCACTTAAATTTAACAGGGTTACAAACTGTGGACAACAAATTCTTTACTCTATCACCGGGGGCCTTTGTAAGTGGTCATTGGTTTGTGGCGCATAAGAAATACTGAGACTTTTCAGTAAAATGTAAACCACAAACTATATTTACATAGCTAACAAACAAGCAAGAACGGTTAAAAGATGCACACTACAGATTATTAAACATAGTCTAGGCGCAGGGAGGACAATTGGGTAGTGTTGCTGGCCACCTCAATCCTTTGGTCCTTCCGGGCCTCAGGAGAGGAGATCCTCGACGGAAGATGACGGCGGCTGGCCACCTCAATCCTTTGGTCCTTCCGGGCCTCGGAGAGGAACAGCCAGGAGATCCTCAAGACGACTGGAATCAGGTACGCTGACTTGAGCCTTCCACGCGACCCCCGAATCCTCTTCGCTGTTCTTCGGGACAGGCGATGGTGGCCTAAACCCTAGCCTAAACTAAAAAGAAAAACCCTAACTACGCCCGACGCACCCGACGAACAGTCACGATAACGGCCGATGTGCTTTGACCTGATGCTTTACGATTGGGGGGGAGGCAAAGGGAGGGGGTGGGGAAGGGTAGGGGATGGGAGGGAGTAGTCTGGGAGACCCAGGCGACCCTACTACGGGCTTGGGCAAACATGTCCACCAGGGCCTCTCTGATGCGCACCGCATCCTGGCGCGCCTGGCGGACGGCAGCTGTGTCGGGCTGTTCCCACGTCTGCCTCGGCTGCCATCCATGCAGGAGGAAGGCCTCCCACTGCGCTCCACAATGTTGTGGAGCACGCAGCACGCGTGGCCAGTACCTCCGTTGCATTCTGCTCACCCATCTCGAGATGGGTGAGCAAACAACGGAAGCGGGCTTTTAAACGTCCAAAGGTGAGCTCCACTGGGTTTCGGGCCCGGTTGAGGCGGTCGTTGAACCGGGCCCGGTTCTGGTCCGGCTGCCCCGTATAAGGCCGCATTAGCCAGGGCATCGGGGTAGGCTGCGTCCTCGACCACACAGATGGGTATAGGCACATCCCCGACAGTCAAGTCCCGCTGGGAAGTAGGTGCCCGCCTCCAACCTGCGAAACAGTCCAGAGTTCTGGAGGATGTGGGCGTCGTGTGCCCGGCCGGACCAGCCCCCGTAAATGTCCAGGAAGCGGCCCCGGTGGTCCACGAGGGCCTGCAGAACAATGGAGCAGTACTTTGCGGTTCATGAAATGGGCCGCTCGATGCTCCGGGGCCCGGATGGGGATGTGGGTGGCGTCCAGGGCTCCCCCGCAGTTGGGGAACCCGAGGGCAGCGAAGCCGGCCATGACTCTTGGGAGCAGGACGTCGTTGATGGCGTGAACGACCTGCAGAAGGGTGCAGAGAAACACAAGGGAACACATCACATATGGCAGGGGTGAGTGTGCGCTCCCTTGGGCCCCCCCCTTGATTCCCTCTGTCCTCGCACACGCACACACACACACACACACACCAGGGCCCCCCCCCTTACGGCCCCCCACCACCACCGGGCCTGTGCAAGGGAGGGATGGCCCAAACCCCTGGGCAACCCATCCTGGAGTCTTGGCTGTCCCTGGGCCTGGAGTGCAGCACCCTCCCCCCATCCCACTCCCGGGACTTACCTCCACGACGATCACTCCGACGGTTGATCTTCCCACCCCGAACTGCTGTGCCACCGAGCGGTAGCTGTCCGGTGTGGCCAGCTTCCACAGCACGATGGCGACCCTCTTCTTGATGGGGATGGGTGCCCGCAGCCGGGTGGTGGCTCTCTGCAGCGTGGGGGTGAGCCAGGTGCACAGCTGCAGGAAGATCCGCTTTCTCATCCGGAAATTCCTGATCCATTGCTGGTCGTCCCATAGTCCAAGGACCAGCCGCTCCCACCAGTCGGTGCTGCTCTTGAAACTCCAGACAGGCCTCACCACAGTGGAGTGCTGATGCCACAGGGTTGCCAGGGCCTCCCTGGTGAGGGAGTCCAATGCGATCTCTGCCTCCTGGTCCATGAACAGCAGGGCACTGGCCTGCAGCACAAACTGCAGGCACTTGTACAGCTCCAACAGGGGCCCAAGCAGACAAATGGCCACCCACGGCTCCATGGCAGACAGAGCAGGGCAGAAAAACCAAAACTCAGGGAAAAGCAGTTGGGGGCCAAAGGGTGGTGTCCCCAAAACTCAGAGGGCAACCACCGAACCTGCTAAGAGTGCCAGTCCCTGGCAGACGTCCCAAGGCACGGGAGCAGGAGACCAACGGCTGTCCGGCGAGACCCCTTTAAGCACATGTCTGAACGGCGCTCTGGCCCTGCCCCCGGAAAGGTCTGGTGGCCTTTGCCCTCTTCAAAATGGCTCCGGGCTTCTGCTTTTCCGGAAAAGCGCGCCGCCAATGTAGACGCGCTTTTCCGGAAAAGCGCATTGTTATAACAGTAACTCCGGGACCAATGTAGACGCTTCTTTTCCGGAAATACTTAAAACGGAAAACTGTTCCGTTTTAAGCATTTCCGGAAAAAGGTGCCAATGTAGACACAGCCTAATAGATTAGTAAGACAGGATTTCCCTTTACAGAAACCATGTTGACTTTTGTCCAACAAATTATGTTCTTCTACATGCTTCACAATTTTATTCTTTTCTATTGTTTCGACTAATTTGCCCGATACTGAAGTTAGACTTACCGGTCTGTAATTGCCCAGATCGCCTCTAGAGCCCTTTTTAAATATTGGTGTCACATTGGCTACCTTCCAGTCATTAGGTACGGAAGCCGATTTAAGGGATAGATTACAAACCACAGATAATAGTTCATCAATTTCCCATTTGAGTTCTTTTAGAACCCTTGGATGAATGCCATCCGGTCCCGGAGATTTGTTAACATTAAGTTTTTCTATTTGTTCCAAATCCTCCTCTAATGACACTTCAATCCAGGACAGTTCCTCAGATTCATCACCCACAAAGGGCGGTGCAGATTTGGGAATCTCCCCAATGTCCTCAGCCATGAAGACTGAAGCAAAGAAATCATTTAGTTTCTCCGCAATGGCTTTATCGTCCTTGATTGCTCCTTTTATAGTTCGATCATCTAGGGGACCCACAGGTTTTTTAGCAGGCTTCCTGCTTCTAATGTTCTTAAAAAACATTTTGTTATTTCTTTTTGAGTTTTTGGCTAGCTGTTCCTCAAAATCTTTTTTTGCTTTTCTTATTACATTTTTACACTGTAAAATGTACAGATGGTGCTCCTAAGTAGTAGGAAACCATCTACCAGGTGGTCGTACGCAGCCAAGTGGCGGCGGTTCTCGCCTTGGGCGTCCAGAAGGGGAGTGCACCCGTCCTGCGCACCTGTCCCGTCCATTCTGGACTACCTCTTTTTGAACTTAGGTCCAGTGGCCTCTCTACCTCCTCTATCAAAGTCCATGTGGCATCTCTTTCCACCTTCCATGTTGGTTAGGCAGGAGTTTCTCTGTTTTCTGACCCTGTGGTCAAAAGGTTCCTTAAGGGTTTGGATAAGTTGTATCCCTCGGTTAGACCCCCTCTCCCCTCATGGGACCTTAACCTCGTGTTGTCTAGACTCGTGTTGCCCCCCTTTGAGCCACTGGCCACGTGTTCTTTGAAGCACCTTTCTATGAAGGTTGCGTTCACTGTGGCCATTACGTCGGCTCGCAGGGTCTCTGAGCTGAGGGTGTTAACTGTGAACCTGCCCTACCTAGTGTTTTCTGACAATAATGTGAGGCTCCGCCCTCACCCGGCTTTTCTCCCCAAGGTGGTGTCACCGTTCCATTTGTCCCAAGAAATTTACCTCCCGGTTTTCTTTCCAAAGCTCCACGCCTCCCCTAAGGAGAAAGTGCCCCATTCCCTGAATGCTAGACATGCGCTAGCCTTTTATATTGATAGGACTAAGCCCTTTCGTAAATCCACACAATTGTTTATTGCTGTCGCTGACAGAATGAAAGGGCTTCCCATATCGACCCAAAGGTTGTCCAATTGGGTTGCAGGGTGTATCAGGGAGTGTTATGCCTTGGCCGGGAAGGTCCCGCCCCGGGTTACAGCACATTCCACCAGGGTGCAGGTGTCCTCTGTAGCTTTTGGGGCGCAGGTTGCAATCACTGAAATTTGCAGGGCGGCCACGTGGTCGTCACTCCATACCTTTACGGCACACTACGCGCTGGCACAGCAGGCTAGGGAGGACACGGGTGGGATCTGCAGTCCTCAGCTCTGTATTGTAAATATGTTGGTTTATTTGTACACATTGCACTCTTCTACAGTTTTTTCTGTGTTCAGTTAGTTGAATAAATATCTTTGAATTGTTCAACTTTTGTGGACTTCTGTTTCTGAGTGCTCCGACCCTTCCTCCTTGAAGTGGGGTTGGCTTGGAAGTCACCTGATTCGAATGGACATGAGCAACCACTCAAAGAAGAAAAGAACGGTTACTTACCTGTAACTGTTGTTCTTTGAGATGTGTTGCTCATGTCCATTCGATTCCCGCCCTACCTCCCCTTTGTCAGCGCATCCAGCAAGAAGGAACTGAGGTGGGGGAGTGCCGGCAGGGGTACTTATGCCCCGCCATGGTGGCGCCACTCCAGGGGGCGCCCTGCCGGCGCTACGGATACCGCTAGGGAAAATGCTCCGGAAGACGCGGTGCGCACACCTGATTTGAATGGACATGAGCAACACATCTCGAAGAACAACAGTTACAGGTAAGTAACCATTCTTTTCTATCCTAAACCACACACTTCAGCGCATGAAGCAGCGCTTCATTCTCTCTCGTCGTTCGCAGGGCATTAGCTTTCTATATAGACAGGACTAGAGACGGGATTTTAAGACGGATCGACTAATAGTCTCAATAGCTGAGCACTCCAAAGGTGAAGCAATATCCTCTCAGCAAGTTGCAAAACTAATCACGTCGTGTATCACCACGTTACTTTGTATGTAATATACCGCTCCCAGCTCAACGGAAGGCGCACTCAACAGGAGCAGTAGCAGCCTCAACAGCCTTTTTGAAGGGCATTCCCCCTCAGGGATACTTGCTGTGCAGCCACGTGGTCATCCCATGATACCGTTCATCAAACACTATGCCATTCAACATCAACTGACTGCGGATGCTTTGTTGGCATCAGCAGTACTGTCATCGACATTGATATTGTGACTCTGAGACCCTCCTTCCAGTCTTTAGGGTACTGCTACTCAGTCACCTACAGTGGAGCACCCGTGAGGACATCACTCAAAGAAGAAAGCGAAGTTACTCACATTGGTGCAGTAATTGTCATTCATCGAGATGTGTGTCCCTGTGGGTGCTCCACTACCTGCCCTCCTCCCTGCTCTGGAGTCTTTTTCTTGTATCTTTCAGATTCCAGGGCAGATTCGAGGACCCCTCCCCCCCCCCCGACAGCCGGTTCTCAAGTTTCCCTGCTTGCTTGCCTATCTCGATGAGGGATAGCAAAGCATTTTGTCTCTGTGTGCTCTGGTTGCCCTCACTTGGGACACCACAGCACTCTACAACATGGAGCCAGAGCTGGCCCTGGGCACTCTGGTGCTTCTCGTGGACATGTTGCTGCAAGCCTGGCTGCACTTTCTGCAGGCTGCCATCCCAGAGGTCCATCAGGGGGCTATCCATATCCAGGAGGCCCTGCGGGAGAGTTTCCACACTGAGGAGCACTAAGAGCTTTTCTGGTCTGCCCCACTGGGGGCTTGTGCCTCATTCCTCCCTCACATCCTTCTACTTACCCCTCCTTAACCCCTCTTCCTGATATCAAATAAAATACATGTATTTTCATGAACACAAACTCTCTTTATTTAACAAAAGTGTGTGTGGGGAATGAAACTCTGGTGAGACTGGGGAAAGGAGGCGGGAGAGGGGAAGGGGAAACCTGGGAGGAGGGAGCTGGAAGGGGGAAGCAAGGGAAAGAAGTGGGAGGGGAATCTCAGGGTTGGGGGTCTCGCCGGACCAACTTGATTTTCATGTGAACCTGCTCCTGGGTTCGCATGTGGCCTTTGATGGCCAGGCTGGCAGCTATCCTGCCATAGACGGCCGCGTTTCCCTGTCTAGTGCGCGGAGATCATGGAAATTGGGGGCATCCCCCCAAACCTGAATAAGGACCATGATCTCCGCCTTGGACCAGGAAGGCGCCCTCCTTCTCTGGACCCTGCAGGCTCCTGGGAGCTGGCAGACTGCTCCTGGGGAGAGATTTTAAAAGTTCCATCTGTTTACCTTATCAAAAACAGAAATCTGAAACTGGATGAATTTGAATGGGAAATAAGACTCAGTGAAGTTAACTAACCATTAGAAGAGCTTGCTAATTGTTAGGTTGGATTTTTCATTACATGGAGTGTTTAAATCAGGAATTTATATCCTTATAAAAGAAAATATTTAGTATAATTGGAAGTTATAGATTTGATGTAGGAATTAGTAAGAAAATTCTATGGCTTGAGGTTCTTCGCAAAGTTAGACATATCATTTGTGATTGGTTTATTCCTCTCCCCCTTCTCCTCCCTTCCTCTCCCCCCCCCCCCCCCCCCCCCCCCCCCCCCCCCCATTAAAAGATCTTGGAGGATACTGTGAAGAAATTATAATTCCTTTACTCTGAAAGTTCTCTCCCACAGTTCTGTAGTGTTGTGGATTTGTGTTTGCAAATGATTTTAGTCAGTCTGTTCATGCAATCACAACTCTTAAAATTAGGCTTTTATGTTCATATACATACAATATGATGGGGACTAATTAAGCTACAACTACTCAAGAGAAAGATCTTTGAGATGTTGTGGCTAGTTCTCTGAAAACATCTATTCACTCTGCAGCGGCAGTCAAGAAAGCAAATACAACATTAGGAATCATTAAAAAAAAGGATAAATAATATGACAGAGAATATCTTATTGCCTCTATATAAAGCCATGGTACACCCATATCTTGAATACCACATACAGATGTAGTTGCCTCAACTCAAAAAATATATATTGGCATTGGAAAAGGGTCAGAAAAGGGAACAGAAATGATTAGGGGTTTAGAACGGGTCCCATATGAAGAGAAATTAAAAAGACTTGGACTTTTCAGCTTAGAAAAGAGGAGACCAAGGGGGGATATAATAGAGGTCTATGAAATCATGACTGGTGTGGAAAAAGTGAATAAGGAAAAGTTATTTACTTATTCCCACAATATAAGAACTAGAGGTCACCAAATGAAACAAATAGCAGGTTTAAAACAAAGAAAAGGAAGGTTTTTTTTCACTCAGTGCACAGTCAACTTCTGGACCTCCTTGCCAAAGGATGTGATGAAGGCTAAGACTTTAACAGGGTTTTAAAAAGAGCTAGATAGATTCATGGAGGTTAGGTCCATCAATGGCTATTGACCAGGATGGGTAGGAGTGGTGTCCCTAGCCTCTGTTTATCTGGAAATGGGTGAAGGAGAGGGATCACGTGAGGATTACCTGTTGTGTTCCCTTCCTCTGGGGTATCTGGTATTGCCCGCTGTCAGCAGACAGGATACTGAACTAGATGGACCTTTGGTCTGACCCAGTATGGCCGTTCTTATGTTCTTATGTAATTCATAACTACTTCTTGTCTTTGTGTCTTGTTTAATTGTATATAGGCAAGATCTAAATCAGTGCTCTATGATGCAACCACTGTTGCACATGAAATGGGCCATTCTCTTGGCTTTCCACATGATGATACTAAGAAAAATACAGCTAGAGGTTGTGTTTGCAAATGCCCCAGAAAAGGAAAATGCCTCATGTGGTCATATTCCCCGTGAGTAATGCTTCCTTTTAACGTTTGTAGTACAACAATTATGTCTTTTGATAAGGTTATTGTAAAGGAATCCCCTAAAGGTTTTCTCTCAGATCGTAGCAGAATCAGACTAAACCCAGTTATTTACATGGGGTAGTTTCAGCACAGGCCCTAATGCCTTAGGTTTTGCAAGATTTGTTGAGTTTTTTGAGTGTCTCTGGTTGGGGGAATCAAAATAAAAGTTAAATGTCCCAGTTTATTTGAGAGTTTTCTCTTCCTGGGACCTCGTATGGGTGGAAAGAAGGTCGGCCGTGCTGCCAATGACACAGTGTCTATTTAGTGGGGTTTTAGAAATCTCTTTGGCTGGGTCACTGAGTCTAGCTTATTCTGTTCAGTTTACCACTATGTCAACACTGACCATGCCAAAAGCATTTGTGACTGCCAGGAACATACCAACCCTGTTGGTGCTGGTATCACCAGCAGCACGAGAGTCAATATTCTCAGTGCTGGCAGGCACAGGAAAATGAACAGCATCACATCAACGTGCGGTGTTGTCAGCCTTATGTATCTATGTACTTCAGTACTGCTGAAGGGAAAACTTATAATGCTTGCTTCTCTGTGGGAGCACTAATCAGCAGCATTGTTTGAAACTGCACTTCTTTGGTCAACAGAAGCAGAGTAGTCATTTTCTGAATCAGGTGTTCAGTTCTACATTTCTTGTCCGCACAATCACTGTCATTGTTCTTCCTCAAGATGTTTCCACTTTTCCATGGATCCGCTTTTAGGAGTATCATTGACTGGTTGACCAATAGTTCAGGTGGGGTTTGCATCCATCCAGTGGCCTGTTTGGGATTCATGGGGGTTTCCCCCCCATTTCCAAATTGTATTCCAAGCCCTCCAATTTCATGGCTTTGGCATTAGAAGCAGTAACTATCTCCAGGAAACACCTGTGGGTCCTCCACTGTAGATGTGCTTGCATCCCTGCATTGCTGATCAGAGAACTTTGGTAGCAGTATCTGCTGGGCACGCAAAAATGTGCTGTCTCTGTTCTTACTGAGCCAAGAGGCTAGCCATTGCACGTGGGCAAATCTTCCCCAGTTTCTTCTCAACTATCCCAACTGAAGAGGGAGCCATTAGCAATCTGTTAAGAATATCATCTTAATCTAAATATGTCTAGTTAGTCTTATTGTTATAGTTCTGATTGAAATTTTACCCGTTTCTTTATGTTATCATTAACCCTGCGCTCCCCCCCTGCCCCAGAAAACTGTTTTTTCTTCCCATGTTTTTTCCTTCATTGGAGGTGGTATTAATTCAGAAAGGGATCTGGTGGATCACAGAATGAATGAACAAACAATGCAGTGCGGTTGTAAAAATAGCTAATATTCTGGGGTTGTAAAAATAAATAAATGGGAGTGCCATATGTAAAACATGGCTACTCCCATAGGTTCACAAGATCCTTCTGGGGGCAGACAGGAGGAAGAAATCACCTTCCTCTTAAGCCTCATCCTCATTTATCCCAGATGAGGTACTTGCAGTGCATCCCTTCAAGCAGCCCTTCATGGGGTGGACATGACCACTATGGTTTTTCCTTTGAGGTCCAACAAGTAATACAAGGCCTACCTTTTGAGGGTGAAATTCTGTTTTTTGGAAAAGATAGACAAAAGGCTGAACAACAGAGCCATTCTCAGGTCCCTGGGACTCTGCATGCCTTCTATTATGCATAGATACTTCCAACCACATTGCCTCAGCTTTGGATGACTCCAGGATGCCACAGCAGTTGCTATGCTAGGTTACATAGGGTCTGGATATTAAGGAAGAGAACGTTGTTGAGGAGGCAGATCTTATGGACAGCTTAGCCTCTTTAGGCCCTTCCTGCATTGCATTACCACTTATCAAAACTATTAAGAACATGACCAGCACCCTGGGGCCTCTCCGCCGCCTACCATGAAGTGTGTTGAATGGTGGTACTTTATACCCTTCAAGGGCTACAAACATTTATACACCCACCCACAATCTGACTCTCTGGTAGTCGACATTGTCAACCAAGCTTTCCAGGATCCTTTGACTAAGAATAGGAATGCAAAAGAATTATATCTATTTGGACAGAAGTTATACATCTTGGGGTGATTGCAACTCCACATCTCCAATCAATAGGCCAACAGCAGCAGACATGCCTACAATATCTGCTTGGCAATGACTACATTTACTGAGCTTCAGAGGAGTAGCTGAATTAGTCTGTAACAGGAAATCCTTAAAAACCAACAAATAGTCTAGTAGCATCTTAAGGACTAAAAAGACATATAGATGATATCATGAGCTTTCGTGGGCACAACCCACTTCTTCAGATGACCGAAGAAGTGGGTTATGCCCACAAAAGCTCATGATATCATCTATATGTTTTGTTAGTCTTTATGGTGCTACTACACTATTTGTTGGTTTTTAAGGTTTTACATTTACTGTGTTGCTCCCCTGAGACTCCCAGGCTAAATTCTCAGCTTTGGTGAAGGACGGTAGCGTGATCTCTAGGGCATCCCTGCAAGCAGCCGTTCATGGGGCAGACATGGTCATAGTCACAGGAGTAGGCATGAGACAGGGATCTTGATTCCAGGTCTCACATTTTCCCTGTGAGACCCAACAAATAATACAGGACCTACCTTTCACAGGTGAAATGCTGTTTTTGAAAAAGGCAGAGTAAAGGCTGAACAATTTGAAGGACTCCAGAGCCACCCTCCCTTCCTCCCCTCTCCTTGGAGTCCTTTATTGGATTTCCAGTAGAAAAGGAAAAGAGGGAGGCTCGCGCTGTACAAAACTAGCATGAGGCGGAAACTGTGTATGAGCAGTGTGGGAGGCAATGCTAGGTAAAAATCTCCAATTTTACCTGTATGAGTAGTGCGAGGATGCACCAAGACCTGAGTGGCGCACCCACAGGAACACACATCTCAACCTCAGAAGGTCTACTTAGATTCTTCAATTTTTATATTCTTATCTGCTTAGGAGGTATGTATGTTCTCCAGTGGTCATTGCTAACTTGGTTTTCACCAGTCATAGCATGCCATGACTGTGAATATGGAGAGTCCATACTGAACAACTCTGGTTACAGATAAGTAACCTAAACTTCATTTTTCTATCATATCCTTCCATAGGCCCTTACTGGGATATCCAAGTTCTTAAAATCAATGATGGCTGGTACTTTCTGAATGTACTTCCCCCTCCTAGCTTCTTCTTGGGAGAGGATATTCATTTCAAAACAGCTTGGAATCTCATATTAGAAACAGGACGCAACAGAGAGAGTTTCTTACCTGGGATTTTTTTCTGGACAAAGTCCAAAACTGCACATCTCCTATATTTCAGATACTAGCTAGTCTAAAAAGAAGTTATAGTTTTGGAAATTTTTGACAGAGAAAAAGGGAGAGGAGTCACTGACAGAGGGAAAAATCACAGCTACCAATGGTGGGCTCTAAGTTGATTTGTATTGTGAGTGGGTGTACCAGTCCCACACTGGGAAAGCTGAGCCTAACCTGGCTCACCTAGCTGAAGAAGCTTTGCCCCAGCAACCCTGCTGGGCATGCTCAGACTGCAGCACAGGTATAAAAGCCTGGAGATTGGCTCAGTCTGTTCTGACTGCTGAAGTGGAAGGAGGTACTGCCAGAGCTCCTGCAGGTGAACCACCAGAGACCAGACTTGGAAGCCAGCCAGCAAGACACTTACCCTACTGAAGGAAATCAGGAGAAAGGAGGCCCAGCCAGAACTCCTGCAGATGAACTGCCAGAGGGATGGAACCTGAAAACCAGCCAGTGAGACATCAGTTCTACAGAGGATCTGGAGGAAGGACCCTGGAGAGAATCTAGCCGAGAATGGTAGCCCAGGGCAGGAGATTGTTTGTTTGTTTTCCGAGGAGCTCAGTGTATTGAGGTGGGATTCCCTGCTGAGCAAGCAGAGGCCCACACCACTGCTGCCTGGGCCCTGGGCTGGGACCTGATAGAGTAGAGATCACCAGGGTCCCCTGAGACCCCCTTGCTTCAATCCCCCAACCTGCGGCACCTACACCCACCATATAGTGACTTGGACTACTGGGATGCACTGCCCCAGTGAGAAGGGCATTTATTAGTGACTCCAGCTACTAGGCTGCTCTGCCTCAGTGAGAGAGGTGCTTATTAGTGACTCTGGCTGCTAGGCCACATTGCCCCAGTGAGAGGTGTTGAACACTGATTTTTGGAGTTAGGCCAGGGGTTTAGGCCTGGAGAGAAAATGCTGGACACACAGGGTTGGGGCACAATTTCAAGAGCTCTTAGGACTCAACTATTCTCTGGAATGGGAGGGTGAGTGGTTGACCCTGTGACATGCATACACAGGTAGTCTACTGATGTAGTCTGCATTAATAGAATCATTCTGCAGGAAAGAATGACTCAGGTGAGGATTTGTTTTTAAACTGTGATTTGTTATAAAATTAAAAGCATTTAAATTTATTTAAATTTTAACTTGTTGAACAGAGAACATTCCACTAAAATGTAATGCTGGGTTTATTTGATGCTATAATGTTTTCATTTTTAGTGACCAGTGTTATTCCTGAGTAAAGCATAGTTTTGAAGAGTCAGTTGGTCTCCATTTTGTGTTGTATGTATTAGAGAAGTTTATTTAATTGTAAATCATATCTCCTAATCTCATCTGGGTGAATGACCTGAAGGCAATAGAGGTTTCTACTTCAAGAAGAATGTTGTTTGAGTTGCAAAATCAAAAAAATTAAAATTAGAAAGATGCTCCATGTAAGATTCATTGCCATTACACTTTTTTGCATTTAGTTCCATTTCCAGTTGTTTGAATTGGTCTAGTTTCAATTTCCATTCTTTGCATTTTGTATACCTTTCATGGACTGCCATCACTGATGACCCCTTGGAGATGCTTCCCAGTGTGCTGTCAAAGCCACTGACACTTGCCTTCTTGTTCTCTGAGGCTTCTCCCACCATGTCCTGCTGAGCCAGATCTCCTGGTCTCCCGCAGCCAAAGCACAGAGCTTAAAATACCTCCCCACCCCCATCTCCCGCCTAAGAGAAATATAGACACTGAACTTCTTCACGACTGAGGAGAAGGCAGCTTTGGGCACAACTTCCAGGGAACCCACTCCTCAAATGCGATCAGAACCCCAAATAAACCATCCATGTAAGTCCTGCTTAACAATGAAAGGAGGATGTGCACACTGATTGCTCTCCCAATTATTTACACAGGGTTGATAGAAAATAAATGTGACTGTATTACTTACAAACAATAGGATGTGTAAGTGGTTGCAAGTGAAAACAAAGGAAAGTAAATTATACATTTAAAATAACAGAAAATGTATAGCTAGTTATAACACTCTAAAGCTTATAGCAAACGTACCTTAAATGGTTGTGTCTAAACTCCGTCGACAGAGCCATATAGATTAGGCAGGATGACAAAGGGAAATGAAGCGGCGATTTAAATAATTGCCGCTTCATTTGAATAAAAATGGCCACCGCACTGTGCTGATCAGCTGTTTGTCGGCACAGTGCAGCAGTCTAGACGGGGATTTGCCGACCCCAGAACCCTTCGTTGTCAGATCCTTTATGCCTCGTGAAACGAGGCTTACAGGATCTGATGACAAAGGATTCTGGGGGTGGCAGATCCCCTCTAGACTGCCGCGCTGCGACAAACAGCTGATCAGCAGAGCGCGGCAGCCATTTTGATTTAAACGAAGTGGCGATTATTTAAATTGCTGTTTCATTTCCCTTTGTTGAGTAAACTAATCTACATGACTCCATCGATGAAGCCATGTAGTTTAGACGTACCCAAACTGTTCTTATTTCAGCTAAACCTCCAAGCCAGGGAAGATCTTTTTTCTCTTGGGAGTGATCTGCCAGCCAAAGAAAAAGAGGCTGAAAACTTTGCATCCTAAATAGACTTCCTTTCGGGTGGGAATTCTTTGTCTCTACATCCCACCCTTCCATGGAAAATTACCTGATCAGGCCCTGCCTGTGCCCTGTGAGGTTCTCGGGGGCCCTATGGGGAAGTAAGAATAGGGCCTCTGTACCCTTCCAAGCATGTCGTAAGAGGCAACTAAGGAGGGTTGGGCATGGGGCTAGCAACTCCATACAGTAAAAATAAATATATGCTACAAAAACATCAACAATTTCAACTTGAATAGCAAGCCAGGCTTCCTTGACTAAAAAAGGCCCACAAAGAGGGATTATGACATGAGGCAGCCAAACCCGAAAGGATACTGAACTGCCGATTCCCCTTCTTTCAGCAAGAAAAATTTCCAGAATAGGCACCTGGAATGTGCAAGCAATGTGGGAGGTAGGTAAGATAACCCAGGTAGTAAGAGAAATGAACAAGTACAAGCTAAACATCATGGGAATTAGTGAGACAAGATGGGTACAGTCAGGTAAGGCACAAGTTTCATCAGGGAAAATAGTGCTCTATTCAGGCCATGAAGATGAAAATGCACCACATACGGAGGGGGTTGCACTCTTGCTGTCACCAGAGGCACATAAAGTTCTTATAGCATGGGAACCTGCAGGGCCAAGAAATATCCTTGCAACATTCAGGACCATAAACAGGAAAATTAATATGCATGTCATTCAGCGTTATGCACCGACAAATGATAAAGAGGAATCAATAAAAGAAGAATTTTATAACAAACGGCAGCATGTGCTTGATAAGACAAAACCAAGAGATGTCATCGTAGTCATGGGCGATTTTAATGCCAAAGTAGGAGATGACAACACAGGATATGACGAGACCATGGGGAAGCATGGGTTAGGAGTTATGAATGAAAATGGGGAAATGTTTGCTAACTTTTGTGCAGTTAACCAATTTATCATAGGAGAAAGTGTTTTTCCACATAAGAACATCTATAAAGCAACATGGATATCCCCCAATCATCAAACACAGAATCAGATTGATCACTTCTGCATTAATCAACAATTTAGACGATCCTTACAGGATGTTAAAGTGTACAGAGGAGCTGATGTGGCCTCAGATCACCATCTACTGATGGCAAAATTGAAGCTAAAATTACAAAAGAACAGGACAATACAAAACTATAGACCACGTTATAATGTAGGATTTTTAAAAGACCAGGTAAAGAAAGAAATGTTCTGTATCACGCTTAGCAATAAATATCAAGCACTGGAACATCTAGATAAAAATTTAACCATTGACAGCCAATGGCAACAAATAAAAGATGCCTGGACCGGTATGTGTGAAGAAGTCTTAGGCAAAAAGGAACATCAGCATAGAGAATGGATATCAGTGGAAACACTTAGGAGGATTAAAGAGAGGAGAGAGAAGAAAGTATTCTTATATAATAGTAAAACCAGAGCTGCCAAAATTATAGCCTAAGAGAACTAGACAAATGCAAACAAAGGGGTTAAGAGGAGCATTAGAGCAGATAAGAAAAATTATATTGACAACTTGGCAAAAGAAGCTGAGGAAGCAGCAGTTACAGGAAATATGAAAGGTCTCTATAAGTCAACCAACAAACTCTCAGGAAAATATTTACAACATAACCAACCCATCAAGGATAAAATGGGGAACAAGATTACAAATGTAGAAAACCAGATGGAAAGATGGGTAGAACATTTTAGTGAACCTCTAAACAGACCAGTTCCAGAAGAACCCCCAGAAATCCAGCCAGCTGAAGAAGACCCCTTTGTTGATTGTAGCAAGCCAAGTAAAGAAGAGATAAAGGAAGCAATTTGACTTCTAAGAAGTGGGAAAGCTGCAGGTCCTGATGGAATACCGGCAGAAGCTATAAAGGTGGACAAAGATAAATCAACAGAAATACTCCACAGCTTTATTGGTAACATTTGGGGAAAGGAAGAATTACCGAGAGACTGGAGGGAAGTTATTTAGTAAAATTGCCAAAGAAAGGTGACCTACAAGAATGCACGAATTATAGAGGAATCATGCTTTTGTCAGTGCCAGGCAAAGTATTAAACGGTAATTCTAGAAAGACTCAAGAAAACTATAGATTCCAAGCTAAGAGATGAACAAGCAGGCTTTCGTCAAAATAGATCTTGTATAGATCAGATAGCCACATTGTGCATAATTATTGAACAATGTTTAGAATGGAATGTTTCTTTGTATATCAACTTTGTGGGCTATGAAAAAGCGTTCAACAGCTTGGATAGGGAAACATTGTGGAAATTATTACAGCACTATGGATCCCTCAGAAGCTCATAAATCTCCATTAAAAAGACCTATGAAGATATGAGCTGTAGGGTCTTGCATTAGGGTCAACTTACAGAACTCTTCAGAATAAAGTCTGGTGTTCGGCAAGGATGTCTGCTGTTCCCCTTCCTATTTCTTTTGTCTGTTGATTGGATCATGAGAGAAACAACAGCTAATGAGAGGAATGGAATCCAGTGGACCCTGTTTAAACAGCTAGAAGACCTTGATTTTGCAGATGACCTAACTCTTCTGTCACATAATCAACTTCAAATGCAAAATAAAACAGTGAAGCTAGACAAGATTTCATAGCAGATGGGACTGAAGATCCATGAGGGGAAGACCAAGATCATGAAAGTGAATGCAGCAAATAACAGCAGCCCAATTGTCCTGAGAGGAATGACACTGGAGGAAGTTGATACCTTCACCTATTTAGGTAGTATAAATAAAGTGGGAGGTACTGACGAAGATATTAAGACTAGAATACAGAAGGCAAGAGGTTCTTTTATTATTTTGAGGAATATATGGAATTCAAGAGAGATCAAGCTACAGACCAAAATAAGGATCTTCAGCAGAAATGTAAGATAAGTACTTCTATATGGCTCAGAATCATGGCAAACAACAAGGACAAATATCAAAAGATTGCAAACTTTTATTAATAAATGCTTGTGTAAGATCATTGGCCTGAAGTGGTCTGACAAGATTAGAAACTTAGCTTATGAGAGAGAGCAGCTTAGCTTATGAGAAACTTAGCTTATGAGAAAATCTCAGTAGAGCAAGAGATTTTGAGAAGAAGATGGCGATGGATTGGCCATTCACTGAGGACGCCACCAACTAGCATTACCAGACAATCCCTATCCTGGAACCCACAGGGAAAAAGGGGAAGAGGAAGGCCAAAGAATAGTTGGAGAAGAGACCTGGATGTGAGTGTGAGGGAAATGGGCAAAAGCTGGAGAAAATTAGAAAAGGTGGCACAAGACAGAGAGGCTTGGAAAGAAATTGTTGATGGCCTATGCTCCTATAGGAGCTAAGGGCAAAGAAGAAGAGACCCTGCCTGTTGGGGTAGTCACATGTCTTCCTAAGACCAACCACACTTAGGGTAAGTCTAGACTACAAGCCTCTTTCGAAAGAGGCTTTTTCAAAAGAATCTTTAGAAAAAGCCTCTTTCAAAAGAGAGCATCTAGACTGCAACCACTTATTTTGAAAAAGCGAGCTGCTTTTTCGAAAGAGAACACCCAGGCAGACTGGATGCTCTCTTTCAAAAAAGCCCTGTTTGCATTCAATAGCGCCTTTTTTCAAAAGAGCACTTTTGCTCTTTTGAAAAAAGGTGTTATTCCTCGTAAAATGTTTTCCGTGGTCGAAAAAACTGCCGCGTTCTTTTGATTTAATTTCGAAAGAACACGGCAGCAGTCTAGACGCAGGTGAAGGTTTTTTTGGAAAAAGGCCACTTTTTTCGAAAAAATCCTGTAGTCTAGACACATAGGATAGAAGAGGCTGTTTACAGCTGATCGTTGGTGGCTTTCATTTCCATATTTAAAACCATAAACTATTCCATACTGCATATTTCTAACTTTACATTCAAGAGTGAAACATACACCAAAATAAGATATACAGATCCAGTAGACAGATATTAAAATTGATAGATTACATGCGGTATTTTATCCAAAGCATCTTCGAGCTATGCATATTTGTATCCATAAGTCAATTTCATAAAGCATGGAGAGAGTCTGTCACAGTTCCAACAGATAAAAGTTCTCTCTGATAGTAGGTATTTTTCTCCCTGTCCAGGCACTTTATATGTACAGAATTCAGTAACTGCAGCAGAGCAACTTATTTTAACATGATAAGAAAACCAGAAAAAACTTGCCTTCTTAACATACCAGAAAAGAAAATATTTGGAACACAAATGTGTGGTAACGGTGTAACAGAAGAGGAGGAGGAATGTGACTGTGGTATGGATGAGGTTAGTAATTAAAGTATTTAGTTTTATACATATTTTACAGAAGCATTAGTAAGTTTGTTTTATCCAGCTTCAAAGCTACTCTGTGAGACACATGGTTTTATGGTGCAAGTGCTGTTCATGGATCCATAGTTAAGAATGAGTTGAATTTTGCACTTAAAACAGGAATTTAACTGTTTTATTGTTACATATGAATAACTTATGCACATCAAATGTTGTGTACAAAGCAAAAGTACATAATGAATTTTATGAGGATGTTAAAATAAAAAAAACACAGGCTGAACTTCTGTTAACTGGCCCTCTGTGGCCTGGTAACATCTGTGATCTGCTATGGAGGTTGCACGACCAAGAGTTCTGAGAGGGCTGGTGGCCAGGACTCCTGCAGGGCTGGGAAGCCTGGTGCAGGGCAGCAGGCCTGCTCAATGAGGCTGGGGCTTGGCGCAGCTCAGCAGGCCCGGTCAACAAACCTGGGGCCCAGCACATGGCAGTGAGGCTGCCCGGTGAGGACTGATGTGTGACAACAGAGGAGGGAGCAGGCCTCCTGCCTGTAGCAAAACCAAGACTGGGAGGGGCCAGTGGCAGCGGGGGACAGGAAAACCTCCCCTGTTCCCACAAAATCCCTCATCCGGGTTCAGTAAGGTCCTGAGGGTGCCAGATCAGGGAGGCCCAACTTGTACACCTCCCTTTTTGTGTAATTCATAAACTCAAGGGTCATTCCTATTACTGGAAAATTACTAATATAGTACCTATTTTTAATAAAGGGAGAAAAATGATCCAGGAAAGTGTAGGGCTGTTAGTATGACCTCAGTTGTATGTACGACCTTGAAACAAATTGAGATTTGTTAAGTGCATATAAGTAAATAATAATTGGGATAAAAATATAACATGGTTTTACAAAAGGTAGATTCTGCCACAGTGACCTGATCTTTCTTTGCAAAGATGACTTTTTTATATATAAAAAGGAAGTGAAGTAGATCTAATTTGATAGAATTATACATGGAAAATTACTAACTGGAAAAGATGTAGATTAATATGACAACTGAAGGCTGGACAAGCATCTGGTTAAAGGGGATACAGTAACAGATCATAATGAAAGATGAACTGGTGGAGTTCTTCAGGAATCAGTCTTGGGACCAAACCAATTTAACTTTTTTGGTACAAAAAGTGTATGCTAATAAAAATTGCACATGACACTATTAATAGTCTCAGAGGGGTAGCCATGTTCATGGCTGTTCATCTGTAACTTAAAAAAAAGTACTGTAAATTAGTGAATATAACCCGCGTCCATGTATAACATGCACTTGTATTATCCACAGTTTTTCTTTCATGTGTAAAAAAAAAAAAAAATTTTAGGTTACCTACGGATGTACATAACCCGCAGGTAATGAACCATGGGTAATGAACTGGTAATAAACCGCAGCTGAGGCCGCTAAGCAATAAGTACTACCCTATTGCCGGTATATAAGCCCTATGAACCACACCGTTTTAAAACCTCTTCAGTTTATAACAAAATATTTGTAAGGATGCCTAAGCGCAAATTATATACATCCTATTTTAAATTATCTGTTCTGACATATGCAAAAGAAAATGGCAATAGAGCAGCGGGGAGAAAATTTTCTGTCAACGAAAAGTCTGTTTGGGAGTGGAGAAAAGAAGAAACGGAGATTGAGAAATTAAATCCTCAGAAAAGAGCATGCTGAGGAAAGAAAGACAAGTGGCCAAAACTAGAAGAAAACCTGGTGAAGTGGGTTCTTGCACGGAGATAGCCAACGTGCGGTATCAATGGTAGCCATAAAGCTCAAGGCTCGACTTATTGCTGTAGAAATGAAAATTGATTTTAAAGGGGGCTCAGATAACTGGGTTTACAAACTTATGAAAAGAAACAACCTTTCAGTTCGAGCACGGACATCTGTTAGGCAACAGTTTCCTGATGAGTGGGAGAAGAAGATGGATGATTTTAAATATTTTGTCCATAAAGAAATTAACCAGCTGGGCTTGAAACCAAACGTCATTAACATGAACGAGGTGCCCATGTTCTTCGATATACCCACAACTCGGTCTGTTGCAGCAGCTGGAGTGAAGACAGTCAGTGTAGCAACCACAGGTCATGAACACACCTGTTTTACGGTTGTCTTGGCATGCACGGCAGGTGGTGAGAAATTAAAACCAATGGTAATTTTTAAGAGGGTGACGATGCCTCGAGAAAAATTACCAGCCGACATTTCTGTGGTCTGTAACAGAAAGGGCTGGATGAACACAGAGGTGACAAAGACATGGACAGACAGCTGCTTTTGTGCACGAAAAGGCGGTTTTTTAAATCTAAAATCTCTGCTACTTTTAGATGCCTTGGCCGCCCATAAAGAAACTTTGGTTCAAAAATATATCAACGCCATGGGAGCACATATCACCGTAATTCCAGGTGGACTGACCTGCAAGTTGCAACCGCTTGATGTGGCTGTCAACCACCCATTCAAGTGCTTCATCCGGAGGAATAGGACAATTGGATGACAAACGGGGAGCACACCTTCACTCTGGCAGGTTGACAGCGCAGTGCAACTTGCGTGGAAATTTGCAAATGGGTATTGGCATCTTAGAAAAGAATAAAAACGGCTACTATTCACAATGGCTTCCGTAAATGTGAAATTCTTCTGGAAGTCTACTCATCTAGCTCTGAATGTGACTACGACAGCGATTCTGACGTGGCACCACAGATCTCAACCATCACTGAAGCACGCCTAGCCGAGGTTATGGATGTTTTTCAAGACAGTGAGTATGATGAAAGTTTTGACGGTTTTGAAAACTCAGACACTGAGGAGGAAGATGCTAGTTCTGACTCACGTGATGCAGAATAAACTTATTCAGCATGCAGCATGTACTATTTATTTTATGACAATGCGTAGATGGATTTTTTTAAAACGGCAGTTTTTTAAAACTGTTATAATTTATTTATTTTTTAGTAGCTTCACAGTAAGTAACGTTTTAACTTTTAATGTATTTTAGTACACACAACAACATGGCCACTCTTATTAAATTAAATTGTTATTAAATTGAAGATGCTGATTTTATCATGTTGGTCTTGTTTTCTTTTAATTTGAGTAAAAATCAGCTTGTATTAGATGCGGACATGTATACCCTGCTGGGGGCGACGGACGGAACGGCATTTGTAAAAACGTATATAACCCGCAGGTTATATTTGCTAATTCACGGTAGTCCTGTAGCACCTTAGAGATTATAATATAATATCTATATGAAAAAAGGGGGCAGGAATCTCCTAATAGATGAAAGAAAAAGAAGGGAGAGGGAGGAAAAGTACTTCTTAATTGCAGTGCCAGTGCTACTGCGGCTAATTGAGTGGGCTTGAAGTCCCATACTTAGCTTTTGATGTCAGTTGGCTGTTGAATATAATGGCCCATCCAATTCATGTCTTTAAGGCCGTGAGAGTGTCAAATTTGCATATAAAGGCCAGTTCTGCAGTTTTGCTCTGTAGTTGGTTTTTGAAATTCTTTTGCAGAGGGTCTACTTTTAAATCCATTAATGAGTGCCCAGTTAGGTTAAAATATTCCCCTACAGGTTTTTGTGTGTTACCATTTCTGATGTCTGGTTTGTGTCCATTAATCCTTTGTCGTAGAGACTGTCCAGTTTGGTCAATATACAGGACAGAGGGGCATTGCTGGCTCTTGATGGCATATATCCCATTAGAGGATGTGCGGTTGTATGAGATTGTAGCTTATGTGGTTAGGTTATGTGATGATGTAGCTTGTATAAATGTGTGGACAAGGATTTCAACAACTTCCATCCCACTATCAACCTTTGCCTTGACCAGTCCAGACAGGAGATCTACTTCCTTGACACTACAGTACAGTACCACCTTCTACCAAAAACCTACCAACTGTTATTCTTACCTACATGCCTCTCGTTTCCATCCAGGACACATCACACAAGCAGTTGTTTACAGCCAGGCCCTAAGATACAACCAGATTTGTTCCTATCCCACAGAGAGAGACAAACACCTACAGGATTTTTATCGGGCATTCTTAAAACTTTGAATATCCATCTCAGGAGGTGAAGAAACATACTGATAAAGCCAGATGAGTACCCAGGAATCTGCTTCTGCAAGATAGGTGCAACAAGAAAAATAATAGAATACCACTAATCATCACCTACAGCCCCCAACTTAATCTCTCCAGTGCATCATTAACAATCTAGAGCCTATCCTGAAAAACGATAGCTCACACTCACAAGCCTTGGGAGATAGGCCAGTGTTCACATACAAACAACCCCCTAACCTGAAGCAATTTTTTTCCAGCAACCACACATCACACCTCAGACATACTCACCCAGGAATCCACCCCCGCAAAATAAATAAATACATAAATAAATAAACAAACACCCTTTGCCAACTCTGTCTACACATCTATATGGGGCCAAATGGCAGAAAAGCCTTCTCTTTTGGAGGAGCCCTTATTCCTTGTAGAATGAGGTATGCAGTTCTCCCCGAAAAAGTGTTTGTTCTTCTGCAAAAAAAGGTGGAAGAACAAACACCTTCCATGGACACAGTGGAGTTTTTCCAGGATAGTGTAAACATATCCTTCATCAGGAACCACCAGCACTTCACATGTGTGTCCCTACTGAGCACTGGTATGAAAAATCTCCTCTTTCCAGCACAGGCACACACCAACACTTCAAGTGGGACCAGGGCCGGCCCACAACATTTTGGCACCTGAGGCAGGGAGCTCAAATGACACCCCCATGTCCCTTCACTTGGGCCAAAACTTTGAAAGGTCTCAATTCTCTGGGTCCTAGTGGCGCCTCCCCCGCCTACAGTCTGGCACCTGAGGTGGCCGCCTCAGATCGCCTCATGGCAAGACCAGCCCTGAGTGGGGGCACCTCTTCATTTTGTTTGCACATATCTTAAAATCATTAGGAATATTACATGTATTTATGGTACTTATGTGCTTGTTATGTCTGGCACTTCATAATCTTTTTAATGTATTTATCCTCACAATTCCCCTAAGAGGTAGTGCTTCCGTATTACCTCCGTTTTACAAATAGGGAACTGAGGAACAGGAAAAAAAAATGATTTGCCTATGCTCACCGCAGAGCAGACAATTAATCCTTATGTTCTTAGTGCCAAGCAGCTGACCTAAACACTGGATCCTTCCTCTCTTGATGGTAGCATTCTCTTTGGATTCCTTGTGCAGCAGAAATAGCTAAATAATAATAATAAATAATTAATAATAATACTTTTAACAAATTCTACGTAATTAAAACTAGGATTAAAATGGGAGTTTGTCTCAAATTTACAGAGCTTCGGTACTGTTTGGAATCATACAATAAATGGTAAGAGCAGTGCTAGTACTGGAAAGTCCCATAACAGAATTTTAAGGTGAATTGCTATTCATTTTGTTCTTGAAGGTGTGCCAGCGGAGTGGTTGCTGCCTTTCCAATTGTACAATAAAGCCAGGTGCTGCTTGTATTTCTGGACTTTGCTGCAAAAACTGTCAGGTAAGAAAAATGTATAGCAGATTTTGTATTTTATGGAAAACTGAATGTTTGTTTAATTTTTAAAAAGTTAGCAGCCTATAGTAATGCTATTCATTTTCATAATTTCCTTCTCGAGCATTTGGATCTGCTAATCCCATATAGATGGGTTGGGATTAAAGTTGGGCAATTTGTTTTTAGTAAATGATTTATTTGCTGAAAAATGAAATTTTAGTTAACCCCAAACCATTTGCTAATTCATGAAGAGTTCAATCAAAGATATTGATGAAACAAAAAAATCAAAATGTTTCAATAATATTCAAATGAAATGTTTTTCACATCAAATCAAAAGTTTATGAATAATTATCCACTATTATTATTCATAAGTGACTGATCATTGGGCCAGGGAAAGCTTGAGAATGCTTCTATAGCCTGGTAGTTTGGGCACTTACTTATGATGGCAGCTAAAATTTTCAATGCCAGACTGGTAAGAAGCTGAAAGGACCTGCCCATCAACATCCTCTTCAGAATGTTCTGCTTCCATTGCCAGAGCATTGCTCCAAGCTCTATTGCAGGGGTGGGGAACTTAAGGCCCAGAGGCCAGATGCAGCCCTTGGCTTGCATGGATCTGGCCTCCGAGCCTTAGGGCCTCCCTAGCATTGGGGAGCCCACTTTAGCACTCCAGCCCGCCACCGCATCCCTGCAGCCTCTGGCCCCCAACTGATTTTTCTGAGGGTCAGTGGCCCCCAACCCAAAAAAGACCCTCCACCCTTGTTCTATCGGAATGTCTACTCATCTTTTGGGAGCAAACCTAGGTTGACAGACGTGTGCTAGCAAGGCATGTTCTAGTGTGCTGTGTAGACAGTGATTTTGATGTTGCAGCTTTGGCTGAAGTTCAGGCTCCAAAACCTCAGGGCAGCTGGAGTGGCCTTGGGAACACAAGCTCCAGCCTCACTCAAAATGTGAAAGCACTGTATTTACAGCTAAAAATAGTGCACTCGAAGAAGCCTTGCTTGCTGTAGACCGTAGACCTTGGCTGGGAGGCTCACTTCCAAATACTGTGTCGCCATAGCTTGTTATTTCAAAACATCCCCTAATTGATATTTTCTTCAATATTATTTTCCTGCAAGGACTTCTAATTTCTATCTATTGTCATTCATGGCTTCCAGCCACAGCATGGAGCACCTTTTTGTCCAGAGTCTTCTGAGCCTGGACATTGTTGAGATAGCTCACATGAAAGGTGAGCCTATTCCATCTCCCAATGTAAGGCATCCTTACTTGGACAGAAAGAAGTTACTCTTCTATACCCTTTGGAGATCTAGCTGAGATTTCTCAGATCATCTGGAGGAGACATGGGTGGCAACTAGGCCCCCAACTAAAGTTTCTGTAATAAAGGATCAAGCCACCTCCTCTAGAATCCAGAAAAACCTATTTTAATAGCAGAGGATTCTTGTGCTATCATTGATACAATAAGCATGGCACCTGCTGCTGAAGGAACCAGTACAGTAGCAGAAAGTGCTTCCATTCAGCCCACCCTACAGATCAGTACCTCAACTGGTCAGGACATATGGGACTCAGCTGAGAAATTCTGGGAGAAACTCTATACTAATTTCCTCTATCTACCATCATTAACAGCCCTATACTTCCATCGTGCAGAGGATCCTTCTGAGAGCAAGCCACCTTCATCACATCACCCAATTCTTCCAGACCAGATGCTCAGGAAAATTGGACAAAAGTTCAAAAGGATGTTTTCTGATATATGTCTTGTGCTGGGCACACTAATTGGGCACTGGGGGAAAAAAGACCCATCTGCCAGAAATATATGCCACACGGCTGCATTTACTCAAAGATTCATGGAGAGATTCAGGCTACAGATAAAACAAAGCACATTCTTAGAGAACTAATTTGCTACTAAAGAACTGCCTTCTCTCCAAACAGAAGTATCAGCCTGTCTCTCTTATGTCTCCTTGTGGATGTTCAGCCACAAGCTCAAGCACAACATCTCTAAAACAGTACTCTTCCACTGTTTCTCTCTACCTCCTCCATGCTCTCCCCACTGCCTCCTTTTGATCACTGTAAACAACATCATTCTGTCTGTACCTCAAGCCTGTATCCTAAGTACTATCATTGATCTAGACCACTCTCTAGGAACTCACATCCAGGCAGTTTTTTAACCTGGCTGATGCTTTCTGTATAAATTTCTTGTCCAGTCAGACAGCTAAAACTCTCGTCCCAGCTGTCATTATCTCACAACTCAATTACTGCTATATCCTTCTTTCTGTTCTTGACAAATGCAAGACTTCCTCACTCATTCCCTTTCATAATGCTGCTGCAAAGATCATTTCCCTAGTCCGTGTCTTTGATCATGTCATTTGTGTCTTTGCTTGCCTCTCCTGGCTCTTTCTTTATCACATTAAATATCAGCTAGTTTTCTTCACATCCAAAGCCCTTCTTGACCAATACCAACCATGGTATCTCTCATTTACTATTGAGTTGTTGATGCTCAACACCAATCCACCCAGGATACTAGCCTCCATTAACCCATCAGAAACTGACAATAGTTAGGCTGAGACCACTGCCTATCAAGTTGTCTAATACTGCCAGATTGTTTCCTTGTATGTTCCACCTCTATCTTTATCCATCATTTGTCTCCAGTCTTATACTTGGGCTGTGCCTCTTTGGGGTAGGGACTATCTTCTTGTTCTGTGTTTGTATTGTGATGAGCACAATGGAATCTGGGACCTGGATTATGGCTTCTAGGATCTACAGTAATACCACTTCTAGTAAGTGCTTATTTTGTAGAGGAAATTGATTGGTGGGCCATGTCTCACTCTGCTCAGTGACTGACCGATCCAGCAAACAAACAGTGTGGGTTGAAATGACCCCACCTCTAGCCTCAGCAGACTCAACATGAAAAAAAAAGAGTGGACTGGAAAAAACTATGCTTTCCATTGTTCTTTCACATTGGTTTCCACTCCAAAATTATCATAAAACTCTTCATCCTTGAATCAATCTCAGATATTTTAAACACTGGCATTAGAGTGCAGTCCTTAATAAATAGCACAAGGATTATTTATGTTGCATCTTCCTTTTACCTGATCTGTTAAAATAAATGGCAAAACAATTTCCCTTGGCTTTTTTCTTTCCTGCTAGCTGTTTGGGGACTCCCAAATCAAACATATTTTAAGAAGGTAAATGGCTGTTTGTGGAATAGGTCTCCAGAGAAAATAATCTTTAGATCCTTGTGTTCTTATTTTAACAGTTTCATAGACAAGGGAAAATATGCAGAGAAAGTATTGGTATATGTGACCTTCCTGAGTACTGCAATGGGACTTCACATTGGTGCCCAGAGGATGTTTTTAAGCAAGATGGAACTCCATGCAGTAACAATAACTGTTGTTTCCACGGGAAGTGCCATGACCACAAGAGGCAGTGCAAAGCTTTATTTGGCAAAGGCAAGAACTGCATCATTATTTACAAAACTACATAGCAGCATTACAAGTTCTGTGGAAAGGAGTCTGGGGTCATAGTGGTCCACAAGATGAATATGAGTCGACAAGGTAACACTGTTGCAAAAGAAGCTAATATCATTGTGGAAAGTATTCATAGAAGTGTTGTAAGTCGCAAGGAGTAATTCTTCTATTTTACTTCATGCTAATTAGGCTTTAGCTAGAGTATTTTGTTCCGTTCTGCGTACCACATTTCAACAAAGATTGGATCAAATTGGAAAAAGTCTAGAGAAGAGCAACAGCTATTATTAAACATCCAGAAAACATGACTTATGAGGAAAGATTTGAAAAAAATGTGTTTGTTTAGTCTGGAAAAGTGAAGTCTGTGAGGGGACATGACAAAAGATTTCAAATACCTAAATGGTTATTGTAGGGAGGAGGGAGAAAAGTTGTTTTTCTTATCCTCTGATGAGAAGACAAGAAGCAATGAGCTTAAAATGCAGCAAAGTAGGTTTAAGTTGGATGTCAGGAAAAATGTCTAAACTGTAAAGGTGGATAAGCACAGGAGTATACTGTCTAGGGAGGTTATGGAATCTTCACGGTTGGAGATTTTTAAGATCAAGTTAGACAGTCACCTATCAGGGATGGTCTACATGATATTTAGTCTTACCATGAGTGCAGGGGAGTCTCGAGGGCCCTTCCAGTACTATGATTCTGTGATTAATTAACTCTTGGAAAATTGGTCTGTTTTTAAGAGTGTCTAATGGGGACTAGGTTAAAAACCTTTTGCTTAGGTGTCTGTGCCATAAAGGGGGAAAGTATGTGTGGCTGCTGGGAGTGGCTGCAGTCTTTGATGACCCAGTCTCACCTCTGGTAGGAAACTCCCCTTCTCCCTGAGCTTGCCATATCTAAGCTGTGGATTTTGTATATTACACCTACATAAAAGGATTGGTAATCAATAATAATCACTGCCGTGTCTGCACACTACTTCCCCTGCTGTTGAAACTTACATGCTTTCTCATGTTTCTCAGCCCAGGAAGGATTGGAAGAGGTCTGGAGTGGCTCCTAGCACACAAGGCAGCTGATTTTTCAGAACAACTGGTTTGGAAATTTGGGGTTGTCAAGGCTGTACCCCACTCTGGCACAGAAGGTGGGGGCCCAAAAGAGACCTTAAAATTCCTTGCCTTTAGAAGCTTGTGTTTTAAAAAGTCCCCAAGGTCATAGATTTCACTGCTCTACAGCCAAAATGCTTCTGAAATAAATGTAGTCAAACTTTACTAATTCTGGGTCACTGAGAACGAAAATGATGCTTAAAATTGTAGATTGGCTCTAGTTTTCAAGATATGCTATTGGGTCAGTATATACGACCCTTGACTTGGGAATGGCGGAGGATAAGTGAGTTATAAAGGGAAGGGATCTCAATTTAAACCAGAAATGACTAAAATACATCTTTGACTGGATCTATGAATAAATCTATGACTGTCCAAAAGGTTTGGACAGTACTTGCTTTTTAGGCAAAACAATGAATGATGCAATCTGAAGCTGGTATTGCATCATACATGATATGAATTGCATCATGTTATTCCTAGAAGTCATGGATGATGCAATCATAACGAAGCTTACATCACTCTGCTGAACAAATTGCCTTATATCAGCTCTAGAAATCATACAGTGTCGTGCTCTTATTTGTCAGTGTTTGATTTTGCAAAGGGACACATTTCTGTTTAGCCAAAGTGAGCAGAGATGCCTCGTACTTGTGTGAACAGTGCAGATAACTTCTGCTATTTTTGTGGTGAAGTGACTTTTGCATCACAAAAGCGCAGTATAACCACTATGGTTAAGAAAGCCTATCACCTTTATTTTGGCTGCAAAATTGGAGATCAGGACAAGAGGTGGGCCCCACACATATGCTGCAACACTTGTGCAACAAATCTTCGCCAGTGGTTGAACAGGAAAAGGAAATTTATGCCTTTTGCAGTGCCAATGATTTGGAGAGAGCCAACAGATCATACCAGCAATTGTTACTTCTGCATGGTGCCTCCAGTTGGGAAAGGTGCGTCAAAGAAGAAAAAGTGGACGGCGCATTATCCAAACATTCCATCAGCTATACGCCCAGTAGCCCACGGAGAAGGACTGCCGGTTCCTGATGCACCAGAATCATTCTCACTTGAGTCAGACGAGGAAGAGGAAGAGGATGAAACTTCTGGTCCTGAACCATCATGTCACAGGACCCACATTTTCTCCCATCCTCCTCCTCTGAACCACACCTCATAACACAAGGGATTTGGAACTACCCAAGAGTAAGGCAGAGCTGTTGGGCTCCAGACTACAGCAGTGGAATCTCCTGGCAGGTGATGTTAGGGTTTCCATGTTCCGTGACCGTCAAAAGGATCTTGTCCCATTCTTCTTCATGGAAGGTGATCTTGTAGCCTGCAACAACATCGATGGTGTGATGGCAGCCCTCAACATCGTTCACCATCCAGATGAGTGGAGACTGTTCATTGATTCATCGAAGACGAGTCTTAAAGCTGTTTTGCTGCATAATGGCAATGTTTTGCCATCAATTCCAGTTGGTCATGCAGTCCATATGAAGGAAACCTATGACAACATGAAACAACTTTTGAGGTGCATAAACTATGACCAACATCAGTGGCAGCTTTGTGGCGATTTGAAGGTTGTTGCTCTCTTGCTTGGTCTGCAGACTGGATACACAAAGTACTGCTGTTTTCTCTGCGAATGGGATAGTCGTGGAAGAGATTCCCACTACATCAAGATAGATTGGCCACTCCGACAGTCATTGGAGCCTGGGAGGAAAAGTGTTCAGCATCCACCACTTGTTGAATCAAGGAAGATTTTGTTACCACCCTTGCACATCAAGCTGGGTCTGATGAAGAACTTTGTCAAGGCCATGGACAAAACATAAGCAGCTTTCAAGTACCTCCGTGGAAAATTTCCAAGGTTAAGTGAAGCTAAGATAAAGGAAGGTGTCTTTGTTGGTCCTCAGATTCGTGAACTTCTTCGAGATGATGCATTTGACCATGCACTGCGTGGCAAGGAAAAGACGACATGGAAAGCCTTCCAGTTAGTGGCAATAAATTTTCTCGGAAACAACAAGGCAGACAACTACAGGTTGTTGGTGGAAAACCTCCTCAAGGCATACAAAAGCCTTGGTTGCAACATGTCACTAAAGATACATTTTTGCACTCTCATCTAGATTTTTTCCACGAACTGCGGAGCAGTGAGCGACGAGCACGGCGAGCGATTTCACCAGGACATTGCAACAATGGAGAAACGCTATCAGGGCAAATGGAGCCCATCAATGCATGCAGACTATTGCTGGACAGTGACAAGAGATGCTCCATTTAATGAATACAAGAGACAAGCCAAGAAGCGAGTAGACACTGAATAGGACTAAACTATGTACATAATAGTTTTTTGCCTTTTGTTTCAGAATACATTTTATTTATATAACCCTTTTGCTGATTTTTAAAGTGCTACATAAACAGGACAGGTGAAATATTATCATGTAAAGCAACCATAAACACATGAAAAGATCTAGGTTTACAATTTATGATTAAAACTCTACTATCTACACAATATACATAGACGTAAAATGTAAAAACTTAAATATCTTGGAAACAGTAGCCAATCAGTTGTTTTAATTGTCATATTTGAATTCAGCACATCAAAATACATAATAAATAGCACATTTTATCTCTGAAGCAGACAACTTCTAAAAAATTGTAGACCAGTGTTTCCTGACCTTAGGAGATTCGCTGCCACCACCAAGTTAAAAAAAACAACAACCCTTTCTTCTTGAACCCAGGAAGAAAGCACTTGGGGACTTCTTCTAGAGGGGTACCACAAGCTGTTTTAGCACAAGAGAACTTGGAAAAAAAAAAACCTGTAATCTCTGATAGCTGACCTCTCAGTCATGAGTGTGCATAGACAGACCTCCTATTACCTTCCAGGACACAAGAATCAGGTCATAGCCTTTAAAAAGATTATTTTATTAACACTAGGTTGTGGTGCTCCCTGCTTGCTACATTGCCAACCCCCCTGTCTTTGGGGTAGGTAAGTTCTGTACCCACTGCTGGTTGTCCCACCGTTCCAGGACCAGCCGGTGCCACCAGTCCGAACTGGATTCCAGCCTCCAGAACCTTCTCTGTATAATGGGGTGCAGTTGCCAGAGTGGAGCAACTGCAGCCACTGCGAGGGTCCCCAGAAGGAGTGCGGGGTCCTGGTCCTCCAGGAATAGGAAGGCAGCTGGCAGCAAATGCTGCAAAAACTGCACCATGGCTGTGTGGGTCCATTGCCTGCCCAGGGGCAGCTATGGCTCCATGGCACTCAAGAACAAAGCTGTGGCATCCAAGAAACAAGAGGGCAACCCCACAGCAGGCACTGCTGAAGCTTTGCTGTCCTTCAAAGAGGTGGCAAGCATGCAGTAGCAGCAGAAAAAAGGCTGTCCAGGGAGGTCTCTTTAAGTGTGTGTCTCTGCAAGGCTCCAGAACCAGCACTTGAAAGCAACTGGTGACCTAAAGCCCTGGCTGAAGTGGTTCTGGGTGGCCTTTAATGTGAGAGAGCATCCAGTGAGTCTGGACGCTCTCTTTTGCAAAAGCACATCGCTTTTTCGATGCACTTTTGTGTGTAGACGCGCTCTTGCACAAGAAATTTTTGCAGAAGATCTCTTCCAACAAAAGCTTTTTGCACAAAAAGCCTGCAGTCTAAACGTAGCCTCTCTTATACCACGCTCTTAGGCTGTGTCTAAACTACATCCCTTTTCTTGAAAAAGGGATGTAAATTAAACACTTCAAAATTGAAAATGAAGCCGGGATTTAAATTTCCCGCACTTCATTTGCTTAATGGTGGCCACGTTTTTTTTCAAAATGGGGCTTTTCAAAAGAGAAACGGCTGTTTAGACAGGGATTGATTGAAAATAAAACCCTTTTTCGAAAGATCCTGTACTCCTGAAAAAATGAGATGTACAGGAATCTTTCAAAAAGATTTTTGATCGATCCCCGTCTAAACAGCCGTTTTTCTTTCCAAAAGCCCCATTTCGAAAAAACCATGGCCGCCATTATGCAAATGAAGCACAGGAAATTTAAATCACGGCTTCATTTGCAATTTCAAAATGTCTAATTTACATCCCTTTCTCAAGAAAAGGGATGTAGTTTAGACACAGCCTTATAGTTAACTATTTTGTGTGAGAATACAGACTTATTAAGATATTAACAAAGGAGTACAGTGAATCTTTCTACCTGTTAAAGACCTTACTCAACTTGGAACTTCCAGTAGCCAACAAAGCTTCCATTTGAGCCAGCTGCAGAATAGGTTTTATTTTAACTTGGTTAAAACAACTTTTATCATAGAATCACAGTAATATAGGAAGGGACCTCAACAAGTCATCAAGTCTAGCCCCATACAAGGAGTCAGGAACAAGTAAACCTAGACCATCCCTGCCAAATGTTTGTCCAACCTGTTCTAAAAGTTTCCAATGATGGTGATTCCACAGTCTCCCTTAGAAGCCTATTCCAGAGCTTAACTAACCTTACAGTTAGACATTTTTTCCAATAAAAAACGAGTGCTTTTGTCTCAGGCACTCTCAACATTAGTTAGTCTATGCCAGTGTCGCCAACCTTTTGGGGCTGCCAGGCGCCCAGGAATGGGGCCGCGCATGCGCTGCACGCCTGGGGAGGGGGCCGTGCATGCACCGGGCACCCGGGGCGCAAGAATGGCTCGGACCAGCCCTGGTCACTAGGTGGGCGCACATAAATGCCCCGGCGGGCACCATGGCGCCCGCAGGTACCACGTTGGGGACCACTGGTCTACGCTTTCATGAGATCTGCACTTTCGCATCAGACCTATTCTAGAGAAAATGTGGACATATTCCACTAGGACCAAGGCAGTGTCAATGGTATACTTTAAACATACCCCTTTTACACAACTCTCCAGTGCTGCAACATTGAGCTCTTTGCAAACATTTTAGAAACCCCTGTTCTTTGGATTTTCAGTAGGGGTATTGGAGGTATAGTTTGGCAGGGTGGTACTTCAGCCTCTTTTATTATAGGGCCCACCTTCACCTAAAGGAAATACTGCTTGTCATACTGTCCATGGGTAGGAATATGCAGAGGATACTTGAAGAAGAAATAGAGGTTAGTAAATCTGTAACCAGAAGTCTTCAAGATATCCTCTGCATATTCATGGCTGAACCCACCCTTCCTCTTCCTTGGATTCCTAATTACAACCTGGGACTTAGAGGAGGCAAGTCACTGAGTTGGCTGGAATGTCATGCCCCCTTTTATAACCTTGCCCTCAGAAAATTAAAGAAGAGTGAAGGCAGAGGGAAAAGGTGTGAGAGTTTCAACAGGCTCTGCTACCTAAACCTTCCACCATCACATCTGCACCAGGGATGCCTCCCATAAATGTGAATATGCTGAGTCTATCCCCAAGAACGCTGGTTTCAGGTTAGAACCTTGATTGGAGGAACTAGAACAATACATTATGTGCTTTATTTCCACCTTGTCATTTAACTTGTGTTTATTTTTCCTCCTTGCAGCAGCACGTCTGGCCCCGCTAAATTGTTTCAAAGTAGTGAATACTAAAGGTGACCGGTGTGGCAACTGTGGTGGGGATGGACTTACTTACAATAAGTGTGAAGACAGGTAAGTAATTGATATATATTGATGTCTCTCATACACTAGAAAACGTACCAAAAAGAAACCATTGTTAATAAAACCTCCTCATTTAAAAAAAAATAATGTAGGAAAACAAATCATAGACAAGTGAGAGGAGATGCAGAACAGCATTTTACCAGCTGTGTTGCCTAGTGCAGTTGTCTGGAAGCAAACCTTGTCTGTGAAGACAGAGGCAAAAAAATGCATTAAATACTTCAGCTTTTACCACATCATCTGTCACTAGGTTACCTCCCACATCCAGGAAGGGTCCCACACCCTTTCTGATCACCCTCTTATTGCTAACATGCTTGTAGAAACCTTTCTTGTTACGCTTTACATCTCTTGCTATCTGCAATTCCAATTGCACCTTGTCTTTCTGAGTACACCCCTGCATACTCAAGCAATATATTTATACTCCTTCCTAGTCATCTGTCCAAGTTTCCACTTCTTGTAAGCTTCCTTTTTTATTTAAACTCGCCCAGGATTTCACTGTTAAGCCAAGCTGGTCACCTACTATATTTGCTTTTCTTACTGCACATCGGAATGGTTTGTTCCTGTGCCTTCAGAAAGGCTTCTTTAAAATACAGCCAGCTCTTCTGGGTTCCCTTCTCCTTCATGTTAGCATTGCAGGGATTCTGCCCATCAGTTGCCTGAGAGAGTCAAAGTCTCATTTTTGAAGTCTGTATTTTGCTGCTCTACTTTCTTCCTTTGGTCAGGACCCTGAAATGGATCATTTCATCATCACTGCTTCCCAGGTTACCACCCACATCTTCTTCCCCTACTAATTCCTCCCAGTTTGTGAGCAGCAGGTCAAGCTGCGCATGGCCTCTGGTCAGTTCCTAAAGCACTTGTACCAGGAAGTTGTCCCCAACATTCTCCAAAACTTCCTGTATTGTCTGTGTACTGTGTATTGGTCTCCCAACAGATGTCAGGGTGATTTAAGTCCCCTATGAGAACTAGGGCCTGTGAACTGGAGCTCTGAGCAATCCTACTGCTCTTTTACATAGAGTACAACTCCTGCATCTTTTCTGTCCCACCTGTCCTTCCTGAACAGTTTATATCCTTTCATGAAGGTGCTCCAATCATGTGGGTCATCCCACCAAGTTTCCGTTATTCCAATAAATTCATAGTTCTTTGACTGTGCCAGGACTTCTAACTCTTCCTGCTTGTTTCCCAGGCTTCGTGTACAGACACCTTAGACAACTAGCGGATTGCCCTAATTTCTCAGTACAAATCATGTGTCCTCCTCTTTTGCACCTTCCTCCTTATTTCTCTTCCTGGGTATCCCACTTCCCCATTTACCTCAGGGTTTAGATTACCATTCCCCAACAAACCTAGTTTAAAGCCCTCCTCACTAGGTTTGCAAGCCTGCCTGAGAAGCTGCCCTTCCCTCTCTTCATTAGGTGGATTCCATCTCTTATTAGCAATCCTTGTGCCTAGAACCGCTCGTATGGTCAAATAATCCAAAGCCCTTTCTCCGACACCACTTGCTGAACAATGCATTAACTTCCAAGAGTCAACGATCCCCACCCGAATGTTTTCCTTCAACAGGGAAGATGGACAAGAACACAACTTGCACCTCAAACTCCTTGGTCTTTCTTCTCAGCACTACATAATCTGCAATGATCCACTCAAGGTCATTCTTGGCAGTAGTTAGTTTCTATTTGGAGAAGTAGGGAGGGGTAGCAATCTGACAGTTTGATCGGTCTCAGAAGACTTTCGGTCACATCCTGAATTCTAGCTCCAGTTAAGCAGCACACTTCTTGAGTTTCCCAGTCTGGAAAGCAGATGGATGACTCCGTCCCTCTTAGGAGGGAGTCCCCGACCACCACCACCCATCTCCTTCTCTTAGGAGTAGTGGTCATGAAACCCCCATCCTTAGGACTATGCATCCCATGCCTTCTGGTTGATGGGGTCTCCATCAGATCCCTTGACTCAGAGGTCTCTTCTTAAAGCATTCTCCAATGTAGTACCAGTGAAGAGAGCCTGAAAGTGGTTACTTACCTCTGTCAGGATTGGTGCTACCTGAGTTGTCTTTCTTCTCCTGGAGGTTACATGCTGCCAATTTTCTTCCCTGTTGTGCACTGCCTTCCCTGATTCTTCTGCATCCTGTGCCTGCTGTATCAAATGCTGACTTCTATCCAGAAAGTCTCCATTTTCTCTAATGAAACACAGGGTTGATACTGGAGTCTCTAGTCCTTTAACCTTCTCTTCCAATATGGAGACCAGCTTGCACTTGGTATAGACAAAATCATTTCTGTCTTCTGGGAGGAAGACAAACATGGCACATGCTGTTGTGACATGGGTCACAGCAAATGATCTTTCACTATCCATTCTGACTTCCTTCTGAGAGATTCCTCAGATGTTGTTTTTATCACACCCTGAAGCCTGAAGGAGAGAAGAGAGAGGGAAAAAAAGAAAACAAAAAAAAAAGGAAAATACCAACCTCTCTGGGGCTTTCCCAAGGCAAATGCCTTCACAAAACTCCCTGTTAGCTGCTCCTGTTTGCTAAGCTCCCTGGTTGCTTACTAGCCAGCTTTATATAGCCCTCACCTTCCTGATTAAGGCTTGAGAAATGAACAAAGAGTTAGGTTTCAAAGCCTCGTTAAGATGCTCACAGCTTCCAGCTGCTAGCCTCAGCAAATGGTCTTTCAAACAAATAGCTAAGCACATGGACCTCCAAACAAACAGAGGAACACAAGCTCAGCACTCAGTATCTTTCAGGCAGAGTGATGGCTGTTGACTGAAGGCCCCATTGTGCAGGCAGCAGTGCAGGAATAAAAGTGGTAATACCATACTATGCCATCCTTACTTCTGCCGGGCTGCTGGCTAGACATCATCACTTTCTTGCTGCTGAACTCTGAAGGCAAAACAATCACTGCTGCAGAAAAGCAGCAGTAAGTCTAGCAGTACCATAGCCCTCCCTACTATGAGACTCTCCCCTGAAACACCATTTTGGGTCAGGACACCTACAATTACAACACTGAAATTTTACATTTAATAGCTGAGATTTTTCCTATTTTCAAAATCGTATTATCATGAAATTGACCAAAATGGACCATGAATTTGGTAGGGCCCCACTCATAGTTTTTCCTAATAGCTAATTAACTCTTCCTTGGTGCACATTAAGCCCAATACTTCTTGACCTACCTTCAGTGGACATGGAGGGCAATGGCCAACACTTCTCCATGTATAATAACTCTTGACATACTGGAAGACTTTTTTCAGGTCCCCACTCCTGCACCCTTCTTTGCTACACTAAACATACCCAGTTACTTTGACCTATATGCCATAAGTCATCTTTTTAAAAACTTTTTGTTCATTTTTGATGCTCTATTCTGGACATTCCAAGTTATCTATATTGTGTGGCTCCCAAAACTAGGCAAAGACCACAAGTTCTGCAGAATTCTTCAAATCTCATGTAAACCTTTAAGCAATTGTTCTTGTTGTTGTTTTTCTTTCAGTGATGTTTTGTGTGGAAGACTGCAGTGTGTAAATATTAAAAAAATACCTGACATGAAAAGTCTTGGGTCCATAGTTCAAACTCCAGTTGATAAGACCTTGTGTTGGGGTACAGAATTTCATGCTGGGAGGGACATGGTGGATGTTGGCTCAGTGGAAGATGGCACAACATGTGGTGAAAACAAGGTACTGTAGTAAGTACAGTTCAATGTGTGAACGGGATGGAGCCGAGATGAAATGGAGACGATGGCCTTGAATTCCTGTTCCCCATTCCGGATTTCTTTCTGTTCCTTTACCTGAAAAGCTCCAGAGATCACTGTAATGACAGCTTCTTCTCACCAACAAATAGATGCAGAAGCCCATCTTAACTCTTTACAAGAAGCAGTATGTGTTCAATTCCCTTTTATGTAGTGGGTGGAGAAATGTTAAGTAGGGGTCAGTGTCTCAGTTCTGGGGATCACTGCACTTTTGAAAATCCCCCCCAAGGGCCTAAATGTCTTAATCTGCCGCTAGCATTCTGTTTGCTTTTTTGACTGCTACTGCATATTGAGTGGATATTTTCAGAGCACTATCCACAGTGTCTCCAAAATCTCCCTCTTGAGTGGTTATAGCTAAATTAGCCCCCATCATTTTGTATGTTTCTTTGGTTATCCCTCCCTCCACATAAATGTTAAGTCAAATTATATTATGCTTGCTGTTACCTATAATTTCAGCTATATTCACTTCTTGGACAAGATACTGTGCGCCATTTAGGTCTGAATCAAGGATTGCCCTTCTCATTGTGTATTCTGTGATTATCTGTTCAAAGTATAAGTTATTAATGGTGTCTTAAAATTTTCTCTCTGCATCCTGTCCACTGGTGACATCTTCCCAATTAATAGGAGCATAGATGAAATCACCATTATTATTAAATTATCTATTTTACAGCTTCTGTGATATCTGGGAGCATTTCACAATCACAATCGTATTCCTGCCTTCAAAAATAGATTAGAATCTTTCCACCATGTTTCTATGGTGCCTATTATAACAATAGCCTCATGCAACACTGAACATGAAATAGTTCACCCATTTTACTATTTAGTCTTCTAGCATTTGTATACAAGAATTTTTAAAATATGTCACTTTTTAGTTGCCTGCGTTTATGTGATGTCATTGAATGAGTCTCTCTTTTTTTAATTTGTCTGTTTCGCTTCAATTCCTATCTATGTTTTATCAGCATTGAGCCTCTCCTCTTTACTTGAATGTCGAGATCCAACATTGTGGAATGTCATTATGTGGTACTCCACATCAGTTGACTTTCCCCCAGCTCTTAGTACCACCTTCCCCAAGGTTCTCACATTCCTAATAAACTTAAATCCCTGCTCTCTATACCATCATCTGATCCATACATTGATACCTTTCCATGTTTTCTGTCTAACTAACCCTGCACATGGAACTGGAAGCATTTCAGAGAATGCTAACATGGAGGTCCTGAGCTTGAATCTGTTACATTGAAACTTAAATATGACCTCCAAACCCTCTTTTCTCCTTTCTCTATGTAATTAATACCTAGATGTCTATGACCACAAGCTTCTCCACTGTACTGCACAAAAGTGTGTCTAGATGTCTCAAAAAATCCACAACCTTCACACCCATGGGCAATTCATCATATGGTTCTCCCAGTCGTGACAAACCCAGCTATCCATGTTTCTAATAAAAGAAACACTAACCCAGGAAACACTAATAATAAAAGAATAATAAAAGAAACACACCACAGAAATACTAATCCAGAAAAACTATCGCTGCACAAATCCCATTGCCCCCTCTGTCCATGTATCTGTCCCAGTGACACAATCATAGGACCTAACCACACCAGCCTCGGCATCCACCTGCACATTTACTAATGCAATATATGCTATCTTGTGCCAGCAGTGCCCTTCTGCCATGTAAATTGACAAAATGAACAGTCTCTGCATCAAAGGATAATGGACTCAAATCAAACATCAAGAAAGTTAACACATGAAAGCCAGTAGGAGAACATTTTAATATCTCTGGACACTGAGTAACAGATTTAAAAGTAGCCAACCTTTTACCAAAAACAAACAAAACAAAACAAAAACCTTCAAAACCAGACTACAGCGACAAACAGCAAAGCTGCAATTCATTGGCAAATTTAACACGATCAAATTAAGACTGAATAAGGACTTAGAATAGTTATCTCGCTACAAAGGAAATTTTCCCTCTCTTGGTATTCAGACCTCCCCATCAACTGCTGAGAGTGAGACACATGTATTCTAACTGAATTGGCCTCATTAACATTGGTCTTCCACTTGATAAGTAACTCCTTTCTTTTGTTATGCTAATATATTTTCATCCTCCTCCACAGCATAGAGACTGTCAGAATGGATCAGGGACCACTCTTCTGAGTCCCAGAAAGGCTCATCCATGCACTTCTATGTCCTTTAACGCCTCCAATTCAGCCATTCTGGTTTCCAGAGCCTGTGCTCAGTCTCTGGGGACCATATCCTCTTTGCACCAGGTGCACATGTATGCTGCATGCCCACAAAGTAATCCTACTTTCTTCATTCAATGCAATACATGGGGTAGCCCCTGCTCTGCTTCTGGACTTCTGGATGCACTCTTTTCACTCCTGCAGCTTTCTTCTTGCTTTTTGTGGTTTAGTTATGTTTGGATTCATGACAAACCTTGACCAGCAATCTCAGCAGTCACTTATTCCTAGGGTTACAAATGGGAGCTAGATTTACATTTTTCTGACTTTATGTTTTCTAAGAGTGTATCTGTCCAAAACTACCGCTGCACAAATCCCATTGCCCCCTCTCCATGTATCTGTCCAAGTGACACAATCACAGGACCTAACCACACCAGCCTTAGCATCCACCTGCACATCTACTAATGCAATATATGCATTACCACAGCCACCAAGAAGAAGTGCAATACATACTTCTTGAGCTGAGGGGTAGGTCCTCACTTCTTTATCCCGTGGATGAAGGGGCTTCTTTGTGCATCTCCTCCACTATTGTTGATCTTGAAAGTATTGAGCAAGGACACATATCACCATTGCAGGGCTATTTTAGTTGTCCAAGTGAATATAAAACAAGTCCAGCACCCTCACCTTGCTGCTTCTTTCGTGTTGAGTCTTTTCTGTTCTTTCCCCACCTGTTGTCTTAAGAGTCCAGTTGGACTCGTCAACCCACTCTGGGTATTGTCTCACAGCTTGGTTACTCAATGGTGCTTGGGGATAGAGGCTTGGTGTTCTGAAGAGGTAAAACAAATTATTTTACACCGTATAAAGATGTCTATGCAATATATTTATTTTCAAAAATGCAAGAGATTTCACTACTGGTTTATCTGGTGACAGATTTCAGCTGTTCTATTCTGTTCCTGATTACTGTTTGGAATTGAAATATTCAAGATTTTCCATGAGCTCTTTCAAGAATCATTTGATGGCAAAAACTTTGTTTCATTCCTTTGTTGAGGGACTCTCAATGTTTTCTTACCTCCTAATGCAAAGATTCATTAACAGGCTAATGAATCTTTCTTCACGATTTAGAAAGCCTACCCTTTTATGTGAACTAAACTTTGTCTTTGTCACTTAGACACCCCTCTTGAGCAATGACCCCTTGTCTTCATCTTCACCTGGCCATGAAAATGGCTTTCAGGATGGTAGTGCGTCTTCATGAAAAGTCAGGATAATAGGGGTGTTAAGAGACGTGCACCCCACATTGGTCTGACAAGAACTGGGTGGGACCAGATGATTCTAGAGAATCAATTGATGAGACCGCAAAGGTGGAGGCTATAGAAAGCCTAGTAGTAGACTAGAGAGGGAGTTGGCAGTAAGGCAAGGGCAGTCACCCCCTGGAAAGAAGGATTTTTGTGGCTGCAGGAAGGCAACGTAAAGAGACTTCTTAGGAGGCGGTACAAGGGAAGATGGCAAATCCAAGAGTGGGTGGGGGGGCAATTAGGTAGGAAAAACCTCAGGGAAACAGCAGCAAGGCTATAGGCCGGGGTGGGCAAGAGGTGGCTAGTGGGCCAAATCCGACCCTCCAAGCCCCCAGATCCAGCCTGCAGCCGCCTCCCTGGCACGCTTACTAGAGAGTAACTGCAGCTGCTTTAAACAGCAGGCTGCTAATTGCTCTGCAATCTGGGCAAGGAGGAGAAAGCTTTGTGGGCTGCTCCCGCCCTCTAGCAAAATCCCCAAACTCCCATTGGCCAGTTTCTGGCCAATAGGAGCTGAGAAATTTTGCTGAAGGCAGGGGGCAGTGAATGAAGCCTCCTCACTTCCTTCCTTCCCCCCTCTCCTCCCACTCCCTCTCTCTCTCCCTCTCTCCTCCCTCCATTCCTTCCTCCCTCCCTGTGCTTTTCTTGTAATCTTTGGATACATTGACTCTCAAAGCATTTGAGAACTTGTACAGTAGTTTGCAACTAGAACAATCTGTCCTGAGCTATGATTTCGGGATCACAGGAATATATGCCACATTCTTTCACAGTGGCCTGTTATATATCTTTATAACACTTTATACTGACCACAGATTACCATCTTCTGGATCTGTGTATCATCCATGCTCATAACATTACCAGTCTAGCAAAACTGTTCATAAGCATTGTTTCCATGCGTATGACACCACAAAGCTTAAGGACCTCTGTGTTATGAATTTTGCCCCACCAGCTCACGTGGGCAATCTTCAAGAGGCAGTGCATATGGAACTGATCCAGTTTCAAAACATGGTGGTGATATATGGTCCATGATGCCGAGCCATACAATAGGATATAGAGGACAACTATCTGATAGACTCTTACCTTCGTATGAAGTTTAACACCATGGTAATTTCGTAAGTGTTTGGTCAATCTTCTGAAGGCAGAGCTGGTTTTGGCTAGTTGAGCAGATGCATCATCATCATCATTTATGCTGGAGGATAGTATGCTTCCAAAGTAATGAAACTTATCAACAGCTGTAAGGACGGTATCAGCAGCAGTGATCACTGGCATACTGGGCTCTTTCCAAATAGACTATGACATAATCTATCTTCTTGAGGCTCACAGTGATTCCAAAACAGTGAGCAGATGTAGGAAAACAAACAAAAATCTGTTCTTCCTTGACTGAATGAACCAACAATGCACGGTCCTCAGAAAACAAGAAGTTACGGAGAGCTGTAGTGAACACTTCGGTGAGATCCTGAAGTCTTCAGAGGTTGAAAATGCTACCATCCCTTCAGAACTGAATAGGTTAGGTATGCCCAATGTGCAATCCTTGAAAGCAACTAACAGCATAATTGAAAAGAAGCTGCTGAATGGGACAGGGGCAAGGACACATCCTTGCTTTGTACCATTTGATAATTCAAAGGATGCTGATGTCTCTTCATTGTTAAGAATGTGGCCCAGCACACCATCATGAAAGGACTAAACTATATTGATGATTTTTTTACCCAAGTACCTTCCAAAGCCTGTTTCTGCTGACAGTATTGAATGCCTTAGTGAAAATCCTTTAGAAATCCTGATGTTGCTCTCTACATTTTACTTGTATCAGCCTGGCTGCGAATATCATGTCAGCAGTGCCTTGACTGGTACAAAATCCACACTGACTTTCAGGAATGATGCCATAGGTGAACACATGTAATGACAGCCAGTTATAGAGGATATGGCCCAGGATCTTACCAGTTCTAGATAAACACGGAGGCATCTCACTGCTATCACAGCATGCACAGTCACCTTTTCCCTTATATATGTGTACCATCAGGACATCTTTTAAGTCCTGTGGGACTTGCTCTTTCTCCCAAATGGTGATAAATAAGTGGCCACCGCCAGTTTTATAAATCTCTGATGGGATCATGTCACTGCCAGGTGCCTCTACAGACTTCATCTGCTTGGCAGCTTTTTCTACTTCATCAAGAGTTGGTGGTATAACCAAATGTGAATCATTAGCCCACTGAGGAATCTCCTCAAGAGTGCTGCTGTTGAAAGTTGACATCTGGTTTAATACATTGATGTCTACTTTAATACACTGTGAAAATGTTCAGCCCAGCAGTCAAGGATTTTAGCATGATCAGTAATCAGAGTTGCCATCAGCAGAATGCACTGGTGCATAACCAGTAATGCATGGCCCATAAACCGCCTTCAGCACATCACAGAATGCTTTAAAATCATATCTATTGGCTGCATCTTGAAGTTTGACTGCTTCACATTTACACCCAGTCCTCTTTCATTTGCCATAATTTGATTTGTGCCTTCTGTTTAGTTCAAATGTATGCTGATTTCCTGGAGGCATTCTCTTTATCATTGATTCAGGCTAGGTGTGTCACATGCATCTTATCAAGAAGAACTGTCCACAAGTTTGAAGAAGGATGATGCCATTTGAGTTCTCGCTGATGTCCAAGTATAACCCACATACCGTCTGGGTGTGTTTTACTGGTCCTGCCTGTTGGTGTTACACAAACACTTTTGGCCTTGTAATGCAGTCCTGACCAACTCTAGCATTAAAGTTGCTCAATATCTATAGCTTGGATTTAAAAGGTACTGAAGAGATCACTGAATCCAGGCTATTGTAAAAAGCCTCCTTTTCATTGTCTGCAGCAGGCAAAGTGGATGTATATGCACTAACTAGTACAAGGCACTGTTCCTGCTCAGTCGAGGCTTTGTAGTCATGAGGTGCGGACTGATGGCATGTGGCTGGGATTCAAGCTGGGGAACTAGTGATGTCCTGATGGCAAAGCCAACTCCCGCCTGTTTGGATGTCCACCTAATAATATGAATAGCCTGCTTCAACCTCTGTGAACTGGATGGCACCAGACGTGTGTTTTGCTTAAGATTGCAACATCAGTATTAAAATGTGCCAGTTCTCTACCAATGATTGCTGTTTTCTGTCCTCCGTTCATGGCAATCATTGCTATCAAGAAGGGTGTGTATATTCCAGAATGGAAAGTGTAGTTTCTGTTTAGTCACTGATTTTCTTTTCTGACTGCAAAATTGGATATCCAGTCAGTCAAGGCTAACCAACAAGGATTAACTGAAAGAAGCTGTGTTTAGGGATTGTTTTCTCTCCCCCTCTTCTTTTGAAGAAAGCAGTGCTGTCCCTAAATAGGGCTGCTTTGTCACCTGGGAAGGATATGGGAGATGCTGTTGTTCCAGGTTAGCACATAGACACCTAGGTGTAGGTTTGTAGATAGATGCATCTGATGTCAGTTGCCCATCGCCATAGGACTTTCATCAAGAGGTAAATTTTTAGCATCAAGAGATATACCTTCACATATGAATGGATTTAAGTGAGGCTGGCTTGTGAGTTCCAACCCCACTCTCTTTCCTGCTCCTCACGAGGAGTAAGGAAAGCCAACGGGAGATTTGTTCCCATTGGCCTTCTGCCATGTGGAAGGCTTGAAAATGCAATGTAAGATACATCAACTCCAGTATGTAATTTACATAGCTAGAGTTGGGTATCTTACTTCGACCTTCCCATGTAATGTAGGCCAGGCCACACAGACTGGATGGGCTACTTACTAGACATAACTATAATTTTGGGAAGCACAGGCCAGAACTCTGATCTTGGGTTTTAAGAAGCCAACCCTCTACTGCTTGAAATAAACTAGAGCTCCTGTAATAGTTAAAGAATTGGAATGGAGATACTTGACGACTTTTAGCTGTTAGCTCCTTAAAACTTAGTTCCTACATTCACCCAGCATTATTGTCTTGATTGCCAGCTCATGTCTGTTTCAAGAAACTTATAGTGCAAAGTTTTACACTAAAAATATGTAAAGTAGTAACACTATTTGCCAGAAACTGACTCTTTGAGTAGATTGTACAAATAGATCCACCCTCCCCACTTCTTTGGAGTCACTGCTACGAGTTCTGAAGAAGTGGGAGCAACTGTTCTGCAAATGAGCTCATACATGATTTTGCTGCTTTCTAGAGCACTTCAACTGTGTTATCTAGATCATATGTACCCGCTCAAGAGTGTGACTTTGTGCTAAAAAACTCTGAAACAACAGTTAAACTATTATCCTTTCTTTTTGACGTGTATCATGGTTTTCACATTTAGTAATCACTCAGAATACAAGCTTTCTTAATGTCATCCTATTAGCTAATATATATTTATTTGAACTTTTACAGATATGTTTTAACAAGACATGTGTCCATATATCAGTTCTGAATTATGATTGTAATTACACAAAATGCAGTAACAGAGGGGTAAGTAGTAAAGGTTTTAGCATCATCAGAATTTGATAGTATAATATGTAGAACACTGAACTTAGTTTCTTAGAAGTGATGCTTCATTTTAGACTTTAATGATATTATTTTTGTCAGACAAGATCTTAAAATTAAAGTATTTTGTGGAGGTAGCTTATCAACTATACAAGATCTAATGCAAAGCCACATATGATGCATGTTACTCTTAGACCTGCAAAATAACCAGATCTCATGCCATTCAGGGTTTTATTGCCAATAAATTATTTCTATTTGTTGCTCTTACAGTCAGGGTGTGGCTACACTGCTGCTTTTTTCGATCCTTTTGTTGGAAAAGGCTTTTTTCAATCCTGGGCCAAATGTTGGGAAAAAACCCTCTTTCGGAAGCCCCCTTTTTCCTCATAGAACAAGGAATACAGGGGTTTCCAAAAGAGCACATTTGCTCTTCCAGAAAAAAAAAATGGAAGAGCAAACACGTCCCCTCTGGTATCCCGAAAAACTCTTGGGCTACGTCTACACTGGCATGAATTTCCGGAAATGCTTAAAACGGAACAGTTTTCCGTTATAAGTATTTCTGGAAAAAGAGCGTCTACATTGGCAGGATGCTTTTCCGGAAAAGCCCTTTTTCCGGAAAAGCATCCGTGGCCAATGTAGACGCGCTTTCGGAAAAAGCCCCGATCGCCATTTTCACAATCGGGCTTTTTGCAGAAAAGACTACTGTGCTGTCTACACTGGCCCTTTTCGGAACAGTTTTCGGAAAAGGACTTTATTCGAGCGGGAGCAGCATAGTTTTTCCAGAAAAGCAGCTGATTTCTTACAGTAGATCGTCAGTGCTTTTCCGGAAATTCAAGGGGCCAGTGTAGACAGCTCGCAGCTTATTCCGGAAAAGCGGCTGATTTTCCGGAATAAGTGGCCCAGTGTAGATACAGCCTTGTAGTCTAGCTGTACCCTTAAGTGGGGAGTTAGTGCAGAACAAGCAAATTAGGTGTTATGCTGAAGGTTTGGTGAGGTCTTCAAGAATACTCCATGTGTTGGATATTACACTAGTGAATCTTGGAGCTAACCAGGAAACAATTTAGAAATTTTAGAGGGTTGCACACTTCATTGCTTCCAGAGTCAAGCTCAGTGTGCTATCTTTTATTCCTCTATTGGAGAGTGACCTGCTACAGAGGGAGAGGGGAGGAAGAAAAAAACCCAAGCAGCTGACTCCATTTAAGAAGTCCCCTCAGAGCTTATGGGTATGAAACGGTTTTGCAGCTATACAAGCCATAGCAGTTAATTCCAAAGAAGGAGAGAGAGGTGTGGTGACACTGTACAAGATGCTGAAGCAGTACTGTTGGAAATAATTTTCCTAATACATTTTCTAAGGTTCACCATGACGTAGTCTCTAATTATTTATTCTTTTATTTGTCTAAATGTAGTTGGTGTTTGCTTATGTTCAAAATACAAATATCAAAGTCTTTCCCAAATATGTACAGAAGGGTCAGACTTGGGTGATATATTCCCATCCTGGCATAACTGCAGAGGAATAAGAAAAAGCTGTGGCAAAGGAACCCCTGCAAACCTTGCAATTTATACACGATAATAAGCAAGCAATTTCATTGTTGATTATTAGACCATAATTACTGCTTGCTCAGATAGTTTATGGCTGAACCCTGTTTTCTGAACCTATTGGGACAAGTTTAAGAGCTACAGAAGTCTAACTAAGGGAGAACGGATTTAGTTTGTTAGAGAAGTTGGTTCCATATATCTTTTGGTCAGTGCTTTCACTTGTCCTGACAAAAGATGAAGACTCTGGATGTTTTGTGCTCACATCAAGAGATTTTGAGACACCTAAAGTATCCAGCTAGGAAACTACCATTCTGTCTTTGATATAGAATGTAATGCCGTGCACTACAGAGAAATTAGAATGCACCAAAGACTCAGGAAGGATGTGTTTTAATCAACATACTCAATGTTTGTCTTTTATACCCTTATTCTATTTCAGATATGCAACAGTAAAAAAAACTGCCACTGTAATTTTGGTTGGGCCCCTCCAGACTGTAAATTAAAGGGATATGGAGGAAGTGTTGACAGTGGGCCCCCTCCGACTACAATTTGTAAGTTCTGTGAAAAATTAAGCATGTTATATTTTATCCTGTTTTTTAGTCTAAAGCCAGGAGGAATCTGGAACCTGTATTCTAATGTGGTCCTTGCAGCTCTCACCCAGGCCTTTGTTGCGTCCAGGTTATACTGCAGCAATGTGGTCATCTTGGGGCTGCCCTTGAACAGAGCTGGAAATCTTTACTTACATAACACCCGAAAGGCATGATTCTGATATCCTTACTCACATTAAGTGTAGCCTGATCTGAGTTTACGGATGTTCAGATGTTACACTATGTATTATTTTTACCCACCTTACTGGGTTTGAATGTTTGTGTCTTTGTTAGCTGTATTAATAAACTATTGTAAATACAGAAGTGTTCCTATAGTGTGAGCGTCATATCTCTGCATATTAGAGCTCCAAACTACACAGTAATTTTAATAATATTGGACCTGACCTGCGGAGAAGAACCTGGCAATTCTCAGAGTGATAACTGAGAATTCTTAAGAAGTCATACATGATCTGCAGATCAGGTTACACTTAGTTTGAATAAGGATATCAGAATCATGTCTTTTGGATGTTAAATAAGTAAAATAAGTTCCAGATCTGTTTAAGGGCAGCACCAAGCTCACCTCTTCTCCTTCCCTGGACCAATGTGACCCCAGTCTCTGTAAATAGTGTCTATCCTGTCTCCCTCTTGGTTGCCTAGTAGATCATAGGTGCAGGGGGTGCTGCAGCACATCCAAGTTCCCGGTCTAGTGCCTAAGTCCAGCTGCTGACTTTCACAACAGGGTCTCTGCTGCTGGCCATTCACACCACTGGACTCTGCTGCCAGCCCAACACCCATGGTCCTGGCTGCTAGCCCCGCTTATTAGTGCTTTGCTCCCAGCCTCACCTGGCGGGGGGTGAATGGGGTAAAGGGAGTGGATTTCAGTACCTGCACTCTTAAAAATATCCCAGCGCCACTGTAAAAGGCACTGAATCTGCCCTGGATTTTCCCTTCTTCTCAGGGATAGCGTGGCTCTCCTGAGTTACAAGCACACTGAGCCTCAGGAACCTAGGGATTATGTTCACATTATTTTCCAGTCCTGGAGAAGAAGCGGGGCTGGCAACTAGTCCTTCAATTAGATTACTCAGTGTCTTTACCAATATCAAGTACAGGTATCGCTAGCCTCCCCTCAGGACTAGTTTCCAGTTCTCAACTTGCAGAGCACATGCTTTCACATAGTTCTCCTAGCCTGTATGGAAGAGTACCTGAGATTCCAAGTAGGGAATTCTGTCAATACAGATTCCTGCCCTTCAGCCTAGCAACCGCTCCAAAGAGTATTCATTAAGTGCTTGGCAGGAGTGACTAACATGAGAAAGCAGGGGACCCAGGTGTTCTCAGTGGTGCTGTAACACTTTGAGAGTAGGTGCACTGATGGCCAGTGAATGCTGTGTATTCAATAGTAATGTGAAAAAATTGCAATTCCTGATCTCACCACACCGGTACAGCAGAGCACCAAGATTCTCAAGAATTGCTTCCTTCTGACAGCAGCAACCAACTTTTCACACTGAAATCTGAGGGCACATCTACTCTATGCAGAAGATGAATGCTGCAGCAGTCCACCTGTTGGGGATCGATTTAGCAGGTGTAGTATAGACCCACTAGATTGAACTCAAAGGGCACCCCCATCGGCACTGATACTCCTGTTCCTCATGAGGAGTAAGGGAAGCAAATGCTCCTGTCGCCTTCTGCCGTGTGCACAGAGCAGAAACACAATGTAAGATGCATGGACTCCAGCAATGCAGTTTCTTCTTCGAGTGGTTGCTCATAAGAACATAAGAACATAAGAACGGCCGTACCGGGTCAGACCAAAGGTCCATCTAGCCCAGTATCCTGTCTGCCGACAGTGGCCAGCACCAGGTGCCCCAGAGGGGGTGGACCGAAGACAATGATCAAGCGCTTTGTCTCCTGCCATCCCTCTCCAGCCTCTGTCAAACAGAGGCCAAGGACACCATTTTATCCCCTGGCTAATAGCCTTTTATGGACCTAACCTCCATGAAATTATCTAGCTTCTCTTTAAACTCTGTTATAGTCCTAGCCTTCACAGCCTCCTCTGGCAAGGAGTTCCACATGCTGACTACACGCTGTGTGAAGAAGAACTTTCTTTTATTAGTTTTAAACCTGCTACCCATTAATTTCATTTGGTGTCCTCTAGTTCTTCTATTTAGGAACTAATAAATAACTTTTCTTTATCCTCTCCACACCACTCATGATTTTATACACCTCTATCATATCCCCTCAGTCTCCTCTTTTCTAAACTGAAAAGTCCCAGTCGCTTTAACCTCTCCTCATATGGGACCCGTTCCAAACCCCTAATCATTTTAGTTGCCCTTTCTGAACCCTTTCCAAGGCCAAAATATCTTTTTGAGGTGAGGAGACCACATCTGTACACAGTATTCAAGATGTGGGCGTACCATAGTTTTATACAGGGGCAGTAAGATATTCCGGGTCTTATTTTCTATCCCTTTCTTAATAATACCTAGCATCCTATTTGCCTTTTTGACCGCTGCACACTGTGTGGAAGTTTTCAGAGAACTGTCCATGATAACTCCAAGATCTCTTTCCTGATTTGTCATAGCCAAATTAGCCCCCATCATACTGTACATATAGTTGGGGTTATTTTTCCCAATGTGCATTACTTTACACTTATCCACATTAAATTTCATTTGCCATTTTGTTGCCCAATCACTCAGTTTGCTCATGTCCATTCGAATCAGGTGTGCGCACCGCATGCACCGCGTCTTCCGGAGCGTTTTCCATAGCGGTACCCGTAGCGCCAGCAGGGCGCCCCCTGGAGTGGCGCCGCTATGGTGGGGCATAAGTACCCCTGCCGGCGCTCCCCCACCTCAGTTCCTTCTTACCGCCCGTGACGGTCGTTGGAGCGTGTCTCTCTCTTACATTAGTTAATGGTTCCCGTTTCTCTTAGCATTGTAAATAGTTCAATTAGTTAGGTAGTTAGTGTTTACTTTGTTCTTTGTTCTTCCTCCCCCTTCGGGGTGAGGAATGCCAGGGCCGCAAGGCTTCAAGGCGTGCGCTGTCTGTGCGAAATTCATGCCCAAAGGAGACCCGCACGACAGCTGTCTGAAGTGTCTGGGTGAGAGCCATCTTACGGACGCCTGTAAGATCTGTAAGTCTTTCAAGCCGCGCACTAAAAGGGAGAGAGTTTCTCGCCTAAAACTCCTCCTCATGGAGGCGGCTTTACAGCGGCACCGGCTGGGCACCCTGCGGTGCACAGTGCACGGCGTCCATGTCCGCGATGCTCCGCCCAGGCCGGGCGGCGTCGAGGACCCACCGGTCTCACTCTCCGGCATCGAAGAGGTCGAAAAAGGCTCGAGGTCCCGTCTCGAAAAATCACGCGGACCTGCACCGTGGTGCCGACTCACCGGTGCACATCACTCTATGCGGTGCGCCATAAGTGGCGGGCGTCCCTCTAGTCAGGGCAATTGCCCCGCACACGCCCGTCCACGCCGGACACCTTTGGTAGCGCGGGACCTTATCAGTCTCACCACCTCCCCTCCGTCATCGGTTGAGGCGGAAGGGTCGAGGTCGCCTTCGCCAGAGGCCGTGTTGGCTCTGGCTTCGCCTCCGCCCCGGCAAGACCAGCAGGCTCAGGCCGCTTATGTGACGGGACCGTCCCTCGTGGGACCAGTACTGCTTGCCTCGGCATCGATGCTGTTCTCGACGCTGGCTCCCAAGCCTCACTCAGCACCCGACTGGGTTCAGCCTACCTCGGTGTTGGGATCTCTCCCGGCCCCCCTTTTGGCTGCACCGGTGCCATACCACCCTAGCCTTGTGGCAACGTCTGCTGCACTGTCATCTTCGACACCGGCTCAGAGTACTCTTCCGGGACTGTCCCTTCTCGTGTCGGCACCAGGCTCTTCAGCACCGATGCACGTCATGGCACTGTCGCAAGCACCAGCACCGACCATGTGGACCTTGCCGGTGCCCCAGCTGACGGTGATGTCAACCTCTTCGGGGTTTGTCTCAGCACCGTCATGCTCCGCACCGGAGATGCAACTGGCACTGGGCCCTCCGGCACCGGGCCCACCGGCACCTCTTTTGGCGCCAATAACGCTTTCGGCACCGGGACTGGGTCCCCCGGTGCCGCAACAGCCATCGGTGCTCCCGGTACCACAACCTTCAGTACCGCAACAGGTTTTTGTTACCCCGGTGCCGCAGCAGGCACCGGCGCCGGCACGTCCCCACCGTGCCCATGCGGGCAAGCCTGAGTCCATGGCCAGGTTTGCTCCTCCATCGGCTACAGGTCACTCCTCGTCGGCGCCCCCCTGGCCTGACTCCGATTATTCGTCGGATTCCGATGCGACATCCCTCAGGTCCGGGTCCTCGGGAGCCTCTTCGGCCCATAGAGCCCGTTCCCAGCACCGACGTGACTGTTCACAGGTGCAGCAGACGTGGCCGCCTCATCCGCAGTGGCCTTTCTGGACACCGTGGGCTTACCACCAGTGGCAAGGGCCTGTGCCCCCCTCTGTGGTGTCAGGAGCCTCGGGTCGCCGAACGCAACCATCGGCGTCGTTGTCGCAATCTCCTCCTTCCCCACAGAGGCCGCCTACGTCGGACCCTGTGGCACAGGCACAGGCCTCAGTGCCAGAGCCGTGTCCGCAGGCGGTACCGTGTGCCCAACCGGTGCCGCACGCGGCTCCTGCGCTACATCCGGCACTGATACAGGAGTCGTCGTCATCATCATCGTCTCCTGATGAAGCCCTGGCAGATCCTGCACCGGTGCTGCCTACTATGGATGCCCGAGCGCATCAGGAGCTGCTCAGGCGTCTGGCTTCCAACCTGGGTGTCCCGGTGGAGCCAGTCGTGGAGGACACAGCCCCTATGATCGATATTCTTTCAGTCGACGCACCCGCCCGTTTGGCTTTGCCGCTTAATAAAACGGTGGCAAAAATTACCAATGCCCTGTGGCAAACACCGGTGACCCTGACCCCCTACCTTAAAGGGTATCGAGAGGCGCTACTATGTTCCCCAGTTGGGGCACGAGCACTTGTACTCCCAACCTGTCCCTGGGTCCTTGGTTGTCCAGGCAGCGCCCAAAGGGAAAAACTCCCAGCCGGGCCGTCCCAAAGCTAGGGAGCCAAGCGCCTTGACTTAATGGGCCGGAAAGTGTACGCCACTGGTGGGGTGCAACTCCGCATCGCTAACCAACAAGCGATGCTAAGTCGTTACGCTTTTAATACATGGCAGGCCATGGATAAGTTCAAAGATAAGCTCCCTGCCGAGACCCATCAGGAGTTTCTGGCCTGACCTCTGAGGGTAAGGCCATCGCCCACACAGCCCTCCAGGCTTCCCACGATGCGGTCGACTCTGCAGCCCGCACCATGGCGTGAGGTGTAGTTATGCGCCGTGGTGCATGGCTGCAAGTCTCTGGAATACCTCCTGATGTCCAGTCTACTATCCAAGATCTGCCTTTCGACGGCAAGGCGTTATTCTCGGAGCATACGGACTCGAGGCTCCATACCCTCAAGGACACGAGGTCTGCCCTTCGATCCTTGGGGATCCACACACCGGCTCCTCAGCGTCGTCGTCAGTTGCCCTACAGACAGCAGGGGAGACCGCAGTCCCAGATCCCCCGTAGGGATTACTGGAGACGCCATCCTCGTGCTTCCAGTGGGGGTACGGGGGCGGCTGCGGGTCCATCGTCCTCAAGGGGGCGTAGGCGTCGCCCGAGAGGAGACAACCCCCGTGGGGGTTGGCCAAGGTCCCTCCCAACAGCAAAAACATCAGTTTTGACAGGCTCCCAGAGAGTTGCGCACCAGCCTCCCACCCTGGCCCCCCGTTTGGGGCCAGGTTATCCTGGTTTGCTCAAGCCTGGGCAAAAATCACAAACGACGCCTGGGTTCTAAACATAGTCAGGAGTGGCTATACCATCCCTTTTCTGGGCTCGCCCCCTTCCAACCCACCTTCCCCGTCCCTTTTCAGGGACACCACTCACGAAGGCACCCTCCGCCAGGAGGTACTGACGCTCCTCCAAAAGGGAGCAGTAGAGAGGGTTCCTTCGCACCTGGAGGGCAAGGGTTTTTACTCCCGATATTTCATAGTCCCCAAACCCAAGGGCGGTGTCCATCCCATCTTAGACCTAAGGGATCTCAACAAGGCGGTCGTGAAATCCAAATTCAGAATGGTAACCCTGGCTTCTGTCATTCCGGTTTTACAGTTAGGAGACTGGTACGCCACTCTCGATCACAGGGATGCTTATTTCCATGTGGCAATAAGACCCTGGCACAGGAGGTTCCTCTGTTTCATTGTCTCCCAGTGCCATTTCCAGTTTACTGTGCTCCCATTTGGCCTCTCTACAGCACCCAGGGTTTTTACGAAATGCATGGCAGTCGTGGCGGCTTTCCTCCGCAAATCAGGGGTACATGTGTTCCCGTACCTGGACGACTGGCTAATCCGTGGTCGGACCTACGAACAAGTAGAGGCCCACGTGTCCCTCACAAGGGCCCTCTTCGTAAGGCTGGGACTCATGCTGAACGAGGAAAAGTCATCGTTGACCCCCTCTCAGCGCATCGAATTCATGGGTGCCCTCCTGGACGCCAGGTTGGCGAGGGCGTTTCTCCCCAGAGCCAGGTTCCTGGCCATAGTGGAGCTGGTCTCCGAACTGACTCGGTCCCCTATCACGACCGCCCGGGTCTGCTCAAGGTTGCTGGGGCACATGGCGGCGTGCACGTACGTGGTACGCCATGCTCGAATGAGACTCAGAACTCTGCAGGCTTGGTTGGCAAGGGCATTCAACCAATCCAGGGTCCTCTGGGACACGGTTCTTACGGTGCCCCCGGAGGTAATAGTTTCGCTACAATGGTGGATTCAGGAGTCTGTGGTGTGCAGCGGGATCCCCTTCTCCATGCCTCCCCCCTCGCTCACTCTGGCCACAGACACTTCGAACCTGGGTTGGGGAGCACACCTGGGGTGCCACAGGACCCAGGGTCTCTGGTCCCCTGCAGAGTGGGCCCTTCACATAAATGTACGGGAGCTCAGAGCAGTCAGGAGAGCGTGCGAGACCTTCCTGTCGAAGCTCTCTCGCCGCTCCGTTCTAGTCCACCTGGACAACACGGCAGCTGTCTTTTACATCAACAGGCAGGGGGGTGCCCGGTCGTCTCCCCTCTGTCGCGAGGCCCTGCGCCTCTAGGACCTGTGTGTAAAGCACAACATAGCTTTACAGGCAGAATACCTACCGGGGTGCAAAAATTTGCTGGCCGATGCTCTGAGCAGGTCCTTCGGAGCCCACGAGTGGTCTCTCAAGGACTCCGTTCTTCACCAGGTCTTCCGCAGGTGGGGCTATCCCCTACTAGACCTGTTTGCCTCGGCACGCAATACCAAGTGCCAGAATTATTGCTCCCTGCTGGGGCTCGGGGAACACTCCTGGGGGGATGCCATGACGGTGACGTGGCCGGCGGGCACCCTTTATGCTTTCCCTCTGTTTCCCCTAATTCCCAGGGTCCTGACCAGGGCCAGGACCTTCGGGTCCACACTTGTCTGGTTCCCTATACTGGTGGACATGCTCGCCAAGGAGCCTATAACGCTCCCACCGGCCCGGGATCTCTTGACCCAACCGTGGAACGGGGGAACCATGGTTCACCTGAATCTCCAGTCTCTACACCTAACGGCCTGGTTTGTCCGTGGTTGACTCTACCTGAAAGGGAATGTTCCCAGGAGGTACAGATGGTGCTCCTAAGTAGTAGAAAACCATCTACCAGACGGTTGTACGCTGCCAAGTGGCGGCGCTTCTCGTCTTGGGTGTCCCGAAGGGGAGTGCACCCATCCTGCGCACCTGTCCCGTCCATTCTGGACTACCTTTTTGAACTTAGGTCCAGTGGCCTCTCTACCTCCTCTATCAAAGTCCATGTGGCATCTCTCTCCACCTTCCATGTTGGTTCGGCAGGAGTTTCTCTGTTCTCTGACCCTGTGGTCAAAAGGTTCCTTAAGGGTTTGGATAAGTTGTATCCCTCGGTTAGACCCCCTCTCCCCTCATGGGACCTTAACCTCGTTTTGTCTAGACTTGTGTCACCCCCCTTTGAGCCGCTGGCCACTTGTTCCTTGAAGCACCTCTCCATGAAGGTTGCGTTCATTGTGGCCATTGCATCGGCTCACAGGGTCTCTGAGCTGAGGGCCTTAATGGTAAATCCGCCCTACCTGGTTCTCTCCAATCATAATGTGAGGGTCCGCCCTCACCCGGCTTTCCTCCCTAAGGTGGTGTCACCATTTCATTTGTCCCAGGAGATTTACCTCCCGGTATTCTTTTCAAAGCCCCATGCCTCCCCTAAGGAGCAAGTGCTACATTCCCTGGATGCTAGGCGTGCACTAGCTTTTTATATCGATAGGACTAAACCCTTTCGCAAATCCACACAATTGTTTATTGCTGTCGCTGACAGAATGAAAGGGCTCCCCATATCGACCCAGAGGTTCTCCAACTGGGTCGCGGGATGTATCAGGGAGTGTTATGCCTTAGCCGGAAAGGTCCCGCCCCGGGTTACAGCACATTCCACCAGGGAGCAGGCGTCCTCTGTAGCTTTTGGGGCACAGGTTCGAATTACTGAAATCTGCAGGGCAGCCACGTGGTCGTCACTCCATACCTTTACGGCGCACTACGCGCTGGCACAGCAGGCTAGGGAGGATGCAAGCGTGGGCGCTGCAGTCCTCAACTCTGTTTTATAAACATGCCATTTCATGTACTGTTGCATTTTCTACGTTTTTTTTATGCTGTTCGCTTAGTTGAATAAATTTGTTGGATTGTTCAACTCTTGTGGACATCTCTTTTTCAGTGCTCCGAACCCTCCTCCTCTAAGTGGGGTTGGCTTGGAAGTCACCTGATTCGAATGGACATGAGCAACCACTTGAAGAAGAAAAGAACGGTTACTTACCTGTAACTGTTGTTCTTCGAGATGTGTTGCTCATGTCCAGTCGATTCCCCTACCTCCCCTTCGTCGGCGCGTCCGGCAAGAAGGAACTGAGGTGGGGGAGCGCCGGCAGGGGTACTTATGCCCTGCCATAGCGGCGCCACTCCAGGGGGCGCCCTGCCGGCGCTACGGGTACCGCTAGGGAAAACGCTCCGGAAGACGCGGTGCACGCGGTGCGCACACCTGATTCGAATGGACATGAGCAACACATCTCGAAGAACAACAGTTACAGGTAAGTAACCGTTCTTTTCCATAGCTGGAGTTGCATATCTTACTTGGACCATCCCATGTAGTGTAGACTAGGCCTGAGGTGCTTCAGCCATCCTTCTAGTTCCCGTGCCTATTGGTATTCCAGTACAACATGGGTGGGCAAGATACAGCCTGCAGGCTGGATGAAGCCTACCAAGCCACTGAATCTAGCTCACAAGCCACTCAACTTGGCCCATGGGCTGCCCAATGCAGGTCTATGGCAGGCAGGGGAGCCTGGCTCAGGGTCCTGCTGGCCAGGAGCCATCTAGGTAAGTGCCTCCTGGCCGCAGACTGCCTCTGGCACCCCAATCCTTCACCCCCCCTCCCCCACTCCCTGCCCCAGGTCACCATCCAAATCTCTGCACTCTCCCTCCCTTCTCCCCCAAGTCACAAATCCCTCCCAGACTCTGCACCCCCTCCTTCACTCCTCTCCCAGGCCAGAATCTTCTCCTGCACCCATACCCCCTCCCAGACCTTGCACCCCAAGCTCCTGTCCTGATCACAACCCCCTCCTTCACCCGAAGTCCCTCTCAGACCCCACACTCCTGCACCCTAGTTCCCTACCCCAAGCTCCCTTCTGCACCTATCCCTCTCTCCCAGACCCTGCATTTGCTCCATAGAAAACTGTGAACCTTGACCATTTACCAAAGTCTTAGTGGCACTCCATGAAAAATTATTGTCCACCCCTGCTATACACTGTTCATTTGTTCATTCAAGGAAGATCAACACAGGAGGGCTACATCCATCATATCCTACAACTTTTCATCACATTAGACCTCAGAATCAAGCAGGAAAAATCATTTTTAATTTCAACTCAGAGAACAAAATGCACACAGCAATAGAGTCCACAACAGCAAATGCTTATCTGCCATGAGATTGATTCAACACCATAATAGATCTCAGCCAGCTGCTGGCTTATCCTTAAACATTGGAGAGTCTGCCTCGGACTTCTTGGTTGCATAGCCCCTTGTGTTTCTGTAACACAGCATGCCAGCCTTTATGTATGCTGCATGTAAGGATCATTAACATTGGACAATTATATCTATTCAGCAAACATATATTGACACAATGGTGCAAATCTGCTGAGAAGTCCTCTCTCATCATTAACTTAGTGGAAGATCATCTCAAGAAATGCAAAAGAGTGTCATATTCTCTAAACTCCACATACCAAGAAACTGGTGATGGATGTTACCACACTCAGATGGGAAATTCACCTGGACCATGTCCAGACACAACCCCACTAGACTCCTGAAGAAACTTCACTATCATATAAATGTTCTAGAGAGCTCAGAGCTATTCATCTAACCTTCACCACATTTCTTCCCATACTGTGTGTGAGGACTGACAATCCAGTCCCTGATTATTCTCTATTTGAAGCCTCAAGATCTGAAGCAAAGATGTGGATAACACATCTTGAGGAACTACAGTAACTGTAGGCAAAGTAACTGTTCTTTCTTCTTTGTTATTTATAGTGTTGCTGTAGCCATGCTGTTCCCAAGATATTAGAGACAAAGTGGTTGAGGCATTATCTTTTATTGGACCAGCTTCAGGTCTTTATTTAGGTAGATTCTGAGTACCAGCCTCCTATCTATGAGGTCACAGCTTATGGATCACCAGCAGCAGGGAATACACTTGAACAATTACTGAAAAGAGTAAGGTGGGTGAGGCAATATCTTTGGATTAAGTTCTGTTGGTGAACAAGACAACTTTTCAGACTTACCAAGAGGTCATCTTTAGTTCTTGAAGAAGTTGAACTTGTTTTCATCAACAAATTTGGTCCAATAAAAGATATGCCTTGCCCGATTTGTCCTTCTTATATCTTGAGACCAGCATGACCAGGGCAAACACAACCCACAACCTCAACAGGCACTGCTTGCCAAAAGAATCCTGTCTTGAGGATACGGGGCACTTGTGCACAAGAGGTGGAATACATGTGTACAACACATCTTGAAGAACCACAGTGACTTTAAGATCAACACGTGTTCTTTCTCCCTCTACACATCAATTCCTAGTCTCTCCTCCAATAATCACAACACGCCTCATGCAATCCCCTTTCTACTGCACAAATATGCAGTTATACATATTTTGGTGCTGCTGACATCATGGAGATAGCTGGAGGCACCCAGAGACCTGAGTGCAGGCTGCTGCTCTGCAGTGTATGTATCTCCCAGAATTCTTTTTCCATGTGGTGCCTTGAGTGTTTGTGCCAGTGCCATAGAGAAGTGCTTCTCTATGTCCATCATATACTTACTGGGAGGACCCTGTCTGGCCCAACTACTCCTTTGCTGTAAAATAGAAGAATTGTATCCATGCTTCCTGTGGCTCTGAATCTGTCCCCCCGAAGATAGTTGATGTAGAATACACTGGGTGAGTTAGCTATTGCCATAACAGTAATGTGTGATCTGTACTGGGTATCTGATCATTTGTGGCAGTTCTGGGTTTTAGGTGTGATCCTTGAAGCTCTACCCAGCCTGGAACCCAGGTGTATGACAGTTTGCTTCTCTCACATTGACAGTTAACATTTGCTAGGGTATTCCAGTTGAATTACCATGATAGGCAGAATTAGATCATTCTTAGTAATGTAAGGAATCCTGGGATAAGAGGGAAGGTCCTTTCATGGATTGATAACTGGTCAAAAGACAGGAAACAAAGCGTAGGTAGGAATCAATGGTAAGTTTTCAAAGTGGAGAGAGGGAACTAGTGAGGTCATCCAAGGGTCTGTCCTGGGACCAATCCTATTCAACTTATTTATAAATGATCTAGAGAAAGGGGTAAACAGTGAGGTGGCAAAATTTGCAGATGATACCAAACTGCTCAAGATAGTTAAGACAAAGCAGACTGTGATGAGCTTCAAAAAGATCTCACCAAACTAAGCGATTGGGCAAAAAAATGGCAAATGAAATTTAGTGTTGATAAATGTAAAATAATGCACATTGGAAAAAATAATCCCAACTATACAAACAATATGATGGGGACTAATTTAGCTACATCTACTCAAGAGAGATCTTGGAGTCATTGTGAATAGTTCTCTGAAAACATCACTCAGTGTGCAGCAGCAGTCAAAAAAGCTAATAGAATGTGAGGAATCATTAAAAAATGGATATATAAAAGGGATATATAAAAAACAGAAAATATCTTATTGCCTCTATATAAAACTATGGTACGCCCACATCTAGAATACTGCATACAGATGTGGTCACCTCACCTCAAAAAAGATATATTGGTATTGGAAAGGGGTCAGAAAAGGGCAACAAAAATGATTAGGGGTTTGGAATGGGTCCCATATGAAGAGAAATTAAAAAGACTTGGACTTTTCAGCTTCTATGCCTCAGTTTCTATGCAAATGTTTGTTACAAGTGTATGAGTAAGGTCTGAGGGTACGTCTACACTTGCTCCCTAGTTCGAACTAGGGATGCAAATGTAGCCGACCAAAATTGCTAATGAAGCAGGGATTTAAATATCCTGCGCTTCATTAGCATAATCTCGCCCGCGCGCTATTCCGCTCGCCAGCTGATTTGAACCAGGAAGTGTGGTTCATTTTTTTGAGGAGTAATGTTAATTTGAACCAAGGGGTTTGATTTGAACTAACGTGGCCCGGAGCGCAGTTTCTGGTTCAAATCAGCTGGCGAGTGGAATAACGCGCAGGCGAGATTATGCTAATGAAGCATGGGATATTTAAATCCCCGCTTCATTAGCAATTTCGGTCGGCTACATTTTCATCCTTAGTTCGATCTAGGGTGCAAGTGTAGACGTACCCTAAGCGAAAACAAAAGGTAATGTTCTGTGTCTGTTTCTTCACAAGTTTCCAGTAGTGATGTTGTCATCATGGGAATAGCAATTGGAACCGCACTTCTTCTTCTTCTGGTTATCAGCCTTGCCGTGCATAAAAGAGCTCAGATGACTCAAATCTTTAGCAGGTAAGTAAAATTCAATGTGTGTTTACGTTATATGATAAGACTGTGATACTTGCACTTATCTCTAATCCCTGCTTCCTGAGTGTTACAGATAAGCTATATCTAGACTGCACTGCTTTTCCGGGATACTGGAGGTATCCCAGAAAAGCACTGCTGTGTCCAACGAACGTCTGCTTTTCCAAAAAAATATTCGGAAAAGCGGACGTGTTCTTTCACTATCCCTGTAAACCTCGTTTCACGAGGAAGAAAGGATGTGCCAAAAGAGGAGGCTTTTCCAAAATTTGGTGCCGTGTAGACACACCACATTTTGGAAAAGCCTCTTTCAAAAGAAAAGCGGAAAAAGATACACAAATTGTGATTTGCAATTTGCGTATCTTTTTCCGGCTCTTCTTTTCAGTCTAGACATAGCCGTGGCTGTAAGCCTGCCATGCATTGCTGGCCACCTAAAAAAAAGTACCCGTTACGTTTTCCTACCTAGATCTTGTTGGGCTCCACACTTCTGGATACTTACCAGACTGCAGTGAAGAAATCCAAACCAAAGCTTGTAGGGAATTTTCTGCCAAAACTGAGTTTAGTCAGAAAATGCCTGTTAGGCATAATGAAATGTTTCATCAGTTCTAGTACAGATTCAATTAAACCTTCATCAAACACCATGTCACCCAGTGCCAATGAAAGGAGAAGGACTGGACTAGTGTGCTTTACCTTCCCAACTTTCTCTTAGCTTCAGGGACATAGGAAGAGCTTTGGAAGTTCGGCCTCTCCACTTTCCCATCTGTTTCTAGGGAACAGACATGCAGCACTCCAGGATAACAACTTACTTCCTTTGGGAACTTGAGGGAATTGGCAGAGAAAAAGAGTGAAGAGACTCTCTGCATCTCCAGGAGCAGGGCTGGAGCCCTCTTGTTAATTTCTTGTGAAATTGATTAGAGAATTCCTTGAGAGTAGCTGGGATACTAAGAAATTTAATTTTGATTATCTCAAAATCCTTTCTTTAATTTTTTTGTGTGGTTTTTCTCTTCTGCAAAACTATGACTATTTTAACAGAAAGAAACTCCCACAAACACTTCTTCTTTTTGCCCAGCTCTAGTATTCATATTGAATCCCCGATGTTCTTTCCTTGCCAGGACAAGATTGAGCTTAGACACTGTTCCTGGCTTTGTGTAGGCCTGCACAATCCCCATATATAACAGTCTTCAGTAACAGAAATGCCCTCTTGAATTCTACTGCAGCCTCTCCTGATAGACTTTCTTAGGAAGAGACCATGAGACTTTAAGTCCTTCAAGACTTCAAAGATGAAGTTTTCCAAATATCCTTTGTCAGCACAGAGAGATTTAGATCAGCTCAGAGACTGGATGCCCAAGAAAAGAAGTGCTGTCAAGACTCCAAACTCCTTCAGTACAGAGCGCCACATACCATCTAAAAGAAGACTTTCAGTGGCTCTAAGTCTCTTTGTACCCACGACTGTTGATTACCACCAACTTACTTGTGCTGTGAGTCTGGTACCAAAGAAATAATAAAAGAGACACTGTGATGTTTCCAAAATTCTCAGTATGGACCACTGTAGCTGCCATAATATCCATGGCCTTTGCATCTCAGAAAATTACTGTGCAATCATATTGCCAGAAACCAACAAAGACCAGAGTACTATCAGTTCTGACACTTCTCGGCTTGGACTCACACTACCCCCCCTCCCCGTCTATTCAGTTGATCCCACTACTGTATGAATTTAGCTTTCCTAAAGAGTTTCCTCTGCTCACAGGTACTCAGGCTCTTTCAGCATCCCACTTATCCTTATTCCCTGGTACCAGAAAACTATCCTATACTGAAAAGACAATTAATAAGGACACACTTAGACCCTGGCTATTTCCCCGGTGACAGATTCATAACATTAGCAGATCCAGTCAGGGTCATTCAGGGGAGTCCATGAATCTCGGTCCGTTACTGTGGACATCTTCTGAGCCATATGGTAGCTTGCAACTTCATGACCAGTCATGCAAGACTACACCACTGTTTTTTTTTTTACACCACTGACGTATTTCCTGAACAGGCAATTTGTGGTTTCCCTCCCTGTGAAGAACTCTGTCGATTGGTGGGAAAATCAAATCAGTGTCTTTGCTGGCACTCCATTCACCCACCTCCATCAGTAAGCTTCACAAGATATAGATCTCTCTTGAGAATTGGAGCTCACGTCAGTATTCTCACAAATCAGGGTAGATGGTCATTCCTGGAAACCAATCTCTACATCAACCTGCTGGAAGTCAGGACAGTCAGGAATGCCTGCTGTCATTTCTCACCCCTCATCAGGTTAAATAAGTTAGCTCATGATGGGCAATGTGGCCTGCATATTCTGCATCAATAGAAAAGGAGAAATAAGGTCTCCTACTCCATGTGATGAAGCAACAAAGCTGTGGAACTGGTATACAGCCCATGAGATCCAAATTTCAGCTGTTTACCTACCAAGTGTTCAAAACACCACAGCAGATATTTTCAGCAGGTGGAGCATAGGATCTAATCCAAGAGGTGAATATAAATGGACTGCTTGGTAATAGTGACCATAATATAATTAATTTCACATCTTTGTGGCAGGGAAAACACCACAGAGTCCCAATGATGTAGCACATAATTTCAGAAAGGCATCTTCTCAAAATGAAGCATAATAATTACAATTTCAGCATGTTTGCAAACTGTATTGTCTAAATAGCATGTGGTTTGTATTGTAGGTCTTCCAGAAAAAAACAAACACCACAAGGTGGTTCTAGTGCTTCAGACAGAGTAAGTTTTTGGTTTTTGGTTTTTGGTTTTTTTTTCCAGATACTTCACTTTGATTACTCTTTAATATGTGAAGAACATGGATGAGCATTTTCTAGTCAGGAAGATCATCGAAACTTGTCTTCCTTTTTTCAATTAGGAAAACGATCATGCAGATCTGCAAATAATAAATCCACATTTTGACAGGAAGCAAAGAAGTATTACTACTATTACCAAATAAGGTTCCTAAAACCATTCCATTTTAATCCTTCATTTTTAGTTAGTACTACATCTAGCCCTATACCTTAGCTGCTGACAGTAGCCAGTGGCAGAGTCTCAGAGGGAGTGCAGAGAACAGAAAATCATTGGCTGATGTATTTTGTTGTCCACTCTGAGCTTCTGGCAATCAGAGGCTAGGGATGCTCAGAGTGTGGGGTGGCACCCCTGTCCAACTTGGATAATAGCCATTGATGAACGTATCTTCATGAACTTACCTAGTTCTTTTTTTAACCCTGTTGTATTTTTGGCCTTTACAACATTCCCTGAGAGTGAGTTCCACTGGACACATGATGGGATTTTCCCTAATGTACGAATTGTTGGATTGGAACCTAAATGATTGTTATACTAGAAATTTCATAACTAAATCAGTGTAAGTACTCAAGAGCAAAAAAATGCATTGCAAGATGCTACATATACACATGGCTGTGGAAAAAATGTGCAATGATATGAAAATTGAGCATGCAGTACAATATCCTAATACACTTAGGGCTTATCTAGACTACACGGAACAGTCAAAAAGAGGATATGCAAATGCCACGAGAATTTGCATATCTTCTTCCGATCACAAACCTCATTTTTTGAGGAAGAGCGGCTTTTCGACAAAGGGGGGGATTCGCCGAAAAAGCCGCATCTAAACTATTTTCACTTTCTAAAGCTCTGCTTTCGAAAGTGCAATCGGAAGAAGATATGCAAATTCCCGCTGAATTTGCATATCCTCTTTTCGACTGTTCCATGTAGTCTAGATAAGCCTTTACAGAAGGAGCAAAGTTAAGGTTGTTTATGCAACCGGCTGAGACTCGGAGGCATTCGGTATTTTGTATTGTCATCTTTCTTTATTTATCTATCAAGTAATCCTGGAGTTTGTGATTGTTTATATTTTAATTTTATAATAGTTTTCTAAAGGATAAGATGAATGAATAGTGAATTTTTTATTATGAATCTAACGAAAAAAAGAAAATGTCCTGACTTGGCCGCTTAGCTGTACAATTGGAAGGTATCATAACAGCTTTTTTTTTTTTAATGTTTGGCATAATAATAAGTATGACATGGAAACTGGTAGGTTTAACAGATAATTTTTCTATGTTGTACAAACTTTTGTTTTCCAAAATGTTTCTGAAGAACCGTTGTATAGAACGCTATATACCAGACCTTGAATAACTATAAACAGGATAAATAAATGTTGTTACATGATGTTTGTCAGGTGGCTATATTATGTTTTAACCATTGTACTTGTTGTTTTGTTTTTTAGAAGGCGGTGAAGAAAAAAAGCAGTATTCGGTCAAACAAATAGCTCCCCTTCTAATTTTTAAACAGAATACAGGATATTGGAATATCGAAAAAGCAATGCTTTTCTTACCAGTTCAGCCATTGAAAGAATATGTGAAACCCTACAGAGATAGTGGTGTGTCAAAACTCCCAGTTGCTTGGGATTCATGGAGAATTACCTGGGGGTTTTTTTTAATTGTTTATTTTGTTCTTCTGTTCCACTTTATTTAAATAAATTAGTTTTGTCCTTTTCTTACTGTATGAGCAAAAGTGTGTCCTAAGAATTTCATAGACTTTCATCCTGCTTCTAAGTTAGTCCTGTCCTCTTTATCCCTGGGATTTATCCCTAGAACTCTCTAGCTCTAGGAAGCAGAAACTTAGCTGTTCTTTAAGTGCATGCACATATCCATTCTGTTGTGTGTGTACACCCTTCATGTACTGTTGTCAGAGAACTCTTTCCTTTGTTAGTACCTCCTGTGAGACTTGAGTATCCTATGTTGCCACATGCATGTTGGCATAAGAGGGTGGAGCTGCTCTCAACCTCCCTCCATCCCTTGTTACCGCCAGTACTTATCTGACACCTGTGATGCCTCTTCTCTGGCAAGGGGTGCTCCTAGCACTAGATCAGACCCACCTCCAGGAACCTTCCACAGCTACAGCAAGCTCACTCCCATCCTGGTTCCTTCTCCCTTAGATCCCCAATTACACAGGGAGGGACCACTACATAGGCAGCAGACACAGAGCTGCACCTTCCCAGCACTGAACCTTGGACTGGCTGGGGAGCAACAGCAGTTTCCTGACCATAGGGTCCTGGGAAGTTGCACATGTAAGGTGATGAAAACTGATGAACCCCTTCCCTCCTCATGTCATGCAACCCTCACACCTGTGCTATCTGTTGCTCTCTGGTTGCCCAGCTCTAAGGCTGCCCAGCTCTAAAGCAGTGCCTTTGTCAGTATCACCTCAGAAATATGAGTGGCACTACTGTGACCCCCTACAATAGCCTGGCAACTCCCCCCTCCCACAACTTGGTTGGGCACCCCATAGTTATAACAGTTTGGAATTTCAGATGTAAATATCAGAAACTGTGACATTAATGATTTTGAAAATCCTATCACTGCTAAGTTGACCAAAATGGATATATAAGGTTGATTAGTTAGTTGATTTAAGGTTGATTTAAGTTAGTTTTAAAAGCAACAAGAAAATGTACACTTCTGCTGAGAAAAAGGGATGGCCACCTCTAGAGCTCATGCCAGGTCTGTCAAGGATATCCCCTGAAAGATCTCTGCAACAGAGCCCCGAATTTTCTCCCCCCCCCACCCCGCCAGAGTTTCCCTGCAAGCATCTTGATTGTTATCATTGAGGCCAATCCAGGAGCATCAGTACCAACAGCATTATTCTTCAGTACTGAAATCAGTACTGAGCAGCCAGAAGTCACTCTGGCTGCTTCCCCACCACAAGTCCGGAAGCACTAAACATCAACTTCAAAAAAAATAGATTCAAAGAGACTGAACTTTTTTAGATGCAAACTTCATTCCACAGGATATTGGAAACTTGGAACTGCAAACCAACAGGCATTCCTGAGTCACTAGGACTTCACTTTCTGGAAAAAATGTTATAAAATGTAAAGATTACTAGAGTATTATGGGCAGGAGTTTGCAATAATTGTGCAAGAGGCCAACTTGGTTGCTAGACCTGCTCTCCAGAACAGTTTAGATGGCATAGACGTGTCTGCTCAAACATGGTGTCAACTATTCCTGTGAGATGTTCATAGATGCAGTCATCTGGGCTCCCCCCAGATGTCCAGCACACCATCCAAGGACCTCTTTTTGAAGGTTCCTCTTTGTTTTTGGGTAGTAGCCTTCATAGCCCAAAGATTCCAGGGCAACATTAAAATCACTTGGAATCTATATTCTAGCAACAAGAAGGAAACAGTTCCCTCTACGACAGCCATACAGACACCAGGTATTTTCTCCTTGTTCTAAGGATCCAACAAGGAGAAAGGACAGGAGTTACAGGAGACAACTTCCCACTGCTCTTCTTCAGCATCAATGTGCTCATCCTTTCCAGTTGCTTTATTAAAAATGCATTTTCATGAGTTGATTGAGAGTCATCATGTACCAGATCCTGTAGTTTCCTCTGGTTCCCACCTTTTGTTTACAAACTGCTTATCGATTTCCTAAGGCCTTGGGCCCAATTAATTCTGGGAAGTGGGTCTCAAACACAGTGGAATCATGATATGCTCTCTAGTTTATTTCTACCCCTTATCTCTCTTCTGTTACGAGCTTATAGAGCTACCATTTGGTCTATCAGCTGCTTCTCAAGTATTCACAAAGTACATGGCAATAGTGGCAGCATTTCTAAGAAAATTACAAAGCCATGTGTTTCTATCCCTAGATGACTGGTTGATCAGAGATTGTAGAGGGGTTCAGGTGTTATCCAGCATATTCACCATCCTATCTACATTGGATGCACTGGAACTCCTAGTAAACTGGGACAAATCAATTCTAAAATCAGTACAGACACAACAGTTTATTAAAGCCATTTTACACTTCATAAAAGTCTAGCCTTTGTTACTCCAATACAGGTTAAAAACATTATAGGGTTTAATGCTATTGCTAAAAGCATACTCTCACACTAAGGGTACTTCTACACTTGCTCCCTATCTCGAGATAGGGATGCAAATGTAGTGTACCGAAATTGCTAATGAAGCACGGGATTTAAATACCCCGCGCTTAATTAGCAGAATCGCGTCTGGGCGCCATTTTGAAATCGCGTTATTGCGAAATAAAACGCCCCGTGTAGCAGCGTTTTTCCGAGAGAAAACCCTTCTCTCGCAATAACTGTTACTCCTCGGATAGGGAGCAAGTGTAGAAGTGCCCTAAGACACCAAAGCTGCTTTAGTCTCCTAGAAGATATGGCAGCTTATACATACATAATTCAACATGCAAGGCTGCATCTCAGAAAGCTGTAAGCATACATATGCCCCAAGTTATAATTAATTAGCCAACATAGTTCAAATGCCCAAGTCAGATTTGTTATCTCTAGATTGATGGATGGGCCTTCAGAAACTTTGTGTGGGATTCCCCATTATCTCCCCACTACTAGCCCTAACTCTCTCTAGTCACAGACATATTATCCCTGGGTTGGGCTTATATGGAGTCCCTGCAGACTCAGTGTCTCTAGAGCTAATGATTCATAAGAGTCAAGGAGTTGTATGACTAACCTGCTCACCCTTTTCCCCACATATAGAATTTGTTAATTCTGACAGATAATTCTGTAAATATGTCGTACATAAACTGATAGGGAGGGCCATGGTCAACCCATCTGTGCAAGGAAGCAATTCATTTCTGGAACTTTTGAATAATTAAATTGACTCCTCTCAGAACTGTTCAGCTTCCACAGCAGCAGAACACTGGTGGATCAGCTAAGCAGGTCATTTTCTGCATGTGGTCTTTATGACCAGAGATGGACAAATCCATCTTCCATCTCTGGGATCCTCCTAAATTAGACCTGTTTGCAGCAAAGACCAACAGACAATGCCATCAGCTTTTCTCCTGGGGAAGTTGAGTCCAGGCTCATTGACAAATGCTTTTCTGCTACCTTGGTTGGCCCTCAACTCTACACCTTCCTCCCATTCCCTTGCTACCCAAAGGCTTGTTCCAAGTCAGACAAGACCATGCTCTTCTCATCCTTACAGCAGTGGTGTGATGTCAACAGCATTTGTTCTTGACTCTATTGACCTTGTCTCCCGCTGGATTCCAGTGTAATTTCTCAGGACCATGGTTGTCTACTCCATCCCAAACGGTGTGTGCTCTGTCTAATAGCATGGAGGACTCATAGTTAACTCTGTTGGAGAGGTCCTATTCTAAGGATGGCCGGATAGTGTATCTGAATAACACACAACCTTCAACTAAGGGTACATACCTAGCTAACTGGAAGCACTTCTCCATTTCTCAGCAAATGAGGCTGAGTCTGAGGCAACTGGAGCAGAGGGAGTGGGGCTGTCACTGAGGCAGTGGGAGTAGGGATGGCTGGCACTGCAGTAATAATAGCAGAGAGGGTGGGTTTGGCGGGGGGAAGAGCTGGCACTGAGGTCATAGAAGCAGCGGGGGAGGGGCTTGCAGTGAGGCAGTGGGAGAGGAGTGGGGCTGCCTCTGAGGTAACAGGACCAAAGGGGTGAAGCTGTCTCTGAGATAATAGAAGCAAGACAGGCAGGGCTGGCACTGAGGCAGTTGGCAGGGATGGGGGGCTGGCACTGAGGCAGTTGGCAGGGAAGGGGGACTGGCACTGAGGCAGTTGGCAGGGAAGGGGGACTGGCACTGAGGCAGTGAGGGTGGGGCAGGGCTGGCACTGAGGCAGTGAGGGTGGGGCAGGGCTGGCACTGAGGCAGTTGGCAGGGATGTGGGGCTGGCACTGAGGCAGTGAGGGTGGGGCAGGGCTGGCACTGAGGCAGTTGGCAGGGAAGGGGGACTGGCACTGAGGCAGTGAGGGTGGGGCAGGGCTGGCACTGAGGCAGTTGGCAGGGATGTGGGGCTGGCACTGAGGCAGTGATGGTAGGGGCAGGGCTGGCACTGAGGTAATAGCAGAAAGGATGGGTCTGGCAGTGGAGGAGGGGAGAGCGGGCACTGAGGTTACAGATGCAGCGGGTGAGGGGCTTGCAGTGAGGCAGGTGGGGGGGAAGCTGTCATTGAGGCAGTGGGAGAGGAGCAGGGCTGTCTCTGAGGTAGTAGGACCGGGGGCGGGGGGGGGAGGTCTGGCAGTGAGGCTGTTGGGTAGGAAGTCTGGCAGTGAGGCTGGCACTGAAGTAATAGAAGCAGAGGGGCAGGGATGGCACGGAGCCAGTTGGCAGGGAAGGGGGGCTGGCACTCAGGCAGTGTGCGGAGGGGTGGGGCTGGCACTGAGGTCACAGAAGCAGAGTGGGCGGGGCTGGCAGGGAGGCAGTTGGCAGGAAGGGGCAGGGTGGGGCTGGCACTAGGGCAGTAGAGCGGAGGGGGAAGGAGGTGCTGTCTCAGCACATGCTTGACTCGTGTCTGTGAGGAGCTTCAAGGGATGGGGCTGCAGCTCTGGGCCCTGCTGCTGCTGAGCCTAGGTGAGGCAGGGAGTGAATCAGACAGGGATGCCATGGGTGGAGGTGTTTAGGGCTATGCTTGCAGGTCAGAGGACCTGTAAAGAAGGGGAAGCCAGGGTCAGGGAGTGTGTGAAAGAAAACAAGGCAAGAACAGGGAGGAGAAGCATGACTAGCATGGATTGGGGGTGAAAGGGAAGACTGAAGGAGGTATGGAAAGGGGTCTGCCAGGTGACATTCAGAGGCAGGCAGCAGGCAAACAGGAGCCAAACCCATTGAATTTTTGGGAGGTTTGGAAGGATTTTTGTGGGGGTGAAGGTAGAAGTGCCGGTACACTGGAGCACCCTCAAACGGGATTTGCTCTACCTGCTCTGGTGCCCATCAAAGGATGGACACTGCAGGGAAGGGCACTGAGGCCTGCCAAGGTGGAGGCAAATTTGTGGAACAGAGGGGAAGAGAGAGAGAGAAAAACATGCTTGTGTAGCAATGAAGTAGATAGTAAGGACCATTAAAGAGGATTTTGATGTGGGAACAGTTTTGGCAGTGGAGCAGGAACCTGGCTCAGCTGATGAAAGCTTGGGCACATGGACACAGGAGGAGAGGAGTGCAGCCTGCTGAAAATGATGCCAGAGTGGTGTAGCAGGAAAGGGTTAGTGACTGTGGGGTAGACAATGGACCTAAAATGGATATTTATGAGGGATCGAAAAGGGAGAAGGAAATGGGTCTTGCTCAATGGAGTTTTGGAGGGGCTATGCAAAGGAAGGAAGACAGTCCCATTGATAGGGGAATATTTGGGATTGCAGAAAATGGAGGAGGGAATATAGCTCAATAAGGGGATTTAGACCCTGAATAAGGGGGACAAATATTGATCAGAGGAGAGGTTTGCTGTGAATGGAACGGAGTGGGGAGTGTGGCTTACTGAGTGTGGTATGCAATAGTAGATACAATGAAATGGGGTCTATTATGTTGCAGAGTACAGTTGTTCCCGTTTAGGGAATGGTTGTGGCTTGCAAGAAGATGGAGGACAGGCAGTGAAAGGAAGTATCCAACATAGGACTCATTGAAGAGTACAATGCAGCAATGGGAATATGGGGCTAACCATGGTTGAATGTTGTATGATACAGGAGAGGGACAGAAGAGCAGGGCTTAATGTGGGGTGTATTAGAAGAATTAAACTGGTTATGATGGGCAAGGTGGGCCAGGGAGAGTATACTCTGGTCGAGGGGTTCAGTGTTTGCTTGGAAGAGAGAGCCTACTGATAAAAGAATACAGCATAGGTGGCTGGAAAATCAGGGTGATGGAAAAAGAATGTAATGGGCCTGTTAGCATTGTGTTTGGGTTGGGAAAGAGAACCAAAGGTGCGGTAATGCTACTCAGTGTTCTCTCTGTATCTAAGCTGATCAAATGGTTTGGCCGACACTGAATTCAGAAGCTTCAGTGGGTAGCCAAGTTAGTCTGTACAGGATAAACGTAAAAACAAGAAGTGGTCTGGTAGCACTTTATAGACTAACAAAACATGTAGATGGTATCATGAGCTTTCGTGGGCACAGCCCACAACCCACTTCTGACTGGAGTTTTGAGTTTAGGATGTGCCAGACCCAAAATATATAGGGGAGGAGGGAGGAGGAAAGGAAAAAAAGGAGGGGGATGGGAAACAAGGAGCAGAGGGTATGGAAATATCAAAGGGAAAAACAGGAAGGCGGAACTGGGAATGGTAAGCACCTGAAGATTGGGTAGTTAAAGCAAATAAGAATCAAAGGCAATAACATGAATCTACACAAAGAGCTGTTTGCACCTTCATTGAATGTTAGGTTGATAGTGTCAACCATCCCTCATCACAATTGAGGCCATTAGCATGAGAATTGAACATGCAGATGAATTGTAATTCCAACACCTCTCTGTGTATTTGGCTAGTAGAATTGGTTTGTGACAAGACATCCACTTGAAGATCTTTTAAACAGTGATTAGGTAGATTAAAATGTTCCCCAACAGGTTTCTGTATGTTCCCTTTACGTATATCTGATTTGTGTCCATTGAGTCTATCCCATAGGGACTGTCCAGTTTGTCCAATATATATAGCTGCCATTTGATGGCAGATCAAATTACTGGATGTGCAGTCAAATGATCTTTTGATCTGGTAACTTAGAAGCAGACTTCATCATTGTCCTTGGAATTGTTCCTCCTCCTGGAATTGTTCCGCCCGTTGTACTGAGTGATTTCTGTATAAAATGATTTGCAGTGTCAGAATCCAGAAGTACATATTACAGTAATTGTTAACTTATATCCTATTTAACATATTTGAAACTATTTCTCTTTCTAGGCTTTACTGAGACTTTGAAATTATCTTACTCTGAAGTAATAGTGCCAAGAAAGCTAGAACCAAGGAATGGCATAGATACCAAGGTAGTACTACTTTCCAAGAAATTGGAATTAATATGCTGAATCGGACTAATGATCCATGAATCCTGTCTTTGGTAATTTGCAGTACCACATGCTTTAGCAGAGAGTGTAAACACCTCTATAATGAAGTATGTAAAGCTAAAAAATGTTCCCTAATCTTGAGCTACTAGTGGTTTGGTTCTCCTCTGAGGCACAAGGCTTGATGATCCTTAATGCTGCATAGTCTGTTGTTGCCCGTATAACTGCACCTGACATTTTTCTGAGTGGAACTGGGTCTGCATTAAGAACATTTATCATTTGATAATAGTTAAAGCAAATAGTATTAAAATATTTATCCTCACCACATTCCTGTAAATTAGGAAAGTACCTTGGTGAGCTGGCAAATCCCAATTTTAAATATTAATCATGCCATCATAAAACTATTCTTGTCTGTAGCTTCTGGTAGGTGGAAATAGCCCATTTGTCAGGGCTGATTTAGAACCCCTGAGAAATAGTTCTGGCATTCTGATTTTATTGATAGTCTGTCTTGAATTCCTCATATAGTACTAAGATTGTAAGTTCATGCTGTACATCCTTTGAAAGATAACTTTGCTTGATATGTGAGGTATAGAATTTGACCTATGTTTGAATTGTTTATTTAAAATTTGACTTTCTTAATATATCTTTTCATTGGAAATATTCTACAAGAATTTTATGAGTACCAAGTGGTATAAGGGCCTAGAAAAATGCAAGTCAAGTTTTAAGACCCACATTTTAAGCAGAAAGTAAAACAAACAAACAGCCAAAAATGAACTGAGTACTGCAAACTGAATTTCAGCCTTCTATGTTCATGTTTGACTCCCAGGGAACAACTCCCTCCCAAGGGTTGATGAATGCTACCAATGTAGCATGTCGCTTAAGTGTGTGAAAATAATATTCCCCTGAGTGATGTAAGTTACATCAACTTAAAGCGGTGTCCACTCCATGCCAACATATCTTCTGCTTCTCAGGGTGCATCTAGACTGCAAGACTATTTCGGGATACTGAAGGTATCCTGAAATAGCTACCCTGCATCCAAAGAATGCATCCGCTATTTTGAAATAATATTTGAAATAACGGATGTGCTATTTTGGCATCCCTGTAAATCTCGTTCCACGAGGAATAAGGGATGTCTTGAAATAGTGCTTTATTTTGAAATTTGGCGCCGTGTAGATGCACCAAATTTTGAAATAGCCTATTTCAAAATAAAATCGAAATAAAATATGCAATTTGCATAGCGCAAATTGCGTATCTTACGTCGAATTTAGAGTGTATTGTAGACGTACCCTCACAGAGGTGGAGTAGTTATACTGACAGGAGAGTGTTCTCCCATCAGCATAGCGTGTCTTCATGTAAAATACTACATCAGGGCAGCTGCATCAGTGCAGTTGTGCTGATGTTACGTGGTAGAGTAGACATGCCCTGGAATAACGTTCATAATTCTGAAATAACATAGTGTGTATCTACACTGCCAGCCTTTATTTCAAAATAATGTCAAGTTGGAGGACTTCTTACTTCGAATCCTGTAATCCTTATTTCATGAGGAGTAAAGGAAGTCAAAGAAAGTGTTCTTCCTTTGACTTCCTGCTGTGTAGATAGTGCAAAAAGCTGAAATAAGCTATTTTGATTTAAGCTACGCAATTGATGTAGCTCAAGTTGCGTAGCTTATTCCAACTTTAGCCCTGCTGTGTAGACACCCTAAATGTTTCCCATTTTTGCTGACACTGATTGAGCTACCCCAATTTTAGCAATACTGGGAAGCCAGCATTTTTCACACTATAGACTAAACTTATTTTGAGCAGGTTACACCGATATGGTGTTAAATACTGTTGAGACCATTGAAAACTGGTTTAAATTGTGGATCATAATTCTGTTCATGGTGATGCAGTTTGATTGGTATTGGCAACTTTGGGAAGTATTTTGGAAACTTTACTACTATAGAGTCCTTTGATAAAAGCAGAGAAAAAATCTTCTCTGAACCCAATTTGAGGAAATGTATGAATACAACTTTTATAAAATGGAATACACTATAGGGATTGATTGATAGGGAGTACTGTTGATTTATACTTCTTATTTGAATGCTCTAGGAAAATGTGTGTTATCTCATTAAAGTAGAAGGAAAGCTCCATATTGTTCACCTACTACAGAAAAAGTAAGTGACTCTTCTCTTCCAAACCTTTCTCTTCCAAGCCTTTCATCTGCTCTTTTTATACTGAAATAGGTATACATGGGGCTTTACAATTGAGTATGAAGACAAAAGCTCCTATCCCCCAGAAGCTGTCAAGTTAGATATGGAGAAATAAATGAAGTGGTTAAAACGTTGAAGATGGGATGCAAAGAAAACTGCACACATATAGGACACATTATTTAGAGCAGTAATAATTAGGAAGAGACAAAAATCTCTGTGTCTTGAAGTTAAAACTACATTTTCACTATATACTTGATTTTGTGCTTACTAACTTTGTGCTTACTAATTTTGCCAAGAGCAAAACAATCCATATGAATATTTCAGAAGGATTTTAGGTACACTGGACAGTATATCTATATCTATCAGAGTGCATCTTTCTATGTCTGTCAGCAAGTCCATTTGTTCAAGGACTCCTCCTAAACAGTAGAGCTAGGCCCACCAAATTTGGTAAGCAACTTCCTCTTCTCTTAATTTAAAGCAAGGTCAAGGTTTGGTTGTGCCAGGACACCTGGAAGCCCCAGGAAAAGGACTGTTTTCTATAATATGGAAAGGGAAGAGCTGCTGTTTGGAGGAACACAATATGAGTGGCACCACTGGGGGAGAGAGCTATCCTGCAAAGTGTCCACTGCGGGCAGTTGTACCACCAAGTGAGTGGCCAGCAGAGCTGGGGCTTTGTTATCTTGCCTGCCAGCACACCGCTAAGTATCCCCCCTGCCTGAAACCCTTTCCCTCCTTCTCAGCCCTTGGCCACAGCACCAGAGAGGGAAGAAAAAAGTCCCCTGGCAGCTGTGTGTATGTGTGTGGGGGGAATGGAGGGAGGAAAAAGGCTCCTGGTGGCCAGTGGGGGCTGAGGGGACAAAAAAGGCCCCTGATGGTGGGGGTCCCTCTGTTAGATGCCCCCCCCACTCTGAGCCCCTCCTCACACCCAATCCTCACTCTTTCACCCCACTTCCCCCCCCCACCACACACACACACATTCCCAAGGCCATGCCCTGAGTACTGTACCTCCCACATGGCCAGTCCCCTGCCTTGAAGAACTGAGGCAATGCCATGTAAGTCTGCTAGTGTTAACTGTATGAGAACTCAGAACAGGAGGCTCTTCTATGAGGCTGTCTGTATCAGTACAAATAAGATTTGTGTCTCCCTGTGTTGCTGAGCTTTTACAATCTTCTTAAAAAGTGGGCTCTGTGGAGTCCACATCTAGAGTCATTGCATTATTCAATTATTGTGTTGGTTTCTTTTTTTCGGCATGTACCTGCAGATATGGAGATCCTCATTCTGTGCTTGAAGGGACATTCTTGTTTTTTACTCAAAATCTCCTATCAGCTGAATCTAATTATTGCAATTTTAGTAAACTTACATGGCTTTTAGGCAGTTCCTTCATTGTTGCTCAGTTTAAATTCCTAGACCAACTGTGACTTTATTTCTCAACTCTTTCCTGATGAGATCCTAAAGATCCAACAGGAGAGAAGTGGTTTAGATAGCATATTGTATCATTTCATGCACCTCGATCTTGCCAGAGCTGTATATATGCATTTGTTATCTGATATGTTGCAAGCATATTCATTCTATGGAGTGCTGTTTTTTTTGCTGATTATTTACACCCAGGGTATGAAAGAACAGACACATTCAGCTCCAAGCTTTCCTAATTACAGGCATTAGGATATAGCTCATAAGTTTCCTCCTCTTATGAAATCCCTTTTCTGTGCAAGGACAGAGTAGGGTGTCATCTGCTTTGAAATCCCTAATTGTGTTAGTTTTGATAGAATATATGGGCACAAAAGTCAAAGGTGTCACTGTAACCCACACACTTAGGGTACATTTAGATTACATGCCTCTGCCGACAGAGGCATGTAAAATAGGCTACCCGACATAGTCAATGAAGCGGGGATTTAAATATCACCAGCTTCATTAAAATAAAAATGGCCACCGCGCCTATGCTGGCTCAGCTGATCATCAGCACAGTGTGTGAGTCAAAACGCGGATCGGTCGACAAGGGAAGCCTTTGTTGACCGCTCCTGTAAACCTCGTTTCACGAGGCATAAGTGAGCGGTCGACAAAGGCTTCCCTTGTCGACCGATCCGCATCTTGACTCACGCGCTGTGCTGACGATCAGCTGAGCCAGCACAGGTGCGGTGGCCATTTTTATTTTAATGAAGCAGGGGATATTTAAATCCCTGCTTCATTGACTATGTCAGGTAGCCTATTTTACATGCCTCTGTTGGCAGAGGCATGTAATCTAGACGAATCCCTAGTGTGGTTACTGAGCAATGCAAGTGGTACCTAGACCACAGCAACAGTTAAGATCAAGAGACCTCTACAGCATGAGCTGGGGCCAGCTGGCTTTTAGTTCACAGGGTAGATAGAGGCTCCTCTACTCAGCTCCAGAGGTCCCAGGTTCAAATCCACCTGGTGGTGGTTATATCACTATGATCCGGTCATTGTGCAGTGTTAAATAAGGTTTTTGGTTTACAGAAACTTCAGCCTGCTTAGCACAATGGCACAAAAGCCACTTAATATGTTTAATAAAGATATAGTAAAAGAAGGAAAAAGAGTTAAAACATTTTAACTATAAAGTATTAAGTAGAGCCTTAATTTTAACAACATCTGTTATCTATAGTTATGAATTACTTTAACCAGTTCCCTAAAGTAAGGATTTACACCTACTTTGATCTGTGACCTTAGCTACAAGATTGACTCCAACAGAGAGGGAAAAAAACAAAGAGTCCTGTGGCACCTTAAAGAATAACAAATTTATTAGAGCATAAGCTTTAATGAGATACAACTCACTTCCTCAGATGCTTGAAGTGAAAGAAAGACAGGGATACAGAGATGAGAGTGTAACATCTGTGTTAATGAAATCAGGGTAGACGTGGCTCACCTCCAACAGTGATGGGAAGGTGAGAGTACCTGATGGGGAAATTACTTACTGTAATGAGAGAGGCATACTATGTTTTTATTCAGGACCGTTCTGATGGTGTTAAATTTGTATATGAATTCCAGCTCAGCAGTTTTGCATTAGTCTTTTTTTCAAGGTTTTTCCCTAAAAATGGTAATTTGCAAGTCAGTAAGGGTATGTCTCTCTGCATGGCTATTTCAGGATACCGGAGGTATCCCAAAATAGCTACACTGTGTCTACACAAGCTGCTGGTTATTTCGAAATATTTTCGAAATAATTAGTGCGCTATTTCATTGCACTAGGAATAAGGGATGTCTCTAAATAGCATGTTATTTCAAAATTTGGCACTTTGTAGATGCGCCAAATTTCAAAATAAGCTATTTTGAAATAGATTCTAAATAAGATATGTATATTATTTCGAGTTTAGGGTGCAGTGTAGACACACCCTAACTGTGTGTCCAAGGAGGTTAAAAGGCTCCTCCACTTGTTTTTGAATGTTACCATCCTTGAAGTATGATTTGTGCCCATTTATTCTTTTGCACAAAGACTGTCCAGTTTGTGCTTGGCAGAGAGATGCCAGCCATCTTTTAACTCTGGTTACACCTCATTCCTTTTAGCTGTACAGAACCTTTAGAAGAGGTAAAACTCCTGTATAACAGTTTCTTAAATTGTAATTACTGGCTTTGTTTAAAGAAAAGAAGGCAGGTGAAATGTGCTGGAGTTGTAATTGCTTTTGTTGTTGAAGTTCAATCCTGTTACCCTAGAAACAGAACAATACAGAAACACAAAAAAAGTGGAAAGAAATAAATCATCAAAGATGAAATTTCTGTCTCTGGTGCTGATTCTCATTTGCATAGCAGACAGCCTTAGAAGACATTCTGGCTGTGTCTAGACTGGCAAGTTTTTCCGCAAAAGCAGCTGCTTTTGCGGAAAAACTTGCCAGCTGTCTACACTGGCCGCTTGAATTTGCGCAAGAGCACTGACTTTGTAATGTACAAAATCAGTGCTTCTTGCGCAAATACAATGACGCTCCCGTTCGGGCAAAAGCCCTCTTGCGCAAATGCTTTTGCGCAAGAGGTCCAGTGTAGACAGCTAAAAAGTGTTTTGCACAAAAAAGCCCCGATGGGCTAAAACGGCGATCGGGGCTTTCTTGTGCAAAAGCGCGTCTAGACTGGCATGGACACTTTTCCGCAAAAAAAGTGCGCGCCCGTGCCAATCTAGATGCTCTTTTCCGCAAATACTTTTAACGGAAAAACTTTTCCGTTAAAAGCATTTGCGGAAAATCATGCCAATCTAGACGTAGCCTCTGGGTGTGTCCAGACTACAGGTTTCTTTTGAAAAAAGTGGCCTTTTTTTAAAAAAAAACCTTCACCTGCATCTAGACTGCTGCCGCGTTCTTTCAAAATTAAATCGAAAGAACACGGTAGGTTTTTGACCACCGAAAACCTCATTTTACGAGGAATAAAGCCTTTTTTTGAAAGTGCTCTTTCGAAAAAAGGCGTTATTGAATGCAAACAGTGCTTTTTCGAAAGAGAGCATCCAGACTGCCTGAATGCTCTCTTTCAAAAAAGTGGCTCTCTTTTTCGAAAATACTGGTTGCTGTCTAGACACTCTCTTTGGAAAGAGGCTTGTAGTCTAGATGTAGCCCCTGAGACCTATCAAACTTGTAACAGCATTGGGCTGTTTCGGAGCATTGTATTAAGGTGACTTTCTGGTCACAGGCTTAAAACAAGGTTGCAGAATAGATAGTTTTGGTGAGCTAAGCCAGACTCTTATTAAACAGAGGGGGAAAGGAGAGGTATAAACAATAAAATAAATAAGGGGGGAGAAAAGGAAAATTACACATAGGATTTGGGGTGGGGAAAGAGACAAAGTCTCACTACCCAGATGGAGTTTGATTTGTTGAGCCATGGAGGTGGTAATGTTATCTGGTTCCCTCTCGTCCAGTCTGTTCAGGACACTTTTTAGGATTAGGGAAAAACGGCTAGGGATTCCAGGGTCAGTGGGCCATAGTAATGAATCTCACTCCTTTTCCTTTTCTCAGCTTTTAGTCAGCCAGGCTATATCTAGATTGCTACTTTTTATCAGAAAAAGGTACGCAAATTGCGCTCCTTTTTCCAATTGTTTTTTCCAAAGAGGCTTTTCTGAAATTTGGCCCATCCACACTGAGCCAAATTTCAGAAAAACCTCCTCTTTTGGAAGAGCCATTCTTCCTCGTGAAACAAGGAAGACAGGGCTTCCGAAAGAGCACGTCTTCTCTTCTGCAAAAAATATCGGAAGATCAGACGCATTCCCTGGACGTGGTGGAGTTTTTCCAGGATACCTCTGGTATCCCGGAAAAACTCTGTAGTCTAGACATAGCCCCACTGTCATAATAAACCCTCCTCCAAATCTCTTCTTTTAAGAATGCTGAAAAAGGATGGGTGGCATAGCACATCCCCTCATTATTTTGTAATCCATTTAGGGGTAATTTCTGACACCAACTTTGGTTTATTAATTTCTGGTTTCACGTTTTTCTTGTTCACCAAGAAAACCTAAACTGAGTCGTGTCAATAGGCAGGGAATGTATTCTGGTGGTACATGAGAAGTGTAGGGGAAAAAAGTACAATGGACCTTTTATCCACAGCAATGAATAACTAGCAAAGCTGATTCCTCCAGACATAGCAGGCCCTCAGGGGGCACTGTGCATTTTCACAGATTTCTGTTAAGCTTGTGTAAGCATTATACAAAGTCATAATATCTGTATGTTAAACTATTTGATATGATGTGGTGTTCGTGTTAAATTGTAAGCCTGGTCAACAATTTCAGTTTTGCTTTTGTTTTGAGTACAATGGATTGTTGACTCATTCATGCAAGAACAACAAAAAGCAAGTTAAGTGAAAAACAAGTCGAAACTGAATCAACTGAAGCACCACACTACATATTTGTGTGTGTACTTATGTGGTGAGGGAGGAGCATATACTACTATAGACATAACAAGGGGGAAGGTGCTCAAATATGTTTGAGAACCACTGTTTCAGACTAACTCATTCTTTCTGTATTCCTTTTTAAACTTCATTTTTTGTAGTTGCACTCATAACTGAGGTAAATTCATAGGCCCATTTATCACAAGATCATTGCTGGGGAGATATAGAAGCCTTTAATGCATTAGTCTAGCTCCAAGTTGGTGGAGCACTTTCTGTGCAGCTTTGGAACCACACTGGAATCAAGGAAACTGGATTGGTTTTTAGCATGTGTCAGCTTCAAATTTGCCAACTGCAAGGGCAGGAACTGACAAGTTCAGACAGTGATGTTCCTTCAGTGCTGGAGACCTTGTCAGTAACAGAAAAGCTCCAACTAAACATGCTCCTTTCAGTGATGCAATTCTCTCAGATCTATCATTTATGAAAAGTTCATTCATCTCTCTTTCTCTCTCTGTGTGCCATGTCTACAATAATACAGAACTGTGTAATGAGGTGTTCTTGGGTTTAATTAAGAAATGTGTGAATGATGCCCAATAGATAAGGCACTGGATTTGGGATTCTATTCCCTATACCACTGGCCCATATGGCAACACTGAATATGTCATTCTGTGCATGTCTACACAGTAATGTTATTTCAGAGTAACTGCCATTATTCCAAAATAACATAGCCCACGTCTACACAACAAGCAGTTATTTTGACCTAATGTCAAAATAATGTTGAGCAGGAGAACTTCTTACTCGGACTCCTGTAACTTTCATTTTATGAGGAGTAGGGGAAGTCAGAGGAAGAGTGCTCTTTCTCAGACTTCCTGCTGTGTAGACTGCACCATACCAGTTATGATTTTATAGACCTCTATCATATCCCCCCTTAGTCTCCTCTTTTCTAAGCTGAAAAGTCCCAGTCTTTTAAATCTATTTTCATATGGCACCTGTTTCAAACCCCTGCGTTTGCAGGACGTGGTGATACTCAGGCTTTTACTGTGGCCTTGGGTCCCACCAAGTCTAAGTCAGCTCTGGCAACTCCATTATAATGAGGTCACCATAAGCTTGGGAACTATTAGTGCCAGGGGTGCTGAAACCCCTCCAGGATCCCAGCCTAGCATCCGGAGTCCCATTTGCTGACCCCATGTGCTGAGGGCTCTACTGCCAGCTCTCCCATGTGCCAGGTTCCCAGATGCCACTCTGCATACAGGGATTCTGCTGCCAGTCCTGTGTGCCAGCCCCATACCCAGGGTCCCAGCTGCCATCCCATGTGCTGAGAGCTCTGCTTCCTGCCCCATGTGCTGGGGTCCTGCCTGCTGGCCCTGCATGCCAAGGCTTTGCTCTTGACCTCAGCCAGAAGTGAGAGTCAACAGAGGTAAAAGGGATTCAGCACCCCCACTTTTAAAAATGTTCCCTCAAAGTGATCACCAGCCACTTTGGGGTCTTGGCTTACAGTCAGAGAACTGCTAAACTAAACAATGGCCTGTTACTTAGGGAAGAGCTAGGAGGAGGACCAATCACATAATCGAGGTGTACCATGATCTTCACTGTCCAATAGGCCTGCTGAGTTAAACCTAATGCTAAAATTCCCCTTTTTGTAAACTATGCCTAAGTGCCAGCTGCTCATATTTGTGTCATTTGGTGTTCTGCTTGTCTCAGACACACGTCCTCTTGCAACACTTGCTGAATTCCTCTCAAAGCATTTTTAACTAATTTAAAGTAGTTTTGCAGTTTTTAGCTGACAAAAAAACACCATCGCCACTTAAAAAAAATAATGTTCCTTAACAGCAAAACTAATTATAACCTAAAGACTGACTATCACAAATTTTTATCAAGCACTATCTTGCATGGTCTATATTTTGTCGTAAAGGTTCCTTGCTTTTGAATTTTTAATTTTTTAAAAAACAGTCTTTTTATTTTCAGAATGTTCTTAGCTCCAAATCTCCCAGTTTTTACTTACAATGAGAAGAATGAGTTGATAACAGACTACCCATATATACAGGTAAGCATGAGTCATGTGGCCTATAAGATACCATACAGGGTAAAATTAAATTGCCATGCTCTAAAGACCGGATGGATGAAGTTTGTCAGTTTTGATAACGAATTCTTTTGTTTTCAAAGTGGGATATAATTGGAGGAACTTTTCTGTGTAGTGAGATAACCATGTCATGGGCTGAAAGCTGATGAATTTAACCCTATGTATGGTAAATAGACCCCCTGGTTAATAAAAACCATTAAAAAAAATGAGTGGTCCTGTAGCACCTTAAAGCATGTCCACACTAGGAAATTATTTTGAAATAACTAAATTCCACTTAATAACTCCTGATTTAAAAAAAAAAATCAAAATAGTATTTCCCATGGGCTATGGGAAGCCTTGAAATTAGTCTGAGGCAGCCTCCATTAATGTGGATGCACTACCTCGACTTAGAGCCCCAGGAAGCACTGGGGAGTAATTAGTCTGAATTATTCTGGGGAGTAGTTAGTTCAAAACAGCAGCACCACAGCATTCACACTAACGTTATTTCAAAACAACTATTTCAAAATTAGCATTATTCCCCAAGGAAAGCAGGAGTACAGTTTTCAAAATAAGTGGGCCATTATTTCAAAATAATGGGTTTGGTAGTGAGGATGCTCTGCTTATAAATTCGACTTAAGGGGGGGTTATTTCAAAGGAACGCCCTAGTGTACACTAGGGCTTAGAGTCTAAGTCTTTAAGGGTACATCTACACTGCAGGACAAAGTCAAGTTAAGATAAGCAACTGCGTAGCTGAAGTTGAAATAGATTAACTCAACTTTTGGCACTGTCTACACAGCAGGAAGTCGAAGGAAGAACACTCTTCCTCAACTTCCCTTACACCTTTTGAAATGAGGGTTACAGAAGTCAGAGTAAGAAGCCTGTTATTTTGAAATTATTTCAAAATAACAGGCTTGCTGTGTAGACTCTCAGGGCATGTCTATACAGCAGGGAAAAAATCGAATTAAGCTACGCAACTTGAGCTACATCAATTGTATAGCTTAAGTTAAAATAGCTTAATTCAACTTCTGGCACTATCTACACAGCAGGAAGTCAAAGGAAGAACACTCTTCCTTCGACTTTCCTTACTCCTCATAACATGAGGGTTACAGGAGTCAGAGTAAGAAGTCTTCCAGCTCGACATTATTTCAATATAATGGCTTTCAGTGTAGACATACTCTTTATTATTTTGGAATAATGTGGGATATTCCAAAATAATGCTGTTCATAGAATCATAGAACCATAGAGCTGGAAGAGACCTCAGAAGGTCATCAAGTCAGCCTCCTGCTCTAGGCAGGACCAATCCCAACTAAATCAACCCAGCCAGGGCTTGGTCAAGCCGAGACTTAAACAACTCCAGGGATAGAGACTCCACTACCTCCCTAGGCAACCCATTCCAGTGCTTCACTACCCTCCTAGTGAAATAGTTTTTCCTAATATCCAACCTGGACCTCTCCCACCACAACTTGAGACCATTGCTCCTTGTTCTGCCATCTGTCACTACTGAGAACAGCCTCTCTCCATCCTCTTTGGAACTCCCTGCAGGAAGTTGAAGGCTGCTATCAAATCCCCCTCACTCTTCGCTTCTGCAGACTAAACAGACCCAACTCCCTCAGCCTCTCCTCATAAGTCATATGCTCCAGCCCCTAATCATTTTGGTTGCCCTCCGCTGGACCCTCTCCAATGCGTCCACATCCTTTTTGTAGTGGGGCCCAGAACTGGACACAATACTCCAGATGTGGCCTCACCAAAGCCGAATAAAGGGAATAATCACTTCTCTAGATCTGCTGGCAATACTCCTCCTAATGCACCCTAATATGCCATTAGCCTTCTTGGCTACAAGGGCACACTGTTGACTCATATCCAGCTTCTCATCCACTGTAACCCCCAGGTCCTTTTCTGCAGAACTACTACGTAACTGGTTGGTCCCCAGCTTGTAACTATGCTTGGGATTCTTCCGTCCCAAGTGCAGGACTCTGCACTTGTCCTTGTTGAACTTCATCAGAATTCTTGTGGCCCAATCCTCCAATTTGTCGAAGTCACTCTGGACCCTATCTCTGCCCTCAAGAATATCTACCTCTCCCCCCTAGATTAGTGTCATCTGCAAACTTGCTGAGGGTGCAATCCATCCCCTCATCCAGGTCATTAATAAAGATATTGAACAAAACCGGTCCTAGAACCGAACCTTGGGGCACTCCACTAGAAACTGACCGCCATCCTGACATCGAGCCGTTGATCACTACCCGCTGGGCCCGGCCTTCTAGCCATCTTTCTATCCATCTTACTGTCTATTTATCCAATCCACATTCCCTTAACTTGCTGGCAAGAATATTGTGGGAGACCGTATCAAAAGCCTTGCTAAAGTCAAGGTATATCACATCCACTGACTTTCCCACGTCCACAGAGCCAGTTACCTCATCATAGAAGCTAATCAGATTGGTCAGGCACGACTTTCCCTTTGTGAATCCATGCTGACTATTCCTAATCACTTTCCTCTCTTCCAAGTGCCTCTAAATGGATTCCTTAAGGATCCCTTCCATGATTTTTCCAGGAACTGAGGTAAGACTGACTGGCCTATAGTTCCCTGGATCGTCCTTCTTCCCTTTTTTGAAGATGGGCACTACATTTGCCTTTTTCCAATCATCCGGGATTTCTCCCGATCTCCACGACTTTTCAAAGATAATGGCCAAAGGCTCCTCAATGACATTTGCCAACTCCCCTCAGTACCCTCGGGTGCATAAAGTCCGGACCATGGATTTGTGTACGATTAGCTTTTCTAAATAGTTCCTAACCTGTTCTTTAACCACCACGGGCTGTCCCTCTTCATCCCATCTTGCGTCACTTAGCGCAGAAGTTCAGGAGCCGACCTTGTCCGTGAATACAGAGGCAAAGAAAGCATTGAGTACTTCAGCTTTCCCCACATCATCTGTCACTAGGTTACCTCCTTCATCCAGTAGGGGCCACACACCCTCTCTGATCACCTTTTTGTTAACATGCCTGTAGAAACCTTTCTTGTTATCCTTCACATCCTTAGCAAGTCGCAATTCCATTTGCGCTTCCTGATAACCCCCGGCATTCTCGAGCTATACATTTAAACCCCTCCTGGTCATTTGTCCAAGTTTCCACTTTTTGTAAGCTTCCTTTTTGTGCTTAAGTTCACCAAGGATTTCCCCCGTAAGCCAATCCGGTCTCCTACCATGTTTGCCTCTCTTGCTACGCGTCGGGATGGTTTCTTTCTGTGCCTTCAATAAGGCTTCTTTAAAATACTGCCAGCTGTCCTGGACTCCTTTCCCCTTCATGTTAGCATCCCAGGGGATTCTGCCCATCAGATCTCTGAGAGAGTGAAAATCTGCTTTTTTGAAGTCCAAGGTGTATATTTTACTACTCTCTTTTCTTCCTTTGGTCAGGATCCTGAAATCTACCATCTCATGATCACTGCTTCCCAGGTTGTCACCAACCTCCACTTCCCCTATTAGTTCCTCTGTTTGTGAGCAGAAGGTCAAGCTGTGCACGGCCCCTGGTCGGATCCTTCAGCATTTGCGTCAAGAAGTTATCCCCAACATTCTCCAAAAACTTCCTGGATTGCCTGTGTACTGCCGTATTGGTTTCCCAACAGATGTCAGGGTGATTAAAGTCCCCCACGAGAACCAGGGCCTGCGATCTGGAAGCTTCTCTCAGTTGTCTGAAGAAAGCCTCTTCTACCTCATCCACCTGATTCGGTGGCCTATAGCAGACACCAACCACAACATCACTGCTGTTGTTTGCTCCTTTAAACTTAACCCATAGACTCTCAACAGGTTTTCTCCTCTTTATACTGGAGTTCAGAGCAATCATAGTGCTCTCTTGCATATAGTGCAACTCCTCCTCCTTTTCTCCCCTGCCTGTTCTTCCTGAACAGTCTATACCCTTCCATGACAGCGCTCCAGTCATGCGAGTCATCCCACCAAGTCTCTGTTATCCCAATTAAATCATATTTCTTGGACTGGGCCAGGGCCTCCAGTTCTTCCTGTTTGTTGCCCAGGCTTCTCGCATTAGTGTACAAACACCTCAGATAACCAGTTGATCACCCTATCTTCTCCATTCGAAACAGGGGGTCCTCCTTTCTTGCTCGTTCCTCTCTGCATTTCTTCCCGGTATCCGACTTTCCCACTCCCCTCAGGGTTTTGGTCACCGTCCCCCGTCGAACCTAGTTTAAAGCCCTCCTCGCTAGGTTTGCAAGCCTGCCCTCAAAGATGCTCCTTCCTCTCTTCGTTAGGTGGATCCCATCTCTTCCTAACAATGCTCGTGCCCGGAACAGAGTCCCATGGTTGAAGAAACCAAAGCCCTCTCTGCGACACCACCTGCGCAACCACGCATTTACGTCCTCAAGTCAACGATCCCTGCCCAGTCCTTTCCCTTCAACAGGGAGGATGGACGAGAACACCACTTGCGCTCCGAATTCTTGGATCCTTCTTCCCAGCACTACATAATTCTCAGTAACCCGCTCAAGGTCATTCTTGGCCGTATCGTTAGTTCCCATGTGGAGAAGCAGGAAGGGGTAGCGATCCGAAGGTTTGATCAGTTTTGTAAGCCTCTCAGTCACATCCTGAATGCGAGCTCCCGGTAAGCAGCACATCTCTCGAGATTCCAGGTCCGGACGGCAGAGGGATGGCTCAGTCCCTCTTAGGAGAGTCCCGACCACCACCACCGTCGTTTTCTTTTGGGGTGGTGGCCGTGGAACCCCATCCCAAGGACTACGCATCCCATGCCTTCCAGTAGATGGTGTTCCCTTCCGGTTTCTTCCTTGTGAGGTCCCTTCCAAAGCATTCAGCACTGCAGAGCCTATGGAGAGAACCTGAAAGCGATTACTTACCTCTATAGCTTTGGGGGATTCCCATGCTGGCCTTTTTCCCCTTCTAGAAGTTACATGCTGCCAGTTCTCTTCCTGGTCACGTACTGCCCTCTCTGGCTCTTCCGCCTGCCGCGCGTGAAGGATTAAACGCTGCCTTCTATCGAGGAAGTCTTCATCCTCTCTGATAGAGCGTAGGGTCAACACTTGGGCCTCCAGCCCTCTAATTTTTTCTTCCAAAATGGCGACCAGCTTGCACTTAGTGCAGATGAAATCCGTTCTTTCTTTCAAACATGGCACACTCCGTGCAGGTAACAACAGCAGAACCATCACCATCCATCCCTGCTGTCCTGGAGAAAGGATTTAAAAAGAAAGGCAAGAGAACCTCGCCCCCTTCCCTCTCCTCTTCCCAACTCCCTCTCTAAACTCCCTGTTAGCACTCACCTGTTCGCAAGCTCCTTGGTCGCTTGCCCAAGGAGCCTTATAAAGCCCTGGTGTGACGACGCGTTGGGGTCCCCTGACTCCTGCACCCCCGTAATGTCACGAACAGACTCCACCAGCCCGTAGAATGGAGGGAGTTTATTCCTTCTCCAGGATACAGCACAGCACAGCACAGCACCCATGTAATCTGGTTACAGGGCAGGTCTAGGATGCCTCAGCCCCTTGCGATGGGGAAATTGGGCCCCTAAATCCCAGCCCTGGCTTAGGCTGGTTCCTCCATGATCCCAGACAGAAACTAACTAACCACTCTCGTCCAGCCCTCCCCAGCCAGGGCAGCATTCCCTTCCTTTGTCTCTCTCCTGGGGGTAGCTGGTCAGACAGGTTGAGCATAATGACTCATCCTGTCCTTCTGGGCTGTGGTACCGATGGCAGCCAGTGGGGGTTACCACAGAGCCAGCATAGAAACCAGCCAGGTACCTCCACTACGTCACAGTTCTCCCCCCTCCGAGAGCGAACTGAGCAGGGTCACTCCACTCGTGACCTAGGGAAGTTCGGGTCCTCTGCATGGGAACCCGCCCCTGGGGACATGGGTGCTCCCTTGACTCGGGCCGGCCGCGCGAGGCCCCACATGAACTGGCTTCCTCTGTCCACTCGCCGCATCGCTCCAGGGCGACTGGCACAGGCCTGTCCTCTGTGGTCGCACTCCACCCTTCCGCTGGCCTTGATCTCTGGCCAGGGTCTCTCGGCCGGGCCATGAGCCCAGCGAGCCTTCTCTGGACAGCCAGGGCGGCCTCCACCCCGACGCTCCATCCCGGGAGGTCTTCCTCCCATAACTCTCTCAGCAAGCCCAGAGGCTCTCTATACAGGGTCGGGGCCCCTGAGCAGCTTTCTCCTGTCTTGGGCCTTCCCGCCTCTGGCAGGAGTCGCAGGCCCGGCAGTACCGCTGCACAGCTGCGAATATTCCCGGCCAGTAGAAGTGTTGGAGCAGCCTCAGCCGGGTGCTCCGGATCCCCGGTGGCCCGCAAAGGGGACATTATGGGCCAAATACAGCAGCTTGAGGTGATACTTTGGGGACGACCAGCTGCCGCTGGACCCCATGCCCTCACCTTCCTGGGGGAAGCCATTCCCGAACAGGAATCCCCGCTCCCACAGGAATCTCTCCTGGCCTCCTCTCCCCAGGGGCTGAGCTGTATGGAGGCCAGCCTCGTCCCTCAGCCTCTGCAAGGAGGGGTCTGCCTGCACCTCAGCCTGGAATTCAGCCGCTGGGGCAGGGATCGGGACCTGTTCCCCACCTTTGCCTAGGTCCGGGGTCCCCGCTTGGCTGGACCCCGTGTCCACGGTGATGGGACCCTGGGGACCCTGCCAGGAGTCCTTCCCTGGATCCAGGTTGCCAGCCCCTCGCTGGCTCTGGCTCTGGGCAGTGACTAGAGCCCGCTGGGATTCCTGGGGCCACTCCTCAGGTCATTCCCCATTAGCACCTCCGTGGGCAAGTGCGGGTGCACCCCACTTCCTTGAGACCTCCTTGGCCCCCATTTCAGATGCACCCTGGCTACGGGCACCTTAAACGGGGACCCGCCTATGCCCTTCAGGGTCAGCTGCGTGTGGGGTAGTATCCGGTCTGGGGCCACTATGTCAGATCGGGCCAGCGCCTCCGCCCCGTGTCCCAGAAACCCGTCACCTTCCTACCATCCACCTCCAGGGTATGAGGCACTCGCTCGCAGGGGCCGCCTGCCCCACCCGGTACACGGAGAAATCCGCCTCCGAGGGTCAGACTCTCCCAGGGGTTGCACTGAGCATCCTTCCCCACTCTGAGCTGAGGTTTGCCTGCCAGCCCCTGCCTCTGGGGCAGCCTGCCCTTCCTCCAGCCCCAGCCAGTTAACCCTGGAAAGTCCCAGGTCATGGGACCTGGTGCACTGAGCCCTCTTGTGGCCTTTTTGCCCACAGCGATGGCAAGTTAGGCTTTGGGCTGTCTCTGTCCAGGCCCTGGCTGGTTCTCTGGGGCACAGACGTCCTGTTCCTTGGGCTCGCCTCGTAGTTGACTCTCCATCGCTCAGCCGACATCCGGTCTCTGTGCGATTCCCTTTCTCTCCGGGACTCCTGCTCACACCCGGACCGGCTCTCCGTGAACTCATCTGCCAGTCTCCGGCCTCCTGGGGGTCTCTGGTCTTCGGTCCTTGAGCCACAGCCTCAATCTGGGTGGGCATGCTTCATAGAACTGCTCCATCATGAACAGCTTGAGCAGCCCTCTGCAGTCTGGGCTCCGACTCCAGACACCCACTTGCGGCAGTATTGCGCCAGGCGGAGGCCAGATCCACATAGGTCTCCGTGGCCCCTTCTGCACCTCCCGGAACTTCTTCCTGTACATCTCGGGGTCAGCCCGAACTTGTGCAGCAGGGCGTCCCTTGACTCGGTAGTAATCCCTGGCTGTAGGTCTTCCAGCTGATTGAGCACCCGGTGGCCTCCTGGTTCAGTGCGGGATGAGCTCCTGCAGCCAGTCAGCTGGGGGACCCGTTGCAGTCCACAGGCCCTCTCAAAGGAGCTGAGGAACCCGTCTATGTCGCCCATGTCCTTCAATTGGGCCACCACGAGCTTCTCCAAGCATCTGGCCGCCCGGCCTTTGGGGCTCATCTGCACTCGGCGCAGGTGGGGCCCTGCCGCTTCTCCGCTCGGCCATGGCCAGCTCATGCTGTCGCTGCTCTCACGGTCCTGGACTTCCAATTCCTTCATCTGCAGCTGGATTTCTAGCCGCCGCAGCTCCGCGGGTTGGACCCCTGGGCGGACTACGGCTTGCAGTGCCCCCTGGGAGGCAGTCCGGTCTCTTCGGCGGCCTCCAGCGCTCTGCCCCTCTCCGAGCCTGACACGCTCCCAGTGGGGGTCTGGCTGTTCCCCACGGGGACAGGATCCCAGCCCTGTGGCTGGTCATTCTCTTCCAGCCGGGCAATCAGCTGGGCCTTGGTTGCGCTCCGCACAGGCAAGCCCCTCTCTGCACAGCTTCACCAGCTCTGCCTTCAGCAGTTGGGTATAGGCCATCTCCCGCTGGTCCTCGGTGCAGACTCACCAGTCTAGTGCTGCTGCGCCCACGATTCTCAGGAACCGCCGCTCTGTTTCCAGCACGCCTGGTTCCATGGCTCTTGCTTCTACTGCGCCTAGTCGCTCGCCGCTGGATGCTCCATCCACGGGGTGCAGTGCATCCCACTTCTGACACCAGTGTGACGACGCGTTGGGGTCCCCTGACTCCTGCACCCCCGTAATGTCACGAACAGACTCCACCAGCCCGTAGAATGGAGGGAGTTTATTCCTTCTCCAGGATACAGCACAGCACAGCACAGCACCCATGTAATCTGGTTACAGGGCAGGTCTAGGATGCCTCAGCCCCCCTTGCGATGGGGGAAATTGGGCCCCTAAATCCCAGCCCCTGGCTTAGGCTGGTTCCTCCATGATCCCAGACAGAAACTAACCCACTCTCGTCCAGCCCTCCCCCCAGCCAGGGCAGCATTCCCCCTTCCTTTGTCTCTCTCCCTTGGGGGTAGCTGGTCAGACAGGTTGAGCATAATGACTCATCCCCTGTCCTTCTGGGCTGTGGTACCGATGGCAGCCAGTGGGGGTTACCACAGAGCCAGCATAGAAACCAGCCAGGTACCTCCACTACGTCACACCTGGACTGCCTGAAAGTCCCTTCCCCTACCAAGGCTCAGCCGATCAACAGAGGCTTCTAGAATTCAAAGCTGTTGTGTAGACATACCGACACTTTGTTGGTATGAGTTAACATGAGCTATTTTGAAAAAAGGATGCAATGTAGACATAGCCTAAGGTGCTACAGGACCATAATTTTTTTTAAGTTTTGGGTTTTTTTAAGTTACAGACTAACACAGCTACCCCCCTGGTTAATAAGTTCATCTTAGACCAGTGATTCCCAACGATTTTCCCATGGAGGAACCCCTAAAATAATTTTTCATATCCTAAGGAACCCCTACCTATGAAAACGTTTGCTTGGCCAGAAAAAGTTGACTGCGGGGAGCGCAATTCAGTTACTGATAAATTATTGTCAAGAAAATTTATTTGTAAAGAGCTGTTTTATATATATATATATATATATATATATATATGTCAGCTTACATTGTAAGAAATTTTTTTTAATTTATTTATTCCACGATTTCTCACAGAACCCTGACGATGGTCTGCGGAACCCCAGGGTTCTGCGGAACCCTGATTGGGAAACACTATCTTAGACCTTTGTTCCTTCTGAGGGGATGACACATCAAACAGTTGAATTCTCCTGTTGATTAAGGATACTTGCTAATTGTGGTACTTCTTCTCAGATGATGCCAGAACTTTTAATATTCTCTCTGTCTCTTCTTCTAGTTCTTCTTTGGCCTTCCTCACTGACACATTTCTACCCATTTCATGGTTAATCATTCTAAGATAAAACACTGATTTTTAAAAAAATTAATTAGACAAAGAGGTTAGGTCCATCAATACTTATTAGTCAAGATGGGTAGAAATGGTGTCCCTAGCCTCTGTTTGTCAGAGGCTGGAAATGGATGATAGGAAAGGGATCACTTGATGGTTACCTGTTCTGTTCACTCCTGCTGGGACATTTGGCATTGGCCACTGTTGGAAGACAGTGGGTAGATGGACCTTTGGTCTGACCCTGTTCTTATGTTCTTATGTACCAATCCCTCAGGTGGAGGCGGACTTTAATACTGAGCCTATATCAGACATACAAACAGAAACTGCAGGTGATAATTCTCCTACAGCTACTAGGGCACCCCCTTATCCCAATAAGCCAGGCTTCCCTACACATTTACAACTATGGATGAACTCACCCACTTCCAGGGTGTCTCTAAGAAAGTGGTGGACAACCTCAATATTATGATGAAGGAAGTCTTGAATAATCACAAATATTGCAAGCTACAACAACCTCCAAAATAGCACTCCCCTTTAATGCACCCATCTTACAGCCTGTGCAGGCAGTATGGCAGGCACCTAACTCCATCACACCCATGAGCAAGTAAATGGACTGGAAATACTTTGTCACCTCCAAAGACACCGAATTCCTCTTTACACATCCTGCTCCCAAATAGCTAGTAGTGGAAACAGCTAACCAGAAAAACAATTCAAGACCACTCCATCTGACAGAAATATAAAAGGATGGATATCTTTGGGCGTAACTATAATCCTTCTGCATCTTGCAATTCAGGGTTGTGAATTATGCAGGGCTATTAATGAAATACAACCACAGAAACTGCTCCAAAACACAAACTTTTATTGATAACATGCCTCAAGGCAAGAAACAATAGTTTTAGGCACTAGTTTCTGAAGCACAATTAATGTCCCGCACAGTGCTCCAAGCTCCACTAGATGTTATGGACATGGCCACCAGATCCATGGTCACAGCGCTCATTATGCAACAGGTATTCTTCTTCCCAAGTGAAATCCAGACTACAATAAAGGATATTCCATTTGATGGTCACAAATGCTTTGCAGCCAACACCAATGAGGTCCTCCACTCTATGAAGGACCGTCGAGCAACCCTAGAATCCATAGGTATACAAACTCCTATGACAAAGAAGAAACAATACAGGTATCAACCATACCAATGACACCTATACCCCAACTATTCACAACAAGGACAGCTCCAGTAGTACAATACTCACTACCAACATCACCAGAGACCCAGTTTCCAAAGACTTCACCCTCCATCTTCTGGGATGACCCAATCCACAGCCTTTAGTAAGCAAATGTCAGGCATTGGTCAAGATAATTGAAAACAATCTATCCTCCCTAGTGCTTACAGTGACCAGCCCATCCTTCACCTTCTGTTTATGACCATTCTTACATAACTGGGAAACTTTCACTTCAGACAGTTGGGTTCTGGAGATAATTCGGTCGGGGTATATCATCCCATTCATATCCCCACCCCCCAAACATCCCCTTATCTCATGCTTCAGGGATCCCTTTCATGTGCTATTACTCCATTCAGCAGAACAATGCCTTATCCACCTCAGAGCCATAAAACTAGTACCTTCTCAGCACAGGGGGAAGGGGTATTATTCACGTTACTTCTTGAAGGAAAAGAAAAATTGGGGATGGAGATCCATTCTAGACCTCTGGAGTCTGAACAAATATGTACAAAAACAAAAATTTCGGATAGTCACTCTCTTTACAATAATCCTGGCACAGGATTTTCAGCTCTCAATCTCCAGGATACATATTTTCATTTACTATCTACCTGGCACACAGGCACTTCCTTGAATTTATGCTTGAGAAAGTGTATTGAAAATATTCAATCCTTCCCTTTGGTCTCTCCATAGCTCCATGAGTGTTTTCAAACTACTGGCAGTAGTGAAGGCATATTTAAGGAAACAGGACCTTATAATTTTCCCATACCTGGACAATTGTCTGCTGAAGCCTCCAACCCATTCTCATGCCCTCCATGCAACACCAGTGATGATGCAGTGCTTCCAGAACTTGAACCTACAAATAAAGAGAGAAAAGTCAACATTAACACCTACCAACAAATCCACTTCATATGTGCCTTTCTCAACTCCATCACTGACTGAGCCATACTACCACAGGAAATATTCAGAGCAATCTGCAATTTTGATTTGTAAAGAACAAGTCATGTCAAACGAATCAGATAGCTTTCTTTGATGTAACAAGCCTTGTGGATAAGGGAAAAGCGGTGGATATGGAATACCTAGGATTTAATAAGGCATTTGACATGATCTTGCATAATCTTTTTAATCAATAAACTAGGCAAATACATCCTAGATTGGGCTACCATAAGGTGGGTGCCTAACTGACTGGATAACCATTCTCAGAGAGCAGTTATTAATGGTTCACTGTCATGCTGGAAGGGCATAACATGTGGGGTTCTGCAGGGATCTGTTTTGGCACTGGTTCTGTTCAATATCTTCATCAATTATTTAGAAAATGGCATAGAGAATATGATTATTAAGTTTGCAGATGATACCGAGCTGGGAGGAGTGGCAACTGCTTTGGAGAATTAAAAATGCTCTGGACAAACTAGAGAAATGGTCTGTGGTAAATAGGATGAAGTTTAATAAGGATAAATGCAAAGTACTCACTTAGGAAGCAACAATCAGTTTCATATATACAGAATGGAAGGAGACTGTCTAGGAAGGAGTACTACAGAAAGGGATCTAGAGGTTATAGTGGAACACAAGTTAAATATGAGTCAACAGTATGACAATGTTGTAAAAAAAGCAAACATGATTCTGGGATGCATTACCAGGAGTGTTGTGAGCAAGACATGAGAAGTCATTCTTCTGCTCTACTCTGCACTGATTAGGCAGGCCTCAGTTGCGGTATTGTGTCCAGTTCTGGGCACCACATTTCAAGAAAGATGTGGAGAAATTGGATAAGGTCCAGAGAAGAGCAACAAAAATTATTAAAGGTTTAGAAAACAGGAGCTATAAGGGAAGACTGAAAGAACTGGCCTTGTTTAGTTTGGAAAAGAGAAGACTGAGAGGGGACACGATAGCAATTTTCAAGTATCTAAAAGGATGTCACAAGGAGGAGGGAGAAAAATTGTTCTCCTTGGCCTCTGAGGTTAGAACAAGAAGCAATGGGGTGAAACTGCAGCAAGGGAGCTTTAGGCTGGACATTAGAAAATACTTCCTAACTGTCAGGATGGTTAAACACTGGAATAAATTGCCTGGGGAAGTTGTGGAATCTCCATCACTGGAGATATTTAAGAGCAGGTTAGATAGAGATCTGTCAGGGTGCTTAGCCCTGCCATGAGTGCAGGGGACTGGATTTGATGACTTCTCGAGCTCCCTTCCAGTTCTAATATTCTATCATTCTATACGCTATTTGCATCAGCCCACAGGTCACAGCTTGTGACTGCCTCCAGCTACCATGACACATGGCAGCTTCCATCTTTGTCATCCTCAGTGCCTGCCTGCATATGAGATGGCTTCAAATCTGGCTAGCTTTGGTATACAAATCTAAGGGGCACAAACTCCTCAAGTACTTCACAATGCCTTCTACACTCAAGGACTCGACTCACTCCTGTGGTAGACTTACCCGCTATAGGTATGCAAAGGAGTTCCATTACAACAAGACCCTCTGACAATCACCATCACAATGGATGCATCCCTAATATATCAGAAGCTTGTTACAGACAATGTCAGATTTTCATGTAAACCAGTACTCTTACATAAACATTTGTAGAAGCAAGTGAAGCAAAGGTTACATAGTTAAATTGAGTCTGTTTCAACCCTCCTTCACTTTCCCTGGACATAATTCTATTAGGAAAATTCATGTAATTTTCAGTAGGCCTCCTTTTCTGGTTATAAGCCTTCAACAAGCTGTTGAAAGTAAGGTACCAGAAGTGTGAATAGTAATTCATTGTGTGAAAGATGCAATATTTAAGAACTTCTCTTTGAAACTCAATGGCTATGTCTACACTGTAGGCTTCTAGCGCAAGAGCTTTTTGCGCAAGGGTTCTTTTGCGCTTTTGCGCAAGAGATCTGCTCTTGCACAAGACTGTCCATGGCAGTGTGGCTGCTCTTGGGCAAGAAAGCTCTGACTGCCATTTTAGCCATAGGGGTTTCTTGCGCAAGAAACCCCTGTTCCCGCCCACACTAACCTTTTTGCAGAAGAGCTCTTGAGCAAAAAGGCTTATTCCTTGTGGGGAGAGGAATAACTCTTGCGCAAAAAGCCCTCTCTTCTGATGATCTACTGTAAACTTTCTTGTGCAAAAATGGGCTTGTACTATGGACACTCCACAAGTTTTTGCACAAGAATGGCCATTCTTGCGCAAGAAGCCCTCAGTATAGACATAGCCAGTCAGTTTTGGCTGCATTATCTCTACACTATGATATGTGTGAAAAGCAACAAAATTTGGTTTTGACATCTAAGTCAGCAGATCTGATTGCTCAGAACAGATCTGCTGAGTGAAAAGGTATCATTTATACAGTCAGTTTTCATATTAGAACCATATTTTGAAATCAGATGCAAAAATAGCCATTGCATCTTCTTCTTCTTTGCCCTTAGCTCCTATGCGAGCATAGGCCATCAACAATTTCTTTCCAAGCCTCCCTGTCTTGTGCCACCTTTTCTAATTCTCTCCAGCTTTTGCCTGTTTTCCTTACAGTCACATCCAGGTCTCTTCTCCAACTATTCTTTGGCCTTCCTCTTCCCCTTTTTCCTTGTGGGTTCCAGGATAGGGATTGTCTGGTAATGCTAGTTGGTGGCTTCCTCATTGCATAGTGTATATTTAATTTTGTGTAACTAGTATCTGGTATTTTATTTTACTAATGTTAATGTTAGAAAAGAAAAACAATTTTTGGGCTTTGCAGGATGATTGCTACTACTCTGGATATGTGGAGGATGTCCCAGAATCTGCTGCAGTTCTCAGCACCTGCTCTGGACTCTGGTAATGTAGGCTCTTCTGTATGCTAGACTGCAAACGCTATGAATTTTCTTCTCTTGAAACAAGAAGGTAGATTTAACATAGTAGAATAGGTTAATCCCTTTTCTTAATGTAAATTTCATGCTAACCTATTATTAAGAGTCATTTGCTGCCACTGCATAGGGCTAGAATCACAAATTTGTAATATTAAATTGTATAGGTTATAAGACAGTATGTTGTGCAGTGATGATTGATCCTTGGCATAGTGGCCATTTGGGGGCCTTCTGGTATCTAATTGTGACTCCCAAAAGTGGTTGTGTTATCAAGAACAGATTGTAAATCAGAAATATTTTTTGCTCAATAACACTTTCCTTTCAGAAGGAGAGGGAGGAAACTTATTTAAAAATTCTACAAAAACTTCATTAGATATTAAAAATAATTCCCAAGGAAAGTTCCTGGGTCAGCTCTAATAATTTTGTGAAATGTTTCAATTTTCCCAGATCTCTAAATCACATTTCAATTTTGCAATTCTCAGGGGATATTTGAAGATTTACAATTTAAGCTACGAAATTGAACCTGTTAAATCTTCTTCTACATTTCAACACATCATTTATCAAATGGCAAATGATGAAGACCCACTCAGTAGATGTGGAGTAACTGATGAAGATCTCAAAGATCAAGCAGCTGAAGGCAAAGAACATCCAATATATAAGGTTCAGACTGAGACATCTTGTATTAGATTAATTTTTTTATAAGGGTTCACATAAAGTAATATCCACTTACTTTACATGAACTTAAAGTAAATGGATATTATGTGCAAAGGTAGTCAATAGGCAGATTGTGGGCCAAATCCAGATCACTAAGTGCTTTTGAATGCACCCCAAAATCTTTTCATTTCTTCATTATTATTATTATTTTTATTTTTTATTATTATTTTCTCTGGAGGCTGGATCTTGACAATGCCTTGACTAAGAAACTTAGACCTTGACAAAAATTAATTGATTAGCCCCAGGTGGAACATGATAAGCTATGCATGTTAGGAACATTTTTCATACTCATTGTTGGAAGTGATCTCAGTTGTGCTGGAAATTCACTTTGTAATCAGAGGAACAAATTAATTCTATTCATCTTAGAATCATAGATAGAATCATAGAACACTAGAACTGGAAGGGACTTCGAGAGGTCATTGAGTCCAGTCTCCTGCCCCCATGGCAGGACCCAGTACCATCTAGACCATCCCTGATAGATGTCTATCTAACCTGCTCTTAAATATCTCCAAAATGATTAGGGGGCTGGAGCACATGACTTATGAGGAGAGGATGAGAGGTTTGGGTTTGTTTAGTCTGTAAAATAGAAGAGTGAGGGGGGATTTGATAACAGCCTTCAACTTCCTGAAGGGAGGTTCCAAAGAGGCTGGAGTAAGGCTGTTCTCAGTAGTGATGGCAGAACAAGGAGCAATGGCTCAAGTTACAGTGGGAGAGGTCTAGGTTGGATATTAAGAAAAACTATTTCCCTAGGAGGGTGGTGAAGTACTAGAATGGGTTACCTAGGGAGGTGGTGGAATCTCCATCCCTAGAGGTTTTTAAGGCTTTGCTTGACAAAGCCCTGGCTGGGTTGATTTAGTTGGGATTGGTCCTGCTTTGGGCAGGGGGCTGGAATTGATAACCTCCTGAGGTCTCTTCCAGCTCTATGATTCTATGGTACCAAAACATTCCCTAAGGATCACAGGAACACACTGATCCCTCCTAAAAGATAAGGTTAGGATAATAGTACATAATAGAAATGTTTTAATTAAACCCACATTACATAATAGAAATGTTTTAATTAAACCCACATGTACAAGGGGTAGTGACTGTGTCAGAGCGGTAGCACTAGCTTGTTTGTACTAGGATATAAAGCTGTATCTTAGAGGGATTATCTTTATCTAGGTAAGAAAGAATAGAAAGTCCCCCCATTCATTGAGCTGCATGTATTGTCATGGACATACATGTTTTAGTATCCTTAGAGAGTCAGGCAGGTACTATTACCATACTTCATTGACAATAAACATGTCTTCATGCCTTTGTTCCTTAATGGAACTTGTGGTTATTGAGCAGTTCACTCAAGGTTTCCATGTCAGAGCTATGGCAGCACACAGAATGAAACACACACACACACACACACACACACACACACACTCTCTCTCTCTCTCTCTCTTCCAATCCTTTATCAACATCTTACCCCACTGGCAACCCACAACCTCTAATCTGGTAAGTAAATAAGATGTCCACTGTAAAAATCATGATCTCACCACACAAGTTAAACAAATACCAATCACAGATGGTCCAGATAATATTTAGTTATGTCATGAGTTCAAAGGGCTGGATTAGATGACCGCTTAAGGTTCCTTTCAGTCCTAAAATTCTATAATTCTCCAAAATGCCATTTTCCTTTGCTAATAGGCTTTTTCATATTTTTCTACTGAAAAACTAACATTACCTGTAGTTGTTTCCTGTAACCCACCTAATCTGAAAAAAACTTCATCCAGAAAAGGACTAAAGTCCAAGTAGGAAGTTAGTTTTTATATCTTAAAGCTGTGTGAAGGGTGAATATGGTGCTGGTGAGTCAGCATTCCTGGCTGCCTGAGGATCCCTTGCCAGGACCCTCTGCCTTGACCTGTCACATAAAACCTACATTCTTGGGTTTGGGTCATTCTGTCAGGGTAGGGGTCTTTCTTCCATAGCTGTTTGAATTCTCCAAACCAAGGGCTCTCTACCTTTTTCTTTCTGACCCTCCCCCCACAATGGAATATTATAAAAATTCCACAAGCCACTTGTGCCACAAGAACTGTGTTTTTTTTCTGAATATAAAAGCCAGAGCCAGTGCTAAAGGTTAGTTAGTAGGGCAATTATCTGGGGTCTCATGCCACAGGGGACACTATGAAGCTAAGTTGCTCAAGCTTTGGCTTCACACTTTTGGTGATGGAGCATGGGGCCCTGGGTTGCAATCTTGCGTGGGTAGAGCTTTGGCTTTCTGCCTTCAGCCCTAGCAAGTTTCATGCTGGCTACACTTGGTAGACCCTCTGAAACTTGCTCAACCAGATCCCTGGTTGATAGCCATTTTCCAAACCCTTTTCAGTCTTGTCCCAATATTACTGGGTAGACCAGAGTGGTTTGCTAAACTGTCTTTGCAAGTCTGCGAGGCTCTGTACTTCTAGTTGAACTTTTGTCAAAGGATAGATAGAGGACCCTAATCATGTAAGGGACTCCAGAAGACTAATCTACGTGATGGTTTGTCTACATCCAGAGTCCATCATGATCACTTTGGTACCATTGATACATACTGAGAGCAAGCAACATCTTAGTTGGGCTCTGTTTCCAGACTTGCGTGACTGGAATGCCTACCTATAACTAGAGTCCATAAAGGAGAACTCCTGCTTGAAATGTCCATTCTGTCCACACTCTGAGCATGATGATAGAAGTCCTGAGCCCCAACTCCTGAGCGCCAAGATTAAGACCAGAACTGGGTTCTGGAATGTACGTACCATGTATGAAATGGGTAAGCTTGTGCAGATTACAAATGAAATGAGATGCTACAAAATCTGTGGAAGGCAGCTTGGGTGAAAGTGATCATGAAATCATAGAGTTCACAATTCCAAGGAAGGGTAAAAGGGAGAACAGCAAAATAGAGACAATGGATTTCGGGGAAGGCGGATTTTGGTAAGCTCAGACAGCTGATAGGCAAGGTTCCATGGGAATCAAGACTGAGGGAAAAAACAGCTGAGGAGAGTTGGCAGTTTTTCAAAGGGACATTATTAAGGGCCCAAAAGCAAGCTATTCCGCTGTGTCGGAAAGATAGAAAATATGGCAAAAGACCGCCTTGGCTTAACCACAAGATCTTGCATGATCTAAAAATAAAAAAAGGAGTCATATAAAAAAATGGAAAGTAGGACATATTACAAAGGAAGAATATAGGCAAACAACACAGGAATGCAGGGGCAAGATTAGAAAGGCAAAGGCACAAAATGAGCTCAAACTAGCTATGGGAATAAAGGGAAACAAGAAGTCCTTTTATAAATACATTAGAAGCAAGAGGAAGACCAAGGACAGGGTATGCCCACTCGTCAGTGAGGAGGGAGAAACAGTAACAGGAAACTTGGAAATGACAGAGATGCTTAATGACTTCTTTGTTTCGGTTTTCACCGATAAGTCTGAAGGAATGCCTAATATAGGGAATGCTAGTGGGAAGGGGGTAGGTTTAGAAGATAAAATAAAAAAAGAACAAGTTAAAAATCACCTAGAAAAGTTAGATGCCTGCAAGTCACCAGGGCCTGACAAAATGCATCTTAGAATACTCAAGGAACTGATAGAGGAGGTATCTGAGCCTCTAGCTATCATCTTTGGAAAATCATGGGAGACAGGAGAGATTCCAGAAGACTGGAAAAGGGCAAATATAGTGTCCATTTATAAAAACGGAAATAAGAACAACCCAGGAAACTACAGACCAGTTAGTTTAACTTCTGTGCCAGGGAAGATAATGGAGCAGGTGTGGCGGCGCGTCGGGGTCCCCCGCCTCCTGCAGCCCGTAGTGACACAAACAGACTCCACCAGCCAGTAGAATAGAGGGAGTTTATTGCTTCTCCAGGATACAGCACAGCACAGATGTAATCTGGTTACAGGAACTGGGGCTAGGAGGCCTCAGTGCCCCCCTTGAGATGGGGGGTGGCTGGGCCCTACAATCCCAGCCCCCTCCCTAGCTCCTTCTCCCCTGATTCCCAGACAGACACTAAAAGACCGTCCCTTCCAGCCCTGCCCCCCAGCCAGAGGCGGCATTCCACCTTCCTTTGTTCCTCTCCCTGGGAGGTAACTGGTCGAACAGGTTACCTCCCTGTCCCATCAGCTACTCTGCTGGGCCGTGGTACAGACAGTAACCAGTGGGGGTCACCCACAGCCCAAGCCCAGCAACCAGCAAGGTACCCAACACTACGTCACAGCAGGTAATTAAGGAAATCATCTGTAAACACTTGGAAGGTGGCAAGGTGATAGGGAACAGCCAGCATGGATTTGTAAAGAACAAATCGTGTCAAACCAATTTGATAGCTTTCTTTGATAGGATAACGAGTCTTGTGGATAAGGGAGAAGCGGTGGATGTGGTATACCTACACTTTAGTAAGGCTTTTGATACGGTCTCGCATGATATTCTTATCAATAAACTAGGCAAATACAACTTAGATGGGGCTACTATAAGGTGGGTGCATAACTGGCTGGATAACCGTACTCAGAGAGTAGTTATTAATGGTTCACAATCCTGCTGGAAAGGTATAACAAATGGGGTTCCTCAGGGGTCTGTTTTGGGACCGGCTCTCTTCAATATCTTCATCAACGATTTAGATATTGGCATAGAAAGTACACTTATTAAGTTTGCAGATGATACCAAGCTGCGAGGGGTTGCGACTGCTCTGGAGGATAGGGTCATAATTCTAAATGATCTGGAAAAATTGGAGAAATGGTCTGAGGTAAACAGGATGAAGTTTAATAAAGACAAATGCAAAGTGCTCCACTTAAGAAGGAACAATCAGTTTCACACATACAGAATGGGAAGCGACTGTCTAGGAAGGAGTACGGCAGAAAGGGATCTAGGGGTTATAGTGGACCACAAGCTGAATATGAGTCAGCAGTGTGATGCTGTTGCAAAAAAAGCAAACATGATTCTGGGATGCATTAACAAGTGTGTTGTGAGCAAGACATGAGAAGTCATTCTTCCACTCTACTCTGCGCTAGTTAGGCCTCATTTGGAGTATTGTGTCCAGTTCTGGGCATTGCATTTCAAGAAGGATGTGGAGAAATTGGAGAGCGTCCAGAGAACAGCAACAAGAATGATTAAAGGTCTAGAGAACATGACCTATGAAGGAAGGTGAAAGAACTGGGTTTGTTTAGTTTAGAAAAGAGAAGATTGAGGGGGGACATGATAGCATTTTTCAGGTATCTAAAAGGGTGTCATAAGGAGGAGGGAGAAAACTTGTTCATCTTGGCCTCTGAGGATAGAACAAGAACCAATGGGCTTAAACTGCAGCAAGGGAGGTTTAGGTTGGACATTAGGAAAAAGTTCCTAACTGTCAGGGTAGTCAAACACTGGAATAAATTGCCCAGGAAGGTTGTGGAATCTCCATCTCTGGAGATATTTAAGAGTAGGTTAGATAAATGTCTATCAGGGATGGTCTAGACAGTATTTGATCCTGCCATGAGGGCAGGGGACTGGACTCAATGATCTCTCGAGGTCCCTTCCAGTCCTAGTATTCTATGATTCTATGATTAAATACATATTCTTAGTATCAGTGAGAGTAGATGGATTTGACCAGGAGGAATGAAGACTAGTACTGGTGAAACAGTCCTTTTTTCTGGAAGGGATGATGACCAACAGCATGAGGGAGTAGCTATCATCCTGAAGAAAGGAATAGAGAAATATTTGCTGGAATGGAAACCAATCAACAGCAGACTGATGAGAGCCAGAATGAAAAGTAGACACGTAAATATTACATTAATCCAGTGTTATTCCCCAACAAATGAAAGTGAAGAAGAAAAGAAAGATAGATTCTATGAACAGCTTCAAGCTGAAATAAGAACAGCATTACGGCATGATCTTATAATAGTCATGGGGGACTTGAATGCTAAAGTTGGGAAAGATAATATGCACAATGACAGAACTATGGGGAAACATGGGTGTGGCACCATGAATGAGAATGGAGAGAGGTTAGTGGAATTTTGTACTTTAAACAATCTTGTTATTGAAGGCACGCTCTTTCCTCACCGTGAAATTCACAGGTTAACATGGTGCTCACCAAATGGTAGGGATAGTAATCAGATGGACCATCTGATGATCAATGGAACATGGAGACACTCGTTACTAGATGTCAAGGTGAAAAGAGGGGCTGATGTCGGCAGTGATCACCACCTTGTGACAGCACTCATAACATTTAAACTAAGAAGTCTAGGGGAATCCATTTTGTATGTGCTGACAGCCTGTTTCAGGGCAACAAGAGCTTTTATAACAATTTCACACATGCAGCGTGGGGAACAATATCTACACTTCGAAGTTAAGACTGGAGTAAGGCAGAGATACGTCATGTCTCCGATGCTCTTTAACTTAGTCGTAGACTGGGTTATGCAGCGTACAACAGAAGATGAGCCAAGCAGCATCAGATGGACTGTCTTCTCCACATTAGAGGACCTTGATTTTGCTGATGACCTCATGCTGCTCTCCCATATGCATCGTCATATGCAAGAGAAGACAAATCGACTCTGCACCTTCAGAAAACAGGTCAGACTAAGAGTTAGCCAGAAGAAGACAGAAGTCATGACCCTTAATATTGAGGCACCAGCATCAGTTAAGATCGATGGCCATGACCTACCTATCACATAGAGCTTTACATACTTGGGTAGTATTATCAGGTAAGACGGAGGCGTCGGAAGCGATATCCAGAGCAAGACACAAGAAGTCATTCTTCTGTTCTACACTGCGCTGATTAGGCCTCAATTGGAGTATTGTGTCCCGTTCTGGGCACCACATTTAAAGAAAGGTGTGGAGATATTGGAGACGGTCCAGAGAAGAGCAACAAGAATTATGAAGGGTCTAGAGCAGCGTTTCCCAAACTGTGGTCCGTGGCCCAGTACCGGTTCTTAGGAAAAGATTTTTTGTGAGAGCCCGCCTCGCTGCCCGCAACCCTGAAGATGAATGCCGCACTGAACTCCTAGTGTCAACGGAGGTAGCGCAGGCTTCCTGCGGGATCAGGGGGCAGTTCTGCAGCTGCGTGCCAGGTCCCAGAAGTGTGTGGGCTGCTCTCCCCCCTGCTCCAACAGCCGGCACAGTACCTAAAATGCCGGTCCATCACGCACTCACTGGGGACTTTGTTCCCCTGCTGCCTTCCTGCGTGTGGTAGAATGGGTGTGGATCTGGGACTGTGCTGGCTCCAGCTGCTTGGATGGCACATGCTGCCGTGGGGAGCAGAGGAGCAAGGCGCACGCTGCCCAAGCAGTTGGGGCTGGCGTGGTTCCTCCCCCTGCGCAGGAAGCCATCAGGCGTGCAATGGACCAGCGTGTCAGGTACCGTGCTGCTGTTTGGGGGACGAGAGAGCAGTGTGCACACTTCCTGGGCCTTGGCAGCTACAGGATCCCCAGGTATCAGTCCCTGTCCCCTCCCCACCCACTCCCAACCCCCACAAGTACCCTGCCCCAGCACCCACAAGCACCTTGTCCCTTGCCTCAGCACCCACAAGCAGCCTGTCCCCTGCCCCAGCACTCATTGGCACCCTTCCTCAGAACTCTGTCCCAGCACCCACAAGCACAGTTGGGGCCACATTAGTGAGGTTTGAGGGGTTTGGAGGGGTTGTGTTTTTGTATCTCACTTGTGTGGCCCCGACTGACTTTTCTGTTGGCTAAAGTTGGCACTGGGGGCTTTGGGAGGACCAGAAAATTTATTTGCATATTCATCATTTGCTTAATGAATATGCAAATAACTGTTCCCAGTCCTCCAAAAGCTCGTGAATGGATTTACTGGTCCCCAGTATCAAAAAGTTTGGGAACCCCTAGTCTAGAGAATATGAGCTATGAGGAAGACTGAAAGAATTGGGCTTGTTTAGTTTAGAAAGGAGAACACTGAGAGGGGACACAATAGCGGTTTTCAGGTGTCACAAGGAGGAGGGAGAAAATTTGTTCTCCTTGGCCTCTGAGGATAGGATAAGAAGCTATGGGCTTAAACTGCAGCAAGGGAGCTTTAGGTTGGACATTAGGAAATACTTCCTACCTGTCAGGGTGGTTAAACACTGGAATAAATTGTCTGGGGAAGTTGTGGAATCTCCATCACCGGTGATATTTGAAAGTAGGTTAGATAGACATCTGTCAGGGATGATCTAGACGGTGCTTGGTCCTGCCATGAGGGCAGGGGACTGGACTTGATGACCTCTCAAGGTTATTTCCAGTTCTAATATTCTCCTCATTGCAGGAGGAGTAATGGTAATTCAAATTAGGAGCTTTAATTTGAACTACCTAGCCCGTGCCGTGTGCAGCCGCGGGCAGGTAGTTCGAACTACCGGGCATTTAAAAATGGCGGCGCCCGGGAACATGCAAATAAAGCCCGGGATATTTTAATCCCAGGCTTCATTTGCAAGTTCGAATGACTACATTAGCCACCCTCGTTCGAACTAGGGTGGCTAGTGTAGACATACCCTTAGTCTATAAGTTGCCACAGGACTCCTCTTCGCTTTTCATGTTTGTGTCCCATGAGATCTTGCCCATCAGTTCCCTGAAGGAGTCCGTCTGCTTTTTTGAATTCCAGAGTATGTATTTTGCTGTTCTCCTTTCTTCCTTTGGTCAGGACCCTGAAATTGACCATTTCATGATCACTGCTTTCCAGGTTGCCATCCAGATCTACTTCCCCTACTAATTCCTCCCAGTTTGTGAGCAGCAGATCAAGCTGTGCATGGCCCCTGGTCGGTTCTTTTATCACTTGTATCAGGACATTATCCCCCACATTCTCCAAAATGTCCTGTATTATCTGTGTACTACTGTATTGGTCTCCCAACAGATGTCAGGCTGATTAAAGTCCTCCATTAGAACCAGGGCATGTGATCTGGAAGCTTCTGTTAGTTGTTTGACGAAAGTCTCATCTACCTCATCCACCTGATCTGATGGTCTATAGTAGATACCAACCACAACATCACCTCTGTTGCTCCTGCCTCTAAGCTTAACCCAAAGACTCTCAATAGGCTTTTCTCCTATATACTGAAACTGTAAGCAATCATACTGCTCCCTTATGTACAGTGCAAGTCCTCCACCTTTTCTCCCCTACCTGTCTTCCTGAATAGTTTATACCCTTCCATGACAGTGTTCCAATCATGTGAATCATCCCACCAAATTTCCATTATTCCAATCAAATCATAGTTCTTTCACTATGCCATGTCTTCTAATTCTTCCTGCTTGTTTTCCAGGCTTTTTGCGTTCGTGTACAGACACCTTAGAAAACTAGCTGATTGCCCTACATTCTCCATACGAATCAGGGGTCCTCCTCTGTTGCACTTTCCTCCTTGTGTTTCTTCCCGTTATCCCACTTCCCAACTTACCTCAGGGCTTAGTTCTCCGTCCCTCGATGAATCCTCACTAGGTTTGCAAGCCTATCTGTGAAGCTGCTCTTCCCTCTCAGTTAGGTGGATCACGTCTCTTCCTAGCAATTCTTGTGCCCAGAACAGCATCACATGGTCAAAGAAACCAAAGCCCTTACTCTGACACCATCTGCGCAACCATGCATTTACTTCCAAGATTTGAGAATCCCTACCAGGATCTTTTCCCTCAACATGGAGGATGGACTAGAACATGACTTGCACCTCAAACCCCTTCATCCTTCTTCCCAGCACTACATAATCTGCAGTGACCCACTCAAGGTCATTCTTGGCAGTATCATTAGTTCCTACATAGAGAAGTAGGAAGGGTCCAAAGGTTTGATCAGTCTCAGAAGGCTCTCGGTTACATCCCGAATTCTATCTCTAGGTAAGCAGCAAACTTCTCAAGACTCTGTTCCTCTTAGGAGGGAGTTCCTTACAACCACCACCCATCTCCTTCTCTTGAGAGTGGTGGTCCTGGAACTCCTTTCCCTAAGACTATGCATCCCATGCCGTCTGGTCAATGGGGTCTCCTTCTGATCCCTTCCTTCAGAGGTCTCTGCCAAAGCAATTCTCTACCATAGTACCTGTGCAGAGAGCCTGAAAGCGGTTACTTACCTCTATCAGAATTGGGGATACCTGATTTGTCTTTCTGCTCAAGGAGGTCACATGCTTCCAACTTTCTTCTGTGTTCTGTACTGCCCTAACTTGTTCTTCAGCATCCTGTGCCTGCAGTATCAAATGCTGACTTTTATTCAGAAAATCTTAATTTTCTCTAATGTATCATAGGGTTGATTCTTGGGCCTCTAGCCCTTTAACCTTCTCTTCCAATATGGAGACTAGCTTGCACTTGGTATAGATGAAATCATTTCTGTCTTTTGAGAGGAAGACAAACAGCTGATCTTTCACTATCCATTCTGCCTTCCTTCTGAGACTCTTATTCAGATATTGTTTTTATTGCCCCCTGAAGGGGAGAAGTGAGAGAGAGAGGAAGAAAAGAACAAAAACCAAGAAAAAGACCAACCTCTTTAGGGCTTCCCCGAGGCACACTCCCCTATTGGCTGATGCCCTGTTCACTGCTCATGCAGTTCACTCTGCCTTTTTATAAGGCTGCTGGCTCCAAGCTGAAGACCTATCTCAAAGCCTTGCCGCCAATCCAATCAGCCCCTCAAGGTTCACCTGGAACAAAGCATTCCCAATTCACACTTTTCAAACAGCCAAACACATGGTCAAACAGACCCTGCAACTAGTACCAATCAAACAAGTGATCATGCTGCTGCTGGCCACTAAGTCTTACACCCCAGCTGAACCAACTAGCCATACAGATTGCTGTGGGCCACACAATCTTGAGAGACAGGGCGGCCATATTGCCTTTTACCTCAAGGTCATGCTACCCCAAGACAAGGGCTGATTGTATAGCTAGAGGGAACTAGTTACTCTTTCCCTGCCCCAAGAAGAGACTAGGTGTGCTTGCCCATGACAAGCCACATATTTCCTGAAGTGTGGCACCCAGAACAGGACACAGTACCCCTGTTGAGGCATAATCAGATACTGTCAACAAAGATTGTCAAGACTACATCCAGTTCTGTCGACAAAGCAAGCCACTTTGTTGACATGAGAGTGTAGAGGCAAAGGACAGTGTAGATGCAATAACGCCTCCTGTCGACAGAATTCTGTCGACAAAAGGCGTTAATACTCGTAGAATGAGGTTTACTGCCGTCGACAAAACTTCCCCAGTTCTTTTGACGTTATGTCGACAGAACTCGGCAGTAGTGTGAACGCAGGTATAGTTGTGTCGACAAAAGTCCACTTTTGTCAACAAAACCCTGTAGTCTAGACACACCCTATGTGTGCAAATGGTGGTTCTTTCCTAAATGGAGTACTTTACATTTGTCCTTACTGAATTTCATCCTATTTCCTTCAGACAATTTGTCCAGTTTTCCAGATCATTTTGAATTTTAATTCTATTCTCCCAAGTTCTTGCAACCCCTCCCAGATTGGTATCATCAGCAAATTTTATAAAGGTTCTCTCTATGACGTGATCTAAACTGTGCATAACTGATAACTACTGTGTTGAAATGGTTTTCCCACCAGTTATGCATCACTTAATAGAAACGCCATATAAGTAGCTTTTCTCTAGTTTGTTTGAGGTCATGTGAAGCAGTATTAAAAATCAAGATATACCACATCTACCACTTCCCCCTCCACAAGGCTTATTACCCTGTCAAAGAATTATAATTCTGTAAGATTTTCCCCTTGGGTGAGTGACATAATTACAGGAGGGTATGATTCAGGATTGTATTTCTGTGATTCTGCATGCAGTTAAACACCTCAGTTTAAAAGTATGTAACACTGCTTTATGTGTCTCTAGCTCCAGAAAGAAGAACTGACCACTTGGTACACAACTACCAGATACTTAGAGTGTTATTTTATTGCAGACAAAGCAAAGGTAAGTAATCAGATGATAGCACTTTCCTAGTTATATCAGATTATAAACTATTTTAGTAGTGATTCGTTTGCACTTAAATCTCCATGCAGTTAATATATATACATAAAATACACACACACATACACATACATTGAAGTTTGAAGTATGGATTAAGACATGAATCATTCTCCTTAGTCATTTATTAGAAATATAGATATACCCTTCAGATGATGGAAGTTGGACATTTTAAAATCAGCGGGTGCAAATAAGTTGTGTAGAATAGTTTTAAGACAGCTGGCTGAGGAATTTGCTGAGTGAACCATTAACACTAATGTTAAAGAGTCTAGAACACTGGGGAAGTTACAGAAGACTGTAGGAAAGCTAGTGTTGCACCCCAATACTTATAAGGGCTAAATAGAATGACCTAGTGAATTATAGGCCTAACAGACAGATATCGATCCTGGGCAAGATAATGGACTGCCTGGTACAGGATTTGATTAATAAAGAGTTGGAAGAGGGTAATGTAATTACTGCTTATTAACTTGGGTTTATAGAAAATAGATCCTGTCAAACTAAGCTGATACCTTGTTTTCATTAAGGTTGATTGATGTAAAAAACTTCTGTAAGGCATGTTGCTTGATAACTGCACAATGTTTTGATTAAAAAAACAGAATGATATAAAAACATGGTGCATATTAAAAGAATTAATGCCAGGTTAGTTCCTAAATGTATTTGTAATGGGAAATCTTCATTGAGAGGGTATGTTTTTAGTGAGGTCTTGAGGGGATCAATTCTTGTCCCTCTGCTACTTGACATTTTTATCTATAATGTTGAATGGAATATAAAATCAGCACTGATGGAGTTTGCAGATGACACAAATAGGAGGAATGCCTAGTACATAATACAAGTACTAGGGGTCATCAGATGACATTAGTAGACAGCGGTTTTAAAACAAAACACAAAAAGAAGCATTTCTTCACACAACACTCAGTCAATCTGTGGAACTTTATGCCAGAGGGTGCCAGAGGATATTATAATGGTTCAAAATTAATTTGATAAATTCATAGTCCATCAATGGTTATTAGCCAAGACAAGCAGGAATGGTACCCCTACCCTCCATTTGTCAGAAGCAGGGAATAGATCACTTGATGATTCCTTTTTCTGTTCATTCCTTCTGGTGCACCTAGCATTGGCCACTGTTGGGTGACAGGATACTGAACCAGATGGACCATACTGGATGTTCTAATATCAATTTTGCTCAAATGTATAATTTTTAAATAATAAGTAATGAATGATAAAAGGCTTGAAACTAAAATAGTGATTTATAGTAGCAAAATTGTGAGTGGGTCACTTACTCCTCGGCCCCCTCCCTGCGCCAACAGGGAGAGAGGAATGCAGGCACACTATGTGCTTTTCTCTCACTCCCTGACAGTGACCAAAGGGGAGCAGAAAACAGTGTCAGTGAAAATGGGGAGGCTTCATTCCTTCCTAACATCCCTAAAGGACACCCTGGTGGGGGGGGTCTTGGGGCTAGGTCAGTCCTGGACCCGATTAGGGTGTGCCTTCACCTGATGGCTGCTTAGTGTGACAGCCTGCAAGAGAGCCCTGGGAGCCCACCTGGGAGTGTGCCCCAGCTCCTCCTACACTGGGGCGTGTCAGCTGGCTCTTACCAGAGTGGTGCACAGGAGTCCACCACTTTACTTTTACCTCTGGTTAAGTCCACTATAAAAAATATATTGAAAAATGTTTGAGGGTTCAGAGAATACTTACAGGGAGGATTGAGTTGTTCCAGTCATAGACTTAAGAAGCTCAATCTTGGTAGTTTACTGAACAAAAGGTTAAGTGGTGTTTTGATGGGCCTATAGCATTGGGAGATAGAGAATTCTGTACCATCAGAAACTAGTCTACTAGACGAAGCTATAACAAGACTTAATGTCTGAAAATTGAAGCTAAATAAATTCAGGCTGGTGAATTTCAATAGTGAAGTTCATTAACCATTTGAACAACTTATAAAGAGACATGGTGATGTTTTTAACTCAAGATTGGATGAGTTTGTAAAAGACGTATTCACTCCAAGCTGAACATGAGTTTGAAATGTGAAACTGTGGCCAAAGGGGCTACTATGATATTTGGATGCTTTAACAGGAATCTTCAGAAGGAGCAGGATTTTTTTGCCTCTCTATTGGGTACTGGTGCAGTTATTGCTACTGGAATACTGTGTCTAATTCCCATGTCCATAATTCAAGAAGGAAGTTTGATAAACTGGAGAGGATTCAGAGAACTGCCTTGAAAATGATTAAAAGAGTAGAAAACATGCTGATAGACACATGAAGCTGAATCTATTTAGATTTAACTAAGGGTGCATCTACACTGCAACATTTTTCCAGAAAAACAGTACTTGTGTCCGCACTGCTATTGTGTTCTTTCGACAGAAAGTCAAAAGAACAGAGGGTTTTTTCCAATGGTGGTAAACCTCTTTCTATGAGGAAGAAGCCTTTTTCCAAAAAAAGTATTCGGAAAAAGGTGTGTGTGTGGATGTGAAAGTGGGAGTTCTTTTGAAAGAAGTGGCCTCCAGGAAATATCACAGGTGCCCTGTTGGCCACTCCATCCAAACTAATCAGAACTCTATAGTTCCTGTCCCCTGGCAGCCCTTAAAGCTGCAGGCACCTGAGACAAGCCTTGTGGCAGGAAGCTGGTCCTCAGAGTTGCACCTCACCACGTGGCTCCACCCACATTGTGAGGTATGATCCAGTCGCAAGCCCCCTGAAATCCTCCTGGCCCTCACAGGGAGCACCATCGGGGCTCCCAGGACCCAGCCGGGGGCACCAAACGTCATGAGCCCTCCTGGTCCAGGGTGAAGAGCCTGTCCCTCCTGGAGCTGTGGGATGAGGAGGAGACCCTGCAGGATCTCCACTCCTGGAGGCAAAATGCTGACACCAAGGACAGATGGACAAGGCTCTGGCCACGAGCCCCCCCCCTTCCCCCCGCACATTAGAACAGGTCCAGAGCAAAGTCAAAGAGCTCCACCAGGGCTACTCTACTCCTGCCCCTACTATCAGGCACTCCACCAAAGCCTGGGGGGTGGTAAAGCCCTTTTCCCACTTGTGGTGGTGGACTTGTGGCTAGAGATGCCCATTGTCACCCATTCGGGAGCTCTCTGCCAAAGGGGAGAAGGAGGAAGAGGATGATGAGCAGCTGCAAGAGGAGGAAGACACAGCCAGCACCATCGTCCTCACCCTCAAGTTGGTACCCCACGCCCTGGATGTCTTGCAGGCATCCTCTGAGGGCACGGAGGGATCATCAAGTGAGTGCTCTGTTTGTCTCACACAGGTGCAGAAGGGATGGGGTGCAATCATTGCTTGGCCTGCTCGCTCTGGACATCGTGCTGCAATCCATGCACGTGAAACCACATGCAGTGCCAGTCTGTGCCACGCGGCCTCAGGAGGCAGTCCTGGAGCACCCCTGGACTCCTGCTCACAGGCTCTGAGGGGGTCAGACACACTTCTGACCTCCAGGGAGAATGCCCTCGGGGGAGACGCCCTTCCACCACTAGCCACCGCTGGAAGAAGGCTGGACACAAGGGCATACACCTGACCCCACATAGACCAAGGAGTGCTGCATATGGCACATGGCCATGCCTGCATACGCAAGACACCACCCGCTCCCATGAACAGCACTGCCAGTGCAAGTGTGTGTGCAGCTCCCATGGAAGGCCAGGCTGCTCCAGGCCCCTCTCCTGCCCATGGGATCCCAGTGTGGCCAGACACTAACCCTAACCCTTCCCTGCTTTTTTTCTGTGGGGCGGGGTGGGGAGAAGTGGGAAGCATTGTCCCTGGGGACCTTGAGGCCCCTGTGAGGCAGGGCCTGCTGTGCAGGCCACACATGGCCTTGCTCCCAGGACATCACCATCCTCTGTCCCGAGGACTGTTGCTTGCTGCTCACAGAGGAGGTCACAGCTTCAGGGACAGTGTCTACAGGGAGGACTCACTGCCTCTCCCTCTTTATTCTCCACAGCTGGACCAGCTGTTGCTGAAGGGCGATCAGTGCCATCCAAGGCAGCCACCTGACCCTGGGGGAGCCGCAAGCTTGTGGATCAGCTTGTGCAGCAGCGTGAAAACATGTGTGCCACCATCTGGGAAATGATGGCACACCCGGCTCCTGTCTCTGCTCTTGGCCCCCTCCACTACAGCCCCCTCCACTACAGCCCCCCCCACTTTTTCCATGCCTCCTACTGAAGCCTCCTCTGCTATGCCCATGCCCACTCCCCCGCCATACTTGATCCACTTCAGCCACACCTCCTGCCCACCCCCCTGTTGTCCCAGGCCTCACCCACCACCGAAGTCCCTGGAACCAAGGCAGCACTTCCAGCCACACCACGCATCACTTCCAGCCCAGACCCCCCTCCTCCCTGTCCCCATCCAGGTTCTCAGCCCCCCTTCCTCCCTCCCAGTTAATTTTATTATTAAAAAAATACAACGTTTTTGTGTTCAACTTAAAACTGGTGTGTTTATTGAAAGTACAGGGAAGGGGAGAAGGGAGGAGTTGTGGTGGGAGAGGCATGGGGGGCAAGGCACAGGCCCCTAGTGGGGAGGCCCTGGGGAGAGTTATTGTGGTTCTTGAGAGAAATTCTCCCTCAGGACCTTCCAGATGTGCACCCCCCTCCTGATGGGCCTAGTGGACGGCAGCAGTCCGCAGCTGCTTGAAGGCCTGTCCCTCCCAGCCGGTCTCTGCCCTCCACCCTGGTAGGAAGGCCTCACCCTACCTCTCCACAATGTTGTGAAGAACACAACACACTGAGACCACCTCGGGGATGTTGTGCTCCCTCACGTCAAGGTGAGTCAGGAGGCACCTGAACCATGCCTTCAGGTGCCTGAAGGCTCAGTTGGGCCTAGATGAGGTGGGCATTCAGTTGGACCCTGTTGGGGTCCAGGTGGCCAGTGTAAGGCTTCATGAGCCATGGCATTAAGGGGTAGGCCATGTCCTCCATGATGTACAGTGGCATCTGCACATCCCCAACACGAAAGTCACGCTGGGGGAAGAATGTGCCAGCCTCCAGCTTCTGGTAGAGGCTGGAGTTTTGGAATATGTAGGCGTCATGCGCCCTGCCCGACTACCCGACGAAAATGTCTGTAAGCGGTCCATGGTGGTCGACCAGGACCTGCAGCACCATGGAGAAATAGCCCTTGCAGTTTATGTATTGGATGGCTCAATGATGTGGCGTGTGGATTGGAATGTGGGTTCCATCAATGGCCTCCCTGCACCTGGGGAACTGAAGGGCAGCAAATACTGTGACAATAGGGTCCAGGTCTCCCAGGGCATATGACCCTGTGCAGCAGGATGGAGTTGATGGCCCTCACCATCTGCAGAAGGAGACAAAGAAACACAGAAAACAAGAGGGAGTGCATCAGCCCTTGGGAGGTGCCCACTCCTCTTCTCTCTCCCCTCAAACACTCTGGGAGCCACCTCCTATGAGGCCACACCCCTCCCCAGCAGGGCTATGTGAGGGTGGGATGGCAGAAGCCCCTGGGGATGGGGTTTCCCCCCCACCCCACACACCACCCCCCTTTTCCTAGGATCCCCCTTTCCAGGACTCCCCCCTTCCCTCCCTGGAGGGACTGCTGCCTGAGAGTGCCTTACCTCTAGGAGGAGGGCTCCGATGGTGGACTTTCCCATGCCAAACTGGTTGCCCACTGGTAGCTGTCTGGGGTGGCGAGCTTCCAGATGGTAATAGCAACCCACTTCTCCAGGGGTATGGCAGGTCTCATCTGGATGTACCATTGATGAAAGGCTCCATAAAGATAGCCTTCCACATTTGGAAGTTTTGGAGCCACTGCTGGTCATCCCACTGGTCCATAGCCAGCCCGTACCGCCAGTCGGAACTGGTGTCCAGCCTCCAGAATCTTTTCTGTACCTTGGGGTGCAGTTGCAAGGTAATTGTTCCCGCATCCAAGCAGAGGGTCTCACTAATGAGCTCGGACTAGTGCTTGGATGAGCCATGAATACAGTCTGCACAAAGTGTTGCAGAAGCAGCAGCATGGCAGTGTGGGGCCATTGCATGCCCAGAGGCAGCTCCGGCTCCATGGCTAGGAGTATGCTGTGGTGTCCTGAAGCAGGGCAGAAAGAGCATGCAGTGCTAAAACTTTGCTGTCTCTCGGAGAGTTAGGCAAGCAAGCAGCAAAAGCAGAGAAATGGCTGTCCAAAGGGGTCCCTTTAAACACATGTCTCAGCTAGCCTTAGGCAACAGCACCTGGAAGCAACTGCAGAACTAATGACCAGCCTGAAGTGGTTCCAGGGGCCTTAAATGTGAGATAGTATCCTATCAGTGTGGACGCTATCTTTCAAAATAGCACATCACTTTTTTGTTGTGCTTTTGCTATGTGGACGATCTCTTTCTAAATAAGTTTTTCTGGAAGATCTCTGCCTAAGAGAAGGTTAAGGGATGACTTCATCACAAACCATGAGTACTTACATGGAAAACAAATATTTGATAATGAGCTCTTCCATCTAGATCAAAGGATGAAAATCCTGAGAAAATACATTCAGAGGAGCAAAATCACAGAAATATAATAGTCCTGAAAATGGAAAAAGTAAATGAATGACAAAAATGAGAGAAGTGAAACAATACGTAGGCATATTTCTGTGAATCACAGTTAATTGGAACGATTTTTCATGGAACATCTGCTGCTGTTTAAAGATGTCACATAGAATTAATTCTCTGTTCAGAATGGAGACTCAAAGGCTACATCTAGACTACTTCTGTCTGTTGAAAGAAGATATGCAAATTCAGAGCTAATTTGCATATCTTCTGATCGTGTTATCAGAAGAGGTTTTTTAAAAAAATAAAGCAGTTTAGATGGGGGGGTTTCAAAAGAACCCCCCTTTTTGGAAATAACCTTGTACACCTCTTTTTAAGGAAGAAGGGTTCTTTCCAAAAAGGGGGGTTCTTTCAAAAAACCATCCCCATCTAAACTGCTTTCTTTTTTGGAAAAACCTCTTCCGATAACACGATCGGAAGAAGATATGCAAATTAGCTCCAAATTAGCTCCATAGTCTAGATGTAGCCAAAGATATTTTATTCTTTTTATTCCTAGTTTCTCCATGAAGATTCCAATGAAACTTTGCTAACACTGAAGATGGTTCAGTATCTCCATTTAACAAGTGAGGTGAGTTATTTATTCTTATTTATTTTGTAAACAACTGTGACTCGTGTTATATATCTACACTGAGGAATGAGGGGATATAAGGTGCCTCCTTAACTCCTGCAGAGCTGACCTGCACCAGCATATTTGGTGCCGATTATGTCAAAATGATAGAATCATAGAATCATAGAATACTAGGACTGGAAGGGACCTCGAGAGATCATCGAGTCCAGTCCCCTGCCCTCATGGCAGGATCAAATACTGTCTAGACCATCCCTGATAGACATTTATCTAACCTACTCTTAAATATCTCCAGAGATGGAGATTCCACAACCTTCCTGGGCAATTTATTCCAGTGTTTGACTACCCTGACAGTTAGGAACTTTTTCCTAATGTCCAACCTAAACCTCCCTTGCTGCAGTTTAAGCCCATTGGTTCTTGTTCTATCCTCAGAGGCCAAGATGAACAAGTTTTCTCCTCCTCCTTATGACACCCTTTTAGATACCTGAAAATGCTATCATGTCCCCTCAATCTTCTCTTTTCTAAACTAAACAAACCCAGTTCTTTCACCTTCCTTCATAGGTCATGTTCTCTAGACCTTTAATCATTCTTGTTGCTGTTCTCTGGACGCTCTCCAATTTCTCCACATCCTTCTTGAAATGCAATGCCCAGAACTGGACACAATACTCCAAATGAGGCCTAACTAGCGCAGAGTAGAGTGGAAGAATGACTTCTCGTGTCTTGCTCACAACACACTTGTTAATGCATCCCAGAATCATGTTTGCTTTTTTTGCAACAGCATCACACTGCTGACTCATATTCAGCTTGTGGTCCACTATAACCCCTAGATCCCTTTCTGCCGTACTCCTTCCTAGACAGTCGCTTCCCATTCTGTATGTGTGAAACTGATTGTTCCTTCTTAAGTGGAGCACTTTGCATTTGTCTTTATTAAACTTCATCCTGTTTACCTCAGACCATTTCTCCAATTTGTCCAGGTCATTTTGAATTATGACCCTATCCTCCAGATAGGGTCTGGAGTCGCAACCCCTCGTAGCTTGGTATCATCTGCAAACTTAATAAGCGTATTTTCAATACCAATATCTAAATCGTTGATGAAGATATTGAAGAGAGCCGGTCCCAAAACAGACCCCTGAGGAACCCCACTTGTTATGCCTTTCCAGCAGGATTGTGAACCATTAATAACTATTCTCTGAGTACGGTTATCCAGCCTTCTTTCCCACTGAAAGCAGGGCCTATCATAGTTTGAGGAGGCAGTCTGTATTTTGGAAGAAATGAAGCCAGATTTGTTTCCCATTAATTATCACATTCATACTCTGTTTAAAAGTTCTAACTGTTTCTCTATGAGGTCATTGGAAACTGGATGGCATGTGGAAATTCAAATGTGTTTTATGCCATTCCTGAGGATGCTCCACTTTAGGTGAGTCTACGTATCTGCACCTGAGATTGGAGATTCTTAGTAGCAGTGCCCATTTGAGCAGCATGTGGGCTCCCTCTGTTTCATGCTGCCCTTTGGTGGCTATAGGGCACTGTGCAGCCAAACCATTCTCAGTTCAAACAACAAATGGTCTGGTAGCACTTTATAGACTAACAAAACACATAGATGGTATCATGAGCTTTCGTGGGCACAGCCCACTTCTTCAGATGACCGGAGTTTTGAGTTTAGGATGTGCAGACCCAAAATAAATAGGGGGGGAAAACAAAGAGGATGGTGGGAGACAGGGAGGAGAGTGTATGGAAAATCAAAGAGGAAAGTAGAGCTGGGAGTCAGTAAGTATCTGAAGATTGGGTAGTTAAAATGAAGCAGATAAGAATCAAAGTCAATAGATAGTATCCTTTCAAACATAGGAATCTACACAAAAAGCTGTTTGCACCTTCATTGAATATTAGGTCCCAACCATCCTTCATCTCGATTGAGTCCATTAGCATTTGGGAGAAAAGCCTATTCTCACTTACAGACAACCCCCCAACCTGAAACGAATTATTTCCAGTAACCATGCCATACAACCACATCATAAGCATCCAGGAACCCAGCTCTGCAACCAAACGTGATGACAACTCTGCCCACAACTGGCACCAACAACATAAGCTACCAAATCAAAAGGTCATTTGACTGCACATCCAGTAACTTGATCTATGCCATCAAATGCCAGCAATGCCCCATATTTTGGACAAACTGGACCATCTCTGCGGGAAAGAATCAATGGACACAAATCAGATATACATAAAGGGAACATACAGAAACCTGTTGGGAAACACTTTAATCTTCCTAATCACTGTTTAAAAGATCTTCTAGTGGCTGTCTTGTCACAAACCCAAATCTACTATCCAGATGCACAGAGAAGTATTGGAATTAGAATTCATCTGCAAATTGAATTCTCATGCTAATAGACTCAATTGTGATGAAGGATGGTTGAGAGACAATCAACCTATAAATTGCTACCAGACCATTTGTTGTTTTTTCCTGTACAGACTAACTCGGCTATCCCCTGAAGCTTCGTTCTCAGTTACTTCTCCACTTTACTTGGCCTGAGATGGAGACCTCAGCAACATCTCCTTCGTTTCTTCATGTTTACCTTTTACCATAATAATAGCATTATTATGGCCTTTATGTGAAGGATGATTGCTTGAAAGCATTACATGTAGATGACTTTTCTAATATTTATGTTTTTAGATGTACCGTCCATTTGGCCTTTATGTTGTTCTGATTGGATTGGAGTTTTGGATAGAAAGGGATCTCATTACAATTACTCACCGTTTGGAGCAGGTTATTGGATTTTATAAAACCTATGTTCAAAATTTCCTTATGAATCGTGTACATTTCGACCACACGCAATTAATAGTGTAAGATTCTTTTAATTTAATCTTTTAAATAGGATAATGCTGTTCTTTGTACTTATAAATATCAATATTAAATTCAGATGTTGAAGATATTCACAAGATTTTGTTTGGAAACTAGAAAAAAGAGCCCCCAAAATGTATCTCTTATTCTCCTGCATAACCCAGCTAGACAATGCAATATTAGATTTTTCCCTGGATTCTATAATCTAAAAGGCGTGAGAAGATTGATAGTCTCCACCCACTTGGGGAAATCCTTAGTTTATTTACCCCCTATGCAACATCATAGAGGGCTTCCAGAGCTCATACCCATATGATGTACAAATCATATGAGAAATACTACACAAATTCTAAATGTTTGACCTGCCCTGTTTCTTATTCAATTTGTTTTTGTGATTTGGGGGGCAGATTTTCTTAGGTTTCAGATATATGGCGCACTGCTTTATTCACTATTCAAGAACCAGGCTCTCAGTTTGCTAGGAGCTGTGCAAATATTAATAGATTATAAATCTAGATGTGACTGTTTGATCATCTTGCCTATCCTGAGTAACACAGATCAAAGGACTTGCCAGAATAAATTCCTGTTTGAACTAGAGCATATCTTTTAGCAAAACATCCAAACTTTTTTTTAAAATTGTCAGTCATGAAGAATCTACTACAGTCTTTGGTACAATGTTCCAATTATAAACTACCCTAACTTTTATAATATGTGCCTTATTTCTATCCTCAACTTCCAGCCATTTGATTTTAGAATAATAGAATCATAGAATACTAGAACTGGATACTATAAAGCTATCTTGCTATAGCTTTGCCTGATAGAGAATTAAAAAAAAACCAACCCACCCACAACCTTAAAAAACAACTAACGGTCCTGCAGCACCTTAGAGACAAAAAATGTAGATGGTATAATGAGCTTTCGTGGACACAACCGACTTCTTCAGATGAATGGAGTTAAGGGTCCAGGGTACAAATAAATAGCAGAGAAAGAGAGGGGATGGGGAGGGAAAGAGAAGGAAAAAATCAGGAAAATAATGTTGTCAATTAGGGTACGTCTACACAGCAGCATTATTTTGGAACAATTGACATTATTCTGAAATAACGAAGTCCATGTCTACACTAGAAGCAGTTATTTCAACATAATGTCAAAATAATGTTGAGCTGGAGGACTTCTTACACCAACTCCTGTAACCCTCATTTTGTGGGGAGCTAGGGAAGTCAAAGGAAGAGCACTCTTCCTCAGAATTCCTGCTGTGTAGACAGCACCAAAAGCCAGAATAATTGATGTAGCTGAAGTTGGATAGCTTATTTTGGCTTTAGCTCTGTTGTATAGACATGCCTTTAGTGTGTCCATACTAAATTAGGCTAATAGAGTGGGCTGTAAGTACCCGGTATTCATGGGTGGGAGGTGCAGCTGAGGCTGGGGTAGGCAGACCCCCAACCCCACCTACAGCCCTGCCCCTTCCACTGAGGCCTTGCCCACATCACGGGGAGAGTGCCCCTTCCCCTGCCCTCCACAAGGAGGGGAGGAGTGCTTGCTCCCAAGTCTCCTCACTCCCAGGAGCAGCGGGAGGGAGGTGGCTGTGGCTCAAGCCTCCCCAGCCCCGGTAACAGTGGGAGGGAGGCGGCCACAGCCCGAGCTGGCCCGAGCCTCCCCAGCCCCAGTAGCAGCAGAAGGGTGGCAACTCAAGCCCAAGCCTCCCCACTGCCAAGTGCACAGCTGAGGAGGTTCCAGCTGCTCTGCATTCACAGCCACCCTGGAACCTGCCTGAGCCACACTAACCATTTTCCACAGCAACCCCATGTGGCAGTTGGAGGCAGGGAGGGGAGGGGCCAAGCAGGGCCAACACAGCTCAGCTCTGGGTACACACCGCCTTGTTTTGCCCTAAATACCAGACACCCATGCCAGTACTTGGCTTTTTATGTCATTAGGATGTGGAATGTAGCGGCCCATCCAATTCAAGTCTCTGTTCAAACCTTGATTACAAGTGTCAGATTTGTAAATGAAAACAAGTTCCATAGCTTCTCTCTCCAGCTGGTTTTTTTTAATTGTTTGTAATATAGTCACTTTTAGATCCATTTGTGAGTGCCTGGGTAAGTTAAAATGTTCCCCAACTGGGAATTTCAAACTAAGGCACTATTCCGACAAATCCCTTATCTCTCATGGAATGAGGGTTATAGGGATGCCAGAATAGCACACCTTCCATAATAGTTTAGGAAATAGCAGGCACTTTTAAAGACACAGTGTTGCTATTTTGGGATACTTTCAAGATGGTTTCCAATGGTTTCTGCCCTCATTCCTTTGCTGTGAGTGATAAACACATTCTCTGACTCTGCTGCTTGGGTGAGATACATATCTCTGCAAAGTGCAGTTCTTTGAGTGATGTCCCCATGCGTACTCCACTCTGGCTGCCAGTGTGTCCTCATGCTGGTGACCGGAGATTTTTGCAGCAATGCCCTGGCATGCCACACATGTGCGCTGGTGCCTCCTCATACCATTGGTGTCTATTAGGTGCACGCTCAGTGTGGCCCCCTCAATTCCTTCTCTATGTCCTCAGCATCAGACAGAACTTCTTCTCTTGTCCCTGTTTTCCCAAAAAACAACAAAAAATAATTAATTCCCCTCAGTTTTCCTCATCTTTCCAAGTTTTGAGTCCCCACTTTTTTTTTCTTTGTCATTCACCTGCACTTCCTTTCTCCTCATGCCTGGATCCCCAGGCTTTAAATGGGGTGAGTCCTGCTGAGACATTATGCCCATTTTTGATGGGCATGCTTCCTGCATAAAGTGTCTGGGAGAGACCCATCAGTCACAGAAGTACGTCTACTGCTCAAATCTTACAGCGAGAGCATACCGCGATCATGTCCATAGGCTGAAAATGTATCTATGTGAAAAGTTGCTTTAGCCACCACGTGAAGACTCACCTCCCAGGCCTAAACAGTTGGACAAGCCAAAAGGTATGGACAAAATTTGTCCCTCTACCTCTTCCGGCAAGCCAAAGTTGAAAATCCAGGTTTCCCCCACCAGATTGCTACCCCCGGTACTGAGCTCGGTAAGGGTGAGCATCGGCAATAGGCCTGGCACTTCCAGACAGCACCACCTAAGTCATCAGCACCACACAAGAGGGCCCACTATAGCCCAAGCAAAAACAATCGGCACCAGTGGCACCGACTTTACTGGAAAATCTGAGACATCCTCTAGGCACAGATCAGCACTGGAGGCAGCACCAGATGTGGCACCAAAAAGACCCCACATCGACATGCCTCCTCCCAAACTACCATTCTCGATGGCACCAGCGGTACCGAGCACCACACTGAGCCTCAGCACTGCCACTGGGCCGTTCATGGCACCATACACCCCCTCCCATCCAGGCCTCATCGGTACTGCCATCTCCATGTTCATTGGTGCAGTCTGGTCATTCACAGAGATCAACAGTTCCATTAGTCTCTCCCAGTGAAGCCAGCACCGGACTGCACAGATGCTTCTCATCCCAGCACTCTAGTCCAACTCAATGATACCCACCTTGGGAATCTTGCTCCGCCAGATACTCTCACCTGCCTCTACCACCAGCTTGGTATTCGCATCACTATCTGTATCCACCACCCTCCTACCCTCAGCCATCGCATCCCTGGGAGTCAGGGTCTTCTCATAGGGGCCCTCACTACGAGGGGCCCCAACTCACACCATTGGCTACAACACTGAACTCTCCAGAGCCCATCCAAACCGATGTGGATGATTCTCTATCCAAGGGGGAAGACAAGTCCCCCTGTGCAACTTCTCCTCTTTGCCAGACGAGGCCATCGTTTCTACCACCCCTCCTCTATTCAATTACTCTAAAGTTCCTAGAACTTTTTAAAAGAGTAGCTCTGGCGCAAGAATGGGACCTACGTGAAATCCAACAGAAACAATAACGCCTTTTGCGCACCTTACAGCTCCCCACATCCTCCAAGATCACCCTCCCAAGGGATGAAGCCATTATGAAGCCCACCAATAATATCTGACAAACCCCAGCATCCAATAACCCCACCAATAAGAAGACTGAGTGCAAATATTTTATAACACCTAAGGGCATGGACTTCCTCTTTACATACCCTCCCCCGAACTCTTTAGTAGTCGACTCAGTCGGACACAAGGCAAGACAGCCCAACATGAGATCCACACCACAGGACAAGGACCATAAATGAGGACATCATAGGGCACAAGGTCTATTCTTCAGCTACCTTGATTCTTAGAACAATGAATTACACTGCAATGCAGTCTGATTAAGATTACTCCAACTATTTTAAACTCCAGGAGCTCTTCCAGTTTCTCCCGGAGCACAAGAGGCCGATTTTGCTCAATCTCATGGAGGAAGGGTATATCATCTCCTGCATGGCATTACAATCTGCCATGGACCTGGCCAACACTGCTGCCTGGATCACAGCTTCAGCTATCATGATGCGGAGAGCGTCATCGCTCCAAGCATCCAGAGTACTGAGGGACCTTCCGCAGAAAGTTGAGGACCTTCCCTTCAACAAGACCAATCTGTCCCGCACAACCCTCCGGACTCTGGGCATGTACACTCCCCCTTTCAAAAGAACAAGATATAAAACCTTCCGAAGGGCCAGGGAATCATACAGACCATAATCCAGATATGACTTCTGTCAGTAACACCAGCCTCAACTGCACAGACCTCAGCACCAACAGCAACAACCCTCAACATCTAAACCTTCTTCACCAAAGCAGCAGATTTGAAGGTTTGGTCAAGAGCCAGAAAGACTTCCCCACTGCTATCACACCGCCAACTGTACAGCTACAATTCAACCACTGCTTCCAGACCTTTTTACACCAATGGGCACAAATAACATCAGACCTATGGGTACTGGAGCTCATCAAAGCTCCATCCCCTTCATTACTGTTTCTCCTACTCACCCCTCCCTCCCCGTCCCTCTTCAGGGATCCCTCTCACGAGACCCTCCTTCAGCAAGATGTCCTCTACCTTCTACAAATAGGTGCTGATAGAGCTAGTACCAACATACTTCCTAACTTAGAAGAAGAATGGCAGATGGAGACCCATTTTGGATTTAAGGAGGCTCAACAAGTATGTCACATACAAACGGTTCAAGATGGTGACACTAGCAACAATTATTCCAGCACTAGATCAAGGGGATTGGCTTCTGGCTCTCAACCTTCAGGATGCTTATTTTCATATAACAATACATCCTGCTCACAGGCATTTTCTACGTTTTACAGTTGGGAGACAACATTATCAATAATGAGTGCTTCCTTTCAGACTTTCAACAGCTCCCAGAGTTTTTTCCAAGACTCTAGCTGTTGTGGTGGTGTTCCTATGCTGTCAAGGAGTCATAATATTCCCATACCTGGATGATTGTCTCATAAAAGGCACATCCATCTGGGAAATGCAAGACATTATCAACATCACCACAGCCCTTCTACATTGTCTCGGTTTCCATATAAACTACCAGAAGTCCACCCCAACCTACTCAAACTGTAGAATTTATAGGCGCACACGTTGACATTGTTGCAGCCAGGGCAACCTTACCCATGGACAGATTTGAGGCTCTTTACAACCTCATAATGGTGGCACGTGTGACTGCCACTATGACGGTCCTCGAATGCCTCTAGATCCTAGGCCACATGGCTGCCGCCACCTATGTGGTCCAATTGGCGAGGCTACACATGAAGTGCCTCGAATCCTGGCTGGCCACACTTTACACCCCTTCCAATGACCCCCTTTCCAAGATGGTCACCATCCCACGATATGTCCTCAGTTCATTAGAATGGTGGATGCATCCACACAATGTACTATGCGGTGTACCATTTCATCAGCCGACTCCGACAGTCACCATCATGACCAATGCATCCCTCATTGGATGGGGAGCTTGGAACCCGCACCGTACAAGGCAAATGGTCCTTCAGCAAACAAATGCTCCACATCAATCTCCGAGAACTCAGGGCTGTGCGCTATGCATGCCTCCACTTTCTGCACCACAAAGCTCACCGGATAACTAGTATCATGACAGACAACACAACTTGCGTGTATTATTTTAGCTGATAGGGTGGGGCCCAGTCACCCTTCCTCTATACTGAAGCTCTCAAATTATGGAACTGGTGCCTTGCACACCAAATTACTCCCATAGCCACGTACCTCCCAGGGGTACTAAATGTTACGGTGGACATTCTCAGCCACAATTTTTACGGTCATCATGAATGAGAGATAGATGCCCAAGCCCTTAATCACGTTTTCCTTCAATGGGGATCAACAGATATAGAGCTCTTTGCAACCAGAGCCAACCAAATAGTGTAGTGTTTTTATCTAGGTCCCTGCTCCTTTCTTATCTCCTCAGGAGAGACTCAGATTCTTTTATTCAGGAGAGGTTGAAAGCCTTGTGGTAACCACATGGGATGTACTACTTTGCAGTGAATTACAGAATGTTTGTAAAATGGCCATATTTCTAGGCATCAGTTTAAGCCATGGGATCCAATGTTCTGTTTGCAAAGTATAGGTGAGCCAGTCAGCCTTATGGAAATTCCAATGCAGCTTTGGCACATCCAGGCTGTTCTGGATGATAATTGGGCAATGTTGGCTACGTGGGAAGTGACTCCATAAATGGCTCTTATGGCAAGTGGAATGTTTGTGCTGTCATGGGCTACAAAACATGTAATGGTTGTGATCCATTGTCTAACTCACAGACCAAAAAGATTTCAATTGTTTTAGATCATAGAGCAGGTGGAAGTCTTTGAGGGAGGCCCATTCAGTGCTCTGTTCCCCAGCTATATCATTTGAGCAATATCCCCAGTCTTTGTGATGGCTGTTAAATTGTTTATGTACATGTCTGGATGAGGAATGGAAGGGAAGATGGGATCAGGCTGCATTATGTTAAGTGACTTGTATATGTTAACTGTAATGATGTCCCTGACACTAACTTTGCTGATCTCTCCTTTACTTGTTGATGATTCTTCCAAAACTAAGATAACCACAAACATTGTTACCTCTCATCGGGTATGTCTACACTAGCCCCCTAGTTCAAACTAGGGAGGCTAATGTAGGCATTCGAAATTGCAAATGAAGCCCGGGATTTAAATATCCCGGGCTTCATTTGCATCTTCCCAGGTGCCGCCATTTTTAAATCCCCCTTAGTCCGAACTCCGTGCCCACGGCTACACGCGGCACGGAGTAGGTAGTTCGAATTAGGATCCAATTCGAACTACCAGTACACCTCGTTCCACGAACTACCGGTACACCTCATTCCTCCTAGTTCGAACTAGGGGGCTAGTGTAGACATACCCATCTTTCTAACTGCAAGTTGTGAACAGAGAAAATTATGTGCCAGATGTTCCAGTGGATATTCTGCACAAACCTTCACCAATGTCTGGAGGAATCTCCCCTCTTCTCTGCATACTCTGTGTTGCAGATTATGTCCCTGGGTCCCGAGACCCAAATTAATTTGAGGGACTGAGGCTCAACCCGGATCCCATTTATTGTGCAAACACCATTCCCATCAGATTACAATCATCCCATATGTTACATCTGGGTACATATAATTGACATCTTCATCGAGACTAACCTTATAACAGGCGATTCGAGCCCCGGAAGGCGGAAGGGGGACTCGGGCCCACCCTTTCTCCTGAGTCCCAACCCAGGGCCCTAAGGATAGGGAACTTTCATCCCTACTCAGTGGATGGGGTCACAGCCCCTAAACCACCCGCTCATGGGTTTCACAGCTCTACCCTGGGTTGCTTCCTTCTCCCTCCCATCTCCGAGGGCTGCCCTCCCCCTTGAAGCAATTCACTGCCTCCTTCTCCTCATTGTCCGTCTCTGCTCCCCAGTTCTCCCTCTCCTCTCCCTGGAGGGGCTCCTTTTGAGCTCCCCGCTGCCTCTGCGGGGTCCACGCCGTGACCAGCATACTCCTCACTGGCGTGGTGAGTGACGTCATCCAGCCACGCCCCCACCTGCGCATCTCTGGCATTCAGATGGCCCATGCCGTCCTCTGTCCTGGCCATTCCAGACCCCCCGGTGGGTGCAGTTTCACTGCACAGCTCCCGGCTGGTGTTTGTTCTGGGAGCTTCCCTCCGGAGTCTCTGGCCGTGGTTCCCCCAAGTGCAGGGCAATGGTGCCCCCTCACACTCTGTTTCAAAGAGCAATGTTGTGCTGTCAAAAACAAAAAGCTAGAAAGCTAATGGGGTTTATAGCATTTCTTCAGAGTTTCTCTCAAGAACTTGGGGAGATAGGGACAGGAATGGCTGGGTGCACTCTTTACTACTGTGCATAGAACCAGAGAATTGCCAAGAAGTTGGCAACAGGCAACAGTGGTCGCCCTACTGAAGCCTGAGAAACTCCAAAAGGATGCAGCAGGCTACTGCCCCATCTCTCAACTTTCAATGACCAGCATGCTCATGAAATGGGCACTGCTTCACCATTTGTCTGACACTATCAAAAACATCCTCAGAATGGAGCAGGAAGGATTTTGCCTAAACAGGAACTTCTGTGACCAAGTGGCTTCACTTACCAGCCTTAGTGACAGGATTCCAATCTAAACTGAAGACGGGGATTGCCCTTATTGATTAGTCCTTGACATTCAATACCAGAAGACAGGGGCTCCTCCTGCTGTGTTATTCCACCTGTTATTCACTGTCTATTGGTAACAAGGACTAGGGACTGTTGTTTAAGGTACACCTTAATAGCCAAATCAGCAGACCAAGAACTTTTAACTCGGGCATCCCTCAGGACTCCATCATGGCCCAGATATTTTCTAATCAATACACCATGTATCTACCAACAATGGAGTCAAGGAAATTTGTGTATGCAGATGACATTGTCCTAGCTGCTCCGTACACAAGCCTCCATACCCTAAGCTGCACCCTGATCCAAGATCAGTGCACAATGGCTAGCTATTGCCAATGTTGGAATCTTAGGCCTTGCCCAGAAAAATAAGTGATAATTGCTTTCTACCTGAACAATAAAATGGCTAATACCAAACTTGATGTGCAGTTCTGTAGTGAAAACTTTAGCCATCAGGCTAAACTAAAGTATCTTAGAATTACACTGGCCCAGTGTTTGACCTTCTGACAAGATTTCAAGGACACCTGTAAAAAGGTCAGGTCTTGTGTTGCACTTATCAAAGAACTGGACAGAACATAATGGGGCTCCAGGCCACATATCCTATGAATCACAACAACTGCCTTGGTATATTCTGTATCTGAATAGTGTGTTCCAGTATGGTCTCGCAGCATTCACACTAAACTCCTTCTCAGTAATGTCATGCATTATTGAGATGCTGATCCCCTACACACTTAACCTCAATATTGAGGCTCAATAGAAAGCCACATGAAGCGATGGAGTGTTTTGACTGCTCAAAGCAAACAGTTAATCATCGACCCTCACAAGAAACCCACTGAGTATTGACTTGTGTTGAAAAGAGTGATACAGATTGAATCACATCAGGGCATCTCATGGGAGATATGGATAAGCCTCTTTAAATGGAAAATGAGGCAAATGTGTATACAACAGTATGCTCTCTATCAAACCTAAATATAGATTTGTAATCGTTGCTAACAACCAAGGCATAGGAAAGAATAAGAAATGACTTAACCTTTTAATATGGTCCTAGCTCTCAGCAGAAGACACTTCAGTATAGATGTTTCCAGTTGCTTCTGATGAGACAGACTTCAGTAAGTAACTCTGGATAGTTGGACATTTATGTTACAAGAAAACATGTTTACAAGTAAGAACATCATGTTTTGTTATGAATCTAAATATAGACCACATAGATCACACTTTTACTTAGCCTGCAATTATATACAGCAATAGAGAACAGTTTAATGTCAATTGAACCTTTTGTATCCTTTCCTGTGTTTTGTAATATAGAGGTGGAAGATACCCAGAGATTGATGGATATTCATATGGAGACAATCTGTGCACTCGTAGTGCCTCAGTAGCTACTGTCAAAGTATGTTAAATATAGTCCACAGTATGTACACTTCAAAATGCTATTTTAATTCATGTAAATATTTTCCAGTAATATTATGCTAATAATTGATTGTTTCATAGCTTTTGAGCCTAGAACTAGTAGATCACCTAGACTCACTTCCTGTATATTACAGGGCATTAAATTTCACCCAGTTACCCCTCTATAAAGCCAAATCACTTTAGTCAGATCAAAGCCTTTCAATCCTTAGATGACTAAACTATTGTGTGTGACATGCCACCAGGGCTTCTGCAATGGCAAAGAATTTACTGGGAGAGCTATGCTTAGATTATCCCAGCATGTGATCCATGCCCCATGCTGCAGAAGAAGTAGGCAAAAAACTCAAGGTCCCTACCAAGTAGATCTGGGGGAAAATGCCTTCCTTAATTTCTATTGATTGGTTGGACCCTAAGCATATAAACAACGCATACCAGCCAGTCATCTAAGAAGGACTTCCTTTACCTTCTCAAAGTCCTTATCTCCCTTGTCCAGTGTCTTATCTCAAGCAGTGGTAACTGGATACATTCTGATGCTTCAAAGGAAGGTGGAAAAATACTCAGAGTATATTTGATCAATTGTGTATTTTGGGGGAAGAGAAAATCCTTCCTGACCACTGCAAACAGCTATCTGAACCCCTAGGGCATTTAATTTGATTATATTCCTTTTCCTAATGCAGAGCTGCAAGTGTTATGAGCATGATGAGGGCAGTGAAAAGTTTTCTGTTCTTCCTATGACTCATGAAGAGAAGTAATGAACAAGGAATTCATAAATTCCCAGATTTCAGAATCAAAAGGAACCATAATGACCATCCAGCCTGCCATCCCCACACAAAGGCCATAGAATTTCTCCCAGATTCTTGATTAAAGCGTATCTTTTTTAGAAAGATATCTAATTACCAGGAATTTGCAACTTATTTTAAGATTGAATTTGTCTAACCTCAACTTTCAGTTGCTATGGTTTTGTCAGTAAAACTGACCTCCGCCCTTCCCTCTCCCCCCCGTCCCATCAGATATCTGGTCAGTGTGTAAAAAGCTGTATGCAGCAATCAAATCCCTTCTTAACCACTGAGGGAGAAGTCTCAGAGATTGTGGTTTGGATTGTTGTAGATTAATTGTATATAATTAATTAGCACTTCTCTCCCTGTTAGCAGAGCTTTATCTGCTCCTGGTATTGGAGCATGACTTGGGCCCTGGGTTTCAAGCTCTGTGCCTCCTGTAATAAGCCCATACCTGTGAGTGACCCACCCTCCAGTTGTCTGAAGTGCCTGGGATAGACTCATATCAGGGACCACTGTCAGATCTATTGGGACTTCAAGGGCCATGCTGGGAAGGAGATGGAGCCAGGTTGAAGTCCCTCCTGCTGGAGGTGACACTCCATCCCGAACCAGAACCAAGCCAGTCTGTCTCGGCACCCAGTACCTTAGCTTCAGTGAGGAGTGCTCCTTCTGCCATAAGAGGATCTCTGTGCTGTTCTTCTTCACTGGTACCAAAAAAAAGATAAGCAGCTGGCTGAGAGGGGGCATGCCCAGACTCTGATGAGAGCCAAGCACATAGAGTGCAGCAGAGTTTGGCTACTCCTCTGCCTCCATTCTGAGTGTGGCACCATCCACTCTTCCTCTTAGACAGATTCTATTAAGTCCAGGCCTGGATCATCCCTCAGCACCAGAGGGACCATGCAACACCAGCAGAATTGTGGTACCATCTATACCAGAGGTATTTGTTATGGCTAGGGGTCTGCTGGCACTTTCAGTACCACAGTCATCAGTAGTAAAAGATGGTAGTAGTAAAAGATGGCAATGGTACTGGCGAGCAGAAGGGAGCATTTCACCCTGGGCTCCCACGTGGCACCATCTAGATGGAAACTGTCCCTGATTGCCTTGACACCATTTCCTGATTTCAATGGGTACTGCCCCTCCATATCCACCAGAGGAAGACTTGTCATTGTACCCAGGGGTGGAATTGTACGCCCACTGAAAGAACTGCTGCCAGTTCCCCACTGGGAAGCTGGCTAATTGATGGATCTGAGTTCAGCAGTATTTCCAAGTATTTGATGCAGCAAGCATTGGCCTTTCACAACAGTTTTGCAGCTCGCTCTGAGCAGTTAAATGGAGTGGCCTTTAAATTCCTATAAACAGATGCAAAGTTTCACAGACAGACAGTTTCTAGAGCCACCCTCAAGTTCTTGGGTCTATATTACCCAGTGCCTTCGAGGAAATACTTTAAGCCTCAACAATCAGTCTTCTCAGCTCTACCACCACACCAAGACCTGTTAAAGAAGTAAATTTGGGATTAAAAATGCAGACATTTTCCCCCACCTGCCTCAGCCTCACTACTGAGCCATCACAGATATTCTTGTGACCCTAAGCAGAACTTTTGATGGGGCACCTGAGGATGTTGTACCAGTTTCTGTATCGATCGTACCCACCTTTTATTTTCAAACTGTTTCTGCTGCTTTAGCCTGGTTTCCTCTTCACCTCAGATCACTGGACACTGAGTATAGTGGAAGGTTACACTCTACTTTATTTCCATCCCTCTCCCACACCCGCTTCCCCATCCCTCACAAGCTTTTTGATAGGGTGTACAAGTCCTCCTCCAGGTAGGGACTGTGGAGAAGGCACCTCAAGACCTTGAAAGAGAAAGGATTTTATGCCCATTATTTCCTAATCCCAAAAGGGGTATCAAATCCATCCTAGACATGTGTTTCCTCAGAAGTTATCTCAAGAAACTGAAGTTCTGAATGATGTCCGGGGCCTCCATTTTGTCCTCCCTGGATCCAGGGAAATGGCACAATGCCCTTGACTTAAAAGGCACCTATTTTCACATCTCTATATTTTGAGACCACAGAAGTTTTCTCAAATTTGTTGTGAACCAAACCCACTACCAGTTCACTGTTGTCCCCTCCTGCCTGTTGGCAGCTTTTCAGATATGCACAAAATGCATGACAACAGTGGTGGCTTTCCTCAAAAGGCAAGAGATGCAAGTCTACCCTTACCTCAGCAAGGGCTGATCTAAGATAAAATGAGAGCCAGCATTTACCTGGTCCTGCTGATAAACCAGAGCCACTAAATCGAACCCCAGAAGATCGATCGCCAAAACGTTGATCCTTTGGTAAGCATAGACAATCCCAAGAAACCAACCAGTGCAGTTCACTACTACTACTGGATTGATGAATATGTGCATGCTATTTTATACTTTATTCATTTTATTGTATTTTCATTCTTTGAAAATTGGTATTACATTGGTAAAGTATAACTCAGATAACCACACTATTTGATTAACCAGCACCACCACCATCCCATTTTCCCAACATACCAGATTACGGAGCTTTTATTGTAGTAGAAAACTATCTGCTAGAGCAACCAGCCTTGCCAAATGGAAGCATTTCTCTGTGTAGTAATTCCAGCGAGGCCACTCACTACATAGGTCACTTCTCCAGATTGTGTTGGAGAATCTGCTTCATCTATAACAACTGGGTCTAGTCATTTTGTCCATTAAGGCACTCCTTATAACCATTTCTGCTTTCCACTGCCTATAGATGGTAGCTCGTTTTTTCCCCTCACAAAATATCCATTCAGTTCAAGAGAATATACCTGCAGATTTGTGAATCTGTTCCATGGTGGAAATGAAAACTCCTCTTGTTGAGACTCACAGGAACTCCCTTAGAGTCACTGGCATCGTGCCCCTTGTCATACCTCTTTGGAAGGTTGCCTTCCTGGTAGCAATTACCCTGGCAAAGAGGGTCTCAGACATCCAGAGCCTTAATGTCAGAACCCCTGTATGTGATGTTCTTTAAGGACAAGGTGCAACTTTTCCCTTTTCCTGCATTCCTCCTAAAGGTGGTCTTCAGTTCCATAGTAAGCAGCTTATCTTCATGTCAGTATTCTTCCTGAAATCACACATGAATAGGGAGGAGCAGCATCTCCACATGCAGGATTTTAGATGGACCTGACCATGTATACTGAAAGTATCAAAATGATTCTGTAAACCCACACAGCTCTTTGTGGAAATAGCAAACAGTAGGTACACCCAGAGCTTTGTGGTTTTGTTATATTAGCTTCATAGGGAACAGTGCCACTAGATATTTTTTACAAGTAAATATCCAGGCACTGTCCAAAGTGAGGAGAAATTATATCTTATTTTCTGCCTTAGTTTATACTCTCACAAATATGAAATCAAGAATCCCATAAGTCTGTGTCCAGGGCAATTATTTAAAAATACTAAAAATGATTGTGGGGTCCCTTCAACCAAGATATGGAAGCAATAGGTAAAAATTATTTATCTACTCTTATCTGAAGTTGATATCAGTGATCCATTATCACTACGTTCTTCTTGCTAATCTTTCATATGGGGTCACTGCTTTCCCTTCCTCCCGTTATCTACTTTTTATTACCTATCTTATATATTTACTTTCACATGAATGATGAACAGATGAAAAAATGGAAATGGTTTAAATGAAGTATAAGAATGATGAGATCTGAAAAACCTTCATTAAGGTGATAAACTTAAAAAGTTCAATCTATTTTGCTTATCAAAGAGAAAAAATCTGAAGATTGATGAATTTGGTGGGAAATAAGGCATAGTGAAGTTAATTAACCATTAATATAGCTTGCTGAGTGTTATGGTGGATTCTACACCACATGCAGTCTTTAAAACAGGAATTGATGTTCTTATAAAAGAAATGCTTTAGCATAACCAGATTTTATGGACTTGATGTAGGAATTCCTGGGTAAAATTCTATGGCTTGGGAACCTTGGCAAAGCTAGACATATCACTTGTGAGTGATTCATTTTCTCCCACCTCTTACAATGATCTCAGAAAGCATTGTGAAGAAATCATTCCTTCACACAGGATATGTCTACATAACAGAGTTTTGTTGGAAAAACAGCCATTTTTCCAACAAAACTTGAGGAACGTCCGCACTACAATTGCATTCTTCCGCAAGAAAATCAAAAGAACAAAGGGGTTTTTCCAGCATTGGTAATCCTCATTCTATGAGGGAGAAGCCTTTTCCGGGAAGAGCACTATCGCAAAAAGTCGTGTGTTGATGAGTAAGAGGGAGTTCTTTCGGAAGAAGAGGAAAGAGGAAAAAGCACTGGTGGCCATTCTGTCCATAGCAATCACAGCTTACATGTGAGAAAGCGTCCATTCAGTCTGGACACTCTCTTTTGAAAAAGCAGATCGCTTTTTCAATGCACTTTTGTAGTGTGGACGCTTTCTTTCGGAAGAAGATTTTTTGGAAGATCTCTTCCAAAAAAAAAAAAAAAAAGCTTCTTCCGAAAGAAGCCTGTAGTATAGATGTAGTCTCTGAAAGTTCTCTTGTGGGATTATGTACTGTTCTAGATTTATGTTTGCAAATGAAACTCTTCAGTGTGTTCATGAAGTCACATAACTCTTAAAATTTGTTTTTTGCATGTTCATATGTTGTTCATAACTCCTTCTTGTCTTTGTGCTTTGTCTGTGTACAGGCGAGATCTAGATCGGTGCTCTATGATGCAATCAGTGTGGCTCATGAGATGGGCCATTCTCTTGGCATCCCTCATGATAATTCTAAGAGAAATGTAGCTAGAGGTTGTGTTTGCAAATGCCCTGGAGGAGGGAAATGTGTCATGTGGTCATATGCCTCGTGAGTAATGCTTGTTTTTAAAGTTTACAATTCAACAGTGGTTCTCAAAGTGCAGTCTGCGGACCACTAGTGGTCTGTGGCCAACTCCCACGTAGTCTGCGGCTCAAGCTTAGCCTCCTCCACCCCCCATGCAATGTGGGATGCGGTGGGCTCTCATGGGGGCTTGTCCACATCCCCCGCACCTCAGATGAGACTGCCTGCCCCACCTTGTTCTTTGTGATCAGATTCTGCTGCAACAGTAGCTTCAAGCCTCTTGTTGCCCCCCACCCCCCGTCACCATGTTCCTGGGAGTTGGCCCAGAGGCAGGAATGTCGGAGCTGCTGACCCAGTGCTTTCCTCTGTACCACACCTGTCATGACGGGGACCTGCCTGTCATGTGCGAGCGGCTTCAGAGTACCCCCCCCCACTCCAACCTGGCCGCTGAGGATTCCTTCTTCAGCAAGGTGTGGCCCAGCCCAGGGAAGGGGCACTGCCCCGCAGGACCCTTGTGCTCACATGGCACCTCCTTGCCATGTGTGAGGGGTGGGGGAGGAGTCAGGAATCGCCACGCGGCTCGGTGGGGGGGTCTAAGTACCATCCCTAGCCCCCTGGGAGGGCCAGGGCCCAGACTGTGGGAGCATGCCCTCAGGGGAATGTGGGACATTGTAGGCTTTCATGGGGGCTTGTCCACGTATCCATGACAGAGCCGACGTCCACCTCAGCATCTTGCCTTCGCCTCCTCCCCCAGGGTACAGCCTCCGTGAGCTGGGTCTGACAGAGAAGATTGGGGTTTTCTTCACCTCCTCCCCTTTTCCCCCCTCACGCCCTCTGAGGTGGAAGCTGGAGTTTGTGCTCCAGCTTCATGGCTGTGTGGGCTCCCCACTGCATGGGAGGTGGGGCTGAGTTCCCTCCCCACATAGCTGAGGGAATTGGCTTTCCCTGCTTCAAGGGGGTGCAAATCCAGGTAAGCATCCCCCCTCATGCCCAGAACCCCACACCTCAATCCCCCTCACTCACTCCTCACCCCCCACCAAGAGCCCACACCCACAGCTTGCTCCTATACCCTCCCTTGCTCCTGCACTCTGCCTCCTGGCCACACACTGCACCCTCCCTCGTTCTTGCTTCCTCCCCCAGCAAGATACCCTACTCTCAGCCTGCTTGTGCACTCTACCTCCAACCCAGACCTCGCACCTTTACCCCCTCTTGCACGCCACCTCCCACCCAAATCCTGCACCCCCATCCCTATCCCACTTGCTGGCAGCCCGGTCCTGCACACCAATCCCCTCATTTATGTCTCCACCCCTGAGCCTAAATAGGTCCAAAAAATCCACTAACTCTGGAACCCCAGAAAAGTAAGTCTGGCCTATGGGAAGCCCTGAACCTCAGTACTCCCTGTCCCTTCCTTCCCCTCACCCTGTGGGACTGGAGCACCAGAGGAGTAAGGTGTCTCAGTTGGGAGTCACATCAATCAGGATTGGAGGGGTTTGAAGAGTTATTTTGCTTCTTACTTGTGTGGTCCCCATCTGATTTTTCTGTGGGTCAGTGGCCCTAGACACTAAAAAGTTTCCCCACCTCTGCCATAAATAACAAAAACATTGAAACCTTTTGTGTTGGACATAAATTAATATCTTGCTTTATTTAAAATGAAGTTTGATAAACTAATATGAGAGAGTTAAAATGCTTAATCTGTGTAATAACTTAAATGAAACCATTCTCCCTCGCTACAGCACCAGCACAATGGCTCGGGTGTAATTATGTAACTGTGAGTTTCCATTAGCAACTGATGGTCTGAGGAAAGATTTGCATTCATCCAAGTGGTCCATGGGCCAAAATGTTTGAGAATCATAGAATCATAGAGCTGGAAGAGACCTCAGAAGGTCATCAAGTCCAGCCCCCTGTTCTAGGCAGGACCAACCCCAACTAAATCAACCCGGCCAGGGCTTTGTCAAACCGAGACTTAAACACCTCTAGGGATGGAGACTCCACTACTTCCCTAGGTAACCCATTCCAGTGCTTCACTACCCACCTAGTGAAATAGTTTTTCCTAATATCCAACCTGGACCTCTCCCACCACAACTTGAGACCATTGCTCCTTGTTCTGCCATCTGTCACTACTGAGAACAGCCTCTCTCCATCCTCTTTGGAACCTCCCTTCAGGAAGTTGAAGGCTGCTATCAAATCCCCCATCACTCTTCGCTTCCGCAGGCTAAACAGACCCAACTCCCTCAGCCTATCCTCATAAGTCATATGCTCCAGCCCCCTAATCATTTTGGTTGCCCTCCGCTGGACCCTCTCCAATGCGTCCACATCCTTTTTGTAGTGGGGGCCCAGAACTGGACACAATACTCCAGATGTGGCCTCACCAGAGCCGAATAAAGGGAATAATGACATCTCTGGATCTGCTGGCAATGCTCCTCTTAATGCAACCTAATATGCCATTAGCCTTCTTGGCTACAAGGGCACACTGTTGACTCATATCCAGCTTCTCATCCACTGTAACCCCCAGGTCCTTTTCTGCAGAACTACTACTTAGCTGGTTGGTCCCCTGCCTGTAACAATGCTTGGGATTCTTCCGTCCCAAGTGCAGGACTCTGCACTTGTCCTTGTTGAACCGCATCAGATTTCTTGTGGCCCAATCCTCCAATTTGTCTAAGTCACTCTGGACCCTATCTCTGCCCTCAAGCGTATCTACCTCTCCCCATAGCTTAGTGTCATCCGCAAATTTGCTGAGGGTGCAATCCATCCCCTCATCCAGGTCATTAATAAAGATATTGAACAAAACTGGTCCTAGAACCGAACCTTGGGGCACTCCGCTAGAAACCGACCGCCATCCTGACATCGAGCTGTTGATCACTACCCACTGGGCCCAGCCTTCTAGCCAGCTTTCTATCCATCTTACCATCCATTTATCCAATCCACATTCCCTTAACTTGCTGGCAAGAATATTGTGGGAGACCGTATCAAAAGCCTTGCTACAGTCAAGGTATATCACATCCACTGACTTTCCCACGTCCACAGAGCCAGTTACCTCATCATAGACGCTAATCAGATTGGTCAGGCATGACTTTCCCTTTGTGAATCCATGCTGACTATTCCTAATCACTTTCCTCTCTTCCAAGTGCCTCAAAATGGATTCCTTAAGGATCCCTTCCATGATTTTTCCAGGAACCGAGGTAAGACTGACCGGCCTATAGTTCCCTGGATCGTCCTTCTTCCCTTTTTTTGAAGATGGGCACTACATTTGCCTTTTTCCAATCATCCGGGATCTCTCCCAATCTCCATGACTTTTCAAAGATAATAGCCAAAGGCTCCTCAATGACATTTGCCAACTCCCCTCAGTACCCTCGGATGCATTAAGTCCGGACCCATGGATTTGTGTACGTTTAGCTTTTCTAAATAGTTCCTAACCTGTTCTTTACCCACCAAGGGCTGTCCATCTTCATCCCATCTTGCGTCACTTAGCGCATTAGTCCGGGAGCCGACCTTGTCCGTGAATACAGAGGCAAAGAAAGCTTTGAGTACTTCAGCTTTCCCCACATCATCTGTAACTAGGTTACCTCCTTCATCCAGTAGGGCCGCACCTCTCTGATCACCTTCTTCTTGTTAACATGCCTGTAGAAACCTTTCTTGTTATCCTTCACATCCTTAGCCAGTCGCAATTCCATTTGCGCTTTCGCCTTCTGATAACCCCGGCATTCTCGAGCTATACATTTAAACCCCTCCCTGGACATTTGTCCAAGTTTCCACTTTTTGTAAGCTTCCTTTTTGTGCTTAAGTTCACCAAGGATTTCCCCTGTAAGCCAATCCGGTCTCCTACCATGTTTGCCTCTCTTGCTACGCGTCGGGATGGCTTCAATAAGGCTTCTTTAAAATACTGCCAGCTGTCCTGGACTCCTTTCCCTTTCATGTTAGCATCCCAGGGGATTCTGCCCATCAGGTCTTTGAGGGAGTCAAAATCTGCTTTTTTGAAGTCCAAGGTGTGTATTTTACTACTTTCTTTTCTTCCTTTAGTCAGGATCCTGAAATCTACCATCTCGTGATCACTGCTTCCCAGGTTGTCACCCACCTCTACTTCCCCTATTAGTTCCTCCCTGTTTGTGAGCAGAAGGTCAAGCTGCGCATGGCCCTGGTTGGATCCTTCAGCACTTGAACCAAGAAGTTATCCCCAACATTCTCCAAAAACTTCCTGGATTGCCTGTGTACTGCTGTATTGGTCTCTGTAGTGGGCTGGAGTGGCCGCCCACTGAGCCTGAGGAGGAGGAACCCCTCCGGGCTCCATGTTGGGCGGAGGGTAACCCCGCCCTGTCACCTGACCAGAAGTTAAGGGGCGGACCCAGGACTATAAAAGCCCAGGCAGCAGCCTCAGTCAGGGCTGAGCCTGCCAAGAGGCTAGAGGCCTCCCCGGGACTCCCAAGCTGGAGAGTGGGAGCTGAGGCCTGGCCAGGGCCTCCTACCTGCCAGGGCCCAGAGACTGACTACTGGCTCCCTGCCTGGGAGCCAGAGACCCAGCGAGGTCGGCCTACCATCCCAGAAGCCCCAGAGGAGCCAAAGGGCCAGCCCGAGCCGGCACCCCAGCACCTGGCCCGGAGCCAGGAGCAGCGACCTCCGCTACTGAGACTGGAGACGCCGCCGGGAGCCCCGGACCCTGACCCTGAGGCCTGGCCCGACTACCCGACACCGCCCGGCACCAGGAGCCCAGCTGAGCCCCAGGGACCTGCAAGCGGCAGAGGACTGGATCGGACCGCCCGATAGGGCGAGACCCTCCTGGACTCCCTACCTCCGCCACCCGACACCCAGGTACCGGCTGAGGGGGAGAAGGGAAGTGGCCCAGGGGTTGGTGGGGGCTGTTAAAGGCCCCAAGGCCGGCGCGTTTCGGGCCGGAGCCCCCGCTGAGCCGTAGCAGCCCACACTGCTGCTCCTAGGGCCCTGGGCCAGGCGCAGTGGAGTGGGCGGGCCTGCGCCCCCCCTGCCACCCACCCAACGGGTGGCAGTCTCCCCCGGCTACTGCCGCAGGCCGGTACCCTGCGATCCTCCTGAACAAGGCGCTCCCCATTTGCTGTTGGGGTTTGCCCACCCGGACTGAGGTCGGGCCTTCATAACTGACTGTGTTTGTTTGCTGCCACGCCTGAACCAAGGGCCTGGCTACTGACTGTGTTTGTTTGCTGCCACGCCCTGAACCAAGGGCCGGGCTACTTTATAACTGACTGTGTTTGTTTGCTGCCACGCCCTGAACTAAGGGCCGGGCTACTTTATAACTGATCGTGTTGGTTTACTGCCACGCCTGAACCAAGGGCTTGGCGCTATAGAGACTGAAGGGGTCGGTTTTGCTGCACGCCCGGGACTAAGGGTCTGACCGCGCCCGAGGACTAACCGGGTTAGCCTAAAAGGGGCAGCGTAGTGGGCTGGAGTGGCCGCCCACTGAGCCGGAGGAGGGGGAACCCCTCTGGGCCGGCAAACCGACTACAGTCTCCCAACAGATGTCAGGGTGATTAAAGTCCCCCATGAGAACCAGGGCCTGCGATCTGGAAGCTTCTCTCAGTTGTCTGAAGAAAGCCTCATCTACCTCATCCACCTGATTCGGTGGCCAGTAGCAGACAGCAACCACAACGTCACTGCTGTTGTTTCCTCCTTTAAACTTAATCCATAGACTCTCAACAGGTTTTTCTCCCTCTTTATACTGGAGTTCAGAGCAATCATAATGCTCTCTTACATATAGTGCAACTCCTCCTCCTTTTCTCCCCTGCCTGTTCTTCCTGAACAGTCTATACCCTTCCATGACAGCGCTCCAGTCATGCGAGTCATCCCACCAAGTCTCTGTTATCCCAATTAAATCATATTTCTCGGACTGGGCCAGGGCCTCCAGTTCTTCCTGTTTGTTGCCCAGGCTTCTCGCATTAGTGTACAAACACCTCAGATAACCAGTTGATCGCCCTATCTTCTCCATTCGAAACAGGGGTCCTCCTTTCTTGCTCGTTCCTCTCTGCATTTCTTCCCGGTATCCGACTTTCCCACTCCCCTCAGGGTTTTGGTCACCGTCCCCCGTCGAACCTAGTTTAAAGCCCTCCTCGCTAGGTTTGCAAGCCTGCCCTCAAAGATGCTCCTTCCTCTCTTCGTTAGGTGGATCCCATCTCTTCCTAACAATCCTTGTGTCCGGAACAGAGTCCCAAGGTCGAAGAAACCAAAGCCCTCTCTGCGACACCACGTGCAACCAAGCATTTACTTCCTCAATTCGACGATCCCTACCCAGTCCTTTCCCTTCAACAGGGGAGGATGGACGAGAACACCACTTGCGCTCCAAATTCTTGGATCCTTCTTCCCAGCACTACATAATCTGCCGTAACCCGCTCAAGGTCATTCTTGGCCGTATCGTTAGTTCCCACGTGGAGAAGCAGGAAGGGGTAGCGATCCGAAGGTTTGATCAGTTTTGTAAGCCTCTCAGTCACATCCTGAATTCGAGCTCCCAGTAAGCAGCACACCTCTCGAGATCCCAGATCCGGATGGCAGATGGATGGCTCAGTCCCTCTTAGGAGGAGGTCCCTGACCACCACCACCCATCATCTTCTTTTGGGGGTGGTGGTCGTGGAACCCCCATCCCTAGGACTGCGCATCCCATGTCTTCCAGTAGATGGTGTTCCCTTGCAATTTCTTCCTTGTGAGTCCCTTCAAAGCATTCAGCACTGCAGAGCCTGTGGAGAGCCTGAAAGCGATTACTTACCTCTATAACATTGGGGGATTCCTGTGCTGGCCTTTTTCCCCTTCTAGAAGTTACATGCTGCCAGTTCTCTTCCTGGTCACGTACTGCCCTCTCTGGCTCTTCCGCCTGCCGTGCTTGCAGGATTAAACACTGCCTTCTATCAAGGAAGTCTTCATCCTCTCTGATCGAGCTTAGGGTCGACACTTGGGCCTCCAGTCCTCTAATTTTTTCTTCCAAAATGGCAACCAACTTACATTTAGTACTGATGAAATCCGTTCTTTCTTCTGGGAGGAAGACAAACATGGCACACGCTGTGCAGGTAACAACAGCAGACCTATCACCATCCATCCCTGCTGTCCTGGAAAAGGGATTTAAAAGAAAGGCAAGAGAACCTTGCGCCCTTCCCTCTGCCCTTCCAAACTCCCTCTCTTAAACTCCCTGTTAGCACTCACCTGTTTGCAAGCTCCTTGGTCACTTGCTCACTGCTTTATAAAACCCTGGACTGCCTGAAAGTCCCTCCCCATACCAAGGCTTAGCCAATCAGCAGAAGCTTCTAGAATTCAAACTTTAATTAGAAGCCAACAGTTTCCACCTGCCAGTCACAGCACACACTCCAGGAAGGAGAGGGGGAGGGAAGCCTCACTCACAAACAGGGGGAAAAAACCGACCAACCAAACAAAAATGTCCCCTATTAATCTCCTCTTTTCCAAGCTAAACATAACTGCACATCCTAAACTCAAAACTCCGGTCATCTGAAGAAGTGGGCTGAGCCCACGAAATCTCATAATACCATCTACATGTTTTGTTACTCTATAAAGTGATACCAGACCATTTGTGTTTTTTAAGTTTATCCTGTACAGACTAACTCAGCTACCCCCTGAAGCTTCCAAACATAACCAGTTCCTTCAGCTGTTGCTCCTTGGCTCTGTTACAGCAGTGGGTGGATGAGATTCCATGGCAAGTGATGTGCAGGATGATGATCATGATGGTCTCTTCTGATCTTAAATTCTAAATCTGAATTGCTGAAGAGGGCTGAAGACAGATGACTCAGCCTTCAGTAGTGTCAGCTATTGGGAAAAGACATCTTCCAGGCCTGCCAACAGTAATTCTGGGTCCCAAGGCAGAAGCACCACACACATACAATCAGTGGTCTGCCTGACATTTGTGTGATGCTGCACCTTTGCTGGCTGATGCCCAGTGAGCTGCCAGCTATGCTGGCACCCAGGAAACTGCCAGCTGCACTAATGGGCACACTCTTCTAGCATGGCCAGGGCTTCTACATGCCCACTTGGTAGGGTTGCCAATTTTCTAATCACACATATCGAAAAATCCATTCCCCCTCCCTTAATTGCTCACTTTCCCCAACCCTCATTCCCTTTCACCAGGCTGGGTGGGAGGGGTGAGGGATGTGGGCTCTGGGGGTACGGGAGTTTGGGTGCAGGTTCTAGGTTGGGACAGGGAGCTGGGGTGCAGGAGGGAGTGAAGTGGTCAGTGCTTACCTTGGGTGGCTCCTGAAAGTGATCGGCACTCCCCTCCTGGCAATGGATCTTAGGCAAGAATGATTTTCGTGTATTGTTGTCCCAGGCACCACTCTCGCAGCTCCCTTTGGCCTCAGTGCCTGGCCAACGGGAGCTGCAGAGTCAATGCTTGGGGTGAGGGCAGCATGCAGAGTATATTCCAAAAATGAGTTAGGGACAATTTTCAGCTCTTAATGCTTCAGCCAAGGCTATACCCTCAGCTATTTATTTAAGGCAGAGGTGGGGAACCTTTTATGGATTGGGGGTCGCTGACCCACAGAAAAATCAGTTGGGGGCCACACACAAGTGAGAACCTGGAGAGGGGCTGGAGCACTAGCAGAAGCTCCCTAATGCTGGGGGGAGCTCTGAGCCTTGGGGGCCAGATGTAGGCAACTTAGGGGCTGCATCCGGCCTCTGGGCTTAAGTTTCCCAACTCCTGTATATCTGGTTAGATCAATGGGCCAGACATTGATTATGGATCAGTGACAAGAATGAGAACTAAAGATATTCTTTTTGAGGAATATTGTCTATTTAGTGAAAAGAGAAATGTGGTTCTGGAGAAAATGTGAAATATACAGTGTTATGGCTTCAAATCAGAACCACAAGTCAGGAACCAGAGTCAAGCTGGATCAAGATAACAGGAGGATCAAAGACTGCAGAGAAACTGGAGAGCAGAATACATGTTTCTACTTCAATAAGAATATTATTTGGTTTGGAAAGTCAATAACTTAAAAATTCTTTAAGATTTAAAATTCCCAGTATACCTTTGCATGGTGTCAAGTATCAGAAGGGTAGCCGTATTAGTCTGAATCTGCAAAAAGTGGCGAGGAATCCTGTGGCACCTTATAGACTAACCAAAGTGTTGGAGCATAAGCTTTCGCGGGCAAAGACCCACTTCGTCAGATGCATGCATCTGACGAAGTGGGTCTTTGCCCGCGAAAGCTTATGCTCCAACACTTTGGTTAGTCTATAAGGTGCCACAGGACTCCTTGCCACTTTTGCAGTACACCTTTTGTGCATCCATCTTGTGTGCCGATTGAAGCAATTAGTTCCATTAACTGTTGTTTGAATTTGTCTAGCTTCAATTTCTAGCCATTGTATTTTGGTATGTTGACAGATTAAAGTGCTCTCTAGTATTAGATATTTTCTCTCTGTGCAGGCGAATAATGTGCACAGAGTTCAGTAACTGCTCCAGAGCATACTACTTTGACACAATAAGAAAACCAGGAAAAACTTGCCTTCTTAACATACCAGAAAAGAAAGTATTTGGAACAAAGACATGTGGCAATGGTGTAATTGAAGAGGAGGAAGAATGTGACTGTGGTATTGATGAGGTTAGTACTTAAAGATGTTAGTTCCAGGCGCATTTTACAAAAGCATTATTATTAAGTTTGCTGTGAAACTTCAAAACTACTCCATGTAATATGATGTAACATGACATATGATTTTACAGTGGAAGTGCTGGTCACGATGTACTTAAAGCATAGATTCAATTATTTTATTACATATAAAGAACACATCTTATGTGCATCAAAATTACAGTTTTCAGTACAAAGCAAATTATTTTTGAGTACACAATGAATTTTATGAGAACATGTTAAAAACAGGAATACATTTCCCCCTTCTGTTTAAGTAATCCATAAATTAAGGGGTCACACTTTATGACAGAAGAATTGTTAATATAGTACCTATTTTTAAGAAAGGGGAAAAAGTAATCCAGGAAACTATAGGCCTGTTAATTTGACCTCAATTGTAGGATCTTGGAACCAATTTTGATAGTAAAAGTAGGTAAGTGCATAGAGGTAACATCTTGGAACCAATTTATACTGTGATCTCTGAAGTTTTTCAGGTAAAGGGAATCTCCATCCCTAGAGGTTTTTAAGTCCTGGCTTGACAAAGCCTTGGCTGGGATGATTAAATTAGGGTTGGTCCTGCTTGGGTGGCGAGGGCGGGGGGGTTAGACTCTATGCCCTCCTGAGGTCTCTTCCAGCCCTGTGATTCCATGATTCTATGAGAACCTTGGGCAACTTACTGGGGCTTTCCATCTAGGCCACGCATGGCTCACAGAAGCAAGCTGAAGTCTCTCCATGTCTCTCAGCCCTCAGCCAACTGAGACTCAGGATGTTGGGGATGATGCAGAAAAAGGCACTGATCAGGAAGCAACATCTCCTGCTCACAATTCTTCCTCCTTCCCAGATGAGGCAATCATACTGCTGCTGTCTATCTGCGTGGATGACTTTAAAAACTTATAGGAATTGTTCAAGCAGGTGGCCTAAAGCCAGGATAACCCACTGGAGGAAATGCAGAAAAACCAGCACACAGTAGTACAAATTCTAAACCTTCATCTACTTCTAAAATCACTCTGCCCGTTGATGCAATTTTGAAACTAACAGAAACAGTCTTGCAGCCACTAGTCTCAATACCCCTGACATGCAAAAGGGCAGATGGAGGTGTGTGTGTCTCATAACTAATCTTCAAAGACAAGGTTACACTACATCAGGGGTGGGGAACCTTCTTTCGGTCGGGGGCTACTGACCCACAGAAAAATCGATCAGAGGCTGCACACAAGTGAGAAGTGAGAAGCCCCTGAGAAGGAGAAAGACACTCCTCACATTCCCCTTGCACACCAGAACCTAGGGGGGCCCAGGGTAGTACATTCTGTATGTTCTATCCCCACAGGTGTGTGGGGGGGGGGGGGACAGGGGTACTAGAGCACCAGCACAGGCTCCCCAGTGCTGAGCCTCAGGGGCCAGATTGAGGCAAGCCGGGAGCCACATCCAACCTCCAGGCCCGAGGTTCCTCACCCCTGCACTACATCCACACCCAAAATTTCTACTAAAGCTAATGTAACCCTTCTTGTTGACTAGTCTAATATGAAATTATTCAACATAGGGGAAACCTTGTGACTTTTTACACAACTCTGAGAGACTAGGCCTGAGGATCCTTTGTATGCGCTGCATTGTGTATTAGTGTGTGTGCACCTCAGACCAGACCCACTCAGACAAACCACCAGGAACAGGCTTTATTCTGTAAACAACACATAACAGGATTGCAGTGCCCCCTGGCCAGCCATGTGCGCAAGAAGCTGGTGTGTGTTTTGAGGAGGCTACTGCACATGTGGGGTCGCTCTCTCTCCCGCCCCCCCCAGTTCCTTCTTAACCTCTGCAGATCACAGATCAGCAGTCTCCCTTTCACTTCATTCAATACTTATCTATCTATAAATAGTTTACCTCAGAGGACCAGTTCTAATCTTTACTAATCTTTACTCTTTAACAGTTGTTAAAAAAAAAAAAAAAAAAAAAAAAAAAAAGCAGCTTCACTAGGCTTCACAGCGTATATCAGCCTCATGCTATTATGGACCCTAAGGTATAGGATATGACAGGTTCACCCAGGTTCAAATGGTGTATGACCGGCAAACTCTACATTTCAGTCTCTGATGGCCACAAACAAAGCCTCCATTTTCTCGGGCAGCAGCTCATCACAGACAACTGCCCACATTGCGAGAAACTGACCAACTGATCCAGGAGAGCGAGAAAGCTGCAATTAAAAATGCTTCAAATAGAGAAAAACACTAGGGGTATGTCTAAACTGACAGTGGGGAAAAAAACACATAAACCTCATTTTTTAAGAAAGAACGGGGTGGGTTTTTTTTTTTTTGAAAAAGGGGGGGTTTCCAAAAAAAAAACCTCATCCAGACTACTTTTACTTTCGAAAGATCCTTTTTCAAAAGTGAGATCAGAAGAAGCTATGCAAATTCCTGCAGAATTTGCATATCCTCTTTCAAAAATAAAATGTAGTCTAGACATAGCCCAGGTTGCATATAGTCCCTGGACAATCCACCCTTCCTAGACAAAAATCACCTGGGATGGGGTCGAAAAAGCTGCTCCCTCCCAGTTGAGCCCAAAGAAACAGGAGAAGAGTAACCCTAATAAGAGGGCTTACTTCTCCTCAAAGACTGACTGTCCATTAAGGAAGCATTCAGTCCATCCTAGTGCTGCATCCCAGCCCTCAACACAAAGGGGATCAGAAAAGCAGCAACCTAAAGGGACTGGCTAGGAGAAGAGCCGAGATCCCATGCGCGCACACTGTGCGATAGAGAAAGTGCTGATAGAGGTGAATGGTAAAGTCTCCTCATCTGCACCGACCAGGAATTCCATCAGCTGTGGTGAGAAACAAACTGCACTCACACATGGCACTGAGCCTGAGTGCATTACCTGAGGGAACACCACACGCACCGCAGAAGCATGCAGCACTGACTGCTCATACAAAGCAGCTGATGATTCACTCAACATCGCTGCAAACCCCTCATGGCTCCTGACCTCAACTATTACTTCCCCTGCCCCCAATGCCACAGTTCACAATGACAACTGAATTGGCAATCCTCTCAGTACCGGGGATGCCTCTGTTTGTTACCAACTGTATCCCAAATACTCTACAGGGCACTCTCACAGCCACTCCAGCCAGCTCAGTGGCAGCGAGCTTTGGTGATAAGGAGGTTTATAAACTGCCTCACCTACTGAAACTTTACTCTCATGAGTCTCTTCAGCAAATGCAACTATGGCGACCACCGCAGTGGGTCCCACCACCGGTCATCCCTAACTGGCCATACTGGGACCCTTGGGCTTTCTACAGACCACAACAGCATCCACCTGTGACACCGCAGTCCCAGGCACCAACCATTAAGTCAGTATAGAATGGAACTCACACCTGGCATATGTGTTCCTGCCTTTTCCACTTATACAAAGAGTGATCCTCAAGATCAAGTGAAACAGAGACAGAGTAATACTCATAGCACCCAAATGGCCCAAACAAATGTGGTACCCGTACCTGCTACAGATGAGCATTCAGTCACCACATCGATTTCCACCAGTTACATCTTTGCTTATACAACAAAACAGTTGAATTCCCCATCCATCCATCCATAAGTTACACTTCTGGGCATAGATGCTTGTTGGCTAAATTCCACAGAAAGGGCCTTTCTAGAAGCGGGACAGCTCATCCTTACACATTCTAGATGATCTGCAAAAAGAAAGACATATGGTCAGAAACGGAAAAGGTTCACGGCCTGGTGTACAGCTCACAACCATGAACCACTCCACGTGAGAATATCACACATTCTCCAATACTTATTAGAACTACATAATGCATGTCTCTCCAGGAGTACCATCAGGATGCACCTTGCTTCCGTTTCTGCTCTATCCACTTCTATAGAAAGACACTCATTTTTCACACACCAGTCAGTCAAATGCTTTATACATGTAACCCTTCTGCCGGCTAGGCCTGGCAGTAACCAGGGCCGGGTTCAATATCTTGGGGTCCATCTCACACACAAACGGCTCAAGCCCCCACCCAGTAACCTGGGAAATTCACACACCCCTGGGTGCCTCTGAGAGGCAATGCTTCCCCACTCACAAGCACAGAGTCTCAGTGTAGGAAAGAAACATTTAATGAAACACAGAGAGAAGTCATACGGCATTAACTTGGGAAAATACCACAGAGTTTATAGCCCAAACATGAGCTAAGCCCACCCCCCCCAGCCAAGAATCACCTGAAGTCCCAAAGTCCGACACCCCAAAAGTCTCTATCCCTGGTCAGTGCCACCCAGAATCCAAAAGTTCACCCACAGGGTTTCACATCCCAACCTGGGTAGAAATGGGGGTGGGGGGATAGATAGGGGGCACCTTACGAGCCACTCCTCCACGCTCCACCAGCTGTCTTGTTCCACGCCACGGGACGCTCCGCTGGTCGCCTGCCGCCGCTCCTACCAGCCGTGCCGCGCTGCTGGTCGCCACTCCTCGCCTGCTGCCGCTCCATGCCTGCTGCCGCCCCACACTGCTGGTCACCGCTCCTCGCCTGCTGCCACTCCTACCGGCCACGCCACGCCACCAGCCAGTGATTCCCACCAGCCACTCTGCTTGCCGCCGCTGCTTCCCTGGCTGTAATGGGTCTCACTCCCAGCCAAACCAGTGATCTCAGCTCTTAGTGATTTCAACTCTTTAGCTACCACCTGGACTGGCAAAGGAATCCAGCTTCCACTAGACTAGCAAAAAGACTCCTCATGGAGTCTGCTTTAGCTCTGTCCTTAAAACAAAGGGGGAAAGGGGCAGGTTGGGCCAGTCTTACAGCTCACACTTGGCAGGTGTGAAGCAGGCTGACTCAAGCCCTTTAACCCTTCCCCCCAGCTCAGCTCACTCAATTCTGGAAGGGTGGAGGCTTGTTCCTCAGAGACCTTACAATGATGGTGGTGTCTCTCCTGCAAGCACTGGTGGTATGTTTTACAGTTCCCACATTTAGGGGTAGCATGATTTGTGACCCCACAACAGCCCCAAATTATTTACAATACACCACATTCCATTCCAACACTGATCCTCCATCAGCCCTGGCTATGGGATTTACATAGCCACACCTCGTAATCCCTCCCCATCCTGGCATGAGCTGTATTTACATATCAACAGTTAAAAGTTAATTATCTTGCAGAGCTAAACAATTGTAGTGGGCAAACCCACTCCAGGGCAGCTCTCTCCTTTTAGCTGGCTGATATCAAGCAGCAGTTCAGCCCCTGCTTACATACGTCTACACAACGCGTTTCCCCCATACAAGGAACCAATCCCAGCATGGGACTTGAACCTTGTACTAAAAGTGCTCATGGGTAAATCCTTTGAGCCTCTTGCCACCTGTTCACTATTACACCTATCAATTAAAGTAGCTTTTGTTGTGGCAATCACCTCTGCAAGACATATTGGTGAAATAGCAGCCTTAATGGCGGATCTACCATACGCAATATTTATTTCATAAGGATAAGGTCACGCTTAGGACTCAACCCAAATCTCTACCCAAAGTACTTACCGAGTTCCACTGCAATGAACCCATATACTTACCTGTTTTCTTCCCTAATCCACACAAGGACAATAAAGAAGTGGCTTTCCATACCCTAGCAACAAGGAGTCCTGTAGCACTTTATAGACTAGCAGATGTATTGGAGCATAAGCTTTCATGGGCAAAGACCCACTTTGTCATATGCATGTAGTGGAAATATCCAGAGGCAGGAATAAATATGCAGGCCAGAATCAAGCTAGAGATAACGAGGCTAATTCAAGCAGGGAGGATGGGGCCCACTTCTAGCAGCTGATCTGGAGGTGTGAATACCAAGAAAGGAGAAGCTGCTTTTGTAGTTAGCTAGCCACTCACAGTCTTTGTTTAATCCTGAGCTGATGGTGTCAAACTTGCAGATGAACTGTAGCTCAGCAGTTTCTCTTTGAAGTCTGATCTTGAAGTTTTTTTTGCTGCAGGATGGCTACCTTTAGATCTGCTATTGTGTGTCCAGGGAGACTGAAGTGTTCTTCTACATGTTTTTGTATATTGCCATTCCTAATGTCTGATTTGTGTCCATTTATTCTTTTACATAGGGAAAGAATGCTGAGACTCTCAAGGAGAATGTAATCTTTCTCAGTATTTAGTTTAGTGTAACAGGGTGTACTAGATCTAGAGGCCTCTTTCTGGAGGCCTTGTGACAAAAACCTGATTCTGGCCTGCATATTTATTCCTGCCTCTGGATATTTCCACTACATTCATCTGACAAAGTGGGTCTTATACTATAATACATCTGTTAGTCTATAAGGTGCTACAGGACTCCTTGTCGCTTTTGCAGATCCAGACTAACATGGCTACCCCCTGATACTTTCCATACCCTGGATCTCTGCAGAGCACAAGCATTCTGCTTACAGTGGACAAAGCCCTTTCAGAAACCCCTCGGCTGTTTGTTTCATCAACAGAGAGGTCACAGGGGTTATCTATATCGAAACAAAGACTCTCAAAATGGGTATCTAGTTGCATTAAACTAGTGTATACCATAGCCCAGAGAGAGCCCCCATCAACTGTGCAATCTCACTCTATAAGGGCAATGACATTCCTACAGGGTGTCCCAACAGAACATATATGCAGGGCCACCACATGGATGTCAACACATACCTTCATACAACATTATGCAATACAGACATTAGCTAAGTCAGAGACAACATTTGGCCATACAATACTCTGGGCCTCGCAGGCTCAGCATTTGAAGTTCCCACCTCCTACTATGAATACTGCTTTGAAATCACCTAAGGTAGAGCACCCACAGGGACACTCCTCAAAGAAGAAGGGAAGGTTACTCATCTGTGTAGTAGCTGGAGTTCTTCAAGAAGGTTGTCCCCATGGGTGCTCCACCACCCAACCTCCTTCCCCCGTCTTTGGAATACAGCATGTCTGGGTCAGAGAAGGAACTGAGGAGGTGGGAGGCCTGGCCAGGCATGTGCAGTAGCCTCCTCAGAACACACACCAGATTCTTGCGCACGTGGCCAGCCAGGGGCACTTCTGTCACAAATCTCCAGTCTTGGGCTCAACGACGCTGAAGCACCTAAGGTGGAGCACCCACAGGGACAGCCATCTTGAAGAACTTCAGCTACTACACAGGTGAATAACCTTCCCTTAGCAGCCCCTCTTCTGCCTGAAGCCTATGTGCTTCCAGCTCAGTCCCTGCAAAGACCGTACTGGGGGCAGAGAGTACATGCTGGCAGGAACCAGGAAGTTCTCCCAATATGCCGCAGTTTGTCATCCACAACTTGTAGTTCCCAGGGCTGCTGCTGAAGCACTAACTGTATCTTGGGTTACACTAACATCATCTTTTCATATGTACCAACCAATCCATCGTCCTATGTTCTGTCACAAACCTCATTGGACGACAACAGAGACTGTCTTCATACATTGGACATCAGGCATGTATTAGCCCACTTTTGCTGGAGGAGTTTGGATGACTGGGACCAGGCATAAAAAGGGACTGTCACATCTAAAATAGGGTGTATAGTCACCATAACTATGGTGAGAAATGGGATTTTGTCTCTCAAATTCACTGAGCTTTGTTACTGTTTGAAATTAAACAATAAATGGTAAAAGTGGTTGTTACAGGAGAGTCCCAACACAGGTTTTTAAGGTGAGGTGTTGTTCATTGTGTACTTGAAGGTGTGCGAACGGAGTGGCTGCTGCCTTTCCAACTGTACAATAAAGCCAGGTGCTGAATGTATTTCTGGACTTTGTTGCAAAAACTGTCAGGTAAGAAAAAGTATAATAGGTGTTTTATTTTATCGTAAATTGAATGTTTACTTACAGGTTAATAGCCAGTGGCAACCCCATTCATTTTCACAGTTTCCTTCTCAAGTACTGCATCTGCTAATCCCATGTAGATGTGTTGGGATAAGAGCTGTGCAACTTGTTTTTAGTAAATCATTTATTTGCTGAAAATGGGTCTTTCGGTCAACACAAAACTATTTGTTAATTAATTTAGAGTTCACTGAACAATTTTGACCAAACCAAAAACTTCCAGTAATGTTCAAATGAAATGTTTTGCTTTGCTTCAAATGCAAAGGTTTTTTTTAACTTTGGGTATTTTGGCAGAAGTAAAGGAGGAAGAATTTTCAAAATACTTATGGGTGAGACTCCTTTATAGCAGCTAGCAAAATAGTTAGGGTCCTCTCCTTGGATATGGGAAACTGATATACAATTCCCCCATTTGGATGATGTGGAAAAGGGATTTAAACTTGGGCTTCCTCTATTGTAGGAGAGTGTCCTACCCACTGAGCCATGGCATATTGTGGGGCCAGTGTTTCTCAATGTCTTCTGTTCAACCTGTTCCCTTATAAATAAATAATTAAGTCATCATTGGAAAAGGGATTTGCACCTGGGGCCCTGATATGCTATGGTACGTCTAGACTTGCTTTCACTTTCAAAAGAAGATATGCAAATTTGGTGGTAATTTGCATATCTTCTCCTGATCGCTTTTTCAGAAGAGGTTTTTTTTTTAAAAAGCAAGAAGTTTAGTCGCAGTTCTTTCGAAACCCCCCCCCCACCTTTTTTTGAAAGAAACTTCTTCCTAAAAAATTGAGGTTTACAGGTTCTTTCAAAAGAGGTTGGGTTTTTTTTTTCAAAAGAACCACGTCTAAACTGCTTGCTTTTTCAAAAAAAAATCTTTCAAAAAAGCAATCAGAGGAAGATATGCAAATTACTGCTGAATTTGCATATCTTTTTTCAAAAGTGAAAGCAAGTCTAGATGTACCCCTAGGTAATGCCCAAACTACCAGGTTAGAGTCATTTTCATTTCCCTTCTTTGGCCCAATACCTATCCATTATCACTATCATTATGCATGAGTGATTAGTCATTGGACCATGGAAAGCTTGAGAATGATTCTGTAGCTTGTTAGTTTGGGCACTTACATAGGATGGCAGCTAAAACTGTCAATGACAGACTGGTCAGAGGTTGAAAGGACCTGCCTCTAAGTCCCATTAGTGCTTACTTAGCTTTTGGGAGTAAGCATCCAAGCCTAGGTTAGCAGACTTCTGTTACTAGTGTGTGCTCTAGACAGTGCTTTGATATTGACACTTGGGCTGGAGATCAGACTCTGAGCCTGGGGCAGGAGGAGTGGGTTTGAGATACAAGTTCCAGTCTGAATTAAAGTGTCAAAGTACATATACACAGCTAAAAATAGTGCACTAACACAAACCATGCTAGCACAGTTCTATGGACCTTGTCTGGGAGGTTCGCTCTTAAATGCTATGCCGACATATCCTATGTGACTTCAAAATATCTCAAATTGATATTTCCTTTCATATTGTCTTCCTACACATACTTCTAATTTTTGCCTATTGTCCTCTTGATTTGTTGCCATTCTTTATTTCCCACCATAGTATGGAGTGCCTTTATATCCAGAATCATCTGAGCGTAGGCATTGTCAAGGTGGCTTACATGAAGAAGGGAAGCATATTCCAGTTCCCAGTGTAAGACATCCTTGGAAAGATTGTCCTCTTCTGCAATGTCAAGATCTGTCTGAGATTTCTCAGATCATTTGGAGGAGACTTTAGTGGCAGCCAGGCTCCAAACAAAGGTTTCTGCAATAAAGGATTAAATTACCTCCTTTAGCCCCCAGAAAAGCTGATGTCAATAGCAGAGGGTTCTTGTACTATTGTCCACTAGCCTAAAATGATTCAATTAATCTATTACCTATAGATCAGTATCTCCACTGCTCAGGACATGCAGGACTCAGCAGAGCATCTGGGTTTGGAGAAACTCTATTGACTTTCTGTACATACGGTCCTTATAGCCCTCTTCTACCATCCTCATGAGTAGGAGCCCCCTGAGGGCAATCCAACTTCATCACATCACCCAATCCTTCTATGCCAGTTGCTAGGGAATCCTGGGCAAAAGTTCCAAAGTATATTTTCTGATAGATGTGTAGTTTTGGGCACACAGATAGGCCTTCTTTTTTTTCCAGTGTCCAGTTAGTTATTCAGAAATATTTGCCATAAGTCTACATTTACTCAAAGAATCATGAAATCCTCTAGATAGGAGAGGAGGACCCATCTGGATTCTCCTTCCAGGCCACAGATAAAATAAAACACATTCTTACAGATTGAATTTACTACTCAAGACCTGTCTTTTTCTCTCCAAAGAGAAATCTTAGTCTATTTCTCTTATTTCTCCTCGTGGATGTTCAGCTATCAGCTCAAGATCAACATGGCTAGAACAGAACTCTTCATCTTTTTCCTCTCCATCCTCACAAGACCCTCCCCACTAACCTGGGTGCCCTCTTCACCTGGAGCTCTCTCTAGGACTTCAAATCTGACAAATGCAATCTTTGCCAACACATATTTCAGAATGCTGCGGCAAATTTCATTTTCCTAGTCAGTCAGTTTGACCATGTCACATGTCTCCTTTCTTCCTTTCCTGGTTCCCTTTTCTCTCACATTTTTCTTCACCTAATTGCTTTCACCTTCAAGGCACTTCATGGCCAATCATGACCATGTCATCTCTTGTTTGCTATTGAATGCTCAACACTTAACTCCAATCCACTCGTGATGCTAGCATTCATTACCCACTTGTTAAATTTTCAAAGACTTATATTCTTTCTCTCATGCTGCCTCTCATGCTTGGGAGAAACTCTGCATAAACATTGATTAAAACTCAGTAATTATCCTCCAAAACCCATCCCAAAATACTCCTCTTTCTTACTGCCTACCAAAACACTTGACAGCAATTAGGTTGCTGGTGAGCTGAGATCACTGCCTATCAAAATGCCTATCAAACTGTCACTCTGATTCTTTGTATGGTCTCCCATTTATCTGTACCCATCTCTTATCTTATACTTAGGTTATAGCTCTTTGGGGAAGGACCAGCCTTGTTCTGTGTGCAACACTGAGCACAATGAGGTCTAGTTCCTTGACTACAACTTCAAGGTGCTACAGTAACACCAGTTCTATTTAGTGGTCATTCTGAAGAGGATATTGTTAGGTTGGTCTCATGCCCCTTCCCCCAGGACTGTCAGACCTAGCTTCTGAGCACTGTGGGTGAAATGTCCCCTGCTCTAGCCTCAGCAGTCTCAGAATGGAAAAAATTAATAGATGGGCAAAATCTATTTTTTCCTTTCTTCATTATTATTGATTAAAAGCCCAATCATCATTTGAGATCAGAAGGAAATCACAAATATTTTGAACACTGGAATTAGAGTGCAGTCCTTAATAAACAGCACAAGGTGTATTTATCTTGCATCTTTCTCTCACCTTATTTATGTTGAAATAAATGGTAAAGAAACTGCACGTGGCTTTTTCCTTACCCATGAGATGTTTGGGGACATCTAAACCAAACATATTTTAAGAAAGCAAATGATGGCTTATGGAATAGGCCACCACATAGAAATCACATCTAGATCCTTGTACTATTATTTTAACAGCTTCATTTACCAGGGAAAATATGCAGAGAAAGTACTGGTTACTGTGACCTTCCTGAATACTGCAATGGTTCTTCACACTGGTGCCCAGAGGATGTACATAAGCAAGATGGAACTCCATGCAGTAACAATGACTGTTGTTTCAAAGGGAGATGCTATAACCATGAAAGGCAATGCAAAGCTGTATTTGGTAAAGGTAAGTCCTATATTATTATTTACAAAAATCCTTAGCAGCTTCAATGAATTCTTAGGAAATTAGCCAGTTCTGGAATGATTGCCAACTGAGGACTCGGTACAGGTTGCACCTCTAAAATCCAGGATTTTCTGGTCTGGCAACATCTGTGGTCCGGGGGCACAGGGAGTTAGCATGAGACTCAGCTGTGCTGTGAGGGGTGTGGACCACGAGCCAATGCACAGCTCAGCTGGGTTGCAGAGGGGCCGTGAGCTAGTGTGTGGCTCATCTGTGATGTGGAGGGGGAAGCCAGGAAGCCAGTGAGGGAGGGTGCCTGAAATGACTTCCCTGATCTGGAAAAATCCCTTATCCAGGACCAGTCAGGTCCTGAAGGTGCTGGACCAGGGAAGTCCAACCTGTAACAGATATTTTGGCCCAGGTGCTCTATACAAAGCGGGTAAAGTTTTTGTGGCTTCTGGGAGTGTCTGCAATCTTGGTTTATCCTGCTTCACCTATGCTAGGAATCTGCCCTTCCCCCTGACCTAATTGTTTTGCATATCACTCCTACATGTAAGGACTGTTCTTCTGTAATATTAAGCATTGAAATATCTAAACAGTCTCACTGTGCCATACTTTCCCTGCTGTTGGATCTTACATGTTTTCTCAGCTCAGGAAGCAATAGAAGAGGGTTGGAGTGCCTCCTAGCACACAAATCAGCTGATTTTTGGGAACAGGTGGTTTGGAAAGTTGGAGTAGATACTTGCATGGGAGCCCTCTTTGGCTACAGAAGATGCTAGGGGAGGGCTAATGAAATTGGAATAATTTTAAAGAGGAAAGAATGCTGATACCCTCAAGGAGAATGTAATCTTTCTCAATATTTAGTTTGGTGTAGCAGGGTGTACTAGATCCAGAGGCCTCTTTCTGGAGGCCTTGTGACACTAACTCTTCACACCCCAGAAAAGAGCAGAGGAGAAAGTCTCCAGACATTTAGTCAGCAGAATTGCTGGATTGACCAATCAGGGGCCAGAGAGTCCATATAAAAAGAAGCAGCAGAGGCATAGCAACCAGTTCCTCCTTGGAGCTCAGAGAGGGTGATTTGCATGTCTGGCTGGCTGGAAGAGCAACAGGACCATGGATAGGTCAAAGGCTGGCTGCACCCAGGGAACTGATCCTAGAACCTAGCCACACTGGGTGAGGGTACTCTGATGGTCACTGGTGGTCTGGTTGACCAGGGGAGGACTGCTAAAAGGACACCACTGGAAGGCACTGAGATAGGCCCCAGTTGGGTGATTAAAGAAAGTAGGGAGGAAACCTTGGTGCTTTGGTCATATACCAGGGCCATGAGAACGAACTAGCGACTGTGTAACCAAGAATGGTGAACTGTGTGTGTGATTGAAAGGCTGAGTCACTGAAGACCTGCTGAAGAGACCATCAGCTGGGGAGGCACTCACAAGAGACAGGTGCCACCACATTGCTAGAACTGAAAGAAAAGCAGGCTTACACACAACAAATATGGGAGAGCCCATGAGATGTGGGTGTCACCCCATTCAAAACAGAGTGATTGCAGCCATATTTCCAAACAGAGAAGGGGAATTCATGAGAGGTGAGTGCTGCCACGAATACATTTGGTCTGAAGGGTTATTATTCTAAATGGATGTAGCATCCCTGTTTCTATTTGTTTGGGTTATTTGCAGTACCAAACCCACAGTGTGTGGTAACTAGTTATGAATATTTTATAGTATATTGTACACATCAAAGAAATGATGAATACTCCAAATTCTTAGATATGGAATTTTTTTCTTACCAATGTTATGAGTGCTTCCTGTTTTGCACAATAGATTCTGAAGAGGAGGATGAATGCTGTTTATTCTTTGATATTTCTTTCTCGTGAATCAGAGCCCTACAGTTAACTTTTGAGGCGAATCGCATGGTTGTGAGACACTAGGGAATCAAACATTAGACTCATCTACTTCATCTCTGTTTGATTGTCAGGAATTCAGGAAAGGAACATAACCTCTGTTGTTTTCTCTTCTGAAAAAGGCTCCTTTTAGCTGTAATCTCTTGCTAGATTGAGCAGTTCCTCATTAAAAACCACTGAATTCAAGATATTCCATTTTAGAATTCTTCTTAGTATCAGACTAAGGTCAAAACCAGAACTGTCTATTAGGATACAACTTGATTCTCTTACCTACAATTGCCTGGAAGTTCAGGTCGGGGAGCCGAGAGCATCTGCAGGCCCTGGTAAGGTTGTGATGAGGGTGGCTCTGCACTCCCAAAAGTCGCAGGGCCTTGAGCAGAATGGGTGGGATGAAGGAAGCCAGTCCTCTATGCCCCATGGAACATGGTGTGTGCCTTCCCTAGCCTGTAGGGCACACCATGTGTACAGTGCAACACTCCTGTCACACAGTCGGTTCCTAAGATTCATCTTGGGAACGGATCATTATTAATATTGAGTCCTTCCCTTTGGGTTTCCACAGCCCCTCACATCTTCTCCAAGGTACTAGCTGTGGTAATAGCATATCTCCCCACTCTAAGAATAATCATATTTCCCTACCTTGATAACTTCCTCCTCAAGGCTTGCATCTATGACAAGGCAATGCTAACCACAATTCAGTACTTCCAACACCTAGGTCTTCGAATAAACTAGATAAATCATCACCACAGCCCACACAAACCATACAATTCCTTGGAGCGTACCTAGACTCCATGGTAGCTTAAGTGTTGCTCCTGGACAAGAGATTCCATGCCATACAATCCCTAGTGACCACACTGTACTACTCCCTGCACATCACGGTCCTGGAATGTCTCCAACTTCTTGGTCATATGGCGGTATCCACCTTTGTCATGACAGATGCTCAGATACACATGTGTTGCCTTCAGGCGTAGTTTGCAATCTTCTTCAAGCCTCACAGACACTCTGAGTACCCGCCTCACTATATAACACACAGTAAAACAATCTCTCAGGTGGTGGATCAACTCAGTCAATCTATGTTCAGAGGTCCAATTTACACCTTCGACCCCTTCATACGTACTAACTACCAATGCCACCTGCATATGATGGGAGGCACACTTCCAAAGCCATACAGTCCAGGGCCTATGGTCAACTCAGGAAGTATCCTTACACATCAGCCTAGAGCTTCATACTTTCCACAGTGCCTGCCACCAGTTTCTTCCTTTCCTGCACAACCATCACATATGGGTGCTGACAGAGAACATTGCCTGCAACGTTCTACATAAACAGGCAGGGCAGAGCCAGATCTCAATCACTATGTACCAAAGCAATAAAACTCTGGAATTACTGCATTTGCCACAATATTCACATCTCTACAGCACATATTCCAGGCTCTCATAACATCACTTCAGACACATTGAACAGGTGCTTTTCCCAACACCATGTGTGGGTCCTCAACAACTCTGTTCTGCATCCCCTCTTCTTCAGATGGGGACAGCCAACCATTGATCTCTTTGCAGCTCCCCTCAACTCCAAGTGCACATGCTTCTGCACCAGGGCAAGCATAGGACAGGGGTCTCAAAGGGATGCTCACAACCTGGAAGGACACTGTGTTATGCTTTTCCCCTGATTCCTCTACTCTCTAAAGTGGTGCAAAAGATCAGATGTGGCCAAAGTGATTCTAATAGCCCCCACATTCTAATAGCCAAAAGAACCCTCGTACCCCTTTCTGATCAGACTGTCACTCTGCACCTCAATTTCCCTTCATCTGCAACACTACCTGATTACTCTGAGCCAAGGGTAGCAAACCTACCCCAGCTTACCAAAACTCCATTTCACAGCCTGACTCCTCCATGGCTCTCACATGCAGAGCTAGAGTACTCAAATCAAGTACAGCAGATGCTCATTCACAGCAGGAAACCTTCCACCCATTCTTTGTATGCCTACAGATGGAAATGATTTGTGGTATGGTGTGCATTGAGGCAGGAACACCCACTAACGGCACCCCTATCTCTTATACTGGAGTACCTTCTGAACCTCAAGCAAGTGGCTTTATCCCTTAGCTCAGTCAGAGTGCATCTGGTGGTAAGTGCTTTTCACCCTAAGATTGACAGCATCTCTTTCTTTGCCCATCCAGCTAGAAAACTTTTCCTAAAAGGACTTCAGATTCTTCACTATGATGTGAGTCCTCCAATTATCCCAGGAGACTTACACCTTGTTCTACGCATTCTTACCAAATCTCCTTTTCAACCACTGGCTTCATGTTCAGCATTGCACCTCTTCATGAAGGTCTTCTTTCTCATTGCCATCCCTTCTGCCTGCATGTCATTGGAGCATTCATGGCATACCTTATGAACTCACCCAAAGTATCGACATAAGAGTCCCTCTTCATTCCATATGAATGAACGTCTCCAACTCTCTGTATTTTTTCCTAAGCCACATGCTAATACATTTGAAACTTTCATGCACACATTCCATGTCAGATGAGCCCTTGCCTTCTTCTTGGACAGAAACCTGGTTCAGAATCTTTCCCCCTCCTGGCCAGAAGAAAGATAAATGTATTGTGAAGGGTTGATGGGGGTTGAAGACTCTTGCTTAGCTGATCCATCACATCTGCTAGAACAGTGTGTGACTTGCAGGCCCTAACAGCTGACCCTTCATTCTGGTTTTCATAAGTATAGCAAAGAGTTACATCCCCATCTGTAATGTGGTGATTGAATTTTACATTTATCTGTCAATTAACTCACCTGTATTTTTTTCCAAGGCGACACCTGTGCAAAAGAAATCATGCTTGTTACTTTCAGTGCAAAAAGGTCTATCTTATTATTTTAGTAGGGCTAAATGATTCATATAGTGCCATAATCTTGTCATTTCTATCCTGCTAATAAAAAGAAACAAGTGCTCATATACTCTGGAAATTGGTTAGTCTATGTTTTCATGAGACCTACATTTTAGTATCAGACCCTGTTCTTGAGGGAATGTGGTCACAATCCACTAGGACCACAGCAGCTTCACAGGTATGCCTTAGACATATTTCTTTTACCCAGAACTGTAGAGTTGCCACACTTTCCAAGCATTTTACAAAACCCTATTATTTGGATTTAAGATCCAGATTGGTTGCACAATTTGGCAGGGTGGTATTTCAATCTCTCTTTAATTATAGGACCCATCTTCATCATTCTAAAGGGAGTACTTCTTATCAAACTGTCTCATGGGTAAGACTAGGCACAGGACACTCAAAGAAGAAATAGAGATTCTCAGTCTATAACCAGAACTCTTCAAGGTGTACTCTGCATAGTCACTCCATACACACACACCCTCCCTCTTCTTTGAAGTCCTAAGTGCAACCTGAGAATTGGAGGAAGCAATGAAATTCAGTGAGGTGGGTGAAATGTTGTACCATCTTTTATAGCCTTTCTCTCAGAAAATTCAGCAACAGTGATGGTAGCAGTAGGAGAGAGATAGGGAACCTAAGGCCTGAGGGCTGGATGTGGCCCCTTAGCTTGCCTGGAATCAGCCCCCAAGGCTCAGGGCTCCCCTCCCCAGCTTTGGGGAGCCCATATTGGTACTCCAGCCTCTCCGCTGTCCCACTGTGGGACTGTAGCACGCAAAATCTATTCGTTTGGGCTCCCTTAGGCTCTGGTGTGCAAAACAAATGTGGGGAAAGTCTTTCTCCTTCTCATTTGGGGGCCACGTCAGTGAGGGTTTGTTTTTTTCCTTTCTGCGTCTCACTTGTGTGTGGCCCCCGACTGATTTTTCTGTGGGTCAGCAGCCCTTGACCCAAAAAAAGGTTCCCACTCTTGGGGTAGGAGAAAGTGTAAGCATTCTGACATTCTCTGGTACCTCAATGTTCCACCATCACATCTGTAGCAGAGGTATCTTGTGTAAATGTGAATATGCAGAGTCCATCTCAAAGAACTCTGGTTATAGGTGAATAATTTCAGTTTCCCCTTAATGCTTGATATGATTGGAGGCATTAGTACAATACATTATATGCTTTATTTCTGTCTCGTCATTTAGCTTGTGTTTTTTTCCCTCCTTGCAGCTGCACATCTGGCCCCGCTGAGTTGTTTCAAAGCAGTGAATACTAAAGGTGACCGGTGTGGCAACTGTGGTGGGGACGGACTTATTTACAATAAGTGTGAGGACAAGTAAGTTATATTTATTTATGTCTCTGGTCTACTGGAAAACATACTAAGAAGAAACCACTGTAAATTAAAAAATGTTATTTTAAGTAGAGAAAAATAAATCATAGACAAGTGAGAGGAGATGCAGAGCAACATTTTACCAGCCATACAGTTTGTTTAAGCCTTTCGTTTTCACCCCCAGTGTGTTTGATGAGGTATCTGTGCAGCCCAGCCACTGGCAAACATGGTTTCATTCAGCTTCAGGAAGCTGATACACTGTTGAAAAGATTAGATGGTGGTCTGTCAAGCTCTGCTGTTTTGTGTCGAATGACTTGTTGGTGACTAGAGATTACTTGCTGATAGAGGCTGTGTTTTTTATGTTTCATGTTGCAAAGCCAACAAGCCAGCAACAAGACTTTTTTCTTTCCTTTTGAAGATGGTGGCTGGGTGGTTCCTTGGAACTCCTTCCTGGGCAAATCAGAATGGGATCCTTGCCTTCTGAGGTCCCTAGCATCACCTAATGGGCTTTGATTAGGCCAGATTTATTCAAACCAAGAATCTCCCTATTCCAGTAATTTCAGGCTCAGAAAGTCCATTGGTTAAGAGACTTATCCAGTCAGTAGGTCCAAAGAAATTTGGAGTCATGGGTCAGTCTACAACATCTCACACATCCTAAAAAAGCTCAATGAAAGGAAATAAAATCATGCAATACTAACAAAAGTTGAGATTGAAATCTTAGAAAACATCACATATACTCAGATCTGCATAGAGCACAGTTCTGTATTCTACAGACAATCTGAATGAAAGGTTACATTTTAATTTTAATACTTTTCCTTCCAAAACCTAATTTGGCGTATTCAATCCTTATACACTGTTGCATTGTTCTAGCTGCCTCACACTTCTCGTCCTCTGTTAAGGGAGGCTGATTTGTCGATCGGAGGGGAATTCTGCAATTTTACTATGGCTCCAAATGCAACAATTGCAGAATTCCTCCAGGATTAATTAGTTGATCCTACCAAGTTTCCCTATTAAAAAAAAAAATTGGTTATTTTCTTGGTTTATTTTGGTGCCTATTTCTCCTTAAAATTTTACTTTCTATAGGATTAGTTTAGTTCAGGCAGAGTGCAGGAGGTAGGGAGGCAGGTTTTGCACTTGGCTTTGCCACACCCAGGGGCCAGCCCCGCTGCTGATCCATGAGCCCGAGGAAGCCCTCTAGGAAGCCCTTCCAAGGTCCCACAAGACACTCTTGGCATCCCGCCACCCACTGTCCCTTCAGTCTTTGCAGCCCACAGTCCCCAGGTCCTGCTGCTGCTCGGGATCCTGCCACTGCCCAGGGGCTCAGCAGCCACCTCTGGGTGTGGCTAGGTTGCCAGCTCTCCTGGACTGGATGGACCGGACACCATTTGGCAACCCTAGGTGTGACCCCAGCCTGTTGAGCTTAGGGGCATGAACAGGTGTGGGGAGAAAACAACTAGCTCAGCACTCCCACCCTAAAAATAATTCCAGTGACACTGCCTAGTAAAGTGTCCTTTTACTTTGTCTCAGTTATTCAGAGGAGCACCAAGTGGCAATGTGGTCCTCACGCTCCTCTCTCCTTCTTTTGTGACAAGCAAGTAACATACAAGCTATACCATCTGCAAACTTTCAGTGGGACGTCAATGCTGCATAGGGACTCTCAGACTCCAGGGTATCTATTTTACTTCTAAATTGCCAGGAAATTAGTGTCATGGTTATAGGGCTAGATGTTCCTTTTACCTGTGGATTGAAAAGGCGGTTGTGTGCCAAGTAATTTTAAAGATACAAGGTGAGTGATGTAATAACTTTTATTGAGCCAACTTCTGTTGGTGAAAGAGACAAACTTCCAAAAAGAAAAGCTCTGTGTAGCTCAAAAGCTTATCTCTTTCACCAATAGAGATTGGGTCAATAAAAGATATTACATCACCCTTATTTCTCTCATATTCAGGGACCAACTTGGCTACAACAACACTGCCAACAAAAAAACCAATTATTTAGTCTTGCAAAACAAGAAATGGTAATACATGTCTTACTAATTGATTCTCTTGCTGCCAACTCAAAGATGTTATGTTCACTACTTTAGTCATAGAGGTTCTTGTATGTACCTTAGCATAAACAGTTATTTAAAACCAAGGGGAAAAATCACAGTTGTTAACCAGGGCTATTTTAATATAGAAAAATAGTGTAACAAATGAGAGAACACAAGTGAGAATGTGTTGTGTGTTTGGATTTAGTAAGTCATAATGTCAGATAACTGAGTTAAAGTTTTACTTAATAAGTCAACTCAATGCAACGTTACACAGAATACAGAAAAGGAGACGTGTGCCAAACCTGAGACTGGAAAAGTGAGGCAGCCTACTTGAGTTCTCATCTGACTAACTGCTTGAATCTCACCTCATATAATGTTCAGAACAAAAACTCCTCTCTCAAGCTTGATCTTGTATTGAATGAATAAGACAATGATATTTCTAATTAATTTATCACTGTTGGCATCCTCTGTGAATACCCTTAGCTCTCAGTGCTTAGACTTTAATCCACACATTACTTTTTACAGATATATACTTTATATATACATATATTTATGTTCTGTGTGTGTTTACAGAAAAGTCAAAGAAATAAGCTATTGATCATTATATTTGGTTTACATAACTGAAAAACAACATTTGTTCAACTATCCACTGTTTCATCAATTTAAAAAGAGATCTATCACCAAGTCATCATGACAGAAATCTGGTAGAGTAATTACTGATGAGTTGAAAACATCCTTCAATAGATTGTTTTCTGTAATTATAGTCTCACTTCCGTCACATAATTTATAAGTAGTTCCTTTCTGTACATCTGGACCTTTCCCTTTGAGTTAAGAGTTTAGAGAACAAAGACACAATCTGTTTTTCAATCAGCTGCTACGGTCCAGCTACAATTTATATTACTGATAACACCAATATTAGGGTCAGTCTAATTTCAGAGTAAAGAGAGGATAATAAAGTACAGGACTACTAGGACAAAGATATTCATTTATTCAAAATAAAATCCTCTTTAGCTATAGAGTTTAACCAGAACCTTTGCATAACAATTCTGAGATGTTTAGTAATAATGAGAATTTGACATAAAATGAATAAGATTAATATTTACTAACAAATTATTACTTCCATTTCAATTTTCTCTGCATGTCTTTCAGGAGAACTTTTTACAAAGATTACACTCTTGAAAATCAACCTCAAGAGGTTGTCTAATCCAATATCTGCACTCATGGCAAGACTAAGTATTATCTAGACCAGGGCTATTCTTATGTTTTTTTCTTTCAGAGATGTCTTGTGTGGAAGACTTCAGTGTGTTAATGTTAAAAGAATACCTCAAATGAAAAGTCTTAGGTCCATAGTTCAGACTCCAGTTGAGAATACCTTGTGTTGGGGTACAGAATTTCATTCTGGAAGGGACATGGTGGATGTTGGCTCAGTGGAAGATGGTACAGCATGTGGTAAAAACAAGGTACTGTAGTAAATACTATATAGTTCGATGTGGGAATAGGGTGGAGCCGAGATTAAATGGAGAGGGAGTCTTTGAATTCCTGTTCCCCATTCCAGGTTGCCGTATAGTTAGATTTGTGAATAGGTTGGAATAAAGGGTGCCTTGAGCACCCACAAGTAGCTAAAGAAGACCAGCTTAAGATCAGTAGAAGTGTTATTCCTTTTTTTGTGGTGGATGGAAAAATGGTAAGTAGGGGGTCAGTGTCACAGTTTTGGGGAATGCTGCACTTTTGAAAATTCACCCTAAGGATCTAAATACCATTAAACATTTGTCCCTAGATGTCCCTTTCTCTCCTGATGTTGCTAAACTATCTAAATCAACCTTAATTTGTTCAGTATATTGCCAAAGTGTGACTGAAAAGACAGTACTCTCCAGGAAGAATGCTTTTACAAAAAAATTAATCTTTCAACAAGCTCTGAGTATAGTAAGACTTGAGTCAAGCCTTCCCTGCTTAGATATGTGTTTCGGTTTTAACTACAAATCTAGATGCAAAATCCCCAAGTGTCAACATAGTGGTTAAAATCCTGTGGTTTGATTGTTATTCTTCCATTGGGTAGGTATACAGATGTTTATCCAGCTAATTAGCTGCTTACATGTCCATTGTCACTCTATTTTCATTTTAATACCTGACATTATCTGCACAAACAGTCTTCTTGATGCATAGTACTCATTTTCTCAGCTTGAATAATTAAATCCATTTATTCATGTCTTATCGGTAACATCATAGCAGAATTTTCTAATGCTTTCAAGATCTACTGTAGCTGTGTTATAAAAATAAAGTCTGTTTTAAAAATGGAAAAAGTCATGGGAAATTTTAAAATAACATAATTTATTCTTCAGGTACTGACCCCTGTGGGTGCTCTACTTCAGGTGCAACTTATGTGTCTTTCATCAGAGATTTTCAGTACTAGCACTTGTTCAGCCAACCATGTGCTGCAGACATCATGCCCCATTCCGAGGCTATACAGAGTTGTGCAAGAAAGCCAATCTCAGTTCCTTCTCAGCCACCTCAGCTTGAGATGAAGCATCTGGCATGCCAATTTCCAGTGTTGCCCAAACTTAGCTTTAGGATCTTCTAGATTTTAGTGTAGTATAGTGTAGTGTAGTTATTTATTTCTACTCTATGTAATATAGCATTTTTTATTTTGTTTGAGGGTTATTTTTACAATCTTTCTCCCCCTCTTCCCCTCCTCCCTACCTGTGAGTTTCCTGTTGGAGACTGTAACTGGGATATTCCATAATCTCCAGGATTCAAGCACTGCCGCACCTGCTGGAGATCTATCCTGGTCAGTGGCAGGCATTCACAGTGCGTTTGCTGTCTAGAAGACATGCACATCCCACAAAAGTGCAATATTTGTTACAAGCACAGCTAGAAAAAAACAGGGAAATTAGGCTCAGGCCCCTTGTGATATAACACTTCCTTTTGCCCTGTCTTGGATTCAGGCCAAGATACCTGCCTGATACATCAGTCTCTCCTGGGCAGGTATATTTCCCTAGTAACATCCATCCTTTATTGTCCCAAAGACTTTCATGGCAAAAGACATCAATGGGTACTGAAGAGCCCCCTAAGAAGAGGAGTTCTCCTCATAGCGAGCCTATTTCAAAAAAGCCCGTTTCTTGAGAAATCAACCACATCAGAGATCTCATGTCCCAGACTAGGTACTGTGGAGGTTCTGGGCTCCTAAGGTAATGGGAGCCTTCTAAGACTCCAACCACTTCAAAGAACTATGGTGCTACGCATACCTAGGTACCACCTAAGCATAACTACACCAGCAGAGACTTTAAAGATTCTGCTTACAGAAAGGCTGTATTGACACACCTTTCTTTGCTACTTTTGATAGCTAGACAAGTGACCCAGACTGCTTTGGTACTGTTGTGGTATATATTGTGCTAATATGGTACCTCCAAAGCAGTTAAATACTTCTGTAGTGACAACTTCCACCAGGCAGGACCTGTCAAACCAAGCTCCATACTCATGAAATCTCACTCATTCTCTGTGCAAACCATTTGGTACTGCAGACTTTTAGATATTCCAGACTTGTTTTCTTTCAGACAAGCCTAAGTCTCTCTTTCAATGGGTGCCAAGTGCCTATTGCCACTGAGATGGACAGGATCACTGAGAATGGTCCTTTCCATGGTTCCTTCTATTTCTCCAGGACTTTCTGAGCTCAAGATGAAGTTGCCCTTCCCTCTTTTCAGATTCCCATATATCTGTGCAAGGTTCCACAACTTGTCAACATGGGAATAACCTCCCTGATACCTTTGTGGAAAGAGAGGGTCTAGTGACAAGACAACCATGCCCCTTCTTGAGCAGCATTGGCTGCCATCTCTTGTGCTTTATGGCCTTCCTCTGTGACCACACTGGGACCATTGAGCTTCCTATATCCATTAGAGGGAGGTCCATGTGTTGCAGCCTAAGTATTAGATTCAGGACTTCAGGACACAGATCTCTCCCAGTTACAGCCTTGAGCCCCTTAGGAGAAACTTAGTTCCTCACTTCTTGAGAAACGTGTTCCTCATTCTTTGGATGGAGGGCCTTTTCTATGGATATCCTACAATACTGTTTGTCTTGAAAGTGTTGAACAAGGTCAAATATCACCATGTCAGGGCTGTTTTAATTGATCCACTGTGTCTAAGACAAGTCTGGTACCCTTGCTTATTTCATCTTGCCTCTTTTCTGATGTTGATTCATCTATCGGTTCCCCATGTCTTGTTTTAGCACTCTAGTCAGACTTTTCATCCCAGTCTGGGAATTCTTCCCCTCAGAACGTGATCATTTAATGGTTCTCAGGGATAGAGATTTCCCATTCTACAGAAGTAAAACAGGTACTATTAACCAGCATGAAGACGTCCATACAAAACATTTATCTTCAGAATTCACCACTGGTTTACCTATTGACAGTTTTCACTTGTTCACAATTTCATATATGCTGTTGTTGACTACCCTTTGGAATTGAAAAAGTCAGGACTCTCTGTGGGTTGTGTCAAGGATCACTCAGTGGCAATAGCTGCCTTTCATTCCTCTCTTGAAGGATGCTCAGTTTTTGCTCATCCCCCAACAGCAAGATTCATAAGGAGTTGATAAACCTTTTCCCACTCTTTCCTGTGATTAAAACTTTGTTCTTCTTCTTCGAGGAGTGTTCCTGTGAGCACTCCAGTGCAGGTGTCTTGATGCCCCAGCGCTTGAAACCGGAACTTTTCAGCAGCAGTACTCTCCCTCTCCCCCAGGTTGTGGAGCGCACACGCGCGGCACCACAGGTGCTGTAGCAAGTGTACCGACGCACATGCACCACCAACCCCCCCTCAGTTCCTTCTCAACCACTCCTGGTTTGGTTGGAACACAGCAACACTCCGTGCATTATTCAAAATTAGTATCGTAGTTTGATTAGGATAGTGCTTAGATAGTTTGTCATGGTTACCCCTCGGATGGACATGCCCAATGCATTCTCCTTCAAGAGGTCCCCATGGGTGCTCCACTCTGGGTGCTGGTGCATCCTCGCGCCGGCTACTGGAGATCTTTCTAGCTGCTTCCACCGCGCCACACGTGCCAGAGCACCCCCCTGTGTTGTTGGAATCTGTTAGGCGTGCGCGCGGCGCGGCTCCTCAGTTCCTTCTTTACCATCCTTGGCAATAGACGGAGCTTCTTCTCCTCTTCATCTTTGGTTAAAAAAATAGATTGAAACCCTGGTTAATTCCCATAGTTACCTCAGATTCCAAGTTTTCTTTACCCTACTACCTACCCTAGTCTATAGTTAGAACAAAAAAAAAATTTTTTCTCTTGTTGCGGCTTGCCGCTTGTTTCCCATGCCTCATGCCGGGATCTCCCAGCTTTAAAAGGTTCCAGACATGCCGGGACGCTATGCCCGTGTCTGATGGACATGCCGAATGCATTAAGTGCCTTGGCGAATCCCACCAGACTCAGAAGTGCCAGCACTGCTCAAAATTGACCTCCAGAGTGCGGAGGGACCGGGCTAATAGGCTGAAAACAATTCTCTACAAGAAGTCTCTCCGACCTCCATCCGACGACCCACCAGCGGCTCCAGAAATGGCCTCTTTGACCAAGGGTACGGACAAGTCATGTCCCTCTGCCCTGTCTAACCAGGTGGCATCAAGAACAGCTCGTTCCCCGACCCGCTCGCTACCCTCGGCGTCCTCAGCCTCACAGGTTAGCACCGCGGACAAGCTGGGCACGTCTGGCACGACTTCGGCCAAAACGCCGGCACCGCACAAACGAGTGCATTCTGAGCCGAGACAGAAAGCATCGGCACCGCCAGCATCAACGGCACCGACCTCCTCCTCAGGACCGGCTGCAGCGGCGGGCCATAAGGAACGTTCGGTGCTGAAACACCCACGGCACCGGTCGCCGGCACCGACTGTGGAGAAGCCTGCACCGACATGCCGCCCCCGTGCCGCTCGCCACTGCCTTCGACACTGAGCAAGTCCCGCGCCTCGGCACCGAGCCACCATGCTGCGTGCTACCATTCCCCGGTACGGAGCCGTTCACTGCTGGCACCGACTTCACCAACTTCTTCGGTGCAGTCAGTTCACTCAGGCAGATCGTCGCACATCTCACGGTCTCCAAGCAATGCAGGCATGGAACCCAGGAGTAGATTCTCCTCCCAACATTATAGTCCTGTCCACAGACCTCCTTCTTGGCAGCTTCCGGTCACTCAATACGCATACCCACCTCTGCCACCACCATGGTATGCACAACAATATAGCTACCCACCACCGCCATACGCTATTCAATGGCAGCCATGCAAGCCAAGACCAAAGCGAAGTCGTCATCATCCTCCTTCAACAACTTCCAGGACACCGGCTTCGCCACCTCTTACTGTGTCCATGACAGAGCCAAATTCCCCAAGTCGCTCTGAGATACAAGATTCTCTCTCAGAGGGCAAAGACAGATCCCCTCTACATAACTCCTCATCCTCTCCTGATGAGGCTGTCACACCGGAAGCTCCACAATCTGGTGATGACTCTAGGAAATTTCATGATCTTTTTAAAAGGGTGGCGCTAGCACAGGAACGGGACTTACAGGAGGTACAAGTTAAACAGTATAAACTCCTGCGTACACTGGAACCATCTACTACTTCTTGACTGGCAATCCCTATGGATGAGGCCATTTTGGACCCAGCCGAGAATATTTGGCAGACTCCCGCGTCTATTCCCCCCACCAACAAGAAGGCTGACCGCAAGTACTTTATTGCACCAAAGGATGCGGATTTCCTTTTCACCCATCCGCCACCTAATTCCCTAGTGGTGGATTCGGTTCGTCACAAAGGAAGACAACCTAACCTAAAGACGACACCACAGGATAGGGATCACAAGAGAATAGACGTTATCGGCCATAAGGTCTATTCCTCAGCTACCTTGCTCCTTCGAGCAGCAAATTACACGGCAATGCTTGCAGATTATGATCACACAAATTATTCCAAACTCCAGGACTTGGCACAACACTTACCTGAACATAAACGGTCAACACTCCTTAATATAATACACGAAGGTCACGCAGTCTCGCGTACTGCCTTGCAATCTGCAATGGATGTAGCAGATACTGCAGCCCGTGTTACTGCATCAGCCATCGTATTACGCAGAATATCATGGCTACAGGCTTCCGGAGTCCCCAGAGATTTACAGCAAAAGGTTGAAGACTTGCCTTTTGATAAAACTAACCTCTTTGCCGCCAAGACAGACAAGGTGCTACATTCTATGAAAGACTCACGGACGACACTCAGGACATTGGGGATGTACACCCCCCTCCCCCCACGAAGAGAACAAGATTCTCGACTTACCAGAGACCTAGGGAGCCTTTCCATCAGCAACCTCGGTACGATTTCAGGCAGAGACAGAGACCACAACGTCGTAGACCACAATGACAGCAACAGCAATGCTCGGCAACGACCCACCCACCTGTAACGAAACAACAAATTTGAAAGATATGTCGAGAGCCGGATACCCACTCCAGTAACACACATGCCCGAGCCTCCTCAGTTTCATCACCCGCTCCGGGTTTTTTACCATCAATGGACTCAAATAACATCGGACAGATGGGTCCTACAACTGATCCAACAGGGTTACGTCATCCCTTTCACCTCTGTGCTCCCCACCCATCCCCCTACCCCGTCCCTTTTCAGGGACCCATCTCACGAAACCCTCCTCCATCAGGAAGTTTCACACCTACTACAATTGGGGTTTGTGGAGAAAGTACCAACGGAATTCCACGGTCGGGGTTTCTATTCAACTTACTTCCTAACGCAGAAGAAGAACGGAGGGTGGCATCCCATATTAGACTTGAGGAGACTCAACAAGTACGTCGCTTACCACCATTTCAAAATGGTTACTTTAGCGTCCATCATCCCTGCTCTAGATCAAGGAGATTGGCTTTCGGCTCTCGACCTTCAAGACGCCTACTTTCATATCACCATCCACCCGGCGCACAGATGTTTTCTACGATTCAAGGTGGGCACCCGACACTACCAGTACAGAGTGCTCCCATTTGGCCTTTCAACCACCCCCAGAGTTTTTTCCAAAACCTTGGCAGTCGTAATGGCCTCGCTACGTCGTCAAGGAGTCATCATTTTTTCCATACCTGGACGACTGCCTGATAAAAGGATCATCCTTCCACGAGACCCAGGACATGATCGATATTACTATAACCTCCCTCACCAATCTCGGCTTCCACATAAAACTCTCAAAGTCCATATTACATCCAACACAGAAGTTGGAGTCCATAGGTGCATTCATCGATACCGTGGCAGCAAATGCCACTCTACCCGAACACAGATTCAACACCATGCGCAATCTTATCAGGAGTGCACAACTAGCTCCTACCATGATGGTACGCGACTGTCTCAAGATTCTAGGGCATATGGCTTCCACGACATATGTGGTAAAGCTCGCCAGACTTCATATGAGAGGCCTTCAGTCGGGATTAGCCACGACTTACAAGCCCTCTAGAGATTCTCTCTCCAAACGACTAACTATACCACCTCGCATTCTAAACTTGATACAATGGTGGACAAACCCCCGGAATATGTTAGAAGGCGTACCATTCCATCGACCTTCTCCCACACTCACTATTGTGACAGATTCGTCACTCATGGGTTGGGGAGCTCACCTAGGCACCATCACAGCTCAAGGAAAATGGTCCTTTATGGAACGAACCTTACATATCAACCTTCTCGAGTTGTGAGTGGTCAGGTATGCATGCCAACATTTCCAATCCTACATAACTCACAAGTCCATTTCCATAATGACAGACAATACCACCTGCATGTACTATATCAACCGACAGGGAGGGGCGCGATCCCACTCCCTTTGCACAGAAGCCATCAGATTATGGAATTGGTGCCTTACACACCATGTTACCCCCATAGCTTCATACCTACCTGGAGGGCTCAATGTCACGGCAGATGCCCTAAGCTGCACGTTCCATGATCAACACGAGTGGGAGATGAACAGGAACGCGCTTGCACCAGTTTTTCGTCAGTGCGGGCAACCGGATATAGACCTCTTTGCCACAAAAGGAAACAGAAAGTGCCACCTCTACTGTTCAAGAGCAGCTCTAGGGAAGCACTCCCTCAGCGACGCCTTTTCGATCACATGGCATGGTCCCCTTCTCTACGCCTTTCCGCCCTTTTCTCTCCTTCACAAGGTGCTCAACAAGATCAGAATAGATCGTGCTCGAGCCATACTTGTGGCACCAGCGTGGCCCAGACAGACGTGGTATCCTTACCTCTGCAAGATGACACTAGCAGATCCGTACACCTTCCCACTTCACCACGTCCTCCTATCGCAGAACTACGGGAGGGATCTCCACCCGGAACTCCACAACCTACATCTTCATGCCTGGCTCCTTCATGGCTCCAAGACGCCAAAAATGCCTGTTCAGAACCAGTGAAACATATACTGATCAATAGTAGGAGACAGTCCACTAGGAAAACGTATCTCTACAAATGGAACAGATTTGTGCATTGGTTCAGGAGTTCCCATATAACATCCCCTGAGCACTCCCCCCTTCCCGCCCTATTGGACTACTTGTTACATCTGAAACAGTCAGGCCTAGCTCTTACTACTATCAAAGTACATGCAGCCTCCATTGCAGCGTTTCATCGTACAGGTCATGGGGTCTCATTTCTCACTGACCCAATGATGAAAAGATTCCTTTAGGGGCTACAGAATACCTTCCCACCAGTCCGACCACCACTTCCTATCTGGGACCTCAACCACATTCTCAAGAGTCTGACAAAGCCACCTTTTGAACCACTGGCAACCTGCTCCTGGTCTCATTTATCAATGAAAGTCTCATTCCTCGTGGCAATAACCTCCAGTAGAAGGGTGAGTGAACTCGCCTCACTGATGGCTGATCCTCCTTATACAGTATTCCCAAAAGATAGGGTGATACTTGGACCACACCCTAAATTCCTCCCCAAAGTCCTTTCGCCCTTTCATGTCAATGAACCTATACACTTACCTGCATTTTTTCCTAAGCCTCATGCCAATCCAGTTCAAGCAGCTTGGCACACTCTGGATGTCCGCAGGGCGCTTGCTTTTTATCTTGACTGCACCAAACCCTGGCGACAATCCCTGAGACTTTTTTTGTCCTATGCGGAACGATCCAAAGGACAGGCAGTCTCGTCACAGAGGATTTCTAAATGGATCTCTTCGTGCATCTGAACATGTTATATACTCTACAATAAAGACTTACCTGAAACGATTACAGCACATTCCACCAGGGCGATGTCCTCCACTACCGCCTTCCTCAGCAATGTCCCTCTACAGGATACCTGTAACGCCGCAACCTGGTCCTCGGACCATACTTTTGCACAACGTTATGCTCTCTCTTCCTCAATTGCATCTTCCATGGCAGTAGGACAGGCAGTACTGTCCACAGTGACTAACACGGGGCTCCAAACCCACCTCCTTGGGTCGACAACTGCTGTGTAGTCACCCAGAGTGGAGCACCCATGGGGACCTCTCGAAGGAGAAGAGTTACTCACCTTGTGCAGTAACGGTGCTTCTTCGAGATGTGTCCCCGTGGGTGCTCCACTACCCACCCTCCTTCCCCGGCTCAGAGCCCTTGGTTCTGACAGGTACAGAAGGAATGAAGGAGCCGCGCCGCGCGTGCCTAACGGATTCCAACGACACAGGGGGGCGCTCTGGCGTGTGCGCGGCACAGTGGAAACAGCTAGAAAGATCTCCGGTCCCGGCGCGAGGACACACCAGCACCCAGAGTGGAGCACCCACGGGGACACATCTCGAAGAAGCACCGTTACTGCACAAGGTGAGTAACTCTTTCTTCGTTGCCTGGGTCAAGAACACTCACCAAAGACCTGTCACCATTGTAAAAAGCTGTTGACCCGCTCTCTCAAGGCCAGAGAGTCAAGCTCCTCACAATGGAGAAAATGGAGAGACTAGCCTCTGAACCAGCACCTCAGGCTTCCCCAGTGCACACCTCACCAACTGCTGCTTTGGACCAAGATGCCTCGGTGTCCAGAGATGCCCTGGCCAAAAAGACAGCCGAAAGGAAGCACTCTTCACTCTCAGTAGAGAGAGCACTGAAGAGACTGTCTCCCCCCAGTAAGCCAGCCTCATCAAAGAGGAAGGCTACAGGGGATGCACAGGCACCAGGGAAGTCCAGTATGGACAAGCCCCGAGGGGCGATATCCACTAAAGATACAAGCCATGTGGTATCGGTGGCCAAGCCGAGTAAAATCACTACTATGCCATCGGTACCACCACCCACAGCACCGACGAAGTCGGCTCCAAATAAGCCACATGGAGCCGACGATAAGAGGTACCTGGAATCGTCGGTACCTATACCATCCAAATCAGTACCAACGAAGGCCATAGACATCTCTCTGGTACCATCTACATCCACAGTATGGACACGCTCCATAGCACACCCACAACTCACGGCACCGGCAGTATCAACCTTCGCTCCACTGAAACCACTAACCACACAACAGGAACTCCAATCTTACAGGGAGCAAGTAGGCTTCCCACCCCAACCAGCTCGGCGCCACCTTTCTCAAGTGATAGCAAGGATGATGAGGAGATCACTTCCTCTCCTAGGCACTCATTGCCTAAGCCAGACACATAGCAACAACAGAAACTGCCTCAAACACAGATGTGGCAATCATTCCCGTGGTTCCCTCCAATCCCACTCCCACAACCCTGGCAAAGGTGGGACCCACTTGCTGCGATCAAGGCACATGTTCATCCCCCCCAAATGGTGCCCTTTCCAGGCCTTCTACATAGGTGCACAGACCTTCCTCTCCAACAGGGTCACAGGTCACCCATGATGACATCAAGGAGTTTGATGATTCACAGTGAGAGGATACGTTACCTCCATCCCATATTTTGTCTTCCTCTACAGATGAGACAATAATGCCTCCTCCACCAACTGCAGGAGATGATTTCAAGTTCTTCCATGACTTGTATAACAGAGTGGCAAACACCTTAGAAATTTCGTTGGTGGAGGTGCCCGAGACTCAGCATAAACTCACCAATATCCTGCAAGCCTCGCCATTAGCAAAAATTACTCTTCCAATCAATGCAGCCATCCCAGACCCTTCGAAAATTACTATGGCAAATACCAGAGTCTATCCATCCGACCTCAAAAAGATTGGATAGGAAGTACTCCATACCCGTGAGGGGCGCCACATTCTTATTTACCCATCAGACACCAAATTCACTGGTCGTCAATGTGGCCAACAACAGAGGTAGACAGATGCAATATAAATCCACTCCTTACAATAAGGAGTGGAAAAGACGCGATATCCTGGGCAGGAAATCTTACTCATAGGCCTCCCTCCAAATAAGAATAGCCAATTATGCAGACACTGTTGGCGAAATACACACATCACTACTTAGACAACATGAAAAAATGTATTGAACAGCTTTCTGATGAAAGTAAGGTCTCTTTCCAGTCCAACATTGAGGAGGGATTCTTTATAGCCAAGATGGCATTACAGGCATGTCTTGACACAGCAGACACTGCGGCACAGTCCTTAGCCACCTCAGTAGTCATGTTTCGAGTAGCCTAGCTCCACCTCTCAATTTTCATTGGAAGGTACAGAATACGATTGAGGATCTCCCCTAGGAGGGTCAAAAACTTTTTCGTACAACAACAGGTGTCTCCCTTCACTCCCTCAAGGATTCTTGAGTAACCTTGAGGTCCCTGGGCATGTATGTTCCCCAACCCAAGAAGAGGCTGAACAAGCAATTCACACCACAGGGCAGAGAATCCTCATCCTTCATGCCCCAGAGAAGCTATGATTTCAGAAAGGAGGCAAAGGCAACAAAAATGCAGACAAACTCAAGATCGGCCAGACACATCTCAGTCGACCAATGGCTGACAAGCCTTTTGAAGATCTGGTTGAGAATTCAATGTCTTTTCCCAATATAACTTACCAACATAACCTGCAGCCCTTTTACCAATTCTGGGCAAAAATTTTACCACAGACAAATGGGCCTTAGACATCATACAGAAAGGCCTCACCATCCCATTCACCAGATTTCCTCCTACCCAAACCCTTTCTTCATCCCTCTTCGGGGACCCCTCTCACAATCCCAGGAGGTAAACAGACTACTCCAACTGGGGGCAATAGAAATCATACCAGCTCACCGTAGGGGAAAGAGCTTTTACTTGAGATACTTCCTCACTCCTATTCTGGAGGCCTATTCTGGACATGCATAGGCTCAACAAGTATTGAAAGAAGCAAAGATTCATGGTAACATTAGTGAAGATAATTCTGTTGTTGGAACAGGGAAATTGGATGCCGTCACTCGACCTCCAGGACGCATACTTTCATGTGGCAATCTGGCCATCGCATAAAATTTTTTTAAGATTCACACTGAAGGAGGAACACTACCAGTACCAGGTCCTCCCGTTTGGCCTGTTGGCAGCACCAAGAGTATTCTCCAAAATACTAGCCATTGCAGTTGCTCATCTCAGAAAATGGCATAATAATCTTCCCATACCTAGACGATTGCCTCATCATAGCACAATCAGAGCACGAGGCCATCCAGTCCACCTCAGAGACAGCACAGTTGTTCATATCCCTAGGTCTCCAAATAAATGCCTCAAAATCACACCTCACCCCATCTCAACAATTAGTGTTCATAGGAGTCACACTAGACTGTACAAATGCACAAGCATGTCTCCCCATGTAGCAGTTCCAAACTCTATACGTCCTAGCAAGAAATATTGACAGCCCAACAGTCTCAGCTGCAGAATGCCTTCAGCTACTGGGACATATGTCAGCAACCACATATGTGGTTCCCCATTCCAGACTCCGCATGAGGTGCCTACAGTCATGGCTCCATATGTGTTTTCGGCCACACAAGGATCACATACAGAAAATCCTCAGCCCTATGGAAAGGGTCAAAGAATTGTTCCTATGGTGGCTCCAGCAGCACACCCTATGTTCAGGTGTCCCTTTTCAATGGGAGCCCTCGGCTGCAACCATAACCACGGACGCCTCAGTAGAGAGATGGGGCACGCACATCGATCATTACAACACTCAGAGACGGTGGTCAATGTTAGAAACAACCCTGCACATCAACATCTTAGAACTTCACACTGTGAAAAAAGCATGCAAACACTTTCTACCATTGATTCAAGGCAAACGTGAGAATAGTCACAGAAAACACCACATGCATGTTTTACATAAACCACCAAGGGGGAGCCAGATCTTATCTCCTCTGCAGGGAGGCCACAATACTGTGGTAGTGGTGCATCCAATATCACATTACCCTGTCAGCAGATCAAAATATCACTGCAGATCATTTAAGCCACATATTTCACCAAAAATACGAGTGGGAGATACACCCCAAAGCCCATCTTCCTCAAGTGGGGGTTTCCAGAAACAGACTTATTCGCAACATCACACAATGCCAAATGCCCCAAGTTTTGCTCTTGAGTGGGAATAGGCAAGGGCTCCTTAGGGAAGGTATGCCATGGTGATCAGCTGGCCTCAAACTCTCCTATATGTGTTTCCCCCAATTCCACTCCTGGGCACAGTCATACAGAAAATAAAACAACAGAGCCAGAGTAATTCTCATAGCTCTGGCCTGGCCCAGGCAACCATGAGATCCTTACCTGTCCCAGTTGGCGGCAGCCCCACCCTTCCCTCTGCCATTCTGGACGAACATACTATCCCAGGACCAGGGCCGAGTCTCTCATCCAGACATTCACAGGCTTCATCTGTGTGCATGGCTTTCTACAAGGCTGAACAACCCACAGGCTGCCTGGAGAGAGGAGGTGCATAATATAATTACGAACTGTCGCAAACAAATGACACGGATGACATACTCCCAAACATGGAGGCGTTTCTCCGAGTGGGCAAATCAAAGATCCCTACACCTGCTCTCAGCAGACCTGATGGAAATATTAGACTACCTCCTCGCTTTAAAGAAACAGAACCTTTCTAATTCTTCCATAAAGGTACATTTAGTGGCAATATCGAACGAGCCCAAAAGGGTTGAAGGGCACACCATATTTTCACACCCTTTAACCAAAAAGTTCCTGAAAGGCCTGAGCAACATCTTTCCACAGCTAAAGGTATCAATGCCGCCTTGGGATCTCAACCTTGTTCTTTATTCCTTGACCTGACCACCCTTTGAACCCATGGCATCATGTTCCCTCACTTACCTGTCTATGAAGGTGGCTTTCCTTATAGCAATAATGACAGCAAGGAGAGTAGGGGAACTAGCCGCACTCATGGCGCATCTACTGTTCACGGTCTTCTGCAAGGATAGAGTTGTCCTAAAACTGCATCCCAAGTTTCTCCCAAAAGTAGTTTCCCAATTTCAACTAAACGAACCTATATGCTTACCCGCTTTCCATCAAAAGCTGCATCTGGATGCCAACACAGCACGGCTCCACTCCCTCGATGTTCGGCTGGCACTTGCCTTTCACCTAGATAGAACCAGATCTTTTAGGCAATCTCCGAGACTTTTTATTTCTATAGCAGAGCCTTCCAAGGGTCAATCCATATTGAAACAGAGACTTTCAAAATGGATAGTAAATTGCATCAAAGTAGCCTACCACATTAACAAATGCCTCTGCCGACCCAAATTATGGCACACTGCACCAGGGACATGGCAGCATCTACAGCCTTCCTCCGCAATGTGCCCATTGCAGATATTTGCACGGCAGCCATGTGGACTTCTGCCCATACATTCATGAAGCACTACGCCTTAGACACTTATGGTTCATGCTTCACAGTCCTCTGCATTCAGGCAGGTGATCCTAGCCATGGTCCACCATCCACATCCGAAGCCCCTCCAACCAGAGACTGAGGGCACCACTCCATAGTCACCTGCAGTGGAGCACCCACAGGGACACTCCTCAAAGAAGAAGGGAAAGGTTACTCACCTTGTGCAGTTACTGGTGTTCTTCAAAATGTGTATCCCTGTGGGTGCTCCATGACCCACCCTCCTCCCCTCTGCTTTGAACTTGAACATCTCCGCGGTAGAGAAGGAACAGAGGGGCAATTGGCAGCACGCGTCGTCAGCACGTTCACTATGGCACTTGCAGTGCCACTTGTTCATGCTCCGCCACCAAGGGGGGGACTACTGATGCCAAAAAGTTCTGGTTTCAAATGCTGGGGCATCAAGACACCTGCAGTGGAGCTCCCACAGGGACACCCATCTCAAAGAACACCAGTTACTGCACAAGGTGAGTAACCTTTCCCTTATTTGTCATATAAACCCATCTTTGAGCCAATGGCTAAGCAACCCCATCTTCACATGGCTGTAAAAATTGCTTTCAGAGTGGTGTCACATGAATTGTTGAGGAAATTGAGGTATTATGGAGCAAGCACCCCACACCACCCTTGTGAGAGTTGGGTGGGACCTGATGGGCCTAAACTACTAATTAGGGTGCAATCCAGAGAGGATGAGGAACAGGCTCACCTGGACAAGACAGAGTCTGTAGAAATCCAGGTAGCTGACTAGAGAGGGCCATGGCAGCTAGCAAAAGGCGGTCACTCCCTAGAAAGAGGAAAGGAGTAATTTGTGGGAGCAAGCAGGCAAGCTGCACAGATTCCCTGGGAGATGTGAGTTGGGAAAAGATGGTGAACCTAAAGAGGGAAGGCATCCATTTAGGTAGGAAAAAGCTCAGAGAAACAGCACCAAGATCACAGGGAGTACAGTCCTGGGCATCATTCTGTAGGGTCCCTGGGATAGAACCCAGTGCAGAAGACAGGCCTGGGTTCCTGTCTAACAGACAGCTGGTCTGGAAAGACTGTGATTTCCCCAGACGGGGAGGGACTTAATAACCCGGATGAAGTGCCAAGCCATGGATCTGAAACCGCAGCACGGAGAGCGAGAGAGGCTGCATATGGAGAAAAGATGGGTAGAGAAACTATTGAGGAGGACACAGCTGAGAGACTGAGCTAATCCCAGAGCGATCAACAGGAGCTGCAAGCAGAGAGGAAATCCTGTAACAGAGAGGAGGAGCAGGTTAATTGAAAACCCTCCCTATACAGTATTCTTCAGGAAGATAGTTTCATTAGAACCATATCCTAACTTTCTCCAAAAGATATCTTCTGCATACCTTTCCATATTAACCAGATTATTCAGCTTCCAGTTTCCTTTCTAGAACTGTACCAGAACAGGGAGGAAATTGCCATGCTTTGGATGTCAGAAAGGCATTTAGCCATCTCTCTAGATAAAACAACTTTTCTGAAAGTCTCCCAGACTTCGTATTTCATTTACAGACAGATTCAGGGAATCCACAATATCCATTCAAAGACTCTCAATGTGGATGTCTTCTAAGATACTAGCCCATTCTACTATATCCCAGTCTGCTTCTAGAGTACTATTGCAAAGATGTTCAAGTGTCTGAAATTTGTAGAGCAGCAGCCAACGCTATATCTTGGTTCATGCAGCCTGGTCACATGCTGCAGTTGGCAATGAAGTTGTGTCTTCAGTGTTGAACTCAAATCCAAGGCTTTTTTCAGGGATACTGCTTGGGAATCATGTAAATTCAAGCATCCTCAGGGACACTGCTGAAAGAAGAGGCTACTTTACCTTGTGCAGTAATTGTAGTTCTTTGAGATTTGTTTCCCTGTGGGTGTTCCATTATGCTCTTTCCTTCCGCTATGCTTCAGAGTTTCATCTTGTAAGATTTCATGGTAGAGAAGGAACTAAGGGCAGTTCACCAGCAAAGTTCTATATATCCTCAGTACAGAGCACGAGGAAGTCTGGAGCCCACGAGTGAACTGAATGAGTACTGATACTGAAAATCTCCAATCAAAGGCACATGGGGTGCACGCACAACTGAAATGGAGTGCACATGGCGGTGCAGCTCTAGAAGAACTGTGATTAATGCACAAGGTGAGTGACCCCTTCTTGTTTACAGCTTCTTTAGCTTTTGAACTGGTAACTTTTCTCGCCAACATCATCAAAGCAATTCTGTATTTTGATGCCAGATCTACCCTTTTTCCGCTCTTCTCAGGCCATGTCTTCACTTAACGGAAGGTTGATACTGCCACAATCAATCTTCTGGAGTTTGATTTAATGAGCCTAGTTAGGATTCGCTAAATCAAACTCAGAGGGCCTCCCTCCCCATTGGCATCTGGTACTCCTGCTTCTGTGAGGAATAAGGGAAGCCAATGGGAGTGTTTGCTCACGTTGTCTTCCTACTGTGGTGACAGTGGGGAAACTCGAAACAAAGTAAGTCAAGTTGCGTCTCTTGATTCAACATTCCCCATTCTTGATTAGTGTAGACCCAGCCTCAGTTTACCACCATTATCCTAGGAATTTCAGGCTGATGCCCCTTCTGACCCGGTAGTTATTAGCCTCCTTGCTCTTACCTCCCCCATATGATCTTCAACTATGGATTGATTTATAAAGCACAAATTTTAATCCTAAATGTCCATTTGATATTCATAAATTCTCTTCTGTGAAGCTGCTCATTGGGAATCTCCTCAGCAAGAATTTATCTTAATCATGCAAAAGGCATAGGATATAACATAACAGACTAGTTGTTTAATGAGTAATGCAGGAAATGATTAAACCTGACCACATGATGGGGTAACAGGTGAAGATAAGAAGTTTAAATCCAGTGTAATGAATAAAGGGGAACCAGTAGAGGAATACAAAGGAAGGGGAGGAAAGTGAGCTAGGATGGTAATTTTGAATGGATGGAGAGCTATAATTTTGAATGGATGTGGAGATGATAGAAAAAAATATCTTGCAGTAGTCAAGATGCTATGGATAACTTTTTAGCTGTTACCACACATAGCTGCTCCTTAAAACTTAATTCCTAATAAACCAGCATTACTTTCTTGAATGGCAGCTGATTCCTGTTTCAAGAAAGCAATAATCCAAGGCTTAATGCTAAAGTACTTAAAAGAGAAATGCTATTTGCCAGAAACTAACTCTTCGACTAGATTATCCAAATAGATTCACCCTCCCTACTTCTTCAAAGTCTGTTATGGATTCTGGAGAAGCAGAAGGAACTCTGCTCTGCAAATGAACACATCTAATGCATATTTTTTGTGAATTTTTACAGATATGTATAAACAGAACATGTGTCGATTTAAATATTCTGAATTATGATTGTAATTACACAAAATGCAGTAACAGAGGGGTAAGTAGTAAAGATTTTAATATCCTCAGAATCTGAAAGTATAATATATAGAACACTGAGCTTAGTCTCTTAAAAGTGATGCTTCACAAGATCGTGAAAAGTAGTAATTAAAGTATTTTGAGAAGGGAACCTTATCAACTCCTGTGCTATTATGTTGCACTTTTGCCCTGATTCCCCAGCTGACTGGAACAAGAAACTCAAGTTTCCGTGTTTCCTGCATTCCTCAGCCAGAGTGAGAAATTCAGCAAACTGTGTACTTTCCCCTTGCTCCCTGATGAAGCAGAACAGCCAACTATGTTCCTGTATGATTCGGGGGAAGGGGAGGAGGAGCTTCACTCCCCATCCTCCCTGAAGGGTGCCTAAAGGGTCTGGGAGTGGGAGTTCAGAGCTGGGGCAGTCCCACATGGGGGGAGGGTGCACCCCCCAGCTAGCCCCTTCCACCTTCCTAGTGATCCTGTCCCTTTTCTGTGTGGTATTATGAGAACCAATCCCATTCTAGGCACATCCCATTTTCCTGGCACAACGCAAACCATGACCTTGCTTTAAGTTTTTATAAGAGCAAGCTGTATACAGATTTGGTGATCCTAGCTATTACTGTTTAGGAGGTGTTCTTGAACAAACAGACACACAGAAAAACTCCCTCAAATACATAGTAGATAGCTGTCCCTTTCTCCTCCCTTGCCCCCTGCTGCCCCCATGGGGTTATAGCTGTCTCCGTCCCCATCTCTGGCCCCTTGCTGCTCCCTTGTGGTCATTATACAGTATAACTATCCCTGATTTCCATCTCATATCCCCTGCTGCCCACATGCGGTCATTATGGGTATGTCTACACTACATGGCTCCGTCGACGGAGCCATGTAGATGAGGGTTGTAGACATAACAAAATGAAGCAGCGATTTAAATAATCGCCGCTTCATTTACATCAAAATGGCTGCTGCGCTGTGCCGATCAGCTGTTTGTCGACCGCCCCGGTAAACCTCATCCCACAAGGCATAACGGGGCAGTCGACAAAGGCTTTTGATGTCGACCGCCGAGTGTCAGGACTATGGCGCTGTGCCGACAAACAGCTGATTGGCACAGCGCGGCAGCCATTTTGATGTAAATGAAGTGGCAATTATTTAAATCACTGCTTCATTTTGCTATGTCTACAACCCTCATCTACATGGCTCCGTCGACAGAGCCATGTACTGTAGCCATACCCTATATAACAGAACCCTCCCTTTCCATTTTTTGAGACATAATCCCATTCCAAGCATATCCCATTTTTCTGGTACAACCAAACCCATACCTTGGTTTAAGTTATAAGAGGAAGCAGTATAGAGAATTTAGTAGCAGTAGCTCTTACAGTTTAGAAGGAGTTCTTGAACAAACAGGCAGACAGACAAACTCTCTCAAATATATACTAGATCAGAGGTGCACAACCTTTTTTAATTGGCAACCCCCACAGAGGCCGCCGAATTTGGTTGAGCAAAAAAAAAAAAAAGCAGCTCCTTTAATTGTCAGGCTGCTCTCCTGCCACTCTCCCACCCCCACCCGCCGTGTGTGCATCCAGCACCGAGCCAGGAAGCCGGAAAATGCAGCTGGCAGGATCCAAGCACTGCGACCCCCCAGGAAGGCAGTCACAACCCCCAAGGGGGTCATGACCATGGGTTGTGCACCACTTTACTAGATAATAAGAACATAAGAACGGACATACTGGGTCAGACCAAAGGTCCATCTAGCCCAGTAGCCTGTCTGCCAACAGTCGCCAGCACCAGGTGCCCCAGAGAGGGTGGACCAAAGACAATGATCAAGTGATTTGTCTCCTGCCATCCTTCTCCAGCCTCTGACAAACAGAGGCCAGGGACACCATTTCTATCCCCTGGCTAATAGCCTTTTATGGACCTAACCTCAATGAAATTATCTAGTTTCTCTTTAAACTCTGTTATAGTCCTAGCCTTCACAGCCTCCTCTGGCAAGGAGTTCCACAGGTTGACTACACGCTGTGTGAAGAAGAACTTTCTTTTATTAGTTTTAAACCTGCTACTACCCATTAACTTCATTTGGTGTCCTCTAGTTCTTCTATTATGGGAACTAATAAATAGCTTTTCTTTATTCGCCCTCTCCACACCACTCATGATTTTATATACCTCTATCATATCCCCCCTTAGTCTCTTCTTTTCTAAACTGAAAAGTCCCAGTCATTTTAACCTCTCTTCATATGGGACCCCTTCCAAACCCCTAATCATTTTAGTTGCCCTTTTCTGAACCCTTTCTAAGGCCAAAATATCTTTTTTGAGGTGAGGGAGACCACATCTGTACACAGTATTCAAGATGTGGGCGTACCATAGTTTTATACAGGGGCAGTAAGATATTCTGTGTCTTATTTTCTATCCCTTTCTTAATAATTCCTAGCATCCTAAGAATGATGAGCAAGTGATATAATTACTGGATATCAGACCTTAGCTAAAGCATGATGAGGCAGTTTATGGCTGAACCCTGTCCTCTGGAGTGGCTGAGACAAGCTACTGGATTAAGTAGTTCTTTATAATAAATTAAAGATGTATATACAATCAATTATTTACAACTTTCTAATCACACAAAATCAAACCCTCTTGCCCTGCTTTTTGCTCCTCCCCCCCAGCTCATCCCTTCTCTGAGGCCCTGCCCCCAATCAGTCAATCCCCTCTTCTTCCATCACTCACCCTTCCCAATTCTCCCTTATTTTCCCTGGGCTGGGGTAGGAGGTAGCAGTTCACCTACGCAAGTCAAAATAGTCCCATACATTGATGATCGTCTAATAATGGCATCGGTTCTCCAAGAGACAGCAATAGCCATCAGGCACATGGTGCAACTATGGACCACCTTAGGATTCCAGATAAGCTACCAGAAGTCCCATCTTGTCCCAACTCAAAAGCTGGACTTTGTCAGAGAACACCTGAACTCTATAGAAGCCAGGGCAAAGCTCCCCCAACTACGCTTTCACACTTTATCAAAACTAGTTACAACCATCACACAAAACCCTCAAGTAATGCCTCCAACTATTAGGACACATATATGCCCCCACATTTGTGGTCAAACATGCAAGACTGCACATGCCCTGCCACAAGGATAGCTACAGGGCTCATACAAACCACACAAACATTCACTGCACAAACTGCTAATCATGTCCTCCAGGGTCAAGACTTTCCATTGAATGTTTGTATGGGAATCTCCTTCCAGCAACAAATGTCCTCAGCCACAATAACCATAGATTCTTCTCACATGTCACACCACACAATTCAGGAACAATGGACTATAGCAGAATCCCATTTACATATCAATGTATTAGAACTCTGAGTGGTAAGGTGAGCATGTGAACATTTTCTACCATTAATACGTCACAAAGCAGTCAAGATCTTTACAGACAACATGACATGCATGTGCTATATAAACTGCCAGAACAGAACACAATTTTACCCATTATGCATGGAAGCCATACATTGATGGCAATGCCCACTGAATAGGTATCTCTGCAGTATATCTCCTGGGAGAACATCATGGACAACCTCAGCAGACACTTCCACCAGAACCATGAGTGGGAGCTGGACCCTCGCGTACTAAATACCATATTCCACCAGTGGGGATTCCCAGCTCTTCACAACTGCCTACAACACTAAATGTCAATGTACTGCTCTCCTGGAGGTCTGGGGGCTTTACACATGATTTCAATAAGGGGTTCAAAATATTAAAATGTCTTTTATAAGAAATTAATGATTCTACTCATTGGATTTTCTCATCTGTAGGGAAGTTTGCTCTATCATTTATTCTGCTTGCAAAGCCTAAGTGATCCTAAGTAGAACGAATGTTCAGTGATTCTGTTAAATTTTGTCTTTCAGCTCCAAAGTACAACCCTACAAAAGTTAAATTAAGGAGAACTGATTTAAGTGGTTAGAGAAGTTGGTTCCATTTCTAGATCTTTTGATCAGCCATAGCTATAGTCATTCTTTAATATGACTTTATCTTTCTGAAATATCTTTTAGGGGGTCTGCCATGAGGGCAGCTATTTCCCCTACTCTTTTGGCTGTAGTGATTGCAATAAGGATAAGATTGCATATTAATAAACAAAAGTCAATACATTTAATTCCTCCTGCCAAACATGGAGACTTTGAATAACTAGTTTCCTTGATGCTCATATCATGAGACTTGGAGAAACCTGAAGTAACAGCTAAGAAACTATCATTCCGTCTTTTATTTAATATGTGATGCAGTACAGGACAGTTAGAATGAACCAAGAACTCAGGAAGGCTGTATTTTCATCAAGTTACTCATTTGGTCCATGTTATATATCCTTATTCTATTGCAGATCTGCAACAGTAAGAAAAACTGCCATTGTGATTTTGGTTGGGCCCCTCCAGACTGTACGTTAAAAGGATATGGAGGAAGTATTGACAGTGGGCCCCCTCCAACTACCATCTGTAAGTGCTTGTTTTTTAACCTAAAGCTTGGAACCTGTATTCTAATGTGGCTCTTGCAGCTGTCACCCATGCCTTTGTCATATCCAGGGTATACTACAGCTTAGAACTGTCCTTGAAAGGAGCCAGAACTCATTACCTAGATAACACCCAAAAGGCATGATTATGAAATCCTTACTCAAACCAAGTATAGCCTGATCTGTAGATTGTGTATCAATGATATTGATTGCTTAAGAATTCTCAGTTATCACTTTGAGATTTGACAGGTTCTTGTCCTAAGTTCAGGCCCAACATTATTATAATTAGTGTGTTTTAGGGATGCCTGATGTACACAGCTGCAACACTCATAGGGTACGTCTAGACTACATCCCTTTTTCGGAAAAGGGATGTAAATTAGACGTATCGAAATTGCTAATGAAGCGGGGATTTAAACATCCCGCACTTCATTAGCATAAAAATGGCTGCCACTTTTTTTCGGCACAGAACTTTGTCGGAGAAAAGCAGCAGTCTAGAGGCTGATCTTTCGAGAAATAAAGCCTTTTTCGAAAGATCCTGTAAACCTAATTTCACGAGGGATAAGGGATCTTTTGAAAAAGGCTTTATTTCTCGAAAGATCAGCCTCTAGACTGCCACTTTTCTCCGACAAAGCTCTGTGCCAGAAAAAAGCGGTGGCTATTTTTATGCTAATGAAGCACGGGATATTTAAATCCCCACTTCATTAGCAATTTTGATATGTCTAATTTACATCCCTTTTCCAAAAAAGGGATGTAGTCTAGACGTACCCATACTGTGGGAACACTTCTACAATAGTTTATGAATACATTTAGCAAAGTCACAAATGCTCAAACCCTGTGAAGTGAACACCGAGAATACAGAATGTACATCTGAACATCCATATATGCTCACAATTATCTTCCTCACTACCATCACCTTCTTCATCACTTCCAGTGGCCATCATCCTCACATCTTCCAGGGGCCATACTTCTCTCTCCTCCCACACATAGGCTTGAATACAACTTTTATAATGTATTATGCTGATGCCATTAAGTTTAATGCATATTCAGCAAGGGTGTCTTTCCTCTTCCTTATTTGTATTTCTTCACCCTACTAATGTTAAGGTGCCCTTCTCCCAACTTATCTTATATATATAAAGTATGTTGCCATGGAACTCTTGTGGTCTGATATCTGGATGTTTTATGCATAAGCCACTGCTAGCTTAATGTTCCCATGGTTGGCTGATGCTGTTATGAACAAAATTCCCCTTATACACTCTATTGCCAGTTCCCAAAAACTTATAGGTGATCATTAGACCACTGATCTGTACCGAAGTTCATAGGTCTCAAATCTTATACTAGCTGCTAAAGTAAATAGGTTACAGGTCTATAGGTAGGTACCTTACATTACTAACAAAATAAATGCTAATGCTAGTCCCTTGGGCTACACAAGTAGCATCTTACCTCATAAATGGATCAGTGGGATCTTGTAAAATTGAGGTGCTAATAATCATGAATAAGTTTATCAGAATCTGTCCCTAAATAAGATACCAGACACAAAAAAAGTAGTGGAAAGAACATGATGTACTTTTTTTTACCCAGTTCTGTGGCTCCTATTAAGTTCCTACCAAACACTTTGATTTTTTTCTTTATGTAGCGTTTCTCCATCTTACCGTATTCATATGCCCTCCATACCACCCACCCACTTACTGCCAGCACATGGCATGCATATTTAGGGAAAATGCACAGCAGAAACAAGCAGTAATGCTGACATCTCATGTGCAGACAAAACAAGTTTGGAGGCCCTCTTTGGTGGTATTGCTAAACAGTTGTACATATGAGATGTGCGTGTCATGCATGTGCTCTTCATACAGGGACAATTTCTATGGAAAAGTTGGTTACAGTTGTATGAGCAAGTCTCAAGTGCAAACAAAGGGTAATGTTCTGTGTCTGTTTCTTTCCAAGTGTCTAGTAGTGATGTTATCATCATGGGAATAGCAATTGGAACCGCACTTCTTCTTCTTCTAGTTATCAGCTTTGCCCTGCATAAAAGAGCTCAGATAACTCAGGTCGTTGGCAGGTAAGTAAAATTCCATGCATGTTTACACTATATGATAAGATTATGACACTTGCACTTATTTCTCATCCCACTTTGCTCAGTGTTACACTTGGCTGTAAGCCTGCCATGCATCACAGGTCACCTGCAAAAACACCTCCGTTACATTTCCCAACTGGTGCATTAATAGCCTAGAACATTGTGACAGATCTGATTGGGCTCCCCATTGCTGGATTTGGGCTCACCAAATTGCTGTGAGGAAATCTAAATTAGAGTCAGCTGGAAATTTTCTGCCAAAACTGAGTGTAGTCAGAAAATGACAATTAGGCAGAATGAAATGTTTAATCAAATCTAGTAGAGATTCAACTAAATATTCACCAAATAGCATCTTCCCTCAGTACCAGGGGATGGGGAAGGACAGCATTGGTGGACTTCACCTTCCCACCATTCCCTTAGCTCCAAGGGGACAGATAACCCCTGGGAGGCCACAAGGGTACTCCAGGTGGCGCACCAGCCCTGCTAATCAACTCCCCCCCCCTTCTTCCCACCTGCTCCATAAACTCATTCGCCTGACTCCCAGTATGTCCTGTACACTGGGAACAACAGCTGTTCTGCAACATGAAGGAGAACTAGGAGGGGAGAGGAGAAGTGGGATGGCGTGCATCTGAGGGAGGAAAAAGACAGAGAAGAGGAGGGACAGGGGTGGAACCTTGTGGGAAGGGGGTGGAGTGAGGGCGGTGACTGGGGCTGAGCTTGGGGATCCACAGAAAATTGTAAATCAAAATGGGGGTCTTTGGGATGCTAAAGTTTGAGAACCACTGCTCTAGGGGACAGACAGAGCGCCAGGACAACACCTTACTTGTTCTGGAACTTAAGCAGATTGGTGGGGAAACAGAGTGACCAGGCTCTCTGCCTTTCCAATTTCACAAGAAACTGGTAAGAGTCCACCTTAAGAGTTAGCTGGAAAGCTAAAAAGTTATGTAACCCTTCTGCCAGGTAGCGCCAGCAGTAGCCAGGGCCGGGTGCAATATCTAGGGGTCCCTTTTCATCCATCTCACACACAACAGGCTCAAGACCTCTACCCAGTAATCTGGGAAATTCACACACCCCTAGGCGCCTCTGAGAGACAATGCTTCCCCACTTGCAAGCACAGAGTCTGAGCGTAGAAAAGAAACTTTTAAAGAAAGAGAGAGAGAAGTCATGTGGCATTAGCTTGGGAAAATACCATAACCAGAGTTCATAACCAACCCATGAGAAACCATCCCAGCTCAAATGAATTGAGCAATGTCCTTTGCCTCTCAGGCTCACTAGTCCAACAATGTAAGGGTCCCATTCACCTACCCAAACTTTTTCCGTACCCCACTTCAAATGCCCCACTTACAGCTCTGTCCAGTCAGTGCGGACCCAGACACATCACCCTGAGGACTCCACTCATTGAGCCTGAGGCCATGCCACCTTTGTGCTGCTCCTGTGGTCCGCTTCCTCCACCAGCCACCCTGCTGGCCTCCTGCCGCTGCTCCTACCGGCCGGCCGCCAGTCGCTCTCACCAGCTGCACTGCTGGCTGCAATGGGTCTGGCTCCAGGCCAAACCAGTGACTTCAGCTCTTAGTGATTTCAACTCTTTAGCCACCACCTAGGCTGTCAAAAAGATTCCAGCTTTCACTCGAATAACAAAAAGACTCCTGATAGTCTACTTTAGGTCTATCCTTAGAACAGCGGGGCGCAGGAGGGAGAGGGAAGAGACAGGTTGAACCAGTCTTACTGCTCGCACCTGGCAGGCATGAAGCAGGCTGGCTCACGCCCTTTCCCCCCAACTAGTTCACTCAGCTCTGGAAGGAGGAGGCTTGTTTATCTGAGACCCCTTACAATGATGGTGTCTCTCCTGCAAGCACTGGTGTCATATTTTACATTTCCTACGTTTAAGGGGTAGCATGGTTTGTGACCCCACAACAGCCAAATTAGTTACAATACACCACATTCCATTCTAACAACAGATCCTCCGTCAGCCCTGGCTGAATTGGATTTACATAACCACACCCTGGATTCCTTCCCCATCCTGGCATGAGCTGTATTTGCATATCAGTAGTTAATTATCTTGCAAGGCTAAACAATTGGAGTGAGCATACCCACCCCCAGGGCTGCTCTCTCCTTTTAGCTGGCTGATTGCAAGCAGTAGTTCAGCCCCTGTTTACAGTTACATTTTGTTTCTCCCAAAGTGGATTTTTTTCTACAGAGTCCTTTCTGCAATTTTTTGTGGTTTTGACATGTTGTCCATTTTGGGGGTTAAATTTTCTGAAAATCATTAAAGTTTTAACAGGAAGGGACCCACATACATGCTCCTGCTTTTTGCCTAGTTCTAATCCACACTGAATCCCAAGTGCCCTTGGTGGGATAGGACTGAGCTCAGGCACTTTTCCTGGTTTTGTGTCTTTAGCCACACTTATGGAACAGACCTCAAGTCTTACACCCCAGTCGTTTTTTTGAGGAAGAACGGCTCTTGTGTAAGAGGGGTTTTTTTTCACAAAAAGGAGCTGTCTACACTGCTCTTTTTTGTGCAAAAGCCTCTTGCGCAAAAATGGCTGCTCATTAATTATGCAAACGAAGCGCAGCGATATCCACGCCAAACTTAATTTGCATAAGCTTTTCCGCAAGAAGGCTACAGTATAGATGTAGCCTTGGTGTTTTCCAACTTTTTCTCCAGTGGAAAAAGAAGGAGAGTATAAAAATGGGAGAGAAAATGGAAGAGAACCCACAAACATCAGAAAATGGAGAATTAATATTTTACATCAAGACAAATTCAAAATTTCCTGCGAGAGTATTTTTCCATAAAAAATGAAATTTTCCTGACAAAAGTTCAGTGATAGAAAAACCTCATTTTTTCTACTAGAAAAATTTTCAGATGAAAATGTAACTGTTGTCAGTAGCAGCAGAAGTGTGAGCTGGCCCTCCTCCCCCATTTTGCTCATGGACGTTAGAACTACAGTGCCCAAATGGGACCATTTAAATGCTATTCCTAAGAAGAGATCTTTAAATTCAATGTAGAAAAGATTAGTATAGAGTGACGATTACAAAGCTAAAAGAGATCAAATGAAAAAGGGACAGGATCAGAATACGATGGGATCTCCTTACATCTTCTAATGTTCAGTTTCTTTCAATAAAGAAAAAAATATATTGTTCAATTTATTTCTAAAATTCTCCTGATACATTCCATAGGCTAGCTTTGGTGTTCATCAGAATGCATTTATTTTAGTTTAATAGAGATCTATGATGGTAGTGTGATACCTGAAGATTTAATAAGAAACTTGTAGGTGATTGTAATAGTGTCTTACCTGATCTAGCATTCTCTCTTTGTCCTACCTGAATTTGGCATCAGTCCCCTTTCAGGGATAAAATGTTATAGAAAGTACTATGGAAAACCTAGAGTGAGGAATTTCAGAGAGACTGGGGTTGGCAGGAGCCAACATTTACATTGATGCCAGCTCCTGAAGTTGAAAGAACAACCCATTCCTCTAGAGTGGTTTAATCTGAAATGCAGAAACAGTACATAATTTATTAATATTCTGTCATGTAACACAGCTAATTTGGTAGATTTTAGAAACAGCTTCTCAAACCATGCATAATTACAATTTCAGCTATTCACAAACTATTTCTAAATTGCTTGTGGTTTATATTGTAGGTCCTCCAGGACACAAGGTGGCTCTGATTCTGCAGACAAAGTATGTGTTATTCAGATAGTTCCTTTCAGTTATTCTTTAATGTGTGATGAGAATATGACCATTTTCTAGTCTAGAAGATCATCAGAACTTCTCTTCCTTTTTCAATTTTTGAAATGATTCATACAGATCTGAAAAACCAGAGTATGACAGGAGGAGTGCAAGTATTGCAACTACTATAGATAAGGTTCCCAAAGCCATTCCACCTTGATATTTTACTTTTAGTTCTTGTGGCTTTCCAGAGGTTTAACTTTTGATGATTTTTGGAGCCCCTGGGTTGCTCTTATTTTGGTTGCCTAGTTTTTGTTTTGTTTTGTTTTGTTTTTTTAATGCTAAGAAAAAAATTGTTGAGCTAGTTTACAAGTAAGGAAATTTGGAAACACATCTTTCCAACAAAGAAATATTTTTCTGCAAGCTTTCTCTTAAAAGTTAAAACAAGGAAACATTTTGGAGTAGCAAGTTGATATTTGGCAGGAAAAAAGACCTGTTTATACATCCCAGGATTGTATTAGCTGTTTTGGACAGTCTCTCACTAGGAAATCATGTTTAGCTAATCATCCTTGACCACCACGAAATCTTCTTCAGAGTCACTGCTTCTCAGGATAGAGTCTCCCATTCCGTAAGTACCAAATAGCCCAGATCATTCTGTATCAGTGACCTGTACTCTTTGTTATCTACTCTTTTCCTCAATATTTGTGTCCCATTTTATGATCCCTCATTTACAATTACTTTTTTGAGACATAATAATTAGCCAGTTTTAATACATTTGATGTATGTGCCATGTTAATTTTATTTCTTTTTTAGATTTTAAATCAGAATAGCCACAGTTCAAGGTGACTGCACATGTATTTCCCACTCCTGGTCCAGAAATGGCACCCATTGTAAGCTCTTGGCTTTTCATCCATCATTTCCCTTGGGTAGAGACCTACATCTCTCTTTCTCCTGACAGGGATTTTTTCAGGCTGCACAGTTTCCAGCCTACACTGTGAGTTCCCCCAGCAAGCTAGTTCCAAGTTATCAAACAGCCCTTTCTAAGCAATCACATTTATTCTGAAGGTGAAAGCATTAAACATAGAGATTAAAATAGTATAAGAACTTGCATGCCTAAAAGTTTACCAAAGGTCACTCCACTCCAACTCCATCCCAATGAACAAGTATCATTTCTTCTCCAAACCTTCCCCCCACCCACTGGGGATAAAAGTGAGGTCCATTTGCTGGATCAGAAAAATGATGAGTGTCAATTTAAACTAGGACTATTTATCCAAAAGTCCTTTCTTTGCCTTTGGGTCTCTGGAGAATCCAGTTTGAACTAGTATAGGCAGGCATCACCCAAAGAGGTGGTACTTCTCTGGAAGTGTCACAGTTTGAATGAATTTACCTAATCACCAACTTTCCCCCACGTCCATTGTTCTTAATTCCTGAAGGAGCTGTAGTTATCTTTCCTATGAAAACAACTATTTAAAAAATGAGTAGTCCTGTGGCACCTTAGAGACTAACAAAAATATATTTCTTCTTCGAGCGGTGTCCCGTGGGTGCCCCACTGTAGGTGTTGAGCTTGTCCTGGCGCCGCAGATTGGAGATCTTTTCAGCCATAGTTTGCCGGACCGCACATGCGTGATGCTCGCCTTGTGCCTTTTGTGCCATTTCTGTGTGCGCAGTCTGGCTCCTGCCAGTTCCTCCTGACTGTCCTTGGCTGCAGATGGAGTGAACGCGCTCTCCTTGATTCCTGTCAGGGACAGAGAGAAAAAACATCATTAGTTCTTAGTTAGTTCAATAGTTATTAGTTGTTACAGTCGTAGTTAGTTCGTCTAGTTTAGCATCGTTTAAATTTTTTTTTTTTTAATAATAGTAATATTCGTACTTTACTTAGCTCTCTGCCTCAGCAGAGAGCAGAAGACCCTCCGGCCGAGTCATGCCTGGCTCCCCTGGGTTTAAAAAGTGCGGTACATACTGCAAGCCTATGCCCGCTTCTGACGGTCACTCACTATGTATACGGTGCCTTGGTGAGGGACATATCCCACAAAAATGTCCTCACTGTTAAAAACTTACTGCATGAGCCAGAAGAGACCAGGAGATGAGGCTAAAAATGCTACTATTCAATACAGCATTACAGCCCTCCGATACTGATTGCTCCCGACCATTGGAGGTGACCGGGACCACACCTAAGATCGCCCATACAAAGAGGCCTTCTCCCTTGCGTTCATTGCCCTCGACTTGCATCAGCACATGGGATAAATGGGGCACATCGGGCACAGCTACCATGCGCCAACCCGACAGACAAAGCACACCCGAAGTACCTTGGCACCGAACCCAACACCATCCAAGGAATCGGCACCGAAAACCGCTGCCACAACTCGCCTGGCACCGACTCCTATATCGCTGCCGTGACTCAATATCGGCACCGGCGCCGACAATTACGTCGGCACCGAGAGCGTCTCCCCCAGCGCCGGTGACTCCGGCACCAGCAGCATGTTCAGCACCTGAGATACACCCTGCACCGGCAATACAATCAGCACCAGTGTGCCACCAAGCATCAGCGCTGGACACAACACTGTCGGCACCATGGCACCGCTCATCACAGATGTCTAGATTGCACACAGCCGTGCAACCACAACCAACGCCACCTCTGATGCCGACAACATCGCCGGAACAGTCGCCAGCACCAGCGAAAGCGCACCAAAAATTGCACAAGCTACCAACACCTTCACCCAGTTCGGAACATATTGAATTCTCTCCGGAATCACCTTCTCCATCTCCAGCTCAATTTTGTCTGTCCAAGAGCTCAGTCAGACACCACACCATGAGGAAGAGCTACTATTCACAATCATATGCTTTACCTCATTATTGTTGGCACCGAGATTCGCCACCTTCTTCAAGGCATTCCAGAGACAGGTCGCGATCACCCAGATCTCTTACAATTTCTACCTACTACAGGAGCCATGACTCCCATAGATACTCCCCCAGATACTCTCCACCTCGCGCACATCATTACAACAGACACAGATGCCACTACTATTACCACAGACCTCGCTCGTACTCTCCACAGCGCAACACTACAAGATCGCCCTCCTGTCATCAACTTCGCTTTTCAGGCAACGGGGCAAATTCTCCAGTTCAACTGGGAACAAGACCTCCCACTCCATCTGGAATTGCCCCTCCCCCTCCACAGTTGGAACCAGAAGAGGGTCAACTGTCGGAACATGAGGAGCCACAAGGGCACTCCCCTACAGATATTTTGTCTTCGTCACCAGACGATGCCTTTTTTCCCGGTGACATGTCTCCCACTGACGATATCCAACAGTACTAAGATCTGTCCAAGAGAGTTGCTGAGAGCCAACAGGTGCAACTTGCGAAGTTCCAACAAAAGCAACATCGTTTGTTAAGGAATCTGCAACCATCCCAAAGATTGAAAGTCACCCCTCCCACTCGACGTTGCAATCTTAGAAATAACGGACGATATATGGCAGACACCGGCCTCGACCCCCGCTACAAATAAGAAAGTGGACAAGAAATACTTTGTTCCTGTTAAAGGCATGGAGTTCGTTTTTACACATCCACAACTGAATTCTCTGGTTGTGGATGCAGCACAACAGAGGGTTAAAACTCCTCAGTACAAGGCGGGCAACACTGACAGGGAAGGCAAACACCTAGATCTCTTTGGATGGAGGGTCTATTCATCCGCCACGTTAACGTTAAGAATGGCCAACTATGCCGCGCTTCTGGCCAATCACAATTTTGATAATTATTCAAAATTGGTCTCACTTCTAGAACATCTGCCAGACAATAAGCACGAGGTACTCAAGGCAGTAGTGCAGGAAGGGTACATGGCTTCTTCTTCGAGTGGTCCCCGTGGGTGCTCCACTCTGGGTGCTGGTGCGTCCTCGTGCCAGTGACTGGAGATTTTTTCCAGCAGTTACTGTCACGCTTTGCAGGCACCCGAGCGCCCCCTATTGCCATTGGGATCCTGAGGCGCCTGTGCGGCGTGGCTCCTCAGTTCCTTCTCTACCGTCCTCGGCAGTTGACGGAGCCTCCGAGTTCTCTCTTTTTTCTGTTAAAAAATAGACAATTTCCCAGTTTAATTCCCTAGTTTCCTCAGAATCCAAGTTTATTAGTACCCCCTCCCTACCCAATCGGTTAAAAAAAAAAATTGTTGCGGCTTGCCGCTTTTCCCCCGGGACGCCTCATGCCTGGCTCTCTGGGTTTCAAACATTGTGAGGCATGCCGCGACGCGATGCCCGTGTCTGACGGCCACACGAAGTGCATCAAGTGTCTCGGGGAGAGTCATCAGAACCACAAGTGCTTTCATTGCTTAAAGCTCATGGTGAGAGAGCGGCATGACAGAGCGAATAGACTTAAAACGCTCTTATACGAGAGATCCCTGCGACCATCTACTGAGAACTCTCCAGCAGCTCCGCAATTGGCTTCACGGGACAAGAGTACGGATAAGAATCGTCCCTCTGCTCCTCCCAGCCATACGATGTCTAAGTTGGGCCATTCCCCGACTCCCTCGCTTCCCTCGGCTTCCACAGCCGTACGGGCTAGCTCTGGAGACAGACCAGGGTCTTCAGGCGCGATGGTGTGCAAACCGGGGCCGTCTCAAAAGACAGCCCTCTCAGAGCAGAAGCTAACTCCGACGGCACCACAAGTTATGGCACCAGAGGTGCCTGATCCTCCCTCGGTGCCTATAAGCCACGGTGTGGATCGGACGGCACTGAGACGTCACACTAAATCAGTTCCGGAGCCGGCACCGAAGAGACACTGCACCGACATTCCAACTGATCACCCAGTGCCGGTACCATCCCTGGCACTGAGGTCACTGCAACCATCCCTGGCACCAAGGTCTCCGCTGCCACCCACAACCTCCACGGCACTGAGATCGCCACTGTTATCATCCAGGCGCTCCGCACCGAGGGAGGGCCGTACTCGGCACCAATCCCCAACGTGCAGTATTACCCCTGTGGCACCGCTCTCACCGGCTTCCTCCACTAGGTCCACACAGTCCCGACGATCACCCTCTCGCTCACCAAGTGTAACAGGCACCGGGTCTAGGAGCAGATTTTCTTCACATCACTCCAGCCCGGCGCCTAGACCGTCATCCTGGCAACCTACCACGGTGCAATATACATACCCCCCTCTACCACCATGGCATGCACAGCAATATGTTTATCCACCACCACCCTATGCCATTCAATGGCAGCAGCGGGAACCGCACCATAAGAAGCCCCACCGTCGCGCTTCCTCCACAGTGTCTCGCCCTCCGCCCGTTTCACCATCCGACACTGCTCCCAAGCCGCCCTCTCCGGTCCACTCAGATGTACAGGACTCCCTTTCTGAGGGAGAAGTGAGATCCCCACTCCACAACTCTTCATCATCCCCGGATGACGCCGTCACATCTGAAACTCCACCACTGGGTGATGACGTTAAAAAGTTTCAAGAGTTGTTTAAGAGAGTGGCCCTGGCACAGCAACGAGATCTCCAGGAGGTCAAAGTAAAGCATTACCCACTTCTGCGTACTCTGCAACCTCCAACCGCCTCTCGCATCGCTATCCCTATGGATGAGGCTATTATGGACCCTTCTGAGGTCATTTGGCAAACTCCAGCTTCTATAGCCCCAACCAGCAAAAGGGTCGACCGTAAATATTTCATCACTCCCAAGGATGCGGATTTTCTCTTTACTCGCCCTCCTCCAAACTCACTAGTGGTGGACTCTGCTCACCACAAAGGGAAACAACCGAATTTCAAGAATACTCCCCAGGACAAGGATCATAAGAGAGTCGACATTATGGGTCATAAGATTTACACCTCTGCTACTTTGCTCCTCAGGGCATCCAGCTACACTGCCATGCTTGCAGATTATGATCATGCGAACTACTCTAAGCTACAAGACCTTCTCCAATTCCTACCTGAACAACACCGCCCGACCCTGCTGAACATTATGCATGAGGGCCATAATGTCGCCCGTACGGCTCTGCAATCCGCCATGGATGTGGCAGACACGGCGGCCCGGGTCACAGCGTCTGCCATAGTCCTGCACAGACTCTTGTGGTTGCAAGCATCCGGCATCCCTAAGGATCTTCAACACAAGGTAGAAGATCTACCTTTTGATAAGACCACCTTGTTCTCAGTGAAAACAGACGAAATATTACATTCCATGAAAGATTCTCGTACGACCCTCAGAACTTTGGGGATGTACACTCCCCCCTTCAAGAGGGCCAGATACCAACCGTACCAACACCCTAGAGAACCCTTCCGGCAACAGCCAAGACAGGATTTCCGTCAGAGACAAAGACCACAGCGGCGTAGGCCTCAACGCCAGCAACAGCAGCGTTCGGCTACCCACCAACCAGTGGCCAAGCAACAAATTTGAAGTTCATGTTGAGAGCCAGAAAGCCACTCCTGCAACACCAATAACCGATACTCTTCAATTCCACCACCCTCTTCGGACCTTCTACCATCAATGGGTCCTCATTACATTGGACAAATGGGTACTGGAGTTGATCCAATTTGGTTATGTTATCCCATTCATTTCCCTACCACCTACCCATCCCCCTTCCTCATCCCTCTTCAGGGATCCCTCTCACATAACCCTCCTCGACCAGGAGGTGTCGCATCTTCTACAACTGGGCACCATAGAACCAGTGCCACCACAGTTCCACAGTCAGGGATTCTATTCAACCTACTTCCTAACCCAGAAAAAGAACGGGGGATTGCGCCCCATCTTGGACCTAAGACGAATCAACAAGTACATCGCCTACCAACGCTTCAAGATGGTTACTCTAGCGACAATAATCCCAGCACTCGATCAAGGTGATTGGCTTTCGGCTCTCGACCTGCAGGATGCCTACTTTCATATTATGATCCATCCTGCACACAGACCGTTCCTACGCTTCACAGTAGGCACTCGACACTACCAATACAAAGTGCTCCCCTTTGGCCTCTCAACTGCCCCAAGGGTCTTCTCTAAAACCCTGGCAGTGGTAATGGCAGCACTTCGATGCCAAGGGGTGATAATATACCCATACTTGGATGACTGCCTCATAAAGGGTTCTTCCTTTCAAGAAACCAAGCTCATGACTGACACCACAATGCACCTTCTTGTCAACTTGGGATTCCACATAAATCACGCAAAATCCTCGCTACTGCCAACGCAGAAGTTAGAATTCATAGGCGCTCACCTCGATATGCTAGCAGCAAAAGCCACTCTGCTCGAACACAGATTCGTAAACATTCGCAATCTGATCAATGCCGCATGCTTAACTCCCACGACGACTGTGCGCCAATGTCTCAAAATTCTCGGACACATGGCGTCCACCACGTACATAGTCAAAATGGCCAGACTCCACATGAGGGCTCTCCAGTCATGGCTAGCAACATCCTACAGGCCTTCCGGGGATCCTCTTTCCAAGGTAGTGGCTATCCCACCTCGTATCCTCAAATCCCTCATTTGGTAGACAGACCCATGAAACATGTTAGAGGGAGTTCCCTTCCAGGCTTCACCACCTACTCTTACGCTGGCCACAGATGCCTCCCTTATGGGCTGGGGAGCCCACTTGGGCAATATTACAGCACAGAGCAAATGGTCGCTCACGGAACAAACATTTCATATCAATTTCCTAGAGTTACGAGCAGTCAGATACACCTGTCAACGTTTCAAACAATACATAACGCACAAGTCAATCACAATCATGACAGACAACACCACGTGCATGTATTACATCAACCGCCAGGGCGGAGCGAGATCCCCATCCCTATGCGCAGAGGCCATCAAATTCTGGAATTGGTGTCTCATGCACCAAGTGACCCCAACAGCTCAATATCTCCCGGGCAAATTGAACGTTACAGCTGACATGTTAAGCCGCACGTCCCACGACCAACACGAATGGGAAATAAGCAGACGTGCTCTCACCCCAGTCTTCCTCCACTGGGGGCACCCACACATAGATCTCTTCACCACAAAGATCAACAGGAAATGTCACCTCTACTTTTTCAGAGGGGCCTTCGGCAGACATTCCCTCGGGGACGCCTTTTCCATCCCATGGAACACGCACCTCCTCTATGCCTTCCCGCCTTTCCCTCTGCTACACAGGGTCCTCAACAAAATCAGAGCAGATCAGGCACACGTCATTTTGGTGGCTCCCGCATGGCCCAGACAGACATGGTACCCTTACCTGCACAGGATGGCAGTGACAGATCCATTCCCACTCCTGCTCTATCACGATCTTTTATCACAAAACCACGGGAGGACTCTCAATCCCAATCTTCACAAGCTCAATCTCCATGCCTGGCTCCTTCATGGCTCCAAAATGCCGAGACTTCCTGTTCGGAGCTGGTAAAAAATGTACTGATCAACAGTAGACGACATTCTACTAGGAAAACATACCTATACAAATGGAAGAGATTTTGCCATTGGTACAGTGCCTCACATTCCTCACAACCAGAATCCACCCCCATTCCTATCCTCCTAGACTACTTACTTTCATTGAAGCAATCAGGCCTGGCCATCAGCACAATTAAGGTCCATGCAGCTGCCATTGCAGCCTTTCATCATTCTATTGACGACACGTCCTTTTTTGCTAATCCATTGACTAAGCGTTTTCTTAAGGGCTTATCCAACACCTTCCCAGTCGTCCGCCCACCGGTCCCTATCTGGGATCTGAACCACGTTCTGAAAAGTTTAACGAAACCTCCCTTTGAACCCATGGCTACCTGTTCCTGGTCCTACCTGTCCATGAAGGTATCCTTTTTGGTGGCAATAACCTCCACTAGGAGAGTAAGTGAACTGGTGGCCTTGATGGCCGACCCTCCGTACACTGTGTTCACAAAGGACAGAGTAATACTCTGAACCCACCCGAAGTTCCTCCCGAAAGTGCCCTCGCCTTTTCATGTTAACGAACCGATTCACTAACCTGCCTTTTTTCTGAAGCCACACGCAGATCCCATCCAGGCTGCTTGGCATACACTCGACGTTCGAAGAGCATTGGCTTTCTACGTAGATCGTACCAAACCCTGGCGTCTATCTCCTAGGCTATTCTTGTCTTATGCAGAACGATCTAGAGGGCAAGCAGTCTCATCTCAGAGGATTTCGAAATGGATCACATCTTGTATCCGAACTTGCTATACGTTATATGATAAACACTTACCTGAAACTATATCCGCTCACTCCACTAGAGCAGTTGCATCTACGACCGCCTTCCTCAGCAATGTTCCTCTTTGTGACGTCTGTAACGCCGCCACGTGGTCATCCGAACACACTTTTGTTCAACATTATGCACTCTCATCTTCAATTGCCTCCTCCATGGCGGTGGGGCATGCAGTGCTATCCACAGTGACTACTAGATGGCTCCAAACCCACCTCTACGAGCTGACAACCGCTCTGTAGTCACCCAGAGTGGAGCACCCATGGGGACCACTCGAAGAAGAAGAAAGAGTTACTCACGTTGCACAGTAACGGTGGTTCTTCGAGATGTGTCCCCGTGGGTGCTCCATTACCCTCCCTCCTTCCCCTGCTTTGGAGCCTCGCTCTATGGCGGGTAGAGAAGGAATGGAGGAGCTGCACCACGCAGGCGCCTCAGGATCCCAACGGCAATAGGGGGCGCTGGGGTGCCTGCGCGGCGCGACAGTAACTGCTGGAAAAAGTCTTCGGTCGCTGGCACGAGGACGCACCAGCACCCATAGTGGAGCACCCATGGGGACACATCTCGAAGAACCACCGTTACTGCACAAGGTGAGTAACTCTTTCTTCTCGAACAGCCCTCCACATAGCCCTTGATACCGCAGATACTGCAGTGCGAACCACTGCCACATCGGTGGTCATGCACAGAACATCATGGCTCCAACAAGTGGCAGTTCCGAAAAGACCTCCTGTCAAAGGTTGAGGACCTCCCCTTTGACAGGCAGAGTCTTTTCGCAGAAAAGACCGACCAATTCCTCCATTCTGGTAAGGACCCCAGGACCACACTTCGAACTCTCGGCACGTATATGCCACCATATCGCCAGAAGCGTTATACGCCTTACCAGAGGCAAAGACCATTCTCACATCCAATGCCTCAGTACAGACAGCAAGAAAACCAATGCACCAGACAAAGACAGAAAAAGAGACGACCACAAATGAGAGCGCCTAACCAACAGAACACCAGAGAGCAGGTTTGACGCCTCAGTCGAGGGACTATGAACCACTCCGCTGATTACCTGCCATCATGCCACAAACGCACTTTTTCACCATCGCTTAAGACCATTTCACCAACTATGGGTCCTACAGCTAATTGAGTTGGGATACACCATCGCCTTTACATCACTTCCTCCTCTCACCCTTCTCTCCCCGTCCCTCTTCAGGGTCCCATCTCACGAGTCTCTCCTAAGACAAGAGGCGACACATCTGCTAATTATCAGAGCAGTGGAAAAGGTACTGGACGAGTTCAGAGGCAAAGGTTTTTACTCCCGTTGCTTCTTGACCCAGAAAAAATCAAGAGGTTGAAGGCCAATCCTAGACCTTTGACACCTAAATTGGTACCTTTGCAAACAGCGCTTCAAGATAGTGATACTCGCGACTATTATTCCAGCATTGCACAGCAGAGACTGGTTTATGTCCCTCGACTTGGAGGACGCATATTTTCATGTGACCGTGCACCGTTATGGAACTGGTGCATCCAGCACAGAGTGACTGCGGCATACATTCCTAGGGAGCAGAATATTACAGCCGATGCTCTCAGCAGGCACTTCTCAATAAATCACGAATGGGAACTGCACCCAGATGTGCTCCACACCATTTTCCGTCGCTGGGGATACTCAGCCTTAGACCTCTTTGCTATGCACTGCAATGCAAAGTGCCCGCATTACTGCTCACGAGCGGGTATCAGACCGAAGTCAATGGGAGTTGCGATGTTATGCAATTGAAGCCAACACCTCTTTTACGTCTTCCCACCCACTCCTCTCATTCCCAAAGTTCTCAAAAAGATACTGATGGAGGGAGCCAGAGTGATTCTAATAGCCCCGTATTGGCCACGACAGAAGTGGTTTCCTTACCTGTCCTGCATGTCGGCCCATGTCCCGTACCATCTTCCCAGATGCCGTGACTTGTTGACACAGAACCACGGTCGCCTGCTGCACCCCCAGCTAAATCACCTCGCTCTGACAGCATGGTACCTAGTTGGTTCCAACAGATGGAGATGAGTTGTTCCCAATCGGTCAAACATGTCCTATTACATAGTAGGAGACTTAATACACACAATACTTACTTGTGTAAATGGCGACGATTCTGTTCATGGTGTTTCACGGAACAATTGGACACTCACTCGGTCCCTATTCGCCGTATTTTGGACTATCTCCTACATCTCAAATGCTCTGGCCTAGCATGCTCCTCCATTAAGGTTCACATTGCGGCAATCATGGCCTTTCACAATTCTATTGACGGCTACTCTGTGTTCTCCCATCCTATGACAAAGAGGTTCATGAAAGGGCTAGTGAATCTTTTCCCATACCACAAACAACCTGTAGACCCTTGGAACCTGGAGCTAGTCTTTGATGCCTTAATGCAGCCCCCCTTTGAGCCTTTGCCAACTTGTGACCTGACCACTTTAAACGTTAAAGTGGCTTTTCTGTTGGCAATAACTTCAGCGCAAAGGGTTGGCGAATTATCCACCCTCTCGGCAATGCCACCTTATACAGTATTCACTCCTCACGCAGTAATACTTCGCCCCCAACCATCATTTCTATTAAAAGTCAATTCAGAGTTCCATATAAATGAACCCATAGTTCTTCCCACATTCTACTCTAAGCCACACTCCTCGGCACAACATGTACGACTCCACACCTTGGATGTCTGCCGAACATTGGATTTCTACATTGACAGGACATGGAGTTTTCAGAAATCTCAGACTTTCCTTGTATCCACTGCAGAATGCTCCAAATGCCCTCCTTTGATGGCACAGCGTATATCCAAACTCATCGTCACTTGTATCACACGGTGTTACTCACTGCAAGACAGGCCACTTCCATATGCTTTGAGAGCCCACTCAACAAGAGTGATGGCGATGTTAATCGCCTTTCTCAAGGGAGTTCCCCTACGAGATATTTGTTGTGCAGCAACTTGGTCTTCCAGCTTCACTTTTGCTTAAAACTACGCTATTCCGAACATTCTGATGACTGACACAGCAGTGGCCTCTGCTATTCGCTCCATGGCAGCAAGGCGATAATTCCCGAATCCCGCCTCCTTTAAGTAGGCTACTGCTGTGAACTCACCTACAGTAAAGCACCCACGGGACACCGCTCGAAGCAGAAGTTACTCACCTTGTGCAGTAACGATGGTTCTTCAAGATGCGTGTCCCGTGGGTGCTCCACAACCAGCTCTCCTCCCCTCTTCCGGAATACCTTGTTATTATGTCTTTCAGACAACTAGAGGTTCAGGAGGAACTGGCGGGAGCTGGACCACGCACACAGAAATGGCACAAAAGGCATGAGACGCGCATTGTGCATGCATGGTCCGGCGGACTACCGCTGAAAAGATCTCTGATCTGAAGCACCGGGACAAGCCCGGCACCTACAGTGGAGCACCCACGGGACACGCTTCTTGAAGAACCATTGTTACTGCACAAGGTGAGTAACTTCTACTTCTGGTATCATGAGCTTTCATGTGAAAAAATCCACTTCTTCAGATGAGATACATATATTTTTGTTAGTCTCTAGCGTGCCACAGGACTACTCATTTTTTAATAGTTGTTCTTAAAGTTACACAATAATACAGCTCCCCCCCGAGACATTTTATCTTTCTTGTGGAATTCCTTATAATCTTTGGCCCACAATTGTACATACAATTAATACAGTAAGTTTGCCCAAAGAGAATGCAGGAAATTGCCATATCGGTTACAAAATATCGTGTGGTACTAGGTCGCATGTCTTACAGAAGTCTCTGCATGTTACATCAACTCTATTAGATTTATCCATCCTGTTTACCATTTTAAATATTCACATAACATTAGATTTCTTCCAGTCTTCTGGAGTTTCCTCTGTGTTCCAAGATTTCTAAACATTAAGAGTGCAACAAGCTCTTTACCAAGACCTTTTAAAATTCTTGGATGTAAGTTACCCAGAGCTGCTGGTTTGAAAATATCAAATTTGAGTAATTGCTGTTTAACATCCTCCTAAGATACTAGTGATGTGCAAAGAATATTTCCTTTGTTATGACTACACTTTTTTACCCAAGTATGCAACCGATATATTTATGAACACCTCTGCCTTTTCTGGATTATAATTGATAGTTTTATCATTTCAACTAGTAATGAGCCAATGTCATTATTTAAATTATTTTTGTTGCTAATATACTTCAAAAACTCCTTATTGTCCTTAACTCTGCTAGCCATGTATTTCTGCGTGTGCCCCTTTGCTTCCATTATCCATTTTTAAAAATTTCTACCTTCAGATTTATATTCATTACTTTCAGTTTCCCCTTTCTTTCATATATATTCCCCATTCTTCCACATATATTAATTTTCAGAGCTGCTCTCACTTCCCTCCAAAGCCAGATTGTTTTGTTTTGTTTTTAAATCAATACAGTCTTCTTCCTCAGTTGCAGGTTTGTGGCTCTTGGGACATGTAGTAAAGTGTTGTTAAACAGTTCCCCATTATCTTCACATTCTTCTGAATAAATTCTTCCTCACAACTGCTCTGGCTCATAATTGTTTTCAGCTTTGCAAAATTGGGCCTTTTAAAGTATCACACATATACATCATTGGCCTGAATTTCATTCTTTTTTGCACATTATAAAGGCGGCAAAGTCATGATCTCTTGTACCTAATTTACCATTAATTTTGAGTTTTGTGATCAGTTCCTCTTTATTGGTCATGATGAAATCTAAGAAAAAAATCCCCCCATGCTGAATGCAACATTCTGAGTTAGGAAATGGTCACATATAATATTTAGAAATTCAAAGGATGTTTTAGTACTGACAGCATAACGCCTGCATTTGTCATTCAAACTGAAGTATTAAGGTTAAATGACTAAATATTCAAGTTAGATGATGCCAAAGTTAAAACTGCAACCACAACCTTAACTTTGCCCAGTTCTGAGTATGCTTTTATGATATACTCCTTAATTATATGATTTTATATTCTTTTTCAAATAATTTACTATGTTAATCATACATTAGCAACTTTAGATATACATGTAGCATATTTTAGGGTCCAATGTAATCCATGATTCTGTAATCTGTCTGCCAGTCAGAGCTGGCAGCAACTAGGCCTGCCAATGGGGAGGAGCAAAGGGGACAGTTGCCCCAGGGCCCGATGATACAAAGGAGCCTGGGACTTCTGACCACTGCTGCTGCTACTGTAGTGGTGGTCAGAGCCCTGCGCCCTTTAAATTGCTGCCAGAGCTCCATGCTACACTCCGTGTAGCTCTGAGAGCTGGGGGGTCCAGCACCACAGTCCGGGCGGCACTGAAGGCTGGCTGCTTCTGCCCCAACCCTCCTGGGAGTGAAGAAGCCAGCCCCCTTCATTTTGCCGGGGGGCCTACAGAAGCTTTCAGACCCCCTGGCAGCGACAAAGGCCAAGTTCAGTATCTAAGTCTTGTTCTTCAAGGAGTGTGCCCGGGGCTGCTCCACCTTAGATGCTTGAGCACCACTGCGCCTCTAATCAGAGATTTTTGGTAACAGCACCCATGGTCAGCTGTGCACACAGAACCGCCGGCATGTGACATTTGAAATGGCTATTCTGCATGCACAGTCAACAGTCCCTTCCGTTCTTTTTATACTGCTGCCGGCTTCGGTCACAGCTTAGCAGTTACCCTCATTTCTGAGTTAGAATTAGATAGTAGTTCTTAATAGTAGCGTATATTAATAGTTAAGTCTTAGTTACTGTTCTTACTTGGTTTTAGTACTAGTTTAAAAAAAACCCTTTTTCTTCACTGTTTGTAGTATAGTGAAGTTAGATAGCATACATCTATGATGCCATTCTCCAGCAACCGATTGAAGTCCTTTTCTTCTTATTGGAACACGCCTGACTTGCCCGGTTTTAAGAGGTGTGTGAGCTGCAGACTGTCCATTCCTATATCAGAATGTTCACAGAATGTACAGAGTGTACACTGTTTAGGTGAGGAGCACTCCACTGCTCAATGTCCCCACTGTAAAAAACTGACATCCAGGACAAGAAAAGCCAGGGAACTCCAGGTAAAAATGATGCACCTGAAAGAAAACTTCTCATCCAGCTTCTGACCCAGAGCACACCACGCTGCCATGTAACCATTCCCTGGGGTGGCACTGGAGAAAGAGGCTTCCGCCAGGTCAAGCCCAAAGGACCATGACAGGGCTCGGGCACCCAAAAAGAGATCGCACTCTTCCTCAGGGACTGATTCTCCCTCAGGGAAACACCCTACCCAGAAAAAGATTGCCCTGGAACCAGCAGCACTTAAGGGAGCAGAAAAACAGGCAGCTAGCAGGTCTGGCACCAAAAAGAGCCAAGTTCCTAAGGAGAAAGTATGCTCCTCCTCCAAGGCACCAACAGAGGCAAAACAGAAAACCTCCTTCTCAGTACCAGTCAAGGCACCATAGGCACCAGCTGTGGTACTGACCAGGCCATGATCAGCCTCGGCACCGAGCACCACCGTGCTGCCTCCAAAAGTAATGTTGGCACTGACCAAGCATTCCGTGCCAGTGGTGCACACAAAACAGCACCGTTTCAAGCCAAACAGCTGGCACCAGCTCTACAAGTTCCACCGGTGCCCATACCTCTTCCTCTTCTGCCAGTACCGCAAGCATTTACTACCACAGCAGAGCTCATGGTTTTCTCGGTTCTGGGAACACCCTTCTTCAGCACCAATGGTACCCCAAACACATCCAGATTTAGCTTCTCCTTCACCCCAGCTACCTCAGCGCCACCTCTATCCAGTGATAATGAGTAGCCTACAGAACGCAGAAGCCACAACAACACCAGCAGCTCTCTCCAGCTCCAAGAGCTCAAGCCCCTATGGCTCAGTCACCCGCTCACTCCAGTTCATGTGGGGAGGAGGAGGATGTGGACATAATGGGTGAGGCCCAGACACCCAACTCGCCCCCACCCATGCATATATCTTCATCATCACCGGACAACACAATCATGCTCCTGCCTCTAACTTTGGGGGATGCTTTTAAGTTGTTTCAAGAACTTTTTAAGAAAGTTACAGATACATTAGAGATCTCCCTTTCAGCCAGGCCAGAGACCCAGCACAAGCTGACAAACATTTGGCTAGCTGCATTCTATCCAGCATGGTGTACTGTCACTACCAACAGGTGGGTACTAGAAATCATCAAAACTGGTTACTGCTTCCCATTTTCAGTTATCTCTCCCTCCCACCCCCTTGCCCATCCCTTTTCAGGGACCCCTCTACCAAACAAGAGGCAGAACACCTCTTCCAACTTGAGGGCCATAGAAAAGGTACCTCCAGAGCATCAGGGCAAGGGGTTCTTCTTCTACCACTTCCTCACTACCAAGAAGAAAGGAAATTGGAGGGCCTATTTTAGACCTTTGCAAACTCAACCGCTTACTGCGAACCCAATGATTCAAGATGGTAACCCTTGCCATCATTCCTGATTTGGAAAAGGGAGTTTGGTTGTCTACCCTCAACCTGCAGGACACCTATTTTCATATGTCGATACATCCATCACACAGACTTTTTTGCGATTCACAATAGGGAACCTGCACTTCCAATACAGAGTGCTACCCTTCAGACTCTAAACAGCTCCATGGGTCTTCTCAAAGGTCTTCGCAGTGGTGGCAGCTCATCTACGCAGAATGGGGATCACCATATTCCCATACTTGGATGACTGCCACTGCCTACTAAAAAGTCCCACAGCGTGTGACACAGAACAGGTAGTCAGAACCACCAGAGCCCTATTTTAGGCCTCCAGATAAATCTATCAAAGTGCACACTCACTCCTACACAGACTCTAGAATTTATAGGAGCATATCTAGACTGCAAGACAGCAATAGCCTCCATTTGGAGTGGAGGTTCACAGCAATTGTAGACCTATATCCCTAGCACAAACCAGTCTGTGCATAACAGCTCAACATTGTCTGCCTGGGATACGTGGCCACAGCCACATTTGTGCTACCATATGCCCAGGGCTCGACAATTAGGGCAATCTACTTGCCCTTGGCGAGTAGATTTTAGCCCGGCATGGCGCCGCAGCGCGATCAGCGCATGTGCAGCGTGGTCTGCGCATGCGCAGCGTGCCAAACCGCGCGGCTGGCAAGCGGGGCTTGCCCGCCGCTTGTCAAGCCCTGCATATGCCCACCTCCATATGAGGCCACTCCAGGCATGGTTATGCACAGCATACAGACCACATGTCCATCATATAAATAAAAGGCTAGCTATGCCCTTCAAGATAAAGACCTCACTCACATGGTGGACCATTCATGACAATGTGTGGAAGGGAGTCCATTTCCAACAACCACAAGCATCACTAACAATTGCCACAGACGCTGCACTGGTGGGATGAGGAGACCATCATGTTGTCCAAGCACAATGGGCCCCAGAGGAAACCAAAGAACATATCAACCTGCTCAAACTCAGGGCAGTTTGCAACGCTTGCTTACACTTCCTCCCTCTGATCCAAAACAAAACAATACAGATACTCACAGATAGTGTCACAACTATGTACTATATAAACCAACAGGGAGGAGCCTGGTCGTACCAGCTCCGTCAGGAAGCAGTTTGCATACTGTTGGTGGTAACCTACCTCCCGGGCAAAGACAATTTCCTGTCAGACAATCTCAGCAGATATTTCACACAGTATCAAGAGTGGGAAATCAATTCCTCAGTGCTGACTCCTGTTTTCAAAAAGTGCAAATCTCTCCATCATGCACTTGTTCGCAATCCAGAAGAACACTCAGTGCCTACAGTATTGCTCCAGAGCCGGCATAGGTCACCACTCCCTAGGGGACACATTCAACATAAAATGGAAAGCACCCCTGCTATGTGCATTCCCCCCATTCCCACTTCTCTAATGGGTGATTCTGAAAATCAGATAGGACAGAGCCAGGGTCATCCTCTTAGCTCATGCCTGGCCTAGACAAATATGGTACCCATACCTCCTACAGATGAGCATAATACCACCTCATCACTTTCTACCATCATATCCTTGCTCACACAACAGAATGGGCAGATACACTATTGCATAGTCCAGAAGCTTCATCTTCATGCATGGATGCTAGCTGGTTGACCCCCATTGAGATGGCATGTCCGGAAGCTGTACAGAGAAGGTCATCATGAACTGCCATAGACCTGCAATGAGAAAAACATATAAACAAAAGTGGCACCGCTTTACAGTATGGTGCTTTGAACATTACTGGGCTCCAGCAGATATGGGTGCATCACAGATTCTCCACTACCTATTAGGTCTACACCAGAGCAGCTTATCCCTAAGCTCTGTCAAAGTACACCTTGCTGCCATTGCAGCTCTACATCCCCCCCTACAGGGCTACTCTGCCTTTACTCACCCGTCCATCAAATGATTCCTCAGGGGTTTACACAATATATTTCTGCCAGTAAGGGACCCAACGCCTGCATGGGTCCTAAACCTGGTGCTCAGGACTATTACAGGCAAACCCTCTGAGCCCCTTGCTACCCGTTCCGTACTGCATCTATCGATGAAGGTCACCTTCCTAGTTGCAATTACCTCCACACGAAGAGTAGGTGAGCTGGGAGCTTTGATGTTGGACTCCACCTCCCCCGACACAATTTTTCATAAAGACAAAGTGGTCCTTCATACACACCCCAAGTTTCTCCCAAAAGTACTTGCCTCATTCCATTGCAATGAACCCATATACTTACTGGTCTTCTTCCCAAAACCCCACAAGGATAACAGGGAGGTGGTGTTGCATATCTTAGACATGCTCAGGACAATTGCATTCTACTTACAATGCACAAAATCCTTTCACAGAACTCCATAACTCTTCATCTTATCTACAGAGAGATCACAAGGATTGCCCATTTTGAAACAAAGATTATCCAAATGGATCTCAGGCTGTATACACCTGGCCCATGCTATGTTTCAGAAGGAGACCCCATTGACCATACGAGCTCACTCTACATGAACAATGGCAGCGTCAACTGCATTTCTTCGGGGCGTACCAATGGAGGAAATCTGCAAAGCCACCAAATGGACCTTGGCACACACATTCAAGCAGCATCAGGCCAATTCAAACTTTTGCAGCCTCTGATACCCAATTCAGCTGAACAATACTCTCAGTCACTGATTCACATCTCCCAAAGCTCCCACCACCGAGCACGACTACTGCTTTGTAATCACCTAAGGTGGAGCACTCATGGGGACATTCCTCAAAGAAGAAGGGAAAGTTACTCACCTGGTGCAATAAGTAGAGTTCTTTGAGATGGTTGTCCCCGTGGGTGTTCTAGAACCCACCCTTCCTCCCCTCTGCTTCAGACACATCTATAGCCAGCTCAGAGAAGGAACTGAAGGGACGATTGACTGTGCATGCAGAATATCAAATGTCAAGCACCAGCAGTTCCACATGTGCAGCCGACCATGGGTACTACTACCAAAAATCTCTGATTAGAGGCACAGCGGCACTCAAGCAGCTAAGGTGGAGCACCCATGGGGGCAACCATCTTGAAGAACTTACAGAGTCTGAGTAGAGCAAAAACCATTAATAAAAGAAGGGAAGTAATTCAGCATTGATTTGGGAAAACACCACAACTAGGATTCATAAATATTAACCCTGATCCAAAAGACCCACTCTCAAGTAAATTGAGCAGTGTCCTTTCCCTGCAGGTTCTTAAGTCCAGCAAGCCAGAAGTCCCTTTAATGCAGTGGCACTAGAATAATTTTAAAGTGGGGGTGCTGAGTTAGGCCCCACCTTACACTTGTTTCATGCCCCTCCAATGGTTGCCAACTCTCCTGGACTGGACAACTGGATGACATTCTTGGCAATGGCGTCCAGTCTGGGAGCTAAACCAGAATAAGGCTAGTTGGATAAAAAAAGCAGCGTATGTGGATACGTCATGGGTATTGCAATACAGCAAAAGTAAAAAAGAAGTAAAAGGTCATGTAAGATGTCTAAGGACCCAGTCCTGTCCCCCTGCTTGAATGCGCACAGGCTGCCATTCTCCCTAATGGAGCTACTTGCTGGCCTAGGGCCTAAGTGCATAAAGTTATGCTGGAAATGTTACCTCTACATCAGTATAAGTACTCAAGAGTGCAAAATGCATTGCAAAATGCTACACACATACACACAATTGTAGAAGAATTGTGTAGTGATCTATAAAATGTGAAAACCAGTATGTGAGGATTAAAAGCAATATCCCAAGGCACTCATAAAAGAGGCAGAGTTAAGATTGTGTATGCAACTAGCTGAGAATAATAATATATGGAGATATACCTATCTCATAGAAGTGGAAGGGACTTTGAGAGGTCATTGAGTCCAGTCCTCTGCCCTCATGGCAGGACTAAGTATCATCCCTGTCAGATTTTCCCCAGGTCCCTAAATGGCCCCTTCAAGGATTAAACTCACAACCCTGCATTTAGCAGGCTGATGCTCAAACAACTGAGCTCTCTCTCCTTTGGGCTACTGGGAGACAACTGTATATTTTATTGTCTGTTTATTTGTTTGTTTGTTTATATCTCCACTAACCCCAACTGAGTGAGTAATTACATTTTAATTTTGTAGTTTTTTCTAAGGGATAAGATGGATGAATAATGAGATTTTTATTATAAATCTAAAGAAAGATACTGTCCTGACTTGAGTGGCTTAGCTATACAATATTAAGGTCTCTAAAGGGCTTTTTTGAAATGTTTTGGAACAATAATACGTATCACAAGGAAATTAGTAGGTTTAACAAATAATGTTTCCATATCAGCCAACAGCATATAAAACCATAATGGCTGAAAGAGGGTCTTTGTGAAAGTAAAACTGAAAATGCGACTTTGTTGTACTACCTTTCGCTTCTTCAAATGGGAATATGTCTGCTTAGAACTCTGAATGCCAGATCCGAAATGACTGTACATGAGATCAATGCGATAACATAAAGTTTACCGGTTATACTATGCTTTAACCATTTTATTGTTTTGTCTTTTTAGAAGCGCCTGACAAAGAAAAGCAGTAGTCGGTCTAAAAATTAGAAGAGGAGATTTTTTTTAGCAAAACACCAGATATTGGAAGTTTGAAAACGCAATGTTTTTCTTATCAGTTCAGCTACTAAAATAGTTTGTGAAAAGCTGCTGAGATAGTGGTGTTCAAAACTCCCAATTAAGTGGGATTCATGCAGAATTTACTTTTTTTAAAACTATCAGTTTATTGTGTTCTTCTATTCCACATTTTAATTTGAATAAATAGGTTTTGCCCTTATTTATGCTTCTCTTTCTTTATTCATGTGTCTCCTCAGTACTTCATACAATCTCATCGTAATTCTAAGATAGTCTTGTCCTGTGTCTCTAGGATTTATCCCTAGAATTCTCTATCCCTAGGAAGCAGAAATGTAGTTGTTCTTCTTCAGTGCTTGCACATGTGCATTCCACTATTGTTGTGTACACACACTTCATTGCACAGTTTATAAGAAAACTCTCCCTCACTGGTACCCATCTGGATGACTTTTACACCCTCTGTTGCATCATGCCACTGCATACTGGCATAAACAGCCTCCCTTCCCCCCCCCCCCCCAAAAAAAAACGCCCTCAGTTCCTTCTTACCCTCAGTCATGGTACATGAAGCAATCTCAAACTTGTAATATGCGCTTTCCTCTCTCCTTTGTGTGTTTGGGAAGGTGTATATGTGTGTGATCATGAGTGTATGTGAGATTTAAGCCCCCCACACAAAAATTGAGTGGTGAGACTCAAGTGTTTACTGAAGGAGGCAGCACTTCACTCTCCCTTGGACTCATCTCATCTCACCCTTAATACATCAGCTAAAGTATGAAGTGGCTCACCAAAGTTCTCTGCAGCCTCTCTGTCCTTGTCACTGATTCTGAAGAAAAGGTATAAGCCCTCCTCAGTTGAGGTACCTTGCTATGGTGTGTCAGTACTGAAGTCAAATAGGAGCAGAGACTCTACAAGACATTCAGGTGAGAGTCTGTCACTGGAGCACTCTTTGGCTAAGTAGAAGGGATCCCCACCTCTGGGAAGGGTGCCAGGTCTCTCAAGGGCATACCCTGAAAGAACTGTGTGACACAGCCATCAGTCATTGCCATACCCCAGGGCTACGTCTACACTGCAAGCTTTTTGCGAAAGAACAATTGTTCTTGCACAAAAACTTGCGGAGCGTCTACACTGCACGCGTGTTCTTGCGCAAGTAAATTTACAGTAAAGCATCAGAAAAGAAGGCTTATTGTGCAAGAGTTATTCCTCTCCCCATGAGGAATAAGCCCTCTTGCGCAAGAGCTCTTGCGCAAGGAGACAGTGTGGACGGGAATAGGGATTTCTTGCACAAGAAACCCCTATGGCTAAAATGGCCATCAGAGCTTTCTTGCGCAAGAGAGCGGTGGGAGGAAACTTCATGCGCATGCCCCCCGGCCCCAGGCCAATCAGGTCTTGGGGGTGGGGGAGTGCGCGAAGTCTCCACCCACCCTGCCAGGAGTGCATGGGGCGGGAGCAGGGTGGAAAGAGGCTTTGCATGCTCCCCCACCCCCAGCCCAATCAGGGGCGCTCCTGGCAGAGTGGAGGAAACTTCATGCGCATGCCCCCCGGCCCCGGCCCTAATTGGCCTGTGGGCAAGGGAGCAGCAAGGCCTCCATGGGCTGGGTCAACCCACTTGATGGGCTGAATCCAGCCCACAGAGGCCCTTTTACTCACCCCTGGTCCAGGGTAAGTACAGAAGCTAGTAATGGGCAGGTTCAACAGAGTCCCAAGAACACCCAGCTAGACAAGCTGGCTTCCCACTCCTTGGAGTTAACATTGAACCAAAGGCTCAAAGATCTCCTCTTGACGAATGTTTTTTTTTCTGCGTCACCTTCACCCAGGGAATGGCAACTGCCCTGATCACTAATGGTTTTTACTAAGTAGAAGATATTAATTTTTTCCCCAATAGGGACACTTGTATCCTCTCTCCTGCCAGCCTATCCTCCCCATTAGATCTGGCTTTCCACCCCCTCCTCATCACCAAAGAAGGAAAGCTGAGCCCTGGTGATGCGCTAAGCATTTATTCTTCTTTGGGTAGTGTCCCCATGGGTGCTCCACTATGGGTGTCAGGCTCGTCCTGGTGCCGCAGATCAGAGATCTTTTAGCCATTGTCTGCCAGACCACGCATGCACGGTGGCCATCTTGCGGCTTTTCGCACCGTTTCCAGTCGCACGGTCCAGCTCCTCCAGTTCCTCCTAACCATCTTCAGGTGCAGACGGAGAAACACTTCCCTCCTGCGTCAGTCCTGACAGGATCTGAGAGGAGAGAGAAAAAAGTTGTATTTAGTTAGTTTGTTAGTTGTTAGTTTACATATTGTTCTAGTTAGTTTGTTAGCACATTAAAAAAAATTAATTAGTAGAATTCATTAAGATGCCTGGATCCCCAGGGTTTAAGAAGTGCTCGACTTGCAAAGAGTCCATGCCCGCTTCAGATGGGCACGCATCTTGTATAAGATGCCTTGGTGAGGGACACATCCCCAAAAGTGTTCCCACTGTTCGAAGTTGATGGCCCGGGCACGTTGAGACCATGAAATGCGGCTCAAAATGTTACTCTTTGACAAAGCCCTTCAGCCGCAGCTGGAACCTTCGACCATGCCACCACGTCACACTTCTCCGAAGGTGGCGCATAAAAAGAAGACCTTGACCCCGTCCCGCTCTCTACCACCGCCCAGAGTGAGTACGGGGGACAAGCCAGGCACCTCAGGACTGACGGTGACCCGTAGACCAGACAAGGACAAACAGGTGAGCAGCACTTCGGCACCGAGTCCAGTAGCGCGTGCCGCACCTCGACCGAAGTCAGCATCAACGCCGTCAGCACCCTTGGCACCGACATCCTCAGCACCGAGTCCAGCCACAACATCGGCACCGGACTCTGTTCCGGCACCGAGAGCGCCGACACCGAACATGTCAGCACCCGCTTCATCGGCACCGACCTTCTCGGCACCGACAGCGCCGATGCCAATTGTCTTGGCACCGAGCCACTCCAAAACCACTCTGTTGGCACCGATGCACTCCTCTCTGGAACTGACCTACTCGCGAGTCTTAACGACCCCTAGATCGACGCCTCCTACATCTCCAGTATACCACTCACTGACACCGATCAGGGGAAGAAAGAAGACACAAAGGCTTCCTACTTCATCTCCTAGCCCTGAGCTAGAGGAGTTCTCTCCAGAACCACCATCTTCATCTCCGGGACGGCCATCCCATTCAATTCATCATTCCTCCGGACCACGGTATTCTCAGCACAATGTATCTCTGCACTCAAGATATCACCGATATCACAGTCACTATTCCCTGTCACCACCTTACTCACAGGGATGCTCGAGATCACCTCGATCCCCCTCATACCACAGAAGTTCTAGGTATAGGGAGGACTATAGATGTACACACAGGTATTCGCCATACCATGATGATCGCTGGTGCAGACATTGCAGTCGCCAGGAGCATTCCCTCCGCTCACCTGCCCACTTAAGAGGCATATCACCTTCACCTGCTCCTTTATATACTGCCCCAGACAAGAGCAGATCTGTCTCCCCATCTACAGACAGACCACCTACACCTACTGGCGACCAACTGCCGACAGTCCAGCATGTCACGGAGCGAAGCACGCACTTATCAGACACGGAGGAATCTCAACGACAATCCCCCATGGATGTGGCGTCCTCCTCGCCGGACGATGTGGTATTCCAGGGAGATACCTCACCTACGGATGATATGAAAGACTTCCAGGAACTGTTTAGAAGGGTTGCTGAGAGACAAAATGTCCAACTGGGAGAGGTTCAGCAGAAGCAACACCATCTGCTGCGGAATCTACACCCATCCCAGTAATCCAAGATGGCCCTCCCATTGGACGAGGCCATACTCGAGGTAGCCAATGACATCTGGCAAACTCCAACTTCCGTTCCACCTACCAACAAAAGAGCGGACAAGAAGTACTTCGTCCCGGCCAAAGGAATGGAGTTTCTTTTTAACCATCCTCAACCCAATTCCTTGGTCGTGGACGCAGCTTAGCAAAGAGCCAAAGCGCCACATTATAAGAATGCCACCGTGGGTAAAGACAGCAAGAGGCTTGACCTACGAAGCAGAAAAGTATATTTGTCGGCAACATTAACACTCTGCATGCCGAATTACTCTGCCTTATTGGCTAATCATAATTTTGATAATTATGCCAAACTTGTCCCCCTCCTTGAACATCTTCCGGAGGGTAAACGTCAAGTCCTGAAAGCTATCATTCAGAAAGAATATGTGACCTCCCGTTCCGCACTACACATCGCGCTGGACACGGCCGATGCAGCAGCCTGCACCACAGCCACATCAGTGGTCATGCGCAGGGCTTCATGGCTACATATGGCGGCAGTTCCCAATCAGCTCCAGAGTAAGGTGGAGGACTTACCTTTTGATAGGCAAACGCTGTTTGCTGATAAGACCGACCAAGTCCTCCACTCTGGCAAAGACTCACGCACAACATTAAGATCCTTGGGCATGTATACACCACCATACAGCTGGAGGCGATACACAGCTTATCAAAGGCAGAGACCATTCTCCTTTGCACCATCTCAGCCATGCCACTATGATCCTCAAAGATCAAGGATGCGTCCCCAGAGGCGATGTCCACAAGTCGCTAGGCCAACTCACCAGAAGTCAACCAAGCAGCAGGTTTGATGTGAGCATCGAGGGATTGCAAACCATCCAGTTGTTGCACAGTCACAATGTCACCAATGTGCTTTTCCATCATCCCGTGAAGCCCTTTCTCCATCGCTGGTCTACAATAATGTCAGATCGATGGGTCATGCAGCTTATAACATCAGGCTACGTGATCCCATTTGCGTCCCCCCCCCACTTCTCCCCCTCGCTCCCTCTTCATGGACCCCTCTCACGAATCTCCTCTCAAGCAGGAGGTAGTTCATCTACCCAACACAGGAGCAATAGAGAGGGTACCGGAGGCATTCGAAGGGAGGGGTTTTTACTCCCACTATTTCCTAACAGAGAAAATATCCGGGGGTTGGAGACCCATTCTCGACCTTTGGTGGCTAAACCAACACCTCCGCAAGCAGCGCTTCAAGATGGTGATGCTAGCAACAATCATACCTGCACTGGAACACGGCGACTGGTTTGCATCCCTCGATTTACAGGACGCCTACTTTCATATTACCATTCACCCAGCTCACAGACGATTCCTCCACTTCATAGTAGGCACCGACCACTATCAGTACAAAATTCTTCCATTCGGACTATCGTCAGCCCCCAGGGTTTTCTCCAAAATGCTGGCTGTGGTGGCGGCGTTCCTTCGTCAACTAGGGATCGTTATTTTTCCATATCTGGACGACTGCCTCCTCAGGGCCCCTTCGTAATGAAAAAACATTACGAGCAGTCAACATAACAAGGTCCCTGTTTGACGCTTTGGATCTCATTGTCAACATCCAGAAGTTTTCCCTGATGCCACAACAGTCCATAGAGTTCATAGGTGCATGCCTCGACTCCACCATGGCCCGTGATTACCTACCTGCTTCCAGACTTCTCGCCATACAAGACCTGGTACAGGTCCTTATTACGAGCCCCACAGTTCCCATAATTATCTGCCTGCAGCTTCTAGGCCACATGGCAGCGTCGACGTTTGTTGTGGCCAATGCAAGGCTCCGTTTCCGATGCTTCCAGCACTGGGTATCCACAATATATGCCCCCTGCAAACACGACATGCACAGAATGGTGGTTGTACCCACCATAGTCAAACAATCATTGAAATGGTGGGCTGTTCCCCACAACATGTTGGCTGGTATTCCGTTCCACCGACCTCAACCCACGGTCCAAATTACAACGGATGCATCCCTTCTCGGCTGGGGAGCTCAAATGAGAAAGTCAAGTCCAAGGTCGCTGGTCTCCCAAGGAATCCCTCCTCCAAATAAACCTACTCGAGCTCCGAGCTGTATCCAATGCCTGCACACATTTCCTACCGCTTATTTGCAACCAAGTGGTGAGGATACTTACAGACAATATCACAACAGTTTATTATATAAACAGGCAGGGAGGAGCTCGCTCCCACTCCCTCTGCATGGAAGCTGTCCATCTATGGAACTTCTGCAACCACCACAACGTCTCTCTCGCAGCAGCCTACCTTCCAGGGGAGGACAATATTACGGCAGATGCGCTCAGCAAGAGATTCGCCCATCAACATAAATGGGAACTACATCCACACGTCCTTTGTACCATATTTGAATGGTGGGGCCACCCATCTGTAGACCTCTTCACCACACAGTACAACGCGAAGTGGGTACAATATTGCTCGAGGGCAGGCATTGGCCAAGCATCCAAAGGCGATGCTTTCTTCTACAACTGGGGTCATCGTCTCCCATATGCATTCCCTCCCATTCCCCTAATCACCAGGGTCCTGGAGAAGATAATCATGGAAAAGGCAAAGGTGATTTTAATAGCACCATTCTGGCCGTGCCAGACTTGGTTTCCTTACCTGTTTCGAATGTCTCCTCATCCTCCGTACCATCTTCCCAGTCGACCCGATCTGCTGACACAAGACCATGGGCGAATACTACATCCACAGCCGGATCACCTCGCTCTGTCTGCATGGTTCCTAATTGGTTCAGACAGAGAGAGATGAGTTGTTCCTATGAGGTCAAGGATGTGCTGTTACATAGCAGGAAATCCTCCACTCATAGTACCTCCATACATGTACTACGGATGTATGGATACATGGCAAAGATTCCAAGAATGGTGCTCGGCCAGAAACCTAGACCCTGCCGAATCACCATTACACTCCATCTTCGATTATGTCTTATACCTCAAACACCTTGGACTGGCCCTCTTGTCACTCAAGGTGCATCTGGCTGCTATTACAACCTATTGATGGATACACCGCCTTCTCTCATCCGACTACGAAAAGATTTATTAAAGGCCTCACCAACCTTTTCGCTGAGCACAGACAACCTCCGGACCTTTGGAATTTGGAATTGGTCTTAGACACCTTAATATGTCCACCATTTGAACCCTTGGCCACATGTGATTTCCGTACCTTAACTATGAAAGTCATATTCCTTCTAGCAATTACATCGGCTCACAGAGTGGGGGAATTAGCGGCCCTCTCAGCTACTGCCCCTTACACCATCTTCACGGCACAGCGAGTCATGTTACGTCCCCAACCATCATTTTTGCCCAGAGTTAACTCTTATTTTCACATAAACGAACCAATTATTCTCCCCATATTCTATCCCAAACCACATACTTTGGAACATCACTCAAGACTACATTCCCCTCGACGTTCACAGGGCCTTAGCCTTTTACACAGAAATAACTTGTGATTTCCAGAAGTCCCATCACCTACTAATTTCATTGGATGACCGTTCCAGGGGCCGCCCACTGTCCGCACAGCAAATTTCCAAAATAATTGTTTCTTGCATTATGCACTGCTACGAATTCAGGGATGTTCCAATTCCATGAACCATAATGGCCATTCTGCTAGGGCAATGGCCTCCTCAGCAGCTTTCCTCAAGGAGGTTCCCCCCCTAAAAGACATTTGCCAAGTGGCCACCTGGTTATCCGGCTACACTTTCGCAAAACACTACGCGCTACAAAACATTCTTATGACGGACGCAGCAGTAGCCACTGCAGTACTTTCCTCAGTGGTAACTCATTGACTCTGAACCCGCCGACTTTAGTCTGGCTACTGCTGTGGAGTCACCCACAGTGGAGCACCCACGGGGATACTACCCAAAGAAGAAGAAGAAGTTACTCACTCTGTGCAGTAACGATGGTTCTTAGAAGTGTGTGTCCCTGTGGGTGCTCCACGACCCACCCTCCTCCCCTCTTCAGAGTCTGTTGTTTATGTCTTCCAGGCTTCGACAATCAGGTGGAACTGGCGGAGCCGGACCGCGTGACTGGAAATGGCGCGAAAAGCTGCAAGATGGCTGCTGCGTATGCGTGGTCCGGCAGACAACGGCTAAAAGATCTCCCATCTGCAGCACCGGGACGAGCCTGACACCCACAGTGGAGCACCCACGGGGTCACACACCTCGAAGAACCATCGTCACTGCACAGGGTGAGTAACTTCTTCTTCTGCCACCAGGAGCTTTGGTCAAAACCTTTCTTTCATTCAGTGACTTTCAGCCCAAGAGTTTCAGAGGCCATGAGATGTAGTAAGAAGAGAGTGGAATTGGCAGGGAAGGGGCGGGGCTGGTACTGAGGTAGCTGGCAGGGAAGGGGCGGGGCTGGTACTGAGGTAGCTGGCAGGGAAGGGGCGGGGCTGGTACTGAGGTAGCTGGCAGGGAAGGGGCGGGGCTGGTACTGAGGTCACAGAAGCAGAGTGGGCGGGGCTGGCACTGAGGCAGTTGGCAGGGAAGGGGCGGGGCTGGCACTGAGGCAGTGTGCGGAGGGGTGGGGATGGCACTGAGGTCACAGAAGCAGAGTGGGCGGGGCTGGCACTGAGGCAGTTGGCAGGGAAGGGGCGGGGCTGGCACTGAGGCAGTGCAAGGAGGGGTGGGGATGGCACTGAGGTCACAGAAGCAGAGTGGGCGGGGCTGGCACTGAGGCAGTTGGCAGGGAAGGGGCGGGGTTGGCACTGAGGCAGTGTGCGGAGGGGTGGGGATGGCACTGAGGTCACAGAAGCAGAGTGGGCGGGGCTGGCACTGAGGCAGTTGGCAGGGAAGGGGCGGGGCTGGCACTGAGGCAGTGCAAGGAGGGGCGGGGCTGGCACTGAGGTCACAGAAGCAGAGTGGGTGGCGCTGCTACTGCGGCTGTTGGTAGGGATGGATGGGGGTGGAACTGGCACTGAGGCAACAGTGGGAGGAAAAGCAGGGCTGCCACTGCAGTAACAGGACCCAAGCGGGTGGGGTTGGCACTAAGGCAGCTGGAAGGGAAAGAAAGGGAAGGAGCTATCACTGAGGTAATAGGAGCAGAGTGGGCAGGGCTGGCAGTGAGGTAATAAAAGCAGAGTGGGCGGGGCTAGCAGTGAGGTAGTAGGAGCAGAGTGGGCAGGGCTGGCGGTGAGGTAATAAAAGCAGAGTGGGCGGGGCTTGCAGTAAGGTAATAGGAGCAGAGTGGGCAGGGCTGGCAGTGAAGTAATAGGAGCAGAGTGGAGCAAGGAGGCAGTTGGCAGGAAGGGGCAGGGGTGGGGCTGGCACTAGGGCAGTAGAGTGGAGAGGGAAGGAGGTGCTGTCTCAGCACATGCTTGGCGGGTGTCTGTGAAGATCCATGGGGGATGGGGATGCAAATCTGTGCCCTGCTCCTGCTGCTGCTGAGCCCAGGTGAGGCAGGGAATGAGTTGGGCAGGGATGCCATACGGAGGAGGTGTTTGGGGCCATACTTGCAAGGCAGAGGTCTTGCAGGGAAGGGAGAGCCAAGGATCAGAGGAAGGCTGTGAAGGAAAACAGAGCCAGAATGGAAGGAAGAGCAGGACTGGGATACACGGAGGGGAGCAGGGGCTTGAGGGAAGGGGGAAAGTGGAGTCTTGGGGGCAGCAGGGAGCCCTGTGGGACAAATCAGGGGAGTAGGAAATTTGTGAAGCTGTAGCAGGGTCCACAGAGGGGAGATTCAGGAAGTGCCAGAGTGGGACTGGTAGCAGTTTCTGCTAAAAGCAGGTTAGGGCCCAGAATCAGGGCTGAGGCAGGAAAGGGCTATGGCCCCGAGGGCTCATAGGGCCAAACTGAGAAGGGGGGAAAGAGCCTTTTGGGGGCAAGGGAAAAGGGAATACAGACAATCAAGGAATAGGATCAAAGAATGGGAAGGGAAGGGTCTGAGGCAGGGGTGATGAGCTGTGAGGTGTTTGAACCTGGAACACGGTACCCTGAGCAATGTTCCTTCTAATCTTTTCTATCCATATGCAGAATAAATTTTATGTGCACGGAGGCATGTGTGACTGTGCACCACCATTAGAAACAAAAGACCTAGATGCGAGTGCTCTGCCAATCAGCTGGTGGCATTAGAATCTCTCCTGAGCATATGCACAAGCACACAGCTTCCAGGGAACACTGTGGCCCTGAGAACCAGTTGGAAAGGGGCAAGCTGCAGCAGGGAGGGGGCTGGTTGGAAAGCAGCTGATGTGACCTCTTACAAGGCTAGTGCTTGGCTGGTGTGTGTGAGGAGCCACTGGAGTGGGGCTGCCTCCTGAGAGTTGTGGGGCAGGCTGGGACTTTGCTTCTGCTCTTGGTCAGCTCAGATTGCATGGGAAAGGGAAAGTGTTGCCTTTCCCTGAAGGGAGGGGCCAATGTAGCATTGCAGGGGGAAGGGAAGAGGGGCCGTGAGGCTGGAGGCAAGGCCTGCTGGGTGGGATTCAGAGAGAGGCAGCACAGAGAATGAGGAATCGGGCCCACTGAATTCTGGGGAGGAAAAGAAGGATTTTTTTGTAGGGAAAGAGACAGAACAGGAAGGGAAAGCAGTGGAGAGCAAATCTGTGTGATAAAACAAGGTTGGGAACAGCCTTCTGGAAAAATTAACTTGAGTTAGGAAAGAGAATGCAGGGAATAGTAATGCTCTTCTCTCTGTCCAAGCTCCTCAAATGGTTTATAAATTGTATTGAATTCAGACGTCATCCCTCTCATTTCCCCTTGAATTGTTCCTCATAACATTGCATAGAGTGACTTTTGTATAAAATTATTTGCAGTGTTAGTTTGGTAGAAGAATATATCCCAATTATTATGAACTCTAAGTATTTTGTTTTGTCTTGTTTGTAACTATTTTTCTTTCTAGGATTATCAGAGACCTCAACATTTTCTTATTTTGAAATAATAGTGCCAAGAAAGCTAGAACCAAGAGATGGCATTGGCAACAAGGTAATACTGTTCTTTTAGAAAATTTCAATTGCAATGCTGCATCAGACCAATGTTCCATTAATCTTATCTTTGACAATGGATAGTATCAAATACTTTGGTGGACAGTGTAACACCTCTATAAAAAAAGTGTGCAGTAGGGAAAGTGTCTTCCTAATTCTGAGTAATTAGTGGTTTGGGTCAGTTCTGAAGCACAGGAGTTGGTAATGTTTAATGTGGAACACAGTGGGCATTAATAGCTAAATCATCTGACAGTAGGAAAAACATATTTTTTCTCACTTGAAGGATCCAAGAATTTAGGAGACATTAATATGGTATCTGAGCACTACATAATGATTAACGTATTTATTGTCACAATGCTCCTGTGAGGTAGGAAAGTACTTTTATTCCATTTTACAAATGGGGAACTGAGGCCCCAAGTTCACACAAATCTTGGGTCTTCATGGTAGAGTAGGGAATTGAACCCAGCTCTTTGACTAGTGTCCTAACCACTCAGCCATCCTTCCAATAACTATTCTAGGGAAAATGTCAAGACCCAGCACAGAGCGGGTATGTCTACACAGCAGTGTTATTTCAGAATAACCGACGTTATTCCAAAATAACATAGTCCGCATCTACACTACAAGCAGTTACTTTGACATAATGTCAAAATAATGTTGAGCTGGAGAACTTCTTACTCTACCTCCTATAACCCTCGTTTTACGAGGAGTAAAGGAAGTCGGAGGAAGAGTGCTCTAACTTGGACTTCCTGCTGTGTAGACAGCCCCAAAAGGCAAAATAAGCTATTTCGACTGTTACGCAATTGACATAGCTGAAGTTGCATACCTAGGGCTATGCAGATATGCCCTAGAATGGCCTAGGCATACCACAGGCAGGAAATGACTGAACTTGGTGAGCTGGAAAGTACCATCATGCCTGATTATTCCTGTCTGTAACTTTTTGGTAGGGGGGAGGCTTTAAGAAGTAGGTCTGGCATTCTCCTGGAGTACTAGGATTTTAAGTTCATTCTCTATGTCATCTGAAAGGTATTTTTGCTTGATAAGTCATATTCTACATACATATTTCATTATAATTTTGGGAGTCTTATTATCTCTGCTCATGTCATATTGGGAATATGCTACAAGACTTTTTATAACCATTATGTGGTAAAAGTCCAGAAAAATCCTAACTTTGATGACTTCTGTCATGAATAAGAGAAGCAAATACGGGGTTAAAAATTGTCCCCATAATTCTGAAAGTAGAGGAAGAAAAACACCAAAATATGCCAACCACTTCCAGGAAGATTTAAACTTTCTATTGTTCACTCCTGTGGTGGAAATCCCCTCCCAGTGTTTCCACCTGGAATGATATGACTCCATCCCATGGCCAATTCTAATATTGTGACTAAATGCTGCAACATAGTCCTTATGATAAAACTGCAACCAGAAATCTGTGACTAAAATAGTGACTTACAGTAACAGTTTTAAAGTTGTTTAGATATTTAAATATGCAGATAGGCACCTAAACGCTTGAAAAATCTGGCCCTTTCCCAATATATTTTGAAACATACCTCTTCTGAAAATGCTTGTATCTTCACACATTTATTCAGGATCAATTTGAGATTGCAAAGTAATGTGATAAAGGTTTTAGTGTCAGCATTTAGGTTCTCTTTGCACTAGGGGGCATTTTCTATATATTTCTCTTCCTCCCTCCCCCCTCCCATTAGGCTGCACTTGAGCCTAATGTTAACCAAGCTTCTAGAACCATAGCCTTTTTTTCATACTGTGGGTTAAACTTGCTCTGGGATAGCCCCCACTATGCCGCTGGACTTCTGGTTGCTTAGGAGTTGACTTATGAAATCCCTGTTCTCCCCTCAGTTAGCCCCACCCCATTGTCAAAGGATCCTTCAATTAAATACTGTTGTGACCATGGGAAGTCAATTTATACTAAGGATTCCAATACTGCTAACAGTGATCCAGATGAACGAATGTTACTGGTTCAGGAAATATTCAGAAAACTTCTCTAGTGCAGAAGGTACTTTTAACACAGTCAGAGGAAATATAGAGGATACATTTTTCATAAAATGACATACAGAATAGGGATTGATTAATATGAGTTTTAGGATACCATTAAGGTTTTTTTATTATTATTTTAATGCTCTAGGAGGAGGTGTCTTATCTTATTAGAGTAGAAGGAAAAGACTATATTATTCACCTGTTACAAAAGAAGTAAGTGACTGCTTTGGTCCAAGCCTTTAATCTGCTCTATTTATACATAAATAGGTGTGTGGGGGGCTTTGTAATAAAGCCATTAAGACTCAATCTAGATATGGAAAAATAACTGAAATGGTAAAATATGAGGAAGGGGATTTAAGGAATACTGCTTATATGGGAAACAGTTAGAGGAGTAATAATTATGGAGGGACAAATGTTTCCATATTTTAAAGTTAAAATTACATTTCCATTTTATAAACTTGATTTTTTTACATACTTTCTAACTTTGCCAAAAAAAAATCCACATGAAACTCTACACATGTATAATCTGCCAGAAAAGATCTTTCAGAAAATTTTGAAACACATTGGGGAATCAATAAAAGACAATGAAAATTAAAAAAAAAAGAATGCAAGTAAAATGGGAAATATGGACAAAATCAGAAATACAAACGTACAAAACGAGTTACACCTAGCAAGGGACATATAAGGGAATTTAATTTTATAAATGCATTGGAAGCAAGAAAAACATTACCTAGAGAACTGATCTTAAATCAAGAAGATGAAATTCAATAAAGACGAGGACAAAGTACTATAATTAGGAAGGGAAAATTGAATGCACAACTACAAAATCAGGAATAACTGGGTAGGCAGTATTGGAAAGGAACAGTGCAATGTTTTAAAAAAAGGCTAATATCATTCAGTATGTATGAACAAGAGTATCATGTTGAAGGTACGGGAGATAATTTTCTCTCTCTAGTTGGCACAGGTGAGGCCTCAGAGTACTGTGTCCAGTTATGGGCTCCATATTTAGGAAAGATGGGAACAAATTGGAGAGAATACGGAGGAGAACAATAAAATTGATAAAAGGTGTAGAAAACATGATGGGTGAGGAAAGGTTAAAAACACTAGGCATACTTGGTTTTGAGAGAAGACTGAGTGGGTACCCAATAAGGGTATAAGCCGCGTTATTTTGGAATAACTGATGTTATTTTGAAATAGTGTGCATCTACACAGCAAGCCATAATTTCAAAATAAAATTGAGATGGAGGACTTCTTACTCTGACTCCTGTAATCCTCATTTCATGAGGAGTAAAGGAAGTCGAAGGAAGAGTGTTCTTCCTGCTACGTAGACCGCACCAAAAGTCGAATTAAGCTATTTTGACTTCAGCTACGCAATTGACGTAGCTGAAGTTATATATTTTAATTGACTTTTGCCCTGCAGTGTAGATGTGCCCTAACAGTCCTCAAATATGTTAAGGGGTGTTATAAAGAAGACAGTGATCAGTTGTCCTCCATGTCTGCTGAAGGTAGGACAAGAAGTAATATGCAGAAAGGGAGATTTAGTTTAGCTACTAGAAACAACATTCTAACTTTAATAATAGTCAAGCTCTGGAATAAGTTTTCAAGGGATGTTGTAGATTCCCTGTCATTGGAAGGTTTTGGCAGGGATGGTCTAGGTTTACTTGGTCCTACCTCAGTGCAGGGGACTCAGCAAGATGTCCTCTTGAGGTTCCTTCCAGACTTACATTTCTATTATTTCAATGAATATGTTTCAGAGATATGAGAATTCCAAGAGCAAGACATTCCTCTTTGAGGTGATGAATGCATATCAGCACTTTTAGGAGGTATATTTCCTAGTGCTGCTGGGCTGTGTGAACCTCCTAGAAAAGCAAGGCCCATAAATCCACATAAACGCTCCCTCCTGGAGCTGATGTTCTGAGCTAAGGTTAGAAAATGTCACATTGCCTTGGTTTCACTTTTTGGCACATAGCTGTAGATGTGGGCATCTTCACTCTGTGCCTGGAGAGAAGTTCTTGGTTTATTTGACTGAAAATCTCCTGTCAGCTACATAATCATTCTGGGTTTGTCATGGTGGGTACTGTTGTGTTTGTGAGAGAAAGAGCTTTCAAATGGTAGTCAACTTGACTAATTTCTAATGACATTATGTTATCTTTGCATTGTGTACATTCCTTTCACATGATTTTCTTGTAATATTTTTGTAATGAAGATATTTTTAGAACACAGCTCTATGGCAAGAAATGAATTCTACACCAAATTCACATCTGCAGAATATATTGTGTCCTGACAAAAATCATAGACTATAAAACACTAAAACTGGAAGGAACCTCAAGAGATCATCAAGTCCAGTCTCCTGCCCTCACGGCAGGACCAAGCACAGTCTAGAATCTAGATTATCCCTGACAGATGTCCATCTAACTTGCTCTTAAATATATAAGAACGGCCGTACCGGGTCAGACCAAAGGTCCATCTAGCCCGGTATCCTGTCTGCCGACAGTGGCCAGCACCAGGTGCCCCAGAGGGGGTGGACCGAAGACAATGATCAAGCGCTTTGTCTCCTGCCATCCTCTCCAGCCTCTGTCAAACAAGGACACCATTTTATCCCCTGGCTAATAGCCTTTTATGGACCTAACCTCCATGAAATTATCTAGCTTCTCTTTAAACTCTGTTATAGTCCTAGCCTTCACAGCCTCCTCTGGCAAGGAGTTCCACATGCTGACTACACGCTGTGTGAAGAAGAACTTTCTTTTATTAGTTTTAAACCTGCTACCCATTAATTTCATTTGGTGTCCTCTAGTTCTTCTATTTAGGAACTAATAAATAACTTTTCTTTATCCGCCTCTCCACACCACTCATGATTTTATACACCTCTATCATATCCCCTCAGTCTCCTCTTTTCTAAACTGAAAAGTCCCAGTCGCTTAACCTCTCCTCATGGGACCCGTTCTCCAAAACCCCTAATCATTTTAGTTGCTCCTTTCTGAACCCTTCCAAGGCCAAAATATCTTTTTGAGGTGAGGAGACCACATCTGTACACAGTATTCAAGATGTGGGCGTACCATAGTTTTATACAGGGGCAGTAAGATATTCCGGTCTTATTTTCTATCCTCTTTCTTAATAATACCTAGCATCCTATTTGCCTTTTTGACTGCTGCACACTGTGTGGAAGTTTTCAGAGAACTGTCCACGATAACTCCAAGATCTCTTTCCTGATTTGTCGTAGTTAAATTAGCCCCATCATACTGTACGTATAGTTGGGGTTATTTTTCCCAATGTGCATTACTTTACACTTATCCACATTAAATTTCATTTGCCATTTTGTTGCCCAATCACTCAGTTTGGTGAGATCTTCTTGGAGTCCCTTACAGTCTGCTTCTGTCTTGACTATCCTAAACAGTTTGGTATCATCCGCAAACTTTACCACCTCACTGCTTACCCCTTTCTCCAGATCATTTATGAATAAGTTGAACAGGATTGGTCCTAGGACTGACCCTTGGGGACACCACTAGTTACCCCTCTCCATTCTGAAAACTTACCATTTATTCCTACCCTTTGTTTCCTGTCTTTTAACCAGTTCTCAATCCAAGAAAGGACCTTCCCTCTTATCCCATGGCCATGTAACTTACACAAGAGCCTTTGGTGAGGGACCTTGTCAAAGGCTTTCTGGAAATCTAAGTATACTATATCTACTGGATCCCCTTGTCCGCATGTTTGTTAACCCCTTCAAAGAACTCTAATAGATTAGTAAGACAGGATTTTCCTTTACAGAACCCATGTTGACTTTTGTCCAACAAATTATGTTCTTCTACATGCTTCACAATTTTATTCTTTACTATTGTTTCGACTAATTTGCCCGGTACGAGAAGTTAGACTTACGGTCTGTAATTGCCCGGATCGCCTCTAGAGCCCTTTTTAAATATTGGTGTCACGTTGGCTACCTTCCAGTCATTAGGTACGGAAGCCGATTTAAGGGATAGGTTACAAACCACAGATAATAGTTCAGCAATTTCCCATTTGAGTTCTTTTAGAACCCTTGGATGAATGCCATCCGGTCCCGGAGATTTGTTAACATTAAGTTTTTCTATTTGTTCCAAAACCTCCTCTAATGACACTTCAATCCGGGACAGTTCCTCAGATTCATTACCCACAAAGGACGGTGCAGATTTGGGAATCTCCCAACGTCCTCAGCCGTGAAGACTGAAGCAAAGAAATCATTTAGTTTCTCCGCAATGGCTTTATCGTCCTTGATTGCGCCTTTTATAGTTCGATCGTCTAGGGACCCACAGGTTTTTAGCAGGCTTCCTGCTTCTAATGTACTTAAAAACATTTTGTTATTTCTTTTTGAGTTTTTGAGTTTTGCTGTTCCTCAAAATCTTTTTTGCTTTTCTTATTGCATTTTTACACTTGATTTGACAGTGTTTATGTTCCTTTCTATTTATCTCACTAGGATTGGACTTCCACTTCTTAAAAGATGCCTTTTTGTCCCTCACTGCTTCTTTTACATGGTGGTTAAGCCACGGTGACTCTTTTTTAGGTCTCTTGCTATGTTTTTAATTTTAATATCCAGTGACTGAGATTCTGTAACTTTCCTAGGCAGTTTATTTCAGTGTTTAACCACCCTGACAGTAAGGAAATTTTTCCTAATGTCCAACCTAAACCTCCCTTGCTGCAGTTTAAGCCTATTGCTTCTTGTTCTATCATCAGAGGCCAAGAAGAACAATTTCCCCCCCTCCTGCCTGTGACACCCTTTTAGATACCTGAAAACCTCTATCATGTCCCGTCTCTCTTCTCTTTTCCAAACTAAACAAGCCCAATTCCTTCAGCCTTCCCTCATAGCCAGGGCCATCCTTAGGCATGGGCAGAATAGGCAGTTGCCTAGGGCACCACTCTTTCTGGGGCACCACTCTGCCAGGACGGACGGGAAGCATAGGCATGTGCGCTGCACTGGAGCTGGTAGGGGCGCTGCCGGCACTTACGGCCCCGCCAGAAGACCCCACCGGACCGAGAGACTCCGGCGAGGAGGCCGGCAAGCTGACCCCGGCTGGGGAAGGTACCGGGCCGGGGGAAGGGAAAGCGGGCACGGACGCAAGAGGCGCGAGCATGCGCCGTCAACTGGGGCGGCAGTGGACGGGCAGAGCCAGGGCTGCGCCGGGGGCGGGGTCACGCGCAGCACACCAGAGGGGGCGGTGACACTTCGGCGTGACGTTGCGGTGCCGTTTTTAAAAACAGCCAGCCGCGGCTCAGGAAAGGAGGAGGAAGGAGACACGCCGAGCGGGGCGTGGGGGGAGCAGAGCCTGGCTAGAGGCGGGGTGGTCGTGTTGTGATGGGCCAGGGCTGCGAATGCCGAGCGGCCCAGCTCCAGGTCCGGAACGTGGTCTGGAGCCCAGGCTGTGGGGACTTCTGGGGCCCGAGTGCAGCAGACTCCAGCCCTGCAAACTGAAAGGCAGAAGGGAGGGTAGGGGTGCGGGAAAAATGGGGGGAAGGGGTGGGAGAGGAAGGGGCTTGTGCTGAGGGGAGGGGGGCAGGTCAGGAGAAGAAAGGAGCAGGCACCAAGGGACAGGGTGGAGGAGAGACAAATGCCGGGAGGGGGGGTGGCAAGTGGAGACAATGAGGAAAAGGGCAGGAGGAGGTGTCAGTGGGAGGGGGGACAGGGTGATGCTGGGAGAGGAGAGGGTGGGCATTGGGGACTGGAGGAGGTGCTGGGAGAAGGCTTGAAAGAAGGTGGGCATGAGGAAGGCGGGATGGAGCTAGGCATGTGTGAGGCACAGGGGCATGAGGGAATGGGGGCAGAGGGTGGTGAGGGGTGGGCATCAGGGAAAAAGAGGGCAAAGGGGGCAGGGGCAGTGAGGGAAGGGGAGGCACCAGGAGGTGCAGGTAAGGGAAGGTGCAGGTGCAAGGGGATTCTGGGGTGAAGCAGAAGGGCAGACACCTGCAGGGAGGACCAGCACCAGAGGAGAGAGGCAGGGGAGGTGTGTAGAGGAGGTGTTAGGAGAGGCGATGAGGAGGGTAGCTCACATGATCAGAGTGGGGCTACTGGAGGAGTGGGCACAGGGGGGAGAGAAGGGCTGGTGGAGGGGGGCAGGTCTCAGGAAGGCTGAGGGCAGTGAGAAGGGCAGGGGTAAGGACAGCAGAAGAGGGTGAGGGGTTGGGGGGCAGCAGGCACCAGGGGAGCTGATGGAGCAAGGGGAGGAGACATGGCAGCAGAGGGAAAAGGTAATGGTTTATAAGATAGTTATTAATAACTTGGGTGCCACAGTGGCACATCCAAACAAGCCACATGAACTCAGTACTGGTGCACAACACAAAATTCATTCTGCTCATGGGAGGAAACTCTTAGGGTATGTCTACACTACAGTGCTATTTCGAATTAACTTAATTCGAAATAGTTAATTCGAATTAAGCTAATTTGAAATAACGCATCTATACACAAAAACTATTTCGAAATAGCATTTTGCTATTTCAAAATAGCACGTCCACACTGAGTGGACCCTGAACTGAAGTTAAGACTGGCTGGAACTAGTGCCAGCAGGGCATCAGGTTAGGACTTAGTGTGTGGGGCTGCTGCCTGAGGCTAACTGAGCTCGGTGCTTAAAGGGACCCTACCCCCACCCTGGACAGACAGTTCTCAGAGTTCCCCGCTTGCTTGTCTACCTCGATGAGGGACAGCAAAGCAGTCCTGTCTTGGAGTGCCCTGAGTGCCCGAACTCGGGACACCACAGCACTCGGCCACATGGAGCCAGAGCTGCCCCTGGGCATGCTGGTGTGTCTTGTGGGGTCGTTGCCGTCAGCCCGGATGCACTTGCTGCAGGCTGCCATCTGGGGGGTCCACCGGGGTGCTGTCAGGATCCAGGAGGCCCTGAGGGAGAGCGTCTACCCCGAGGAGCCCTCAGAGCCTTCCCCGTCCTCCCCACTGGGGGCTCGTGCCCCATTCCTCCCTCACATCCATCCACTTACCCCTCCCTAGCCCCCCTTCCTGATGTCAAATAAAAGACACGTATGTTCAAAAATAGAAACTGGGTTTATTGAACAAAACTGGGGATGAACCTCTGGGAGACTGGGGAAAGGGGGTGGGAGAGGGGAAAGGGTGGAGGGGAAAACTGGGAGGAGGAGCTGGAAGGGGAAACAAGGGGAAGAAGGGGAGGAAGCTCAGGGATCAGGGTTGGGGTCTCGCCAGACCAACTTGACTTTCATGCTAACCTGCTCCTGGGTTGCATGTGGCCTTTGGTGGCCAGGCTGACAGCTATCCTGCCATAGACGGCCGCATTCCTCCGTCTAGTCACGGAGATCATGGACGTTGAGGCATCCCCAAACCCTGAATAAGGTCCATGATCTCCACCCTGGACCAGGAAGGCGCCCGCCTTCTCCAGCCCCTGTCAGGCTCCTGGGAGCTGGCAGACTGCTCCTGGGGAGCGGTGGAGGGCTGGCTGCCAGTGGCTTGCTGGCTCATGTTTTGGGGCCACTGGGTCAGGGGCCCCGGTGGCCACTGCTGGCTCTGGGCTGGCAGGCTTGGAGCTGGCACAGGCACTGTGGCCAGGGTCTACCCCTTTAAGGGCTCCGGTGCTGGGGGAGAGGAGAGTAAGTTTTCCTGGTTGTGCCCAGAGTGGCCACCAGGGCTCCCTGGGAAGGGCTGGAGGCCCCCTATTTCGAATTAAGTGTCTACACAGCACTTAATTCGAAATAGCTATTTCGAATTTGGTGTTACTCCTCGTAGAATGAGGTTTACCAAATTCGAAATAAGGGCTCCACTATTTCGAATTTATTTCGAAATAGCGGTTTGGCTGTGTAGATGCTATTAACAGCAGTTATTTCGAATTAACTTTGTAGTGTAGACATACCCTTAGAGGGAACACTTCTCCGCCCCCAAGTTAATGTCACACACATTGGGTTAATGCAATTGCAGGATAGTTGCATGAGGGGGGGTTTGGTGGGGGCCAAACTAATCCCTGTTGGTAGGAGGATGGTGGGAAGAGTCCTTAGAGGGAGGTCACATGACACCTTTTACTTTTCGTTATGTGTCCATCTTGCCCCGAGAGTGTTGCCTCCAGAGGCATGGCTAATGGGGTTAACGGGTCAGGGGTGTGGCTAATGGGGGTCAAAGTACATTTTAAAAACATACTTTGGGTGCACACCCTAATGAAATGTGCTGCGCACGCCTATGACGGGAAGCAGTGGAGCATGTAACAGCAGGGCTGGGTCCTAGAGAGAGCCAAATGCACAGCCTGCAGCACAGTCTGAGGGAAGGGATTGGCTGCTGGGGTCTCTCTGGGAAGGGGAGAAGGTAGGGGTGGAAGAGCAAGTCAGGCATAGGGGCACCAGTTTAATAATCCCGCCTAGGGCACCATAAATCCTAAGGACGGCCCTGCTCATAGCTCATGTTTTCTAGACCTTTAATCATTTTTGTTGCTCTTCTCTGGACCTTCTCCAATTTCTCCACAACTTTCTTGAAATGGGCACAGAACTGAACCCAATACTGCAATTGAGGCCTAATCAGGGCAGAGTTGAGTGGGAGAATGACTTCTCGTGTTTTGCTCACAACACTCTGAAATATTTAGTTGTATAAATCCTATTTATTTCAGTGGGAGCTAGGTACCTGAATACCTTTTGATGATCTGGTCTTTAGATCATATGTAACCAAGAGTTCATATACATCAAGATTGCATGTAGCAGGGTCTTTGTTTTTGGATTTCTAATTTTAGGTTTTTGTAATCATTATTTTCAGAATGTTCATAGCTCCACATTTCCCAGTTATTACTTACAATCAGAAGGGAGACTTGATAACAGATTATCCATATATACAGGTAAGTGTGAGACATGTACTTTAAAAGGTACAATACTGAGTACAATTAAGCTGCTGTGCTCTAAAAACTGAATATATAAAAGTGGCAACTTCAAGAGCAAATGTGTGGGGAGTTATTGGGTTATAATTTGTGGGTTTATTCTGTGTATTGAGACAACTGTGGGCTGAAGACTGGCATTTATATCCCTAAATATTAGTGGCAACCCAAATAAAATACTCTTTTAATTAATTAGCCAAATTCTAAATGAAGGAAGGGATAACATGCAGAAAATGGGCAAAAATACTGAAAAGTTTAAAATGCTTTTTAAAAAAAGTTTTAAAACCTTATTTGTCCTTCCAACTCTCTCCTCATTTCCATTTTCCCTCCCTATTGGTGAGCAGAGTTCTTCTACTCTGAGTAGCTGCAAAATGCTTTTGATTTAAAATTAAAGCCTATGACTTTCAGATGCTGGGGCTCTACAATGCTTGGTTTTGCTATGGACTGAACTTGATATCTCAAGATCTCTTTGGATACATCTACACAGCAGGCCTAAAATCGAATTAAGCTATGTCAATCGCGTAGCTTAAGTCGGGATAGCCTAACTCGGCTTTTGTCACTCTCTACACAGCAGGAAGTCGAAGGAAAAACATTCTTCCTTCAACTTCCCTTACTCCTTGTAAAATGAGGGTTACAGAAGTCAGAGTAAGAAATCCTCCAGCTCTACATTATTTGAAATAGTGGCTTGCAGTGTAGACATGCTCTTTGTTATTTCAGAATAATGTCAGTTATTCTGAAATAATGCTGCTGTGTAGACATACTATTCCAGTCCTATGATTCTATGACAACGGGATGGATGAGTGCCCCGTTCTGTTCATTCCCTCTGAAGCACCCAACTTTGACCACTATTAGGAGATAGAATAGGGGGCTAGTCGGACCATTGGTCTGACCCAATATGGTCATTCTTGTGTTCCTACGTTCTTACATTCAAATGTTAGGGAATGTTTTTCCAAATACATAATAAATGTACACAGAAATGTATAGTTACTGCAAGGACATAAGAGATGCTGAGTTGTAGCATGAAGTGGAGTTGATAAGTATAATAGTGGGAAGGGCCCAGACTTTTTCCTCTTGAAGTCACTGGCCAGACTCCTGAGAGGAGGTTTGGTTGTACCTGAAGAAAGGAAATCAAAGAAAGACATTTTAAAAAACACTTTCAGTAAAATTCTCACTTACAGACAAGCCCCCAACCTGAAACGAATTCTTTCCTTTAACCATGTTACACAACCACATCATAAGCATCCAGGAACCCAGCCCTGCAATCAGCCGCGGTGCCAACTCTGCCCTCATATCTATACAAGTGAATTCATCACTGGGAGCCAACAACATAAGCTACCAAAACAAAAGGTCATTTAAGTGCACATCCAGTAATTTGATCTATGCCATCAAATGCCAGAAATGCCCCACTGCTATGTATTTTGGACAAACTGGACAGTCCCTATGGGAAAGAATCAATGGACACAAATCAGATATACGTAAAGGGAACATACAGAAACCTGTTGGGGAACACTTCAATCTACCTAATCACACACAGTTTAAAAGATCTTCAAGTGGCTGTCTTGTCACAAACCAATTCTACTAGCCAAATACACAGAGAGGCGTTGGAATTACAATTCATTTACAAATTCAATTCTCACTCTGATAGCCTACTCAATCGTGATAATGGATGGCTGGGACATTATCAACCTAACATTCAATGAAGGTGTCAACAGCTCTTTGTATAGATTTTTGCGTTAGTACCCTTCCTATCTAATTGCTATCCTTTGATCCTTATCTGCTTCTTTTAACTATCCAATTTTTAGGTGCTTACTGATTACCAGTTCTGCCTATTTGGTTTTCCCTTTGATATTTTCATACCCTCTGCTCCTTATTTCCCGCCCCCTTCCATTTTTTCCCTTCTCTCCTCTCCCTTCTCCCCTATTTATTTTGGGTCTGCACATCCTAAACTCAAAACTCTGGTCATCTGAAGAAGCGGGCTGTGCCCACGAAAGCTCATGATCCCATCTACATGTTTTGTTAGTCTGTAAAGTGCTAACAGACCATTTGTTGTTTTTTAAGTTTATCCTGTACAGACTAACTCGGCTACCCCCTGAAGCTTCTGAAAACTTTTTCAATAGTTTGACAACCCCCTTTTCTCTAGTGTGTTGGTATTTCCCCTTTCTTTATGTGAGATTTGATGCTCTTTAACTTCATCTGAAGAAAGTGAGAAGTAGAAGTGATTAAAATTGTTGCTGGAAGTCAACTTCAGTTCACCATTCAGGAGCTAGTCACAAGAGAGACTGCAGTAGCCAATGAGGCTAGAGAGAAGGCTGGCATCCACATATCTCACATGCATTGTTGGTAGAAGAACACGACGACACATAATGCCTCAGAAGCCCTTTATTTTCTTTCCATTGTGTACCTAGTTAAAGTGACTCTTCCTCCTTCTTCAGAGATAATTTAGTGCTTTCTACATCCAAATATGAAAACCATCAAACATGAAGGGGAGACAGAAAAGGAGGCGATATACTTCCATGGATTATTCACTGGTGTGGGTTCAGTTTCTATCTTTATCTGACCTGTGTGGCACTGGGAAGTCACTTTACATCTCTCTGCCTCTGCTTCTCCACCCACTAGTTTGTCCATCTCGTCTATTTAGAATGTGAGCTCTTCAGAGCAGGAACTGTCTGTTATTTTATTTTTGCCATAATGCTGTGGTGTTAATTTCAATGTGCTTGAAGAACCAAAGGGGTTAGTGTGACCCTGTCACCGTATGACATTAAACAATTGAACAAGGCTTGAGTTTTGGAAGACAGTAGAGACATTGGCCTGCTTAATTCCATGGCAAACATAATTAAAAATCATTTTAACCTTTTTTAAAGAGATAGATAAGGAAAGAACAGTTAAAGGATTTGAAAGGTAAAGGATTAATAGTGAGAATAATCAATGCATGAAGGGTTGTGGTAGATCTCTGGCAATTTTAAAATTAAGATTGGATGTTTTTCTGTAAAATCTGCCTTAGAAATTACACCTCTACTTCCACACTCTGGGTGTTCCTAGTCTATTGGGACCATGGCAAGGGGCGAAGGAAATGGCTATGCATGCTGCTGCTCCCCTTCTCTCCCAGCTGGGGGAATGGCAATGAAGTGAGGTGCAGGAGGCTTCCCCCCCCACTTATTCCCATAGCGGTGGGTGGTGGTGCTTGGGAGTGGAGAGGGGCACAGAATCACATGTGCTCTCGGGAGCTGGGTGCTAGGTAAGTGCCCCATCCTCATCACCCATCCTCCCTCCTTCCCAGACCCTGCCCCAGAGCCCTCCATGGTCTGAAAAATTCCTTAATCCGGCATAGCCTATTTCCCAGGATTACCAGATTAAAGAGGTTCAAGTGTATTAGGGAGAAGTTCTCTAGCCTGTATTATACAGAAGTTCAGACTAGATAGTCACAATGGTCCCTTCTGACTTTGGAATCTGTGAATCTCTGGCTTTAAATTGTTAGGTCATAATTTAATTAAAAGTAGGGGAACAGAGGAGGGTAACACTTCAACTCTGTCCAGGAGGTGTGAAGAAGGGGTTTGGGTCCCGGGAAAAAGAGTAGATTCCACTTCTTCGTCAAGTAGTGTCCCCGTGGGTGCTCCACTCGAGGTGTCAGGCTTCTCCTGGCGCCACAAACCGGAGAATCTTCATTAGCAATAGCCCTGCCGGACCGCACATTCGTGCCTGCTGCCTCGCGCCATTCGCGCTCTTCAGCTGAGCGCGGTCCGGCCCCATCAATTCCTTTCCAACCGTCCGCGACCGCAGACGGAGTTAGGACGCACTCCCTCTCTGGTCTGAGGAGAATGGGAGATTGGTTGTAGAATCATAGTTTGTTAATTCTTAGTTCACTAGCCAATTAGCCCATCATAAAACGGGATTTTCAGGTCTCTCCTCCACATCCTATTCCCTTTTTATCTCAGTCTTCTCTCCTGAGCCTCCGGTCTCTCGCTCCGTCTCTCTCGCTCTCCCCTTCTCCTAATGCCTCCCCCTCTCTCTCTCTCAGCTCTCCTCCATCTCCTCCCTCTCTCTCTTCTCCCCCTTCTGCCTCTCACTCTCTTTCTCTTCTCCTCCTCCTCCTGCATGGGGAGCGCGGAGCCCAAACGTCTGTTTGCGCCACTTGCTCCTGCGCAGTAGCCCAGCTAAGTAGCTGCCTATGAGCTCCAGCTGCCCCCCTGCACTGTTTCCCTTCACCCCAGCACTGATCCTGCAGCCTCCCAGTTGTCCTCCCCCTTCCCCTCGTTCCCCTGCCCTCCGTCCAGCCAGGGTCTGTTCATGGCCAGGGGGCGGGGCCTGGCCGTGACGTCACCGCCCCACCCCCCTTCCCCTCCCGCTGTGGCGCTCGGCTGACTTCTGCGCCGCTCAGCCGGGCTGCCGCGTGGGAGCAAGTGGCGCAAGCGGCCATTTGGGCCCCGCGTTCCCCATGCAGGGTCGGCAGCAAGTCTGACATGTCAGTTGAGGGAGGGACTGTGCACCACTCCTTTGACAGAGGCTCCACACGACATACAAAGGTTATTTCATCACCGATTGAGACCTTATCAACAGCGTTGGTCTTATAATCACCGACCGTTGGGACCACGACATAGTCACTTCAGGATACGTCATCCCTTTCAACTCAATCCCTCCACTCTCCCCACCTTCCTCGTCCCTTTTCAGGGACCCCTCTCACGAGCCTCTTCTACAGCAAGAGGTCTCCCGCCTGCTTACCATAGGAGCAGTGGAGAGAATACCAGCTCAGTTTCATGGGAAGGGTTTTTACTCTCAGTACTTCCTCACTCAGAAGAAGTCAGGGGGTTGGAGACTTATTCTGGACCTACGCTGGCTCAACCGTCACCTGCAAAAACAAAAATTCAAGATGGTCACGTTAGCCTCTATCATCCCAGCTCTCGATAAAGGGGATTGGTTCATTTCCCTCGATTTACAGGATGCCTATTTTCATATAACGATACATCCAGCCCACAGGCGGTTCCTCCGGTTCGTAGTGGGCACGGACCGTTACCACTACAGAGTGTTACCTTTTGGACTTTCAGCAGCGCCAAGAGTTTTTTCCAAGACTCTGGTGGTAGTGGTGGCCTACCTTCAACGTCTCGACATTACAATCTTCCCCTATTTAGACGATTGTCTGTAGAAGGCTCCCACCCTCGACGAGGCTACACGAGCAGTCGCCACTACCACAACAGTGTTCAAGGCTCTGGGGATCATAATCAATTTTGAAAAGTCTTCCCTAACGCCGAGCCACTGCCTAGAATTCATCGGTGCAAGACTCGATTCACTGACCGCAAGAGCATATTTACCCATAAAGAGGTTTCACATTATCCAGGACTTAGTTCAGACTGTATCAATTTCTCCCAAATCCCGTCTCCTTACCTGCCTACAACTGTTAGAACACATGGCTGCCACTACATATGTAGTGCTGCGCGCAAGACTTCATCTGCAAAGCCTTCAACATTGGCTATTCATGGTATACACACCAAGTATCCACGGCACACACAGGACAGTCTCCATTCCCAAAGACATCAGGGGCTCACTAGCATGGTGGGACAGCCCCAAGAACATGCTAACAGGGGTTCCCTTTCATGGGCAGAAACCCACAATATAGACCGCAACAGATGCATCCTTACTGGGGTGTGGTGCCCATTTGCAGGACCATTGGGCTCAGGGTCTCTGCACGTCCCAGGAATCTCTGCAGCACGTAAACTTCCTCAAGGTATGAGCAGTATTCAGCGCCTGCAAGCATTTCCTTCACATGATCCGAGGTCTTACGGTCCAGATCCTCACCAACAACATATGCACAGTTTATTATATCAACCATCAAGGTGGCACATGCTCACACTCCCTCTATGCGGAGTGCATACGATTGTGGAACTGGGCAATTGGGCACAGTATCACCCTCACCACATCATATCTTCTGGGCAAGGACAATGTCATCGCCGAAACCCTCAGCAGGCAATTCCTTCCCCAGCACGAATGGGAGTTACACAATGAAGTCATCCACGATCTTTTCCAACTCTGGGGGTTCCCCAGTATAGACCTCTTCGCCACTCGTCACAACAAAAAGTGCCATCATTATTGCTCACGAGCGGGCATCAGCACAGCTTCCTTAGGGGACGCCTTCCTGCTCAACTGGAGTCATCACCACTTGCTCTACACCTTTCCACCTCTTCCACTCATTCCGAAGGTACTAGAGAAGATAGCATTAGACGACACAACAGTGATTTTGATAGCGCCCTTTTGGCCCAGACAGATGTGGCTAACGCAATTGTCGCAAATGTCAGTGGCCCAACCACGGCAACTACTGAAGCTGTACAACTTACTATCTCAGCAATACGGTACGATGATCCACCTGCACATCGATTGGATGCACCTCACTGCGTGGCTCCTAGTTGGCTCCAAGTGCCGGAAATGAACTGTTCTCAGGCTGTGAAGCATGTGCTTATAAACAGCAGAGGCCATACTACTCGCAAGTCTTATTTCCATAAATGGTATCGGTTCCGATCCTGGTGCTCAGCAAGAGCTTCCAACTCTCTCTCTTTATCTATCCAGCAAGTGCTCAATTATACCCTGCACTCAAAGATGGCGGGTTTGGCGATTTCTTCCCTCAGAGTACATCAGGCGGCAATCTTGGCTTTCCGTCCTTCCATCGACGATCATTCGGTGTTCGCACATCCACTCACCAAAAGATTCTTAAAGGAGCTCGAGAATCTGTATCCCACCCACAAAATTCCACCAGAGCCGTGGGACCTGGCTCTAGTCTTGGACACTCTGACTCACCTCCCCCCTTCGAACCTCTTGCGACGTGCGACCTACGACTGCTCATGATGAAGGTGGTGTTCCTGATTGCCATAACTTCAGCACGACGAGTGAGTGAATTAGCAGCTCTCTCCTCTGATCCACCGTACACATTATTCACTGAACATGGGGTAGTGCTTCATGTTCATCCTCCCTTTCTACCATAGAATCATAGAACCATAGAGCTGAAAGAGACCTCAGGAGGTCATCAAGTCCAGCCTCCTGCTCTAGGCAGGACCAATCCCAGCTAGATCAACCCAGCCAGGTCTTTGTCAAGCTGAGACTTAAAGACCTCTAGGGATGGAGACTCCACTACTTCCCTAGGTAACCCATTCCAGTGTTGTACCACTCTCCTAGTGAAATAGTTTTTCCTAATATCCAACCTGGACCTCTCCCACCACAACTTGAGACCATTGCTCCTTCTTCTGCCATCTGTCACTACTGAGAACAGACTTTCTCCATCCTCTTTGGAACCTCCCTTCAGGAAGTTGAAGGCTGCTATCAAATCCCCCCTCACTCTTCGCTTCTGCAGACTAAACAGACCCAACTCCCTCAGCTTCTCCTCATAAGTCATATGCTTCAGCCCCCTGTTCATTTTGGTTGCCCTCCGCTGGACCCTCTCCAATGCGTCCACATCCTTTTTGTAGTGGGGGTCCAGAACTGGACACAATACTCCAGATGTGGCCTCACCAGAGCCGAATAAAGGGGAATAATGACATCTCTGGATCTGCTGGCAATGCTCCTCTTAATGCAACCTAATATGCCATTAGCCTTCCTACAAGGGCACACTGTTGACTCATATCCAGCTTCTCATCCACTGTAACCCCAGGTCCTTTTCTGCAGAACTACTACTTAACTGGTTGGTCCCCAGCTTGTAACTATGCTTGGGATTCTTCCGTCCCAAGTGCAGGACTCTGCACTTGTCCTTGTTGAACCTCATCAGATTTCTTTTGGCCCAATCCTCCAATTTGTCTAAGTCTCTCTGGACTGTATCCCTGCCCTCCAGCTTCTCTACCTCTCCCCCTAGCTTAGTGTCATCTGCAAACTTGCTGAGGGTGCAATCCATCCCCTCATCCAGGTCATTAATAAAGATATTGAACAAAACCGGTCCTAGAACCGAACCTTGGGGCACTCCGCTAGAAACCGACCGCCATCCTGACATCGAGCCGTTGATCGCTACCCATTGGGCCCAGCCTTCTAGCCAGCTTTCTATCCATCTTACCGTCCATTTATCCAATCCACATTCCCTTAACTTGCTGGCAAGAATATTGTGGGAGACCGTATCAAAAGCCTTGCTAAAGTCAAGGTATATCACATCCACTGACTTTCCCACGTCCACAAAGCCAGTTACCTCATCATAGAAGCTAATCAGATTGGTCAGCCACGACTTGCCCTTTGTGAATCCATGCTGACTATTCCTAATCACTTTCCTCTCCTCCAAGTGCCTCAAAATGGATTCCTTGAGGATTCCTTCCATGATTTTTCCAGGAACTGAGGTAAGACTGACCGGCCTATAGTTCCCTGGATAGTCCTTCTTCCCTTTTTTGAAGATGGGCACTACATTTGCCTTTTTCCAATCATCCGGGATTTCTCCCGATCTTCACGACTTTTCAAAGATAATGGCCAAAGGCTCCTCAATGACATTTGTCAACTCCCTCAGTACCCTTGGATGCATTAAGTCTGGACCCATGGATTTGTGTACGTTTAGCTTTTCTAAATAGTTCCTAACCTGTTCTTTACCCACCACGGGCTGTCCATCTTCATCCCATCTTGCGTCACTTAGCGCATTAGTCCGGGAGCCGACCTTGTCCATGAATACAGAGGCAAAAAAAGCATTGAGTACTTCAGCTTTCCCCACATCATCTGTCACTAGGTTACCTCCTTCATCCAGTAGGGGCCGCACACCCTCTCTGATCACCTTCTTCTTGTTAACATGCCTATAGAAACCTTTCTTGTTACATCCTTAGCCAATCGCAATTCCATTTGCGCTTTTCGCGATAACCCCGGCATTCTCGAGCTATACATTTAAACCCCTCCTGGTCATTTGTCCAAGTTTCCACTTTTGTAAGCTTCCTTTTTGTGCTTAAGTTCACCAAGGATTTCCCCTGTAAGCCAATCCGGTCTCCTACCATGTTTGCCTCTCTTGCTACGCATCGGGATGGTTTCTTTCTGTGCCTTCAATAAGTCTTCTTTAAAATACTGCCAGCTGTCCTGGACTCCTTTCCCCTTCATGTTAACATCCCAGGGGATTCTGCCCATCAGATCTCTGAAGGAGTCAAAATCTGCTTTTCTGAAGTCCAAGGTGTGTATTTTACTACTCTCTTTTCTTCCTTTGGTCAGGATCCTGAAATCTACCATCTCATGATCACTGCTTCCCAGGTTGTCACCCACCTCTACTTCCCCTATTAGTTCCTCCCTGTTTGTGACCAGAAGGTCAAGCTGCGCACAGCCCCTAGTCGGATCCTTCAGCACTTGTACCAAGAAGTTATCCCCGACGCTCTCCTAAAACTTCCTGGATTGCCTTTGTAATGCCGTATTGGTTTCCCAACAGATGTCAGGGTGATTAAAGTCCCCTACGAGAACCAGGGCCTGCAATCTGGAAGCTTCTCTCAGTTGTCCGAAGAAAGCCTCATCTACCTCATCCACCTGATTCGGTGGCCTGTAGTAGACACCAACCACAACATCACTGCTGTTGTTTGCACCTCTAAACCTAACCCATGGACTCTCAACAGGTTTTTCTCCCTCTATATACTGGAGTTCAGAGCAATCATAGTGTTCTCTTACGTATAGTGCAACTCCTCCTCCTTTTCTCCCCTGCCTGTTCTTCCTGAACAGTCTATACCCTTCCATGATGGCGCTCTAGTCATGCGAGTCATCCCACCAAGTCTCTGTTATCCCAGTTAAATCATATTTCTTAGACTGGGCCAGGGCCTCCAGTTTTTCCTGTTTGTTGCCCAGGCTTCTCGCATTAGTGTACAAACACCTCAGATAACCAGTTGATCACCCTATCTTTTCCATTCGAATCAGGGTTTCTCCTTTCTTGCTCGTTCCTCTTTGCATTCCTTCCCGGTATCTGACTTTCCCACTCCCCTCAGGTTTTTGGTCACCGTCCCCCAGTGAACCTAGTTTAAAGCCCTCCTCACTAGGTTTGCAAGCCTGCCCGCGAAGATGCTCCTTCCTCTCTTGGTTAGGTGGATCCCATCTCTTCCTAATAATTCTTGTGCCCAGAACAGAGTCCCATGGTCGAAGAAACCAAATCCCTCTCGGCGACACCACCTGCGCAACCACACATTTACTTCCTCAATTCGACGATTCCTGCCCAGTCCTTTCCCTTCAACAGGGAGGATGGACGAGAACACCACTTGCAGTCCAAATTCTTGGGTCCTTCTTCCCAGCGCTACATAATCCGCAGTAACCCGCTCAAGGTCATTCTTGGCCATGTCGTTAATTCCCACGTGGAGAAGCAGGAAGGGGTAGCAATCCGAAGGTTTGATCAGTTTGGTAAGCCTCTCAGTCACAACCTGAATTCGAGCTCCTGGTAAGCAGCACACCTCTCGAGATTCCAGGTCCGGACGGCAGATGGATGGCTCAGTCACTCTTAGGAGGGGAGTCCCTGACTACCACCACCCATCGTCTTCTTTTGGGGGTGGTGGTCGTGGAACCCCCATTCCTAGGACTACGCATCCCATGCCTTCCAATAGATGGTGTTCCCTTGCGGTTTCTTCCTTGTGAGGTCCCTTCCAAAGCATTCACCACTGCAGAGCCTGTGGAGAGAGAGCCTGAAAGCGATTACTTACCTCTATAGCACTGGAGGATTCCCGTGCTGGCCTTTTTCCCCTTCTAGAAGTTACGTGCTGCCAGTTCTCTTCCAGGTCCCGTACTGCCCTCTCTGGCTCTTCTGTGTGCCGTTCTTGTAGGATTAAACACTGCCTTCTATCAAGGAAGTCTTCATCCTCTCTGATGGAGCGTAGGGTCGACACTTGGGCCTCCAGTCCTCTAATTTTTTCTTCTAAAATGGCGACCAGCTTGCACTTAGTGCAGATGAAATCCGTTCTTTCTTCTGGGAGGAAGACAAACATGGCACACTCTGTGCAGGTAACAACAGCAGACCTATCACCATCCATCCCTGCTGTCCTGGAGAAAGGATTTAAAAAGAAAGGCAAGAGAACCTCGCGCCCTTTCCTCTCCCCTTCCAAACTCCCTCTCTATACTCCCTGTTAGCACTCACCTGTTCGAAGGTGAATTCCGTTTTTCATCTATACAAACCCATAAGCTTGCCGACATTCTACCCGAAACCGCATTCCACGGTGGAAGAATCACGGTTGCATATGCTGGACGTCAGACGAGTGCTAGCCTTTTACCTTGACAGAACACGTGGTTTCAGGAAGTCTCGTCGCCTTTTCCTATCTGCAGCCGAGCGTTCGAAAGGCCAACAGCTCTCCGCACAGCACATTTCCAACTTGATCTTGCATCACACGATGTTACACCCTCTGTAATAGATCTCCACCGAAGCAACCTCATGCCCACTCCACTAGAGGCATGGCCGCATCCACAGCTTACCTTAGGTGCGTGTCGTTGCAGGACATATGCCGTGCAGCAACTTGGTCATCTGCTCTTACCTTTGCCAGACATTATGCCCTCGCCAAAATATTAAAGAGCGATTCCGCAGTGGCCCAAGCAGTTCTGTCCACAGAGCAGAGACCATAAGTCCGAAGCACACCTATAGCATTGGACCACTGTTACGTACTCACCTCGAGTGGTGCACCCACGGGGACACTACTCGACGAAGAAGAGAGAGTTACTCACCTCATGCAGTAACGTCTGTTCTTCGAGATGTGTGTCCTCATGAGTGCTCCATGTCCTGCCCTCCTCCCTGCTTCGGAGCTTCTGTCTTTCTCTTTTCAGACACTTTCGGTGGGAAGGAACTGACGGGGCCGGACCGCTCTCAGCTGAAGGGCGCAAATAGCGCGAGGCAGCAGGTGCGCATGCGTGGTCCAGCAGGGCTACTGCTAATGAAGATTCTCTGATTTGTGGCACCGGGACGAGCCCGACACCTCGAGTGGAGCACCCATGGGAACACACATCTTGAAGAACAGACATTACTGCACGAGGTGAGTAACTCTCTCTTCGCCCTGGGCTGGGTATGAATTTTTTCACTTAAGTCCTGCAATGCCAAGATTCACCCTGTAAGGGGCTTTAGGCTTTTGTGGTGACCCCAACCAATCAGATATAATGGGGTAATGAGCATATAGGAACTCAGCAACTCTGCTCTTATTTACCTCTTCCACTGAATAATGAGAAAAGAGATTTATGCAAGTTAGACAGGAGCAGATCTGTAATTTCCTGAAATGTGTATTTTGATACAATCACTGGAATTGTATATAAAGTTTGAATTAATTAGTGGTAACAGCAGAAGTTCTGTCTCAAGGTGGGTGTCAGCATATCCATGGAATATTGGTGAAGTATTCCTGCTGTGTGTGGGCTTGTTTTGTTTTATTTTTTTTAAGTGAGAAATGTAATGAATTAGGCCTAAGTGTGTTCAGCTTATGGGTTCTGCTATTTTATATGATCTATACCCTACTATACTTTACATATTGCAGTAGTCCAAATAGGCCCCAATTATTATGTACAAATACATGAATAGGAAACTTCAGTCCTGCTTGTGAATATTTTTTATAAAATCCCCATGTGTGACAATGTGATGCTCTCTTCAATGACAATTCATTTAAGTAGTCCCTGTGGCACCTTAGCCATTGTCTACACTAGTGTCCACGCTATCAAGCCCGTTATTTCGAAATAATGGGCCACTTATTTCAAAATTTGTACTCCTGCTTTCCTTGGAGAATAACACTAATTTCAAAATAGTTATTTCAAAATAGCATTAGTGTGGATGCTCCGGTGCTGCTATTTTGAAATAACTACTCCCAACAATAATTTAAACTAATTATTCCCCAGTGCTTGCTGGGGCTCTAAGTCTAGGTAGTGCATCCATATTAATGGAGCCTGCCTCAGACGAATTTCGAGGCTTCCCCATAGTGGGGACACGCTCTTTCAATTTTGTAAAATTGGGAGTTAAGTCAAATTTAGTTATTTCAAAATAATTTCCTAATGTGGATCTGCCCTTGGAGACTAACAAATATATCAGATCATGAGCTTTCCTGGGTAAAGCACACTTCATCAGATGAGTTTACCAACAAAAGCTCATGATCCCATATATTTGTTAGTCTTAAGATGCCGGAGGACTACCTGCTACTTTTAAAGTTACAGTCTAACATGGCTACCCCTCTATGACTGACTGGGCCGGGTCTAGGCACAGCTGAGGGAGTCCGCTCAGGGCGAATTGTTCAAATTCGGGGCTCCTTACAGCCCCCAGACTGGAGACCTGCCCAAACAGGCCACAAACCAGTCCCACAGAGCACTTCAGCTGCCTGCCTGAAGCCTTGCGAGCAAAACCCCTCCGACACCCCAGCAGTATTCGTGCCCCAGATTACCCTGGGCCTCATACACAGATGAGGGGTTTTAGAGCCCAATCTCACCTACCCCAAACAAGTCCTGTCCGGTTCCAAGAAACCAGCCATAGATCCCTGGTCAATTTACCCTCTGGACCTTACCCACAAATCACGCTGAGCCAATCCTTTAGAATCTACCATCTAAAGGTTTATTGCTACAAGAAAGAAAAGCATGAGAGTAAGGTTGTTAAAGGATAATACATTACTTGCACCGAATCTCCCAGTTCTCGATGCAGGCTCTAGCAGAGATGTTAGAGCTGCTGGCTTAAAAGTCCTTGTTGCACATCCTAGGTTAGGACCGGTCCACAGTTCTTTCCAGCTCTTCGATCCCTGCACTCTTGCCTCTGGGATGAAGGGCTGAGCTGAGTCCAAAATGGAGATGGCCACATGGCAAATTTATACCTCCTTCCTGGTCTCTTCTTGGCTGCAGCAGGTCACCTGGCCAGCGGCCTATCCCTGTGTCCCCTGCTGCTAGCCCTTAGGTGTCATTCCTCATTCCCGAGGTGTGTCCTTGGCCCATTGAGTGCTATTGTCCCACAGAGCCTCGCTAATTAGCATGTTTATAGGCCGAGCTCTGCCCATTGCTCAACCACACACAGAGAAATATTTAATACTCGCACAAAGTACATACTTATAACTTCCCACGCGCAGACATTACACATTTACATGAATAGCATATATGAAATTAACAGACAGTAAGCTTCTATTTGACATCTCGCATGGCCCCCTATATACTACTTTTCGGACCGATTACCCCCCCTCCCCCCATGGGTGCAGCAGTGATCTGGCTGCCTCACTCAAATTCAGTAATGTGACACCCTCTGAAAATTAATTTAATTAATTTGAAAAAGAAAGAATGGTTTATTTTCTTAAGAGATTTGCGAATTCTTCTGATCAAGGACCTGTTGCAAGTGAATGGAGCCAGATAATACTTTAACTTTTACACAGTTGTCTTTTCAAGTTAAAAAAAAATAATAATATTCTGGAGGTGGGCTGCCTCCAGCATTAGGGAAATGGGGAACAAGCCATTGTCTGGTCATGAAAGATCTGAGAGAGAATATATAAAAATAAATATCTGCATTTTAACTTCTGTTTCTTGCCAGCATTCCTATAGATCAGCCTTGTGACAGGTGGTATCATATTTTATATAAATCAGTATTTTTTTCTAACCCATTTGGAGTACACGTTTAAGCAAATGTATATAGTTTTGGTGTTAAACTGAGGCTGCTTCACCCTCCTCCTCTACCTTCTCTGGACTGCACTAAATGAAGAAAATGAATGTAATTTCCATCATTCGTTGATGTTAAGGCTACAGAAGCGTGACTAGTAAGATAGCTAGGAATTCAGTGTGTGAAAGGTGCAAATAGGAGGAACTCCCTTTTGAAGCTCACTCAGTTTCAGCTGCATTGTCTGCACAGTTAATGTGATTAAAAAGTAGCAAAACTAGGTTTTGCTATGAAAGTCAACAGATCTAACTCTGGAACAGATCTGCTGAGTGGAAAGGTATTATTTATAAAAAGTTACTTTTCATCTTAGAAACACAATTTGAGAGCAGATGCAAAAGAATATAGTTCCTGTGTTGCATAAGTTTAATTTTCATAGAATTATAGAATCCTAGGGCTGGAAGAGAGCTCAAGAAGTCATCAAGTCCAGCCCCCCACCCAAAACAGGACCAATCCCAACTAAACCATCCCAGCCAGGGCTTTGTCAAGATGGGACTTAAAAACCTCTAGGGATGGAGATTCTATCACCTCCCCAGGTAACCCATTCCAGTGCTTCACCACCTTCCTAATGAAATAGTTTTTCCTAATATCCAACCTAGACCTCCCCCACTGTAACTTAAGACCATTGCTCCTTGTTCTGCCAACCGTCACTACTGTGAACAGCCTCTCTCCCTCCTCTTTGGAACCTCCCTTCAGGAAGTTTATGTAGCTAATATCTGTTATCCTATGTAACTAGAATTAATAGTAAAGAAGAAAACCTTATTTTTTTCACTTTGCAGGATGAATGCTACTACTCTGGATATGTGGAGGGTGTCCCAGAATCTGTAGCAGTTCTCAGCACCTGCTCTGGACTCTGGTAATGTCAGCCTCTCAATCTGTTAGATTGTAAACAACGTAAAATACATTCTTCTGAAATGGAAATAGAGATTTACCATAACAGAATCATTTGGTTACTGCCGCCTTTTCCTAATGCAGATTTCATGCAAACTAGTTCTCTATTACTAGTTCATAAGGGTCATTCTATAGGGCTAGAATCAAAAGTTTGCAATCTTATTTTCTTTATTTTTATAAATTATAAAAGAATGTAGTGCAGCAATGACTGATCTGGTGCATGGGGGTCACTTGGGATTCTTCCATCTCCTAATTCTTGCCTCTCCAGAATAGCTGAGTTACCAGGAACATTTGTATTAGATTGTGAATTGAAAATGTTGCTTCCTAATAGCACTTTTCTTTCAGGAGGGAAGTGGAGAAGTTTTGATATTGCAAAATTGTATAATTCTGTTGTATAATATTGTATAATTGTATTGGGGTGGGGAATCTAAGGCTTGGGGTCCTGATGCAGCTCTCAACTTGCCTGGATCCAACCCCCTGAGGCTTGGGGCTCCCCCAGTATTGGGGAGCCCATGCTGGTGAGGGGTAGGGTTTTTTGTTTCTCACTTGTGTGCAGCCCCCAATTTATTTTTCTGTGTGTCAGTGGCGCTGGACCCAAAAAAGGTTCCCCACCCCTGGTATAATCCATCAAAAATAATTGAGATAAAAAAATTCCTGGCCATCTCTAATCTTTTATGTAGATATTTTAAGAAGTTTTTAAGTTTCAGTTTTGAGTCCCTTAATTACACTTCAATTTTGCAATTCTCAGGGGACATTTGATGGTTTACGATTTAAACTATGAAATTGAACCTGTTAAATCTTCTTCTACATTTCAACACATTATTTATCGAATGATGGCTGAAGAAGATTCACCTGGTCGATGTGGAGTAATTGATGTAGATATCAAAGACCAACCAGCTGAAAACAGGGAACATCAAATACCTGAATTTCAAACTGAGAGACAGCTTGCTATAGGTGTAAGTGTTCTCTATAGATTCACGAAGAGTAAATGGGTATTATGTAGAACATATTAAGCTGTGAATGTTAGGGTCATCTTTAAAAATTGTTACAAATGAGCTTACCTGTGCTGAAAATTCACTTTGTATTCAGGTAAACAAAATAATTCTGTTCTTCCATAGTTTGTCCATTTACAAGTCTGGAACCTAAAACCATTTCTGACATTGTGAAGAAAGCAGTTTGTCAAAATCATAGAATCTATGTTAAAGCTGTGTGCTTAAATCCCCCAGTTCTTCTTTGAGTGGTCCCCGTGGGTGCTCCACTCATGGTGTCGGGCTCGTCCCAGCACTGCGGTTCGGAGGCTTTGCATAGCTGTATTCAGCAGAGTCATGCATACGCTATGCGCAGCTTGCGCCGTTAGCGCCCTTTGATCTTTGGGCACACCCGGCTCCCCGCTCAGTTCCTCTCAACCATCTTTGGCCACAGCCGGAGCTCCAGTTCTCTCAGCTATAGATAATTATTACAGGGGAGCTGTAGAAAATTACTTGTAAATAGTAATAGAGATGTAGCGGTGTTAGTCTGGTCTTGCTGAAACAAAAGACAGGACTATGCAGCACTTTAAAGATTAACAAGATGGTTTATTAGGTGATGAGCTTTCGTGGGCCAGACCCACTTCCTCAGATCAAATTGTGGAAGAAAATTGGCATGACCATATATACCAAAGGGATACAATGAAAAAAAGTGAACACATATCAAATAGACAAATCAGATTTTAGAACAGAGGGGGGATGAGGGGGAGAGGTTAATGTCTATGAGGTAATGATATTAGAGGTGATAATTGGGGAAGCTATCTTTGTAATGGGTGAGATAATTACCATCTTTGTTAAGGCCTATTCATAAAGTGTCAAATTTAAGCATGAATGACAGTTCAGAGGCTTCTCTTTGAAGTCTTGTGTTAAAGCTTCTTTGAAGCAGGATGCAGGTAGTAAGGTCGTTGAGACAATGCCCAGGCTGGTTGAAATGGCAAGAAACTGCTTTTTCTTTGTGAAACTGTCTGATGTCTGTTTTGTCTGATTCTTTGGCGCGAAGTATCTGAGAAGTTTGTCCAATATACATAGCAGACAGACACTGTTGGCACATGATGGCATAAATTATATTTCTGGATGAGCAGGAATATGTGTTCTTGATCTTATAATTAAAATGGTTAGGTCCAATGATGGTGTCAGCAGAATAAATAGGTGGACAAAGCTGACAACGGGGTTTGTTGCAAGGGAAAGTTCCAGGGTTGGTATTACTGTGGTATGTCCTGTGGTTGTTGGTAAGAATCATCCTGAGGTTAGGTGGTTGTCTGTAGGAGACTATGGTTCTGTCTCCCAGAGCCTCTCGGAGTGTAGTATCCTGTTCCAGTATAGGTTGTAGTTTATTGATAATGTGTTGGATGGGTTGTAAATAGTTATCCCCTCCTTTGTTTAACTGTTCTTCTCTTATCTAACCAAAAAAAAAAAAAAGAAGAAGAAAGAGACTTGTTAACACTTTGATAAAACCATGGCTTCCCGCAGTCAGTGACTAACGGCTTTAGCCACAGGGGGTTAAACTGACAACACCACTGACAGAAGACAAGTTTAACTCAGTCATGCCTGGATCCCCAGGTTTCAAAAAGTGTTCGCTATGCGGGGAGCCCATGCCAGCCTCAGAAGGGCATTCAGCGTGTATATGCTGCCTAGGGGAAACCGATAGGCTCTAAAATGACAGCCTGTGCCCGCCAAGACAGGGAAATGCGCCTCAAAATGTTACTGTTTGACAGGCGCTGGACCCCAATGTAATGGCTGCAGGACAACTTGGGGGATCCAAAAACGAAGGGTCTCCTCCCCTGAGCCGACTGCACGTAAAAGAAAGAAAACTTCCCCTGTGAGATCGCTCCTGCCTGAGAGGACCGCAGGGGAGAAGCTAGGGTCCTCTGGCTCTGACCCATGACTCTCAGTGCCCAGGTCAGGGGCAAAAACAAAGAAGATCGTGGCATCCGAACGATCCTCTTCAGCACTGAAAGCAGCCTTGGTACCGACAAGCAGCGCCCGCGCTTCAAAGGCACTAGCACCACTCCATTCAACCCCACAGGCAGCGCCAGAGCAGTGGCCACCTTTGCGGGCAGGATCGGCACCAAAAGGAGCTCTCCCGGCACCGGCGAGTGAGCTGGCACCGTTGTTGGCACCGCGGAGTAGTCCCGCGGTGCAAACAACCGCAGCACCGACAGAAACAGCGTTACCGCAACTGATTCAAACACCGGCACCGGAGAAGGAGCCGGAGCCAGCACCGACACAACCAAAGGCACCAATGAAAGGAGCTGTGAGAACACTGAGACAGGGGACTCCCCACTCCCCGTCTCCAAGGTTTTCACTGGGAGCTTCCCCTTCTCCTCCAATGTTCCAATTGCCTCTGCAGCATGCCTACTGGCAGCACAGCCCAAGATAGCAGTTCTACCACAGACGCTATTCTCCATATGGACACTCTCACTATAGTGACTACTACAGGCTCTGATCCTACTCCCCACCATACAGGCAGTCACCACACTATCACTGTTCTTTACATGCCAGCTACGATAGGCGACATACCAGCTGTAGATCATTCAGGTACTCGTCGCCTCACCCATCGGATTGATATTATGATCACTGCCATAACTCACCGTATTCTTCACCTTCACACTCCCACTAGCGTGCACATCAACAACCCTCATGCGCTGACCCACCGCCAGCGAAGCATACGCCACCACAGCAAAACCATAGTCACCAGCTGACCTCTCCAATACGCAGTCCAGGCGCCACAACACAGCACTCTGAGCTGGAAGATGGCCAATTGTTGGAAGCGGAGGACCAGCAGGCTGAAAACCCAATTCCTGTTCATCCTCTTCATCTGATGAGGCGGTCTTCCCAGCGGACATATTTCCACCGGACGACTTCAAACAGTTCCAGGACCTCTTCAAGTGAGTGGCCCAGTCCCAGGAAATCCAGCTAACAGAACTGCAAATGAAACAGTATTGACTACTAAAAAATCTGCACCCAAGGCAGAGTGCAAAAGTTGTCATCCCTATTGATGAAGCCATCATGGAGGCGGCGGCTATCATCTGGCAGACACCAGCATCAGTGCCACTGACCTGCAGGAGAATGGACAAGAAATATTTTGTTCCTTCCCAAGAATCTTGAGTTCCTGTTTAACCACCCATAGCTGAACTCCTTGGTGGTAGATGCGGCACAACAGTGGGCCAAAACACCGCAGTATAAGGCAACACCCGATGTCAAAAAGCTAGACATATTCGGTAGAAAAGTATATTCCTCTGCAACCCTGCTCCTTCTCATTGCTAATTATGCCGCCTTGTTATCTAATCACAACTTCGATAACTATGAGAAGATAGCACAGCTCCTTTAATACCTGCCAGAAATCAAGCGCCCCCCCTTAAAGTCCCTTGTGCAAGAGGGTTTTGCGGTGGCACGAGCGAGTTTGCAAATCTCGTTGGATGTGGCGGACACAGCAGCCCACACCACTGCAACTGCAATAGCAATGAGGCGTTCATCCTGGCTTACTTCCACAGCAGTTCCAAAGGAGCTTCACACAAAAGTAGAAGACCTCCCGTTTGACAAAATCAAGCTGTTCGCCTTAAAAACAGATGAGGTCCTCCACTCGGGAAAAGATTCCCAGTCTACGCTCCGCACCTTGGGGATGTATACACCCCGCTTTAGATGCAAGAGATACTATCCATACCAGAGGAGGTACAACTATTCCTTTCAGAGACAACAACAGTAACAGCGACCTATAGACCAATCACGTGCAAGACAATGCCTGCAACGCAGACGACCTCAACCATCCCATACAGTCAACCAACAAAACTCCAAGCAGTACGTTTGATGGTTCGGTCGAGGGCATGCAACGAGTCCTTCCAGTAAAGACGGAACAACAGATCACTTATCTTTTTCACTGTCAATTTTGACCTTTTCAAGATCAATGAGCGGCGATTACATCAGACCGCTGGGTATTACAACTTGTGGTATCTGGGCTCACCATCTCCTTCACCACCATACCACCCACAAATCCACCAACCCCGTCCCTCTTCAGGGACCCATCTCACGAGACCCTGTTGAAAGAAGAGGCCCAGTGTCTGCTGTCCATAGGAGCTATAGAGGCCGTTCCTCCCCAGTTCAGAGGAAGAGGGTTCTATTCGTGGTATTTTCTCACAGAGAAAAAGACCGGAGGATGGAGGCCTATCCTCGACCTCAGGAAGTTGAACAAGTACTTCCGCCGTCAAAGGTTCAAGATGGTGACCTTTCCACAATAATACCACCAGTAGAGAAGGACGATTGGTTTGCAGCCCTCGACTTGCAAGACCCGTATTTTCATATAGCAATCCATCCAGCTCACAAATGTTTTCTCCCTTTCACCATCGGAGATGATCATTTTCAATACTGTGTGCTACCGTTTGGCCTTGCATCGACTCCCAGAGTGTTTTCAAAGACCCTGGTGGTTGTAGCGGCTCACCTTCAGCGCAGAGATGGAATCATATTCCCATACCTCGATGACTGCCTTATAAAAGGCAAGTCGAGACAAGAGAGACTACACATGGTCACAGTAACCAGATGAACCTTTCAAACGCTTGGGCTCATAATCAATGAGCAGAAGTCGTCTCCAGATCCCACACAGAATATAAATTTCATAGGTACACGTCTAGATTCCACCACTGTCCGTGCATACTTACTTCAAGAGCATTTCCAGATTATACAGGAACTGGCCACAGTAGTCATCCATGACCCTACAGTGACCATGCTCACGTCTCTGCCTCATGGGGCATATGGCGGCCACCACCTTTGTAGTTCAACATGCGAGACTTCATTTCCACTGTTTGCAGCAGTGTATACTCCAACGAAACACAGTACGCACAAGGTGATAAATCCAACCGCTTTAGTTCGCAGATCGCTAGGTTGGTGATTGAACCGCAAAAACCTACTAGCAGGGGTCCCATTAAAACATCAACAACCATTGAGCCAGCTGACTACAGACGCCTCCCTTCTGGGCTGGGGCACACACATCAATGACATGTCCATGCAAGAGAGATGGTCTGCAGTGGAGGCCGTTTCCCATATCAATCTCTTGGAACTCAAAGTCATATTCCTTGCTTGCAAACATTTCCGGACGCACATTACCAGCACGACTGTCCAAGTTCTTATGGACAATATAGCAACTATGTATTATATCAATCAACAAGGAGGAGTGTGATCCTGACTACTTTGCACTCAAGCAGTCTACTTATGGAACTGGTGCGTGCGAAACTACATCACTATAATAGCGTCCTACTTACCAGGCACGAGCAACGTCATGGCGGATGCTCTCAGCAGATATTTCCCTCATGACCACGAGTGGGAAATCTGCCCCAATGTTTTGGACAACATCTTCTGAGCTTGGGGATCGCCATGAATATACCTTTTCGCGACCTACGGCAACAGGAAATGTCACCTATACTGTTCAAGAGGAGGCATAAGCAAAGGGTCCCTTGGAGATACACTGTTAGTCTGTTGGGAAGCTCCACTGCTCTATGCGTTCCCACCGACGGTACTTATTCCGAGGGTAATACAGAAAATCAGAGAGGATTCATCCCGAGTCATACTCCTAGCGCCAGCCTGGGCAAGACAACCTCGGTACCCATTTCTTCACAGGATGTCCCTACTACCACCACGCCCCTTGCCACTCCTCCCAGATCTTCTCTCTCAGAACCAAGGGTCCCTGCTGCACCCCAAACCAGAGACCCTTCACCTGACAGCGTGGCTCCTAGCTGGTTCAAAGTAGAGGAGCACCTTTGTTCAGAGGCAGTGAAGACGGTACTGTTGAACAGTAGAAGAGAGGCTACAAGAAGGACTTACCTGGCAAAATGGAAGAGATTCATGGCTTGGTGTAAGAACAGTGACATCGAGCCATACTCGGCACCGATGCATAAAATCCTCGATTATATCCTCTCCCTTGACCAAGCAGGTCTCTCTATCTCTACCCTGAGGGTACACCTATCAGCGATTACTGCCTTCCATGCAACCATTGATGGGCAGTTGATCTTTGCCCACCCCTTGACCAAGAGATTGCTTAAGGGAATAACAAACCTTAAGCCCCCCCGAAGACCCGTACCTCCCGCTTGGAGCTTGGACTTGGTGCTGGACATGTTGATGTACCCACCCTTAGAGCTGCTATCCACAACATCACTATCTATGCTCAACATGAAGGTGGTATTCCTACTGGCAATCACATCTGCCCGTAGGGTTAGTGAATTGGCGGCACTAATGGCAATGCCACCGTTCACGGTTTTCAACAGGGACTCGGTCACATTGTGCACTCATCCAGCCTTCATCCCTAAAGTCGCTTCACAATTTCATGTCAACGAACCCATCATTTTACCTGTCTTTTATCCAAAACCACATGCCTCTACTCGAGACTCGTTACTCCATACCCTCAATGTCAAGCTATAGTTTTTTATATAGATAGAACACGGACCTGGCGCAAAACCGACCGCCTAATAGTATCCAATCTCCTCATCATCATTACCTACCTTGGTCACAAATCATGAGTTGGTTTCTTCAGTTCCTACTCTCTGAATTTCCTGTATCACTGAACCTATCTCCTATTGCATTTGTGGCAGTGATTTTGGAATCTTGTGGTCCAAGAAGTATATTTTCTCATAAGCTATGAAGTGTTGAAATGTCCACTTACGAATCACATATCTTTTCCTTTAGTGTGCCCATCAGCATTTACTTCTCTTCTCTTCTTTCATTCAGCAGAAAGGAATGTATGGCACATTCCAAGTAAGTCACAGCAGTTGTTCTCTCCTCATCCATACCTACTCTATGGTGCAGAGCCATAGCTAAACAAAAGAAACCACCAAAACTCCCCTGTTTACCTACTCAAGAGTTCACTTGGAAACTCATTTATATACTAAATCTCATTGCTTAGCTCTATTGTCTCACTGTCAGGGAGGGTTTAATTCCTCTGAGATTTCAAACACTGAATCTTATCAGGGATCCAGGAGCCTGAACACTCTTCTTAGAAGCTTCAGGGGTAGCCAAGTTACTCTTCTTAGAGATACAAGCAAACAGACCTCGCTGATCAGGCCTGTGGAGGGGCCTCGAAACCCCAAACACATAGAGGCAAACAATGCAAATGACTAAACTTATAACTCACCAAGTCCCTTTATCTGCAAGCACAGAATCCTCAGCTGTTTCCCTCTGAAAATCCCATATTTGCCACTTATATTTACATTCAAGCTTGGTGGACAAACTGTGAATGAAAAGGTAAAAATATAAAAAACTGATCACAATAATAAAAATACATGTATTGTCTGCCCCCAAATGGGGGGGAAGGGAAGTAAAACTGAGGAAAATAGGGGTCATAACATTTCCAGAAAGAAATTAACAGATGGGAATAGATCTGGGGCTCTTGTCTCCAGCAGAGGCGGATCAACTCAGGGTGCCTTTTCAGTGATAGCTCACCCGTTGTGATGAGGTGGAAATGTATAAAATTCCATGACTGCTAGACTTCATGAGGCCCCAGTGCTGGACAGAGAACAAACAGTTTGAAGCTTCTTAAAGCTTTCACTGACTTCACTGCAACCAAGTGTTGAAGGAAAAAAAGAGGTGAAACGCTCGTTCATACCCAGCAACAGCCCTAGGACTAAAAAAGCTACTTCTTTCTTTGACTGAATAAAAGACTCTGGGATTGGGTAGCATATAGCAAGAAACAGCAGATGGTTTTGGTTCCCCAGCAGAAAAATTTGAACAACCACTGCTCTAGGGAAGCCCTAGAGCAAAGAAAAATGATTACATTTTATAGTGGTACATACCCAGCACTGTCAGTTTTATGCAGTTCTAATCAAATGTATAGTTGTAGGTGCCATGAAAATAGTATTTGGCATAATCATATTGACTATCTGCTAGATATTCTCATGGGGTGAATGACATAATATAGGAGATTATGGATCAGTGCTGTATTTCTATGACTCTTCATAAGGTAAAACATCAGAATTTACATTACATAACCCTGCTTTACATATCTTCACTTCCAGAAAGATGAACTAAACACTCGATACACATCTTCCAGATACTTAGAATGTTATTTTATAGCAGACAAAGCTAAGGTAAGTCTCATCAAATTACAGTAATATTGCTTCTAACTGTAAAATGGCACATTTGAATTATTTTATAGTAATCCGTCTGCATTTAAGTCTCCCAGTAAAAATGTATATGAAACATTGAAGTTTGATTTATAGATCAGGATATGAAGCATTCTTCTTAGTCATTGGTTAGAAATTTAAATATACCCTTCAGTTGATGAGAGCTCGCTTAAATAATTTACATATCCATTAAAATGTAATTGTCACTGGTTATAGTTAAATCTATTCAGCCCGTGTGAAAATGGTGCTGTTTGAGGCTGAATGAATCTGCTTTGAGATTATCTGAGGGGTCTCAAATAATGCCTAGAAGAATATGCACTGAAATAAACTCAATAGACTCTCCTATTTGGATATCAGCATTCCACCAGGACGTCTTTTACTCATAGTGTAGATTCTGCTTACTAGTAATTGTGATTAATAGCAACTTCAGGTTAAAGGCAACATCTTCCCAGAAGTCAGTCCTGTCCCATTAACAACGATGTTTCTAGGATTCATATATTGCCCACAGACATGCAGCTTATTATCATCTTTTTTTGTTTTGTCTTTTTAGAGGAGATGTCCTACCTGTAATCGGATTCCTGGCTCTGAGCATGTGCAGCTGAGTGCTAGTGCTATATGTTATGACTTAATAATGTATGGACTTATCCCCCCAAAAATGTAGGTCCTGTAGGCCCTATGTGAGCCTGGTATTATATGCAATTCCCATCTAGTTGCAAGGCATGGAAATAGCATCTGTGGAAGAGCTGGTTTTGTTTTGAGCGGTACGATGATTGCTGGATACAGATAGTCTGTGAGTCAGTGAAGGGCATTTCAGCAGCAGTTTTTGAACTTCAGAAAGCAATGGTGATGGTTTTGTTGGGGAGTACATTTATAGCAGAATTGAGATTCTTAATGCTTGCTACATGTTCCGCTCCTCTTTTACTTGGCAAACATCCAGTTGTTCATCTGACTTGCCTGGTTTGTCATGCAGCAGTTCATCTGAACTTTTTCCTAAGCTGGTTGAGTGTCCTCTTCCTAAGAGATCCAGGTGCTTGTCTTGGTTCAGCAGAAGTGAAAGGGTCTGTCAAGAACATGGAAACATATATTTTCTGCCCATGCAAAGAGAAAAAGAGAGTAAGAATCTCCCTTTTCCCTTTCAGTGTTATACATCACGACAAGGCCAAAGTTTGATATTTTTATCATCTCCATCAGACTCTTTCTCCATCTTTATACACATGCCTGTTCAGATACCTGTGCTAGACAGATGAAAGATGACAATTTGATTTATTTTTAATTGGAACTGCTTTTATAGTGTGGGGGTAGTCAGACCATGGCCTATTATAAGTATTCATTCATAACATTATTTCAGGCCAGAGAAAGCTTGGAAGATATTAATCTGTTGAACGACCTAGAGTGGAAGAGAGCAACTTATCCAGGCCAGCAGAGGAATTCCATCTATACAAAGGGTTTTTTTGTCATCTGCTGACTAAATAGCATGGCAATGAAAGGAGAGGGCTAGTAAGTTACATGGGAGGCTATTGGATGTTTGTCTTACCTAGAAATCTCACCAACCAATTAAAACTTCTCTTACATACTTTTCAAACATCAACTGCCAATAATGGGAGAAAACCCAAGCAAACATTAGCAAGATGTTTATGTAAAATGCACCAGGACTGACTCTTTCCCCCTTCCCACATACACACTCCAGATAGCATATCACAAATGGATAGAGCCAGGAGTCCAGTACCACCATCCCCAAGGAACTTTTCCACTTACTAAAGCCTCTTGGGCTTACCAACCAAACTATGTTACCATACTGCTAATAGCAGTATAATTCTATAGAGACAAGATGAGTGAAATAAAATCTTTTATTGGACCAGTTTCTGTTGGCAAGAGAGCTTGCTCAGATCAGCAATATACTGTACTCAGGCCTGTAAACAAAGTCTGTATAAACTAAGCTACAGTTGGTGGGGAGGGATAGCTCAGTGGTTTGAGCATTAGCCTGCTAAAGCCAGGATTGTGAGTTCAATTCTTGAGAGGACCTTTTAGGGATCTGGGGCAAATCTGTCAGGGATGGTACTTGGTCCTGCTGTGAAGGCAGGCGACTGGACTAGATGACTTTTCAAGGTCCCTTCTAGCTCTATGAGATAGGTATATCTCCATATATAAAAACAGGCAGGGCTCACCGAACCGCGGTGAGGCCCGCTCGCCAGCCGTGCTCTCCGGCGATCTGCATATGCGCAGATCGTTCTGCGCATGCGCATCGCCCGAACCTGGCTCTTCCGGGTTACAATCTACTCGCCACAGGCGCGTAGATTGTATAATTTGTCGAGCCCTGAAAACAGGTGTCTCTTCCACAAGAAGTTAGTCCAGTAAAATATTATCTCACCCACCTTCTCAAATATTCTGGGACCCACATAGCTACAACAATGGTATAGTTCTATAGCAATCTACTAATGTCACATAGTTACAGAGAGAGCAGCATACGCAGAAATATGCAGCAAAGATTACTAAACCTGTAGTCCTCATCCTTTTTAAAATAATCATATATTCAGTAAAAATGGATTAATAGTTGCTTGTTTACATCTTTAGCCCATTTGGAATCCATCTTGGTGGGGGAGGAAGAAAGAAGACTAGAAAAAAGATGTGACTTCCATGCTCAATTGAAGCTAAACTCATACCCCTGAACGTAATCCCTCTGTAACAATAATTGTATTGGGCATTGTCTGAATATCCCTTCTATTTATTCTGCAACTTCCAGCATTACAGTAATAATAGAGTTGATCATTGCCACTTGCCAGGCTATTGCTACAGTTCCTGCTGTCTTCTGCTTCCTCTCCAGTTATCTCACAGGCTCATTCATGAGCAACTCTTTGGAATACTAGCCAATTAGCCCGTCATAAAACGGGATTTTCAGGTCTCTCCTCCACATCCTATTCCCTTTCTATCTTGGTCTTCTCTCCTGAGCGTCCGGTCTCTCGCTCCGTCTCTCTCTCTCTCCCCCTCCTCCTACTGCCTCCCCCCCCCCAGCTCTCCTCCGTCTCCTGCCTCTCTCTCCATCTCTCTTTCTCTTCTCCCCCTCCTGCCTCTCACTCTCTTTCTCTTCTCTTTCCCCTCCTGCCTCTCATTCTCTCTTCTCCTCCTCCTCCTGCATAGGGAGCATGGAACCCAAATGTCTGATTGCGTTGCTTGCTCCCGCACGGCAACCCAGCTGAGCGGCTGCCTATGAGCTCCAGCTGCCCCCCTGCACCATTTCCCTTCACCCCAGCACTGATCCTGCAGCCTCCCAGTTGTCCTCCACCTCCCCCACCCCTCATTCCCCCGCCCTCCCCCCGGCCAGGCTCAGCGCCCAGCCCCCACTCACAGGTGCCGACTGGAGGACTGAGCAGGGGGCAGCCATGAAGCAGGCGGCTAGAGAGAGAAGCGGCACTTTCCTCTTAAAAGCGCCGCTTCTCTCCAGCTGGCTGTGCATTTGCTTGTGCTCCTCCAGCCCATGCCTCCCTCCCGGGCCCGCTCCAGGCTGTGAACTCTCCCGGGCTGGTTGGAGCAGACGTCAGCACAGTGAGGACATGACAGAGGCTCCAAGACCCACCCCCTGGCCGTGTACATCAGCACCCTGCCCCCCTTCGCCTCCCGCCGTGGCGCTCAGCTGACTTCTGCGCCGCTCAGCCGGGCTGCCGCGGGGGAGCAAGCGGCACAAGTGGCTGTTGGGGTCCATGCTCCCCGTGCTGCATGGGGAGCGCGGACCCTAAACAGCTGCTTGCGCCGCTTGCTCCCCAGCCCGGCTGAGCGCAGAAACTGAGCGCCATGCAACAGCGCCGCCCAGAGGGAAAAGCCAGCGTTTCAGCGTTACAAAGTCACAGACATTGGGCTACTATATATATGATGACTGCAGGCCCATTCTGCTGCGTGTCCTGGTCTGGTGCCAGTTCCTGCTCCAGAGTCTTTTCTGAGGTCTTTTTCTGCTATTCCATCCCCTCTGTCTATGGGCTGCCTCCTGGTGATGTCCCTCTTTTCACTTCCTTCAGTAGGAAAATCATCCCTGTTAGGAAGCCTGTCACTGTGAGCTCTATACTCAGTATGGAGGTTAGCAGCAATGCGAACTCTTTGGAGCAGAGGCTAGTAGTCAGGGTGTTCCAGGACTTGCCATTGTCATTCTTGGCCTGCCAATAGATAGTTTTGAGGTGATTATTGTGCTCCCTGCACTAAACAGCAATCTGACTGATCCCCACTCCATCAGACTTTTTGAGATCTTCACATGTAAGTTCAGGTTTCTGATGCTTCTTCCCAAATCATGGGCCTTGCTTTCCTCAACCAGAACTCTGGCAAGCATTGTGTGTTTGGCTCAGTTTGACCGAGTTCAGTAAAAAATGGAGTAGTTCACATGGAAAGAAAAATGTAATGCTGACCATTGTATATGAACTGGTAGGTAGCTACAAGTGCATAGGAGACTAGTGAGAAGTAAGTAAATAGAAGCCCTGGGAATTATGGGATGGTATTGGAAGGATAACTAACATACCCACTCAGTTAGACATGCTTAGCTCCATGATCATTACAAAGTTGGCAAGTAGCAAATACACCTTAAAGTGAAACGTGCTTTTACCCATACCTAGGCATGAAATAGACCATAGGTTCACAGGACATATTAACTATTTTGTGTTTGGATAGTAGGAGTTTTGGGGCTAAAACACATGTTAGAATATGGTTAGTCTGCAACACAGACATATATTTGGGAACAAAGAATATCCCTAGCAGTATTAGAGATTGTACTCTTGAAAACAGGGATGATGGTGGATAAGCCACTGAATATGAACTCCTAATGTAATGCTCTATCTAAATGAGTTAATAAAGTTCTCCCATGTATAAACAGGGCAATATTGAGTCAGAGTAAGAAGATGGTATTACTTCTGTATGTAGTACTGGTGAAACCATTATTGAAATATTAAGTCCAGTTCTGATATCCACACTTCTAAAAGGATATTGCAAAATTCATGAGGATTCAGCAAATACCCACAAAGATGATATGAGTTCTCAAAACCTGTTTTCCAGGGAGAGACTTAAGAAGTTAAATCTGTTCAGATTACCAAAAAAAATAAGAGATTGAGATATGACTTGAATACATTCTGAGATGATGAGAGAGGATCTCTGAAAGTAGAGGCTCTTTAGTTTGACAAAGATATAACAAGACCCAGTGTCTGAAAATTAACTATGTGAACAATTTACAAAGGGACACGGTGGATTTACTATCACTGAAGTTTTAAAACAAAGATTGGAAGACTTGATAAAATATATACTCTAGTCCAAGCTGAACATGAGATCCCATCGTGGTGCTGCAGTCAAAAAGGCTAATATGGTCCTTAGATATGGAAATGGGAATCTTGAGTAGTAGTGGAGAGGTTTCTTAGCCTCTGTGTTGGACACTAGTTCAACAACTACTGGAATATTGAGTCCAGTTCTTTTGTCCACAACTCAAAAATGATGAACTGGACAATGTTCAGAGAATAGCCACAAGAACAAATAAAGGATTAGAAAACTTGCCTTATAGTGATAGATTCAAGGTGCTCAATCTACTCAGTTTAGCAAAGAAAAGCTTAAAGGGTGCTTGATCAATTGATAAGTGCCTACAGGGACAACATTTATTTGATAATTAACTGACTCTTCAGTCTAGATCCAAGGATAAAAATCCTGATAGAGTACTTTCAGAGAAATAAAATCACAGGACTATAACTTACTTCTGTGAGCAGTGTCCCGATGGGTACTCCACTTTAGATGTCTGTGTCTTCCTGCACCACAGGTCAGAGATTTCCAGTATCAGTGCTTGGTCAGGGTGTGTATGCATAGTAAGTCTCTTGTGGTGTTGTTGGCACCTCATATGCATGACCCAACCCATTCAGTTCCTTCTCAACTGTCCTTGGCTGCAGACGGAGCTCAGTGGCAATACTGACTCTTCCTTTTTCTCTCTCTAGAAATATTTTGATTAGATGTGTGTCTGTATGTATATGTGTGTTAGGGATGTAATAGTGTAGTCGATTAACTGATAAACAAAAGCTTATAGTTTAATGCTATAGACTACACGCATTTCCCTCCCCCAACCCCGCCAGTAATTTTTTTAGCAGGCTGGCCAGCAGCCCAGCTCAGTCTTGGCTCAAGCTGGGTCCGGGACCTACCCCTGCTGCGACTCTGCATTTAAAGTGTATTAGGAGCCAGGCAGGCAGGCAGCCTGGCTCAGTTCCGGCTTGCGCCGGGTCCAGGAGCTCTGCTCCCCTCCAAGAGAGGGGCTGCTGTCACCCCACGCTGCTGCCTCTGTATCAGAGGCAGCAGCACAGGGCGACAGGCAGCCAGTCGGTGAGAGGAGCTGTTTTTTAAAAGTGCTATGTGTTCCTGGCAGGGCAGAGGAAACTTCATGTGCTTCCCCTGCCCCCAGGCCCTAACTGGCCTAGGGGTGGGGGAGTGGCAGAGCGGGCCGGATGCAGCCTGTGGAGGCCCTTTTACCCACCCCTGATGTAGGCAAATATGTCTGAATCCTACTTAATGGAAAGATTTTTCATGAAATGTGCTACTGTTGAAAACTATCACATGGAATTAGTTTCTGGTTGGGATGGAGATTCCAAAATATTTTGCTCTTTTTACTCCTAGTTTCGTCTTGAAGATTCCAATGAAACTTTAGTGACAATGAAGATGCTTCAGTATATCCACTTAACAAGTGAAGTGAGTTATTTATTCTTCCTAGTCTCATTTTGGGACTCCTGTGGCTGATGCAGGGGTAGGACTGACCAATTGTACTTAGCCTAAGTTAGGAGCCTATCCAATTCAAGAGAAGGCTCTTATGATTTTTTTCTTTTAACAATCACATTTCCTATTTCCTGCTGGCATGGAATAGAACCAACAAAATATAACCCATTTTGGCCTGGATCTCATACGGTAGCAGTCAGGAAGCGGTGAATAAATTGATCTTCAACTGTGATTAAGTAGCTGATTAGCATCAGCTGGGATAAAAGACTATAGCTCAGGCAGAAAAGGGAACCACCAAACAGTAGGCAGGCCATTCATCTAATTTTAAGCTGGATGGACCTGTTTTTGGTAATGTGTGTTCCTATATGGTACTGTGTGGTTCTGTCTGGTGTCAGAGAATGCTGCTCCAACTGTGCCAGCGTAATCTTGCCACATGAAGAATGTCATTTTTCAAACCATGTTGCGGTGCCACTGCTAGCATGACCTTGCATACTGCTTGGGAGCTCACACCTTCCTTTGTGCAGCATGACCTCATATGTATGGTGCCTGCAAGGTCATGCTGGTAGAAGGAGCAAGTGGTGCCTTCTGCAAAATCCCATGTGGTGTGACTTCACATGCACTGGCAGGGCAGGGTGGCATGCCCTGCAAAATGGTGTCCTTCATGTAGTAAAGATCTTTAGGGAGGATTATGCAAGCAGGGGTGTGCCTATGCTGTTTTAGAAGTACCTGGATTCCCAGAATTCTGGGGATGCATCAGATACATGGCAAAAAGTTTGAGAGTTATCTTGAGGAAGTTCCTCAGCAGCAGATTGGGAAGAAGCTTGTGATGTAGTGTCAGTACCTTGCTGATTGCTGTGCCAATAACAAGGGCCTTGCGGACACACTAACAGGCCCAACACCCACAGGGGGTGACGATGCTAGGGTGTTTCAAGAACTATTTAAGAGAGTGGTAGAGATATTAGACATTACACTCAGATGCTCCCCAAACCCAGCACAAGCTCACGAATATCCTACAAGCATCGGCGTATTCAAAACTGGCCATCCCAATGAATGAGGCACTGATGGATCCGGCAAAAGTGATATGGACCACCCCAGCCACAATCCCCCTGGTATATAAGAGAGCTGACAAGAAATACCAAGCAAAAGTGACAAGGAGTCCTGTGGCATTTTATAGACTAACAGATGTATTGGAGCATAAGCTTTCGTGGCCAAAGACCCACTTTGTCAGATGCATGTAGCTACATGCATCTGACGAAGTGGGTCTTTGCCCACGAAAGCTTATGCTCCAATACATCTGTTAGGGTATGTCTACACAGCAAAGTTATTTCAAAATAACAGCCCTTATTTCAAAATAACTTTCCTAGTGTCTACACAGCCAAACCGCTATTTCGAAATAAATAAGCGGAGCGCTTATTTCAAATTTGGTAAACCTCATTCTACAAGGAATAATGCCAAATTTGAAATAGTTATTTCAAAATAAGTGCTGTGTAGACACTTATTTTGAAATAGGGGGCCTCCAGCCTTCCCAGGGTGCCATGGTGGCCACTCCAGCCTCAGCCAAGAACACTTCTCTCCCTTCCCCGCTCCCTGGAGCCCTTAAAGGGGTAGATTCTGGCCATAGTGCCTGTGCCACCTCCAAGCCTGCCAGCCCAGAGTCAGCAGTCACTGCCTCTGACCCAGGACATCACCACCGACAAGTGGTTGTTGGAAATCATAAGAAATGGTTACTGCATCCCCTTCACATCCATTCCTCCTTCCTACCCCCCTTCCCCGACCCTCTTCAGGGATCCCTTTCATGAGACCTTAATCTTGTAAGAGGCGGAACGCCTCACGGCAATAGGAGCCATAGAGGAGGTCCCCAAACAGCCCAGGGGAAGGGGTGTTTACTCCCATTATTTTCTCATGATCAAAAAGTCAGGGGGATGGAGACTGATATTAGATCTACGAAAACTCAACTGATATGTCCAATACCAACGTCTCAAGATGGTTACTTTGGCTACAATTATACCTACCCTGGAGAAAGGAGCTTGGATGTCTACCCTCGATCTCCAAGATGCATATTTCCATATCGCAATTCACCCATCGCACAGAAGATTTCTCTGCTTCACAATAAAACACAAACATTTCCAATACTACCTTTTGGACTCTCCACAGCTCCAAAAGTCTTCTCAAAAGTCCTGGCAGTCGTGGCCTCCCACTTATGGAAGAGCAACTTTACAATATTCCCTTACCTCGACGACTGTCTCATAACAGGGCCCACTCACCAAGAGACGCAACAAGCTGTCTCCATAGCCACAGCCCTCTTTGACAAGCTGGGCCTAATGCTCAATACAGCAAATTGCATATTCGCCCCTTCACAGACTTTGGAGTTTATAGGGGCATACCTGGATTGCACAAAAGCCAGAGCATTCCTACCTCACAACAGATGGCTGTTGCTCAAACACCTCATACAGACAGCACAGTCATGCCCAAGCATAAATGCATGATCTTGCATGCAGATACTGGGGCACATGTCAGCTGTCACCTTTTTAGTCCAATGCACCAGGCTATGAATGAGACCACTACAACTGTGGCTCCACACAATGTATCAACCTCACATCCACCTGCCGAGCAAGAATCTTATCATGCCCAGCCACATAAAAACCTCTCTTACATGATGGATGGTACATGACAACGTGTGTTCAGGAGTGCCTTTCCAGCGGCCTTCTCCATCGGTGACACTCACCACAGATGCCTCACTCCTAGGTTGGGGAGCGCACCTGTGCCATGAACATGCACAGGGACAATGGACATTGGATGAGACCAGACAACACATAAATGTACTAGAACTAAGAGCAGTAAGGAATGCATGCCTTCATTTTCTTCCCCCCATTCGGGGCAAAACAGTACACATGCTCACAGACAACATCTCAATGATATACTACATCAACAGGCAGGGAGAAGCAAGTTCCTACCAATTATGCCAGGAAGCACTGAGCCTCTGGGAATGGTGCATTTTACGGAACATACAGGTGCATATCTACCAGGCAAAGACAACGTATTGGCAGACAGACTATGCAGACAGTTTCCCCAGAATCACGAATGGGAGATGAACAAAAACAATCCTCAATCACCTCTTCAAGAAGTGGGGTTTCCCAACAGTAGACCTCTTTGCAACCAGCAGCAACTCCCAATGCTCACGCTACTGCTCCAGAGCAGGCATAGGTTCAGAGTCTCTAGGGGACGCTTTCAGTATAGAATGGAACTCACACTTGGCATACGAGTTCCCTCCCTTCCCACTGATACAGAAAGTGATCCCCAAAATCAGATGGGACAGGGCCAAAGTGATACTTGTAACACCCAACTGGCCCAGACAAACATGGTATCCATACCTGTTATGGATGAGCATACTGCCACCATATCACTTTCTGCCAGTATGTATGCTGATCATTCAACAAAACGGTCGAATCCCTCATCCGCACATCCACAAATTACATCTGCGAGCGTGGATGCTTGCTGGCTGACTCCATCAGAAAGGACATTCACAGAACCGGTGCAACGTGTCCTCGCCAACTCCAGACGATCTGCAACTAGAAAGACATATGCTCAAAAATGGAAGAGGTTCCAGACCTGGTGTGAAGCTCACGGACGCGAACTTCCGCACACTGACGTATATCACATTTTGCAATACCTGTTAGAATTACATAGCACAAGCCTCTCCCTCAATACCATCAAAATGCACCATATATCTCCACCTTGCATGACCCAATCCAAGCACACTCAGTTTGCGTGCACCCATCAATCAAACAATTTATGCGGGGTCTACACAACCTATTTCCCCCCATAAGGATCCAACCCCAGCATGGACATAAATCTCGTACTGAAAGTGCTCATGGGCAAACCTTTTGAGCCACTTGCCACCTGTTTGCTCCTACATCTACATCTTTCTATGGAAGTGGCATTCCTGGTAGCAATCACATCCGCCAGATGAGTAGGGGAAATAGCAGCTTTGATGGCAAACCCGTCTTACACTATATTCCACAGGGATAAGGTCGTGCTTAGAACCCACCCCAAATTCCTCCCCAAAGTACTTACTGAATTCCACTGCAATGAGCCAATACACTTACCTGTCTTCTTCCCCAGACCACACAAGGACACCATAGAAGCAGCTCTCCATACCCTGAATGTCCACAGAGCATTAGTGTTCTACTTACAACGCACTAAGCCCTTTAGGAAAGCTCCACAGCTCTTTGTCCCTTCGACTGAGAGGTCACAGGGGCTGCCTATATCAAATCAGAGACTTCAAAGTGGATATCTAGTTGCATCAAACTAGCATATATCATAGCCCAAAAAGAGTTACCACCAACGGTACGATCTCACTCGACACGGGCAATAGCAGCCACCACGGCATTCCTATGAGGAGTATCGATGGAAAACATTTGTAAAGCCACAATATGGGCCTCAATACACACCTTCACACATTATGCACTGCAAACTTTTGCAGACGTGGACGCAAACTTTGGCCACACAATACTCATGGCCGCACAATGTCAGCATCTGAAGCTCCCACCAACTCATACGAACACTGCTTCATAATCACCTAAGGTGGAGCACCCATGGAGATAGTCCTTGAAGAAGAAGGAGAGGTTACTCACCTCTGCGGTAACTGGAGTTCAAGATGGTTGTCCCTGTGGGTGCTCCACCACCCTCCCTTCTCCCTTCTGCTTCGAGATACAGCATCTCTGGGGCAGAGAAGGAACTGAGGAGTGGGGCGGGGGAAGGGGGCTGGTCGCTCATGCACAGTAGCCTGTATAGAACACACACCGGCTCCCTGCACGCGCAGCCAGCCAAGGGTACTGCTGTAAAAGATCTTCGTCCTGGGCTCAGCGGAGCTGAAGCACCCAAGGTGGAGCACCCACGGGGACAACCATCTCGAAAAACTCCAGTTACTGCAGAGGTGAGTAACCTCTCCTTTCCTTCCTGGGTTACTCAGGAGCAGACCACGCTTACCTGTGTGCCTGGACGCCTGATGGTTTTAACATTAAAGGAGATCCTGAGTACCTCAGTGGTGACGTTTTGTAGTTGGGGATTCCCTATCCACCCCCTTGCTGCAGTCCCTTGCTCCTAAAGGAATATACAATGGTGGTGCCTCCACCTGGCTGGCCCTGTCACACTTAATGTGCCTTGGGAGCCTCCAGTAATAAAATTATTCCAGGATAGGGTTGCAAGGTGTCCGGTATTTGGACTTTGTGTCCGTTACTTAAATTGAGAAAATACCAAACATATAAATGTCCGGTATTTTCTAATTAAGGAAGGAAGTCTTTCTGCTTTTCCTGCTCGGCGCCCGACGGAAGCCTGCTCGGGACATGCGGCAATTAAAGGGGCACAACCACATTTCGGCCTGACCTCCCAAATCCCCGCCCCCGCCCTCCCTCCTTGGTTTTTTTTTTTTGCTCGACAAATTTTTATCAGATTTTTGTCTGGTATTTTTTTTTTTAAACCATCTGGCAACCCTATTCCAGTAATAATCTGGATCTAACTCCAAAACAATAGATCTAACTGATTAAATTAAAAGTAACACACCTTTACTTAACAACTTAAAGAAATAGGGTTTAACAGACTAAAAGTGAATAAAATCAATTAACAAAGTTCACAGAAATAAAAGAAATGTATCTAACTGGCATTTACACTGCTACCCTTTATCCCAGCCCAGAGTGCACACTCCTCTGGATCTCACAGTCCCAGATATTTGCTTGCGTGGGCTCACTTGAAGGTCTGCAGCTGGAGTGGAGACAGCCCTGGGCAGGTTCTGTGTGGCTACGTCTAGACTACAAGCCTCTTTCAAAAGAGAGTATCTAGACTGCAACCACTTCTTTTGAAAAAGCAAGCCACTTTTTCAAAAGAGACCACCCAAGCAGTCTGAATGCTCTCTTTCGAAAAAGCCCTGTTTGCATTCAAGAAAGCCTTTTTTTTGAAAGAGCACTTTCGAAAAAAGGTGTTCTTCCTCGTAAAATGAGGTTTATCGTGGTCGAAAAAACTGCCGTGTTCTTTCGATTTAATTTTGAAAGAACTCAACAGTAGTCTACATGCAGGGGAAGTTTTTTTGGAAAAAGGCCACTCTTTCCGAAAAAATCCTGTAGGCTAGACACACCCTGTGTGTCAGTCCAAACTAAACAGCCAATCCAGGCAAGGCAGTCCAGCAGCTCTGTTCACTGTGCAGATTATTCTACCTCTCTTTGGACCCAGAGTCAGTCTGCTTTCTATGCTCCGTCCCAGGGAGCACTTTCCCAAACAGCCAGAAGTACTCATAGTACCTTCTATGCAGGTTTCTGCAGGCCCTTCTCAGCCACAGGCATGGCTAGAGTCTCTCCCCTCCAGGGACAATCACCAACAGCCTCTGAAGCAGCCTGCTAGATCCAAGCCCCAGCAGGCTCTCAGCAACAGGCTCTAGTTTCCAGCAGCAACTCCTGGACTGGAAAAGGCTCCACACCAGCAATCTATCTCCTCTCTCCAAAATGGAGCCCCCCAACCCTCTCCCTGCAGGGAAGACAGCCGTTTTTCCCTCCTTTTTTCCCAAAGGCTCATGGGAGTTGTAGTCTCTAGGGCTAGATTGCAGCACAAAGTAAAAGTCAGAGGCTCCTTTAGTAAAGGGAGCCTACTCAAGTACCGTTTGTAATTATGATATGCAAATATTTTTTCCAGATAGACACAATATTTTCACATCAATAAGCCTCCCTTTAACATTGTGATTTTAAGCTGAACCCTGCAGCTACTGATGATGCCAATATGGGGAGGGACACCAACAATGTGGATCCATTAAGGGCAGCATCTTAAAAGTATTACATGTGGATTACATCTTTTTAATAGTTAATATTATGTTTTTAGATGTACCGTCCATTTGGTCTTCATGTTATACTGATTGGATTAGAGATCTGGAACGAAAGGGACCTCATAACAATTACTCACCTTTTGGATCAGGTTGTTGGATTTTTTTTAAACTATGTTCAAAAGTTCCTTCGGCACCGGGCACATTTCGACCACACGGAATTAATCGTGTAAGACATTTATTTTAATCTGTAACAATATGTGAATTCCACTTATTAATTAGGACTTTTGAAATATTTTGCAAGATTCTATTTGGAAATTAGAAAAAAATAACCTCAAAATGGTATCCCTAATTCTCCAGTGTAACCTAACTGGCCATTGTAGCACTGGGTAAAAAAGTAGTGCTGTAACATGAGGCCGTATGGCACTAGCTTGTAAAAAGGATGGGTCTATAGTGTAATTGAAAACTCACAGTTAGCCCATGCTAAGTTACTCAGGATCATGGAGTGTGGGCCGTAAAGTTGCTTAATTGCAGTGCAGACATCTGGGCTTGGGGTCGAGCACAGGCTCTAGGGTCCTGTGAGGTGAGAGGGTCTCAGAGCTCAGATTACAGCTTGAATTGCAACATCTACACTGCAATTTCCATCTCGCTGCCTGAACCCTGTGAACCTAAGTCAGCTGAAGTCTAATTACAGTGTAGACGTACTCTAAGAATGGTGGGTAGTTTGATAGTCTCCACCAGCTTTGGAAAAGCTTAGTTCATTCTACAAACTGGGCAAACATCTATGAATTTTTAAATCCAGAAACACCCATTTGTGATCATTTTGTGTAACCTGCATGACACAGGTCAGAAGACTACCTGTATTGATTCTTCTTTCAACTAGAGCATATCTTTTAGAAAAATTTCTAGTCTTGATAGACAGTGATGGAGAATCCATCACAACCTATAATAATTTGTCCAGTGGTTAAAGATATATGCCTTGTTTCTAGTCTAAATGTGCCTGTTATAACCCTAGAAAGCCAGACTGCCTAGCAACCAGAACTTATGCTTTGCTTTCTATCTGAGGGGTATGAACAGTATATTGCCAGCAGTTACAAGTAACCACACAATTTTTTCTAAGCAATTATATTTATTCTTAAGGTAAACGCATTACAGAGAAAGCATAATAAAAATAAACAGATTTAAGCACAAAGGCTTTTCTTTGTATGTTGATTTCTGAAAACCCAGTTTGATTCAATATATGTGAGCCTCCCCAAGAAGTGGTAACCCTCTGGAGGTGCTTACAATTGAGTGCTTCACCTTAATTACAGCTGCACATCATTTAATGTGATATAGGAAATCAAGTACCAGCAATGCCCCTCTGCCATGTATGTTGGCCAAACTGGACAGTCTGCGACAAAGGATAAATGGACACAAATCAGACATCAGAAATGTTAACACACATAAACTTGTAGGGGAACATTTTAACCTGCCTTGTCACTCAATCATGGATTTAAAAGTAGCCATTCTTCTACAAAGGAATTTCACCACCAATTACAGAGAGAAAGACTGCAGAACTGGAATTCATCTACAAATTTGACACTGTTACCCTAGACTTGAATAAAGACATTAAGTGGTTAACTCATTACAAAGCTAGTTTCCCCTGCCTTTAACATCTGCATTTTCACATCAAAAGCTATGAATGGGACACATCCAGACCATTTAATTATCCTCATTAACATGGTTTCTACAATTGACAGGCACTTCTTTTGCTGTCATATATATCTTGGTTTCTATTATTTCCACACCAACTCATCTGATGAAATGGGTTTTACCCACAAAAGTTCATGATTCTATAAATTTTTGTTAGTCTCTAAGGTGCCACGGGACTTCTTGTTGTTTTTAAAGTTAAAGACGAACATGGCTACCCCTCTGAGACTTTGCAATTTTAAAGGACATCAGAGGCAAGAAGCCAGTACAAAGATGACTGCAAAGAATTATAAAAAGATCTCACACAACTGGGTGACCGGGCAACAAAATGGCAAATGAAATTCAATGCTGATAAATGCAAAGTAATAAACATTGGAAACATAACTGCAAATGTACCTACAAAGTAATGGGATCTAAATTAGCTATTATAATTCAGGAAAGAGATCTTGGTATCATGGATAGGTTTCTGAAAGCATCTGCCCCATGAGTAGCAGCAGTCAAATAAGCTAACAGAAATTTGGGAACCATTAGGAAATGGATAGATAATAAGAGAAATTATTATAATATCACTATATAAAATCTGTGAGAGACCCTCACCTTGAATACTGTGTGTAGTTCTGGTCAACCCATTCCAAAAAGATATGTTATAATTGAAAAAAGTGCAGAGAACAGAAAAAAAATATTAAGAATATGAAACAGCTTCCATATGAAGGCAAATAAAAAATATTGGGGATGGGTTAGCTTAGAAATGAGATGACTAATGAAGGCTATGATAGATTTCTATAAAATCATAAATAGTGTGGAGAAAATGTTGTTTATCCCTTCACATAACTGAAAGGGATCACCTAATGAAATTAATAGGCAGCAGGTTTAAAATAAAGATAAGGTACCATTTCTTCACATAACCCACAGTCATCCTGTGAAACTCATTGCCAGATGATGTTGCAAAGGCCAAAAGCATAAGTTGGTTCAAAATAATTATACAAGTTCATAGTGGAGAAACCCAACAGTGGCTATGAGTTAAGGTGATCAGGGATGCAATTGTTCTGCTCACTTGCACTGACGCATCTGGTACCAGCCACTGTTCAAAGACAGGATACTGAACAAGATGGACCTCTGCCTAGTCTGTGCCATGTGGCCATTTTTATTTTCTTACATACCAACAGCTAGAGTAGGAGTAGTCAGAGCAACAGCTCCATCATCTCAAGCTTGAGTGCCAGGATTTTTTGAAGACAACTTCTTGAATCAAATTACCTGTCAGATATCCTCTAGCAAAACCAGATGCTAGAAACACATGGGCTATGTCTACATTGGCAAGACTTTGCGCAAATACTTTTAACGCAAGCGTTTTTGCATTAAAGTATTTCCGCAAGAGAGCGTCTACACTGGCATGTGCTTTTGCGCAAGAGATGTGCTTTTGCGCAAAAGCATCCGTGCCAGTGTAGACGCTCTCTTGCGCAAGAAAGCTCCGATGGCATTTTAGCCATCGAGCTTTCTTGCGCAAGAAATTCATGTTGCCTGTCTACACTGGCCTCTTGCGCAAGAACAGTTGTGCAAAAGGGCTTATTCCTGAGCGGGAGCATCATAGTTCTTGTGCAAGAAGCACTGATTTCACACATTAGAACGTCCGTGTTCTTGCGCAAGAACTCCCCGCCAGTGTAGACAGGCAGCATGTTTTTGCGCAAAAGCAGGTGCTTTTGCGCAAAATCATGCCAATGTAGACACAGCCATGATGTTTTATGGCTTAGGCTACAAGCTGGATGCATCTGTATGCTGCTATCAAACATTGCAAAGTAGACTTCATTGAATGGTAGAAGATAAGACCGGAAGGAAACTCAAAAAGTTGGCTAGTCCAGTCTGTTTCAGTCAAGGCAGGACTAAGTAATAATTAGAGCATTCCTGACAGGTTTAACCTGTTCTTAAAAACCTCCAGTGATTTTTTCCATCCATGAATTTTATGTGCACCAGTATTGAGGTGATGTGTGCCATCAGTAGAAACAAAATACCTAGATACATATTTTTAAAAGTTACCATGGGTATGAAAGAATATTAAAGCAAGGGCCAATTAACAATATGCACTGCTACAGGGTTTGAAGGGTAGCTCTGAGCTGGGGTAGGGGGTTAGGATGTGGAAGGGAGTGAGTGCTCCAGCTGGGGATGCAGGCTCTGATGTGAGTCTGGGATGAGAGGTTTTGGGTGCAGGAGAGACTTCTGGGCTGCGGCTAAGGGGGTCAGAGTATGGGTGAGGACTCAGGGCTGGGGTAGGGGGTTGGGGTGCAAGAGAAGATGTGAAGAGCAGAGTCCAGGGAAGCTGATCTCAAGCAGCTCTTGGGAAGTGGCTGGCATGTCCCTCTGGCTTTTACATGGAGGGGTGGTTACAGAATCTCCACGTACTGCCCCTGCCCCAAGTGCTGCCCCCACAGTTCCTATTGGCCACAGTTCCCAGCCAATGGGAGCTGCAGAGCCAACAGCATGGTGTCCCTGTAGCTGCCCCACCACCTAGGAGTTGGAGAGACATGCCCGCTGCTTTTGGGGAGCCATGTGGAGCCAGGAAGGGAACTTGCCAATTCTGCTGCACAGTCAGACTTTTACCAGCCTAGTCAGTGGTACTGAATGGAGCCACCAAGGTCCCTTTTTGACCAGGTGTTCCAGTGGAAAACTGAACATCTGCCAACCCTGTTAGGCAGCTGTAATAATCAGGAGGTGCATGGCACCTGATGGACTCTTTTCGGGCTGTAGAGGGAACACTTCTGTGTTCCCTGAGTTTTCAAAGATAGTCACTAATGACTCAGCTCCTCAGTCAGTTTCTTGAATATTCTTGGATGTATTTCCTCAGGCCCTGCTGACTTGTAGAGATCTAATTTGTCTAAGTACTTTTTAACTTGTTCTTTTCCTATTTTAGCCTCAAATCCTACCTTATTTTCACTGGCTGGCAATCATTATGTCCAATGGCTATTAATTTTTTTATTAAAACTGAAACAAAAAAGTCAGTTAGCATTTCTGTGATTTCCACATATTCTGTTATTTGTCCCCCACCTCTCTCCCATTGAGTAGCAGGTCTAGCCTGTTCTTGGTCTTCCTCTTGCTTTTAATGTATTGGTTGATGATAAACCCATGCAAGTTATCATGTTTCTGAAAACAGTTTAATTGCCCCTTTTCTATACTACTGTAAACAAGTTCCCCAATAGTGAAAACAATTTGTGCGAGATCATCACATATAGCTTGGTATAGCTAAACTGGGAGGTGTACCAATTCACACCAGCTAAGTTCTGGCCCTATGTATATGAGAATGGGACAACTGCACTCTAATATGTATATTTATCCTAATTAAAGTGACTAACATTTTAATATGGAATCACATAACTAGCTACAATTTTAATATGGTCACCAGTATTCCTTATAAGGTGAGCACTCGGGTGGTCACTCGGGAGATTCAAATTCTGCCCAACTGATTAGCAGAGTGCCCACAGCTGGGTTTTGTGTTTCTATTGGTGGTGCACATTTGTACATGTCTCAGTACACATATAAAAATTATTCCGCAAGTAGGTGGAAAAAATACATACATGGGTGGAAAAGATTAGAGGGAACATTGATTGCCACTGCTGCCAGTGAAATACGTTTCAGCAGAGATGTTTCCAGTTCATTCTGAGGGGCAGACTTTTAGTCAGTAAGGGCATGTCTACACTAAATACTGGTTAATTGAATAGTCGAATAACCTCATGAATTCTTATCGGTTAGTCGACTATTCTGTAGTCCCCGAGGGCAGGGCTGGCAGCCAGTGCACTCTGGCTTCACTCCTGAGGAGCCCCCTGACACTCTGCGCTGCTGCCCCTGTATCAGAGGCAGCAGCACGGGGTGGCAGCAGCCCCTGTCTAGTGGGAGGGGTCATAGAATCATAGAATACTAAGACTGGAAGGGACCTCGAGAGGTCATCAAGTCCAGTCCCCTGCCCTCACGGCAGGACCAAATACTGTCTAGACCATCCCTGATAGACATTTATCTAACCTACTCTTAAATATCTCCAGAGATGGAGATTCCACATCCTCCCTGGGCAATTTATTCCAGTGTTTGACTACCCTGACAGTTAGGAACTTTTTCCTAATGTCCAACCTAAACCTCCCTTGCTGCAGTTTAAGCCCATTGCTTCTTGTTCTATCCTCAGAGGCCAAGATTAACAATTTTTCTCCCTCCTCCTTGTGACACCCTTTTAGATACCTGAAAACAGCTATCATGTCCCCCCTCAATCTTCTCTTTTCTAAACTAAACAAACCCAATTCTTTCAGCCTTCCTTCATAGGTCATGTTCTCTAGACCTTTAATCATTCATGTTGCTCTTCTCTGGACCTTCTCCAATTTCTCCACATCTTTCTTGAAATGCGGTGCCCAGAACTGGACACAATACTCCAACTGAGGCCTAACCAGCGCAGAGTAGAGCGGAAGAATGACTTCTCGTGTCTTGCTCACAACACACTTGTTAATGCATCCCAGAATCATGTTTGCTTTTTTTGCAACAGCATCACACTGCTGACTCATATTCAGCTTGTGGTCCACTATAACCCCTAGATGCCTTTCTGCCATACTCCTTCCTAGACAGTCGCTTCCCATTCTGTATGTGTGAAATTGATTGTTCCTTCCTAAGTGAAGCACTTTGCATTTATCTTTATTAAACTTCATCCTGTTTACCTCAGACCATTTTTCCAATTTGTCCAGATCATTTTGAATTATGACCCTATCTTCCAGAACAGTCGCAACCCCTCCCAGCTTGGTATCATCTGCAAACTTAATAAGCGTACTTTCTATGCCAATATTTAAATCATTGATGAAGATATTCAACAGAGCCTGTCCCAAAACAGACCCTTGCAGAACCCCACTTGTTATACCTTTCCAGCAGGATTGTGAACCATTAATAACTACCCTTATTGTAAGGGACTGTGAGGGACTCCAAGAAGATCTCACCAAACTGAGTGACTGGGCAACAAAATGGCAAATGAAATTTAATGTGGATAAGTGTAAAGTAATGCACATCGGGAAAAATAACCTCGACTATATGTACAGTATGATGGGGGCTAATTTGGCTATGACAAATCAGGAACGAGATCTTGGAGTTATCGTGGACAGTTCTCTGAAAACTTCCACACAGTGTGCAGCGGCGGTCAAAAAGGCAAATAGGATGCTAGGAATTATTAAGAAAGGGATAGAAAATAAGACCCAGAATATCTTACTGCCCCTGTATAAAACTATGGTACGCCCACATCTTGAATACTGTGTACAGATGTGGTCTCCTCACCTCAAAAAGATATTTTGGCCTTGGAAAGGGTTCAGAAAAGGGCAACTAAAATGATTAGGGGTTTGGAACGGGTCCCATATGAGGAGAGGTTAGCGACTGGGACTTTTCAGTTTAGAAAAGAGGAGACTGAGGGGATATGATAGAGGTATATAAAATCATGAGTGGTGTGGAGAGGGCCGATAAAGAAAAGTTATTTATTAGTTCCCTAAAAAGAAGAACTAGAGGACACCAAATGAAATTAATGGGTAGCAGGTTTAAAACTAATAAAAGAAAGTTCTTCTTCACACAGCGTGTAGTCAGCCTGTGGAACTCCTTGCCGGAGGAGGCTGTGAAGGCTAGGACTATAATAGAGTTTAAAGAGAAGCTAGATAATTTCATGGAGGTTAGGTCCATAAAGGCTATTAGCCAGGGGATAAAATGGTGTTCTTGGCCTCTGTTTGTCAGAGGCTGAGAGGATGGCAGGAGACAAATCGCTTGATCATTGTCTTCGGTCCACCCTCTCTGGGGCACCTGGTGCTGGCCACTGTCGGCAGACAGGATACTGGGCTAGATGGACCTTTGGTCTGACCCAGTACGGCCATTCTTATGTTCTTATTATGTTCTTATGTTCTTACCCTCTGAGTATGGTTATCCAGCCAGTTATGCTCCCAGATCTGGCGCGAGCCGGAAGCCGGAACTGAGCTGGGCTGCCTGCCCACCCAGCTCCTAATACACTTTAAATGCAGAGCTGCAGCGGGGGTAGGTCCTGGACCCATCGCAAGCCAGGACTGAAACGAGCTGCTGGCCAACCTGCTTAAAAAATGTACTGGCGGTGGGGGAGGGGAGGGGGGAAATGTGTGTAGTCTATAGCAATAACCTTATAAGCTTTTGCTTATTGGTTAATTGGTTAATCAATTACACTATTACATCCCTAGGCTACACTAGCGAGAAGTTTGACCTTCCAGAGGTCGATCTTCTAGTGCTCGATTTAGCTGTTCTAATGTAGACCCATAAAATGAATGCTGAGAGCAGCCCCTGACAGCATCATCATTCTGTGAGGAGTAAGGGAAGCTGACAGGAGCATGTGTTCCCATCAGTCTCCCGCTGTGTGGACACCTCCACAGCTCGGTTTAAGGTAAGCCAACTCCAGCTACACATTTTGTATAGCTGGAGTTGCGTACCTTAAAACTGATCTGCCTGGTTTAGTATAGACCAGGCCTAAGGGACTCTGTATTGGTGGGTATTTATGTTATGAAAAGATGAATATACAGGTGAGAATAAAGTGTCTTCTTATAGCTCTAACCATAGGTTTATATTATTACTCTTTATATTTAGACTGAATGCATTTATAGCTGTAGAGAACGGATGAATATTAATGGAATATTCTATATCTTTTTTCTGTATTTTGTATTACAGTGGTGGAGCTTATAAATATGATGGATATTCATATGGAGACAATCTCTGCACTAATTTTCCCTCAGTAGCTACTGTCAAAGTATGTGAAGTATATTTTGCAATACTTACACTTTAAAAATTGATAATTTAATTAATGCTATGTTAGTAATTCAGAAGTTCATAGATTTTAAGCATAGAATGATGGTTAAGTTTCACATTCTGTATATTACATAAAATTTAATTCAGATATCCCTATATTAAGCACAGTAACTTGAGTCAGACCAAAGCATTTCAATCCTCACAAGACTATTGTGTACCACAGACAGACAATAGAAGGGACCAAGGTGTCACTAAGGCCCTTGCAATAGCAGGGAAAACACTAGGTGAAAGATGTCTAAGTGACCTTAGTTGGTGATTCATGCCCCTTCCAAAGGAAGTAAAATAAAAACCAGTAACCCCCATGACCCTGCTGATCTGATCTGTGAACAAGTTCCTTCCTGACCTCAAATCTGGCAATCAGTTAGACCAGCGGTGGGGAACCTAAGGCCCGGGGGCCGGATGCAGCCTCTGGTTTGCCTGGATCTGGCCCTTACGGATTAGGACCTCCCACAGCATTGGGGAGCCCATGCTGGCACTCCAGTCCTTACACTGCCACCCCCAATCCCCAACTGATTTTCAGTGGGCTAGTGGCCCACAACCAAAAAAAGGTGTGCGGGTCTCTTTCTAGTAGGCCACATGGATACACAGGCCTATATCACATCTTTCGCCAGATTCCATATGCAGTGTCTGCAAGGTTGGCTCCACTTGCTTTACTGGCTAAACAGATGCCATACAAGGTCCAAGATGACTGTTCTCACTAGAGTTCTCATCTCCTTTACTTCTTCTTCGAGCAGTGTCCCATGGGTGCTCCACTGTAGGTGTTGGGTTTGTCCCAGTGCCGCAGATCGGAGATCTTTTCCAGCCGTAGTCCACCAGACCGCACATGTGCAAAGCGCGGCTCATGCCTTTTCGTGCCATTTGTGTGTGCGCGGTCCAGCTCCCGCCAGTTCCTCCTGACCGTCCTCGGCCGCGGACGGAGTGAACATTCTCTCCCTCACATCCTGTCAGGATCAAGAGAGAGAGTATATTTGTTAGTTCATAGTTATTACCTGTAGTTAGTTAGTTAGATAGTCGTAGTTAAAAAAAAAAATTTCCTGTTAGTGTAGTTTTTCTGTAAATAATTAGTCAGGCAAGATGCCGGGATCACCTGGCTTCAAAAAATGTGGTGCTTGCCGTGAGGCAATGCCCGCCTCCGATGGCCATTCCCTCTGTATTAGATGCCTCGGGAAAGGCCACATCCCGCAGAAATGTCCCCATTGCTCAAAGCTCATGGTCCGAGTAAGAAGGGACACGGACATGCGCTTAAAAATGTTCCTTTTTGACAGAGCATTACAGCCGCAAAGTACTGATCCCCAACCACCTCAATCCTCGGGGCCTTCAGACCGGCCCAAGAAGACCAAGAAGAGACCATCTCCTTCCCGGTCTCTTCCTCCCTCCCAGGTGAGCGTCGGCGACAAACCAGGCACCTCAGGCAAGTCCGCTACATGCAGTCCTGAGAAGCCTAAGCAAAGCCGAAGTAAGTCGGCGCCGAGCCCATCGGTATCGGGCTCCGCTATCTCGGCACCTCTGCCGGTGTCCTGTTCAGCACCGACAGCACCTACGGCCTCAAGAACATCACCTACCCTCAGACGCTCCCCGGCACCGGCATGCCCGCCAGCACCAAACCGCTCACCAGCACTGAGACGTTCCCCAGCACCGAGTCGCTCTCCTGTATAGGAGAATAAAGAAAAGTTATTTATTAGTTCCCATAATAGAAGAACTAGAAGACACCAAATGAAGTTAATGGGTAGCAGGTTTAGAACTAATAAAAGAAAGTTCTTCTTCACACAGTGCATAGTCAGCCTGTGGAACTCCTTGCCAGAGGAGGCTGTGAAGGCTAGGACTATAACAGAGTTTAAAGAGAAGCTAGATAATTTCATGGAGGTTAGGTCCATAAAAGGCTATTAGTCAGGGGATAGAAATGGTGTCCCTGGCCTCTGTTTGTCAGAGGCTGGAGAAGGATGGCAGGAGACAAATCGCTTGATCATTGTCTTCGGTCCACCCCCTCTGGGGCACCTGCTACTATTGGCAGACAGGCTACTGGGCTAGATGGACCTTTGGTCTAACCCAGTACGGCCATTCTTATGTTCTTATGAGGCGCTCGCCGGTAGTGACTCGTCTCCCGGCACCGAGACGCTCGCCGGCACCGAGACATTCTCCGGCACCGAGACGGTCGCCGGCACCGAAACGCTCGCTGACACCGAGGCACTCCCCAACACTGGGATGCCCCTTGGCGACTAGACACGCACCTGTTCCACCTGCTACAGTCGCAGTGGAACTCATTCCTCACACTGCAATTTCTACTCTGGCTTCCTCCACGCCTGAGCAGATTATGGCCCACACGACCCAAAATAGGGCAAGGAAGTTGCCAACTTTGTCACCCAGCCCTGAATTCTCACCAGAGCTACCATCACCGTCGTCATCATACTTAAGACGTTCGCCGGCGTGCTCACACAGATGCCATCATTCTCCACAACCACGGCATTATTACCATCATGACCATCGATTGCCTAGTTATGCAACACACTATAGGGGAAGGTCCAGGTCGCCCAGGTCACCCACCTTATTGACCCATTCGGACTATTGTAGACGATCACATAATTCCAGATCACCATACTGCTATCGCCGGTCGTCATCGCGCCATCGCCGTTCATACTCACCTCGTTGGCAGGCGGCATCACCCTTTTCACCTCGCCACGCCCATTCCTCAGTCATCAAGGAGCGCTCACAGCCTCCCCCATCTTCAAAACCACCAACACCATCGGGGGTCCCACCTCATCCTAGGGATGTACAGCAACCTCCTTCTACGCAGGAGGGTATGCAACGTCAATCTCCTACGGACCAATCCTCTTCATCCCCAGATGATGCAGTCTTCCAGGGTGACACCTCTCCTTCTGACGATCTGCACCAATTTCAGGAGCTTTTCAAAAGAGTTGCGGACAGTCAGAGGGTGCAACTGGGAGAAGTACAACAACATCACCACCATCTCTTGTGCAATATTAAACAATCACTCCAGGTCAGAATTGCGCTACCACTGGATGACGCTATCCTTTAAATAGCAGACGACATCTGGCAGCTACCAGGGTCTGCTCCACCCACCAACAAAAAGGCGGACAAAAAGTACTTTGTCCCCTCAAAAGGGATGGAGTCTCTTTTTACTCATCTACAACCTAACTCTTTGGTTGTGGATGCAATACAACAGAAGGCAAAAACGCCCCTACACAAATCCACCGCTGCGGATAAGGATAGCAAATGCCTGGACTTGTTCAGCCGAAAAGTATATTCTTTGGCAACGCTGACATTGCAGATGGCTAATTATTCGGCGTTATTGGCTAACCATAATTTTGATAATTAAGTCAAATTCGTACTGCTTCTAGACCACCTGCCTGAAGCCAAATGAGATATCCTATAAGCAGTAGTCCAGGAGGGATATGCAGCCTCCAGGATGGCTCTACACATAGCCCTAGACACTGCCGACACCGCGGCACGTACAACAGCTACCTCAGTTGTCATGCACAGGGTGTCTTGGTTACAACAGTCATCTGCCCCCAAAAACCTCCGGTCGAAGGTTGAGGACTTCCCCTTCGACAGGCAAAATCTGTTTTCAGAAAAGATGGACCAACTGTTCCATTCGGGGAAAGACTCCAGGACGACCCTTAAGACACTTGGAATGTACACACCACCATATCGCCGGAAAAGATACACTCCATACCAGAGACAGAGACCCTTCCCTCATCAACCACCGGCATACAGACCTCACGAGCAACAATGAGGCAGACAACGCCAGCAGAGGAGGCGACCCCCACCGAAAGCATCCACCCACCAGACCACCAGGCAACAGGTTTGACGCTTCGGTCGAGGGACTGAGAACCATTCCCATCATTGATCCCACCTGTGCTTCAAATACAGTCTTCCATCACCATTTGAGACCTTTCCTTCAATGCTGGACCCATATCACGACCGACAAATGGGTCCTTCACACCATCCAGCTAGGCTACACCATTCCATTTGCATCGCTACCCCCCCACACATCACCTCCGCCCCGTCCCTCTTCAGGGACCCATCTAACGAGCCCCTGCTCAGGCAGGAGGCTATTCGTCTACTCACCATTGGGGCGATAGAGACGGTCCCAGACGAATTCAGGGGAAGGGGATTTTATTCCCGATACTTTCTAACAGAAAAGAAGTCGGGGGGCTGGAGGCCAATATTAGACCTCCGGGGTCTCAATCGGTACCTCTGGAAACAGCGATTCCGCATGGTCACCCTAGCTACGATCATCTCAGCACTTCAGGGCAGGAACTGGTTCACATCCCTCAATCTTCAGGACGCTTATTTTCATGTGGCCATCCACCCGGCCCACAGAAGGTTCTTACATTTTCAAATAGGCGCAGACCATTTCCAATACAAGATCCTGCCTTTCGGTCTCTCGTTGGCTCCAAGGGTTTTCTCCAAGACCCTAGCTGTAGTGACGGCATACCTTCACCGCCTCAGCATAATGATTTTTCCCTATCTCGACGACTGCCTAATCAGAGCCCTGTCGTCAATAGAGGCACTCCACGCCACAAATACCACGAGTGCAGTCTTCGAGGCACTGGGTCTCATTCTCAACATCTCAAAGTCATCCATGGAATCTCAGCAATCAATACAGTTTATCGGGGCCCAACTCGACTCCATCCATAGATGAGCCTTCTTACCAATAACCAGATTCCAAACAATCCAGGATTTGATTCGGGTGCTGCTGACCAGCCCGAAAGTCTCCATACTACAATGCCTACAACTCATGGGGCATATGGCATCCACGACTTACGTCATCAAGCACGCAAGGTTACATTTTCGGTGCCTTCAGCATTGGATGGCAAAGACATGCCCTCCAAACACTCACAACATCCACAGGACAATAGTAATCCCTTCCCACATCAGAACGTCGCTAGCCTGGTGGACTGTTCCTGACAATCTGATGTCCGGCATACCTTTCCACCGTCCTCAGCCAACGATGCAGCTTACGACCAACGCATCACTCCTCAGATGGGGCGCCCACCTCAGACACGAGCAGGTACAGGGCCTATGATCCCCAGAGGAATCGTTGATGCACATCAACTTTCTAGAGCTCAGGGCAGTGTACAATGCCTGCCAACACTTCCTCCCAGTTATCCAAGGCCAAGTCATACGAGTCCTCACCAACAATATGACGACGGTTTACTACATAAACTGACAGGGAGGAGCCAGATCCCATTCACTATGCGCCGAAGCTATATGCTTATGGAACTGGTGCAACCACCACAAAATCTCTCTCACTGCGGAGTACCTCCCTGGTCATCACAACTGCACAGCCGATGCCCTGAGCAGACATTTTTCGCTAAACCACGAATGGGAATTGCATCCTGAAGTACTCTCCGCAATATTCCACCACTGGGGGTTTCGGACAGTAGACCTCTTTGCCACACAACACAACGCGAAATATCCTCAATACTGTTCGAGGGTAGGGATTGGATGAAATTCCAAAGGGGACGTGTTCCTTTACAGCTGGAGTCACCATCTTCTATATGCATTCCCCAATATCCAGGGTTTTAGAGAAAATTCTCCGAGATGGAGCCACGGTAATTCTAATAGCCCCATCCTGGCCATGACAGACACGGTTCCCTTACCTGCATCGTATGTCAGCGCGCCCTCCATATCCTTTACCCAGACCTGCTCATGCAGAACCACCTCTCTCTGCTCCATCCGCAGGTTGACCGGCTGGCACTGACGGCATGGTACCTAGTTGGTTCCAACAAACAGAGATAACATGCTCCCAATCTGTTAAACATATCCTGTTACACAGTAGGAAATCATCCACATGTACTACCTACCTCCAGAAATGGTCTCGCTTCTCTTCCTGGTATTCTCAAATGAACTTGGATACAGGTTCTGCTCCTATCCAATGAATTTTAGATTACCTTTTACACCTCAAGAACTCCGGCCTTACCTGTGCTTCCATCAGAGTGCATGTGGCCGCAATAACTGCCTTTCACTACTCCGTGGATGGATATTCAGTATTTTCACATCCCATGATGAAAAGATTCATGAAGAGAAAGGCTAACCTATTTCCACATCACATGCAACCGGCGGATCCTTGGGATCTTGAGATGGTCTTGAATATACTAATGGATAAACTCTTCGAGCCTTTAGCAACATGTGACCTCCACACCCTTTCCATGAAAGTTATCTTCTTGTTCACAATAACTCCGGCAAGAAGAGTTGGCGAATTAGCTGCCTTATCAGCTTCACCACCGTATACGGTGTTCACCCCCCAAGAGGTCATACTACGCCCACAACCGCGTTTTCTCCCCAAGGTGAACTCGCAGTTCCATATAAATGAGCCCATAATCCTGCCCACCTTTTACTCCAAACCACATCCCTCGCTGGAACAGGCACGTCTACACACTGTGGACATAAGACGAGCACTGGCCTTCTATATTGAAAGAACTAGACCCTTCTGGAAATCTAACACGCTTCTAATATCAACGGCAGAACGTTCCAGGGGCCACCCACTATCTGCACAACGCATCGCCTCGATTATCGTAAAGTGTATAAGGAGATGCTATACCCTGAGAAATAAACCACTACCATTAACAACAAGAGCCCATTCGACTCGAGCAGTAGCAGCCTCCACCGCTTTCCTCAGAGGAGTACCACTGAAGGATATTTGCAGGGCCGCTACATGGTCATCGAACTTCACGTTCACCAGACATTACGCCATCTCCAATCTCCTCATACCAGACTCTGCGGTGGCATCAGCAGTGCTATCCACAGTTGTGGCACGTTAGCTCCAAACCCTCCTCCTTCACGAGCTACTGCTGTAAATTCACCTACAGTGGAGCACCCACGGGACACTGCTCGAAGAAGAAGAAGAAGTAGTTACTCACCCTGTGCAGTAACAATGGTTCTTCGAGATGCGTGTCCCGTGGGTGCTCCACGACCCACCCTCCTCCCCTCTTCGGAGTATTTCTATTCTTATGTCTTTCAGACCAAGAGGTTCAGGAGGAACTGGCGGGAGCCGGACCACGCATACACAAACGGCGCAAAAAGGCACGAGCTGCGCTTCGCGCATGTGTGGTCCAGTGGACTACAGCTGGAAAAGATCTCCGATCTGCGGCGCCGGGACAAGCCCAGCACCCATGGGACACGCATCTCGAAGAACCATCGAGAACCACAGAGTGAGTAACTTCTTCTTCTTAGTTGAAGCCACACAAAATCATTGGTGGGGGGGACTTCTGTCAGCAATTCCACAAACAGGAAATAGTGACAGACACCTTCCTTATGAGGTGGGGCACTCACCTGGACTGCCACACCAGATGGGGTGCCTGAACACTGCAAGAGGCCGGGCTATATATAATCTCCCTGGGACTAAGGGTGATCCACCTTGCATTCAAGGCCTTCTTTCCCTCATACACTCACTCCAAGTACAGATAATGTTGAACACTATCACCACTGTGATGCATATGAGCAAACAGGGAGGAACAAGTTCTCATCTCCTTTGCCTGGAAGATTTCAGACTTTGGAATTGGTGTATCAGAAACCACATCATGATATAGGCCACATACCTTCCAGGTATTCACAACTCCTTGGCAGACAAACTAAGCAGAAGCTTCTCTGCAGACCACAAATGAGAGATCCACAATACAGTCCTAATCAAGATATTTACACAATGGGGTACTCTGCTATGGGACCAATTTGTGTCCCAGATGAAAGGAAATGTCCCTTGTATTGCTCCAGGGGTTCCTGAGTGATGCTCGCCTGCTTTCCTGGATGGATTGCCTCAGATACATCTTTCCTCCCTACTCTCACAAATCATAGTGAAGATCCTTTGCAACATTTTCATAGCATCTTACTATCCCAGACAATTCTGATTCACAGAACTTCTAACTTTGTTCCTCTGCCCACCTAACCATTTCCAGATCTCCTAATCAAAGGGGGGTGGAGGATCAAGCATTCCAACCCAAGATCTCTCCACCTCTTGGTCAGGTGATTGGATGGGCATCTGAATGAAATGTAATGCTCATGTTCCACCCTCCTTCAGCAAAGTGGAAAGGATTCTACAGAACCTTCTACCTAACCAGATGGAGGCCCTTTTTGGTCTATGGATGTCTCCACTATGTTTGCTGGGTACCGTTGGCATTCCAATTGACCTTCTGAAATCCTTGAAGTCTTTAGGTCTAGCTCTTATTTTGCTATGGGTATACCTAGCAGTTATTAGTGCCTTCTTCCCTCCAGTCTTTCTCACCTGCTACTGTAGCTACATCACAATGGGACCTTATCCTTGTCCTGTCAACATTCCCAAGTCTGGCCTTCAAACTTATGGCAACAGAAGAGTAAATGAGTTAGGATCCATCTTGGCAGACACTCCCTGTATAGTGTTTCACAGAGATAAGGTTTCTCTTCAGTTATAGCCCCAGATTTCTTCCCAGGGTTGTTTCTGAGTTCAACAATACACTTACCTGTATCTTTCCAGAAACCCTATGCTTCTTCTGAAGACAAGCGACTTCACTCCCACAGTGTCAAGTGCCCATTAGAAAAATCTCAGCCCTTCTATTGCCATAGCAGAAAGATTGCATGGGCAAGCCATATTTTCCCAGAGATTTCTAAGTGGGATCCTGGATGCATCTTCAAGTGCCACAACATAGCAAGAATTCCCCCTCCCCCAGGGACAACTCACTCCATATGAACGTAAGTAGTGTCCATATCATCCCTATCTGATGCCCTGCTGCAGGACATTTGCAGGGCAGTGACTTGGAGTTCTGTCCACACATTCATGGCACACTACACTGTAATGGAAGACTGACAGAGGATAAAGTAGGAATGGCAGGTCACCCGTGTGTAGAATACACATAGGAACCATCACTCGAAGAAGAAGCAATGAGGATTACTTGCTGTAACTTGAGGTTCTTTGACATATATTGTCACTCTGTATCCCACCACCCTCCCTCCATCCCCTCTGCTTTGGGGCCTGTTGGGTTTGCAGTAAAAAGAGGAATTGGAGAGACATAGCCCCATTCTGCCCCTCATCCCATCAATCAGGAGCACGAGGAAATCTAATTCCAATATCTCCAGGGGGTAGCCGAGTTAGTCTGTACAGGATAAATTTAAAAATCAAAAACTGGTCTGGTAGCACTTTATAGACTAATAAAACATATGCCGCTCACTGGACACTGTTTTGAAGAATTTCTGGACTGGAGCACATGGTGCGCATTCGTATCCAGATGTGGAGTACAGATAGGGATTGTACATCTTGAAGAACATCCAGTTACAGTAATCTCCACTTATGGACTTGATATTGAGGAATTATTGATTAAAATTCTATGGCTTCGGGACCCTTGCCAGAGCTAGGCATATCACTTGTAAGTGTCCAAAATCAGAGGGGTAGCCGTGTTAGTCTGGATCTGCAAAAGCGACAAGGAGTCCTGTGGCACCTTATAGACTAACAGATGTATTGGAGCATAAGCTTTCATGGTCAAAGACCCACTTCGTCAGATGCATGTAGTGGAAATTTCCAGAGACAGGTATAAATATGCAGGCCAGAATAAGGCTAGAGATAACAAGGTTAATTCAGTCAGGGAGGGTGAGGCCCACTTCTAGCAGCTGATGTGGAGGTGTGAACACCAAGAGAGGAGAAACTGCTTTTGTACTTGGCTAGCCATTCACAGTCTTTGTTTAATCCTAAAATGATGATGTCAAATTTGCAGATGAACTGTAGCTCAGCAGTTTCTCTTTGAAGTCTGTTCTTGAAGTTTTTTGCTGCAGGATGGCTACCTTTAAATCTGCTACTGTGTGTCCAGGGAGACTGAAGTGTTCTCCCACAGGTTTTTGTATATTGCCGTTCCTAATATCTGATTTGTGTCCATTTATTCTTTTACATAGGGACTGTCCAGTTTGGCCGATGTAAATAGCAGAGGGACATTGCTGGCACATGATGGCGTATATTATATTGGTAGATGTGCTGGTGAATGAACCTGAACCAGTGATGGTGTGGCTGATCTGGTTAGGTCCTGTGATGGTGTCGCTGGTGTAGATATGAGGGCAGAGTTGGCACCGAGGTTTGTTGCAGGGATTGGTTCCTGAGTTAGAGTTACTGTGGTGCGGTGTATAGTTGCTGGTGAGAATTTGCTTCAGGTTGTGGGTTGTCTGTGGGCGAGGACTGGCCTGCCTCCCAAGGCCTGTGAAAGTGATTGATCATTGTCCAGGATGGGTTGTAGATCACTGATGAATTAACCTCGTTATTTCTAGCCTTATTCTGGCCTGCATATTTATACCTGTCTCTGGAAATTTCCACTACATGCATCTGACGAAGTGGGTCTTTGCCCATGAAAGCTTATGCTCCAATACATCTGTTAGTCTATAAGGTGCCACAGGACTCCTTGTCACTTGTAAGTGGTTCCTTTTTTCCCCCTGTTAAAAGGATCAAAGACAGTAGCGTGAAGAAAATCTTCCTTCACCTTGAAAGTTATCTTTTGGAGTTCTGCAGTGTTCTAGAAGGCTTTGTCTACACTGCAGGGGTTTTGCACAAGAAGCTTTTTGCAGAAGAGATCTTCCGCAAAACTTCCTGCACAAAAGCACGTCCATACCTCAAAAGCGCATTGCAAAAGCAATGTGCTTTTGTGCAAGAGAGCGTCCACACTGCATGGACACTCTTGCTCAAGAAAGTTCTGATTGCCATTCACAGAATGGCCATGAGAGCAACTGTGCTTTTTCTGATAGACTCTTTTTGCGCAAGAAACCCCTGCGGAACGTCCACGCACACCTTTTTGCGCAAGAACTCTTGCTCAAAAAGGAGTTATTCCTCATAGAAAGAGGTATACCCTACACTGCAAAAAGTCCTCTGTTCTGCCATTTTACTATCAATTTTCTTGCGCAAAAACACGCTTGAGGTGTGGATGCTCCGTGGGGTTTTGCACAAAAACATTGTAGTGTAGACATAGCCGAACTGTGTTTGCAAATGATATTCTCCAGTGTATTCATGAACTCACACAACTCTTAAAATTTGCCTTTGTAATGTTCATATGTAATTCATAACTCCTTCTTGTCTTTGTGTTTTGTTTAACTATGTACAGGCGAGATCTAAATCAGTGCTCTATGATGCAATCAGTGTTGCACATGAGATGGGCCATTCTCTTGGCTTCGCTCATGATAATTCTAAGAGAAATGTAGCTAGAGGCTGTGTGTGCAAATGCGTCAGAGGAGGAAAATGTGTCATGTGGTCACATGCTTCGTGAGTAATGCTTGTTTTTTAAATTTTAAATACAATATTTGTGAATTTTGATAAGCTCATCTTGGAGAATAATTCCGTTTTTTCTACAAACTCGCTGCCTCTGATGCACCTGGGACAGGATAGTCCTTCCTCTACTTTGCATATTTTGTAATGGGACAGAATAGCCATTGAAAATGTTCTCATCTTCAATCACTGACTCCTCTCCTTTTCCTTTCCATGTGGCCAGTTGGTTTCAATTTGACAAATGAGTTAAATTCAGGAGTCTTCTCTGAATCAGGTAATATTTTTCTCAAGGCCTGCCTGTAATACAAGTTGGAGCTCTTTGTGTCACTTCTTTTTCATCTCTTGTAACTGATAAATATTGTGTAATGTAAGTTTGTTTATTAAGCATTAATTCTCTTTGAACATACTTCCTTTTTTGTGTTTCTTTGTAGTACTCTCTGCTAATAGCTAAGCAGAGTCTTCAGGATTTAAACAGTGTATGTACTGTCATTACTGTTCCAAAAGATATTATCTCGCACATGTTGTCTTATGAGTCAGGAAGCGATGCCCTGGATTGCCATTCTTGTCTTTTTTTAGTTCATGCATCCTCATCTTTTGGCTCTCAAGGCCTTGTAGTAAAGGCCTAAGTGACATTGATTGTTATGCTATTTTCTGTATTGTTTAGAGATTTATCTGGATGTGGCTATTAATGATTACAACCAGTTTTACCCACCCCTGCAAAATGCATGAATCATCCCCCTTCATAATTCAGGGCTAACTTCTCTGTCAGGAGCTTTCCCTTCAAACACTAAAATATGCACAAGTTCTTCTTTGAATCACAGAATCATAAAATTGGAAGGCAACTCAACAGGCCATCAAGTCCAGTCCCATGCACTCATGGCAGGACCAAATATCATCTAGATCATCCCTGACAGGTGTTTGTCTAACCTGCTCTTAAAAATCTCAGTGATGGAGATTTCACAACCCCCCTAGGCTATTTATTTCAGTGCTTAACCACCTTGACAGTTAAGTTCTTCTAATGTCCAGCCTAAACCTCCCTTGCTACAATATAAATCTATTCCTTCTTGTCCTATCATCACAAGTTAAGGACAATAATTTTTCTCCCTTCTCCTTGTGACAGCCTTTTAGGTATTTGAAAGTTGTCATCATGTCCCCACTCAGTCTTCTCTTTTTCAGACTAAACAAACCCCCAATTCTTTCAATAACTAATGCTTATCAGCGAAGATGTCCTTTTTTGTAAATTATCTCCCTGAGGAACATAAGAGATTAGTGAGTCCTCTTTTGGGAGATGGGCAAAGTGGCCAAGCACGAGTGGCCTCAGATGCTTTGGCCTGGGATATAGCCTCAGATATTTCTTTAAGGCCTCATGCCTGGTTGAGATTGGTGAAATTGAGGATGAGTAATGTCCTGAGACAAGAATGAGAATAGAAGATCCTCTATTAAAGAGAGATGGTCTATTTAGTCTAAAGACAGGTGAAATTGTGAACAAAATGCAATCGACCATTCCCGTCCATGCTGACTAATAGCCATTGGTGGACCTATCTCCATGAATGTATCTAGTTCTTGTTTGAACCCTGTTAAATTTCTGGTCTTCATAATATCCTCTGGCAAGGAGTTCCAGGGGTTGACTGCGTGTTCTGTGAAGAAATACTTCCTTTTGTTTGTTTTAAACCTGCTACCTATTAATTACATTTGGTGACCCCTAGTTCTTCTGTTATGGGAAGGAGTAAATAACTCTTATTCACTTTCTCCACACCTGTCATGACAGTACAGACTTCTATTATAACCCCCCTTAGTCATATCTTTCAAGCTGAAAAGTCCCAGTTTTATTGATCTCTCCTCATTGGCAGTTGTTCCATACTCCAGTCATTTTTTGCCCTTTTCTGAACTTTTTTCAATGCCAGAATATCTTTTTGTTTACTTTTCTGACTGCTGCTGCACATTGAGTGGATGTTTTCAGAGAATTATCCACAATGACTCCAAGATCTCTCTGTTGCCAATTCAGTTCCCATCGTTTTTTACATATAGTTGGGATTTTGTTTTCCAATATGCAATTAGCTTGCATTTATCAAAATTAAAATTAATCTGATAGCCATTACACGAGGACGTGTTGAGAGCAGAGATATTAGAGATATTCTCTCTCTCTCTCTCTTTGGGCACGTCTAAACTACGTTCCTCTTCCGAAAGAGCAATGTAAATGAGCCTGATCGAAAATGCAAATGAAGCGCGGATTTACAAAGCTCGTGCTTCATCTGCATAATCACATGAGAGCGCTTTTTCGAAAAAGGGTTTTTTGAAAAAGAAACCGCAGTCTAGATGGGGTTCTTTCGAAAAAAAGCCTTTTTCAAAAGAACCTGTACACCTCATTTTTTCAGGAGTATGGGTTCTTTCGAAAGAGGGATTTTTTTTCGAAAGAACCCTGTCTAGATTGCGGTTTCTTTTTCAAAAAACCTTTTTTCGAAAAAGCGCTTCATGCGATTATGCAAATGAAGCGCGAGATTTGTAAATCCGTGCTTATGGTGTCATGTCAGGGACCTCCCAACCCTGCAACCCCGTCTGCAGCAAGATGTGGGGTAGGTGGACACAGGCCCCTGAACCCACAGCACTCGGCTTAGTCTGTTCTCTCCATGTTTTCCCAGCCAAGACTGCCCTTCTCCAAAACCACAGAACACACATCCCCCCAGGTAGCCACACCCCTTCCTTTGTTTAAACCCCTTCTCATGGTTAGGTGAGAAGTCTCCCCTGGCCATTGCCTACGTGCTTCAGGGCAACCCCCCACCTTGGGCAGTGCTTACAGACAGAGGCCAGTAGGGGTCACCCCCAGCCCAACACAGCAGCCAGCGAATGCCCAACCAGAGTGGACCCAGGGCCACAAGAGTGTACAGCACAGCCCAGAGTATACAGAACCCCCCACCACGTCACAGCACTTCATTTGCTTTTTCGATCAGGCTCATTTACCGTAAATTAGCAAATATAACCCACGTCCATGTATAACACACTCGTGTATTACCCGCAGTTTTTCTATCATGTGTAAAAAAAAAAATATTAGATTACCTGCAGATGTATATAACCCGCAGAGATTTCTGCCACCTTCATAAAAGGTGGTCTTTGATGCCGTGGTGGGAGATGTGCAGCAGCCCCAGGCACTTGAGCAGCAGCGCCAAGGTAAGGAGGTAGCCGCCCAGCGTAGAGAGCAGACACAAGGCGACGGCTATCCTGCTGCCAGTGAGCTGGCTGGCCTGTGAGAGGGGAGCTGCCCTCGCGCCCAGGGCCCACCCCATGCAGCCACAGCCAGGCGCCACCCACCCTCCTCCGGGCAGGGGAAACAGAGCACAGCGCAAGCGCGCTGGAAGCTCGTCAGGCCCTCCCTGCCCCCCTATAGCAGAGCTGACCCAGTTCTAATGGGGGGCGGGCAGAGCCGCTTAGGGGAACTGATGCTCCCGGGGGGACTCCAAGGAGTAAAAATCAACTTGTATAAGACGCGGACATGTATACCCCGCGGGGGTAGGGGGTGCATGGTTGGTAAAAACATGTATAACCCACGGGTTATATTCGCTAATTTACGGTACCTTCCTCTTTCGAAAGAGAAATGTAGTTTAGACATAGCCTCTCTTTCTCTCTCTCTCCTTGAATTAGGAACAATACAGGAAGTATCTCATGAGACAAAAGGAGGGGAGATGATTCACAGTGTTCCTGATTCCAAAAAAATGGGGGTTGTCCCATCTTGGGTCTCAGAAAATAAAGTTCATTTATAAAAGAAAGTTTCCTTTCCTCTGCTGTGGCTATCTTCTCTAAACACCTCCCTTTCAGTTCAGGGCTGGTCTACAGCTCTAGCCATAAAGGACAATGAGGGCAGGTCCCCATCCCAGTCAGGATGGAGGTAATGGTCTCTGGGCACAGTCAGCCTCAACCCAGCATACCTATGAGGCTTGTCAAGCTAGGAACTGGTCAGGTCCTCAAAGGCAACTTTAATTCTCACTGCAAGGAGACCTAATGACAGCTCTGAAACTTTCTTGACCACTTGCGTACAGGTTGCAGAAGCCTCCCAATGGTCTCCAGAACACTGAGCCCTTGTGCTGGCTCTCTACCTGTCTTGACTGGGCTAGGCAGCTCACTGATGTCTTGACTCTTTGGCTGCATGGGATTACCCAGTGGTTAAGGCTGACATGCTGGACTTTCTTCAGTAATTCAATCAGAGGCTATGGGTCTATTACAGGAAATGGTGGGTGTGGTTCTATTTCCTGCACTGTGCAAGAGGTCAGACTACATGGCCCTGATGGCCCTTTCTGACCTTAAAATTTATGAGTCTAACTTCCAGCCACTGGATTTTGATATTCATCTATCTGACAGATTAAAGTGCTCTTTAATATTATATTTATTCTCTTTACACAGGAGGATATTGTGCACAGAGTTCAGTAACTGCTCTAGAGCAAAATATTATGACATGATAAGAAAACCAGAAAAAACTTGTCTACTTAACATACCAGAAAAGAAAGCATTTGGAGTACAGACATGTGGTAATGGTGTGATAGATGAGGAGGAGGAATGTGACTGTGGCGTGGATGAGGTTAGTAACTGAAGACATTGGTTTAATGCAGGTTTTCAGAAGCATTGTAAGTTTCTTGTGTTTTATCCAACTTCAAAACTTCTCTACAAGAAATGTTGTGGGGAGGTCACTTTGGTTTTATCATAGAAGTGCTGTTCATGGTTCCATTGTTAAGACTGAGTTTAGTTTTGCTCTCAAAGCAAGTATTAGAACATAAAAACATAAGATTTAAGATACTGGGTCAGACTAATGGTCTTTGTAGCCCAGTGAATGAGCAGAACAGGAATTATTAATGGTCCATTCCCTGTCATCCAGCCCCAGCTTTTGGCAGAGATCTAAGGATATTCTGCCATCTTGTCTAATTCTTTTTTTAATCCAGTTATACTTTTGGCCTTCACAACATCCCCTACAAGTTCCACAGGTTGACTATGCATTGTTTGAACAAGTACTTCTTTGTGTTCTTCTTTGCCTTGTGCACAGTTGGGAGAACATTTTACTGCACCGTTATTTTGAGATAACTAGAGTTATTTCAAAATAACAATGCAAGCTTGTACACAGACATTCCATTATTCCAAAATAATTTCAAAATAACGGACGGCTTATTCTGAAATCTGTAAACCTCATTCTACGAGGAATAATGCCTATTCTGAAATAGCTATTTTGAAATAAGGCATGTGTAGACACTCCACTGCTGCTATTTTGAAATAGCCCCTATCAGGGCCATTCTAAATTATTCCTCCCCAGTGCCTCCTGGGCCTCTAAATCAAATTAGCACGTCTACATTTAGGAATCCTGCCTTGGACTAATTTTGACGCTTCCCTGAATTGCAGACGTGCTATTTCAAAATAAGCTATTTTGGAATAACTATTCTGGAATAGCTTATTTCTAAATAAGCGTGCCATGTAGACGTACCTTTGGTGATACCCATTGGGATTGTTTCAGCATCCTCTGCCATTGGGCTGGATATAAGAGACAGAGCTAACCCCAGCCCTCCTCGGTTCCTTCTTACTGCCAGTGATGACTGTTGTGTTTCCAGTGGTGCTATCCAAGTTTTTCCAAAACTCATTGCATATACTCTGTTTGTTGTTTATTAGTTAATTAGATATAGTATGTAGACTGCCTTAGTGATAAGCTTCAGTTAAGTCCTTTCTGGACCAAATTTTATTATCAGGACTGAGACCAGAGCCATGCCTTGCCCTCTGCAGCTAAAGCCTGCCTGTCATATGTCAGACCAATGCTGGTCCGTAACCTGTACCCCAACTGTCTAAAATGTTTGAGGGAATCCTACATAAGTGACAAGTGTCACATTTGTAGAGGATATAAACCGCCCTCTAAAAAAGTTGGACCAGCAAGGCCTAAGTGTTTCCTTGCGAAGGTAGAACTTCACCCTTCATTGGCACCATAAGACTGAGAACATAGTCCAAGTGGAGAACCATCAGTGTAGATGTGCCTCCTGAGGTGGCTTTGGCACCATGCTGTGTATCTGCAGTACTGAAGAGATACAGATCTTCCAAGGACTCAGTACTTCATTCAGCCATAAATAAGGACTCTGTGGGGTGGCATTCCACAGAACATTCATCTGATACAAAGCGGGGTGTTTTTTTCCTTTGGAACCTATGCTGGTGCCATCAAGGCTGACCCCTGAAATTCCTATACAAAGATAACAGACTCAAGAACCAGTTCCAGTACCAATGGTGCTGGAAGTATACACTGCTGCCAGAGAGTTGCTTAACCAGTTGGTATTGATGTCTTCAGCAACGCAGGTGTAGTTCCTACACCAGCTCAACAGCAACATGTGGTACTCATGTTGCTTCCAGTATCTAAAAGGCCAGTGTGTTAATAGCCTCACTACCGCAATCTCTTTGTTCAGCTTACCTATATCCTGTCCACATGGGTTCTTCTCCGTTGCTATAGCAGGACTCTGAGGGTATGTCTAGACTACATGCCTCTGGTGACAGAGGCATGTAGATTAGGCTACTCGGCATAGGAAAATGAAGCGGCGATTTAAATAATGGCCGCTTCATTTAAATTTAAATGGCTGCCGCGCTGTGCCGATCAGCTGTTTGTTGGCTCAGCCGCGCTAGTCTGGACGCTCCACGGTCGACATCAAAGGCATTTGTCGACCTCCCCAGTATGCCTCGTGTGAAATTGCTGTCTGTCAAACCTCTGAGGTGGAACTTCTCCAGCAAGTCATGGGAAGTGGAGTACAAGCTGTTTACAGATGCTGCTGAATGGAAGCCTGGAGATGCTATGGCTGACTTGTAGCTCTACAAGCCTGGCTTCTACATCTGTGGGACCTTTTATAATGCTAGATTGGCCTTAAAGCATTGGTTCTTAACCCTGTTAGCATTTTTAATGAGTCCTCCCCTGGCTCTCCCATTGGATTCAGATGTGATTTCTCAAGACCATGGAAGTCATTGAGTCCAGTCTTCTCCTGAAGCAGACAATCCTGTCATATAATCTTATTCAAAAATTTTATCAAGATCCATCTTAAAACTCGTTATTTTGTTAGTCCCCACTGCTTGTCTTTGGAGGCTGTTCCAAAATCTCACTCCTCCTACAGTTGGAAGCTTTCTTCTGATTTTCAGCCTAAATTTATTCATTGGCAGTTCATGGCCCTGGGATGGGATGGCTTACTGCCTTTTCGTACATGTCCCCAATGTATGGCACAGTTGCTTGGTCCCAGTGTTTAAAACTGGATTTCCTTCATTTATGTTTAATGCCATTATCAATGTATATATAATGATAGTCTGGAGATAGATTGATGGGATAACCAATTTAACAGAGGCAACTGATGTTCCTCTCCTCTTCTGCTCCTTCCTCTCTACCCCACTATGGCAGCAGACCTGGATCCCAGCAGGAGGGATCAGAAGTATTGTCCCCTTAATACTGCTGCAGACTAGACTACTACCCTGGTACTTCCTGTGAAGATTATTGTGAGTGGAATTCCTCACCCAAAGGTGTTGATCAATAAATGTGAACAACCAAGTCCCATTATGATCATCAGAAAGAGGAAAGCAGTGCCCAGTGTGGACAAAGTTAAATTTTGTGGTGCCCAAAACTGGATTCTGTCCAAAGGAGGTTAACTGTGCATCTGTAAGCCTGCTGGACTGTTGAATCCTGTCCCCTTGACTGCTGTCCTGGGAACTTTGAATACAGCTATACTGCTCCCCACTTCAGCAAGTTGGGTACTTTACAAATGTCCCCTTGTGATCTACTTAGAGACACGCATATTTATTCACACATTTATATTACAATTCTTGGCTGCCTTTATATAACTGCCATGAATACCAGGAACTCATCCAGCTGCTGTTCCCAACCTTCTCTTTCTCTACCAGCAACCCCAGATGCTCATGGGAATACATCCTTTAGTTTGGATACAAATAACTCATCTGGAGTCTTCCTTGAGTTCCTCCAGATAGATCAGAGGTGGGCACAAGGCTCTCAGCGGGCTGGATCCGGCCCGCCTAGGTCTTTGATCCGGCCTGCGAGGCAGTTTCAGGCCCTACCCCCTAGTTCCTTGCCTCAGAGCAGGAGAGGGGGCAAGCCCTTCAAACTGCTTCTGCGTCTTCCCTGTGACTTGCCTAGCAGCTGCGGGTAAGGTACAAGCCCTTTAAATAGAAACAGCTGAAAGGGCTGGCATCTCTGGCTCCCTAGCAATGCTAGAGGGGCAGGGAGCTGAGAGCCCTCTCAGCTGTTACTATTTAAAGGGCTCTCTTGTTCTCCAAGGCTGCTAGGCAGTACGTTGCCTAACAGCCCTGGGGAAGGCACAAGCCCTTTTAAATAGAAGCACTTAAAAGGGCTTGAGTCTAACTCCCTAGCAAAAGCGTTAGAGGCTGGGGGAGCTGCGAGCCCCTTTAAGTGCTTCTATTTAAAGGGCTGGCACCTTCCCTGCGCTTGTCAGGCAGTGGTGTTGCCTAGCAGCAGGAGGGAACAGGAGAGCCTTTTAAATAGGGGTCCTGCGTCTCTGGCAATGCACTACGAGTGGGGAGCTGCAAGCCCTTTCAGCTGTTTCTATTTAAAGGGCTCTTGTGTTCCCCCAGCTGCTAGGCGACAGGTTGCCTGACAGGCACAGAGACAGCCCTTTAAATAAAAGCACTTAAAACGGCTTGCAGCTCCCCCCCTCCCACCATGTGTTGTTAGGAAGCCAGAGATATGAGCCCTTTCAACTGCTTCTGTTTAACAGGCTCACCTGCTGAGTGGCTGCATTGTAGGGTTGCCACAATCGACATTACATCTTACTTAGAAAATACCGGACATTTATATTTTCTCATTTATATTTTCTCAATTTGTTTCCTGAACAGAAAGCTCAAATACTGGACAATCCAGTTCAAAACCGGACACCTGGCAACCCTACTGCATTGCCTGGCAGTCACCCTGCAGGCACAAGCCCTTTAATCAGAAGCAACTGGAAAGAGCTCACAGCTCTGCCCCACTAGCCGGTTGCCTGGTAGCTGCCCAGAGACACGAGCCCTTTCAACTGCTTCTGTTCAAAGGGCTTGTGCCTGCCCAGCAGCTTCTAGGCAACAGGTTAGAAGTGGGGGGCAGGATCTGCAAGCCCTGCGATATGAAATCTAAGCCTCCACCTCAGACAACTCTGGGAGGAGGCTAACCCCTGGCACCTTCCCCTCTATTCCAGGTCCCTTCCATTGGCCAGAAGTCAGGGTACAGGGACCCCAGGCTAAGCAAAGTTCCTGGTAGGGTAGCTCTCAATCTCGCCTCTTCAGCCCTAGGTCCCACTCATCCCTCTTGCTGGATTCTGGAGCTTTCCTCAGCACCATCTTGTCCAGGCCCACAGGAGAAAAAATCTGGTTTGGGCTGGTTAATGGTTTTATTTGGTGTCTTTTAATGAATTAATAAACCACATGCATATACCATTCATTTCACTAAATAAATATTCTAACTGAAAAAAAATAATTTGTGTTCTGAAGTGCTCCTGTGTTTCAAGGAGTTTCAAAAAGTTAATCACTGGAAATTTTAGCAGCTTCCTTCAAGAAGTAGCTTTAAATGCCTAATAACCTATCTCTTTACAACTGGTTTTGATAAAAATATCTAGATGCCATTTTTATAGTCAAATGTGGGAATCTTTTGTAACTCTTAAAACCTAACTGAATATGCTTAGTGTGGGTGGGAGGAAAAACAGGGACTTATATACTATTTCATGGATCATAAGTCAGGAAAGGGCTTCAAAGTCATTTAGTTTAGTCCCCTGCACTCATGACAGGACTAAGTATTAATTTTCAGTGCCTTATGTTTTCATGAAAGTGATGTGTGCTCTACAAAACTAAAATGATCAAGTATTCACTGGAAAACGTTACATTAGTGACACATCCAATTTTCTTCCCCCCTTTGGGCTTTTCTATAACAGCTCTTAATACAATCTGTGGCACAGTTGTTTCTGAAAGAGTAGTACTTAAGAGGGGGGGATAACACATGTGAAGGTCATTCAAAAATGACTTTTTGCCTGAGGCCCTGCCCCTTCTACCTGAGGCCCAGCCCCTTCCAGGTCAGCCCATGGACACTTCTGAAATTTGTGAAGTGGCCTCCCTTCAAAAATTATTGCCCGCCCCTGCAATAGATGCTACATTTCTTGATGGATTTAGTTTATAGCTAATTTTAACATTTAAACTAATTATTTTCTTAGAAAATCAGTCTATATTGAGAAAGTAAGTGATACATTTTTGGTAGGAGATGCTTTATTTGCGTACCAAAGTGGTTGAATCTCTGCTGTAAGTGCAAAATGGAACTCAACCTACATTATAAAGTTGTTACCAGCACCTCCATAAGGGGCTATTTACAGACTCAGGTTAACTGCTTGGGTAACTCTTCACTGGCACCATTGTGACATCAGTACTAACTCAACCTCTGCAACTAATTTGTATGCAACAATTCTGTCGGCTGTCATGATTCAGTGGTCCAAGAAAAGATTAGACACATATTTACTTACCCTTCTTTAAAGCTTCTGTAGCTGCCTCAGTGCTTGTAAGATTCTCCATGCCATTGCCTTAGCACCACTCCCGTTTTGGCAGCAGTACCAGAAAAACTAGGACAGGAGTAAAGGGGAGGGGTGAGGACTTTAAAATCAAAAACATTGGGACTCAAGGACTACACTATCTCCACACTGAACTGCACATAGCACCAGTGGAAATTATGCAACCTCTAAACCAATAGGTTAATTAAAAATTCAGCACCAGATTCATGAGTACGCTTTGGCAGCTGAATGCTTCTTTAGTGTTGTGGTGAATCTGCCTTTAAGGTTTATATAAAATAAAACTATTTGAAGGTTGTTTGCATGTACCTGTATTTTCAAATAATTAGAAATATTACATCAGTTGATGGTATTAATGTGACACCCAACACAACAGAATCAGAACAACTCACAATCTTTTACTAAGAAATAGCATTAATAACATTTAATAAAACAATAAATTATAAGAGCCATGTTATGCCAGGAAAACTCTGCAGTGGATTGTTATAGTGAGGCTATTTTATTTTGTATTTAAAGGTGTGCCAACAGAATGGTTGTTGCCTAGCCAATTGTACAGTAAAGCCTGGTGCTGACTGTATTTCTGGACTTTGCTGTGAAAGCTGTGAGGTGAGATAAACATGCAGAGTTAGTTATGTACTTTATGGTAAACAGAACATTTAACTGATTTTTAAGAATATCATTAGCCAATGGCAATGGTTTGTTTTCAATATTTCTTTCTCAGGCATTGGGTCTGCTAACGTCATATACATAGACTAGGATCTCTTTACTCTTTACATCATTGTCAGAAAAATCTGCCAGTGCAGTGCATGGCTCAGAGTCCTATGTGACTTCAAAACATCCCCTCGTTGACATATTTTTCCAGTATTTACTTCCTACACGTATTCCGTTTTGCCTCCTATTGTCCTTCTCTTCATTTCTCATTCCTGCCTTTCCACCATAGCATGAAGCTCTTTATCTCCAAAACTGCATGTGCCTGGGAACTGTGAAGATGGTCAATACCAAGATGAAAGGAGAGCCCACTCCAGTTCCAAATTTAGAAGAAAATAATTTCCACTTCTACTCTCTCTGCATGTTTCTCAGAGATTCCTCAGTTCAGCTGGACTCCTTGGTGCAAGCCAGACCTTCCACTCAATAACCATCAATAAAGGATCCCTCAGTCAAGAATCAAGACACCTCCTCTAGACCCCAAGAAAGCCTGCATCAGTAACAGAGAGTTCTTGTGCTATCACTAATGCAGGAAGTGTGGTTCCCACTGCAGCCAGCACAGGGGCAGAAAGTGGTCCAACCCACCCTAGCGTTCAGTGCCTCAGCTAATGAAGACAAACAAGACTCAGCAGAGAGGTTCCTGAGATTGAAGAAACTATATTAATTTTCTCCATCCCAGTATCCTTCCATCTTCTTCATGGGTAGGAGTCCCATAAAACCAGTACTCCTACACACACTTCACCACATCTCTCACCCTAGCCACTCAGGGATACTGGACAAAAGTTCTGAAAGATTTTTTCTAGTAGATGATGTGTAGTATTAGGCACACAGGCAGACCTTCTTTCCCTCCAGTCCCTAGTTATTCAACCAAGAAAAGTATTTGCTGCAAGCCTTCATTTACCTAAATATTCATAAGTTTCAGAAGCGTAGCCGAGTTTAAGTTTTTCTAAATATTCATGAAATTCTCTAGAATTGACAAGAGGTTGCATCCAGACCCTCTTAAGGCCAACAAAGAGACTTTAACACCAGATTACAGAGGGAGACCTCAGAACTTTTATTTATGCTAAAATTCGACACATTGCGAATGGGCCTTAATCGAGATGATAATTATCTTACACATTACAAGACAGCCTCCCCACCTTTTGATATTTGTAGTGATCCCAGATTAGCCACTTAATTGTAAGCAATTTCCTCTTTCCTGTCACTCCTCCCCCGCCTCCACCTTTTGTTCTATGTAGCTGATTTGCCAGTTTATAATTTTGTTACTTTTTTCATTGTACCCCTGTTATATAATGGTCATGTCAATTCGCTTTCAGAATATGATCTGAAGAAGTGGGTCTACCCCACAAAAGCTCATCACCTAATAAGCTATCTTGTTAGTCTTCAAAGTGCTACATGACGCTTTTTTTGTTTTACCAAGATCAGACTAACATGGCTCTACTTCTCTGTTACTATGCTCTTTTTCAGTTATTCAGACCCATCACCTAAAAAGCATTCTTACTGAATATTACCCAGGAAAGGCCATCACCATTGCCTGACTCCTCAGTTTCTACTCACTGTTTATCCCTCCTTTAAGAAAGTAGATGTCATTACACAGATTTCTCGGACCTGGATTGGTCCCAGAGAACAGTGAGAGTGGGAGACAGAGCATGTGAGATGACTAGAGGCAGTGGTACCAAGCTACAGCTCTTCTGATGAGGTCAAGGCTCTAAAACCAAGAAGACTTGAGGTGGGAGCGGTAACCTTCAGCAACCTGAATCATTCATGTTGATGCCCAGATAGACAGGCTCAGCAAATCCAGTCCTTCAGAAGAGAAAGATTTAATTCTTACCTGTCAAGCCTTCAGTTTCTTTTCTATGAGATACTGGATCTGCTGATCTGACCCTCATTTATGCCAGACATTCTAGTGATGTAAACTACTGGCTGAGTCCCTACCCCACTTGTCCATTACTCCCAGCAGCTGTGCAATGTGAGTGATGTGACCCCAGGCCTCAGCAGACTCAACATGAGAGAGAAAATGAATAGGTGGGCAAGAATCAATATGTCCTTTGATCATTGATAGTGATTAAAAGCATTAAGAGCATTAACCATTATTTCGGAATGGAAAAGAGTTACAATTGTTTTAAATATTAGAACTGGAGTTTGCTCTAATATATGTCAACACAAGGCCAAGAAAGTGATTCTACTTGATGTATTTATTTTACATCTTCCTTTTACCTGATCTGTGTTAAAATAAATGGCTAAGTAACTATAGGATAGATGTCAGGGAATTGCTAAAACGACATTTTAATGACAGCCTGTGGGATAGGCTTCCTGAGAGAAATCACCTTCAGGTCTTTGTATTATTATTTTTAACAGTTTCGTAGAGAAGGAAAAGTATGCAGAAAAAGAATTAGTGAGTGTGATCTCCCTGAGTACTGCAATGGGACTTCAGAATGGTGCCCAAGTGATGTGTTTAAGCAAGATGGAACGCCGTGTGGTAACAATGTCTATTGTTTCCAAGGGAGATGCCCCAGCCTTGAGAGACAGTGCAAAGCGATATTCGGCAAAGGCAAGATTTCCTTGATTGTATATCTAATATATAAAGGAGAATGTTTGTAAGTTTGTGCGCTAATAACTTGGACACTATAAGAGCTACCGGAACCAAACTTTGCATGGGATAACCTTTCATCCAGGAGAAGGTTTTAAGGTACTTTTGGACCCAATCGGGCCCGAGCTCAAGCTGTAAAAATAAAAAAGTAACCCACCACGCTGCGCTGCATGGGCCGCTCTGCCCACCCTAGGTCCTGTGCCAGCCGCCTGCAGCCCCCAGCACTGTCCGGGACTTGCCCCCTTCCGCCCGCGAGGTTACATAAGCGACCCTCTTCCCCCTTCCTCCCCCCCACGCCGACACGCAGTGTCCCGACCCCCATGTGCACAACAGCTAGGCACCCGCCCTGCCCCTAGCAGCACCTGCAGCCCCGGGCGCGAACTGGGGCACCCCTCCTGCTTGTAACCTCCCCTGCACCTGGGGTCGCACCCCCCCCCCTCCAGGGATGATGCAGACCTATATTTTAACCCCTATAGAAATCAGTGCAACTTTTCTACCATTCAAAAAAAGATAATAGACTAGTGTTTTTCTACATTTTGTTCCTCTGGTTTCCCGAGCAACACCAGATAACCAGTTAGTAAAAACATAAAGTAGCATGATTTAACTCTTCGGAAACTAGCCACTTCTTAAATGACAGCCAACAGAGGACTGGCTAATTCTCCTTTTGGGTAGATTCCTGTCTGCAGAGAGTCTTGACTGACACTGCCTACCCTCTTCTGGGAAACTACCCTTCTCTTTGAACTTGTCCTGTCTAATTGGTAGATCTTGGACATTATACCTCCATGTTATTCTATAGCACCAATCATTGTAATAGTGGGTGACCAGATAGCAAGTGTACAAAATCAGGAGAGAAGGTGAGGGGTAATATGTTCCTATATAAGACAAAGGCCCAAATATCAGGACTGGCCCAATAAAATCTGTACTTCTGGTCACTCAACTGTAATACCTAAACATCCATGATGTGTCCATCTTCTGCTGTTAGATCCTACACATTCTCTCAGTCAAGGAAGTAATAGAAGTTGGGAGTGGCTCCTTGATAGCAAGGCAACTGGCGTTTGGAAATAGGTGGTTTGGAGATGCTTGCTTAAGTGGAAAGTTGGCTACAAAAGGTGCTACATTTTGGAGCGTACGTGATAGGCTGCTGAGATACCCAGAGAATATGTACATCACCATCAATACCTACCTTGGTCCAACACGCTAATATTATAAGTAGTAGTAAAATCCCCAGTTTCTATGTGTTTGCTTTGTTTACAATGAAACTTGGTGTTCTTTCAGTTTTTACTGTGCAGCATATAAATGTGTAGTACATACAAATTATCATATGGCAAATAGCTTTTCACTTTTAGACAAATCAAGTTTTCATTTCAGTTACATTTTTAAGCCACAATTTAACTTTATAGATTGCATTTATGCAATCTCCGGCATTAGAATGCTGGAATATTTTGCAACTGATTCCTTTCAGGTGCCCCCTGCTGTGCTGTGCTAAGTTTGCTTGTAATAATGCAAATCATGTCATGACCCAGCATATCATATTCTTTGGCCACAGTGTAGCACTGGGATTTCATATTCACTTTTTCTATGGGACAGCACATTCTTTGCAAACTATAACCAAGGCAGTTTGAATGGCATGCTTTACACATATTCCTTTCATATCGATCTGTGGGTTTTTAACATGGAGCTCAGTGCATGTATATCCAAAACACCATTCTTTGGACTTAGCACCCAAATCAGATGCACAATTTGGAAGGGAAGTATTTCAATCCCTCTTTAATTAGCATCAACTATTGTCTAAAGGGAGTTGACTGTCCCTAGACTGAGAATATGTACAGGTGGTCAGTGAAGAAATGGGAGCTTCTCCTTTATGACCAGTAAAACCAACAAGGAGTCCTGTGGCACCTTACAGACTAACAGATTTATTGGAGCATAAACTTTCATGGGCAAAGACCCACTTCGTCAGATGCATGTAGTGGAAATTCCAGAGGAAAGTATAAATATACAGGCATAAGAAAAGATTCTTCTTCGAGTGGCCCCGTGGGTGCTCCACTCTAGGTGTCGGGTCCATCCCAGCGCCGCTGGTCGGAAGATTTCAAAGCCATCTTTGGCCGGTCTGCGCATGCTTCCTGCGGCGCGTGGCTTTCGTGCCTTTCCTAACGAGCGCAGACCGGCCCCCCCACCAGTTCCTCTCAACCGTCCTCGGTTGCTGGCGGATCTTTGCGATCTCTCCTCAGACGCAGAGCAATCCTGTAAAGAAAGTTGTAAAAAAAGTTAATATTTGTTCAGTAGTTAGTTTCTTGTTAGTTAGGTAGTTACTGTTTAAAAAAAAAAAAAAAAAAGATCGTTCTAGTCAGTTTCTGCCAGTCCGGCAGATCTCGTCAGTTTCACCATGCCTGGGACACCGGGGTTCAGCGGTGTACCCAGTGCAAAGAGGCAACGTCAGCCTCAGATGGACATGCCGTTTGTGTCCGCTGCTTAGGGGAGTCCCATGTTCCCCAAAAATGTGTTCACTGTTTAAAGTTGACTCCTCAAGCACGTAGGGATCTACGGCTCAAACTGCTTCTCTGCGATAAGGCTCTTCAGCCTTTACAGACCTATCACCAGGAGCCATTAACCACTCCCAAGAGAAGAGCATTATCTCCGGGAGTGCTAAAAGCAAAAAAGAAAAGGGCCTCTCCCGCCCGCTCCCTCCCTGCGGTCCCCCTGCCGCGTGTGTCAGGACAAGACAGGCACAACAGCAGTCAGTTGGCCGGCGTCCAAATCAATTTCCCAACCTGTGGCAGGATCATCTAAGCCGCGCACGGCTTCGGCTCCTCCATCAGCTTCCCCTACTTACAGGGAGCATTAGCGGACCAGAACCCCTTCGGGGGATAAACTGGCCTCAACACAAACGCCACCAACGATGCCTCCTGAGACGGCACCGTCCCCGCAGCAGCGGGACTTGCCAGGATCGGCACCGGAGTCCGCACCGGCGGCGGCACCTCCTGCGCCTCCGCAGGAGCGAGCATCGGCCACTCCAGAGAAGAGGCAGCGGCACCGGGAGACCCCAGTTCAGCGCGCCGCAGAAGAGGTGCTGACAGGACAGCCGACGCTGCCAGATGACAGCTCTTCCGCGGCACCTCTGGTGCCGCATGATCTAACTCGCTCGGTGCCGAGAGCTTCTCACTCCTCCCAGTTATCGGCACCAAGACCGCAGACAGCCTCTCTACCTTCCCTGCATTCTCAGCCTGTGCTTGGTGAAGGTAACCATGACAACTCAGCAGGAGACCTCTCAGCTGCACAGGAACATCTGTCAGCTGTTCCTAGTAAAGTAGCTAAAAAGTCAGCCCCTAAAAATCAATCACTGTCTCCTTCACCTGTTTTTTCACCTGAACCTTCCCCGCCTACATATCATTCAGAGAGGGGGGGCTTATTCTTCTACATATAGGAATTCACATAGACGCTCCTGCTCAAGTTATTCCTATAGATACGAACGAGTATCTCCACGCAGATCTCGCTCTCCAACGTACTCTCCTCCCAGATCATACCGGAGCAGACATGATAGCAGATACTCATCAAGAAGGTCATCACCTGGTTACGATTATCGCTGTCACAGGAGTTATCATACCCCTACGAGGAAGGGCAGATCACAGTCCCATTCCCACTCTTGTTGCTGCCATTCGTCTTGCTACAGACAGCCTTCACCACCTGCTTCCGCATATCAAAAACCTCAGTCACCAAGACCGCCTCCTCCCACGGCCCCCTCAGTATCAATCCTTTCTGACCCTGAAGAGGGTCAAATCTCGGATACTGACGAGCACACGCCTGCAGCTTCCCCTGGGTCCTCCCCCGATGACGCGGTTTTCGTAGCAGACTCCTCACCACCGGATGATGCCCGGGAATTTCAGGACCTCTTCAAGAGGGTGGCACAATCGCAGGAGGTTCAATTAGCGGACGTGCAGGCTAAGCAGCACAAGTTGTGGAAGAATTTGCACCCTAGGCAACAGTCTAGAGCGGCATTACCACTAGATGAGGCAATTTTGGAGTCGGCTTCAGAAATCTGGAACACACCGGCTTCAGTTACCCCATGATGTAAGAGAGCTGAGAAAAGATACTTCGTAGCAGCAAAAGGCGCGGCGTTTCTGTTTACCCACCCCCAGCCCAATTCATTGGTGGAGGATGCAGCCTTGCAAAGAGCAAAGAGCCCACAGGTCAGGAATTCAGCAGCTGACAAGGATGCGAAGAAGCTGGACATTTTTGGACGGAAAGTGTATTCATCCTCTACACTTCTCCTACGTATTGCAAATTATGCAGCACTCCTATCTAATCATAGCTTTGATAACATCGTGAGATTAACTGAAATCGCTCAACGAATTTCCGAGACCAATAGGGTACTCCTCCGAGAAATAATTCAGGAGGGTTATGCATGTGCCAGAGCAGATCTGCAGATTGCCAGCGACATGGCTGACACAGCGGCGTGAACAGTAGCTACAGCAGTATCCATGAGAAGGGCTTCATGGCTAACAACAGCTGCGGTACCCAGAGAGCTACAATCCAAGGTGGAGGATCTCCCTTTCGATAGGATCAAGCTCTTCGCAGAAAAAACAGATGACGTGCTCCACATGAGGAAGGACTCACAAACCACCCTACGCACACTCGGAATGTACATCTCACCTTTCCGCCGTAGATGTTACTTTCCGTTTCAAAGGCGCTACGACTATCAATTTCGTAGACAGCAAAACTGTCCTTCTGACCAAGGTCGTTCCAAGCAGAGGCCGCAACGCAGATGTCCTCAGCCGTCTAGAGCGAATAACGCCGGGACACCCAACAGCAAATTTGACTCCCCTGTCAAGGGCACGCTGAACACCCCTGTTGTTGTCACAGACGTCAAACCCACATTTCATCACAGACTGAGACCCAATTACCACCAATGGGTTGCCATAACATCAGACAAATGGGTATTGGAAGTGATAAGATCCGGTCTCACCATCCCATTCACATCCCTTCCCCCTACTACCCCACCATCCCCGTCCCTTTTCAGGGACCCATCTCACGAAGACCTTCTGCGGCAAGAAGCTTATCGCCTATTATCCATCAGAGCGATAGAAAAGGTCCCAGATCGCTTTAAAGGAAAAGGGTTCTATTCGCGTTACTTCCTAACGCAAAAGAAAACGGGGGGATGGAGACCTATTCTGGATCTGCACAAGTTGAATCGCTACCTTTGGAAACAGCGATTCAAAATGGTAACTCTCACTACAATTATCCCAGCTCTGGACAACAACGATTGGTTTGCGGCCCTCGACCTACAAGATGCTTACTTTCACATAGCAATACATCCTGCGCACAGACGGTTCCTGCGCTTTGTCATAAACAATGAGCATTTTCAATATCGCGTCCTCCCGTTCGGACTGGCCTCGGCTCCAAGGGTATTTTCGAAGACCCTCGCCATTGTTGCTGCACATCTCCAGCGACTTCGAGTCATTATATTTCCTTATCTAGACGATTGTTTGATAAAAGGCACATCTCGGGAAGAAACGACTCTCATGCTCACAACAGTCAGACGAGTGTTTGATTCTCTTGGGCTGATTGTAAACGAGGAAAAATCGACCCTGATGCCAACACAGAACATACAGTTTATAGGAGCAGTTCTCGACTCAGGTATGGCAAGAGCGTACCTACCGATGGACAGATTCCAGGCAATAAAAGACCTGGTCAGTCTACTCAGCAAGGCCCCAACAGTCTCAGTACATACCTGTCTGAGTCTCCTCGGCCACATGGCCGCAGCCACGTTTGTTGTCCCCTACACACGCCTCCATCTGAGAAATCTACAACACTGGCTGTCAACTGTGTACGTCCCTGGGAGACACGACATCCACAAGCGAGTTTCACCTCTGCCCCATGTCCACGTGTCTCTGCGGTGGTGGACCAAAGCATCAAACATCTTGACGGGAATGCCTTTTCACAGACCGAACCCATCTGTGCAGCTAACGTCAGATGCTTCCCTCATCAGATGGGGTGCTCACATGGGCGACGAACGCATACAGGGACGCTGGTCTCCTACCAAGAGACGTCTGCACATCAACAGACTGGAATTGCGGGCCATATTTCTAGCATGCAAGCGCTTCCTTCCTCATCTGAGACAAGACAGTCAGAGTGCTCACAGACAACGTGGCGGCAATGTATTATATAAACAGACAAGGCGGAGCAAGATCACACTCCCTATGCACAGAAGCGGTATGGTGCTGGAATTGGTGCATAAAGAACAATATCACCATAACAGCATCCTACTTACCTGGCACACCCAATGTCATTGCCGACTCCCTAAGCAGACATTTCCCCGTAGACCACGAGTGGGAGATAAGGCAGGATGTGCTACAGGACATCTTCAACAGATGGGGAACGCCCCTGGTAGATCTGTTTGCAACGGTCTCCAACAAGAAGTGTTGCCTTTTCTGTTCCAGGGCAGGGATCGGCAAGGGATCCCTAGGCGACGCACTACTAACCAACTGGAAAAAATCACTCCTGTACGCTTTTCCCCTGACGGTCCTCATTCCCAGAACACTGGAGAAGATCAGAACGGAGGCAGCAACGGTAATCCTGATAGCACCAGCTTGGCCCAGACAAGCTTGGTATCTGTTTTTGCACAGGATGTCTCTACGACCCCCTTGGCCTCTGCCTTTATATCGGAACCTTCTCTCTCAAGAACAAGGTTCTCTCCTACATCCCAAATTAGAAACGTTACACCTGACAGCGTGGCTCCTGACTGGCTCAGGCAAGATGAAAACCTTTGCTCACAACGGGTCAAGTCCATTCTGATTCACAGCAGAAAAGATTTGACAAGACGTACTTACCTCGCTAAATGGCGCAGATATTCGTCCTGGTGCCTCCGAAATAACGTCCAACCGTTGTCTGCTCCTCTACACCAGGTCCTCAAGTACATTCTTCACTTGCGGAGTTCAAAACTCTCGCTGGCATCCCTTCGAGTTAATTTGTCAGCCATTAGTGCTTTCCATCGTCCGATACAGGGTTCCTCCTTGTTTTCACACCCGATCACTAAGCAGTTCCTCAAGGGTTTGAACAATATAAGCCCACCTTGAAGACCACCTCCACCGTCCTGGAATCTGGACTTAGTACTCGATACGATCATGTATCCCCCTTTTGAACCGCTGGCATCTGTCCCGCTGCAGATGCTAACTATGAAGACTGTTTTCTTACTCGCGATCACGTCAGCACGCAGAGTCAGTGAGTTAGGAGCAATAATGTCAAATCCCCCTTTCACGTTGTTTTCAAAAGCATCAGTGACTTTACGATTACATCCGGCGTTCACTCCCAAGGTCTCCTTGTCGTTTCACATCAACGAACTGATTGTCCTTCCTTCGTTTTACCCAAAGCCGCATGCCTCAAATAAGAAGGCTATGCTACATAGTCTGGATGTCAGATATGTCCTTTCCTTCTACAAAGATAGAACCAGACAGTGGCGCCGAACAGATAAACTCTTGGTATCAACAGCTCAACGATCTAAAGGAGAGGTGCTTTCCACTCAACGTATAGCTAAGCTTATCTCCCTCTGCATAACCACGTGCCACTCTATTCGAAACAGACCATTTCCCTCTCAACCACGAGCACATTCGACTAGGCACATCTACGGGCAGTGGCAACATCTACGGCCTTTGCCAGGGGGGTTCCTCTAGCGGATATTTGTAGGGCAGCTATGTGGGCTTCAAGCACTTCGTTCATGAGACACTATGCTATAGTACAGAGATGGGCATCGGACCACGCGGTGGCTTCCGCAGTCCTATCTTCTACAAGCATTAATTGACCCAGAGCGCTGGTGTTCCAGTTACTGCTATACAGTCACCTATAGTGGAGCATCCATGGGGCCACTCGAAGAAGAAGAACTAGTTACTCACCTTGTGTAGTAACGATGGTTCTTCGAGATGTGCCCTGTGGGTGCTCCACGACCCGCCCTCCTCCCCGCTCCGGGTCTCTCTTTTGATTTATCGTTTCAGGGACCGAGCGGTGAGAGGAACTGGCGGGGGGGCTGGTCTGCGCTTGTTAGGAAAGGCGCGAAAGCGGCACGCCGCAGGGGTCATGCGCAGGCCGGCCGAAGATGGCTTTGAAATCTTCCGACCAGCGGCGCCGGGATGGATCCGACACCTAGAGTGGAGCACCCACGGGGCACATCTCAAAGAACCATTGTTACTACACAAGGTTAGTAACTAGGTCGTACCAATCAAGAGTAAGGCTAGAGATAACGAGGTCAATTCAGTCAGGGAGGATGAGGCCCACTTCTAGCAGCTGATGTGGAGGTGTGAACATCAAGAGAGGAGAAACTGCTTTTGTAGTTGGCTAGCCATTCACAGTCTTTGTTTAATCCTAAGGTGATGGTGTCAAATTTGCAGATGAACTGTAGCTCAGCAGTTTCTCTTTGAAGTCTGGTCTTGAAGTTCTTTTGTTGCAGTATGGCTACCTTTAAATCTGCTACTGTGTGTCCAAGGAGATTGAAGTGTTCTCCTACAGGTTTTTGTATATTACCATTCCTGATATCTGATTTGTGTCCGTTTATTCTTTTACGTAGGGACCGTCCAGTTTGGCCGATGTATATAGCAGAGGGGCATTGCTGGCACATGATGACATATATTACATTGGTAGATGTGCAGGTGAATGAACCCGTGATGGTGTGGCTGATCTGGTTGGGTCCTGTGATGGTGTCACTGGTGTACTACATGCATCTGGCAAAGCTTATGAAAGCTCTCGAAAGCTTATGCTCCAATAAATCTGTTCATCTATAAGGTGACACAGAGAGCGACTCCTCGTCGCTTTTGCAGATTCAGACTAACACGGCTATCCCTCTGATTTGTGACCAGTGTTCTCAAGAGGGACTTTTCATATTCACGCTCCTAATCCCCCTCCCTCTGCTCCTCCGAGTCCTAAAGACATCCTGGATTTGGAGGAGGCAGCAGAAAGCACTGAGTGGATGGAGCACCATGTCCCCTTTTATAGTACTACCCTCAGAACGTTCAGGAAGAATGAAGGCAGGCATAGGCGTGTGGGAGTGCTCCAAAAGGCACCACAATGCAAAGGTTCCACAATCACTGCTGCACCAGATATGCCTCCCATTGCATGTGATTATGCAGAGTCCTCACAGAGAACTTGGGTTAGAGATGAGAAACCTCCATTTCCTAGAACCATCGAAATTAATGGAGGAGTTAGTACAATGCTTATGCTCTCGCCTCGCTTTAGGAGATAAGGATGGAATGCTGACTAGTGAGAATCCTGAGATAAGGTGGCGTCTGAAGGGAATTATTATGGGAAGGAGAATAATTGTTTATTGTTATTATATGTAACGGGAAGATATAAATATTGGCTTTAATTGTTTTGTTTTTTGAAGGTCTGCCTCACAGTCCCTTCCCTTGCAATTGCTCGAACTGCCTCTGGCTACTTGTTGCTAACAAACACAGAGTGAGGACCTGTTTTCTTCCACATTTATTTCTGACTTGTCACTTACCTTGTGCCTTCCCCTCCTCTCTGCTTGCAGCAGCACAACTGGCCCCACTGACTTGTTACAAAGCAGTAAACACTAAAGGTGACCGGTGTGGCAACTGTGGTGGGGATGGACTTGCTTACAAAAAGTGCCAAGTCAAGTAAGTTGTTTTTGTTGATCAATATGTTCTACTGAAAAATGTACTCAGGAGAAATCCCTGTAAACAAAAGTCCTCATTTCAAGTAGTAGTGTAGAAGAATAAATCATAGACAATTGAGAAGAGATTCAGCTGCATGTCATTGGTGGTTCAGTTTATTTAAGCATTTTATTTTTCACTCCTAGTAGGTTTAAGGGGGTGCTATAGTTTTTGAAAGGTATTTCTACAACATGACAACCCAGGCAATGGCTGTCATAACTCTTGTGCTTTCATTCAGCCTCAGGAGCTGGTTGAAAAAATGAGTCAGTGGTCTCATCAGCTCTGCTGTTTTATGTGACTGGATTTGCAGGTGGTTAGAGGTTACTTGCTTGTAGATGATGAATCTTAGATATTGCTTGTTGCTGGACTCCTGACCCTCAGTGGCTGTTGGGATAATGAAGGAAGCACAGGCCTTTTGGTCAGACATAATAGCATTGCATAACCAGAGCCCTGCAGCCAACCACCATAGTTGCAACCACTGCAGGCAAGCAAGCCATGGCTAGTTCTGCCAACATGTGAGCAGCAAGCCTTCTTCCACTTCATTGAAGATCGTAGGGTTATGGTTCCTTTCCCTTGAAGGTCCTTGTCACTGTGCCTCAGTGAGTCACAACTGAGAGAACCAAAAATCAGGACAAGCTAATAAGAAACAGGGCAGACTCACCCCAAAACTGTTGATCATTCTTCTATAAGATGTACCAAACCAGCAACAAAAGTAATTTTCTGTCTTAGTACACTGGCTAACAAGAAGTCAGAAATGCACCCTTCTTGGGTATGCCAGTCCTGGATTCAACACCCAGATACTAGAATTAATGATGAGTGGTTATTTAAAACCAATTTCATCAAACAAAAGGTTCTTCTGATTCCAAAGGACCAGCTACATTCTCAGGTCAATATATAACTCAGATTTTACCCAATAATCATGCGGTTGGCTAATCCTTTAGTATCTAGTACCTAAAAGTTTATTTGTAAAAAGAAAGGCAGGAGTTATAGCTGGCTATGGGAATAAAATACATACACCAAGGTTCTTTTCTCAATTGTAAACTGGTTAAGTCTCTTGTTGCTCCCAAACAGTTGGAACATCTTCAGTCCCTTGGTTAGAGTGCCCCCATTGGTGTAAGTCAGTAGTCCAGAGATCAGAGCAGGAAAGGGGGAGATGTTGCCATAGCCTTTTACAGTTCCTGCCATGTGGAGGGAAACCCATTGTTCCAAACAAACCCCTCACTACAGTTTTCAGAAGGATACAGGTAACAAGATGAAGTTTAGGGTCATGTGATTTAGACACATGCCCATGCATGTTTTGCTGAGTCATGGTAGAGGCTATTACCTATAGTCTAGTTGGAGCATTCACAAAAAAGTGCATCATATGTGGGTAGGCTTCTTCCATGGTCTGTTGAATTTGTTGATGAATCATCAACTTGAATATTCCATTTACAATGTGCTTGACAGACTGGATGCAAATTATCCTGTGGGTATTACCACCGGAACAAACACATTTGAAATACAAATACTGTGGCAGACCAAGGGCAGTGGGCTGCAAGAGTTTGGTGCGAGGCAAATACACCAGGAGTTGGGTGAGTGGGTTCCTGTTCCCTGCATAGGCTGCCAGAGATTGCTGCCCAGCAAGTAAGACAGACGGGCACCTGCGACTCATTAAGAGCCGGCCTGCAGCAGAATCATAGAATACTAGAGCTAGAAGGGACCTCACGAGATCATCAAGTCCGGTCCCCTGCCCTCATGGCAGGACCAAGCACCGTCCAGATCATCTCTGATGGATGTCTGTCTAACCTATTTTTAAATATCTCCAGTGATGGAGATTCCACAACCTCCCTAGGCAATTTATTCCAGTGTTTAACCCCCTGACAGTTAGGAAGTTTTTCCTAATGTCCAACCTAAACCTCCCTTGCTGCAGTTTAAGCCCATTTCTTCTTGTCCTATCATCAGAGGCCAAGAAGAACAATTCTCCCCCCCCGCCCCATGACACCCATTTTGATACCTGAAAACCGCTATCATGTACCCTCTTAGTCTTCTCATTTCTAAACTAAACAAGCCCAATTCTTTCAGTCTTCCCTCATAGCTCATGTTTTTTAGACCTTTAATCATTCTTGTTGCTCTTCTCTGGACCTTCTCCAGTTTCTCCACATCTTTCCTGAAATGTGGTGCCCAGAACTGGACACAATACTCCAGTTGAGGCCTAATCAGCGCAGAGTAGAGTGGAAGAATGACTTCTCGTGCCTGGCTCACAACACTCCTGTTAATGCAGCCCAGAATCATTTTTGCTTTTTTGCAACAGTGTCACACTGTTGACTCATATTTAGCTTGTGGTCCTCTATGACCCCTAGATCCCTTTCTACAGTACTCCTTCCTAGGCAGTCACTTCCCATTCTGTATGTATGAAACATTGTTCCTTCCTAAGTGGAGTACTTTGCATTTGTCCTTATTAAACTTCATCCTATTTACCTCAGACCACTTCTCCAGTTTGTCCAGATCATTTTTAATTTTGACCCTATCCTCCAAAGCACTTGCAACCCCTCCCAGGTTGGTATCATCTGCAAACTTAATAAGCGTATTCTCTATGCCATCATCTAAATTGCTGATGAAGATATTGAACAGAACCAGTCCCAAAACAGACCCCTATGGAGCCCCACTTGTTATGCCCTTCCAGCATGATTGTGAACCGTTAATAATGACTCTCTGAGAATGGTTATCCAGCCAGTTATGCACCCACCTTATAATAGCCCCATCTAAGTTGTATTTGCCTAGTTTATTGATAAGACGGTCATGCGAGACCATATCAAGTGCCTTACTAAAGTCTAGGTATACCATGTCCACTGCGTCTCCCTAATCCACAAGACTTCTTATCCTATCATGACATGATTTATTCTTTACAAATCCATGCTGGCTGTTAACTATCACCTTATTTTCTTCCAGATGTTTGCAGATTAATTCCTTAATTACCTGCTCCATTATCTTTCCTGGCACAGAAGTTAGACTGACTGGCCTGTAGTTTCCTGGGTTGTTCTTATTTCCCTTTTTATAGATGGGCACTATATTTGCCCTTTTCCAGTCTTCTGGAATCTCTTCTGACTTCCATGAGTAGCAGGCTAATGGGACACCTTCAGTCAGTTAAGGCCTGCTGGTCCACTATAAAAGGCTTCCCCTCAGGTAAGGGTGGGAGGAAGGAGAAGAGTGACGGACCGGAGGGGAGGAAGTGCAGAGTGGATGAGAGCTGAAAGTTACAAGTGGGAGAGGTTTCACCAAGGTGCCAGGAGAAGATTCTCTAGGAATGGTTGGGGAAGTGGCCCAGGGAGAGACTACTATTCTGTGGGGATAAGGGCAAGAGCCCCACTAGTGGCTGCTATCTAGGGGCTCTGGGCTGGAACCTGGAATAAGTAGGTGGGACTGGGTTCCCTCCAACCCTCCCCATGCCCGGTGGGCCGCCACTGGGGAAAAGGGGAGCCTAGGACCATGGAAGGAGTCTTCCCCTTCCCCCCCCCCCAGTGACTTGCCTGTGATAAGAATGGCTTGTTAAGGGGGGATCCTTGCCTCTGGGAGAGACAAGAGGCAGTGGGACATTCTCCATGGCTGTGTCTACATTGGCACCCTTTTCCGGGAAAGGGATGCTAATGAGACAAGTCGGAATTGCAAATGCCGCGGGGATTTAAATTTTCCCCACGGCATTTGCATGAACATAACTGCCGCTTTTTCCGGCTCAGCTTTGACGAAAGCGCCAGTCTAGACTGCTCTTGCGGAAAATAAAGCCTTTTCCGGAAGATCCCTTATTCCTGATTTTAAGAGGAATAAGGATCTTCGGAAAAGGCTTTATTTTCCGCAAGAGCCAGTTTAGACTGGCGCTTTTTTCCACAAAGCCCCGAGCGAAAAGCGGCAGATGTTCATGCAAATGCCGCGGGGAAAATTTAAATCCCCGCTGCATTTGCAATTCCGACTTGTCTCATTAGCATCCCTTTTCCGGAAAAGGGTGCCAATGTAGACACAGCCCATGAGTCTCTGAGGCATACTAAAAATCCACCAGGAAGTGCGGGGCCCAGGGAGTATGACTGGAGCTCCTAGGTTACCTTCTGGTCATTGCTGCCTAGAGAAGTGTCTTTTTACTTTGTCTCTCTCATTCAAAGGGCCACTGGATGGAGACGTGGCCCTCATTCTGCAGTATGTCCTGCCTTCTCAATTTTTATTTGAAAGTTATACACAAAGGCTACGTCTACACTGGCATGATTTTCCGGAAATGCTTAAAACGGAACAGTTTTCCGTTATAAGTATTTCGGAAAAGCGTCTACATTGGTCCCGGAGTTACCGTTATAACGATGCGCTTTTCCGAAAAGCGCGTCTACATTGGCGCGCGAAAAGCAGAAGCCCGGAGCCATTTTGAAGAGGGCAAAGGCCACCAGACCTTTCGGGCGGGGCCGGGCGCCATTCAGACACGTGCTTAAAGGGGTCTCGCCGGACAGCCGTTGGTCTCCTGCTCCCCTGCCTTGGGACCTCTGCCAGGACTGGCACTTAGCAGGTTCAGTGGTTGCCCTCTGGGTTTTGGGGACACCACCCTTTGGCCCCCAACTGCTTTTCCCTGAGTTTAGTTTTTCTGCCCTGCTCTGTCTGCCATGGAGCCGTGGGTGGCCATTTGCCTGCTCGGGCCCCTGTTGGAGCTGCACGAGTGCCTGCTGCTCGTGCTGCAGGCCGGTGCCATGGTGTACATGAACCAGGAGGCAGAGATCGCATTGGACTCCCTCACCAGGAGGCCCTGGCAACCGTGTGGCATCAGCACCCCACCGTAGAGAGGCCCGTCTGGAGTTTCGAGCAGCACCGACTGGTGGGAGCGGCTGGTCCTCGGGGTCTGGGACGACCACCAATGGATCAGGAATTTCCGCATGAGAAAGCGGACCTTCCTGCAGCTGTGCACCTGGCTCACCTCGCGCTGCAGAGAGCCACCACCCGGCCGCGGGCACCCATCCCCATCAAGAAGAGGGTCGCCATCGCGCCTGGAAGCTGGCCACACCGACAGCTACCGCCGGTGGCACAGCAGTCTGGGTGGGACGATCAACCGCCGGAGTGATCGTCGTGAGGTAAGTCCCAGGGGAGTGGGATGGGGAGGGTGCTGCACTCCAGGCCCAGGGATAGCCAAGATTCCAGGCTGGGTCGGCCAGGGGTTTGGGCCGCCCTCCTTGCACAGGCCCGCTGGTGGGGGGCCGGGCGAGGGGCCCTGTGTGTGTGTGTGTGTGTGTGTGTGAGGACAGAGGGAATCAAGGGGGCCCCAAGGAGCGCACACTCACCCCTGCCGCACGTGATGTGTTCCTTGTGTTTCTCTGCACCCTTCTGCAGGTCGCCCACGCCATCAACAACATCCTGCTCCCGCGAATCATCCGCCTGCGCGACGTGGATGATACCATGGCCGCTTCGCTGCCCTCGGTTCCCCAACCGCGGGGAGCCCTGGACGCCACCCACATCCCCATCCGGGCCCCGAGCATCGAGCGCCCCATTTTATGAACCGCAAGGGGTACTGCTCCATTGTTCTGCAGGCCCTCGTGGACCACCGCCGCTCCTGACATTTACGGGGCTGGTCCAGCCGGGCACACGACGCCCGCATCCTCCGCAACTCTGGACTGTTTCGCAGGTTGAAGGCGGGCACCTACTTCCCGGCGAGACTTGACTGTCGGGATGTGCCTATGCCCATCTGCGCGCGCGACGCCGCCTACCCCCTGATGCCCTGGCTAATGCGGCCCTACACGGGCAGCCGGACCAGAACCGGGCCCGCCCAACGACCGCCTCAACCGGGCCCAAACCCAGTGGAGCTGGCCTTTGACGCTTAAAAGCCCGATTCGTTGTTTGCTCACCCGCCTCGACATGGGTGAGCAGAATGCAACGGAGGTATTGGTCACAGAAGGCTGCGTGCTCCACAACATTGTGGAGCGCAGCGGGAGGCCTTCCTCCCTGCATGGATGGCAGCCGAGGCACAGACCTTGGAACAGCCCGACACAGCTGCCGTCCCGCCAGGCGCGCCAGGATGCGGTGCGCATCAGAGAGGCCCTGGTGGACATGTTTGCCCAAGCCCCCGTAGCAGGGTCGCCTGGGTCTCCCAGACTACTCCCGCCCGCCCCTACCCCCTCCCCACCCTCCCTTACCTCCCCAATTGTAAAGCCGCCGGGTCAAAGCACATCGGCCGCCATCGTGACTGTTCGCCGGGTGCGCGGGCTTAGTCAGGCTTTTCTTTTAGTTTAGGCTAGGTTTAGGCCACCATCGCCTGTCCCAAGAACAGCCACGAGGATTCGGGGTCGTGGCGGAAGGCTCAAGTCAGCGCACTGATTCCAGTCGCCTTCCGTCGAGGATCTCCTGGCTGTTCTCTCCTGAGGCCCGGAAGGACCAAAGGATTGAGGTGGCCAGCTTCGCCATCATCTTCCGCCGAGGGATCTCCTGGCTGTTCTCTCCTGAGGCCCGAAGGACCAAAGGATTGAGGTGGCCAGCCATCATCTTCCGTCGAGGGATCTCCTGGCTGTTCCTCTCCTGAGGCCCGGAAGGACCAAAGGATTGAGGTGGCCAGCAACACTACCCAATTGTCCTCCCTGCGCCTAGACTATGTTTAATTATCTGTAGTGTGCATCTTTTAACTGTTCTTGCTTGTTTGTGAGCTATGTAAATATAGTTTGTGGTTTACATTTTACTGAAAAGTCTCAGTATTTATTTATGCGCCACAAACCAATGAGCACTTAAAAAGGGCCCCAGTGATAGAGTACAGATTTTGTTGTCTGCAGTTTGTAACCCTGTTTAAATTTAAGTGGCTAATTGGCATCTCACATCATTTCCTACAGTTACTAGAGTAACACGATAACCAACACAGGAATGAACAGAAAAATAGAAAACTGTTTATTTACAAGGGGGGGAGGGGACCTTCAACTGGGACGGGGACCTTCAACTGGGACTGGGACGGGGACCTTCAACTGGGACGGGGACCTTCAACTGGGACTGGGACGGGGACCTTCAACTGGGACGGGGACCTTCAACTGGGACTGGGACGGGGGACCTTCAACTGGGACGGGGGGCAGTTACTGATGGATGGCCCCTGCGACTGCTCCTCCGGGGGCCTGCACACGCTGGGCAGACCGCAGAGGGGCAGGCTGCACGGGAGGTGGGCACGACCACGGCACGACCACGACCACGGGCAGGGGCAGGAGCAGGAGCAGGGGCAGGGGCAGGGGCAGGGGCAGGGGCAGGAGCAGGGGCAGGAGCAGGGGCAGGGGCAGGGGCAGGAGCAGGGGCAGGGGCAGGGGCAGGGGCAGGGGCAGGGGCAGGAGCAGGAGCAGGAGCAGGAGCAGGAGCTGGGATAGGAGCTGGGATAGGAGGGGCATGGGCTGTGCTCCGGGAGGAATGGCGGGGGCATGGGGTCCGCCATGCCATAATGGATGGCATGGACCAAATGTGCTGTGAGCACGTCCATGTTTGTGCGCATCCTCGGCACTCATGTAGGAAGGCAGCCCAGCCCTCCTGCCGCCACTGCAGGTCCCCTGCACCCGCCGGCGATGGAGGCCTGGATTGCCTCCACGGCGCGCACGCGGCGGCGCAGAAGCTGGTCTCTCTGCCGCCGCCTGTGCCTCCGGGTTGGCCAGCTGGGGGTGCCGCTGCTGCCGCAGTGTCGGGTCTGGTGCTGGGTCCCGCTGCAGGGAAGAGAAGAAAGGATGGGTCAGTCAGGCAGGCCGTCCACTGTCCCCACATCTCATGCCCTCCACCCCTGAGCCCAGGTGACCCCACAGTTGTGTGGCTTGGGCCCACTCGGCTCTCCTGCCCCGTGTTGTATGTTGGCAAGGAGGACCGCCCCTGCTGGAGTAGGGTCCCCTCTCCAGTATTGTAAGCACCGGTCTGTGTCCTGGCCCCGTGGAGGGCGGGAGGGTGCTTGTGCTGCGCTCACCTGTGGAACTCCCTGCCGGTGGAGACTGTGAAAAGCTTTGGGCTAATCGCTGGTGTTTGACAGGAGCGAGATGCATCCCCACGCAGTGCCTGGGAGCACATCTGGCAGAGGCGGTCTGGGCTCTCAGATCCTCGTGGGATATCTCCTGACGTAACCAGAAGCGTGAGTGGGTGGGGTGTCCCATCCTTGCAGCAAAACTCAGGGGCCCTTGTCCTCCCACTATCCCTCCCGCAAGGCCGGTAGCCCAGGGACATGTGCGCCACAGTGGGGACTTCCTCGGGAACCAGCCAAGGCACCGGGAGCAGGCGAGGGACTGTGACGCTGCGGTTTTCCCAGGAGCAGCTGGCTGTGCCTCACAGCCAGGCATGGGACAGTGTGCTGTTCTCCGTGCTGCACCCTTGGCGGAGGTGAGGGGCTCTGGGCTGAGTCCCTGGGGCCCTGGCCGGTTCCAGCCGGCATCCACCCTTCCCTGGTCCCGCCGCATGTGTGTGAGCAGCACGGTCCCAGGCGTGCCCTGCAGCTGCCTGCCGCGCCATGTGCCGCTCGGTCGCCAGGCTGCACGAGGTTGCACGTGCTGCTTGCTGCCTCATGCGACGCAGCGCAGCTCACGTGGCCTGAGTGAAATGCTCTCCCCTCCTCTCTGGGCACCTGGCTCCCACCCCGCCCTCCGCCCCGCCCCTTTGGGAGTGCAAACTGCAAAGACTCACCAGTGGGTTCTCGGCCTCGGCCTCGGCCTCGGAGGAGCTGCTGGAGGGGGCCTGCTGGGTGGTGGCCTCCTCCGCGCCGGACGCGCTGCTGCTGTCCTCCCTCCCCTGCTCGGTGGGTCGCCTGATGGGGGCGCTGGCAGGTGTCCACAGGGACGTCCGGGCTTGCGGGCTGGCTGGCCCAGGAAGGCGCTCAGCCGGTCATAGTAGGGGCAGGCGCCTGGTCCTGCCCCTGCCCTCGCTGGCCCGGACGCATTCCCAGCCGCAGCTCCTTCACTTTGGAGCGGACCTGCTCGGCATTCCGGTGGGGTGTCCCTGTTGTGCCAGGTTGTCGGCCAGCCGTGTACAGCTCGACATTGCGGCGCCTGAGTGCAGGTCGTGGAGACCTCCTCCTCCTGCCACAAGTCCAGGAGGGTCTCCAGCTCCTGGGGTCCAGGATGGGGCCCGGCGTTATGCGGCCCCTGGGGCCTCCTGTGCTGGGGTGCAGGGGCTCACCAGCCGGAGCTGCCATGGCGCGGTCCAATGGGTGGCTGGGCAGCACAGCACGTGGCAGAGCTCAGGCTGCAGGGTCTGCGGCGCTCCTGCCACGTGCGCCCAGCAGCCTCCCTACCAGGAAGTCCAGGGCTCCTACGGGTCTCGTGGCGACCAAACCGCTTTTTCCGCTTCTGCTTTTCCGGAAAAGCTGTCTACACTGGCCCTTTTCGGAAAAGCTTTTCCGAAAAAGGACTTTGCCCGAGCGGAGCGCATAGCTTTTCCGAAAAGCGCTGATTTCATACAGTAGATCGCCATTGCTTTTCCGAAAAGCAAGCGGCCAGTGTAGACAGCTCGCACCTTATTCCGGAAAAGCGGCTGATTTTCCGGAATAAGTGGCCCAGTGTAGACACAGCCAAACTATTTCACCTGCCTATGGGGTAGAATTTCCCTGCAGGGTAGGCGTTCCCTAACTAGATCCATTTTCCCCTCCCATTTTGGAATCATCTCTGCTTTCCACGATACATTTTAATAACTTAATAACTTCAGAATTTAATAACTTCAGATATAAACATGATACATGCATACAAATAGGATAATGATATCCAGCAAACCATCGGTTTTACAATCACACCTTACTTGACACACTCAATGACAGCAACAATGATTTACATGGTCATGTTTTCATCAGGTAATCAGTCCTCAGGAATCAGAATAGAACACTCTCCTTCACATGCTACTGGCATCAACCAGTTTTCATTAGTTCATCTTTCAGGATATGAAGAATTTGCCCAGTCCAGTAATTTCAGAAATTCCATAGATCAAAGATAAAACCAATCAGTTGACGTCATGGCTACATACTTTAGATCAACCATTCTAAAAAGTCACAACTCAAAAATATATATCTTTAAAAATTCAAACCTTTCTGGGCTTGTTCAGGTAGTCAGTAGTGGAATTTGCCATCCAACTGATTCTTCATCTCTTCCTTGCTATGTTGATGCTATGCTAGGCATCAACAAGGAACAGTTCAGATTAACACTGGTGCAAGGAATAGAATACATAGGTGCAGTAATAGACTGTAAGACAGCTAGATGCTTTTTACCCCAGGATGGATTGTGGTTCCTACTACTGAAGTTTTCTTACAAAGCATACTTATTTCAGACATTTCAGACTTCTGCATGACAGCTATGTGCATCCATCCATAGTTGTACAAATCATTATTCCATTGTAGAAGCGTAACTGCAGTTCTTCTAAATGTGTTATCCACATATATTTATATATTTCATGGCCCACCTTTTCTATTATGACAAAGTTCTGGATTCTGCAGTGGCAAAGGTACTGAGAGGCAGTTGACCTGCTCCATCCTTTGTGGCCTTTGTATGCAAGCACAAGGGCATCCAGGTATACATGACATTCTGGACAAAAGGGAGCTCCTGGACCTGGTGTGAGCCAGGACTGAGCTGGGATTTCTCAGCTCTGCAGTTTAAATGTAGTAGAAGCCAGGCTGCCTGCCTGCCTGGCTCTTATTACATTTAAATTGCAGAGATGCATCAGGGATAGGTCCTGGACCTGGCATGAGCAGGGACTGAGCGCCTTCCCTTATCGATTAATCGTGCCGTCGATAAAAATTCTATTGACTACAGTCACTACACAATTAGTGAAATACCTACTTCTTAACATCCTGAATATGGAAATCTTCAAATGTCTGTATAAATCTTTAAGCAATTGTTATTGTTTTTGTCTTGCAGGGATGTCTTGTGTGGAAGACTGCAGTGTGTTAATATTAAAAAAATACCTCGAAGCAATAGTTTTGGGTCCATAGTTCAAACTCCAGTTGATGATATCTTGTGTTGGGGTACAGAATTTAATGTTGGGATGGAGGTAGTTGATGTTGGATCAGTGAAAGATGGTACAGCCTGTGGTGATAACAAGGTACTGTAGTAAGTACAGTTAGATTTGTGAACAGGTTGGAACAGATTAAATACAGAGGAGGATTTGAGCTCTTGTTCCCATCTCCAAGTTTTCTTCCCTCCTTTTACCTGAAAAGATTCAAAAACAGTTCTGAGGACAACCTGTTCTCACCCTCAGGTGGCTGAGGGGAGACCAGAAGGTAACTTCATTTTAACTCCTCACAAAAGGTGAGAAAGTAGTGACAACAGGTGAGAAAGTAGTGACACTCTTTTTCTCTTTTGTGGGGTATGTGGTGAGATAAGTAGGAGTCAGATTTTTCCAATGCTCCTAGTTGCCTAATTCCCTTTTCAAAGGAAGCTAGATGCTTAGGAACTTTAGAAAATCGCATTAGCTGCCTATCTTAATCTTTGGGTGCCTTTATAAATCTGACTGTTGATATCTCCTCTTCTCCTGAATTTGCTAAATTATCTAGATCCATCTTAATTTGCTCTGTTTATGCCAGCACAGGACTACAAAGACACAAAATAATGTTCCAGGAAAAGGCTTTTGCAAAAAGATGAATCTTGCAATATGCTCTGAAAATAGTTAGGCTTGAACTAAACCCATTCTGCATCGGTATCTAGATTTGTAATATTAATGTTATTAAAATGTTATTTAAAATATTCATCATAAGTGGTTTGAAAACAGTTGCATGCTTGTGACTGATGGATTATTGGGCCTTTTTCATTCTTCCATTGGGTGAGTGTACAGGAATTTATCTAGCTACTTGTCTGCTTTTCTCTGAGTATTGTTTTATTCTGATTCCAGAAAATCTAGTCTATTAAGTGCCTAATACTCACTTTCCCATTTAGCTGTAGTTTTTAAAATGTTTTAAAGTTTGTCTTTTAAAATGCAAAAAGAACCAGGACATTTATAAACGACAACATTTCTTTACCTCCTGTAATGGTACCTTTTTCCCAATAGCATAAAACAAAGTCTGCATTCTTCTTTGAGTTGCAGCAAAAGGGCACCTCATCACAGGAGTTTGGAACATTTTCAGTAGTAGTGTCCAGCAGGGTTTGTGCAGGTACTAGTCACATCTTCATGCTCCTTCTTCCAAGACCTTAAAGGACTCGGTGACCTCAAGAGATACTTCATTCCTTCCCACTGCTTAGGCAGAAAGTTGGGATAACATTATGTCCTGTCTGTAATTTATTACTTTGTAGTTAGAGTAGAAGTTTGCAGTTAGTTTATTGTTTCCTGGGTTGTTTAATTTAGGAGTAAAATATATTTTAAAAGAAATAATAAATAATAGATCATAGACTTTATCTGGGAATAATGTCTGATTTCTTGGCCTTATTTCATGCTCCTCTTGTTGACGAGTGTCCGAAGGGAGGAAAGACAGGGAGGTGTTCCTCTGACAGAGACCCATGACAAGTATTTCTACTGTTTGGATGAGGAGTATATCATTGCTAACTGTTCAATATGCAATTTTTTTGCATATGGGTTATGGTGGATTCTGAACAGAGGCAAGATGCAGGCTGTTCCTTGCTCCAAGTTCATCTGTACTTTGATTTGGTCACCAGGGACATGACCTCAAGCACAGGAGAAGCAAAGAAACTAAGAGTCTCTACAAAATCCTTCACATCACTCAGGAATCCCTGCTGTCTGAGGACTGAGAGCTGGATTCTAAGTCAGCTTCTCTTCGCCATCCTCTGTCTCCATTCTTGGGTAGAAGGAAGTGTTCTTTAATAGTGCTGTTGGAGTTGGCGTGGGAAGAAGCAGAATCAGAGAAGTTGGTGTTGCATCACCATAAAGAGCCATACCAAAAATAATCTTAGCTGGTACTGAAGGCTTGAGGCAATGGGAGGAGGGCACAGGTGCAGTTGTTACGCTCCACTGTGAATGCCATTCTGACTCTCCCCCACCCCTCTTTAGTTCCTTCATATTGCTCATAGCTGGAATTAGAGCTCTGTGTGGTTTTTACCTCACATTCTTCTATTTATTGACTTTGTTCTCTAACTGTATATTGTTAATTAGTGTCCTGACTGTATTTACTTAGACTTAGTGTGAGTAGTTGTTTAAGTTTTCTCTGGTGCTCTCACCAGTGTTTAAATATTGTCTCTTCTTTAGGGAGCGACCCCCACCAAGGATCCCCACACACTGAGCCTGCTGTGTCTAGGCAAAACCAATGTCAAGGAGTTGGGTTCCTTTTTCAGATCATTCACAAAACAAACTCCAGTGGTGGGAGATCTTCATCTAATGCAGCACCTGCTCAAACAGGCCAGGCACCCTGCTTCAGCACTGAGGATCTTGTTAGATCAGAGGTTGCCCTCGGGTGCAGAGAGTGCTGCCACTTCGCATCCTGGAGCTGGCACCATTTTGAAGAGGCAGAGCAGCAGTTCCCCATCAAATGTGCTGAGGAAAAGGTCATGTAAGATGGGCTGTGCAGTGGCTTCAGTCAGTCAGGACTTGATCTCCCTCCACCAAAAGAAGCAATGAGTGCCAGTGCACAGGATGGAGAATGTCCTGTCAATCGGAGGTCAGAGACCCTGTACTGTGACCTACAGTTCCAGCCCTGGAGCATGCATTGAGTTGTTGACCAAGAGCAACAGTGACACCAGCTGCTTCCATGCCGGTGAGGTATCACACAGTAGTGGACCTCCTCTGCCTTTCTGTCTTCACATCTCCTTTGGTCCAGGACTTTGTCAGGACTGTCTCCTTTAACAGCCAAACCACTGAACCTATGAGTCTGTCAGTGCTGCACCCAAATGCTTCCCTTCTACACTCAGTGGAAAGGGGCCAGTGCCAATCTTGGTACAAGGATCTTCATGGCACTAGGAACTTTGGTACCCCCTATGATTGGTACTGCCAGTGTTGCTGTGGCAGCATTCACTGCCTTCCACTTTCGCATCATTGATTACTTTGCTTCCAATGCTGACTTTGGTGTCAGTACCACTCACACCATTGGAAGCGACGGAGACATACTCAGTGCTGCCAGTGCCATTTCCACCATTGGTGCCAGCCCCCTTGTCATTCAGGGCTAGGGATGAGTAGAACCAGCTGCTCACACCCTCAGGTTGACCCACCACTATTCTCCAAAGCCTGGGACCACTTAGTATTTGAGTCAGGATCTTCCTCTTTCTGCTTCCCATTGCCTGGTTGAGGTCTGATCATGGAGTACAGTGAGTACCATGATTGGCACATGTCTCACTCTCAAACTGAGGCACCTAGCCCAATGTCTCCAGCCACCAATGCTCTGTCCATACCAGTAACCATGGCAAATCCATGGGGTGGTCCTCAGTCAGAGATCCCATTTCTTGTCTGAGGCCAAACTATGGCAGTGACCATTGGTCTACCACAGATGCAGGTACTGCTGAAGTTTTCCTTCAAGGAGTCTCCAGAGTTGTCCTGCTTGAGCCCATCAGCCCTGGAGCTGAATCCACTCAGGCACACTTAACTGCCTCATCCTCATCTCTGGATGATTCTATGTTTCTGGGATCTTTCTCCCCTTTGGTACCAGAGGATTTCAAGCCATACCAGGACCTGTTATTGTATGTGGTTGCCTCCCCGAACAAGATGGCAAAAAGAAGTCATTTTTTATGTAGTCATTGGCCCAGGAATTCAAGCAATGCTGTCTTCTATCCAGGAATTCAAGCATTCCTGTCTTCTATCCAGGACATATTGGAATACCTGCTGCACCTTTAGTCGATGGGACTTTAGCTTAGTTTATTCAAAGTGCATCTGGAAACAATATTGTCATTTCATCCCTTTAGTAAGGGAAGTCAGTAGTCTTCAATCCCATGACGGCAAGATTCTTAAAAGGGCTTCTTCAGCTACATTTGCTGGTCCAATATCTGTTTCCTCTGTGGGACATTAAAACAGTCATAGTGGCGCCAATGGAGCCTCCTTTTAAGTCCCTACCATCTTGTCTCTTTCCACTCCTGTGTTGGAAAACCATGTTTCTGCTTGCAATATCATCTGCAAGGACAAGGTTTTGTAAGGTACAGGCTCTGAGGGCAGAGCCTCTTCACAGAAGATTCTCCAAAGACAATGTGACTTTCAACCAAACTAATAAGACTTGTCTAAAGCAGTCTCTTGGTTTCATTTGAATCAGGCAGTATTCTTTCATAAATCACATTCCTCTCTGGAGGAACAGGATCTGTACACATTAGGGCTGTGTCTACATTGGCACCCTTTTTCGGAAAAGGGATGCTAATGAGACCAGTTGTAATTAAATTGCTGGGGATTTAAATATCCCCGCGGTATTTGCATTACATGGCTGCGCGCTCGGGCTTTGCCGGCAAAGCGCCAGTCTAGACGGGGATCTTGCGGAAAATAAACCCTTTTCCGCAAGATCTCTTATGCCTACTTTCATAAGGCATAAGTAGGCATAAGAGATCTTGCGGAAAAGGGTTTATTTTCCGCAAGATCCTCGTTTCAGACTGGCGCTTTTGCCGGCAAAGCCCCGAGCCAGAAAAAGCGGCAGTTATGTAACAAAATACCGCGGGGGATATTTAAATCCCCCGCGGATTTGCAATTGCGACTGGTCTCATTAGCATCCCTTTTCCGAAAAAGGGTGCCAATGTAGACACAGCCTAGATGTCCTATTTGGAGAGGACTAAACCATTTCATGCTTCATCCCACGTGTTTGTGTCTTATACAAATCACATGAAGGTCAAGTAGCCTGTTCACAGACCATCTCTAAATGGATAACATCATGTGTCAAGGTGACATATGAAATGGCTTCAGCTGTGCCTCCTCACTGGGTGCAAGCTCATTCAACAAGAGCACAAGCAATATCGTAGCATTCCTCAGTGACCTAAGGAGGCTGGGACAGTGCTGCCTCATATAGCCAGGGGAGGGGTTGTGGCACAAGACACAAGCACTGCTCCTCTATGGGTATTGCTAGGCACGATTCTCTCTCTCTAGTGCATGGGCACTCATACAGCTAAGTGGAATACATGTCTGCATCACAACTCAACGTAACAGAGTAACTGGTTTTCCCAGTTCATGTGCCATCTAGATTTCCTCATCAAAAGGAACCAAGGGTTCTTGTGATGATGATATCTGAGTCAACATGGAAGTAGGATTAAGAATATGAGTCTCGATCAAGTTCTGCAGTTTTCTGTTGTGACACCACTACCAGTGACTGGAATCTAGTGACCCTTATTCCTCCTGGCTTCATCTACTGTGCAGGGTTTTTGTGGAAGAAGCCTTTTGCTAGTCAGACTCAGTTTCTGCCTCTCATCCTTGTCCCAGCCCAGTTTTAGTTCTTGGATCTGCTATTGTCAAATCGCCAATTTGATTCCCCATGAGATTCATCAGTTGATTCCCCATGTGGCCCAATAGCTGCTCACCATCTTGCTCTCACCTTCCCATATAAATCAATTGATTTATAAAGTACAAATCTTAATCCTAGATCTATATATGCTATGCCTTATGAGCAGCATCACATCAGAGAATCTCTAGAATCTCCTGAACAGGAATTGATCTTAATCCTGCAAAAGGCATAGGATACAAAATAGCAGATTTTCTGCCTATTGAGTAATGCTTGAAATACTAAAGTAGTCAAATACTGGCCAAATACTGATTAAATATGACCAACTGTTGTGAGATGGCAAAAGAGGAAGATAAATGTAAATGTACGCTTTCAAGAGGGTTGTAATTCAAGGTTTTACACTAAAAATACTTAAAGGAGAAATGTTACTTGCCATCAACTGATTCTTTGAGTAGACTGTCCATATAGATCCACCCTCCCCTCTTCTCCGGCATCTCTGGTATTGTTTCTGGCGAAGTGGAAGGAACACTGTTCTGCAAACAAGCACATTCACAGCGTTAATGCTTCCTGCTTTCTAGAGGGCTATGCTTTGATATCAAGAATGCTGGAAAAATTGAAAAGCCAGTTATTAACCAATAATCTTTCTTTTTGATGTATAGTAGGTTTTCCATATCTATTAGTCAGTATCCAAGCTTTCCTACTGTAGCTCTCTTATCTAATGTATATTTATGTGTGAACTTTTTACAGATATGTATAAACAGGACATGTGTCAATATAACAGCTCTGAATTATGACTGCACTGACAAAAAATGTAGCAGTAGAGGGGTAAGTAGCAAAGATTGGACCATCCCTTGTATATTAAAATATAATAAATGTAACACTGGAATCTCTCAGAACTGATATTCCACACTAGATATTGTATGCGCCATCTGGTGAAAAGCCATAAGAGTGTGTGACACACGATATAGTAAGATCTCCAAAGTAGTCAGGTCTCATTCTTTACAGGGTTTTGTAGATAATTTATTATCTTTATACATTGCACTTATAGTCAGTTAAGAGTCAACGCAGAAAAGAAAACATAGGTGTTACATTTGCATAGTACTAGATGAAGGTTCCAGAACAGCACAAAATGGAAAACAGTGCAGTAATCCAGCATGACAGAGAGATGGATAACTGAGGTGAGGTCTGCCTTAGCTAGGACAAGTCATAATCTTTAGGCCAGCTGAAAGTGATAAAAGGCATTTTGGACCATTGCTGTCCCAGAGGACTCCACAGTTTATTGATGGATAGTGTAACACATTCCTCACAAAGGGGTGTGAGGTTTGCAAACCTAAAAGTACACTGAGATTCTCAGATGAATGGTGGAAATTATTTCATTAGTTTTTACTTCTTTCGAGCAGGCTTCCCATCCACATACAACCATGTCTTCTTTTCTCCATTGTCTCTTGTTTTCTCCTCCAACAACTTTTGTTCCTCACCAGAAAGGAAATGATAGAACAGTAATTTCCCCTGCTCCCAATGGTATGGCATTTCTAGATTAACTTCATGGGAATGTTTACAAACCCTCTGTTTTGTGACAATCCTATGACCAGCATCAACTTATTTGGTGACTTCCTTACTGAAGGGATTGAACAGCTCTAAAGTGGCAGTTGAATGGGAAAACCTCAGATAAAAAATTGCCCTTCTCAGTAAGATTAAATTCATCCCATGCTAATTTTAAAGAGGAAATTAACTAGGTGGGTTAAAGGCTTGTTTATTTTAGGTATAGCATAGCTGTGTACACCAAAAGTCAAAGGTGGAATCAAGAAGAGATGAATGTGGGTATCTCCAAGTCTGCTGACATTGAGGGGTAAAAGGGGCAATTGCCCCAGGGCCTGGAGATTCAAGGGGGCCCAGAGCTCCCTGCTGCCCTTAGTGCAGCAGCAATGGCAGCTGAAGCCCTTGACCCCTTTGAATTGCCACCAGAGTGTCACTCCTCATGGCTCTGAGGATTGGGGGGGGGGGCATGCTACAGCCTGGGCAGCTCTAAGGGCTGACTGTTCTTTGCCTCACCCCTTCCGCCCAAGGCCGTAAGAGCATCCAACCCACACCTTGCCCTGGGGGACTGTGGTGGCGGTTGTCTGCCCTGCAGGTATTTTAGATACTTCTTGAAATAAGTGATACTGTCAAACAAAATCTCAAATGCCAATGAAATGCGTTCCTAACATCAAATGATTTAGTACACAAATAGAAACAGTAGCATATACATTGCTAAAAATTGAGTTCGAGGACTACAGGTTAATGCAGCTAATTTCACCTGACTCTGAGAGTAAAAGACTCTCCTCCAAGATAAAAATGCCCAGATCTCAATTTGTTATAGTACAGTGAGAAGGAAAAAACAAGTCTCCTATATGCACTCTGTTGGCTTCTGGTCCCCACCTCCCCATGTTTATTTATTCAACATGATTCAATAAAATTAAAATTTCTTATATATTATATATATATATTATATATTATATATTATTAGCCTTTTAATAATTCTATCTATTATATTTTGTTTCATGCCATTTATCTGTTTATTTTATTTCAGGTGTGCAATAATAATCGAAACTGCCATTGTAATTTTGGGTGGGCTCCTCCAGACTGTAAGTTCAAAGGACGCGGAGGAAGCATTGACAGTGGACCACCTCCAATTCCAAGTGGTAAGTGCTGTGACAAACTAAGAACTCTACAAACTGGTTTGTGGACTACTCATGGTGCACAAGCTCCATTCAGGTGGTATGGGGTTGCTTCACTCTAAGGTGTGCACCTGCACAGCCACACATGAGAGATTGAAGGTTGCCCACCTAATTAGTGGCTCACAGGCATGCCTCCACTAATTAGATGCTTAGACCCTAACACGTAAGGTGAGGTGGTAGCCCTGGGATGAATGAGAAATAGGTGGGAGGGAGCACTGGGGTGAGGTGAGGGAAATAGCAAGTAGGGAGGGCAGTAGGGTGACAAGAGGGGATAGGGGAATTTGGGATATGCAGGGCTGTAGCAGCCAGAGAAAAAGGCAACTTTCTGCAGCTCTAGGACTGTGGCTGCCAGGGAGAGGCAGCCCTCCTTCCCAGCCTCGGCTCTGTGGCTGCTGTGATGGGAGAGAGACATCTACTGATAATAAATTGTAAGTTGAGAGCTTTTATTTGTAGAACAAAAAATCATTTATTATTAAGGTGTTTTATCCAAAGCACTTTACAGTAGTTAGCTAAGAGTACAAACAACATTTGGGAAGATCATTAAGTGGTCCATCAAAACCCTCAGTAATTTTCAAGTGGTTGTCTGGAGAAAAAAAAAAAAGCTTGAGAACCACTACTCTATATAGTTCACTTTCTTCTTTCTTGTCTGTTACATCAGCATCAATGTTTCTGTTATTACCAATCATTTCATGTTTTGCTGACGGACCTCCAGACTTTACTTCTATGAGTTACGCTTGCAGAGTAGTTAGCCTTTCTTTCTCTTGCCAGTTTGGCTTGGTGAACTGTAAAAACAGATAGTCTGAAAGGGGGAGCTTACATACATTGCTCTCACTATCAAACAATTGACCTGCAGTCTGCATCAAATCTTCTCTGAACCAGCAGGTTCTCAAGTTTTGTTTCATGGAGTCTGCTTCAGGGGAAACAATATGTTTCATGTTCTGCCAGGTATAATAAAATATAGCATGTTGAACATTGTTTTGGACGTTTGCTTTGTGAAACATTTGTAAATCCTTTTGTAAAATACCATATATGCAATAATCAGTTAAATAACAGTTTCTATCTAGATAAAGTTTTTTTATATTTGGTGGTTTAATCATACATAAATTAGTAACATCAGGTTTGCAGCTGCTTTGAGTAGATTGATCTTGGCTGTGTCTTAGAGCAAAGCACTATGCATTTATATTTATATTTTCTGTTTATTTCCTTCTTTCATTTATCAATTCTGTTTCTTGCTGCTTCAGGGATTATTGTGTTCTCTCTTCCCCTTGATCACACTATTTCTTTATTTCTGAGACTCGTTCTCTCTTGAGGTTGTAATTTTCCATCTGTTCTTTAAAATAACACCACTACACACTTTACCTTTCATTCTTTTCCCATCATTTGACCATACTACATCTCACTATTGTTTGTTAACAGCATTCCAAACATTTTACAGAAAGAGCTGAAATCTCATGATGTGAGAGCAAGCCTAGAAACTAGGAGCTTCTGAGATCTCATCTTGGCCCTAACAATAAATCTTCCATAGTCGCGGAAAGTTCTCACTCAATCTCTGTTTTCCAATCTATAAAACAGAAATAATATTTAAGCATACTTCACAAGAATGTGGGGAACAGTACATAAGAATAGCCACATTGGGTAGGACCAAAGGTCCATCTAGCCCAGTATCCATCTTCTGACAGTGACCAGTGCCAGGTGCATCAGAGGAATGAACAGATCAGGTAATCATCAAGTCATCCCTCTCCCATTGCCCATTCCCAGCTTTTAGCAAACACTGGGGATTAGGGCCACTTCAGAGCATGGTTTTACATTCCTGCCCATCCTGGCTAATAGCCATAGATGGACCTATCCTCCATGAATATATCTAGTTCTTTTTTTATAAGATTATTTTTTATTAATTTCAAGTAATTAATCAGTGGGTCAAATTTAGAACTGGTGAAAGCAGGTGAATCCCTCAAAGAAACTTCTAGGACTTACTCTTCCTAGTGACTTACTCTGGCAGAAATTGCCGGGGGGTAGGAGGAGGGGGAAGAGAGGGATGGCTGATAAAGTAATTTACCTTGCTCTAACTTGGCTCTCAATGAATGTGCAATATGAATATAAATTACATTTGAAGGGAGTGTACCAGGAAAAACAGTCAACAATAGGTTGCAAGATAAAGTGAGATCTCCTCCTTACTCTCTGATCCTACCATCTTCTCCTCAACAATCTTTTGAATTCATTTAAGGGATAAGTCTCTTTCTTCATACTGAACTAGTTATTATCTTTTTAATGGCTAGTCTTTCCCTGAAACTTGGATAAATTGGATATTGTTATTAACAGATATGTTTCAAATATAGCAGTCTGAAACCAGGACTAGAAGGCGTTTCACTATTGTTAACTAACAATGGTACTTCTTACTTACCATGAACATGTGAGATAAGCGGCATATAAACAAAGTATATGGCACTGTCTGAAAACTCATAGTAAAAGATATTTAAAGCTTGAGCTCAATAGTATGCTATCGTCTCCTAGTTAGATATCATACAAAACTTTAATTAAAGATATCTTTGGAGATTATTAGGCCTCAGGATCCGCAACATCTGTGTACTGACTGACTCAGCCCTACAGTGTTCTGTTCTTGAGCCCAGATGTTGTGGTGTCTGCTTTACCAGAGCTTGACGAAGGACTGAAATGAGAGCAAACTGGCTGTAACTCATTTCATAAAAGATGGAAGTCATGCTAGTTGGAGGGAAATATCAGGCAGTTGTCTGTGTCTTCAGCTGGTAGGCTTGTTAACCCTTTTTCTCATTGCTAACTTGGGGCTTTACTTGTTCCAATGCTATTGAACTCCAGTGCCCTGGAGAAGCTCCTTTCTTTATCCAGGGGATGGTCATAGGCTACCCAGTCTGACACTTATACTCTTTTGCCATACTTGTGCTACAACACCCATGCTTTCTGTGGGACTGAATCTGTCCCCAAGACATGACTGGTAGAATGCAGTGGCTCTCCTTTTGATCTGGCTGAGTAAGGACTGGCATATAGCAATAGTTCTTGGTGCTCTGTACTGGATATTGGTCCATTTGTGACTGCAGTTGTAGTTGTTGGCTATGATCTCCAAAACTCTATATCCTAAGATCCAGGAGCTTGAGAGCTTGCCTCTCTCACTGGGGCAGCTAACCTCTGCTGGGTGTTCTTGTTGAATTACCCAGATTGGCAGCAGAGCATTGGAGAACCCTTACCTATCTGTAGACTGTCTCCATATTCCCCCTTAGTCATTGCTCTCAACCAAGCTCCTTAGTCGCTCCTTCCAGTTTGTTAGTATCTTTCTGGTACCTTAGTGCTGAGACGTGAACAGAATTGTCGGTATGGTCACTCTAGGACCACAGAGAGAATGATTCCCTCCTTGCTCCGTGATCACTTGTGCTGTCGCAAACTGAAATTCTATTGTCTTTTGGGTGACAAGAGAGGAAAGGAAGAGCAACTATATCACATCACAAATTTGTATCTAATTTGCTGAGCAAGTAACTCTGTCAGATTGCCTTCCTACTTGGCATTCATGGCTAAGGGGGTATACGGCAAAAGCAATCAGCAGTGGTAACTTGTGTACAGACAAAACAAGTTGGAAGCCCTCTTTGCTAATATTGTTACATACTTTACACATTAGATAATTCTGTGTGTGTGCGTGTGTGAGAGAGAGAGAAACACTTCATAAAAGGCCAAATTACAATTGCTATTTAAATATTTATTACAGTTGTATCTATAAGTCCTGAGTGCAAAATGTAATGTTCTGTGTTTGTTTCTTTCCAAGTTTCCAAAGACATAATTTTGGGAACTGTAATTGGAGGTGTTCTTTTTTTCCTTTTGGTCACCAGCTTGGCATTATTTAAAAGACCTCAAATTTCTCAGTTCTTTGGAAGGTGAGTAACATTCCATTCATGTTTAAATTGTGAAAATATTGTCACACTTCTATGTTTCATCCCAAATCTGCAAAAGCACCTCTGCTACATTTCCTAATTGGTTGGTTAATAGTCCAGGATGCTCTGACCAATCTGGTCATATTCCCCCTGATGGGCACTGAAATAACAGTGAAAGTACCCATGCACTGACTTTTAGAGTCCTGAATAACCGCAAATGCAGATATCCACAGATAGTGGAGCGTATACCCTGCAGAAGGAGCCCTGGCCCCAGGTTCCTACTGCCCCTTACCCTCAGTCCCTACTTTCATGCTACCTTCCTTTTCTCTCCACAACCCTGCCCCCTCCTCACTCTTCTATGCACCCTCCTCCCATTCCTCCAGATGACTTGCTGTGTGAATATGTATGGAAGTAAAATCTGGATTGTGATTGGATGAGGAGTTGAGTGCAGATTGGATGCGGATCCACATTTTTGTATCCGCACAGAGCTCCACTGATTTCCACAAGACCTTAGCTTACTGGAGCTTGGCAGAGTTTAGCAATTGTTCCTGACTTTGAGCCTCTAGGCCTACACTCCAGGTGCCCACCTCATGTATGACACTCCTTAGGCAATGAGGAGCACTGCAGAATGCCTGGATCCTGAAACTAATGCCTCTTCCCAGCAACTTGTGCACATTCCTCAGAATCCCACTAAACATGTGAGCCTTTAGGTTTACAGCTTACTTCCTCTGCAACTGTGAAAGCCAAAAGAAAATACAATTTTTGCACTGGATTCAACACCATCACTGCCCTTTCCTGAGTAGTATGAAAAATACACAGCCTGATACAAAATGACAAACACACTAATATGCATTACTTTGCCCCAGGCTCCTCATTACTCTGGAGAGTTCTCTGGGCTTGGCTAGAGACCTTCTGCATGTTCAGGATCCTCTTTCTGCAGCTTCTAAACCAGTGGCGGGCAACCTGTGGCCCCGACCGCATGTGGCTCATGCTCATCAGGGTAATATGATTACGGGCCACAAGACATTTTGCTAACATTGACTGTTCACAGGCACTGCTTCCCACAGCTCCCAGTCTTTGTGGTTCTCTGTTCCCAACCAATGGGAGCTGTGGGAAGTAGCAGTCAGCACGTTCTTGCCGCTTCTTTGTGAGTGGGCACCATAGATAATTCTGTCAAAAGTACTGGAATACATGTAAAACTAAAAAGATAAGCATAAGAAGCAATGTAAAATGCCTGTGGGCCCAATCTGGTATTCCTGCTTGATTGCAATGGTCACTGTCTGGGCACAGAATGGGGTTCACCAACATGGAGCTGCTTGTGATTTGGGTCTGAGTGAACAAAGATGTAGTTGTTACAAAGACCCAGTGAAGTTTTCAAATGTGAAAAATATAGCTTTATTAGGTCCTAAGCTTTTGTGGGTAAAATCCACTTCATCAGATGAATTGGAGTGGAAATTACAGAGGCAGGGATCTATCTATCTATTGTGGTCCAGTAGGACCACGGATGTTGCCAGACCAAAGAGGCCCAGCCACAGAGGTTGCCAGTGGGTGGGAGCTCAACTGGTAGGCAGCCTGGAGAGCCAGTGGCCTGAGGGCAGGGAGCTGGACCAGCAGCTGGTAGCCAGAGCAGGATCAGGCAGGGAGCCCTGCCAGCCGAGAGCAGACCCCCTGCTGGCCGGAGAAGCCCCTGCCAGCCAAGGGCAGGGAAGTTCTTGCGGCTGAGGGCATGGAGAATCTGCCGGCCGGGGGAAAGGAGCCCCACCAATTGGAGCGAGGTGACAGCCAGTGGCCTCCCCTGGTAAGGCAAACTTCCTCCTTTGGGACCATTCAGGTCCTGATGGTGCCAGACCAGAGAGGTCCAACCTGTACTAGTATAACAAAAGATGAGAGTTACTTATTAAATGTAGGACCAGTGTTAACGAGGCCAATTCAGTCAGGGTGGTGTGGCTCATTCACAGCAGCTAATGGGGAGGGGTGAATACCAAGAGATTGAAAATTGCCTGTAGTGAGATAACCAATTTAAATCCTTATTCAGTCCTAATTTGATTGTGTTAAATTTGCAAATGAGTTGCAGTTCTGCTGATTCACCTTGTAATCTGGTTTTGAAGTTTTTTTGTAGGATGGCTACATTTAAACCCAATACTGAGTGTCCAAGGAAGTTAAAGTGTTCTCCTACCGGTTTATGTATGTTACCTTTCTTGATATCTGATTTGTGTCCATTTATCCTTTGGTGCAGAGACTGTCCGGTTTGGCCAATATACATGGCAGAAGGGCATTGCAGGCATATGATGGCATATCACATTAATAGATGTGGAGGTGGATGAGTCCCTGATTGTGTGGCTTATATGGTTTGGTCCTGTGATGGGGTATATATGTGGACAGAGTTGGCAACGGGGTTTGATGCAGGGATAGATTCCTGGATAAATGTTTTTGTGGTGTAGTGTGTAGCTGCTAGTGGCTATTTGCTTCAGGTTCAGGGGCTGTCGGCAAGGACTGCCCTGTTTGCCAATGTCTGTGAGAGTGAGGGATTGTTTTCTAGCATATATTATAGATTGTCAGTGACATGCTAGAGAAATTTTAATTGGCAGCTGTAGCTAATAACTAGTGTTGTACTGTTACTTGCCTTATTGGGCCTGTCCTGTAGTAGGTGACTTCTGGCCCTGTCAATCTGTTTCTTTACTTCCCCAGGTGGGTATTTTAGTTTTAAGAATGCTTGATAAAGATCTTGTAAGTGTTCATATCTGCTCCAATCTCTCAGAGACAGATAAATATGGTTATATAAAGATTGGCAGTTACATTGAATTATGCTTGACTCATTTTACTCTGTTTGGTATTTTTTTAGACAAACCTGAGGGAAAAAAGCAGTATTTGATCTAAAAATTCGAAGGCAAACTATATATTTAACAAAACGAAGGATACTCGAAGTTTGAAAAAATAATGTTCTTATCATTTCCTCCACTGAAAGAGCATATGGAACCCTGCTGACATATTGGCATATTAAAATTCCCAGATGCATGGGGTTTATGGGTAATTTCATTTTTTGAAACTGTCACTTTCATTTTATTCTTATGTTCCACTTTTTTATTTAAATAAACTGGTTTTGTTCTTATTTATGCTTCTCTTCTATATTCTTCTCAGCATTTTACAGTAAAAAGAGCTTATTAATAGCAACCAACCAACCAATTGCTGAACTAAACAGAGGTCTTTATTGCCAACTTCAAACATAGGGCTCAGACTCTGAACATCCAGGGACAGTGAATTCCATAAATGATGTGCATACAGAAGACTAAACCCCCCAAGAGCGGAGAGAGGGAGCAGATAATGGCCACACTTGGAAAGTCACAGGGTATATCTGTTGAAGCAACAGTTTTAATATCCACCTCTGTCTAACCTTCAGACCTCAAGCCACAAATTCAAAGAGCTGTCTACACAGCTATTTTTAAAGTGCTAGCAGAAGCCCAGCTACCCCAAGCATGTTGATTCAGACTGAGAGGCTCGCTTCCAAGGGCTATGTAAATATATTCACCATAGTCTTATCAACAAGAAGAATGTTTAGGAAAGAAATAATGTCTTCCCCAGTCATTAATAATATACAATGAACTGTGGAAACTAATAATTTAGATAAACTTACAGTATGAATACTGAAGACCCTAATTAGTCAAAATTAGCCACTGACTGTGATAAAAGTCATGTTTGAGTAAAGATGACAGGACTTCTCCAGAAACAGTACTGTTCCATAGATAGTCCTAGCACTTCAAGCCTGGTACAGCAACAAGGTAGAAATCAGAACTTGGTTGTGTTGGGTTTACCATAAGGATTCATTAAATGTCCATTCTGGTACCACAATCACAATGTAAGCAGGGTCTGAATGAGCTCTCCTCTGATAACTAGCTGGGCAGTGAAGAGACTTCCTGATCAAACTGCATTTACATGAACAAACTGATCCTGTCTAGATCTGTGTTGCTCAAAGTAATCAGCTTCGGCTGGGTTACACATTACTTTAGCACAGAGTCTGAAAGCAGCGGTAGTGAAATAGTATCAATGTTGTCTTTATTGCATGAGTAAATGGGAGAACTGTGCTTCATGTCCCAAATGAGGGGCTCACCCTCATCTGAAAGGAACTTGCTAAGACAGGGGCTCAAATGCCAGACCCATGTGAATGAAGTGTCATAGCCAGGAAGCGCGGATACTCCCTGCGGGTCCACTCTTCAAAGATAGAGCTAAATATATTCCATTGTCTTCTGTTAAGTGCTCAATAGTCAGAGCTGAAATCGCTTGTGGTGGGACAGCATTTTCTCCTAGCCTGCTTCTGGTTCTCCCCACTAAGAACTGAAAATCACTAAGATTTGAGTGTAATCTCAAGAGATTAACCTGCAGAGGTCACAGCACAGAGGGCAGCCAATGGAGAGGAATGAATGGCTGGTGAGAGAGGCAGCCAACCAGAATAATCGTTCAGATGATGGATCAAGTAAGGTGCCTTCTTCCCCAGGTGGGTAGCATACTCAAACAGATACACTTCTGAACCCTGCGTTCATAGAATCATAGGGCTGGAAGAGACCTCAGGAGGTCATTGAGTACACCCCCCCGACCCAAAGCAGGACCAGCCCTAACTAAATCATCTCAGCCAGGGCTTTGTCAAGCCAGGACCTAAAAACATCTAGGGATGAAGATTCTACCACCTCCCTAGGTAACCCATTCCAGTTCTTCACCACCCTCCTAGTGAAATAGTTTTTTCCAAATATCCAACCTAGACCTCCCCCGCTGCAACCTGAGACCATTGCTCCTTGTTCTGCCATCCGTCACTGAGAACAGCCTCGCTCCATCCTCTTTGGAACTTCCCTTCAGAAAGTTGAAGACTGCTATCAAATCCCCCCTCAGTCTTCTCTTCTGCAGACTAAATAAACCCAAATTCCTCAACCTCTCCGCATAGTTCATGCTCCAACCCCCTAATCGTTTTGGTTGCCCTCCACTGTACCCTCTCCAGTGTGTCCACATCCTTTCAACAGTGGGGTTCTCAGTGATCCAAGACAACCACTGTAAATGGGGCACAGTAAAGGAACATCTGGTTGTAGAACTCAAGAAAATCAGGCAGAAGACTGCCCCACACACACACTGGGTGGATGAACTGCTCAGTTTTGTTTATGAATCCTGCTTGTGGCATTTTCCCTAGTTTTACGTGACTTCTCCCCTTAAAAGTTTTTCTGCACTCAGATTCAGTGCTTGCAACTGGGGAAATACAGAGGGGCCCAGGGATAGCGTGTAACTTTTCCAGGTTCCTGAGTGGGGGCTTGAACTAGTTCTGTGTTGTATTATTGAAAAAGGAAACCCTAGCGCTTGAATGTGGCCTCAAAGGGCCACAGCCTAGGCAGAGAGGGTGTCCTTAGCCTGTTTGCCACAAGCTGGGGAAGGGCGATGAGGCCTGGATCATTTGACTGCCTGTTCCTTCATTCCCTAGGGCCAGGGGGCAGCTGGCACTAACCAGGTTGGAAGGTGGGAGGGGGCTAGGGGCCGCGGTCTGACCCAGCATGGCTGTTCTAATGCACTTTCCTCACACAGTGCAGGCAGCCTGCAGCCCAAGCTGTAAGCGGGGTTAAAGGAGACAGAGCCATAGGGCCTGGGCCCAGCGAGCTGGCTGGGGAGGCAGCCCCACGCTCTGGTGCCCCTGGCTCCCAGCTCTGCGCGCGTGGCCACCGATCTGCGCGCGCCCTGCGCTGAAGGGGGCCAGGCTGGGGCTGGACGGGGCACGGCCGCGCAGGCGCACAGGAAGGGAGAAGGGTGCAGCCTCTGCGCAGCATTGCCCGCTAGGAGCCGCCCTCCCACACACGCACACCCCGCTCGGCTCCTAGGCACGAGGGCAGCCCCGCCCGACAGGGTGAGGAGCCAGAGCGGCACACACGCATGCGCAGAAGCAGGCGGAAGCCCGTGCAGCGCCGGGCGGCTGAGCTAGAGACCGCCCAGCAAGCACCGCGCGGAAGGGGAAGGGGAGGAGCAGCGTCACTGAGGGAGGAGTCCTGGCCGCCCAGTCGCGTCACGTGGCCGCCATGCTTCCTGCCCCGGAAGGGCGGTCGCGCTCTGTCACGTGGAGGAGGTCATGTGACCGCCTTGGTCGTGGCGCGGTGACGTCGTAATGGCGGAGTGTGCGGACGAGTGGCTGTTGGAGTCCCTGCGGCTGTGAGTGCCCCCCCCCCGCGAGATCCCGGCCGGGCCCCGCCCCCCGCCTCCGCGAGATCCCGGCCGGGCCCTCCCCCGCGAGATCCCGGCCGGGCCCCCGCCTCCGCGAGATCCCGGCCGGGCCCCCGCCTCCGCGAGATCCCGGCCGGGCCCCCCGCCTCCGCGAGATCCCGGCCGGGCCCCCGCCTCCGCGAGATCCCGGCCGGGCCCCGCCCCGCCTCCACGAGATCCCGGCCGGGCCCTCCCCCCGCGAGATCCCGGCCGGGCCCCGCCCCGCCTCCGCGAGATCCCGGCCGGGCCCCGCCCCCGCGATCCCGGCCGGGCCTCCCCGCCTCCGTGAGATCCCGGCCGGGCCCTCCCCCGCGAGATCCCGGCCGGGCCCCGCCCCCCGCCTCCGCGAGGCACCTGCCTGTGGGAGCTCGAGACTGCTGGCCTGGGCCAAGTCGCTGCCTCGCTCCGTGCCTCAGTTTCCCCCGCCGCACAGGGGGGCCGGTGACCCTGCTGCCAGCGGCACTGAGCGCCGGGGGCCGCGAGCGCGGGCCGGGCCGGGCCGGGCGTGGTGGTGTTGGCGCCGCAGCCCCTGGGATCGGGGCCTTTTACGCGGGAGGACTTGCCCCGCACAGGGGCTGTTCTGGTGCGGGGGGGGGCGTTGCACCCTCTGGCTGGCAGCGGTTTCCGTTATACGCAGGGTTAGCACATTTGGTTCAGTGACTTCCAGCGCCTCCGGGCTACAAGTTGCTCCATGGCTCCTGCTCTAATGCTGTTTTCATTCCTTTCAGCTACCACGATTTGCACGTGTTCGAGCTGCAAGAGCCGACAAGAGTCATTGAATGGATAGGAGAAAAAAGTGAGTCGTTTCGCTTGTGTTTGCTTGGCAGAATTAGGAGCCGCTGTGTTCGTATTAGGGATGTAAAAAGTCATTAAAAATGTAACCATGTAACAGCTAAACATCCGAGCAGTTCCATGGTTCCATGACCTGCGGGATCTGCAGTATAAAGCATCTATCTAAGCTTTATATTGCAGCATCTGCAGTGAAGCTGACTCCCTTGAAAGGGCTGCAGCAAAACCTCCCCAGGAGCAGGGAGGCTTCACTGACACAGCAAAGCTGTCTCCCTGGAAGCAAGGCTAGCAAGGGCTGCAACGAAGCCTCCTTAGGAGCAGGCTGCCGGCCCCGCTTCCAGAAGCCAACATGTAATCTGTGGCAGGAGGGCCAATGTGACCTCTTTCTGTGTAATAAGACGGGCTTTAAGAGGGCCTGTAAATAGGCCTGTTAACGAAAAAGAGGCTGTAGGATAGAAGGCTCCAGTGACAGTTGGGTGTGTAGTCATGTCCGCAATAATAGCTGTGTTTCTGACCTGTCACATGGATCTTCCTGAAGCAGTGTAAATGCTGTCAGTCATGGTGGAAGGAGGGTTCAGAATTATGTACCTACTAAGGGTGAGAATGCTCTTGCAAAATAGACCTTTTAGTTTGCTCTCTCTGGCTGGGAGTATGAAGGTACTGGGGGCCTGGATGCTGCTGTAATCTCTGGTGAGTCCCCACCTGCCACCTGGCTGGTTCTGGCCCCAGCCCACATGGAGCCATGCTGGAAAAACTTTTTTAAAAGTTTCCATGGGCCCGATTGGGGAGATTCTCGGGACGCAAATGGACCGCAGGCCGGGACTTTGAGATCTCTGTGATAAATTGACTGCTGAGCACTCTCCTGTCAACTCCAGTACTCCACCAGAATTACAAGCGTAGGTGGATATGACAGGAGAGCGTCAGCTGCCGATTTATCGCTGTGATGATACCATGGTAAGAAGATCTAAGTACATCAGCGTCAGCTACATTATTTATGTAGCTCAAATTGTGTAATTTAGATTGATGGCTTGTGGTAGTGTAGATTAGGCCTCAGTGGCCTCTTTGTTAAACTCATTCTACAGATTGCTAAATACAAGTTCAGTCCTTAGCTGCTGTGAGGGATTGGAGATGCTGCTGCATGATGATGCTTCTCCTACGTTGCTGTCAGGTTTCACCGCCTGGGCTCACTCATGTAGCACTTTATCCGGCAGGATTAGCTGAGAGACACTAATGGGGGACACACCTAGTGAATTTAGTTGGCAAATACTTTGTGCTGGTAGCTGAGACAGTGGTGTGACCTTATGGAGACTAAAATGAGACAGAAGTTTGTTGGAGAAGGAAACACCAGGTAGAAGGGAAAAATGAGTTAGAAAGGTGAATCTCCTGCCGTTGTGGAGGAGAGGGGTAAATTGATCCCGTGGCAGCACATCATGGTTTGAGACAGATTTCCCACAGTACAGCTGACAACCCTGATCCTTAAATTCCTTATTAGAGGATCATTCCCAGTGGAGGAGAGGACTCATCCTGCACTCATCTCATGGTTTATTTTGTAACTCTAGGTGTCTGTGTCGCAGGATATGAAAACGCCAGAAGAAATGAAATTCTCCAGCTGCTGCTACCTCAAAAACTGTGTGTGAAAGAGAAGCAGGTGATGGTGGCTCAGTGGGATATTTGTTTCACATTCGTTACTGCCCCCAAATGTGTGCAGCCAGCAGGTGTTTTACAGAAACTGGCAAAAAACCAGGGTCCACCTGCTGGAGAACTTTCAGGCTGCAGGTAGATGTGACCTGGTTAGATACAAAAGGTAGACCAAGAACTACATTGAGATCACTCAGTGAAGGCATGGATGTGCCTTCATGTTTCAGTGTGAGTGTAGTTTATGGGGAGTTGAGCACACACTAACTTGTCATAGGGATGGGAGGAAAGGAGGGATTGAATGAGGAGAAAGAAGTGGCTTGGTGAACAGCATACCTCTAAGTGCCCAGTCCTGCAGACTCCCTGCATGCAGAACCTCATGCAGAATAAGAATTCCTAGCTCTTCTAAGCACTTTTTTCTGTAGATCTCAAAACACTCTACATCAGACATTGGATTCATTATCTTCCAGGCAAGTGACAGAGTAAGGAATAGACCCCACACTTTGAGTGTGTCCAGTACTGTTACCCACCCAAATTATATTAGACATACTAGGACATCCGCCTTTACCCAGTTCCCAGGGCTTGAGATGTAATCCACTTGATTTAGGAACCCTCTCCAGCCTTTCCCAGTTCCTAGGGCTCAGGGTGTACTCTTTGCATGCTTGCATGACCTTTTACTGGTGAAAGAGCCTTACGCAGTAATATCCTTATCCTCTCTTTATTAGCAATTCCCAAACAGAACATACATGCTAATCATGCTCCCCAACCCTGATCATGCTGGCAGACTTTCCCTGCTGGCCAGACAAGATCAGTCTCATCTGGATTCTCATTACTGCACGTCCTGGGCATTCAGAGGATTCTTAGCAGCCCTGATCTTAGGCTGTGTCTTAGAGGTGAGATCTTCCAGGTCTTTCCTCCTTATTCTTCTGTTCTTTCTGCAGGTCTCCTTTTTGGATCCCTATTTATATAGTGACACTTGAGTCCTGCTTACCTGTACCTTAACCAGTCATTTCACTAAAATGTTACTACATGATTCTCTAGCCAATCTGAGCGTATTGTAAGATAATTCTTTAACCAGTCATACCCCACCACCTTAATTGATTTACAGTTAGCAATTAGCTATGTAACAGACAGGGAAAAAAATCAAAGATATCACGATCATAGGATTTTAAAAATGGTAAATTTCATGATTTCAGGAATTTAAATCTGAAATTTTATGGGGGTGTAGTTGAAGGGGCCCTGACCCAAAAAAGAGTTCTGTGGGGGTCACAGGTTTATTGTATGGCGGTTGTGGTATTTCTACCATTATGTCTGCGTAGTTGGTGGCAGCAGTATTGCCTTCAGAGCCGGGCAGTTGGAGAGCAGCAGCTGCTGTCTGGGATCTTAGGACTGAAGGCAGAGCTACCGCCAGCAGCAGCACAGAAGTAAGGATGGCATGGTATGGTGTTACCACCCTTAATTCTGCGCTGCTGCCTGCAGAGCTGGACCTTTAATCAGCAGTCACCACTCTTTGGCCATCCAGCACTACAAGCAGCAGCACAGAGGTAAGGGCAACATGGGTATGGTATTGCCACCCTTCTGTGCTGCTGGCGGGGTGCTGCCTTCAGAACTGGGCACCCACCCAACATTACAACCTGTACTGTCCAGCTGTCCAGCTCTGAAGGCAGCGCAGAAATAAGGGTGGCAATACCATGATCCTCCGAAAATAAGCTTGTCCTCCCCCTGCAATTCCCTTTTGGGTCAGGACCCCCAGTTTGAGAAATGAAGGTCACCCACCTGAAATCTATGCAGTACAGGGTAAAAGCACACAAAAGGCCAGATTTCATGGGAGGACACCAGATTTCATTGTTCTTGGCACATTTTGCATGGCTGTGAACTTGGTAGCCCCTACTGATAAACCATAGAGAAATGGGGACCATAAAGACAAAACAATAAAGAAATGGGGATTTTACAACCCCAGTGACTTCTTGCCAGATGCTATCAAACTTGAGATTACTTTAACCATCTTGAGATCTGTTTCTGTATCTGGTGATGGCAGGTAGTATTAGGACAGGATCGCCTTCTTAACAGCTGGATATTCCATAGTTTTCATGTAATTTGGAGGGGATGAGAGGTTTTGCTTTTTTAGCTCATGCTACATCCTTACGCTTCTCTGCGCACTGGGTCACATTGCCAAATTGCTATCTGTCTTCATTTGAGCCTCTCTGCTCGGTTGAGATTGATCCTGCCTTGGGCAGGGGGCTGGACTTGATGACCTCCTGAGGTCTCTTCCAGCTCTGTGATTCAGTTCTAACTCACATTCTCACTCCCCAAACAGAAACTTTTGTGATCCGGCAAGAGCTCAGATTTGCATCCTTTCTTTTCTGAAGGGAAACCACTAGCTTCTCCCTGCATTTATAACAAACCTTCCAAACATTATTTTTGTATTGGTAGCAAGGTTCTCTCTAAGCTGGGAGAGGGGCTGCTGCAGCTGAGGGAGAAGTGCCCCTTCCCCAGCAAGGGAGCTCTGTGCAGGACAGCCCTGAGCCCCTGGGCGGGGCTCATTAAACAGCTGCACAACCGCGCTGCTGCACAGCTTAGAGGGAACCTTGATTGGTAGCCCCTGTCCCAGCTTGTGCTGTGCTCTTCACTGATCTCCCAAGCACAGTGGAAGCAAACTAGGTTAGCACTTAAATAGCCATCCTCTCTGATGTTGCAGAGAATGGTGCTTGCTTCCTGGGTGGCCTGTGCCCCAGCGTGTGGCAGAGAGACACTCTGCTGATAGAGATGCTGTCTCTTCTAGGTGAGTTGTAAATCCAAAGTCATGGCTGCTAGTGAGAAATGTCTTGGAACCTCCAATGTCTCCTGGAGCAACAATGTTAAACCCGGGTGTCTGGCCACACCCCAGCTGTGGTGATCCCTTTGCAGTTGTAATATTCCTTGGGTTTTGTCTCAAACTGTGCAATGATTATATGCTGGGCTCCTCCCCAGAGCTGGGTGAGGAAACACTCCCTGGATATTAGTTTTTCAGAGTTCTTTTCATCCCGAGGGATCCCAAAGCAACTGCATAAATCTATGGTATTAACCGCAACTGAGGATGTCAGCCATTCCAGACCTTGACTTATTGCCCTGTTACCTAGAAAGAATGAAAGAATGTTGAACTGACCAGCATGTGCTAAAGAATAGCATGTCTGCTTCTGCTTTTTAGGGTTTGTGTCCCGAGAGAGATTTCAAGGTGGAACAGGGTGGATTTTCCGATCGCCCTGTGTACAGCCTACAGCATGTACCAGACACCAGGTATGTGGATGGGGACTTTCTGGCTCCTGTTTGATGGATGTGTAGGTTCTTCTTCGAGTTATGTCCCCGTGGGTGCTCCACTGTTGGTGTTGGGTTGTCCCAGCACCGCAGATCAGAGTTTTCATGAGCAGTAGTCAGCCGGACCGCGCTTCACGCCCTTTTAATCTCTTGCGCGGTGCGGATCCCACCAGTTCCTTCTTCGCCGCCCGCGGACACAGACTGAGCGAGCCTCCTCTTCTCAGACAAACCCTGTCAGGAGTAGAACAGAATCTTGTTTTAGTGTTAATAGTTAGTTGTAGTTAGAATTCTTATAGCGTTATTAGTTATAGTTTGCAGTTTGAAAAAAAAGTTCTTTATCTTCGTTAGTTATATAAATAGCTATGCCGGGCTCTCCTGGCCTTAAGAAGTGCGCTACATACTGTGACGCGATGCCCACAGCAGACGGCTATGCCGATTGTATTAAGTGCCTCAGCAATCCGTCCATTGTGCCAAACCGACTGGTAGGACACACAAGGACAAAGAGATGAGGCTAAAACTGTTCCTATTTGACAAAGCGCTTCAACCTGTGGAGCTTTCTCATTCTTGTCTCCACTCCATGATCTCCTAGGGCTGAGAAAAGAAAAGCTGTTTCTCTTCAGCCGGCTCCTACTTGAAAAAGAGCTTCACCAGTCTGTTCTTTACCATCGGCCCGAGTAAGCGTGGGTGACAAGCCTGGCACGTCTGGTCCTGTGACATCCAGACATAAGTTGCTGTCAGAGCCACAACCCTGGCAAAGACCTACAGTGCTGCCGCCAACAGTCTCAACGGCCTGCCGCTCAGCACCGCCGGCGACTGCATCAGCCATCACGGTACCAACAAGGTCGGCATCCTCCAGGTCAGCACCGCCCACACGTGTGCCGATGACCTCGGCATGGGCGACCTCGACACATACATCTGCACAGGCATTATTGGCACCATGTGTCCCATCCAGCCCTCCGGTGCCAAAGAAAGCACCTTATAAATCTGGTTCAATGAGGCAAATGAGTCCGGAACCATTGACTTCCTCGCCGGCACCATCCTCTGCTCCACCTTCTCCGTATTCCCCTCAGTTAACCAGGAACAACGGGAGTCACACTTCACGTAACCGAACCAGACACCATACGTCTAGGTGTCATCTGTCACCGTGCCCTTATACAAGATATGCTGCTCAGTCTCCTCCTCCCTCTTCAAGAGGTTCACCACCTTCACCACGTTCTCCACACCTCCGGGTACATCATCATATGCGCTACAGGAGCGGTCACTCATCTCGATATGCTTCTCCAGTGTGGTCTCACCACAGACGACCCAGCCCAACATATTGCCCATATTATTCTCGATATGCCTCAACTCATCATCACTATCATCGCTCTGATTATGGTTACCCTTGTTGCCACAGTCACCCGACTTCTCATGATCCTTCAGTTTCTCCTCAACCTTCACATAGTCAGAAAATAGCAGTCACACCTCCCAACTCTCCCTCTACAGCTCACCACTCGGTACTGGAGGAAGATCAACTATCGGAAGTTGAGGAACACCCACCAGACGTCTCACCAACCGATCAGTCATCATCATCCCCTGACAAAGCGGTTATACCTGATGACCACTCTCCTCCTGACAACCTGAAGCAGTTTCAGGAGCTCTTTAAGAGGGTGGCTGCATCTCAGGACATTCCATTAACCGAAGTACCAGAGAAACAACACCGTCTTTTCAAAAATCTTGTCTTCTCAACGGGGGAAAATCGCAATACCCATAGACGAGGCTATTATGGAGCTCGCTGATGAAATCTGGCAGACTCCAGCTTCAGTGCCACCTACCAATAAACGCGCTGACAAGAGGTACTTTGTCCCTCCGAAGGGAGCCGACTTTTTATTTTTCCACCCTCGACCGAATTCATTAGTTGTTGACGCTGCCCGTTACAGGTCTAAACTTCCGCAATATAAGAACACTGTGGAGAAAGACAACAAACGTGTGGACTTGTTTGGGAGAAAGCTTTACTCTTCCTCCACCTTACTTTTACGTATAGCCAACTACGCAGGGTTACTGTCCAATCATAACTTCGACAACTACACAAAGCTTACCTCCCTGATGGAACACTTGCCAGACTCCAAGAGATCCATATTAAAATCCATAGTTCAGGAGGGTTACGCTTCCTCCAGGACGGCCCTCCAAATAGCGCTTGATATAGCGGACACAGCAGCCAGAACTATTGCAACATCAGTGGTTATGAGGAGAGCCTCCTGGCTACAATCTGCAGGAGTCCCTCGTGAGCTACAATTGAAAGTTATAGATCTTCCTTTCGACAAGCAAAAGTTATTTGCTGAAAAGACTGACGACGTGTTGCATTCCAGCAAGGACTCCAGAACAACATTGCGTAGACTTGGGATGTATACTCCCCCATACCGCCGTAAACGATATATCCCATATAAAAAACACCGGGAGTTCTTGTGCTCCAGAGGTCAACAACGCACTTTTGATCATTCAAGGAACAAACAGCGCCCTCAAGAGTCATCCACAGAGTACCTATAATACCAGCAACCAGGCCAACAAGTAGCAGGTTTGACCTGTTGGTCAAGGGTCTGCAAAATCTCCCCATCTCATGCAAAATACCACATTCCACCCCAGCCTTTCACCACTGTCTGAGGCCTTTCCGTCATTGCTGGCCTGCCATCACATCGGACCGTTGGGTCTTCGAAATAATATCAGGGTACACCATCCCATTTCCCCACCCTCCCCGGCCCTCTTCAGGGACCCTTCTCACAAAGATCTGCTAAAACAGGAGGTGCCGCCACTGCTCAATCTCGGAGCAGTGGAAATGGTACCCAAAGGCTTCAAAGGCAAGGGGTTCTACTCCCATTACTTTCTCACCCCAAAGAGGACGGGAGGATGGAGGCCTATCTTAGACCTCCGCAGATTGAATCAGTATCTTTGAAAATGATTCAAAATGGTTACCCTAGCTTCAATAATACCTGTGTTAAAGAAGAGAGACTAGTTTGCAGCCCTCGACCTGCAGGATGCCTATTATCACATAACTATTCACCCTGCACACAGACAATTCCTGTGTTTCATGGTGGGAACAGATCATTACAAATATCAAGTGCTGCCATTCTGCCTTTCTTCTGCACCCAGAGTATTTTCAAAGATGCTGGCTGTTGTTGCAGCCTACCTTCGCAGACAGGCTGTCGTTATCTTTCATTATCTAGACAATTGCTTGGTAAAAGGCCCGTCAGAAATAGAGACTCATCGAATGGTATCAATAACCAAGCAAACATTTGAACTTTTGGGCTTCATACTCAATACACAGAAGTTAACTCTACAACCTACACAAACTCTAGAGTTCATAGGTGCTCAATTAGATTCTGTATCAGCAAAAGCATACCTTCTGAGGCAAAAGTTTCAAGCAATCCAGGACCTTGTTGCTACTCTTACCGCCAGCCCCACAGTTCCCATACTTACCTGTCTTCAACTTATGGGTCACATGTCCTCTAAAACCTATGTGATCGACTACGCCTGCTTGCACTTTCAATGTCTTCAGCAGTTTACGCCCACCACAAGCGATAAGAGCACAGACTGGTCTCCCCTCCCCTCCCCGTCTTAAAATCTCTTGCATGGTGGACCGATCCCTGCAATCTTCTAGCAGGTGTACCATTTCTTTGAGACCAACCTTCTGTACACATAACTACCGATGCGTCCCTTGTTGGAGCCCACATGAATGCCATGTCAATACAAGGATGATGGACCGCACAAGAGACCACTTTACATATCAATTTATTAGAACTCAGAGCTGTTTTCAATGCATGCAAGCATTTCATTACACACATTCACGACAAAAATATCAGAGTATTGACTGACAATATATCAACAATTTACTATATAAATTTCCAGCGAGGTGCCCAATCCAATACTCTATGCACTGAAACGGTCAGATTATGGAACTGGTGCATACGAACCAAAATCACCCTCGTTGCTTCATACTTACCAGGAGTAAACCACATAACAGCAGACGCCCTTAGTAGATGCTTTGCCCCAGACCACGAGTGGGAGCTGCATCCTCGGGTCCTCCAATCCATCTTTCAACGATGGGGTCTCCCAAAAATAGACCTATTCGCTTCCTAAAGAAACAAGAAATGTCATCATTACTGTTTCAGAGCCGGCACCGGACCAGGTTCTCTAGGGGACACCTTTCTCCTCAATTGGAAAGGCCCCCTCTTATATGCATTTCCTCCTATTCCGCTCATTCCCAACGTGCTAGAGAAGATCACCAGAGACAAAGTGACAGTTATTCTCATATCACCGTTTTGGGCACGACAGTTATGGTTTCCTTATCTGTATCTGATGTCTCCTCAGCCTCCCTACCACCTTCCGATCCATCACGATCTCCTAACTCAGAACAGAGGAACCTTACTCCACCCACAGCCACATCTCCTGCGCCTAACAGCTTGGCTTGTTGGTTCTACCAAGAAGAACTACAATGTTCTGACCAGGTAGAAGAGGTTATTTTGCACAGCAGGAAACAATCTACCCAGACCACTTACCTCCAAAAGTGGCGTAGATTCCTTTCCTGGTGTTCTAACAAGAATTTAGACCCAGGCATAGTGCCTTTACATAAAATTTTAGACTACATATTGTCCCTCAAGGACACTGGATTAGCCCTTGCCTCTTTAAAAGTACATCGTTCCGCCATCACTGCCTTTCATCAACCAGTAGAAGGGTGGTCAATCTTCGCGCACCCAATCACAAGGAGATTCATAAAAGGTCTTTCCAATCTATACCCACTACGCAGTCTACCACCACCATCATGGAATTTGGAACTGGTGCTGGACACTCTTACCCGGGCACCCTTTGAACCTCTAGCTACCTGTCCACAGTCGATGACACTAAAGGTAGTCTTTCTAGTGGCAATCACTTCTGCCCGCAGAGTGAGTGAGCTAGCAGCCTTACTGGTGGTTCTACCGTATACCATTTTTAACAGAGACAACGTAATACTACATCCTCATCCTTCCTTCATTGCTAAAGTATGTTCGGACTTCCATGTAAATGAACCAATCGTACTCCCTTCATTCTACCCTAAACCACATTCAACGACAAGAGACACACTATTCCATTTACTTGGCATACGCAGAGCTCTTGCATTCTACATAGACAGAACTCCATCTTTCCTCAAATCCGATCGTCTACTCATTTTTACAATGGAGCGTACTAAGGGGCACCCTCTGTCATCACAACGCATTTCCAAACTTATTGTCTCCTGCATTACACAATGCTATACTTTAAGGAATAAACCACTTCCTCAAACACCTAGAGCACACTCGACAAGAGCAGTGGCAACTTCTACGGCTTTTCTCCATGGGGTTCCCCTCAAGGACATCTGCAGAGTGGCTACATGGTCCACCAATGACACTTTTATGAAGCACTGCGCCATCTCGCAGACTTAAGCAGAAAACAGTATCGTGGCCTCCACGGTCCTATTGAGCGCCGTAAATCCGAGGCCCACCTACCACTTAGACTGGGTACTGCTACACATTCACCAACAGTGGAGCACCCACAGGGACATCACTCCAAGAAGAAGAGGAAGTTACTCACCTTCGTGCGGTAACAACGGTTCTTCGAGACGTGTGTCCCCGTGGGCGCTCCACTACCTGCCCTCCTCCCCACTTCGGATTCTCCTCTTATATTTTCCAGATACTGGGGCGGACTCGAGGAACTGTCGGGAGCCGGACCGTGTGAGAGATCAAAAGTGCACAAACGGCGCAAAGCGCATGCATGGTCTGGCTGACTACTGCTTATGAAAACTCTGATCTGCGGTGCTGGGACGACCCAACACCAACAGTGGAGCACCCACGGGAACACGCATCTCGAAGAACAGTCGTTACTGCACCAAGGTGAGTAACTTTCTCATTTGTTTTGTTTAGTAAAAACTCCCCCTACCTAATAAGACTTGTGAGCTTTTAGCGAAGCTGGCCAGCAAAATGAAAGTGATGGGCTCTAGAGAGCCCCTCCAACACTCAGACCTGCCAAGGGAAGTCCAGTAGAGCAGGAATGTGTGTGAGAATCTCCGTGTGGAAAGGACTTTGTCTCCTTCCTTCTCGCTTCATGCCATGCCAGGTTCCCCTTTTGCTTTCTCTGGCTGTTGCCCCAGTTTGCTACTATTCCTCCCCTTCCCCCGCCCTTGCTCTCTTCTGCTGTGATGTTGCCCCTCCTGTCGTCTTCCCCCCCGGGATGGGCCCAGAAATGCCGGGCCCCAGGCAAGGTGGGAGGAGGCTTTGAGGGAAGATGTGAGGCTGGGAGCTAGCCTCCTTCAGCCACCCATGCTACCTGGGTCTCTGGCGGAGCAGTGGCCCTTTTTGCCAGCTCTGGGTACCGCACACTGCTGCTACTGGTCCTGCGTGGTGTCACCACATGGGCACAGTGCAGTTGGACCACAGGCGTCAGCAGGACAGTGCATGCACCACACACAGGCCACTGCCACTACCACGATTTAAAAGCAGCAGGGAGCTCCCTGCCTGGGGCCTTTTTAAGTCAGCTGGGCCCCTGGTCAATTGCCCCTTTGGCCCTCTCCTGTGGGCAGCCCTGCCTGTGGCATCTCCTTGGGCCTGTGTGGATGCGCCGCTGTGCACGCCGTTGGTTCGCTCCTTTCTGCAGCCCTCCCTCTGGGGCTTCTCTGCAGGGCCTTGCCCGGGAGAGGGGCCTTAGGTCTCTCACCCCCCAAGTGGTCTTCTCCCCCAGCCTCCCCAGTACAGAAGTGCTTGAGCTGGTGTGGACGGGGAGCATGGGGCAGCTGGCTCCTCCCCTCCTGCAGCAGAGAGTCTCCGGAAGGGAGCAGCTGTAGCAAGGAGGCAGCGCTCGCAGCACCCCTTTCTGGTGGGATCCACTGACAGCTCCATGGGGGGCAGTTGTCCCTGGTGGGGGAATTTTTAGCAGGCAGTTCCTGCAAACAGCTATTCTCCCCCAACTCCCGCAGATCGTTCCCTGGATGCTTTCCAGTGCTTTGCCCCCTCCGTTGTTCCAGGTTGAGAGTCCGTTGCTGGCATTAAAGCAGGGCAGGAATGAAAATGCAGAGCAGCCCAGGGTGTCTCTCCGGTCCCAATGGTGCTCCAAGGACTCAGGCAACTGGCACCATCGGCTCTGCCTTGGACTCTCACCTTTCTAGGTCCAGCGCGTCCCTACCCAGGAGAACGCTAAGTGCCCTGCAAGGGCCACTTGAAGGCCATGCAAACAGCCAACTTCTCTTACCTGTTCCCTCCCGCTGAGCTGCCCCACTTCTTCAGTGGGTTCCCCCCCGCAGGTGCACACACCTCTGCTAGCCTCCCATCCTTAGCATTTGCTGACATCGTTCTCAGTCTTGCTTTGTGCTGCAAACACACCAAAGCGGTGGCTTTGCCTTGGGGCTGCTGTGACAACTGGGGCTGGAGGAGAGGGGAGGCAAGAACAGGCTCCTGTGAGCTCCCCCAGCACAGGCAGCACTAGCATAGCTTGTTGCCACAAGTGTGTCCATCCTGCCCCAGCTGCGGGATGGGAGAAACTCAGCCAGCGCCCCAAGCGTTGGGGAGGGAACAGACACGCTTGTCCTCACCGGCATGTGCCAGTCCCGAGGCCAAAAGCCCTTTCCTGGCATGCTTGCATCTGGTTTCCTTCTTTTCACAGCTTGCTGGTAACAAGTGGCCCACCAGACAGTTCCCTGCAGGTTTGGCAGCTGGCAGCAGAGGACACTGGTGAGTGCGTGGCGGGGCAGCTGTTACACAGGTGTGGGCTGGTAGGTCAACAGTCTGCCGCTAACTCCTGCAACCCAGGTGATCTGTTAGGCACCATTGACAGCTTGCTCCGGAGTTCTAGAGCTTCCCTGTGTCAGGGTCATGTTAATTCATCCCCTCGTGGGGGTGGAGCACTTGGAAGGCGCAGGGGAAGGGCAGAGTCTTAACGCCCCTTGTCGAAGTGCCCGGGAATGATGGAGCACAAAAAAGGCTCTGTGACCTAAACTGTCCAAAATGGCTGGGCCTTATGGGGGCCCAAGCTGAGACCCCCTCCCCCCCCCAGAAGGGCAAGTGAACAGCGTCTCTGAGAACCAGGCTCGCTAAGGTGTCTCAGATTGAGCCCCCAGAATCACTAGTGGCTGGAAACTTCGGCCTGCATGTCCAATTGTTATTGCGGAGTGGAATTGTTATGCGGAGAAGCCTTTGCTTGCCAGCTGTGCAAACGTTCTCAGCCCACATCTGAGCCCTGCGCTGGAGGGAGGCTTCCGCTTGTACAGTTCAGGTCATTTGACCGGCCCCGGAGCCCATTTTCAGCACATTTCTCTGGCTGCACACAGGGGATCTTCACTCAGTGTTAGTCGCCACGTGGCCGAATGCCCTGCCCTGCAGGTGGCCTCGGAGATGTTTAGCTGGAAGCACGAGTCCATATGCTGTCCCGAGGCCAGCAGCCCAGCCCAGTTACACTGGGAGTTAGGACAGCTGGGTTCTTCTGGTCCCATGTGAGCGCTTGTACCCACAGTTGTCCCATTCACCTCACTGGCATGACGTCTAAGCCGGAGCTTTTAGCAGTATGACCAAGGGCTCTGCGCACTGACCCTTTGATATACTGCAAATCACATCACATAGCTGTGCCTCAGTTTCCCCCCCTGCCAAGTGGGGGGTTCCTGGTGTTTCCTCGCTTTGTAAAGCATAAGAATGGCCATACTGGGTGGGACCAAGGTCCATCTAGCCCAGTATCCTGTCTTCCTCTGGGGCATATGGCATTGGAAGTGAACAGAAACAGGGAATCAAGTGATCCCTCTCCTGTTATCCTTTTCCACCCTCTGACAGAGGCTAGGGACACCATTTCTACCCATCCTGGCACTGTGAAGACTATGGAAGAAGCACATTAAATATTTATTGCAATTATTTTATTTATTCTGTTGTTTAATGAAAACAAGCGACTTGTTTAAAGTTTTTGTATCCTAGGTTTTCTAAATGTCTAAATAGACCATTTTATCAGACCCGCTCTACTGCTGTGAAGAGTGTTTTTGCCCTTAGAAAAGATTTTAAAATATCAATTGTGGGTTGACTTGTAATTCAGCTTCACAAAACACTTCACAAAAGTGAGTCACTTGGTTCTCACGCTGTTACAGCTCAATGCGTCTCTCTTTCAAATAGATGTTATTAAATCCGTAAGTACCGTCCCTGCGGGAAATGACAGCAAGAAACCTTGGGCTAAAATTGCAACCATCTTCGCCAGAGCCCCTTGTGTCCTTCATGGCTCAAGAGTCAACAATCTCCAAGTGACAGAGATTGAATCAAAGAAAACCATCTACGCAGCAGGTATTTAAAGAAAAACGACGTCTTGTTGACATTTATAAAGAGGGTGATGAGAGGGAAGATTTCACGCTAGTCTAGCTAAGCTGCACGCTCTTTAAACCAGTGCTGTTCAGGGAAACGTTTTCAAAACCACCTAAACCCCAGTGCAAGCCAGTGAGATGTAGGCACTTGATTCCCTTTGGCACTTACAAACATTTTAGCCTCGGCCTGTTTCGTACGTTGACCCCATGTTGCAGCAGAACGTAGCTTTGGCATCCTCCTCTAGCCGGGGGAAAGGATGGGGGTTGCAACACTATGAACCCAGCTATAACCCTGAGGTGGTGAACTTGTACTCCTAAGCCCTGATCTAGGAAATTATACCTGCAAAACTCCCCTTTTTTTAGCACAGCCCGGTGCCTGTCCACCTCCTCCTAAATCCTCCACCTTTTTCAGCATAGTTATTCCCCTGTTCAGAGTGACATAGCTTCTCCTGGTTGGTAAAGCTCTGTTGGCACGGTGACATAAGAACGCACACAGTATAAATGGTCCCCCAATGCAGCATTCACTTAGAATGACCTGCCTGTTGGCACTTTAGAACTCGGCTGCACTGGGCCCTAGTGGTTTAGGAACTTAAATCTCTCAGTCGGTGGATTTTAGCCCCTTCTGTACATTGTACCCTAACTCTGTCCAATGCCTGAAACATTCCACATTCCAGGATCTGGGTTCTCAGCCCTGTCCGACTGATCCTGCTTTACTCAGCAGATGGGTCTACGTAATCTCTCTCAAGGCAACACACTTAGCAAGTAGTACTCCGTTAACTCGCCTGTGGGGAGCTCATCAGGAATGTCTCCCCATGTGTGCCTTTCCTCCCCCAGCGGTGCAGAGTTAGGGTTTGTTCACTGTGCTCTTCTGAAGCCTTTTAGTTACTTTATCTTGTCGTGCTCTCCCAAACGTGATCCCTCTGCAATTTCCCACCCATCTGCCATTCTATTGATGGTCACTTGGTTAAATGCTATCAGAACAATCCCAACAAATCCGACACTTGAGGGAAAACACTTGTATTCACCCAGCTAGCAAGAATCCAGGTGTCAGTTATTGGGACCGGTTTACAGAGGTTTAGCAGCTGGGACGGGTTGTCCTGAGGGGGCATTGGGAAGTACAGGTCTATAGCAAAAATAGCTGGCATGTTGAGGTTCTATGCTGCTGCTTTTCTTTCAGTAGCGAAACTCTTAGTAGCAAGGCCAAGAGGATAGCAGTGGGGCTTGTATAGTTTGGGGAGGGGGGAGATTTGAGTATGGAGCAACCTTTGTGTTGGAGTAGATTCATCTGTGCAAGTCTTTTGCCCAAGAATTAATTTCACCCAGTGAGAGCAGAATGTTCCCCTTAAAAATATGAGACTGTACCACAGGGGTGGGCAAAATCAGGCCCGAGAGCGAGATCTGGCCTGCCAAGCATTTCTCTTCAGGCCACCCGGCTGATGAGCAGAGGGGCAGATTTACAGCCAACCATGTGTGTTCGGCTGCCCCTCCCCCCACCTTGCTGCATCCTGCAGCCCAGCTGCTCCCAGGATTCTCCTGCGAGCTGTGCAGAGTAGCAGGGGGAGCGGGGGGTGTTTAAGTCCAAGTGTGTCCTCTAACCTCTGTACCCCATCTCCACAGAGCAGGGGTTGGGGGGAGGGAGACGCACAGGCGAGCGGCTCCAATCTGAAGCCCTGCCCCTTCCAGGGAACCTGGAGCCGGCCTGTGACCATGTATCAAAATTCTTGAAGAGGCCCTCCCCCTGCGAAAATCATTGCCCCCCCCCGCTGTCCCATGAGACACCTGGGGCGTTTGCCAGCTCACTGCTGCTAGTCCTGCTCTCTTTCTAAAGCAGCTTCCCTGGAGAAGGCTGAAGTCTGCTTCCATGTAAAGTTTCACTCCCCCGCTTGGTATGTTTGTTACCCTGCAGTTTCTGAGCCTAGCAGCTGTAGCTGAGCAGCCTGCAGAGTCTGAGGTTCTCTTCCTCCTCTTTTAGCCTCTCGTAGCAGCGATGAGGTCAGCGGCCTGGCATTCCTGGACTGTCATACTTTGCTGGCCTGCTGCGTGAAGGGCCAGCTGTGCCTGGCAGATGTTCGGGAGCCGCAGAGTCCCCTGGGTGATGCATCCATTCCTTCGGCACTCGGTGGGGAGCAGTGGTGCATGGGCGTCCGTCCGGGCCTGCCGGGCTCTGGTGCGAATGCACCCACTGTGGCCCGCCTCTCGTCGGGAGGACAGCTCACGCTAACGGACTTGAGAAACATCCCAACGCCTCTGAAATCGGCCAAGTGCAAGGTTTCTGCAGCCAGCCCACACGCGGAGTTCCTGTGCGTCTCCTGGGCGCCTGCTCTGGATGGGCACCTCGCCGTTTCAGGTAACTCTCCAGAGGAGGGGATTTGTTTGCCGTGTGTTTTCAGCTCTGGTTTTCTGAACTGAAAGCCTGGTCCCGTGGCGATCAGCGTACCCATGATGCCTTGCGTTAGGATATGGCTTGTGGAGTGAGATTATGTGGCTGCTGGTCCGTTGGGATGCTGTGTATTCCATCTCCCCGAGAGCTAAATAACAACACTCGATGGACCCAACTCAGCCCTGGTATAACTCCATGGACTTCAGTAGAGTTACAGCAGGGTGGGGTTGGGCGCAGTGCCTGGGACAAGATGGGAAGTGGGGGCAGCTTCCTCCAAGTAGTCACATGCAGTAGGAACCTGACTCTGATGCAGCCCCAGGCTTGCGCCTGCTTTTGTGCACATGCTGAGCTCAGGCGTGCGTGTATGCGGTTAGGGCTTGAGCAAATGCATAAGTGAAAGTTAGGTCTCCAGTTACTGAAAATCAGGCCTTATGTGATCTAGCAAAGGCCTCTTATTCCACATTTCCATCAATGCTCCAAACTCATCTGAGGTCCCCCATCACAGATTGCTCCTGTGCATTGTAGCAGAATCCATCAGCACTCCGTGCAGGGAATTACGGACCAGTCGGCTTAACTTCAGTACCCAGAAATATACGACAGAGAAGAATTAAGCAATCAATTTCACAGACTCGTAGGGCTGCGAAGGACCTCAACAGCTCAAGTCCAATTCCCTGCATTCATGGCAGGACCAAGCACCATTTTTAGACCATCCCTGACAGATGTCTGTCTAATCTCTTAAATATCTCTAGTGATGGAGATTCCACAACCTCCCTAGGCAATTTATTCCAGTGTTTAACCACCCTGACAGTTAGGAAGTTTTTCCTAATGTCCAACCTAAACCTCCCTTGCTGCAATTTAAGTCCATTGGTTTTTGTCCTGTCAGAGGTTAAGGAGAAAATTTTTTCTCCCTCCTCTTTGTAACAATTAGGTACTTGAAAACTGTTAGCATTTTCTCTCTCTCCTTTTCTTGACTAAACAAATCCAATTCTTTCAGTCTTTTTTCGAAGGTCATGTTTTCTGGACCTTTAATTTTTGTTGCTCTTCTCAGGACTTCAGTTTGTCCACATCTTTCCTGAACTGTGGCATCCAGAACTGGACACAGTACAGTCTGAACCTCTAAAATCTGGGAGTCTCTGGTCCGGCAGCATCCGGGCCACAGATATTGCTGGACCAGAGAGACCCAGCTGGCCAGGTTCAGCAGCACAGCCTGGGCTGGGCTGCCAGTGGGAGCGCAGCCCTGGCCAGAGCTGACAGCAAGGAGCATAGCCCCAGCCTTGGCTGGAGGCAGTGGGGCTGATGCAGTCAGAAGCACAGCCTTGGTTGGGGCTGGCGTGGGTGGGCGGGGGACAGCCCTGGCCAGGGCTGGCGGCAGGAGTCAGCAGGGCTGGCAGCTGGGCATGCAGTCTGGGCCAGTGCCATGGGGGTGCAGCCCTGGCCTGTTCTGGAGGGAGCAGGACAAGCCCCTGTCCAGGGCTGGAGCAGTGGGAGACGCAGCCCCAGCCAGGGCTGGCAGAGTTTGGCGGCTGGAGGCAGCGGGGCAGGCGGCAGGGAGCGCAGCCCTAGCTGGGAGCAGAGCCTACAGCTGGGTAGGAAGCCTTGAACTCCTCTGTTCCGGCAAACTCCGTGGTTCAGGACCACTGAGGTCCCGAGGGTGCCGGGCAGAGCACCAACCTGTACTCCACTTGAGGCCTAATCAGTGCAGAGTAGAGCAGAAGAATGACTTCTTGTGTCTTGCTCACAACACTCCTGCTAATATAGCCCAAAATGATGTTGGCTTTTACTGCCACAGTGTCACACTGTTGACTCATATTTATCTTTGGATCCACTATGATCCCTAGATCCCTTCCCTCAGTACTCCTTCCTAGGCAGTCACTTCCCATTCTGTGTGTGCAACTGATTGGTCCTCCTTAAGTGGAGTACTTGGCGTTTGTCCTTATTGAACTTCATCCTGTTTACCTCAGACCATTTCTCCAGTCTGTCCAGATCATTTTGAATTATAACCATCCAAAGTACTTGCAAACCCTCTCAGCTTGGTATCATCAGCACATTTTATAAGCATATTCTTTATGCCATTATCTACATTGTTGATGAAGATATTGAATAGAACCAGATCCAGAACTAATCCCTATGGAACCCTACTCATTTTGCCCTTCCATCAGGACTGTGAACTATTGATGTCTATTCTTGGGAACAGTTATCCAGCCAGTTATGCACCCACCTTATAGTAGAGCTGTCAAGGTTGCATTTCCCTAGTTTGTTAATGAGGTCATGAGAGTCTGAATCAAAAGTCTTACTAAAATGTAGATACACTACATCTACCGCATCCCCCTTATCCATAAGGCTTGCTACCAAGTCAAAGAAAGCTCTCAGGTAAGTTTGACATGGTTTGGTTTGACAAGTATATGCTGACTATTATCTTCCAGATGTTTTCAAATGGATTCATTATTTGCTCCATTATCTTTCCTGGCACAGAAATAAAACTGACTGATCTGTAATTCCCTGGGTTGTCCTTATTTCTCTTTTCATAGACGGGCACTGTATTTGCCTTTTTCCAGTCTTCTGGAATTTGCGGATATCCGTTTATATCCACGGGTATCAGCATCCGCGACTGTCAGTGCAGATATCCACAGCTCATTTTTGCATATACGGATGCAGATGCGGATACAAACTTTGTATCTGGGCAGAACTCTAATGGTAAACAATTTTCAAGTAGGAAAAAATTGTTACATGAAGGTGAGAGGGAAAAATTGTTCTCCTTAATCTCTGAGGATAGGGCACAAGGGAGGACAGTTTAGGTTGCCATTATGAAATACTGGAATAAATTGCCTAAGGATGCTGAGGAATTTCCATCATTGGAAGTTTTAAAGAGCAGGTTGGATAAACGCCTGTCAGAGATGGTCTAGTTGTTACTGACTCCTGCCTGGAGTGCAGGGATGGTACTAGATGACTGGTTGAGTTTCATTCCAGTCCTATACTATGATTCTGTGCTGCAGTATAAGGGTACGTCTAGACTACAGGCTTTTGTTGACAGAGGCTTTGTCGACAGATACTGTCAACAAAGCTTCTGTCGACAAAGAGCGTCTAGACTACATCCAGTTCTGTCGACAAAGCAAGCCTCTGTTCAGTCTCACCTACCCTGCACGAGAGGAGTCTGGGAACAGGAGCTCAGTGTTAGTGAAACTCGCAGTGCAGGGCAAGCAGGCAGTTAGGGCTCCTATGCTCAGCTGAACAGGTGGCTGTTTCTGTAGTCTGATGTTCTTCTTGTATTCTTTTAACACAGGCTTCCATGGGACCATTGACATCTATGACACGCAGGGCTGGCCTGCCTCTGGCGGGGAAGCAGAGCCTCTGTTTAGTCACAAAGGACATATCTTCAGTGGCACAGAGGGTGGCGGGGACTTTCCCCTGGTCACAGCTCACGCTTGGCATCCCTGGAAGCCAAGAACATTGTTATCAGCAGCAAGTGATGGCTCCCTGCATGTCTGGGACTGGGCGGAGCCACCCAAGAACAGTTCATGAGAACTCTGAGTTACTTTTTTTCCTGTGTTTCCACTCTAAACTCTGCTCCCTGTGCATGAGTGACCCTGTTGGAAGGGGACGCTCTGGACTACTGCTCAGTGTTCCCAGCGCGTTGTACACTTTTCATTATTTAAAACAGTAAGAATTGTAAACCTCTGTCTCATTTGTGACCATGTGTCCTTCCCCCCCCCCTTTCAGATCACTCCCGTGTGGCCTGTGTCTCTGTGTCTCACAGCTGCCCTGAGCTCGCTTCCCACACTACACGGGGCAGTTTGCAATCGCAACCGGCAACATTTCCGTAAAGTTATTTTGTACCCTGTAAGCAGTCCTGCTGATGGGGCTAGCGCTCCCGGCCATCAGCGTGTGTGGCTCCTTGGCTGTAGGCAGCAGCCTTTAAATGCTAATACACCTCGCTTAATTTGCCTGGCTTCGTCGCCTCTCTTGTGTCAAGAAAGTGTGGGTGGTAATATCCTGTAGCTCATGCAGAGCACTTCTCATCATCAGGATAAGTGTCTGATCATTTAGCCTCCAGTCCCGTCCCGTGGTTATTGCTGCTGCTCCGGAGCCGTAGTGCACATGGTGCTTTACAGACACGATCCCTGCCCCAGATGTCCCTGCCCCAGATACCTAACGCCTGCAGCCACGTTGCCTGAGCAGCACCCCACCGGCATCAATAGGACGCCTTGTGGTTATACAGTCTCCGCTTGTGGGCCCAGAGCGCACTGTAGAGGGTGTTGGGCTGCAAGGTGGCAACACATACACCTGACAATGCGCTGCTGAAGTTTGGCTTGTTGCCCTGCAGGGTTTTGTGTAGCATGTGCGTGACACAAAGGGCTGTCAGGCCATGCAAAGGGGGTGAAGGAAAGTGGATGGGAGCAGAGGGCGTAGGGGGAGAGGGAGTCAACTAGAACCATAAGGGCAAGCACTAAGAACTCGCCCTGTTCAGAGGCCCAGTGCACCACGTCAGCTGCATTGCGGTCTGGGCCGCAGCTGATTCTGCTCCCCCACTGCCCGGTCAGCCCATAAGCACCTGTTTGTCTTCAGCCAGAGCTCCAGCCAGTCTGATTTTTCCTTCTGCTGGGTATAACTCTGCTCCCGTGGGACTGGCCTGCCCTGGTTTTCTTTCCGTGGCGGTTTGCTCCTGTCCTTTGTAATGTCACTGAGGGCACCCGCCAGATTGCTTTGGGGATGATGGGGAGGGATAGAGCCCAGGGGATTCACGGCTCACAATCCCCAAAGCTGTAGCTGTCACTTGCTCACCCAGCAAAAGATTGGGCATGGGTTGAACATGTTGGTACTAGGCAGGGATGTAAAAAAGGGGTTTAAAAATGTGTCCGCGTAACCACTAAAAATCATAGTGGTCGCCCACGCTGCAGGCTCTGCAGTATAAAGGTTAAACGAGGTTCATATTGCAGAGCCTGCAGCGCAGCCTCCCCGGGAGCAGGGCTCCCTTCCACAGCGAAGCTGCCTTCTGCACCGTGGGAGGGTTCACTGCAGGCTATGCAGCCAGCTCCCGGGGCGCCAGTGAGTAACTTGCAGCGGGGGAGCCAGGCAGGCCAACCACAGGACCAGGGCTGCGCTAGCTAGCCAGCCAGAGGAGACCCTGCCAGTGGTGGGCCCCGTGGGGCTGAAGCAGTAAGTGGGACTACAACCGGTAAGCCTCACCCGTTGGCCATTTCCATCCCTGGTACTAGGGGGCATACACCGATTCCAAGGCGAGAAGGGACCACTGTGATCTGCTGGTCTGACCGCCTGACTAACAGGCCAGGAGCCTGCCCAAACGAATTCCTGCAGCAGGGCTCTGAGAAGAAACCTGATCTTGATTTAAAAATTGTCAGTGCTGGCGAATCCACCATGGTGCTTGGTGAATTGTTCCCGTCGTTAATCACTCCTCATTAAAAATGTGCACTTCATTCCCCTCTGAATGTGCCTAGCTTCAGTTCCCAGCCACTGGATCCTGTTAGACCTTTCTCTGCTAGACTGGAGAGCCCTAGGTTAAATACTTAATCCCCACGTACCTCCTCACAGGCAGTAATCCAGTCATCCCTTACCCAGCCTTCCCTCGGTTCAGCTAAACCAATTGAGCTCTTTGGAGTCTTACTATCAGGCAGGTTTTCTAATCCGTGAATCAATCTCGTGGCTCTTCTTTGAACCCCTCTCCAATGTATCTGCATCCTTCTTGAACTGTGAGCTCCAGAGCGCACACAGGGTCAATGCAGCCGTTGCACTCGTGCCAAACCGAGAAGTGAAGTAACGTCTCTGCTCCTGCGTGATTCCCGTGTTTGTGTAAGCGAGGCTCTCGTTAGCTCCTCTGCCCAATGCCACCCGGGACCTCATGTTCAGCTGATGATCCACCAGGACCCTGAAAATTCTTTGAGACTCTGCTTCCCAGGAGAGAGTTCCCCATCCAGTCAGGCCGGTGTGCTTTGTTCCTGGACACACACATTTATATTGAGCTAAATTGACATGCATAATATCGTTTTCTTATGTCCAGCTTACCGAGCAATCCGGGTCACCCTGTGTCAGTGATAGGGATGTAACAGTGTAGTCGATTAACCAATAAGCAGAACCTTATCAGTTAATGCTATAGACTACAAGCATTTCCCTCCACCCTCCCTTGCCAGTACATTTTTTAGCAGGCTGACCAGCTGCTTGACTCAGTCCTGGCTCATGCTGGGTCCGGGACCTACCCCCGCTGTGGCTCTGCATTTAAAGCGTATTAGAAGCCAGGCAGCTCGGCTGAGTTCTGGCTTGGTCCAGGTCCAGGAGCTCAGATTCCCCCCCTAGACAGGGGCTGCTGCCACCCAGCACTGCTGCCTCTGTATCAGAGGCAGCAGCACAGGGCGGTAAGACAGTCAGTGAGGGGAGCTGGTTTTTAAACTGGATCCCCTCGTGGACCAGCTCCTTCCTGGCACTCTGTGGACTCCCCAGGAGTGAAGCCGGAGTGCACTGCCTGCCAGCCCCGCCCCTGACGACTAGAGAGTAGTTGACTAACTGATAAGAATTCACGAGGCTACTCGACTATACAATTAACAGATGTTTAACATCCCTGGTCAGTGATCTGTCCTTTCATTACGTCTCTCTCCTCCAACTCCCCATTCACAATTACATGCTGAGACCTATCAGCTGGGTTTTAAACTACTTGAATCGCATGTTAATTTGATACCTTTCTAGTAGGGATGCCAAAAAGCGGGTAATTGGGTGACGGTGTAACCGCTGAAAATGTCGGTGGTTACATGGTTACTTGCGCCTGCAGCGCGGGCTGGCATGCACCAGCTGCCTCCCTGAGTGGCTGTCTCTGTATCAGAGGGCATACCTGGCCCTAGGCATTGCCAGACCAGACCAGTCCTGAGTGCCCGTGTGCTTCAGTCCCACCCAGCCAGGCGTGAAAGCCCCAGGCAGCGGAGTGAGGGGATAGGGCAGTGGTGAGAAGCCCCCTCTCTCCAAAGCAGGAAGGAGCATGCCAGAGGAGGGGACACACAGACAAGGGACACATGGACAGCTGGGTGGTGTATACGCCAGATTTACTGCAGGCTGCAGCTCTTGGGAAGCCTGAAGCTGCAGGTAAAGCCACAATCACCCTGGGGTCTACAGCCCCCTGGCCCTCAGCCTGTCACCACCCCTCCCACCGGGCTGCACTCTGGCTGCAGGGCCTGCGTTATCTGTCTGAGCTGGGTTGTCCCTGAACTGGGGCTTTGCTGGTTGCCTGGTCCTCCCTTCCCCTCCCCCGGGTCAGACAGCACAGGGCAGAGCCCATGGGGTTGGTTCCTGTACCCACTGAAACCAGGGGTGAGGCAGGATCAAGCCCCAGAAAAGACAGGGAGGGGGCCTGCTTCCTGCTCCTCCCACCACTGAGACCCTCCCTCACAGCTGTGAGGCCCAGAGATTCAGAGCCTGCCTGGGCCCCCCTCTGTGGACTTTCCCCTGCTGTCCTGCCCACTGCCCATGCAGCAGCAGAAACAGCTCCCCTGGCGGGAGCATTTCCCCAGGATGGCAAAAGCACAATTGGAATTGCAGCTAGCAAGGGATGTGAAGGGTAATAAGAAAGGTCTCTACAGGCATGTTAGCAATGAGAGGGTGATCAGAGAGGGTGTGGTGCCCCTACTGGATGAGGGAGGTAGCCTAGTGACAGATGATGTGGGAAAAGCTGAAGTACTCAATGCTTTCTTTGCATCTCTCTTCACAGACAAGGTCAGCTCCCAGCCTACTGCACTAGGCAACACAGTATGGGAAGGAGGTGGGCTGCCCGCGGCAGTGAAAGAACAGGTTAGGTACTATTTAGAAAAGCTAGACATACACAAATCCCTGGGTCCGGATCTAATGCATCCACGGGTACTGAGGGAGTTTGCAAATGTCAGTGAGGAGCCTTTGGCCATTATCTTTGAAAACTCGTGGAGATCAGGAGAGATCCCGGATGATTGGAAAAAGGCAAATGTAGTGCCCATCTTTAAAAAAAGGGAAGAAAGACGATCCAGGGAACTACAGACCAGTCAGCCTTACTTCAGTCCCCAGAAAAATCATGGAGGGGATCCTCAAGGAATCCATTTTGAAGCACTTGGAAGAGGGGAAAGTGATCAAGAATAGTCAATGTGGATTCACCAAGGGCAAGTCGTGTCTGACCAATCTGATTAGCTTCTATGATGAAGCAACTGGCTCTGTGGACATGGGGAAGTCAGTGGATGTGTCATTATTTTTGGGCTCCCCGGGGAGCTGTCTGCCACCCCGTGCTGCAAGTGTGTGTAACCATGTAACCACTGATGAAGTGCATCTGATGAAGTGGATCTTTGCCCACGAAAGCTCATGCTCCAATACATCTGTTAGTGTATAACGTGCTACAGGACTCCTTGTCACTCATGTAACCACTGACATTTTCAGCGGTTACACCGTTACCCAATCACCTGCTTTTTGGCATCCCTACTAGAAAGGTATCAAATTAACATGCGACTCAAATGGCTTAAAACCCAGCTGATTGGTCTCAGCATGTAATAATGAATGGGGAGTTTCCATTGAGCAGGTGTGTCTCTATGGGGCCCACAAGGGTCAGTTCTCGGCCCTATGCGATCTAATTTTTTTTAATCAATGACCTAGAAGAAAACAAAATCATCACAGATTGCAGATGATAGAGAAGTTGGCGGAGAGACAAGTAATGGCCTTGACTTTAGCTAAGCTTTTGATACGGTCTCCCGCAATATTCTTGCCAGCAAGTTAAGGGGATATGGCTTGGATAAATGGACTGGAAGGTGGATAGAAAGCTGGCTAGACTGTCGGGCCCAACGGGTAGTGATCAGCGGCTCGATGTCAGGTTGGCGGTCGGTTTGTAGCGGAGTGCCCCAAGGATCTGTTCTAGGACCGGTTTTCTTCAACATCTTTATTAATGACCTGGATGAGGGGATGGATTGCACCCTCAGCAAGTTTGCAGATGACACTAAGCTAGGGGGAGAGGTAGATACGCTGGAGGGCAGGGATAGGGTCCAGAGTGACCTGGACAGATTAGTGGATTGGGCCACAAGAAATCTGATGAGGTTCAACAAGGACAAGTGTAGGGTCCTGCACTTGGCACAGAAGAATCCCAAGCATTGTTACAGACTGGGGACTGACTGGCTAAATAGCAGTTCAGCAGAAAAGGACCTGGGGGTTACAGTGGATGAGAAGCTGGATATGAGTCAACAGTGTGCCCTTGTAGCCAAGAAGGCTAATGGCATATTAGGGTGCATTAGGAGGAGCATTGCCAGCAGATCCAGAGAAGTGATTATTCCCCTTTATTCGGCTTTGGTGAGGCCACATCTGGAATATTGTGTCCAGTTCTGGGCCCCCCCACTATAGAAAGGATGTGGACGCATTGGGGAGGGTCCAGCGGAGGGCAACCAAAATGATTAGGGGACTGGAGCGCATGACCTACGAGGAGAGGCTGAGGGAGTTGGGTCTATTTAGTCTGCAGAAGGGTAGAGTGGGGCGGGGGGGGAAGGATTTGATAGCAGCCTTCAACTTCCTGAAGGGAGGTTCCAAAGAGGATGGAGAGAGGCTGTTCTCAGTGGTGACAGGTGGCAGAAGAAGGAGCAATAGTCTCAAGTTGCAGTGGGGGAGGTCTAGGTTGGATATTAGGAAAAGCTGTTTCCCTAAGAGGATGGTGAAGCACTGGGATGGGTTCCCTAGGGAGGTGGTGGAATCTCCATCCCTAGAGGTTTTTGGAGGTTTTTGGCTTGACAAAGCCCTGGCTGGGATGAGTTAGTTGGGGTAGGTCCTGCTTTGGGGCAGGGGGCTGGATTTGATGACTTCTGAGGTCTCTTCCAGCCCTAGGATTCTATGATTCTGGCCCCACCGCGACCGCGTTGCCTGGCAGCTGCCAGGGGTTGCTGTGGCTATTTAAAGGGCTCTCCGCTCCGGCCCCTGCTGGGGTAGCATCACAACCAGGTGTCCTTTAAACAGCTGCAGCAACCCCAAGCAGCTCCTAGGCAACGTGGTAGCAGCGGAGCTGGGAGCTGCAAGCCCTTTAAACAGCAGCAATTTAAAAGACCCGTGACTCCAGTGATAGCGCCACGACCAGGAGCTATGAGCCATTTAAATAGGATCCTGCTGCCTGAGCCACCACCTGGAAATTTGGTGTCACAGGCAGCAGGGTACAAACAGAAAGTGGCCAGATGCAGCCTGCGGGCCAGATCAAAGGGTTAGGCAGGCCGGTTCCAGCCCCTAGGCTGCATCTTGCCCGGCCCTGCTCTTGAGCCAGACTGGATGGGCCGTAGGCAAAGAGATCTAGGTTACCCCAGAGGTGTGAAGTGACACAGATGCCACTGAGCCACTGGCAGTGCCAGGCCTTGGTGTACCTTGCAGGAGTGTTTACTGAGCACTTGCTGGGCTCTTGACTGAAAGGCAAGCGCGGCGAGAGAGTGCCAGGCGTCAGGGCCAAAGGTATTACACCTACGTGCAGGGCTTCCGTGGACGGCACTGGCCGCCATGTCTGTGCAGCTGGCAGGGTGTAGCAACGTCTGGCCAGACGAACCCATCACATAGCGATAAGGCTGGACTTGCTCAGGCTATGTCTACACGACGGGGGCCTTCTGGGCTGCTGGAGGTATCCCGGAAAAACTCTGCAGTGTCCACAGATCGCATCTGCTCGTTCGCCTTTTTTTTGCAGAAGAGCAGACACGCTCTTTCCAAAGCCCTGTCTTCCTCCTCCCACGAGGAAGAAGGGATCTTCCGGAAGAGGAGGCTTTTCCGAAATTTGGCCCAGTGTAGACGGGCCAAATTTCAGAAAAGCCTCTTCTGAAAAAAAACTATTGGAAAAAGGTACTCTAAGTGCAGAGTGCAATTTGCGTACCTTTTTCTGATAGATCCCTGTAGTGTAGACATAGCCTCTGTGGGGCACGGAGGGGGAATCATTCAGCTTTACACCAGTGTAACCCAATCAGCATTTACCCCTTCATGGCCTCATTTAAGGGGCAAATGCACAACCCCAACCCTTAGGAGCCCAAATAAAGCCTCAGACACATCAGGGCTCTGGTTTCTTCTCTGAGTTTAATAAACTAGAATAATTTATTTGACAGAAACACAGAAACGCCACAGATACAGGGGAGAACCCAAAGAAGCAAGTTATCAATGAACAGTACAAAGTAACCACGTTACAAAAAGTACCACATTGCCCAGTCAGGTGACCTAAAAATAACACAGGGCGGCTTTCCGTCTGGCTGGCTCCAGCGCGCGCTCGGTGTGACGCCACAGCGCGAAGAGGCAATGCACGGGATCCCAAAGGGCATGCTGAATGCAGGTGAGAAATGCATAAGGGCGCAGAGCTTTATGGCCTAGACCTCGCTCGCTCGCGCGTCGCTGCACCAGTGTTTGGGGGCTGGGACAGCAGATCCGCCACCCACTGTTGGACGGGCGCGTTGGGTCTCCCAGAGGACGGATTTGCTACTGTGCTCTTTGGCTGGGATGCTGCCGAACTTACCCGCCCCCCCTCCCCGCCCCCCAAGCAAGCCTCAGGGCTGCTAGCCCCTAGCGAGAACCTGGCCAAGCGAGCAAGCGCAGATGGCTGCGAGGGTGCCTGTTATTGGCTACATTCCTCACGGGCACGTGCCGATGCCCCAATCCAGCAGGCCGTGAGCAGGGTAATTCCACACACCTGGTGGGGGAAGGGATACGCTGTCACGGCCTGCGCCAAAGCCCCCGAGCGTCAAGCGGTGTCTTAGAGGCTCCCGTTAGTTTCAGTGGACTTGGCTCAGGCCCAAATGGATTTTCCTGGGTCTCAGAACTCTGCGTGCTCCAGTGCACTTGCACCGGGCATGCTGTTGACCCGCCCTGTGCAGGTCTGAGCTGCGTTACGCGGCTGCGTTTCGGCAGCAGCGCTGGGGAGGTCGCGGGCGCTGCACCTGTGCAAAGGCGAGCGGCATCGGCTGGGTGCCGTAAGGAGTTGGGTAGCGGGGGGGCTGAGAGCCACGGACCCAAACTAAATACTGCACATCATAGACTCCTCTGCACATCACGGGGTGCTGCAGCACCCCCAGTTCCAGCCCCTAGGCCGCTCGCCCCACAGCGCCTAAGGGAGCTGAAGCTGGTGGAGGGGCCAGGAGAGAGGGGAATAGCTGGGAAAGTAGATCACAGGCAGCTGTCAGTCAAAGGAGCCTCCACCCCACCCTGGATGCCATGCTGGACCCTCCGCCCCTTTGGCATCCTGCTGCCTGGCTCAAACCCTCACTAACTTCCCACCCCCGGGAACACAAGCCCCCGCCCAGCTCTGCAGTGTTCTGTAGCCTTTGCTAAACTGGAGACTTTCCCTGGGCTCCCCAACCCCCACAAACCAGAGTGAGCCCACGGGAACGGCCGAGGGTGTCACTGCTGCCCTGCAAGCTCTTAGCCAGCGTTGGGTTCGGCTCGGAGTCACCAGAATGGCCTCCGCCCCCCGACACTCAGTGGCCTCATGCCCTGCTGCTGTGGACGTGCTGCCCTCCTCCGGGATTCTGCCCCGGAGGCGTGACCAGAGAGCAGCAGCCAGACACGCTGTGGCCAGCATGTCAGTGGCCTGACACACCATAGTCTTCCCATAGGGGAAATATCTGCCTGTCCTACCGTGCCCCAGGTAGAAGTGGGCTTATGCCTGAAGCAGGCAAGTTTTGATCCTTTGCAGAGATAGTATAATTTTTTATCCTCTCTCCTGAAATTGTGGCTGTTGTCTCATCTGACCGCCGGGTCCTTTTTTAAACCCAGCTCTGCTTGTTGGGTGTTTGAAGCGTGTAGTCAGCCTGTGGAACAGCGTGTAGTCAGCCTGTGGAACTCCTTGCCAGAGGAGGCTGTGAAGGCTAGGACTATAATAGAGTTTAAAGAGAAGCTAGATAATTTCATGGAGGTTAGGCCCATAAAAGGCTATTAGCCAGGGGATAAAATGGTGTCCTTGGCCTCTGTTTGTCAGAGGCTGGAGAGGGATGGCAGGAGACAAATCGCTTGATCATTGTCTTCAGTCCACCCTCTCTGGGGCACCTGGTGCTGGCCACTGTCGGCAGACAGGATACTGGGCTGGATGGACCTTTGGTCTGACCCAGTACAGCTGTTCTTATGTTGTTGCCTGGATATCCTGTGGCAGGGAGTTCTACATGTTAACGCTGTGTTGTGTGTAAGAAATCAGTTATAATCATTGTCAGTTTTACAGTATCCTTGGGTTGTGAAAGGGTAAATAGGAGAGAGCTGCCACCAGTGAAACCTGGAATGGGGCCCTATATACCAGGGAGAACATGCTTCAGTAGAAAAACACCCCAGTGACTCCATGCCCCCACCCAACCGGACACCTGTGGTGCCCATATGGAATATCAGCAAACAATCTCAATCCAAATTCAGTGGGGACCCCATCCTGAAATAAATCTTTCCTCAGCCCCCTCTTCTGGCCTTCAAACAGACCCCTACCCTGCCACGTGCATCATTAGAAGCAAGACAGGCCGGGACCTACCAACGCAAAGCAACACCAGCCTCCGCAGAACAACAGATGTGAAAGCTGAGGGTGTATCTCCACTGCTCCAATAACCCCCCCTCCCAACACACCTTTAGGGGTGCCAGATGGTTTCAACAAAAATACCGGACACCCTTGACATGACATCACAATCGACATGACATCTTAGTTAGAAAATACCTGACAGTTCTATTGTCTCATTTCTATTGTCTCAATTTGTTTCCCGGACAGAAAGCTCAAATACTGGACAAGCCGGTTCAAAACCGGACACCTGGCAACCCCACCCACTTTTCAAGGCAGAGGGGCCCTGAGCATGCCTAGCACAACACATGTACTTGAGCCATTGCGGTAGATGCCCCTCCCATCGCTATGGGGGCGAAAAGAGCGAGATAAACTCTCGGAGGTTTGGTCCCGCAACCTCCATGGAGCTGTCCCTGGCCGCTGTTTGTCAGAGGCTGGGAATGGGCGACGGGGAAGGATCACGCGATGATTCCCTGTTGTGTTCACTCCCTCTGGGGCACTTGGCTCCATCTGTGGAGCTGATGGGCCCAAAGCAACGTCTGCCTCCAACAAACCACGGAGGAGCAGCTCACTCCTCTGTCCCAGCCACTCCAAAGGGGCTCGTCCTACCAGCCAAAGCTCTTACAGGCCTCAGAGCCTTTAGCCGTGGTAAGGCCTCCAGGGTTGGTCCCCTAAGAGGCCAACCAGCTCATCCGTAGCATTGGCAAAGCCCAGTGGGCAGGAATCTCTTACGACTGTCTCAGCACATGCCCTGGCTCGCGCGCGGGCGGGAAGGGCTGGCAGGACAGCACGGCCTGTTTCTCATCTCGTCTCAGAAAGGCCCACTCGCACCGTCCCCCCTTAGCCCCGGGGATCCCAGGCCTCTGGGGAGCAGCGCAGGACAGGCCGGCCTGGGTTATGGCTATGGTGACCGTGTGTGTCCCCCGGCTAACAGGCTGGGCAGGCCCCACAGAATCTCACCTCCTGCGGGTGGCCCCCTTGCCTGCCACCAAACCGCTCCCCACCTGTCACTGTCCCACGCAGCCATTCCCCTCCCCACAGAGCCACTGGGCACGTTCGCCAGGCTGGTGCCCGCTGCTACCCGCTCACCCGTGGGCGGAACAGCAGCTGGGCCTGCAGCAGCCCAAGCCCCTGGCACGGTGCACATGGTGCAGAATGGGGGACGGGCAGCTCGGTCCAGCGGCTCATCCACAATTCAGGGAAGGGGATCCCAGAGCAGCAGGTCCCCGGGCCTAAGGCCTTGGCAGGGAAAGCCGGCGCTCCCCACACGCATGTCAAATCTCTCCAAAGTGCTGGGGACTCTCTCGCCCCTGGGATGGACACGACGGCCCCTCCTCTGACCACGCCAGGCTGTGGGGAGGATGCAGAGGCGACTAAGCCCCTGGGGTGGATTCGCTAGCGACCCCCTCTCTCCTGACTCCGTCGCAGCCGAGCGGAATGGGCAAAGGTCACAGAGGGAGATGCTGCCCCAGGCACGACTGAGCCAAAAGAAGGCTGAGGGGAGACATGATTGCTCTCTTTAAATATATTAGAGGGATAAATGCCAGGGAGGGAGAGGAATTATTTAAGCTCAATACCAATGTGGACACAAGAACAAATGGATATAAGCTGGCTAGTAGGAAGGTTAGACTCGAAATTAGGTGAAGGTTTCTAACCATCAGAGGCGTGAAGTTCTGGAACAGCCTTCCAAGGGAAATAGTGGGGGCAAAAGACCTATCTGGCTTCAAGATTAAGCTAGATAGGTTTATGAAGGGGATGGTTTGATGGGATAACATGATCTTGGCAATTAATTGACCTTTCACTATCAGTGGTAACTAGGCCAATGGTGGGAAGATAGGAGTTACTAGAGAACTTTTTTCTGGGTGTCTGGTTGGTGAGGCTTGCCCACATGCTCAGGGTTCAGCTGATCGCCATATTTGGGGTCGGGAAGGAATTTTCCTCCAGGGTAGATTGGCAGAGACCCTGGAGGTTTTTCGCCTTCCTCTGTAGCATGGGGCATGGGTCACTTGCGGGAGAATTCACTGCATCTTGGGATCTTTAAACCATCATTTGAGGACTTCAATATTAGTGGGTGGGTGAGATTCTGTGGCCTGCATTGTGCAGGGGGGGTCAGACTAGATGCTCATAACGGTCCCTTCTGACCTTAAAGTCTATGAGTCTATAAAAGTAAAAGACTCCAGCTCAGCCTGCCCGGAGCTCACAGGGGCTCTGTACACATGCCCTGAGTACCCAGCAGCAGCGCCCTGGCCCAGCCAGCCCTCCTCCACTGCCTGCAAGACGCTGTGCATGAATGGAGGCCTGGAGGATGCAGGGGGACCCACACTGGGGAGTCTCGCCACCCTCGAGGGAAGGAGCGCCTTGCCCGCCAGGCCAAGGACAGAGGCCAGCGGTGGAGATTTGGGGGGGGGGAAGGGCGCAGGCTCTTGGTAGGTACAGGCCTGCCATGCACAGACCTGCAGGCTTTGCCAACAGGCTGTAATCAGCTGATGGGTGTCACAGCTGTTTTCCAGACAGGATGTGGAACTGAGCCCACTTCACACATCAGCCGGCTTGCAACGAAAACAATTGTCTAGAAAATAAACCCTTCCACGCCTGTTGTCTGCGCCCCGTCTCCCACCCCTGGAACAAAGACTTGTCGTGTCTGGATTACAAAACGCAGGTCAGACGCACGGGCTGGGCGCAGCTGTTCCAAAGTGGAACCAGCGCCAGGAAGCAGAGGGGGCCAAATCCTGAGGGGGCGCTAAGCGTCAGCGACACCCGATGGAGGCACGCCCCGCCCCCCCCAGGATCTGGCCCGCCGTCCTGTGCTCGGTCTCAGAGACAGCGTCCGTGATCTCAGCCTAGGTAACTTGATGCATGGTGATAAACATGGCACAGCTGGGGGGGTTATAATTGCCGCCACGATCTGGGTGATCCATAGGCTCCCGGTACACGTAGAAAAAAAAATAATACAAAATAGGTAAGAAGCCTAATGCAGAGGTGTTACTGGAAACAAACAAAACGTGGTTCAAAGAATCCCGTCTATCTGTCGTTCAGCTGCGGCGAGTTTGTCCCCTCGTCGTCCTCCTCCTTGTCGTCTTTCATGCCCTTCAGTCTCTGCCGGGCGAAGTCTTCAAACACAATGTCGTCATCACTGGCAGGAGACATGGGGAAACGATTACAAGGGAACGAGGGGGCAGGAAGGCGGAGCCAGCAGCGCCCCCTGCTGCCCGGGCAGGGACCTTGCTTCACAGAGAGGGCAGGTGGGTTTGGAAGGTTCGCACTGTCTCTGGGTTGGCTGTGGGGGGGGAAAGGGGCAGGGAGCAAAGCAACCACTGAGAAATCCGTGCCAGAGGGAGCAGAGAGCAGGGGAAAGATTCTGGGAGAGGAGCAGCTGAATTTAGGGCACAGAGAGCCTAACACTCCCCTTGGGCTAAAGAAACATCAATTCAGTAGTGACGTTCCAGGGGAGGGGGTGGGGAGGGTCAGATGTCAATGACAGGAACCAAAGGTTTGCCAGGAGCCTCCTGCAATGTCCGGAACCTCAGTGGGGGGGTCCCTGCTCAGGACAGGCTCAGCAAGGTACTAAGTGAAGCTGGACACACACCCCCCCACAAGCTCTTATCGGGCTCAGGACGTGCGAGCAAGTTGAAATCAAAGCCACATGCAGAGGTCTTGCACCTCTTGGGTCTCCCAATGAGGCTGCAGGGACGTTAGTGGGGGAGTTCCCCTAGGCACACCAAGAGGAGATGCTGGTCCCAGCCAAATAGCCCTGGTCCAACCCCCCTCCTCCTCCCCCTCCCCCTTCCCCAGCGTTTCAGTTTTCAGTAACTCCCATAGCTGGAAGCTGTTTGGGTCCAGGGTTTTGATCTCTGCTCCCAGACCACCCCCTACACTGAGTTAATTCTCTGGGCTTTTTTCACCTTCACAACCGAAGGCTGAAGAAGAACCAGGGGATCTGTTCATCAGGAGCTACGTGCCATGTGGAGCGGGCACGGGGCGAAGGCCTATGGGCGATGCAAGGTGGCTATACAATAATCCGGGATGGGCTGCTAGGCAGATCTTGCACTAGCCTGTTGTTAGGCAGATTGAGGCTGTTTAAAGGGGGTTGTTTGGGGGTTAAAATACAGACATCAACTGAGCTTGCTGAATCTGTTCTCACAGGAAGGGCTGTGGAGAAGGTGTATCTGAGCCAGGCGGATCTCTCACTGACACACGAACAGTGCAGCTGGCACATGGTGACTAAGGATGTTAAATTGCGGTTAATTGACTAGTCGCGTAGTCAGTGGAATTTCCATCGACTACTTGACTAGTCAATAGGCACTTCCGCATTCCTCCTCTGAAATGTACAAGAGCCCCCATTGGGATGTGGAACTCCACCTGCAGCCTGGGGCTAGTAGGACGTCCCACTGACTCTGGGCTGCACACGGGCGCCAACTCTGAAATGTACAAGAGTCCCCAGCGGGGGTTCTTGTGCATTTCAAAGCTGCATCGCAGCATGGAACCCGGGGCCTACCGATTTGAAATACCACACAGAGCCGGGGTCAGCTGGGGACTCCCCAGCTGATCCCAGACTCCCCGCAGCATTTCCCCAGAACCCAGGGTCAGCTGGTCAGCTGGATTCCATGGAAATGCCGTGGAGCCCAGAATCAGCTGAGGAGTCCCTTCAGCGCCACTTTGAAATGCTGCCTGGGGACCAGCTGTGCGGCACTGTCCTTTGAACACCACCTCCGCATTTTAAAGGGGCAACCCCGCATATAGCTGAGCTCAGGCTGTGTGGGGCTGCCCCTTTAAATACACCCTTCCCCCTCCCCCCCCTTCGCTGCCTCTATCAGATAGAGGCAGCGGGGGCGGGGGAGGGGAAGTGACTAGTCGACTCGACTATCCGATAAGCAAAAGCTTATCAGATAGTCGACTAGTCCTTGACATCCTTAATGGGGACAGAATCGAAAAAGGGAATTTGGGAATCCCACTTCAGCTCAGCAGGCCAGTTGGACACCCAAGATCACGGATACCTGAGTGGTGGATCCTCCTGCCAGCCCAACCGGACATAACAGGCCATTGCTTAGTCTTAGAGAAGCATTACAGAGTAGGGTCTGTAGGGACACTGATACCGCACAGAGCGTGTACTTCCTTTGGTACAAAGCCCAGTGGGTTTTGTTAGTCTCTAAGGTGCTGCCAAACTATTTGTTGTTCTTTAAGTTTTTCCAGTTACAGACTAACTCAGCTACCCCACTGAAGCCTTTGGGGAATAAAGGTTTGCTGGTGAACTGCCGACTCACATTCTTACTGTTGGAACCGGCCCCAAAAATTCCAGCAGTGGTCAGGGGGTTCCAGGTACTGGAGCAGGGATGGAGCAAGCAAATCTTTACAGAGTGATGCAGACTTGGGCTCCTCAATACAGGTGATTTGGCTTCCAAGCTATCAATTTGCCAGATAGGGTGGAGGGGACGTGGAATATGCAGTAAGGAGCAGAGAAGGCGGAAAGAACTAGAAAGCTTCCAGGAGACAGGTACCAGGCAGAGTTTGAGGAGGAAAGCCCGGAATTTCCATGCCGCATGGAGAATTGACCAGCTCCCGATTCAGCTGGGAAACGGCTTTGATCTAATCCCCAAATTAAACACATTTTCACAAAGGACGAGGTTCACATTCAAGGGTGGGTCACACAGTGGAATTCTGTTAAAGGAGTGACATGGGCGTCTCCTGTTCACAGCGTCAGGCCCTGTCCTGGATCAGAGTGTACGGAGAAGCCAGATGGCCGCTGGGGGTTTCCAACAGGCAGGGCAGCCAGATGATTATGTGCGCCATTACCCTCTCTAGCATTCAGTGTATTTGTTGTGGTCCCCAGAAAGACACTAGAGCCTTTCTCAACTTTGGGAACATCATAGAAAACCATTTCCTATCAGCTCAAATCCCCACTCCTGTTTACAGGCCAGTGGGAAATGTGTCAGGATCCAGGGGCTGTGGAGTTTGGAAATCTGGCTGACACTCAGGCCTTGTCTACACTAAAAGGAAGATCGCCCACTGCCGTGATCAATCTTCTGGAGTTCGATTTAGTGAGTCTAGTTAAGACTCACTAAATCAAACTCAGAAGGTGCCCCCGCTGGCGTCTGGGACTCCTCCTTTTGCGAGGAGTAAGGGAAGCCGATGGGAGCGTTTGCTCCTGTTGGCCTCCTGCTGTGGGGACGCTACCAAGCTCAGCTTAAGATAAACCCACTCCAGCTACGTATTTTATGTAGTGGGAGTTGAGTACCTTAAGCCGAGCTGCTGGGTCTAATGTAGACCTGGCCTCAGGGTGCCCACCCTTAGGCATCCATGGGTGAGATTTGCAAAAGCCTCTACGTCTTAGGAGTTCTGGAAAGTCCCAGCAGCCATATTTCAGCACTTTAATTAGTAGCCTGGTTTTCAGAGGTCTTGGGCACCTGTGGCCCAAAATCTCAATCTGCCCCTGATTTGAGGGGTCCCCAATTTCTATTCCCATGAGGCCTGGTTTTCAGCAGCATCAAGTCTCGATGGCTCCCTCTGAAAGCAACACGAGCTGCATGTGCCACTCTGAGGAGCCCAGGGCTTGATGGTGTCATGTCAGTTTACCCCAAAATTTAAGGCACTCAAAATCAGCGGCCATGTCTGACAATGTGGCCATTAGCATGTGAGTTGCACCTGGCTTGTTTGCAACAGCTGTGTTGGACTCAGTGAAGTCAATGAGAGCTGCTCTAGATGCTCTGCCCCTCTTAAAAAAATCAGGCCACCCAGCAAATTAGGTGGCTAAATATGGATTGAGCTTTAAACACCCTAGGGTGGCCTATGCTTTGATCCACAGCACTTAACGTCGCCCACAAGCGACATGCGCTAAAACCGGATTCCACTGTGTGAGGCCCAAGGCCAGCTGGGATTATACAACAACATGGATGCAGCAGAGCAAAATACAACTCAGAGACAGAGAAGGTGGATTCTTACTGTGCATTTCCTGTTGCAAAACACATGCAAGATGATGGGTACCATGCGAAAAAGAAAGAAAAGACACATACACCCCATGCATTAAAGAGTCCGTGCACATGAGTTAATCGTTGACTGTTACATGGAAATGATGCTGACCAATGAGGTCTAGATGAGTTAGCTGGTTATTGAGTTACATGCAAATGAGTTGATCACTGACTGAGTTAATATGCAAATGATTCAGCATGCCCATATAGGCCCAGGGATGATTTTAGCTTACTTCGTATCAAGCTCTATGAGATTTGTATCTATGGGAGCTTCGTTCTCTGGAACTAAACACAAGGAATTATTGCGCATGGTTAGATATTGAAAAATAAATAATAAATTAATAAATAACCACTACACAGCTTCTTTCATCACACAGCACCATAGGCACTGGGCACAATCCTGCCTGGATAAAACTCCTTTGGAAGTCAATGGGAATGGGATTTGGCCTCAAATGTCTAAGGACCAGGACTGCGATGCAGCCATCTCTGGTGTGCAGACGACAATCAAACCATACATGGCATGGGATAACCCTTAGTCCTGCCATGAGTGCAGGGCTCTGGACTTGCCAACCTCTGAAAGTCCCTTCCACTCATATGATTCTATGGCAGCTCTGGGGAAAGGAAATTGTAGCCGTAACACTTGAATCAACTCCCTTACTCATAGACAGACCATGACCTTTCCCATCCACATGGAGGAGCCAGCTAGCTCTTCTATGGCGATCCACATGGCGTTCAATTTATCTCCTCGGAAGGATGGAGGGCCTAGACCACGGCAACTGCATCATTTGCACATGCAAAGGGGCATTTGCACATGGAAACAGTGTCCCTGCACACGCAGTCTGGTCTGTAGGCGATTACAGGCTCAGCAGGAGCCTGTACACAACGTGCCTTTCGGCTGCTATTAGCTGCTGCTTGCTAGTGTTTATGTAACCCACACACCAAGGCTATGTCTACACTCGCGGCTTCTTGTGCGAGAAATATGCAAATGAGGCTAAGCGTGGAATATCACTGAGCCTCATTTGCATACCTAATGAGCCACCATTTTTTTCAGAAGAGGCTCTTGTGCAAGAAGGAGCATCTGCTGCCCCTTCTTGCGCAGAAAAACCCTCTTGCGCAATGCTGTTCTTCCTGAAAAGTAATAGGTGTAGGCATTGCGCAAGAGGGTTTTTCTTGCTCAAGAAGGGGCAGTGTAGACGCTCCTTCTTGCGCAAGAGCCTCTTTTGAAAAAAATGGTGGCTCATTAGGTATGCAAATGAGGCTCAGCGATATTCCACGCTTAGCCTCATTTGCATATTACTCGCGCAAGAAGCCGCGAGTGTAGACATAGCCCTAGTGCGGTTACCGAGCAATGCAGGTGGTACTTAGACCACAGCAACAGTTAAAGACCAAGAGACCCCTACAGCATGGGCTGGGAGGCAGCTGGCTTTTAGCTCAGAGGGTAGAGGCGCCTATACTCTGCTTTAGAGGTCCCAGGTTCAAATCCACCTGGTGGTGGTTACATTTACAGACTCCTTTTCGAACACGAGACGTGGTCTGAAACCTGAAGTCTGGCACAGGCCAGTTGTGTCGCTCCCAAACCCACCCAGTGAGCGCCCCCTCCCCCGCAGCAGACCAAGCCCCGAAGCCAAGAGCGGCTAGAAAAGGGTTCAACTCACCATCCCTGTGCAAGGGCTCCTCCTTGGGCTTGGGATGCATAAGGGTGAAAGGCAGCTCCACAGCCACATCACTGAAACAGACCCAAAGACACGGATGAGACGTGACGTCTTAGGGCGACCGGGCCGGTGGGGGCTTGCCAGCTGCGTCTATTTTAATTAAATCCTCTGTCCAGCCCTAGGAAGGGGCTGATTCCCGCCCTCCCCCCGAAATTCTGCCACTGACGTCCATGGTGCATGCTCCGGCCTCAATGCCTGCAGTGGGTTGGCAGCGCGGTCCTGCGTCTACATGGCACTGGGGACTAGAACCCGCTTTGAGAGCAGCTCTCTAGTGCCACCTGCTGGCGGTTTGGGGAATTTTGGCAGTTACAGCGGATTTGTTTTCTCTACTCAAGCTCATCTGAGGAAGTTGGTTGTGCCCACGAAAGCGCATGACACTAGATACATTTCTGTTAGCCTCTACCGTGCCACGGGACCACGTGTTGTTTTCGGAGCAGATCTGGCAAGTGGGAGCGTTTTTCCAATTGCAAACGAAGCGTCCCGGCCAGATTCTGTTCCCCATGACATCAGTGTCGATCCTGGGCTCTGAGCCTCGATCGATAGTCGCCGTTGGAGTCGCCCCTCACACCCGTGTAACTCAGGAGGGGCTCGGCTGCAGTCAGTGCAGCACCGATCGCTGTGGTAGCCTCATGCCAGTGGATGCGAAGCCCCAGGCTGACGTGTGGACACAGAAGTCAACGGCGTCTCAGGGGGCAACGCTGGAGTTCATGAGAACAGCGTTACACCCGTCAAATGACAGTGACTCCCCTGGGGTTGCCAACTTCCTAACTGCATAAAGATGAACACCTTGGCCCTGCCCTCTGCCCCGCCCTTTCACCAAGGCCCCGCCCTCTCATCCCTCTGTCACTCGCTCTCCCCCCCCTCACTCACTTTCACTGGGCTGGGGCAAGGGTTGGGGGATGGGAGGGGTGAGGGTTCCAGCTGGGGGTGCAGGCTCTACGATAGGGCCGGAGATGAGTAGTTTGAGGTGCAGGGGGGCACTCACAGCTGGGATGAGAGTTGGGATGAGGGAGGGGTTATGGGATCCTCTGGTGGGGGGGAGGCTCTGGGGTTGAGCCAGGGATGACGGGTTTGGGGGGCAGGAGGGGGCTCATAGCTGGGACGGGGGTTGGGACAAGGGAGTGGGTATGGGATCCAGCTGGGCGTGCAGGCTCTATGATGGGGCCAGAGATGAGTACTTTGGGGTGCAGGGGGGCACTCTCAGCTGGGATGGGGTTGGGATGAGGAGGGGTATGGAATCCGGGGGGGGGGCTCTGGGGTCAAGCCAGGGATGAGGAGTTTGGGGTGCAGGAGGGGGTTCACAGCTGAGGCAGGGGCTTGGGGTGCAGGCTCCGACCGAGCAGCACTTACCTCAGGCAGCACCCAGCTGGTGGTGCAGCAGGGCTAGGGCAGGCTCCCTACCTGCACTGGCTCCGTGCTGCTCCCAGAAGCAGACGTCATGTCCAAGCTCCTAGGCAGAGGGGGCCGGAGGGCTCTGCACAGTGCACACTGCCTGCACCTGCAGGCACCGCCCACACATCTCCAGCTGGCCTTGGTTCCCAGCCAGTGGGAGATACAGAGCCGACAGGGGGGAGGGAGCAGCATGCAGAGCATTCCTGGTTGCACCTCCACCTATGGGCTGCAGGGACGCGCTGGCTGCTTCCGGGAGCTGCGTGGAAGCAGGGAGGGCAGGGAGCCCTGCTGCATCGCTGACTGGACTTTTAAAGGCCCAGAGCCTCCCGTGTCCCTTTTTGGCCAGGCTTTGCAGTCGAAAACCAGCCACCTGCCAACCCTGGTCTCCTCTCTACCCTTCCTCTAGCAGGCTCAGGGGCCTTGCCTTGTGCCTTGTGGATTGGAACCTTGGCTGGCCACGGCACAGATACAGGACACACTGAGGTTGGGAGCCGTCCCCCGCACTGCCCACCTCTGCAAGTGAGAGAGAAGATCAGGCTCTGGGAGGCAGCTGGTCCTGGGCCTCTCCACCAGAGGCTGCCATCAACAAGCCAAATAGGAGCCCAGCACTGTGGACTCCTGTCTCAGATGGTGTCATGACCATGAGGGATGGGCAGCAGTCTGGGGACTAAGGGGTTAACTGTACCTAGCCAGGTAGCAGTCAGCCAATAGAAATGCAGATAGGGATTTCAAACTGAGACAAAGGAATTTTGGAGTTTTCCCTTCTTTGTCTCGGGGCAGTTTTCTCTCCAGATACTGAGGGGGACAGACAACATGTCTCTCGCTCCAAGAAAAGACTCTTCACCATCTGTAAGTAGGGCAAAGTCTAGATAATTCCATTAGGTTTTATTGTTTTATGGTTTTGGAATGGGAATCTGATGTCTGTACATTTAGAAATGGGTTTTCTTCTCTTTTGTAACTGAGTTCCCCATGAGTATATTAATTGGTGACTTTTCCACCTAGTCATTATGCTTGAAAGAGGAGTACTGTTTTGATAATAAAAGTTCTTTCTTTTTTATTAACCTGGTATTGGTTCAGTTCTGTCTCCTGGAAAAATCTGTCTGTGAGATCTGCATGCCTCTGGCTAAGGGATAGTAACCACAGACTGCAGTTTATATTTTCTCTCTCTTTTTCAAGCTCTTTGGAGAAAAAAGCTTGGGGTACCCTGGGGTTGGTTTAAAGTGTCCACCCCTCTTTGTGGGTTCAAAAGCACTTGATGGTGGCAGCGGATTATTTTGTCCCCAAAATCCAGGTTTTTTAGGATTTTGAGGGGAAGTTTTATACCAAAGCCTGGAGAGTTAAGGTTTTGGGGTACTTGTGCGGGGCCCCACTTCTGCATTCATCATGCCAGAGTGGGGAATCAGCCTTGACAGATGGTATGGACAGAACTCCGCAGCTGCCTATCCCTGGCCATCGCGCAGCTGCCAAGTGGTGAAAACTCTTGAACAAGGCTGGATCTGACCTGGCAGCCACAAGATGCTGGGTGTTCTCCCTGCTACCAATCCGAGCTACTATATCCTCTCCCTGTCACAAAATAACACACGGAGGGTGGTTTCAACGGTGGGATGGGGAGTGTCTGAGGAGGGGAGACCGTTCAAACCCTGCTTTGGCCACTGTCAGCAGACAGGATACTGGGCTACATGGACCTTTGGTCTGACCCAGTATGGCCGTTCTTATGAAAATCCACAGCCACACATTTCCCCGGGGTAAGAGGACAGTCCAGGGCAGTCACTCTGCGCTCCTCCTGGGAACATACGGTTTTGCAGCTTACCCAGCAGAGAAGTGACGGCTTTCGCTGTGATTTCTCTCTCCTGTTTAAATGGTGTGCCCAGAAATGCTGTAATGGCACAATGCTCCTCTCACTGCCCTACGTAGCATGTAAGTGATAAAGCCCTTGAGCCACATGACAGACACTTTGCTGAGTGGCAAGGCTCAATCGGGCCCCTGCATGGTCCCCACAATTAGCACATGTTGGCTCTTCTCATCAGTGTTCCCTGTAAGCTGAGTGATTCAGCAGCCACCCAGGAGAGATTCAAATGCCGCCCAGCTGACTGGCAGGGCGCCCCCAGCTAGGTTTGTGTTTCTATTGGTGGTGCACATCCACACATGCCTTGGTGCACAGAACAAAATTATTCCACACACGAATGGGAAAAATAGAGGGAACGTGGCTCCTCCTCATGAAAGCCGATTCCTCACCACGCGGGAACACAAGTCAGGGCATGCAGAGTGCAATGCAACAGACATGCTGGTGATTGACAGCCAATGACAGGAAAGGAGGAGAGAGGAAAAAGATGCAATAGGAAGGTTGCACAGAACGTCTTGCTCTGCTCCCGACTGACAAGAGCTGCAGTTTATCCCTTTGATATCGGGGACATTTGCAAAACGGACTCTAATTAGTTGCAAATTAAATAACCCGCCTGAAAAGCTCTTCCTACAGTCTTCAGTACAGAGAAGAATGTAAAGACATGGCACAGGATGAAAGGTAATTCCAGCTCCGCCGTCTCACCAGCATTCGTTTATTCTCACGTAAATATTGGTTTCCATTATTGGTGGCTCAGAACCACTGAGTTGGCAGAACATCAGTTCCACTTGGCTCCCTCCCTCCTTCCCTTTTGCTTCCCTTCCCTGGACTCGAAACAGCCTTGTGGTTAGCTACTTGCTGAGTCGGATTCCACAGAAAGAACTGCAGAAGCAGCAATTCCTTCTTGGTGGCCTGTTGGTAGAGGACAATGCATTTGATAAAGTCAGCCCTGCTCACAGATGATACACAATAGATCTGTATGAAGCCAGGGACAAGCATTTCTTGCAAACCTGTTTCGGCCAAAGGGAGGTTTGTTTTGATCACCTCTGCCTACCTGCGTTGTGTGATTGCTCACCTAAACCACATGGTGCCATTACTCAGCCAATTAGAGAAGAGAAAAATATTTTATAAATGGCCAGGCAATCAAGAATATGTTTTCTTGAGACTTGCTTTCCGCAAACATTCCTGTGAACAACTTTTCCTGCCAATCTTTATGGAAAAGTAAGGGTCGTGCAATGGGGAAATAGTATTCTGGGCTCAGGTTGTGGTGCACAAAATGTGAAAATACTTGGGAGAAGGCACATCTAATTCTGCACAACAGGAGCCAAAACTGCCTGCCCCTTCCTCAAAGCCACCTTAGCAGGATCCCTGAGCTGGTTCTTCCAGGAGAACGTCCATTTTGTTGCTCAGTTAATGGAGGAAAGACTTGGGTAAGGAAATGGGTCTGGAAAGACTTGAGATCATCTGGAATTTCAGTGGCAATGAGTTCCACAGCCTACAGCAGGAGTGGCCAACCCGCGGCTCGCAAGCCGCATGCGGTTCTTCACCCCTGAAAGTGAGGCTCATGAAGCCTCCCCCGTGGCTTGCAAAGCTACCCCATGTGCCCCTAAAAACGGCCCCTGGCTCCCTGTGCTCACCCGATTCAGGGGAGCTGTCTGGTGCAACAAAATGGTGTCAGCAAGATGGCGGCAGCCGGTGGGAAAAAAGCCTAACCTGTGGTTTTTAAAGGGGCAACGTCCTTTTTTTAAATTTTTTTATTTACCTCTTCCTTTTTATTTAATTTAATTTTATTTTTTTTCTCAACAATTCTGGTGCAGCTCTTGGCTTTTTTTCCGCCGCTGTTTCGGCTCTCTTCGTTTAATGGGTTGGCCACCCCTGGCCTACAGCCTTCTGCTGCACAAAGTCAGGCACTGAGAGTTCTGCCATGAGGACAGGTAGGTGCAGAGTCCCTGCTGATCACAGCGGCTACAGCAGTAGTGAGGGACAACTGGAGTCTGAGAATCAAGCCCTGGTGGGAGAGCCCATAGCAGGGCCTTAATTACATACTAGTTCGCAAGTACGAAAGAACTGGAGAACCACTGAACTGGGTAGCTGAAGGAACCTCCCACCCCCACCAGCCCATCAGCATCCTCCAACATGCTGCAAACAGGCCACCGCTGATGGAACTGTAATGTAAGCAGGTGGGGTTGTGGGCAGTACTTGCCGGATGGGACTGCACATTTATCTCCAGGGGAGCCCATCATGGCTTTCTATCATCTCTCGCAGCATTTGTATAGCAGCTTGGAGCCACGCAGTCACACCCAGGACGTGCTCCCCGGAGCTGGCTAGGCAAGATTACTACTTAACCCTCAAGTATGCACCAAGAGAGGGAAGGGCCTGGCTGTTCTGCTCACCAGAAGTCCTAAGGCTGCAGGGACCATGGTCAGCTGGGTAGCAGGCATGATCTGGCCCACAGATATCTACCACGCTGCCATGGTGCGCAGCATGGCCTAGACTGCAACAGTCTGTCATCCCCTCTGCAGGGGCTGCATTGAGAGAAAAAAAAAGCAGGGCAACTCTTCCAAGGGGAACTCTCTTTTGGGGGCAAGGGGGGAGGGATAGCTCAGTGGTTTGAGCATTGGTCTCCTAAACCCAGGGCTGTGAGTTCAATCCTTGAGGAGGCCATTTAGGGATCTGGGGCAAAAATCTGTCAGGGATGGTACTTGGTCTTGCTATGAAGGCAGGGGACTGGACTTGATGACCTTTCAAGGTCCCTTCCAGTTCTAGGAGATAGGCATCTCCATTAATTTAAGCCCCACCCATGAGTTGCCAGAATGCAACACTGTTCATTGTATATTTGCCACTCGGCTCTGCTTCACTAAGGCTGGAGCATGGCTCTTGGCTTCGCTAGGTTCCTTCCACGGATGGAGGATGGTGAGGGGTGGCAGCCCCCAAACACCATCCATGTGTGGCACCAACACGAGACGTCCCTTGTGGGGAACTGTGCCCATTTGGCTCTTACAGGAGTGTGGACTTTGGAGTTAACCTCCCCCTGAGACGAATGGGGCTGTCAGAGCCATTGCCCCAGGTGCCTTCAACTTCAGTGGCTCTGCATTAGTTATGTTTGGTTCACATTTCTGAAGTTATCTTTGAAACCATAAAAGCTGGAGGGCTTGTGTGTAGTGACCCAACAGAGGGCAGGGCCTCCCAGCCTGGGGACTGATAAAGGCAGTAAACAAAGAACGGAGTGGATGGTTTATCTGCAGAGGTTGTCTGGGAAGCTATTCAGGGCGTTGGGTGGAGCAGGCACAGCAGAGAAACGAGAGACGAGGAAGTGGGCAAAGCGAAGGATGCCTGGGATGAGGGAAAGAATGGAGGGATCTGAAATATCATGAATGAAAAAGCCGGGCTGTCAGGCACCCACGCGGCACAGCCATGGTGGGCCGAGCTGGGAAACGTTACCTGGATGCAAGATCTCCCAGCAGGCTGGCATAGTTCAAAGGAGACAAGAGAATTAGTCACCAGAGGTTTAAAAAATAAAATAAAATAAAATAAAAAGCACAGGCAGCCAACAGGTCTGAAGGCAGGAACAAGACCCAAGACCAACCCCCAGCTCTACAGCCCCTGGCTTGGTTACATCGCCCTGAGCTACACGTGAACATGTGTGTCTAGCCCAGGCCCTGCCAGGATCCCATATTACATCACTTCTCTCTATGCCACGCCTCACAAGTACTTTGGGCCACTTCCTGTGGTACCTATAGGAACTGACAGAGCAGTGCATGGGGCCTTCCAGGGCCTGGGCAGGGACCGGAGAAGTGGGGGCTAGAGGTGGGACCTTTCCCACCAGGCAGCCGGTAGAATCATAGCCAGGTAGGGCTGGAAAGGACCTCAAGAGGTCACGGAGACTAGACCCCTGCACTGCAGCAGGACTAAGTCCCTCAGTCGTGCTTGCTCATGAGGGGCTCTGGACCTCTGGCTTGCCAGGAGGCCAGCAGATAAGGTCAGGGGAAGGTTGTACAACAGGTAAGTGAGGCCTCCACCCTGCAACTAGAGACATCTCACGTCCCTACCTAGGAAGGGGCCATCGCCCCAGGATCTAACCTGGCCAGGCCCCTCCCAGCCATAGAATCCTGGAAGATGAGGGTTGGATGAGACCTCAGGAGGGCATCGAGTCTAACTGCCTGCTCAAACCCAATCATCCCAGCCAGGGCTTTATCAAGCTGGGATGTAAAAACCTCTAGGGATGGAGATTTCACCCCCTCCCTAGGGAACCTGTTCCAGTGCTTCACCCCCCTGCTAGGATATTTTCCTAATATCCAACCTAGGTCTTCCCCACAGTCAGGTCCCCACAGTCAGGTCCCTCCCCACAGGTGGGAAGAGATGGATTTGGAAGAAAGTTGATGGATAGGACTGAGATCTGAGCACTCAGCCTGTCACAGAGACAGGCGGTGACACACAGCTGGGCCATTGTGTCTGCGCTAAGGCTCACAGGCCTGCTTACTCATGCTAACTTTGTGAAGCCAATGTCTCACAGGACACGAGGCTGCGGGTTCCTTGAGTCACTTCTGGGAAAAATAAAAGGCTACGCTCGCTCTGTGGGCTACAACCTGGCTCTGAGCCCGAGCCCTCCCTCCATCCACACACAGCCATCTTGTCAGCCCGCCCTCAGCACCGGGTGCCTGGGACCCTGCTGGGGTGGGGCAGAGCCCAAGTTCTGCTGACACGGGGCCTGTCGTTTTGCAGGGTGGATGCAGCAGGGTGGATGCAGCCCAAGCCACAGACCCGAGTCAGAAGCACGGTGCAGGGTGGATGTGTGAGCTCGGCTGAGAGGCCAGGAGCCGGCTGTTGTCAAGCATCAGTTGGGCATCCCCCTCAGCTGGGCACCCCACTGCAAGTCTTGCCCACTTCCCACATTGAGGAGCGAGAGGGTCCTCATAATCCCGCCCCCTTTCCCAGCAGGCCTTGTTCTTAGCCTCCTGGTCTAATGCTCCCTGGGAACTACAAGTCCCAGAATACCTCAAATTTTGCACCACAACATAGAGGGCCTGCCATGAGCCTCCAGCCTGCCCTTAAGGAACCTGCTCCACATCCTCTTCCACTGACACAATCCTCACCCCCTCCCAGGTCCCCGCTACCTGAGCCACTGACATGTGGGCAAAGGCTTTCCCCCTGCGTGTGAAGTGAACGGCCCACCCATGCCTCGCAGCGCTGAGACATGACAGGCCCTGACAGCAAAGGCTGCTGGCAAAACTACGTCTCCTGTCCCAGCATGGGCACGCTTTGTGGCTTTGCCTGTCTAGGTTGCAGAACGCTTAGCCCCGGCCCTAAGCAAAGTCACTTGCCTCCAAAACCCTTTTCCCAGCTGCCGTTAGCCTCATTGACACCTGACTGCAGTCAAGCCTCCGGCAAGCAGCGGTGGCAGAGAGCACACACTAAATAGAGGGAAAAGGGCTGTTGACGAGGAATCGCTCCTATATCTGGCTCTGCCACTGATTCACTGCATGGCACTGGGCATGCTGGTCAGGGTTGCGCTGGGAGAATTAACCAGGGCTTGGAAAGTGCTTTGAAATCCGCAGAGGAAAAGCACGGAGGGTTTGCTCCAAAGCTCACTGACGTCGCTAGGAGCAAACACTGCCACCCATTCAGAATTCACCTACACTCTAGCAGGCGCTGCTTACAGCCAGGAGAACAACGTTTGGAGCAACACAAGCGCTGCAGCAGACTACAGCGTGTCAAAATGAAGGGCCCATGTGGAGTGGTGACCATACCATGCAGAGCACGGGTGGGGCAGCCATGCAAACAGCACCTGCTGTTGGGCCATAGCAAGCAATCATTAGCCCAGCCCTGTGAACAGGATCCTAGTTCAGGGCCAGACAAAAGAAGATTCAGAAAACCCTCCATGTAGAAACATCGCAAAGGTTTCTTCCTCTGTGAGTGTTCGAAAGCTCCATGCAGTTTCTTGCTCAGATGTTGGGGGCGTGGCCATATGATGGAGGGTATAGCTGTGGGGCGTGGCCATATGATGGAGGGTATAGCTGTGGGGCGTGGCCATATGATGGAGGGTGTGGTCTATGAGATTAAAGATTTAAGTGACTGGATAAATTTGCATCACTGAGTCTCCCTGGCCTTCACGTGGGGCAGAGGAAAGTTGGGTTTGATTTTTCTGGGCTGAGATTGGTCCCAGAAATACGAAGATACTCACCCGCCCCGAGAGACCACCAGCTTCACTTTCACTTTATACGAGACAATAATTCCCAGGATCTCCTTATTGGCTCCATCTCTTAGTCTAGAAGCAAGGACAGATGAGGCATTTGTAAGGAAACGAATGCTGGGACTTTCCATTACGACAGTATGAAAATAGTAGATCCCCTTCCCCTCAAAGTATCCCAAATGCAGATTCACCGCCCCAGGGCCAGCTCCCCAAACCTCACCACATTTTGGCCACTTTCCCCAGGGAATCTGGCAACATTTTGAAATTTCACATATTTAAATGGGAAAACTGACTCAGTTTTCATGATCCCATGTTTCAGAAATTACACCTGCGCTACCCCGCAAAAATTGGTGAAGTGAAAATCAGCCGAACACTTTTTGGAGTGAAAATGGGCCCATCTCTACAAAAATCCCAGAGGATCTCCCCGGGTTTCCTCTGATAATGGGTGGAGAGAGAAAGACACGTAGGAAAGCCAATGGGCAGTGAAAGCAAGGGGGGCACTTCAATACCTTTGTGAATCCCACCTCAAGTGACTAGCTAAGGACTTTGGCTGAAGATTTCAAACCTGGGTGTGCTGGCTCCTATATCCGGGTGGGAACCTAGCCTGGCATTTTTAGGGTCTGTCTTTAAGCAGCCAGGTATGAAAGTTTTGGCCATCATCTTCGTAGTATTCCAGAAGTTACAAAGATCTGTGATTAAGTCCCCCAGGCCATCCTTTGAAAGACAGGTGTACAGTACTGCCCCCTACAGGGCATTTTATAGGTCTCAAACATCTCATTTCTATGGCATCTGATCCTGGTGCCAATGTAACCACCACCAGGTAGAGTTGAACTTGGGACATCTGGCGCTTAGTATAGGAGCCTCTACAGCTTGAGCTATAAAGTCAGCGGGCTCTCAGCCCCCTGCTGTAGAAGTCTCTTGTTCTTATCTGTTGCTGTGGTCTAGGTGCCACTGCTTGGGACAGTGAACTACACTAGGGCTACGTCTAGACTGCAGTCTTCTTTTGGAAGAAGCTATTCTGGAGGAGAACGTCTACACAGCAAAAGCACAAGGAAAAAGTGATGTGCTTTTTCGAAAGAGAGCGTCCACATTGATTGGACACTACCTCGCAATTAAGTTGTGATTACTGTGGACGGCCACCTGTGCTTTTTCCTGGAGGACTCTTCTTTAGAAAAAACACTCTCTTCTGCGTCTACACACGCCTTTTTCCGAAATTTTTTTCAGAAAAAGGCTTCTTCCTCATAGAATGAGGTTTACTGCCATCGGAAAAACCTCCTCTGTGCTTTCGATTTTCTGTTGAAAAAACGCAATAGAAGTGTGGACGTTAGTATTGTTTTTCCGGAAAAACAGGCGTTTTTCCAGAAAAACTCTGCAGTGTAGACATACCCTAGGTGTGTGTGTTACACCAACTCAGAGGTTTCAAACCCAATGCAGCAAAGCACTTGAGCATGTGTGTAAGCCCAGGGGCTGTCCCGATGAAGCCAACTGGAATTGACGACCATCGGACTACTCATGTGCTAAGAGTTAAGCCCGTGCCAAGCACTCTACAGGGGACTCCATTGTTATTTAACAGCATAGAGATTCTTCATTCCACTCATTCTCTAGGTGGCCCACTGGGAGAAACAAACCACTCAGACATGTAGGGCAGGGAGGAAGGAGCTCTCACAACGTGCTGGATGCCAGATTGGTGTCTTCGTGCTTAAGTTTCCCATCCAGGGCCAGGCCACGCTTCTCCCGGTTGTTGGCGAGAAAGGGGGTCAGTGTGTAGACTTTGCAGAACGTTGAACTCGGAGCCACCATATCACTGGGGGAAATAATGTGGGTGAAGGAAACTGACATCATGTATGGGACCAAACCAACTCCCGCACCTCCCCATTGGGTCCCCAGGCTCCCATCTCTCAGGAAAGGAAAATGTCTGAAGCACGATGCCATGGCAAACACAAACCTGATGAGTCAGCCCTGTAGGGACCCTGTGAGTGCCTGGTGAGTCCCATCATGGATCTGGGAAGTAGTTCCCTCTGTGTAACACAGCAAGAAATACCAGAGGGGCCCTGAACATGCCCCTCTAACCCTTAGCAGGACAAACGGGTGTTAGCACAAGAGATGTTGTTTGCTGCAGCTTCCTGACCACCTGACAGCCCACGATAACTACTCTCTCTGGGAATCTGGAGCAAGTTGCCAGCTAAGCCATGGCTGGAGCAATGTAAAGCCCAGGGGTTTTGACTGTGTTTCACTCAGAGTTTTGAGATGTGGTCAAAAGCTAATCCCAAGAAAGGCTGCCATGAACCCAGGCAGAGCAGTATCACTTTGTTGAGTGCAGGGAGAAGGTTTGCAGCTTTTATAGAGGGCTTCCCTACCCAGAATCCTTTGCACAGAAGGGAAGTCCCACCTACCTGTCTGGTTGACTGGCAGTATGTCTAGCCAATCAGTTCTTTCCCTCCTGGTTCCAGAGAGGCTTTGCCTCATCACATAAGTCTTATATAAGTAAGTAAAATCGGCTGCTCTGACTGTGATGCAAACACAAGAGGGCAGAGCTGTGAGCCAGAAGAGACCTGTGCTGCATAATCTGAAGCTCACTTCTTTAATGGTCCTTGAGCTTGTAGGAAGCAGGAGAGAGGCAGGAAAATCTGAGCTCCTCTGTTATCCTTGGGCTCAGCAGGGAACACCAGCATAGCTAGATGTGGCCTGGTCCCTAGTCGGGGTGTGACAGTTACACACCAAAGGAAGGTGTGGGGGAGACATACTCACTCTGCCTCTTCCACAGCAACGGGGCACTTGTACTGAGCAGTGTTGAACAGGCAGATGTCTGCGTACTGGCGCACTGGCGGGGAGAGACAGACAGGGCGGGAAGGCCAAGGTTAGGGTGTGTTTCTGTGCAGCCACATGGGAGCACCGCCCAGCCTGTGCTGTGTTGGGCAGCAAGGGATATAGGACAAATCTGAGTGTGTCCAGAGTCAGCCTCCCACCACCGGTTCTTGCTCTGTCTTTGTTAGCTAGGTTAGTGGATCGCAGTGTTTTTGTACTGACAATGCCAGTCAGACAGCAAACCTCCCAGGGAGACTTTCCCCCTTGCCCATTTTAAAACACACATTTTTATATGTTTAACATTAGTTTAAGTGCTAACTTCATCACGCTGTAATTTTAAAAAGAACTGACTTTTTCTCACGGCTTTTAAATCCTTACTCTATATTAAAGAAAACTTTTCCTTCGGGACAACAGAGTGACGTCATGCCTCACTCTGGTGTCCCACAGCTCCGCCCTCTGCCCTCCCCTATGCTTGGCGGAGCTGTGAGCCATGCGGTCTGAGGCCTACCCACTCTCCCTCCCCTGTGCTCGTGCTCGGCACGGGGGAGAGGGCCGAGGCTGGCCATATGCTGCAGTCAGGAGGAGTAGGGGGAGGAGGGAAAAGGGGGTCCAGGCTGGCTGGGTGTGGGGGAGGGAGAAAGGGCTTGGGGTGGCGCGGCCCCCCCGGTGGCCAGGGGGAGAGCCGGAGTTGCCTACCCCCTGCAAGAGAGGGGTTGGAAAGCACAGCAAGCAGGGGGGACAGCCCCCTAGTTAAGACTACAAACACATTCTTATCAAATTGTTGTGATAAGCAGAAACGTTATTTTTAGATAGCAACCGTTTAAAACAGTGGGGGGAGGGGCGAAGAAACTGTGTCAGTGCCACTTTCCACAGCAGACTTAGTGCCCCGTGGCTGCCCTCCCTTCTGGGCTGCGCGGCCATCCGAGTCAGGCAGCAGTTGTGCAGAGATATGGGTGGGAAAGGGGTTCTAAGTCGGCTGTGAAAAGTGGTGTTTTTATGTTTGTTAATGTCACTTTTCACAGCAGACTTCCTAGCACAGACTTCCCAGCGGGCTTACTAGGTGGCGGGGAGGCTGTGAAAAGGGGATGGATCACATGAGTGATCTGGGGCACCTGTCTGGGGCACCTGGCATTGTCCACTGTCAGAAGACAGGATAGTGGGCTAGATGGACCTTTGGCCTGACGCAGCTCGGCCGTTCTTATGCTCTTAAGACAAATCTGTCGTTTGTTTAGGAATAACGACTGCTGCATCAGACGGATACAGTACTTTTAGAAAGAAATACACTACTTTGTGGCAGAAAGGAGTGTGCACGTTTCTAAAATGCCAGCTTGAAATGCTGTATTTTATAGCCGTTCACCTTCACGCCCCCCAGGTGAGGTCAGGAAAGTGCCGTGCTCCCCGCTTCGCCAAGGGGGAGGCTGGAACTCCGAAGGGTGAAGGGACTCAACCGGGGCCACCTAGAGAGTCTATGGCAGAGCTGGGAACAGACAGAGTCTCGGCTCCCTTGGCACACCACTGCATTCAGCTGCACGAGGGTCACCCAGCCTGACTCTACACTTAGACAGCCAGCAGGATGCTCCTTGAGTGAGCCGGGGGAGTCAGGTGGGAGCAGATCTCTGGGGGTGCAGGAAAAGAGCCGGCCTGGAGCCAGGCAGGTGGCTGCAGGGGAAGGGAGGACTGGGAGAAGACTTGGGATAGAGAATGGAGGAAGGGCTCCAGCAGCGGTTGGATGAGGGAGGGGATGCTGGAAGTCAGGGAGCTGAGGAAGCGGGGATTCAGCACGTGAGGGGAGGTCAGTGCATCTGCTGGGGGTGGGATGGGGGTCAGGGAAGGCTGGGGAGAGAGTTTTAATGGAAGGAGAGGGTGGCCCAGCTGCGACTGCCTGTGCCAGTCCCCTCCTGTCTTTCTGCACGGCCGATACGGGGAACCCGGACGCCCCCCTCACCTGAGATTTTAATCTTCTTCACTGTCTTGTTGGTGTTGTTTGTCACGTGGACGTTGACGTTGATCGGCTCGCCGTGGTAGTAAATCTGTGGGGACAAGGGCCCCAGTCAGCAGCAGGCAGGTGGAGGAGGCTCCCTGGCTGTGCAGGTCAGGGGGATGCTTCGGGGGCCACCTTCATACCAACGTTTATTAACCACAGCCCGCAGGAGGGCCCCCCTTCCCGCAGCGAGAGCTGTGTGGGGATCAAACAGCCGGGGCCTCTGCCAGCCCTTTGCGGTGTCACTTCCCAAGGCTCCCAGCCCCCAGCCGCGCCCAGCGTCGAGTTAAATGGTGAGGCAGGGGGGTGTCACTGCTGTGCAACATGTTGGCACCAGCTGTGAATTTGGGCACCAGGATAGTTCCCCAGTACCACCGCTTGTCCCCTGCTCCTCACACTGCAGGGCGCAGGGCAGCTGCTGGGTGCCGGCATGCGGGCTCAACACCACCGGGCAACACAGCAGCCCCAGGGAGAAGCGGGGCGCGCCGTACCTCCTTGTCCAGAGATGCCTCCAGGTGCAGCGGCTTGTCGGACATCAGGAACTGCCTGGTGGTCTCCGCCATGGGCTGGGGGCCCGGTCTCTCCGGCGCATACTGCACTTTGCGGATCACCAGGCGCACGGAATTCCTGCCGGGACATTTGGAGGCCAAGGCTCAGCCCGCGCCTGCGGGGATCTGCCCCAGGGGGACGGCGTGTTTCCCTGACACCCCAAACTTGGACAGACTAATTAACCCTCCCCTTCCCTCTGCGGCCAGGGGTGTTTTAACCCTCTCTTCCCAACAGAGGGACTGAGGCCCAGAGCTGGGGGGAGCGGGATTAGGACAATGAGGGGCCTGATCCAGTCCTGCCACAGCACCAACAATCAAAGGGCCCCCATCTCCTTCTCCTCTCTCTCCTGGCCAGGCCTCCCTAGGAGCTAAACCTCACGGCTCCTCGCTGGCCCAGGTGGCTCCTTGGATCCTGCCTTTTTCCAGGCACAGGGAGAGGGGAGGGAAGTGACTTTGCACTCTCGCAATGAAGTAGCAGCAGAGCTAATGACAGAACCCAGGCTCCCTGGTTCCCACACTCCAGCTCTAACCACTAGGCAACTCATTCTCTTGGCTTATCAAATCCCCCCCACTATCAGCCACACTCTACTGTCACCGCAGACAAGGACAGTTACTCATGCCTAATGACATACAGGGTTCCCTGTCGCCTCCTGACAGGCCAGGCCAGAAACACCAAGACAGTCCCATCGAAAAGGGCCAATGGCGACTTCCCTGGTGTAGGAAATGGTGTAAAACCCCATTTGCCTCAGGTGAGCCAAGCTGGAGCGTGGGAGATCCGTGTGCAAGTCACACCGCCCTCGGCCACAAGAGGGCGCACCTGGCTTTGTCGCCCCAGGGCTGAGCCCGAATGGGAGCAGTGAACGCACCATTTCCTGTCACGCCCCATAGGAAAGGCGGGTGCTCTGAAAGCAGTGAGGTGCTGGGGACCCCTAGGAGACGAGACCCATGAGACTGGGTTCAGTGTGGCTCTAGTGAGGCTCGGTTCACCAAGATACCCCGGGACAAGTCGCAGCTGATAACTTTGCCCCAACCTCACCGACAGCCACTGAGCCCCCCACTCAAAGTGTCATGGACCCAGACATGCAGGGGGAGGAGGCAGTGGGACGGGAGGGGAAAGGGGCTCTTCACACATTAACAGCCAGCTGGGAAGGCTTAGATTTGTGTTGGTAAATGCTGATTTCACTGCTCACACAGTGATGGACCCCGAAATATTTCCAGTGGCTAATAACCCAAACATACAGCCAGGCAAAGGAAGAGAAAGGCTGCCGGCGAACTAGAGATTTAGACCCGATTTGTGTTTTGATGTTTTTAACGCTTGAACTTCTGGGAATCTCAGCATCTCTGGGATAATTATTGCCTGATTCCCCAGAACTTCCTGTGAGAATTTAAATAGATCAAATATGGGGGAAATGCTTAAGAAAAAACATCAATAACAGCTGTCCAAATTAGAAAAAAATAAACACAGAATTCTGCAGAGCCTGATTAAGAACATGAGGAAACCAGAAGGGCACAACTGGCTTCCAGATCAGCCTGTTTCCGAACTAATGACATACAAACACACACACCTAGCAACTCCTATATCCTCCCCCGCCCCTCCCTTAGGCTCTGGGGGCTTCTGCAGTGGTGTGGCCCACTCGAGGTGCTCAAAATATTTAAAGGGCTGCTACTGAATTCCTATTCACTACAATGGGATTGGCACGGCAACCAGCACCGCTGTCCCACGGGGCACAAGTGCTAACCTATATCCCCACCCCTCCGCGGGCCTCAGTCTTCCTTGGTCTGGTCATTTAACCTCTTCGTGCCTCAGTTTCCCCAGCTGTATAACAGGGAGGACAAAACTTCTCTGTCTGGCAGCAGAACAGACACACCATGCCACAAGTAGGGAGTAGGGCCTGGACTCTTGACCAGGGACTGCTGGATCCAGCCCATGGGGCACCCCACCAGTACCCTCAGGCACAGAGCAGCCCCACACCATGGGGAAAGGGAAGCTTTGTGTGCTGCCCTCCCCCTCCAGCAAAATCTCTCAGCTCCCGTTGCCGCTCCCCCGGTGCCTGGAACAGACAGCCACATGGAGCAGCCAGCTGTTTTGAGCAGCCTGGACTGCAGCAGGTAGAGAGCCTTGGGGTCCTGCAGGGCTGCTGGCTGGGAGCCGCTTAGGTGGCTGGGAGCCTCCTGGTCACCACCCAAACCCTCTGCACCCCCCCCTGCCCCAGGTCACAACTCCCTCACAAACCCTGCACTCCATCCTACACCCCCTCTCAAGCCAGAATCCTCTTGTGCAGCCATGCCCCCTCCCCAACCCTGCACCCCAATCCCTTGTCCCAGGTCACAACCCCCCCTTCACCCAAACTCCCTCTCAGACCCCCACACCTGCTCCTGCACCCCAGTCTCCTACCCTGAGCTCCCTTCTGCACCCAACCTCTGTTCCAGACCCATGACCACTTACCACCAAAAGCTGCGAGTGGCTCCCGACCAAAAATTATTGCCCAGTCCTGGCCTTGACCCCTCTGGAAAGGAAGGCCCAGGACTCTACTACCTGAACCAAAGGAATCTGATGCACAGGGTGCTGGGAAGCTTTACCCATGTTTCTGAGGGAGGAACACCTATGCCTCCCCAGACCCCAAACAGGCACTTCCACAAGGCCCCACCAACCACCGCCACCTGGCCCCCCAGCTCTGCCCTCCCTGGCTGTTAGTGGGAGAAAGCTCCAGGCTAGCAATCCTCTGGGTGATCTAATGAGGGCTGGGAGGGGTTCCTGCAGGCCCTGTCCTTCTCCCCCTCTCCCCCCCCAACGTGCAGCATGTCCCTGCAGGAGACCCCGGAGAGGCTAGATGCTACCCCGGAGCAGGACATGCCCAGAGACCCTGCATGCTCCCTTGGGGCTGGGGAGCTCCCACAGAAGCTGCCATTAAAGGGCATTGCTGCTATGTCGGGCTGAGCTGGGTGACAAAATGGTCAAGATGAAAATGGAGTTAGACCCCCACAGCTGTACGGGGGAGAGGGCAAATGTTCCCAGCAGAAGGGCCTTATACCCCGGGCAGCAGCAATAAAAACATCGGCTCCGTTTACCTCTTGTGGATTTTCTCTTCCAGGTTCTCTGCACAGAAAGCTTTGACCTCATAGTCAACACCGCAGGCCTACAAAGCAGAACAAAGGTGGGAAATCACGTCTTGCCATGCTGTATGCAGTAAGGCATTAGCTGGAGACTGTGTGTATGTAACTCTGTGCTCCTGGACAGATTGTATGCACCACTATCGTCTAACTGAGGGACTCAGAAACACACAACTGTGTCATAGGCCCCGTACTGCTAGTGGGGATTCTCCTGTAGCTCGTGTGGCAAGGGGCTGGGCCTTTAAACAAAAGGATCTGAGTTCTAGTGGCTAGCCCCATTACGAATCCTCCTAAGTATTACAACGTTTACATTTGAGCTGTGGTCTTGTACCAATTGCTAAGACCAAGTAATCAACTCTCTGATCCTACCCTTCCACATCTTTTGGCATGACATTTTCAGGAAATAGTCTCAGTGCAAGGAGTCATTTCTCAGGAGTAAGAAAGGTAGGGGAGTTGGAGAAGAATCCCTGTAGCTGGTTTTGAATGATGACTGAAGGGGAAAAAATTGACTTTTCCCCTAGGAGAAGAATTCCTGCCACTCCTTTCCACCTGCCACGGAGAGTGGCAGGTAAACATACCTGAAAATCTGGGTGGTAGAGAGTGAAAATTGGGGGAGAGACAAGGTGGCAAACTCTGCCATGCTAAGTTTAATGGCGTTTTTTACTATGGGGTCATTAATGTTCATGCAGAGACCGGACAACCTCAGGTTTGAAAGGGCTGTTCTTGTAGAAATTGCCCCTCCTCGATCAGCAGATCTGTCCATTGTGCGTTCCCTCTGGGCTTGCAGGCCAAGCAGGGCTCTGGGAGAGGAAGCTAGAGTCTATTTTGTTTGGGGGCATTGAAGGAATTTGTTTACAGTGCCCCAGTTACAGGGCCAGTCTGCAAGTCCACTGAGAGCAAAGGCGTGGGAAGGCCGTCATGTGGCCTTCGGACCTTATTGGATTATGAAGCACATGGAGGCAAGAACTGAGCTTGACTCTCAGATCCCGGGGCAGCGGGCAGTGCTGTGTATCACTGTCCTGCGTAGCTACTTCAGCGTTGTTCCACCAGCGCAGTGGGGCCAGGACACTTCCTCTCAGGACCAAGAGGCCCTTCACAGAAACCTTTCACTTTGAATCTGAGCTGGAACGGGCTGAGACATAATCAGTAAGGGGCCCCCACCTTGCCGTTGGCTCACGGCCCCTTCACACTGCATGGATTTCGCTTCCTGCCCCTTGCATACCTCAGCATGACACGAGACAGAGCCCTTGTGCCAAGAAGCTACACCCATTGCGGGGGCACTCAGAACGCCTGAGCCAGCCAGCCCATCTGGAGCAAACCCACCGGGTTGGAGGAGTGTGGCTGAGCCATTGACGGATGCAAAGGAGCCCAACGAAGTTACCTTGCCCGTGTCCTCTGGTCCAGGCTGCAGCGTGACAGAACAGGGCAGGTTGGGAGGGATCTGAAACAGAAACGGGGGTCAGGCTTGGACTGTAACCCGAGGTAGCCCCCGGAAGAGACCAAATACCGGCCCACCCCACACACATGCACAATGCTGCACTGGGGGGGCTCTGCCTTGGAAGGAGAGAGGGCTCCGCTGGGATTGGGACCTGCATTCTGGGGTGTCTCCATGTCCCACGGCTAAGCAGGGTTGAATTTGGGGGCACAAAGGGCGAGCAGAGAGTTACACCCAGGGGGAATTTGGCCCCGGTGCTGAGTAGTCCAATCCTGACAGATGCAGAGGCCTCCTGCCGGGTGTGGTGCGCTCCCATCTCCAGCAGAGGGCAGATGCTTGATACCTCGCAGGAGACGCTCCGCACCTTGCAGCACGGGAGCCCAAAGCATGAGACAAGCTAGCCACGTCCTGGCTACTAAAGGTTGCAGCAGCTGGCCCATTGGAGGAAAGAGGGGGGCAAGCAAGGGTGAGATGGCTCCTTAGAGAGCACTGGCATCTCCTGAGTGTTTTCAAGGCCTCTACAGAGCAGAGAGTCATCCCCACCACACACACACACCAGTGGGCTGCTCTCTGCTCTGCTGCTAAACCACTGACTTGCGTGGACTTACAGTGGATACGGCCCCATGAGGTGATGAGCGAGCTCACAGCTCTGCCTGAGAGTGACCCAGAGACCTGCTGGTGCCAGCTAGCAAAGGCTCGGGGTACAGGGTTCCCCTGGGTCAGAGAGATGCAGGACAATTCACCAGAGGGTGGCTTTCAAGGTCTCCACCAAGGCCCAGAAGGCCACGGGTCAGGGCACTCACTGTGAAATGTACGTATTTAAGAAGTTATGTGTCTACAGTGAAAAAAAATCTGTTCTCCAGGCAGGAAACCAGGAAGTAAGAGACACTTCTCGCTGCCTGGTCACGAGTGTATTGTGCATTGTCTGTCTGACAACGTACACCTGTTAGAAAACTGCACCAAACACAAGGGGAAACACTGCGAAATCTTCGAGAGAGGGAATTTACAGGACAGACGGCAGGAGGAGATCCTGTCATGATCAAAGACATTGGGTGGCGGGAGTATCTCTGGGAGTGCAGACATCCCTGCAGAAAGATTGAGGAGACAGCATGGGTTTGGCTCATGAATGGAAGATCACGTAAGAACAACCACACTGGGCCAGACCAAAGGTCCATCTAGCCCAGGATCCCGTCTGCCGACAGTGGCCGATGCCGGGTGCCCCAGAGAGAATGAACAGAACAGGGAATCATCAAAGGATCCATCCTCTGTCACCCATTCCCAGATTCTGACAGAGGCTAGGGACCCCATTCCTACCCGTCCTGGCTAATAGCCATTGATGGACCTAACCTCCATGAGAAGCAGCTGTGAATTGCTGGAGGGACTACAGATGAGCCTTGCTCTGTTCGACACGGCAGTATCTAGTTCAGTCAAGTCGAGGCTCTAGAACAGGGCCAGGCAAAATACAGCCCATGCGTTGGATCCAGCCCACCAAGCCGCCCGCAGCCCAATGGGAGCTTCGAGGCAGACTCCCTGCCTGGCCCGCCCCCACACACTGCTCAGAGCAGCCGGCTGCAGGGGCCTGTGCCTCTCTGAGCACCAATGTGAGCTGAGGGAGAGGCTTTGCTTGCTGCCCCGCCCCCAGCACAATCTCACAGCTCCCATTGGCTTGGTTTCTGGCCAATCGGAGCTTCCTGTTTACAGGGCAGGCAGCATGTGAAGTAGCCCTTCTCCCCCAGGCTCGCTGTGCTCTGAGCAGCACATGGCCCCAGCAGTTGGTTGCTCTGAGAGGCCTGCGGAGCCTGCCTGAGGGACCTGCTGGGCTGCTGTCTGGGAGATGCCTAGGTAAGCACCTCCCAGCCAGAGCCTCCCTCTGGCACCCCAGCCTCTCTCTCTCCCCCCCAACCCTCTGCTCCCCTTCCTGCACCACTACCCTATGTAATCTAAACCCTCTGCACCCCCAATTCTGCCTCCATACCACCTCCCAGACTCTGCACCGCCTTCTGCACCCCAATTCTCTGCCCCAGGTCACTAGCCCCTCCTTCACCCAAACTCCCTTGCAGACCCCCACACCATCTCCTGCACCCCAAGCCCTTACCCCAAGCTCCCTTCTGTACCCAACCTCCACCCCAGATCCCGCGCCCCGTCCATAGAAAAATGCAGCCCTTGACCACTTTCCATATTCTTGGCGTACCCCCCGCCCCATCCAAAATCATTGCCCACCCCTGCTCTAGCTGGAGTGTAACAATTTCATTTTCTACATAACCATGTGCTTCCAGTACTCCCACTGGCTGTTACTTGAGTCTCTGCGCTGGTAAAGAAGCTTTCCTTGTTTTCACTAGAAACGTATCTCCCAGCTGGGTGCTAGCAGAGCTGCCATCTGAGGGGGAACGGCTAAGCTGGGGCATCCTGCTTCTTTGGCAGCAGCCATCTCTGTACGCTGCCAGAGGGCTGCTTGCAGGCCTACGGGGGACGGCTTGGGAGGCCTGTAGCTGGTGGGGCTGGGAAGCTGCCCCCTGGCAGGCACAGACACACTTCCTCATGCTAAGGTACGGTGGCAGTGACTCTGGGAAGCGTCCCAGTGAGCATTCCGCTGGAGATGCTAGGTCAACCCGCATGTGGGTCCCGCTCTCGGCTAATGAAGCAGCTCTACCCGTCAGCCACTAGAGAGCACAATTATCTACAATTTAGCCATAAGAGGTCAGACCCCCAAGGGACATCAGTGACATTCGCTGCATGGGCCAACAGGTTTCCCATTCAATCCGAGGCTGTCAAAACTCCAACTATCCCCATGAGCAGCTGTAGGACACCCCGCAGCCTCATAGGCTCATAGTCTTTAAGGCCAGAAGGGATCATCATAGTCTCCTAGTCTGACCTCCTGCACGCCGCAGGCCACAGAACCTTGCCTGCGGGCTCCTGTGACAGACCTCTAGCCTCTGGCTGAGTCACTGACGTGCTCAAACCATGGTTTAAGGACTTTGAGTTACAGGGAATCCACCATTGACGCTAGTTTAACCCTGCCAGTGACTCCATGCGACAGAGGGTGTCTGCCAATCTGACCTGGTCACGGGGGGGAAAATTCCTTCCCAACCCCAAGTATGGACCCTGAACACATGGGCAAGACCCACCAGCCAGACACCTGGGAAAGAATGTTCCCTAACCCTGAAATGCAGCCACCTCGGAGGAGGAACTCAGCACATGTGTAACACCCGAGTAGAATTGATCCAGGGTGCTGGATCTGAATCTCTTATAAAAAGTGCCACGTGGCCGTTAATGATCACAAGTAGCCAGACGTCAGTGCTCTGGCTCATCAGACAGAACTGCCAAAGCACAGCACCCCCTAGTGCCACATAAGCACCAACATGGCTATTTCTCACAGGTCTGCCCTCCGAGTGCTGAGCTACTCCACAGCTGCTTAGATGTGCATAAATCAGACCCTGGACAACCAGAGACACCCCAACCTAATGGCCACTTTTGAAACTCTGTCCCCGAGTGGTCAGGATCACAGAGGATATCTGCAGGAGAATCAGGAGCAGAGCCCAGGAACCCTAAGAACATAAGAATTGCCAGACTGGGTCAAACGAAAGATCCATCTAGCCCAGTATCCTGTCTTCTGACAGTGGTCAATGCCAGGTGCTTTAGAGGGAATGAAGAACAGGGAGTCATCAAGTGATCCCTCCCTGGTCACCCATTTCCAGCCTCTGACAAACAGAGGCTAGGGACACCATTCCTACCCATCCTGGGTAATAAATATTGATAGACCTAACCTCCATGAATTTATCTAGTCCTTTTTTGAACCCTGTTAAAGTCCTGGTCTTCACAACATCCTCTAGCAAGGAGTTCCACAGGTTGACTATGCGCTGCATAAAGAAATACTTGCTTTTGTTCCTTCCATTCCATTCCAGAGCACACATGGCACAGGCCAGCAGCTGTGCCGACCATCACAACAAACTAGTTATATCACCAGAGCCAGGGGGCCCGCCGGTCAGATCAAGGTGCCGCATTACAAAACATCCCTAAACAAAGGTGTGCTGGCGAAGGACAGCACGAGCTCAGAGGGAGACAGCAGCTGGATCATCCACCCTTCCAGCAGCCTGCATGGGTCAGTCTTTCCTTTCCATTTGACTTTGGTATCCAAGAGGAAGTCCCTACAAAAGGGGTGGGGAATCTTTTTTTGGATCAGGGGCCACTGACCCACAGAAAAATCAGTCGGGGGCCGCACACAAGTGAGAAGAAAAACAAACATTCACTAATGTGGCCCTGGACTGAGAAGGAGAAAGACAGTCCCCACATTCCCCTCCCACACCAGAATCTAAGGGGGCCCAGCCTAGTAGATTTTGTGTGCTCCAGCCCCACAATAGGGAGAAGGAGGACTGGAGCACTAGCACAAGCTCCCCAGTGCAGGGGCGGCCCTGAGCTTCGGGGGATGGATCCAGGAAAGCTGGGGGCCGCATCCCCACCCCTGCCCTACAACATCCTCCTTCAAATCTCCCCCTTGCCCGATTCCTACATGCAGCTGGTGTGCTGGGCTTGGTTAGTACACTGAGCAGAATTGTCTCTGTTCCCTGCCCTCCCCCATCATTCTGCTGTCAGCTGTTATCTCCAGTCTCATTATGACTGTGCTCTGCACGTGCGCTGGGGGCTAGTCAATGGGCCAGGACCCCCATTGTGCCAGGAGCTGTACAAACATAGACCCAAGGACACTCTTTGCCCCAAAGAGCTTCCAATCAGTCTTTTTGTTGTATGTGTACAGCACCCAGCACAACAGGGCCTTGCCTGGGCCCCCCAGGCACTAGCACAATATAAATAATTAATCTGCAGTCTCTCTTCACAAGGACAGCATTTAGTGCATGTAGGGAAGAGTCCTGCAAGTGTAACTCACACACCTAGTGTGGTTCACTGTCCTATGTAGTGGCACTTAGACCACGTAGGGTATGGCTACACTGCAACACTATTTCCAAATAACTAGCACTATTCCAAAATAACTTAGTCCACATATACACAGCAGACAGCTATTTCGAAATAGTGTCAAGATACTGTCAAGCTGGAGGACTTCTTACTCCGACTCCTGTAACCCACATTGTACGAGGAATAAGGGAAGTTGGAGGAAGTGTGCTCTATTTCGAAATGAGTGCTGTGTAGACGCTCCCAATTTCGAAATAAACTATTTCGAAATAAGCTACGCAATTGGCGTAGCTCAATTTGCATAGCTTATGTCAAGTTAAGCCCTGCAGTGTAGACGCACCCTTATAATGAGAGGTAAGAACAAGGGAGTTCTACAGCCTAAGCTGAGTGCCAGCTGGCTTTTAGCTCAAGCTGTAAAGGCTCTTACACGAAGCTCCAGAGGTCCCAGGTTAAAATCCACCCAGTGATGGTTGCACAAGAGGCTGCTAAGATGCCTGTAATTGGGCAAGGGACAGAAAGGATAAGCATGGATTCTGGTTGGTTGGAACTTATACCCCTTTGCTAGGTAAATATCGAGACTAGTGGAGGTTGGGGAGAGGCAAAGTATCTATGATTTCCGGACTCTGCATGCAACAGGAAGCTAGCCAGATCTCATGTTCCAGCTCAGGTCTAACTTGTTGTTTTATGACCCATTTACATGTCATTCCGTACCACAGCCCTGCCCACGCCCCACGTCTTTTCATGTCATAGTGTGTTGCATTCTGGGCCACCTCTTGGGCCCCAGCCTGTCACCTCTCTACACTTTCTCATGCCACCCCCTTGCGCGATGCCTCCCTTCTCAGAGGTTTCTCGAATTTATAATGAAGCTGGGCTATCCCCTGTTGAGATGCTGCAGCCTCTCCCACAAATCTGATGTCAAACCAAATTCTCTTGATACAATTTAATGGGACTAGAAAGTCAAAGTGACTAAGGCAGAGCCGAAACAAAATGACCGGGGCAAAAGCAGAAAGAATTGACCTCCCCAACTCACCCCTGTTAAAGTGATGCAAACAAGATCAGGTCAGACTCCTCTCTCTTGCATGCAGAGTCCAGAAATCACAAATACTCTGCCTGCCCCCAGCCTCCACTAGCCTCGATACTTACATAGCTCTTATCACTGTAGTGTCTGAGCATGTAACAGTCATTAATATCTGTATCCTTATTCACTCCCCTGGGAGGCAGGGCTGTTATCCCCATTGTACAGATGGGAAACAGGCCTAGAGAAGCTAAGGGACTGACCCAAGGTCACACAGGAAGTCTGTGACAGAGCAGGGACTTGCATCTAAGCCTGGCACTAACTACTGGGCTATCTTTCCTTTCCTTTGCTCAGTAATTGCTAGGGACTATCTTGTGTAGATAAAGGGTAACGTTTTTTAAGGATTCTATGTGACTAAGGAGCATACGTCCCACTCATGTTCTATAGAATTTAGGCCTCTAAATCATTCCAGTCCCTTTTGAAAATGTGACCCATGACACCCAGCACAATAGGCACATTACGCCTACTGTAGCTCTGGTCACCACTGTTACACAACTAATGAAGACTATTAATTTCTAGTTAGTTTCACTTTTTGGTTTTCAGGCATTAGAATATGAGGTGGGGAATGTCAGATTTACAGCAAGGGGGGGCTGTTTTCATGAAAATGAAGAAACTATCAAAAACTTTCTGTTCGGATTAGGGTTTCCAACTCTCCCTCCCTTTAAAAAGAAACAAACAGCCCACCGAATGTAGCTGAAACCAGCTGGCCTTTTAAATATCCCAGCCCCAAGAGGTTATCAACTGTACAAATACATTTTTAATCTGTGGGATTCGGAGGAATTAAGCTTGTTTTACAAGGACATGGGAGTGTTTACAAATCTGGTGACCCCGGAGAGCTTAGCAGCAGCCTCGCATGCGGGAAATTTCACTAGTTTGCTTTTCCGCTCGGCTGTGGTGGAGCGAAATGTAACTGTGCTTGCTGGCTGGGCACGGCCTGCACACTTACACTGCTACCGCATTGTCTTCCTCAAAACTCTATGCCAAAAGAGTTAACCATGGGCGTGCAGAGCTCACAGCTGGTCAATATTGTCTCATTGTTTCCTGAAATGCCCCTTCTCTTACACTTAGACTGTAAACTGTTCGGGGCAGAGATCAGCTTGCTCTCGGGTTGGAGAGTGCCTGGCACTATGGGGTCCTGAGCCATGACTCAGTCTCCTTGGCGCTAGAACAAGGCCTTTCTCTGTCCAGCGATAGATGTGTATGCAATCTGTATCACCGTGGTATCAAAGCAGTGTATTCTCTCTAATTCCACCGGCTGTTACAATGTGAAGCATTTAGTACCCTCCTCCATACACACACAGCCTTCTTATCCCCTGGAGAGACACACCCTGCCCCAAAGAGCTGACAGTCTAAACAGGCAAAGGATGTGAGGGGAAACCGAGGCACCGAGCAGGGACTTGCCATGCCCATCGTCCTCCAGCAGGTCAGAGTCAGGAAGAGAGACAGATCTTGACGCTCCCTAGCATCTACAGCAAATTGCCTGCCCAGGACGGGGGGAGGCAGAGGCTGCACCAAGAGCAGCTGTTACACCACTCTGTTATAATTGGATCTATTTCTTGCATTTGATGACTATTTAATCAGACTGGGAAGTCACAGGACAGGCCTCTTTGCTTCTGTAGGTTTTAGACAAAATCCCCTCCCCTCAGCAACTCATTTTTGGCAGCTCCTTTTTGCACTCCAGACATCAGTGGGAGCTCATTTCCAGAGCAATTAAAACAGGGCGCAGAGGAGCTGTTTGAAAGGGCTGAGCTGATAACAACAAAGGGCATTTAGATAGTGGCTCTGGGCCAAGCATTCCACAGACTTAGATTAAAAACTCGGTATTATCAAGAGATCACTTCACTGGTCATCAAAATGCAGGCACCTGAGGGGTGGAAAGCAGCAGCCTTAAAACAGCATACAACAACCCTGCCCAGCAGTGTGGGACAGGGGGTGAAAATGAAGCCTGTAGCCAGCTGAAACCATTGGGAGAATTTAAGGTCCAAAATGTAAATACAGTTTCAGAGTCCAGGGCCATAAGGGACCAGTGTGATTATCTGGTCTGATCTATGTCCGGCCAGAGAACTGTATGGCCTCCATACAGCTGTTGTTCTTAGACTGTGTGGGCACCTCTGAATGGACAATAGTTGTTGGATCAGGCCCTTTGGGTTGTAGCTTGCACTGTCTCCATATATGTGCAGCTCCGAGCACATTGCAAGCGATACTTTTAGTCCCATTTTTTCCCCAGCGCAGATGGTGACGTGCCACCTACTGTTTTGTCAGTACCACTTCCTGCTGTGATCTGGGGTTTCCATGGTGACACCTCATCCACATTCTCCTCTGGCCCAGCCCTACCTTTCTTGGGGAGCAAGGAGCATGAGAGCCGAAGGGGGAAGAATGAGAGAGCCATGGGAGAAACTCCTACCTCAAACGTGAAGGGATAGGCATGCTCGCCGAGCTTCTTAATCAGCCGCTCCTGGAGTCGCGTCAGGGGTTTCTTCTCCTCAGGGACCGGGGGAAAGGCCTGGATGTTGGCCACAAAAAGGTCCTTCCGAAAGGTCAGTCCCAGCACGTCCAAATCCTCGCGGCCATAGCGGAAGGCACATGTCAGCGTGATGAAGACTGCCAGGGACAGAAGGCATTGCATCAAATGGAGAGATCACCAACGATCCCCTCCCAGAAGCAACATCAACGGCAGGTGACCGAGTGGTCTGCCCAGAGGAACAACTGGGATTTGAGCCTAGGTCTCCTGCCTCCTATGCCGCAAGAGTCGGCCCATGAGGAAGGCCCTCTTGATTTACACTGGTGTAAGAAAGGAGGCTCGAAGCTGCAGGCAGCCGCTAGCGTCACATGTTTTGGTGCCTTTGATGAAAGATTTGGATGCAGGATGTGCTGCCATCCTGGGAGGGGAGAAGAGACAGAGTTGGCAGTCGAGACACAAGGGTGGGAGCTTGGATTGAATTACACGAGTCGAGGGGCATTTCCATCCATCACCTTGGATTTCTCATAGCCCCCACCAGAAAATGAGACAATCAAACCAAACACGCCCGAGCAATGACTGAGACAAGGCAGATGGGACCCAGCCACCGAGCTCCAGCATCTGAGCAGCTGCCTCCACTCTCCCCAACCCTGCCACCTGCCGCATGGTCCCAAGGCCTAAATATCAACCTCCCACTGCTGCCATGTTCCATTCTGGAGTGTGGGTGTCGGGAGGTGGGCAGAAGGGTTCTGAATGATTTCACCCCCTCTTCCAAATTGTTTTACAGCTGATTCGAGACCCATTTCTACCCCAGGCAAATGTGTCACTGGCAAAGCTGGGCCAGCATCGCTTGGCTCATTGGCTTGTACCTTAGATCCCTCTCACTGCTGGCAGAGCAGGGACTGTCTCTATCTGTGTCGATCTATTACAGCACCATTAGTATTTCTGAGAATCCTGCCTAGGGACTGGTACGGCGTTGGCCTGGCCTGGCAAGCCCAGAGCACAGCTTCCATACAACACAGCCCCAAACAAAAGGACATGGCACAATCTGGGAACCAAAGGGAGATCAAGCCACAGGTGCGAGTCACTGGCTCTGATACGGTGGTGCTGGATGCGCCTGTAAGAACCTGACTAGAGCAGAATAGCGCTAGGGACTGTAGGCAGATAGTGAGAGCCTGCTGCTGAGCGCTTGCCATCAAAGAAGACATGTAAAATTACAAGGAAACACCCTCCCTTGATCTGTAGCATCCCTGCTGGCCGAATGAGGTGCTGCAGGCACTCCCTGCCTCAGTTTCCTTCTCCAAAGGGTTTCCTATCTCTCTTGGGGGGGAAGGGGGTTTCAGCTCTCCAAGTCCAGCTACCTTTTCCAAACAAACAAGAAGTCCTTTTTGAGCCATTTAGGTTCTTCAGCCCTCCCTCTGGGCTCGGCTCCCAGCCCCTTCTGGGTCACCTTTACATTTCTGTGCTCTAGGAGAGCGCACTGCTTCCCGGCTGCTTCCCTGGACTTGCTGCCTGCATGTCCTGCGCTACACTGAGCTTTTCTAGCCCTTTGAAAGAAATCACCCAGCTCAAGGGAGAGGGGGTGCTAATCTGGTACAGGTAGGCCTGCAGCAAACTACCCTTAAAGGACCAGCCAACCTGTGACACCCTGTTGCAGGCTGGCAGGTCCTTGCATGCAAGTTTCTTCTGTGACCAAGCAGCTACATCAGCCTTGCCCCCGGTCTAGGGGTGGTTAGTAATGGAGTTGGAGTGACTGAGCCAGCCACAAGAGGGCTACTCACACACCACTGAGGGGAGAAGACCCCGGAGAGAGAGGGTGGAGAGAAGGTGGAGGTGCTGAACACTCTGCTACTCCCAAATGAGCCATGCATGCCAGGTGTGCTCCTTGCTTTCATGCGGGTCCCCACTTTGGCACAGCAGGCAGCTGACCTGCCTACACCTCCAGTGACACTTAGGAGCCGTGTCTGTGCTTTTTGTTGCCATTTAAAGCAAGCATGTTTTCAGTGAGGCTCCTGCCCCCGGCTGGTCAGGGTAACCTACAGACTTGGAGAAGGGGGCTGGAAAGACGCATTAGGAGATCCCTGCAGCACTGGAGGTATAACTGCAGAATAGGGGACAGGCAACTCTCCTGACCGGGGGGTTTTGAACCCCAGTTAAACACTCTAGAGTCAGCTGGAAACAAAAGGCTAAGCAGTTACCTTTCCTTTCTTTTAAGTATTCTGGATCGACCAACACGACACCATCTGAAAGAGAAGACAGGCAGAATTAGGAGGGAAACTCAGAACACGAACTGGTCTCCCTTGAACTGGGACGGAGGAGAACCCTGATGTCTCACAACAGACCATCCTACAGACTGTGAAACAACAGTTCTGCCTGTTTCCCACCTGCCTCACACCCCCTCCATCAGTCTGTCACTTCCCCCTCACTTGCATGGGGCCTACAGTCTGATCCAGCTTTCATTCCCCTTCAGGCCAGCTCTCTCCACCCCACTACAGCCTGTGGGGATGAGTGGCATCATCCTCACTTTGCAGATTGGGAAACTGAGGCACAGAGAGACGGAAGCCCCAGATCTTCAGCAGAATTTGATTACCTAACTCCCAATGAGTTCTTTGAGAGTTAGGAGCCTAAGCACTTGTAGGAACCAGGCCACAGTGGCTTGCCAGAGATCTCACATGTCAGCTGGGATTAGAACCAAGGAGCTTAGGACGCCCCACACTGGTGGGTGCATGAGAGGCCACAACCCACCTATTCCTGGGGTGTAGATTTGAGCACGTTTCTCTGGAACATGGACTGGCGGCCACATGCGAGCGGAGGGAGGGTTGTTCTCTACAGTCAGCTCCCATCATGAATTGTACCAGGGCAGCTTCTCTTGAGCTTGCTAGGGCTATGCCTGATGTACCCCACTGTTCAGTGTGTATTCCCCATCCCCTTTGTGGCTTGGTTCACAAAAGGTGTGATCTGCTGCCAGTCCCTCCTAAGGGCTTACGATCCTTTGGCTCACGTGTTAGCCCTTCACGCTTCTTACTTAGGAGGACCCAAGTTCAGTCCTGACCTCCACTGTCCCACTCAGCAGCTCCTGGAACCAACGGGCAGGACAGGCCATGACAGTGGCACCACGATTTACATGCCCATCCCCCTTTCAAGGAAAACCTCCCTCAACGGGACCCTCGTGAGCTCCTTTCTCTCACTAACTTTACTGATGGTGACACACACACCAGGCCAAACCTTGGGACTCCGAAGCAGGCCAAGGTTACCGTGGAAACCAAAGAGCTTGCATCAGCCATGGAGAAGGACTGAACTTGGGTCCTCCTAAGTAAGAACCATGAAAGGCTAATGCTTGAGCCAAAGGATCATAAGCCCTTAGGAGGGACGGGCAGCAGATCACACCTTTTGTGAACCAAGCCACAAAGGGGACGGGGAATACACACTGAACAGTGGGGTACATCAGGACTAAGCAGGAAGGCTCGGATCCTCCTCCCCGTGGCAGGGAGGTGCCTAAATATCTTAAGGACCTGGGCCAAAGCAGCTTGTGGAGTGCAGAAAAGGCTTCTCTCAGCAGGTGGGAATTTGGAAGCCAGGTGGCAACCATAAATGTTGTGTCTCTCATGTTTTGTGTCCGGAGCGAACGTGCTTGGACCAAAGAGAAATCACCAGTTGTGAAAATCAAGTCCCGTTGCAGAACGAACCAACTGAGCCCATTCACCGGACTACTGCTCACCTCCCAGCAGCAGAGCTGAGCTAAGTGCCCTCAAAGCTCTGGAGAACACAGGGCTAGGAAAGGCTTGGCCATCACAGAACAAGAGCCCATCCATGCCCGGCATCCCCTCCAGGGACCTGATCTAAAAGGAGGAAACACTCCTGCAAGCCTCCGCTGGCTTTGAATCAGGCCTTTAGACAATAAGGCTTAGTCTACACTGCCGGTTTTTTGGGCAAGAAGCTTTTTGTGGAAGAGATCTTGCGCAAAAATGTCTTGCGCAAAAGCGCATCCACACCTCAAAAGCACACTGCATGGATGCTCTTGCACAAGAAAGTTCTGATGGCCATTCACAGAATGGCCATCAGAGCACCTGTGCTTTTTGTGATAGGCTCTTTTTGCGCAAGAAACCCCTGTTGAGCGTCCACACACACCTTTTTGCACAAGAACTCTTGCGCAAAAAGGAGTTATGCCTCATAGAAGAAGGTATACCTACACCACAAAAAGCCCTCTGTTCTGTCGATTGACTGTCGATTTTCTTGCGCAAAAACGCGCTTGAGGTATGGACGCTCCGCGGGTTTTTGCGCAAAAACGGTTGTAGTGTAGACATAGCCTAATAAGCCTTGTATGCACTAGCTATACAACACCACGCAGATGCAGTGGGAAGGATTTCTCCCTGACCCTAGCACCTGATGCAGCTGTGCCCGCCTCATTTTGATCCTGGCTAACTCGTAACACCATCAATTCGTCATCCATCAATTCCAAGACTAGAGGAACCATTCATTCGATCGTCTCGTCTGACCTCCTGTGGATCACAGGCCAGAGAATGTCACCCAGTTACCTCTGCCTTGACCGAGTCACTTGGGCTGCACTAAAGCATCTCCCCGGACAGCAGCCAGTCTGGATCTGAAGGCATCAAGAAACCACCCCTTCCTATGGGAATTTGTTCCAGGGGTTAATCACAGTTAAATGTTCACATCTTCTCTGCCAGACTAGAGAACCCAGGACGCATGCAGGTTGTTTGGCTCCGACAATTGTCTCAGTGGTAGTCTGCAGCAGCAGGTTCCACAGGTTAACATGTTGCACACAAACACTGCTTTGTCTCCTCTGCAAATATGTGACACTTTCCTTCTTTCACTCACTCCTAACAACCTCCTCTGGGGATGAAGGCAGAGACAGGACACTGTGCTTAGGGCCCATGCTACAGGGAGGAAGAGGTGAGTTGCAGGAGGTGGTGGCAGGAGCTGGGGTGAGAGATAACTGAGGTTGGCATGGAGACTGGTACTTCTGGGCTATCACCAAATCCCTGCCCACTCCAGGAACATATTGCAAAGCACATGAATAAAGCAAGCAAATGTGTCAGTCTGCAAAGACCCTGCGCTCCACTCAGGGACTAATAAGGTGCAGCCATGTGCTGAAATTAATTAGTTTGTTGGGGAAAGGGCAGGGAGCAGCTACATGAAAACAAATCAGAAGAATCTATATCAGCAAAAGCTAAATTGTAAAAGAGATTGGACGTGCGGATGAGTCAGGTTTACGAATTCCCCAGGAAGAGAAATTAGCAATGTGAAAAGGGTGTCTCCCCTTCCCTAGCTAAAGTAATCAAAGGCAAGACTGTAATTAAATATTTTTAAAAGCCACCATGCACAAGAGGGGAGAAAATGGAAAAGCAATGTTCTCTGCTACTCTGTGTAATTAGTCCAGGGAGGCTAAGTGCATAATAGAAATAAAAACAATAATTAGAAATTGACTCTGATACACGTTTCCAGGTATTGGTGTTGGTATGAGGAATTTTTCAAGGCAAGCTGTGTAACTTGACTCTGAAAGATACATGCAAAGAGCTATGTGCATATATACTGAAAACACATGTTTAAAGTCTGTATCTGTGTCACCAGCAAAAGGGGAAAAATAGGTTTACCTCCAGAGAGGAGGCAAGAAATATCTCTCTTGATTGGGATGTAAAATAAGCATAGTACGCTTATTATTTTTAATGGAAGCCATTTTAGATACAAAGTCAAATGTTAACAAAGAGATGTGAAGTCGACGGGGAAGGAGCACACAGAAAAAACTCCAGCTGTGGGAGGTTATCCTATGTCTGAGTAAAAACAATGAATGCTGGGAGTATTTCTAGAAGGCTGAGATGACGCACCTTCATCCAGCATGTAGGATAGACATGCACAGCGCGTTTGCATTCATGACAGCAGGGTCTCAGCCAGCCTTGGTTGAAAATGCTGAAGAGGACTTAGGAGGCGCTAGTGGCAACAGGAGTGCACCCTGTTAGACAAGCGTAGTCTCTAAAAAGCGTGTAATGCTTTTGTCTGAGTTGTACCCAGGCCTGCCCACGGAGGGGGGCTAAGGGGGCAGTTGCCCCGGGGCCTAGAGAATCAAAAGGGCCTAGAGCTCCAGACCGCCACCACTGCTACTGCGGCTGTGATGGCGGCTGGAGCCCCGAGCCATTTAAATCACTGCTGGAGCTCTGTGTCACACACTCCAGGTGGCTCTGAGGGCTTGCGGGGAGGGGTGCAGAACTCCGGGCAGTGCAGAGCGCTGGCTGTCCCTGGCTCCGCCCCTTCTGCTTGAGGCTCCACCCCTTCCGCGAGCACAGAGCCAGCCCCTTCCCCACTTTGCCTAGGGGCCCGCACATGCTGTTGGCACCCTTGGGTGTCACTATTTCTTTCCAACATCCTCACTCACTAGCTCCTGAATCTCTAATTTTTGACAATAAACGACTACTTCTTTCCATTCCACAGCTAGCTCAGGGCTGCGATGTGGAGCAAAACACTGGTCCCATGTTGAAACTTACATGCTGGCATGTCCTGATCTTTTGGGAACAGCTGGCCAGGTGGTTCTGCGAATGTGCAGGGAGAAGGGGCTGGGCACTGCGGGGAAGGACCGCAGGAGTTGGTGTGTGCCATTCACTACCGGGTTCAGAGAGGGCGAGGCCTGCGGGAGGGCTGGCAGGACTTGTGCTGGTGATTTCCGGGAGCCAGCTCACAAACAGGCATGGGAATGACTCCTTTACGCTAAGGGCATGGGGCGGTGAGGAGCCTCACACAAAGGTTTTGCCTGAGATTCAGCCCCAGTCTTCCCTATCTAAAGCTCATCTGCAGCAACCCACTTAAGCACGTGCCTAACTTTCAGCAAGTGCTTTAAGTCCCATTTATTTCCAGCAGGGTGTCTAAGTGCTTTGCTATTGCCTCCTACCCCTGGTCCCAGTTTCTCACACTTGCTATCTGGTCCCCCTAACATAGCAAGTGACCACTGACCCCTGCTCTCTGCCTAGTCAGCCCTAAGTCACATTGCTGGTCCTTTTGGCCTCCATATTACATAGCAAACTCCAATCTGTGTTGCCTCACATAGACAGGGGCCAGGGAGATGGAGTTCAGACCAGCCTAAGTACAAGATGGAGGCCAATTCCAAACTGTGGCCTATTATTTCCTTGATGGAAATATTCCCTTGAGGGTTACTCTAGTTCAGTCTCACCCCATCCTGCACCACTGTGGGCTTGATTTTGTGAGGCAAAATTCTTCTGGCGTGGGAATGTAACATTACATGGTTAACCTGTGGAACTCCTTGCCAGAGGATGGTGTGAAGGCCAAAACTATAACAGGGTTCAAACAACAACTAGTTACATTCATGGAGGATAATGGCAATTGCTCACTAATAGCTATTACCCAAGGTGGTCAAGGATGGTGTCCCTAGCGTCTCTTTGACAGAAGCTGGGAGCAGGCAACAGGGAATGGATCATTTGATGATTAGCTGTTCTGTTAATACCCACTCGGGCACGTGGCACTGGCCACCATTGGAAGACTAGATGGACCTTTGGTCTGACTCAATATGGCCATTCTTATGTTCTTAGTTGCCGTCAGACAGTTTTTTGGTTACCGCTGAACTGGGCTGGATTTGCAATCCCATGCTAGCTATTCCTCCCTTACTAGTACTCTTAGGCCTTGTCTACACTGGCATGTTTTGTCACCAAAAACTGCCCTTTGGCAACAAAACAGTGAGAGCATTTACACTGCAATGTGACTTTTGTCAGGAAAAAGACCCAGTTTTGGTGACAAAAAACATCCACCCCTGCAAGAGACCTTTGACTTTTCCCCTCCCTTTATTGTTGCCAAAGAGCCAGTGTGGACTCTGCTGTTTGTTTTGTTGAGAGAACTGGCTTCTGCCAGTATTCCACGAGGCCTGCCCTGATGGCTCTGCTCTGTGTTTTGTGATCTCTGCTGCTCTGCAGGCATCCACCCCTCCTCTTTCCAAGCTCTGGGGAGTATCTGACAGCTGAGTGAGCTGCTCTGTTTGGGGAACAAACAAAAACCATATCATTGGAATGCTCCTGTTCTGCCCTGCACTAGAAACACAATGCCAGGCAGACTGCTGCTGCAGGGGGAGGGCTGGGGAGACTGCGATGCTGCGTTGACATTCCTCAGCACGGAGAGCTCACACAGTTACGAGGGAATCCCAAGAAGCACAGAGTTCCGCTCTGCCTTCCACAACACTGCCCTGCGGGATGCTCACCCACATTGCTTTGGTCTGTCGACAGGGAGCTAGCAATGTGGCCATGAAATGTCCTCAATGAGAGGCAGAAAAACCAGTTTGACCAGTTTTTACTTTGGCGACTTTTGCATGTCGACTGCGCTTTTGTCGCCAAACCTTCCCAGTGTAGGCATGGCCTTGCAGACGACCAGACCCAAAGCCCAGGGAAGTGAGTGGAAGGGCTCCCAGGGGCATCAGTGGATTTTGGATCAGACCCAAGGAGAGGAAGGTGAGAGAGAGCAGCACCATGGGGAATGTTTTCAAACGTGACGAAGTGGCTTAGGTCCCATTTTCAAAAGACACAGGCACTTCTGAAAACGTTCCCCAAGGACAGGAATAGGAAGGCTGGCCTTGCAGCACCAGCCCAGAGAGGTGAGTACAATTCCTGAGTGACAGAAACTCCCTGTGTGACCTGGGGCAAGTCCCTGGATCGCTCTGAGCTCAGTTCCCAAGCTGTGAAATGAAGGATAGCAATGCTGGGGCCTGGTTAGATTTTAAAGTCACTGGGGTCGTCTCATTACATGAGTGTCCAGCACCTAGCACAATGCCTCTCCAGTCTCAGCGGGGGCTTCTAAGTGCAACTTCAACACACATAATAAATAACAGTGAGAAGTAAAATCCAAGGAAATGAGCTCCCAGCGTAACTCTGCTGGGACTGGAGCTGGACTCATTCCCTCCCCACAAATCAGGGTCCTATCACATGTGCAGCTCATGTGCCTGCAGCGCACTGTTGGGTTTACACCCCAGCAGACAGGGATTACATCCCAGCAGTTCACTTCAGCCCAGCGGGCTGTAGGCTGGGGTGTAATCCCGAGAGTGCGCTGCACACATGAGAGCTGCACACACCACACGCCCTCCTGGGGATTCTGATAACAATTGCTGGGCCCCAAATGGGCCGAGCTTGCTGTTGCTTTCCGAAGGGGATATGAGGCTGCCGGGGTTGCCCAGCCACAATTCTGCTTATTAAATCAGCCTCCGTTTTTGGAATCTCATGCCTGACATAAAAATAACCCTTCCCCTAGAGCTGGCGCTGCTGTCATCCTGGGACTTGCATGGCCCCCACGCACAGAAACCAGCTCTGTCGCTGCTGGAGGGGAGTTCAAAGGGAAAGAGTCTTCAAAGCAGGGTGCCTCTGCATGCCAAGCTTGGACCAGACGCACACGTCAGCCCCGACCGATGGCCCCATCCTGCAGACCCTGCAGTCATGGGGAGTTTTGCCCCTAACTTTGCTAAGCCAGAGCAGGACTGGCTAGCGAGGGCCAGCGTGCAGCAGGCGCCTGCCCGCCTGAGAGCCCACAACCACACAGCCACAGCCGTGTAAACCCAGGCCACTGATGCCCTGCACTGTGAGCTGCAAATCGCAATTTATGCTGACACCACAAGGGGCTGCATCAGTATGGCTCGTGCTAGTCCGTAAACCTGCCTCCTTCCAAACCCCTCTAAGACCCTCTTGATGAAGCCTCCAACCTGTTGAGATTGCTCCTCTCTACCACATTGGTTTAGCTGGGTCTTATTATTTATCGCCATCCACATGTTTAATAATAGTACTTAATTGACCTGATAGCATGCCAGGCTGAGCAAATGCATGTTCTTATTAAACTCACCTTCATCCTCCTTCCAGGAACTACGCTCACTTGCATCTGGCCGTCACATAATAACGTGAGGTCTCTGATGCATGACCTGTCTTCTGCCATGTGTTCGCACAGCATCCTGGGGGCCATTACACCGAGCCCCCGGGTGCTACGGTAACAATAACACTAGATCTCAGGCGCGTAGACTCCAGCCATCTAGCTGTTCAGAGGAGGGAACATTCTCTCCTCATGGTGGAAATTGGCAGTGGAACAAACCCCATTAGCAGCAGAGGGAACTTGCTCTTGTGGAAAACCTCTAAATCTGATGTCTAATTGGAACGTACAGAAAACCTGATAGGAAAGAACAACGTTCTGGACATGCTGTCCTTGGAGTGAATACAAAGCAAAAGTACCTTCTTGCAGCGATTTCTAGTAACATCATTTCTGCACTGTGAATTCAACCGAGTTCCCGGGGGGCTGCTGCACGAAACCCAACCCAACCGAACGCTGACTTACCAACAGGGTCCACGACGTCTATGTGGTCGACAAAGTCCCTCTTCCCGAGGTAGACGGTGAGCTGGGAGGAGAAGCGAGAAACACAAAGGGAATGTGAGACAGGGCGATGCATCATTGCAAAACAGCCAGCATTTCACCTTTCCTCAACACAGCTTGTTCTGCTAGCCTGGGTCTAAGAGAGGCCAGAATCCAAAGGCAACCGCTCCCAGGCTGACTCGATACAAGGTCTTTTATTTTCAGTGATGTTTCAGTTCAATTCCAGTGAAAAAATCACCAGGGCCGCTTGCTTTTCATTGCTGAATTCAGACCTCCCTGAAAAGGTTTCAAATGTTCCCCTTTGGACTAGGGGGAATCAGTGCAATAATGCCACTAAAGCAGAAGATCTCATCTCCAGGATGGTGGGGCTCCAAGGTTGTAACCGGCGGGTTGGTGACATGAGCCATAGTCTCTGGGTTCACAATATTGGGATGGGGCCAGATCTGTGGGATGGGAGATGTTCTCTGGGATGGTACAAGAGGATATGCTCTCTGCCCGTGGTTTCTGGGGTGGACGGCAATGTTCCCTCTAATCTTTTCCATCCATGTGCGGAATATTTTTTTCAATGTGCACCAAAGCATATATGAATGTGCACCACCAGTAGAAACACACACCTAGCTGTGGGCACTCTGCTGATCAGCTGGGCAGCATTTGAATCTCTCCTGAGCGGCTGCACAAGTGCTCAGCTTACAGGGCACACTGGTGGGAGGGAAGGAACTGGCCATGTGGGGTGATGGACTGGGATGTGATCTCTGGGTGGCTGTCTCCAGGTGGCAAGATGTGATCTCTGGGACGGCTGTTGCTGGGTAGACGGGACATGATATTCAGTTTTAGGAGTGGCACTTTCGCATCAATTCTTTAATCGGTTTTACCTCTTTGGCCACCTGTGATCATTCACCCTCCTGTTTGTCACCAGGGCCATCTCAAGGGTGGGGGGGGGTATGGCCTGGGGCAACCCCCCACAGTGCCCCAGGCGCAGAGCCCGGGACAACACCCCCTGCAGGCCCTGCCTCTGCTCCATCCCCACCCCTCTCCTGCTCTACTCCCATCACACCCTTCCTGCCCCTACTCCTTCCTCTTCCCCCTTCCCCAAGCCAGGGGATTACCTGGAGCTGGGTGCAGGGCAGCAGCAAGGGTCTCCCCCTCCTCCCGCATTCACCACAGTGGTGGCAGCAGAGTGGCTGAGAAGCCGAGTGCAGTGGGATTGGGGGCAGTGTGGCAGGGGAGAGCAGGGTAGGCTCCCGGGCCACTCCAGCTCCCATCTGCCCACTGAATACGGGAGGGAGGGCAACCCCTCCTGGTGCCACGCCAGACCCATCCACAGGCAGACCCACAGCTTACTCTATACCTCTGCCCCACTTTTTGCAGCATGTGCTGGAACCCACAAGGGAGTAGGCAATTCTTGATTTAGTCCTAAGCGGAGGAAAGAATCTGGTTGGAGAGGTGAATTTAGCCAAGTCTCTCGGTAGCAGCAACCATCATGTAATTAAATTTAACATCCTCGTAGGGGGGAAATGTCAAAAAACCCCACCACATTAGCATTTAACTTCAAAGGGGGAACTCTACACAACAAAGAGGAAGGTAATTAAATGCAAATTAAAATGAAAAGGAACAATCACACGGGTGAGATGCCTGCAAACTGCATGGAGACTATTTAAAAACACCATAATAGTAGAGGCTCAAACTAAATATATACCCCAAATTAAAAAGAAACAATAGTTAGCGGACCAAAAAATGCCATGCTGGCTAACCAGCAGAGTAAAAGAGGCAATTAAAGGCAAAAACGCAGCCATTAAAAATTTGAAATCAAACCCTACTGAGGAAAATAGAAAGGAGCATAAAGTCAGGCATGTAAACGCATACTAAGGCTGGCCAAGAAAGAATCTGAGGCGCATCTAGGAAAGGACACAAAAATTAACAGCAGGAAATAATTTAAGTACATCAGAAGCAGGAAGGTTTCCAAACTGTTAGTGGGGGCGCTGGACGATCAAGGTCCTAAAGAAGCACTCAAGGAAGATAAGGCTGTTGCAGAGAAGCTAAATGAATTATCTGCATCAGCCTTCACTACAGAGGATGTGAGGAGGATTCTCACAGCTGAGCCATTTCCTTTAGGTGACAAATTGAGGAACTGCTCCAGATTGAGGGAGTCATTACAGGAGGGTTAGGAACAATTTGTTGGGGAAGAGTCAAACTGGCTTTTGTAAAGAGAAATCATCTGTCCATTAGCATTCTTTGAGAGGCTCAACAAACATGTGGAAAGATCTAGGGATGGTAAATTTAGATTAATCAGCTAATCAAGTAGTCGATGGAATTTCCAGAAACCATCTACTTCAAGACAGACCCAAGAAAACCAACAATAGAACACCACTTGTCATCACCTATAGCCCCCAACTTAAACCCGTCCAACATATTATCAATAAACTACAACCTATACTAGAACAGGATACTACACTCCGAGAGGCTCTGGGAGACAGACCCATAGTCTCCTACAGACAACCACCTAACCTCAGGATGATTCTTACCAACAACCACAGGACATACCACACTAATACCAACCCTGGGACTTTTCCTTGCAACAAACCCGCTGCCAGCTTTGTCCACATATTTACTCTGCTGACACCATTATTGACCTAACCAATTCAGTTATAAGATCAAGAACACATATTCCTGCTCATCCAGAAATATAATCTATATCATCATGTGCCGACAGTGTCCATCTGCTATGTACATTGGACAAACGTCTCAGACGCTTCGCCAAAGAATCAATGCACACAAAACGGATATCAGACAGTATCACAAAGAAAAAACAGTTTCTTGCCATTTCAACCAGAAAAGGCATTGTCTCAATGACTTGATTACCTGCATACTGCTTCAAAGACATTTTCACACCAGGCTTGAGAGAGAAACCTCTGAACTGTCATTCATGCTTAAATTTGACACTTTACACCGGGTCTTAACAAAGACCCTAATTACCTTACCCATTACAAAGATAGCTTCCCAATTATCACCTCTAATATCATTAGCTCACAGACATTTACCTCCCCTTATCCCCTCTCTGTTCTGAAATTTGATTTGTCCTTTCTATATGTGTTCACTTTTTTTTTATTGTATCCCTTTGGTATATATGGTCATGCCTATTTTCTTCCACAATTTGATCTGAGGAAGTGGGTCTGGCCCACGAAAGCTCATCACCTAATAAACCATCTTGTTAGTCTTTAAAGTGCTACATAGTCCTGTTTTTTGTTTCAGATAAACTAGACTAACACGGCTACATCTCTATTACTACTCTCATGGATCAGTAACTGATTAAAAGATAAGAAACAAAGGGAAGGAATAAATAGTCTGTTTTCACAGGGGGTTCCTCATATATCTGTTCCTGCATCAGTGCTGTTCAACAGATTTATAAGTGATCTGGAAAAGGTGGTGAATAGTGAGGTGATAATATTTGCAGATAATACAAAATTACTCAAGATAGTTAAGTACACAGCTTTGCAAGAAAGATCTCACAAAACTGAATGTCTGGGCCACAAAGTGGCAGATGAAATTAAGTGTTGATAAGTGCAAAGTAATACAAATTGAAACACATCATTCTAACTATGCATACAAAATAATGGGGTCTAGATTAGCTGTTAGCACTCAAGAAAGATCTTGGAGTCATTGTGGCTAGTTCTTGGAAAACAACCACTCAATGTGCAGAGACGGTCAAAAAAGCAAACAGAATGTTAGGACCCATTAGAAAAGGAATAGATAATAAGATAAAAATAGTATAATGTTACTATATACAACCATGGTATATTATAATTGGAAAAGATGCAAAGGGGGGCAGGGGAAGTGACTGCGGGTTGAACCTCTCTAGTCCAGCACTCTCTGGTCTGGCAACATCCGGGGTCCAGCATGATTTTAGTTAGATAGAAATCCACTTATCATGGTGTGGCCAAGGTACCCGCAGCCCCATAAAGTTTCTTTACAGCCACCAGTCCTGACTCCCAGTGTTCTGTGCTGTTCTTTAGCTCTAATTTCCCTAACTGTCTTCTAAGAGCCCAGCAAGCAGTGGAAGTATTGGTAACGCTGCTGAATGATATTGATCTCCCATGGTTCAGCAAATTCTCTGGTTTGGCACCGGCCAGGTCCTGAGGATGCCGGACTGGAGAGGTTCAACCTGTAGTGATTAAATTGAACAGTTTCCGTATAATGAGAGATTATAAAAAGACTGGAACTGTTCAGTTTAGGGGGAAAGGCCGACTAAGGAAGGATACAATAGAGGTCAACCTGCAAATTCATGTTTGTTCTGAATCTCCTCTCACTTGCCATTCCACACTGCTCTACACAGGCTGTGAAGCTGTCAAATCTCCCAGCTAAGGGCCATGCTCTTTGGTGCAAGCAATTTGCATAGCTCTAGAGATGGTCAGTCTCTGATAACTGCCGTCGTTACATGGCCAAGTCTTTGCTGAATGCAGCATAAGTATCAAGCAACTAACTCATCATAACACTCAGGGTATGTCTACACTAGCCCCCTAGTTCGAACTAGGGAGGCTAATGTAGGCATTCGAAGTTGCAAATCAAGCCCGGGATTTAAATATCCCGCGCTTGATTTGCATCTTTCCGGCCAGTCGCCATTTTTTGAAATTTACAAGTCCGGACTAACTGCTCGTGTCTACACGCGGCAGGGACCCGGTAGTTCGAAATAAAGCCCTAAATCGTACTACCTGTTAAACCTCATTCCAGGAGGAATAACAGGTAGTTCGAACTGATGACGCCCCCATACCTCCTCGCTTGGGCCAAAACTTTGAAAGGTCTCAATTCTCTGGGTGCTAGTGGCGCCCCTTCCCCCCGTCTGGCACCTGAGGTGGCCGTCTCAGTTCGCCTCATGGTAAGGCCAGCCCTGGGCAAAGGGCAGGAGACGAGCAGCGGTGGCAGGAGGGGCAGCAAGTCCTGGCACTTGACAGCCTCTTGGCCAAACCAGTCAGGATCACCTGTCAGAGGCTCCAAGATCTACCAATAGATCCCGATCGACTGGTTGGTGACCCCTGTGCTAGACAGTAACAAGGTGAAAGCAGCTGACTGGGATGGTTGCCAGGATCAGTCAGGTGCATCCAGGAACCCAGTTCGAGATAATCTTCTTCTTCTTTCAAATGTGTTAACAAGCTTGAGAGAACCCTGGTTTGGCACAGCCGACTGGTTAGCTGGGACATCCGGCTGGATTCCCCATATCTTTGCTTGCCTGTGTTACATCTTTCCAGTTCTCCCTGTGGCTGAAGTAAGATCCTGCTGGAGTCAGTTAGTTACCCCAGTGAGTCCTATTTGAGGTGTTGACATGGGTGGGAACTCTTCCAAAGAAACCCAGCAGCAGGGAGAGCAGAAGGGTGAAGATTGAAATCAGTGTAACATGACTGTCCAAGGGGCCCTCTGAGTTGAGCTACTGGGTGCACATGCAGCCAACAGATGGTATCCAATAGCCTAGAAGGCCCTTTAGATAATCTGGAAGATTTCAGCACAGCTTTTTATAGATCACATCCATTTGACACGGTTGTAAAATAAGATTTGCAAAGCCCCTGATAAATGCAGTGGTTTATACTTGTTTCATCAGCATCTGATTTTAACACAGTTTGGCCCCTAAGTCCCGCCTGGAGAGCAATTATGTGCTTAACCTAGAAGTTCTGTGCTGTATCTCTTGATCCCCACCCCATCCCTCATCTGCTGCGGGGACCCAAAGGGATGAAGCCGCCAATGTTCATACCATAAGAATGGTCATACTGCGTCTTTTTTGAACCCTGTTAAAGTCCTGGCCTTCACAACATCCTCTGGCAAGGAGTTCCACAGGTTGATTGTGCATTGGGAGAAGAAATACTTTTGTTTGTTTTAAACCTATCATTGAAATCCCTGCAGTTCCCCACACTGTGAGTGCAAGAGGAAATACTAAGATTCTTCTCCAAAAAACACAGTCCCCCTCCCCACACACCTCTTGAACTAAAACAGGATTAAAATGAGCTTTTAGCAGTATTGGGTTAAGGACACACAGATGTGCAATACTGATTCTAATCTGTAGAAAGCCATGGTCTCTCTCTCACACAACCACCCCAGCTAGTAATTTTAGTCTTGGCAGAAACTGATTTTTATTTTTTTTTATAATTGTGATAGGTACTTTCAATGCTTATTTTTAAGCTTTTTTCCTATTTTTATTGGAAATTAGAAGGGAGTCAGAAAAAGGGGAGGGTAAGGCAATTATTATTTAATGACAGTAGATGCTGAGATTCAAAACATTACAGCTTCACAACTGTTAGGACACAAAATGCCAACATCCACATGTTAAAATATACAACGCAAATATCTTTAAAATCAAACTCTATATTCTCAAGCAGCATGTGCCTTTCTTTGCCTGCCTGTAAATTTCTTTTATTATTAACACAACACTTACATAGAGGAAGGAGAAAGGCAGCACTATTTGCATTTGAAGTGTTAATTTCTTAGAACAGAGACCCCGGAACATAAGAACCCCAAGTCAGAAAGAAACAAAGCAGGCTGCTCCCTAAAACAATCAGACACAACTCACCCCATCTTACGATAGCCTGGCCGGCCCGACTGACACATATGCCAGAGACCCCTACTCAGCAAGCAGGACAAGGCCTCCCCTTAGGATTTAGAGTAGCAGTTTGTAATTTATTTCACATAGTTTTCAATGCACCACACTTGGCTTCCAGCTCACCTGAAAGATGGAACCTGCGGGAGCACGGAGGCCCTAGCAGATACTGAGGACACTAGCTGAGTACTGCAGCACCTTGGGTTTTTCATGGGGGCTCCCTTCCAACCAGCCATGGGTCTGTGCACACCCCACTTGGCGGCACTGACGCTAACAGGCACTGCTCGGAAATGGGCCCCAGCTCGCTTGACGAGGCCCCGGTTTCTCACTACCTACGTCTTCCTTCTCTGAGCAGCGCCCAGACTCCGGGCAGCCAATCAGCAGCAAGCGTCCAGTGGCCGCTCTCCCTGCTGCAGCTCAGGACTGGCTGGCCACCCGGCTGCAGCTTTGTGCCATGCTGCAAACATTTCCCAGGTGCCAGCTCTCCAGAGGTGCTCTTGCCAAACGCAAGTGCTTGTGGGGCAGGATCCCCCGGGGGACCGCACGCTCACCCGATGGCATGGCTACGTGCCAGCAAAGCAATCAGCCACAGCGCACCGCAGGAGAAGGGCTAAGGCACCCAGAGCTGCTCCCCAGGGGCAGGGGATGGGAAGGAGCCACACACCTTGTGCTGCCCCCTGCAGGGAAGGAAGGGATCAGCACGGCTCAGCCTCGGCTCTGGCCACGGGATTCAGCAGCCACAAGGGGACGTGGTCACCATGCTGGCGTAGCTGTGCCGCTCTTCTGGCTTCTTTGACTCAGCTGCTAGGTCCCATCTGCTGCTCTGCGTGGGGGCAGTTAAATGCTTCTTATAATTAACAAAACATGGCTGCTCTGTAACGAGCTTGGGACGGGCTACACAGTACGTGCCATGTCACAGCCGAACCCCTGCACCCCGGAGAGACCCGTACAAAGGGAAACACGGCAGGGCAATTCGTCTGGGCAGGGGCTTCTCGCAGGGATTGGCCCGCACACGTGGCCCTGTACGAAGTGCCTCAAGGAACAGCAGGACGGAGAGTTGCAGCTCACACGGAGCCTCCAAAGCGGATTGGGAAAGAACCGGGATCTACTCTTGTTGGGTGCCGTTCTCAGAACCCTTTGCTCGGGTGGGTGAGCAGCATTACTACCCTCCTTGTTCCAATGGGGAAACTGAGGCACGACGCGGTGACGTAACTCACCCCAGGGCACACAGGGAGCCAAATGCCACCGCCATGAGCAGAAGCTGCTCCCTTAATCAGAGTTTCCTCTCCCGCTCGCCCCCCTCTTGAAGCCATCACTCCAGCTCCGGCTAAGGCCCATCCACACAGCAGCCTGGTGGGGGATACACAGAAGCCCCTGCCCTTCAGAGCTCTCAGCCCAGCACCATTCCCCGGTGTCTAACGAACGGCTGTTCCTCGCTCGTTACCTTCTCTGGTCGGCCTGCTGGGTCTGGCCTGGACTCCTGCTTCTGCCCTGGTTTGTTCCAACAAGCGCTGCTGGCCCCCTCCTCCTCGTTCCCCCACACTGCTCGTCCCTCTGCCCTTTCCCACCCAGCCCCAATGCCGCACCCTCCAGGCCCCTGCCCCCTCCTCCAACCCTGACCCCCCCATGCCTCCATGATGCTTGGAGATCCTCCCTCCGTGGGCCACTTCCCCCTCTCTGCAGTCAGCTCCCACCCCTCAAAGCACAGGCCTTTTCAGTGGAGACCCCCGCCCAGGGTCGCACAGGCGTAGCCCACCAGCCCCAGCCCCAGCCCCACGCTGCTGGCGATACCCGTTGCCAAGGATACCGGGGAGCTGACTCCAGGTGTGTCAGTCGGCTGGAGTGCGCCAGCCCTGGACACTGTGGGGAGCAGTGCGGGTGGGTCAGGCAGGAGACTCGCCCTGCTGTGGGGGTTCATCCCAACAGCCCCAGAAGGGTGTCGGCGGAGAAGACAACGACTCCAAGGAAGCTGCCTGGCCTGGGAACATAGATAGTCTCCTGGGTAATTCGATTTCCCTTCGCAGGCCTGGCCAGGCACGGGCTACTTGTCACTGGCACGAGGAAGGAGGGGGCTGTAGGAACACACGCGATCGTGTCAGCCCCATTGCTTTATACAGAGCCTTGCGACCACCACAGGAGGTGCCAAGCGGCCTGTGCTCAGCTCTGCAGTGCAAGCCTCCTGCGCTCGCTCCCCATGCTCGATCCACCGGCTCTCCACTCCACGGGGAGAGGGAAGAGCCAGGGCCTCCTTCTGCCAAGCAGAGTAACGGGCAGGGAAGATGAACTGCAGACCTGTGCCTGGCATGGTTCCATGCCTGGGCCCGGTAAGCCACAGCCTTAAATTGTGGTGGCACCTGAGAAATCCAGACAGGGATCACGGCCCCACTGTGCTAGGTGCTGCCCAGACAAGTCCTGGCCCCAGAGAACGGACAGTAAGAACATAATATAAGAACGGCCATATTGGATGAGAGTAAGGGTCCATGTAGGCCAGTATCCTGTCTCCTGACCGTGGCCAATGCCTGGTGCCCCAGAGGGAATGAACAGAACAGGGAATCATCAAGCGCTCTGTCCTTTGTCACCCCTTCTGACAGAGACTAAGGACACTATCCCCGCCCATCCTGGCTAACAGCCATTGATGGAACTAATCTCCATGATTTTAACTAGCTCTTTTTTAAACCCTGTTATAGTCTTGGTCTTCACCATCCTATGACAAAGTGTTCCACAGCTTGCCTGTGGGTTGTGTGAAGAAATACTTCCTTTTGTTTGTTTTAAACCTGCTGCCTATTATTTTCATTTGGTGACCTCTAGTTCTTGTGGTCTGAGCAGTAAAAAACACGTCCGTATTTACTTTCTCTACACCAGTCATAATTTTATAGACCTCTATCTTATCTCCCCTTAGTCATCTCTTCATCAGGTTTAAAAGTTCCAGTCTTATTAATCTCACTTCATATGGAAGCTGTTTCATACCCCTAATCATTTTTGTTGCCCTTTTCTGAACCATTTCCAATTCCAGTGGACCTTTTGGAGAGGGCGTGATCACATCTGCCTTCAATATTCAAGGTGTGGGTGTACCATCGATTTATCTAGAGGCAATAGGATATTTTCTCTCTTATTATCTATCTCTTTCTTAACTATTCCCAACATTCTGTTCACTTTTTTGACTGCTGCTGCAAATTGAGCAGATGTTTTGAGAGAACTATCCACAATGACTGCAAATTCTCTTTCTTGAGAAGTAATTTAGATCCCAGCAGTTTGTATTCATAATCCAGCTAACGCTTTCTAACATGCATCATTTTGCACTTTGCAACACTGAATTTTTATCTGCCATTTTGTTGCTCAGACACCCAGTTTTGTGAGGCCCCTTGTAACTCTTTGCAGTCTGCTTTGGACTGAACTAGCTTGAGAAATGTAGACTTATCTGCATATTTTGCCACTTCACTGTTTACCTCTTTTTCCAGATCCTGTCTGAATAGGTTGAATAGGACTGGTCCCATTACATATCACTACAGGACACCGCTAGTTACCTCTCTCCATTCTGAAAACTGACCATTTATTTTTACCCTTTGTTTTGTACCTTTTAACCAATTACCACCCCATGAGAGGACCTTCCCTCTTGTCCCGTGACAGCTTACTTGGTTTAAGAGCCTTTGGTGGAGGATCTTGTCAAAAGCTTTCTGAAAATCTAAGTACACTATAGCCACTGGATCCCCCTTATCTACATGCATATTGACTCTCTCAAGGAATTCTAGTAGATTGGTGAGGCGTGATTTCCCTTTACAAAAACCGTGCTGACTCTTCCCCAACAAACTAGGTTCGTCTGTGTGTCTGACAGTTCTGTTCTTTACCTCTCCATCAGAGCCGGCCCATAACATTCTGGCACCTGAGGCGGGGAGCTCAAATGACGCCCCCATGACCCCTCGCTTGGGCCAAAACTTTGAAAGGTCTCAATTCTGCCTTCTTCCTGTTCTACTCCTCTCATGGTACTGCTCTGCTACCTGCATATGCACCAGCAGCAGACACAATTTTCTACACTCTGGGTCCTAGTGGCACCCCCCCACAGTCTGGCACCTGAGGCGGCCGACTCAGTTCGCCTCATGGTAAGGCCAGCCCTGCTTTCCATGTTAAACAAATAGGGAAGGCAGTAGGAAAACCATGAGTATGTACTGCTGAGATTCAAACTCCCCACTGTAGACACTGCAACTCCCAGGATCTGGGCTGCCATCTTTTTATGCCTCAGTCTCCCATTTATAAAATGGGGATAATTGTCTCTTTCTTAAGCCAACCTCTCTCTTGCCTATTTAGACTGTAGGTGCAGCCAGGCAAGGACAGCCTCTCCCTATGTGTTTGCACAGTGCCTTGCACAAGGGAACTCGGATTCCGTTAGGGACTCCAGCAAATTCAAAGAAATAACCTTGGCAGGGGAATGCCTGGCTTGCTCTCTGTGCAGGGGAAAATACCCCTGGTTTGGAAGGAAGAGGGAGTTGCTCTTACTAGTCTCCAAGCTGACAGGCTGCAAAATGAGTGGGAGCCCAAAGGAGTTAAGCAATGGGAGGCAATGCTGGGGGATTGCACGGAGACACTACAGTCTTCTTTGAAGACAGGAGCTTTCCACAAGCAGCAATGCTACAGGCCATCTGTCCAAAGACTCCAGCCTCAGGAGGAGCAATGGCACTGCACAAGCACAGTCTGCAGGCACATCAAGGGTCATGCACCCACCAGGATTATGGGTTATGCATCCATCAGCCACAGTTGTTCAGTGCTGCCAGTAACCAGCTGATCGGGGCCACCTGTGGTGGCTTGGGGAGCGACTTGGGGGAGGGTGGAAAGCAGCAAGTGGGCAGGGGCCTTATGGAGGGGGTGGGAAGAGGTGGAGTGAGAGGGGGTCTTGGGGGACAGAACAGAGGGTGGCAGACAAGGGGTGAAGAACCTTGGGGACAAATAAAAGTCGGTGCCTATGCTCCACTGCAATCCTGGGCCACATGCCACTGGAAGTTAAATGCGGGTGGCCAATCCAGCTCAAGGAATGTGACCCTGCTGTGCAAGGTGCATCTTTTCTTCCCCATCGCTGGGGAATCACACAGCAAGCAAGCAGCATGCAAGCTCTGGTGGCATTCACCGAGGGTCTGATTCTGTCACCCATCACTGTAGGATCTGAATACCTTTCCCCCAAAATCAATAGCAAGAGCAAAGGCCCTAGGGGCCTTACAGGAGTTTCTGGTGTGCTCCATGACTCAGTTTCCCCCTCTAAAGCACTGGCAAGGGAAACAGGGAAGCAAGCCGGCTCAGGTTAATGAGCAGCCATATCCATATGCCCCATTCTTAGCCATGGGGGGCTACAAGCCCACACTGGGATGGCGCTCTAGCTCTACTTGGGCTGAGGTAGTGAGGGCCAGCGGCTAGGATCCTGGACAGGACTCAAAAGAGCCAAGTTCTATTCCCAACTCCTCCTCTGCCTGGCCATGTGACCCTGGACAAGTGGCTCTTCACCATCATGGTCTCTATACACTGCAGGCTCCTCTGGGTAGGGGCTGCCAGATGTCTGGTTTTGAACCGGACAGTCTGGTATTTGAGCTTTCTGTCTGGGAAAGTATCAGAGGGGTAGCCGTGTTAGTCTGAATCTGCAAAAGCGGCGAGGAGTCCTGTGGCACCTTATAGACTAACCGAAGTGTTGGAGCATAAGTTCGTGGGCAAAGACCCACTTCGTCAGGTTGCATCTGACGAAGTGGGTCTTTGCCCATGAAAGCTTATGCTCCAACACTTCGGTTAGTCTATAAGGTGCCACAGGACTCCTCGCCGCTTTTGTCTGGGAAACAAATTGAGAAAATACCGGACGTATAAATGTCTGGTATTTTCTAATTAAGTAAGCTTTATTATTATCAGAAGTATCAGTACATAGTTGCGTACTGCCTGGCTAGTAGACACTCTCACACTGCGTGAACTTGTCTACCAGCCAGGCAGTACGCAGCTACGCAGTAGAGAGGAGGAGGGTGGGGCCGGGGCGGGATGGAATCCCCGGGGCCAGACTCGCCCGTGTGCCTCGCCAGGACCGTGCGCAGGACGGGCAGCACCCCGGGATCTGTATGGGCCCAGGTCAGCCCTGCTCCCCGCTGGCCGGTTCCCCCCCAGCCAGCCCCGCTCCCATCGACCCCCTCCCAGCCAGCCCTGCTTCCCGCCGGCTGGCCCCCATCTCCCGGCCAGCCCGCTCCCCCAACTCCTTCCCAACCCCGCTCCTCCCGGCCGGTCCCCCCCTCCCGTTCTGAGATCACGTGTGTCCGGTATTTTTTTGAAACCCATCTGGTAACCCTAACTCCCACCCTGCGCGTGCACACAGCCTAGCACAATGGGGCCCTAATCACGGCTAAGACCTCTGTCAGCTACATAATACTAATAACAGGAGGGTTTTGTCTGGCAGTGCCGGGACGTTCCTTGGCAGGGTCAGGCTGCAATTACTTGTCTCAGAAGAGCCTTTCCTGGCCTGCTTCCCCTTCTAATCCCAGGTAAACCCTGGAATGTGCCCCTTTCACAGGCCTCAATGCAAGTCGGGATGGGGGGGGTGATAGTTTGAGTCATGCCTGCACAGGCTGGCTGCTGATCTGACTCGAAAAGGCTGGTCTGGCTCTCCCCTTCCCAGAGACCCTGAGCCACCTGCGCTCCACACAACCACATCTCCCTCCTGCTGGGAAAGGGGCAGAGCGGGTGCATTGTGCATGCCCCTGGGTCACTGCTGCACACGGTTCCCTCTGTGCTGCAGACGCTGCCACGGTAAGTCCTGCCCCCCGCTTTAGGAGCTGTTGAAATGCCGATCAGGCTGTCTGCAGCTGGCAGGGCTAGCCTGCTCTGCTCTCTGGCTAAGTTGGAGCAGGCAGAGAGATAAGCGGGACAGCTGGAGTCAGGGAAGGGAGGAAGAAAACAGAGCCTCTTTGGATTCTGGCAGACGGGTGTGAACCAGGGAACTGCTCTGCATCATGAGATCTCTGGCCTATGCTGGGAATTGGAGTCAAGGCTCAGCTGAACAGGGCTCGGCCGTGAGAGGAGAGGGCGAACGTTCGCTGCCAGCCTGGCCCCAATGAAAGCTGAACCTGCAGGGCTGCCCAGGAGAGCTGCAGAGCCTAACAGCCAGCTCCCAGCAGAGTCCGGCTTCCCCCCCGGGTTTGCCAAGAGGGATGGAGTGAGGCCGCAGCCGGGCCGATGAGCACATAGAGCGCTCTGCTAGAATGGCCCGAACGGAGAGCCGTGCGGGGTGCCCAGCTGGCACACACAACACACCGGTGGGCGAGCCCTAGCCGTGGCGGGCCAAGGGGCAGTAAGCGGAGAGAGAATTGCAGCCGCAAATTAAGGGCCAGCCTAGGAGTCTTTCCCCTGACTTCAGTGGGCATTGCATCCCTGCCACGTGAACAAGCTATGAGATCGCCTTCCCTGCCCAGGGCATAGGGCCAAGAGACAACTCTGCCTCTCTAAATGCTACCGGACCGGTCCGTACGGGCAGACCCAGCAGCCTTTGCCAGAAGCAGGGCTTCTCAAACGTCATCGCACCCCAGCCCCCTTCTGACAACAAAAATTACTGCACAACCCCAGGAGGGGGACCCAGTCTGAGCCCACCCAAGCCCTGTTGCCCCAGGCAGGGAGCCAAAGCCAAAGCCTGAGTCCCATCATCCCAGGCAGGGGGTCAAAGGCAGAGTGCCGGGGGCCTGGAACCTGAGCCCCCACCACCTAGGGCTGTAGCAGAAGCCAGAGCACAGGGGGTGTGTGGCTTGGGGTTTGGCTTCACCCCAGGCAGAGACGGGGGAAGGGGGTGGACTCTGGCTTGGTGTCAGCCCTGGGGACCCCATTAAAACGGGGTCATGACCCACAGTTTGGGAAGCGCTGCTCTAAAGGCAAGTCACCTCCACTGCATCTGGGAGCACTGGTGATCCAGCTGACGTCCAGTGGGGGTGCTGCAGCTCATTCTCGCCAATGGCAGGGGGCCGGGGAGACAAGTGGGCAGAGGTCAGGAATTCCCAGGCAATGGACAGCGGAGCGTTAACATCACTGTTAGGTGCACCACCGTGTCCCCTAGATGAAGGGCCCATTGTGCTTGATGCTGTACATATCCAGCACGAGGCAGTCTCCATACAGACCAGCAGCACCCTCATTCTACAGACGGGAAACAGCCCCAGAACAATGACAGGCCTGGCTCTGAGCCAGGAACTCAATCCAGCCCAGCTCCTGAGCCACAAGCTGGCTTGGCCCAGCTCACCTGTGGGAAGGGAACCTTGAACTGTTCCCATTCCCCAAGGCAGCTCTGAATTGGCACGTGACAGAAGGAGGAGTAGCAGCCACATCTGCTCTGATGCGGACACACCTGGTACTCACTCAGTCCCATTCTACAGCTGGGGAAACTGAGCCCAGGTCCCAAAGCGGGATCGGGAGCAGAACTGAGATCTCTCGACTCCCCGTATGGCACCCGAGCCACAAGCCCATGCTGCCTTTGCTCTCCCGTTCCTGCGTTAGCTGAGAAAATACCAATGTCATGGCTCAGAAGTTCACAAAGCAGTTAAAAGTGGGCACCGAGCTCTGCCCACGTAGCCCCCCTAAAACACTTGCTCCTGTCTGCAGCAGTGTCTGCATTTGGAGCATTGTGCAGCAAAGCGCCTATTAAATCGCTCTGTTATCTCTGAGCCTCGCAGCATCCTTGTCTCCAAGGCTTACAGCTGGCCTGCGGGACAAGCCCAGCTCCTGGCAGTTGTAAAGTCAACACCAGGGCCACACCAGTTCCAGCAACACTGCGCCAACCATATATCACACCGAATGCACCCGAGTTAAGCATGGACTTCCTCTATGAAGGCAGTGGGGGAAAAAAAATCAAACCGTCTTGCCTATGGGCTGACTATGGAACTGCCACCCCTGCTCTGTGCCTACCAATCCAGCCACCGTACTCTTTCTTCTCTCCTCCACCTCTCTGCAGTGAGAACCCAGGTTCTGTTGATTGTTTATTTCTGTGATGGTAGCCCCACAAGGCACCAGCTGGGACCAGAGCTCCATCGTGCCAAGCGCGGGGCCTACACATTGTAAGATAGCGTCATCTCTTCCAGAGGGACTCGCTAAACAGACAAGATGATGTCCAGGGAAACTGAGGCAGAGAAAGAGGAAATCATTTGATGCGTGGTAGATCAGAACTGGGGCTAGCCCCTGGCTCTCCAGACTCCCATCCTAGTGCCTTGTCCTTTAGATTATGCTGTTTCGTAGATGCCCCTTCTGCTGGAACCTGATGCCTAGATTGCATCCCCACTTTGCCCTGAGGCTGGAAAGCTCTGCAGGCAGCGCATTTGGGCCCCTGGGGGTGGGAAGTGTGCTGTGCATCACTTAACAGCAACTCTTCTAAGGAGCCGCTGCATTAACGTACATCTTTTTCCAGCTGCTTGCTGAGTAAGCTGCACCAGCTAAGCCTTTCTTGGCATGGGTAGAGTGGGTGCCGGTAGGTATCAGGGAGTCTGAATGGGCGTAAGAAGGAGCTTTGACTTGCAGATGTCTCAAGATAAGGGATAAGTTGATAAGCGTATCTCTTGCACACCTCTCCTGGCAGAGACACAGAAGAGGCACAGCTACACTGCAGGGCAAAAGTCAAATTAAGATACACAACTTCAGCTACGTCCATTGCATAGCTGAAGTTGAAATAGCTTAATTCGGCTTTTGGCACTGTCTGCACTGCAGGCAGTCGAAGGAAAAACATTCTTCCTTCGACTTCCCTTACTCCTCATGAAATGAGGATTACAGAAGTCGGAGTAAAAAGTCCTCCATCTCAAAATTATTTCAAAACAATGGTTTTCTGTGTAGACACGCACTTTGTTATTTTGAAATAAGGTCAGTTATTCCGAAATAACGTTGCTGTGTAGACGTACCCTGAGTCTGCTACTGCAGCTCCTTTAACACAAGCAATCAAGGCACTTTGAATGCTTGAGGTCCTGGGTTCCAGTCCTGCTGTTAGCCCAACTGGGGTTGATTACACTGGTAACAGCTACTATCTATTTGAGAGTGTTTGTCTGTTTGTTCAAGAACCCCTCCTAAATGATAAGAGCTATGACAACCAAATTCATAGAATCACAGAATCCTAGGGCTGGAAGAGACCAGCCCCCTGCCCAAAGCAGGACCAATCCCAACTAAATCAACCCAGCCAGGGCTTTGTCAAGCCTGGACTTAAAAACCTCTCGGGATGCTGATTCCACCACCGCCCTAGGGAACCCATTCCAGTTCTTCACCACCCTCCTAGTGAAATAGTTTTTCCTAATATCCAACCTAGACCTCCCCCACTGCAACTTGAGACCGTTGCTCCTTGTTCTGCCATCTGTCACCACTGAGAACAGCCTCTCTCCATCCTCTTTGGAACTTCCCTTCAGGAAGTTGAAGGCTGCTATCAAATCCCCCCTCACTCTTCTCTTCTGCAGACTAAATAAGGCCAAATCCCTCAGCGTCTCCTCGTAGGTCATGTGCCCCAGCCCCCTAATCATTTTGGTTGCCCTCCACTGGACCCTCTCCAATGCGTCCACATCCTCTCTATAGTGGGACGAGAGGGGTGGGGTGGGGGGGGCAGAACTGGACGCAATACTCCAGATGTGGCCTCACCAGTGCCGATGGTCTAGACAGTATTTGGTCCTGCTATGAGGGCAGGGGACTGGACTCGATGACTTCTCGAGGTCCCTTCCAGTCCTAGTATTCTATGATAAAGGGGAATAATCACTTCTCTAGTTCTGCTGGAAATGCTCCTCCTAATGTACCCCAATATGCCATTAGCCTTCTTGGCTACAAGGGCACACTGTTGACTCATATCCAGCTTTTCATCCACTGTAATCCCCAAGTTCTTTTCTGCTGAACTGCTACTTAGCCACTCGGTCCCTAGCCTGTAACAATGCTTGGGATTCTTCTGTCCCAAGTGCAGGACTCTGCACTTCTCCTTTTTGAACCTCATCAGATTTCTTTTGGCCCAATCTTCCAATTTGTCTGGGTCACTCTGGACCCTACCCCTACCCTCCAACATATCTACCTCCCCCCATAACTTAGTGTCATCCGCAAATTTACTGAGGGTGCAATCTATCCCCTCATCCAGGTCATTAATGAAGATGTTGAATAAAACCGGCCCTAGAACCAATCCTTGGGGCACTCCGCTAGAAACTGACTGCCAACCTGACATTGAGATCACCACCCGTTGGGCCCAACAATCTAGCTAGCTTTCTATCCATCTTACAGTCCATTTATCCAATCCATACTTCCTTAACTTGCTGGCAAGAATATTGTGGCAGACCGTATCAAAAGCTTAGCTAAAGTCAAGATATATCATCCACTGACTTCCCATGTCAGCAGAGCCAGTTACCTCATCATAGAAGCTAATCAGATTGGTCAGGCATGATTTGCCCTTGGTGAATCCATGTTGACTATTCCTGATCACTTTCCCCTCTTCCAAGTGCTTCAAAATGGATTTCTTGAGGATCCCCTCCATGATTTTTCCGGGGACGGAGGTAAGGCTGACTGGCCTGTAGTTCCTTGGATTGTCCTTCTTCCCTTTTTTAAAGATGGGCACTACATTTGCCTTTTTCCAATCATCCGGGATCTCTCCCGATCACCACGAGTTTTCAAAGATAATGGCCAAAGGCTCTGCAATGACATTTGCAAATTCCCTCAGTACCCTTGGATGCATTAAATCCAGACCCATGGATTTGTGTATGTCTGGCTTTTCTAAGTAGTTCTTAACCTGTTCTTTCTCCACCAAGGGCTGCCCACCTCCTTCCCATACTGTGTGGCCTTCAGTATTCAGTATACTGCTTTCTCTTATCCTAACCTAAAGCCAGGCCAGGGTTCGGTTGCGCCAGGACAATGGGATGTGCCTGGAATGGGATTGCTTCTCAGAAAACCAAGCAGAAAAGAGACAGAATCACCAGACAGGTGAAAGGGGCTGGCTGGAGGCATGCTCCCCCTCTGGGACTGTCCCAGCCCCTGAACTCTCTCCCCCCCCCCCCCGGTGCCCTTTCGGGAGGGTGGGTGGGTCTGAAGCTCCCCTCCCCCCCCCCGGTGCCCTTTCGGGAGGGTGGGTGGGTCTGAAGCTCCCCCCCCCCAATTTATGCGGGGGCATTGCTGGCTGTTCCCCCTTCATCAGGGAGCGAGGGGAAAGTGCCGCATTCCTTGCTCTGGCTGAGGACCGCAGGGGGCAGGTAAGCCTGGCCTGGCCCCAGCCGAGGGACATTCACCCCTCCCTTGGCTATAGGGTTGCCAGATGGCTGAAACAAAAATACCGAACACCTCCTCTCACCCGAAAAAACCACCAGAAAAAATTTTGCTGAAGGAAAAAAAAGGGGGGGGGGGGGACCAAAGTTGTTGAGCAAAAAAAAAAAAAGACTCCAAGGACCTTGATCACTACTGCTAGGGGTTACCAGGTAGTCATTTTAAAAAAAAAACCCGGACACGCTTCATGATGGGCAGGGGGGAGGGGAGGGGAGGACTGGCCAGGAAGGGAGCGGTGCTGGCCGGGAAGGGGGACCTGGAAACAGCTAACGGGGAGGCAATGGGGCTGGCCGGGGGCCAACGGGAAGCAGGGCTGGTCGTGGGGATCGGGCAGAACGGGCTGGCCGGGATATCGGGGAAGGGGACCGGCTGGGAGGCGGGGCTGGCCGGGAGTAGCGGGGCGGGAAGCACAGCTGGGAGGATCGGGGCCGCGAGGGTGGCCGGGAGGAAGGGTGGGCGGGAAGCAGAGCTGGCGGGGTGCAGCGGCGCTGGGCGGGAGATCAGGAAGAGGAATGGGCCGGGAAGCAGAGCTGGGGTGCAGGGGGGCTGGCCAGGGAAGATCAGGAGGGGACGTGGGGGAGAACCGGCCGGCTGGGAAGGTGGGGGGCGAGCAAATTGCCCAGCGGGGAGCGGGACTGACCTGGGCACTTGCTGCCTGTCCTGCACAGGCTCCCGGCAACGCAGGAGGAGGCTTCCCCTCCTCCTCACACTCAACCAACTGAGGGACTCCCAGCTGATCCCCCGCCCACGCCAGGCTTCCGTCCGGTGCACAGCCGGAAAAATCAGAAAATACTGGACATTGCACATGTCCGATATTTTCTGATTTTTTTTTACCAGACAGAGCCCGCAAATAACGGACTGTCCGGTACAATACCAGACACCTGGTAACCCTACTTGGCTGTGCCCACTGGAGCTGCAGCAGCCATGGAGAGGCGCTTCTCACCTGGTGTGACGACACGTCGGGGTCCCCTGACTCCTGCACCCCCATAATGGCACAAACAGACTCCACCAGCCAGTAGAATAGAGGGAGTTTATTGCTTCTCCAGGATACAGCCCAGCACAGATGTAATCTGGTTCCAGGGCAGGCCTGGGATGCCTCAGCCCCCCTTGAGATGGGGGAGACTGGGCCCCTAAATCCCAGCCCCTGGCTTAGGCTGGTTCCTCCATGATCCCAGACAGAAACTAACTCACTCACTTCCAGCCCTGCCCCCATCCAGGGCCCCCCTTGCCTTCTTCCCATTGTTCCGCTCCCTGGGAGATAACTGGTCAGACAGGTTCGGAGCCCCCTTACATAATGACTCATCCCCTGCCCTGCTGGGCCGTGCTGCAGACAGCAGCCAGTGGAGGTCACTCACAACCCACCGCCCAGCACAGTAACCAGCAAGGTATGCCCCACTACGTCACACCTGGCCCCCGCAGCGGTGAGAGAGGCCTGTGGTAGTCTCTCGCCAGGGCAGACTGAACACTGAACCATCATCCCCAGTCCCACCCCAGAGCAATGACTCAAAGGAAGCCTGGACTTTTTCATTTTATTTTCCAAAAAACCAAAAAGGAATTGAGTGAAGGACCCGCGCAACTCCGGGTAAATCTTCTAGTAATTAACAACCCAACAATAAAGGGACCAGTTCACTGGTGTAAGTCCTCTGCCGTCAAAGCACCACCCGTCTGTGAGCCAGACAGCCCCACAGGGAGCCGACACCGGGTGAAGTAAGTGGCAGGCTTTGCCTGCTGGGGAGATACAGTTGACCTCCTTCTCCAACACTTGATGTGGCACCTTCCACCCACTGGGAATTAACTTGAAAGCTGTTTATCTGGAGGCCTTGCCAAAGTGCCTCTGTGCTGGGTTGATCTCCAGCTGAGCCAGGCACGAAGAGAGCAATCTCTCCCTGAGCACTGCTCAAGCAACGCCTTTGATGCTCTGCCCCGGCCGAGATAAACAAGGATGCCTCCGGCTTTGTCATCTTCCCTGGCTGTTACATGCCTGCTGGAGGTGCCAGCAGAGCCACTGTAGGACTAAGCAAAGAGGGTGCCGCGAGCGGCAGGCAATTAAACTCGGGTGGACTCTGTGGGGGGGGGAGAAAAACAGCAGGGTTCCCACCAGCCAGAATCCAGGGCTGAAAATAACAGCATCAGTCAGAAGAAACTTAAAAAACAACAAATAGTCCTGCAGCACCTTAGAGACTAACAAAACATGGAGATGGGATCATGAGCTTTCGTGGGCACAGCCCACTTCTTCAGAAATGAAGGTTGCTGCATCCTGGCTTAATCCTGAGTCCCCCAATGTCAGTATTTCAAGGGATTTACACACACACACAAACACACATTCAGGCTCAGAACCAAACTTGTCCAGGGTCCCCTTCCACTCCCACCACAAGTGCTAACAACGCAACCCTGGTGCAAAAACGCAGCCTGGGGGAAGCATTTCTCTGTGGAGTGAAGGAAAAGGGATTTCCTGAGAGCTAGTCTAAGAGCCAGGAGGGTTCAAATCCACAACCTGCAGATTCACAAGGCCTCTACCACCTGAGCTGCAGGGGCATTTCCTTTAGCTAGTAGCAGCAGTAGGCTGTTCTCTCCTAGCGGACGGGCCACTCAAGGGAGAACTGCCGCACGCGGTGATAGCATGCTGCACTAGCAAAGGGTAGCCACTGTGGCCTTGCAATTGTCCCTTTAAGAGCCCACCGGCCGGCTGCATTGTCAGGATTGTGTGGCAGGCAGAGAAGCTAAGCTGCCTGGCTCTGAGAGGGTATAACAGCAGCCCCAGCCACACCAGGAACCATGGTCGCCCCTTACGCTACGCACCAAGCCCACAATGAACTGCAAGGCCTGAGGCTCCAAAACTCCAGACCTCTGAGGAACTACAATACATTTCGCAGCAAGGGTTTTCAGCTGTGTCCACGAGAGGGCAACACAGTCGCACTGACACCTCGTGCAGGTGAGCTGCTGGGATACCTTGTCCCCCAGAGGGCAGTGTTCTCACACCAACGTCTCTGACTCGAACTTTTATCTGCTCCTAGGGAATAACCAGGTCCCCGGAGCAAGTCCTCACCCACTGGGAAATAATAAGGAGGCAGAAGAATTCTATGGAGGAGCCCAAAGGGTCGTAACGAGGTGCATGTGAGCAAAAGAAAATTTGTTACAGAGCATCTTTCTTAGACAAGAAACCCCTCAAGTATGACTGTGTCATTTTAGGTGCATGTGCAGCGCCTAGCACAACTGGGCCCTGAACGTAGGTGGTGCCTCTGGAAACTACCATGATCTCAGCATCACTGAATAACAGAGAGCAGACTGGGGAGTTTCATTTTTAAGGTCTCTTCCAGTCAGACCCACACCCAGTAAACTTCCTGGCGCTCCATTTATCTGGCTCACAGGGATGAGGAGACCAAGATGCGGCTCTCTGGATTGGAACCCGTGGCGTAAGCGAGTCCATGGGGACGATTTTGATTTAGCTACATTGGTGCCAAGCTAAACTAACCCTGGGAAAGCTGATTAAGAATGCCTGGGGCCCTTTAAGCTAATGGAGGCTGTGGGGGTAAAGTCTTTGCTATTGTTTTGGGGTCCAGTAGGCACTGGCCAAGGAGCCAGAAGACCTGGTTCTATTCCTAGCTCCGCTGCTGGGGGACTTGACATTCAGCCATAAGTTTTAAGATAAGCACCATTGTCCTCATTTTACAGATGGGGAAACTGAGGCAGTTGGCGGCTGTGGTTTGGTACCCTCTCCTTAACATCAATGGATGAAAAGCACCAGATAAGAGCCAGGGCTTATTAACGCACAGGATCTGCTGATATTGCCCAGACACACAGAAGCAGAGCCAGAGCAGCGTATAATGCACAGATCCAGATATATTCTACCAGGGATGACAGGAGCTCATGCCACGAACGCATCTGGGAGCAGCTCCATCCGGTAAGTGCCATTTCTAAGCCTCACCATGACAGCCGATCCTGTCCTGACATGACCGGTGCTGGCGAGCACTGTCAGGGTCAATGGATGCATCTGCCCAAGGCACACTCTTCATTCACAGGGGTTCACAGGGCCTGTCAATCAAAGCCTTCAAGAAGCCAACGCCAGTACTTGCAGACACGTCCTCCGTGACAGCATGAGCGTAATGCATGGAGAATGTATCCAGCAGGAGACAGATGCTCCGACTCTCAGGGAGAATGGGGCGGGGAGGGAGGCGCAATATGCTGAAAGCAGCAATGCCAGCAGCTTTCCTATAGAAAAGCCTTAAAAATGCTTCTCGTACAGGAGTGCTATAGGCCAGTGTTGTCTTCAAGTCGTCATTGTCAAGTCTAAATCGAGTCTCGAGTCCCTAAAGTCACTTTCAAGTCAAGTCCCAAGTTGAGTCTTAATTTAAAAAATGTCAAGTCACTTTTGTACAAGCCATCAATATCGATAAATCACAATAATCACTATCTGTTTTCATTCATTAACATAAATCGTACTTGCCGTACTTGCTAACTACTAGTAGTCCAGCTGGGAGGCGGGGCCGCGATCGCCGCAGTGGGCATTTTGTTACTAACAACAGTGGCATTTTCGGACAATTTTTTCACCAAGTCAATTTAACAAAATTAGCAAGTCTCAAGTCGAGTCTCAAGTCACAAACAACGAACCCGAGTCAAGTCTCAAGTCAAGTCACCTAGGCGACTTAAGTCCGACTCGAGTTCAAGTTGTGGGACTCGAGTCAACAACTTTACTATAGGCATGGACAGCGGCAGGCTGGGGATGGAGCTGCCGTGTTACATACTTGTTCTAAGAGTCTTAAATGGTGCCGAGGCCTTGGGCTACCCCTCTGCACAGGAGCCCTTACCAAATATGGCTATGGCTAAATGGAAATAAACGTAGATTCTGAAACTCGCTGATTCTAGCTCGCCTCCACCTGCAAATCTGTAATGCCCTGCGGTCACGTTATTGGATTTTTAATACAAACAGGCAGAACATTGTTGCGCCCGCTGTTGGGTGTTTGCCCCAAATTTTGTACAAAGTGGGCCAAGTGAGATGTCTCATGCTTGGCTGGCTCTGTTCGTGCTGCTCATAAGCCTGTATGGTTTTTGTCTGTGAAGTTAGGAGTGTTAACCCTGAACTTTGTATTTCAAGTATTTGCTTCTGAGGCCTTGTCTACACTGGCTTGTCTCGTTGCCAAAATCTGCCTTTTGGCAACACAACAGTGAGAGCATTTACACCGCAATGCGACTTTTATCAGGAAAAATACCCAGTTTTGGTGACAAAAAAATACCACCCCTTTTGTCTTTTCCCCTTCCTTTACTGTCCACAAAGAGCCAGTGTAGACTCTGCTGCTTGTTTTGTCGAAAGAACTGGTTTCTGCCAGTATCCCACAGTGCCTGCCCTGATGGCTCTCCTCAGTGTTTTGTGATCTGTGCTGCCCTGCAGGCATGTGCCCCTCCCCTTTCAAAGCTCTGGGGAGTATCTGACAGCTGAGTGAGCTGCTCTGTTTATCTCTACTCTCAGCAGTGCTGTGCACAGATGCCGCTCCCTCTGTTCCACCTCTTCCCATATCCTCATCACCTCTTCCCAGCAGGCCCAGCTTCCCATGCCCCAGAGCAGGCCAGTCGCATCCATGCACCTGCCTGTCTGTGTAGATGGGACAACCTCCATCTTGGCCAACACACCTGGCATCGAACAAGTTGATAAACAGCTGATAAACTGGCTGCTAGCTGGGCACTGTACCTGATTTACCTCCTCAGCACACTGGCCAGCGGGCAACACCAGGAAACCCGTCCATTGCTCCAAACCTTCTGGCCTGCTCATTTCAGGAGCTAGTTTGGAAAGGGCCTTGTAGGCCATAGCTCACCAATCACAGAAGGGCCTGCAGCCTCACCAGGGTGCAGAAAGCTTTGCTACTTCAGTGTGGGTAACTCTGGTGATTGGACAGTCCAGGCACTTCCCAGTGGACAGGCCGGCCGTTCTGTATTTTAAGGGGAGTGGGTTCCCTCCATAGTACGACCACAGGCGGGTTGATTGCTCTTACGGTCAGCAATGGAAGGTACCACTTTCTCCAGCTTAGTGCAGCCTCGGCAGCCTCCAGTGACCAGTTCAGGTGGCTTATTCCTACCTGAGGGCTGCTTCATATAATCACAGCACTACCAGGATATTAGTGATGTTATTTTGCTTTTCTACAGCACCCTTAGCCCCAGGATCCCCACACACTTTGCAAACATTAAATAAGCCCCTGGGAGGACATGCTGTCAGCCCAATATTACAGAGGGGAAACGGAGACACAGAGCGGCTAAGTGACTTTACTGGTGTCAGCATCAGAGCTAAGAATAGAAGCCAGGAACCATTGGTCTTTTGCTCCAAATATCAGCCAACACTTCCTCTGCATCTAACGTATTAGAACTGCAAGAGGCGGTAAGTCAGTGAGGGTCAAATGTTTCTCTCATGTACATCTTGGGCATCCCAAGGGAAATCACTGGAGTTTCCTCAGTGTAACAGAGAGGAGAATCTGTTCCTTCATAAGAACCAACACGCAGATTAAATTAACCCTGGTGTAAACTCACTGAAGGGAAGTCAATAGGTCACATCAGGGTTGAACTGGCCCCTAAATTTCCTTTCATCTCCATCCTGGCCTAGTGCTTCATTATCCACAAGAAGGCACATCCCCCGCCTCGCCCGCCGCCCAGGCTCAGATGTCTCCTTGGCCGCCAGCAGAGCAAATCAGGTTGGAATTCACCTGCCCTGCCCCCCGGATTTCCAGATGCAGCTCATAAGCTCCCCGACCCCCAGATCTATCCGATTAGCTTATTGAATAAACGTCCATCTCAATCACATTTACAGCAGTGGCGCTGGAGAGCCGGCAGCATGACTCACCGGCCAGCTGGATGCACAGTGACCTTCGGAAAACAAGCTCCTGTCTAACGACCGGATAAATGACCCCAGCCCTCGGTTGTTTGGGCTGCCTCGATTTCTGGCCATTCGGAGCTCTTGCCGCCACGGTGCCACGGGGGCTGCTTGCGAAACGGTGGCGGCGACTTTGCCGCAGTGACACGGCCTGCGTGACGACACATGCCCACGAGTGAACACAGCTGCTCTCCACGGAGCCCATCCTAGTGCGTCACGCCCACCGAGCAGCATTCATGGCATCAGCCTCACTATGCAAAGTGGCCAGGTCCCAATCAGCTGCCGCCTTGGGGTTTCCAGTCCTGTCCCCAGTGCTGGGGGCTGAGCGCTGCTGCCAGCAATAACCCAGCAGCATGTGTTATCCGCATAGGTCCATTTGCTCCTTTCACAAGCTGATGCAGGACCAAGCCTTCCACTGAAGACAGATGAGGGGCCACACCTAAAATGCCTGGAGCAGCGTCTCCAAATGCTGCTCCCCATGGCTGCATTGGCCACCCAAAGCATCCTGCACAGCAGCCTCCAAAGCATAGACAATGGTGGAGGGAAAGGAGAAGGGGGCTTCCCCCCCCCAAAAAAAACTGTGTATGTTGATAGTGGGGAGGCACAATTTAAAGGTTCAACCCCAGCAAAACAGCTTGAATCACAGCCCCCCCTTACCCTGAGTCTGCCCTCCTTGCAGCACCCAGCGGCTGCACCTGAATGATCATTACCAGTGGCAGCAAGATCATAGAACACTAGAACTGGAAGGGACCTTGAGAGGTCATCAGGTCCAGTCCCCTGCCCTCATGGCAGGACCACGCACCATCTAGACCATCCCTGACAGGTGTCTGTCTAACCTCTCCAGTGATGGAGATTCCACAACCTCCCTCGGCAATTTATTCCAGTGTTTAACCCCCCTGACAGTTAGGAAGTTTTTCCTAATGTCCAACCTAAACCTCCCTTGCTGCAGTTTAAGCCCGTTGCTTCTTCTCCTAGCATCAGAGGCCAAGGAGAACAATTCCTCTCCCTCCTTCTTGGATGCGCTGCCTCGGAGTTTGCACTGGGGCCACAAGCAGAGACTGATGCCCTGTACCATTCAGTTTCCTCGGGGGCTCTGGGCAGCATCTCTGGAGACATGTGGGACTGGTGTGTATGGTGCTTGAGGCAGGTCCTGTCAGTGGAGGCAGCTACAGCGTTCAGTTGTTGGGGCGCTCCTCGGGCAGTGCCTGCCTGGCCAAGGCATAAGGATTCTGGGACCCCCACCCACCTTCCCCGGCGAGAACTCTTGCTGAAGGACCAAGGGAGGCAGGGAGAGAGAGACGGGCCGGCACTGGCACGTGTATCTGTGCGTGTGTTTCTTTATCCTACGGTCAATTATGTGTTTTAGGAAAAACTGTCGAAGCAGCTGCCAGCTAGAGTTGGTGGCCACAGTATCAGGCCACTAAAACATTTGTTATGAGACCCTCTGGCCTAGAGGTTCCTGGGAGGCCTTTGCCCGTCCAGCAGTTTCTGAGAAGGGCGGGGCTCTTTGCACTTCCCCCACCGGATTAGCAATAACTCTGAGCTGGGTGAGGAAAACACAGGGCTCCTGCTTCTCATCCACCCAGCTCCTGGGAGAAATCACTCCCCACAGGTCCCTTCGGGGCACCTCACACCGCCAGCAGCCTCCTTCCCCATCTTCCCAAGGGGATCCCCAGAGGGGCACAGACGTTGTGACCCCTTCTCCTCCTGCTGCCATGAGTTTGTTCAGGCAGATCCTCACACTCCCAAGGCCTTGGGTGGTTCCTCCCCACCCGAGAACCATCTAGCCCCACTCATGGGGCTCTTCCCCCCAGCTTGGCCTGGCATGTCCCAGCCTCACAACTGAAATCTGTCTGCCTCCTAGACCCGCAGCACTGACTTTCCCAGCAGTGGGACGTGGTGGGACAGGCTGTCGAGCAGCAGAGAGAGCTCAAGAGACCATTGGCTGCCTTCCACCCGCTCCCTGCAGGGCAAGGCCTTTGGAAGGCTTAGCTTGTGACATTCCAGGAACAGCCTTGACTCTCCCTTGCCGCCAGGACTGCTGGGAGACGGCGGGCCCACGGGACAGCAAGAAGGAATGGTGCTTATCCGACCCCACAGCCCCCTCTCTCTGGCTTTTCACTCACGCTGGATCCCTTCCCTGTGCTTCCATCACTCCGCAGCTCTCCCTTCCTCGGCCCTTACCCAGGCCACATCCTCCCCAGCTCTCCTCAGCTACGCGGGCTAGGCGAGGGGGGCTCTTGGACAGGCATTCAGCCCCTGAACCCAGGGCACTGCAAGAAGCGGGGCTAGCGACTCCGCCAGTAGCTCTCTTCCCTCCTATAGCTAATGCCCTGGAGGATGCAGTATGTCACTGGAGGGGCCAGGCCTGCCGACCAGGGGTGGGGGCAAAGGGGGCATTTCCCCGGGGCCCAGCGATTCAAAGGGGCCCAGAGCTCTCAGCCACCTCTACTGCAGCAGTGGTAGCGGCTGAAGCCCCAGGGCCTTTAAAGTGCCATTGGAGCGCCACACTCCAAGCAGCACTAAGGGCCACGCTCAGGGCGGCCGTGAGGGCTGCCTTGCACTCCGGGCTAACTGCCCCAGTCCGCACCCCTTGTGCCTGAGGCCCTCACCCCTTCTGGAGCCGCAGAGCTGTGCCCCCTTGCTCAGAGGCCCGTGGAGGCTGTCAGCGCCCCTGGGAGGGGCAGACCAGGAAGCTGCCAGTGCCTCATGTGCAATAGTCCATACGGAAAGAGGCAGTATCTGCTCCGTGCTAAGCCCTGTATTTGCTCCCTTCTCACCCGGCTCAAAGAACCCTGGTCCACATTGCCAAATGACTGATTTCCATCCCAAGCAGCTAGTATTTACGGTACATGCATCCCTCTAAAATAGCTTCCCACGTGCACTTGAACCTCTTTGATCCGGAAACCTTGGGAAACAGGCTATGCCGGATAATGGGATCATCCAGGTGATGGGTGTTCATCTTAACCAAGGGTAAATAAAGTCTATTACTAAAGCGTTTGTCTGTACAAATCATTATAGATACTGCACATGTATCACATGTCATACGAAACATCCTTCATGCCCAGCATTTAAGCTACACTTAAAAAACAACAAATGGTCTGGTAGCACTTTATAGACTAACAAAACATGGAGATGGGATCATGAGCTTTCGTGGGCACAGCCCACTTCTCCAGGTGACCATCTGAAGAAGTGGGTTGTGCCCGCAAAAGTTCATGATCCCATCTACATGTTTTGTTAGTCTATAAAGTGCTACCAGACTACTTGCTGTTTTTTAAGTTTATCCTGTACAGACTAACTCAGCTACCCCCTGAACCTTTTGAGCATTTAAGCTGTTATGGGGAGGGGGGCAGGGTCTGGGAGGGAGGGAGGGTGCACGAGCGCACTGGGGATGGGAGTGTGGGGTCTGGGAGGGAGGGTGCAGGAGCACGCTGGGGATGGGAGTGTGGGGTCTGGGAGGGAGGGTGCAGGAGCACGCTGGGGATGGGAGTGTGGGGTCTGGGAGGGAGGGTGCAGGAGCACGCTAGGGATGGGAGTGTGGGGTCTGGGAGGGAGGGTGCAGGAGCACGCTAGGGATAGGAGTGCAGGGTCTGAAAGGCAGGGAGGGTACAGGAGGACGCTGCAGATGGGGTGCAGGGTCTGGGAGGGAGGGAGGGTGCAGGAGCACACTGGGGTTGGGGGTGCGGGGTCTGGGAGGCAGGGAGGGTGCATAAGGGGAATAGGGGTGGGGCACTTACCTGGCACCCTGCTCCCAGGGGCACAAGCGGCTCCACACCTCCCACCCCTCGCCCCGGGCCGTGATTGATGGGCGTGGTGGGGGGAAAAGCCTCCAGACAAGCACTTCACTGTGCGGCTGTTTCCCCAGCCAAGGGGGAGTGGGGAGCAACAGCATGCAGAGCTGCTTCCTCCTCCCCCTGCCAGGCAGAGCGCATGGGCCAGATCCAGCCTGCGGCTTGCCTGGATCTGGCCCTTGAAGCTCGAGGCTCCCTGCTGCAGCAGGGAGTCAGCACTGCAGCCATGTGAAGGTCCAAACCACAGGTGTTCCCAAATCACAGACACCTGGAAGTGGATTACATTTGTAGCGCTGTACTGCTCAGAGGCCTCAGCCACGGCCAGGCCCCATTGCGCTAGGGGATGTAGACACACAGAGAGAGACAGGAATTACAATCGAGACAGACAAACAGCGGGAGGGGGAAGAGAGACACCCAGAGCCAGAGGGTAAGTGGTGGCCATTAGGAAGCCATTAGGGAACCATTAGGGAAGGAATAGACAATAAGACAGAAAATATCATATTGCCCCTGGATAAATCCATGATCCGCACACCAACACCTGGACTGCTGTGTGCAGATCGGATTGCCACAGCTCTAAAAATATATTTTAGAATGGGAGAAGGGCAACAAAAAGGATTAAGAGCATGGAAGAGATGACTCAGAGGGGATAGGATAGAGGTCTATAAAATCTTGACTGGTGTGGAGAAAATAGAGTAAGGTAATGTTATTTACTCCTTCACATAACACAAGAATCAAGGGCCACCAAATAAACTCCATAGTCAATAAATTAAAACAAACAAAAGGAAAGATTTCTTCCTACAGTGCCTGGTCAGTTTCTGGGACTCTTTGCCAGGGGATGTTGTGAAGGACTAAAGTATAACAGGGTTCAAAAAAGAATTAGTTAAGTTCATGGAGGACAGGTCCATCCATGGCTATTAGATAGTCAAGGACACTACCCCATGCTGTAAGTGTCCCTAGGCCTCTGTGGGTGCATCTACACTGCACCATTATTTCAAGATAACTAGTGTTATTTTGAAATAACCATGTGAGCGTCTACACATCAAATAATTTCAAAATAACGGACGTCTTATTCTGAAATCTGTAAACCTCATTCTACAAGGCATATCGCCTATTCCAAAATAGCTATTTCAAAATAAGGCGTGTGTAGACTTTCCATTGCTGCTATTTCAAAACTGCCCCTCACCAGGGCCATTCTGAGTGATTCCTCCCCAGTGCCTCCTAGGGTTCTAAATCAAGAGAGCACGTCTACACTAGGGAAGCCTGCCTTGGACTCATTTTGAGGCTTCCCTGCAGTGCAGACGTGCTATGTCAAAACAAACTATTTCAGAAGAACTATTCCAGAATAGCTTATTGAGAAATAGCCGTGCAGTGTAGATGTGGCCTGTTTGCCATAAGCTGGGCCTGGCTGAGAGGGGTTGGTTCACTCAATAAATTGTACTGTTCAAATCATTCTTTCTGAAGCACCTGGCATTGGCCACTGACAACAACAGGATCCTGGGCTAGATGGACCTTTGGCCTGACCAGTGTGGCTGCTTTTATGTTCCATGCAGCCTATCTCGCAGACAGCTCTCCCCTGCCCCTTTCCTCGCTCCTGCCATCTGGGCTCTCAGGCAGCTCTGACTCAACATGTCTCTCCCCTCTAGGCCCCAGTAGCCCTTTTAAAGCCCAGTAAGGTGCTAGCTGACCTGTCACAGGTGCAATGGTTTCTTCCCACCCCTCTATCCCAGTTTACTAGATAAGTGCCTGCCCCATTCACCAACTTAATTTTCCCCTTGCATCCAGCATTTTAAATCAAAACAACTTCCTTCACTGGGCAGCCTACTACAAAACACTGAGAAACCCCTGGACCTTACTTGTGATATTTGATCACTGGGGGCAGCAAAGCCAGGAGCTAAATTTTGCACCAGGAGGCAGGGCCCACTGTTTCCCCTTTCTTCCAAGAACCATCTAGCAGACCCCTGGGTGCCATACAATGAAGAACAAGGTTCCCTGCGGTGGGACAGGCCCTGTACATTTTGCCATTTAAAAATGCCTTATTGGCCAGGTTACTTTTGCATGAAGCCTCACGCGCCCGTTTCACACCCCTGCACTCAGACTGTTGCCACGTTGTGGTCCCCAAAGGGCCCACAGGGCACTCTTGACAAAATGGCTTTGGACACAGCCCTCTCCTGGCTTGCAAACCCCAAAGAGACAAGGACGAGGGACTCACCTTTCCATTGGGACTGGCTTTCTTAAATACCCTGCAAAACAAGGAAGGGAAAGATTTGTTAGCAACAAGAGAAGAGACTTTGAAACCAGGGTGAGTATTACAAGTGCATGGAGCAGCTGATGCCATAGCTAAACCAGTGTAGCTAAAACACAACATGGGAAGTCCAGGGCTTATTTAGGGACCTATACATATATGTATGGATCTGAATATAATCTGTCTGTCTACCCCATGCTTATCCCTGCAGTACCAGAGTCCCTAGTGTTGGATAGAAGCTTTGATCGGCATTTGCTGATCTTTCAACTCCTTCTCCAAACTGGACAAGGTCCATCACTCAAGCAAGCCGCCCGCTGAAATCTGCGGCAGCTTGGGCCTGAGTCATGACTATGAGCCTGTTTAAAGCCAGAAGCCTTCTCAAGGGTGGGGCCTGGAGCAATGGACTGAATTCTGGCGCACATTTTGCCACTAGCGCTCACTATTTAGAGCTCAGTCATGGGAGGGGCAACGCGGTTGCAGAAGAGGTGCTAGGCAAAAGCTGGGAGACTCGTGCTCTATTGCCAGCTCGGTGTGAACTGAGGGGAGTCGTTCCTCCCCCCCCCCCCACACACACGCACCGTGCCTCAGTTTCCCCATGTCGTAGCCAATCCCTTGCTTCTAGTCCCAGCTTGCACTAGCCAAACTGGCTCCTCCCCTTGTTTCTAGGCCCCACTGCACCAGCCATTCTGAAGCTTAATAGGTTTGCCTCTCCTCTGGCCACTCCTCCCATCGCTTTCTTCAGCACCAGCACTAGCCGGTCTCAGCTCCTGCTCGCCTTCCGCTATTTGTGGCGCTCTGCTGCACTGCCTGGCTCACTTCTGTTCACTCGCTCGCTTATGCCGGCTTGTCCTCGCGCTCTCCTCCATGCCCCCCCTGCTCACTCTGTTTTCATGGGCCAGGTGCCTCCTCTCGCTCGCTCAGAGGAGAGCTGGCCAGTCCCTGGTGAACTGGAACTTGCTTCCTCTTGTGGGGGCCAATGACAGGGCCCCAGTGTCACTCAGGTCATGAATAGAGGGACCTTATTTACCGAAGTAACATTAGGCCCTCACACGGGGCTTGCCTGAGCTCCCTGGTGTCACCTAAGCCCCCCGCCCGCCCCCACCCTGGGCTGGGCTGGGCTGTCCCAAGCCATTTGGCAGGGCTGCTGCTCACCCGACGCCCACGCCACCTGGACTAGGCTCGACTGGCCACGCCAGGCACTGCCCTGGACTGACTGAGCCACACACCCCGCCTGGGACTAGGGCTGTCCCCTGAGCCCCATGCCAATCTGGGCTGACAGGCCAAGCCCCACTGTCAGGGAGTGGGATTGGGACCCGCAGCCCGAACCCCCCAACGCCTGGGGCCGGCAGCCTGAGCCCCCAATGCTCAGGGATGGCAGCCCGAGCCCCCCAACACCTGGGGTCTGCAGCCCATGCCCCCCAATGCCCAGGAATGGCAGCCCGAGCTCCCCAACACCCAGGGACGGCAGCCCGAGCCCCCGCCCCACCCTCCCACCCCAATGCCCAGGGATGGCAGCCTGATCCCTGCCATTCATGACATTTTGGGCCTCCCAAAATATTCCTCCAGGCCCCCTCTCTGGGGGTCAGTCCATTTGTTTGGCCAAACTGGACATTAGTTCCCTTAGCTCTTGCCAGCTAATCAAAGCAACTTGCAACTGGCAGGAATAAATGGGACAAATGCTCTTTTTTTTTTTTTTTGCCAAAAAATCAGGCTGTCCAAGACAAGGCTTGACAGAGGGGACAGACCCAGCAACAATGGGGTGCATGGTCCGCCGGGGCCTGCAGCATTAGCAGACCTCTGCAGCGCTGATGCTCCGTGCTGAGTCTGAGCTGTTTGCTCTGGAGTCGCTGGAACCCAGGGGGCCTAGGGGAAGGAAGCAGGAAGGATGCAGGCCACCTGCTTCCCGGCCAGGAAGTTCCCCATTTCACAGGGTGGCCCTGGGGTGGCGTGCGAACTGACTAGTGCAGGGTCTATGCAAGTCACTGCCAGTCAGGACAAGAGCTCCTGGGCCGTGCCAGGGGATGGGAGACAGTGCTGGGCCCCCTGTCCTCACGGCACATGAATCAGGACACTGAAGGGGAGACCTGCTTTTCCCTTCCTTGGCTCATGCCCCACACAGCGCAGCCATTACACCGCACAATACGCTGCCGCTGAGCTCGCCGGGCATCTGTGCATCAGTTTTGCCAATTTCCCCTTCCCTTTCAGGGGCCCCCTGTCAACACAGCCCACCTAATTCATCCTTCCTAAAAGGTCCACAGAGCCAGCCACTGCGAGCCAGCATGCTTCCGTGGGCAGGGTGCCGGCCGGGGAGACAGGGACCTGGGTTCTAGTCCCAGCCCGGCTGCAGGCTGACTTTGGGCAAGCCATTCCCTGCCCCTGTGCCTCAGTTTCCCCTCCCAGCCTGCGTGAGCTTGCCAGGGCAGAATTTGTCCCTCGGCGGGGTTGTGCGGCACCCAGCAGGATGCAGTCTGCCTCTATTACAAAGCTAATAAGCAGCCACCGCAAGGGATCTCTGAATGGGAAAGAGAAGGCGACGAGCCAAAACCCACCGTGCGTCTTGTGCCGTGGATGCGGCAGCAGTGAAACGCTTTGTGTAGAAGCATCTCCCTGCTCTAAGAAGTGTCAACATCCTTGTCAGCCCCGGCTCCCCTGCCCAACAATTACATTCAGCGATTATTCTCCCAAATTGGCTTTGGGCCATCCCCGAAACAGCTGGGCAGTCTGAGAGCCGGATCCCCCTCTGGGGTTGGGGGTTATTGTTTATGCACTGTGCAGCGGGGGGGAGTTCTTTGTGCTTCTGTTCCACTCCCCGCTGGCTGCGCAGCATCCGTAGCTTCATGGATGTTCAGGGACTCGCGGCATAATTGAAAGGAGACCTTCCCTTTCCTTTAATGTCCCTGCCAACTGCTCTGTCTCCCTGCCATTCCGCAGGCACCGCAACGGCATCCAATGAACACAGCCTGCACCCTCCATTTCCCTGCAGGCGCACGGCCTCTTCCCCTCCAACCTAAGGCAAAGGTCTGTGGGGTCAGCGGGTGCTACTGGGACGTGACAGTGTAGCCTAGTGGTCAGGATACTGGAGCACGGTTCAGGCTGCCTGGTTTCTATTCCTGACTTGGATCTGCTCTGGGATTGCCCCCCACTTGATCACGCCACGCGTTAAGTCTCCCCGGCTACGTAGTGAGGATACCAGACTCCCCAGGGAAGGGGGGGAGCTCCGTTCTTTAACGCTTCCAGAGGTTTGTGATCCTGGCGGGAAAGCCGCCTCCAGACCCTCAGAGCACTGCTGAGGCTCTGAGCGACTGATAAAAAAGAGAGAGGTTCTGGGTGCAGGCTGTCTGGAATCAGCTCCTCTGCCGAGCTGCCTCCCTCGTCACTGCCAGAGCTGGCTGGTCATTAACTGCTGTGCACCCAGTGGCAGAAGGGCATAGGGCGTGGGCCTGGGGGCACAAAGCTCAGAGAAGCAGCAGCGGGAAGGTCCGTGCCCAACAGCAGCAAGAAAGGCAGGTGGGGATGCTGGTGGAAGGTATCCGGCTCCCTGCGTGTTGGGACAATCTGCCGAACTCCTCCGGCAAGGAGAGCGAGGGAGGGCTCGGCAGATGACCGGCGAGGTGCCAACCCAGGCCAGCACCTGGGGGCAGCTCCGCAGTGGGTCCCTGGAGGCAGAGAGCTCGCTAGGCCCATGCCGGGAAGCAGAGCAGAGGGGGACAGGTGCCCACTGGACCACTCAGAGAGGGGCCAGGAGGGCTATTTGGCCTGGGCGTCAAACTCAAAGGGGGCCTCAGATGTAGACCCTGGTTAGTGTTTTGGCCTTTGATAAGTTTCGCCCCGTCTTTTCATGCGCCAGTAAAGCACGTGCTCAATAAAAACTATTCAAACCGCGTCTCACTCTATGGTGCCTTGTTTTGTTTTCATGTTTCATCATTTTTTAATTCTCATGAAGGGAAGGGGAGCCTCAGAAGCTGGAAGTGGCCCAGGCCTCTCTGGATCTCGGAGAGGGCCTGCATACACATGCAGGGAATTTGAGCAGGCGCACAGGTGAACACGGGCCCAGAATCATAGACGCTGGCAGGGAAAATCCAAGCTCACAGGGGGGACACGATCCAGGCGCACAAACACGTGCAAGCCAGCCTGGCCACCCAAACACAGCCACATGTGTCCAGGAACACAGAGAGAGAGTGCCCGCCCCCTAGCCAGCCTGGCTCTGCTCCATCTCCCCAGCCCCGGCTCGGTGTCCTGGCCTGAGGACAGCGAAGCATTGACATCTCCCTGGCCTGCCCACGTCCGGCAGGGCCCCCGTCCTTCGTAGCAACCGACCTAGCGAGCTGCGTCACAAGCAATTAGCAGTGAGCCCAGGAACTGAGCTACACAGCTCCTTCCCTGGGGCAAACATGGAGCGACCGCCCTGCCTTGGCACACCACTACACCGCTCACCGGCATTCACTAAGGATCTAGGCCTGCGAGGTAGCGAGCAGCCCCGATGGGAACCAAGCACCCCCCAGTGCTAGGCTCCCCCACACACTGAAATACCCTAATCCAAGCCCACCCAGCCCTGGGCAGGGCCCAGTGCGCCCGTCTCCATTTTGCACCATGAGGTGCCATTTAATGCAGGAGCAGATCGCATTCCAGAGACACTGAACATCACGGCCCAGAAGCTTTCCAATCCCACCTGCCCAGCCGGGCAAATTGCAGGGAGGAACACCAAGTCGGTGGACTGAAGGAACCATCTGGCAGGACTAGCGGGTGTGTACAGCAACTGGGCCTGGAGGGAGCACTGGAAAATATATCCTGGGTAGGCCATGTTCCCCTCCAGTGGCTATTCTGCACAAAGGATAACAGCTTCCTATAGCCACCAGCTAATGGAGTTACTACTTTATATTCAGGCAGCAGTGGGGTGCGCTCTGGGGCTTTTAAAAGGCTCTGAAATGCAACCTGAGCCTGCATTAAACAGCGGCTGAGGCTGCACTTTGCAGTGCCCAGGGAAGGGGGATGGGAGCGCTGCAGGAGTAGGTCCATGTGGGCTAATGAGGGAGCCACTCAGACATGACCTGGGGCTGTAGATCTTTAATTAGCAGCTCCTAGCCCTGCCCCGGGCAAATGAGATGAAAACACTCTCCGTTTTCCTGGAAAAGCTCATTTTTTAGTCATGCCTCCATGAATTTTTTATCACACAGCCCCCCTCCTCCTTTCCCCACTTTGGGAAAGGGGAAGACAGGGCGGATTTCAGTTGAGTGTCACGTGGCCTCGGTGGAAACCAAAGGCGTGGCCGAGGGAGCGTGCTGCTCACAGCTGCCTTGCAGCAACGGCCAGGGGTGCGGACAAGAAAGGAAGCCAAAGGCGTCTGCAGCGCTGGGTCCCGGGGAACCGTGGAGGCCGGAGCGGTCTTCTGCCATTTCCTGACTACGGGCCAATTAAGGGCAGCAAATGAATACAGCAATGGCCCTAGACACCAAGAAATCCTGAGCTGCCAAGCCAGGCTTCGGAGGCCTGGCTCCGTGCCAGGGCTGAGCTCACGTCAGGCTTTGCGGGGGTCAGCTGGCGCGGCGGCTGCATGTGCCCACCAGGTTCCAGGGCCACGGGTCAGTGGTGGAGCCGAGGCCGGCAGGCAAGAGGGGGGAGCGCACGGTGTCGCTACCAAGCCCAGCGAGTCACCTGTCACGGATGGCCCAGCGGCCGGGGATCACAATGTTTTCTGGCAGCCACAGGCCGGGGCAAGCAGAACGTGTCAGAAGCAGGCGAGTCCAGGGAGCTGGGCAGTCACCCAAGGCACCCACAGGACTGCGCTGGCAGAGGGGTGCTGGGGGCACTGCGCCTCCTGCCCCCCTGGATGTTCAGCTTCACCACCACCCCGCTTCCTCTCGGCCACGTCATCCACGCGTTCTGCCCTCGGCGGCACCAGTGTTCGAGCTCTGACTTCCAGGGGCCCGCCCCAGCCTGCCTGAGCCCACAGGGACTTCGCTCCTGCTCTCTCCCCCTGCTCAGGTCTGCTGCTCTTTTCTGAAGGGCTTCCCCTTCCCGGCTCTCTGGCTCCACACCGCCAGGTCGGAGCAGTGCCCCCAGCGCTGTTCCCTTCCAGCTCTGCAACGTGGTGCTGCTGCGGAGGCAGTTCACCCCCCTCCGGCTTATCTGCTGCTGTTCTGCTCCGCTCGCCCTGGCTGTGTGTGTGGCATGTTCACCCCACGGCCTCTGGGCATCTCACCTTCCCGGGATTCTCCCACGAGGCCTTCTGCCGTCACCTGGCTCCCCCCCGGGGCACCAGCCTGCGCTGCGCCTCCCGCCTAGCTCTGCCCCGTCCTTGCTCACCTCTCCCTCTCCCTTCGGCGCCTTGCTACGGCCTGGTGTTTGCAGCTGCCCACGACTCAGTGTACTGCACCTGGGCATGCTCTTTACCCCCTTTCCCAGATCACTCACGGAGGTGGGACATGAGCGCCAACCCGACACTGACCCCAGTTATGCACCAGCAGACACCTCCCCCAAACAGCTGCCACAACTGTTTAGCTTCATGGCTGCATGGGAGGGATCTCTGCACAGCTCAGAGAGCTGGAGGGAAGGGTGGACTTATGCCGTGTTTACATCTCTCTCAGGCCTGGGTCCGGCTGGGTACCCAAGTCGGCTGTGGCGTAAAGCGGAGCAGCCACCAGATGGTTCTACTTTGAACCAGCTGCCAGTGGCCTCAAAGGGCAGCATAGAGATGCCTCTTCCATGCCCCCTCTTCCTGGGGTTGGTCGCGGAGGGGGAAGGAGCTGCTTCAGTATTTTTTATTTTATTTTTACACTACCTGGAGATTTTCACACCCAAGGGATCGTCTCTGCGGGCCAGAAAAGCAGGACAAGATCGGCTGCGGGAGAAGATCGGCCTCTCCACGGACAGCACGGACGCCAACTTTCCATCACAAAACTGGGTTTCTCCCCAAATCGATTCAAATTAATTCATCAAGGGAGATGTTGGGGGCCCTGGCCTCAAAGCCTCCTGGGGCTGCTACTTCTCCCTTTCGCCCACCCACAGGCAATTCGCGCAGACACAGCACCAATTGTGCTGGTGATTAGCGCTCATGGCACTGTCTCCCTCTGGAAAGTTAGAGATCCTGCTTCCTATTTGGGCCTGCCTTGTGCTAGGGACAGACGTGAGACCCTCCGTGTGGAAACTGCCTGGGTCCCTCTGCTTCCTTCCTCCAGAAGCCATAGCCCCTTTGCATTTGTAGGCAGCTGCCTGATCTCACCCTTCCTGTCGGGAAGGTCCTCTCAGTAATCCAGACCAATGCGTAACTCTCCTGAGAATTCGACGTTTCTTCCAAATACTCACCTCAGCCTCCCTTTTGGCCTCTACTGAGCCGGGCAGTGCTGAGCCGCAGATGGCTGGTCCTGACTCCCGCTGTGCCAATCCTATGTGCTCTCTGGAGCGGAGTTAATCCCAAAATACGCAGAGCAAACAGCTGAACGCTCTTGGTGTTACGGGCCGGATTCCTAGCTCCTCCTCATGCTGATGCGCTTCGATGCTTATGCACTTAGGGCCATAGGGGCTGGGAGGTGGAGGTTCAATTCCTGGCTCTGTCACTGACTGTGTCACTGCAGCTCAGGGCCTCAGTTTGCCCATCAGTGGAATGGACACAATAATACCTCCTTTGTAGGTTCGGCTGGTGGGTACTTCAAGATGGAGATTCTCCCTGGCTGTGCAAGTCCAGCACAATGGGGCCCTGATCTGAGTCAGGCCCTCTAGCCGTGTCCCTCCCAGCGGACCCCAGCCAGCAGAGTGCCAAGCAGCAGGTCGGGGAAAGGCCCACTTAACCCAGTCCATAAGGCCCAAGCCTCAGAGCCACCAAACCTAGTGTCAGAAAACCAAGTCCCTGGGGCCCTGCTCAGGCAGCAACTGAGGGCTTGCAAGCTGCCTGGCCCTCCTCCAGTCAGCTGCCTGTTCCCAGCCCCAGGAGGAGCAGGGCCAGAGTCACGTGAAAAGCCAAGCGCAAACCCAGCTCCCAGGTTCTGCGCAGCCAGGATAGGCCTCACCTCCCTCAGCAAAGCCTTTCCCATCCATCTCCCATCGCCTCAGGTGCCACCTTTCAGCTATCAAGCCAGCGCTAGCCTGCAAGGCCCCTCCCAGCTCTTACATCCCATTAATGGACTGGAAACGGCGCCGTCTCCCTCCTCTCTGCTGCCCGTGATCATAAATCTCCAGCGCTTTCTCCACGCAGCATAAGTGGGAGCAGAGGAGCCAAGGGGCCCCCTTCTCTTCAGCACCATTCAGAGGAGAGTCGCAGCGGGACAGAAATAGCCAGGCCCTGCTGAAAAATAAATGATGCTCGTGATGCCTGATTGCTCAGCAGGCTGAGGGCCAAAGGGTTAAAGCCTGAGGGGGGCATGTTTGTAGTAGATGGGCAGGCCGGGTGAAAGGAAGGTGTTGCACACACATACTTCGCGCTGCCCACACAGGCTTTTATGTTCTAGTGGGGAGGGGGGCAGATTCCAGGATCTCCCACTCCAAAAGTGCTGGCACATGGTGCTTGAGCTCTCCTGGGCCGGGTGGGCCTCCAGTCACCAGAGGGCAATATAGTTCCACACTTGAGCAGGTCGACGATTCCAGCCATAGAGAAAATGCTGGCAGGTCAATTCCTGTCTCTGCCACAGATTGCGTGTGTGACCACAGGCACATCACTTAGCCTTTCCCTGCCTCAGTTTTCCATCTGTGCGCTGTCAGTAACACCCCAGCCCTGCCTCATGGGGTGAGTGAGGATACAGACTGGGAGGTGTTCAGATGCTCTGGTGATGAGGGGCCAGGTAAGTACCTATGGCAGGTTCCCCTGGCAGACCCTGTTCACTGAGAGATCTGGTGCTTTCAATTCTCTCTGGGCCCGGTTCTGCAAGGTGCTGGGCATTCAACACTCCTGCTGACTTCCCAGTGAGCAGGTCACATTAGACAGCACACTCTTCTTGGGGAGACTCTGACCTCATTTACAGCTCCAAGTGATCCAGGGGCTGGGAGGGCCATTGGGACCCATGGGGGATTCACCCACCTCTGAGGACCAGAGATGCAGGGTTATAAGGGGCTGGTTCTGCTGTCATGTGAGTGCGTTGCCAGCAGGTTGGCTGCAGCTGCTCCTCTTCCTTTGCTTGTGCTGGTCACCCAGCCGGAGGGTACTGCAGTCAGCAAGATACACCGGAGCTAGCTTTGATCCAGCTAGCTTGCGAGGTTGCATCCACGCACGCTCCCGTTGCGAGTAAGCGCCCCGCATCCACGCTGAACCCTTTGCTACCGCACCGTCGCTGCTGCAGGACCCGAGCAAACGAGCGTAGAACTAGCCCAGCCATGAAGCCACAATCACGCCCTGTGCCGGGAGACCAGATGCACCCGCCGATGGAGGAAAAGGTGGAGCAGCAGGGATGCAGCAAGGCTGGGCATGCTGTGAAACCCGCAGCCCACGGCAGAGGGTTGGCAGCCTGCGGAGAGAGCTCATCAGGCAGGAAGATCTGGGCTGCAGTGTAAGATTGGCACCCCCTGCACAGGAATGATGCTCTGCTTTTATTGCTTGCCTAGGTGTCTCTGGCAGGCAGCAGCTCTGTCTCTGCCCTTTCGGTCAGGGAGACCCAGCAAAGCAGCAAACCAGCTTCATTGCTTCCAGGGGCCACTGAATCACAACAGCCTTTCTTCCCAGCTCTAACTGCCTGTGCATTCACTTAGACCAAGGGTGGGGAAGCTAAGGTCCAGGGGCCGGATGCGGCCCCTGGCCTGCCTGGATCCAGCCCCTAAGGTTTGGGGTTCCCCTCAGTCCCCCTGTAGGGCTGGAGCACACAAGATCTACTAGCTTGGGCCCCAGGTGTGTGAGGACCCAAAATCTACTAGTTTGGGCCTCTGGTGTGTGAGGGGATGGTTGGGAGGGTTTGGTTGGCTGGTTGGGGTTTTTTTGCTTCTCACTTGTGTGTGGCCCCGGACTGATTTTCATGTGGGTCAGTGGCCCCCCGATCCAAAAAAAGATTCCCCACCCCTGACTTAGACACAGCCTGCAAAGGTGCCATCTGACAACTCCGAGTACACGTTGAACCTCTCTAGTCCGGCACTCTCAGGACCTGGCCGGTGCCGAACCAGAGAACTTTGCTGAACCACGGGAGTTCGGTATTGTCCAGCAGCATGACCAACACTGCCACTGCTTGCTGGGCTCTTACAAGACATGTAGGGGGAAATTAGGGCTAAAGAACAGCACAGAACGCTGAGCGCCAGGCCTGGTGGCTGTAAACAAACTTTATGAGACCGCGGGAAACTTGGCCACACCCATGATAAGCGGGCGTCTGGTTCACTAACATCGTGCCAGACCACGGATGTTTCCAGACCAGAGTGCCGGACTAGAGAGGGTCAACCTATACATGCTGTACTGCTGCCCTGTTCCGAGACTGGACTTCCGCGAGCCGGGGCAGCTCGACTGGTGTGTTCTCCACCCCCAAAGGGCAAAGTGGGCGGTGCACTAGAATCAAGTCAAAACAGAGAAAGCACCAACTTCACCCCCTGCCCCATTTACAACAGATTTGCTCCCGCCAGTGCCAGGCAAGAAGGGACTGAACAGATCACCGTCCGGCTCCATTGTGCTGAGGCACTGTGGCATTTCGCATGGGACGGTGCTCAGAAAGTCCAGTTGTGCAATTAGCCGGCACAGCGTGAAAAGCTGCTCCCCCCCACGCAGTGAAGAGTCAGGGAAATGAGCATGGACAAGGCTGGAGGGCAAAGTCGAATGGAGCCGCATGCCACGACCATCCACAGCACAATCAGCCAGCCACGGGATGTTTACTCCACTTGACAGGGACAGTCTGCCTTTCTCAACCCCCCATTCACTGGCTGCTACATCCTCCTTTCCCATTACCTCTGGCCTCAGACTTGTGCTCTCAAGAGCTGCTTAGAAACCAGGCTTTGTAGGGCTCAACCCCCCCATCTATTTAGCTTAACAAAGAGAAGGGAGGACTTGGTTACAGTCTAAGGATCAGCATGGGGAATGAATATTTAGCAATGGGCTCTTCTGTGAACCCACTACCCTGTCCTCCCACAGTCCCGCCTTACCTTCAGGGAACCCCTTATCCCGCCTCCCACCAGGGCAGCTGGGTGTTGGCTGTCCCATCCCGTCCTTCCTGAGGGGGGCAGGATTTCAACACAGCACCCTGCCCTCCCCAGGCAAACGCCCTATCACTTAGGCCACACCAGAACACACCCCACCACCTTACCTTCAGGGCGTCCCTTATCCTGATACAGTGGCTGGAAGCTGAACCAGACAAACTCCGACAGGAAATAAGGTGTCAATTTTTAATGGGGAGGTTAATTAACCACTGGAGCAATTTACCGGGCGAGGTGGGGGGTGGATTCTCCATCACCACAATTTTGAAATCAAGCCTGGCTCTTTTTCTAGATCTGCTCTAGGAATGATTTGCAGACAGTTCTCTGACCGGTTGGATACAGGAGGTCCGCCTAGCTCAGGGGCGGGCCATAAGGAAGTAGCAGCCCGTCATCACTATGTGTACCTGTGCTTCTGCAGGTATCGGACGAGCGCCGCCCTCATTGGCTGCGGATCGCCATTCACAGTCGATGCAAGCGGTGGGAAGCAGCGCGGGCCAGGACGCCGCTTCCCGCCACTCGCACTGGCCGCAAACGGCCCAACAAGAACTGCACTCATCCGGTACCTGCGGAAGTGCAGGTAAACATGGAGGTGGGGGCCCACCAGGGACTAACCCTGTGGACCAGATCTGGCCCGTGGGCCGGAATTTGCCCACTCCTGGCCTAGCTGATCATAATGGTCCCGTCTGGCCTCGGAATCTATGACTCTACGAAGTGAGAGTGATGTGAACGCGTGCGCCGGATTCTGCTCACCCGCCGGGGGATTGCATTGGTTTCAGTGGGGTAACTCCTGATTTACACCCGGGTGAGGGCTAACTGACTTGGGCCCAGTGTAGCAACCAACACCTTGCAGGATCAACGGTGACAGGGGGCCGCTCGCTGACTCCTCTAGCACCTCCTACTGGCCCACTGGGGGGTTAGCTCACTGTAAGGTCTGGCACCCCTTCCTGCGGCTGCTCAGCCCGCTGTCCCACTCACTCGCTCCATGGCCTCTCTCACACTCCCGGTACTGCAGAGTTTTCCTCCTCTAGCCACATCACACCGACGCCCTCCCGCTAACCGCCCCCAAACAGTCCCCGGCAGCTCTTTCTATTGCTGCTGAGTTTCCATGCCGGGCGTCCACAGGTGATGGTGATGGATGGCCCATAAAACCCAGAGCCCAACGGCATGGCCTGTGAGACCAGCAGTAGAGTGGTACCCACTGAAGGCGGCTGCCTCCATGTGAGGGTGACCCATGAGCCACAAGTTTGGGGGCCATCAGACCCTGTGGATCCTTGTCCTCCTGCCCCCTTCCATGTTGGCAGTTTCCTCCCCCGAGGGAGAATGTTACTTGTCTCCTGCCACCTGTGCTGCTTGGAATGTCTTGGGTACTTTCCCCATTCCTTGGGGATTTGAAGACCAGGTATCTTACCACAGCTTAGTGTATGGGATCACATCGCCCCCTTGTGGCTGGCTTCCACAAGGATAACAACCTGCTGCTTAAACCTAATAGGGCTGGCACTTAGCTCAGTGCCAGAGACAGTCCTCAAGGTCCTGGTTTTGATCGAGGCTGGCACCTGGCACCATCCCCCCTCTGCATGAAGCCATGGGTGATGGCTTTTAAAAAGAAGAAAAATAATGGAAAAAATAGGGAGAAGACTGCACTGAGTGGGGGGCGGGGGGTCGGGGGTCGTTCCATCTGGATGTGTATCATTCTTTGAACCGGTTGTTCTCCCCTGGCACGCACGGCCCAGAACGGCTATGGAAAGCCTCGTGCCACAGCTGAAGTCAGACTGGGGTGTTTCAATTAAAGAACAGCGGCTGCAGTAAGACAGCGCCGTCCTGAACGGTCCAAACCACAGAGTCCCCAGCCGGGAGCAGCTTGCCGAGTGACGCACGGCCTTCCTGAAGCTGGATCATTGCTATGCATGTGTAAACAACATGCAAAAGCAGCTGTTTGTCCGAGGGTTGCTGGGGTTTATTTTTTTTTACTTAAATCAAAACCGCTCTGAAGTTTGTAACAGTTTAACGATTGTCGGGGACGGCCAGATTCGCCTCTCCCCTAGGCCTTGTCTACACACACGAGTGCGCCGGTTTCACCGAACTGAGGCAAACCTCAGTGTGCACGCTCTTCTGGGGCTAGGAGTGACTTCGTTTGGCTTCGCTTAAGCAGTGGAGTCAGATCACAGCTGCTGACTCCACGGGGGAGGACAGCATGGCATGGCCTTGCTTCGAGAAGCAGTCCACCCCTGTAGAGGCCTCCATGGAGAAGTTTTGGAGGGTTGTACCAATGCTGTACAGCAGGAGTTCTTTCTCCAGGGCTCTCCAGCGGGCCCCTTTTGCCAGCACCAAGTCAAACTGTCTCCTTGCGCACAGGCCTCGGGACCTCAGCTCACTGCAGCGCTCCTCAGCACCGAGCACCCCGCGTGTTTCTAGCTGGCTGCCAGGGCAAGGAAAGGCCTCGCTGCAAAACCTCAGAGCTCTTGCCAAGCAGAGCAGCCCCAGGCTGGCTTGGCTCTCACTGCGGTATGTTCGCCGCTGAAAACCTCTGATGCCTTGCCCGGAATGGCCAATGGCATTCTGCAAATGCTGCACGGCAGCCAGAGCCAGAGGAGCCGTGTGCATGAGCACAGATGTTGTCCCTGGCCAGCGGCAGTGGCAAAGAGTGCAGATGTTTCCGTGGAGCAAGGTTAGCCGGCAGCACCTGCCGCAAGCGCAGCGGGGCGGCTGGGACAGCGAGGGCTCTTAGGGGCAGCACTTGGGCAGTGAGGACTCCCGGCCCTGAAGCAGCCGCCCTGGACGAAGTGGCTTGTGACTGGAACAGGCGTCCCCTTCTCAAGCCGGGGTTGCACAAACACAGCTACCGCTGGGAGACCGGAGCCCTGGGACCCGCAGTATCCAAGCCAATCAGTTTCGCCGCTAGTGCTACAGGAGCTGGGAGTCAGGGCTGGCTCACACCACAAAGCCAGGCCAGTTTCCATGGCTCAAGGCTGGGAAACATTTCACGCCCTGGTTGACGTCATTGAGCTGATCTAAGCCCTGGGGTCAACCCCACCAAGCTGAGGGCAGAATTCCTCCCTCGCCCCAGTGGCCGCCTCTCGGAGCGGTGGTGGGGTGAGTACAGGAGCTGCTGGAGAAAGCGGCTACGTTACACAGCTCCGCTGCAGCCTGTCGAGTGTAGACACAGCCCAAGTGGCGGGTTGTTATCCTCGCCGGGGCCAGTCACTACAGCAAGACATCGCTACAGGAGCTTCCGGAGCCAGAGAAAACTCACCCACGAGCAGGGTATGAAACCAGAGCCGTTCTCAGTGGTTGAAAGTGTATTTCCAGCCCTTCCCCCCACACACACACTGATCAAAGCCCATGGCAGGATTCCCGCAGCGGGGGAGAGGGAGGGAGCAGATGCCGGGCAGAGGGGAATTGCTGTGTCTGTGGAGCTGGCTCAGTCGCTGTGGGAGGGACCCTGGTGGTTTCTAGGGGCCAGCATGATGGCTGCTGGGCCTTCTGACAGGCCTCAGCATTCCCAGGCAGCCCCTCAGCCCAGCCTCCCGAAGACGGGGGAGTCCCCAGCAGCCATTGAGCCGCCACAGCCAGCTCCTCCATCCGCCCACCCCTCAGGCGCACCAGGGAGCCCAGCCGAGGGCGAGGGAGCCGTCCCCTCTCTGTTGCCCAGAGCAGAGCTCATCAGGGAGTCAGGTTCTGTCACCACCCCCGTGCCAGTGACCCAGCCAGCTTCGCCACGGCTCCCCGCCGGACGCCCACTGGCTTTGGCGGCATCGCACCTGCTCACGCTGGCTCTGACTCCATCCCAGGGCTGCTGGGTCTTTGAAGGGCTCGTGCAGGAGATCAGCTGCGCTAAACCTGACCTGACAGCCCGGGGACAGGGGAAGAGCCACGAATCCCCGTCATGCAGGCACAGCCGGGTGGAAACACGAGCAGGAGCTATCACCCAATGGCCTCTTTGTTCAGATACACCCTGCGCTGCAGGCTGAGAAAAGCCAAATCTGGAGAGCCCCAAAGCAAAGCGCCAGTTCCCCAGCACCCTGTAAGGGAAGGCAGAGGGAGGAGCAGCATGCACTGCCACAGAGCGAATATACGAGCGACTGCCTCCCATTATTACAACCGTGCTTGACCCTTCTCTAGGCCCCACCATCCTGGGCTAATTCCTCCCTCAGCACGGCCAGCACCAGCCGCTCAGAAGTCACTGGGCACCCCCCCGCTACACACAGGTCATCAGGTTGGCTTAAAAATCAGGAGATTTTGCAACCAGAATAAATTTGGGCTTCAAATATCAGAGCCTGTCAACACCAACACGAGTCCCCGTCACAATTTTCTCATCCCACTAGGAAGAAGGGACACTCCCTGCCCTAGAGAATCAGGCTCACAAGGGCGGGAGGGGAAACCGAGGCACAACAGAGGTTAAGTGACTTGCCCAATGTCATGTGGCTGGGCATAGCCCCTGAGGTTTCTGATAAAGGCCAATGCCAGGTGCCCCAGAGGGAATGAACAGAACAGGCAACCATCCGGTGATCAGTGACCTCGTTAAGCCATGACTGAGTGTGCCTCAATTTCCTCCCCCCCTTTTCTGCCTCGTGAAGTGTGGAAGCTCTTTGCGGCAGAGAAGCACCACAGAGACTTGAGCTGGGAGGCGCTACCACAATACCAATATCAAGGGCCGGCAGGCTGCATGTGTCTGGTCATTAAGGTCCCACAGGAATTTCCAATGAAAGACATCACCAGTGAGAACGCTGAGCCTGACGTAAGTCAGTATTGATACGGTTGGTTGTGAAGAACAGCTTGTGTTTACCTAAGTGACTGATTTCTGCCTGTTTCCACTCTCTGCACTACAAACCCACATCCCCCTGCGAGAGAAAAGCGTTTCACTCCATTATTGGAAAGAGAATGACTTACACCTCCCTCCATCTGCAGCCAGGTCATTGCTCTAGGGCACGGGAAAGTGGGACTGTTCCGAGGGAGTTTCTCTGTGATCAGAAAGTTCTTCACGAACCAAATGGAATTTCCCAGGTGGCGAGTTTGCCAGGACTTGATCAGCGTCAGAAAAGCAACCCCCGAGTTTCCACGCTGCCTCGTGGCGGCGAGGGTGTCGAGACATTTGCCCTGAGTGGCTCTGTGCAGGCAGCTGGCAGCAGGGAGCGGCTCTGAAAACGGGACTGGAGAGCTTCCACTGGGGCTGGAAACCATCTACACTTGGAGATGGAGGGGGAATTCACCGCTCAAGGAGACATCCCCGGGCTAGCTCTGAGTCAAGCTAGCAAGCACAGTGCCTTCGGCGCAGGGCCTTTCTACTGCACATAAAGAAGGGCATAAGCAACAGTTCATCTCTCACCTGGGCTGGGAGGGGGACAGATATTTACTCGTTACCACTGGATCTAAGTGCCCCAGGATCAGCCTTGAATTGATTGTCACCCACCCCTGCCCCACCCCATGAGGTGAGGTTGCATTCTCACCCTGTTTGATAGTTGGGGAAACTGAGGCACCGAGCAGTGCTCAACTTTGGGTGCTCAACTTGAGGCATTTTACAAGGGGCCCTGCTTTTGGGGACCTGCCGAGCATCTGACCTCTGCAAATCAGGCCTCTGAACGTCAACACTGGCCGTCTCTCTAAAAGCTATGCTCTGGTTCAACCACAATGTATTTGATTTACTGCAGGTATCAAAGGATTAAATCTTCTGGCCTCAGAGGTCAGACTAAATGGTCATATGGATTCCTTCGGCGCTGACCATCTCTGTAAGGGATTTCAAATTGCGCGCCCTGCCAATCGCCTGGGAAAACCTTGGCTGAGACAGGCCTGAACAAGCAATCACTTTAAAGCAAGGATGTGAGTGGGTAACTGGGTTATGCCTGAATGAGTGATGCTTACCCGGTAATGGTTAACCAGTACCCAGGAGCACCCCCCCTCCCCAGCCCGCATGGGAGCCAGCAGCAGAAGCCCTGTGCAAGACTGGAAGCAACGAGGTTGGAGCAGCCTGTGTCTGTGGAGGGGGGGGAAGGGTGGTTGCTCCAACACAGCCAGGCTGGAACGGCCCCCTCGCCCAACCAGATAAACACTGCGTTTAATCGGTTAACCAATGAAACGGGATTAAAGCTGGGCAAACCCTGAGAGCCTGTGACAGGAATGACATAGAGCGGGCATGACACTAAATACGATTTGCTCCAGTCTATGCTGCCTCCTGTTCAGCTAACCGTCGAGTCCAGCCCCCACCCATGCTGCTGGGGAGGTGTCTGGGGCATGGGAGAGAACCCAAGGCCACCAACTCATTCTGCGTGGCTCACCGAGCAAACAGGCTCTGCAGGGGGAAAAGCTGAGCCACGCAGGGCAAGGACGTGAGAGAGAAGGAGCTGACGGGTGCGGGCGAAAGACAGAGGGAAATAAATTGAAAGCACAATGAAGAGGGCTGGAGGCACCGTACGCGGTTTCCTGGATTGTGCTGGGCTGGAGCTTGAGGAGCGGCTTTGGCTCCTGAACGATTTCCTTGAAGGAAGAAATAATTGCTCGACGTCATTCTCTCCCTTGTTCCTGTTTCTGCCCATCTCGCCACAAGCCACAAGCCAGACCTCTGAGCCCTTGGAGGAGAAGGGGGCCTCCTGAAAGGGGCACGCGTGACCTACTGCTAATCCATGAAACCACTGGCTCCTGCTGCCAAGATGCTTAGCAAAATCTTGGCCCCAGTGGCTTTGCAGCCAGCTTGCAAGGAGCAATGGCGGGCAGCAGCGCGAAGCTCCCTACACACCACTGGGTCCTAAAACCACATCTCTTCCCTTGCTGACGACTTGTGAGGAGATTTTATTCTTCAAGCCCTGCTGCCAAATCCCATACGCGTCCAGAGACCTGAGGGATCCCCATCTCTCTGCCCACGGTCGGGTAGACACGCTGAACGCAGCAGGAGATCTGTGCGCCGATCGCTGAACGAGGAAGCAGGGGCGCTTGAATTCTCAGCTCAGCTCCAACCACGACTCGCCTTTGTGACGGCAGGCGAGGCCAGTAACTGCTCCGTGCCTCAGTTTCCCCATGTGGATAAGAACATAAAGCCCTGGCTAGTGCGTACGTAGGTACATGCTCGTGACACGCTTTGAAGTTGTACAGTGCTGTTGTTTAGTAACGCAAAGGAAAATGCAAGGGGAGGATTGGGAAGGCTCCAGGTAAGATGCAATCGATCACCTTGTCAGACGGCCTCCCGCAGGAAGCTCCATGGCATTGGATCGTTAAGCCCCGGACTGGCAGACTGGCAACGAGGATGGTCTTGCACCTGTGCGGCGCCTATCCAAACGGGTCCCAAAGCACTCGTGCAAATGGCCAAGAGAAGTATGGGGATTGCTTTGATCAGCCCCAGGCTCCTGCAGCTTCTGGATTCAAAGGCAGGGCACTGCAACATCCCCAGGAGTGGAAGGGAACAACCAGGTAACCCTCTCCACCTGGGCATTATGTTGCCAGGAACCTCAGAGCTGCCAGGCGCTTCTAAGTTTTTAATAATCAAACCAATCGTTTCCCTCTTTCGACCTTCTCCAGCTGGAGGAGAAACAGCGTGACTTGCCACGATGAAGACCAGTCACTGGTCCCTTTGCCTGGGCTTTAAGCACATCACAGCGCAATAGACCCCAGGATCATTCTATAATGCCGTATGACTGCTCCAGAGAGTTAACTCTGAAGCAGACTGTGAAGAGCTTCAGAAAGACCTCACCAAACTGGAAAACTGAGCAACAAAATGGCAGATGAAATTCAATGTTCATAAATGCAAAATAATTGCCTATTGCAAAACATTATCCCAACATTATCTCTCTTACAACTCAAGAGAGAGATCCTGGAGTTTTTGTGGCTAGTTCTCTGAAAACATCCACTCAGTGTGCAGCGGCCGTCAAAAAAGCAAACAGGATATTAGGAATTATTAAGAAAGGGACAAAAAATAAAACAGAGAATATCTTATTGCCTCCATATAAATCCATGGCACGCCCGTATCTTGAATACTGCGTACAGATGTGATCACCTCATTTCCAAAAAGGAATATTGGAATTGGAAAAGGTTCAGAAAAGACAACAAAAATGATTGGGGTATGAAACGGGTGCATTATGAGGAGAGATTAATAACACTTGGACTTTTCCGCTTGGAAAAGAGATGACAAAGGGGGGATTTGATAGAGGTCTAAGCTGATGTAGAGAAAATAAATAGGGAAAAGTTATTTACTCCCTTCCATAACATAAGAACTAGGGGTCGCCAAATGAAATTGACAGGCCTTAAGTTTAAAGGAAACGAAGAAATAAGGAAGTATTTCTTCACAGAGGGCAATCAATCTGTGGAACTCCCCGCCAGAGGATGTTGTGAAGGCCAAGACTTTAACAGGGTTCAAAAAAGAACTAGATAAGTTCATGGAGGTTAGGTCCATCAATGGCTATTAGCCAGGGTAGGCAGGGATGGTGTCCTTAGCCTCTGTTTGTCAGAAGCTGGAAATGAGCAACAGGGGATGGATGGGTCAATGATTGCCTGTTCTGTTCATTCCCTCTGGGGCACCTGGCTTTGGCCACTGTGGGAAAACAGGACATGGGGCTAGATAGACCTTTGGTCTGACCCCCTATGGCCATTCTTATGCTCAGTAACCAACCTTCCCAAAACCACAGCTGTGAAACAATGCAGCAGTGACCTCACCTCAGACGGTAGAGGGGAGAGAGACAGAGACAAGGGTGACAGCAGGTTCCTAACCTGGAAGCACAGACTTGTGCAAGCTGAGTGAATGTTTCAGCATGGGTGGTGGCCAGGCTCGGACTCAGGTGGCTAGCCCGTGCCGCCCCCCGGGCCACAAGATCCAGGATGCTCATTTGAGCACCTGTCTGTGGGAGGCATGCTCCAAGTGCAGTGTAGACAGACTCGCCCAGACCATGGGGTCACCTTCCATATATCTGTGAAGCGCTTAGACATCACAGTGCTGGGCACACAAGGCAAGCCAGGGTGGCCAGATGGCTCCAAGCCCGAGATCAGATGCTGATCACCCTAAAACACTGAAGTATGTTGGGTCTGAACTCGGGATGTTAGATATTGGGTAAGAGAATAGTCGTGTAACCGCATGAATTCTTATTGGTTAGACAGGATACTGAGCTAGATGGACCTGTAGTCTGATCCAGTGTGGCCGTTCTTATGTAACTGTCCAGACCAGCCATCACACACAACCACTGGGAACTCTACTGGAACACCATGACCTTTGCAGGAATGACCAAGCCAACCCAGGCCCCGTCCCAGTTGGATCCAGCAAGCTCCCTCCTGCTATCAAACTCAGCTGGAGGAGGTCCCTGCAGTAACAGCACGGAAGCCCGCGTGTCCCCCTGGGATTCAGCCCGGCGGTGGCGGGACGTGCCCCATGCATTGCAGACACGTGAACCCTTTATCGCTGCTTTGCTGGGTGGAAAGCACCAGGAGGGGCAAATTGACAAATGGGATTTCCCATCCATGCAGGTTGTCTGCAGCCTAAGCTGTTCCCGAGGTAAACAAATGCAGAAGTGCACAGGGGGATCACGCAGGGGAGAGACTGCTCGAGAACTGGGTCGTGCCGGCAGAAAGGCCACCCAGTGTCCGAATAAACACCCGACTATGAGTCAAATATTTATGATGCCATTACAAAGCTTTGCTGCTGAACAGACCCGGCCGATGCACTGCAAAATAGTACCAGATAGGTGCCGTTTGAATATTCCTGCCAAAATGCACAAGGTGGGTGCTGGTGGAACACACCTCCGGGGATACTGCACAGACCAGGTATGCTCTCTAGACTGCTGTAGGTGGGCACAATCTAGCTTTCATGGAGGCAGCTTAGCAGGGGTGCAGTGGGGGTGCAGCACTGAATGGCTGAAAAAGCAGATGGCCCGGCTGCGTTGCCCAGGGGCGTGATGTCAGGGGGCGAAATGCAGCATTGGGTGAGGCATGCAGACACGTGGGTGGAAAAGCCAGTACCTGTACTTGTAGGCTGCTATCCCGTTACCGCTGAGAAGCAAGGCAGAAAACAGCAGGGTCAAAACCTCACCAAAGGAGGACCGGTACAAGGTCAGACAGTTCCCCATCAATCACACTGGCCCGCTCCATGCGGCTCCGAACGCACCAGGACTCCAAGACGCAATGAGCGTAGCCACAGAAAAGCAGCCAGGGGAGAAGGAAGGCTCTGTCCATGCCCCCCGCCCCATATCTGAGCAGCCTTAGGAATGTTCACGGCTGGGTTATGCTGACAGCCCCCATCAGGCCTGGGGCATGTGCAGCCCCATGTGCAAATGGGGGAACTGAGGCACAGAGAGATCAAGGGACTGGACTGTGATATTCACAGAAAGTCGGCAGCACAGCTGGGAACCCCCCTTCCCACCCAGTGCCTGAACCACATGGCCTTTCTTCTGTGGGCCCCCACATTATTAACTCGGCCTCTGGGCTGCAGAACCTTTCCCCTCTCCATTACGGACTCTGCTCCAGGAGCCGTAACATGCGATAGGACGGGGTGGCTGTTCAGTGACTCACACGACAGGAAAGGCACGGCCTCAGCCCATTTCCCAGTGGGCAGGGTGCACAGAGACACAGATTAGACCCCAGGTCTGCCGAGCCTGGGACAACTGCTGGTGCCAAGGTACCTGCAGGGGGCCATGCAGAGTGGCAGCCAGGGAGCCCTGCGGAGAGGGGGCACTACAGGAAGTACCGCCCAAAGGAACCAGAGTGACAGCACCCTGTAGCCCTCTGACTGCCAAGCGCCCCAGTTAACCCCAGGAGGGTATCTGGTGAATGGCTCAGAAGTCTGGCCTGCTGTGACACCAGATTTCACCTTTCACCTTTCACCAGATTTCAGATATTAGGAATGGCAACATACAAAAACCTGTAGGGGAACACTTCAATCTCCCTGGACACACAATTGCAGATCTAAAGGTAGCCATCCTGCAGCAAAAAAACTTCAGGACCAGACTTCAAAGAGAAACTGCTGAGCTATAGTTCATCTTCAAGTTTGACACAATTAACTCAGGATTAAACAAAGACTGTGAATGGCTCGCTAACTACAAAAGCAGCTTCTCCTCTCTTGGAATTCACACCTCCAGATCAGCTACTAGAAGTGGGCCTCATCCTCCCTGATTGGCTCCACCTCGTCACCTCCAGCCTGATTCTGGCCTGCATATTTATACCTGCCTCTGGAAATTTCCACTACATGCATCTGACAAAGTGGGTCTTTGCCCACGAAAGCTTATGCTCCTACACTTCAGTTAGTCTATAAGGTGCCACAGGACTCCTCGCCGCTTTTGCAGATTTCACCTTGTCTCCTGATTGCCGGCCTCTGACCGTGACTCCCGCCTGGGGATACTCCCTCTGATCTCCCATCTCCCACGCCAGCCCCACTCTGATCCTGGCTCTTGCTTATTGAACCTGCCTCTAGCCATTTCTCCAACCCCTGCTCACTGCCTACCCCAGCCCTGCTGTGACCATTAGCCCAGACTGCCTGCACCCCAGTTCTGTGCGAGAGGTTTCCCTCAGAAAAGATCACAATTACACCTACATTGGCTCTCAGCAGCGCAGCCAGGGGCTACATACGTCTGGGTAGCCCACTGGATGCAGTCAAGGCGGAATTTACCACTGACTTCCATAGGAACAGGGACATGTCCCCACCCCCACATATATTCTTGGTGCTTATTATGCAACCAGAGTTTTGCTGCTACAGCAAAGCCAAACGAAGGCAAAAGCAAGGTGCTATTCAAGAACTCACTGACAATTGCACCAGACAGCAAGTGTGATCAATCAGGACAGGGGATGAAGGCTAATAGGTACCTGTGCAAGAAAAAGCCCCAAATTTGACACTGTCCATATAAAATCAAGACCTCTGGTCACCCTAACTGCATCTTAAGGACAGAAAAACACCAGGAAACGGGAAGAAAAGAGAAAGAAAAGCCAGCAGAGGGATCTATGGAAGCGTCAGTAGCAAATGCCAGGAGACGGTATTTTGGTCTGAACCGGTGCTAGCTAGCAAAGACAAAGAGGACAGCCATTGAAAAAGGCCCTCTCCTCTCCTTCAGGTTGTGACAGCCAGCAAGTGAAAGGACCGGAAGGGGCATAATGACACAATGACGGGAGGATCAAAGGGAACCCCTGGTGGGCGGTGGGGAAGCCTGTCTCCTGGATCATTCAGATTGGAGCTGACAGGGGGGAAAATTCCTCACTTTGTTTTTCCATCATTTCTCGGCCACCACTGAACCAGAATAAATCCAGGCGCTGAGCCCGCTGGGGCCAGCTGCTGCCGTAGGTGCACCTGAGTTTTGGGAACCCAGCTGAACTCAAAGTCTTTTCCACAGGATGCCAAAGAGTCATCACACAGAAAGGCACTACTGGGCCGGAAAGGAATTGAAGTGGTGGGTGGTTTTGCAGCGCACCATGGTCCTATGGGTAGGAGCACTGGGCTGGGAATCAGGAGACCTGGATTTCATTCCTGTTAGAGTCACTACCCCACTGGGTGATCTTGAGCAAGTCATGTCCCTGCTCTGTGCCTCAGTTTCCCCCAACGGGTGATCTTTAGCAAGCCACTTTCCTGCTCTGTGCCTCAGTTTCCCCTCACTCCATTTGTCTTGACTATTTAGACTGCAGTGTCCTACTCCCAAAAAAATGAGGAGTAACATTAGTTCGAACCAAGGGATTTAGTTCGAACTAATGCGTCCCGGCGCGCACTTTCACTTTCGAAACAGCTGTTGAGTGGAGTAACGCGCCGGCGAGATCATGCTAATGAAACGCGGGATATTTAAATCCCCGCTTCATTAGCAATTTTGGTCGTCTACATTTGCATCCCTAGCTCGAACTAGGGAGCAAGTGCAGACATACCCCAAGAGACTCACAAAAAAATATAGATGGCATCTATATGGTGCACTAATGGTGCACCACGCCAGATGGGGCCCTCAGCCAGAATGTTCCACCTCCGGGTGGGGGGAGAAGGGACAGGCCAATTACAACAGTGGTTTAAGCCACTTTCACACCCTCCCAATCCTGAGGCCAGTTTGGCTGCCCTGGGACTGTTCTGGCAGCTGGAGATTACAGGGGGAAAGGGGCGTTAGGAGACCTGGGTGTGTTCCCAGTGCTGACACATACCCGCTGGGAAGTCACGGAGCTTCTCTGTGCCTCAGTTTCCCCACTAGTAAATATAATGACCGCAACCTCCAACACCAGGTGCGAGGCTCAGCCCGAGTGGCAGATGCTACAGGAATAGAGCGGTGAACTGGACACCACAGTCTTCTTCTAAGCCATTGTTGACTGTAGTCTCAGGACCAGCCCCGGGACCAGCCACACCAGTCGCTGCTTGGGCAACTGGCCTGGGTAAACAGCTGAGCAGTGGTCCCAGGATGGCTGGCCCCAGGACCTTGGAGCATTGAGTGGCTGGGGGCAGTCAGCCCCCGTGGCCAGTGCAGGGGCTAGCTATTGGCCCCGGGGCCTCTCAGAGCAGCACTCTGGGGCCCAGCATTTCAGTCAAGTATTTATATAGTAAAAGTCACGGACAGGTCATGGCTGGGGGCGGGGTTATTTATTGCCCATTACTAAAAATACCTGGTGACCAAATCTTAGCCTTAGTTCTGGTGCTCAGCTGGGACAGGGGAACCCTGGGTTGGACATTTCTCCACTCAATGTGACAAAGCCTAACTGATTTAGGAGCCCACTGTCTTTCAGTAGGAGCTAGGCTCCTTAGTCACTTAGGCATTGCCAAGCTGAGGGAAGCAACACCTGCATACCTTTAAAGATCTGAGGGTTGGTCTCTTGGCGTCCAGGATCCCCATCTGCACCACGGCAATAACAGTGCTGCTCACGGGGGAGAGGGGAGATAAACACATTGAAGGGTGCTCAAACGCTAGATAGTTCCACTGGTATAACTGCTCAGTAACTCTGACTCCAAACACAGATCATAAGGATGGTCTCTGCCTCAGAAACACAGCAATCTAAGTGCTGTATCTACCGTGGTGGAACTGACCAATCGTCAGCCACTTCAAACTAGTGGAACCCCTTCTTTCCTCCCGGGGTGACTCAGGAGCAGGCCACACTCACCTGTGTGCCTGGGCGCCTGATGGTTTTAACAATAAAGGAGATCCTGAGTACCCCAGTGGTGAAGTTGGGGGTTCCCTATTCACCCCCTTGCTGCAGTCCCTTGCTCCTAAAGGAATATACAAAGGTGGTGCCTCCACCTGGCTGGCCCTGTACACACTTAATGCTGTGCCTTGGGAGCCTCCAGGAATCAACGTATTCCAGTAATAATCTGGATCTAACTCGGAAACAACAATTACAGATCTAATTGATTAAATTAGAAGTAACACACCTTTACTTAACCACTTAAAGAAACAGGGTTTAACAGACCAAAAGTGAATAAAATCAATTAACAAAGTACACAGAAATAAAGGAAACTTGTCTAACTGGCATTTACCCTGCCACCATTTATCCCACCCCAGAGTGTGCCCTCCTCTGGATCTCACAGTCCCAGATGCTTGTTTGTGTGGGCGCACTTGAAGGTCTGCAGTTGGAGTGGGGACAGCACTGTGTAGTTTGTGTGTGTGTCAGTCCAAGCTAGGCAGCCAGTCCAGACAAGGCAGTCCAGCAGCTCTGTTCACTGGGCAGATCACTCTGCCTCTCTTTGGACCCAGAGTCAGTCTGCTTTCTGTGCTCTGTCCCAAACAGCCAGTTATTCACAGTCCCTTCTATCCAGGCCCTTCTTAGCCACAGGCACAGCCAGAGTCTCTCCCCTCCAGGGACAATCACCAACAGCCCCTGAAGCAGCCTGCTAGATCCCAGCCCCAGCAGGCTCTAGCTTTCAGCAGCAGCTCCTGGACTGGAAAAGGCTCCACACCAGCAATCTGGCTCCTTTCTCCAAATTAGAGCCCCCCAGCTTTCTCCCTGAACAGCCTGGAAGAGAGAAACAGTTTCCCTCCTTTTTCCCAAGGCATCATGGGAGTTGTAGTCTCTAGGCTAGATTGCAGCACAAATGATCCTCTCAATAAAAGTTAGAGGCTCCTACAGTAAAGGGGCCTACATAGGTGTTATTGGTAAAACCCTCCAGGAATATTTTATACTGGGAGCTCCCAGCTGTGACCACAGCCCCCCATGCAAACACATCCACACATGCACACCAAAAAAAGGAAGCTGGGAAAGCAGAGATCTGCAAACAACTTCATCTCTCCTTGTGCTTCCTTATTTATAATGCTATTAACTTTCTCCTGGGCATTAGGTCACAAATACTGGTTTGTCCTTGGATTATCTGTGCTTGCATTTAAAGCCTATTAATGCTATCTTGTAAGATTACCCACTGCACTTCAGACTGGGGAAACAATTCGAATAAAGCACAGTTTGCTTGGCTCTCTCAAAACAACATGGTCTCCCACGCGCTCGCAGAGGGGAGGAAGTGTGTGTAAGTCTCATCGACTCTGAACAGAAATCCTGGGTGGCTGGTTGTGAAAGAACAAAGCTGCAGTGTAGGAAACACGTCTACGTAAGAGCCCGTGACCCCAATCTCAGTGCAAATGATTCCTCTGCGTCATCACAGCTCCTGAGACCCCTTAGCTTTTAACAGCTTGCAGAGCTAAGAGACTGACCCTGCAAAGTCTTACTGATACTTACCATGCCGGGTCGGTTTCTGCCCTCCTTTCCACCAGTGTGCATTGGGAGTCACTCCTTTTGAAGGTAATGGGGTTTCACCATTGTAAGCGAGAGGCACAGCAAGGGGACTGTTGGTGTGCATGTCTCAGGTCGCGTCTACACTCGGAACCCTGCAGCAGCACTGCTCTAGTGCTTCTGTGTGGACACTCGCTACAGCGACGGGAGGGACTCTCCCAGCACTGAGGTTAATCCCGCTCCCAAAGAGCCGGGAGCTAGGCCGGTAGATCATCTCTCCTGTTGATCCAGTGTTACTTAAACTTGGAGTTAGATGGACACAGCTGCATCTCTCTGGGGTGTAGACTGAGAGATGTTGCCTGGGCAATGCATGTTTTCGGTGCAGAGCAGCCCTTTGGAAATTCAAGCCATGAAACAGTCCTTCATATAAACTTCTGAGAGTGTTTTCACTGCAGAGTTTACCCGGCACAGGCTCCCACGGCCTGGGAGCATCCACACAGCACAAGCACACTTAACCCAAAGCCTAGGGCAGATGCTAGGATTTCGGGGGGGGTGACCCGCCCTCAGCCAGGCAGCCAGCTTCTTCCCTAACTGCCCCGCGCTACACATATAACACACAGGTGTGCAGCCCTTTATGTTCTTTAATCTGCTCCTGTGAGAGCCGGTCCTCTCCCATGGGGACATGGCCGTCAGTGGGAACACAATCAACCTCTTGTGACAATGGGGGAGGAGGGCTGGGTTCACGGCTTGGGATGGAGGTGCCATACCTGGGTCTGCTGCTAACTCCTTGTGTGACCACAGCAACAAACACAAGGCACTCTGGGATGGGTCAGTGACCCCCAGGCATGTCAAGGAGACAACACCAGGCTGGGGAGGGAGGCAGGTGTATTGGGCAAGGTAGGCTAAGGGGACCAAGGAAGGGCCTGCTCCCAACCACGCTAAATCAATAGAAATACGCCCCTGGACTTCAGTGGGTTTCAGATGAGGCACCAACATCAAAGAACAAAAGGCAAACAAAGCCGTTGTCCCTCCCCCCTCCAAAGCGCAGTGCCTGAGGCCTGCAAGGAAGGGAGAGTTAGAGATAAATATGTGATGGGCTGAAGTCATCAGGGGAGCCGACACACTCCGCAGGCCCCTGGGCAAGGTGGGGGAGGGAGCAGCTCCTTGCTCTGAGAAGGGGTGGGGCCTCAGGTGGAAGGGGTGGGGTGGGGCTGAGGGGCAGCCAGCTCTCCACACCGCCCACAGTGTGGTGCGCCCCTTCCCCAGGCCTCCAAGCTGCATGGAGCTTTGAATCACCTACCGCCTCCTTTCCCCTCCCCCCCCTCCATCGGCGGGTTTGCACGTCATAGGAACATCCAAACTGCCAGACGGTATTAGTCCACCCAGCCCGTGTCCTGTCTCTGCCAGCAGCCAGCAGCCCACATGTCAGAGGAAGACAGAAGAACCTGCAGCAGCGGGCACTGGGAACATCTGTCCTGAACATTTCCTCCTGACCCCTAACCATTACAGACTGGAATAAGCCCTGAAACATGAGGGTTAATTTCCCGCCAATATTCTTTTGTTGGCCATAACGGTTAGTACGCTGGATGCTTTCATATCACCTCCAATGGCCTCCTGAATCCTGCAAAATTCTTGGCTACCGCCCGCTTCCTCTTGCGAGGACCAGTCACACATGACGACTGAGCAGTGAATTCTTCAATAACTTTCTCTTAGAAGTGTCTTCCTGACCACTTGCAGCTAGAGCTTCATGTATGCCTTGAAGCATGCGGATTTATGTCCTTTCCATCTATGGTTTCATCTCATCACATGTAACTGGGAATGTCTGATGCACCCAGCCTCAATGCTGTCTAGTGGCAGGGTGTTCCACAGGTTAATCGTGCATTGTGTAGAAAAGTATTTCCTATGGAACCTAAGGGATGATGCAAGGTGCTATAAAGTGACTGTGTTGCTCGCTCTAGCCGCCAATGGCTGAAGAGAGCTATTTGTCAGCAAAGTGACGGGGATCATGCATGTTCCCCGCACCTCTTATGGGAGCAAGCAAAACGAGAACAAATCCAGCTCCGCAATACGTTTTTCCAAGCATCAAATGGCTCACACTATTGCTTTCATGTGTTATTCATTGTTAGTACATTTCGCAGCATCCCAGCCAGCAGGCTCAGCCTATTCCCCCAGGCTGCTGCAGCCCAAGTTTTCCATAGATCAAACACGTTCACGATTCAGAGCGTGAGGTGACTGCTTCTCTTATCCCCTTTCTGATTTATTTAGTTCCTTTATGGGGAGAATTTCAAGCATTTTTAGGGTGCATTCGAGGGCTAGGCAGCTACTGGGCAAGCCTCCCAGGCATGCACACGCCCTGCATGCATACCCTCCAGGAGGGGAAACTGAGGAAGGACTGGCACAGATCCTTGGGAGGAGCTGCAATTTCTTTAACAGCATAACAGAAGTCCAGAGATGCCCAGCAACCTGCAGTCCTGACCAGCTGCAGCTCTGGTCCCTCGACATACCTTATTCTCAACCTGATGCATCCCCATTGCAGATCCGGGCCCCTCAAATGGCCCCCTCTGTGCTGCTCACTCCCAAACTGGAGCAGGGTGATGGGCTCCTAGTAGACAGACAGGTCTGGTCCCACATGTAGCTCTGTTGAGGCTACACTGGTCCTGGGCTCTCCACGCCAATGCAACTTGGTCTCATCCTGCAGGCCCCAGCGCCCCACAGAGCCCCAGCCCGGACCTGTGATACCCTTTGCCCTTCTTGTTACCAGCTGCTCAGGCCTGCTGCTGATCCTTCTGAATGATGCGGGCTAATGTCTTCCAGTGAGTAGAATGGGGCCCCCAATCTGGGTCCTAACCCTGCCCCTGCCCTGCCTCTTTCCCAGAGGCCTTGCCCTTGCCCTGCCTCCCCTTCCCCCCGGACCTGCCCCTGCCTCTGCCCCACCTATTCCCCTGAGGCCCCGCCCCCGCGCCACCTCTTCCTTCAGACTCCACCCTTGCCTCTCCTCTTCCCTGAGGCCCCACCTCTGCTGCCCCCATCTCTTTCCCCAAGGCCCTGCCCCACCTCTTCGCTCAAAGCCCTGCTTCTTCCCCCCAGGCCATCCCCAGATTCTCTCTTCTCCCCACACTGCGCCCTGCTTTTCCCCTCCTACTCCCCCTCCCCCCGCCTACATCAGGAAGGACTTGGGTGCAGTCGGAGCTGGAAGCTGAAGCCACCCGACGAGATAGGAGGCGGCTCCTGTCATGATCAGGAGGGTTAGCCAGCAGCCTGGGAACTAAGGGGTTAACCTTACCTAAGTCAGGTAGATTCAGCCAATAGAATGTAGGTAGGAATTTCAAACTGGGACAAAAGAATTTTTGGTTTTTCCCTCCTTTATCCTGAGCAGTTTCTCTCCAGCTACTGCGGGAGTCAGACAGAATGTCTCCCTCCAAGAATAGACTCTCCTGTGAGTAGGGTAAAGTTTAGATCAAGCCGTTAGGTTTTATTGTTTTATGGTTTGGGAAATGGGATCGGATGTCTGTGCATTTAAAATGGGTTTTGCTCCCCTTTACAACTAAGTCTGGGCCCACGGTGGAATTCCCCAGGAGTATATTACTTTGTGACTTTTCCATCTAGTCATGATGCTTGCAACAGGAATATTGTGGTGATAATAAAAGTTCTTTCTCTTTTCTTTTCTTAACCTGGTATTGGTTAATTTTTGTGTCCTGGTTTGTACTTTAGGGGTGAGATTTCCCAAGTGATCTCTCCCCTGATTTTCTTATCATTACTTGGGTGGTGGCAGCAGAGTTTTTATCCCCAAAATCTAGGTTGTTCAGATTTTGGGAAGTTTTTTACCTAAGTCTGGAAAGATAAGGTTTTGGGGTACTTTTGCGGGCCCCCACTTCTGCATTTATTGTGCCAGAGTGGGGAAGGACCCATGACACCTTCTTTGCTGGAGTGTTGAATCCATCAGCACCCACAGCCCTTGGCTGAGCTGGGAGCAGTCAGCAGCCCCGTCGGGCTAAAGGCCAAGGTTCTGCAGAGGCAAATCACCCTCCCCAACAGATCCGATCCGAGACTGGAGAGCAGCGGTGACCTGCCCCAGAGTGGGGAAAGAGCCTTGACAGCCCTGGACGAGCCGGGACTGGAGCGGGTAATGGAGGCACGTCCCTCCCTCTCCCACTTGCAGTAACCAGGCATTGGGGGTCCAGTCGGTAGAGCTAACAGGACAATGTCAGGTCCCTTTTGTGACTGGACTTTCCTACATCACCGGGGCCGGGGATGGAAACTAGACATTGGGAAGAGTTAAGCCCGAGCTGCCAAGCCCCAAGCTCAGCCAAGTTGAGAGGAGGCTAGATGGGGGGGCTGGTTTGGTACCAGAGCTAACCGGGCCTCTTTAAAGCAGAGTGCTAACTAAACGATTGTGGCCAACTTCCACCACAGTGCCCTGTGGGCTGGGTGGCCAACAACTGGCACATCCAAGATTGTCAGTCCTGCTTCACATGTGGCCCCAGCGTCCCTCACGTAATCGGCGCAGGGGCAAGCTCTTCCGAGCCCTCAGCCAGGGCCTTGCTCTCCACAGCGTATGTCTCTCTTTCTTACTTACTCTCTCTCTCCTCCCTTCCATCTCCTCTCCTCCCTCCTCCCTGGCTCACGTTCCCATTTGCAATCAGAGGCACTATGTATTGCTTTCTGGGTCTGGGCAGCTCTCTTTGCTAGCACTTCCCCCTCCCCCACCTTCTGTGTATTCACATCAAACCTCCTAATGCAGGTGGTTTCTCCTCTTCCCCCCCACCCCCCCGTTCCCCTGTCAATACGCCCTTTACGAAATAAAAGTTCCGGTAACTCTATAATTCATCAGCTGGATGGACTTCCAAAAATGCTGATGAATTGAAACTACCCCACCTCGTTCTATCCCCGTAGGTCATTGGCAGGGCGATCTCCATGTGAGAAGCAATCAAAGGGCAGACGGAGGGGGCAATGTGTGCTCGGCACCTCTGAAAAAATCAAGCTGTAAATCCCTTCCATCTGCCAACCAGCCTGGCTAAAGAGCCCATCGTCTTAGCATCGTGGCACGGTGCATGCCAGACATAAGGGTCTGCGTTGCACTGCACACACGAGCGGACAGTTATGTTTGGGTTTCCTTGCTTCCACGACAAAATAAAACTGTGGGAGACAACCTCTGCTTGCAGAGTCATCGACGTCAAGAGACTGAAAAGACGCACTCTCCCCCAGCGGAGTGTGCAGCCCTGTTCCCTGCAAAAATATTCTCCAGGGCAGGGCTTCGTGCCAGGCCACATTAAATGTGAAGCGCTGGCTTGCGCTCTCTGTGACTAGCAGCAGCCCGTGCAACATTCATGCTTGGGCCAGGAGCATTAGAATTTTTTGTTGCTATCGAGGATCCAAAGAGTTAATGGATTATCCCAGTGTTTCTCAAACTGTGGGTCCCGACTCCCCGGTGGGTCGCGAGCAACTTAGAGGGGGGTTGTGAACAACTGAGAGGGGGGTCACGGTATCACAAGTTTGAGAACCCCTGGGTTAACCGGTTACCTGCTAAGCATCAGGATGCTTATGGATAACCTGTTAACCGGAAGTCCGGCTGGGCTGAAGCAGCTCCCCACCCATGGCACTGTGCAGTGGGCCCTAGTGTTAAACTGGTTAACATTTTAAATGATAATTTAAATGGTAATTAACATCCCTAACTGCTGTAGGCTCAAGCCACTAGACCGGGGCTACACAACTTTGGAAGCCCCAGGGGCCACAATGATACTCACAGCACATGCCAAGGGCCGCAACTTAAGTGTGGTTGCATATACATGCAAATATATATGCAAATATATGCAAATAGCTTCTTTCACACTGACTGGCATGAATACAAAGATTAAGGCAAGACTACACAACACGCGGGCCCCATTTAAGTCAGTTCTGCTGATATTAATAAAATGCAAAAATTACTCGATTTCCACCCATATGCCAGCACTTTTAATGAGCAAAGACAGTCCAGGAATTGAACTACTAAAACGCATCTCAACAGAAGACCATTCTATTGACTACTTTTTTGTTTTGGCTTCACAACAGTCCAGGAATTTAACTACTAAAACACAAACCGCAACATAAGCCCACACCGCACCGCAGGCCGCAGACAAACAGGCCGCGGGCCGCGTGTTGAGTAGCCCTGCACTAGACAGTGACAGAACTGATCTAGTTAGCCACTGGGGTCAGATTTGCTGAGCACCGTCCCAGAATAAGGGGGCTGATTTTATGTTTGCTGGCTGCTGAGCTGTGTACCCTGTAAGCTGAGCACTGGGGCAGCCACCCAGGAGAGATTCAAATGCCCCCCAGCGGATTGGCAGAGTGCCCACACCCGGCAGCATGTGTTTCTCTGGGTGGTGCACATCCGCACATGCCTCGGTGCACATCACAACATTTATTCCTCACATGGATGGAAAAAATTAGAGGGGACATTGATGCTGAGCACTTGGGTACTGAGGTCTTTTGCAAAATCTGGCTCCAGTCGTGGGTGCTGCTGGGCTTTTTGAAAATCTGGCTGTAAAAGGCAACTTGGTTATGACCACTTGCGCAGGTCAGACATGCCAATCAGCTGGGTACAGAAGGGCCCCGGCTCCCGGGAGCCAGGAATCAAATCCAAGCCTGGGCGAGTGCAGGAAGCTGCTCCCGTGGCATTGCTAACTCGGTCGGACCCAGCCGGCAGAATGCCCTGCCTCCTCCTCTCGGCAATATCCTCAGAGCTTGCGAAAGCACGGAGGGAAAGGCTGCTGGGAAATGGGACGGGTGCAGGCAGCTCAGCGGGAGGAAACGCTGAAGGGGACGCGTGACCCAGTAAGCGCTTGCCTAGTTGGAGACACTACGAGAGAGCTGCACATTGCACACTCCAGCCTCCCCTACACACTGCTGCACTGAGGTGTCTGCGCTTGAGGAACACCCGGTGGGAGCTTGCAGATTAACTCTGAGGAGGCTGGGCATGCGCATATATTGTCCTAAGTCGACAGCCATGCAGAAACATCCTATTAATCAGGGAGCTGCACACCATGGCTACTGGGAATGCCACAGCAATGGAACGAATAGGTCTCAGATCCTCGCCCGCTGCGGAGTTAAAGGAGAATCTCCTTCAGCCTTTAACAGTACGGGGCCTATGGCACACAGTGGCCAGTTCTGATTCCATCCAGTAGAGGGCAGAGGTGTGTGTGAACATACATGCACACACGCTGCCAGTTTGCTAGAGTACATGCCTCTGGCTAAGAGGCCATTGGAGTAGGGGACTGGAAAAATCTGCATTATAATCTGTGGCTACGGAACAGTTCACCAGTCAGGAAAATGTTCAGGGACAGTGCTGAGACAATGTCCTGCAAGAGCCGGGGACGTGAGCTCTCCCTGGCAGGCCTGGAGCACAGCATCGGGTGCCAATGTATCAGCGGAAACATCTGGAGAGAGCTGTGCACACAAACACCGCTGCCCCTTCCTGGCCCAAACACCCCTGGCAGATGCCCAGCACAGCACTTCACTGCAAGGGAAGCATATGGGGCCCTCGAGGACCACCGCACCCTTCCTTCCTGCACGCTCGGCCGGAGCTCTGAGTGCACGGGAAGGGAAAGAATCAGCAGCAGAGACGGGTACCCAGCGCCTGCAGGACAGGGCCCAGTGGGACTTCACCATGTTCAGACCGGAGGGGAGTGAAGGAGACGGGCTGATGAAAGTAATGGCTTCAGCCGAGCATAGCACAGCAGGTTGGTACAGACCACTGCCCCTGCCACACTGTTAATGCACCTCACACCCAGCCTGCAGCATGCGCAACTATTGCACACCCAGCCCCAGCTCTACCAATGCACCTCACACCCAGCCTGCAGCGTGCCCAGCTATTGCACACCCAGGCCCCAGCTCTGCCAATGCACCTCACACCCAGCCTGCAGCATGCCCAGCTATTGTACACCCAGCCCTCAGTTCTGCCAATGCACCTCACACCCAGCCTGCAGCGTGCACAACTATTGCACACTCAGCCCCAGCTCTGCCAATGCACCTCACACCCAGCCTGCAGCGTGTCCAGCTATTGCACACCCAGCCCCATCTCTGCCAATGCACCTCACACCAAGCCTGCAGCGTGTCCAGCTATTGCACACCCAGCCCCCTCTCTGCCAATGCACCTCACACCCAGCCTGCAGCGTGTCCAGCTATTGCACACCCAGCCCCCTCTCTGCCAATGCACCTCACACCCAGCCTGCAGCGTGTCCAGCTAGTGCACACCCAGCCCCATCTCTGCCAATGCACCTCACACCCAGCCTGCAGCATGCGCAGCTATCAGCTATTGCACACCCAGCCCCAGCTCTGCCAATGCACCTCATACCCAGCCTGCAGCATGCGCAACTATTGCACACCCAGCCCCAGCTCTGCCAATGCACCGTGGTTATGGCTTTCTGCAGCCCATCTCTACTCCTGGGGAGAAGTCCCAGCCACACTGAAGTCACTTGCAAATTTCCTGTTGATTTCATTGGAAACAGGATTCAACCCCTGGAGGAAACAGCAGAGCACTGAACTTCGCGCCCCAGCCCCCACCTTTGGCACCCTCTGCTGTTTCAGTCCTGCCCCTCCTTCCTTGTCTGGCAACAGACCCCCCAAGGTCTCATTATTCGAGCAGATTTGCCTGGCTTGTGACTAGCAGACATCTGACAGGATAAACCCCAGGGAGGGGGGGAATTATTTCAAGTAAGTGCCCATGTGACACAAGAACAAATGGCTGTAAACGGGCCATGCACCAGTTGAGGCCTGGAGTTAGAGGAAGGTCTCTGTCCAACAGAGGAGCAAAGTCCTGGAACGGCCTCCCAAGGGGAGCCCAACTGGCTTCAAGGTCAAGCTTGATATGTTTCTGGAGGGGATGAGATGAAGAGTTCACCTAGCCCAAGATGGGCCCCTAGGTAGGGAGGGCTCTGAGTAACCACAGAGAATTCTCCCCCAGGGGACTGACTGGTGGGCCATGCCCACGTGCTCAGGGTCTAACTAATCACCATACGGGGTGGTCAGGAAGGAATTGCCCCCCACGTCAGATTGCAGAGACGCTGGGTAGTTTTCGCCTCCCTCTGCAGCAGCGGGCACAGTGTTTGTGATGTGCAGGCAGTTACACTAGATCAGTGTTTCCCAATTTTTAGTGACTGGTTTGACCACTGAAGCTTTGACTTTGTTCAACACGGTGCTAATATATTCGTATTCAGTCACCCATGTGATCCACGCTCCCTGAGAGCCAGTACGGGGATTTACGGTGGTATATAACAGGCGATCGAACCACTGACTGCGTGCACAGCAGTCAGTTCACACAAGGAGGAAGTTGGCCACTGAACCTTTACTGCACCTGCCACATGGCCACCGCACCCCTCGGTACAGGACCATTTCCCTGGCTTCACAGCATAGTGGCAGAAACTGACCCGACTGAGCAAACTGGGCAGCAAACCCATCCTCCTGTGCCCCCATGCCACGCTCTGGCCTCTCCTGCCACTGGCATCAGCCACTGATGGCCAGTCTGAAGCTACTATGGGGACACGCCGCTGCTGGTGCCCCCAGTATGTCTGTCAGGCTGCCTTAGGCCAGGTTTGAGGGGCAGAGAGATTAGGGTGATTAGGTCTATGTGAAACAAACGAAAAAGTGTGATTGCAGGGAAAATAGCTGATTGTATTTTCCTAAGCTCCACCCACAAAATAAGCACCTCCCACATGTGATGCCACTCACGGGAGATTGTGCACCCGTTCACAATATGATCACACATTGAGTGGGCTCACTGGGGTGCAAATACAGCCATGGGCGCAACTAGACTCCCTCATGATGAGGGTCACATGCCATACCTGGCTTCCTAGGATTGGTTCCTCTCTGCGAGGGTGGGTCTTGAAGGCCCCTCTGCACTCTGATAGGCTCCTTTGGCTAGACATTTCATCTAGGGATAGACACTAATGGGGGGATAGTTCAGGTGTTTGAGCAATGACCTGCTAAACCCAGGGTTGTGAGTTCAATCCTTGAGAGGGGCCATTTAGGGCTCTGGGGCAAATCTATCAGGGATGGTGCTTGGTCCTGCTATGAAGACAGGGGACTGGACTTGATGACTTCTCAAGGTCCCTTCCAGCTCTATGAGATGGTATATCCCATCCCTCTATATAAATAAAATGACAGTATCTCCCATGACCACTCACTCAAGGTGCCAGAAGGAGCTGTCACTCACAGTAAATTATGCAGACAGATTGTCATAGAACAGCATTTCTCAACCTCCTTTCATAAAGCACCCCTTTAAAAAAAAATTATCAGTACCTACAGTTTTCAGACACACAATTTTTTTCTACCATTGCAACACATTTGTTTAAACAACTTAATCATAGCCGGACGGGCAATGAAATTTTTGGGTGTAAAAAGTACAAAAATAATAAAGTGCTGTAAAACTTAAAACAAAATTCAGTTTTCTCTAAATTTCAGTTGTGTTAATGTACTCCCCCAGACTTCTCTCGAGTATCCTTAAGGGTACTCGTACTACTGGTAGAGAAAGAGTGCCATAGAAGACCCCTTCCTCCTCTTGATGAGCAGGGAGATAGTTACCATTCAGCATGCTAACATTGCACTAGCCATGTTGAGATGAACGGGGCTGAGCGTACCTCTCTGAGTCATAGTTTCAGGCTCTTTGCAAATGCAGGCAGACATTGCTTGCATCAGTTGAATGGGCCACTTTTTCCAAGCAATCTCAGTAGCCATGACAGCTGGAGATTGACTTTCTCTTTTAAAACGAAAGCTCAGCTCTTGGAGAATAAAGTGACGGCCCAGAAGCAGTGCGCTGGGCTGCTGAACTGGCCTGCACCAACCGAATCTTAGCTTTGAAAACCTACTGAATTCAGGGCTTGACCCCGAGAGGGTGACAAGCCAGACACTTCCTGTTGCCCCCACAGCTGGATCGTGCATGCTGGAGTCAGTGTCAGGGGCTTCTGCTTTCTGCCCACACCAAACACAGGACGAGAAGGAAAATAACTGTCACCAATTAATCCCTTAATCACCAGGCTTTCCGGGGATGAACCCAACCCAACTGCCTGGAAAGGCAGTGAAACAAACAGAGCAATTTAGGGCCAAGTGGCTGTCCCTAGAACTGGGGCCGGCAGGGGGAAGGAAAGCCAAGAGATTGCCAACAAATAGGACAGTTCTGTGCTGTCAGTGATTTATTTCCCCCATCACTACATTAAATCTCCCCCATCCCCATCCGTTGTTCACTGGGAGTCTCTCTGGATCGGAGGGGCTGTTTGCTCTGCCTTAGAGGAACAGCATGGACATGACAAGGATCGTTACATTCTTTGCTGGTTACATAAACAGTTTGCACAACCCCCATTGCAGAGCCAAGATCTCTCGGACGGAGGGCTCGGAATGTCCCACACTCCTCCGGCTCAGCAAATAACCTTTCAGCGTCAAGCAGCAGCTGTCCTCATGATGAACCACTCGCTGCAACTGCCAATGTGACGGAGCGGCCCACATGGGCCCTGGGAGCAAGGCGATTGGCTCCTGTGGCGTCCCGCCCATGGCCGTGGGATGAATTCAGCCCACGCTGACGTGCTGCTGTGCACTTTGGCTTTGGTTCAGGCCTGCTTTCCTCCGTGTTCAGGACCGCCCAGGGATACAGGCTAACGGGCACATGTATACCAAGTGTACCCCAGAGCCTGAAGCCCTCAGTGTTGCCGCAGGAGGGCCATGGCGTATTAGCGGCAGTATGGCCTAATGATCAGAGCGGAGAACTAGGAATCAACACAGCTGTGTTCTGTTCTGACTATTGAAAGGCCGTGGATGGATTGCTTTGCCTCACTGCCTTAGTTTTCCCATCTGTAAAATGGGGAGAGTGCTTTCAGGCTGGGCGGTGGGGAGGTTTCATCCATTAGTGTTTGCAAAGCAGGTCGAGCTCCTTAGATGGAAGGTGCTCTGTGGGTTTCCCCCACCTTCCCCTGAAGCATCAGCTACGGGCACTAGAATGGGTGGCCCACGGGGCCAAGGTGCTATGGCAAACCCTGTGCTCCTTTTCTACATTTACAAGGCTCCAAGGGCAACAGTGAGTCTGTCTGTTGGGGCAAGGAGAGAGTGGGAAAATGTGGAACCGACAATGACGGAGACGAGAAGTGAGGCCAAGGACTGGAGGAGGCAGAATCTCACACCTCTGCAGAGCTGGGAGTCAGCCAGCAGAGACTGACAATGCCTGGTCATTTTAACAGTACTGCCAGCTACCAGCCAACCCACGTGCTGCCCCGGCCCCTTGGCCAAGACACACCTCTGGACAAACATCTGTCAGGGAGGGGCTAGGTTTATTTAGTCCTGCCTCAGTGCAGGGAGTGGGAGGATAAGATGACCTCTTCAGGCCTCATCCAGTCCTACCTTTCTATGATTCCAAGAAACTGAAGAGGGAACTAAAAATACTATTGAATATTCAAACCATTAAGTACACAGCACACATGATTTTCCTAAGGAGAAGAAAAGCTAATAATGTTTACATATCAGAACCCCTTCTAACAGAAAATCTACCGATATGAGACTGCAGGAAAATGCCAAGTATATGTGAGCTGCAAAGTGGGGGGAAACGACATGTTAAAGGTAACTGTATGGTCTTATTTGACTGAGCAGTTTCCTGGAGCTTTACAAACTATGAGATGAAGCCGCAGTACAACTGGGGTGAGGACAAGACCGATGGGAGAAAGGTTTCACAGCAAAATAATGAAATAGGCCAAACATTGAGAAGGATAGTTGGTTGGTTGGTTGGGTTGGTTGAAAAGGCAAAGAATTGTTTGGCCAGAACAAAGTGGGGTGTTTTTTTCTCCATCACTGAAATGATAATGTGGCAAACGGAGGAGGAAAAACTGACTGAATTATTGGCTAAAATGCAATTGTATCCTCATTAAAGTTTGAGTTTATGGAAGCACAGTTCTCGTACTTCATCTCAGGCGGCCGAGTGCTCACCAGAGACTATCCAGCTGTTCTTTGAAGTGCTCTGAAGGGAATTAGAAAAATAACAACTGGCTTTTCCGAAGAGCAATGAACGTGATGCGACGTCAGTGAAATGGCACAAGCGAATGAGCAGCATTTCCAATTTCCTTAAAAAGCCCTGCTCCTAGCAGAAAGTAACATGCAGTGCAGGACAGAACCAGTTTTCACGGGCTGATTTATGGACCAAGTGGGAAATTAACACCCAGCACCCCCAGAAAACTAGTGACACCCAGAATAGAAAATGCATTTCAGGGTCAGCACCAACCAAAGCATGGCTTTTCTCTCCTAAAAAGGCTCTGCGAAGTCGAGGCCTGGGAAGGATCAAGCAGGAGAGGCAAAGCTCCGCCACATTTTGAGTTAGTCACGTTTGGTTTTGAGATGCCCAATTCATAGGGGTTTTTTTAAGGCCAGGAAGGACAATTAGATCATTTTGTCGACACTCCTGGATAGCACAGGCCAGAGAAATTCACCAAGTTATCCCTGTGTTCAAGCCCAATAAAGGATATGGCTGGGGCCGCTTTTCATGGAAAGTTAAGAGGACAAATTTCCAGGGAAAAGAAGATGGTTTTGCTCATTTTTCTCATCACAAACAAGCTTTCTGCTGAGGGGGAAATAGGTCCAGGGTATAAGCAATGTTTTTTCTCTCCATCAGATACATGTATGGCCTCCATTAGCATAGGTAGGGCCCTACCAAATTCACAACGATGCAAAACATGCCATGGCATCCCCCCATGAAATCTGGCCTTTGTGTGCTTTTACCCTATACTATATTGATGTCACAGGGTAGGCCAGCATTTCTCAAACTGGGGGTCCTGACCCAAAAGGGAGTCTGGGGGGGGGAGAGTCATGAGATTATTTTAGGAGGGTCATGGTATTGCCACCGTTACTTCTGCACTGCCATCAGAGCTGGGCAGCGGGAGAGTGGTGGATGCCTGGGCGGTTGGTAATGTAGGCAGGAGAAGGCACAGCCTTCCCAAAACTGCTTACACGCCCGACCACCTAAGCTGGGGCCCCAACCGGGTAAGCCTGGTACCACAGCGTGGCAGCCTGGCTTCCCCCAGCCACCAGGGAGGGACGGGACCGTGGCTCGGCAGCCCAGCTTTCCCCAGCCACTGGGGAAGGCTGGGGTCACAGCGCAGCAGCCCGGCTTCCCCCGACCACTGGGGAGGGATGGGGTTTGCCCGGCAGCCCAGCTTCCCCCGGCCACTGGGGAGGGATGGGCTCACGGCCTGGCAGCCCGGCTTCCCCTGGCTGCTGGAGAGGGATGGGGCTAGGGCTGGCAGCTCTACATGTGGCCAGAAAGAATCGAGTTGGGGGTGGGCGGGGTTTGGCTCCAGGGGCGGGGCTTCAGGTGGAAGGGGCGGAGCTGGGGCTTGCTTTCCCCAGCTGGGCTTTCACCCACCCACCCATGGGTGGATGTAATGTTGGCTGGGTGCCCAGCTCTGAAGGCAGCACCCCATCAGTAGCAGTGCAGAAGTAAGGGTGGCAATACCATACCCGTGGCATCCTTACTTCTGTGCTGCTGCTTTCAGGGCTGGGCACCAGGAGTGTGGCAGCTGCTGACTCACAGCCCAGCTCCACAGGTAGCAGGGCAGAATTCTGCCTTCAGAGCTGGGCTCCCAGCGAGCAGCCACCACTCTCCAGCTGCTCAGCTGTGAAGGCGGCAGCACCACCCGCAGCAGTGCAGACGTAAGGGGGAGCAGTGCTGTGATCCTCCTCACACAACTTCTTCCTGGGTCAGGGCCCCTGCAACCACATCACTGAAATTTCAACTTAAATAGCTGACGTCATTACATTTACCATTTTTAAAATCCTGTAACCATGAAAATGACCAAAATGGACTGTGACTTTAGTAGGGCCCTAACCATAGGATTGGAGCTCCTCACAGTCTTTGGTGTACTTATACTTACAACATGTCTGTGCGGTAGGGAAATGCTATTTCATTTTTACAGATGAGCAGCGGAGGCACAGAGAGGCTAAGTGACTTGACCAAGGTCAGACAGGAAGTGTGTGGCAGAGCAGAGAACTGAGCCTTGCCCCCCCAAGTCTTGAATCACGACCTCGCCACTCTCCTCTGTGATTTTAATGCTGCTGTTGACAATTCAAGCGGAGTGCGGAAAAAACATTCTCAGACCTGTTACCCTGGAGACCTTAAACAGCAACTGATAAGGCCTTTTACAGTTGGGAGTTTCTCACGAGCTTGTCGTTAGACACATCTGCTTTCCCAGGAAGCAAATTCCCCACTTTATTTGGTCATGTAACGACAGCCAAACAAAGAAGATGACTGATGACATTATCATCCCCTGCTACTGGAAAACATCCATCAGCAACTGCGGAACTTATCAGTTCTCTGCCAAGCTCGGTCACACCAATCACAAATGAGTCTCTGCAGTTTTCCATCTCGGACCGAAAAGCGCAGGCAAAGTGACACCTGCGTTTCCAAAAGTCAGGTATTCTCACAGAAGGTCGATAGAGATTTCAACTGCGCAGTGGCGCTGAAAGCTGACAGGTCTGAGATCCTGCATGCACATCCCGATGCTGGGTCCACCAGGACGGATCCCGGATAACAAATGCCACCATGACAGCCATTGGGCCCAGAAAAAGAATGAGGAAAGCCTGGATCTCTGAATTACCCAGCTCACTTGAGCTGTGGTACGATCACGCCTTGTAAGCTAAACGGAGCTCACAATCAGTAGAATCAACAGCCACTACAAGATGGGGGGGAGCAACTCCGTGTCCCTGGAAGGAAGGCAGCCAGCCCTCACATCGCTTGGACTATAGCCCTTCTCCCCTTCCCCGCCCAGCCCTCAGAGTCTCCTGGAGCAGCCCTCCAGCGGCGATTCAAAGGGGCCCGGGGCTCTGATCGCCACCATTGTCACAGTAGCTGTAGTGGAGGCCAGGAGCCCTGGGCTCCTTAAAATTGCCAGGCTCCATATCCCGCCCCCTACCCCCACCCCCCATTGGCTGGTCTGCGCACCATAACGCAAGACACACTGACCACAAAGCTTTTATGGAAGCCTAAGCTAGCGCACTCAAGGAAGTTTCTGCCCGGAACAACATCGCTTCCTTATATAAACATGTGCATGACCATGCTGATGACAAAGATCATTCACGGGGCATGGCCTACTACAGTTCTAGTGAGCTGATCAATACAGAAGCCAGGTGCATGGCTCGGGAGCGACCATTCCTGCCCGCTACTAACTTCAGCCCCAGTGTCTCTGGACCCTGCCATTAAGGCTGATGCCGAGTTGACTCCTTCTGCACAAAACGATTCTGCTGAATTAATGAGGCAGGAGCCTGTGGATTCCTGCAGAGCTGTTAAAAAACTCTGGCCCAGCTGTTCTTTTGTGGCTGTGGATTGTGTTCGATCTCTTTTGGTGAACAGAGCGGGTCCCATCCAACTGGTACAACAGCATTGTTTTACCACTTGGGAAACACAAAGGAGGCAAATGAGACTGTTGTAACTATTGCAGCTTTCTGCGTCTATCCATCCCGGGGAATTATTTTGTTTCTTTCTTGTCATCCAAAGACACTGATATCTTAAAGAGCAAGAGAAGACCAAACAAGCTGACTTCCCTCCTGTCTGTTCGACAATGGAGCAATTTTTACTGGATTGAGATGGCATAAAAATCCAAACTCCCTGTTTGCATTACAGGTGTGGATGTCAAGGCCGTGCTCGATTCTGTTGATGGGGAAATCACTCTGGCTGCTCTTGAAACTTCCAGGCCTTGCTGACAAGTTTGGCAGAATGGCCTGTTTCTTATATCACTGCTCAAGTTGTGGTGGGAGAGGCCCAGGTTGGATATTAGGAAAAACTATTTCACTAGGAGGGTAGTGAAGCACTGGAATGGGTTACCTAGGGAAGTAGTGGAGTCTCCATCCCTAGAGGTGTTTAAGTCCTGACAAAGCCCTGGCCAGGTTGATTTAGTTGGGATTGGTCCTGCCTAGAGCAGGGGGCTGGACTTGATGACCTTCTGAGGTCTCTTCCAGCTCTATGGTTCTATGATTCTATGATTCTAAGTCACTTCCTTGTGAATGGGAAAAGAACTGCCTTCTTCTGAGGCCATGTCTACACTACGCGGAAGATCAACGTTGCCACGGTTGATTTTACGGGGTTCGATTTAGTGGGTCTAGTGAAGACCCGCTCAGTCAAACTCAGAGGATTCCCTGGTCGGCACTGGTACTCCTGCTCCTCATGAGGAGTAAGGGAAGCCAGCAGGAGCGTTTTCTCCCGTCGACTTCCCACTGGACGGCATGGAAACATGACTTAAGATATGTCAACTCTAGCTATGTAATTAGCTGGAGTTGTGTATCTTAAGTCAACCTTCCGCTGTAGTGTAGACCAGGCCTGAGTGAGCTAAAGACAAGGATGTGTCATTACCCAGCATGCTTCAGTGCTATCACAGACTACTGGCTTGACCAGATACTCAATACATAGTTTATGGCACATGAATGGAGAATACTTACACTGATTTTGCCAGCGTAGGGCTCGCTGTCGGATCAACAGATGAGCTGACTGCAGCACTTATAGCCCTGGAAAGTTGAATGGCAAAAGTTGGCATGAAAATTATTTGGGGTAAAACCAAAATTCTGTCAAGCAGCAGCTTCAAACTCGCTGCAGCCTCTATTATCTTTGTGGGTAATTGCCCAGTGGAGATTATCAGTGATTTCATCTGCCTTGTGGATAATATGGAAGGGAAAAGTGTCATCAGTAAAGGGGCCTTTCATCAAGAACATCTGTTGCAAATCACCGATCCTGGTACGTAGCGAGAGGAAGCTGAGGCTATGAAATACATTGGTGGTCGGTAGCCTAACTTTTGGAACAGAAACATGGCCTCTTGCTGCCAGCGCTAAAAAGAAGCAGGGTGCCATTGAGATGAAGTATTTCCATCTGATCGAAAACATCCAATGATTGGAATTCACGCTGCAGGAAGAGATCTGTTTTCTAGCTAAACAGGTCCCATGCTCTCAAACGGTCTAAGGTGGTATTGTCCTACTCTCTGAATGACTGCCAAGAATCAGCTGTGACTTCGCCCCACTGAAAGCAGGATAGAAAAGACCTCCTGGAAGACCTGAAACATGATGGCAAGATGATGTCAACAGACACCTGTTGTTTCCAGGCATTCCACCTCCAAACACACTGGAGCTTCTTGAGGACAGAACTGTCTCCCCAGCCGGTATAGACCCGACTCTCTGCAGAGCATAGCAACAGATACACTCAAATGCCTGCCACTGGAGACCCAGATCTGCTGCTCCCAAAGGAAAAGCATGCCCCAGCTCCCCACAGGGTTGCCAGGTGTCCAGTATTCACCTGGACAGTCCGGTATTTTTGCCTCCTGTCCAGTAAAAAAATTCAGAGAATACCGGACACCTAAAATGTCCAGTATTTTCTGATTTTTTCCCCGGCCAGGAGGCGAAAATGCCAGGCACCTGGCAACCCTACAAACACTCAGCGCCCGGCCTCCCCCCAGCTCCCAACACCCCCAGCCCTCATGCTTACCTGGTTCCGCAAGGCTGCTGGCACAAAATGGCTGCTGACCAAGGGGAAGCATTGCTTCCCCTGGGTCTTAGTGCTCAACAACTCCCCTGTTCCTATCCCTGCACTCACTCTTAAAGGGGACATGCTGTTTTAATGCCGTTTTATTTATTTATTTATTTATTTATTTTTCTTGATAAGTTTTGGAGTCTTTTTTTATTCTCAGCAACTTTGGTTTCCCCCCTCCTTTTTTTCCCCCTTCAACAGAATTTTTTCCCAGTGTTTTTTTTTGGCGGGGGAAGGGGATGTTCTGTATTTTTTTTCAACCATCTGGCAACCCTAGCTCCCCATGTTCAGCTCATGGTCACTGCTCAACACACCCAGAAGAAGTGTATTTAACAAGCCACGGAATCAAGTAATAGCAAGTAGCTGGAAGTGTTGGAAACAAGGGGCTATCTACAAAATACAACCAGACCATCCCTTCTAAAGCCTAGCATGGCTCACCAGGGTCTTTCAGCCAGGCAGGCTGCGATCCCTTTTTCATGAGACAAGCCCTGCTCTCGGCTTCCTCTGCCGAGTGTAGCTTTGTACCTCCAGTGGCAGCCCTCAAATCCACTAGCAAACAAGACCCCATCCTGCTGGTGTCTCTCTTCCTGTCCATTCCCTCTCCGGAAGACCTCGCAATTCCCAGCCTTTGGCTCCAGCTGCCAATTGTGAACCATACAATGCGCAGGTTCCACGTAGCCAGACAGATAGCTAAATCTCTCTTGCCTGAAAGGAACCTGTGTCGCACCTTTTAGTGACCAAGTTGCAGATCTTCACACCATAATTTTCAGTATATACATGGGACTCCTTCCATAATAGCCATACGCACATTTCACAATGATGGTGAGGCTCAGCATGACACAGGCTTTCAATAGAGACCTTACACAACACTCTTTGGCACTTAGTACATAAACACCAGGCCCAAGGGATCCCTGTAACCATTATGACCCCTGTTCCCGCTGCCAGCTGGCACTAGGAGATCTCTGGGCCACACACACTAACCCCTGGATCACCAAAAGCTTACAGAAATTAATGTTTTCCCAATGTTTTTGATGGGAAAGACATTGTTTCAGAACATTGTGGGGGGAAGCACCTCAAAATTACACCAAACAAAATGTTATTGGCTGGTTATTTCCACTCCAGCTCATCTGAGGAAGTGGGTTTTGTCCACGAAAGCTCATGACACTAGATATATTTGTTAGTCTCTAAGGTGCCACAGGACTACTCCTTGTTTTGAAAGTTACAGACTAACAGGGCGACCCCTCTGAGACCAAACAAAACAGTGAACAATCCAGTGTGAAAGCCTACAAGCAGGGAAGTGTTTATTTCACACAGCTATGTTCCAAGAGGAGATAAGCAGCTGCCAAGGAAACCCAATATACTGTGATTAAAAGCTCCCCTTCAATGAACTCTGAGGTGGCACAAATCTCTGAATCGCCCAGGAAGTAGAATACCACGACAACCAACAGGGTCAGTTCTAGTTCTAGGGCCTCACCTGGACTAAGGTCAGCCCCCCGCACTGTCCACACCATTGGTAGCAGTGGCTCATATTCACAAAATGAAGAGCCAGATTTCAGCATCCGAGAGCTTTCAGAGAGAAGGCTTGGATGCAGTTTTGAGTTTGGATTCTTAACACTCGCAAAGCTTGAAGGTGATCTGAGACAGGTTTCTGTTTCTACTTTAAACAGGCGATGCCATATTAGATTTGATCAAAAGTTAAGGTCCATTTTCTTGTACACTAAACTAACACTTGATGCTTCTGAAAAAGGTCACCCCCATCGCTTTGAGTTCTCCTCTAATACATTTTGACACATGTAAGATACTATGTGACTCCCATAAAGTATGAGGTTTTGCGATCCTTTGATCACAAAGCTACAGATATTAGTGGTGGTCTCACAACTATCCAGTGTAATTTTAGAACCAGTTCCATGCTTGTCTTAATGATTTCTTAGCTAACTGGGTGGCTGGATGGCTCAGAATATTAGACAGGACTATGTCACTTCTAGGTTGTTCTTTACTATCTGGCTCAACGTGGCTGTGATCAAAAATCATTATCATCTGACGACTTTGGTGGTTCCCAATGGGCAGATGTCCCCATTACAAAGACCACCACCAGAGCTGGCACCTAATTGGAGCAGAACTTGCATCCAAGAGTCCTAAAAGAGTTGTCTGAGGAGATCTCTAGCCTGCTGGTGTTAATTTTTCATACATCTTGGAAAACTGGGAAATTCCAGAAGACTGCAAGTGTGTGAATGCTGTGCCACTATTGAAATAGGGTACGTGAGATGTCTTAGGTATGTACTGGGGATGTTACATTTAGATTAACTGGCTAATCAAATAGTCGATGCAGTTTGCATCAACTATTCGATTAGGGCACCTCCGCCTTTGAAGTGTAGCAACAGCCCCCATCCTGCGCACCCCAGTCAAATGCCCTATCCCCTCAGCCACTCCAGGACCCACCCCACCTCCCTACCTTCAGGGTGCCCCTTATTCTGCCTTCCCTATGCGGGAGCTGGATCCAGTTTTGGGGAAGCTAGTGTTGGCAGTCCTGCTGCTCCCAAGAGGGGGTGGGGGGAGGACTCGAGCCCACCACAACACGCTCCTCAGGCGAATGCCGTATCCACTCCACGACCCACCCCAGGGCTGTTGCTACACTTCAAAGGCAAAAGTGCTGCGGGGAGCCTGGGGCCAGTGGGAGACTCAAGCAGTCCCCTGCTAGCCCCGTGCTCCTTGAGGCGTTTCAAAGTGGCACTCCCCAGCTGACCCCAGGCTCCATGCGGCGCTGCTGCTTTGAAACACCGCAGGGAGCCCAGCGTCAGGCTTCATGCAGCATTTAGAAGCGGCAGCGCCGCATGGAGCCCAGAGCCACGGCACTGTTGCTTTGCAATGCCACGTGCAGTCCTGAGGCCCCAGGCTGCACACGACATTTCAAAGCAGCAGACCCCGGGTGCAAGGGGGGAAGCAACTAGTCGACTAGCGTGTCGACTATCCAATAAGCGTTTGCAGATTAGCCTGGCATCAGTCCTGAGAAAAATAATGGAAAAGCTGACCTGGAATTCAATCAGTAATGAATTAAAGGATAGGAGAATAATTAATACCAGTCAACACAGTTTTATGGAGAATTGTCAAACAAACCTGATTTAATTCTTGGATGAGATTACAAGGTGCCTGTGTCACACAATAAATGTTTGTAAAGCACTTGACTTAATGCAGCACATAAAAGGGAGTCGGAGCTGGGAGGTGGTGATATATGGCAGTGGTGAGAAATACTGGACTCCTATGTCCAGATCTGGTGTCCACTTTTTAAGAAAGATGGTGAAAAATTGGAGAGGGGGCAGAAAAGAGTCACCGAAATGGTCTGCGGGCTGCCAGCGAGAGATTAAACGAGCTCATTTTGATTAATTTACACAAGAGAAATGAGGAGTGACTTGATTAGAGGCTTTCAGGGGGCAGCCGTGTTAGTCTGTAACTGGAAAAACTTAAAAAAACAACGAATAGTCTAGCAGCACCTTAGGGACTAACAAAAATGTAGATGGTATCAGGAGCTTTCATGGGTACAACCCACTTGTGGGTTGTGCCCACAAAAGCTCCTGATACCATCTACATTTTTTGATTAGAGGGAACACGCACCTTCATGGGGAGAAAACACAGGGAACTCAAGGGCTCTTTAATCTAGTGGGAAAAGGCAGCACACAAACCAGTGGCTGGAGGCTGAAATCAGTCAAATGCAAATATGAAATAAGACATGGATTTTTAACAGTGTGGGTGATTCACCATTGGAACAGCCCACTGAGGGAAGTGGTAAATTCTCCATCTCTTAGTATCTTCAGATCCTGACTGGCTGCCTTCCTGGAAGACCTGCCTTTGCCAACACAATTTATGGATTCAGCAGAGGGGTCACCGAGTGCATTGCATGGCCTGTGCCATACAGGACGCCAGACTAGGGATGTTAAATATTGATTAATTGAATGGTCGAGTAACCTCATGAATTCTTATGGGTTAGTTGACTATTCTATAGTCTCTGGGGGCAGGGCTGGCAGCCAGTGCGCTCCAGCCCCACTCCCGAGGAGCCCCCTGCCACTCTGCGCTGCTGCCTCTGGATCAGAGGCTGCAGCACGGGGTGCTAGGCAGCAGCTTGTCCATGAGGGGAGCCAGTTTAAAAAACAGCTCCCCTCGCAGACTGGCTGCCTGTCGCCCTGTGCTGCTGCCTCTGATAAAGGGGCAGCAGAGCGGGGTGGCAGCAGCCCCTGTTCAGGGGAGGTCTGAGGTCCCGGACCCGGAATGAGCTGGAACTGAGCCAGGCTGCCGGCCCACCAGCTCCTAGCACACTTTAAATGCAGAGCCGCAGCAGGGGGTAGGTCCCGGATCTGTGGCAAGCCAGCACTGAGCTGGGCTACTGGCCAGCCTGCTAAAACATTTACTGGTGGGGGGATGCGTGTAGTCTATAGCATTAACTTATAAGCTTTTGCTTATCGGTTAATCGACTACACTATTACATCCTTCTCTCAGACCAGAGCATCCAACGTTCCCTTAACCAGGGGGTGGGGAACCGTTTTTGGGTTGGGAGCCGCTGGCCCACAGAAAAATCAGTCGGGGGCCACACACAAGTGAAAAGCAAAAAAAAAACAAAGAAACAAACAAAAAACCTCTCATTAATTGGTCCCATGACTGAGAAGGAGAAAGACACTCCCCACATTCCCCTCGCACACCAGAGTCTAAGGGACCCAGGCTAGCAGATTTTTTGTGCTACAGCGTCATGGGGAGGAGGGGGGGGACAGTGAGGAGGGGTGGAGCACCAGCACATGCTCCATAACGCTGGGGGGAGCTCTGACCCTTGGGGGCCAGATCCAGGCAAGCCGGCCCCCTCCCCCCCCATCTTAAACTCTCTGAAAGCACAGCCAGGGACTGAGACCAAAATCCCGCCCTGCAGTGAGGCTGAATAAGGTGCCGGGATGGGGCCCTAAGACTCAGGCATCCCAGCACTTTGCACAACCTTTCAGCTTTGGGGAGCCGTTCAGGCTGTGCTGCACCCAGGGTCATGGCCCGTGCCCAAGGGAATGTTGCATAGAGGAAGGAGCTGCCTGTTACGCTGATGCCCTGCGCCTGGTGGTCAGGACACACCTCCCTGTCTTCTAACAAGCCAAACACCACGGCAGGGGGGTGGAAGGCATTTTCTGAGGGCATTGCATAGCTGTTCCATTTAACCGCTGACAGATGCACACGTCCTGCCAGGGGAGGAGGGGGCCCAGCCCGAGGGGCCTCAACGGGTACGTCTACACTGCAGCATTATTCTGGAATAACTATGCAAGCGTCTACACAGCTAGCCCGTTATTTCGAAATGATTTCCAAAAAACGGGCGGCTTATTTCGGCATTTGGAAACCTCATTCCACGAGGAATAACGCCTCTTCCGAATCGATATTTCGGAACAGCGGTAGGGTGGACGCACCATGGCTGCTATTTCGAAATAGCTCCTCCCCCAGGCCATTCAAAGTAATTACTCCCCAGTGCCTCCTGGGGCTCTAATTCGAGGTAGCACGGCCACATTAGGGGAGCCTGCCTCGGACTAATTTTGAGGCTTCCCTGCAGTGTAGATGTGCTATTTCGAAATAAGCTATTTCAGAGTATTTCTTCTGGAATAGCTTATTCCGAAATAATCACGCAGGGTAGATGTAGCCAAACTGGGCAGAACCACCCCCGCATCCGAAAGAACTTTTCTGTGCCCTGGTGGGGATCAGCCACAGCCTACATGTAGGAGGCAGTTTGGGGGCACATCCGGTACGGGTAAGTTAGAGAAGCCCTGTGGCTGCATTTACACCAGTGATCCACGGAGAAAAGTGATGAATTCCCTTGCTGAGCCCTCGAGCTGGGCTGTCCCAAGATGGCTCTACATCTAGCGATCTGACAGGAAAAAACTGAAAAAACAACAGTGGTCCTGAGGCACCTTTGAGACTAACCAAAAATGTAGATAGATGGTAACGTGCGCTTTCGTGGGCACAAGCCACTTCTTCAGAGTTACAGGCTAACGTGGCTACCCCTCTGAGGCAATGTCTAGACTGCAGGCTTCTTTTGGAAGACGCTTTTCTGGAGGAGATGTTCCGATAAAACTTCTTCCGAAAGAGAGTGTCCACATTGAACGGACACTCTCTCGCATGTAAGCTGTGATTACTATGGACGGAACGGCCACCAGGGCACCTGTGCTTTTTCCCCTTTCCTCTTCTTGCGAAAGGACTCGCTCTTCCCCGTCCACACACGCCTTTGTCCAAAAGAGCTCTTTCGGAAGAAGGCTTCTTCCTTGTAGAATGAGGGTTACCAATGTCAGGAAAACCCCTCCGTTCTTTTGATTTTTTTTCAAACGAGCGCGATTGCAGTGTGGACGTAATTGAAGTTTTTTCGGAAAACCCGCCGTTTTCCCCCAAAAAACCTCTGTAGTGTAGACATACCCTGAAACTTTTAAACACGCCAGGGTCTGACAGGAGTTGCAGGTGCACTTCACAGGCCAGTGCCTGTGATGCGTCCCCCTCTGCACCCAATCCACAGAGGTTGCAGGGCTGCTAGGGGATGTATACACCGCCCGCCGCCGCCCGCCGCAGGGAGTGTCCAACCCCCTTGGGCATGTGCGATCATGCTATGAGTTGAGGGGCAGCTGGGGCTGGCGCTCGGGCTCTGGAGCCTGCCCCACTCCCTGGGCGTCAGAGGCTGAGCCGCGATGTCTACCCAGCTGTTTATAGCATGGTAACATGAGTCCTGGGAGCCCAATTCTGTCTACCCAGGCTGGGAGGCTTGTGGGCCGTGCAGACACACTCAGAAAGCCCGAGCTACAGAGTCTGCCTCTGGGGTGCCAGCTGCAGACGCCTGCGCACAGCTCTGGTTCACTAAGCAGCGGGGGCCAAGTTGGGGACTGTCATGTGACTGGGGGCTCAGACATAGGCACGGGAGGAGGAGAGGGGAGGCTTGCAGGGTCTCAATCACAGAACTTGGGAGGGTTCTTGGCCAGGTCCCACTTCAGGATGTGTGAGTACAGTAGGAGCCCTTCCTAGCCCACTCACGTCTGGCCTGGATTTTCACTCTCCCAGAGAGCTCGTTGGGCCCTTGTCTGACGCTGTGTAAGACGAGGACAGCAGAAATAGAGATCATGAGCTGGGTGGGGAGACTCCCGCCAGCCCACTCCACCAGATAAGGGAAGAGCTCTGAGTGTTCCTATGTGGGGGCAAAGTCAAGCTCCAGGCCAGCTTTCTGCCTTCCTCCTTTCCAGGCAGGAGATCAGGCGACAGGAAGAGGCCCACCCATTCAGATCCGAGAACTGGCCCACCCAAAACTCCCTCTCAACCTGAGGTTTTTTATTTTCCCAGAGATTCGAAAGGAATGTGAATTAACTAGTGCGTGGCACTGCTGATTTTCCAATCAGCCCTTTGCATTTCTTCCCCCACGCGAGGCTCCGGGGACTTGACAAATGCGAGCCAACCAAGCTTCACACACACAAGCAAGCAGCCTGTGAGGCAGGGAATGATCATTACCCCTGTTTTCTGAGTGGGGAAACTGAGGCATGCTACCATCGCACCCCACATCAGTGGCAGAGCCATGACTTTCATGCTGACCCAAGCTGGTGCCAGGTGTACAAGGCTATCCAGCCCTCACTCCTGCCTTTACTCCCCAACCCCACCTCTCTGATCTTCCAGGCTCTTCCCAGGGCCTGAAACAAATTCACCCAAATACCAAAGATGACGGCATTTTCAATCCAACCAGGAAACTCCGCAGCGCTCAGGAATGAGCTGCAGAAACCCAGCGAAAGCCACATAACAGCCTTCTGAGGGCAAGCAGCCCGGGACTGCGGTGATCTGCCACTGCCCCGGCGCTACCGTTAGCCAGACTGGTGTACCTAAGTAATGGGCACCTAGATGGGGTGGGGCCGCACTTGGGAAAGGCAGCTGACTGCTGTGACTTAAGAGGTGAATGCACATCCACACAAGCGAGAGCACTTCTGCCAGCTGAGCCCAGCCAGACTTATGTTGCTACCCAGGGGGGTCTTTGCAGGAGCTGCTGGACATGGACAGACCCCGGGGTTCTCTGTGGCTCCCGGGCAGAATATCACACGCCCGTGCTGCTCACTGGCCCGGCATCGTTGCCCCACCGAGGAGGCTGCCCTGGGAGGTGCTGCTGCCTACACCCAAGGAGACATTTACTGTACGGAGGATCCTACTCGCAGCCCCTCTGACATGCACCTGCAGCCACACAGTGGGCAGGGGGCAGCAGCCAAACGCCCCAAGGGAGAGCAGGAGGGGACACGCTGAAACCCCAGCGCTAATGAAGAGCAATGTGCAATCTTTGGAGAATGGTCCCGGGCGAAGGTGGCTGTGCTGGTGTGTGGCCATGGATCTGCTGGGTAGCTTAATGAGCTCATTAGACACATGCCCAGGGATGCGCCGTGCTAACGAGCACCTTATTTAGTGACGGGTAATTGAGTGGGGCCTGTTTGATGTGTGCTTTGAAGATCGATGAGGAGCTCAGTGCTGCCCGTGGCCAGGCTGGAATATTAGAGCAATGCCATCGATTTCCTTTGGACGCGGAACGGGGTGTGATTTCCACCCCCTCTCTGGTAATGGCCTTTGCTGGCAGAGCCAGCTGGCGCTGAGTGATTTGCTAATTCTGTGGGGCAGCGACATGCTGGGGAGCCCACCCCAGGCTGGCCTGAAGAGCAACCAGCACTCACGTCCTCAGTGCTGCAGTGCTGCTAAGCCATAGGCAACCCACTCCGTCGGTGCTCCGGGGCTCAAGCCCCCATAGAACCAGGCTAATCTTTGTAGGCCCCACTCCCGATCCGACCATGCTCCACCCCAAGGCCCCGCCTTGCTCAGCCTCTTCCCCATAAAGCCCTGCCTGCCTCTGCCCTGAGGCCACGCCCCCACATAGCTCCTCCCCATAAGGCCCCGCCTGCCTCTGCCCTGAGGCCACGCCCCCATGTCGCTCCTCCCCATAAGGCCCCGCCTGCTTCTGCCCTGAGGCCACGCCCCCATGTCGCTCCTCCCCATAAGGCCCCGCCTGCCTCTGCCCTGAGGCCACACCCCCACGTAGCTCCTCCCCATAAGGCCCTGCCTGTGGTCTGCCCTGAGAATGCCCCAGCTCAGCCTCTTGCCCAGGATACCCCACTCATGCATGTCTCCAAAACCCCACTTGGCCTCTTCTCCCCCGGTGTCCCACCCACTCATCATCCAGGCCCAGCTCTGCTCCTGCCCCAGTGCGTGCCCTGCTCAGCCCGTCCGGCGCTCCTGCCACAGGGCCAGGTTGGGGACTTGCCTTGTTCCTCCCACTTGGCACCCTTGCCAGGGAGCAGGGTCGCAAGCCCCCAGTCCCTACTCCCCAGCTGGGGTGCTGGATCTGGGCAAGCCTCATTGCCCCAACCCCACTCCCCTGCAGGAGTGCTGGGCAGGGAGAAGCACAGGTGGGGATGCACTTTTCTTTAGCGCCCCCCCCCCCCAATTTTCCAGGGCCCCTGGCCACTGCTTCCCAGGGAGCTGGAGTGGGGGGAGAGATGTCTCTGATGGCTCCTGCCCACACCCTCCTGTCACTGCCTAACCCCCCAAATTAGGGCCCACCCAAGTGTCCCAGTCTGCCTACACCTCTGCTTCCCCCCATGGCCCTGCCCGCCGCTTACATGGGGGCGGGGTTGGAGAGAAGCACCCACTGGCAATATTAAGAGTCAGCACCTGCGTGCTAGCTGCCCTGGCACCGGCTCGGTGGGGAGCCCCAGCGAGCTGACACCCAGCCTAACATCCTTTCCCCTCTGGAAGGCGGCTCCGTGCTGGTCAGGTGGCCAGCAATGGCTTTAATTGGAGATTAAACTTCACCCAGTAACATTACAGTGGATTGATACAGAATAAACGGCCCCACCGCTTAGTGTCACGAGGCAGGGGGTGTGCGCGTGTGTGTGCGTGCACGATTGAAGTCTCAGTTACCCCATAACGCAGGCCCTGGGACAGAGCCCCGCCACCTCCAGCAACATCCGCCAGCCCTGTGGTATTGATGTTCCCACCACAGCAGGGGCCCAAGCAACTCACTGGCCAAACACCTGCGAGAAGCAGGACAACGAGCCTGTCACTGCACAGGATGTGGTGTGCACTGCGGAGGCCATAAGGCAGCATAGGAGCACCAGTCACTCGCTCCAGCAGAACGGGGGGAGGCAGAGAGTCCACAGACAGGTGCTAGATGGAGCATGCATCTCAGACAGGCCTGCTGCCCCTGTAGTCTGGCCATAGGAGCTCTGATCTGGACCTATGCATCCCCGGATTTCCCACTGGGTTTTGGTCCACATCCGTTACACACAAGGGCCAGCTGCAAGTTTCAGCGCTGGATTTTGAGCCCCCCGACCTCTCAAACGCCGGGTAATTCTGAGGTCGAAATGGGCTGCTTTGTAAGAGATCTAGTTGAAACAGGAATTAATTTGGGGACGTTCTCTGGCCTGGGTTACAGGAGGTCAGCCTAGATCCTTGGACTCCGTGAATCCATGGAGGGATTTGAAGGTCGAAGTAGACAGGGAGTTTTCTCAGAAGCAGCAGCGTTAGGAGAAAGTGCAAAGATTCTTGTGGAAGAAGCTGATGATCTAGCCTGGAATTACTGGAGTGATAAGCACAAAGGGTCAACCCCGGGAAGGGAAGGGAAAGGATGGGTGAAACCTCAGAGAGGTCCAGAAGCTGGGACAAGCCTCCAAACAGATCCACACCCTGTTGGGCTGCGGGACAGGGTCAGTCTCTCTGCAGAGCAGGAATTCTTGTGCTGTTCCACTCCCTCGTTATGATTGGGAATTGGAGGAAATATTCCCCTTCCTTGCCCCCCAGTATAGCTGATTTCTCCCCTTCATTACCCAACACATGTTGTGAAGGACAAGGCAGCCACAGGGCTCCAAAAAGAGCTAGATAAGTTCATGTAGGGTAGGTCCATCAATAGCTATTAGCCAGGATGGGCAGGGTGAGTGTCTTTAGCCTCTGTTTGCCAGAAGCTGGGAATAAGCAACAGGGGATGGATGGGTCAATGATTGCCTGTTCTGTTCATTCCCCTCTGGGGGACCTGGCATTAGCCACTGTCGGAAGTCAGGATACCAGGCTAGACAGACCTTTGGTCTGACCAAGTATGGCCATTCTTATGTTCTTATATTCTAACACAGGACCCGGCCAGCATGAGGACTGTTGTGAAGGTCTGCCCTGATATCACAGTCCTCCTGAAAAAAAAAGGAGGTATTCGTCAAATCACAACACTCTACAGGCACAAAGTCACTTCCACTCAGCTCATGTTCCAGCTTGGTTTCCCTTGTCTACCAGGAACATTATAGAGCACATAGAGACATCTAGTAGCTGAATTGTGGACTGCAAGGAAATAGACTGCAGCATCTGTGAAATGATTCAGTTGGGCATTCCTGCTAACTTGTGTATAGAGTGATGCAGGGCAGGCCGCCTATGGGGATTAAGCTTAGGGCCTCAGGATCTGAATGTACGGAAATCCAGTGGGGACCAGCTGTTTGACACTTGCAATTGGTTTAAAGGGACGTGCTTTGCCATGTCTCCATCAACACCACCAGGGAGGGGCCTGGAACAAGCAAGCTGGATTCTACGCCTTGGAGGATCCAGGCCTGGCAGTTCCCAGCCCATGTCCTGACTGAGCCTCAATGAAAACAAAGCAGCCAGGGCTGGAAGCTCAGCCTTGCTGTCAGTGACTCTCCTTGGCTGGGGTACAGCAAGCACATGTGCTGGGGGAGGATCGGGGGATGCTTGTTTAGAGAAGCTGCAAATAATTAGGCGACGTGTTTGAGTGTTTACTGTGCTGGCCTGGCCGCATGAGCAGCAGGAGCTGCCTGCCTTGCTGTTTACTCCTTTGGAGATGCTGCCATCAGTTCCTGCCCAGAGCTCCAGAAGAAGGGCAGCAGATGGTTTAAAACCACATCAGGTTGGGGCGTGGTACGGCGCGGGATCGACCTCCATGGAGGCCAACATCCTCAGAGCCAGCAGCGGCAGGGCAAGCAGCCCACACAACGCCCCTGCCTTGCAGGGAAGGGATGGCCAGGCTCTGTGATGCGGGGATGGTAGCTGCTGAGATACGGAAGCTGCTCAGAAGGAACCCCCGCCCCACCAAACACATTTCCCACTGGCCTCGCCACAGCCACCAGGTGAGAATGATCTTAGACCGGAGTTGCAGGTGTGATGGAGCCGTAAAAATGTCCTTTACCAGTGCCCTCAAGTATCCATAGTAACACCATGCTCTTATCATCTGTAATGACAACCCCATTTTACAGATGGAAAAACTGAGGCACTGAGCCACTGTGATTTGCTCCATGTCACACATGGTGTGTATGGTGAAGCAGGGACTTGAACCTGCATCTTCTGAGTCCCACACCATTGGCCTCTCTTTTCCAAAAAGCCTCCCCTACTTCCACAGAAAATCACCAAAAACTCACCTGTGCTAACCTGGTCCCCTGCCCATGCACACCGCTCCATGCCATGTGAAACATAAGCCATCATGTCTTGGGGTTCTTTCCCTTTCATGACAGTGCATCAGGATTCTCTGTGATATCAGGGGGATATTAGTTAATTTGGTCTCCTGTCCGCTGACTTTGCAGAGCACAAAATAGTTTAGGTCCTACCTAAACAAGGGCTATTTTATTTCATGTTGATAGAATTGTGGGTAAAAGCAAAAACATGAAATGCAAAGTAGGCAACAGGCAGTTCACACTGTGGATAACAGGTAACTAACCAGAGGACCAGCTTAGCTAGGGACGTGACAGTTTCTGCATCACTTGGTTTATTTAAACCAAGACAGGATGTCTTTCTGAAAGAGATCGTTGGGCTTGGAAGGATGAGATTATTATCAGTAAATGTTGGCAAACTTCGATTTCACCAAACACACACAAACCAGAGGGGAAAAATATTTCCCTTGATAATCGAAGTGTGCTGCTAGGCAAAGGAAGAGAAATGCTGCTTGAGAACTTCTTAAAGTCTGATTCAAGGATATCAACGGTATATTTCGACATGTTATGCTGATAAATTGTGTTTTAGCGGTAACAAAGCTTTGGCCTTTTTACATGGCATTACAGAATTATTTTCCAACTTGCCCTCCCCAGCAATGTCTGGCCCTCCCATACTTCCCCACCACTGTGAAAATTCCAAAACCCATGCCAGTTTTTAAAATTTAAACTCTATCGATGATTTGATCAGTCTAAATTATATTTCAAAAATGAAAATCGAATTCTGCCAAGCCTGCTTGTGTTTAGAGACAGGATGTGGCTTGGCACCCTCTTGTGCACCCTGCCCGCTGTCACGGGAAGGCATGGAGGTGGACAGAGTTCAGATCCTGAATCTGGTTGCATCCATCACGTGACTGAGGCAACTATGAAATAAAAGTGTTTCACTGGAAGCCGAGACTCCCTGTTTTCCAGAGACCCTGGCTGTTTGGTGGCCAGAGACGATCTGAAGAAAGACAGCAGGCCTCGATGTCCCCTAGCCTCGGCCTTTCAGCTCTAAGACACCAACACACCCCTACTGATATGGGATTGCCAGCGACCTCCCAATGCACGTGAAGATGAAGCACTACGGACAGTGAACACTACTGCACTGCATGGGACCCTCCTATGAAATCAGTATTAATAACTTTCATTTGATGACACCCTTGGGGGATATGGACAGCGGGTGAAGGCTCAGCTGGGGAAGGCAAGCCCCAGGCCCGCCCTGGAGCCAAGCCCTGCCCACCAAGCCCCTGATCCTTCCTGGCCACCTAGAGGGTCGACCCCGGCCCCAGCCCTCCCCAGTGGCCAGGGCTGCTGTTTCAAAGCCCCATCCTTCCCTGGTGGCTGTGGAGCCAGGCTGCTGCACCTCTTTCCCTGGCAGCCAAGCCCATAGGCAGTTTTGGGAAGACAGTGCCTTCCCTGGCCTGCATTACCCGCCACCCATGATCCCACCCTTCTATAGAAGTGGAGGTCTGGATAAGTGGGGTGTTGTAGGACCTCCTCCCCATGGGGTTTGTTAAATCCACTTGTGTAGACCTTCAATCTAGGCATTGCTCCTGCAATGAGCTTCCCTGCTCCCACTGGGGTCTATTAACATAGGAGCTCATTCCAGGATCGGGACCGTAGAGTGTAAGCTCTAAGGGTAGATTGTTTCCTCGGAGTGTTTGTACAATACATAGCACACTGGCGCCTGGTGTATAACACTGTAACCAGGGACCCCCGCAGAATTGCAGGCCAGAGAGAACAGTTACGATATTGTATTTGTACTTCTATTATCACACGAGGTCAGAGAGCTTCCCTAGCCATTCCTGCACTGAGCCTGAAGCATTTGGCTCCCAGTCCCACCCAGTTCCTGATCTCAACAGCCATGGACAGACTCTGCTTGAGCAGAATTAAAGAAGACGATCTTTAGGCCTGCCGAGTTTAGTAGCAGAGCTACAGGAGTGATGCATTCAGGGCAGCCCCAACGTTCAAAGAGCTACATGTTTGCTTCTTAAGGATTTCCGCCACCAGTCAGGTTTCCTAGCTAAGCATATACTCAGCCACGCCCCTTTGACAGGACACCTGAGCCTTGTAATTTAGGGAAAGGTCAAGCCCAAAAGTGACTGACAGCTGCCCCAAATCAACAGAACTCTCCTGGATCCAGTTTCTTTATAATTTCCACGCTTGTTCTCTGCACGGTACAGGCTGCGCCCGATGTTACTTTAGTCATGGACGTTTTAATAGCCCTCAAAGCTTAAAAAAAAAAGGTCCAAGGGATTTGATTCCGAAACTTTGCACATTAAATGCACCCAGAAAATGAAAGGAAAAAGGGTGAGTGAGAGAGATTTGTCGTCTTAATCCAATCCTAGCCTTGCTGGAAGGCTTGCAGAGGGAAAAGAAGCTGAGCGTGGGTGGGTCTCACATAATAACGCTTCTCTCTGCTCTGCTATCCCTGCTAGCTGAGGCCGAGAGCCCGTGCAGTCACAGCGGCGGTTTCCCTACCAATATTTCTGCAACGCTTGCTTTTCCATTCTGCCACTGAACGCCATTTCCAACCACCCCCCCACCAAAAACCAGAAAGGTCTCTAGGGAATCTTTAATCCAGTCATGGTACAAATGTTAATTAAGCCTCCAATCTGAGGTCAGCTCAGGGTTAAGATCCTTCTTATACTGACAGGGAAACTGAGGCATGGCTTATTTTCAAAGGAAATTCAACAAGCATTGTGCTCCTTTGACAATCCCAGCCCATGCGACTTGCCAAGATCATGCAGCGAGTCACTGGTAGAGGAAAGAATAAAACCCAGGACTCCTGACTTGTGACCCAGTGCTTTGTCTAAATGCCAGACTGCACAGAGGGGCAGAGGAGACACCCTGCTTTCCACACTACAGACTTGTTTCTTTTTCTTGTTCCCCTTGCTCTGCGGTAAATCCCTTTCAGGCTGAAAGTGCAGGGCTGCTCTTTGTGTATGGAAATAACATGAGTAAAACAGAAATGGGCCCCAACCAGTCCCCCCTCCAGGTACAAAACTTTGGAATGGGTCAGAGCCCAAACCCAGATCCTGAAATGAATTCCTTGGCTCTGTAATGAGCCCAAGCAAAACCTTTCACTCCAGGTGTCAGTCAAGCTTATTCTGCACTCCCAATCAATGCCAAGTTACTGCTCATGCCATTCCTGATCCACACACCACCTATGTGTAACAGGTCCCTGTATACATGCTGACTCTGGGAATTCTGCACTATTGGCTCCCCACTGCATTTGGTGCCTAATGGTACTCAGGGAACTTAATGGCCCAGTGCTCAAGACAAGGATCTGTAAATAGTCTTGCTTTTCCTGTGAGCCTAAACTATGGTGCTGGAATCCATCTTGAATTTACTATTTTTCCACAGGGGTGAAAGGAATGGAACAAAAACTTCCTGCACTGGGGAAATTCTATATAAGGAATGGGAAGCAAACAATGATAGTCTTAAGCTGGCATCACAGACTGCTCCCCATCACAAGAGGATGAATGAAAGGACCTGAAAATAAAAGCACTCTAATGTGTGTAAGAGGGGGATAAACTGCTAGCCCGAGGTCAGGAAAAAGATCAGCTCTGGTCTGAGAAGAACTTTATCTGAAGAACTGGGGTGAGAAAATTATGATTTGTAACAATATCTCTTGGGTATTAGGCTTAGCTGGTGTGTTTTGTTTTATTTTAGTTTCGTAATTTGCTTTGATCTGTCTGTCATCACTGGCAGCCACTGAAATCCTAATTTTTATTCTTCATAAAATCACGTTTGTTTATTATCAAACCTAGTGTAAATAATTGTTACCAGGTGTGGGGGAACAAGGACAACAGCTGCGCATTCATTGATAAAGGAAGCAAACTTTATGGGCTTTCTCTGGGTAAAACGTTTTTACTGAGCAAGACGGATTTATCTGGGGTTCTGATCCCACTAGGGCTGTGCATGAGTGTATGGTGGGAAGCCCCAGAATTGAGCTGCTCTCAGTGTCTGTTACTCTGCTGTGGGCTGTTACCCCAACCCTGAGCCTCTGCTGGGGGACACCAGAGCTTCTAGCTCAGCAAGACAAAGTGGCAGGGTGCCACAGAGGACAAGCAAGTGGGTTCAGTGGGGTGATCCGCCCATCGGGTGACAGTCTCAAGGGGATCTCTGTGACCCAGCTAACTCTGGGCTATCCCTCTGAGGGCTTAGAGATGTAAAGGGGCCATGTGGAGAAAACAAAAGGCACCGTAGTTCCATGGAGATGAGCACTCCAGATTGGTTCTGATTTTGCTTTACTGTCCACTGGGACAATACAGAGACACCTTTGCCAGGGCCGGATTAAGACATGCTGAGGCCATAAGCTATGTCAAGTTTAAGAGGCCCCATAGCATTACCAGAAAAATGAAATTTAGCATTTTTTATTTATTTATTTAGAGGCCCCTCATAGTCTGAGGCTCTCAGCTGTAGCTTACTTAGCTTGTACGTAAACCTGGCTCTGCCTGTTGCACGTCCTGGCTCACTTGCTCCTAGCCCCCAGCTGCTCTGCTCTGGTGCAGAGGTAGGCTGGGATTCCCAGAGGCGCCTACCAGTTGAAAGTCAATGGGAGTGAAAATGCCCGCGCAGGGGGTAGGCCGGTTATGTGCTTGTAGCCAGCCCCATGAGAATCCCCGGGACACGCGGGAATGAAACACGTGTTGCCACAGGAGGGAAAGCGGAACTTGTGGGCTGCCCCGGAGCAGGGATCGGAGCTGCCCACGTGGTGAGAGCGTTTCTCACCCCAGAGGAGCTGTGAATTGCGAGTGAGGAGAACGGGGTAATTAAGGAATTGCTGTCAAGCCTCTCGGTGGTGCCAGCTGGCAGCTCAGGGACCCAGCTGGAGGGAAAACGACTGGGGCAGGCAGCTTTCCACACAGGGCCAGGCACATCCACCTTCTCCAGGCATGGCCCCACTCCTGTGGAGACACTAGCGGGGCCCCATCCCCAAGTGTGTCCCAATCTTCACGTGTTTCTCCACAGCCCTCAGGAGGCCGGGCAGTGCCCCCTTCCCCTGGCCCAGCTAGGGACCTGAGGCTGCTTGACTCAAGTGCCTTTACATGGGCTCAGAGGGGGATTTCCACAAGCACCTCAGCCCTACGGGCCCTTAGCAACTCACCCAGGGAGTCTGTAGCAGAGGTGGGAATTAAACCCTGAACGCCAAGTCCCTAATCACTAGGCCATCTGTCTGCACTGGGAACTAAGGGAACCCTGCCTCTGGCTCTTTTGTGTGTCAGCTGCCAGGGCAGCATCCATCCTCCCCTACTTCCCCTCCACCCGGCAGGCGGAGCTGGCCAGAGGTTGTCTGCTAGAGGGTAGAGGGACTCCTGCAGGGCAGAAGAGGCCCAGGTAGTGGGGGGATGTGGGAGTCCTGGTGCCTGAGAGCAGAGAGGCACATGGCTTCCACAGACAGACGGGGCAGACCTCAGGGGATCCATGACCTCTGTGGACTCCCCTTGCCTGTTCCCTTGGGGCAGGGACGGGCCTGCGCCCGGTAGAAGGGGCGCCTCCTGCTGCTGACCCACAGAGAACCATCCGAGAGGACTGAGAAGGGATGAAACGTGCCGCGTCCTAGGAAAATCTAACTGGTTTCTCTACATGTTACTTCTGACCCCTCAGGCTAGACTAGGACAGAACCCCTCTAGGAATGGCTGGGCGTTTGCTTCTCTAGGGTTCTGGGCACATTGGAACCAGTCCTGGGGGAGAAGATGCCAAACAGCGCTGCTCCCCTACTGCTTATGTGGAACATAAGAATGGTCTTATTGGATCAGAGTAATGGTCCATCTAGCTCACTATCCTGTAGTGGCCAATGCCAGGCACTTCAGGGGGAAAGAACAGAACAGGGAATCATCAAGTGACCCCCCCGTTGTTGTCCAATCTTAGCTTCTAGCAGCCAGGGGTTTAAGGACACTCAGAGCATGGGGTTGCATCCCTGACCATCTTGGCTAATAGCCATTGATGAACATACCCTCCAGAGGCTTATCTAATTCTTTTTTGAACCCAGTTATTGTTTTGCTCTTCACAACATCCCCTGGCAAGGAGTTCCACAAGTTGTGTTAAGAGACTTTTCATTTGTTTTAAACCTGCCGCCTATTAATTTCACTGGGTGACCCCCTAGTTCTTGTGTTATGTGACGGGATAAATAACACTTCTCTTTCTCCACCCCAGTCATGGTTTCAGAGACCTCTATCACATCTCCTCCTAGTCATTCATCGCTTTTCTAAGCTGAGCAGTCCCTGGATTTTCAGTCTCTCCTCATGCAGAAGCTGGTCTCTACACTGGGCCAGTCTGCCTGCCCTTTTCTGCACCTTTTCCCATTCCAATATATCTTATTTGAGATGGGCACCAAGTCTGCACACAGGATTCAAGGTGCAGGCAAAGCCAGGGGAAACTCAGCCTTTTCTCTTCGACTCAGCAGGACCTTCCCTGTAGGGCCCAGCTGAATGGATGTTCTGTGCCAAGGATACATAGCATCCACCCCCACACACACACGCTGACATGCTGGGTACAGAGCACACACACACACATACACGCTGGGTACAGAGCGTGCACACAGACACGCTGGGTACAGAGCACACACACACAGACACGCTGGGTACAGAGCGTGCACACAGACGCGCTGGGTACAGAGCGCACACACACACATGCTAACATGCTGGGTACAGAGCACCCTATCACACACACACTTACTGACACACCAGATACAGAGCACCCTCTCATACACACACACACACACACACACACACACACACACACACTGAGGCCTCTCCCCCTACACCAACATACTAGATATAGAGTCTCCCCAACACATTAGATACATTCCCCTCTCCCCATATACACACAGGGTACAGTGCCCTCCCCCCCCACACACACACTATGGGGCCGCTCCCCCTGCACTGACATTCCAGATATGGAGCCTCCCCATACTGACACATTAGGTATGCCCTACACACACACACACACACACACACACACAGAATGGTGCCCCACCACACACACATTGGGTACAACCCCCCCACATGCACTAGGTACGATGCCACACACACACACATTAGGTACAAAGCACACAGCCCCCGCACGCGCACACACGCTGACATGCACCAGGTATGGAGATCCCTTTCCCCTGCTATACTGGCACACTGGGTACGATACCCCCGCCCCTGTGTGTGCATTCACACATGCAACACACGGCTTCTCCCCCTGCATGGATATACCAGCTATGAAGGCCCCCTTCACTGACACACTAGGTAGGGTGCCCCCCCCACGCACTGAGTACAGCACACCTTACCCCATATGTACACATACATGGTACACAGCAACCCTTCTACACACTGACACAATGGGTATGCTCCCTCCCCCCCCACACACACACTGGGTATGACCCCCCATACACATTGATACATTTGGTAAGGCACCATATACACACGCACTGACACACTGCGTCCTAGGATGCCACACAGACACACTGAGCACAGCACCTTCCTCCCCACATGCACACTCACACACACACAGACACAAAGGGTATGGCATGTCCCCCCCAGATACACACACTGGGTATGGTCCCCGTCCCCCCCCACACACACTGACACACTGGGTACTATGGCACTACACAGACACACTAACACATTGGGCACCTTTCGCCCGCACCCCCCCCACACACACACACAAGGCATGGTGTGTCCCCCTCTTCCCCCCCCACACACAGGGTACAGCCTTCTCTCTCTCTCACACTCACACACACACACAAGGCAAGGCGTGACCCCACCCCCACATACACACACACACAAGGTACAGCCCTCTCTCTCTCTCACACACACACACACACTTGTTATGGCACCACCACCACCCCGCCCCCCCGCCACACACACACACATACACTAGAGCCCAGGGCAGCCCTTACTTGAGAACACCTCCCCGAGTAATTCAGCGTGGGAATGAATCAGCCCCTGGAGGGTGTCTCTGCCCCGGGGAATGTGAGCCCCACCCAGGCAGCCTTCCTCAGCTCCAGCTCCAGCAGTAATGGGGCAGGGAGCGCTGTGACCCCATCTGGAGAAATTATCTCCAGTCTCCCACAGGCAGTGATGCCTCTCTGTATAACCAACAGGCAACGCTGCACTAATAGGCTCCATTTGGGCCAGTGGCTGGCCGCGCCCACCTGAACTGCTAGGCTGTGTCTACATTGGCACCCTTTTCCGGAAAAGGGATGCTAATGAGACAAGTCGGAATTGCGAATGCCGTGGGGATTTAAATTTTCCCCGCGGCATTTGCATGAACATGGCTGCCGCTTTTTTCCGGCTCGGGGCTTTGTGGAAAAAGCGCCAGTCTAAACGCGGCTCTTGCGGAAAATAAAGCCTTTTCGGAAGATCCCTTATTCCTCTTAAAATCAGGAATAAGGGATCTTCCGGAAAAGGCTTTATTTCCACAAGAGCAGCGTCTAGACTGGCGCTTTCGTCAAAGCCGAAAAGCGAGAAATTATGCAAATGCCGCGAGGAAAATTTAAATCCCGGCATTTGCAATTCCAACTTGTCTCATTAGCATCCTTTTCGAAAATGCCAAATGTAGACACTGTATGTGAGTGAATGCCACCACCCCCCACTGGATGGGATCAGAACTGCTCAAGTGCACGTCACTCCCCTTATACTGCAAATGGTCACAGGAGAGTCTCCGTTAGCTTAAGCACTGCGGGAAAGAAGATCCAAGTTCTAGTCCTGTTGCCCCACAGAAATCAGATCGACCATGATGGGGACCATAGTGACAGCTGCAAACGCACAGCTGGATTTTTTCATAGCTGAACTGCTCTGCTGAATTCCTCAGGTGTTTGCTCCCTTCCACCCACCCCTCCTTGTGTGAGGGGTTACAAGAGACACTCCATCCTGACTGGCCCTGCACAGGCATGTATCAGCTACATTAGGGCAGAAGCAGCCCAGCTGCCTAGACGTGGAGGGAGATGATGTATTAACTACATGGGGCATAAATGATTTGGTCCATAGAGCAGTGCTGCAGAGAGAGGCAGAGTGCACCAAGATGCCTACTGGCAGCAGTTTGGCTCTTATCAGCACAATAACCCCTGTGACTCAGTTTCCCTAGGTGTGATAGCACTTTCCTTCCAGGGTGGAGGGGGGGGGACAGATGGGCAGAAGAACTTGTGCCATTTTGATCTCCAGGGGAGCAGACCTCCAGAGGCAGAGACAAGCCAGATGAGCTCCATTGCCTGAGGAATGCATGGCAAGAGATGGTCCCTTAAGTACCCGGGGTCTAAATTATTAATTGCACACAGTGCTGCAGACGAGGAGTCCCTGCGAAAGGGAAACCTGTCAGGAGAGAAATCCTGCTCAGACCCTTAGCTCAGTGACTGCACAACCAGGAACCCCTCCACTCCCAAATGCCTTTGGCAACTGGGGCTGGCAGGAGGTGAACCAGCAGCAGTGGATGGAGGGTAGGACTAGAGGAGGGGGGAGTTGGTGCAGATTGGTGTAGTGGGTAAGCAGCGAGAGAGGGGAGGAGGTGATGCCACTGAGATGCGCGTGTGTGTGGGGGTGGGGGGGGTATTTGTGTCCATACGCACACAGGCAGCCTTAAGTGACAAGCGGCAGCATTGCAGGTCTGCCTCAAAGATTTTAAGAGCAACAAAACTATCTGATGGCACCCAGGGTTCCTGACTCCCGCGGGAACCTGCAAGAATTTGTCAGAGCTCACATACTTGTCATTGCAAACGAGTTCTTCCAATTCCTGAACACAGACCCCACTATCCATAGTGTGTGCGTGCGTATTTGTGTGTGTGCATGTCTGCGTGTGCACATGCATGTGCATCCATGCACGTACTAACACCCTCTGCTGGATGAACTCAGAACGGCTCCAGTGTGTATCTTAGGCTCTATACTGCTAACAGCGAAAGGAGAGTCTCCTGTCTCCAGCCCACTCCTTTTTATGTTACACACAGAGGGGAGACATTTCAAAGGCACTTCCATTTGTGCCTTGAAAATCTCCCTCAGGCTGAACTTTGGGATCCAGTCTGACAGTTTCTCGGTAGCATCAACTAACTCCTCCATCTAGTTAGTGGAGTAATACCAGTGGAACGACTCACAGAGCCTTCTACCATTTATAAAAGCACCGAGCACAATGGGGCTTTGGCCCATGCCTGAGCCTGCTACAGGTTACCACAATACAAATAAATAACGGTGCAACGTGTGGTACTTCTTAGCAAGGAAATGCTGCTGGGCTGCACTCCCCAGACAGACAGGCCTGGGGTTAGAAATTGTGAAAATAAATTTGAGGGAGAGTTAGCAACAAAAATCCAAAGAATAAATAAATTAAAAACCTCAACAAGCATGTCTACGCAGTGTGCCACAAAGTGAGTCTAGTTTGCGTAGCTGATGATGGTAGCAGGGCCAGATTTTTAAGCTATTCAGACCTTTACAATTCCAGCATTTGGTCCCTTCTCCTGTCTTTGGGGCAGTCACCAGAGGAGAGAGCCATGTATGTTTTACAGTTCACTTCTCTATGATCAGAGCATAGTGCTGCCCCTCTCTCCCTCCTGAGTCTGTACTGAACCCATGCTCCCACCTGGCTTTAGAGGGTGTCCACCTGATCCAAGGGCCCTCTTTCACAAGATTTGATAGTTTTCTTCTTTTCCCACACTGCCAGGCAGTGCTGTTGTGAGCTGTTAACCAGCTGCCACATCCCACCCCAGAAGTGGCTGCATTTCAGATATAAATAAAACAACACGGGCCTTTTAGCTATGGGTGAATCAAATTGTATGTATTTAGAATGATCCACTGAGGGAAAGAGTACCCACATTTTGTGGTTGCCCTAGCTCCTAAAACCTATGCACTGGGGGTGAGGACCCCATTGTACACACACATAGTAAGAGGCAGACCTTATTATAGAGCTCACCATGTATATAGACAGGGGTGGGTGGGGGGGAAGGGAGGATTCTTATCTACATTTTGCACGTGGGGAAACTGAGGCACAGAACCCAAGGTCACATAGGGAGTCTGCGGTAAAGCCACGAATTGAACTAACAGCTCCTAACACCTACACCATCGTCCTAGCCATCAGACCATCCTTGCTTGAGGAGGAGAGGGGCCAGCTCTGGGAGGGGATGTTGACATCCGCACCTAGGAGCCTCAGGGATGGAGTGGGGAGCAGCAAAGCAGTCCGACTTGCCCGGGGCTGATAGCTGTCCCTGGGAGACTCTCCACACACCCACTACAGGGCCCAAAGCTCACATCCCTCCCCTGCAGTAGGAACCTCCCCAAAACTCAGAACCTAGGGCTGGAGGAGATCTGAGCTGCCCCTCCGAGAGTGAGGCATGGCCAGCCAAGCCCTCAGCTCAGGACTGAGCGCCAGGCCTCCTGCGGGCTAACCAAAGCGCTGACTCGCGGGGCAGCAAGTCACTGCACGGCCGTGCCTCAGTTTCCCCACTTGCGAAGGAGTAGTACTCGCCTCCTGGGGGGCAGCGCCGGACAGAGGTTGCCAGACCAGCGAATGCTGCACATGCTACCGTAGGAGAGTCATAGCTCACCCCTGCTCTGCCCAGCGGGTCAGGCTGCATCTCACATGAACAGGGAGTGGGGTGAGAGCTAACACTCCCGCCCCACTAACCCCCTGCCCTAAAGGGACCCTGCTACGGTACAGCCCTTCCCCATGCCCTGCAGTCGCCTTCGCCCCAGACAATTGTAGGGACCCTGCCGTGTGCATCTGCCCGCGGTAACTGGGCCATTTCGTGGGATCTAAACGTGGCCCGGAGCCAGCCCTGGATCCTCTTTGCTTCGGGTCCCGGCCAAGCCAAGCGGGTGATTCATGGAACCGGTTTCCACAGCCCCCAGCCAGCAGCTGCGCGACCCCTGAGCCAGCGGGGGAGCCCGCCCTGCTCCCCTGGGCTAGCCGCCGGCGGGGGCTTGGCTCCGAAAGGAAAGCAAGGCGCAGCAGGAATCCTCAGCAGCCCACGCTGCCCTGGAGCGGGTCCAGGCAAAGCCAGAGCTGGGAAGCGACAATGCCGCTCGCCCCCCAGCCACGGGACCACCCCGCCAGCGCGTCCACCACCCCCGCGAGCAACCCGGGCGCCCTGCAAAAAGGCCGCCTCTCTGGCCAACGCTTCCTCGGGGGGATCAGGCCAGGGAGAAAAGCCCCCGCCTGGGAAAAGTCCGGGTTTCCAAGCCCGCCTTGTAGCATCTGCCAAAGGCTGGAGCTGCGGCGCTCCGGCCGAACAAAGCGACACACGCTGGTTAGCGGCAGATGCCTCCTGAGAGCAAGAGCCCTGGAAATGGGCTATTCATGGGCATTCGGTCGAGCGCGGACTGCTAGGAGTCTGCATTCGCTCTCCTGTGCCGTTCAGCGCCACACGCCGCCTTGCTGCTCCGCACACAAAACAAGTCCCCTCACCCTCCAAACCCCAACATCTCCTGGTGGATGGGGAAACGCTGGGATCCAGCAGGCGGATCTGCCGGGGTAGCTACAGTCCAGCAAACAGGCGAATAACACACGCGCAAGCATCACCGTCTGCAGCTGAATAACCCGCATGTAAAAAAAAAAAATACATTCACCCACCTGGTTCCTTTGTCTCCCATGGCCCAGGCCACCCTTCCAGCCACTTGCCAGGGAAGGATCAGAGAGGCGTGGAAAATTACTAGCTGTTAAAGTGGAGCCAGAGGAAGCGGTCGTCTCCTGGCAGGAATTGCTTGCTCGCGCTCTCACCGCACCAGCGCGCAGACCCCGGCTGCAGACGATGCAGAGAGCTCCACGGGGCTGTCGCCTGGCTCCGTGTCTTAATAACAACAAGGCTGCTGGGCGTGTGGCCGTCCGGCCCTGAAGTGCTTTTGTGCGTGGAGATCACAGCCTGGAACAAACCCAGCGGTGGTGCACGGATGTCAACGCAGCCATGAGATGAAGGGCACAGGCGCAAATCCCAGGCACAGGGAGACACACACACACACACACGCAGAGGATCCCTTAGAGGGTTGTAGCTCGCAGACACGGCTGCTCCATCTCTCCCATTGACAGCTTCCCCTCCTGCCTCCGTGGAGAGAGATCCACCCTCGCCGGGCTCCGAGCAACACCGCCTCCTACTCCAGGCGTGCACAGCTCAGGACTGAGCCGCGCACAGCTGCTGCAGCCCGTGTGGTAACAGGCTCAGGAAATCAGCATCAGCATCATCTCCCTCCGGCTGCCCAGAGCTGCGTGAGAGCAGGGGGCTGGCTCTGCCCGTGGCCTGTGAACTGCGGAGTGGTGCACGCAGGGGAGCTGGCCATGCCGCAGCTCTCCAGGCTGCGTTTCCTGGAAACGCTCTGTGACCCTTCTCTTCCTGGTGCCAAACAGCTGGATTTGGGCAGAAACCATCCCAGGCCGTTGGCTTGGCTTGCAGGACAATGTACAGCTGGTCTCACCCCGGCACTGCCCCCCATCCGCCTCTTATTAACAACCGCCTTCCCTGGCACCCCTCCAGCATAATGCATGGGAAGGGCTTCACAGACAAGAGGGACTGGAATTGCTCTCCTGCAGCTGAAATGCAGCCACCTCTGGAGTGGATCAGGGCTAGTGCAGAACACGGCCTCCCAGTGCTTAGCAAAGTTCACTGGGGGAGATCTAGGTTGGATATTAGGAAAAACTATTTCCCTAGGAGCGTGGTGAAGCACTGGAATGGATTCCCTCTGGAGGTGGTGGAATCTCCATCCCTAGAGGTTTTTAAATCTCAGCTTGACAAAGCCCTGGCTGGGTTGATTTAGCTGGGATTGGTCCTGCTTTGGGCAGGAAGCTGGACTTGATGACCTCCTGAGGTCTCTTCCAGTCCTAGGAGTCTATGATTCTAACGGTAGGTGCCCTGTAACCAGCACTGAGGTCTAATTTGGCTGCAGCACAGAGATTCCTTCGAGCCACACTGGAATGTACTCCTGTCACGTCCCCTTCCAGTGAGAGCAGCCGGCCATGGTGCCATCGGAAGGAGTTACTCCTTTAACTCAAGAGGCAGAGCTCAGGGATGTGGCATTTAAGCTTCTGGATGACAGGGGAGGGGATCACTTAATGATGCCCTGTTCTGTTCACTCCCTCCAGGGCATTCTGCATTGGCCACGGTCAGCAGACAGGATACTGGGCTAGAGGGACTTTTGGTCTGAGCCAGCGTGGCCGTCCTTATGCTCTTTTGGGTTCAAACCCTCCTGCTGACCCCTGGCATTTGCACAGGTGAGCAGAGATGCTAGATCTTCGACCCCTCTGAGCCGCACCTGCACTGGCCAGAAAAAGCCCTGCCGTGGCCCCAGTTTGTTCACTGACTAGGCCCAGCTGTTTCGTGGGCTGGGGAGGCCGAGGGGGGAGTATGGACTGGTGGGTGTGGATGCAGCCACATGAGTCTGTTAGATAAGCTCCAAACTGCACAGCGATGCGCGATGGCCCACTTCTGACCGGAACAAGCTCAGTGTGCCTTTGCGAGTCAGTGGAAAAGAGGAAGGGAAACCACTAAGCCACCCAGTCCAACCTTCTGTGTGTCACCGCCTAGTAGCCACCCACATCAGACAAAGGGATTGCAGCCCACAGGAGACTGGGCCATGCTGCAGGCAGAGAACACGAGACACCAAAGCCCAAGCACCTTGCAGTGGTGGGGAAATGACTCACTGAGATTTACCCAGGTGATGTAGCGAGTGACCTGCCCCCACATGCTGCAGAGGACGGAGAAAAAAAACCCACCCCCAAAGATCTGTGGCCATGTTCCTTCCAGACCCCACCCAGGGCTACAAACGAGACCCAGAGCACAGCAACAAGAACTGGCCAGGCAAGCCCCAGAGAGAGAGAGAGAGAGAGAGAGAAGATGCTCCGTGTTGCCACTTACCCCATCCAGATCATCTTCAAATCAGATGGCTGCCTCAAAAGATGCAAAAATGAGCTCCCTGCATCCATCACCTGGGATTATAGTCACTCAGAACAAAATACCACTGGGATCACACGAATACACTGTCCCTTTCCACTGAGAACTGACAACCCAAAAGGGCAGCAGGCAGCAGAAAGGAAATGTCCCCATTGTGCAGCTGGCGACCCCAGGTCCAGAGAGACAGTGACTCGACCAAGGTCACACAAGGAAGCTGTGGCAGAGGATGGGACCCACAACTCCTGGGTCGCCCTCTATGATGTGCAGAGTGAAAGGGCTGGCGAGATGGAGAAGAAGAATGGAGGAGACAGGCTGCCATTTTTTCAGGACATGCGCCTCACACAAACTTCTCCAACGTGAGGCACCAGCCAGGGTGTAGGAAGCAGGGGACGATGCCTTAGAGAGTGTCTCCATTGCGTAATTCTGTGTACTTGAAAATCTTATTGCTGGTGCCGTTTGTCCCCTCTGGATTCTCTCTGGTGATGTCACTGGCATTCTGGAGCTCACTTCATGAAGAAGAGAGCAGAGGCACGCCACTGTGTGTGTGGTATGAAAACTGCTAGTCCAGCGTGAAGGGCTGCTCTCCGGTGAATAAAGGGCTATTTGTGTAACTAAGTGGTTAGCTAAAGTCAGAGGGTTTGGGGGTGGGAGGGGCACTTGATCCTTCCCCTAGGCAGGAGACAACAGGAGGCAATTTCCTTTTCTGAGGCCGACGATGAAGCTATTCAATTATCCTGAGCTTGACTCTCCTTGGCTCCAGGAGATTGGGGTTCTCTTCCCACAGAAGATTTGTATTTTCTGCCCCAACTTTAGTACCAAGGCATTTTAGGCTGGGAAACCCCCATAGTTCAGTTTCCTAGGTCAGACTACATTTCCCATGGTGCACCTCAGTCTCTCTTCTTGGCACTGCATCATGGGAGTCCCTGGCCCTGATGCATGATGGGAGATGGAGCCCTGCTCCTGGCTCTCATGCACCACAGGTACCAATAGATGGTCAAATTCCACGCCATGCGGGAGGAGCTCTGACACTGTGTGTAGGAGGGAAGAATTCAGGCCTTTGTCCTTAGACCCAGAGCCCAACAACAACTAAAACCCTTCGATGCGAAACCTGCTAACAGTTTGCTGAGCTAGTCTACATAGTCGCGCGTTCTCACCCACACTGGACTGCCTAGAATAGCACTAGACCTCAAAAGCGCCCAGGTCCCGAGCGACCTGCCTGAGGTCACTTACAGAATGCAAGCAGGGCCTCAACTTCTCCACTCAACAGGGTCTCTCCACTGACCCCAATGTCACCGTGTGTGGGTTCACAAGGCAGCAGATGCCCAACAACATTAAACCAATCACGAAGCCCCGTGTGTTCATAGACGCCCGGGAAGCCATCTCGCTCCAGACAAGGATAGGGCAGGGTTCACTTAGGGGCCAGGAGGTCTAGTGGGCAGGCCAGGGCTCAGCAGTCCCCCAAATCCTGGGGTGGGCTTACCAGGCAATCCGAGGGGCTGGCGGCCAAGTTACAGTCTGTCCTTCTCCAGGTTCCCCTGGTCAGACAAAGGCCGGAGGGAGACCTGGGCCCTCCCTCTCCGATAGGTCCCAGCCCAGCGCCCAAGGTGGAAGGAGGGTCTCAGTCCCCTCTAGCCGATAGCACAGAGCAGCCTCCCCTTGGTCACGTCCTACCTCTCCTCTTCTCCCCTCAGTTTGGGGCACGGTCAGAGCCTCATGGAGGGCTGCTCAAGCTGTCTCAGACACTCAGAAAATCGGCTTCCCAGCCCCCCACCCCAGTGCCCAGCGATTCCCCTTTGTCTGGGGGAATGGGAGGGGAAAAAGACGGGGCGAGCAGTGAAGGGGAATCCAGGGTCCACTGTTCACGTGACATCTCCCCCCCCCCAGCCTGGGGAAGGGGTGGGACAACCCCCCATTATTCCAGGCCCTCCCTCTTCCCACCCAAGCTCCACCCTCTTCTGACTCTTGCTCCGCCCTCTCCCTGCCTCTTCCCGGCCCTTGCTCTGCCTCCGCCCCACCTCTTCCTTCAATCAAGGCAGCTCTGGGGGAATAGCTTGGCTGGGGGCAACGCCAGCAGCAGGGGTCTCCCCCCGCACTGGGGGGAAGTGGAGCAATATGGCCCCAGCTCGCTGTGCTCCTCCGGCCACGTCGCTCCTCTTCCCAAGAGTGAGCGCAGGGGCCGTCTCGCCCTTTCCTCAAGTGACAACTGGAAGAGCAGAGCGAGCTAGGTCCACTTTGCTCCACTTCCCCCCACTGCCATTGAGTGCGGGGGTTGGGGCAGACCCCTGCTCCGGGCACAGGCCCCCTGTTGCTCTGCCTCAAGTGCTGACCAGCTCCTTGTCTCTCGGACTCATGGCTTTGGGGCACATGACCCTCATGCCCCCCTACGTGTCGCCCCTGGAAAAGGAATCACACCCTTGGGCACATGGTCTGGACACACCCACAACCCAGGGCCTCCATGGGATTCCTCTCTCCCAGAAGATATTGACTGGCTTCCTATCCGCTGACAGCCTCTCTTTCTCACTGCTTCAGTCTGACCCATCCCCTCCTCAGCAAGTCCTCCAGCTGGTGGAGCAAGCTCTGCAGCTGCCAAGGCCCATGCCTGCTCCATCACCCCGTAGCCTTAGCAACCTGCATCACAGAGCGTTTGCACATGTGAGCTTGTGGCTCAGGCCCCAGAGCTCGGTTCTACAGCCAAGCTCTCCTAGAGCATGTAGAGCAGGGCCCTCCATACATAATGCTTAGGTTTGGAATGGCCATTGTGTCTTTACACAGGGTCTTCATGTCTTACGTAGGCCAAAGCCAAGATGTAAAACGCCTTGGTGGCAGCCCTCTTCCCGGCCCCAACTTCTCAAATGCTCCTTTATTTGGGCCCTTTTCCTCTTTGCTATTGTGCTGCAGAAAAATAGGACACTTACTCTCCTAAAACAACAAATAGTCTAGCAGCATCTTAAGGACTAACAAAACATGTAGATGGTATCATGAGCTTTCATGGGTACAACCCACTTCTTCAGATGACTGGAGTATTAAAAGTCCAGATCCAAGAATAAAAAATGGAAAGCGGGGGAAAGAGAAAGAGAAAGAGAAAAAAAAGTAGTGAATTAGATTGTTCAAGAGCTTCAGGGGGTAGCCTAGTTAGTCTGTTACAGAAAGAAACAGCAAGCAAATGGTCTGATGGCACTTTATAGACTAACAAAACATGTAGATGGTATCATGAGCTTTCGTGGGCACATGCTCTAGGCTGTGCCCACGAAAGCTCATGATACCATCTACATGTTTTGTTAGTCTATAAAATGCTACCAGACCATTTGCTTGCTGTTTGTTTTAGATTGTTCAAGTTACAAGAGGCTGATAAGAGCAATTAGCCTTTTGTAACTTGATCTAATTCGCTACTTTATTTTCTCTTTTTTTTTTTCCTTTTCCCCCCCTCCTTCCCATCCCTCCACCTTCCCTTATTTATTCTTGGATCTGGGCTTTTAATACTCCAGTCATCTGAAGAAGTGGGTTGTACCCATGAAAGCTCATGATACCATCTACATGTTTTGTTAGTCTTTTTAAGGCGCTGCTAGATTATTCGTTTTTTAAGCTTTCCAGTTACAGACTAACTCAGCTACCCCTCTGAAGCTTTTGATCTCCTAGAACAGCCAGCAGTCCCTTCCCCCCAGGCCAACCATACACTTCACAGCAGGACCAACTGCTCTGGGTGTGAAATCCCAGTGTGAGAAACACAAGTGGCCAGGGAGGAGCCAACACATTATCACCGTGTCAAACACCAGCTCCCTCCTTCTACGGAGTCATCAGACCTGGGGCTACATCCAACCTTCTTTCCTCCCCACAAAGCCACAGCAGAACTCTGCCCCAATCTCTCCACCATTGGAATCCACTCCTTCCGCCTCCTAGGGCTGCACTGGAAAAGGGGGTGAGTAGCCAGCTTACAACGCAAGTGACTGGAATAGTTCTGGGATGAAGACCAGTCACTGGTCCTTTCATCTGGCATTTTAAGTACATCACAGTGCAATAGACCCCAGGATCATCCTATTATGCCAGATTACTGCTCAAGATAGTCTATAAAGTGCTACCAGACCTAACAAAACATGTAGATGATATCATGAGCTTTCGTGGGCACAGCCCACTTCTTCAGATGACCGGCGTGATCTGAAGAAGTGGGCTGTGCCCACATAAGCTCATGATATCATCTACATGTTTTGTTAGTCTACAAAGTGCTACCGGACCATTTGTGGTTTTTTTCTGTAACAGACTAACTCGGCTACCCCCTGAAGTTCCTGCTCAAGATAGCTAAGTCCAAAGCAGACTGAAGAGCTTCAAAGGAATCTCACAAAACTGGGGGACTGGGCAACAAAATGGCAGATGAAATACAATGTTGATAAATGCAAAGTAAAGCACATTGGATAACATAATCCCAGCTATATATATGAAACAACAGACTCTCGATTACCTGTTACACCTCAAGAGAGAGATCTTGGGGTCCTTGTGGCTAGTTCTCTGAAAACATCCTCTCAGTGCGCAGCGACAGTCAAAAAAGCAAACAGAATGTTGGGAATCATTATGAAAGGGATGGAGAATAAGAGAGTACGTCTGCACTACGGGACAAAGTTGAATTAAGATACACAATTTCAAGCTATGTTAATTGTGTAGCTGAAGTCGAAGTACCTTAACTTGGCTTTTGGCGCTATCTACACTGCAGGCAGTTGAAGGGACAACACTCTCCCTTCAACTTCCCTTACTCCTCATGGAAGCAGGATTACCAGCATCGACCGGAGCGCCCTCTCAATTTGAATTAGTCGTCTTAACTAGACCCACTCATTCGAACCCTGGAAGATAGACAGTGGCAGCTTCGATCTTCCTCTGTAGTGTAAACGTACCCACAGAGAATATCTTATTGCCTCTATATAAATCCACAGTACGCGTTATAAATCCACAGTACGCCACTTGAACACTGCGTGGGGATGTGGTTACCTCATCTCAAAAAAGATATATTGGCATTGGAAAAGGTTCAGAAAAGGGCAACACAAATGATTAGGGGTTTGGAACGGGGGCCATATGAGGAAAGAGAAATAAGCCTGTGACTTTTCTGCTTGGAAAAGAACTGACTAAGGGGGGATTTGATAGAAGAAAGATGACTTTGGCTTAGGATCAGTCCCTGGGAGACGGCTGGAACTCCCTTCATTTGAGACACCAGGTTACCCTGAGAAGAGAGCTCAGAAAAGGGGCGGTGGAGACCCACTCCTGCACTGGAAGAGGCATGGGTGAGACTGCTGGTCCTGCAAGCTTTTCCATCCCTACAGCGACATTCCTGAGGCCCAGGGAAGGGATAACGGTCCCACTTCAAGCAGGGCCATGATGTTGGACCAGACTGGCCTTCTGGTGCACCTAAAAATATCTTGTGCCCCTCAGCTGTAAGCGCTGGGGTGGGCAGCGCTGCTGTAAAGCGGGCTGAGATTGTGGCTAAGTCACAGACTCCTGTTGCTTGCGGTAAGCAAACGGGCAGCGAGCCAGGCACAGAGGCACACCACGTGCCATACGCTGCTCTCCGTGCCCGTGCGTCTGAGCCCTTCGGCAGTCTGGACCCACTCCCTGTCGGTCTCTGTGGGTGTCCTGCAAACAGAGATCCTGCTCTAGCTTACAGACCAGGGCCCGGTGCACACGGAGCCGGAGGGGCTGGCACTCAGAGCAGCTGTGCCAGGGGACGTGGTGCCAACAGCCACGTTCCAAGGTGCCTCCCGCTTGGATATAATCTCGCGTCTCTCATCCGCTCCCAGGTGACTGCAGGCTGTCAGACGTAGCCAATACTGAGCGTGCTGAGGCAGCATGATCCAGGGGCCAGTTCTCTGCCCCTGACCCCAACCCCCACATCCTTTTCCCAACTCACCCTAGGGAGCCTCCCAACTATTCCCTCTCTCTGGATGCCTAGGCAACAGCCAGCACAACGGGGCCCCCATCTCAATGAGGCCTGCCATAAAAGAGCAGTGACTTCTCCCAGTTCACACTAGCCCTCCAGCCTCAGGGAACATCATTATGCAGAAGCAAATGAAGCCGCCTTTTCAGAGAGAAGCCATTTGCAGCTTCCCTGCCCTGCTGTTCCCTCACTAACGAGCAGCCCTGCCGGCTCCTATTATCTCTTCCCCCTGCACAGCCCCGCACCCGGTTCTGAAGGAAGCTGTTCCTGACAGGGTGACTTCCCGGGGTCGCTGTAGGGGCGGCCGTAGGAAGCGTCTATTTTCCGGCCCATTTCAAGAGCCCAGCATTGGAGCTGTAGTGTGAGCAGCAATGGCAGCCCGGTGGGGGGAGGAAATTGCCCCCGTGAAGGGGAGAAATCAGGGAAGGGCCTTTGCCGTAACCATTTATGGCACATACTGGAGGACGAGCTCAATTCCTTTCCTGCCAGCTGCAGCAGGGAGGTTGCTGGAATCTCCATTCCACTTTGGGAGGACTCGGGGAGCTGTGGTGCCTTCAAAGAGTGGAAGTGGCTGCCTTGTGAGTCAGGATTGTTGGGCTGCGTTCCTGGCACAGGCACATTGCCGTGGGAGCTCCCACTGCTCACTCCGCTGACCCTTGCTACGCCTCAGTTTATTCATCTACACAGGGGTGGAGAACCTACGGCCCTGGGGCCGGATCCAGCCCCCGGCTTGCCTGGACCTGGCCCCTGAGGCTCAGGGCTCCCCCACCCCCTCCGCCCAAAGAGCAGGTACTGGCACTCCAACCCTGCAGCCCCCCTCCCCACGTGGCTGCTGCACCCCCTCTCTGCTCCTGTACCCTACCTCCTGCCCAGCCTTCCTACCCCCAGCGTGCTCCTGCAGCCTCCCATCCTCTCAGATCCACCAGCCCCCCCACACCTAAAGCCTGCTTCCTGGCAACCCCCTCCCACACACTGAACCCCATTTTTGGCCCCACCCCAGAGCCTAGGGAGGCCTACAAAATCTACTAGCCGAGGCCCCCCTAAGCTCTGGTGTGCGAGGGGAATGTGGGGAGTGTCTTTCTGCTTCTCAGTCAGGGGCCACATCAGCGAAGGTGGGTTTTTGGTTTGAGGGTTTTTTGGCTTCTCACTTTTGTGCAGCTCCCGACTGATTTTTCTGTGGGTCAGTGGCCACCAATCCAAAAAAGGTTCCCTCTCCCCCCCCTTGTAGAACTGGGGGGAAGATGTTATTGCAGAGATCTGCCGCCTCCGTGCATGGGCAGTTCCAGATGGTGCCCTCTGCTTGATGGAGTCGGATAGGCCTAACCGAGCGTTGCAGGACTCAGCTTTGGCCTAGGTCGCCCTGAGAGTGTGACAGAGCTAGGGATGTAACGGTATCTTCTGGGTCCCACCCCAGTGCCTTAGGTAATAGTCCAAACTGCCACAAAATGTTCACTTATGGGCCAGTGTCCTGCATACAATTCCCCCACAGTCACGTTGCAAACACGGAGACACTCTGGGGTCATTTCAGAGATTCTGCCACTTCAGGGAGCTGCACTAGGGTGGCTCCGTCAATGTCTTTACACCAGTTCTAAGTAAGGCCTAAAAGCCAGGGAGAGAGAAACAGGGAACTGGTCCCAGTCTTCTGGGAGATCTGTGTCTGCGGTAACACCCACGAGAATCAGCCACTGAGCAATGGCTGAGTGGAATGGCAGGTGCGGAACCCAATGTTATAAGAGGGAAAATCATTCAAAGGCTCTGGAGCCAGCCAGTTGGACACATTTTTACCCTTTGTACCAGTATCATATCATCACTGCCCTCACACTGCCTCCCCTTTTACCATGGGTCCCTGCTCCAGAGACTTTCCAGCAGGGGTGGGCAATAATTTTTGATGGGGGCCACTCCAAGACTTTGGAAAGTGGTCGAGAGCCACACTCTTCCATGCTATTAACAGAGGAGGTGCAGGCTCTGGGATGGAGGTTGGGTGCAGAAGAAAGCATAGGGTAAGGATTGAGGTGCAGAAGGGGGTGTGGGATCTGGGGGATCTGGGTGCAGGAGAAGATTCTGACTTGGAGGAGGGGCGCAGGAAGGAATCCAAAGTTTGGGAGGGGGTTGGGACAGGAAACTGGCCAGTGGGAGCTGAAGGCGGTGACAGCACACAAAGCCTCTTCTCCTTGTCCCCAGGCTTGCAGCATTCAGAGAGCTACTCTGAGCAATTTGGAGGGGGCAGGGCAGGGCAGGCAGGGAGCCTGGCTGAAACTCTCACAGGCCAGATCTGGCAGCTTGGTGGGCCAGATCCGGCCTGCCGACCGTATTTTGCCCCTCCTTACTTTACAGTCTTATTGTACCCAGCTGCAAGCTGTTTCTTTGGCTACTGCCAGCCTGGTCTCCTTTGTTCACCAGGAACCCTCTCCCATATGGAAGACACTACATCACAGTGCCATCAAGTGACTGGCTAGAGCACTTCCAGGGGACACCTCCACCCAGGCAGGACAGATTTTTTGACAAAACACATTTCAACCAGTAAGTGCCTTCCCCCAAACTCCCTGAAAAACTGTCTGGCACTTCGTTTTTGTGAAAATGTGGGTTTTGAATAAACATTCCCAAAACATATATTTGTAAAAAAGACTGAAAGAAACTTACTAGAAATTTTGAAGAAATAAAAAAAATGGGGCAGGTCTGAACACTTTGAAACAAAACCCTTTTGCTATTTCAGTTTTTCCATGAAGCTAGAGTGGGTTGAAAGCCATAAACCTAACCGTTAGCGTCGCAACAGCGAGATATAATGCAAGCGGACGACAAAAATAGGTTTTGTCTTCACCTGGAAGTGGAGCGCAGGGCTGTCTAGACCACCTCCATTAAGGAGTCTTCAGAAGGTTAGCTACCCAGGGGAATACAGAGCCTCGCAGCTCCTGCTGGTTAAAAAGATATGGACACTTGATCATCAAGAACTAGATTGAGATGCAACCTCATTGCATTTAGGATCTTATAATCCCCAGATAGTCATACTGTTCAGTCACTGCAGACCTGGGATGTTATCCTGTCTTAGGGTACATCTACACAGCAACATTATTTCAAACTAATTAGTGCTATTTCGAAATAACTTAGCCCGCGTCTACACAGCAGGCAATTATTTCAAAATACTGTCAAGCTGGAGGACTTCTTACTCCGACTCCTGTAACCCTCATTGTATGAGGAGTAAGGGAAGTCGGAGGAAGAGGGCTCTATTTCGAAATAAGTGCTGTGTAGACACGCCCAAATTCAAAATAAGCTATTTCGAAATAGGCTACGCAATTGCCGTAGCTCAATTTGCATAGCTTATTTCGAGCTAAGCCCTGCTGTGTAGATGCACCCTTACAGGTGATCAGCTCTGCTGTATCAGAGTTCGTGAGATTGGCTTTGAAAAAAAAAATCATCGTGAGATTTAAAGAAGGTAGAGCGGCTGGTCTTTTCATTGGCCTCTGCTTGAGGCTTTCAGGGTTCGCTTGCAATCAACACACTGTGACAACGCTCCTACTCGACCTTGGTGGGTTCTGCGCTTTGTGGAAGATTGTTTGCCTCAGAGGCTCACAGCAGCACTCAATTTAGGCACCATTCCTGGGGCATCAGCTTGCTGAACTACTCTCATCTCTGGCCAGCATAAGGAACAGAGGGAAACCAAACGCCACAGTCTCAGTGAACTCTCCAAATGATTCAGGGCTGAATAAACCCCCTTTCTTTCCCCAGCCAGACTTTTCACTGAGTGGAAGTGGGTGAAGTGGGGAACCCAGACCCACCCTCTACTCCAGGTTGCAGCCAGGGCCCTGTAAAAGCAGCTGTCTATAAATATCTCCACCACCAGCTGTGTGACAGCTACAAACCCCTGAGCTACTTCCCCACACCTTCCCCAGCATCTTCCTTCTCACAGGCTCATCCTCCTGGTACCCACTTGTGTTTGCTCCTCCTCAATCTACCACGGCTCCTTCTGTCTCCTCAGCACCTCGGCTGTGTCTACACTGGCACGATCTTGCGCAAGTAAACTGACGTTCTAATGTATGAAATCAGGGCTTCTTGCGCCAGAACTCTGACACTCCCGCTCAGGAATAAGCCCTTTTGCGCAACTGTTCTTGCGCAAGAGGCCAGTGTAGACAGGCAACATGAATATCTTGCGCAAGAAAGCCCTATGGTTAAAATGGCCATCAGAGCTTTCTTGCGCAAGAGAGCGTCTACACTGGCAAGGATGCTCTTGCGCAAAAGCACATGCCAGTGTAGACGCTCTCTTGCGCAACTACTTTAACGCAAAAACTCTTGCGCTGAAGAGTTTTTGTGCAAGATCACACCAGTGTAGACGTAGCCCTCCTGTGCTGAACTAACTGCAGAGGACCTTATTTTAACGCGTCTGAACTGGTTCTTAATTGGTCCTAGGTGTTCCAAGTAGCCTGGCTCACTTGACTCTTAATTGGCTCCAGGTGCTTAATTGTCCTGATTGATTCTGGCAAGTTCCTGCTGGTTCTGGACTAGCCCTTGTTAGTTTACCCTGGAAACAGAGCCATACTCAATCTGGAGCTAATATACTTCTCTTCTATCACTGACTTGTACCCTGTTCCTGACACTTGCCCCTTCTATGGTGAGAGGGAGACCCTGGCGCATGTCCACCTCGAGTGCGCCAGGTTACAGCCCCTTTTTCGGCTCCTCCAGAATCTCTTGTTGAGGTTCTGGCTGCACTTCTCCCCTCACCTACTATGCACACCCCATCTGTAGCCCCACAAAGTCGCAGGACCTCCTGGTCAACCTCCTCCTGGCTGTCGCCAAGATGGTGATTTATAAAACCAGGGAGCAGAGGTTGGCTGAGGGAGGGGCCTCCGACTGAGGGGCCTATTTCCGTGCCTGCATCCACTCACGCATCCGAGCAGAGTTCCAGTGAGCAGCGCCCGCTGGCTCTCTCGAGACCTCCGAGGGGCAGTGGGCGCCGTATGGGGTTCTCTGCTCGGTGTCCCCATCCAGTTCCCTTGTTTTAGCCCTTTGACCCTCACAGCCACCCTGTTTTCTCTTTATTTGTCCCAAGTAATTATTTGGTTTTCTGGAAAAAAAAATTTAAAAAAATCATTCTCTTGTACCCCTGAGGCCTGACCCTGTCACAATATACTTCTTTCAAATGAAAGCTGGAAGTCGCACCCGCTCTCAGGACTCCGAGAGCTGGGGATTTTAAGAGAAGTCACCGCCAGACGTTACGCGCCTCTTGCTACGATTCTGAGTCGCCATGCGGTAAGAAATCTCCAGGCACAACCGGAAGTGGGGCTGAAATCTCATCTCCAAACTTTTCAAACTGTCTTCCCTGTAAAGTGTCATTGCCAGAACACCATTCTCAAGGTAATTGTCTGTTCCCAGCCCCTGGGAATAAGTGACAGGAATGAAACCTGCGATTGGCAGATTACATTTAAAAAGAAAATAACCCCCAAGCCCATTCGCATTGAAACACCCAGGCAATGCTACATTTGCAGGCAGAGAGACAGACCTTGAATAACTAGAACTCGGAGTATCCAGGGCCGGGTTGCTTTCCTTCGCGGCTGTGATTGTTAAACAAAAGCCAAGAGGCTGGAGATGACTCACTCTAAGCTGAGAGAGCGTGGGTGGGAAACACAATGCAACTGCAGTCCCTGGTGTGTTGTAGCCACAGAAAGCTGGGTAGCAACAGGATAGAGGGTAGGGGGAGCGGTCTGCAGCCACTGAGCGCGCGGTGGGGGTGGATGTATGTGGGTTTGGGTTTGTGCATTAGGAGCCAGCTGCATCCCCAGTGATAAACCCTCGTGCTCTGCACATGGGCTCTGACCCAGGTGATCGGCAAACCACAGCAGCAAGTGGGCGTCAGGGAAGTGAAAGGAGTGACACCGTGCTGGACCAAAGGAGAAGGCTGTCTTATACCTCTGCAGTCGTCCCTGCTCCCCTATGCGCGTCTCCCCCGGCCCTTAGAAAAGATCCCAGGCAACGCAGAAGGGGCTGTAAATTACACCTCAGTGACAATAGCAGCATAATTAACAGGCTGGACCAAGGGAAGCTAACATCATCTTAGACCGGGCCACTCAACTTTGGAAGCCCCAGGGGCCACAATGATACTCTCAGCACATGCCGAGGGCCGTAACGTAAGTGTGGTTGCATATACATGCAAATATATATGCAAATATATTCAAATAGCTTCTTTCACACACTGCCCTGGCGCTCCCAGCACCTCCTCCCTTGGGGTTAGAAACGCCGACATGCTGTACCCGTCTGTTCCAGCCAGCCCGTCCGCTTGCGTCTTTCAATGCTCACCCCGCCTGGGAGACGCCTCGCCGTTGTGGAGCATGTTCCTAGTGGAGGCCACGTTCAAAGGATCCCACCCGCGGGCCGCATGTTGAGCCCCGCGGAAACCCAAACCACCCCACGGGCTGCAAACAACCAGGCTGCGTGTTGAGCAGCCCTGCCTTAGACCCTAATCGTCGCTGATTTCAGCCCAGGGGTCGGGCATGGGAGGGGCAGAGAAGCAAGTTTCCAGAAGCGTGAAGATCTGACTGCAAATGCTGTTTCTACCAAATTAGGGCTGTTGCCTGTTTCCAGGAGGGCTTTGCTCCAGCCCGGGCCCCTTTTCTTTGTGTTACCCAACAGAGAGATTATCTCCATGAGAGCCCCAGAGGTCTGTGGTGGCGCACACCCATTCCCTACGCTCATCTTGGGTAGGACCCATGTGCAGGGGAAAGGCACCGGATAGGCCACCCCAGGGCAGGGCAATAAGTTATCAGACCTCCCTTTCCCCCCCCCCCGCAGGCTCACAGGATCCCCTTCTAGTACAGCCCTCAAGCCCCACTGAGTCCCAGGTGTCTGGTGTACAGGCTAGCTCAATGTCTGGTTGCGTGGGGGGGAGGGCTGAAGTCAGGGCCTGTGGTACTAAGAACATGAGCCTCTCCTGCTGGGGTGAGTGGACCAGGTCCATCCACCAGGAAGCAGCAGCAGACAAGCCGTGGGGAGTGGGGGCTAGAAACTGGGGGGAGGAAAGGGGCAGCAAAGAGACGGCCTGTGAGTTAAGTCTCCTTTCGTACAGGCCAGGCACTTACAAAGGCTGGATTTGGGCTGGTGCCTGAAAGGCAAACAGCTTGGCAGCCCGGTCCCCCAGGTAGCTGTCCTCCTTTCTGCCCTCGTGCTGCGAGCCCAGCAGGGTCAGCCCCCAGCAGCCAGCGAATCTGGGCACCGGTGCCCCTGTGGTGCAAAGTGAGTGTGAAGTGAAGAGCCTGTCAGCTGCAGACAGACTGTTCTATCTGTTTCCCTATGACACACACAGCTAGAACCACAGCTCTTAAGCTGGTGGTAAAGGAGTGCTCCTTTAGCTGCCAGTAGTAGTAGGACCCTTACCCTTTGCAGTGCACCACTAGAGGGCACTATCTCCACTGCACAAAGCAGGTGCACTGGGGTCTGTATGGCTCCTGAACGCAGTTCGTGCCATACTCACTAGTCACACTCCAAGACTTCCATTAGCAGAGCAGCTCATGGGGTATGTTTCAGCACCATCAAGCTAGCACCCAAGATAACTGGCATCGCTACCCTGTTCCTTAGGAGCAGTGTTCTCTGTAAGCTGAGAGCTTGTGTGAACGCCCAGGAGAAATTCAAATGCCACCCAATTGATTAGCACAGCACCCATAGCCACCCACAGCTGGCAGCATGTGTTTCTATTGGTGGTGTCCATCGACACATGCCTTGGTGCACATAACAAAATTTATTCTACACATGGATGGAAACAATCAGAGGTAACATTGCTTAGGAGCTGGGCGAAGACCTCTGGCTCATTTCACATACCTTTGAAATGGCAACAACTGGCTACTTCCCCACATTTGCACAGCCAGCCCCCTCCTGCGTCCACTTCAGCAGAATCTTGTCCTGCACTTAAAGGGCCAGCCAAGTCTTCCTGCCACACAAGAGCTAAACGAGGAGAACACAACACTCCAAGTCAGTGACAGAGCCGCTCACGCAGCAGGCGCCTGACAGGCACGAGGGGCAGCAAGATCCCCTCTGGGGGAGGATTGAGTCTGAATTCACTCCTGCTGCCCCCAGCTGAGAACTGGGAACACGAAGGCTATGTCTACACAGCAGCGTTACTTCAGAATAACCGACATTATTCCGACATAACAAAGTCAGTGCCTACACTGCAAGCAGTTATTTTGACATCATGTCACAATAACGTTGAGCTGGAAGACTTCTTCCTCGGACTCCTGTAACCCTCCTTGTACGAGGAGTAAGGGAAGTCGGAGAAAGAGTGTTCTTCCTTTGACATCCTGCTGCGTCGACAGCGCCCAAAGCCGAATTAAGCTATTTCCACTTCAGCTACGCAATGGACGCAGCTGAAGTTGCGTTGCTCCTTTCGGCTTTAGCCCTGCTGTGTAGGCGCGCCCTCGCAAGCCAGACACGGCTCATGGGAAGAGAGCCCAACACGGCAAATGCTGGTGGTATTTTTTCAAAGGGCTGGTTTACAACTGCACTCAGCACCCAGCCGCCGTGCGTTTGACAGCTGGGGTAGACCCTGGCCCCCAGCATGTTCAGTTCAGTCCGGGATTTGGCAGGGAGGCCTGTGTGGTGGCTCGTTCAGGGAGGCGACGGGGAGATGCCGTAACAAGGCAGATCTGTCTGACTTGCCTCTTTCTCCCCTGTGGAAAGGTGGCTGCGAGACTTCTGCCATCACGCCACTCTGGGGGAAAGGAAGGGGCCTTCTGCTTGCACTGGTTCTAAACGCCCAGCCCAGAGCAGAGCCGAGGTCCATCTGTCCCAGTGTCCCATCTCCCACAGTGGCCAACTCCCGCTGAGTCAGAGGAAAGTACAAAAAGTTCCACCGTAGAAAACTCTCCCCTTCCCGGAGCCTCTAGGGAGACTGACCCTAACTTGTGCCCCTCCCGCAGTGAGACACCAGCAATGAGAAAGTCCCTCTCCACCCAGAGACTTGCCAGCTGGCTGATGTGACAGGACGAGCATGGGCGGCAGGTGAAGGCCCAGCTGGGGAAGCTCCACCCCTTCCGTTTGAGGCCCCATCCCCGAATCCAGGCCCCGCCCACCCCATCCCAAACTTTCCTGGCCACCTGGAGGGCAGGGGCTGCTGTGCTATGGCCCCAGCCCCAGCCCTCCCCAGCAGCCAGGGAGCAGGGCTGCCATGCCATTGCCCCAGCCCTCCTTGGAGGCTGGGGAAGCTGGGCTGCCATGCCCCAGCCTTCCTGGTGGCCAGGGCGTGTAGGCAATTTTGGGAAGGCTGTGACTCCCCTTGCCTCCATCACCGGCCGCCCACAAGGACAAGCAGCACCACTCTGCTGCTGTTCCGATCAGAGAGGTCATGGCTGTGCTCCGGCCAACGTGCCACAAGCCCAGGCCAGGGGATAGTCCCAGGAGGAGTGGGGTGTGCCGGGCTGCACTGGCGGCCCTGCTGGCCAGGAGGCTGGACTTGCTGGGGATCAGGAGCAGCAGGCAAGGCTGGCATGGCAGGCACGCAGCAGCACAGGAGGGGTAGGGGGAGGGCGAGTGGGTGGGAGGAAGGCTGGCATACTGAGGAGCACAGCGGGGCCAGTGTCGAGGGACACCGGCCAGGCTCATGAGGACTCTGGCCAAGCCAGAGAAATCTTTGCAATAGGCTCTGGATCAGACCCTACCTGCTCATTAGCTAGCCAGTACCATCTAGCCCTCACTTTGGGGCTAGCTGTCCAGCAAACACGGACACGGTTCTGGTTCCTCTCCACCATACCCCATCCTCTCCCGTCTGCTCAGGCATTTATGCCTCTACTTCCCCTGTACATTTCTCCTGCCCCTGCCACTTAGCATTTCACCTGGTCCTGCGCAGACCTCACGCCCTGGTCTGAGACCTTCCTTTTTCTCATCCTCTCTGGATCCTCTGCCCCCTCCATTTCCCACCTCCCGTCTCACCAAGGGCTGGCAAAGTTCTTCCTCGCAGTGGCTTCCAGGCCAAGGGACTCTGCAGCTGCTGAGCCTCCTGCCCCCTCCGCTGGAGCAGGCAGCGCACACGACCTCTGCTGCCATGCACATCAGATGGGGCCTTTCCGGAGAGCTTCATCTGTAGCCCCTGAAGCCCTGCCATGGACCCAGGATCTTAGCTCTGATCCACTGCTGTGCCGGGCCCACCAGAGCCAGTCCCTGCCCTTTGCAACCTAACAGACAATGTAAGTTTCAATATGCTCTGGCTGGAGACTGGGGATCAGGCAAGAGAGGGGTTAAGTGATGTGCCCGAGGTCACACAGCAAACCTGTGGCGGTGCCAGGGATTGCGCTCAGGACTGGGACTGGCTCTCATGACTTAGGCCTTGTCTACATGAGTCAGTGGTGGGGCTGGAAGCACACCGCTAGTTATAGCAATGCCACCCCCGGTCGTAAAGGCAGTTGTACCAATCTCACTATTCCCTATCCCGTATGGGCATAGCTAGGCCAGCGCAACTGCAGCCGCACTCCAGGTTGTTCCGGAAGAACTTGACTGGTAAACGCCTCACAGCCCTCACCAGCATAATTCCACCTGTACACACCTGCGCCTACACCCGGCCTTCGCCTTGGAAACCATCCTCTGTCCAGTTAGCCCCGTGGGGCAGCCTAAGCTAGAAGGGCAACAGACTGTAGCGCTTTCTGGGCGGGCGAGGAGGTGTTCACCGTTACGCTCGCCCGTGAAGGGTTCGTGTGGCTCAGAAGGGGGTTGGTGAGCGGGTGTTGACTGAGGATGGAGCCCAGCTGAGCAGGAGCAGGCCGGGATGGTAGAAAGCCAGGCAACGTGCAGCAGAAAGGAGTTGCAGTGTAGGTGCCGGGAGTCACTCTTGGTGCCTAGCACGGGAGAGGAGGAGACCCAGGGAAGAGCAGGGCTCTGGGAGCCTGGTCCTGAGGGAAGGGTGGTGGATAAGGAAGCCTGGTACAGATGGAGTACAAAGCAATTCAGGGAAATAGTGGCGAGGTCTGGGACAGGACAGATCCAGGCTGTTGGTTATAGGGTCCCTGGGCTGGAATCCAATGTAGTTGGTGAGTCCAGGTTCCACGACCAGTCACGGGGAGAAGTGGCAATACCCCGTCCGTCAGCCAGTCCAGTGGGCCTATGGTCGCCGAGAGGGGAAAATTATAGTGACCTGGCCAGAGGGCGGAGCCACAAAGAAGGCGCACTGTCACTCCCTGAGCATGAGAGGGAATGCCGGGTGAAGAAGAGACCAAGACCTGGCCACAAGGAGGCGCCCCAGCTATGAGCAGAAAACCTTGTGACAGGGATTCCCAGCTGACCCCGCTTCATCTGCCTTCGTTTTCCTCTTGAGGTGAACGTCTGAGTCCAGTGCACCACAGACAGACAGGACCAGAGGCATAGCGAGGGGGGAATGGAGGGGGGGCAGTTGCCACGCTACGGGGGGCACCAATTTAGTCCCCCTCCGCTCCCCCTCTCATCCCTCGGCTCGCCTGCTCCTCCTCTGCCTGCTGGCAGCGGCTGGAGCCTCCTCCACACCTCTGTGCCCCCAGCCTGACCCTCCTCCAGTTTGGGGCCGGGGAAGATTTGGTACATGCTCCCCCACTCCTCCCAGGGTCCGGCTCAGCTGTGTGCCAGGTTTGGGGGGGGAGGGATGGGACACAATTTTGCCTTTGCCCCTGGGCACATAACACCCTCGCTATGCCTCTGGACAGGACAGAGGGATTCAGCAGCACGTAAAAGCCATCTCGGCCCTACACGAGCCAATCCTCCAGTGTCCTCACTGGGACAAGTAAAATGGCCTTTTGCCTCCTCTTCGCTCCACTCAGGAGCCGGGTCACTGCCTCATAAACCAGGAAGAGTCCTTCCCCTCCCGCTCCCTTCTTCCCTCCAGCTCCTAGAAGCTCAGTGGGAGCTCAGCGGCTGGCGACACAAGCATTCGCGCGGCATCAGCGATTCAGAGCAGCAAACAGGAATGCAACGAACTCTTGGCACCTCCACACGAGTGCGGGAGAAACATCAGGGCTCAGGAATGTGACCGGAGGCACAGGGCTAGCAGTACGTTGAACAGGTTTTAAATAGTACACCCATACTGACGCATTTCCCCCCTCCCCGCCGTGTCAGGTGACTTACTTTTTTGCCCCAGCCTTTGTGCGTCAAGCAGCTCAGACCCCTTTGCAACCATTAGCAACAAACTTAATCACGGTTTGACCTCAGCACAGACAATCTCAGACAGCAAAAGGCGGCAGAGCTGGTTAGTGTTAGCCCCAGACTGAACTCTAACGAAGTAGGGCCCTGCCAAACCAGTCCTGACAGCCCCATATCCTGCACCCGGCCAGGGCAAGGCACTGGGGCAGTGGACAATGAAATACCATAATGGCCAGGATCTGATCTCCCTTTGCAGACATGTAAATCAGCAGCAGCTTGTAATGGGACGGATCAGGCCCTGCAGCTAGAAAGGGCCATAGAGAAGTCCTCCAGATTGGCTAGAGAGGCTAGAAGAAACCAGCCAATCAGGGGTCAGGAAGAACTACATAAAAAGCTGCAGCACCAGAATCAGTGCAGTTGCAGCCCAGACCTGAAGGAGAGAGGACTGGCCTGAGAGAGCACCAGCACCAGCACCAGCACCAGCACCAGCACCAGCACCAGCACCAGCACCAGCACCAGCACCAGCACCAGCACCAGCACCAGCACCAGCTCTGTGGGGAGAGCTGCTTAGAGGCTATGAACAGGAAGATAAAGCCCTGAGCTAAAGGCAAAGAAGTTGTCTCCAGGAAGGAAAATCCTGGAGGCACCACTCCCGTACAGAGTGGGGCAACAGACTGAGAAACAGATTCAGAGACACTCTACAGAGGGCCCTGGGATGGACCTCTGCTAGAGGTGTACTCTGGAAAGGGTTGAAGAGTGACTAAGAGTGACTTGGCAGGAGGGTTGAGCTGAGGAAGAGACTTTTGGCATCAAACTGAGACACAGAGTGCAGGAATGCACTTGGCTAGGTGGGGATGCTCACGCGAGGTGACGCCGACCCCATCACACAACGCACAGTCAACCTATGGAACTCCTTGCCAGGGGATGTTGTAGTATGGTTTAGGATCTGTACCTTATGAAGCTTTCTACCCAAGCAGTGCCTCCCACATCTATTGTTTTTAGAAACATACTATCTGGCTGCTTTCCACCTACCAGAGCTTTCCCCACTGCTATGTGTAGCTACCTAGGGCCTGCCTGGACTCTGTGCTCTGCCATAAGTGTAGACTTAGCTGACCACAGCAGCATGGGCTTGGGGTTTATTGTTCTTTAGGAGAGTGATAATACTTTGTTTCCATAGCACCAGCCATCTGACAATGCCAAGTCATTACGTTAAATGGCCACAAAGAGCCCCATTTTACAGTGGGGAACCAAGGGACAGAGGTATTAAGTTGCCCAAGGCTCTCCTTGCAGAATCAGGACTGGAACCTAGGACTTTCGAAGCTCCTACCCCCTTCCTTCAATGCAAGCTAGCCCAGGCCCAGGGCGAATTCTTGAGGGCACTTCATGGTATATATGTAAGTGCCCGGTAGCGTATTTTGTAAAAATAATCACGCCTCTCTAAGCCAAGGCCCCACTCCAGCACAGCTGTTAACCCTGGGATGAGAAGCAGGGGGGAAGTGTCATTATTCTAGGCGACAATTATAGGCTGCCCTGATTAGAGCAATCCTGTGAATAGAATGGAAAATTAATGTTGATTTAATTATACATAACAGCCAAAATTGCGCAAAGGGTTAGTTAATCATTAGCTGCTTTATTAGTCATTCCTTATCACCGGCACTCTTAAAAATATCAGGAGCCTGAACGCCATGTGATCCCGAGTGCAGGTTGGAAGCAGAGTAAGGGACGGTTTACACTAGTAGATTTCAAAGCCAGAAGAAACCCTTGTGATCATCTAGTATCTGCTGGGTCACACAGGCCAGACGTACACATCAATTCATCTGCATATTTGCCTGGTGTTACAATAGACTGCATAAAGAGCAGCAGCAAAATTCATACAAGCTAAAATGTCATAGACAATGATCTGTTTTCACTGCTCCCTATGTTATACACCGAACTGTAAGGACAACAGTTATATTCAAATTGGTTTATTTTATGGCAAGAGGAGAACGTAAGCAATTGTTCAGTAACCACGGGGCTGTGACACTTTTGCATTTTGACGTTGGATGCTGCAAGCAAGCCATTTTTAAGTGAAGTGAACCTTGGGGGTACACAAGACAATTTAGACTCCTGAAAGGGGTACAGGAGTCTGGGAAGGTTGCACTGGACTACAGCAGATCACATAAAAAAAGTCAAGTCTTGATTTAAAAATGGCCAGCAATGGAGAATCCACCACCATCCTTGGTAAATTGTTCCAGTGATTAATTATCCCCACAGTTAAACATTTATGCCTGACTTCCAGGATGAATGTGTCTAGCTTCGACTGCCAGGCATTGGATCATGATAGATCTTTCTCTGCTAGATCGGAGAGCTCGTTATGAAATAGCTGTTCCCAGACTGTTACCCCTTAACCTTCTCCTTGTTAAGCAAAACAGACTGAGCTCCCTGACAACAGGCAGGCCTTCGAATCCTGTAGTCATTCTCTTCTCTGACCCTCTCCACTGGATCGCCATCCTTCTGGAGTGGAAAGCCAGAACCGGACACGGAATTCCTGCAGCCACCACACCAGTGCCAAATACAGGGGTAAAACAGCCCCTCTGCTCCCGTTTGAGATTCCTGTTTACACATCCAAGCACCGCCCTAGCCCTTTTAGCCACTGCAGCGTCACACTGGGAGCTCCTGTTTGGCTGACTAGCCGCCGTGACCCCCAAATCTTTTGCAGAGTCCTTGCTTGCCAGGCCTTGTTCCCACACGTGACCTCTCAGGGTAGCAAGAGCATCGGGGTAGGCAAGGTACCAGTCCTTAGGCAGGAACATTAAAGATTTAAGTACAAAATTTTGACAAGCAATTAAGTGATTTGGGGGAGCCCAACTTGAGATACCTTCTAGGGCACAGGAGCCAAATCTGTGGGTGCTCTAACATGGCTTCAATAGGAGGACCTGCTGGAAAGGGCAGTGAACTCATCTTGCTCAGTTCCCAGCATCTTTGTGTGACTACCACCAGGAAGGATTTGAACCTGGGACTTACGCAGCTTAGTGTCGGAGCTGCTACAGTTTGAGCTATAAAGACAGCTGACGCTCAGCTTAGGCTGTAGACCTCCTTTGTTCTTAGCTCTGCTGTAAGTGGTCTAAGTGCCACTCCATGGGACAGTGACCCACACTAGGTGTGTGGGTTACATTTGCTGACACTCTCAGCCTGGCTTCTGAACACCTTGGAGGATCTGGGCCAACGTCCTTCAGATGATCCACTCTTCATATAATCTCTCCTGTCCTACTCGGTGCCATTTCCTCCCGGCTTTCACGCCCCCAGGACGGCTCCTTAACGATCATCTGCTGGGATTTCACTGATGCCCTAGAGTCTGGGGAAGGAGCTCGGGCTGAGCTCTGCAGGGCCAACAGCTCAGTTGGGAAAAAAGACCTGGGGAAAGCCACCAGCCAACAGCTAACCCATTGAGGCCTCCCGAGCTTGTTGGGCTTGTTTTACTTATAGACACACTGATGCCTGGACGTGTTAAGCTGCTCCCTTTCAGAGCCATGCGTTTATTGAGTCTGGCATTACCGCCCATTCAGTGCCAGGCCTTCCCGACGTGTGGAGCCGGACTCCTAGTCTCTGACATGTAACCGAGACCTGGCTCTTCACACCACAGCTGACTCAGCTGGACCAGCTGGTGGCTCCAGGCCTCAGTGCCCTTCAGGATTCGACTGCAGTCAGCAAGGAAGAGCCCATGAAAATGATCAGCTCCAGTTGAGCAGGAAGCTCTGTAGCTGGGCTCTCCTTCGACAGAGCAAACCTTGTTCTCCTGGTGCAGGACGGCCTTCCCCATGGGCATCTCAAAGCATTTGGGAACGCCCAGCCAGCCATCACCTCTTGCCTAAAGAGGGACACCGCCCACTCCAGCCCGTGTGCAGATCACAGCCCTGGCAGTGCCCTACTCAGAGAGGGGACAGCCATTCAGATTAGCCAGGCCTAAGCCACGAAGGACATGACAGGAGAGGGTGACTTACAGCTCGGCAGATGGGATGGATGAAACTGGTTGGCACGGAGGGAGCATCTCTCAGGCAGGAAGAATTCACAACCAGCCGTTCTGTGTGGTCAGTGTATTTCCGTGATCCCCAAAGTGGCCCAAGAAGAACCAGAACCGTGATTTCCCATTCCCCTACCTTAACTTGCAAGGCCGGAGAAACACCTTCCAACTAACGTTCGCCCCTGTTCTGAACCAGTCAATGCTCCATGTGATCATCTCTGCCACGGTGCTGTCTGTCGCCAAGGTCCTAACGCCAATGTTACAGCCTAGTCATCCCTAGGGAGTGATCAGTCCGTTAATTCCTTGTTCTCTCGTAGGGTTGTGCTCAACTCTGCCTCCCATCTGAATTCTTCAAGGCAGCTGTTTACAGGTGTATCATGATGAGTCAATTCACCTTGTCAGAACATAAGAACAACCATATTGGTCAGACCAAAGGTCCATCTAGCCCGGTGTCCTGTCTGCCGACAGTGGCCAATGCCAGGTGCCCCAGAGGGAGTGAACAGAACCGGGCATCATCAAGTGATTCCCCCCCCCCGTCGTCCATTCCCAGCCTCTGACAAACAGAGGCTAGGGACACCCTCCCTGCCTGTCCTGGCTCATAGCCATTGTTCCCTAAGAAATGCCTCATGTTCGCCAGCCACTCAGATCTTCTCCAGATGAATTCTTGGTAAACGACCTGGCGTGAGGACTGATTGGCACAGAGATTGCTACGGGAGGGCTACATGGACTTGGGCATTTGCCATGAAGGAGAAGGAAGCACAAGAAAGCGACAAGACGTGTAGCCACTGGAGAGACTCCTGCTGGTTTTCTGCTCCATAGATGTAAAATGAAGGGATACCTGTTTCTCCCCCACCAGCCCATTCATTCCTCTGGAGTCCCGAGTTAGTTACACTCTATGAATCCTTCCTGGTTGAAAGATTCTTATCGCCGATGTAAGCACAACCAGCTGTCACAACCAGTGGACGGTGTATTTCTGTGGTGCTCAAATATTCCTTCTCTTCCCCCACCGCTGCAGCTGGCAAATGTAGTTCAACTGCCTGCTTTTAGCGTGAAATTGGAGCAAATGGATCTAATGGATGTGTCAAAGGCCTGGTTTGGCTTTTCACAAATGCTTCCCATTTCAAATCCGTGTAAAGAGATTACCTCTCTGGGAGTGAAGATAATGCTAATGTCTGCCTTCAGGAACTTGTGTGTGTTTCCGCAAAGCAGCTAAACAAGGATCTAGATGGCAACTGCCTCCCATATCCCAGCTAAGCAGGATACAGGGAGTCAAAATAAACATCTGCCCCAGGATCACTGGTTAATGGGATTTATGGCCCCTGAGAATCTCGGCCTCACTCCTTAGAACACTGGAACATAGTAACTCCATGGAGCTGGAGGCAGGCGTGGGGAGGGGAACCAGCGCTGACTGTCACACGCGTTTGATGTTTTCATTTGCATGGGCTGTAGCTGTTCCCGGGGGGGTAAAGTCGGGGGAGGTGTTGAGCGGAATGTAGGGACAAAGGTTTTAGGCCTAGTTGCCCTTGCAGAGCCATGTCCATGCCAGCAAACAAGCAGGGTTCCATCCTTCTTGCACGGGAACACAATTGTTAGCTGATGAACCAGTTGCAATTTACACCACAGTAACTCTAACTCAGGAACCAATGCATGCAACACACCTCGGTGCCAACTCTGCCCACATATCTACACCAGCGACACCATCCCAGGACCTAACCAGATCAGCCACACCATCACGGGTTCATTCACCTGCACATCTACCAATGTAATACATGCCATCATGTGCCAGTAATGCCCCTCTGCTATATACATCGGCCAAACTGGACAGTCCCTATGTAAAATAATAAACGGACACAAATCGGATATCAGGAATGGTAACATACAAAAACCTGTAGGAGAACACTTCAATCTCCCTGGACACACAGTAGCAGATTTAAAGGTAGCCATCCTACAACAAAAAAACTTCAAGACCAGACTTCAAAGAGAAACTTCTGAGCTACAGTTCATCTGCTAATTTGACACCATCATTTTAGGATTAAACAAAGACTGTGAATGGCTAGCCAAGTACAAAAGCAGTTTCTCCTCTCTTGGTGTTCACATCTCCACATCAGCTGCTAGAAGTGGGCCTCATCCTCCCTGTCTGAATTAACCTCGTTATCTCCAGCCTTACTCTTGATTGGTACTCTTTTCTTATGCCTCTATATTTATACCTGCCCCTGGAATTTCCACTACATGCATCTGACAAAGGGGGTCTTTGCCCACAAAAGCTTATGCTCCAATAAATCTGTTAGTCTATAAGGTGCCACAGGACTCCTCGTCGCTTTTGCAGATCCAGACTAACAAGGCTACCCCTCTGACAGTTGCAATTTAGATTTTTTCACAGTTGCGGGGGACGATGGGGGAGGGCCAGACAGTAATCCTTGCGTGGTTGTAGACCCTGAGGTTCAAAAAGTTCCAGCTTTATCCCCATTAAAACACAAACTGCCCATGTGTATATGGTGACACCAAAGTTCACGGAGAGAAACTTAATCCTGTCGGACCTAACTTTAGAACACAGCTGAAGGAAGTGGAGCTGCAGGACTGGCAGAGGGGGCAGGATCAGCAGAAGCAGGGATGCGTTAGCCAGAAAACCTTAGTGTGACTCCCAGATCCAAGCAGGGGTCCAGGGGCTGGTGGCTCAAAACCCAAAGAAGACAGGCTTTCAAAGGAGCTGAGGGGATTTAGATACACCTTGGAAGACATGTTTAAGTCCCCTAGGCTGCTTTGGAAATCCCAGCCTATATCCCCTGTAAGCCGAGCATGTCTGAGCTGGAGTCAGGGAGATGTCCAGACAGAATCTCATCATGGAAATTTTAGTCGCTTTCCAGGATACAACCACACTCTGGTCCTCCAGAGAGCTTGTTCCATGGACTTTGGAGGGATTCCCTGCTGCACATATGAAACTTGGAGGCTTCCTAGCTACTTGTGTCCCAGAACATACAGCATTTACCATTATTTGTAAGGCCTGGTCTATGCTGGGGGTTTAGGCTGAACTTAGCCGCATTAGGTCAAATTTCTAAACAATGAGTCCACACCACCAAGCCTGGTCCACTGACTTTAAAGGCCATTAAAATTGATGTTGGTACACCAGCTTTTCATGAGGAGTAATGCTAAATTTGACCTTGCATGGTCAACTTTATGGTGATGCAGACGCAGTGCTGTGAAAGTTGGTGTTCTTGGCCTCCAGGAGGTGTCCCACAGTGCTCTACAATGACCGCTCTGGCCAGGACTTTCAACTCTACTGTTCTCAAAGTGAACAGGAAAAGCCCCTGGAAAATTTGAATTTAATTCCCCGTGTGGCCAGCATGGCAAGCAGACCTCAAAGCAGGCAGCACACCCGACCATGAGTTCCCAGACGAGCTGCAGCATTGAGAGTGCAGGAGATCCCGGACCTCGTTGCCATCTGGGGAGAGGAATCTGTTCTGGCAGAACTACAAACCAGCAAAAGGAAGGTAGAGCTCTGTGCCAAGACAGAGACAAAGGGCACAGAGGAGAAAGGACACACCAGGGACACCCAGCAGTGCCATGTGAAAATAAAGTTGCTGAGACAGTCCTACCAAAAGACAAAGGAGGCAAATGTGACCATCGCCACAAACATGCCACTTCTATGAACAACTGCATGTGATTCTTGGGGTGGGGGTGGGGGTGGGAACCGAGCAGCATGGTTCCTTTTGCTGGTCGGGTGTGCTGCCAATCTGTGGATTCCTCCCAAGATGCAACTCTGGCAGCCTCGGGCAGCAGCATGGAGGACAGCACAGAGAAAGAGGAGAATGGGCAGCAGACAGGCAGGACAACCAATCTCACCAATAGCCAGGACCTTTTTTATAACTTTGGAAACAATCTCTTCCTCCCGGGACATCTCACTGCCAGGCACTGATGCCGGGGAGGGCGCTTAGGCACTCACTCTGGTGGGCTAAGGCAATTGGGTGTGATATGTGGTGTGCTCTGTGCCTACACAGCAAGGCCTCCCCAGAATAGCTTGTTAATACATCTGGAGATGGAGCGGGGGAATCCTCCCTGCACATATCCATGAAGCTCTCACAGAGGAACTCTTCCATCCTTCTCACCAGGTTTCTCAGGAGGCCGGCCTTACTGACACCTCCCCACGCCGAGCCAGCTGTAAGTGGTCTGGCATCAGTGCAACACTAAGCATTGCAGCGTAAGGTCCACGCTTTTGGCCACATTCAGTCAGCATCTGCTCCCTATCACTGTGATCTGGAGCAGACTGCTACCTAGCATGGCAACCTGGATGAAGCAGGGGAAGCTATTAGCTGATGCCTCTGCAGTAAACCTCCAATGGCTCATCCCCACTGAAGCATCCCCCTGCCCTGCCGCCATGCCCAGACCCCTCCCCCCTTCTGCCTGCATGCTCCTGTGGGGAAGGAAAGTTGCATTCTCCCAGCAAATGGGGGGATGGGGTGCTGAACACATGAGCTCTTGCCCTGCCCTGCCACCATGACTGGACACTACCCCCACCCGCATGCTCCTGTGGTTAGGGAAAGTTGTGCTCTCCCTGCAAATGTGGGTTGCCAAACACACAGGCATCATGTGAGCTGCTGCCCTGTCTTGCCTTGCCACTGAGTCGGGACCCCCAGCCACACACAGGCTCGAACCCCAGCCTGTCCCTTACCATGCCTGCTACCAAATCACATCCCCTAAGATCTCAGGGGTGTACCTGCTGCATAGTGGCTGCTTAAAAGCATAACTGTGGCCTTGTCCATAACACATCCCTATTGTCTTAGACAGACCTTCTTTCCTTTCTTAAAAGATTAGGTTTTGCGCTCGACAATGTATCTCCTGCAAAGTCTGCCCTTCGCTTTTCGGGACAATGGGTACAGCAGCGAGCCTGCTGCACATTCCCTGGCTCCACCGGCTGTCCGAATAGCACAAACCCCCTAGCAAAAATGCACTAGGGATGACATGTTCAAGGAGCCAACTCAATCCACCCACTGGGACAGGGAGCGATGAAGTGAGTGAAGGAATACGCTGCGGCAGGAGATGGAGGCGACGCGTGAGGACAGGAGAGTGTGCAGGGAGCTGGAAGAGAAGAACCAGGACACTGTTGATGGCCATGGCAGATGTGATGAACCGCATGGCGGCCTTCCAGAACAGAGATGTGCACAGGCCCCGCCCCCCCTCCAGCCCTTGTGGACCCACATTCCCTCCTCGCTGCGTTCCATCGCCTCCTCTCCCCGGGGCTCTAGAATGTGCGGGGCGGGGGGGGGGAAGGGGGAGCAGGTCAAAGGCAGCCAGGCACTCAACCCCCAGGAATGCGTTCTGAAGCAAAGGGCTGTCGTTCTCGCACCTGTGATCACCCCCCTTCCGTCCTGAATCCCTTTTCTGTTCCAGCTGTATTGCCTAAATAGAAAACCATGATTTCTGAACACATCTCTTTAGTGCTTGTTTTGAAAGGGGGAAGGTTAGATTAGCACACTTAATGCAGGGGCAACATGCATGACTCTCAGAGCGCTCTCTGGCCATGCACAAAGCTGTTTTTCAAAGCCTCTCCAATTTGCAGTGCCCCTCGCTGTGCTCTCCTTATTGCCTTGGTGTCTGGCTGCTCATAGTTACTGGCTAGGCACCGTGCCTTGACCCACCTCCCCCCCCCCCATGCCATCTAATGTTTCCCCTTACTCTCACAGACATTATGGAGCACATGGAAGGCTGCCACTACCATGAGAATGCTGCTTTTGCTGAGGTCTACCCTAGCCATTAGACTGTGAAACCTTCCCTTTGAATGCCCCAAAGCACGTTCAATCTCCATTCAGGACTTGCTCAGCTTGGCGTTGAACTGCTCCCTAATGCAGCTCGGGCTGCCTGGGTGCGGCTTCATGAGCCACAGGAGCAAGGGGTAGGCTGGGTCTCCAAGGATCACTACTGGCATTTCAGCACCTGCAGCCCCATCGAGAGGTACCCCTGGCGGTTTGTGTTATCTTTGGCAAGGTGGTCAGGTGCCAAGGTAGGGATGTGCGTTCTGCCTATTGCCCCAGCATGATGAGGGAACCCCATCGCGGCAAAGCCCTCCCCTACGTCCTGCATGTTTCCCAGAGTCACTACCCTCTATAGCAGAAGGGTGTTGGTTGCCTTGGTGGCTTGCATCACAACAGCCTCCACTGTAGATTTCCCCATGCTGAATCGACTCCCAGCTGACCGGTAGCTGTCTGGCCTTGACAGCTTCCATGGGGCTATTGCCCCTCGCTTCTCCACTGTCAGAGTGGGTCTCGTTCTGGTATTCTTGAGCTTCGGGGCGGGGAGGCCGGGGGGAGGTGAAAGCAACTTGCAACTTTGCATGACAGTGGCCTTATGCATGTGAAGGCTTTGCAGCCCCTGCTGAGCATCCCATAGCTGCATCGCTATGAGGCCTTGCCAGTCTGTGTTTGTCCAAAGGCACCAGAACCAGCCTCCATTGCGTCCAGAGGATCGAATGCCGGCAGCGTCGCCAGTCGTGCAGCTGAAGCGCTTTGCGGAAGAGTATGTTCATGGCCTTCTGAGATGCTTCCTCATTCCAGCATTCCCTGGGTGCACTCTGGGCACTCCAGCGCAAGGTTAATACAACGGGCCATAATGCTTTGCTGCTGACCAGGTTCCATGCTTATGCTGCCATGGCTGTCCACATGGATAGCCGGGGGGGGGAAGGGCACAAAAAGACTGTTTGCCATTGCTTTCAAATGGGTGGGGGGAGGAGACACTGCCAACATGTACCCAGAACCATGCCCTACCCCATTTTGGTCCCAGCGTGTACTGGAAACATAACCCAGAATGCAAAGGGGTAGCAGGAATTGTGGGATAGCTACCCACAGTGCACCACTCTCAAAGTCAATGGTAGCCACCCTACAGGGGGCACTCTACTTTGAACTACGTCGAATTCTTGTGCACGGCAGGGACATGTACCTTCAACTTTACAAAATCGGGTGCTAAAAAGTGAGCCTTCATACAGCCCACCTTATCTGGTAGTGTAGACATGGCCCTAAGCTCAGATCTCTCACAGAAGCTACAATTTTTGTTGCAATCTCCATAGGCTACTGTCTCTCAGATGGCTGGTCTACAATCGCATTTTCCATACCACCTTAACAAACAAACAAAAGTCCTGATTCCATTCCATGGAGGTGTAATCGATAGCGTAAATCTGATGTCACAGACCAAGATGTTGCTTAGCTAAAGAACACCCCCCCCAACCCCCACCCCCACCACTCAACTGCCTTGTCCAATTACTCAAATTGCCCTCTAAATTCCTCTTTTCCCAAGGCAGAACTCAAGTGACATTTGGAGCAGAAGAAAGTTTCCTCAGAAAGTTAATGAAGCTTCGTGAGAACAGCATTTGGGATGGAAAAAGGTCTCTCAACCTTTGGGACTTGGAATAAAACCTCTGAAGACCTTTTTGGATCCGATAGAATTCAAAACGTGTTGTTTTTTCCGTCCTGCTGTACGAACATGCAAAAGGTCATGCATTAAAATAATGAAACAGCTGCGATTGTAGACCATTAGCTGGCAAAGAGCGTGCCACAGGAACTGCAATTTGGTATTTGTGTGTGTAGGTTCAGGGAAAACGTCGGTCCCAGCGTGAGCTCTTCAGAGGGACGCTGTGAGGCAGCGTCTGAGACGTTGCGCCAGACGGAAGAACTTGGAAAACGTCATGTTTTCATGCACGTCCTTCTGTGAAATCACAAGTGCTTAGGTAGGGCTCAGGCCTCGGCTTGGCTTCAAACTGAGCTCCACCTAGCTACGCTGCTCAGGGCGGGGGAGACGTGCCAAGGCTGCTGGACAAATTCTTGTGGACGTAGCTCCTGCCGCTGAAAGAGGTGAATTAACTGTATGGGCGGAGGAGGGAATGGGGGTCTCGCTGGTGCTTGCACTGGGATGCACATTGGGCTGGGCTGCGGCAATCGAAATATCAGTAACTAACAGAGCTTAGTTGCATTTCATGAAGGCAAAATCACTCAGGTTTCTCCCTGGCTTGGGATCTGGCATCAGGCCTGTGATGTTCACCTAATGCCTGTGCCACGCAGAGCCTGGCTCTGGGTGCCAGCACTGCCCACACACACACGGCAGAAAAGCTGCAGCATTCGAGGCCCCAACAGCTCCAAGGCAGCCTTCCTTCTGCTGGGACTCTTCTCCGGGCTCAGCGGCTAAGTGGTGTCAGCTGTAGCCTCTTCCTCTTTATGCTGGCTCCGAATGAGTCGAACTTCGAGCCCCCAGTTACGTGATAATAACTTTAAAAAAAAAAAAAAATCACTTTCTTCAGTCTCTGAACAAGGAACTCTAGGGAAAAAGGACCGTCACTCACCACCTTGCTCTGCTTCAAAGCTTTCCCAGCAACCTGCTGTAGGCTTCAAGCAGGGCCGGCTTTAGGAAGTGCGGGGCCCAATTCGAACCAAATTTTGGTTGAGCAAAACAAAAAAAACAACAACCCAGCATACAAAGAAACAACTCACAGCCCCTTTAAATCCCCAGCTACAGGGCAGAGTCCCGCCTTCCAGCCAAACCCACGGGCCGACTCCCCCTCCCGCGGTGCACAGAAGCCGCCGCGCTCCTACTCCGGGGCTGACGCCCCCTCCTGCAGAGCACCCGGCACGCCAGCGCACCCGGCACACTTCCGGGTTTAGGGCGCGGGGCCCTCTGGCTTTAGGGCGCAGGGCCCTTTTAGGCGCGGGGCCCAATTCGGGGGAATCGGGCGAATCGGCCTAAAGCCGGCCCTGGCTTCAAGATACGGATGTAGGATCTCTCTTGCTCTGCCCTCCAGCTCTTTGCATCCCCTCACCCGCCTCTCTAGGGATGAAAAGGTTCTCCCTCTAGTTTTTGCAGGGGTAGGGAACCTTTTTTGGGTCAGGGGCTGCTGACCCACAGAAAAATCAGTTGGGGGCCGCACACCGGTGAGAAGCAAAACCAAAACAAAACAAGCCCTCACTGAGGTGGCCCCCGACTGAGAAGAAGGACACTCCCGATACTCCCCTCACACACCAGAGCCTAGTGGGGCCCAGGCTAGTAGATTTGGGGTCTCCAGCCCCACAGGGAGGCGGTAGAGGGCTGGAGCAGAACAAAGTGTAATATAATGAGCAGGTTCATTTTCTTTGAAATACTGCATCCCCATGGCAATTTTCCTGCTCCCTGGCTCTCCCCACAAGGACGGGAGGTCAGGAGTCGGTGAAACCCGGCTCCGCCGACACTCCAAAAAGCCAACGCCCCTCTGCTTCTCTATGTGAGCAAGAACACTGCGTGCTTCCCCCAGCCTGCCCCTGTTGGCAAGCAGCCCCCGCTAACCCAGGAGGCCTGGAAGCAAGCCGGCTCGCTGGCTAATCCTCCCCCCATGCCTCTGGCGCTGTCCAGAGGAAGGGAATTAGTGGCAGAGGCTGCCTGTCAGCCCGAAGGGGCCTGTGTCCAGCCTGCCCTGACCCTGTGCTGCTGGCCCCACTCCAGGAGCGGCAATGTTCCTTCCCCACAGCAAGCCTCCAGGGTGGGGAGCGCTGGGAATACAATGCAGCATGCAGGCAGGTCGGGGGTGCCTGCTGCAGCCCAGCCAAGTTTCACAGAGAGCGAGCTGGCCAGGTGCTACACTGATCACATGGCCATGAAGGGCCAATCAAGAGGTTACTAAATTAAGTCTCCCATCAACCTTGCGGGGGGAAGGATTACACCCATTTTACAGCCAGGAAAACTGAGGCACAAAGACTGGCAGTGGCTTGTCCAGGGCCGAGTTGGGCCTGTCCTACAGGCTTCCCCAGCCTTGGCACTGCCTCTTGCAACTCACCTGCGATTGCCGCACGCTGGTCATGAGCTGGCCGCTGGATGGAGAGACCACTCAGGAGTTAATTCCACTGCAGCTTCTGGCTCCTCTTGGCAGACCCAGCTGGAGAGGATCTCTGCTCTGGGTCCCTCTAGCCAATGAGCAGTCTTCCAGCTGGAGGGCAGGTGTGCTGCAGCATTGCATGCTGGGTATGGGCCCCACCAAGGCCAGGCCCACACACCTGTGTACTTTCCCTGGTTTCAGAAACCCTTCGTGCTGCTCATAAAGCTCTCTCCGCAGCCCTCCGAGATAGGACAGCATGAGCACTATCCCAATGCTCCGAGAGGGAAACCGAGGCACATTCTGACCAGGTGACTTCCCCAAAGCCAGTGTCAGAGCTGTGGTGAGGGCTCAGGAATTCGTGGCTCCCGGTCCCACCCACAGAGCACCGGAGCAGACATACAGAGAAGGCAGGTAAATGTGGTAAGAAACCCACAGGGCATGTAGGAATGCCTGGGTGTCAATATGCTGCACACAACTACTCAGAACAAACACAGAGAGAGCCAGGATGCAATTTTTTATCCTGTTCTGACAGCCAAGCCCCCCTTCCCCCCCCCACTTGATGAGCCTCCACTAACACTGAGGCAGTGGTCTCCAACCTTTTTACACCCAAGATGACGTTTTAAATGTCAGGGCAAGCCAAGATCTACCCCATCCCTTCCCCGAGACCCCACCCCTTTCTTGAGGCCCCGCCCCTCTCCAAACCTTTCCACAGACTGCCGGTTGCTAATGGAAACTCACCGTTAATTACATAATTACATCCGAGCCATTTTGCTAGGGCTGCAGCTGGGGAGAACGGTTTAATTTAAATTACGAAACCGATTAAGTGTTTTAACTCTCGCATGTTAGTTTATCAAACTTCATGTTAAGTAAAGTAAAATATTAATCGTATCCCCCCCTCACATCTTCCCTCTGCTCCAGCCTCACTCCGCTTAGCCCCATGATCCCCCCCAGCCTGATCCCCTGCATCGCCCCATGCCCCTCAGTGCAACCCCTGGCCCCTCCCATCCTGCCCCCGCATCCTCCTTCACCCCCCTCCCTTTATCCCTACATCCCTGTGCCCCCAGCGCGCTCACTGGCAGGGCAGCAGTGGTGGGATTTGCAACCTCCTGGGAGTAGCGCTGGGGGGAGAGGGGCAGTCTCTTCCCTGCCCGGCCCAGCCCTTTGCCTGCAGGTAGAGGTTCCTAGGCTGGGGCTGGAGCTGGGGTTGGAGCAGGCAGAGCCCAGGGCTGGCTCTAGTCTGGCCGGGTGCAGCGGGGTGGTGGGGAAGGGGCTCCCCGACCCCACACACAGCCCATGGGGAACAGTGCGGCGTAGCCCGTTCCCCAGCACGCACGTGTGCCGGCCGCCCAGCCCTGGCTCTGTGGAGCAGGCCCAGCCCCACCCCCTCCTGGAGCAGGAGACAAGAGCCAGGGATGCACACGTGTGCACATGCACCTCTTTCCCCCGGCCTCAGCCAGCAAGTTAACCAAGAGGGCGGCTGCCCCTCTTTGCTCCAGCCCACCTGGCCGTGGTGTTCAGCCCACTGAGGTTGTGCCATGCTCCAGCCACCCGTAGCAATCAACTCCTAGGGGTGCCGCGATCGACCGGTTGGTGACCACTGCACTATAGGGACTATGACACACAGTTGGGGATTCCGGATTCTCTTCAGAAGAGGGCAGTCAGGCACAATTCATTGCAGCAGCAGCATGCCCACTTTCTAGCTGCAAAGCAAGCAGCCCAAAGGATCACCAGCATGCAAGATAGGGATGTAAAATCCGGTTTAATTTGTTAACCGGTTAAAAGTTAAGTTTAGCCGATTAAATGGGGCCATTACTGGTTAAGGGTGATGCTTACCAGTTAATGGGTTAACCATTCACATCCCTAATGCAAGATGCTAGCAATTGCATTGTTGACACAGAGTAATTCACAAACAGTGCGCCAGTGCCCAGCACAAGGGCTGAGTTCTCACCATTTTGTGCCTGCAATTTGCATGGGCCAAACTGTCAGACCCTGGGCATTCACCTGACCAGGGGACGGTCAGCATCACGCTCTTTATCTCTGCCCATACAGACCTTTATGGTGCAGTCCAACATTTGAACTGGGGAAGTGGGGCACAGGATTCATGAATGACCCCCCCGAGCCTCTTTCGCAAACCTGGCTACTACTCGCATGCTCTTGGATTTCTATGGCTCCTTCCATAACAAAAGCTCCCAAAGCATTGGATGAGCGGCACCGTCAAAATGCAGCTGCCTCTGGAGTGGAGCGCAGCACCCAACCCGCACACGGCAGGACGGGGAGATCTGATCTCTCCAGGCCAGGCCTGAGGGGCATTGGTGGGGGACGGCTGCGTTCTCACTATGCCCAATCTGAAACCAGGGCTTTTGTGGAGCACTAGACCCCCCTCTGAGAAGGGGGAGTAACTCCTCTCTGCGTGATAGGACTGTGGCACTGCGGGCCTCTGCTATAGGGGGCTGGGCACAAGGAGAGTCCGCGCCTGGAGAATAGAAACAGCCTAGATGTCCAGACTGTTTGAAAGCTGTATCCACAGGACCTGCTGTCGTGGCATTCCTGGCCCAGAAAATGATACAGAGTGCTAGGGCTAGGCACCTCTCTGCTACTGGGCCTTCCCCTGCGGTTAACATCACCCAGCCACTGCCTGGCATAGCGAAGGGGGGAAATTAGCAAGATGTACCTACGTGCCCTGACAGGTTTCCCCCTACCAAGGATTCACGCTGTGGGCACGTTCAGCAGCAGGATTGGTGGTGTCCTGCCTGGTGCAGACTGCGGTGTGTGTGTTCCACCAGGCCATGCCCTGCCCGCCCAGCTGTACGGCCATGGGACGACCTGCCGCCCAGCAGGGGCATCTTATCCCATGAGCCTGATGAGCATGCATGCCCCACGAGCAGTGCCTCGCACTCCCAGCAGGGGTCTCTCCTGGAGCTGGAGTGGGCAGCAGACAAAGGTAGGAAGATAAAGGCAGTGGCTCAAGATAGGGAGAGGTCCTAAAAGCTAAGGCATCAGCGTCCAGAGCCAGGGGGTGATGGGTTCAAGTCCTGCCCATCTCAGGGGCAGCTGGACAGCCACCACCAGCTTCCCCAGGGGTGGAGCAGGCACCAGCTGAAGGTAGGGAGGATAAGGTAGCTGCTGAGGATAGTTGGGGTGAGTCCTTCAATGGCCTAATGGATAAAGCCTGGGCAGGGGGCTGTGTTTCTGAGTCCTACCCACCATGAGCCAGGTGTGCGCGCACAGACGTGGGGCAGTCCCCACCCTCCCAGCAGGCAAACACTCAAAAGGCACAAAGATTACTCTACACGTCTGCGGCAACAACCAACTCGCATGGCAGAGCAGGCCAGCTGCTGGCTGCAAGCAGGGCATCAGACCTCCAGCCCTACTCCACCATTGGTGGAGGGGCAGGCTGAACCCCATATCTGATGCCTTGTCATGATCATGGGGGTTAGCCAGCAGCCTGGGAACTAAGGGGTTAACTGTACCTAAGTCAGGTAGATTCAGCCAGTAGGAATCCCAAACTGGGACAAAGGAATTTTGGGGTTTTCCCTCCTTTGCCCTGAGCAGTTTCTCTCCAGCTACTGCGGGAGTCAGACAGAATGTCTCCCTCCAAGAATAGACTCTCCTGTGAGTAGGGTAAAGTTTAGATCAATCTGTTAGGTTTTATTGTTTTATGGTTTGGGAAATGGGATCGGATGTCTGTGCATTTAAAATGGGTTTTGCTCCCCTTTACAACTAAGTCTGGGCCCACGGTGGAATTCCCCATGAGTATATTACTTTGTGACTTTTCCATCTAGTCATGATGCTTGCAACAGGAATATTGTGGTGATAATAAAAGTTCTTTCTCTTTTCTTTTTCTTAACCTGGTATTGGTTAATTTTTGTGTCCTGGTTTGTACTTTAGGGGTGAGATTTCCCAAGTGATCTCTCCCCTGATTTTCTTATCATTACTTGGGTGGTGGCAGCGGAGTTTTTATCCCCAAAATCTAGGTTTTTAAGATTTTGGGGGGAAGTTTTTTACCAAAGTCTGGAAAGATAAGGTTTTGGGGTACTTTTGCGGGCCCCCACTTCTGCATTTATCATGCCAGAGTGGGGAAGGACCCATGACACCTTCTTTGCTGGAGTGTTGAATCCATCAGCACCCACAGCCCTTGGCTGAGCTGGGAGCAGTCAGCAACCCTGCCGGGCTAAAGGTAAAGGTTCTGCAGAGGGCAGATCACCATCCCCAGCAGATCCAATCCAAGACTGGAGAGCAGCGGGGACCTGCCCTGGCACGGCTCAGAGCCACCTCGCAGAGGCAGGAAGGGACTGAGAGAAGGTAGCTCACTCCTGGGACAATGCTCAGGGGCCGAGTCTGGAGCCCACAGGGCTGGTGTCTATGGCATCTAGTTGGCACAATCGAGGCCTCTGGAGGCATCGAGTCCAACCCCCTGCTCCATGGGTGGTGGGCAGTGTAGGCAAGGGAAAGCATTGCCTTCCCAAAATTGCCTACCCTGCCCAGCTGCCCAGGAGGTGCTGGAACCGCAGTGCAGCATCCCAGCTCCATGGTGGCCAAGAAGGGCTCGGGCTGCGCTGTAGCAGCCCGGCCCTCAGCTGGGGTTGGGCGGGACTTGGCTGGGGGTGGGGTGGGGGGAGAGGTGTTGAAGGGGCGTGGCTCAGGGAAGAGGTGTGGCTTTGGGCAGAAGGGGTGGGGCTTGGGCTTGCCTTCCGCAGCTAGGCCTTCACCCGCCGCCCATCCCAGTCAACAGGCCCAGCCCATGCCAGGATGGTCCCTGGCATCCAAAGGGGCAACCCCCTATTCCCAAAGCAGCCCCTCCCTGCAGTTAGTGGTATCCTGGCCACAGATTTCATTGGCTCCAGGTTCCTCCTCCTGCACTCACTCAGGCAGAGTTCAGCTTAGGCGCCCGTGGGAGGCACAGATTGGTCAGGGTTTATTATTGATGCTGGGACAGACCCTAGCGACCCGGCCTAGGAGCCCCTGGGCACGGCCGCACTGCCCACTAAGCCCAGGCAAACCCCAGTTCTGTCCACACACGTGAGTCTGGCTGGGCTTGGCCAGCACTCAGGTCGTAGGCCGTACCAGGGGTAGGCGAGAGCCTCAGTCCTGTGGAAACAGCTCAGGCCGCAGAGCCGAGTCAGACGGGCTGCGCTGGGCAGGGCGGACGCGCTAGCACGGCCCTGAGACCCGGCCTCAGCCCCGCAGCCCAGGTTCCAGGCAGCCTGGCCACTCACGCACAGGTTTGGAAACGGCGAGTCCTCCTGCCCACATCCAGGCGACCATTTGCAAGGGGGGGGGGGTGTGCACTGCACTGAGCCCAGCCCAGGGCTTAGCACCCCCGCCTCCGGGTGAAATGCCAGGCACACGCCGCTCCTCCCCCTACGGCATGTCCCGCGACCACGTCAGGCTGCTCCTTCTGCCCGGCACAGCATCCTTCTCGGCAGGGCAGGCCGCTCCTGTGGACGCTGGGCCAGCAGCTTCCCGCTCCCAACGGGACATAGAAACTTGCCCTTTGTTGACAATCTCCCTTTGACAGAACGTCCCCTGACGGGCTCCGCTTGTGGGGGGCGGAGTTGCTAGAAGAGGCAGAGGCTCTGGAGAGCAGCACCCGGCTGCATCCGTCCACCTGGGGAGCTGAACGGTAGCGGAAGGGGCCGGGCAGGACTGCAGGTCAAGGAGGGGCTGGATTCCTCCTCCCCAGTCCGGCTGCATGCTGAGCGCTATCTCCACAGCACCACCTTCCTCCCCTGGTCCACGCTCACCACGTACTGGCCCGAGAAGCACCATGCCACAGCATTCACGGAGGCCCTGGATGGGGGACAAGGGCACAGGCAAGGAGAATTAACAGAATGCTCCTAAGGATCTGCCCTTTCCATCTAGGGCTCTCCAGTAGTACTGGGGTGCGTGTAATTCCTGTTATCCCATTGGAGAAACTGAGGCACCAGGCAGGTAAGTGGCTTGGCTAAGGCCACGGAGGGCCTGGGTTGGAGCAGATCTCAGGAGTTCCTGGCTCCCAGTCCTGTATTCACTCCGTCAGTGACAGAGGGGCAGTTACCCCAGGAATGAGGTGGATAATATGACAGCCAATGGAGGGGGTAGCGCTGTGAATTATGTAAACTGATTTATGATGTAAGCTGATTTATCCCAGCTGAAGATCTGCCCAGAGTACCATGGAGGCAGTGTGGCCTAGTGTCTAGCGCACCTGAGTGGGGTGGGGGAGTCTGGGGTTTTGGCCCTGGTTCTGTCGCTAGCCTGCTGGGTAAACTCAGACAAGTCAGCTCACTTCCCATACCTCAGTTTCCCCATCTATGACTCTGATGTACTTCATAAAGTGCTTAGAGATCTCTGACTGAAAAGTGTTCTCGAAGTGCTAGTTACTGTGTATCTTAAAATACCCTGTGAGGAACAGTATCATACAGGGGGAAACTGAGGCACGCGGCGATCACATATTGAGTTGGTGGTAGCAGAGGGGACAGAAGCAATGGCGTCCTGGCCCCAGTCACCTCCCTTAACCCTTGGGTCACCCTGTCCTACCTGGGAGGTAGTGGCACAAGCTCAATCCTTCAGCGCCCGCATCTGCGACGCCTCCCCTCTGGATCCAAGCACAGCCCTGCCCTAGCCTTGGGGTGGGGGATGAAGAATGCAGGTGTGGGGAGGATCACGCAGCGCAGCCTGAAGCACAACTGGCTCTGGTCCTACACTCTCCCCCTTCTCCACTCCCCCCCAAGGACCCGTGGAAAGGAGATGAAGATGGGGGGCCTGTGGGATGGGGCTGTGGCAGGGAGGGGGGGATCCCTGGGGCTGCCAGGACCCCATCACACTAAGGTACAAACATCCACCTTGCTGTGCTTTTGCCCTGCACCCCGATGTTCTCGGGCTCTGGCTAGACTGGGGTTGCAACAGGCTCCACCCACCTTTTCCCCAAAATGTGGCCCTGCCAGGAACTTCCAGGGTGCCCTAGACAGGCCTTTCTTTGAAGCCTCTTTCCCTGGCCAGCTCCCCTCCTCCTCCCTTTGATCCTCTGTGTCATGGGAGCCTGCCCTGTACTCTGCGTTCCTTCCCCAAGGAGCAGCCAGAGCCGGCGACCCTCCCTCCTGATCCGACCCTCTGGGGCTGCCCATCCCCAGGATCCTGGTTTAACGCACTCAGCCTAGACCCTTCATAAGAACGGCCGTACTGGGTCAGACCAAAGGTCCATCTAGCCCAGTAGCCTGTCTGCCAACAGAGGCCAGCACCAGGTGCCCCAGAGGGGGTGGACCGAAAACAATGATCAAGCGATTTGTCTCCTGCCATCCTTCTCCAGCCTCTGACAAACAGAGGCCAGGGACACCATTTCTATCCCCCTGGCTAATAGCCTTTTATGGACCTAACCTCCAGGAAATTATCTAGCTTCTCTTTAAACTCTGTTATAGTCCTAGCCTTCACAGCCTCCTCTGGCAAGGAGTTCCAAAGGTTGACTACGCGCTGTGTGAAGAAGAACTTTCTTTTATTAGTTTTAAACCTGCTACCCATTAATTTCATTTGGTGTCCTCTAGTTCTTCTATTATGGGAACTAATAAATAACTTTTCTTTATTCACCCTCTCCATACCACTCATGATTTTATACACCTCTATCATATCCCCCCCCTCAGTCTCCTCTTTTCTAAACTGAAAAGTCCCAGTCGCTTTAGCCTCTCTTCATATGGGACCCCTTCCAAACCCCTAATCATTTTAGTTGCCCTTTTCTGAACCCTTTCTAAGGCCAAAATATCTTTTTTGAGGTGAGGAGACCACATCTGTACACAGTATTCAAGATGTGGGCGTACCATAGTTTTATACAGGGGCAGTAAGATATTCTGTGTCTTATTTTCTATCCCTTTCTTAATAATTCCTAGCATCCTATTTGCCTTTTTGACTGCCGCTGCACACGGCGTGGACGTTTTCAGAGAACTAACTTCGGGACAGCGACCTGCCCTAAGGCCAGTGGCGCTCACCTGTGCTCCCCGGACAGGACCGTTTCCAGCTTCCCGCTCTCCATGTTCCAGAGGTAGAGGGAGCCATTGGAGGAGCCCACCAGGGCATAACTCTTGTCAGGGCTATGGCGGGGACAAGGAACAGAAAAGAGGGTGAGTTCAATATGCAGAGATGCCTCTGCTGGTTGATACTAGCACATGACATAGGGACTCCAGTCCAGTGAGGCACAGAACCGAAGTACATTGAGTCTAGAGCAGGGGTGGGCAGTCATTTTTGACTGGGGGCCACCCTGGAAGGGGTGGGGCCTCAGGCGGAAGGGGCGGGGCCAGAACACTTCCGTGCTTCCCCACCCACAGACCCTGATTGGTCCAGGGCTGGGGGAGCACGCAAAGTCTTTGCCCCCCCAGAGAGAACCTCACTAGGCGCCCCTGCCCGTGGGAGGAGACTTTGCATGCTCCCCCCTGCTGCACCCAGGCCAATCAGGGCTTGGGGGTGGGGGGGAGTGCGTGAAGTTTCCTCCCTCTTTGTCAGGAGTGCAGGGTGCTTCTAAGCACTGCACACACCTTGCAGGGCGGGGGCAGGTCAGGAGGTAACTTTGCATGCTTACCCTCCCAGGCCCTGATTGATCTGGGGGCGGGAAGAGCGGCAGGGCCTCTGCGGGCCGGATCAACTTGCTTGGTGGACCGGATCCGGCCTGCAGAGGCCCTTTTGCCCACCACTGGTCTAGAGAGTTCAGCGAATCTGTGGAACTCCCTGCTGCAGGTTGCTGTTGTAGAGTTTCATAGTCTCTAATGGCCACAGCTAAGCCCAGGGCAGAATAAAAGTAGCTGCAGCCCATGTTCCAGGCTGTTCATTGACCACCCACGGGCGCCAGCAAAAAAATCTCACAAACTTCCCCCTCCACTTCCATGTCTAGCTTTGTCCAATTTGACCAGATGCACTCTGGAGCAGTTCTGCCTTCCTCTGAGCCCTGTGCACTGGCCCCAGCTGGAGGCAGATCCACGGGCTGGGAAGAGCAGCCACTGTCTCAAGGACAGGCAGAAGCTGTCTACCTAGAGAGCGCAGTGGAGTCGCTGAGCGAGCGCAGACACTGCTGCAGGACTGGGGAGGGGGCTAGAGGCAGGAGCTGGCTGATTTAGCATCCTCACCCCAGACAGCCTGGCACTGGGCGCTTTGCCTGGAGGCACCAGAATCCTCCTGCCACCCAACCCCCATACCACTGGGGGGGGGGTCTGAGGCCAGGACTGACGCCTTCAACCCTCCCTCTACACAGCCAGCACCGCTCAGTGAGCAGCGGCCATGTGGGCCACTAACTTCAGCATCCTAGCGGGGCTCTGAACTTGAGGGCAGGGAACACATTGGCGCGGCTTGGGGGGGGCAAAGATCATGCATATTTACAGGATCAGGCCCAGTCACTGCATAGTGGGGGGGTAAAGGATCCAGGGAATGCACACAGGATTGGGCCCAGACAGACACAGCCCAGTGCGGGCCAAGGATCCAGGGAATGCACACGGGATCAGGCCCAGACGGACACAGCCCAGCGGGGGCCAAGGATCCAGGGAATGCACACGGGATCGGGCCTAGAAGGACACAGCCCGGCGGGGGCCAAAGACCCAGGGAATGCACACGGGATCGGGCCTAGAAGGACACAGCCCGGCGGGGGCCAAAGACCCAGGGAATGCACACGGGATCGGGCCCAGACGGACACAGCCCAGCGGGGGCCAAAGACCCAGGGAATGCACACGGGATCGGGCCCAGACGGACACAGCCCAGCGGGGGCCAAGGATCCAGGGAACGCACACGGGATCGGGCTCAGACGGACACAGCCCAGCGGGGGCCAAGGATCCAGGGAACGACACGGGATCGGGCCCAGACGGACACAGCCGGCGGGGCCAAGGATCCAGGAACGCACACGGATCGGGCTCAGGCGGACACAGCCCAGCGGGGCCAAGGATCCAGGGAACGACACGGGATCGGGCCCAGGACGGACACAGCCCAGCGGGGCCAAGGATCCAGGAACGCACACGGATCGGGCCCAGACGGACACAGCCAGCGGGGCCAAGGATCCAGGGAACGCACACGGGATCGGGCTCAGGCGGACACAGCCCAGCGGGGCCAAAGACCCAGGAATGCACACGGATCGGGCTCAGGCGGACGCAGCCAGCGGCCAAGGATCCAGAGAGCACACAGGATCGGGCTCAGACAGACGCAGCCCAGCGAGCCAAGGATTCAGGAACGACACGGGATCGGGCTCAGGCGGGACGCAGCCAGCGGGGCCAAGGATCCAGGGAACGCACACGGGATCGGGCTCAGGACGGACACAGCCGGCGGGGCCAAGGATCCAGGGAACGCACGGGATCGGGCCCAGGCGGACACAGCCGGCGGGGCCAAGGATCCAGGGAACGCACGGGATCGGGCCCAGACGGACACAGCCCAGCGGGGGAAAGGATCCAGGGAACGCACACGGGATCGGGCCCAGACGGACACAGCCCAGCGGGGGCCAAAGACCCAGGGAATGCACACGGGATCGGGCTCAGACGGACGCAGCCCAGCAGGGGCCAAGGATCCAGGGAACGCACACGGGATCGGGCTCAGACGGACACAGCCCAGCGGGGGCCAAGGATCCAGGGAACGCACACGGGATCGGGCCCAGACGGACACAGCCCGGCGGGGGCCAAGGATCCAGGGAACGCACACGGGATCGGGCCCAGACGGACACAGCCCGGCGGGGGAAAGGATCCAGGGAACGCACAAAGGATCGGGCCCAGACGGACACAGCCCAGCGGGGGCCAAGGATCCAGGGAACGCACACGGGATCGGGCCCAGACGGACACAGCCCAGCGGGGGCCAAGGATCCAGGGAGCACAGGATCGGGCTCAGGCGGTGACAGCCCAGCGGGGGCCAAGGATCCAGGGAACGCACACAGGATCGGGCTCAGACAGACGCAGCCCAGCGGGGGCCAAGGATTCAGGGAACGCGCACGGGATCGGGCTCAGACGGACGCAGCCCAGCGGGGGCCAAGGATCCAGGGAACGCACACGGGATCGGGCTCAGACGGACACAGCCCGGCGGGGGCCAAGGATCCAGGGAACGCACACGGGATCGGGCCCAGACGGACACAGCCCAGCGGGGGCCAAGGATCCAGGGAACGCACACGGGATCGGGCCCAGACGGACACAGCCAGGCCGGGGAAAGGATCCAGGGAACGCACACGGGATCGGGCCCAGACGGACACAGCCCAGCGGGGGCCAAAGACCCAGGGAATGCACACGGGATCGGGCTCAGACGGACGCAGCCCAGCAGGGGCCAAGGATCCAGGAAAGCACACGGGATCGGGCTCAGACGGACACAGCCCAGCGGGGGCCAAGGATCCAGGGAACGCACACGGGATCGGGCCCAGACAGACACAGCCCGGCGGGGGCCAAGGATCCAGGGAACGCACACGGGATCGGGCCCAGACGGACACAGCCCGGCGGGGAAAGGATCCAGGGAACGCACAAAGGATCGGGCCCAGACGGACACAGCCCAGCGGGGGCCAAGGATCCAGGGAACGCACACGGGATCGGGCCCAGACGGACACACAGCCAGCGAGGCCAAGGATCCAGGGAACGCACACGGGATCGGGCCCAGACGGACACAGCCCAGCGGGGGCCAAGGATCCAGGGAATGCACACGGGATCGGGCCCAGACGGACACAGCCCAGCGGCGGCCAAAGACCCAGGGAATGCACACGGGATCGGGCTCAGACGGACACAGCCCAGCGGGGGCCAAGGATCCAGGGAATGCACACGGGATCGGGCCCAGACGGACACAGCCCAGCGGGGGCCAAGGATCCAGGGAATGCACACGGGATCAGGCTCAGACGGACACAGCCCAGCGGGGGCCAAAGACCCAGGGAATGCACACGGGATCGGGCTCAGACGGACACAGCCCAGCGGGGGCCAAGGATCCAGGGAACGCACACGGGATCGGGCCCAGACGGACACAGCCCGGCGGGGGAAAGGATCCAGGGAACGCACAAAGGATCGGGCCCAGACGGACACAGCCCAGCGGGGGCCAAGGATCCAGGGAACGCACACGGGATCGGGCCCAGACGGACACAGCCCAGCGGGGGCCAAGGATCCAGGGAACGCACACGGGATCGGGCCCAGACGGACACAGCCCAGCAGGGGCCAAGGATCCAGGGAATGCATACGGGATCGGGCCCAGACGGACACAGCCCGGCAGGGGAAAGGATCCAGGGAATGCACACAGGATCGGGCCCAGACGGACACAGCCCGGCAGGGGAAAGGATCCAGGGAATGCACACGGGATCGGGCCCAGACGGACACAGCCTAGCGGGGGAAAGGAGCCAAGGAATGCACACAGGATCGGGCCCAGACAGACACAGCCTGGCAGGGGAAAGGCTCTTGAGAACTGCTGTATTGCAAACAGAGCTTCCGGCCTGTTGCCCTTTTCAGAAGCAATTCAGAGGAGCACAGCGCAGGGCTCTCGCCTGTTAAGCGTTTCCCTGATGCCTGGTTGTTTGGTCCCTTTTCCTTCAAGTCTCAAGCCCCAGCCAGCTACTGCAAAGGCCAAGACAGGAACTCAGCGCTGGGGCAAAGGGGCGGGAGGGGGGGTTATCGCCCTCCCACTGCTCCTCACGCCTGCCCTGCAGAACCCCCTGCTGGCCAGCCCTGGCCCCTCTGAGCACAAGGGGAAGACTGTCTGTCAAGTGAGCCAGCCAGCTCCATTCCCGGGCCAGCTAAGGCCTCCCAGCTCCAGCCTCACCCCGCCCTGGCCCCAGGCATGGGGCAGGCACTAGGGACGACCCCGCCCTGGCCCCAGGCATGGGGCAGGCACTAGGGACGACCCCGTTCTGGCCCCAGGCATGGGGCAGGCACTAGGGACGACCCCGTCCTGGCCCCAGGCATGGGGCAGGCACTAGGGACGACCCCGCCCTGGCCCCAGGCGTGGGGCAGGCACTAGGGACGACCCTGCCCTGGCCCCGAGGAGGAGGAAGGGAAGGGCCAATGGGCCTTTTCTGTGTGCAGTTTGCTCTTGGTGCTTCTGGCTCCAGAGGCGTCATGTGAACGGAGGGAAGGGGGTTCAGACGCCACGGTGAGGGGCTCCCAAGGGACAGCGCAGAGGTAAAATTCACACGCCCACATGGGCCCCATTAACACCACGCTCCTTCAGCCATGAGCTCACTCCTCGCCCCGCGGCACGTCCCTCGGGGGCGAATAGCTGCCGTGCTAACGAGATGTCAGAGTCGATAGCCGCCATCGATCCGGCCCAGCAGGTCAGCGGCACAGCCTGACAGAGCCGATTGCTCCTGCCAGCCCCTGGCCCCGAGCCGGGCAGCTATTGCAAGCGGGGAGTTCGCCGCTGACACTCGCAAGGGCACGGGGCTGGAGCAGCGCCCAGCTGAAGAGCCCACGTGCTGGGAAGCAGCCTGGGGGTGTTTCAGGAGAGCCCAGGGCCCTGCTGTCGGAGGGACTGGGAAGGAGTCGCTGCTGGTGAAAGCTCCCAGAGGCTTCCTCTGACTCCTGGGATTCCTCCTTCATGGCTGGGGGGCAAGGGAGTTCCCTTGGGGCCTGGCTGGCTGGTCTGGGACATGAGCAGGAGGCCGCATTGTGGGGGAAGGAGAATGGCTGGGTAGGGGCCATACAGCGCAGGAAGGGGAGTACCCAACCCATTTGGGCCTCCATCTCCCCCCCCCCCTCACCTAGGGGTTGGTGGTAACCAGGCAACAAGAGCAGAGACACCTTCCCCCACTGACATCCACACACAGACCAGGGTGGGGGCAGAGTCCAGGTCAGGCGTGGAGGGCACTGCCAGAGCCATGGGTGGCCAGGCCCAGGACTACCTAAGGCCATATGTGGAGTATTGCCTCCAGTTCTGGGCCCCCCACTACAGAAAGGATGTGGACGCATTGGAGAGGGTCCAGCGGAGGGCAACCAAAATGATCAGGGGGCGGGAGCGCATGACCTACGAGCAGACTGAGGGATTTGGGTTTATTTAGTTTGCAGAAGAGAAGAGTGAGGGGGGATTTGATAGCAGCCTTCAACTTCCTGAAGGGGGGTTCCAAAGAGGATGGAGAGAGGCTGTTCTCAGTAGTGACAGATGGCAGAACAAGGAGCAATGGTCTCAAGTTGCATTCGGGGAGGTCTAGGTTGGATATTAGGAAAAACTATTTCCCTAGGAGGGTGGTGAAGCACTGGAACAGGTTCCCTAGGGAGGGGGTGGAATCTCCATCCCTAGAGGTTTTTAAGTCCTGGCTAGACAAAGCCCTGGCTGGGATGATTTAGTTGGGGCTGGTCCTGCTTTTAGCAGGGGGTGGGCCTAGATGCCTCCTGAGGTCTCTTCCAACCCTCATCTTCTGTGATTCTGTGACTAGGACAGCAGGCTCTGTGGGGCAGGAGTGAGGGGCACTGGCAGCGCCGTGGTAACACACTTGCGCATTATTTGCCTGCTCTATGTCCGGCGAGTTGATTCTGGGGCCCTTCCCTTGCTTGAGCCCTGGGCTGTGTCAAGGGACTGGCTGGGGTTGGCACTGCACATCCTCACGTCCATTCGCAAGCGTGTGCCCTCGTGCAAGGAGTGCCCTTTCTGGTGACCCCTGCGGGGTGTCCCCCCTTTCCCACCCCGGCCTGGCCAGCGCCGCGGTCCATACAGCACCAAGTACAGCCAGCCCCCCGGCCCCACTCACCTGAATATCGCCTTGGTCCAGTCCGAGCCGCACTTGAAGCCGTCGGCCCTGCAGACACAAACGTCCCTGGTGAACGGGAACGGTTCCCTCGTGAAGGCGACGGCTCCCCTGGGGACACACCCAGGGCCGAGGCTCGGAGCCCCACAGCGGGGCTGGGGCAGACTCCGCTGCTCCATACCAACCACCCGGGGACTGCTGCTGGCTTGTGAGGGCAGACACGAGAGCCCTGGTGACATCAGGGGCCAGCACTCGGGTTTCCATCCCCCGGCTGTGGACACAGGCCTGGGGGTGGCCCGAGCCTTTTCTGATGGGGTAACGCCAGCACCTCGGCCAGGCCGTAGGGACACCGGCCTAGCCCCCTGCTGGCTCAGACTGCTGCTGTTGTGCTGCAGAGGGGGAGCAATGTGACTGGCTCTGAAGAGGAGGTGCCGGCCGAAAAGAGGGTGCTTCGTGCTGCGGGAGGGCAGGACACAGGGCTGGGTTCCATTCCCGACTCTGCCACTGGCCCTGCTGGGCGACCCTGGGAAAGTCACTCCCCCCCAGTGACTCAGTTTCTCCCAAAGAATGCCATCCTTCCAGCAGCCTGAGGACTGGTGCGATCCGCAGCTGCTAAGTCAGATCGGTGCAGGAGGAGGACCGAACAAGCCTGGGCCTGGCAGCGGGGACAGCATTACACCCGAGGAGGGCAGGGGTGGGAAATCAGTCAGGCCAGACCTGGCTCAGGCAACCAAGGGGCTTCTTTGCTGGGTAGGGGGTCTTGATCACACACCCCTTCCCCACTCACTGGAACACCTGCCGGACGTTGTTCATCTTCAGGTCGATGACCTTCAGCGTGTTGTCCCTGGAGCAGCTCAGCAGGTGCATCTGGTCCTGGCTGATGTGGAGGGAGGTGACCTGGCCCTCCACCGGGATCACCTCCGTGCACCGGGGCCCCCTGGAGCACGGGCGGGGGTTGGTTAGCGTGCCAGCAACCTCGCCGTCCCGCAGAGACCCGCCCAGGTCTGCCCGCTCCCTAGGGGCCACGTGGCTCAGAAACCCCCCCCCACCCCGCAATCCAGATCCCTGCTCCCGCAACACCCCCCGCGCTCCCGCACTCCAGAGCCCACACAGCTGGAGCTGTCGATTACGTCCTGGCCCCACTAATCCAGGAACTGCTGGGCTCAACAGCGGGCGTTAATCACCCGGACAGACCCGTTGATAGGGAAGGGACACGAGCCCTCCCCACCCGGAGCTGCACACGGAGCCATTAGGCGCACCAGCAGGGAGCAAGCCGGGCACAAATAGCCAGGGGAGGGGCCGAAATGGCAGCCAGATGCACGTGGCTACTCTAACGACACCCACTCCGCAGGGGCTGATGAGATTGGACGCTGGAGGAAAGAACCAAACACCCGGCCCCGCTGGATTGTGACCCACAGGCTGCGGGGCACACCAGCCATCTGACCCACTCCACCTTCCTGAAGCTGCCGCGTGGAACCCCTTTGCACCTTGCTGTGCCAGCTGGCTTTGTCCTACCAGAGACTTCCCTGGAGCCCACACACACACCCGGGCCAGGCCCAGACCAGCCATCCCTGAGTGGGACTTTGGCACTCAGATTGCAGTGCTCGTGTGGCGACCCACTCGGCAGTCTCTGAGCACTAACTGATCCCACAGGATGCAGGGAATACGTGATCCTAAGATCAGAGGGGAAACTGAGGCACAGCATGGAGCAACTTGTGCAGGAAGCCTGATTTCCCAAGCTCCAGGCCAGAGCTGTAACCACCTGTTCATCGCAGAAAAGCCAATCTGAGAAGACCCAGGAGATGGGGCTAACTGCTTAGCAGCCCAGTGGGGGGCAGCACGGCCTAACAGACAGAGCACAGACCCCCGAGAGACTCCGGAGGTCTAACACCAGCCCTGACTCCGATTCCCTTGTGGTCCTTGGGCAAGTCACTTAGCCAATCAGTGCCTCAGTTTCCCCATCTGTGAAACAGGGAGAATTAGCAGCCGGAGGCCAAACCAGCCAGGGCTCCTTGCCTCGCAGCTCCCTCGCTGGGAGGGGAGTTACCTGCTGTCCCAGAAGCGGATCTTCTTGTCGTGGTGGCCGCTCATGATGACGTTGTCACAGCACACCACATCATTGCAGTAGGAGACGACGTTGATGGTCCTATAGCCTGTGGGGGCAGCACGGCCGTGAGTGATGAGGCGAGGGAAGGGCTAGGACGAGACTGTGGCCATTGCTGGTGGGGCAGTGATAGGACATGGGGGAAGGGCTCTGCTATGGCCCATGCCATGCTGGGGACCTGGGCCTGGCGCTAGGTTCCATGCACCAGACCTGAGTTCACATCCCAGATCATGAACTCACCTGGGACGGGCTCAGCAGGCTGCAGCCTGGGGTAGGTTTGTTCTCAGCAGGGACCACTCGCTGCCATGGGCAATCTCCGCTCAGGGAGGCCGGGCCAGGCACGGCTACTGTTATCCCGCCCTGGGCTACGTCCTAGCTCTCGCACTCTGGGGCAGGCACCGGCTCCCGCTGTGGGTTTGCACTGCGCCCAGCACAACGGGGCGAGTGCAGCATAGCGACCAGCCCCAGGGCTGGAGAGGCTGGAGCTGAATTCCAAGAAGGGGGTAGAGGCCAGCAGCCAGCGTAACTGGGGGGCTTCAGACAGCAGGGAGGGGCACCTGCCAGGCTGCAGAGGAGTCCCAAGACCGGCCCAGCAGAGGTAGATGCCAGTCTGAGGCACATTAGCAGAGAGGGGGCCAGGGCTGGCATGACAGCGGGACAGGCCCCTCTCCGACAACTCCCTGGTATTCCCAAGAGGGTCCCCCATGTTTATCCCCCTAGTTTAGCTAAGTGCTTACTTGGCTCCCCCATGGCTACAGCTGGAGGGCCAGAGTCCATCAATAGGGTGCTGCCCCTTCCTAGTGCCTGCCTCCGAGGCCAGCAGTCTCTGCAAATACGGGAGCCTAAAGGCAGCCAGCTCCAATCCCTCACCTGCCTTGGTCTGTTTATCCACCCGCTCCATCTTGTCCTCATGCTGGTGTGCAAACTGCCTGGGGCGGGGATTCTCTTTGTTTCACTGCCCAGAACACTGGCACCTCTGGAGGCCATTTCCCTTGGGGAAACTGAGGCACGGGGCAGTGGCGTGAGTTGCCCAGTGGGTGGCGGGGCTGAGAATTGAGCCCAGGCCCCCGACTGAGTCCTGTGCCCTGCCCTCGAGACCACTCACCCTCCTGTGCCTGTTCCACCCAGACAGAGAGAGACAGACAGACAGACAGCCTTTTCCTCCCACTGGGTGGCATTTCGTCCCTCCAAGTGCAGCCAGCAGGAGTCTTGAGCAGGTGGGTGATCGGCCGTGACTGCTCCTTTTCCCATCTTTCCATGCCCGCTAGCCACAGAGTCGAACCAATCCATCACGTCCACGCACAGGAGGGACGGTGTGTCCCCCTCCGCTGGCCAGGGCCTGACTCTTAGCCTGTAAGGTCATGGGAGCAGGGCCTGTCCCGTCTCTGTGTGGGCAGCACCCAGCACAACGGGGTCCAGTGGGGATCAGAGCCCTGGGGAACAACAGTCCCTTAGCCGGCTTGTCTGAGAGGCCTCCAAAGGCCCAGCTCTCTCTGCAGCGTCCCCATAACAGTGAGAGACTATAAGCCACCTAAGGCTCCACCTGCTGTAACAGACCCACAGCCAGACATCAGCGAGGTCCCAGTGGAACCACACACACGGTGCAGCTAGGCTAGACCTCAGCACCCTCCGCTACAAAGCGCAAGCCTCGAGCTACAGGGTCATCTCTGGAAGCTGCCGCAGGAGCAGAGCTGGTGCCACAGCGGTGATACAGGACTGGCGTCTAGAGACCTGGCTGCTATCTCCAGTTTTGCCCCTGATCAGCCGCGTGACCCTAGGCAAGTCGCTTGCCCGGCCGGTGCCTCAGTTTCCCCCGTCAGATTGTCCACTCTTCGATGACGGGACTGCCCCCGGCTCTGTGGTTGTACAGACCCCCCTGCAGGGCCCTGCGGAACAGTGAACACACTTACGCCAGACTGACGCCCCCTACTGGAGGGTGCTGGCGAGACCCGGCTCACCCCGCCAGATGCAGGGCAGTTACTCACAGGCCCCTTTGCACAGGTCCCACTCTTTGACTGTCCTGTCCCGGCTGCCTGTCACCGCTTGATGGCGCGTGGAACGGAATTTGGCCGCCGTCACTTTGTCCGCATGGCCCGTGAGCGTCTCCTAGACAACAGAACCGCTGGGGATGTTACAAGGTTTGGGGTGGGGCTTGGGGGTTATTTCCTTCCCAACAATCTAATTAAAAAAAAAAAAAAAGTCATCACAGAAAACCAAGGGAAATGCCCAACACCAGGGCCTTGTTACAGGAATCAGCCAGCTGGGGGCTTGGGATACAAGGGCCCGGTGCTGCCCCCTGCTGGAGATGCTGAGCAACTGAAATGGGAATCTCTCCGCAATTCCAAGTAATGAAACCAAGACAGAGACTTGGACTTTAAGGTCTGAAGGGACCAGCATGATCCTCTAGCCCGACCTGCATAGACCCCCACCTCTGGCTGAGCCGCTGACAGCCTCAAATCATGATTGAAAGGCTCTGAGTGACAGAATCCACCACTGACACTAGTTCGACCCAGCGAGGGACCCGTGCCCCATGCCGCAGCGGAAGGCAACCCCTCCCCCCCCCAGGCTCTCTGCTAAACTAACATGGGGGAATGTTCCTTCCTGACCCCAGACACTGGGATCAGTTAGATCGTGAGCAGGACCCACCAGCCAGACCCCTGGGAGAGAATTCCTGGGTAACCCAGAGCCTCCCCTGGCTCATCACAGGGTGACCACGAGCCACTAGTGCGATGTGGCTGTGAACGGGCTAGTGCGCTCCTAGGACGCATCAGGAGAGCTGCTTCCAGGAGAGACAGGGAAGTGTCAACGCCATTAGACATGCTGAGCTCATCCCGGGGGCCACCCCTGGTGGCCCGCAGTCCTTGCCAGCTCCCCTGAAGCCACTGGATCATCCTCCGGTCGGTAGGAGACATCCACCCCCCTCCCGCCCTGAAAGGCCGGGACGCAGGGAAGACCCTGCACCACTTACTTTGGCTTTGCAGTCCCTGATGTGCCACAGATGCACGGCCTTGTTGTACGACGACGCCAAGATCTGGTGCCCCTGTCAGGAGGAAGAGGGGGTTGACGGGAATAGGCCGGGGAGGGGCGGTGCAAGCGGGGGTCCTGCCCTCGGCTGTGTACAGCCCTAGTTCCGCGGCACCTGAGGTCTCGGAGAGCTGCCGATGCCAGGGTGTGAGGTTAGCTGGGTCCACGCCCCACCGAAGCCATCTACTCCCCTCTGCCAGCCACTTGGCTGCTCCAGCGGCCTCCGTGAGGTCTGAGGTGGTTTCAGTAGAGACCAGGACAGACGACTCCCGCACCGAGCCCGCCCTCTGCTTTTCCTTGCGGTGGGGCGCTCGCTTTGCCCAGGGCAGGCTGGATTCAGCCCTGCCTCTGGAGCAGGCGGCTGGGATGGCCTGCAGGCTACCATCTAGCAGCCTGGATCTTCCCCCTGAGCTGCCTCCCCACATCTGGCTCATCTACCTTGCAACCTTCTTCCCCTTAGCTACCCCATGGCTCGGCCCATGATGTAGAGAGTGCCCCCTTCCTGGCCTGGCCTGTCTCCCCATTGCCCCTGCAGAGGCCCGTGCAGGGGTGTGAGCGCACCAGGAGGAGTTGTACGGCCTGTGTCAGACAGAAGGTCAGACCCCATCTGGCCTGGGAATCTACAACCCCCCCACACACTATCTGTCACCAATAGGGATGGGTCCCAAAAGCGTCTGACGAGCTACACAAAGGTGGGGAGCCGGTCCCTCCTCACTCGTGGGTGGAACAGGCTGCCTTTCCCACCCCCTCCTGCCAGCAAAGCCTCCAGCACTAGCTGATGGCCAGAAGGAAACCTAGGTTTGAAGAACATGTGCTAGGCTGGACGGCCAAGAGACGGCTTCTCTCCGCGGCCATCTGCTGCCATCTAGTGTCCACACCCTGGCTGCACAGCACCGCCACTGCATGTGGATCCCAAGCAGAGACAGACTCGGGGGGCAGGGGCGGAGGGGTGTTCCTCTATTCAGAGCCCCTTCCTGGGCAGCTGATGCTCCTACTCCTGCCCCACACCCTGCAGCCCCCCTTCCCCCTCCGGCCTCCATTCCCCTGCCCAGCAGTTCCCGGCACATACCAGTCTCCTTACCGTGCTCCCTGGGGACTTCCAAGCTGCTCAGGGGGGAGCAGAGGACTCTCTAGCTCCGTGGCACTCCTGGCCCCACAGCTGTGACCCCTGGAGAACAGCCAGGCTCTGCAGGAACCGTTTCTCACGGGCTGCCAACAGGCCACTGCTCCAGGAGCGGTGCGGACGCTAGGCTGAGTCCTGCCACCGACTGGTTTCCGTGGGTTCCTCACAGCCTACCAACCCTTCACCAGGCAGGGCAAACCCCCTGCAGGCCTCTGGCCTGGCCCCTCCACCTCTCCTCTCCCCTAAGAATGACTCCTGCCCTCGTCAGCCCCCGCCTCGCAGTCAAGGCAGGCTGCAGCGGGAAGAGCTGCCTGCCCACCGCTGAGAAGCCGTGAGCAGGGGGGAAGAGAAAGGAAGAGCGGGCAGATGCGCCATCCTCTGAGCACAGGGCTGCCTCTGCCCCCTGGTGCCTCTGGCCCGGGATTCTGGCTCAGGACAGTCCCAGGCAAGCTCTGAACCAGGCCGGCCTCATGAAGCCTCACTCACCGACGGGTCGAACTCAATGCTGGTGATGGTGCCATTAGCCCCTTCCAAGGTCTGCAGGCCCTCCAGCCTCCCTGGGAGCGGACAGACAGACAGCGTGGTGATTAGCCCCCGGGCTGTATGGACGGGCACAACTACTGCCCAGATAACCTCAACTCCTGAATCTCCAAGGTGCCGCCCGCTGGGAGCACTCGGCAGCTCTGAGAACCGCCCCAGCTAAGAAGCTGCAGGTGCCCAAAGTCAAAGGCCACTTTAAAAACAGCTCTTGACCCCCACCCCCGTGCCTCAGTTTCCCCTCTGTGTAATAGATTCTTTACATAGCAATGTCTCTATGCAGAAAACACACCACATCTGAGTCTAAATTTCATGGCTCTGGCTCCTCCCTAGCTCTGTTAGAGAAAGGGGAGTAGGAAAGGAAGCCCTAGGAGACCAGCAGGCATACAGCCATCAGGGCAGGGTCTGATTCCAGGCCTGCAATGCCCCTGGAGATTTGGGCAGGGGAAGGGGGCAAGGCAAGGCTCTGGGTGCGCTGAAGGAAAGGTGTTAGAACAACTGACAGAGCGACAGCTGTGTTGGAGCTGGATTCTGCAGGGACCTGAGCCAGTCATAGCGGGGTTAAGCCCGTGCACGCACATCCTACAGCACCTGCGACGCAACTCGCGTGCTCTGTGGCCTGCAGCCAAACCAGAGCCTCCTCTTAGCTGGCCTCAATCATTTTGCTGCGTTCTGTTTGGGAGCAGATGGGTTCCACCCCAGACACAGCTGCACCTCGGTGCAGCAAAGTGAGACTCCCAGTTAGCGCAGGGAAGCGTTTGAGTGTGTCCGGAGGGGGCGCACGACAGGAACGGAAGGTAGCTTTTGGCTGCAGCCGTTACGGAGAGGCAGCAAAGGGCTGGATGGGCACGGGGGGCATGTCAAGGACTCGCCGGCCTTGCAGGCGTGGGGGCACAGTCACTGGTGTGAGAGGATTCACCAGCCCAGCCCAGCCCAGGCTGTCGGCAGCTCAGTTCACCACAAGCTGCACTGCACCGGGACAAGGCTTCACCACCCGGCCAGCCGGGCTTTGATGGAGACTGGAGGTGAGCGCTCAGCCGGCCTCCCACTTCCCAGTGCCACTCTGTGAGGGGGTGTCACTCACCTCATGCAAGTGCCCCCCCCATTTTTAGTGCCTGTGCTTGCCTAGCTCCCCAGGCTTGACTGAGCCTCTAGAGCTCCAAGGGGGAACTGCCCCACTCTGGCACAACAGCTTCCTTTTAACTGATTTGCTGGGCCCTGATTGGTCACATCCTTTCTGCCACTCTATCTTTCCTGGAGAACTTCTCTATGGTTTGCTGGGCCGGGTGCGGCAAAGACACAAGCCTCCAGCAGGGGGCTTCAGGGCCCGGTCTACCCTGTCCCATGCTCCCACATTAACCCACGGCCTGCTGAGGTACACGAGGCCACGGGCCAGGAGCGGCGAGCTGCCCACTGCCCTACCTCCCGCCACGTTCCAGAGTCTGATGAGCTTGTCGGCCCCGCCCGTGGCCAGCACGCCGGAGCTGGGACCGAACTTGACGGCATTCACCTCAGAGGAGTGCGCCTCCTGGAGGAGAGAGAGGAGAACCGATGAAACCAGGAGGGCGAACGTCTCCGGGGACCAGTCACCAGGACTAGCGCATGGCAGGGCTAGGGAGGAGGGCAGGGGCTCCCCACATTAACTCAGCCCTTTCTGTGGCACTGGCTGCGAGTGGGACATTGGCTCTGCCTCCGGCAGCTGGCTCCAGTGAAGACAAGACCCCACATAAGAATGGCCATATTGGGTCAGACCGAAGGTCCATCTAGCCCAGTATCCTGTCCGCGGACAGTGGCCAATGCCAGATACCCCCAAAGGAAAGAACAAAACAGGGAATCATCAAGTGATCCTACCCCGTGACCCATTCCCAGCTTCTGACAGAAGCTACGGCACCATTCCTACCCATCCTGGCTAATAGCCATTCATGGACCTAACCTCCATGAATGTATCTAGTTCTTTTTTGAACCCTGTTATAACCTTGGACTTCACAACTTCCTCTGGCCAGGAGTTCCACTGGTTGACTGTGCGCTGTGTGAAGAAATGTTTCCTTTGGTTTGTTTTAAACCTGCTGCCTATTCATTTAATTTGGTGACCCCTAGCGCTTAGGTACCTGCTCCCATTGAGTGGGAAGGACTCAGGTGTCAGGGCCCCTGCTTCTGTCGATGGAAACGCCCCCATCATCTCCAGCTGATGACTGCAGGCTGGTTGGGATGCATGCGGCCAGCGTTTGTTAGCCAAGTCTCCAGCGTCTTCTCACACCAGCTGGCCCAGCATGTTCCATCTGCTCCCCCCAACAAACCCCGGGGTCTGCCATTAGAACCAGTGGTCACCTAATACAACGAATAGACAGCAGGTTTAAAGCAGATATGAGGACGGATTTCGTCAGGTTACACGCAGTCACCCTGCGGAGCCTGTGCCCTGGGGAATTCATGCTGCCGAAAGTATAACAGGGTTCCAAAAGAACTAGATCTGTTCCTGGAAGACAGGCCCATCAGTGGGTAGTCAGGGATACAGACCCCTAACCCTCTGATGCCAGAAGCCTGGAGTGGCTGAGAGGGTGGATCATCTGAAATCGCCCAGTTCTGTTCATTCCCTCTGAAGCGTCTGGTACCGTCCCTGTCAAAGACAGGACCCTGGGCTCCAGGGACCATCAGTCAGGCCTGTTGTTCCTATGCGCTCGGTGCTGTACACACAGTAGGAGACGTTTACACTGCAATCGGAGACAGCCCCCGCACAGGCGGTCGGCTAGAGGAGACTATGAAGGAAAACACACTTGGGGCTGGGAAGCGCCATCTCTGCAGTCTAAACGGGTTTGACGTTGCTAGGCCTGGGACGGAGAAGGCTAGTACCGAGGTGCGGCGTGCACCGTGTGCGGCCGAGTGAGATTGGCTGCTCTCAGCAGCCAGCGCCCAAAGGTGGGAAGGATCCCTGGGCAGCGCACGCTGCAGAATGTCTCCTTGGCAATGCGGGATACCCTGAGCACGGCACGCTGACCGTCTGGCCTGGGTGGGCGAGCATCGCACACCTACCTTGACTTCCCATAGGCCAGCAAATTGAGGTCAAGGTCACCGAACCAGAGGGTGAGAAGGGACCACCACGGGCCAGCTAGATGCAGGGACTGTTGTGTCAAAACCCTCCAAGACAGGTGGCTTAGCCAGCCTCCTTTTGGTCACAGGCCTCATCTAGCACCCCACGGCCTAGCCCCAGGAGACGGACAAGATCGCTCTGAGCTCAGGAAGAGCGTCACTAGTAATGCCCCCACTCCACTGACATGCTCTTCTCAGGGGCTGACAAATTCCCCCAGTTACTAAGGTCCATCCCAAATCTGCCACTTTCTGCTCTGAGACTCATATCTTGGACCAGCCTCCATGAACAAAAAATAGAGCAAAGGGTGTGTTAAAAGTCCAGCTGCCCTAAAGCCCTTCTGTGATGGATGGGAGGGGCATTCAGTAACTGAAAGCTTAACCCCAGGGAGCAAGGAAGTGTTGGCAGGGAGCCAGGAAAACCAAGAGGAAGAAAGTGTTGAGATGTGAACTGAAAGGGAATCTGCCTGCTGCTTTTCTTTGTGGGAGTTTTAAGCCAGGAGCCACGGGAGGGGGGGAGGAGATGAACTGAATCACAGGGATACCCAGACCCAGAAAAGTAATATCGGGCCTAGAAATGGACTGGACCTTGAAGATAGGGATATGGAAATGAAAGGGACTGTTTATTTAGACGCGATCAGGTTATTTTCTTTGTTTTGTTGTTTGGTTAAACTTCTCTGTGCTAACTCCATGTGCTCCCCTGCCACACTGTAACCAAAGCTGAATCCAAAGGAAGCAATTCTCTGTGCTTTAATCTGTTTTTTCTCAGTTGCGCTATAACACATAGCAACTAAGTCTGCTTTGCCAAGTGTATCTTTTGGTTTTGTTAATAAAATCTCCTTTTTAAGACTATTCTTGTGTCCTGGAAGGTAGCAGGAGGTCTGTGTGCACTTGCCTAAGACTGAGAGGTCAGCTATCAGAGATTGCCGTTTGTTTTCTTTTTTTCCAACTCTCTTATGGTAAAAGAGCTTGTGGTACCCCTCTGGAAGAGGTTCCCAAGTGCTTTCTTCCTGGGTTGAAGAAAAAAGGGGTTTTTTTCACTTGGATGGGGGCAGCTACCTCCCAAAGTCAGGGACTCTGTGATCTTGGGGAGTTTTAAAAAGAGAAGGCAAAGTATTTTTAAGGTCTCTTGTGGGCCCCCACCTTCACTCAAAGTGCCAGAATGGGGAACAGCCTTGACACCTACCAAACCCAGCTCCTCAGCATCCTGCCCCCTCTGCAGGGATGAGAGAACACATGTGGCAGACAATAGTCTTGTTACCGAATGCAGGAGGGGTGGGCGCTGGGGTCCCACGGTGAGGAAGGTGGAAGAAGGAGCTACACAGAACACAAAACTACGGAGCCGTTGGGTGCTGGCAAGAAGCTTCAGCAGAGAAGGCCTCCCTTCCCAGATGGGTGGACAGTCTCCCGGGGCAGAGCACCCTTGGCTGCAGCTGCTGCGGAAAACAGAACTGGAGGGGGTGGACCAGCTACCTGGGAGAAGGGGGTTGCGATGGGAGATGGGGATGCGAGAAACCGGGAGCCCAATGGACTCATGGAAGGAGACAGGAGATGCTGATGGGTTCACCCGCCCAGCACGTCCCCGGCGTCTCCGAGCCCTTACCTGGACGTCGCTGACTCGGGACGGCAGGCAGGTGACGAGACAGATGGGCAGGGAGCGGTAGCGCACCTCCGATTCACTGCCGATGGAGTTCCCTCGTTTCAGCCTGAAACTAACGAGAGCAGGCTCAGGTCACCACACAAGCACGCGGCCCTCTGGGAAAACAGGGTCCAACGCCAGCCCAGCCGAGCCTGGTGCTATGCCCGCAACCCGGAGAGGGGAGGGTTGGGGGGAGGGACCCCGACTAAATCCCCGGCCCCCCACGACACAGGACACACGACCGCAAACTCACTCCAGCAGCCCCTTGAAGACGCCCATGCACCGGGCCAGAGTCACGGATGTGGCGGAGGCGGATCTACAGTGCAAACCAAACAGAAAAGGAGGCGATGGATGAGCGACGCCCGGCTGGGAAAGGGACCTCAGGAACCTCGGGAACCACCGCCTGTGAGCCGGTTGCCCAGCTCTCTGGGCAACGCCCCCTTCTCCCAGCTGGTGCAGCACATCCCAGAGGAGAACGCCGCCCGCAAGCCCGACGCGGCCGAGAGCGCGGCTCAAGCTGCCACTGGCAGCGGGGGCAGTGCGAAACCCTCATCTTTCCCAGCGGGGGCACAAGCTGGGACCCACTGAAGCCAATGGGAACTCTGCCTTGGATCCCGAGGGGCCAGGAGTTTCTCTCTCCTGCCCGGTTTTCTGACCTTTGGGGAGCCCACGGGGGGAGCTGGACCATGCAGGAGCACATTCCGGCTCTCTGGGAGCTGACCCAGTCATGCTCAACCTGCTCTGCACCACCGCCTGTCGGGGCCTGTATTCCCATCACTGTCCCTCCCATGGGCAGGCACTGGGAGTGGGGGCAGGAAAGGGGGGGCCGGGTTGTACCCACGGGGGTCTACAGCTGGGGAACCATTCTAGTCAGAGGGCCCTGAGCTCTGCTCCTGCAGCGAACGCCAGCCCGGATGGTGCTGCATGTCTGCAGGGCCCGGGGGCTGTTTGAGCCAGGGCATGAGCCAGTTGCTGTTAGGGATCAGGGCGAGGGGCAGATTATCCCCCGTTGGCTGCTGTGGGTCTCACACCTTCCCCTGAACCAGCTGACACTGGCTTGGGCAGGACAGACACCAGGTCTGGGCCAGTCCTCTGGCAGCTGTGTCTTGCCTCTCCCCTTTGGGATAACCTAGATTGAAGGGTCCTAGCACCAGTGCCTCACATTGCTCTTCTCTCTCTCCCCTTACTCACCCCATCTTGGCCAACCTGCCCATGGACCCTACCAAAGATCATGGGCACCCAAGGGAGACCCATCAGAACCAGAGACGGGACAGGCCCACTTGGCCACCATCCATCATCATCACATCATACAAGAGTGAAAGCTTCAGAGGGGTAGCTGAGCTAAAGGAGCTGCGAGACTGTTGTTTTTTAAGTTTTTCAGACAAGATTAGGGTGGGAAGAGACCTCAGGAAGTCTTCTAGTCCAGCCCCCTGCTCAAAGCAGGACCAGCCCCGACTAAATCAACCCTGCCAGGGCTTTCTCAACCCAGGCCTTAGAAACCTCCAGGATGGAGATTCCACCACCTCCCTCCAGGAGAATCAAAGCTGGACTTTCCCCTCGAGCAGAGCCTGGTTTTACGTGTCGAGGTGGAAAACGCACCACAGCAGACGTCCACCCTTAGCCGAAGCAGATGGGACCCAAGAGGTTCCATTTCTAACCATTTCACAGCCCAGCACGTGGGAGTGTTGGGCTCCTTCCCAGCTGGAGGGAATACTCCTGTGTTTTCCACACAGTTCAGTGTGTCTCTTCCTCAGAACCAGCCAAACAGCCCACCGGAGAGGACTGTGGTGCCGGAGAGGGAGGATCTGGGCTGTTATTGTTATTGACAGGGCAGCGGGCTGGAGGAAGGCCTGGTCTTTGCACTAGGGATGAATGAAGCTCTAGCGGTCTGAAGGCAGAATCCAGGCTGTTTGGATGGTTTTCCATGCCCAATCTAAGCCAAACCTCTCGGGCTGGAAATCCCTAGAGAACCGACTCTCCTACAAGGTTACCAACACTCTTTGTTCCCTGGCAAGGCAAGGGCTTTCTATAACTGTCCCTGTCCCCCAGTTGTACAAAAGGGGGAACTGATTCAGAGTTAGGCAAAGGGACTTGACTAAGATCACAGAGAAAGTCAGTGTCAGGACTAGAACGCCTGGCTCCCAGACCTGTGATCTAACCAGCCTCCCTCACAAAAGCCGTGAGCCGGCAGGGTGCTGGGGCAATGAACAAGATGAGCTTTGCGTGCTGAGCGCTGGCCACTGCGTTCTCAGAGGAGCTGCCTGAAAAACAGCAGCCCCATTTCAGAAGAAAACGAGTGAATTCAGCATTTGGGATCCTGCAACAGGGCTCAGGTTTGACTGGGGCTTTGGGAGGTGAAGGCTCAGGCCAGTTCTTGTTTGATCACAGACTTTTCTCCCCCTTCCTCTCCTGCGCTGAGTGGGGACTGTCCCGTTCGGTTTAGTCCCTTCACTGCAGATAGGGTTGCCAGATGGTTGAAACAGCATCAATGACTGCCCCTGAAACAAAAGCAAAAAAAAACCACCAGGAAAAAATTCTGTTGAAGGGAAAAAAAAGGGGGGGGAGACCAAAGTTGTTGAGCATTGCTTCCCCTAGGTCTTTTGGCCGGCAGCCATTTTGTGCTGGCAGCCTTGGGGAACCAGGTAAGCATGGGGGCTGGGCTCGGGGGGCTGGAGATATTGGGGGCCGGCCAGGCACTGAGTGTTTGTAGGGTTGCCAGGTGCCCGTCATTTTCACCTCCTGACCGGGGAAAAATTCAGAGAATGCCAAATCTCAGGTGTCCGGTATTCTCTGAATTTTTTTACCGGACAGCAGGCGAAAATACCAGACTGTCCGGGTGAATACCGGACACCTGGCAACCCTAACTGCAGGCTGGGGAAGAGGCAGTCTCCTCTCTCCCAAACACCACACCGCCAGAGCGGCCCTTCCCCTCGCCCACCAACTCACCGCTTTGGCCTTCTCCCTCCCAGGCCTGGAGGAGCCCAGGAGCTGCGTCAGCGGGATGAGCAGAGATTCTCTCACTGGCTGCCCCACAGACACCTTACAAACCAGGCCAGGAACCTCCCTTAGATCCCCACTGCTTCAGACACCCCTTTGGATCTCCAGGCATGGTTGAATACCCAGAGCCCAGGCACCAGTAAGGAAATCAATTCCCTTCACTTCCCACTAGCTAGAGCACCTAGCAGCTCGGCTATACACCAGCCACCCGTAACTCCTTGCGCACATCTCTGGGTACGGACGTTCTCTCTCTGCCGCGACCACACAGCACCCTCCTACCGGAAGGGCCTTTTCCACAGCTTCTTGCAGCCCTCCAGTTCTGCCAGCTCGCTGACGGGCACATTCACCTCCGCTGGCTTCCCCTCGTCCGCTTCCCTGTGGGGAGAACGAAGCCACGCGTCAGCCTGGGGCCCTGCCAAGAGGGCTGGTGCGGGGATTGAAAGTTTTATCCTTTTTATATTTGTGTTTTAGGTTTAATAATGTAGCAATGTAAGGTAACATTATCATTTTATTAAAGTAAGCCCTTTAGTTTTAAAGTTTAGTGAATTTAGTAAGCAAAGAAATAGAGTTTTGGTATTGTGTCTATGTTAATGAGACTGCAGGGATGTTGAAGGCTGAAGTTTTAATGGTTTGATTTACAATGCCTCTTGCCTTGCCCAATATGAGATACTGGTGTTATGCTTTTCTTCGAGAGGCCTTGTAAAAGAGTGTTTACGTGTGAAAGTGGTATGCATGTGTCGAGATAAAGGTGCGAAGGTTATTGCTCAGAGCCAGATGGCCAAGGAAGGAGGGGTGAGCATGGGTGCAAACAGACTGATCGGCGTCAGAAGAACCATCAATAACCACCAATGTGTACCCATGGCCAAGGAGTGATCGGGTTGGCAGATTGACGGCTCTAAAGTGGAGCTAGCACCCCTAAAAGACGACTGGTTACAGGATGAGCCTTTGGAGATGTTTTGGGAATGATTGACGTTAACAAGATAACACGCCGGTCACAGACTGACACAGCGGAATCCACAGACTTCAACAGTGAAAAGGATTATAAAAGCAGGGTGCTTTGCTGTGGAACTTTGGGTTCGTCTTGCCACCAGCTCCAGAGGAGCATCGGATCGTGACCAACAAAAGGCCCAGCGCTCCCCCTGCGATCGATCTGGCTGGCCACTAGATTGATCCAGACTCTGGACTGGTAACTGTAACATCGTCTGGCGTCATCGTCAGGGGAAATCCTTGGTGAACTTAAGCACAAAAAGGAAGCTTACAAAAAGTGGAAACTTGGACAAATGACCAGGGAGGGGTTTAAATGTATCGTTCGAGAATGCCGGGGTTATCAGGAAGGCGAAAGCGCAAATGGAATTGCGACTGGCTAAGGATGTGAAGGATAACAAGAAAGGTTTCTACAGGCATGTTAACAAGAAGAAGGTGATCAGAGAGGGCGTGCGGCCCCTACTGGATGAAGGAGGTAACCTAGTGACAGAGGATGTGGGGAAAGCTGAAGTACTCAATGCTTTCTTTGCCTCTGTATCCACGGACAAGGTCGGCTCCTGGACTTCTGCGCTAAGTGACTCAAGATGGGATGAAGATGGACAGCCTGTGGTGGGTAAAGAACAGGTTAGGAACTATTTAGAAAAGCTAAACATACACAAATCCATGGATCCGGACTTAATGCATTCGAGGGTACTGAGGGAGTTGGCAAATGTCATTGAGGAGCCTGGCCATTATCTTTGAAAAGTCGTGAGATCGAGAAATCCCGGATGATTGAAAAAGGCAAATGTAGTGCCCATCTTCAAAAAAGGGAAGAAGGACGATCCAGGAACTATAGGTCGGTCAGTCTTACCTCGGTTCCTGAAAATCATGGAAGGGATCCTAAGGAATCCATTTTGAGACACTTGGAAGCGAGGAAAGTGATTAGGAATAGTCAGCATGGATTCACAAAGGGCAAGTCGTGCCTGACCAATCTGATCAGCTTCTATGATGAGGTAACTGGCTCTGTGGACGTGGGAAAGTCAGTGGATGTGATATACCTTGACTTTAGCAAGGCTTTTGATACGGTCTCCACAATATTCTTGCCAGCAAGTTAAGGGAATGCGGATTGGATAAATGGACAGTAAGATGGATAGAAAAATGGCTAGAAGGCCGGGCCCAGCGGGTAGTGATCAATGGCTCGATTTCAGGTTGGCGGTCGGTTTCTGGCGGAGTGCCCCAAGTTTCGGTTCTAGGACCGGTTTTGTTCAATATCTTTATTAATGACCTGGATGAGGATGGATTGCACCCTCAGCAAGTTTGCGGATGACACTAAGCTAGGGGGAGAGGTAGATACGCTTGAGGGCAGAGATAGGATCCAGAGTGACTTAGACAAATTGGAGGATTGGGCCAAAAGAAATCTGATGAAGTTCAACAAGGACAAGTGCAGAGTCCTGCACTTCGGACGGAAGAATCCCAAGCACAGTTACAAGCTGGGGACCAACCAGTTAAGTAGTAGTTCTGCAGAAAAGGACCTGGGGGTTACAGTGGATGAGAAGCTGGATATGAGTCAACACTGTGCCCTTGTAACCAAGAAGGCTAATGGCATATTAGGTTGCAGTAAGAGGAGCATTGCCAGCAGATCCAGAGATGTCATTATTCCCCTTTATTCGGCTTTGGTGAGGCCACATCTGGAGTATTGTGTCCAGTTCTGGGCCCCCCACTACAAAAGGATGTGGAGGCATTGGAGAGGGTCAGCAGAGGCAACCAAAATGATTAGGGGCTGGAGCATATGACTTATGCGGAGAGGCTGAGGAGTTGGGTCTGTTTAGTCTGCAGAAGCGAAGAGTGAGGGGATTTGATAGCAGCCTTCAACTTCCTGAGGGAGGTTCCAAAGAGGATGGAGAGAGGCTGTTCTCAGTAGTGACAGATGGCAGAACAAGGAGCAATGGTCTCAAGTTGTGGTGGAGAGGTCCAGGTTGGATATTAGGAAAAACTATTTCACTAGGAGGGTAGTGAAGCACTGGAATGGGTTACCTAGGGAAGCAGTGGAGTCTCTATCCCTGGAGGTGTTTAAGTCGCGGCTTGACCAAGCCCTGGCTGGGTTGATTTAGTTGGGATTGGTCCTGCCTAGAGCAGGGGGTTGGACTTGATGACCTTCTGAGGTCTCTTCCAGCTCTATGATTCTATCACTGTGCGTGCATGGTGTTTGTGTGGGTGGGTGTGACGTAGTGAGGCGTACCTTGCTGGTTGCTGTGCTGGGCAGTGGGTTGTGAGTGACCTCCACTGGCTGCTGTCTGCAGCACGGCCCAGCAGGGCAGGGGATGAGTCATTATGCAAGGGGGCTTCGAAACTTATCAGACAGGTATCTCCCATGGAGCGGAACAATGGGATGAAGGGGAGTGGAGCCCTGGATGGGGGAGGGCTGGAAGTGAGTGAGTTAGTTTCTGTCTGGGATCATGGAGGTGACAGCCTAGGGAAAGAGACTGGAATGTAGGGGCCCAGTCTCCCCCATCTCAAGGGGGGGGCTGAGGCATCCTAAGCCCGGTTCCTGTAACCAGATGACATCTGTGCTGGGCTGTATCCTGGAGAAGCAATAAACTCCCTCTATTCTACTGGCTGGTGGAGTCTGTTCGTGCCATTACGGGGGTGCAGGGGACGGGAAAACCCCAACGCGCCGTCACAGTGGATGACTGAAAAGCATATGCTACTGCTGTATTCTCAATAAATGCGGCGTACTGCCTTTTCCCCTATAAAAGATCTTGTGTGCTTTGTTTAAGCACCACACTGGGTAACCAAAGCTTCCCTGAGGCCTCGTCTGCAGGCGGGTTTTGGCCCGCGCCGACTTGCTCGGTTTAGAACCTGGTGCCGTTACCGTGGCACCAGGCGGGCACAGAGGCGGTTGGCCCAGGACAACGGGGTGTAACGTAGCAGAGCTCGTTCCCCTAAGCGTCCTGAGATGCAGGCTACCATCAGAGCCACCTTTCTACCGCGAGACCTGTGCCCCCACACAGGCCCTGGCTGGCACCGCTGGCGTAGGAATGCCAGTGCGCAGAACAGCGGCGCAGGAACTGCTTCTTGGGGAGGGGTCCGGAGCTGCACCCCCCATTTAGACTTGCTGAGATCAGGCTGCCAGCTCTCCCGGACCGGGTGGACCAGACTTCATTGTTGCAAACAGCGTCGGGTCCGTCCAGTCCGGGAGAGCTGCATCCCTCACTACCCAGGCTGGGGCCATAGCTAGGGGCAGCTGCAGAGTCCTAGGCCAGTGGCAGGGCCCTGAGGACTGTCAGGACCCTAGGAGGTTGGCAAAGCCCATGGTGGTAGGACCTCAAGGACCAGCAGGACCAGGGGGGCTGACAAAACGCGTGGGGTCGGCAGGACTTGTGGGGATTGCCTGGAGGCCAGGACCTGGGGCTGGAGGAGCTGGCAGCAGGGCTATCCTCCAAGGTGCGGGGAAGCCGAGTGAAAAACCTGGGGTCAGGACATGAGCTCAGGAGAACCAGCTGCAAGCAGCAGGCGCACTCCAGGAGGAGGCAGGGGAGGGCGCTGGTTGCTAACAGCACCCAGGGAAAAGACAACTGCTGGGGAACCTTTGGGAGGGCGACACTCACAGCCCGAGACTTGCTGCTCTTCAGCACTAACCCAGCCACTTCGAGCCACGCTGGAGCCATGCTCGAGCCACACGGTCACTCACGTGACGGGCCTTCTGGGCCTTCCCTGGGGGCATGCTATGGCCCCTTGCCCAGCGTTCCCATCTCTCGGCAGCCCTGCTGGGAACCCCGGCCACGCATAGGCCTGCCCCACCGCCCTGGTCCCCGCGACTTACACATCAATGCTGATTGTCCTCTTTGTCGCCTTCACCAGCTCCCGGCACAGCCTGGCCTGCTTCACCCTGCGGGGACAGCACCCAGCGTGAGGGGGCTGCGAGACACTGGCACTGCTGCTTCCCAGCCGCCTGCCCCTTGCTCAGCTGCACCTAGAGACTCTCCTTCCCGGGCTTGAGCAGCTGCCCCAGGCCTAGCAAAGGCGGGAGGCTCGTATGGGACACAGCCAGGGCTGGAGAACACACGGGGTAAGGACAGCTGCCTCCAGCCTACGCTAGTGCCGGACCCAGGGACAGAGAAATGCTCCATATCCCACTGTAGGTTACAGCTGGGCTTATGAGTGTCTATTTGTGCCATATTTGGTACACGTGTTTGGGGGGGGTGTACACACACACACACGGCACAGAACTCACAGCCGGCAGCTCCAAAACTAAGAACAGCCAGACTGGGTCAGACCAAGGGTCCGACTAACCCCGAATCCCGTCTTCCGACAGCGGCCAATCCCAGGTGCCCCAGAGGATTATCACGTGATCCCTCCCCCCTGTCATCCTTTCCCAGCTACTGACAAACAGAGGCCAGGGACACCCTCCCTGCCCATCCTGGCTCATAGCTACCGATGGGCCTACCCTCCACGGACTGATCTAGTCTCCTTTGGAACCCAGTTATAGTTTTGGCCTTCTCCACAGCCCTGGCAGTGGGCTGCACGGCCTGACTGTTCCTCGCAGCACTCTACTGTGTGAACTAGAGACCTCCCTTTGCTGGGGATATTACTGGGGCTTATGTCCTCTTCACAGGAAAGCTACACAGCTGGCGGCCGGCGGGGTGTAAACCCTCACCGAGGGCAACAGAACAAGCCCAATTCCATCTGCAGAGGGAGCTGAACTCAAGAGGCAGGATGGCACTGGCCTGAGACATGTGAACCTTTGGGGCAAGGCTTTGCTCTGCCACCAACAGCCCGTGTGACCTTGGGACAGTCACTTAACCAGCCCGTGCCTCAGTTCCCCTATCTATACAACAGGAATAAGGCCCTGCCTCCCAGGGAGCTGGGAGCATAAGGTCCTTACAGACTGGGAGGCGCTTGGGTGATGGGGTCAGAAGCAGAGCCGCTAAACAGCCAGTCCAGGGCACGCTCATGGCACACTGATACCAGCTGCGACATCCCGCCTAAGAGCTCCCACTGGCCTCAGAGAGTGATTCCCCGCCTTGCAGCACAGCAGGGGCCAGTCACCCCAGTGCATAAATGTCTCCCTGCTCCAGGACTCTGATCTGGCACTCCAGGGGCAGGCAGAGCCTTGTGTATTCTCTGCCTTGCCCCCCTCTCCTGCTCAAATCCCTGGCATGCAGGGGTTTCCCCCTTGCAGTGCAGGAGGGCTGGCCAACATTCCCTTCCCTCTGCAGCCGCACCCCCCACCAGGTCTCCTCCGTGGTACCCAAGGTCTGCACCCCTCATCCACCTCTCTAATACACTGGGCGGTGACAGACCCTGAACCTACCTCTCGTTCTTCTCGTTCTGGTGCTCGGCAGCCTCCTTCTTCTTCCGCACCAGGCTCTCAAGCAGCTCCTCCCCCCTCTCGGCCGCTTGCCGCATCTCGCTCTCCTGGAGCCGGTAACGCTCGCGCAGGGCATCGTATTCCGCCTTCCTGGTGGCGTTCCCACAGCTCAGGTCCCCCACCCGGCCCGCCAGCTGCTGCTGCTCTTCCTCCAGCTCGGCAAGCCGCCCGCTCAAGGACCCCAGCCTGCACCAAGCCAAGGGATAGCACCGTGTATCAGCAGGCCTGAGAGCGAGCTCCTCCACCCGAGCCCCTGCCATCTTGATCGGCACCGGGGATTGAACCTGGGGCCTCCAGCATAGAGAGCTCCCATCTCTCCAGCTTGAGCCCAAGGCTGAATCCCTTAGCGGGGAGCTGAAGCATCAACCCACATTGGCTGAACGTCAAGTAACTGGCTAGCGCCAGGCAGGCACTGTACAGGTTTCTCTGTCACAGGCCCACTCGTGGGGTCGTCTCTGCAGCACTCGTAGGAGTGAAGCCTGACAAACATTCACTGCCATTAACAGAGCCACTCAGATTGTGATTCCAGCACGGGGGCCGGGGTCTGTAGAGGAAGGGGGGCAGTTTTGCAGAGCAGACCTGCCCCCTCATGCTGGCTAAATAAGCAGGCAGCCCATCGGGATTCTGGGTGTGGCCTGCCAGACATTTTGTTCACCGCTGTCCATGCGCAGGGTTGCCAGATTCTGCTGGTTTCCGTTCACTTAGTGTTTTTCCTACCGGCCTTACTACAGCGACACATGTAAACCAAGGGCACATGCAGGTTTAGTGTTCTAAGATTCTATGAAGTGAGGCAGGTGCTGATTGCACAAAACAGACTGTAAGCAGTGCTTTTTTTTGTAAGAAAAAAGGTGCCGGTACTCCAGGGAAAAGTTGTTGAGCAAAAAAAAAAAAAACCGGTTGTGGCCCCCTTTAAGAACTGCATGTCCGTCAGGAGCCAAGCCACCCTAAGAAAATTCCGGTGAAGTCTCCTCTAACAATAGGTGCTGGTATGCCCGAAGGGAATGCCGTTCATTTCTGGTAGCTGGGAAAATAGGTGCGTACCAGCGCAAAAAAAAGCACTGACTGTAAGAGCCGTGCGCTCCCTCTGCCTCCAATCAAAGTGCTGCTACAGTTCAGTCCACACCTCCCGCAAATTCTAGGTACGCAAGTGCAGTTAGAAAAACGACCTTAGCCCAGGAGATCATCTGGTTACAACAATCTTGCAGCCACTGAGATGAAGGAGGGCCACTTACCAGCCTGGGTTACGCATTGCCCTAGGAGAGGCACATTGGAAGAAAGCCGTGTTAAGTCAGGGGCATCCAAGAGCTCAGGGGTATCCTTACCTTGTTTTCTGCTCCTGCAGTTCACGCTCTTTGGCCTTGAGTAATTTGCTCAGTTCAATAATGCGATATGCCAACTGCAAGTGAGAGAGAGATTTCAAGGGCTTGGTGATCTTCCAAAGAACATAAGAATGGCCAGACTGGGTCAGACCAAAGGTCCATTTAGCCCAGTATCCTGTCTGCCGACAGTGGCCAATGCCTGATGCCACAGAGGGAGTGAACAAAAAGAAGTAATCATCAAGAGGTCCCTCCTTGTCATCCATTTCCAGCCTCTGACCAACAGAGGCTGGGGTACCATTCCTACACATCCTGGCTAATAAGCAATGATGGACCTAACCTCCATTCATTTATCTAGTTCAAATGCCACCAGCATTTGGTGACCCCTAGTTCTTATGTTATGGGAACAAGTAAATAACTTTTCCTTATTCGCTTTTTCCACACCAGTCATGACTTTATAGACCTCTATCATATCCCCCCTTAATCTCCTCTTTTCTAAGCTGAAAAGTCCCAGCCTTTTAAATCTCTCTTCATATGGGACCTGTTCCAAACCCCTAATCATTTCTGTTGCCCTTTTCTGAACCTTTTCCAATGCCAAGATATTTTTTTATATGAGGTGATCACATCTGTCTGCACTATTCAAGATGTGGGCGTACCATGGTTGTATACAGAGGCAATCAGATATTCTCGGTCTTATTCTCTATGCATTTTTTAATGATTCCTAACATTCTGTTTGCTTTTTTGACTGCCGCTGCGCACTGAGGGTATGTCTACACTTGCAGCCTATTTTGGAATAGGGCTGCAAATGTAGGCATTCGGAATTGCAAATCAAGCCCGGGATTTAAATATCCCGTGCTTGATTTGCATCTTCCAACGAGCGCCATTTTTGAAATTTACAAGCCCGGAATTACTGCCCGCGTCTACGCGTGCAGTGAATAAACCTATTTCAAAGTACCTGTTAAACCTCATTGCAGGAGGAATAACAGGTAGTTCAAATAGGGCTTTATTCCGGGCTTGTAAATTTCAAAAAAAAAAAAAAAAAAAAATGGCGCCCGGCCGGGAAGATGCAAATCAAACGTGGGATATTTAAATCCCAGGCTTGATTTGCAATTCCGAATGCCTACATTTGCAGCCCTATTCCGAAATAGGCTGCAAGTGTAGACATACCCTGTGTGGATTTTTTCAGAGAACTATCCACAATGACTCCAAGATCTCTCTCGAGTAGATGTAACTAAATGAGTCCCCATCATATTGTTTGATAGTTGGGATTATTTTTGCCAATGTGCATTACTTTACATTTATCAACATTAAAATTATTTTGCCATTTTGTTGTCCAATCACCTAGTTTGTGAGATCCTTTAGAAGCTCTTCACAGTCTGCTTTGGTCTTAACTATCTTGAGCAGTTTAGCATCATCTGCAAATTTTGCCACCTCACTGTTTACCCCTTTCTCTAGATCATTTATAAATAAATTGAATAGGATTGGTCCCAGGACAGACTCTTGAGGGATCCCACTAGTTACTTCTCTCCATTCTGAAAACCGACCATTTATTCCTACCCTTTGTTTCCTGTCTTTTAACCAGTTATCAATCCATGAAAGGACCTTGTCTCTTATCCCATGACAACTCACTTTACTAAGGAGCCTTTGATGAGGGACCTTGTCAAAGGTTTCTGGAAAGCTAAGTACACTATAAATGAGAAATGCTCATACGTGACCTAGGGCTGTGGCGCCTACAAGGCAGAGTTGGTCCGACTAATAAACCATACTTCACCTGAGATTGTGGTGTGTGCGGTGGGATACAAGCATGATGACAGATTGAGGTTTTTTGTTGCTCACTTGCACGACAACACCCAGGCTATTTTTTAGCAGAGTGAACTTCCTGTCTCACCAATTGGAGTTGGTCCAACAGAAGATATTACCTCCCCCACCATGTCTCTCTAACATGCCAGGCCTGACACCACTGTCTACAATACTCAGAATGTTCTTTGCCAATTGCCAAGCCATTTCCTAGCCAGCCTAGTTTCTGAGCTGTGGGACCAAACTAAAAACTCTGGGAGCGGCTTTTTGAGACAGAGAGCTATTGTCTAGATGCCGGAATTGCAGATGGGGTTCCCCAGCTGCTCGCTCCCCTACAGCCTCCATAGTGGCACAGTCTTTGGGTCTAAAGTGTGTAAAATGACACAGTGGAGTAATGCAGAATCGGGCCCATGATTTACCAGACCCATGTACCTATGGCGCAGAGGTTCCCAAACTGGCCGGGGGGGGCACGATAAAGTTATTGGAAGATCTGATGGAGCCATGCTAAAGGCTGGAGTCGGAAGGGGGCTGTGTCTGGCAGAGGACGCGGGCAGGGCTCTGTGCACGTGGTCTCGGCTGGGACCAGACTCCCTGCCCCTCTCACTACCCCACTGCTGCAGTAGCCACCCACCAGCAGTTCTGCTGGAGACGATTCTATGAGCAGGGAGGCTGCAACCTGAGAGTACCTCCCCCCTTGCCGGGCTAGACAGAGCCCCGTCCTGTGCCTGGCCCTTCAGCGCAGCTCCAGGGCACACAGCCCTGCCAGAGAGACCCCCGTGCATGCAGGGAAAGCAGGCAGGGCCGTGCCCGAGGGCTGAAGTCAGCAGGGAGCTGTTCTCATGGGGTCATCTTTCACTCCCCTGCTGACACCAGGCCTCCAGTGCTGCCCTGTTCACACCCAGAGCTGGGTGTCCCGGCAGCCAAGGCCGGCTGACAGCTGCAGGCTTCCACAACTGCCAAATACCCCCCAAGCTCTGAGATACTGAGCACCCCACCCTGGCCCCCGTGGGCACAGGGTCCTCCTCCCCCACACAGGGGGCTAGGAAAACAGTCCCATAGTTTTGGGATGCAACACTGGCAACCCGACCCCAATCCCGGCCGCTGTGCCAGGTGCTGTCCAGACCCCGCTTCCCTCTCCCCTACGTACCTCCCCGCTGACGTCTTTCACCTCCGCGATCTGCCTTTGGTACTTTCTCTTCAGGGTCTGTAGCCCTTCTGCAGAGCCCGGGCCCGGTTCCGGCACGGAGCCACCAGTGTCCTGCCCCGGCCTGCAGACAGAGCAGGTTCAAACCCCAAAGTCACTTCTGAGCAGGTATAACTCACATGGTCCCACGTAGTGGCACTGAGACCGCTTAGAGAGAGTGAGTTTGCTCTACAGCCTGAGCTGAGAGCCAGGCTTAGAGCTCAAGCTGTAGAGCAGGGGTGGGGAACCTGTTTTGGGTCGGGGGCCGCACACAAGTGGGAAGCAAAAAAACCCCCAAACCTCACTGACGTGGCTCCCAACTGAGAATGAGAGACACTCCCCACATTTCCCTTGCACTCCAGAGCCTGGGGGAGCCCAGGCTAGTAGATTGTGTGTGCTCCAGCCCCACAAGGGCATGGCAGGGGGGCTGGAGCGCAAGCATTGAGCACCAGAAGCCTCAGGGGCCGCATCCGGCCCCTGGGCTGCAAGTTCCCCACCCCTGCTGCAGAGGCTCCTGCACTAAGCTCCAGGGGTCCCAGGTTCAGTTCCGCCTGTCGGCACCACACCTGCAGCCAAGCGTCACGAAGATCAGCTTTCCCCACGGCCAACCCTTGAGGCAGAGGGGAAAGGCTGCCGGGGCAGCGTGTGAGAAAGAGACCGCAGGCCTGTCAGTGAACCGTTCTGCTTCGTGCCCAGAAAAACCCAAACCAGAGCCTGCCTGTCGGCATCGTGGCAGCTCTCATCCGAAAACAAGCCCCACTTCTGCTTTTTTGCAGCAGAGCACAGTGTAACCGTGAGGGTTTCTGCTCCGTTGAGCCGCACCGCCGCTGGCCAAGACGCTCCCTCCCGCCTCGCTGCCCTCGGCGAGGAGTGAAACCAGGGAGCTATTTAAACAAGCATTGAGCTAGCCAGAATATTGCAGGTATCGCTCGTGAGGGCACACAAAACAGCTGAAGGTCAGAGTGTGCCAGAGCCAAGAGTGGCTGCTGCCACAGGACACGGTGTTGCGCAGGCTGCCGTTGGTTTAACCAAGGCTGGTCCCTCAAACTGCCCCCTAACGCGGAAAGCAGTAATGCACCCCTACCACACGGCCACCTTCACTGGGCTGCAGGACGCTTAGTCTCTGCATACTGCAGCTGCCATTACAAACGTTAACTGGGCAACTTTCCCATTGCCTGCTCAGACCAGCTTCTGTGGCCCTGCCCCACGGTCAGCTGGAAGAAGGGTGGCAGAATCAGGCTCCCAGGTTTTTGTGGGGGGAGAGAGCAAGAGACACACGCAGGCAGAAGCATTGCTTCATTCACCTCGTGGGGTGTGGCTACATCTGGGGTGGAACGTGGCAGCAGTTTAACACCCAGCAGTTTGGGGCAGGACGTGAAGATGCAAAACACTATCAAACAGAAGCTGCAGAGGGCATCTAGGAAGTCTAAATGTAATAGGGTTGCCAGGCGTCCAGTACTGGCCCAGACAGTCAGGTATTTGCGGCCTCTGTCTGGTAAAAAAACCAGAAAATACCAGACATGTACAACGTCCAGTATTTTCTGTTTTTCTCAGACAGCAGGCCGCTTGGGACATCCCCCCCTGCCACGTCTGGCGGGGGCAGCGGTGAGCGTGGGGATTTAAAGGCACAGTGCCTCTTTCTTTTGTGCCTTTTTTTTTTCCTCAACCAATTTTCCCCCCACTATATTCGGTGGTTTTTTTTAAAGTATCTGGCAACCCTAGAATGTAATTACCCACAATGCAACCTGGCCTAGGCCCCAGACGTCACCCCCTTCCTCCCCTTGCAAAAGTCACTTGAGGTCTATGGTCCAGGTCACAAAAGTCTCCTCTGAAAAAGCTGGCAGCGGAGGAGCCATCCCGAGCCACCTTCCATGCACGCGCAGCTGGGGAGCCGGGAGCCGGGCTGGCTCAGTGGATTTTTGTTGGGAAGGAAGAAAGGTCTGATTGTGAAAGCCGCCCCCTCCCCAGGGCGCCGACAGCCACCACTAGTCAGAAGCCTTCGGCGCTGCGAGGGACCCCGGAGACAGGCAACGCGTGCCTATCAGCTTCCAAAGATAACAGTGCGGCCATTGTAGGGGCAGCGGTGCTGCAGCCTGGTGCTGCTGGTCGGGGAAGCTGTCCTGCCTGTGCCACGACGGCTACGCTCTACTTACCTTGGGGCCTGGCGATCAAAGGACTCAGCCTCCAGCTTCTCTGAGAAATGCAACATCAAGCTGGACTTTTCCAAGAGCCTGGTATCTGTGAGGAAGCAAAGAGAACCAGGGCTTAGGGACCACGTGCATCGTGGCTTAGGGCTTAGGGACCATGTGCACGGGGCACTCAGAGCCCCTGCTCTGAAATCTGGGGGGCATCAGATGCGATAGAAGCCCAGCTCCACCCGTATCCCCCTGCAAAATGGGGCTGACCAGGCCTACGGGTGCTTCTTCCATCTCTCCGGTTGATCGCTGTGAACCCCCAGGGGCGGACGCATGGCTCTAATGCAGTGTGACTGGGCCTGCTTATGCCAGCGGGGGGTACGGGCCCTGGCTCCCACAGGAAAGCACCAACATGCCGCATGGGTCAAGCCTGGGGCAAGGAGGGATGATTCCCCCGCTCCCAGCTCTGGTGAGGAATCTCTGCAGATTTGTGTCGCGCCTACGATGGCCAGTCTCCGGCCAGGGTCCTGGTGCTACACCAACACTGAGATCGCTCCTGCCCCAAAGGGCTCGGGACGCTCAGGTTCTCCGCAGCTCTGAGCGCCCAGAGCTGTAGGGGGCATCAGCAGGAGCTAGGGCATCTCAGCCCCTTTGAAAGTCAGGGAACAGTAGTCCCACGGTGGGAGCCCCAAAAATGGAGGGCAGGGACGTGACTGGTTAACTGGTCAACCGAGGCTTACTGGTTCTGGTTTGCCGGCAGGGGCAGGGGGCTGCTCCAGCCCCACGAGGCACACTGCTGCCCTTGTCTGCAGGGGGGCGGGGCCGGGTGCTTCAGCCCAGCTGTAGTGGGCAAGGTGGGGGAAGGGCTGCTATCCTCCCTTTAATCAGTTAACAGATTAAACATAATGATGTTTAACTGGTTAACCAATTAAACAGGATCAGCAGAGGGACCCAAACTCAGAGGCCACTCCGAAGAATTTTGAGCTGCGTCTGTCTGGACCCATTTGCAGAAGGGAGGCAGCGTGCCCCTCCTAGGGCCGCAGTGAGGTTTAACTCAGAGATCCTTGGAGAGCAGCCCGTCACCGCTCAGTACAGTCACAGTGTGTAGGCAGCGTGCTAGTGCGTTCACCCAGCAGCTCTTCCCACAACACTCCCGTGACCCGGCAGAGGCGTGTCCCTGCAGACCATGCTGTTTATCAGTGCGGGCCGGGAAAACCCTGGAACGATTCCCCCGCATCCTCACCGGCCATAGGACACGCACAGGAAAACGTACGGCACAGGCGGGGGGAAGGCGCAGCAGCCAAACCGGTTACACAGGTGTAGTTCGGGTGACAGGCAAATAACTGTCCCCTGCCTTGGAGAGAAGACAAACAAAGCCCCAGGCTGCTGGCCGGGACGACAGGTGTTGCGCTCTCATGGTGACTAACCGAGCGTTAACCACCCGTCGAGGATTCAAAGTCCATCTGTCCCCAGCTGCTTACAAAGAGGGCAAGAGTTAGGGCTTGTCTACTCCACTCTATCAAATTAGAGCGACTTCATTGGGGTCGACCTACAGCCACCACAGTAATTCAGCCAACCAGCCGCGGGCGTCCAGGCCATCCTCGTCCTGCCAGGGGAGCATCTCCTCACCAGGAGGGCTTACACGGAGGCCGAGTGGGGGGCACTGACAGCTAGGCAGGGCTCCCGGCTGGAGCACCCCATCCTCAAAGGGGTGACAGCCCCATCTGTGACCCCTGAGAGGGCTGCTGCACAGCACAGAGCCTATCCGCAGTAAAACTCACATTCTGGTCAATTTCACTATTGCCTCTGCTCCCTGGGGAGCCTAGGATCTCAGTGCCCAGCAGCCAGGCTTGGAGAGGGGGGTTCAGGCAGAGCAGAGGGAAAACAGGGCTCCCTGCCAAGATCCTGGGCAGCAACCCACTGGGAGAGGCAGCCGGGAGCCTGGAGAGTGGCCAGGTTTAATCGGAGCTGTGAGCCAGGCACAGGATTCCCCCCTCTGAAAAAGTCAGGGACAATGATGCCTGCCTCAAAACAGGGGCTGAGGATTCATTGCTTAGCATCTGTGAGGCGCCTGCCTGGCTGGTCGGCTTCCAGGATCCGACGCGAGTCTGCAGCCCTGCCCTCTCTGCTCTGGTCTAGTGGTGCAGAGGCTGGAGAGAGCAGCCTGAAGGGAGACCAGAGCTGGATCCTACACCAGCTTCATTTGAAGCTGCCAGCAGTCGGGCCAAGATGGGGCCGGCAGGAGGCGCGGCGGGAGCACGCCTCGGTCTGGCGAGCTGGAAGACGGCTGCCTGGGCCATGCACTTTAAAGAAGCCCCTGGACACAGAACAGGCCCAGGATCAGGGAGCTCCGTCCTCAGCAGAGCCTGGGGACATGCCCTCTGATCGCAAAGCGCCATAACCGGGTGCATTAGAACAGCAGGCCGGGACTCTTACGCGTGTATCTTTTGGGGTCAGGTGCAGCATGAGCCATCTGCCTTGTGACCCGTGACAGGAGCGAGAGCCAGTCGCGGGTGCTGGGGGAGAAAGCCAGGCGGGAGGCTCTCAGGGTGGGTGCAGAGATAGTCACACCGCAGCGTCGCCTCTCTGGGTGTGGAATTTCGCAGGGCCTGTGCCAGATTCAACACCTCAGCACCTCTCCTGGAACTCACAAGTCCTGCTCAGCCCTGCCGCACCCTCCCTTAGCCACGGATTAGAGGAAAGATTTCAGCCCCTGCATCCTCCAGTGAAAACCACTTTGCTTGAAACTACCTCGCCCTAGGCAGGATGCCTTGCTTTATCCACCTTCCGAGCCCATTCACAAGCACTCGCTCATGAATCAACTCCCCCGGGAAATGAACCAGTCCTGAGCGTACTAGCCCGGGAAGCATTTCTGCCATCACGGGAAGGCAGCCACCTCTGGCATGCGACGCGCCAGCTGTCTCACAAAAGCACCGCGAGAGGTTAGGACAGGAAGGGAAGAAATATCCCAATGGCAAATGCGACTGCTGGAGGAATCTGAGTAGCAGAAGGTAACTAGCCGGCTGACTGTGCCCAGGGGCCGCCGGTAAGCAGGTGGGTTCACATCTCCCCAGCAGCACAGCCCCCTCTGGCCCAGGGCTGCCTGCAATGTAGCCATTTCTGCTGACAGCTGACGTGTCTGAGTCTGGGCCTGGCTTGAGCCCTTGGCAAAAAAGCTGGGTGCCCTACCCCAAAGCCCACCCCAGCTCCTCTACACTCCACTGGGAACTACGGATGTAAATCCCTACTACAGTAAACTTCCAATAATCCGGCCCAGGGGGTGCCGGATTATCAGATATGCCGAACTATCGGAAGGGGGGGCTATGAGGGGTCTGGGGTGGAGTGGCGGGGATGCGCCCCTCGGCGCAACCCGGCAGCACCCCAGCTGCTCTGCCCCAGACTTCCCCAAGTCAGCCGCTGCTGAAACTGACCAGCGGCTGACTCCGGGAAGCCGGGGGCAGAGCAGCTCCAATTGTCCGGCTGCCTGGAGCACTTCCGGGTTCCAGATGGTGCCAGACCATCAGGAGTGCCGGACCATTGGATGCCAGACCACTGGAGTTTTACTGTAACTAGTTATCCGGTTAAGCACTACATTTAACCAGTTAACTGATTAAGCCGGGATCCTGCTGCTGTCGGCCCCCACCTAGCTGCATGAGGGCTGTCACTGCCTGCTCCGGGGCCCCCGCGTGGCAGGGCCGGAAGCAGGCTGCAGGCTCCCAACCCCTGACTGGGCTGATTTAGTTGGGGTTGATCGGCTTTGAGCAGCAGGTTGGACTAGATGGTTTCCTGAAGACTCCCAACTCTCTCCCTTTGGTGCTTACACCTGATAGAACCTGGTCTGGGGTTGTCATGCTGCACTCGTGTTAGCTGCTATTACCAAATTTTTAGGGACTAAATTTGAGGGGCGCTTCATTAATCGGCTGTGTTTTGGGGAGGAGAGCGCAGCGTGGTTTCTCCAGTCACTCCTTTGTAGTATCCCTCATTGATGCAGGGCCTTGGTAAATGTATCAAATTCTTTAGAGGGTGGTGAATGAAATGCAAATCTTCCCGGTGCACGTCTTTTCTCATCGGCCCCTTGTTAATTCCAGCAGTAAGACGCCACTCTTGGCCCATATGCGGGCAGTCTCAGCAAAGGCCCCAAGGGCTGAATGAACTTGCACTCTGGACTATCCTTAGGATTTCTGGGGCCCTACACAGCACTATTAAACTGGTGCCGTATACCCCACAGCAGCTGGGGGACAATTATTTTTAGAGCTGTGATTTTATAATTTTCAGCAACACACAAATGAAATATTTTAAAGCAAATTTAGAACTGAAGTCCTGTCGACTAACACAGTACATTTAAAAGCTTCAGAGAGGTAGCCGTGTTAGCCTGTAACGGGAAAATCTAAAAAAACTACGAATAGTCTAGCAGCACCTTAAAGACGAACAAAACATGTAGATGGTATCATGAGCTTTTGTGAGCACAACCCACTTCTTCTGATGAATGGAGTATTAAAAGTCCAGTTCCAAAATATATAGGGGATGGGGGCAGGGAAAGGAAGGGGAAAAAATAGTGAATTAGAGTGTTCATGTTACAAGAAGCTGATAGATGCCCACTGTTTGGTTGGCTAAGTCATTAGGATGTGGAAGGCAGTGTGCTAGCCAGCTAATGTCTTTATTCATTCCTTTGTGATGGCTCCCAAATTTGTAAATGAAGTTAAGTTCCAAGGCTTCCCTGTGTATTTGGCTTGTGGAATTGGCCTGAAACAACAGGGTGACTTGGAGATCCATTAGTGAGTGCCTGCGTACTCGTAAATGTAACAGTGAATTCAGAAACTGACAGCAGAGACCTGGGGTTGGCACATGTCTGTGAAATGCTGCATTCCCACTCCAATGGCTCTTTCGCAGGTTCAGTGTCTGCTCATCGCTGGGGCAGGCTGTGTCGCTTGTAAGTTAACCAGATCCTCCCCGGAGGAAGCGGAGCCACGGAACAGCGATAGGAAAAGGCAGGTGGGTGGATATTAAGACACAGGCGCCATGAGTTTTTGGGTACCCTACGCAACAGCACCTTCTGCATATGGGTAAGGATGACTCCGCTTGTACTGGCCTCTGAGCCAGTGAGGTGATGCCATCAAGCCAGGGGGAGGCATCTTAAGCCCTTTCGCTGGCTCCTCCTCCTCCATCACATGAACCAAGGTCCATCACGGCCTGTCCACACCCAGCATCTCTCACATGCTGCTGAGTCATGGACTCCTGACAAGTCACGGAGCACCCTGACAAGACCCACAAAGCCACCTCTTTGTCTGCTGTCAGACGCCTTCTCAGAACTCTCCTTTACCATGCTGCTGGTCTGAGAAGCCACTGCCTCTCACGCTGACTAGCACTGGCTCATTTTCTGGCACCCTCTCAGCGGCCTGCCTCCGTCTGCTGCCTCTTATTCGATCTCGTGACTGCAAACTCTTCGAGGCAGGGGCTGTCTTTGTTCCGTGTTTGCCCAGTGCTTGGCACTACAGGACCCTAATGTCCAACTACGGCACCGAACCTAGACACTACAGTAAATACAGACAGTAATGGCAGTGACGGAGGAGTGGGACAGGTGGTTTGGGCTGTACTGTTCTGGAGCGAAGCAGACTTTGACATCCACAGGGTGTCTTCTGACAGCACTTAAATATCACTCCCTTGAACAACCCATCAATTGCGTGAGCCTGATAAAAGTGTTCTCCATTGATGTAGGTCTCAGAGGGGTAGCTGTGTTAGTCTGTAACTTAAAAAAACCATGAGTGGTCCTGTAGCACCTTAGGGTACGTCTACACTAGCCCCCTAGATCGATCTAGGGAGGCTAATGAGGGTGACCAGAATTGCAAATCAAGCCCGGGATTTAAACCCCGGCTGATTTGCATGTTCAACCTGTCACCATTTTAGAAATTGACTAGCCGAAGTAACTGCCCGCGTCTGCGCGGCAGTGAAATGGGATTCCGATTTAAAGCCCTAACTCGAATTAGCTGGTATTCCTCCTGCAATGAGGTTTACCACCTAATTCGATTTTGGGGCTTTATTCCGGAATCCCATTTCACTGCCGCGTGTAGACACGGGCAGTTACTTTGGGCTAGTCAATTTCTAAAATGGCAACCGGCCTGGAACATGCAAATCAAGCACGGGATATTTAAATCCCAGGCTTGATTTGCAATTCTGGTCACCCTCATTAGCCTCCCTAGATCGATCTAGGGGGCTAGTGTAGACGTACCCTTAGAGACTAACAAAAATATATACATAGTATAGAATCATAGAACACTTGAACTGGAAGGGACCACAAGAGGTCATCAAGTCCAGTCCCCTGCCCTCACAGCAGGACCAAGCACCATCTAGATCATCCCTGATAGATGTCTGTCTAACCTGCTCTTAAATACTCCAGTGATGGAGATTCCACAACCTCCCTAGGTAACTTATTCCAGTATTTAACTATCCTGACAGGAAGTTTTTCTTAATGTCCAACATAAACCTCCCTTGCTGCAATTTAAGCCCATTGCTTCTTGTCCTGTCCTCAGAGGCCAAGGAGAATGATTTTTCTCCCTCTTCCTTGTAACACCCTTTTAGATACTTGAAAACAGCTATCAAGGCCCCTCTCAGTCTTCTCTTTTCCAAACTAAACAAGTCGAATTCTTTCAGTCTTCCCTCACAGGTCATGTTTTCTAGACTTTCGATCATTTTTGTTGCTTTTTTCTGCACCTTCTCCAATTTCTCCACATCTTTCTTGAAATGTGGTGCCCAGAACTGGACACAATACTCCAACTGAGACCTAATCAGCGCAGAGTAGAGCGGAAGAATGACTTCTGGTGTCTTGCTCACAACACTCCTGTTAATGCATCCCAGAATCATGTTTGCCTTTTTTGCAACAGTGTCACACTGTTGACTCATATTTAGCTTGTGGTCCTCTATGACCCCTAGATCCCTTTCTGCAGTACTCCTTCCTGAACAGTCACTTCCCATTCTGCATGTGTGAAATGGATTGTTCCTCCCTAAGTGGAGTACTTTGCATTTTTCCTTATTAAACTTCAACCTGTTACCTCAGTCCATTTCTCCAGTCTGTCCAGATCATTTAGAATTATGACCCTATTCTTCGAAGCACTTGCAACCCCTCCCAGCTTGGTATCCTCTGCAAACTTAATAAGTGTACTCTCTATGCCAATATCTAAATCGCTGATGAAGATATTGAACAGAACCAGTCCCAAAACAGACCCCTGCGGAACCCCACTTGTTATGCCCTTCCAGCATGACTGTGAACCATTAATTATACTCTCTGGGAATGGTTATCCAGCCAGTTATGCACCCACCTTATAGTAGCCCCACTTAGGTTGTATTTCCCTATTCTATTGATAAGACTGTTGGGCAAGACCATAGCAAATGCTTTACTAAAGTCATGAGCTTCCGTGGGCGCAACCCACTTCTTCAGATGAGAGATTGATCCAAATCACACTTTTGTGAAGCCAGCAGCTGACACACTGTCAAGGAATAATTCCTGTTCACAATGAGCCATTTATGCTGCCACTTGCCACAGAAAAACACTTTTGTCTTGGGGGAGGGAGAGGGGAGGAGGGAGTTAAGCATCTGTGAATGACAAAAGTTTTGTTGCTCAATTAGTAGTATGGACAAAGCCTAAAACTCAAATGTAGCACATGCCTGCACCACAAAAATACGGTCTGTTTCACACAGGTGGAAACTGACACACAGAAAGCTGATGTGTCCAGACAATCCAGGAATCCTACAACAATGACATAGCCATCGAATCTGTCCCCCTTTACTGTTGTATCTGAGTGGCTCACAACCTGTGTTGTATTTACCCTCGCTACTCCCTGTGGGCCACCTGCTCTTAGCCCTGTTTTACACATGAGAAACTGAGGCACAGAGGGACTAGGGACCACTTGAAATCAATGGCTGTTAGGAGCCTGAATACTGTAGTGGACCTGCCCTAAGCAACTTGACTGAGATTACGCAGGAAGTCTCTAGCAGGGCAGAGAACTCAATCCAAGGCTCCCGGGTCACAGGCTAGTGCACTAACCACTGCACCATCCTTCCTTTCTGGAACTCTGCCTCCTGAAACAGCACCTCCAGGCCCAGAGACTTTGCCCTCCAATCCCCTGGCTGGCAGCCCCACAGCCTATGACAGGCTGATTTTCTTCCATCTCTCCTCCATCTAGAGCAGTGTTTCTTAAACGGTGTTCCGTGTGCCACGAGGCAGTCGAGGGTGTGCCACGGAGAACAACAGAATTCAAAATGGCCACCCTTAAAGGGGCAGGTGACCTTTTGTTGTTGTTTTTGCTCAATAACTTCTCCCTGACCCTTTTTCCTCAATAACTTTCCCCCCAACCCCTTTCCCCCCCGACCATTTTTTTCCCCCTCAACAAAAAATCCTTGGTGCTCCCCATAAAAAAAAATTATTATTTGGTGTTCCTTGGTCTTAAAAAGTTTAAGAAACACTGATGTAGAGACAGAAATGGAGAAAAGGAGAACTCCTGCTAGGGTTACCAGACTGGAGAATAGTTTGAGAGGGGACTAAACTAGGGTTTTCCCCCATTGTGTTTCTGGCTGTATTTGTTCTTGATTTTCTGCTAGGAATGGGTTTTCCCTGCTCTTTTCTATATTTTAGCCCTTCACCATCCCCAAAGTGAAGGATACCCAATTTACTTTGCCCCAGACCCCTCTCTCTTACCCAACCCCAGGGCGCAGAGTCGAGTGCAAAGCAAAAACCGGGAAGAACAATAAAACTGTGTCTACATAACCACAGTAACCTGTCGCTGAAAATGGGCATGCAGAGTGAGCCAAGCCAGTGTTGAGCCTGATTTAGATACAAGCGCAAACCATGGCACATTTCAGGGTGGTTTGGCTGCATCTGCTGCCTACATCAGCTCTCAGCAATACCGTATTTCTACAGAGCAATAGAAATAGAAAGCACAGACTGATACAGCCTCCATTTCTGAGGAGCAGAAAGCGAAAGCAGGCACAGGCATTTCCGGCCAATCTCAAAACAAACATGTCAAGGAAAGAGCTGCGCTCCCCCAAGACCCTTGTCCATCTCCCCAGACTTGCAGGGGATACAAAGCCTCAACACTAACGCTTTTGCTTTGGTTCTGGAGCGTGGCACAGAAATTAAGGTGAAACTAGATCAGAAATGCAGCTGGAGGGCCGGGAAAGCGCTTTGAGATGAAGGTACAAATGTAAAGAGTGAGAAAGATTACAGGAACCTTTGACCCAGAACAGCCATTTAGCAGAGGTACGGACATGAAAAATATTGGATGCCCATTGAAAAAGTATAAAGCAGATACAGCCAAGGACATGAGCAAAGGGGAAGCCCTAACAATGCTGCTTGGCTCCTATATACCACTTTTAATCAGCAGATCTCAAAGCCGTTTACAAAGGAGATTAGTATTTACAGATGGGGAAACTGAGGCACAAAGCTCCTCCGATCTATCTCCCTGAGGCCAGGGCAAGATTATTCCCTTCAGGACTTTTAAAACTGGTGGCATGACCTACAAAAGATGGCAAGGGTGGTGCTTCCATCACTTCCCTAAGGATACTAGCCCACAGCGATCAATGGGAGACAGCATCCGAAGGGTCAAAAACAGTCCAATTCACCTGGATTTCGTCAGTCACCTTCAGCCACCCCCATATTGTTTATTAGACTCACATCTTGCATCTTGACTTAAATTAGACCCTGATCCTACAAATGTATCAATGGAGATTCCGGGGCACATCTGAACAGAGCTCCCAGATCATGCCTGGGATATCAGCTCTTCAGGCCAGGACTCGGGTTGGTGTGTTTGTACAGCACCTTGCACAACGGGACACAGAGCCTGATTGGGGAACATAATAACTGCCAGGTCAAATCAGTCCAGAGATCCATCTGGGCCCATATACTGTCACTCATAGTGACGAGTGCTGGCTGCTTCACCGGAAAGTGTACAAACCTGTCCCCCCATGAGGTCTCATTTTGGCCTCTAGTAGCTGGATATTGGATTGAGCCTTAGACAATGACACCTAATCTCCCTTCCAAGATGTTTGTTGCTAGCACAAGACAAATCATCGATAACGAACAGGCAGTTTTCTCCAATACGCAGACGAGATCTCCCCTCGGCTAATTTAATCTCTGTGGGGTTTTTTTACCTCCCTTTAGCATGCTAAACTAGGGGTGAGCAACCTGCAGTATGCGGGCACATCAGGGTTCTAGGTGTGGCCTGCGAGACCTTTTTTTTTTACCCTTGCCCATGCGCAGGCTTGCCAGATTTTGCTGGCTTCCAGCCAGCCATAGGGTTTTTTTCCTTTCGGTGTATCTAAAGTGACACACATGTAAACAAGGGCACATGAAATGAGGTGCATGCTGATTGCACATTACATTGCCGTGCGCTCCCTCTACGTCCAATCAAAGTGCGGTTATGGTTCAATCGGCAGCCCCTGTAAATTCTAGGTGGATAAACAAAGTCAGAAAACCCACCCTATCCTGGGAGACATTCTTGGTTACAACCATCTTGCTGCCCACTGAGACGGAGGAGGGCCCCCTCATGCAGCCCCCTCACTAACCTAGGTTGCCCATCACTGTGTTAAAGTGTTCGTCTCTTTCTACATGCAGAATAAGTCTAATTTTTGACAGCAGTTGAGGGCACGGCCTGCTGCACACTGATCTAACCAACCCCCTTCCACAATCAACATGGAAACTTTTCTTTCCGCTGTGGGATCTCTCATTTCTTTCAGCACGGGGGAGACTCCTAGAATGAGCATTTGAGAGAGGGGGGGCCAGCATGCAGAATGCACAAGGGACAGGAAGGGGGCACAAGGTCAGAGTCAGAGCACCGCTTTACAAGTCAAAACAGAAAACAAGGAGCAAACCACAATTCCTGCAGTCAGCTACAAAACAACTGACTCATCCAACCAGAGGCTGAGAAAGGAGGGAAGGGACAGGGCCCAGCCACACAACAGTTTGTTGGGTAACAGAGTAAGTGTGGCTTTGTTAAGGAAGAGTTATTTCCCTGCTTGATTTCACCTGGAGCCACTCCCAGTGCCCCAGCCACCTCCACAGGCAGGGGTTGCTCAAACCCTGGGTTGCAGGTGCCCAAATCACCTACAACCCCCAGGCCTGCGCCCACCCCTTTGCCTTCCATCACTGCGAAAATACACCCACCCCAGGACACACCTACCCATCTGACCCCTCTCATTCACCCCCCTCTGCAGCTATTCCAGCCCCCCCTCCCAGATCAAGCACCCCCTCCCTGGGCTCCAGCTATTCTAGCCCCACCCCATATCAAACACCCCTACCCCGGGCTCCAGCTATTCCAGCACCCCTCTCCTGGGCTCCAGCTATTCTAGCTCCCCACCCAGATCAAGCACCCCCTCCCCGGGCTCCAGCTATTCCAGCACCCCCTCCTCCAGGCTCCAGCTATTCCAGCCCCCCACCCAGATCAAGAACCCCCTTCCCCGGGCTCCAGCTATTCCAGCCCCCCCCGCAGCACGCGGCAGCTCCCCGCCCCGCCCGCTCACAGGCCTGCACCACGTCCAGGAAGCGGCCGCTCTGCGCCCGGTCCCGGAGCCGCAGCTGCCGGACGATGTGGCGCTTCCAGGACCTGTCGCCGCTCCCCGCCGCCTCGGCCATGGCTGCGCCGCGCGGGGAGGGAACCTCCTGACGTCACCAGCGGGGGAAGCCCCGGGCGGGCAGGCCCAGGCCTGGGGGCGGGTTGCTGGGGCCAGCGGCTCCGCCGGGCAGAGGGGAGGGTGTCGCGCTCCCTGGGGCTCTATGCACGGAGCCCGGCTCCCCGCAGCAGAGAGGCTGGAGCCCGGACACGCCCCCCCCATGCACGGAGCCCGGTTCCCCGCAGCAGAGGGGCTGTATCCTGCTCCCCCCTCCCATGCACGGAGCCCGGTTCCCCGCAGCACAGGGGCTGTATCTTGCCCCCCCCCATGCACGGAGCCCGGTTCCCCGCAGCAGAGGGGCTGTATCCTGCCCCCCCCCCCATGCACGGAGCCTGGCTCCCCGAAACAGAGGGGCTGTATCCTGCCCCCCCCCATGCACGGAGCCTGGCTCCCCAAAACAGAGGGGCTGTATCCTGCCCCCCCCCATGCACGGAGCCTGGCTCCCCGCAGCAGAGGGGCTGTATCCTGCCCCCCCCCATGCACGGAGCCCGGCTCCCCGCAGCACAGGGGCTGTATCCTGCCCCATGCACGGAGCCCGGCTCCCAGCACAGGGGCTGTATCCTGCCCCCCCACACGGAGCCTGGCTCCCCGCAGCAGAGGGCTGTATCCTGCCCCCTCCCATGCACGGAGCCCAGCTTCCCGAAGCAGAGAGGCTGTATCCGCCCCCCCCCCCCATGCACGGAGCCCAGCTCCCCGCAGCAGAGGGGCTGTATCCGCCCCCCCCCATGCACGGAGCCCAGCTCCCCGCAGCAGAGGGGCTTGTGTGCTTAACCTAACAGGCAAAAGATCGCCCAGCCGCCGTGGGGACGCTCTGGCTCTCCCGGCCCGGCTCTGCTGCAGAGTCCGCATGGCCCCGTGTCAGGGAGCCGTACGGACCCGCCCCCTCCCCACATCACCGCTCCGGGGTTGACAAGGGCAGACGCTGCGGCCTGAGCAGCAGGGACAGAAGCACCGTTCTCTGCCCTGCGTGCCTCCAGGCCATGGCCCGGCTCCAGCAACCACAGCACCATGGCTCGGTTTCTCTCCGGCCTTTCACCAACAGGCCCCGGCAGCATGAGCCTGCAGAATGGTTTTCTCCCCCTCGCTCTGGGGCGTTTGGTTAAGGAGCGCGCCCCTTGGAAATCTCTGGCCGGACAGGAGCTGCCTGAGAACTGTCATCCATGAACCAAAGCCACCGTCTGGTTCCCGCTGGGCCCTGGTCCCAGTTCTGCCGTTGGAGCCCATCTTCAGTGACTGTCCTGCTGGCAGGCCGGCTCTCCCCCCACATTAGCATCATAGAACACTAGAACTGGAAGGGGCCTCGCGAGGTCATCGAGTCCAGTCCCCTGCCCTCATGGCGGGACCAAGCACCATCTAAACCATCCCTGGTAGATCTATCCAACCTGCTCTTGAATATCTCCCATGATGGAGATTTCCACAGCCTCCCTAGGCAATTTAGTCCAGTGTTTAACCACCCTGACAGGAAGTTTTTCCTAATGTCCAACCTAAACCTCCCTTGCTGCAGTTTAAGCCCATTGCTTGTCCTATCCTCAGAGGCCAAGGAGGACAATTTCTCTCCCTCCTCCTTGTAACACCCTTTTAGGTACTGGTAAGGCCTCCTACAGCGATTGGAGAGTGTGGGGGCCAACCTCAGGACAGGCTGCTAGGAACCAGGGCCAAAGCCCCAAACTGGCTGTGAGTTCTGTACTTAGCTTTCACCAGCCAAGTATGAACTCCTCAGGCACTCTAGCAGCCTAACCGTGGGGCCCCCTAGCCTCCATCGTTCTTCTGATCTATCTTTCCAGGCAGAAATCTGCCTTTGCAGTAGCTGGTCCCTTATTTCCAGCCCTAAAGGATTGATCACGTAGGACAGCTCAAGCTAAGTTTTGACACCCATGGGTGGTGGGTGAAGATAGGACTGGGAGAGATAAGCCCCCCAGCCTCACCCCCTCAGGCCAGGCCAGGCTCTGCCCCCATGGGGGCCAAGCTTCCCCTCCAAAACACAGCCCCAGCCTCCTTGGCCCGGGAGCACAGGCACTCAGGGGCAGCAACACTCTGCCCCCAATACACCTGCAGTAGGCATTCTGGGGGGGTGGAGTCTGGGTGGGGCCAGGCTGGTGTTTGGGAAGGCTGTGCCTCCCCCGCTTATTATACCCACCACCCCTGCTGACCCCAAAGACAATTCTTGTAGCCAATCCTGTAATGAGTTACATACAGGTGTATTGAACAGGAAAAGGAAACAGAGTTATTTGCAAGGTTAAAGCAGGTAGGCACACAAGTGAGTTGCACTCTTCAGTGTCAATTATCTTTCACGATAAGCAAGCTATGTGTCCTTTCGGGCTAAAGCAGACTAAGCACAGAGGACCTCTTGCTTATGCCTGGCAAACCTGCCTCTCCCTGCCCCCACCCCCAGTCAGAGACAGTTCCTTCTTGTTAAGGGTTTTTATCCTCGCCTCCTGCTCTGAGCTGCAAGCTCCACTGAGGGGCGGAATCCCCTGGCATGACTCATCTTCTCCAGGTGTGTCCTGCCATCTCCCGTCCTCTATCCTCCCACAACAGTCCCTCTGGTGTCACAGGTGTAGGACAGGCCGGCTGGAGAGCCGCACCTCTCCCCTGTCACTGGCTCTCTCCTGTCTGGTGATTGACACAGAGGCTTCTCGTACAACTACTCAAATATTACCCGGCCTTAGGGGCTAGAGATGTTACAGGTGAGATCAACACAGGCACCCCCTCCAATTGTAAACACATTCTTGGAGTTCTAATGCCTATTTTAACAACAATACCATCTGGGAGAGTCAGACCGACCCCTGCTCCGGTGTCCGTTTGAGGCATGGGAACCTCAGCAAGAACTGGCAGCTGGACTGCCCGCCTCATACCCCGGTGCACAAAAGGAGAAGAGAGAGGTGTTGCCTGCCCTCCTGAATATGCCTCAGGGTCCCACTGTTCTTGATAAGGCCTCTTGCCACTAGATTTCCTTTTCCTTAACCCTGTCAGGCTTCTGCAGAGTGAGACTGCAGTGTAGTGTTCAAACTGATCCCTGAGGCTTGGTGCAACCATACCAGCGGGGAGTGGGCTGTTAGACCCCTACATTCCTATTGTAGAGCAAAGGTGGGAGTTGTTTAATAGCCCAAAGTATGGTATAAGGTTTTCCCTCGATGGCAGCACAGTTCGATATGGGGGAGGGGGTTACGGTTTTTTTTTAACTTAAGGGGGGACTTCTTGTCCCTTGCTCCAACCTGCATTAGCCCTGTGCCTAACCCAATGTTAGGAGCATCAGAGCACATCACAAAGGGTTTGCTGAATTTGGGTCTGACACAAACTGGCTCTTTAGACAAAGCCTCTTTCATGTCCTTGAAGCCCTCTTCCCAGGCACAGTGTGTGCCACCCTGTCTGGCTTTGTAAGTTTCAGAGGGGTAGCCGAGTTAGTCTGTAACACGAAAAACTTAAAAAACAACAAATAGTCTGGTAGCACTTTAAAGGCTAACAAAACATGTAGATGGGATCATGAGCTTTCGTGGGCACAGCCCATTTCTTCAGATGTCTATTTGTGGCTTTGTAAGGTCAGTTAAAGGGAGCACAATTTCACCAATCCCTTTTACAAACCTCCAGGACTAGCTAGCCAGACCTCTAGCGGCTTGGCTATGCTTTTTGGTTGATACGACAGATGAATTCCAAACAGCTTCGCCTTTTAAAGAATCAGTGTGAAGAAATCTACTGCCCACCCTGTGTCTTAAATCCCCAGCCCCCGTCTTGCATTTGGACACCACAACGGAGACGTTGGTTCCTCTGAGCCTCTGCAATACTGATCCCAAATGGCACAGGTGGTCTTGCCAAGAATCACTAAAAATAGCCAGGTTGTGCTCATGGGCCCTGAAGAAGACCTGAAAGCCCTGCAGCCGCTTGCTGACAAGCCTCTGAAAAATAGCCCCTGCACTAATTAATCCAAAGGGCATAAACTTAAACTCAGGCCAGATCCCACTAGAAAAGCTGACTTTTCCCAGGCATTGGCATGTAAGGGTGCATCTACACAGCACCCTAAACTCGAAATAAGATGCAATTTATGCTATGCAAATTGCGTATCTGATTTAGAATCTATTTCAAAATAGCTTATTTTGAAATTGGCGCGTCTACACAATGAGGTTTACCGGGATGGTGAAATAGCGCACCCGTTATTTCGAAAAATATTTCAAAATAAGGGGCGGCTTGTGTCGACATGGGGTAGCTATTTTGGGATACCTCCGGTAGCCCGAAACAGCTGTGCAGTGTAGCCATACCCAGAGAATTTGCCAATGTCCTCTAGTCCAATCCACAGTGCTTGTGAATTTTACAGCCGCCTCAGTCGATCTCGTAGCTGCTCTATTTGGGGTGTGGGGGAAGGGGGGAGGTTGGGGTGTGTATTGAGCAGGTATGACCTACGGGTGGGGGAGGGATTCTGATTCTGTTTTCTAGTCCATAGTGCCCACCATTTGCTCTGCCCCCATAACCACGGGTCAGTTGTCCAGGGTCATTTTGCAGCGTGAAAGGCCGTTTCCCTCAAAGTGGAATTTTCCTATTGAATTAAACTGTCCGATTACAGTCCCGAGCCCCTGCCCCCGCACGGCACACAGCGCTGACAATGCTGCTTTTGTTTGCCAGGCTCCAAAGGACTGTGACCCAAAGCCCCATTTTGCTGAAGTCTGTGCCAGAGCCGTTGCTGGCTGCCCTGTGACCAGTCCCCCGAGCCAGCTCATCGAACAAGAGGCTTTATCCCTCGCTGCTCTTTGGCTCTCCTGTGTGGCCCTGCAGTGAAGGCAGGGATGGCTGTCTCACTTATGGACCCTGCCTGTGGGGCAGGGCAGGGCCAGCACCGGTAAGAGAAGCCAAGTCCCGTTGTTTCCACATCACTGTTCAGATGAAAAAATGGTCCCTGGAGAGGCCCCAGTATCCCAGGACGAAGGGAGGCCAGTTCCCTGAATCAGTTTAGACTGGAAGGTGTTAGTGGCTGCCCCCATCCCAAACCTGCACATACTCAGCAGTCTGGATTGCACCTCACCTGAATACGTCACGCCCATAGAATGCAGAGGCATAGCACGGCTCGGCTAGTGTGGGGTACGGCACGGCTCGGCTAGCACGGGGTATGGCTTGGCTAGCGTGGGGTACGGCACGGCTCGGCTAGCACGGGGTACGGCACGGCTTGGCTAGGGAGGGGTACGGCATGCCTTGGCTAGCACGGGGGCATAGCACGGCTCGGCTAGCGCGGGGTATGGCGCGGCTCGGCTAGCGGGGGGTACGGCACGGCTCGGCTAGGCTAGCACGGGGGCATGGCACGGCTCGGCTAGCGCGGGGTACGGTACGGCATGCCTCTGCTAGCGCGGGATATGGCACGGCTCAGCTAGGGCGGGCTACGGCACAGCTCGGCTAGGGTGGAGTATGGCTCGGCTAGGGTGGGGTACGGCTCGCCTCAGCTAGCATGAGGGCACGGCCCGGCTTGGCTAGGGTGGGGTACGGCATGGCTCGGCTAACACGGGGGCATGGCACGGCTCGGCTAGGGAGGGGTATGGCTCGGCCCGGCTAGCGCGGGGTACAGCACATCTCGGCTAGCACGGGGTATGGCTCGGCTAGCGGGGGGGTACGGCACGCCTCGGCTAGCGCGTGGGTACGGCACGCTTCGGTTAGTGTGCCGTTGCTTCAGGAACGGGGGCCAAGACTGAGTGTGTTTTGTCCTTCCTTGCCCATCCCTCCCTTCATGGCAGGCGGTGTTGGCACAGCAAGACTGCAGTGTTGCTAGGGTGTGAATCCTTCTCTTTGGGGAGTCTCTCACCAGCTCCTCACTGTCCCCAGCCTGCTGTGGGCTTTCACTGGCTATGTGTGTGTGGGGGAGGGGGGGAGGGAGGGCGCACATCGGAGGCCAGGTGTTTCCCCGTCCTGGTCTGGCTGGTTCTGGGACTCCAAAGAGAGACTTTTGAGGAAACAGGCCGTGTTCTGAGCACGTTCTGGGGCACAGCCCTTCTCTGGCCCCATAGCTCATGCCTTTGTCTTGGAGTAGGGCAGCTTGGCCAAGGTCTGTGCCCCTCAAGGGCTCGCTGGGTTTATTGAGGCACTGAGAGGACTTGGCTGCTGCTAGGCCCAGGCGCTGCACCAGCTGCTCCCCCTCCGCTGAGGGAGCAAGAGACATCACTGCGGGAGGACCGGAACGGGGCAGAAGGCCCAGGCCCCCACCTCAGGGCAGGGATCTGCTCCCCGGGAGGCCGGGGTGTGGGAGGGGAGGACAGCACTGGCCCCCTGACATGTCAGGGCAGCCTCAGAGAATGGAGGGGGTGGGGGGCGCTGGGTTAGCCAATGGTTAATAATCTCCAGGTGCTAAAGGAGCCTGGCGCTCTCAGGGCAAGCTGTGTGTGTGGGGAGTGTGTGGGGAGTGTGTGTGTGTGTATGAGTAGGGTGTGTGGGTGTGTATGTGTGGGGTGTGTGCAGAGGCTGAGGAAGAGGTGTGGGTGTGTGTGTGGGATGTGTGCAGAGGCTGAGGGGTGTGTGTGGGAGAGTGTGTGTGTGTGAGGGGGAGTGTGTGTGTATGTGTATGAGTGGGGTGTGTAGGGAGTGTGTGTGTGTGTGTGTATGAGTGGGGTGTGTGTGTGTATGAGTGGGGTGTTTGCAGAGGCTGAGGGGTGTGTGTGTGGGTGTGATGAGTTGCTGGTCTTGCCTCCTGAGCAGGCAGCCAGCACCACAGTGCGCCAACTAATGGGGCCAGGGCAGCCGTTCCCCAGTGCCCTGCCAGCAGCTCCTGGCCAGCCGGATTGGGCCAGCTCCACCCTCAGCTTCACTGCACCCCCTTTTCTGGCTTGCTTACCCCACTGCAGCCTCCTCTGAGCGAGGGGGCACAGTGCCCCCGGGGCCAGTTACAGCCGCCCAGCTGGGAGCCCATAGGCACGGCTGCCCCACCCAGCTTCCCAGTAGGGAGCTGAGCTCCCCCTCCAGCTGCTTCCCAGGCCAGGAGCGGAGGGCGCCAGGGTCTCTCTAGTGTCTCTTTCCCTGCCAGGGCTGGGGAGCACCATGTGGGACAGGCCTGCACAGCCCCCACTGCCACAAGCACCCCAGCAGGGCACCCGGGGCCACAGGGCACCCCAGCGCGGAGAGTGGTAAGCAGCCAGAGAGAGCAAGGGGGGCTCAGCCCCTAGGGGTGACATCGCCAGCCCAGAGGGCCTTCAAGGCTGGCCATGGACAGGGGAATGCGGCCCCTGTGGCAGGGCTGATGCTGAGGGAGAAGGGTCCTGCCCACCTTGAGCCTGAGGGTGTATAGTCACGGCCAGAGCAGGGGTCTGACCTGCAATGTCACCGCAGCCAGGTCCTGGGATGGGTGAGAACAGATTGGGGACTTCCCTTACAGCCCGGAGATGGCAGGTTGTGGTGTCCCCATGCCCATGGGGCGGGGGGCCTTTGGGGCCTTTTACCTTGGCCCTTTGTCTCTGGTGTGTCTTGCTGCTGCGGGTTGGAAGGCTGGGCGCACAAGCTGGAAGGCTTCGAAAGAGCAGCGCGCTGGCCCGAATCACACCCCGGCACCCCGGGAGTCAGAGAGGGTAGCAGCATCTTGGTGGCTTGCCAGCGGCCAAGGCCGACTCATTCAAGCGCCTGTTTCCTGTGCCCAGAGGCAAGCCCCTGCTGGGGTGAGCTCACGTAAAAGATAATTCTGGGATTGGCTCCCTGTGCATGACCTTGCTCTCCCCCACGGTTGTGCGGACTGCCACATAGCAAGCAGTTGTAGTCCTCCCTAGAAGTGGCTGCATTTCAGTGACCTTGCAAAGAGACATGTGCTTTGTATGGTTGTAAAGGCCTGGCCATTGTGTGTATGCAACCGATGCCCCCTACTGGATATACTCAGAAAAAACGTAAAAAACAACTAATAGTCTAGCTGCACCTTAGAGACTAAGGGTGCATCTACACAGCACAGTTATTTCGAAATAACGGACGGCTTATTCCAGCTTCTGTAAACCTCATGCCTATTTCAAAATAGCAGTAGTGTGGATGCTTCATTGTTGCTATTTCAAAATAGCTCCTCCCCAGGGCCACTTAAACTAATTACTCCCCAGTGCCCCCTCTGGCTCTAAATCGAGATAGCGCGTCCACATTAGGGAAGCCTGCCTCCGACTCATTTTGAGGCTTCCCTGTAGTGTAGACGTGCTATTTCAAAATAAGCTATTTCGGAGTATTTCTTCCAGAATAGCTTATTCCGAAATAAGCATGCAGTGTAGACGGACTCTAACAAAACATGAGCTTTCGTGGGCACAACCCACTTCTTCCTTCCCTATGGGGTTGGCTTGTGAAATTGGCCTGAAACAATAGGGTGACTTTGAGATCCATTAATGAATGCCCAGGCAATCATCACAGGACCTAACCACACAAACCACCACATAGTACATCCACTAATTTCATCTATGCCATCAAGTGCCAGCAATGCCCCTCTGCTATGGATATTGGCCAAACTGGACAGTCTCTGCGAGAAAGGATTAGTGGATGCAAATCTGATATCCGAAAAGGTAACACACAGAAATCAGTTGGGGAACATTGTAACTTGCCTGGGCCCTCACTAATGGATCTCAAAGTCACTGTATTGTTTCAGGCTGATTCCACAAGCCAAATACACAGAGAGGCCTTAGAGCAGTGGTCACCAACCAGTAGATCGGGATCCACTGGTAGATCTTGGAGCCTCTGACAGGTGATCCTGAATGGTTTGGCCAAGAGGCTATCAAGCGCAGCACTTCAACTGCCCTTCTCCCCACTGCTGCTCATCTCCTGCCCTTTGCCTTGTGGTCTCTCTCCCTCCCCCCCCCCCCCCCCCCCCCCACTGGAGCCTCCTGCTTGCAGTGCAGGGGCAGGGGAGGGAGAAGAGGGGTGCTGATGTCAAGGTGCCCCCTCTCCCACCTTTTATCCTATCTCCACAGAGCAGAGAGGGGGCACAACAGGACTTGGGATGGAGGGAGTTTGCTGCCTGCTTTTGGGAGTGGTGCAGGGCCAGGGCAGGGGGTGAGCCTGCCTTAGCCCATTGCACCACCACCCAGAAGCCACTTGAGGTAAGCAGTTCCCAGTCGGAGCCCACATCCTGAAACCTTACCCCAGTAATGAACCCCCTCCTGCACCACAAACCCCTGCCCCAACCCTGAGCACCCCTGCATCCAAACACCCTCCCAGAACCCCCTCAGCATCCCAACGGCCTGCCCCGAGCTCAGTTTAGAGCCCCACTCACTCCAAATCCCTTAATCCAAGAACAGAGCCTGCACCCCAGCCTTCTGTCCCTGCCTGGTGAAAGTGAGGGAGGATGCAGGAGGGAAGGTGGGGAGGACAGTGTGAGCAGGGACAGGGCCTTGGAGAAGGGGCACAAAGGAGGCGGGGTAAGGGTGTTTGGGTTTGAGGTAGATCCTGGATTGCATTTACATTCAAGAAGTGATCTTGTGTTTAAAAAGGTTGGAGACCCCTGCCTTAGAGCTCAACTTCTTTTACATGTTTGTTTCCTTCAACAGAGGTATGCACAAAGACATTGGCTGGATGGCCTGCTACATTCCACATCCTAATGACATAAAAAACCAAACAATGGGTACTTAAGAACAATTAGTACCTTCTCTTTCAGCTTCCTGTAGCATGGACACTCTAATCCACTCTTTCTTTTTCCTGTTCTCTCCCCCACACCCCCATCCACTTTTTATTTAGAAACTGGACCTTTAATAAACCCATTCATCTGAAGAAGTGGGTTGTGCCCACAAAAGCTCATGATCCCATCTACATTCCCATTTATAAAAAGGGAAATAAGAACAACCCAGGAAACTACAGACCAGTTAGTTTAACTTTCTGTGCCAGAGAAGATAATGGAGCAAGTAATTAAGGAAATCATCTGTAAACACTTGGAATGTGGCAAGCTGATAGGGAACAGCCAGCATGGATTTGTAAAGAACAAATCATGTCAAACCAATCTGATAGCTTTCTTTAATAGGATAACGAGTCTTGTGGATAAGGGAGAAGCGGTGGATGTGGTATACCTAGACTTTAGTAAGGCGTTTGTTACGGTCTTGCATGATATTCTTATCAATAAACTAGGTAAATACAACTTAGATGGGGCTACTATAAGGTGGGTGCATAACTGGCTGTATAACCATACTCAGAGAGTAGTTATTAATGGTTTACAATCCTGCTGGAAAGGCATAACAAGTAGGGTTCCGCAGGGGTCTGTTTTTGAACCGGCTCTGTTCAATATTGTGACATAGTGGAGTGTACCTTGCTGGTTGCTATGCTGGGTCGTGGGTTGTGAGTGACCTCCCCTGGCTGCTGTCTGCACCACAGCCCAGCAGGGCAGGGGATGAGTCATTATGCAAAGGGGTCTTCAAACTTGCCTGACCAGTATCTCCCAGGGAGCGGAACAATGGGAAGAAGGCGGGTCGAGCCCTAGATGGGGGCAGGGCTGGAAGGGAGTGAGTTAGTTTCTGTCTGGGATCATGGAGGAGACAGCCTAGAGAAAGAGGCTGGAATGTAGGGGCCCAGTCTCCCCCATCTCAAGGGGGGCTGAGGCATCCTAGGCCCGGTTCCTGTAACCAGATGACATCTGTGCTGTGCTGTATCCTGGAGAAGCAATAAACTCCCTCTATTCTACTGGCTGGTGGAGTCTGTCCGCACCATTACGGGGGTGCAGGGGACGGGAAGACCCCAACGCGCCGTCACAAATATCTTCATCAACGATTTAGATATTGGTATAGAAAGTACGCTTATTAAGTTTGCAGATGATACCAAGCTGGGAGGGGTTGCGACTAATCTGGAGGATTAATAAAGACAAATGCAAAGTGCTCCACCTAGGAAGGAACAATCAGTTTCATACATACAGAATGGGAAGCGACTGTCTGGGAAGGAGTATGGCAGAAAGGGATCTAGGGGTTATAGTGGACCACAAGTTGAATATGAGTCAGCAGTGTGATGCTGTTGCAAAGAAAGCAAACATGATTCTGGGATGCATTAACAGGTGTGTTGTGAGCAAGACACGAGAAGTCATTCTTCCGCTCTACTCTGAGCTGGTTAGGCCTCAGTTGGAGTAGTGTGTCCAGTTCTGGGCACCGCATTTCAAGAAAGATGTGGAGAAATTGGAGAGGGTCCAGAGAAGAGCAACGAGAATGATTAAAGGTCTAGAGAACATGACCTATGAGGGAAGACTGAAGGAATTGGGTTTGTTTAGTTTAGAAAAGAGAAGACTGAGGGGGGACATGATAGCAGTTTTCAGATATCTAAAAGGGTGTCATAAGGAGGAGGGAGAAAACTTGTTCATCTTGGCCTCTGAGGATAGAACAAGAAGCAATGGGCTTAAACTGCAGCAAGGGAGGTTTAGGTTGGACATTAGGAAAAAGTTCCTAATTGTCAGGGTAGTCAGACAATGGAATACATTGCCCAGGGAGGTTGTGGAATCTCCATCTCTGGAGATATTTAAGAGTAGGTTAGATAAATGTCTATCAGGGATGGTCTAGACAGTATTTGGTCCTGCCATGAGGGCAGGGGACTGGACTCGATGACCTCTCGAGGTCCCTTCTAGTCCTAGTATTCTATGATTCTATACATGTTTTGTTAGTCTCTAAGGTGCTGCAGGACTGTTAGTTGTTTTTTAACTAACACAGCTACCCCACTGCAGGATAGACTCAGACATGTCAGCTGCGTGCCCTACTATGCCTAACCTGGGCCCACGGGCATGCCTACTTGTTTGGTTTGACTTGACCTCATGTATTACACGTAAGTGTAGAAAAACCCACTTGCTGCAGCAGAAAGATGAGCGAACAAGCCGAAAGTGCAGAGGCTTAAGCATTGAGGGGACAAGACCCCGTCACTGATGTCACCTGGGGATGCCACAGAACATGGGCAGATTTGGCCTCTGTATTGTTCCACCACAGAATCGGGAGGATGCCTTTGTCTGTACTTCCTGTGTCAGGCGATTCTGAACAGCTGTAATTGCTGCTCATCACTTGGCCCTTCTGCATCTCTCTGCCACTGTGAGTTTGCATCCTCTTCATTGCGGCCTAGGCAACTAGCCGGTCCCTTCACCCATCCGATCTGCAGCTCCAGCATCTGCCAGCCTCCCTGCTGGCTATTCCATCCCGCAGCGAAAGCAGGGAGAGACCGCAGAGCTTCCTGCTCCGAAAGGTCAGGGGCCCACCACATGACATAAAGGAAAATCTCATTTTGCAACAAGCAGTATTGGGTCAATGACACCTTGTGGAGCAGTGCTGATTTCACCCCTACAGGACCACGATGCACATGTACACCAGTGAGCTCATCACAGTTTGTATTGTTGGCCTGTTTTTCAAGTGGGCCCTATTCTGTGCTGGCAGCTATGCTTCTGACGGGCTGTGCTATGAGGTTGGGGCGGGGCTCCGAGTTACCACAGAGAATTCTCCCCCAGGGGTCTGCCTGGTGGGTCTTGCCCACATGCTCAGGGTCTAAGTAGCCACCGTATTTGGGGTTGGGAAGGAATGTTCCCCCAGATCAGATTGGCCGGGACCCTGGTGGAATTTCATCTTCCACTGCAGCATGGGGCACAGGTCACTCGTGGGTCTGAGTAGCGCAGCTGGTGGAGTTTCTGTCCCTTGAAGTCTTTAAATCATGATTTGAAGATGACAGTGACTCGGGTTAGGAGTCTATTACAAGAGTGTGTGCGTGGGGGGGGAGGGCGGGGAGTGAGGTTCTGTGGTCTGCAATGTGCAGAAGGTTAGGCTAGATCTTATGATCTTAAAGTGTGCCCCCCCCCCCCGCTACGCTCGCCAACCGCCCTCTCTGGGGTAGGCAGCCCTGGCTCTCCTCCCGGCTACCCAGGAGGGCCAGGCCGAGGTGTTGCAGCCCTGGCCTGCCCCAGCTCTTTCCCCCCAGCTGCTGGACCCCCCCCAAAGTCAGATCAGCCCTGGCTACCCACCCCCTGGCTGCCAGGGGGTTGGGGCAGATCAAGGGTGGCCCAGATCTCTTCCTCTGGCGGCTGGGAGGTTGGGCAGAGGCCACAGCTGGCCTGGCTCTCTCTCTTCTCTTCGGCCACCTGGGGGTTGGGCCAGGCTGAGGCTCTTCTCCCCGGCCACAGGGAGGGTCCAAGGCTGCCTCCGCCCTGGCTCTTTCCCCGCTCCCAGCAAATTCGGCCCCCTCTCTACCCCAGCCTCTTTTCCCCGGCAGCTGGGGAGGGAGGCCGGGGGGAGGCCTCATCAGGCCCTGCTCTCTCCCCCTGGCTGGTGGGGGAGAGTGGGGGGCTGCTGAGAGGTAGGGGTGCCAGATGGTTTCAACAAAATTACCGGACACACTTGACATTCCATCACAATCGACATGACATCTTAGTTAGAAAATACCCGACAGTTCTATTGTCTCAATTTGTTTCCTGCACAGAAAGCTCAAATACTGGACTGTCCCGTTCAAAACCCGACACCTGGCAACCCTACTGAGAGGTCTCACTGGGCCCTGCGCTCTCCCCCTGCCAGTTCCTGAAAAATTGCTTCATTTCTCGATTGTGCCATTTAATTATAAAATGAATCAACTGGAATATAAATGTTGTACTTACATGTCAGGTAGGGTTGCCAGGTGTCCGGTATTCACCCGGACAGTCCGGTATTTTCGCCTCCTGTCCGGTAAAAAATTCAGAGAATACCGGACACCTCAAATGTCCGGTATTTTCTGAATTTTTCCCCGGCCAGGAGGCGAAAATGCCGGGCACCTGGCAACCCTACAAACACTCAGCGCCCGGCCTCCCAACAGCCCCAGCCCCCCGACCCCATGCTTACCTGGTTCCCCAAGGCTGCCGGCACAAAATGGCTGCCGGCCAAAAGGGTCTTAGTGCTTGACCACTCCTATCCTTGCACTCACTTTTAAAGGAGACATGCTGTTTTAATGCTGTTTTATTTAATTTTTTTTTGGCATAATAAGTCCTTGGAGTCTTTTTTTTTCTTTTGCTCAACAACTTTGGTCTCCCTTCCTTTTCCCCCCCCTTCAACAGATTTTTTCCCGTTTTTTTGGGGGGGGGGCGGTGTTTGGTATTTTTGTTTCAACCATCTTGCAACCCTAATGTCAGGGGATAGCACAAAGAGCAGTATCAGCAAGTCATAGGGTTGCCAGGTTCCAGTATTGACCCGGACGGTCTGGTATTTTCGCCTCCTGTCCAGTAAAAAAACCCAGAAAATACCGGACACCTAAAAATTTTTTCCCGGCCAGGAGGCGAAAATACCGGACACCTGGCAACCTTAGGACACACTCGGCAACTGGGCCCAGCCCCCAGCCTGCCTCCCGGGCTCCGACACCCCCAGCCCCCCGCCCCTGGACCCTCTGCTTACCTGGTTCCGCAGGGAAGCTGCATTTTGGCCTGATCAATAAAACAAAATGGCCACCGGCAAAAAGCCTAAAGACCATGGGGAAGCTCAACTTCTCCCCTGTTCCTATCCATATTCTGACTTTGCAGGCACTCTGAAAGGGGCCGTGCTGTTTTAATGCTGTTTTATTATTTATGTATTTATTTATTTTTTGCTTAATAACTCTCGGAGTCCTTTTTTTTTTTTACTCAACAACTTTGGCTTCCCTTCCTTTTTTCCCCCCTCAACAGAACTTTTTGCCCGGTGTTTTTTTTTTGAGGTGGAGGGGGGAGGTGTTCGGTATTTTTGGCTAAAACATTTGGCAACCCTAGCAAGTCATTGGATGACATTTTACTTTGTACTGACTTCCCAAGAGTTGTAAAACTCGGCAAATCTCTAGGGCTTTGTCTACACTGCAGGGTTTTGGCGCAAGAAGCTTTTTGAGGCAGAGATCTTCCGAAAAAACTTCTTGAAGAAAAGCGCATCCACACCTCAAAAACACATTGCAAAAGTGATGTGCTTTTGCACAAGAGAGCGTCCACACTACATGGATGCTCTTGCACAAGAAAGCTCTGATGGCCATTCACAGAATGGCCATCAGAGCACCTGTGCTTTTTCTAGTAGGCTCTTTTTGCGCAAGAAACCTCTGCGGAGCGTCCACACCTGCCTTTTTGCATGAGCTGTAGGCCAAAAAGGAGTTATTCCTCGTGGGGAGAGGAATAATTCTACCAGCAAAAGCCCTCTGTCCTGTCAATTTACTGTATTTTTGTGTGTGCAAAAACACACTTGAGGTGTGGACACTCTGCCGGTTTTTGCACAGAAACCTTGTAGTGTAGACATAGCTTAGATGAGATGCTGCTGCATGCCTCCCAGAGTACACATCCCCCTGCTAGAGAACCACTGATCTACGAGACACTGGCTTTGTCAGCGTTTCCATCACCAAGCAACATGACAGATTCCAAACACTACTCCGTAAACTGCCTTGGAGAGCTCAGTGAACCTGCGACTGGGGCAGACTTTTCCAAACCCCTGTAGTCTAGGGGCAGCTGTCCCCCGACACCACCAGGCTGCTCACCACCCACCTCCTATGTGACCACCTCCACTTCCGGTGTTCCTTGGAAGCCTACAACCCAGAACAGACACAGGCCAGCTCCTCTTTAGCTGAGACCTGCTACCTGAAACCCTCAAGCCCTGGGCCCTGTGATCGAAACACCCGGCAAAGGCCGCCTAGTCCCCATGCAAAATAAAAACCAGACGTTGGAGATCGGCGTATGAAATTTATTAGGAAAAAAATTCCCCATTTTCCCCCCTTCACAACTATTCAAGGGAGGAAAAAAAAATTAACCCCCAGAACAACCAATGTAAGAAGAAGACAGAAAAGCTGGAAAATATTTCACACACACGCACACACACACACGCTAGGTAAGAACCCCTACAAACCGGCCGTGCTTTACAGTATCTACAGGTGGCTATGTACAAGGGAGAAAGAGGAAATGAACCACACATACAGTCACAGCAACAGTAAAACCCGCAGGGGCGCAAAACACGGCCACAACTTTGAAACAGCCACTTCACATTTTGGTTTGGTTTCGGCGTCGCCGCTTTTATACAGCGCCAGGGGGCTTGGGTGTGGCATCCACGCAGTGGGGTGGAGATACTGGCCCTCCTACGCGACCCTTCCTTCCTCACTCTTTTGTGCTTGCAAGTGAATGGAAGGAAGGAAGGCGCCGCCTTGCGCGTGTTTGCTGACCGCGCTGGCTTCGTTTGCGGGAAAGTTTCAAACAGAAAAGGACCAGGCTGCAGGAAAACACGCTCATGTACGTGGGTAAGCTAGCAGAGACGGCGTTCTCAAATCAGGCCAGCACAAGTTTTATGTGTCCCCCTGAGTCTTCAAATTAGTGCTTCAACGAAACTTAGTTCTGCATCAGCCATACACAGGGTGAATTTCACCCGCTGTTTTTTCTTGCGCATCTTCCGTGGAGACAAAAGAGGCAGATTTGATCCACGATTTGTTTTCCCCATGTGATGCACCCTTTTCCATCCTGCTACCAATGGATACGTCAGACCCTTTGGGCAGGTCTACACTACAGGGAAGATCGATGCTGCTGCAGTTGATCTTCCGGGGTTCGGTTTAGTGAAGACCCGCTAATTTCAAACTGAGAGAGCTCCCCCATCGGCGCCGGTAGTCCTGCACCTTGCAAGGAATAAGGGAAGCTGACAGGAGCGTTTGCTCCTGTCAACTTCCCGCTGTGCAGGCAGCGCGGAAACACAATTTAAGATACGTCGACTCCAGCTACGTAATTAATGGAGCAGGAGTTGAGTATCTTAAGTCGACTTTCCCCGTTAGTGTAGACCAGGCCTTAGAAACTATCATTAAAGCCACAGTACTGCGAGTTTACATACACCATAAACGTTCTTCCCCCAGCAGAAGCTGGAGTGTTGATAAATAATATCCCATTCACGAACAATGCCTATAATACAATGGGGGTGGTTAGAAATTAATTACAAGCGCTTCCAGATAAAACAGACTGGAGCGTAACAATCAGAGAAAGCTTTGTTTTCAGGGTTGGGTGGCTTTTTTTTTTTTGCCTTTGGGGGGGTTTATTTATTTTTTCAATTTCTTTGCTATCTTCCCTCTGTAAATACTTACAGTTGTTCTAAGAGGGATTCTGTTGGAAAGAAAGAGACGCACTCCTATACAAAGCTATCAGGCAACATTCACAGGGAGTAACTACGCGCAAGGTCCTACAGAGTGTTTTATACAAAGCATCTTTCTAAAGGCAACTCCGAATAGGTAAGGCAAATGAATACATGTTTTCGGTTAGCATTTTTTGTCATCAGAGTTTCCCCACACACATCGGCACACACAACATTTATTCAAAGAAACATACAATTAAAAAAAAAAGAAAACCCCGAGGAAAACCGCTTGTATGTAGCCCCAATTCACAAGGAATCCATACCCGCAGTGTGAGCCCGTGTTTGGTTGCTGGCTGCTGCCCAGGGGGAGGTAGGGACGGCACCCGTGTGCACTGAAGACATGATGTTCCTACGTTGACACACACCAGTGCTCATCTTCTCACAGGTTCCAGACTACCCTGCCCTTCCTCCCCAGTTAAATAATGCAGCTGCTGCTGACACTGATGCACTTTGGTAGCCCTTTCCATTCAAGGCTCTCAAAGCCTGAATAATGGTTCTCAGCCTCAGAGCAGCTCCTGTGAGAGAAGGGAGTCATGGAGGGGGAAACCGAGGCACAGAACGAGATTAAGTGATTTGCCTGAGGTCACACAGAGAGTCAGTGGCAAAGCCAAGAACCGCCTCCTCATTTAGGACACAATCTGCTGCCCTAAAACCCACCAGCTCCCTCTCTCTCTCTCTCCATGCCGAGCGCTGCTGTGGGATGGAAACCAGTAGCACACTCTCCAGGACTTGATACCCCAGCTGCTGCATTTCCCAGCTGTGTCCAGAATTCCTTGTGAGCTGAGCCCTTGGGCGGCCACCCAGAGGAGAGTCAGGTGCCGCCCAGCTGATTAGCAGAGCGCCCACCGGATGTGTTTCTACTGGTGGTGCACATCTACACTTGCCTCGGTGCACAGAAAATTTATTCTGCACATGGATGGAAAAAAATTAGAGGGCACATTGGCTGTGTCCATTATGGGAGTGGGCTTTTCCTCATTTTACAGCACTGCGGATTCAAACCGTCTCAGATTAGACACACACAGCAGCTCCTGCCAATCATCAGCCATGTGTTTTAAGCCCAAACCGGACAGTTGTGCCCATGGCTTCTAATCTCCTGCTTTTGGTGCCCACTGTCTCTTGACACACTTAGCATCTTGTCTGGGGCTGGATTAGGCATTCAGCCATGGCAAGGCACCCTCCCCCTCCACAAAGATTTATATATCTAATTCCTCCCACCCCCGTTTCCCCACCCCAGTGGGCAAAAAGTCCTTCCACCGCGTAGGTCTGGGATGGCTCTGGCTGAGCTTGGCCAGGCTTGCTGTTGCAAAAGGTGCCGCTTGAGCAAAGCAAAGGGGCCAGTTTCTGTGCAACACCTCCCCCGCGCAGCGAGCTAATGCCAGGCCTGCGGCCTGCTTCTGCCTTCCAAATGGGCTTTCTCTGGGACTCAGGGCAGTGCTCTGAACAGGGTGAATTTCACTCCCTAGGCACAGCCAGCGTTGGCTCATTTTGATCAATGCAGTTTGCCATGTCCGGGACCCCTCCGGCCTACGTCCGTGCTCGGCAGTATTCACTGCCAGGGGAAAAGCCTGGCTCTCTGGACTTGCTACAAAATTGACACCAACTGGCCATGTTCTCTTTGGAGACGCTTCTGCCTCTAGAACCTGGAGTTCGTCCCTTCCCTCTGTTTATCTGGAGGGACTGTGGGGCACAGACACAGAAGGGCAGCAGTTAGCCTGCACAGGCACAGAAGGGGCAGAGCTGAGGGAGATCTCGGATCTGGGCTTCAGGTCTGCCTCACGGTGCTGTGGCCAACTCATAAGCCCAGAGCCAGCTCTGAACTTTCCTAATGGTTGGAGCTATTCAGTGGAGGGTGTTCAGCCTGGGGCCACCTCTAGTACAGGGGACAGAGAGAGAAAGTCCTATCAGTTCGCTGAGTCCAGCTCTGTCCCGAGGCGAGACACCGTCCTCCACTGGGGATGCCAGCGACCTTCTGCTCCTGTCTCTCGTCTCAGTTCCTCGCCCTCAGCTGACGGCCCTAGAGCACTGCTAGTGGCGGCGATTGTGTCGCTGCAGCACAGAGCTATTTATGCCTTCAGCTGGGAGACCCAGGAGCACACGGCCTCAGAGCCCTGAGCCCCTGATTCCATGCAGAGGCCCCTTGTGAGAAAGAGCCAGGTGGAGCACTCAGAACAAAGGAGCAGCTGGCCCCCTCTGCAGAGCAATATCCCGGTGGGGACGGCCGGGGAGAAACCCGGGCCCTACTGATGTAAATGGCACAATCCCACTGATTTCAGTGGAGCCTGGACTCCAGGCCGGGCTGTCCAGGCGAGCAGTCCCTGGGGCTGTCTGCCCTAGTGACTGCTGTGACTGGCAAGGGAGTGTGAGGTAGGGAAGGATTTAAAGGCCCGTGCACACTCCACAAGCTGGCCTGTCCTCTGATCAGCAGCTAACGAAACCTGCAAGGGCTTCAGCCTCCGTTGTGCTCGTTAGTGAGAGCCCGGAACCAGGCGGGGCAGGAGACAGGGCTCGGATCTGTCTCTAATAACCACCATCTGGTTCCACAAAGGCTGGGAGACCCACCCTCTCGTGACGCTGGCTGCCTGATCCTGGGGACTCTACTGGGGGGAAGGGTCGCAGCACCGGGCTCCCACTCCTTGGCTCTGATGCTGTGTTCCATCCACCTGCAAGCACGGCCCTTCCCGTGGCTCAGAGCTCACCCAGCACCGGGCCGAGCCCGCGGCACGCTCCAGGGGGGTCAGTGTGAAGGCTTTGTGGGACGCCTCCGAGGCGGCTTCGCTGAGAGCAGCCGAATGTGGGGCCAGGCGTGAAGAGGGAGGGAACGCGGAGGTGAAACCCGGACAAGGCTCGGGGCTAAATGCTCCCCTGGCGTAATCCAGAGCAGCTCCACCCAAGCCAATGGAGCGGTGCCAGTTTGCACCAGAGGACGATTTGTCCCTGAGAGCACTCGGGAAGCTGGGACGCGCTGGCCACGGCACCCAGCACTGGCCTGGAGGGGAACGTCTCCTTCCTGACAATCAGCCCAAGGCTCTGCCGCAGCGCTGCCACGCCCGGGCCCCAGGCCTTGCGGACAAGGTGGATTCAACCCAAATCCAAGGTAGTTAACGGGGAAAACACCAGGTTAGCATCTATGTGTGCGACACCTGGGTCTGGCGCTAGCCCGCTGGATGCTCCTTGGCTGACGTGTTGCCCTCTCCAAGCATCTCCACCATCTCCCCCACGTCAGTTCGACCCGTCGGCCCCACACCCCGGGCACCGGGGGTGCAGCGGACCAGAGATCGGCGAGCGTGTTAGTACAAGGCCCGAAGGAGGAGCAAAACCCCTCCAGGAAACGCCGGCCCCAGGGCATTGCCAATGGCGCGTGTGGCACACGGCCTATGTCCAATCTAGGCATCCAACTCATCTCTGAGCTGGCCCGGCTGGACAAGGCGCAGCAGCCTGTGCGTCTGGGGAAGGATTTCAGGACCTGCGCTGTCTCTGCACGCTGGAAGCGGCGTCCCTCTCAGGAACAGCCAGGGTCAGTCTGCATGGTCTGCTGCTGGCTCAGGGCACCTGAGTGCGGCTGGGTATTCGCAGGGCACATCTCAGAAGACGAGGTTCCTATGACAAAGTCAGCGATGGGCCAAGATGTGGCCACTGGGGAAAATGCTCCTGGGGCTAACCAAATGACCTGGTGGCCACTGATCCCTGTAAGCTGAGTGCTTGGGCGGCTGCCCAGGAGAAATTCAGGTGCCGCCCAGCACAGCTGCCCACAGCCAGCAGCATGGGTTCCTACTGGTGGTGCACATCTGCACATGCCTTGGTGCACAACACAAAATGTATTCCGCACCTGGGTGGAAAAAATTAGAGGGAACATTGGTGGCCTTCATCCTTACTAGGGAACCGGCCCATGAGGAGTCCCAGCATGCCGAGCTCCACGTGGGCCAAGACGCGTGGCCGGCTGGGAGCTGCCGTTCACACGGGCTGGATCCAGAGCGGCGCACGGGCAGCGCAGTGCCCGGCGCTGACGTTGGCGGCCGTGTGCCTGTGGACCTCAGGCAGGAGTCTTCCTCTGCCCTCCGCCAGTGCTCGGCGCAGGCCTCCTTGGCACCTCACCTCCAGGAGGCGGCGTTTGGCTCTGGATCCGAGCGCAGGGAGGAGAGCAGGCGTGAGCCAGAGCTTGGGAGGATGGAACCAGTCATGCCCGTTCGGAGCCCTGCTAGCGCTGCCAGCCAGACCCCTACCGGCCCTACTGCTCTGCAGGGCCCCCAGGCACAGCGCCTGCAGGGATGCGGATGGGGCCAATTCACACCTGCTGTCCCGTCTCTCCAACTCTAGGGAATATTTCCGCTCGGCGACTGGCCCCCTCCCCTTTCCGTCCCCACCCGGCTGGGCAGCGATATGTGATGCAGCCTCTCCCGTCTCCCCGGCCACCGACTTCCTCGATTCAATAGCCAGTCTTCGCAGATCAGCCCGTGGGAAAACCCCTCCCCCCCGCAAGCAGCCAGGGCTAAACGCGTCCACCCTGACTGGCCCAAGGGACGTGCGTTCATGGGAGGGAACTGTCCTTGGGCACATCTAGCACGGGAACCTGGCCCGGGAAGAGAGGCACCGTGCTTGGGGGAAGGGCAGCATCCTGCTTTCCCAAAACACCTGCTCTCCCCAGACCTGGCTAGCGGCCAGCCATCCCTAGACTGGATACCGAGCCCGGGCAGCTGATCGAAGCTACGGAGCCCACGTAGAAGGGGATGGGGGAAGCGGGTTCATTTCAATGTACAGCGAAAGGAGTCCAAGGAATAATCCCCCAGCATCTGAAAGAGCAGGGGTGGGGGGGAGAGTCCGGAATAGCGACCCCTGGTGTCACGGAGAGCCACCGTCCCACCTGCGGGGCTCAGCCGGGCCTGGGTGCGAGACACCGGGACTGCAGAGAACACACTGGAAGCCGGATTTCTCAAAGCCGGCTCCCCCTTTCCATCGGATCCAGGAGGAATGAGGCCAAAGGTTGCCTGGGCTTGTCTCTCCACCACTCCCCCTTCCTGCCCTCCAGATACGGCGGGACCCTCACTGCGCCACCGACTCCATGTGCCCCTCCATGTCCAGGCAGCCGTTCATCTTGGCGCTCCCTGGGCCTATGCCCTGCAGGTCGTACTCCTCGTCCAGGAAGTCCAGCGAGTTGTTGCTAGGGAGGCCCCTGATGGTGAATTTATGAGACACCTTGGTCCACTGCTCCCGGTTGCTGGCCACCCTCTCGTACAGCTCGGTGGCTTTCGGGAACAGCTCCTGGAGCAGCCTGGGGGCAAGGAGAACGCCCGTCATGCAGTGGCAGTGGGGGGGGGAGAAGGGTGCGCCGTAGCCCGGGGGGCTGTGAGTGGGGGTCGGGGCCATCCTGCACTCACACTGACACGGGCTGGTGTGAGCCAGGCACCTCACGGAGCACGCTCACTGCAGGGGTAGGGATGTTAAATTTCGTTCAATCAACTAATTGACTAGTCAATGGATTTTCCATTGACTAGTCGATTAGTCAATAAGCGGGGGAGCCGCAGCGGGGTTAGCTCCCGGCCCCAAGAGCTAACCCCGCTGCGGCTCTGCCTTTTAAATGTATTAAGAGCCTGCCGACTTTTAGTACATTTAAAAGGCTGGAGCGCAGTGGGGGGAACCTGGCATGAGCTGGGAATCAGCTGTTCTGGCTCACACCGGATCCCCCTGCTGCACCTCTGCTTTTTAAATGTATTAAGAGCTGGCAGGGAGACCCTGCTGGCTCTCAATACATTTAAAAAGCAGAGGGGCAGCATCTGGTACTGGAAGCGTGCCCGAGGGAGATTCCCCTTCCCAGGCCTGCTCGGGGAGGCGAGCTCCCAGCTCCGGAGGGCCTGGGTGCCCGGCCTGCCCTGCTGCAACCGAGGCACTGTCCTGCACGCAGGCAGCCGCGCAATGGCGGGGAGGGGGGGAAGGGAGCGTCCTTTAAACAGGATCCGATGCCCAGGGCTGTGTATGTGTATGTGTGTGGAGCTGGTTACACAGAATCTGATGTCCGGGGTGGTGGGAGGGATTGCAGGAGGGGGGGCCGGGGGTTGGTCAAACAGCATCTGATGCCCAAGGGTGTATCTGAGTCCGTGTATGTGTGTGTGTGTGTGTGTGTGTGTGCGCGTGTGTGTGCAGGGGTGGCCTGTCCATAGAGGCGAACTAGGCGGTTGCCTAGGGCGCCAAGTTAAATGGGGCGCCAAATGGTGGTGCAATATCATTGAGGGGTTTGGAGGTGGGGGCGCCGATTGCATGGTTCGCCTAGGGCGCCAGTTGCTGGCAGCTAGTTTAGGGCTGCCCCTGTGTGCGTGCGTGTAACCCATGCACTTAATAGGGAGCTCTCTCTTTCAGAGACCCCTGTGGGGGAGGTAGGCGTGAGTTGAGTGTTACTGTTGCTGGGCAGATTCAGCACTTCACCCAGAAGCTTCTGGAGTTGGGGGTGGTAGTTTGACATCAGATTTTATAAGCAAGCTGGCAGGACAGATGCTTTTCTAAGGCCTGCGTGAGCTGGAGGAAGCTAAGCCAGGGCAGAGAACTGGCTGCTGTTCCTCACTCTGCAGCACTTTGCAGGTAGAGCTGTCGTTAACCCTCCACCAGGGATCATGGGCAATGCCACTTAGAGCTAGGGGAACCTGGGAGGGGAAATACCTTCTGTGTTAATTACCTGCTTTCAATGCTGTTTTGTTTTAGCCAAAGGGTGTGTCTAGACGACAGGGTTTTGTTGACAAAAGTGGACTTTTGTCGACAAAACTATACCTGTGTCTACACTACCGCCGAGTTCTGTTGACAGTAAGTCGACAGAACGCGGCAGTTTTGTCGACGGCGGTAAACCTCATTCTACGAGGAATAACGCCTTTTGTCGACAGAGTTCTGTCAACAAAAGGTGCTATTGCATCCACACTGTGCTTTTTCAAAAGAGAGTGTCTAGACTCTCTGTGGAAAAAGCGGCTTGCTTTGTCGACAGAACTGGATGCAGTCTAGACGCTCTTTGTTGACAGAGGCTTTGTCGACAGTATCTGTCGACAAAGCCTCTGTCGACAAAAGCCTGTAGTCTAGACATACCCAAACTGTTCTAGTTCACTTTCTCAGTCAGGCTACGTCTAGACTGCAAGCCTCTTTCGAAAAAGCCTCTTTCGAAAAGAACGTCTAGATTACAACCAGTACTTTCAAAAAGCAAGCGCTTTTGAAGAAACACCCAGGCAGTCTGGATGCTCTCTTTCGAAAAAGCACAGCTTGCATTACATAGCGCCTTTTTTCCAAAGAGCACTTTCAAAAAAAGGCGTTATTCCTCATAAAACGAGGTTTACCGCGGTTGAAAAAACTGCTGCGTTCTTTCGATTTACTTTCGAAAGAACTCGGCAGCAGTCTAGATGCAGGTAAAGTTTTTTCGAAGAAAGGCCACTTTTTTCGGAAAAAGCCTGCAGTCTAGACACACCCTCTGTGTGATTCTTCAGTCCCTCTGTAAATGTAGCAATGGGGAAAGAGTCATTTCTACTTTGTTATTCTCAGTTTTTGTGTTTTCTTGTAACAGGGTTTTCTTTAAGCCTGTTCACTTGTGAGCTAATCAGTGAGCTGGCTGCCTAGCAGGGACCATAGCAGAGGAAGAGTCTGCCTGGACTCCAACTGCAAACCAGTGCTGGACCGAGCCATAGTTGTGTTCCGGGCAGCGGGCGCGCAGCGCCCCTTACCACTTCAATCAGGCGCCCCCCATAGGTTGGTGCCCCAGGCAGCTGCCCGGCTAGCCCCCCCTTAATCCGGCCCTGCCTACAAGCAAGTGGAGAGATCATTCAGACTCAGCATATGATGCAGATTTGATGATCAGAGGCACAAACTGAGATTTTGGTGAACTAAATCTAAGTTTTTGGGAGTCTCAGTCCTTTTCTTACTGTGTTTGTGTGGACGGAACTTTTCAAATTTTACTTTTAGTGTTCTCTTTACTTATGTTTACTGTAACTATAGACATTATCTGTGGGTTATAAAATAGCTGTGTTCTGTTGTAAGAATTAGATTATTTTGTATATTTTTATAAAGTTATTTTTAATTACGGTAAATTCATTTCTTTAGTTTCTTTTGGAACTTCAATGTAGGGAGGCTGACACTGGGCAATCTTGCTGAAATTTCTTACAGACTGAACTCTGGGTCTCTAGTACTGCTCTGGGAGTGGGAGTTTTTTTTAGACACTGGAGAAGGGCAGTGAAGTCTAGCCCAAGGTTACACGCCCGCGTGTGTATGTGCATATGTGTGTCTGTGTGCACACATGTGCCTGTGCACGTGTGCGTGTCTGTGCATGTGTCTGTGTATGGATGTGTGTCTGTGTATATCTGTGTGTGCATGTATGTCTATGTACCTATACATGTGAGTGGGCATGTCTCCATGTGTGCCCGTGTCTGTGCACTTGTCTGTGAGTGCATGTGTGTCTGTGTACGTGTGTGTCTGTGTGTGCATGCATGTCTGTGTGCCTGTACATGTGAGCGTGCACGTGTCTGTGCGTGCATGTGTGCACACGTGCACCGTTGCTGAGCTCCATGCAGCCAGTACCTTTGTCCCTGCTGCTCCTGGGCTGACCCCTGGCCCCCAACCCCCCTGGAGGCAGCCAGTCCCCGGCCCCCAGGACTCACTTGTAGATGGGCATGGCGATGTGCTCCATGAAGCTGATCTGCAGCTCGGGGATGTAGGCCTTCTCCCGGTCCATCATCTCCATGGGGCGGTTGCCCATGGCTTTCTCCTGCAGACAGCAGGCAGAGGGGCCGTGACCCTGCAGTCCCTGGCTTCACGCCTCCCGGCCCGGCTCCCTCCTGCCTCCTAGCCAGCGATCCCAGCCCACAGCCCAGGGCAGGAATAGTCTCCTCTGGGTGCACACAGCCCCACGGATGGAGGGTGCAGAGGGCCAGCCGCAGGCCTGGGCTCTGCCTCTACCCGGCCCGTGTCCGGTGCCTCCTGGGGGGGGCGTTGGAGGGAGAGGCTGGCGGGTGATGGAGGGGTGGGGGTGGGGGGTGGATCTCTGGACACTTCCCTGTTCCCAGCCAGGACAATCTGCCCCTTGGGGTGGGCTCAGCGATGCCGACTCTCCCCCCTGACTGAAACGCCGGCTCCCTCAGCTGGACAACCTCACGGCTGTGGCTGGAAAGGCAGCCCCTGGCCCACAGCGTGGGGTGGCCTGGGATCAAATGCATGGAAGCCAAGACAGACTCAGGGCAGGGGGGGTTTACATACCAGATCTCCCTGGGAGAAGAACTCCTTGTAGATCAGCTCCTGCAAAGGAAAGTCTGTGGGTCACACGGGCCTCTGACAAATGCTGCTCACTAGCTCCTGGTTACAGAGGCTCATCTGCCAACGCCGCGCCGGGCTCTTCCCGTGAGACGTGGGTCCCCCTCAACCCCACTGGCACAGCTGGCAGTACGGTGTGCTCAATGATTAAGGATACGGCCCTAATTATTCCAAGGGATTGCATTGCTCGGAAAGGAATTGTCTCTGCTGTGTGGCCCACCTCCCTGTCCCAGTGCATTCAGGGGCATCACAGGGCAGCAGATGCAGAGCAAGCCAAGGGAGACTTTTCGCTCTGCAATACAGGCTGGACCTGGGGAACTCACTGCTGCAGGAAGCTCCCGGTGTCCAACTTTGGTCTGCTAATGCTCTGCCCACTGATAAGGCAGGCAGCCCTCATGCTCGGAGCAGAAGTTGCACGGCTGGTTAGGCTAATGGTGGGACTAGCTTTGCCTGTCCCGTTAGTGGTACACATTGGCCACTGAGGGAGCTCTACTGTAGCAGATGGACCCAAAGCTGAGATGAGCAATAATTTTTTCAGGGGGGCCACTTCACAAACTTTGACAGGCAGTCCCAAAAGGGGTGGGGCCCCAGGAGGAAGGGGCGGGGTCTCAGGTGGAAAGAGATGGTTCCCACTAGGTGGTGCATGCCCTTGGCAGGGGGAGGAGACCTCGCACGCTCCCCTGCCCCCAGGACAATCAGAGCAGGAGCATGCATGAACTCATTCGCTGTTGAAATGGCTGGTGGCTCCCTCTAGGCACCACAAGCCCCTGGTGGGGGGAAGGAGCTGTCAGCTGCTTTGAATGACTTTGTGCACTTCCCCGCCCCTGGGTCTCAACTGGTCTGGGGGCCGGGGAGCAGCAGGGTGGGCCGTGGGCCGAATCCGTCCCGTGAGCCGTATCTTGCCCACCCCTGACCTAACGTGGGATATTAGCACAGAGACCCTTATGCCCCTGGCTGTAGGTGGCGGCTCCTGCCTATGAGCACAGCCTCCCGCCTCTGTTCCACCAGGGGGCCTCCCGCCTCTGCTCTACCAGGGGGCCACCCGCCTCTGCTCCACCAGGCGGCCTCCCGTCTCTGCTCCACCAGGGGGCCTCCCGCCTGCTCCACCAGGGGGCCTCCTGCCTCTGTTCCACCAGGGGTCCTCCCGCCTCTGCTCCACCAGGGGGCCTCCCACCTCTGTGCCACCAGGGGGCCTTCCACCTCTGTTCCACCAGGGGGCCTCCTGCCTCTGCACCACCAGGGGGCCTTCCACCTCTGCTCCACCAGGGGGCCTCCCGCCTCTGCGCCACCAGGGGGCCTTCCACCTCTGTTCCACCAGGGGGCCTTCCGCCTCTGCTCCACCAGGGGGCCTCCCGCCTCTGCGCCACCAGGGGTCCTCCTGCGTGCTCCACCAGGGGGCCTCCTGCCTCTGTTCCACCAGGGGGCCTCCCCCCTCTGCGCCACCAGGGGTCCTCCTGCGTGCTCCACCAGGGGGCCTCCTGCCTCTGTGCCACCAGGGGGCCTTCCACCTCTGTTCCACCAGGGGGCCTCCTGCCTCTGCACCACCAAGGGGCCTTCCACCTCTGCTCCACCAGGGGGCCTCCCGCCTCTGTGCCACCAGCGGGCCTCCCACCTCTGCTCCACCAGGGGGCGCTGGACCCTCGCTACCACATTTGAGCATGGCTGGGGGCACAGAGGCAGCGTATGGCCCCCATGGAAGGGGCTTGAGCCCCCCTAGGTTGGGCCCAGCCATTCCCGCGGCAGAGGGGGGGCCAGGCGGGCCCTGCCAGAACTCACAGCGATCTTCCTGGTGGTTTTCCACCCCTTGGTCTGGTCCGAGAGGTCGCAGGAGGTCATGAGCAGGCAGAGCAGCAGGCTGTGGTGCTGCTTGTTCTTCGGGTCATAGCCGACTAGGAAAGGAAGCGGGCAAGTGCTGAGTTGTTGGGCGCCAGTGGGCCAGGTGTGGGGCCACGCTCCCAGTCCCAGCCCCGGGGCCGGCGGCCCCTCTCCCCAGCCTGCCCCGGCTGCAGCAGAGCGGCTGCCCATTGCCTGTTGGTGGGGAGCCCAGCGTGCTCAGCGATGGAAAAACTGCTCATGCCCAGCTCCTCAAAGGGCTTCAGGAGCCTAACGCCCCTGGGTGCTAAGGGGAGTTAGGAGCCTTTGAGGCTGATGGGCCCTACACTGGGGGGGGGGGTGCGCTGCTCCCAGGCATCTGCCAGACTGGGAACAAGGTGGAGCTGGAGTCAGCGGCTCCCCAGGAATCAGCAGCCCCCAGCGTTTGCCCCCGGGGCGTTGAGGCACAGCGAGGGAGCCAAGGAGTGAGCGGTGCTGCCCCCAGTCAGAGAGGAGCATAACAACCCGCCGCTGTCCTGGCCAGACCTCCGCACTCCAAGCCTGAGGCCAGAGCCGGCCCAAGGTACAGACAAGCCGGGCTACCACCCGGGGCGCCCCATTGTAGGGGGCACTGCGCGGGGCTGCCGGGCCGGGCGGGGGCGGCACCGCGCATGCGCCGGGTGCCCGGGGGCCGGGCCGCGCTCCCAGGGCCCGGGGCCCGTGAATGGCTCGGGCCGGCTCTGCCTGAGGCGTGCTGCTGTCTCTAAGCGCAGCCCTCGGCACCTTTCCCTCGTCTCACTGTAAATCCCACAGGAGCCCTCGGAAGGCTGCTGCCGCCCTTCCCGGGCCAGACTCCCGGCGCCTGGATCCGGGAGCATTGGCTAGCGTTGGTTTCACATAGCGCGTGCCCTTCCCGGCCGCCTGTGCGCCGGGGCCTTTACCTTCCGCCATCTTCTGCAGGTCCTTGAAGATGCGCAAATGGTGAGCGAGATCCGTGGCCAGAATAATGTCCCGCATCAGATCCAGCATCCTTTGGTAATCCTGCAAGGGCCAATCGCACCGCGGCTGAGTGCCCAGCGGCTCGTGACCCTACCCCGGCAGCCTGAGCCGCTCAGAACAGTCAAGGGACTCCGCCAAGGTCACCAAAGAACGCAGTGGATGGTGAACGGGCCCCACATCCCCATCGCCTGTTCTACCCACTAGTCCGTGCTTCCTTCCACCGCACGGTCCTTCTATCCAGCAGCGCCTGCGGCTGGATCGGGGGCTTTGTTTAATCAGTGCGAGTTTCCCCTGGAAGCAGAAACCCAAGGCTGCTCGGATCCCGGAGGAGGGAGGCGCAGCTTGTCCGAATCTGGCACAACGGAGCTCTCTGCCTCTGGACGGGTGAGTGGCTAAAGGAATCCAGGAGGGAAGCCCAGGCTGGCTCACCCCTCTGGGACAGGGTGTCAGTGAGGTGCCGCACGTGGCTGGCCTTTCACACCCAGACGGCAGGGCTCCAATCCCGAGGGCCCCCCGCCCGAAAGGGAAATGGACTCAGCCCATGCCTGGAGGCGATGGAGAACATGTAACCTGGTAGAGCATGGCCTGGCTGGAGTGCTGGGGGGCCGGGAGTCAGGGGCTTTGGACACAGCAAAGATGGGACTAGCCGGGGCTGCTTTGGGTCGGGCGCAAGGTGCATCGACAGACGGGGCTGGGGGGAGCCCAGGGCTGGGCGAACGTGGGGGCTGCCCCTCAGGAGTGAGGGGCGCCGGCAGCGAGTGCCCACTCACCTTGCGGGAGAAGTGGTCGAAGATGTTGCAGCCGTGGGTGTTCAGGATGGCGATGGCCTGGGCGAAGTGGTGTCTCTGCAGGGGGAAACCGAGGCACGGCAGGGAGGACTGTGTTAGTGACAGGCTGCCACCATGGGCAGCTTCCCCATTAGTGCATGCACCCGCCCTGCCCATAGGGACAAGCGGGGCAGGACTCTGCTCCTTACGGCTGTGGCAGATGGCCACAGGGCTGGGCTGTGGGGAACAGGGAAGGATCCCCGATATTCCACCCCCAGGCCCTGGGCTTTCCCTGAGGTGCCCTCTCTCCTTGTCCCCTAAATGGGGGACTCCATGCCCATCTCTCCAGGGCCCCACACCTGTGCCAAGCCCCCCTGCCCGGCTGCCAGCGCGGAGCTGCAGAGACACCCCGCGGCTGAGAACTGACGCAGCGGTGGCAGAGGGGAGTGAGGCAAGCGGGCGCCGGAGAGCGGCAGGCACAGGAAGGGCGGCGAGCGAGGGGGGAAGGCGTCTTACCTCCATGACAGAGCCCTCGGAGCTGTACAGCGCCGCCAGGACAGATTTCTGGAAGACAGAGAGGCAGTGAGTGGGGAGGCCGGCCAGGGACGGGGGAGGGCGTCCCTCTTGCTGGAGCTACCAGGTTAGTGGGGGGCAGCAGTGGGGCAGGCTCCCCCCCCCCCGCCACCATGGCTCTGTCAGCCTCCCAGCCCGGAGCAAGGAGGGAGCCAGCGCTGGTGAGGTTTGGGGCCCGGAGCTCATCTACAGTTCAGGCTGAGTTTGGCAGCCCGTGTCACACGGCGGCTGAGGGGGGCACGTTCCGTCGCTAGGCCCACAGGCTGCATATCCCCTGCTCCACCCCCGAGCTGTCTCTCTGCTCTCAGCCCCATCTTTGCTGTGTCCCAGGCCTCTCTGCAGCAGGCCCCTTCCCAGAGAACACGAGTGTCCGGCAGAGGCACTGGCCCTTGCGTCGTGGGGGCTGGAGGAGCTCCCCCCACGAGCAGTCGCCCCCTGTGATGTAGGAGCATCTCCTCAAACCCGTGCAAGTGACCTCGGCCGGGGTCTGAAGGCTGCAGCGTTCCCAGCCCCCTGCCACGCGGGCTCTGGAAGCTCACAGGGGAGGGAGAAGGAAACACAACCAGGTGAAAACGCCCCCAAGCTCAGGCCCGAGCTGGGGCAGGTTGGGGTTTGGACAAAGGTCTGTGGCAGCTGGCGGGGCCTAGAGACGGACAAAGCCATTTGAACACTGGCCCACGGTGGCGGCAGCGTGCCCCAGGTCGGGCTCTGCCCTGCTCGGAGGGGCTGCGAGGGTCGCGTCACCTCTCGTCGCTGCCTTTTCCTTTGCTCGTGTCCAGAGCCAGGTCCCCGGGCTTTGTACCCCACAGCGAGGTCAGCTTCATCTCCAGCCCCAGCAGGGAGCCAAGGCTCTGGTGCCCGTTGCATTTCCCATAATCCCCTGCCTCACTCTCTGATCACCTGTGATCCCCTCTCACTCTCTGATCGCCTGTGGTCCCCCCTCATCCTCTGATCTCTGTGATCCCCCCTCACCCTCTGATCTCTGTGATCCCCCGGCCTCACTCTCTCATTTCCTGTAACCCCTTCAGCCTCATCGTCAGATCTCCTGTAACACCCCGGCCTCACCCTCTGATCTCCAGTAATTCCCCTTCATCTCTGATCTCCTGTGATCCCCGGCCTCACCAACGGATGTTTTGTAATCCCTGATGGATCCTCTGTAATCCCCCCTGCCTCTCTTGCAACACCCTGCCTCACCGTCAGATTTCCTGCAACACCCTGCCTCTCCTGCAACCCCTCCAGCCTCACCAAGATTTCCTGCAACACCCTGCCTCTCCTGCAACCCCTCCAGCCTCACCGTCAGATTTCCTGAAACACCCTGCCTCTCCTGCAACCCCTCCAGCCTCACCAAGATTTCCTGCAACACCCTGCCTCTCCTGCAACCCCTCCAGCCTCACCAAGATTTCCTGCAACACCCTGCCTCTCCTGCAACCCCTCCAGCCTCACCGTCAGATTTCCTGAAACACCCTGCCTCTCCTGCAACCCCTCCAGCCTCACCAAGATTTCCTGCAACACCCTGCCTCTCCTGCAATCCCTCCAGCCTCACCGTCAGATTTCCTGAAACACCCTGCCTCTCCTGTAACCCCTCCAGCCTCACCGTCAGATTTCCTGTAACACTCTGCCTCTCCTGTAACCCCTCCAGCCTCGCCCTCTGATCTCCTGTAACACCCCGACCTGTCCAGTAATTCCCCTTCATCTCTGTTCTCCTGTACTCCCCCAGACTCCTTGATGAATCTCCTGGTCTTGCTGGCAGATCTCCTGTAATCCCCCAACATTTGCTGAAAGATCCCCTGGCCTCACCAGCAGATCTCCTGTAATTGCTGGCCTCATCAGTACATCTTCTGTAATCCCCTGCCTACCACAGATTGTCTGTCACCCCCTGGTCTCACAGACAGATCTCCTGTAACCCCGGCCTTCCGGGCGGATCTCCTGGAACCTCCTGCCTTTCCCAGCGGTTCTCCTGGAGCCTCCTGGCCTTACCGAGGCCACTTGGAAGGAGTTATTGGTGCCTCTGTGGTCCAGGTCGTGACACATGCAGGAGATGAACAAGGCAAAGATCTCGATGTCGCTGTGGAGAAAAGCAGCCACTGAATTGGGGGGCGAGGGATGGGAGGGGCTGTGGGGCCCATGCCTCTGTCTTGTGGGGGGGCCAGCTCAGCCCACTCTGTGGTGACCTGTCCCGGCTGACAGCACAGGGGCCATGGGAACTAGCCTCAGAGTCCGCAGCCCGAGGCAGATGTGTGTGCCCCATTGAGCTCAATGGACCTGCCCATGCCCGGCCCGATGGGGCACGGATCGCGTCATGCACCCGCTGCTGGGCTGGAACGCTGCAGCTGCTCACAGAGACCGTAGGGTTTGGGAGAGGAGGTGAGGAGGAGCAGTGCATTGTGGGAATTCAGCATGGCAGCGTGGACAGTCCAGAGCCAGCCCCCGACTTCTGCTCCCTGCCGTGGGCAAGCGGCGAGGTCCCTGTTTGGCACAGCGCCCCCTGGAGGAGAGACCTGCGGAATCAGCTGGGGCAGGGTGTGTGTGGGTGTGGGTGGGTGTGGAGATGGCAGCCCAGGTGAGCTGGCAGGGCCACAGACCCCGGGGTACAGAGCCGGGGCCGGGGAACGCTGGGTCTCGGCAGGAGCCGTAACCGCCACCTACTCCAGGTAGTTGACCAGCTCCAGGTTCTTGTAGAGCAGGTAGCAGAAGTGGGAGACGGAGAAGGCGTGCATCCAGTTGTGATAGGGAGGGTCCCGGTAGCCCTTCCTCACCATCAGGCAGAACCTGGCCGGAGCGAGGGAAAGGGCATGAGAAGGCAGCGCACCGGGAAGCTGGCACTGGGCAGAGAGGTGCAGCCAGAGAGCACCTGGCAGGCTGCACAGCAGGGCGCTCCCACCCTGGAGCTAGCTGCCTTGTCACCATAGACCCTGCTGGGCTCATGAGGCCGGGGCCTCTGCAACTCCCCACCATGTCACACGTACATGTGTCCAAGTGCACATGCATGTCCACGTACCTGTGAGCGTGTGTAGATGTGCGTGTCCATGCACGTGGGAGTGTATGTGGACCTGTGTGTCAGTGCATGTGTGTGTACGGATTTGCATATCCATGCATGTGTGAGTGTGTATGGACCTGCATATCGGTGCATGTGTGAGTGTGCACGGACCTGCGTATCGGTGCATGTGTGAGTGTGCACAGACCTGCATATGTGTGCACATGTGAGTGTGTATGGATCTGCCTATCTGTACACGTGTGAGTGTGTAGGGACTTGCGTATCGGTGCATGTGTGTGTTCAGACCTGCGTATCTGTGCATGTGTGAGTGTGCACGGACCTGCATATCTGTGCACATGTGAGTGTGCATGCCCTCAGGTGTGTGGGTAAGAGTGTGAGCCTGGTACTTCCTGGTCCTGACCCCTCTGGCCTGGCATTACAAGTGCTTGCTAGTCGGTGGGCTGCCCACCTCTGCCTGCTTCCCCCGCTGTTCTTTGTTACAGCTGGTCCGCGAGTTGCGAACAGCCGACTTACGACTGTTCGCGGTTATGACCGAAGCTGTCATAAATGGCGGTCCCCGAGTTACGAACACGATCCGCGCTTACGAGCAGCACGGTTGCGTGTAGCTCTACGGAGTCTGACTTACGAACAAACTGAGTTATGACCAATTGCTTGGTCCGTAACCGGTTCGTAAGTTGGAGAGAGGCTGTACTTGCGTGCGAGGTGCAGCACTGCCCGGCCCTGAGCGGCCCCCTTAGTCTCTATAACACCCTTATGCCCGCAGAGCTGGGCCTACTGGGCCAAGCGCCCTCTGGCTGCACAAGGCGATGCCTCCATCCAGGTACCTGCCTGGTACCAACATGCTGGGCAAGAGCGCCCCCTGCTGGTCACAACCTCTCCCCCACCCCAGACACTGGGCCCCCAGCCCAGCCAAGCACTGGAGCCGCGAGCGAGCCCACCTGGCTAGCGTCTGGCGATCCATTTTGTAGTTGTTGATGAAGTTCATGTCCTGCAGCATGCTCAGGATGGCCTGCCGAGGGAAAGGGAGTGGGCAGCTGGCTGAGAGGCTGCTCCCGGGCCCGCTTGGCATGGAGGGGGCCAGGCTGGGCATGGAGATAACCCCCTGCACTCCTGCCCTGGTGTTTGTCAAGGCCCCGCCCGCGGGTCACGCCAGGGACTCTCCTCCCCACTTTGGGACTGGAGCGCGGGGCACTCGCGTTAAACAAAGGCCAGCGCAGCCCCTCGGTGGATGGAAGCCTCACACTGCGTTAGGGCCAGCTCCGAGCCCAGGCTGTCTCAGGTACTTACCTACGCCCATCACCGTAGCATCAGACACCTCCTGGATTCCTCGTGGCACCCCTCGGAGGCGGGACAGTGCTAGAGACGGGGACGAGGCCCCGAGCGATGCGCCCACATGGGCGGAGGCAGAGTCCCACACCTCGGGGCCCTAGGCTAGCCCCTAAGACCTGGCCCATCGCCCTCTTGGGCACCCAGCTGCCCACTGCCCCAGGCAGGACCCTGGCCGCCCGGCCCCGTGGGCACTGACCATGGGCGTGTCGTCCTCGGGCAGCGAGCGCGGCGTATAGGTGAAATCGGCGAAGCGGTAATCGATGTCTTCCACGGGGCAGATCCCATCGCTGAGCAGCTTCTTGTACTCGTCGTCCGACACCTGCACACCAAGCCCCGGGACGGGCTGTCAGCACCGGGGGCAAAGCCAGGGCAGGTGCTGACGCAGGAGTGTTCAGCCGGGCATGGGCCTGCGATGCAGCACTGACAGCCCAGGGCTGGTCTCCTCCTGCCCAGCAGGCTCAGCCTGGGCAGCGGCAGGGCTGGCGCACAGAGGTAACCCCGAGGGCATGAGGCGCTTCCGTGCCATGGCCCATGCCAGCCCCTGGGCTCTCTGCGGAGCCTGCCAACGTGGCGGGGGGGGAGGGGCAGTTAGTGCCACTGGGGCAGTCCGTGCGCTGCTGACCCAGAGTCTGCTCCCTGTTACACTGGGGGTAAACCCAGAGTGCCACCAAGTGGACAGCCCCAGGCTTGCCCCGAGAATGCAGCCACCTCTGGGGTGAAGCACAGCAGCCCCACTGGCTGTGCATCAGGCAGCAGGCCTGGAGGGAAGATTAGCCAGAGAGCCACAGGGTCCCCCAACCCCACCCATGGCTCAGTGTGGCTCCATTGCCTCCTGGTCCCAGCCACCTTGGGGAGCCCCCTGCCCCTGACCTTCATGTGGTACATCATCATTTCGTTGGCCAAGTGGCTTCGGTACTGGGCTTCGTGCACCTTCTTGTAGAGCAGCGACTGGAGGAGGCAAGGAGAAGGCAATCAGGGCCCTGGGCAGACTTGCTCCTACTGCCCTTGGCTCTGCCGGGCCCTGAGCCCCGTCCCGGTGTGCACAGCACGAGTCTTTCCATGAACTCAGGCCCTTCAGTCTCCTTGGGCCTCCCGGTTCCTCCCCGGCCTCTGGCCAGCTCTGGCTACGTGCTGGGCTGTGCCTGAGCTCCCCCGGCCCCAATCCCCTAATCTGAACTCCCGCGCACATGGCCGGGCATCGCCTTCCACCCCTCCTAGGCACCGAGTGGCGACCAGACTCACGTGGCCCAGCGCCAGTTACATCTCTGCTCCCTGCTTATCTCCACACTCCCCCTCCCTCCTCTACCGCTAAATGCGGCTGGCTCAGGGGTGGAACCCGCCAGACAGGGCACAGCCACGCAACAGCTCGGGGCAGGAAGGGAAGAGAGTCTGGTGTCCAGGAGCAGGGAGAAGTTAGGCAGGCAGGACACAGGAATCCACCCCTCCTGCCCCGGACCTTTGACCCCTCCCCCCTGCAGGGCAGCCCCGCTTACATGGGCGATGCTGATCCCGCAGTAGATGGAGAAAGCCGTGGCCAGGTCCTCGTCGAACTTGCTGAACCAAGGCCCGTTGATCTTGTTGACAAGCTCGGCCACCCCGATGACCTCTGGAAAACCAGCGAGAGCTCAGTGTACCCGTGCTGGCCGGGGGGGGGGGTGCGAGGACGTACAAGCCCCTCCTGCACTGGGGTTGGGAAACCCCACCGCCCCAGATCCATGGGGGCCCAGCCACACAGGGTCTGGGTCTGACCCTGGCGCTGATCCAGGCTGGGACGGGGAACCAGTCCTACCCGCCCCTCCATGTTGGTGACTCTCCAGTGACCCGCAATCTCCAGCACTGGGAGGAAAGGTCGAAGCTCCACATGAGGCCAGCAATGGGCTGCCCAGAGGGCAGGGGATGGGGGAGTGTGTCCCCAGGTGGGGCACAGTGAAGGGGAGGCCAGCAAAGGGAATAGGAAACCAGGAGGAGGGATTTACTCCCCTGGCAGCGTGCAGATACTCCACAGTGGGGCTTGAACCTACGACCTTCAGCACCTGCCACTCCCATACCGCCCAGTCACACCAGCCTGCCATAGCAGAACTGACCACTAGAGGGTGAGTGCCCGCCGGTGTGGGACTACAGGACACATGGCAGGGGAGGCGGTAGGGATGGATCAGCTGTTCATAGTACTGGTGGGGAGGCGTTGCATGGCAGTGGGCGGCTATCAGCGAGCAGCTTGACTCATCAGTATCAGAGCCCATGGCAGCACATCAGTGCTGCAAGGGAAGATCCCTGGCGGCGTGGCTGTTGTGGGCGGCCACAGTGTGGTCCCATCACAGGGTGGCTGGCCAGGCACACAGGGTGCCACGTTATTGGGGTTTTCACGTGAGCAGGCAGATCACTGTTGCACCCACTAGTGTGTGGTTGTCTCAAATTCTGTGCAAAGTGGGCCAGGTGAGCATAGTTCCTGCGAAGGTGCGCGCCTGCAAAAAATTCGTCCCCCGCCCACCTCCTCTGGAGAGCTGCACAGCAGCACTGGCGCGGCAGGTGGCTGCTCCGGCGGGCCGGGTCGGCTGAGACGATGTGGGGAGGGAGCTGCTGGGGCAGGGGACTGGGATCTGCTGCGGCCGCATGGCGGGGTGGGGGGGCGCCTGCTCCGGTGGCTGGGACTTCCACACGGCGGGGGGGCTGGGGCCTGTTCTGCTGGCTGGGGCTGGGAATGGGACCTGCTGCATGGCTGGGGGGGGTGCAGGGTCTGCTCCTGCAGCTGGAAATGGGACCTGCTGCATGGCTGGGGGGGTCTGCTCCAGTGGACGGAACGGCAGGACCTGCCACATGGGGCGGCGGGGTCTTCTCCGGCAGCCGGGAATGGGACATGCTGCATGGCTGGGGGGGTCTGCTCCAGTGGACAGGAACAGGACCTGCCACATGGTGGGGGGGCGGGTTCTGCTCCGGCAGCTGGGAACATGTGTGTGCTAATAAATAGGATGCCACGGTGGCACATCCAAACCAGTGCACATGCCTCTATCTTGGTGCACAAGCCCAAACTCCCTCCACTCACGGATGGAAAATCTTAGCGGGAACCCTGCCGGTGAGGTGTCCAATGAAAACTCATGCTCTGCTGACTCTGTCTAGGGGCAGTGGTTCCTGCCTGTGGTCCGCGACGGTACTTCAGGGGTTCCGAGGGAAGTTTTAAATGTTTGGATCAGGCCCATCGTGATCCTTGCTTATTTCTTTTCTTTTTTCCCATGGTGGGGGGAGGGGGTCTCCGTGAAATTTTACGACATTGAAAAGGGGACCGTAAGCTCGAAAAGGTTGGGAACCACTGGTCTAGGCTACTTGTGTACTTGTACGATCTGGGTGTGCAGAGTTATGACTAGGGCTTTGGATTGCTATGCCACATGTGCTCTGTCTGGGCTGGGAGGGGCGGTTACTCCATGCCGCATGGACAAAGGCTGCCAGTTGACACCTGCGGAGCACCCAATGGCCCCTTGCCTGACAAGGACACACCTGGGGGCTCCAGGGCTCCTTGCCTAGAAAGGTCAGAAACTGGTTTGTGGGTCATGTGAGCAGCCCAGTTTGGGAGGCACCAGCACCCAGGAGAATGGGTTTCCCTCCGCCTGGGCAAGGTGATAAAAGTATCCTGAGGCTGCCTCCACCTTGTCTTCAATCCTGCCCTCGGCTCTAGGAGCACCCCTGGGAAGGACAGAGGGCCCTGCTGACCCATCCCACCATAGGATGGACTCCAGAGACTTGTACGCCAGCAGTTTGTAACATCTCTGCTGAGCCTGCACCAAGAACTGGGTGATGGAGGTCTGTGATGGAGTCTCTGTAACAATCTCACTCTCGACCTTTTGTGTCTCTGACAACGGAGTCCCTCTGCCCTCTGTCGGCAGCACTCGGGTACTTCCCAGCGGAGGGCCAGGGCAGCACGAGGCGGCCGGGGCTGCTTCTCCTCATCTGCAGCTGCTCTGACCCGTCGCCAGGCTCCTCTTGGAAACGAGGAACCAAGAGCCGGGGGGAGGCAGCTGCAGACGTGGATAAGGAGGCTGCCCCAGGCCACATGTGGTCAGGAGCCACACTGTGGCGACCCAGACGGGATCCCCGTGGTCTTAGATCTTGCACGGCCTCTGTGCCCGCCGCACTGAGGGAGCTTTGCCCATGTGCCGTGGCAGGGTCCGGGGAGCCGCGGCCCAGCGCCGCCCGGGCTCTCACCATGGTTCTCGTTCTTGATGGGGAAGCAGAGGATGTTGCGGGTCCGGAAGCCGGTGCTGTCGTCCACCCCCCGGTAGAAGAGCGGGTGGGAATAGGCGTCCTTGATGTTCAGGATCTTCCCCGTCGTGGCCACGTGACCTGCGATGCCCTGATCCGCCGGGATGCGGATTTCGTAGCTCTGAGGGACGGGATTGACAGAGACATGGGTCCCACACTGTCCAGCCCTCCCCTGGCCCAGGCCCCCTGCACGCCCATCTCTGTACAATCCCATAAGAACATAAGAACGGCCAGACTGGGTCAGACCAAAGGTCCATCCAGCCCAGTGTCCCATCTGCCGACAGCGGCCAATGCCAGGTGCCCCAGAGGGAGTGAACCGAACAGGTAACGATCAAGCGATCTCTCTCCTGCCATCCCTCTCCACCCTCTGACAAACAGAGGCTAGGGACACCATTCCTTACCCATCCTGGCTAATAGCCATTAATGGACTTAACCTCCATGAATGTATCTAGTTCTCTTTTAAACCCTGTTATAGTCCTAGCCTTCACAACCTCCTCAGGCAAGGAGTTCCACAGATAGACTATGCACTGTATGAAGAACTTCCTTTTATTTGTTTTAAACCTGCTGCCCATTAGTTTCATTTGGTGGCCCCTAGTTCTTATATTATGGGAACAAGTAAATAACTTTTCCTTATTCACTTTCTCCACACAACTCATGATTTTATAGACCTCTATCATATGCCCCCTTAGTCTCCTCTTTTCCAGAGACTAATCCCATCTCCTGGGATCGGTCCCACTGTCCTATCTTGGACCCTGTCCCTCCCCACCTCCGTCTCCAACCCCCGTCCAGCCTCCTGGTCCCAGCTGTGTCACTCCCGGCCTTCACACAGCAGTACCTCAGCCTGGCCTCCGGCCCCTGCTCTCCTCCTCGTGACCAGCCAGCCCTGGCTCCAGCTGGCCCCGTGGGCCTCACCTCGTCCTTGGGCCACTCCATCCTCCTGGGCCTGCCTATCCTACCGTCCCCATAACGTCCCCACAGCTGCCTCTGGGGAGGATTTACCTCGTCATCCACCACGCCCCCGTCAAACACCTTGGCCACCAGCTCATGGCTGAACCTGTCCAGCAGGAAAACCGAGCATCTGCAAGAGACAACCAGCCCCATCGCGGCAGCTCAGCCAGATCGCCACAGCAACCGGGCATCCATGGCGATGCAACCCCATCTAGTCACAGGGCAAAGCCCGTGGAAGGCTGACAAACAACCCCCATTGACTTCCCTCAGCTTTAGACCAGGCCCACAGCCTCTGGTTAGCACAGCTCCCATTGGATTCTTTGAGCCAGTGCCCTCCCAAGGCTCTCGGGGCTCCCTTCATCCTGCTCTCTGGTGATCGGCTCCACAGGCCTGGCCGCATTCCAGCTGGGGAACAACATTCGGCTTTCCTCAGTTTCCCCTGGTCTCCCTTCCAGGCAAGCTGTTCTTCACTTCCTGCCCTAAACTACACTGAGAAGCAGCTGCCACGCTCTGTCCCAGAGGCGGCTGCATTTCTGTGGTGGACAGTGATCCCTTTGCACAGACGTGAAACACTTTGGGGCCATGTTGGATACAATTAGTGTAACCTACACAACTATTGGGTCTGGTTCACTGTCCCATGTGGTGGCACTTACAGAGAGCGAGAGACTGAGCTTGCTCTACAGCCGGAGCTGAGCTCAAGCTGTAGAGGCTCATGCACTAAGCTCCAGGGCTATGTCTACACTCGTGGCTTCTTGCACAAGAAATATGCAAATGAGGCGAAGCGTGGAATATCGCCGAGCCTCATTTGCATACCTAATGAGCCGCCATTTTTGCAGAAGAGGCTCTTGTGCCAGAAGTACACTGCCCCTTCTTGCGAAGAAAAACCTCTCTTGCGCAATGTCGCTATGCTGATTATTTTCAGGAATAACGGCATTGCGCAAGAGGGTTTTTCTTGCACAAGAAGGGGCAGTGTAGACAGCTCCTTCTGGTGCAAGAGCCTCTTCTGCAAAAATGGCGGCTCATTAGATATGCAAATGAGGCTCGGCGATATTTCACGCTTCGCCTCATTTGCACATTTCTCGCGCAAGAAGCCGCGACTGTAGACATAGCCCAGAGGTCCCAGGTTCAGTTCCACCTGTCTGCATTACATTAACTGGTTTGCCAACAGTGGCATTATACATATACATTTGTGAATGGCATATTCCTCTACTCTGGTCCTCTCCTGTGGCTTTTCTCATGGATGGGGGGTGATCTAGTCCCCCCTCCCCCCAAAAAAACCCTAGGGAAATTAAAACATAAAAACTGCTCTTCCTGTTATATTTACAAATGCAGACACCTGACAAGGGGAAAAATAAGATTGTAAATGTGTAACCTTAACTCTGCCCCCTGAGACACAAACCTTTCACATTACCCCTGGTCCTTGTGCAGCTGTATCATTATGCTGCAGTCATTAGTCACACCATCAGCTGTTCTGTGGCACCATAGGAGTCCCTCTCTGGGACCCAACACTGCATGAAGCAGGAGCCAAAGAAAACGTGTCCCCTGAGCCCTGCGTAGGCTGCATGGGGCTGAGTTTTGCTCAGCTCTAGTCTCTGCCTGTATTTCGTGTGAATCAGACTCAGACTGCCCTCTGATGACCAGCCTTGGGAGTGCAGGCTGAGGCCCTGTGTTTGTACCTTTGTGGGGCTGGGGATCTCAGGCAGGGGCCTCTGTGCAGCTGTGCAGCAGGTGGGTGATCTGGCTGGTGACAGGACCCCTCGTGCCCCTTGGGGCTGACTTCGCTGCTTCTCCAGGCCACAGGGTGACATGGAGCTCGGACATGATCCTCACCTTGGTCTATGCAATGTGCTGGAGGGAGCAGGCAGCTGGGCAGCGGCATTCTAAGTGCGGCCCCTGCCCTGGGTGGGATCTGTCCCAGGCCAGACCCAAGAGAGAGCCGCCCTGATCAGAGAGAGCAGGGCCCGGCTTCTCCTGAGCCGGGGGGGAGCCTGGCGCAGCAGCTCTGCCAGCCCGGCTCTGATTCAGACCGGGGGATCCGAGAGGAGAACCAGGCCCCGTCTCCATGCTCAGGAAGTCGGCAGGTTTGCTGCCCTACAGGAGCGGCGGTTCCCGGAGCATGTCCCAGCTGCAGCAGAGACCCAGGACCGAAACCCCAGCGTGCATGCACCCATGGCTCCTTGGGGCAACTCCGCCCCCCCCCGGCCCGGTAACGCCCCATGCAGAGCAGCCCCCGGCTCACATTTCGGCGTTGCTGAGATTCCGGGCTTCTGTGATGATCTCCTGGAGCAGCACCGACACATCGTCTGCGGGGGAGAAGCGGATGGTTTGGCAGCTCAGACCAGGCCCAGGCAGCGTGGGCAGGGGCAGGGGGACCAGCGAGAGCACACGGAGCTGCCCATCTCTAGGCCTGAGCCCTCTGCCCCTGAGCACGAGGCCTCCCCAAGGGACGGCCCTGGGACCAGAGCTGGGAGTGACCTGGGGTCTTGGCACAGGAGCACCCACATCACCCTGAAGCTGGAGCTCTGGGGCTAGACCAAGCCCTGGCCACCAGCCCCATACCGAGTGCGTCTCTAGGATGCCAGGCTGTGGCTTTATGGTCTGAACACACCAGGGTTCTAATCCCGGCCCTGATGCCAGTTTCCTCCACAGCGAGTCGCTTCCTGGCCCCTGCCTCAGTTTCCCCATCGGTACAAGAGGACAGTGCCACGGACCTACTCCACAGGGAAACTTGGTGAGATGCTCAGGGGATCGCGGAGGGGCTATATACATGGTGCGAGGGCCAGACTGCTCATGGCAACACCAGGGCAAAGCCGGAAGGGCATCACTGGTAGCCCCATGGGGTCACTGAGAGCAGAAGCGAGCCCTTACCATCGCTACATGGCCCTGATGCCCCAACTCCATCCTCTGGGCACACGGGCGTGGCTCTTCACCGCCCCCGAGGCTGACTAGAGCAGAGTGAAGACATCTGGGAGCATGCAGCCAACTTGGGGCAGCCATGTGGGAGCTGGGGAAGGACGCCAGCCAGCTAAGCGGCTTGGTAGCCAGAGGATGAGATGCCTAGTGGTTAGACACAGCCTGAGACCTGAGGGGAATTCTCTGTGGACTCTGTCATGTGGGGCAGGTTGTTTCATTGCTTCCCACCTCAGTTTCCCCTCTGTGAAATGGGGATAATGATTGTGCCTGGAGCCTGGGCAGGGCACTGCTGTATGAGAACAGCCCTAGGCTGGGCATGCCAGGAGGAAAGGTCCCCCGTCCAATCCCCGGTCGGCTGGAGGATCGTCTTTCTGCTGCTGAGGGGGGCTCCAGAGGGCTTGTCGCATCACCCCTCCTCCCTTCAGCTGGGGATGGGGCCTGAGCTGTGAAGAGCAGGGGCAGGGGCGGGCATCTCCAGCCCGTGGCAGGGCCGGGAGCTAGCCGAGCAGTCAGAAGCAGGGCAGAGCCGACCCACCCCTCCCTGGATGTTCAGAGCCATGGGGTGGTTCATGGCCTGGCACAGACGGGGCTGAGCTCAGCTGACACAGACTCCTCCCAGCTGGACATGCTGGCCCGGTGCCAGAGGGGACCCGGATCACCCGGCCCAGGGAACCCAGAGAGCCAGGTCCAGCCCCTCCCCCAATAGCTGTACAGCCTTAGAGCAGAGAGCCAGGAACAGGTGTCAAGGGGTTGCGATCCCAGCCCCATATGGCTAAATGGGGGCTCAGGGCCCAGCTAGAGAGGGGCGTCCCTGCACAGAGACTGCTACCATGCAGCCCCTTAGTGGATAAACTCAAGCCCAGCCAGCCCCGTGCCTTAAGCCCACAGGAAAACACCCGCATGCAATGGGTGCCGGTGGCCCTGTGGGAAACAAGTGAGGGGTTCTCAGCCCGGCCTGCACCGGGTGGTGCCCCTGCCACGAACCCTTTCCCCGAGGCTGTGGGCTGGTGCTCACAGTGGCAGGTGCCTCCAAAAGGCCCAGGATCCCAGTGCGGGGCAGCACTGACGCCCTCTGGGGCAAACGGAAGGCAAGTTGGTCAGGGACATTTTCGGGGTGCAGGGCTGGGTCTCCGTGATGTGACATACTGGGGGAGGTAGATGGTGTGTGTGTATGTACAGGGGATCTATGTGTGTCTGTGTGTGCAGGGGATCTGTGTGTGTGTGTGCATGCATATAGGCAATCAGGTGTGTATGCATGTGTGTGCATGTGTGCAGGGGATGTGTGTATGTGTGCAGGGAATGTGTGTGTGTGCATGTGTGCAGGGAATGTATGTGGGTGTGCAGGGGATGTGTGTGTGTGTGCAGGGGATCTCTGTGTGTGTGTGCATGCATATAGGCAATCAGGTGTGTATGCATGTGTGTACATGTGTGCAGGGCGTGTGCAGGAATGTGTGTGTGCATGTGTGCAGGGAATGTGTGTGTGTGTGCAGGGGATATGTGTGTGTGCATGCGTGCAGGGAGTGTGTGTGTGTGTGCATGTGTGCAGGGAATGTGTGTGTGTGTGCAGGGGATGTGTGTGCGTGCATGCGTGCAGGGAGTGTGTGTGTGTGTGCATGTGTGCAGGGAATGTGTGTGTGCGCACACAGAAATGATGTGGACGCATTGGAGAGGGTCCAGCAGAGGGCAACAAAATGATTCGGGGGCTGGAGCGCATGACCTACGAGGAGAGGCTGAGGGATTTGGGTTTGTTTAGTCTGCAGAAGAGAAGAGTGAGGGGGGATTTGATAGCAGCCTTCAACTTCCTGAAGGGGGCTCCAAAGAGGCTGGAGAGAGGCTGTTCTCAGTGGTGGTGGTGGGGGGAGGGGGGGCAGAACGAGCAGCAATGGTCTAAAGTTGCAGTGGGGGAGCTCTAGGTTGGATATTAGGGAAAACTGTTTCCCTAGGCGGGTGGAGAAGCACTGGGATGGGTTACCCAGGGCGGTGGTGGAATCTCCATCCCTAGAGGTTTTTAATAGGGATGTCAACATGTAGTCGACACGGCTTATCGGTTAATCCTATCGACAGCACGCACTCCCCCCATCCCTTGCTGCCTCTGATACAGAGGCAATGAGGAGTAACTGTAGTCCGAATTAGGGGCTTTAGTTCGAACTACCTAGCCCGTGCTGCGTGTAGCCGCGGGCAGGGGGTTCAAACTACCGGGCATTTAAAAATGGCGGCGCCCGGGAACATGCAAATAAAGCCCGAGATATTTTAATCCCGGGCTTCATTTGCAAGTTCGAATGACTACATTAGCCACCCTAGTTTGAACTAGGGTGGCTAGTGTAGACATACCCATAGAGAGGCAACAGTGCAGGGTGGCAGGGGGCTCTCTGGGAATGGGGCCAGTAGCACACTGGCTGCTAGCTCCGCCTCCGCTAAAATTTGATGCGGTTACATGATTATTCAGTTAATTGATATCTCACATCCCTTGACAAAGCCCTGGCTGGGTTGATTGAGTTGGGATTGGTCCTGCTTTGGACAGGGGGCTGGACTCAATGACTCCTGAGGTCTCTTCCAGCCCTAGGATTCTATGACTTTAAGTGCATGAGTGCAGGGATCTGTGTGTGTGTGTGCGCATGCGTGTGTATGTGCACAGGGAATCAGTGTCTGTGCACACATGTGTAGGGGATCTCTATGTGTGTACATGTGTGTGCACAGAATCTGTGTGTGTGCATGTGTGTGACTGGAATCTGTGTGCGCGTGCATGTGCAGGGATCCGTGTATGCATGCGTGCGCGGGATAGCCGTGTGTATATGCATGTGTGTGCAGGATATCCGTGTGCATATGCATGTGTGTGTGCAGGGGATTTGTATGTGTATGTGCCTGCATGTGAAGGATATCTGTGTGTGTATGTATGAGCAGGATAGCCATGTGTATATGCATGCATGTGCAAGGGATCAGTGTGCACATGCGTGTGGAGGGGATCAGTGTGCACATGTGTGTGCAGGGGATCCATGTGCACATGTGTGTGCAGGATATCCGTGTGCATATGCATGCGTGTGTGCAGGGGATTTGTATGTGTATGTGCCTGCATGTGAAGGATATCTGTGTGTGTATGTGTGAGCAGGATATCCATGTGTATATGCATGCATGTGCAAGGGATCAGTGTGCACATGCATGTGGAGGGGATCAGTGTGCACATGTGTGTGCAGGGGATCCGTGTGCACATGCTTGTGCAGGGGATCCATCTCAGGGCGTGAGAGGGAGATGCTGCCCTGTAGTGACTGCTCTGCAGAGAGGACCGGGAACACTCTTGCTCCCAGCTCGAGCTGCCGTAGCTCCAGCGCTGGGAGCTGGATATCGGAGCTCAGAAGCCAGAGCTCAGGGAGCCCTGCCTGTCTCATGCCTGCAGAGAGACAGCCATGCATTTGTCATGGTCCCCTGGCCAGTCCACTAGGATTGTGGCTTCCCAGAGGGCCCCAGCCTGGCACCACCAAACCTGGGCCAGATGAAGGCCCAGACCTGGAGGAGAACGGCTCCATGCCCCGTGTCCCAGCCGTCCCATCTGGGAGTCGGGCGCTCACAGACTCCATGGCCTGTAGGAACAGAAAAAGCCACCTACCCAAGTGCGTAAACAGGTTCTTAGCCACTTGCAGGAGAGCCTGGGGGGGAGAAGGGAAATCTGGTTATCTGAGTTCAGGACCGGAGTTAATTAGACAAATCCGCTCCCCTTCCCCCACCATCCCCCTGGGCTCAAGCCAAGCTCCCCTCCGGCTTCCTGCCTGTGACCTACGCAGCCTCCTCTAAATCCCCATGGTTCTGCCTAATTAGCCCTCATGATCTTCCCCGAGCACCTGACCCCCCGCCTCAGGGGCGGCGACATGCCAGCTCGCAGTGCATGATGGCAGCGGGGCCAGAGACGGAGCAGGTGCACAGAAGCCTGACGAGCGAGCTCTTCCGCCGCGGCGTTAGGGTAGCAGTGGAGATCTGGGCCCTACGGGGCCAGGCGCTGCACATAAGGAATATGAGCTGGTGCCTGCCCCGGGGATCTGTCAGTCTGTGCAAAGGGTGGGAGGGGAAACTGAGGCACGGCACGGGACCGGTCTGTGGCACAGCTGGAAATGGAACCCAGGTCTCCTGACCCCCATTCCCTGATCCAATGCTTTAGCCACTAGGCCACACTGCCTCCCCTGCCGGGCGTTCCGTGGACCACACAAGAAATGCTCAGAGGGCTGTCAGGCGGTGAAGGGACAAAGATGCTGTCCCAGGGGATAAGCTTGGTGTGCTGTCGTTCAGAGAAGTCCTTGCCTGAACCAGCCCCCATTCCTACTATCAAACGGATACTAGACATTTCTGGCGTCCCATTAGCCCCCCCTCACATACTCTCCCCCTTCCCCCCCTCTCCCTGGGAGCAGCAGCCATCCCTCGGGGCAGGAATCATTCCTGGTTGGGAGACGTCCCTCTGTCAGGCATCAGGCCCTGCCTGCCGATGCTACACCCCATAGTGCCACTGGAGGGAGCCCCAAGCATGGCATGTGTGTGGCAGAGCGGTGGGGGCCGGGGAAGCAATCCACTTCTGACACTGCCACGGAGAGGGATGAATGCACCAGGCGACAGGTGTCGGCCTGGCTGAGTGTGTAAAGAAGAGCGGGCCAGTGTGTGCAAGCAAAGCCAGAGCCGGCCTGTGCGACTGTGCGAGGTCTCCGGGTGCGTTAGTGTGCAAGCCCACGAGGGTATCCGCACGTGCGAGGCAGCACCTCACCGCCAGCAGGCTGGTGTTTGCCTGGGTGCACCCGCGGTGGCAGGTGCAGCCATGTGCCATGGCATGCAATAGCATGAGAGGAAGGGTGCATTAAGTGTGCGTGACCCAGCACGTGCGTGTGCATGCACGAGTGTGCCGGGGTGTGTTCACTAACCCTGAGCAGCAGTAGGTCCAAGCCCCCAGGAAGCAGGGCGGGAAACAGTTTTTCCCATCCTGCAAATATTGTGAAGAGTTGGCACATTTTCACTGACTTTGGACAAAAAGTCAAAACCAAGCACTCTTGCAAATCGCAAAACCAAAAATGTTTCGGCTTCAGCCAATCCCAACGGCTCCATTCGCGAAGCAGAAAGGCTGAGCTTCAGCCTCAGAGCAAAAAGCCGGTAAACAGGGCTGTTTGGGTTGTTTCCAAACTTTTTTTTTTCAAACTTGCTTCCAGCTGGGAGATTGGCTAACACAGACCCCGTTTCTGAAGGGGTTCAATAAATCAGCCTCTTTTCGTAAAAAACCCTTTTGTCAAAAAGGTCCTGACCAGCTGGCTCCCGGAGCAGGCTAAGACGAAAGCTACCCACTAGGGGGCAGCGCTCCGCATACAGTCTGTTACCCTCCTAGAACTCAGGCTTTGGAAGTTTGTTATAGATGGGGACAAGTGGCTACTCCCCAGCACCAGCCAAACTGAGACTAGAACCCAACCTCCTCCCACCCCCTTCGGGGGATGCTGCACCCACCCTCTCTCTGCCCAGGAATCACTGAGGCCGGTGTTATTATTGAACCCCTCTGCCTGGGGGAAGCGGAAGTATGACCAGGTGCCATCAGGGCTGGGAGAGATGAATTACATCCTGGCCAGGGTGCCCATGCACAGGGCGCATTGTACAATGGACAGAATAGGGCGCTCATGACACAATCTGCCTCCATGCAGAATAAGCACCTGCTTCCCAGCAGGCTGTGCGTGCTGCATGCTGTGTGAATACGGTCCTCTCCCCCAGCAACCCCATGAGGGGAAGCATTGCCTAGTGGTTAAGGCACTGGACTAGGTTACCAAAGATCTGAGTTTAATGCCTGACTCTGCTACTGACTCCCTAAATGACCAGACACAAGTCACTTTATTTTCATGCCTCAGTTTTCCAACTATAAACCAGGGCTGATGATTGTCTTGTCTAATTATAGTCACTCACAGTGTCTCCGAGCAGCGCCTGGCACAGCGGGGACCCAGTCTGTTCTGGGCTGCTGTCCCTTGGATCTGCTTCCAGCAGAAACCCCTACTCCTCGCTTCTCTCCCCCACCTATGCCCAGAGCTGGCACAGGAGCAGGATGGTGCCCAGAAGGACTCAGGACTAAGCACTAGCTCCTGGTCAGCGTGCCCAGCTCAGCCTCCCTGGGGAAATACTGGCAAAAAACCAGTTTGGCACTAACGTCAAACAGCGTGGCCTGACGCTTTGGAGCATCTTGGCAGCTTTAAGCCTCGTGAGATGTTCCTGCTGATGTGCATATGGACTGCTGCCCCCTGCTGGATGGTGCCAATGTGCGTATGAACTGCTGCCCCCTGCTGGATGGTGCCAATGTGCGTATGAACTGCTGCCCCCTGCTGGATGGTGCCGATGTGCGTATGGACTGCTGCCCCCTGCTGGATGTGGTGCCATTGTGTGTATGGACTGCTGCCCCCTGCTGGATGGTGCCGATGTGCGTATGGACTGCTGTCCCCTGCTGGATGTGGTGCCATTGTGTGTATGGACTGCTGCCCCCTGCTGGATGGTGCCGATGTGCGTATGGACTGCTGCCCCCTGCTGAATGTGGTGCCATTGTGTGTATGGACTGCTGCCCCCTGCTGGATGGTGCCGATGTGTGTATGGACTGCTGTCCCCTGCTGGATGTGGTGCCATTGTGTGTATGGACTGCTGCCCCCTGCTGGATGGTGCCGATGTGCATATGGACTGCTGTCCCCTGCTGAATGTGGTGCCATTGTGTGTATGGACTGCTGCCCCCCTACTGGATGGTGCCATTATGTGTATGGACTACTGCCCCTGCTGGATGGTGCCGATGTGCGTATGGACTTCTGCCTTCTATTGCTGTGACTAGGACGGGTCGTTCTTTAGTGGCTGGTGTCCTGAGCAGAGGACTAGCCCCACCACCTGCACTAAGAGTGGGTGATTCACGTCCAGCTCTCGCTGGCAGAGGTCTGTGTTTTACTGCCTGTGCAGGACGCCACAGGTGCCCAGGGGCCTGCACCTCTGGCACGGGACCAATGAGCTATTGTGAGCCCACCCCAGCGCCAAGGGCCTCCTGCAGACAATGGTGTTGCCAGGGCATCCCCCAGCTTCTCTGCACCCTGTGGGCGGAGTGAGGCCCCTGCTGCCTGTCCTGCTCCTGCCAGCTCAGTGTCACCTCCCTGGGCCCTGGCGATTCAGATCCACGCGGCTCAGTTAGCCAGGCATGGCAGCTTGGGCTCTGGACTCGCCCCTCCCAGCCTGATTAGCGCTGTCAGAGCAGCAGGCTGGGGCGGGCTCGGGGGCTGAACGACAGGCGATGTAATTAGTGGTGTGACGGGCACCATGAGGGGGAAGGGCGGCAGGGCTGCACAGTGTGGTACTGACTCATCTCCTATGGGTGCCAAGCCAGGTTGGAGCTGGATGGATTGGGTTGTGGACGGGGAGGGTGACACCAGCGGAGGAAAGAGCTAAGTCGCCTTGCTGACAGGCTGAGTGCACAGCCCAGAGACCCGGCTGGGGGGCAGGTCAGAGGAGGTGGATCAGAGAGGGGCTGGATCTAACCTAAAGGCATGCAGGGCAAGTTGCCTCTTCCTCTGTGCCTCAGTTTCCCCAGCTGTAAACTGGGCTGAGGCTTCCCTACCTCACAGGGGGGCTGGGAACTTTAAGCTGTTTGTGTCTGCAAGGTGCTTACAGCCAAGGGCAGTGTACAGGTAACTGGGGTACCCATGTGGGTAACCCCACAGGTCCAGCCTTGGTAGCTCCCAACTGTCAGGATGGGGATCCCCTGAAACGTGGGACTGCCCCTGCCTTTCCTGGCCGATCAGCCTTGAGTTTACACCGAGACGCATGAAACGCGTCCTCATCTGCCCTGCCCCCTTCCCACAATCCCGACGACCCAGTGACTCGCTCTCCTCCCTGGCCTCCAGGTGGGGATGGGGTGGGGGGGGCGCATTATGGGCCCTGCCCCATGACAATGCTGGAGACAGCCCAACAGCCCTTTCCGCCTGGCAGGGGTTCACAGAGGGGATCCTGGGTTCAGACAGCCCTGCTCAGTGTAGCAGGCTGGTTGTGCCGGTCACATCCCCCTCTCGGAGCGGGTCCCCGCGGCGGGTAACAGCCAGCTACTGCTACCAGCCGGCGGAGTTACTCCCTTAGCTGAAGTCGGCGAGGCCTGCTCTGTGGGTCCAGCCTGTGTTGTCAGGGGGCGGAGGGCGGGGGCCCAGCCTGCTGCGGGCTGTTCAACCCCCTCTCAAATGCCCGTCTTGCCCCATCCCGTCTCTCAGTGCAGGGGTGATCCAGGACTGCCACTCGATGCTCTGTGAAGCGTGGATGCTCAGCCCAGCCCCACCCCACCCCGCACCTGGCATGGCCCGTTCCACCCTGCAGCTGAGCGGCCCCCTTACCTGGCACTCGCACTTCAGTTTCTGCTCCTTCTGGAAGGCCAGCGTGCTGGTCAGGACGGTGGAGGTGTAGCAGAAGCAGTGCTGGATCCTGTGCTCGTCGGCCTCCGTGTAGCTGAGAAGTGAGAGGAACGGCGCGGTCAGCTCCGCCTCGCTGACATGCAGCCACCTCTGGGGTGGGACGTGGCCGCTGTTTCCCAGGGGGCCGCGCATTCCCCTCCTCTCGCCTGGACTATGCAACATGCTGCTCCAAGGCCAGCTCCCCAGGCCATCCCTGTGCAGCCTCTGCTCCGGGTGAAGGCGCTGGCCGGTCCCTTGTCTGTGATGTGATCCGGGCACCAATCGCCAGGGACACTGGCGTGTGTGCCTGCTCTCCCTGCGGTCATGCCTCAGTTTCCCCATGTGTCGACCAGGAGTGAGGCTACTGACCCACCTTGCAGCAGGGTGGGGGGGAGGATTACTATGTGTCAGAATGCCGGGCCGGGACCAAAGCCCCCCAGCCCTTCTCTAGCTGTTGCAAGCTGGTTCTGCCCAGCCCAGGTAGCACGAGGATGACCTGTATGGTCTGCCAGGCCTCAGGTCAGCTGGGATTTGCCCATCTCTGCCCTGCCCCCTTCCCACAATCCCGGCCTGCACACGCCGTCTCCAGCAGGTGATGCCGAATGCGCCCAGGGAACGTCAGTGGGATACTGGCGGGCTCGGGAAAGGAGAGTTCAGGGCAGCTGAATAGGAGGCTGGCAAAGGTCGGGTGAGCTGGGCACAGGGCCAGCCAGGCGAGTTGGGCACCAGGCCAGCCAGCCCAGCGACAAGGGTGGGACTTTGCTCTGTTCGTATTCAGCTTTGAATCCGAGTCTCAAGAAGTGAATTACCCAGCGAGGGGCATCTGCACCTGTGGGTTAGGGAGGTGCTTCACTGCGCCTTTAACGGGAGCGGGCGCCTGGCTCGGCCCTGGCAGGGACACTGAAGGCTTTGATCATCAGCAGAGCCCTTCCCCCTTCCTACAACCAGCTGGGGCCACGCAGTGTTCCCTGTAAGCTGAGCATTTGGGTGGCCGCGCAGGAGAGATTCAAATGCCACCCAGCTGATTAGCAGAGTGCCCACAACGCCCACAGCCGGCAGCATGTGTTTCTGTGGGTGGTGCACACCTGCATCTGCCTTGGTGCGCGGAACAAAAATTATTCCGCACATGAATATTAAAAATTAGAGGAACTGTTGGTGCCAAGCACCAGGCAGTAAAGGCCCCAGGCATGATTCCTTCCCCTTGGGTGGTTACTGGCACAGGCAGCTCAACACAACACCATTCCAAATGGAGCGAAGGCAAAGCCACAGGCCCCAGCCCAGCCAGGAGGAACAAAGGCACCGTCAGTGCAGGGCTAGTGCCCAGGGAGCTGTGTGCCCGAGCCGCCGACTCACCTCTCTCCTCCCAGCTTGTTGAACGCGCAGGCTAAGGCCACCACCTGGGAGGTGGCCCGGCTAATGACCGGCACGCACAGCATGGAGGTCACCTCGAATCCCAGCATGTTGTGAAGCTGCTTGTGTTCCTCCTGGGGAGAGACAATCAGATGGGGGTGAGGGTCAGGATGTGGGGCACAGGAGGGGCAGATGGGGGTGAAGGTTGGGACCTGGGGCACAGGAGGGGGTGAGAGTTAGGACCTGGGGCAGGGGAGGGTCTCACAGGGTGATGGTCAGGATGTGGGTCAGAGGAGGGTCTCACAGGGTGATGGCTGGGACGTCGGTCAGAAGAGGCTCTCACAGGGTGCTGGTCGGGACGTGGGGCAGAGGAGGGTCTCACAGGATGCTGGTCGGGATGTGGGGCAGGCGATGGTCTCACAGGGTGCTGGTCGGGACGCAGGGTGTGGGAGGGTCTCACAGGGTGCTGGTCGGGATGTGGGGCGCGGGAGGGTCTCACAGGGTGCTGGTCGGGATGTGGGGCATGGGAGCATCTCACAGGGTGCTGGTCGGGACGTGGGGCAGGGGAGGGTCTCACAGGGTGCTGGTCAGGATGTGGGGCGTGGGAGGGTCTCACAGGGTGATGGTCGGGATATGGGGCAGTGGAGGGTCTCACAGGGTGCTGGTCGGGACGTGGGGCGTGGGAGGGTCTCACAGGGTGCTGGTCGGGATGTGGGGCGCGGGAGGGTCTCACAGGGTGCTGGTCGGGACGTGGGGCATGGGAGGGTCTCACAGGGTGCTGGTCGGGACGTGGGGCAGGGGAGGGTCTCACAGGGTGCTGGTCAGGATGTGGGGCGCAGGAGGGTCTCACAGGGTGATGGCCGGGATGTGGGGCAAAGGAGAGTCTCATGGGTGCTGGTGGGACATGGGGTGCGGGAGGGCACTGGATTTATGGAGCGATCCCATGGCCAGATGAGATCATTTCTCTAATTTATCAACCTGTCTTGAATTGTGTGGGGCGGACCTGGCCCAGGATTCCAGCAGCGGTCGCCCCAGTGCCTCACACTGAGTTCAAATAACCCCTCTGCTCCTCAGTAGAAGGAGCTGAAATTTCAAAGAGGTCCTGTCCCATCACAACATGCCCCTCCTTGGGGAGGGCCTTAGCGTGGGGCGGTGGGGAGCTGCGCTACAATAGCTGTAAGAAATTTAAGTGTGGGGTGGGGTGCGGGAGCCTCAGGGCAAAGGGTTGGGATGTGGGGGATGCAGGAGCATTTTGGGGGCCAGGGAGGCTGCAGCTGCCCATACCGGGTCCCTGTTGCGTTTCCTGCTTCCTCTGACTAGGGAAGGAGGAGAAAGTGCCCAGCCTGCTGCATTCACTCGCTCCGGGCTGCCCAGGGGAGGGCAGAGGAGGAATGTGGCGGACTGGGCTTGTTTCCATCACTCCCTAGTCACTGAAATCAGGAAGCAGGAAAAGCAAGAGGGACTCAGTGTGTGTGGCTGCAGCCCCCCGGCCCCCGAAATGGCAGTGGGGGAGGCTCAGGGCTGAGGGAGCCCCAGAAGGGGAGGCATGTCCCCTTCTAACCTGCCCGCCCGCCCGCCCCTCCCACTGCAGCCGAGCGCAAGCCGAGGAAAGGTGCAGGAGCCAGGTGCTATGAACCACAGGCATGGCAACACACTAGCTACACGTATGACTGTGTCTCCTCCCCCCGGCCCCGTCTGGTGGGAAACACCTGCCCAGTTAGCAACAGGGAAAGGATCTGGGATGTCACAACCCCTGATTACAAGCCCAACTTGAGAACCGATGCCCTAACTGGGAGGCAGCGTGGCTTGGAGGACACAGCACTGCACTGGGGACACTGACTGGCTGGGTGACCCTTGGCAAGTCACCTCCCCGCCCCGTGCCTCAGTTTCCCCATCTCTAGAACAGCGATGATGCTACTAAAGCCCTTTGCGTTCTGTGGGGGACGGTGCTCTAGGCAAGAGCTAGGCATTAACATTATTAATTCAATCCACATAGATGGCTGAGCTGCCACCCGATGATAACAGCCAGGCGGCGGCAGCTGCCTCCGATCCCCATCTCTAGCCTCACTCAGAGTGGCTGGGTCATGGGGATGAGAGGAACAGTCTGTTCCCGGCGCTGCTGCCATGGGGAGGGCCTGCGACGTAGATCTGTCACAAATGGCTTCTCAAGGAGAAAGAGGAGCAATGAGAAAGGCGTCTGGGGAGCAAACTTTCCACAGCCTGTTACTCCACCACCCTCCTTAGGATTTACTGCTGGGAGTCAATCCAAACAGCTGTTTTCCCCTCTGCCGCTGCTGCAGCTGCTGGACCACATGGCCCTTCTGTTTAGAATTGCTTAGCTCCGGCACTGCTTGGGCGCCGAGGGCAGAAACCAAATGCTTATCTCGGCCTTGCCAGCGCCCGCGGGGCACAGCGCATGACTGGCCCTGCCCAAGAGGGGACGGGCATTGCTGATTCTAGTCTTTAAAAAACCCAAACACGCCAAGCCCTTCCGTACTGAACAGAGAGCAGGAGGTCCGGGCAGGTGCGACGTGCTTTGACTGAAAGAGGAACCTACAGATCAGCCGCGGTCGCATGTGTGCAGCACATCGTATACAGGGGTCCAGGAGGAGCGTGTCATTTGCTGGGTGTGATTACGCCACCCGAAGGCATGTTTCCCAGGCGGATGTGGAGTGATGAGGACTGGCTCTGTGCTTGGATTTCAAACGTTTGCTTTTGGGAAGCACCAAGAGGAGGGCGCTCCGGACAACGTATGGTGAAGGGTCTATTCCAGTCGACAGGTGTACTTGACTGACACTGGACCTTGGGAAGTGCCAGTCCACATCTGATGGGCTTTCCTGGGAGTGTTTAGACCACCCTGGGGGCATTGGCTTGTACCTGTTGTGGCAGGGTCAGGCCAGGGAGCTGCTGCGGAGAGGGAAGAAGGCAGCCCAAAAGGGTAAAAAAACCTGTAAGTAGAAGCAGAGAACTGCAGGCCAATTAGATGCAGCTGGGAGGGAGCGGGCTCAGGCAGCTTGGGGCCAGCTGACTTCTCTGCTGGCTGACTGAGGGCCTTTAAAAGCCTCACCAGTTGGAAGCTGCGGGAGAAGAGTAAGAGGATGGAAGGGAGGTGGTGGAGAGATAGAGAGGAAGATGTTTGAAAGAACAATCTGTAACAGCGTTTAGGTGGAGGTAGCTAGGGAAGGAGTCTGAGGAGGCATAACTCCCTACCACAGAGACCTGCTGCAAAACCCAAACTCTGGGGCTACGTCTATATTGGCAAGCTTTTGCGCAAAAGCAATTGCTTTTGTGCAAAATCTTGCCACCTGTCTACACTGGCCGTGAGTACTTGCGCAAGAACACTGATGTTCTAATGTACAAAATCAGGGCTTCTTGTGCAAATACTCTGATGCTCCCACTCAGGGATAAGCTCTCTTGCACAACTGTTCTTGCGCAAGAGGCCAGTGTAGACAGGCAACATCAATTTCTTGCGCAAGAAAGCCCGATGGTTAAAATGGCCATGGGAGCTTTCTTGCGCAAGAGAGCGTCTACAATGGCACGGATGCTCTTGCGCAAAAGCACATCTTTTGCGTAAAGGCACATGCCAGTGTAGATGCTCTCATACTCAAATACTCTAACGCAAAAACTTTTGCGTTAAAGAGTATTTGCGCAAAAGCTTGCCAATATAGACGTAGCCTGGGGCTTGGTGTGAGAGGCCTGCCCAGTGGTGGCTTGGGTAAGAGGAGCCCTTGCCACACTGTAAAGAATGGAGTTGTTCATGGACCTGTGACTTGCCCAGGGGACTCCAAACTCCATCTTGTTGCTGTGTTGTTCCACAGCAAGAACAAGGGGGTTCCCTCTTCGCGGCAGAAGATATAAAAGGCCCTGGAAACCCTTCCATTTGCTTCTCCCCTCTGGAGGAACTTTGCTACACACTGAAGCGCTAAACAAAGGACTGGAGGGTGAGTCCATCAATGGCTAATAGCCAGGGTGTCCCTGGCCTGTTTGCCAGAAGCTGGGAATGGGTGACGGGAGGAATCATTTGTTGATTCCCTGTTCTGTTCCTTCCCTCTGGAACATCTGGTATTGGCCACTGTCAGCAGACAGGACGCTGGGCTAGATGGATCCTTGCTCTGACCGTGTCTGGCCATTCTTATGACTGAACGACCCATCCCAGCCGTGGAGGTACCCCAGAGACTGGACTTGAGCCAGCAGTTGGTTCCATCACTGCGACATCTTGCACCAAGAACTCAGCAATCGTTGTCTGTATTTGATCCCTTTAACAATGTTAACTCTCCCCTTTCTTTTTATAAATAACCCCTGAGATCAGTGTGTCTCAAAGGGGTCTGCAAAGCCACTTTGAGAAACTTGCTAACTGGCTGCTCTGGTGTGCTTGCTTACCGGCACCGCGGCTACAGAGCCTTGTGGCTCCTGTTGGCTCCGGTTTGCCGTTTGCAAATGAACAAGCCATTTGTGATAATCTCTGTGGGTACGTCTAGACTACATGGCTCCATCGACAGAGCCATGGAAAGTAGTTTACTCGACATAGTCAATGAAGCGGGGATTTAAATAATCCCCGCTTCATTAAAATAAAAATGGCCGCCGCGCTGTGCCGACGATCAGCTGATCCGGCGCAGCGCGGCAATCTAGATGCGGCACGGTCGACAGAGGCTTACCAGCTCCATGGCTGCGGAGCTGGTAAATGAAACACACCAGAGCGGCCAGTTATCAGGTTTCCTCAAAGGGGTTTTGTGGACCCCTTTGAGACATACGCTGTGTCTACATTGGCATGATTTTGCATGCTGCCTGTCTACACTGGCGGGGAGTTCTTGCACAAGAACACTGACGTTCTAATGTATGAAATCAGTGCTTCTTGCGCAAGAACTCTGATGCTCCCGCTCAGGAATAAGTCCTCTTGCGCAACTGTTCTTGCGCAAGAGGCCAGTGTAGACAGGCAACATGAATTTCTTGCACAAGAAAGCCCGATGGCTAAAATGGCCATTAGAGCTTTCTTGTGCAAGAAAGCGTCTACACTGGCACGGATGCTTTTACGCAAAAGCACATCTCTTGCACAAAGGCACATGCCAGTGTAGACGCTCTCTTGTGCAAATACTCTAACGCAAAAATTCTTGCGTTAAAGAGTATTTGCGCGCAAAATCTTGCCAATGTAGACGTAGCCATACTGCTTAGATCATGGGTTCCCAAATTGGGGGGCATGCCCCCCTGGGGAGGCATGAAGAAATTCCAAGGGGGACGTGAGGTGACCCAGGCTTCCCCCCCATCAATCGCCCCCCCAAGTTTTGCTGCTATTTTTGTTTTTCGGCTCCGATCAGTTCCTTTTCTTTCTTTTCTTTTCTTTTTTTTGCTCAACAAGTTTTGCTGCTATTTTTTTTGGGAGGGTGGGGCGTGAGGGTTTCTCAAAAATCAAAAAGGAGGCGTGATGCCGAAAAGTTTGGGAACCACTATTAGATTCTAAAGGACTGTCAATGGCGTGATTTCAGGGTAAGACTGTAAGCTATACATTGACTTGGGAATGTGGCTGAGAGTATCAATCCAGGGCCAACTGCTTAGAGACCGGGTTACTGAAAGCCCAACACTGGGGGAGCTCCACTATAAGGCACCAAACCTGCCCCAAAGAGCACCACGCTGGCTATCCAGCAGCCAGAAAAGCAATTCCCTGAGATGCTACAGTTCTCCTGGGCCACCACCAGCATTGCCCCTTATCCAGAGAAGCTGTGAAAACCAACCTCACCAAATAAGTTCTTCTGATCCCAAAAGACCAGCCACATTTCCAGGTCAATTTGTGTGTAGACCTTACCCAGAAATCACGCTGATGGCCAGACCTTTAGATAGGGTTGTCAGGTGTCTGGTATTGGACTGGTTATCCTGGTATTTGTGGCCTCTGTCTGGTTAAAAAAAAACAACCCAGAAAATACAGGACATGTAAAATGTCCGGTATTTTCTGTTTTTCTTGGACGGAAGGCCACTTGGGACATTCTTCCAGAGTGTGGAAGAATTTAAAGGGTCCGTGATACTTTTTTGTGTGTGTGTGTGTAGTTTTTTTTTTTTTTGCTCAACAACTTTGGTCCCGGTTTTTTTTTTGCTCAACCAATTTTTTCCCCGCCATGTTTGGTATTTTTGGTGAAACTATCTGGCAACCCTACCTTTAGAATCTAACATCTAAAAATATATTCATAAAAAGAAAGAAATAAAAGAAAGGGTGAGAAGTCAAACTGTTGAAGCTCTCAAAATATATACACCAGCTGCCAAGTTCTTGGTGCAGGCTTGTAGCCGGGATGAAATAAATTTCTGGTGTAAGTCAAGAGTCTGGAGTATCTTTGTTGTTAGCATGGGCCATCGTTCCTTTGGTCCAAGTTTCAGTACATAGCAAAGATCCTCCCCAGAGAGGAAGCAAGATTGAGACAAAATGGAAGACTCTCCAGGGCCCTTTCTAGACCCTCGGCCATGTGGAGAGAATCCCATTGTTCTCGTTGGGCTTATTCCAAGATGGAGTTTGGTGTCGCATGAGCGAGCCTCCTGACCATGCATGATTTGGTTCTTTGCTCGTGGATGCCAGATTGAAGGTTGGCAGGAAGGTCCATTCAGCGTAGTTGGTGCCTCCCATGCTTCTTTGTCTGTTGAATATTTCTTGGTGGGCCAATCCACCTGGCTGACCTTTCCCAGACATGCTGGCTGGCTCTTCTGTGGCTGTTACTCCAGGAGCCACCCTTTGAAATACAAGTACAAAGCCAATACTCAGGTGTATCACTCTCTTGGGTCGCACAGAAATGCATATGGTTTGCTTGCGCCCAGCTCATCAAGGGGCCCAGGTCACTCTGCCTTAGTGATCCATCCTGTTCGATATTTCCCCTTCCCCCTCCAAGATATCGGCAAATCCTATCAATGATTATTTTTTTAATTTTCTCTAGGTCACCGAGAAAAATACTGAACCATGCAGAGCCACGCTCCGATCCCTGTGGGACCCCACTAGAAACATACCTGCTCAGGGAAGCCTCCCTGTTTACAGCATAGTCTGGAAGATGGGGCACTGAACTGAGAGTCTGGATGCCTGGGATCTGTGCCCAGATCGGTCACTGAGTCTCTGTGTCATCTTGGGCAAATCATCTCCCCGCCCCATGCCTCAGTTTGCCCAACTAGGGTAATTGTCTTGATTCTGGAACAATACCACGCTCCCCTAGTGTTGCACTGTTATTGCTTTGAGGTGCACCACAGCTGCTCAGGACAACTCATCAGAGACACAGCTTAGATCTCCCTGCTCCAAAAGCAAGGACCCTTTCACTTGAGCTAAGAGACTCACCTTTAGCTGTTAGCTGTATGGGGCCTATGACACAAACCTGAGCAGTTACGATTCCACCCAATAGAAGACAGTAGCACCCCCTCATCAGCTGGTTCTTTGAATCGCTTAGTGCAGGGCAGGGATACTAAAAAATGTGTGTGTCCTGCTGGAAGGTACTGCTAGACTGAGCCCCTGTGATGCAGCTGCCTGGTATGCTCTGCAGAGCTGGCCCCGGGACATACACACTTTCTGGGTGATCGTCTGACACACCTGCCTAGTGTGGGTGTTGGGAGAACTGCTCCGATGGTGTCACTATAACAACATGTGAGGGTCGGTGACAATCTCTCTGCAGCTGTGGTTCTGCTGAGCCCTCTGACAGAAGAGAGGAACACACGGGCCCCTCCATCCAGCTATCTCTGAGCTATTCCAGCAGTGATGGAGCTAATCCAGGGCCTCCGACTGTTCCCTCCACCCCGGCAGCAGCATGTCCTTGGACAGCCCGGCAGCCAGGGCCAAGCACTAAGCCATGCGCCGCAAAGTGACCATTATGTGGCTAAGGCCAGCATGGGAAAGTTCTGCCACTTCTCTGCCACTGGCCTGGCTGCTATCCTGCTCCTTACACTGTGCCCCTCACCTTGGTGTCGGAGCACCCGCACGTGATCAGCTATTGAGCGAGGACAATGCCGGGATCTGTCGGTCACTTGCATTGATACTGGGCCCAGCATGGCAGCATCCGAGGGGCATCCAAGAGCGGCTGCCCTAAAGCAGGGCTGGGCAATAAGTTTTGATGGAGGGCCACTCCAAGTTTTTGGTATGTGGTCAAGGGCTGCACTTTTCTATGAAGCAGGTGCAGGGTCTGGGGTGGAGGTGGGGTGCAGAAGGGAGCTTGGGGTAAGGGACTGGGGTGCAGGGTCCGGGAGCGGGTGTGGATGCAGGAGAGGATTCTGGCCTGGGGGAGGGACGTAGGAGCCGGTGAAGGGTCTGGGAGGGAGTTGGGGCGCAGGAGAGGGTGGGGTGCCAGAGGTAGGCTCAGATCATGAGGCTCTTACCTAAGCAGCTCCCAGCCAGCAGCCCAGCTGGACCGTCAGGCAGACTTCCCTGCCTGCCAGCAATCCCAGACCGCTCAGAGCAGTGGGCTGTTCCATGTGGCTCCCTGCACTGCGAGGGCAAGGGGGGAGGCTTTGCGCACTGCCCCACCCCCGGCACAATTTCTCAGCTCCCATTGGCCACTTTCCAGCCAATAGAAGCGGAGAGACTGTGCTGGGGGCAGGAACAGTGTGCAAACTCTCCCACCCATGCACAGTGCAGAGTCACAGGGAGCAGCCAGCCGCTTTGAGCGGCATGGAGTTGCTCCGAGCCACAGGGGCAGGAGGGGCCAGATTCAAAGGCTTGGGATCCATGGGCCATAATTGCCCACCCCTGCCTTAACGACGGAGTACATCCTCCCGTGTGTCTGCTCGAGGGTCCCACTGGGGCCTTTGCCCTTGGGCCCCAAGCCTGGGGGAACCCCAGGTACGTACCATGCTGATGTCCTGTAGGGTGATGGATTTCTTCTCCTCCACCACCTTCCCCAGACGCCCAAACGTCAGCTGCAGGCAAAGAGATGCGCATCAGGAGCCTCCTTTTTGGCTAGCCCAAGATTGATTGCCCCCCTCCCCTTGGGGAACAAGGAGGGGATATTCCCAGGACAGGGTGGTTCTGCCTGTTGGCTGGATGTCTAGGGTGGCGGCAAGGCCAAAAGGACAATTTATGAGGCAGCTCCATTGACATTGGGGCTGAACATCTGGACTGTAACATCTGGCGATGAGTGTTCCCCAGCAGCTGGATGGTAGCTGACAGCTGTTCGCCAGATGTATTCTGACTGGCTTTAAAATGGGTCTGCCTGAAGGAAACCTTGGAGAAAGAGGAGGGGTCGTCCCAGACGCACAAGGCGAGGACGGAGGCAGGCCCAGGTTCACCTCAGCCTGAGTTTTGGCTTCCCTGCGTGTGCCCCAGGAGGGGAGCAGGAACCAGTCCCTCCCCCACCCCGACTGCAGCTGCTCTCCTGGGAGACCACCACGTGCTTCCTCCCTGGATGTTCTCACTGGCTGGCTGGTGTCGCTGGATGCCACCAATCAACAAGCAAGAACAGGGGCAGTCAGTGGTCCTGGCTCATGTCTGTGGTGAGAAGCCACAGGGCTGCCGTCGCTGGAGAAGCCGATGGCTCCGCTGGGGTCAGATCGAGAGGCCAGGGCTAAAATGCTTGTAGACTCCCAGCCCAGGATGGGGCTGAGCCGAATGCCCGACCTCAGCACTCCAGAGCTTTGGAGCTACGTCCACACTGGGTGGGGTCTGGGTCCTCATCGCCCTCCCCTCCCCATTGTAAATGTGCCACCCTATGCTGGGAATTCCTGCCTGACCCCAGCGGGGGAGCTGGCCATGCCTAGAAGCATGAGGACTGTCACATTTTGCACTAGCTCCCTCTCTGAAGCGGGGCTGATTCAAACCCCAGAGGGCCTGGATTTCAGAGCCGAGCTTTGCTGCTGCTGGACAGAGACCATGTAATGACTTACAGGGAAGCTGATCTCCTCTTCCAGTACTTTATCTCCCACGACCTGAGGAAACAAGAAACACAGCCGTGAGGGCCAGGGAGCAGAGGAACTGGCGCTCTGGAAAACCTGCCCACGGAAGAGGAGCACGGGGGAGAGCCAGTGAGGTAGGGAAGACACAAGGGAAAGGCGGCAAGATGCAGGGCAGGACAGAGCTTGGCTGCTGATTAATGTCTCCCCGAGCTGAAACTCTGACTTGTACCTTTCCTGTAGCTCGGGGCCCGTGGGGTGGAGGGAGCTGGATTCCTGGCAATTCCAGGCAGTTTTCCATCCAGAAAGGCCAGGTCTTCAAAACCGGGAATGTGTCAATTTCAACACAAGGGTCGACAGATCCTGGAAATTCCAGGTGGGAACCTCTTCCACCTTCTGTCGCCTTTTGGGCTCCCAGCTTCTCCCCAGCTCACCTGGCAGGCAGAGCCGGGGCTACAGACTCTGTCGCGTCCTGGCACGCTGGGCTACCCACCTCCCTGGCTCCCTGGGCAGTTGCCCCAAATCGGGCAGCCAGCTCCCAGCACCCGGGGAGCCAGCCAAACATTTCTGTTTTCTCCCCAAACACATTTCCTTCCTTCCCTTCCTCCCTGCCTCCTTAGGAGACTTTTTTTTCTTTGATTTCAAAATTTGTCACAGGTGGGAAGGGCTGGTTTTTGGCTGGCTCTGTTCCGAGTCAGGCGCATTTCTGGTGCCCTGGGAACGGTGCCGAGTCACCAGCTAGGGGTCCCGGCCTGGGTCCCCTCCCACTCAAACCAGCGTGGCTCCACAGTGCCTCTGCCAGGGTGACCAGCATGCCCCCCCCCCGACACCACACAGGTGTGAGGGGGAATCAGGCCCCTTCCCCAGAGAGACCCTGCAGACCCAGTGCTGTGGGTGCTGAGCACTGACCCCAGGGACAGCAGGGGAGCGCCTTGCTGGATCCGGCCCCCACGTGACAGGGAGGCTGGGGGTGCAGGGGAAGGAAAGCTGCGGTCAGCAGAGCAGCATGGACGGGGCGGGCGGATAAATGGATGCAGGGCAGCTGGGTTTCCTTGCACCACGGCTGTTCCTAGGGAGACCCCCGGACTCCCTGCGGGACTGGCCCAGCCCGCGTGGGGACGCGGCGCCACCCACCTGGCAGAAGAGCTGGTGGTTGTCCTCCGAGACCAGCAGGAGGCAGCAGCAGGGGGACTGGGTCTCCTGCTTCAGCTGAGAGAGAGAGGGGGGCAGTGGTGAGTGATGCCGAGTGGCCCCATTTAGAGCAGGCAGCGAGCCCTGGGACCCACCCGCCAGCCTGCCCTGCTCAGATCTGCCCCCAGCCGGCTCCCCGCAGCTCAGCTGAGCCAAGCTGTTTGCTGGGGCCCCATAACTCAGCACGGCCTGGCACTTGCACTTACAAAGGCGGCCATTGGGGGGGGGGGCTTCCTCCACCTACTGGCTACAGGTGGGGAAACCGAGGCACGGCACGCTGCGGGCCTTGTCCGCAGGCAGGCAGGGAGTCAGTGGCAGAGGAAGGATGAGAACCCAGGAACCCTGGCTCCCCAGAAGGGCTGCGCCTGGCTGCTGGCGAGGCGCTGGGCCCGTACAGCAGGAGAAAAAGGGGCCGAGGACACCAGAAAGCGGTTTTTTTCATTCTCTTTTCCACACTCTATGAAGGCAACAGCAGGACCGGCCCCTGCTTCTCTTCTGACTCTAGTGCCGACGGAGAGCCCGGGGCATCGCCCGCAGAGCGGGGCACAGCATGGGCACTGCCCACGCAGCCCAGCTCGATCTCCCTGCACTGGATCCCATCTCCACTTCCCCATGGCTGGAGCCTCCCTCTCCCGCCAGGGGCCTGCCCTCCTCCCAGTGGGGGCTGGGGCTCTCTGAGCAGCCAGCCTGGGCTGGAAGCAGGGAACCGGTCTCAGCACTGGGGCCGTCTGCCAGGTCAGCTCGTGGGAGTCCCCGGGCAGGGGATCATGTGGCACTTGTCTGGGTGGACAGGCCCGGGACACATTGCAGCCCTTCTTATTAAGGGTACTACAGTAGCACTGCGGGATCTGAGCCCCATGGTGCTCGGTGCTGGACAGACACATAGTGGGAGACTGTCCCTGCCCCAAAGAGCCTGCAATCTAAAAACCCAGCATGGGAGGGGAAACTGAGGCACATGACTTTCCCAAGGCACCCAGAAGGGAACAGAACCCAGGTCTCCTATCTGGAGGTTCAATGCTCTACCCATTAGCCTTCACTGCCACCACGCTCATGCTGACCATTCCCACCTTACCCCTTGGAAGCCAGGCTGGGTCTGTCAGCTGGCCCAGCCTTCACGGCTCTGGTTTCAATGTCCCTGCCAACCCAGCAGCGCACACGCGCCAGCGGCCTGCCAGGGAAAAGTTCGCCTGTCGGCTGCTTTTCCAGCGCTGACTGTGTGCAGGGAGGATCCGTGGCCGGTGCAGCAGACACTACGAGAGGCCCTTTCCCGGCCAGAGGCAGAGGGCAAAACATGGACAAGTAGCAGCTGCCCCCTGATTTTCCTGCAAGAGCCTGCCTGGCCCTCCTAGTCCAACTGCTGGTTTTACTCCCTAATCCCCCCTGCCCCGGGCCTGTTTCTCTTTCCCCCTCCTGCTAGCACCCCCCAGCCTTGCTCCCTGGGCCCGGGGGCTTGCCCGCCTGGGTATAATGATCATACCGCTTTGCCACCCACGCATAAGAACATAAGAACGGCCAGACTGGGTCAGACCAAAGGTCCATCCAGCCCAGTACCCTGTCTGCCGACAGTGGCCAATACCAGATGCCCCAGAGGGAGTGAATCAAACAGGTAATGATCAAGCGATCTCTCTCCTGCCATCCATGTCCACCCTCTGACAAACGGAGGCTAGGGACACCATTCCTTACCCATCCTGGCTAATAGCCATTTATGGACTTAACCTCCATGAATTTATCTAGTAGAGCATTACCAAAAAAAGGTGGTTTATTCTAACGGAAAGGACAATGAAAAGAGAAATAATAAAACTTTATATTTGCATCTAGACCGGTACATAGGCTAGGATGCAACTAAAAACTAGTATTTTTTTTGTATTTAGAAGCCTTTCATAATCTGAGATCCTCAGCTGTAGTTTATGCATAAATCCGACACTGCTCAGAGCTTTTTTCCCATTTGGCTCCCAGATCCACGCTTAGTAACACATGGCCAGCCACAGTCTCACAGACACTAGCTCGTCTTCAGGGCATCCCTGGGAGCTACTGTTCTGCCCATTGTATGCCTGGAAAAACTGAGGCACAGAGCAGTGACTTGGCCGGGAATGAGAACCCAGGAATCCTGATCCCTGCTCTAACCCCTAGGCTGTTCTCCCTCCCAGAGCAAGGAAGGGAACATACAAATCCCCCTTCCTAACACGCCCTGCTCTAACTCTTAGCTATCACTCCCTCCCGCTCACAAGTTCTCATTGTTATTATAGTCAATTTTCTTTCCCTGGGATGTCCCTCTTCCCTCCTCCTTTCCTCCTGACTAATCACAGCGTGGCTTAGTCAGCCAAGACTGTATCTACGATATATTTCAGAGAGTTTGTCTGTTTGATCAAGAACTCCTACATGGTAAGAGCTAGGACCACCAAATTCAGTCTACAGCTTCTTCTTATCATAACTTAAAGCAAAGTCAAGGTTTGATTGTGCCAGAAAAATGGGATGTGCCAGGAATGGGATTGCTTCTCAGAAAACCAAATAGAAATGAGACAGAATCACCAAAGCAGGTACAGTGCTCAAAACTGACATAACTGAGTGAATATTGAAAGAGCTGAGTGAATGTTGAATCAAGATGAGCCAGAAAAATAGGATGAATTTGGAATAGGATTGAGTCTCAATAAGCCTTACAGAAAAGGGATGAAATGGTGAAATTTGGAGTAGTGCTGTGTTTTGGCATAGCTAAATCAATGCTTACGGCTTGAAAAATAAAAGAAAATGTTATTGGGAACCAAATTGACTAGAGCCCTTTTTTGTTAAAACATAGCAAGCGATCAGAGTTTATAGGGAGGGAGAAAAAAAATATATTTGATGGAATTATGATTTAAAATAATGATTTAAAAAAATGGGAAAGTTTTAACAATCCCTTTTTTAAAGAAATCCCAAATAAAAATTAATGTCATAAAAATAACACTGCATTTTTGAAAAATGTAATTGTGTCAAAGCATGTACATTTTCCTTCTATTTTAAAAAACAACCCTTAATTGAGTTAAGGACCCGAGCAATGCTGAGGGTATGTCTACATGACAGAGTTTTTTCAGAAAAATGGCAGTTTTTCCGAAAAACTTGAGTTACATCCACACTGCAATTGCATTCTTTCAAAAGGAAATCGAAAGAACGGAGAGGTTTTCCCAACGTTGGTAATCCTCATTCTACGAGGAAGAAGCCTTTTTCCGAAAGAGCTCTTTTGGAAAAAGGCGTGTGTGGACAGGGAAGAGAGAGTTCTTTCGCAAGAAGAGGAAAAAGGAAAAAGCACAGGTGCCCTGGTGGCTACTCCATCCATAGTAATCACAGCTTAAATGTGAGAGAGCGTCCATTCAGCGTGGACATTATCTGTCGAAAAAGCAGATCACTTTTTTGTTGCGCTTTTGCCGTGTAGACGCTCTCTTTCAGCAGAAGTTTTTCTGGAAGATCTCTTCCGGAAAAGCGTCTTCTGAAAGAAGCCTGCAGTCTAGACACAGCCTGGGTAAATTTGCTAGTAGTTTATATCCTGTTTGTAAGCTGTGACGTAGTGGGGCGTACCTTGCTGGTTGCTGTGCTGGGCGGTGGGTTGTGAGTGACCTCCACTGGCTGCTGTCTGCAGCACAGCCCAGCAGGGCAGGGGATGAGTCATTATGCAAGGGGGCTTCGAAACTCGTCAGACAGGTATCTCCCATGGAGTGGAACAATGGGAAGCAGGGGAGTGGAGCCCTGGATGGGGGCAGGGCTGGAGGTGAGGTAGTTAGTTTTCTGTCTGGGATCATGGAGGAAGGAGCCTAGGCAACGGGGCTGGGATGTAGGGTCCCAGTCTCCCCCATCTCAAGGGGGGCTGAGGCATCCTAGGCCTGCCCTGTAACCAGATGACATCTGTGCTGTGCTGTATCCTGGAGAAGCAATAAACTCCCTCTATTCTACTGGCTGGTGGAGTCTGTTCGTGCCATTACGGGGGTGCAGGAGACGGGAAAACCCCAACGCGCCGTCACACAAGCCTATGACCAGAAAGAGGCAGCTAAAAGCAACACCCCAGAGCACAATGCTGGGCCAAGTCTGCCAGGTCTCCGAGAGGCTGATACGACTGTGTGCCAGGTCTGTGTTTTTCCAGCAGTAAAAGTCAACACCCGCGGCAGACGCTGCATTTCTCTCGGTGCTGTTCTTTGCTCCCGCCCTTTGCTGCAGGTTTGTCTCCTAGGAAATGGGATCAGACTTGCCTAACAACAGCCACCAGCCCCGAGACTGTCGCGCAGGGGATTCTTCGAACCACTTGCTTCAGCGAAAGCGAAGAAGGGCCGAGGGAGGCGTTAAAACAACAGCCGCACTTCAAATGTCACATTGCAAATGTGGTAACTGGCGTCCCTTCTTTCTGTCCCTGAAGCCTGTTTTGCACCGGTTCATGCTGGCCAGTGACTACAGGGCAGCCTGCAACAGTAATCGGTTCCGACTGCAAAGGAAGAAACTGGCATGCGCAGGCCTAGGGCAGCCCCTGTGGCAAATCACGGCCTCTCACCACCTGCTCCACTCCTTGCCTGGCCCCAGCCGTGCTTGCAGAGCCATCTGACCTGCTCCTTTCATTCAAGCCCAGAAGCCGTTTGCATGCTGACTTCTGACAGCAGTGATTGGCATCGGCAGTGTGGAGACAACCCCTGCTTGTCCTGGGTGGGCTCCCGACACCATAGGAATGCAGCTGCCTCTGGGGCACAGCCTGGCCACTGTTAAACAGCTCCCAGCAACACCACGTAATGGCTACGAGGCACAGTAAAGGGCCCCAGATCTCCTGAGAGCGTCTAGGGGAGCAGGAGGTGACACTCTGAGCTGGATAGGTTCATGAATAACCAGGGGGATCAGGCCCTTGGTATTTATCTTCAGCATCATTAGCACCCAGCTTGGTCCAAATGCCAGGCCGGCTCACTCCCATCCCCAGACACCATGCCAGGTCCCTATACCCCAGCTAGTGCTCCCAATGCCATAGGGGCTCCCTGAACCCTATATGGCATCCTCCCAGCCACTGTGCCAGGTCCCTGTGCCTGACGCATTGTCCTCCAATGCTAAACCAGCTCCTCATACCCCTCCAGTGCAGCATGGCCCCCCCCAAATAACAAAGCAGCTCCCTGCCATCGCTATGCCAGGCCCCTGTACACAAACCAGCAGCCCCCAGCAGCATGCCAGCTGCTCTGCTCTACAAACTGCCAGTGCTCCCGCCGCCAGCACCCAGCTGTTCCCAGCCTGGCCCCAACTGACAGCTTGTGAGAGCTCTCTCGAGCTCCCTGCACCGCAGTCAGACAGCTGCAGGCTGCTGGCAGCGTTCTAACACCGCCCGCAGTTGCCTGGACAACAGGCCCCTTCAGCAAAGAAAAACTTCAGAATGTGCCCAAACATGAACTAAATCCTTCTAGGGGAAGGGAGGGGTGTGAGCTGAGGCTGTTCACTCTGAAGCCTAGTGATGCCACTTCAGACATTGTCCGGGAGGTTTCTTTGCAATCAAAGGGTGAGAACAGGTGTCGGGGGCGTTAAATTAAACAAAGCTGCTGAGACTGGCCCAGGCATTCAATCCCAGCCCTTCGCTAGGGCAATAAGCACAGTAGAAACATGGATAAATAAAACACCCCCCACTGTCTCTTCCTGCTTATTCTGCTGTGCTGCGAACCCCCCTGCTCGGTCCAGCCCCAGCAGAGCCCACCTGTGTGCAAGACGCTCTGCAGGGAACGGCTAACATCCGCACAGTGCTAGGAACAGTCAGGTGATGCTAAGTAATGGGCTAGGGATGTTAAATAGCGGTTAATTGACCAGTCGAGTAACCTCATGAATTCTTACCAGTTAGTCGACTGTAGTCCCTGGGGGTGGGGCCGGCAGCCAGTTTGTTCCGGCCCCACTCCCGAGGAGCCCCCTGCCGCTCCATGGGGATGCCTCTGTATCAGAGGCAGCAACGCAGGGTGTCAGGAGGGAGCTGGTCTGCGGTGCTGTAACTAGCTAATTATGCGCCTGAGGCAAGACTATAAAATTGCACCCCCTCATGTCAGGTCCTATTAGGTATGTGTTTATAATTGTACTTCGCGCTTTTAATGAGGCAAACTCATCAATAATTGCGTTGAAATGAATATTATTCGCTACCTCGTGTTCTATTGATAAGATGGATGTATTTGATCATCTCTCCTGACCTGTGGATGCTCGAAGGTCGTCCTTAATTCATTTTACTTTAGGAAAACTTCTTTCGCAAGAAGCCGCAGTCACTGCCTGGTCCCCTGGGTTTGTGTAGCACATTCAAAGCACCTGGCCCAGACGGCTCAGCAGCATGGGCTCCAGTTTTTGGAGGGGAAACCATGACTCCAACAGGCTAAGGGCCTGGACCCCGACCCATAGAACCCAGGGATAGTAGCTCCCAGACCCCCAGCTCTAATCACATACCCCTAAGAGCTAAGCCACTCCCCTGGAAGAGGTGAGACAAGACCCAGGAGTCCTGGCTCCCAGCCTGACACCCCCACCTCACTCCCTGCACCTCTGCCTTTGTGCAGGGCAATCTGAGCCCCTTCTCCCCCAGCCCCGCACCCTGTGCCCGGGAACTGCGCTAGGGCACCTTAAGGCAGCGCTTGGCGTGGCTGAGCCGTTGTCCAGCCTCCTGCGCTGCTTGGAAGCAGATGATGCGCTGGGCGGCCGCCAGGGCTGATGACTGTTGGATCGCGGTGTGGCAAAGTGCAGCCTTACATGTAAACTGCGGGCCGGCTGATGCTAATGAGTGGGGGAGGGAAGCGGCGCAGTCTTAAAATAATTAGTTTTCTATATTATTTTTCTGCACCCCCTCAGCTATGCGCCCAAGGCAAGTGCCTCACTCGCCTCACCCTTGTTACGGCCTTGCTGGTCTGCAAGGGCAGCCAGTTTAAAAAGACCAGCTCCCCTCACGGACCGGCTGCTTGTCGTCCCACGCTGCTGCCTCTGATACAGAGGCAGCAGCATTGGGTGGCAGCAGCCCCTATCTAGGCGGGGGGTCTGAGCTCCTGGACCTGGTGCGAGCCGGAACTGAGTTGGGCTGCCTGCCTGCCCGGCTCCTAATACAATTTAAATGCAGAGCCGCAGCAGGGGTAGGTCCCAGACCCGACGCAAGCCAGGACTGAGCTGGGCTGCTGGCCAGCCTGCTAAAAAATTTACTGGCAAGGGCGGGGGGGAGGGAAATGCATATAGTCTACAGCATTGACCTATAAGCTTTTGCTTATCGGTTAATCGACTACACTGTTACGTCCCTATCACAGGCCCAGCGAGGCTGAGGGCAAGGCTGCCCTGGGTTTCCCTGTGAGGCAGAGCGGGCAGAACAGTCCCTCCCCGGAAGGCAAAGCAAAGGGCCCAGATACTCACATAGTTAATGACTTTGAGCTGGAGCGAGGCCGCGTCGAGGTCGTACAGCTCCCCTGCAAGAGCCACAAGGGAGTGCGTTAGCGGGTGTGATGGGCTGGCAGGAGGGAGGTAGTAACAGCTCCTAATACACAGACCCCACAGCGCCTGCTCCAGAGGCCAGGTAGCAACACGGCTAACCAAGCCAGAGCCAGCTCACCGGGCTGGGAACGGGCTGTCCTGGGAGGTCAGTGCTTCCGGAAACCCCTGCACTGTACATCTTCCTCCTCCTCTTGCTGGTGACCACCCCCCCACCCCGATCATTCATCTCCCACTGGCTAGAGGCTGGGCAGTTCTTGGTCCTCCTACATATGCCAGGGTGGGAGCTGCCAGGCTGAGTCAGGCTTCCCCACAGAGAGCTGGGCACAGATTTGTTCATTCTCCCCTCTGCCCCAGGAGACAGGTCAGTGGCAGGGTCCCCATTTACACGTGGGGAAACTGAGGCACCGAGACAAGAACTTGCCTGCTGTCTCCCAGCCACAGTGGCGGAGCCAGGAAGCAGGGTCCAGAGCTGGACTGGGCCTCCAACCACCTGACAGCCCCCGGTGGGAAAGTGCCATGAGGCAAACGTCTCTGGGGCTGCATCTGTCCATCCCCTCTCCCCCTTCCTGCCCATTCTAGGGGCTGAGTAGTACAAAGGGGCTGGGCCAGACCGGCTCCAGTGACTCCTCTGGGCCTGCCCTTGTTCCTGTCTATAGCTCCAGGGTCCCTGGATGGAGCATGTGCCAATGGCAATGATCCCGTACGTGGGGGTCCCACTCTGCATGGCCTGCTGGTCCCCATCTGCCCTGAGGCCCCTCTCGGGCTGGGGAGAGCCACCCCCTTACCGCACAGCTGCAGTATCTTGCGGTCCAGGTCGCTGTAGCCGCCATCCACCGCCCTTTCGGTCTTGGCCAGGGAATTCTGGGAGGAGCTGGTGGACAGGCTGACCTGGGGCCAGGGCTGCAGCTTCTGGAGGGCTTGGACACGCCGGTACGCCACCAGGATCTGCATGGCACACATCAAGGGGCAGGCAAGGGTCAGTAGGAGCAGCAGAGGGGGTTTCCCACTCTCCTATAACTCTGCCCCGCTCCCATCCTCGGGTTGGGGGGGGCGGTCTATGCCGCGCACCACATACCAGACACAGCTGGTTACGGACAGAGCTTGGTCCAGTTGTTCTCTTTCCTAGTCACAAGGAGGGGGAGAGAGAACAGCTTCAAGGCCCAGACCCCCGTAAGCCTTCCCCTTCCTGCCCGCGGCACAGGTCCCATTCACATGCCCATCGGCCTGCACGTGGACAAGTCCATGTTCCAGGCCACAGCACCCACCTAGAACCAGCTCCTGGGGGAACTTCCGGGTCTCAGTCTGGAGGACTTGGAAGAGGAAGGGGCTAGGGATGGACTCCTCCCAAAGAGCCAGGCAGCTGGCACAAAAAGTTAACCAGCTTTTGGGGATCCAGGAACGGACAGGGGCTGTGTACATAGCACCAAGCTGAGAGGCACTTTAGAACTGTGGCAGCTTAAAAATTAGATCAGAGACTGAGAGATGAATTCCCCTTGCCAGGGAGCTCTGTGCCAGGTCTGAGAATTAAAACCTGTACGAGAAAATAGCCCAAGGAAACAGAGAAAGTCTCCTTAAAGTTTTTTTTTAACTATTGTCCCTTTTAAATAATAAGCCAAGGCAGTTGTCTCCTTCCTTGAATTGTTGTTGTAATACACCCACCATTATTCTTTTTTTTTTGTATTAAAGAAGCACCTGGAATACACAACCAAAAGCAAGCCTTATTGTGCTAGGAGTCAGAGACAGACAGACAGACAGACAGACAGACACACACACACACACACACACAGGAAGAGATGATTTTTGGCCTGGAACTCGGAAGACTCAGGAAGCTAGACAACCACCAAAGATCACGTTTATTCCCGTCTCTTTCACAGAGCTCACATTCGTCTTCTCCTCCTCCTCCACCCGCCCTTTCCTCTCCACTGGGGCATCCTGAGAATTGTCATTCCTGGACTCCGAGCTACAGGAACCACCTAGAAGCTGACTTGCCAACGGGGGTGATTACCTGCTCCTAGCTAGACACAACCCACCTTCCCCCAACAAAATAACCATAGTCAAAGTTCAGACAATCGTTTCCAAACTGTGACTTGAATCCAACTGTAGGGTTTCCAAATCTTTTAGGCAGCTGCCTTTGCCTCACATTTCTCGTGCACGGAGATGCCGGAACGAAAACGGGCAGCGGGGCAAGTCCCAGATGCAGTAGCTTGTCCACCATCACTACTGGTGGCATCGGTGCTCTCTGCTCCAAGGTGGAAATCAGCATTCTCTTCTCCAGCAGCTGGCGGCGGAGCAGCAGACAACCTCGAAATGTCCCATTTCTTTCCATCCCTTAATCCAGCAGAGTCCGCTCGGGTTTCTCCGCAAAGGACACGAACCTCTCCAACGTCCTTCTTCTGACTCTGAACGACAGCTTTGCATAAACAGAACCCGCCGGTCTGAAATGGCATAGCGCCGTTCTTCTGAGCCCCACGGTGTCTGCAGTTCTACTGTGTGTTCTCAACACAGTCACGAATAGTTGCATTGCAGGATTTGGTTGGGGGGGGTGAGAGGGGGAAGAAGCATGCAGGCCTTCACAGGCAGTAAGTCATGCATTGCCTTTGCATCCTCTTTACAGTTCAAAGAGCGATACTCGGTTGTTGGTCTCACTTACAGCCAAGTTGCAAACTTCCTTTCACTAGTCCGTTCATTCCCTCCACTAGACCAGTGTTTCTCAACCAGAGATACTCGAGCGAAGTCTGGGGGGTTACGTCAACACAACTGAAATTTGGAGAACACTGAATTTTTGTTTTACGTTTTACAGCATTTTACTATTTTTGTACTTTTTACACCCAAAAATTTAATCACCCGCCCAGCTACGATTAAGTTGTTTAATCAAATGTGTGGCAATGGTAGAAAAACATTTTGTGTGTCTGAAAACTGTAGGTACTGAGGGTACTTTTATTATTTTTTGTAAAGGGGGTACTTTATTAAAAAAAAAGGTTGAGAAACTCTACTCTAGACCATTAACTCTGTGGTGGCACAAAGAAACCATTTTGTGCTTGATACCATTGCTGGGAGCCAGGGTTGAATTTCAACAGACGTCAACTGCATTCGATTGTCAGTTGTCAACTCCTTGGGAAACCCTTCTTGGGTGAAACTGGTGGCATGAACTTAATCACGGTTTCACAGGTCACCTTTCCAGTGAATGGAACATCCAGCCACTTTGAATGATAGTTTTCCAGGACTAGGAGAAACCATGGCGTACCAGGCTGATCTTCAAAATGGTCCCATTGTGTTGAGAGCCAGTTTCTCCCATGGAGAGTTGAGATAGTCAACTGGGATGAGAGGCGTGTTGAAGATTTTCTCTGACCTTTCACTGGCAGCACAAACCATGAAATTTTGGATTAACTCTTCAACTTGGGGAACTCCTTGCCAGAGGATGTTATGAAGGCCAGAACTGGAACAAGATTCAAAAATAAGCTAGATAAATTCATGGAAGACAGGTCCACCAATGGCTACTAGACAGGATGAGCAGGGATGGTGTCCCTAGCCTCTGTTTGTCAAAGGTTGGGAATGGGTGACAGGGGAGGGATCACTTGATGGTTCCCTGTTCTGTTCATTCCCTCTGGAGCACCTGGCATTGGCCACTGTTGGAAGACAGGATACTGGGCTAGATGGACCTTTGGTAGGACCCAGTGTGGCCGTTCTTATGTTAACTTGCTTGTTCCTCCCCGTGCATTGGAAGTCTTGTCAAGTTGTTGGTTAGACTCCTCCCCACATGTCCTTCATGAGCCTAATGAAGCAATTGTTCTCTCAGAAGCGTAGGCACAAGGAAACGGTCAAGTCTCAGCTTTCACTCATTGACAAGGGACAACTGAAGTGGTACATCTCAATATGGCAGCAAGAGTTCGGATGGCATCCTCTGGTAAGGCCATCCAATGACTATGTGACTCTTTAGGTCCTAATGTACCTTATCGTCCCTCCTGGGTCTGGCCCACTCCGAGACTGTGCTCATTCCTTGAGTTGTAACAGAGCTAGGTGCAATGGCAACCTCTTCATTGACTTTATTGATAAGGGCAGGCGAGACAGTCAGTCTGCAATGATGTTCGTGGCTCCTGAAAGACTCACTGTCTGGAAATCAAAGTCCATTAGTTACATGGTCCATCTGGCAATTATTGGAATTGTTCATCCAGAGCCTTTCATGGGGAATAGAGCTGAAAGAGGTTTGTGATCAGATCTTAAGCTACATCTCATCCCCCGCAGAGAAGTTCTGAAATATCTTACTGCCCAGAAACACGCCAGAGTTTCTTGCTCAAAGAAGGAATAAGATTTTTTCTGGATCCGCCAGGGCTCTGGAATCGAATGCAGTAGTAACGTGTTATCCATTTTTTTAGCTGAGTCAAGACAGAATCCAGAACTCGCAAGCATCTGTTGCAACAATCGTTTGCTTCTATGAGCTGGGCAGCTGGAGATTACATGATTTAATTGGCAAAGCTAATTTTACACACTATGTGCCACTCAAACTTTGCATCCTTTTCCAGGAGATGGCGCAAAACAATCTATTTTCGTAGCAAACTGCTGTACAAACTTTGAATAGCACTCGCACGATCCCAAGAAGGACTGAAGTTTGTGCTTGTTTTTAGACTCTGGTGTGTCACGAATGACTTTTACTACATTTGGTTATATGCCACTCCAAGAGATTGTCTATCCTGTATGCGTCACTGAGTCAGTATGGAATTGACATTTCTTCTTGCTGATGGTAAGTCCATGTCTCTGAACCTTTTTAGGATGACATGCTGGACTCTGCTGGATTAAGGGATGGAAAGAAAATAACTTCTCTCTCCAAAAATGCCACACATCGTCCTCTGGAATAAGGTCACTGCAGAGGCGAACCCAAATGGCATCTGCTGAAATTGGAACAAACCTCACAGCATGACAAATCAAGGGTCATAAAGACTCATGCCTCCTTCAAAGTGAGCAGTGAGCAGTGTTTCACTGCTGTTTGGGTAGAAGCTAACACTCCAACAATGTCAGAAACCATTCCTGGTAGTGGCCGATCCTCAGTTTGCAGGACAGGTTCTGTGCTATTGGGAATCTAATACCCTCTGACGACCCTTTTGATGAATCCCTCCTAAAATAGAAACTCCTTTTTGGGCTTCATAGATTTGCCCTTTGGATATTACAGTCTTTGTACTTGGGGGCAGCTGATGGGGATGATTAGATCCACCATACCCAGGTTGGATGTCGGGAGGATGCTATTCAGGTTAGGAGCTAGTGGAAAGCACAGTGTCAAATTGGTTGGGAATTACAATGAATGGAGAACCAGAATTGGCGAATGTCCTGACTCACCTTTGGCCATCATGGGTATGATCTCCTGTCACAACCAGAACCCGGTTGGGATTCGGTTTGCCATCGTCCTGGCCTGTGAGAACTTCAGGAACAACATTGACAGCAGACTTACAGACTTCAGCAAAGCGTCTATTTTGGTTGCATACTGATTCCTTGGCAGGGCACTCTTGGAAATTGGTTGTGTCGCTAGGGTCACCGCAACAGTAGCATGGGTAGCAACGTGGGGTGTAGGAGAGTAAAGGCATGTGGAGGTAGACTTTGTAGAGATGGACTTAGGAGCTTTGCAGGTTGCAGACTGGTATCACATTGTATTCACCTCCACAAGCTGGGAGACATTTGGTGCTGGGTCCAGGATGGTGGATGGTGTGATCTATGGGCGGTGTTGGGTGGTTTCTACGGTTCTCTCCAAGCTGAGGCTTTTTATCACAAGGAATCATTCAGGGTTCACAGAACTGGTTGTCTTCCTGACAATTGGATTCCTGATGGTTTCAGTTGCAAAAGTGGCCAGTTCACAGGTTGCTCTCGAGCGACGTAATGCAGCAATGCAGAGGTCAGGGGCATCGTGAGGCATCCCCGCACTGGAACAGGACCTACAACAGCACTGAGCAGAGAATTAAAATGACCCACCAGGGCTCGGACAGAAGTGTTGTAGGGAGTCCCATCTTGCAGTAAGTTAGTACCAGGAGAGAGATGCTTGAAGATTCGCTGCCTTTCAGGACCAAGGCAATGTGGGGGCGTGGCTCACACTCGCCTGGCATGCTGGAAGATGTTTCTATAGGACGCATAGAGTTGCAGAAGTAAGATTTCTGTTGTCCCCCTGGGAGTAGGGGATCTCAGGGGCAGGCACGAGGAACGGTGGAGGTGGAACGTGGCAGTAAGTGTGGAAGCAAACTAGAGATGGCCAGTGAGTTGAACAGGAAATGTTGATATGTCACAGCCCTGGTATGCTGGTCCAGTACAACTATGCTCATGGTGCAACCGGGGCCTCAAAACTGCAGAGGAATTTGCCGGCTGGGAAAAAGGAGCATGGTGAAAAAACAGGCCCCAGTCCTATGACGTTCTCTTCTCAGCCAGCCGAAGAAGCAGATAGCAGCAGGCGAACGAACGCTGGGGAACAGTCTGCACCTGCCTCGATCCAACACAGCCCTCGCCCAGAAGAGCTCACGCTGAGCAGCCAAAGGAAGGGTCACTGCCCCACTCCAGCAGGCAGTGACCCAGAGATTTGCCCAACAAGGAGATGTGGGTTCAGTTCCCGGCTCTGCTGTGGACAGGTTGTGGGGCCTTGGGTGAGTCACTTAGCCTCCCTGCGCCTCAGTTTCCCACAAAGCAGATCAGAGCACCACCCCAAGGGGCGTGTGGGGATAAGCGTATTGCAGATTGTGGGGCACTCCGGTGGCATGGAAGGGAGCAGTTCCCCCGGGATACAGCAGAGGGCAGCAGTGCACTGACACACCAGATGTAGCCGGGCTCCCGCTAGCTCCGTTCGCATTGAACCAGGCAGTGTCTCTCCTGCACTCATTCAGCCGCCTTAATTGCCTTGACAAGCCCGTATGGATTTTCCTATGATCCCGGTGGCTCTCGGAGTGGAGAAGGCATTGGCTCCTGAACCCAATAACGTCGCTGCTTTCCTCCCTCGCAAAGAAGGCTGAGAAAACCCTGTGCCCCCTTAGACACCACCCTCGAGCTCTGCCCTTGCTCCCCCCCGTACCCTGGCCTTTGCCCCTGGCTTGCAGGGTGGTCACTGCCAGCAGCTGCGCTGGCTGCAAAGGGCTCGCGGCCACGTGCGTCAAACTTCAAAATGAGCTTTGCTCCGCGTGTCATTTATTCCAAAACTGGGATGAGCCCCGGTCATTTCACCGGTTTTTATTCTGCGCCCCCTTTTCCCATCCCTCCCCTTCCACGTCCTTCCCCCTTGTCCCCTTTGACACTGACAACAGAGGGGGAGAGGGAAGGGGACAGGGAAACCAAAAGAGTTTTTTTTTCTGGGTTTCATCAAAAATAATTGGGGAAGAGTTAAAAATTGGCCTAAAAATGCCGTCTCTTCCCCTCTCTGTGCTTCTGGGGACACTAATGTAGTCTTTCCCCCACTCTTTGGGTGCCCGTATCTATTTTAAACTGCAAGCTGTGTGGGGCAGGGCCCACCTCTCATGGTGTGTCTGTGCACCACCAAGCACAACCTGACCCCATCTCAGCTGGGGCCTCTATTAACTTCTTTAATTAATGCCGTGAAAGTGCTTGGAGATCCCCAGATGGAAGGGAGTAGGGAGGAGCAAGGGAGTTATAATGAATGTATCTTCCATATACATGGGACCTTTGGTCCTGCAGGCCAACAAAGTAGCCTCCCCTCCGTCTCAGAGCAGGTGTGACTCCTTGCTTGGCGTTGAAGTGGTGAAACTAGGTAGCAGCATCTACCGCCTCCCTCCTGGCCCAGAAACCCCCTTTCTGTTCTGGAGGAGGCATCCTCTCACTCCCCAGCCATGAGCAATGCAGGGGGGTTTAGCAGAGGCCAGGTGGGGGCTGGAGAGGCCCTTCTGGGCCAGCGCAGCAGAAGCAGAAGGGTGTTACAGGTGCCGGCCCCCTAGCCAGGGCTGACACCGCAGCCCAGTGAAATCAGTGGGAAAGGTCCCTTTTGGACCTGGGCCTTCGCATCACTCTGAGCTCACAGCGTGGATGCGGGAACTGGCCATTCCCCAGCGTGAGGGAACCCCAATGGGTTTGCATGGCTGGCAGCAGGCCTCTGGGAGCCTCAGGCAGGCACCTCGCTCACCTGCCAGGCTAGCGCCCAGGAGAGCCACAGGAGCAAACCCTGAATCAAGTGGAGCTAGATGCTGAGCCAGGGCATTTGGCTCCAGTGCCAGACTCCCCCAGGGTCTGTAGAGTCCAGAGCCAGAAGGGATCTGTGTAATCCTGCCTCCACCCAGGCCAGAGACCTACCCCCCAGTAATCCCTGGAGCAGAGCTGCTGGAGAACCAGCCTGTCTTTACTGAAACCCAGCCAGGGAGGGAGAGTCCAGCATGCCCCATGGGGGGGGCTGCTGCAGTCATGGGGGTGAATTCTTCATCCTGGGGAATGATACAGAACCTGGAAGGGGGGGATCAGATCCTGGTCACGCCAGTTTTGCTGCTGTAACCAGCAGGGGGCAGCGCTGCTCCAGGCCGAGGAAGGAGCACAGGGGACCCAGCAAAGGGAGCTGCCTCCAGCCCTATTCTGTTGAGCCAAAAGGAGCCTGGGGGCTTGTCTGTGCCATCTCCACGCACACCCTCCCTCATAGGTTGGCTATTTCCAATCACCTCCCGGCCCCAAATGACTCTCACTCCAGTGGCAGCAAAGGGAAGCCTTCCAGCAGCAAACAGACGCCAGTGAACATATACACATACCTGTCCTTCCCCACCCACCTTTGCTTCCACCTCAGGAGCCCCTTTTCACACACACCTGCTGCTAGAAAACCCCTGCCCATACAGATCACACTTACCTACAGGCCCCCTGCACAGGTGTGTATAACCACCACCAAGGGAACTTGAACTTCAGACCTCTGGAGCTTACTGTAGGAGCCTCTACAGCTTGAGCTACAAAGCCAGCTGGCTCTCAACTTAGGCTGTAGAGCTCCCTTGTTCTTATCTCTCTCTGTAAGTGGTCTAAGTGCCACTACAAGGGACAGTGAACCACACTAGCTGTGCGGGTTACATGCGCACACACACAGACCCCACACACACATGTGGGCATACACAGATCCCCTGCAGGTGTGCATGAACACACACACACAATGGGGGTGTCACTGAGTCTCTTGGTTCCTGACCTGCCATCACCTCTCTAAGCCTCGCCCAGGCCATTCCCCTCCGGCACGCAGGGTAAGGCCTGGCTGCTAGGGCAAGTTGCCCTGGGGACATGGGCAGCAGGGGCACTGGGCAGAGCGTGGCTGATCTCACAGGGGCTGGGGGAGGGGCAGTGCAGGGAGCGCAGGCATTAACTCACGTGCTTCTCCAGCGCACGCAGGTTCTGCTCGTCCGACTCGCTCAGCCGCCCGCAGTGCACCTGGTGGGGCGAGGAGAGATGGTGAGGACATGGGCACCCCGAGGCAAGAGCCAGCTCTGGACTCCCCAACCCCAGCTCGACAGATGGTCCTTAGTGCTGACCAGCAGCCCCCTGGCCATCCAGTCCTACTCCTGCCCCCTGAGCTGCCGAGGCCCCGCAGTAGCCTGGCTCTGCCAGCCCCGCGCCACGCAGCACTCAGGGAATACCGCGCCCCGCCACAGGGGCAGCCTGGCTCTGCCAGCCCCACGCCACACAGTGCTCAGGGAATACCGTGCCATGCCCCAGGGGCAGCCTGGCTCTGCCAGCCCCGCGCCACGCAGCGCTCAGGGAATACCGCGCCATGCCCCAGGGGCAGCCTCGCTCTGCCAGCCCCACGCCACGCAGCGCTCAGGGAATACCGTGCCACGCAGCGCTCAGGGAATACCGTGCCACGCACCAGGGGCAGACTTGTGGGGGCAAACCAAAAGCCAGTCCAAAGCAATGGAAATGGATGTGCACAGCTGCGCCCCCTGCTGGCAGGCACTGTGCACCCAGCTGCCTGCTGGCCAGGGGAAGGGGGCTCTGTGCTCACAGGGGGTTGGCATTAGATCATGTACCCCTGTGTGCTACAGCATGTGTGTGTCACACCATGTGCATTACAGCATATAGTTGTGTGCTACCGCACAAGTGTGTTAGAGCATGTAGTCCTGCGTGTCACAGCGCATGTGCTAGAGCATGTACTCGTGTGTCACAGCGCGTGTGTGTTAGCACATGCACTCCTGTGTGTCACAGCGCATGTGCTAGAACACGTAGGCATGTGCGGGGTAGAGCACTGGTGTTGCACAGAGAGCCTGTGGGTATTTTCTTTGCTTCTAGATTCCAATATGCTTCCCCCTCTCTCAGCGCTGGGCGCACGTGTATCTCCCAGCTCATGTGATTGTCTCCAATTAATTAGCACTTTCCTCTTAGCAACTGCCTGGAGGCCGACGAGCTGGGCCAAGAACGGCAAAGCGAGACTCCTTCCACTTCACTGTTCAGGGAGCTGAATCGGAGCCAGGCGCTTTCCATGGGACGTGTCCCCCTTCGGCTCCCAGAAATTAGGCAGCACTGGGGAGTTAATGGTCTGTTTGCTCTCCTCAATCAGCCATTAGCTAGCACCCCCGCCTGCTTTCAGAGGAGCTCTCTGCCCGGGAGACGTGGCATTAGAGAAGCATGGCATTAGGGAAGCGTGCTCTGTTTGCGGGAGGAGAGGCGGGAGAGTCGCCGAACGGGTGAGTGGCTGTGATTGGCAGCCCTTGCTATAGAGCTGCCCTCCTTTGGGGGTTTGGGAAGGGACTACATAACCTAGGGAAAGCAAATGAGCAAACATCCCAGGCAGAGAAGGAAGGAGAACTTAACTTGAGCCCTCGTGTTTCATAGAAGGAACCCAGATCCTACCCGGATTGGCACCGGCGTCAAGCCCTGAGAACAACCGTCGAAGTGTGTCTCCATTACATGTTATGCCAGATCAGCTTAGCGAAACTGGTTCGACTCTTAGCGGCGGGCCGGCCGCAGAATGCAATGACTGCACTTCCACTGTGCCCGTGGCGTGAACAAGCCGGACAGACAAGGGACAGGACCAGCGTTCCCTGAAAGCTGAGCGCTTGGGCGGCCTCCCAGGAGAGGTTCCAATGCCACCCAGGTGATTAGCAGAGCACCCACAGCCTCCCACAGGTGGCAGCGTGTGTTTCTACTGGTGGTGCACATCTGCACATGCCTCGGTGCACGGAACAAAATGTATTCTGCACATGAATGGAAAAAAATGAGACACTGGGCAGGACCTAGCACCGGCCCCTGGGAGCTGAAATTGGATGGAGAGCCACGGCGCTGCCCCTGCAGCCTGTCTGGCACTAGATCTGACCTGCCATGTGAGAGGGAGAAGGGGGGAGAAGGGAAGGGATTTATGGATGTGAAGGGGCGCAAGAGTGCTGTGCATACGGAAGTGCAGGTATATGACAGCGCAGCTGGCTTTATGCCATGAGAATAGGACTGCCCATCACCTCCCAGGTCCCCTGCTATTGCAGGCAACCCTGTCGTACCGGAGCGCCGTTTCAAAACTAGCCTGTAACCGGCCAACATCCCAGGATTGGACGCTGCTCCCTGGGAGCAGCTCCCAGATGCGGTGAGGCCCTTTTCAGCCTGGGGCATGTGTCTCTTTTCAACACCCTAGCAGTGCCTGTGTAGCGTGTCTGAACCGAACAGCACGTGTGAAAGGGCACATGTGCACGTCACATACGTGGGACCAGGTGTTTGCCTTGTGCCCGTGAAAACATGCGAGCCCTACTACAGCTGGATGCACGTCTGCTGAGTGTGTGCATGACACATCTGTGCAAGCCCAGGGCATCCACGTGAACGCACGTGGGCGTGAGAGGCAGCAGGGCTCTCCTGCCGGGGCGGGGAGCGCTCCCCAGCGCCGGGGCCAACAGGCGAGTTTGAGAAAGGTCAGCGCTCCTGCATCATTTTAATTCCTTTTTAATTAAGCGCTGGAGAAAAATCTCTTGCTGCTCATCTCGTTCCTTAATCCACTTAAAGCCCCCGCTCTCCTGGCTCCTTGGGCCGAGGCGCGGGAGCCGCACTCCCTGGTGGCATCAGCGGCTTTCCAGGGCCGGGCCCAGGCGGGATGTGCATGGCTCACTCCTGCCTGTGCGCTCGCCTCTGGCCGGGGGCGGCTGCGCCAAGGCGAGCTTCTAGGAGAGCTCGTTTGTGCCAGGCGCCTGCCCCTGCCAGGCCCATCGCAGCATCCAAATTGGCATGGGGCTATTTGCCAAGTCACCCCAAGAGCAGCCGGCTCCTGTATTCCTCTACCAGCCTGCCCTGCAGCGCCCTGAGCTACTGCTGCGTGCCCCCCCCACCCTACGGAGCAATTCACACTGAATTCATTCTGCTCAGCTGCCCTGCGGCCAGGCAGGTTTCCACGGCCGGAAGCAGGAATCCAAGCCATGACCCTCTGCTCCAAAGGCGCACACCCGCCCTCTCCTGCTGCAGGTTAGGCCTGGTGCAGCTCCCCGTCTGCCCCATAGGGGGGCGGTGGAGACGCACGCACGAGCCAGCAGGTGGTGCTGTGGGGAGAGGGGGGATGCAGCAGCGAGGGGTTATGGGAGCCCCCGAGCTGAGGGCTCTCTGCTGCGGCCGGGTGGGGGGGATCCAGCGATCACTGACGAGCTTTGCTGCCCCCCCCCCCCCATCTCAGCCAGGGCAGGGCATTCAAGCTGACGGCTCCTAGCCCCGCAGGGGCTGCTCTGTCCGGGCACCACTGGGGCGCCATTTAATAGAAGAAAACTGACCAGCCCGTCCTCAGCTCCACCCTTTCACCCGCAGGGCGATGCTGGGAGCCGCATCCTCCGTTCTGCTCCAGAGGGAGCCAGCGAGCTTCCCTTCCCGCAGGGCCCGGGTGTCCCCCCAGGCTGGCCATGGCTCAGGAGAACGGTGATGAAGGACGTGCCGGGCAGCCCGGAAAGGGGTGGGAAGACCCCCACGCGAACACTTCACACAGCCAGACTATGGGAGAGCCGCCCCAGCCCTGCTCAGGGCCTGGCGCCCGTGCAAAGAGGCAGCCTTAGCAAGCGGACAGCCCTGGGCACCCATATATGGAGGCTGCGTCTCCCTGCCCCACCAGAACTCTTCAGTGTGCACGCCCCGCGTGCCGATCAGAGCCAAGCTCTGCCTCCCCTCATGGGCACAGGGAGAAGTGGCCCCGTCGGTCACCTGGTGTCCTGCCTGAACAGTCAAGGGAGGTACTTGCCAGTAACCGAATGCACCATGGCTGGGTACGCTCTGCCCCCCCATCTCCCACAGGGGCTGGCCCAGGGAGCAAGCGGCAGGGGCTGAGACAGGCTCGCCTGCACTAAGCCAGCGTGCTGGTGCTGCATGGGGCTGAGCAGCCGGTGCACTGAGCTTCCTGCGTCGAATGGGAGCGGGTGGGGACGGTGGGACTCCTCTGCGAAGGGCTGTGCAGTATTTCTGAGCAGACACCTCTGCGTACAACGGCCGGACCCCGAGCGAGTCCTGGCCACCCAGTTCCTCCGCCCTCCCGCTCCCGGCTTTCTCCCCTTCCCACCAACTCCCATTCACTCACCAGGATGACGGCGACCACGCCCCCTGCGTCCTTGTCCACCAGTGGGTTTATCAGCACTGCAAAGCAAGACAGCAGAGTCAGCCCGGCGCAGAGGAGACGCCACAGGAGACAATGACAGGGAAGCAGGGTGGGGACGCATGCTGGCACGTGCAGACTTGGTGGTGTCTGGTGAGACACCAAAAATGGGTCGCTATCGATCCATACACCTCGTGTACCTCCCACTTCATCCTCCCCATGTATCTCTTCCCCGTCCATCCATCCACCCAGCCCATGTGCCCTCCTCCCCATCCATCCATACCATGCACCCCATGTACCACCTTCTCCATCCATCCATGGTATGTACCCTCCTCCCCACCCATCCATCCACCCCACATACCACCCTCTCCATCCATCCATCCATCCATCCATCCCATGTACCGCCTTCTCCATTCATCCACGGCATGTACCCTCCTCCCTATCCATCCATCCCATGCACCCCATCCATCCATCCAGCCAATGCACCCTCCTCCCCATCGATCCATCCATCCATCCATCCATCCTATGCACCCCATGTATCTTCTTCCCCATCCATCCATCCTTCCATCCATCCATCCATCCATCCCATGTACTCCATGTACCATCTTCTCCATCCGTCCACAGCATGTACCCTTCTCCCCATCCATCCACCCCATGTACCACCCTCTCCATCCATCCATCCATCCACCCCATGTACCCCTCTTCACCCTTCCCTCCCTCCCATGCACTCCACTCCCCATCCATCGATCTCTGCCATATGCCTCATGCTCTGTCTCTGACAGGTGCTCCGGCACAGGGCTGCTGCTCAATCAATCTGTGCCCTGCGTGCCTCACTGCGGTAACTGAGCACCGGCCTCTCTGAAATGCAGAGACGGAGACTCCTCCTCTCCTCCCCTCTCCCCCGCCCAGCGAGGTCCCATCCCAGCCTCTTCCTACCTTGCTTATCAGGAGGCAAAGGTGCCGCCAGGCTGCCCATCTGCTTGCCCAGGAGCTCAGAGGGGGGCAGCCCGCTGCATTCCACCCGCTTCTGCCGGAGGACGGCATCTCTGGAAGCACAAGAGCAGAGGGCACCGCCCTGAGCCCACTGGCCAAGGAGATTCAGGCACAGGGGGTCCCAGCCTCCAGGAGGGGAGGGAGACAGCCTGCCCCAGCCAGGGAGACAGGCAGGCTGACTGGCCCCCTGGCAGGGCTCAGCTAGTGCCCACCGGCCGGGTTCCCAGGGGGCGAGTGGGTGTCACTGCACTGACGCTATTGGGTGGCACGGGGCTAACGAGTTTAGTCTCAGACCCCGGCACTACAGGGAGGCTAAAGGTCCCACCCAGGCTGAACCTCGCCCAGCCTGGGGCTGCAATTTAGCCGCAAACCCGGATGTGAGTTTCAACCGAGGGCTCGGTCAAGGCCCCGGAGCTGAGCATCCCTGGGACAATCAGACACCCCCAGGGGAACGCAGGGGGCCTGAACCCCAATCAGCTGATTGTATCCCGCACTCCTCTACCATCCCAGTGTACGGCATGAGCCTGAGCCGTCTCGCTGCCGAAGGTCAGCCTGGCCTCACCCTCCCGGGAGGCTTTCAAGGCTGTAGCCGCCAAAGGGAGCCAGGCCGATGGACAGATCTGTCCCAGGGCCTGCAGTATAAAGTAAGCTGCTGGAATCGCAACATGGGAGCCCCCATTTCCTAGCGCATCAGCAGGGGCAGGGGAAGTCTCCAGGAAGTGAAGAAGAGCAGGAAGCCTTCCGGAGTCTCGGCCCAGAGCCTGACACATTTGCATTGTCCCGCTCTTGCGTGCACACAAGGAGAGCTGCGTGTTGATGTGAGAAGGGTGAATCCCAGCTGGAAGTTGGGAAACTCTCTTAACCAAGACCTCTAGGTTACCCCGAGTTTAGTCGCAGAAGCAGGCGTCTCTTTTCCTCGCTTGGAGCACCGCCTGTCTTTGCTCCTCCTCCTTGCTGGCCCTTCACCCGGAGCCTTTCTGGGTAACAACCTCGCTCCCATGGTGAACAGGAGTGTTTGCCAAGCAGCCGGCCAGCGAACCAGCGGCGGTGCCGGGGCTCCTAGAGGAGCCGCAGAGGCAGCATTGCCTGCGAACGCAGACTGACGGGGCTGGGCACTGCAGAGTCTCGGAGGAGCTGAGGGGCAGAATGTCTCTGCTAGGCACGGGTCACGCTGGTAGCACCACACTCCTGAGAACGGCTCGCAACCCTGAATGCCGACCGCAGGGCAGGCTGTCAGAACCCAGGGCAGAGGCCACACGCTGGCGGTGCGTTCTGCAATTAGATCGCACCAAGCCTGGAACAAGTCTGCCCGCCTGGGTCACTCTCCCAAGCTTCCCTGGGTGTCCCAGACAGCCCCGATCCCTAGTTGGCCACCCAGACAGACTGGACTGTGTGATAAATGGCCATAAGCATAGAATCATAGAATACTAGGACTGGAAGGGACCTCGAGAGGTCATCGAGTCCAGTCCCCTGCCCTCACGGCAGGACCCAGTACTGTCTAGACCATCCCTGATAAACATTTATCTAACCTACTCTTAAATATCTCCAGAGATGGAGATTCCACAACCTCCCTGGGCAATTTATTCCAGTGTCTGGCTTATCGGGTAGTTGAGTCACTACTCAACTAGACACTCCCCGGCCCCCTTGCTGCCTCTGTATCAGAGGCAGCAAGGGGGGAGCAGGAGCCAGTGCTGGGGGAGCCAGCTTAAATGCCGGTTCCCCCCCATCACCATCTCTGCAGGGGAGGTGGGGGGGGCAGAGAAGGCAGAGGCACAGCAGGAAACAGCACAAGCGGGGACCGAAGCAGTTCCCCGCCCCGCCCCGCCCCGCCCCGCCCCGCCCTGCCCCGACTGCTATGCCTCTGCCTTTGAAATGTAGCAAGAGCCCCACAGGGGACTAATGCAGTCCCCACTCACCCCGGGCTCCCAGCTGCGCCTCTGCCTTTGAAATGTAGTAAGAGCCATGGGCGGAGGCACAGCCGGGATAGCGAGCGTCCCGCCCCCTTATCGACTAATCGAGTAGTCGTTGGAAATTCCATCAACTACTCGATTAGCTGATTCATCGAAATTTCACATCCCTGTTCAACGGGGCCGCCCCTCGGGGCCGGCAAGCAGCAACCAGGCACCAGCCATGCTGATCTCAGGGGCTGCTCACACAGACAGGTCCACTCAGATGTGGCTCATGTCTGCAGGCGGACGGTACAGCCCTTTAAATAGCACCGTCCAAAGAGCCACTCCTGTGCTGCCCCGCTGCTGACTTTCCAGTCCTCCTCACCTGCAGAGGGCACCCTCCCTAAGCACATTCCTCCACGGAGTCTGCCAAAGGTGGCCCGGTATGTGCTGCCCCTTGTGGGAAGGATGAATTACTGCATGCTGAAGGAATTCTCTCGCCGTGCCTGCTCTTGGGCTATGTCTAGACTACGGGGAAGATTCGAAAGAGGATATGCAAATTCCATGGGAATTTGCATATCTTCTTCCGATCTCACTTTCGAAAGCAGAGCTTTCGAAATTGGAAGTAGTTTAGATGCAGCTTTTAACAATCAGAGATGCGGTGTCCTTCACGCAGGCGGGCGGTCACACCTTAGACAGGCATATGGGCTTTTGCTTTTCTCTGCTAAGAGAAATAAGTCATCGTCTTTCATTCCATCCCAAAGTCTCTACCTTCACACCCAGGGAGAGGACCCCAGGGCTAGCAGGACCAGCGGGCTATGGAGCCCCTGGCAGGGCCGGCAGGACCCCACAGAGGCTGTCAGGAGGCCGGGACCCAGGGCGGAGAAGCTGGTAGCGGGGCCAGTCTCCAAGTGTGGGAAACTGGGTGCAAAACCTGGAGGTGCTACAGCACCCCTGCCCCTATGGCTGGGAGCCGTCGCTGTTCACTGTTATTTAGGCTGTTTGATCCGGAAGCCAGAGAGAGACGAGACCTTCAAGGGCATCTGGTTCCAAGGCCCTTGTGATGGACCGGGCCGAGTCTGGGCACCGCTGAGGGAGTCTGTTCAGGGCAAATTGCTCAACACCAGGGCTCCTTACAGCCCTAGACTGGAGACCTTTCTCAAAACAGACCACAAACCAGTCACACCGAGCACTTCAGCTGCCAATCCGGCCAGCAGGAAGCCTCACGAGCAAAACCCCTCAGACACCCCAGCTCTCCCTGTGCCACAATCAGTCCTGGGCCTAACACACAGGTGAGGGGTTATAGAACCCAATCCCACCTACCCCGAACGGGTTCTCCCGGTCCGAAAGAACCAGCCACAGATTCCCAGTCAATTTATACTTTAGATCTTACCCACACGATCACGCTGGGCCAGTCCTCTAAAATCTAAAGGTTTATTAACAAAAGAAAGAAAAGGGTGAGAATAAGGTTGTTAAAGAGAATGCATCACATGCACCAATCACCAAGTTCTTGATGCAGGCTCTTAGCAGAGAAGTTACAAACTGCTAGCTTAGAAGTCTCTGGTGCGCATCCTGTGTCAGGCCGGCTCAGCGATCCTTCCCGCCTCTCTGAGAGCCATCGTCCCCGAAGCCGTGCTGATTAGCATAGTGATTCATTGGCCACTCCTGTCTCAGGCAGAGAACGTTCACAGTACCAGCACAGAGTCCACATTCATAACTCCCCCTACAAACACCACGCAAGTACACGAGCAGCACACATAGAATCAGTAGGACGTAAGCGTTCATTTGACACCCCACATGGCCCCCTTTGTACAGATGTTGGGGCAAACACCCCCTTGGGGCGCAGCAGTGATCTGGCTGCTCATTATAAAACCCAATAACATGACAGCCCCAAAAGAGGCTCCTTGCCCAACCTCTGCCCAGTGGGAAACATGCCAAGTGTCAAGGCTGCCACCCCAGCCCATGGGGGCCTGTCCCATCACTAACCACAGCCCCGGGGGCAGGTGGGGCTAGTGGGTTGGGCACCAGACTGGCTGTCAGGAGATCGGGGTGTTCTTCCCAGCTCAGCTGGTGGGTGACCTTGGGCAATTCCCTGCCTCAGTTTCCCCTCCAGCAGAGTGTAAGCTCTGTGGAGCAGGGCTGTCTCTGACTATGGAAGTCTCCGCACTGTGCTCTAAGCCTGGTTTGAGCCCCTGTTTTCTGTCTACACACACCTCAATCTGACTCTGGTCAGGAAGCGCTCCGGATCCAGGGCCCTGCCAGGGGGTGGTCAGTGCCCGAGTCCCGCTGGCACTGGGGTCCAAGCCCTGGTATTCTGCAGTGTGGACACAGCTCAGGCTAGCGCAGCGGCTCCAGCCACTGGGAGCCCAGGTTTCCAGTGCAGTGAGGCTGTGCAAGGATGGCTTGGAAACCCGGGTCCTGCAGCCGTGGGTTCCCAACGCACAGACCCTGTGCGACGGTACCCAGCACCCCGCTCGCCGCAGACTGCGGGGGCTGCTGAAATACAAGTGGAATTGTCACAACCACCCACCTCCCAGCAGCCTGACAAGCTGCTGTTTATCACACCCCTTCGCCTGCTCTCGGAGCCAGCTTTCCATGCAGCCAATCAGCGCCCGCCAGCACAGCCTCGGGTGGCGACAAGCCTGTGGCCATCCAACGGGCCAGACTGGTCCCCGGATTGCCCCCCACTGCTGCGCCGATTCCAACGGGCGGAGCAAGCCGGCACCGTCTGGGGGGCCAGATGGCTGGAAATTCAAAGGCGGGGCCGGGGCTTTGTAAGTGAGTTTTCAAAACCGAAAGAGTCGTTTCTAAGAGGGTTGTTTTTTTAAAACGACAGAGCCAAACTTGGCTGGTTGCTGAGCGAGCATTGCGGCGGCTCGACAGGCTGGAGACCTGCATCCACGCTAGCTCCGCTCAGATAGCCAGGCACAGGCCCCGGGCCTTCTGCCCCGGCAGCACAAGCATCTCCCTGATGAACTGAGAGAGCTCCCGCTAGGGCAGCCAAAGGGAGACTCGTACGCCGCCTGGGCCTGACCATCCTGTGATTCCGTGTCTTCACACTGGACCACAGTGAGCTGGCACCGTCTCGCTCTCCTGGCAGCTGTCTGCCATTACCAGCACCTTCCCAGCTCCCCAGTGGCTGCTGCCTTGCCAGCCCTGGGAGCAAGGAGTGGACAGCCCACGGGAGCTTCCCAGGGACATCTCCCCGTCTGCACGGCAAGGGCGGGAGCTGGACTGCGAGGCCACCTGCTTGCATCCAGGGGCGGGGCAGTCCCTAGGGTTGTCAGATACTTTCAGAAAAAATACCGAACATGGCAGGGGGGAAAAAAATTGGTTGAGCAAAAAAAACAAAACAAAATGGGAGAAGACCAAACTTGTTGAGCAAAAAAAAAAAAAAGAGTCACTGCACCTTTAAATCCCCTTGCTCACCGCTCCCTCCCCCCCCCCCGCCCCCACCGGACGCGGCAGGGGAAGATTGTCCCAAGCAGCCTTCCATCCGAGAAAAACAGAAAATACCAGACATTTTACATGTTCAGTATTTTCTGGTTTTTTTACCGGACAGAGGCAGCTAATACCGGACTGTCTGGGTGAAAACTGGACACCTGGCAACCCTAGCAGTCCCTCCCCTCCAGCGGTTTTGCTGTCACCACGCTTCGAGCCCCCCGCATACAGCCCTGGCGCATGCAGCTGACTCCCTCCCCTCCCCCCCCGTGGCTACCGGAGTCTCTGCATCAGATCCCCACGTGGCCTCCGCTCTCTGCCTTCTGATCCCCGCTCATCTGGCAGTCGGCACAGAAACTGATCCAGATGGGAGGCTAGGCAGCAGCAAACGCCTGCAAACCCCAACTCCAGCGGGCAGTCAGGGCCACAGAGAGCCGCTCCCCCTGCAAGGGGCTCCCCTGGCCTTGACAGAGTGCACCCCCCAGCTGCCCTGAGTTCCCAGGGCACCCACGGCTCTCCAGTGGCTTCTCGGTGGGTTTTAGCTGGGAAGGGCCGTCCGACCTTCCCTCTCCTCTTTCCAGCCTGGGTCTGTCCCCGCGCCACCCATAGGCCAACAGGAGACGGTCGCAGCGCCCACATGGCTGCAGCTGGCCGGGCAGGGGGTCTGCCTAGAGGTAATGAAAACTCCCAGGGTGGAAAAGCCAGGAGGGAGCATTCGGACAGCGAGTTGCTGTGGCGACTCAAGGCCCTATGCAGCTTCCAGATCATGCCCAGACTGGGGATCTTCCACGTGGGGTCCTGCACGAGGGGCCTGGTTGTGAATTCTCGTGAACTCTCGGAGGCTTTCCAAGTGTCACCCGCCTGAAGGCAAGTTGCACAAAGTGAAACATGTGGCTTTAACTTCCAAGCCCTCCAGCCGGGTGTGATGGAGCGTCGGGGTTCCCCCAACTCCTGCACCCCCCGTAATGGCACGAACAGACTCCACCAGCCAGTAGAATAGAGGGAGTTTATTGCTTCTCCAGGATACAGCACAGCATAGATGTAATCTGGTTCCAGGGCAGGCCTAGGATGCCTCAGCCCCCCTTGAGATGGGGGAGACTGGGCCCCTAAATCCCAGCCCCTTGCTTAGGCTGCTTCCTCCATGATACCAGACAGAAACCGCCCAACTTCCAGCCCTGCCCCCCAGCCAGGGGCTGCACTCCGCCTTCCTCCCTTTGTTCCTCTCCCTGGGAGGTAACCAGTAGAACAGGTTACCTACCTGACCCATCAGCTACTCTGCTGGGCCATGGTACAGACAGCAGCCAGTGGGGGTCACCCACAGCCCGAGCCTAGCAACCAGCAAGGTACCAACACTACATCACACCGGGCTTATGGGACCTCCAGCGGTGGCGGGGCCATTGTGATGGCCTGTCCGATGAAAAGACGTTCGTTTCCCACAATCCTCTGGGATTCCCACCTTTTAGAGCACAAACAAGAACATGTTGATCCGCAAAGAGCAGAGATTCAGGAGCCAGCGAGTGAGAAGACTGAGCGCGAATGGTTCTTTGTAAATGCTCATCGTAGCACTTTCTAGAGCCCACCGCTTACGCCACATCCCCCCTTCTTCGACAGGAGGGCCTTTGCACTGTAAGCTGGCTGAGAGCGCTTTTCATTCCACCACTGTCCTCCCAGAGCAGAGGGCACTCTGGGCGTTCCTCTGCTCCCTGCATACCCGGAGCAGACCTTTGACCTTCCCCTGAAAACAGCCTGTGCCTCTTCCAGTTAATTTCCTTCTGCACGCGCTGCATTAGCATCTGACTCCGCCTGCTGGCAGACTCCTATTGTGAGGCACACAATACCCAGCGATCCACCCCGGAGATAAATGTCCTTCTCCTGGCTGGAGGAGTCTGTCTCCTGGCACGTTACCTTGGAGTCATCTGCCTTGAACTACCAGGTCGGGAGAGATACAGGACTCTTCAGCTGCACGTTGTCCGGACATACATCTCACCGTGCTCATGAAGGAAGGACCAATCAGTTGCACCCATACAGAATGGGAAGCGACTGTCTAGGAAGGAGTCCGGCTGAAAGGGATCTGAGGTCATAGTGGACCACAAGCTAAATATGAGTCAACAGTCTGACACTGTTGCAAACAAAGCAAACATGATTCTGGGCTATATTAGCAGGAGTGTTGTGAGCAAGACACAAGAAGTCATTCTTCTGCTCTACACTGTGCTGATTAGGCCTCAGTTGGAGTATTGTGTCCAGTTCTGGGTGCCACATTTCAGAAAAGATGTGGAGAAATTGGAGAAGGTCCAGAGAAGAGCAACAAAAATGATTAAAGGTCTAGAGAACAAGCTATGAGGAAAGACTGAAGGAATTGGGTTTGTTTGGTCTGGGAAAGAGAAAACTGAGAGGGGACATGGTAACAGCTTTCAAGTACACAAAAGGGTGTTACAAAGAGGAGAAAAAATGGTTCTCTTTAACCTCTGAGGATAGGACAAGAAGCAAAGGGCTTAAATTGCAGCAAGGGAGGTTTAGGTTGGACATTAGGAAAAACTTCCTGTCAGGATGGTTAAACACTGGAATAAGTTGCCTAGGGATGTTGTGGAATCTCCATCACTGGAAATATTTAAGAGCAGGTTGGACGGACACCTGTCAGGGATGATCTAGACCAGTGGTTCCCAAACTTTTCAGCATCACGCCCCCTTTTTTGATTTTTGACAAACCCTCAGGCCCCCCCTCCTCCCAAAAATAGCAGCAAAACTTGTTGAGCAAAAAAAAAAACTTGATGGGGGGGGAGGCTGGGTCACCTCGTGCCCCCCCCCCCGAATTTCTTCGCACCCCCCCAGGAGAGCACACCCCAGTTTGGGAACCCATGATCTAGACGGTGCTTGGTCCTGCTGTGAGGGCAGGGGCCTGGGCTTGATGATCTCTTGAGGTCCCTTCCAGTTCTATGATTCTATGATCACTGGTGTGACACAGGCTTTCACTGGTAACCTTAACCTGGCATTAAGTTAGTGAACCCAGAAGATCCACGTACTCCTAGGCACCCCCGGGCCTTCTGCTGGTTTGCACCAAGAGATCCTTGGATTCCACCAGGCCTGTGCCCTGAAAGGAGCAAACCACCTTGGTACCAAGTGGGACCTGAGGCACAGAAAGATCAGGTCACACAGGGGGCCTAGGTCTCCAAGGTCCCCCACCACTGCACTCCCCCGCTGGCCAGCCTGCGCCTGCACTTAGCCCCAAAGGCTTGTCACAAAGGCACAGGAAAAGCAGGGCCGGGAGGGAGAGAAATATTTTCTCTGATGTCTTTTAGAGCCATTGTAGCTCTTGCTCTGAGCCACAGTGAGCTACAAGGGCGACTTTGCAGTCCCTTTCATGTGCGTTACACCAGCATGCTGCATTTCACACCGGCCCGGCGCTGTAATGAGCCGGGAGGAGTCCAGCTCTTTGGCCGCGCGGCGCTCCAGAAGCAGCCGATGCGACCCCGCATTGGGGCTCTGCTGTTTCGTTCTTATTGCTAATTCATTAAAAGAAGGAAACGACCAGGCCAGTAGGGGCAAAATACGCCCCGTGGGCCGGCCGGCCAAACAGTCAGATCCAACTCGCCACGATCCTCTGGGTTACCAATGTTCTGCGGCCCGATGGGACCCTCAGGCAGGCTCCCTGCCTGCCCCCACCCATGCTGCTCAAAGCAGCTGGCTGCTGGGGCTAGTGTGAGCATCTGTGCATGGTGCACGCCCCTTGCGGGGAGAGGGGTTCTGGGAGCTGCCTGCGGCCGCAAGCACAATCCAAGCAGCTCCCATTGGAGGAGCTGCAAGGATTGTGTGGGGGAAGGGACAGCGCATGGAGACCCCTCCCCTCGAGGGGCGCACGCAGCACAGAAATGCACCCGCTAGCCCCAGCGTCCGGCTGCTTTGGGGGGGGGGGGAGAAGCCAGCAGGGAGCCTGCCTGACGATCCCACCGGACTGCTGGTTGGGAGCCGCCTGTGGCCAGCGCCTCCTGGGCAGAGCCTGCACCTGGAACCCCCTCCTGCACCCCAATTCCCTGCACCACGTTACCACTCAAAGCCTCTGCACCCCTGCCCTTGGTCACAACTCCCTCCCAGACCCTGCACCCCCCTCTTAGACCCCTCCATCATGTCAGAATCCACTCCTGCACACAAGCCCCCTCCCAGGCTCTGCACTCCCTCCTGCACCCCAGCCCCCTGCCCAGATCCCACACTCCCTCCCAGATCCCACAGCCCCTCCTGCACCCCGATCCCCTACCCCGAGCTCCCTCCTGCACCCAACTTCTGTCCCAGCGCCCGCACCCCCTTCATTAATATATAGAAATGTGCAGCCCTTGACCACTTACCAAATTCTTGGAGTGGCGCCCCCTTCAATTAGACAAACCAATATGAGCTCTCCTCTTTAGTGTAAATGCTCCCTCCTTATTCTGCTATTTGCCTGGGGGCTCCATTCCCCATTTCCGTGCCCTTTGGGTAGCCAACTGCTGGAGGTGCTGAGCATTGTGCCTGGGGGCACTTAATACCCAAGGGATGCAGGAGATGGAAGGGGCCTTGCTTATGCTCCTAGTCGATTTTTTTAACCCTTTGCCCCACAGTTGCCTTTTCCAAACAAGACAATCTCTCCTATGGTTCCTCTCACACGTATGAACGGCTTGTGCCATTGGTAGCTAATCATTGGGAAGCTGACAAGTGACGTTAAGGCAGGAAGACATCATAACTAACCACAGTCAAAAGTTTCAGAGGGGGAGCCGAGTTAGTCTGTAACTGGGAAAACTTAAAAAGCAACAAATAGTCCCAGCAGCATCTTATAGACCAGTGGTCCCCAACCTTTTAGGGCTGCCAGGTGCCCGGGGAGGGGGCCGCGCATGTGCTGGGTGCCCGGGGTGCAAGAATGGCTCGGGCCGGCCCTAGTCACTAGGCTGGTGCACATAAATGCCCTGGCGGGCGCCATGGCACCCAAGGGCACCGCGTTGAGGACCACTGTTATAGACTAACAAAACACATAGATGGGATCATGAGCTTTTGTGGGCACAACCCACTTCTTCAGATGACTGGAGTATTAAAAGTCCAGCTCCAAGAATAAATAGGGGAAGGGGGCGGAAAGGAGGGGGAAGGGAAGAAAAAAATAGTGAAGTAGTCTGTTCAAGTTCCAAGAAGCTGATAAGAACAATTTGCACCTCTTTAAGTACCCATTGTTCGGTTGGTTAAGTAATTAGGATGTAAAAGGTAGTGTGGGAGCCAGCCAATGTCTTTATTCATTCCTCTCTGACAGGAATCAAACTTGTGAATGAAGTTAAGTTCTAACCCTTCCCTGTGTATTTGGCTTGTGGAATTGGCCTGAAACAACAGGGTGACTTGGAGATCCATTAATGAGTGTCCGGGCAGGTTAAAGCGCTCTCCAATGTGTGTTGCCTTTTTGGATATCTGATTTGTGTCCATTAATTCTTTCCCATAGACACTGTCCAGTTTGGCCAATATATGTGGCAGAGGGGCATTGCTGGCATATAGCACATTCGTGGATGTGCAGTTAAATTACCACGGTCATGTCTTTTACCTTAGGACAAGGTAATATTACAGGGTTTGCTGGAAGAACTTGCTTCCTGTGTGCATTGTAAATTAAGTTGTGTCCCTTGCCTGAATTGCAAATGAAGCTGTGTGAGATTCTTTTGTAACCTCGTTAGCCACTCGCTCAGCCTTTCTAAAATGCAGTCCTGTCGGAAAGTCTCTGTAAAACGGGTTGGTGGGAGTGGAGGCTGCGAGTCGTTAAGGAGAAGTGTGGAAGCCATTACGAAATGTCCAGATGTTCAAAAAGAAGGGAGAGATTTGGAGTCAGAAAACATCCACTGTGTCTGCTGCTAACAGAGTTAGCAGAACTGACAACCTCGGACGCCTCCCAGAATGAGCTGCCACACGAGAGATCAAGATGACAATAAGGATCAAAGGATCACTGCGGGAAACTCCGAGATGGAACGCCACTTAAGGATTAGCAATTGCAGAGCGACATTGCAAAATCCATAGACCCAAATGGGAACATACAAGTGTAAAGGAGGAGGCGTTTTGCCATTGAACTCTGGGTTCAATTCTGCAGCAACACGGAGCATTGAATTACGATCAGCTGAGCCCAGCTCCTTACTCGTGTTCAATCTAACTGGCCATTAAATTGACCTGAGCTATGACAGACTGGTAAATAAAACCATTCACAGGGCCTTTGTGTGTGTGTGTGTGAATGGATGCACATGCTGCTTTTCATGTTGTATTTTCAGTAAATGAGGCGTACGGCCTGGTCTCCTGAAAAAGATCCCATGTGTGTTTTATAGGCATAACATTGCCACCTCTGCTCCTCACCTGGCTGCATCTCACCAGCGTACCCCGTTTTTGCTGTTCTGGGAGGCCAATGAGAAGCGCTGGGAGGAGCAACTGAAGGAGAGAGAGTTCATGTCAGCCATGCAGCAAGGGCTGTGGTGTTATGGCGAAAGTATCTCCACCTGGGCTGGCCCTGGGGAAGCTGGTGGCAGCTGTCTGGCACTTTGTCATCCACCGAGCACTCTGCAAAGTGGGAGATGGAGCTGATACCCCCATTGCACAGGCCAGTGATGAATCTAGGGTTCCAGAGACCCAGCCCTGCACTCAGTCTGCTAAAATATAGCTCCCTTGCGGCAGGCCCAACACACCCGGAAATACACTGCACCTAAATGCAATGTTGGGAGCACAGGAATCACCATCCCAGATGAGGCAAATAGTCCACCTAATCGGTTAGGCTGTGTCTACACTGCACCCCTTTTCTGGAAAAGGGATGCAGATGAGACAAGTCGGAATTGCAAATGAAGCGGGGATTTAAATTTTCCCCGCTTCATTTGTATAAATAACTGCCGCTTTTTCGGCTCGGGGCTTTGCGGAAAAAGCGCCAGTCTAGCGAGGATCTTTAGAAAATAAAGCCTTTTCGAAAGGTCCCTTATTCTGATTTTAAGAGGAATAAGGGACCTTTCGGAAAAGGCTTTATTTCCGAAGATCCCGTCTAGACTGGCGCTTTCGGCAAAGCCCGAGCCGAAAAAGCGGCAATATGTTTATACAAATGAAGCGGGAAAATTTAAATCCCGCTCATTGCAATTCGACTTTGTCTCATCTGCATCCCTTTTCCGGAAAAGGTGCAGTGTAGACACAGCCTTATTGTGTTACTCATGCTGTTGTAGCTTCCTAAGTGAGGGAATGAATATCCTGCAGCAGGGAGTTCCATCAGTTCACAGCAAATTAGTCTGTAAGCTCTTTGGGGCAGAAGCTGTGTTATTGTTTGGTGACTCTGAGCATAGCAGAGGCCTGTTCCATGGCTGGAGCTCCTGGATGCTACAGTAACACAAATAAATAATAATAAACACAGAAGCATTTCCTTGTATTTGGAGCTCTTGCCTTCTTACTTTCCAGGTGCCATCTTGTTCTTGTTCTTGCTCTAGGGCACACTTTTTGTGTGCTGTTTATTTATAGGCAGTTCTAGGTCCCTCATTACCTTCTACCCAAGGCTGCAGAAACATTCATGTACAGACTGGTGCACGCCCCATGTGAGATAGGTCAGTTTGAGCCCCCTTGCTACAAGTGGAGGAATGAGCCAGATGGGGATGAAGGAACTTACCCCCATCTGGGTAAGTTCCTTACCCAGGCTTACAAGGAGCTTACAAGGCTAAGCAGGCAGGCTGTGGCAGAAGCGGGAACAGCTCCCTGATCTCCTGGTGTTGCAAAACTGGAGCTATGTTGCAGCGGAGGTCCAGTGCCTGCAGGCTCGGGGGTGAGGGCAGGGCACATTGGGAAGTAAGCTTCAGGGCCACCCCAGACCCAGCTGCCATGGTGGTTAATGCTCTGTGGAAATTAACCATGCCAGACCCCTGCCACAGCCCACACCCGGATCCCCTCTGCCTGTATTCATTTATGCTTGTTCCCCCAGCTTGTTAGCTGGCAGGCCTGGATCCTGACCTCACTGCACCCCTGGCCCAGGGGAGGCGCCATTGCAGTGTGTGGCTGCGAGCCCCCATCCCCGTGCCGGGCTGGGGAGCACATGGCCAGTGGATGGAGAATAACTCGCTTTGAAAAGCGACATCCAGTTTCTTCCTGATACGTGTTACTGTGGGAGGTCTCAGTCCCACTCCTAACAGGCAGATGCCCACCTCTTCATTCCCTGCCTGGCTCTGAACCCAGGACCTTTGGTATTAAAAGCATCTCATGCCTTTAGGGCACTGAGTCACGCTCACAATCCTTAAATTCATCCATCTTCAGCATAGGCACTCGGCAAGCCTCCGTTTACCAGTAGTGGAGCGCTTCATAACCTTGAATGCCTATCTCCCACAAGGCAGGACAGTGCTGTTATCCCCGTTTTACAGACGGGAAACTGAGGCACAGAGCATCTAACCAACTTGCCCAGGGGGACACAGGGAGCCTGGGGCACAGCAAGGATTTGGATTCAAGTCTCCAAAGTTTCAGTCTAGCAACTGCCCTACCCATCCTTCATCTCTGCAAGGTCCTTTCCATCAGCCGGTAGCAGTAGTAGGTGCTTACCCCTGGTGGACCACCCCCTAGTGTCACCTCCCCACTGCCACTGATCCCATTCATTGAAATCTCAGCAGAATGGGCCAGATCTGAACCAGACTTCAAGGACCACCCCTCTCCGGGCTTTAGGGAGCAGGCCAGTGGGGTTACCCTGCACTGTGGTTGCACCCCCCCTATCCCCCCCAGATCTGCCCTTGAGTTTCTCGAGCTTCTCCATGTGGCACTAAACCCATCTGTAAAGAGCCAGGGGCTGCATGAGGACTCGCTGAGGCCCACAGGTTGCATGGGACACCCTGCCTCCAGTCTGTAGTTGCAACCGATCCAGTAAACTCCCCCCATCCCTGCAACCTCCAGCCAGCTGCGCCAGGCGCTGGGGGCATCGCAAAGAGAGATTAAAGCCAAGCTGCCTCTCCAGACGCCATGTGCGGTGGCTTTGTTTTTCACTCGGAAAAATCCCGCGGGCACGTGCGGGGGAGTGGGGGGGATGGGAGAGACCCAAATCGCAAAGGCAGGCGGGTGGGATTCGTTCCTTTCCATGGCAAGTTTCAATTTGTCTCCAGTTCCCTCGGATCTGCTTTGTTTATGCAATTAACAGCGGCTCATTGAGGATGTAAACGAGATGAAAGAAGCCCAGACGGAGCCAACCGGCGAATGAAGCAGGCGGATCAATAGAAGCGGGCCCTGATATTTACTCAAGCCATTGTCATTTCCTTGGTTTTTTCCCTTTTAGACCCACATAGCTGCACGGGTCAGTCGACAGCCACGTTCTCCCGGCCCACACAAGCGGCGCCTGTGAATTTCAACAAGGCCCCGCTCGCTCACGTAGAGACCTCGATGAGCCGTCAGATGCGGAGTCGCTTTGTCCCTGCTCCCCTGAAGTCGAGAGAACAAATTAAAATCTGGGTTTTTAATTTACTGTCATTACTGGGGCTTTCGTTGGCATCCGCTTCTTATCCCTGCGCGGGGAAAAGGAAATGAAGAGGCATTTGCCAGGGAGAGAGGGGCCACTAGTTTCCATGGGGATAATTTAATATGACAAGAAGGACTGTGGGAATAATAGAAATTATTTTGTTAAATGAGCCAAGCTCACGCCCCCATTGTGCCAGGTGCAGCACAGACATATGGATCAGAGAACGGTCGGGCTGGTGGGGACCTTGAGAGGTCCTATCTGCTGAGGCAGGACCAAGAAAACCTAGGCCAGCCCTGGCAGATGTTTGTCCAGCCTGGTCTTAAAACCTCCAGTGATGGGGATTCCCCAACCTCCGTTGGAAACCTGTTGCTGAGATAATTCCCGAGAGTGACAAAGTTTTTCCTAATATCTGACCTAAACCTCCCCAGCTATAAACTAAGCCCATTGCTTCTTAGCTTCCCTTCGGTGGACGTGGAGAACAATTAATCCCTGCCCTTTTTTATAACAGCCCTTCAAGTGTTTGATGACGGTTATCAGGTCTCCCCCCTCCAATCTTCTGTTCCCAAGACTAACCAGCTGTTTTAATCTTTCCTAATAAACCAGGTTCTCTCCACCCTGGATCATTTTTCTTACTCTGCTCTGGACTCTCTGCAGCTTGTCCGCGCATCTTTCCCAAACTGGAGACAGTTCTCCAGCTGAGGCCTCACCAGTAAAAATCACAGAACACTAGAACTGGAAGGGACCTTGCAAGGTCATCAAGTCCAGTCCCCTGCTGTCATGGCAGGACCAAGCACCACTTAGACCAGGGCTACTCAACTTTGGAATCCCCCGGGGCCACAATGATACTCACAGCACATGCCGAGGGCTGCAATGTAAGTGTGGTTGCATATACATGCAAATATATGCAAATAGCTTCTTTCATACTGATGGGCCTGAATACAAAGATTAAGGCAAGACTACACACCACACAGGCCCCATTTAAGTTAGTTCTGCTGATATTAATAAAATGCAATATTCACCCGATTTCCACCCATATGACAGCCCTTTTAATGAGCAATGACAGTCCAGGAATTTAACTACTAAAACGCATATCAACAGAAGACCATTATATTGACTACTTTTTTTGTGTTGGTTCCCACCTGTGGGTCACGTGTTGAGCCCCACATAAATCCAGATTGTACCACAGGTTGCAAACAAATGGGCTGCAGGCCGCCTGCGGCCCACGGACCACATGTTGAGTAGCCCCCCCCTGACCTAGAACACCTCTGACAGGTGTCTGTCCAACCTGCTCTTAAATATCTCCAGTGATGGAGATTCCACAACCTCCCTAGGCAATTTAGTCCGGTGCTTAACCACTGGACATTGATCTCCTATGTCTTGCATATGACACTCCTGTTAATGCGCCTGTGATGCTGGCAACGCCCCATGGCAATTGGTGGTGAAATAGGTGTTAGAACTGTAAGCAGGTGATCTGTGTTTAGCCTACTGAATGCTGGTGAGTTGCTGCCTGCACGGATCCGACAGGTGACACCTGTGTTCCAGAGTGGACTGCAGTATGTTTTGTGAGCCTCTGGGGCTGGATGCATCAGCATCCAGGAGAGGGACAACCCGGGCGAAGAGCTGCCCTTCTACAGAAATTGTCCCCCTCCTTCCAAGGGAAAAGACCCATGGAAAGGAGCCTGGCCATGGCTGGACCTCACAGCTGGAAACGCCCCACATCTGGCTTGAAAGCCGGTCCGCCCAAGGATTAAAATCTCTCAGTGTTGGGCAGATGAGCCATGCGAGTGGACTCCTCCCAGCAGCGGAACGTGCAGCTCCGCGTCTGTGGCAGGAGGAGGGATAAAATCTCCAACCCAAAGAAACTAAGGAGCATCCTGGATTCTGGAGGGACCCAAGGTTTCTAGGCATAAGCGGAAGATCCCCAGCGGCTTAGCCGGCATTTTCATAGTGTTACTATAGGACTGGCTCCCAGAGCTGGCTTTGGCGCTAGATCTAAAGTGTCGGGGGTGTGGAGTAAGTGACTGGGAGCAGGAGGAAGCTGAACATTGCTGTGACCCTTGGTGTCAGGGGCCAAGACACAGCTACACTCCCCCGGGTGGCAGGACAGACCCTAGAGCCCCAGGGAAGCGCCCGCACCTCCATGTTCAGCACTTGGGGTGTCTCAGTGCAGATGATGGTGCACCACTTGTGGGACCCAAACCTGTGGGTGGGCTCTGAGCTAGCCTAACACCCGACACCTGCCAAACCAGGGGAGTGCCAGCCCTCTCCTCGAGGTGCTGGCTTCCAAGGACTGAGCATGCTGTGGGTGCCAGGCACAGGGCTGAGTGTTCCACCGGGCAGTGGCCTGCCCAGGTTTAGGCGGTGGAGGGCTCAGCAGAGCAATACCCCAGCTCCTCTGAGGAGCAGGGCCTTCCAGCATGGCCAGACGTGAGTGGCGATGGAAGGGTCATCATCCCTCTGTCCAGAGGGGAAACTGAGGCACGGCTGGGTCAAGGGAGTGGCCCAAGATCGTTCAGGGAGGGCAGGGCCAGCCAGATTCTGCGCTGGAGCTGCAGAGAGGACAGATAAAGGCTGGGCCCCGGGCTCACTGCTCAATGGCACTTTGTTGCCTAAAGCGGCTTCGGCTTGTGAAAAACCTACGTGGCGCCGAGCTGCAGCTTCGGTGCCTAAAGCCATTGGGAAGCCCGGCCCTGGGTACGGTTCTCCCAAGTGCAGCCCTGTGCCTGACCCCCGAGCCCCGTTAACGACCCACGACCCCCTTTGATCGGCCTTGCAGAGCCCTCCCTGCCAAAGTCAGGCTCCGGCTCCAGTTTTAAGCCCTGGCAGATGTTTGAAGGGGACACTGGCCCCAGTCGTGGCAAAGCTCTGCTCTGGGGTCTGCATTAGGGGCTGGGCACCAGGCCCCGGATTTCTCAGGGCTGGGTCTTGCCCGGAGTGGGGGGGGCAGTGCTCCGAGAGTGGCTTGGCTCAGGCAATGCTAAGGACCGGGGCCGGGCCCCGCAGCACCACAGACGAGTGAGCACAGCGCCAGCGGGGTCACAGCCACGTCGGCGCCCTCTGCTCTCCTTGCCGCCGGGCGAAGGGGAGCCCCGGAGCGGAGGTGCATCGACTCACTCAGCAGGGCAGGCAGCGGCGGGGGCGATCTGGAAGCCCTGACCCGGTTTGCGAAGCTGTTTCACACACGGCACGGCTACACGGTGAGCAAAGCCCTTTTCCAAGGCAGCCTGGCCTGCTCGCAGGGCCGCCTGCAATGGGCGGCAGGTCGGCCCCCAGCTCGGGCGGTGCCAATAGGTTGGGATGGTCTCAAGTCAGCCCTGGTGGCTGAGAGTCCCAGCGGCATCACCCTGGCGCACCACTGGCTCCCAGCGGAGGGGGGAGGGATGCAAGGGCGCTCTGGTGGAGGCGTGCGGAGCGCAGAGCACAGCCAGACCTGCCGTGCCCTGGGGAGGACACTGTGTGGGAGGGTGGCCCTAGGAAGTTAGATAAGAGGATGGAAGAGTCAACCCACCAGGCAAGGGGCACGGACATCTCTGGGTAAGAACGCCAATGGGTCCCCAGACGCCTGGGTAAGCAGCCTGCCTGCCTCGTTGGGCCCGTGGACACCTCACAGGCTCAGCCCTGGGCTACGTGGGTGCGGTTTGCTGGCACAGGGGTCTGACAATGTGTCCTCTCAGCAGAGCTGTGGGCAGTGTAGACACAGGTAGCGATGAAAAGCCAGATGAGACCCCCGCGTAGCGGGTTCTGGGGGCACTGAGAGATCAAATCAGGGTGAAGTGCTCAGATCCAGGGATACCTCACAGCCCAAGACTGGGGGTCCTCCTCTATAAGGCACCCAACCATGGGCCAGCAAGACGCTGTGACGTAGTGTGAGTGACCTCCACTGGCTGCTGGCTGCAGCACGGCCCAGCAGGGCAGGGGATGAGTCATTATGCAAAGGGGGCTTCAAACCTGTCTGACCAGTATCTCCCAGGGAGCAGAACAATGGGAAGAAGGGGGGTGAAGCCCTGGATGGGGGCAGGGCTGGAAGTGAGTGGTTTCTGAGTTTTCTGTCTGGGATCATGGAGGAACCAGCCTAAGCCAGGGGCTGGGATTTAGGGGCCTAGTCTCCCCCATCTCAAGGGGGGCTGAGGCATCCTAGGCCTGCCCTGTAACCAGATTACATCTATGCTGTGCTGTATCCTGGAGCAGCAATAAACTCCCTCTATTCTACTACCTGGTGGAGTCTGTTCGTGCCATTACGGGGGTGCAGGAGTCAGGGGACCCCGACGCGTTGTCACAGACGCCTCACAAGCAATCCTCTTAGACACTCCAGCTTCTCCTCTGCCACAGCTGCACATAACATTTATTCCACACATGGATGAAAAAACAATTGGATAGAACATTGCTGGCAACCTGTATGTAGGTGAGACAAGGCAGCAGACTCACACCCACGCAGCCTGTCTCTGCCTCCCCCTTTCTCCCCCAGCTATCATCTGCTGTCAATAAGCCAGCAGCTGGGACTGGCTGTTTGCTCCTATTGATTTTGTGCCATCTCAGCCAGAGAGAAAATTCCTTTGCTGTCACATGGAGGCTGCAAGGTCCCCGTCCCATCCTGCCGGCAGCTCATGGGCCAACCCAGGAGAGCAGCTTTGCTCTGGGACACTCTGTGCTGGGCGTAGGGTGGGTATGACGGGGGGTGTTCCATACGGTGGGCAAGGTGGGGGCATGGTCTTTGGGCCCCTCTTCCCGAAGGAGGCCTCGGCTTCTTGGCTCGTCCAGCTAGCAAGGGTCAGCCGTGACCGATGGCAGAGCACAAGAGCGAGAGGTTTACCGGAGACCTGCCAGGTGGCCACTTATCCCCTTTATGGCTGTTTGCACAGCAGGATCCTGCTTGTGTGGAAAAATGGTTTATGGCTTGGTGTACACAAGAGATACACCTTGGGGGTGTGTCTAGGGGCCCTCTACGACACCCACCCTTTTATGACTGTTTGCCCAAGGGCTTTTAGCGCTGCCAGGGCCGGGAAGCTGGGACATTGCCTGACAATCTCCTGCAACCCCGAGCAAGTAAACAAGGCGCCATGCCGGGTCCCACGTCAGAGAGCCAGCATGGCGTGCGTGATGGTCCCGGCGAGGCCGCACATGAATAGCGTGGCCACCTCTGGGCGCGCCCTCTTACAGCAGGGTTGTCACCAGATCGGAGGTAATTCAGAGCAGAACAAACAACCATTAAGGACAGACGCGTGACAAGGAACGTGTGCTGGGCTGGCTGCCCGGCAGCTCACACGGGTGTGACTAACCAGCCGCCCCGGCCCTGCAGAACAGGGCTGAGGAGGCTCCCTCCGTCCGTCCTGTCCAGGGAGGCTGTGAACTCCCTCACTGGGTGCGCCTGTAGCGCCTGGCACAGCACTGCGAGCGCCACCAGGGCTGCTGGGTGTCCTGCCATCCCAAGAACCCAAACCGCAGGCTCTGGCAGGCCCTGGACGCCCCGCTCCCGTGCAGGTGAGGCCAAAATCCGGATCATGCGCCCGGTGGAGCGGAAGTTTGGGGGCAGTGCAACGAGCCAGCTGCCCCTCTCATGCCCTCAGCTGCTTCCCAGCCAGCACAGCATGCTGGGTTAATCCCCCTGCTAACCGAATTATCAACGGCAGGCAGGAGGCCAACAAAGCAGAGCCCTGCCCAGCCCAGTTGGGCGCCCGCCCTGCTCTATTCACAGGGATAGCTCTTCATTTGCCTCTCAGCCCCCCACGCAGGGCTGTAGAGAGACCGGGCGCTGACTGACCTGGCAAGACTGGTTGGGAGAGGAGTCCCCTTTCAGAGAGCTGGAAAAGCTCTGCCCAGCCTATGGCGCAACTCAGGGACAGTCCTCCCGGGCAAGAGGGTGCAGCAAGTCTGTGAAACTGCACTAGGGGTTCAGGAGCCCAGCCCAGTGGTTACGCCAAACGATTAAGAAGCTGGAGGCTCCGTTTCTGCTCCCTGGCTCTGCCACAGACTTCCTGCGTGACTGCAGGCATGTCACTTAGCTTTGCCGTGCCTCAGTTTCCCTTCTCTGCAGTGGGGAAGGGGAGGATGTGGGGATACATATGCTCAAAGGCTGAGCTGCTCCAATGCTATGGCCAGACCCGGACCAGAGATGGATGGATTTACAGGGCCCGTAGCTGCAGGTCACTGTTCCCTTCCATGGCGTTACTGCCGGACTCACACCAGGGCAGCAGAGAGCAAGATCTGGCTTTGGGAGCGTCCACGAGGAAAGGGTTAATCCTGGGTTCAGCCCTGCTCCTCAGCCAGTGCTGTTTGTCCAGAGGGGCCCGGTGGTTGTTCCTCTCCAGCCCTGCCACCACATGCCACTGCTAGACGCAGGAAACTGCCCTGAGGCAGAGAGGGACCTACGCGGGTTCCAGGTGGGATGCCGAGGCAGTGAAATCGCTGGCTCTCAGCCCGCTCTCTGACAGGGCAGGGAACTGGAAAGGGTGAGCCTGTCTCTCAGCACCCTGGGGGGATCCAGAGTAGCCCCACTGAGCTCTGCGGAGATCGAGGCTAGCGTGCAGCAGCCTGGATACTCCGTTCTAGGCCACGCTGGGCCAGTTTCTGACCTCGGCTGCGCTGGTGTGAATCCGGAGGGGCTGAAATGGGCAGCTGGCTGTTACCAGGGCACCTCACCCAGATTTGTAATTGGTCCGCCACAGCCCAGCTCGGGGCGGGCAATCCAGAGGGTGTGCCCCTCCTGCATGCGGGCAGAGCCATGATGAAAGCCAGCAGCCCGGAGCAGGGAGCCAGCCCCGAGGGCCAGCAGGGCGAGTGAGGAACGGGCTTTCTCTCCAGCTTTCCGTCCCCTGGAGCGCGACTGGAGCCCCCTTAATTCACAGTCCCCAGGGGACAGGACCCGACCCCTTTTTGAGATGCACCCTTCCAGCCCACCGATGGATTTCAGAGCATTTTGTAGCCCTGCCTGCATTTACACCGCTAAGCTCAGATCTGGCCCAGGCCTAGGTTTCTGCAGCACCGGGCAAGCAGGATCAGCAAGGCAGGCGATACATACTTATTTTGCCTTCTGAAGCACACTTCCGATCCCCAGGTTAGATAGGTAAACTGAGGCACGGCACAGGTTAGTGACTGGCCTCGGGCCACAAAGTCCTTTGCTTCCATGGCTCGCCCACGATTCCTTCGCTTCCTCAGACCTGTTTGTTAACCCACCCTTTCATTTCACTTTTCTGGATCTTGCATCACGCCAGCACTGATTTGTTTCGCACGTTGCACGGGAGATGCACGCGGGGTAGGAGAAACCCCTGGGCGTGAGCCAGCACAAGGTCCAGGGGTCAAACTAGAGCCGATAGCAGTGCTTAGGTCAGTTTCACCCCCCTATACCAGAAGGAGAAGATGGAGACTGTTCCCTAGGATGCAGCCCTCTGTGGCAGAGAGCAGCCAGACTGTGCGGGAGCGTGTGCCGTTCAGAACAGGGGGAGAGCGACCAGGGCGCCATCTGGTGCAGCGATCCCAGAGAAAGGCTGACTCCGAATGAGCAGATCGCTCACTCTGGGGACCCTGGGCACGTCGCTGAGTCCCTTACCGCATCGGGAAACTGCCAGATGTGGAAATTCCATGCACAGCAGCTGCTGCCCCCCCGAGAGCTCAGATTTCCAGCCTGAGCATATTTTCTCCTCTGGTGGTTTTAGTGAGCACAAGGCATGAAGTGGAGGTAGGCGCTGAACACCCCGTCAGCTGCTCCCTCCAAGTCAGGGCAGGTCGAGGGAGGCTGTACGGGGAATAGGGTTAGGTTGCAGTGAAGAGACTGGATCGGCACCTTGAGTCTAGTCATTTTATGCCTCCGTTTCCCCTAATCTGTAAAATGGGGATAACACCTCCCACCCTGGGTGTGGGGGTTGGGCTGATCTAAACCATGGGTTCCCAAACTGGGGGGCATGAAGAAATTACAGGGGGGGCACGAGGTGACCCAGCCCGCCCCCCGTCAAGCCTCTCCCCCTAAGTTTTGCAGCTGTTTTTGTTTTTCAGCACCGGTCAGTTCCGGGTTTTTTTTTTTGCTCAACAAGTTTTGCTGCTATTGGAGGGGGGGAGGGGCTGAGGGTTTCTCAAAAATCAAAAAGAGGGGGCGTGATGCCGAAAAGTTTGGGAACCACTGATCTAAACAGTGCTTGGTCCTGCCTTGAGGGTGGGTGCAAAGGCGGAAACTCCAGCAATCCCGGGCGCTGCTCCTGGGGATGAGAGCTGTGGGGAGGGCTCCATAAGCTGGGTCCCACAGTTACGGGTGTCCCACATGCCTGCAGCCATTGGCTGGAGGAGCAAGGCCCTGGGCGTGAACAGCGCCTGGCTGGGTGGATCTATCCTGGCCAGGAATGGCTCTGTTCCTCTGGCACAGCTGTGTGGTGCAGCTTTCCTCCCCCACCAGGGCCTGAATAATTTATCCATAATCCCATCAGAGTATTGCGCGTCTCAGTAAAGCCAGGAGCCGCTCCCCGAGGCCACAGCAGCATTTTCACACGGATGTCATTTAAAAGTTTAATTAAACCCGGCCTGGCGGCTCGTGGCGCTCCCAGCGCGGGAACGTTCAGGTCACCGTCTCCTGATGACGCAGCAAGACGGGCCATTAACCACAAGGATCAGCTGCCGGGTCGGAGCGTCAGTTGAATCAGCTCCACAATCCGGTTGTTTTAAATACCAAGGAAAATCAGCCCACGTAGGAGACTCATATTTACAACCAGTGCTCCCCATGCATAGATCCCACGGCACCGTATGATGGCAGCTTGGTGTCACCCCCCAACTTCACAGGTAGGGAAACTGAGGCACGGATCAGGGGCGGGACTTCCCCAAGGTTACACGGCGAGGCAGTGACAACATCAGAGTCTCTTGCCTCCCTGTCCCAGGCTTTATTCATTGCCCCACAAAACCTGGTGCCACAGAGATCTGGTGATGGATGTGAACACCCTGGAGTGATCCCTTCCATGTGCCCGGACAGGACTTTAGAGCAACAGAGGCAAAGTTCCCTGCTCTGCCCAGGAATGTGGGACAAGCCAGGCCAGCTGGGAGAATCAATTAGTTTTAGGAAGACCAAGACCTTGGCTCTATCACCGCTGTGCTGATTGAGCCCTCCGTGCCTCAGTTTCCCCATCTGTGACATGAAGAGGATGCCCCCACCCCCTGTGTTAAGTGCTTTGGGAGCGGCGGGTGCAGAGCGCTAGGTAAGAGCAAGGGACTCAGGATGAGTATGGAGGTGGCTTTAATGCAGCCTTGCAAAGGCTTGGTTTGCAAAGCTGCTGAGCAGCCAGAGCTGCAGTGGGCATCTGCTGGAGTGAGGGGCTGTAATGGGGTGTCACTCGCCACCCACGAGCACCCTCGGCTGGCCAAGGGCCTGTGCCTGCACCGACTGTGCTTCAGCCTTTGCGGCTACTCAGCCCCCTGGCCAAGTCACAGCCCATGTGAAATACAACCCCTTCCAGGGTACACCTCCAACTGGGGCCCATCCCAGTGCCCTCTGCTAGTGCCCCTCTGTTGCTCTCAGTCTTGTTTCCCCACTGGCTAGCGAGCGATTTCCTCACCCGTACCTCAGCTCTCCCCATGGAGCTCTCCATGGTGGTGGTGCTGCTCTCTCAGCCAGCCAGCCACGGTCTGCACCTCTTCAAGGCTCCAAAAGCACGCTGATCTGAAGCTGGTCCTGCAGCTTCTTCTTATAAGTTTGTCTGGTCCCGATTGGCTGGTTTCTCTGCATCCACTCTAGCCTCCTTGGAGGACTTCTCTATGGCCCTTTTCTGGTCTCAGGGCCTGATCTGCCCCATCACAGGGGCGCTCAGCACCTCGGGAAAGCCAGGCTCTGAGTGCATGAAGATTCCTAACCACTATTTACATTGGAGTAGCCCCCAGGGCCCAGATCCTGGATCATAGAATCATAGAATCCTAGGGCTGGAAGAGACCTTAGGAGTCACCAAATCCAGCCCCCTGCCCAAGGCAGGACCAATCCCAACTAAATCAACCCAGCCAGGGCTTTGTCAAGCCGGGACTTAAAAACCTCTAGAGATGGAGATTCCACCACCGCCCTAGGGAACCCATCCCAGTGCTTCCCCACCCTCCTAGTTTTCTCTAATATCCAACCTAGATCTCCCCCACTGCAACTTGAGACCAACTTGATGGATGCAGACAGCATGGGGGGAGCCCCAGGAACCAATGAGATGCGAGTGGGCAGCGTGCTACGTGCAGCTCCCTGCTAAGTACAGCTTCCTGCTAACCCGGCGGGGTGAGGCACAGTACAGCTGCAGCACAGGCTGTTTGAAATGATGGAGCCCGCCGTGGAAGCCCCAGCGGGGGCGAACTAGACAGAGGTTTCCCCTTTTGTTATCTGGCACTCACTGTGGGCAGGGGCCCAAGTATTCCCAGACCAGAGGTGCACCCACAGGGACCGATGAGCAAGCCAGGCCGATGGTCCATCCCCATCTAGGGTCCTATCTCCAGCGCTGACTGTCACCCCCGGCCCCCCGCAAGGAGCAACATGCTCATCCCTTGTCTGTGCCCGTTTGAGCTGCCCACAGCTGGGGCTGAGCTAATGCTCAGGCAGAGAGACCCAGGGGAGACAGGGGCATCCCTTCACTCTTCGTCCCTCACTCCAGGGCTGGACTGTAGCCCTTCCATGGGGCTTGCTGCTGCGCCTGCCACACCTCGTCCATAGGCATCTCCAGGACTGTTAATTCTGCCTGAAAAGTCTCTTGGATTGGCATTTGGGAGGGCCCGCTCCATGCCAGCCCCTGCCAGCCAGGGAGCAAGCAGCTGAAGGGCGACTGAAATGAACAAGGCAAGCAGGGCTGTGCTCAGCAATACGTGGCATAGGTGACGATTAAGGGATGTTAAGAGACGAGTCATTTGTCCATCCTGTAGTCGGCAACAGTTTTGTTGACCCCATGATTCACCGATAAGGGAGAGCGCCGCAAGCCCTCAGTCCCGGCTCAACCCATGTCCAGCAACTACCCCCGCTGCGGCTCTGCACTCAGAGTATTTTAGGAGCCGGCGGGCAGGCAGGCAGCCTGGCTTGTGCCAGGTCCCGGGAGCTACCCCCTCTGTGGCTCTGCAAGGAAAGTTTTATTTCAGAGCCATGGCAGGGCATAGCTGCCAGGACCCGGCGCGAGCTGGGACTGAGCTGGGCTGCCTGCCTGCCAGCTCCTAAAATATTATTAATGCAGAGGTAGCCCCCAGGACTTGGTGTGAGCCGGGACTGATCCAGGCTGCTGGCCAGCCCTCTAAAAATGTACTGGCAGAGCTGGGGGAGGATGCGTGGAGTTGGTAGTATTAACCGATAAGCTTTTGCTTATCGGTTAATCATTTAACTGACTACACTGTTACATCTCTAGTCAAGATCCAAGCCGGGGGCAGCAAGCTGTGCTCAGACAACGTCTCAGCAACCAGAACTCACGACCGGATGTGCACAGAACACACCACCTTGCATTGCTCCCCATGAGACCAGCATGGAGAGCCCATGTCTAGGCAGAGGGATGAGGCCCATTCCCTAGAGAGCAAAGTAGAGACCCTGGAACTGCAATCACAAGAGGCATTGTATCAGTTTTAGGATATCAGTAAAAAAAAATAACTATCACCTCCTTGGTTGGCATAGTTAGACTGGTACAAAATCTGCATGGAGATCAGGCCTAAGAATGGAAAGTCTTTCTGACTCTGCTCTTATCATGTGGTATTCTCATGATTTGCCACAGTGATTTCCTGCTGCAGGGAGTTCCACAGCTACTGGTGCGTTGCATAGAAACAAGGCTCCCTACTTGGGAAACTCCAACAATGTGCTGCAGAGGTTAGAGCTTGCAATAGCTTCTCTCTTATCATTACACTGCCAACCCTGAGGTACTTATCTTCAGTTACCAGTCTCTCATACTGAATTTATACAGCTCCATTCCTCTGACATCTGAGTGCCTTCCAATCTTCATGCATTTATCACTCCACCTCCCCAGCGCCGTCCCGGAAATCACCAGAAAACCAAGGTTAAAACCCAGCGACTCAGAGCTATAAAATTCCCTGACTTTATTAATATGGTGACAGCGTTTCACGTAGCCGGTGCCAGCTGGAGATAAATGGCAGTGAAGAAATTAAAGGAGGGGGCACTGAGTCACTGAATGGAACAATTTAATTTCTGCCTTCTTCTCTCTCGGCTTATTGCCTAATGGAGCCCTCTCCTTCCCTGGGAGCCATAAAGAGCAAACGTAGTTAGCACTAGGGTCAGGGAATAGGAAGAACTCACACTGCCAAAGTTGGGTTATGCAAGTATTGGGATGAATGGTCTAATGAGTCTATGTCAGCCCTGTCCTCTGCTGGGTAGGATGGGAACTGCCCAGCTGTGTGTCATAGATCTTGTACTGTGGGCAGGTGATGGAGATTCTCCTCTACTGCATGATGAAAGAGCTTGTGCTTCTGGGGCAGGAGGATGTATTGGCATCAGAAAAGGTTCAGAAAAGGCAACAAACATGATTAGGGGTTTGGAATAAGTGCCATATGAAGAAAGATTAAAAAGATTGGGACTTTTCAGCTTAGAGAAGAGGAGACCACGAGGGGATATGACAGAGGTCTCTAAAATCATGACTGGTGAGGAGAAAGTGATTAAGGAAAAGATATTGTTCTCATTATGTAAGAACTAGTGGTCGACAAATGAAATAATAGATATCAGGTTTAAAACAAACAAAAATAAGCTTTTCTTTACACAGTGCACAGCCAACCTGTGGAACTCCTTGCCAGAGGATGCTGTGAAGACCAGGACTTTAACAGGGTTCAAAAAAGAACTAGAAAAATTCTTGGAGGTTAGGTCCATCAATACTTATTAGCCAAGATGGGCAGGAATGGTGTCCCTAGCCTCTGTTTGTCAGAGGCTGGGAATGGGCGACAGAGGAGGGACCACTTGATGATACCTGTTCGGTTCACTCCCTCTGGGGCATCTGGCATTGGCCACTGTCGGCAGACAGGATACTGGGCTAGATGAAGCTTTGGTCTGACCCAGCGTGGCCGTTCTTATGATGTAGGTTTTAGTGCCAGCAAAAGGTGCGGGGGGTCTGAAGATCTTGCAGAGCAGAGCTGAAGCAGTGGCACGTCCCCGACATGCTGCCCGGCTAATTCTGGCTGCACATGGGGACAGCAGGCCATCTGTTCGGAGCTAGCTCTGCTGCTCTCAGAATGGAACAAACTGCATCTCTCCCCAGCCTGCTCTTCCACTGAACCAGCATCCCCTGGACATTTTAATCCTCTCTCCCCTCCTCCCCACCCCGTGGGGGCCACAATTCTTTGTTTTGGCATCACAATTTGTTGCCACAGAGACAACGAGGTCACAAAAAGCAGAGGACTAGGATGCCTAAGAAACAAGGCGCCTGTTTCCATGCTCCTCCCTATGCACATAGTAAATAAAAATTCCAGGGCACTGCCCCCTTTCTGTCCCTGCTCTCCATCCATCTGTCCATGCCATATTTAGGATGGGCATGACTGGCACACCCAGGCACTGGAATGTTTTCCCAAGCTGTCTGCGATGCAGAGATCTTTAGCAGGGCTAATGAATGAATGGAAAATCCAGTGCTGCCCTACAGGGGGCGGTCTTTCCCTTCCAGGAGAATCAGCTGCCATGCTGCACCCCAGAGGTGATTGCCTTTCAGTGGTGGGTGAAGTGATACTTGTACACATGGGGCCAGGGCCGGCTCGAGCCATTCCTGCGCCCCGGGCAGCGCGCCCGACGCATGCGCAGCCCCACCCCCCGGAGCGCTGCGCACCTTACAGCTGCAATCGGGCACGCGGCGCCCCTTACAGCTGCCATCAGGCGCCCCCATAGGTTGGCGCCCCGGGCAACTGCCTGGCTAGCCCCCTCCTTAATTGGGGCAAACTCTGCCCCCCTTGCTGGGTTCTACTCCAGCTCTAGTGCGTGAGCTTTGGGTAAGTCACATCCCTTCTCCGGGCCTCAGTTTCCCTGTCTGTTAAAAAGGGGAGAGCAGTACTACGGACTAACGTTACAGAGTCTGAGCGCTGTTCAGATCCCCCGCTGATGGGAGCCTCAGATTTACCGAGGGCTGCCAGCGGCTGGAAAAGGACCCACCGAGCAGGAATCCTGCAGGAGGCTGTGGATTAGCGAACAGCTGTTCATCGGGCCCCTGTGATGATCAGGCCTGGAATAGCAGAGGGTGGAGCTGAAAACCAGGACTGAGAGGCACTGGCTGGGCTGTGCGGGAAGTTTGTACAGTGCTCACTCACTGTCCCTAGGGTGCTGCCTCAGCCTTCGCTCCCATTAGCCGTAAATTCCCTTGCAGATGGAAAAATCAATCAAACAAACAATTCCCGGTGACAGGCAAATGGGGGGGGGGCAAGTGCTGCGTCTGTAACTCTGCCCCAGCCCGCTGCTGCTCCATTGGATCGGCTCGCGAGGGATTTCATGCTGCAGGCGGTCGGCAGCGGGGTGAGCGAGAGGAATTAAAATGCCTGAACGCAGCTTTGTTCCGACTCCATTGATCGCTGGCTAATGGGCTACTCAGCAAGCCGGCTGCTTCCTAACGAACTCCCGCCCAGGCTGCAGCAGCTCTGAAGCAGACGAGGCCCGGGGAGAAACGATGGTGATTTATTCTAGAGAACCAAACCGCTAGAGGAAGTGAGAACGTCTCATAACGAACCCCAGGGCCACTGGGGATTCCATGCTGATTGTTGCACTTTGCATCACTGCTTATTGGAGCTACAGAGCAGCAGAAGGTCCTCCTGCTCAGAAAGAAACCTGTCCCTCAGCCGTAGGAGGATCTTCAGTAGCTGGCAACAGTATAGGGCTTATGACACACTGATGCACAGTGCTGTTTCCACTCAGTAGAGGGTGATGAATAATACACACAGAGAAAAAAAATTCCTATCACCTCCACTGTCTCTGCTCTGGGGCCATGCAGCAGTGGACTTGCCAAGGGAAAATCACAGAGACAAAATCCCTGTTCCATTAGATTCATAGAAATAGGAATCTCATCTGACCTACTGCTTAGCCCAGAGCAGAGAACCGCACCCCTAAGCTGTGTATCAAGCCCATACCTTCCGTTTGAGCAACACCATCTGTGACGGGGCGCCTCCGCCCCACACTGGGAGCAGCCCCAAGCCCCGCGCCGTGGAGCATGGGGGGCGGGGCCGGGCGAACAGGGACGGGCACGCGCCGGGAAGCCCCAGCCGGGGCGAGTGTGGGTGGCCAAGCAGGAGATGCGGCCCGCCCGCCGCCAGAGGTGCCCGTGGATGATGTCACCACGATGTCACGCTGGGAGCGCCGAAGAGCAGGGGCGGGGACATAGGCGGAGGGCCGTCCCCAGGCGCCCTGGCGCGGAATTTAAAAAGGCACGGGGAAGTGAGGGAGGGGGGAGAGGAAGGAGAAGAGCAAAGGAGAGAGATAGACTGGAGGCAAAGAAGGAGCGGAGACCGGGGAGAAGAGCATCCGACGAGAGGGCACGGAACGGGGGACGGCTGTGGTGAGTCCTGCCCCCAACGCGGTGGGCCAAAACTAAGCACGGGGACGAGGGAAGAAGTGGCCCAGAGCGGGGCCGTGGAACCCATGAGTGGAGGGGTTTAGGGGCTACGGCCCCCTCCACTGAGCAGGGACAGAGGTCCCCGCCTTAGGGCCCTGGGCTCGGCGAGAGGGAAGGACCGAGCCCTCTTCCCCCATCCTTGGGGCGAGTCGATAAAGCGCATCAAGGGTGAGGTCACAGGGCATTTTAACCGTCTGACCAGACGGGAGCAATACAATAGTGAACACTAACATTGATGGGAAGGGTAGAGATGGCTAGGATCGGAGCCACGGCCAGTGGCGGTGTGGAACAGCCGGGACCTTGGGGTTTGGGGAGACTGACCCCAAGGGGGGAACTTATAACACCATCTCTTCCAGAAAGGTGCCCAGTCTGGACTTAAAGATAAGGGACGACAAATCCACCAGGTCCTTAGATAAATTGCTCCAATCCCGCAGGCTGTTAAACCACTAGAAACCATGGAAATCAGACAGCTTTGTATAACATTGCCGCCTTCACTGGCTCACAATGTTCCCAGACCATGGCTACCACAGCGGCCCCTGGAAGTTCCTACCATCGTGTTGTTAATGTTACACAAGCCCCGACGCTTCCTTTCATCAGAAAACCCCCACACCACAAACTAGTCTTTGGCCCAATAAGACTCTGAAGTTCTCAAGGGAGTCTCCGAATTCCCGTGCCGCCGAAGAAGCCCAGAATGTTCAGCTGAAAAAGACTGAGGCGCAAAAAGCAGCCGACACGACTGGGCCCAAACCTTTCCCGCCAAGTTCAGCTTCGGGCTCAGACCGAGCCCGGGAAATTTTAGCCTTCAGGAAAACGCGGAGCCATTATAATAAAGGGGGCTGGAATGGAGGGCGCATCTCAGGCTCAACGCTAGCGACGGCTGGCATCGTCCTTCTACCCTAAAGTCTTGATGTGGGCCGATGATGGCAGTAGCAGAGCTGGCGGGAGGGCCACAATCCCATTTCCCCACCAACTGGGAGTTTGGGGGTCTCCCCTATTCTACATTGAAACAAAACCCAAACCTTTGGATCGTGTTTGTAGCCAGCTGCTTGGGGCGTTCGCTCGGGATGGAGAAAAGCCAGGTGTCAAGTCCCCTAAGCCAGAGCAGAGATTCCCACACCTAACTCAAAGCTGGTTGGCTCAGGGCAGCTCCCGGGGTGCCCAGCTGGGGAGACAGGGTGGGCTCTGCCCTGCGCCCCTGCTGAAAACATTCTCCTCTGTCACGTACACAAATGGTTCGGCTTCGCTGACGCAGCGTATTTTGACCAGATTGAAGGGGGACAGGGGGCTACTGTGACTTTATAGCCAGGAGGGCAGCCTGGCACAGCAGAGACCCATGTTCAAGATGTGGGGGGAGAGGAGAAGGAGGAGGAGGGGGAGGGGGGACGTTCCGACAGGTCTCTCGTTAGCAGCTAATTGCTTAGAGGCGCAATGCAGAAAAGGGCTCGGCGAAGGGTTATTGTGCAATCGGACTCCGAGCTGGGCTTACCTGAGCTTTCCCCTCGGAGGGCAGCTCGTGCAGAGGGTCCTCGCAGATCAGCCTGGTTTCTCCGTCCAGCAGGTAGAGGTACACATGCTCCTAGGGGGAAGAAGGCGTCACGCTCAGTCACAAGGGCTCACGTCCCAGGCCTCCCCCCGGCGAGCAGACATCGCCAACAGGCCTGCAGACGTAGCTCTGAGCTAGAACATCCCCCCACCTCTGGGTAGGAAGGAGCCCAGCCGACAGGGCACCGAACGGGGACCCAGGAGATCTGGGTTCAACTCCTGGCCAGACAGTGGCTCTCTGTGTCACCTTTGGACAGGTCTCTTCATCCCCCTTGTGCCTCGTCTGTGGGATGGAGCTTGCGCGCCCTTGGGTTGTGGTGAGGGCAGTGGGGGAGGTGCTCCCATGCTGTGATGGGGGGAGTCGTAAGTGGACAGATACCCGGTCTGAGCTGGGGTGAGAGGAGGAGGGGGGAAGGGAATTAATGATTCTGGGCACCCTTAAAGTGTCCTGACTTTTCAAGGGTGGGTGCAAAACACTTCCCAGGCCCCTTTATGGGTGCTCCAAAATCATTAGTGACTTCTGAAGAACTGCTGGGCCTGGGCAACGCCCCAGGGTGAGCCTGGCACATCCAGCAGCATGGCAGGGCACTGTACCCAGGGTGAGCCCGGCGCATCCGGCAGCATGGCAGGGCACTGTACCCAGGGTGAGCCCGGTGCATCCAGCAGCATGGCAGGGGCATTGAATGCACCCACAGTATTTTACAGCATCCAGTAAGTGTTAAACCCAGTGGAATTCACAGTACCCAGCACCCTCTGCCAAAGCCATGGAAGGCGACTCTAGAACCTCTCTCCGCTGATGGTTAGAATCCTTCTGATTTCCTGTCTCAGTTTACCCCTGGCCCATTGAGACCAATTCGTTCACAGGCAATATACTCCCCCATGATGGCATCTGATTTAGGAGTCGGGACTTTTCGAACAATTCCCCGTCATCAGCCCTCGGGCCCGACACCCCCGCTTCAAGCCAGTGTGTCAGGCCCTGCTCAGGCCTCGTGGCTGGGGGTGCTTTCCTGAGCTGGGGACCCCCACTGGGGCTGCAGGTATGAAATGCGCCTACTGATTGCATCTGGATTGGGATTGCACCCCTCCCCCCGGCCTGAAATCCAAAAGGAAATGGCAAGGCAAAGTTACAGCCGGCATTTCAAACAGCTCCAAGGCTGGGCAGCCGCTTCCATTTCCATGGCTGTTCGTTAGCCTGGAAGGTCTTTTTCCATTGTCCCCCTCCTGAGAGCTAGGGGCTGGGCCGAGCCCATGAGGGTGACGTTATTTCCTCCCCTGGTGCCTCATTAAACCCCTCTCTGTCATAAGCCAACACACCCTTCCCTCTGGAGATTCTGGGAGGGTTTCTCAAATACAGCCTATCCCAAGGGAGGTGCACCAAGGAGACAGATCGGGGCGCCCCCGGGGGCTGCCTGGGACTCCAGAGGCATTTACACTTGGGAACTGGTCGGTGAAAGCAAAGTACAGAACTCAGCCTTGCTCGGAGTCATGCCTGGCTCTCACCAGCCTGCCCTGTGCAGTGTGCTTACGCAACCGATGGGGGGCTTCTAGGGGCCCTTTACCTCGGTCTGGAATGGATTTACCCAGGGCTGGGCTGGTATCCCCATTGTACAGATGGGAAACTGAGGCTGGTGCTTTGCAAAACCTCACTGGGCGCCTACCTGCTGGGGCCTAAACACCGTTACATATTTGGCCCTGAGTGATCTGTCCCCAAACCGCTGGAGTGAAGGGCAGGGCGGGGACCGGAGCCAAGCCCTGAACTGCCTAGCAGTCCCTAGAACCGAGCCCCGGGCGTGGCGCGAATTAGGGTCGGTGGAGTGAGGAAGGACGGCAGGACTTGGCCCTTACCAGGTGGACACCTTGGAGGGGAAAAAAAGCAACATAGCCTCCCTCCCTGCCCCCTTCCCACCTGGCTATCGGCGCTCTGCCTCCTGCTGGGCCCTCAGCTGCGCTCCTCCGCTGACCCCCTGTGGACCCCAGTCCCTGCCGGCTGGATGCACCAGGGCCACGGGCTGCACAGCCGGCAGGAGGGAGACCCCGCCCAAGCCCCTCCCCGTAATCTCCCCTGGGCACCTGGCGCTTCGGTGCTAATATGGCTGGGGCAAATCCCCGCTTGCAACTCCCCGCCCGGGAAGAAGGAGCTTTTCATGCCACGCCGGCTGGGGAAGAAGCGCTCCAGCCTCCCTGGGAAACGGGGCGCCTTCGAGCAGCCAGGACGGCGAGATCTCCCCACCAGGCCTGTCGAAGCCGAGCACAGAGAGGAGTAATCGCCACAAGGCGGCACTGACGGACACCCCTGAACTCACAGCCGCTGACGGGGCCCCCTGCCCCGCCACCGCCTGCCGATTTCCTGGGGACCAGCAAATCCGACAGGTCCCAACTCCACTGCCCCGCTCCGGTCTCTGAGGCCAGAGGGTTCCAGCGAGGGGCGTGATTTCCTAGTGGAGGGCGATGGATCCGCCGGCCCGGGGAAAGGTGCCAAGCAGCCTTTCAAAGGAATGAAGCACAAGCGTTTGTCAGACCCAGCCCAGCGCTTCTGGCTCAGAGACGCCTCCCGGCCCCATGCCAAAGCACACGGGTGTAGTACGGGGGATGAGCCAACGGCAGGGACCTGCCTGAGCAGAGCTAGGGGGGTTGATTAAACGATTGTTCATGCTCCTTCTTTGGAAGGCTGGGGGAACATCGGGTATCAACGCAGGCCAGCGCGGCCCTGATTCTGAGACACCCTCCAATTTTACACCCTTGAGCCTGAATCTGCTCTCACTTAGAGTGGGGTAAACAGCCGTCACGCCCCTGAGGGCCAGGGAGTTCGCCCGCATGAGCCAAGTTCCTCTTGCCTCCGCCGGGTGTAACAGCAGAATCAGACCTCGGCCGCAGAGGCCATGGCTTCAGAGCCAGCCCCGCTCGATGGTGACTGCAAGTTGCCCCCATCCCACCACTGGACAGATATAAAATGGCCTGTGAGAATGGGAAGCATGGCCTAGTGGTTAGGGTGCTACCCAGGGACAGCCCTTACTCTGTCACAGACACCCCGTGTGCCTCAGTTTCCCTGCTATACACATAGTTTTGGGCCCAGCTGCTCACTGTGTATGTGTGTGTGTGGGGGGGAAGGCGGAGGGGGAGAAGTGCTTCAGGTCCCTCTCCCCACAGCACATACGCCCTGTATGCCCGCATTCCCCACCCCATGTAAGCTCCTTGCTAAGGCTAAGTTAATTAAGGCACTTGTGTGGCTCACAGCCACCCCAGAGCTAACCTGTTGATTTTGGTGGGCAGAGGCACCATGTCAGGGCAGATTCACTCCTGGCCCAGCAGCCTGGTGCTGTGTTTTCACCCAAGGGAGAGGAGCAGGCAGAAATCTTGCAACCTGTGGAACTCCTTGCCAAAGGATGTTGTGAAAACCAGGACTTTAACAGGACTTAAAAAAGACCTAGATAAATTTGTGGAGGTTAGGTCTATCAATACTTATTAGCCAGGATGGGTAGGAATGGTGTCCCTAGCCTCTGTTTCCCATTTGCTGGGAATGGGTGACAGGGGAGGGAATCACTTCATGACTCCCTGTTCTGTTCATTCCCTCTGGGGCATGTGGCTTTGGCCACTGTTGGAGGGCAGGACACCGGGTTAGATGGACCTTTGGTCAGACCCAGTGGGGCCGTTCTTATGTTCTAAATTAATCCCATACAAAGTGGTGCTGATTTGGGGATGGGGCTCCCCACCCGCTGGAGTGTCCTGGTGATGTCTCAGGCTATGGCAGCAGGGCCAGGGAGGGGGCTTATCAGCCCCTCCCTGCATGCTGCAGTGGGTGAGGATCCAATCCTGCCTCACCTTGTCGCCACAGCACTTATTTCGAAATAGAGAACTTTTCCTCCGACTTCCCTTACTCCTCGTTCAATGAGGGTTACAGGAGTCGGAGTAAGACGTCCTCCAGCTTGACGGTATATCGACATTATTTCAAAATAATTGCCTGCTGGGTAGACATGGAATAAGTTATTTCGAAATAATGCTCGTTATTTCAAAATAGCGTTGCTGTGTAGACATACCCTGAGGCTATGGCTACACTGTAGCCTTCTTGTGGAAAAGCTTATGCAAATGAAGTGTGGCATGGAATATCACCGCGCTTCATTTGCATAATGAATGAGCAGCCACTTTTGCGCAAGAGGCTTTTGAGCAAAAAGGAGCTGTGTAGATGGCTCCTTTTTGCGCAAAAAATCCCTCTTGTGCAAGAGCCGTTCTTCCTCGTTTTCCTGTTATAAATCGTGAGGGTCCTCCCTTTTCTCTCCACCCTGCTCATCTGATGAAGTGGGTGTGGCCCACGAAAGCTCATGACACTATATTTTGTTAGTCTCTGAGGCTATGGCTATACTCTAGCCTTCTTGCGGAAAAGCTTATGCAAATGAAGCGCGGCGTGGAATATCGCCATGCTTCATTTGCATCATTAATGAGCAGCTGCTCTTGCGCAAGAGGCTTTTGCGCAAAAAGGAGCTGTGTAGACGGCTCCTTTTTGCGCAAAAGGCCCTCTTGCACAAGAACCGTTCTTCCTGAAAAAATATAGTATCATGAGCTTTGTGGGCCAAACCACTGTGACGTAGTGTGGGTACCTTGCTGGTTGCTATGCTGGGCGGTGGGCTGTGGGTGACCTCCGCTGGCTGCTGGCTGTAGCATGGCCCAGCAGGGCAGGGGATGAGTCATTATGCAAAGGGGGCTCCGAACCTGTCCGACCAGTTACCTCCCAGGGAGCGGAACAATGGGAAGAAGGCGGAGTGGAGCCCTGGCTGGGGGGGCAGGGCTGGAAGTTAGTGAGGTAGTTTCTGTCTGGGAAGCAGGGGAGAAGGAGCTAGGGTGGGGGCTGGGATTGTAGGGCCCAGCCAGCCCCATCTCAAGGGGGGGGGCACTGAGGCCTCCTAGCCCCAGTTCCTGTAACCAGATTACATCTGTGCTGTGCTGTATCCTGGAGAAGCAATAAACTCCCTCTGTTCTACTGGCTGATGGAGTCTGTTCATGTCACTACGGGGGTGCAGGAGGCGGGGGACCCTGACGCACCGTCACACCCACTTCCTCAGATGAGCAGAGTGGAGAGAAAAGGGCGGACCCTCACGATTTATAACAGGAAAAGGAGGAGGGGGGGAGGGCCGGTGCTAATGAGGCTGATTAAGTGGGTGGGAAGTGTCTCATACCTGTCTTGTGATGCCAACTGTGTGTTGAAAGCAAGGAAAGCAGGTTTCCTAATGGGCCGTCCAGGTGATGGCCACACTACCAGGTTATTTGGAAATAATCACTCGCAAAATAGCCCTATTCCTCTTCACAAACAGGCATGGTTATTTCGAAATGGCAGGTGTGGCAGTTCGCCTTGTTATTTCCAAATAACTCCCTAGTGTAGACGTGCCCCTGGTTCAGGTCTTTGCTCAGGCCACAGCAAACAGAAGTGCCCTCTGCCAGAAGCTGGGTGTGGACAGAGGTACCCTCCCTGCATTCAGGGCGTGCTAAGCGAGTGCGCCAGCCAGGAACACCCAGAAAACCTGTGGGGTTCAGGCAACAGGCGTGGGCAGGCCGCTGAAATGGCAGGTGGGCAGGAAGCTGAGCCTGTGGTTAGGGAGATGGCACCTCTGCCTGCCCCAGCTACCCCAGCCGGGATCCCAGGGGGCAGCTCCTACCTGCTCCACCCCTTCCCGCTCCCTGAGCAATTCAGCATAACCCAAGCTTGCCGTTGGGCCTGGGCCGCGTCGGATGCTGCACTGGGGTTCCCGGAGGGCATGCCGCAGCAGGGGGCTGGGCCGACACTTGCCAATGCTGGGGGGCACCTGGGAAATGCACATTTCAGCCAGGGCAGCCCAGGGCTCCCTGGCACGACAGAGATGCTCTCTGCAGGGCAGCAGCTGAGCCCGTGTGGGCTGGTCTGCCTGAATCCCTGATCGCGGCAGCCCAAGTTCACAGCTGAGCCAGCTGCTGCCTCGTCGCGGTTTGTCAAACCGATTGATTTATCGGGGGCAGGCGAAGGCTTCCTCCCATTTCATGCTCAATCAAGCTCATTATGGGGAGGCGGTCGCCTGCCCCTGGGGGGAAGGGGTGGGGGTGGGTCTTGTGTTTAAGGCACTGGACTCTGGCGACAGACGCTCAGTTCTAAGATCTGCTGGGTGACTCTTGGGGCCAAATCCAAAGCTCACTGAAATCAACAGGAGTTTTCATGTTCACTTCAGTCGGCTTAAGCATACCCTCAGCCTCTCTGTGCCTCAGTTTCTCCACTGGTAGCCGGGGGATAGCCAGATCATTCCACTCCCTTTGATCCCTTTAAGAAAGTGTTCCCACCTAGGGCTTCCCTGTGGTCAAAAGAGCGACGAAGATCCTGGGACGCAAACACAGGGGAAGCTCCAGCTGTTGATACATTGGAGAGATTCAGCGAAGAGCCGCGAGACACACTAGATCAAAAAACCTACCTGACAGCGATAGACTCAAGGAGCTGAGTCTATTGAGCAGCACAGAGAGAAGGTTCGGGGGTGATTGGATCAGTTTATAGGTACTGACGTTGGGAACCAATTTAATGATGGGGTTTTCAGTCTAGCAGAGAAAGGTCTAACACAGGGGCTGGGAAGATCCGGCCTATGGGCCAAATCCAGCCCACCAGGCTGCCGGATCCGGCCCATGCATGCCCCGTCCCCTGCTCAAAGCAGCTCTCTGAATGCTGCGAGCCACAGGGAGGAGAGAGAGGCTTCGCGTGCTGCCCCCAACCCCAGCACAATCTAGCAGCTCCCACTGGCTGGTTTCCAGCCAATGGGAGGGGCCTGTTTGCAGGATAGGCAGTGCGTGAAGTATCCCACCCCCTCTGGGCTTGCGGCGTTCAGAGCCATATGTGGCCCCTGTAGCCAGCTGCTCTGAGCGGCCTGCAGGAGCATGGAAGGCAGGGAGCCTGGCTGAGGAACCTGCTGGCTGGGAGCTGCCCAGGTAAGCGCCTCCTGGCCAAAGGCAGCCTCTAGCACCCCAGCCCTTCCCCTTACCCACTCCCCCCCCCCCGCGCCACCTTACCCCTTCCCAGCCCTTGCACACCAATCTTCTGCCCCACCACCCCAGGTCAACTCCCACCCAGACCTTGCCCCCTAATTCCCTACCCCTAGTTACAACCAGATCCCTGCACCCCTACCTGCACTCCTGCACTCTTGTCCCAGGTCACAACCCCTTCCCAGACCCTGCACTTCCTCCTGCACCCCTCCTCCAGCTCAGAATCCTCTCCCGCACCATACCCAGCCCGGACCCCTGGGGGGACACAGATGTCTTTCCATCAACTCATAGGCAGCTACAACAGGCTTCCTAGAAAGCACTAGCACAGTCGATACAAACTACACTTTCACGCAGACAATGGCTTGTTTATACAGCTCTACAGACCACACACTGGAACAGAAGTACAATGTTTATATTCCAATCGCTTTATTTTATGATTAGACACTAAAAATAAGAAAGTCGGCACGTTTTCAGTGCTACTGTGCTGGAACACGTCCATATGTTGATGTCTGATGTTGTAAGCAAGTCATTTTTAAGGAGGTGAAAGTTGGAGGCACGCAAGACAAATCAGAGGGTACAAGAGTCTGGAAAAGTTGAGAGCCACTGGACCAGATGATTAGAACTTAAGACGGTCAGACTGGGTCAGATCAATGGTCCATCCAGCCCAGTACCCTGTCTGCCGACAGTGGCCAATACCAGATGTCCCAGAGGGAGGGAACACAACAGGTAATTCTCACATGATCCCTCCCTCGTCACCCTGTTCCATACAAACAGATGCTAGGGACACCATTCCTACTCATCCATTGATGGACCTAACCTCCATGAATCTATCTAGCTCTTTTTTTGAACCCTGTTAAAGTCCTAGCTTTTACCACATCCTCTGGCAAGGAGTTCCACAGGTTGACTGTGTGCCAAGCGAAGAAAAACTTCCTTTTGTTTGTTTTAAACCTGCTGCCTATTAATTTCAATTGGTGTCCGCTTTCTATCCGTGGGTAATGGCATCCGCAGCTATGGACGCAGATATCCACAGCTCATTTTTGCGGATACAGACACGGATGAAGATACAAATTTTGTATCTGCGCAGGGCTCTACAGATGATCACAGTTGTCCTTTCTGACCTCTGAAGCTATAAATCTGCAGGGGACTATGCTATTGCCCCAGTGTTACTTGGTGAAGGCACTCAGACATTACGGGGAAGGGTAGCTGGAAAAAGTCCTAAGGCAGAACACTAGCACTCTTTTAAAGTCCTGTCCATTGCCCTGTGCCCCTCTCTAGTTTAGAGGCTGCCCTTCTGCCTGGTGGTACACTCTGTATGAACTGCCTCCAGGAGACAGGACCAAAGTGGTGAAAATCAAGCCGGCTGAACGGCGTTGTGCTTTGACTTCTTGTCTCCAGAAAGCACATGCCCCTTCCTTCCCACCATGCAGGCAACCAATGTGAATATGTAATTATATTACACCGGGAGATCGACATGGCATTCTCCCCGGTCCGGCTGCCAAGCACAAAGAATGCCTTCCCAGCGAGTCAGCTCAGGGCTTAAACAGACGCAGCGTCTTGTCGGGCAGTCGGTAATTGACTCATGTCAAGGACGCCTCGTCGGCTTTCAATGAAAAAGGGTTGGAGGGTGCGTAGAGTGGAGAGCCACAAGGACTGAAAGATGCCGCGATTCGACATCCAGACAGGGCCATTCTGATGAGCTAGCCTGAACTCCAGCATGACACGGGCGTGACGTCGTTTCGGGGTTCCCCCAAATCCTGCAGCCCGTAGCAGCAAGAACAGACTCCGCCAGCCAGAGAATAGAGAGGGTTTATTGCTCCTCCAGGATACAGCACAGCATAGACGTGATGTGGCTACAGGAGTCTGGGCCAGGATGCCTCAGATCCCTTGGATTAGGGGGTCCATCGCCCTCCTAGACCTCCAGCCCTCAGTTTAGGCTGACCCCTTCATGTTCCCCAGCCTGCAACTGACCCTTCCCCCGAAGCCTCTTGTTGGTCTCCACCTTTCTCCCTTTGTCTCTCCCCCTGGGAATCCCCTGTTATCTCCTCAGGCTGAGCTTAGGTGTCTGGGTTAATACACATGTGGGTGAGTCAGTGGGAATCACTGCGCAGGGGGATCCCGGGTTACAGAGCAGACAGCACCCCCACTATGCCACAATGGGTCACAGACCCTCCCCCAATAAACTCTACCCCCGGCCCGTAACTTCTGGCTGAGTTGTCTTCGATCTTTTAGAAAGACAGCCAGTCTTGATGTGATGACGTCTCACGACGGGGACTCCACCGCGCCTCTGGCTAAGCTGCACCACGGTTAAACTCCCCACCCTGTATACAAATTACATCTTCTTTCCACGCCAGATGTGTCCAGCTCCTGCTTCCAGCCCTCGGATCCTGCTACCTGCGTCTGCTCGGCTGAAGAGCCTGCGACTATCAGAAATCTCGTCATAAAGGACTTAGATACTGTAACCAAGTCACCTTGTAGCCTTCTCTTGGAGAAGCTCAATTGAGTCAGCTTGGTTTCAGGTCCTGCCTCTGCTGGCTCACCCCTTGCAGTCTGGTTCAGAAGGGCCGTTCTGCCAGAAATACATCCCTTCTCCCTCTGTCTTGTCCAGTCAGCTCGGGAGTTCTCTAGTGAAGGGACTGTCTGACACTGTGTATGTGCAGTACCTGGCACGGTAGGGCCCAGATCTCACTCCAGGTGCTGTTCCAATACAAGTCAGAGTGACTGCATGGGTGGTGGGTAACATAGGCAAGGGAAGGCATTGCCTTCCCAAAACAGTCAGGGTAGCCCTGCCCATGCTGCCTGGCCAGTCGGGAAGGCTGGGACGGGGGCATGGTGGCCTGGCTGCGCCCAGAGCCATGCAGACGCTCTAGGGGCCAGAGTGGAGTCTGGGCTGCCCCGCTTCTCCGGGGGGCCAGGGCTTCCTGGCTGCTCCAGGGGCCAGGCCAGGGGGAAGCTGGGGGTGCCCTGCTGACCCAGGCACCGGGGAAGGCGGAGCTGGGGCTGCTTGGTGCCCTGGGGAGGGAGGCACTGGCTTTGGGCAGGGACCAGCAGCCACAATGTGGGGGGAAGGGTGGGGCCATAGGGCAGGGGACAGCGGCCAACATTGGGGCTGGGCTCTAGTGGGATAGGAAGTGGCAGGGCCATCCATGTTCCCACTACCCAGGAACACCTGGAAGGCTCCCCCAGGTGGCAGCTTCCGGGAGGCGAGTTGCTGGGCTCGGAGGCCAGTGGAGAGGCGTTCTCCTCCCAAGACGACGCCAGGACACCTGGCACCTTGGTGGACGGCCTCTGCAGAGGGCCCGAGGGCTCAATGGGACCTGGCCCGCAGAGGGGGGATGTTGTGGGGGGGAGTTTGCCAGGCTGCCCGTATCCCAGGGATACCCAGAGGGGATCAGCCTCCCAAGACGTCACTGGAGCACTTTTTGCTAGCAAGAGACCAGCGGGCAGAGTCGGCACATGGAGCATTCACCCTAGCAAGGGCGAGCAGCTACGGAACTTGGGGCTGGGTGCGAAGAGGGGCCCAGCCCCTGTAGCTCCAGCAGGGGTGTAGGGAGGGGAAGGCGGTGGGGGGGTAGTTGCCCCCGGGGGCCATACTAGGGCAAGCGCAGGGAGAATAGCATGGGCAGGTCTGGGACTGCCCAGCCCCGCCGCAGCAGCCGTGGCCACGTCAGACCCTCCCGGGCCGTTCTTCTTGTGTGCGCCCTAGCGTGGCACCCGGGGGCAACTGCCCCCCCCCACCCTCTCTATGGCCCTGAGCTCCAGCTGATTTCAGCACAACAGGAGCTGGAGGCGGGTGTGTGAAGCCACCGGGATACAGTTGCCCGAGGGCACGTTAACGCCTTCCTTGCCGCTCGTATCACTTCCGGGCCCTGGCAGATTTGCGTCCCAGGAGTGTGTAGGGAGCCAGGGCAACTCCTAGGCAGCTTAGAGGGAGCTTTCCTAGACAGCCCAGATAGGCAGACAGCCGTCAACCGTGCAGCTAGGAGATGGACGGGCATCCACCTCCCGCTCCCCAGCCCCAAACACGCCATCATCGGCTTCAGCAGCAGCTGGTCTCCGGCCAAACTCCCATGGCCGGTCACCCCTGCAGCCAGCGGCCAATCAAGGACAGGGGCAACTGGAACCAGCCTGACTCCAGGATGGATCCGGGGTCATGGCCCAGGTCCATGCATGTCTTGCAGAGCCCCAGAGCACGGCAGATGCCTTGCAATGCACAACATACAGCCTCTAGACAGGCACGGTGGAAAAGGGAGATAAGACCCCAGGAGGGAGGACGAGGAAGGGAGGGAGGAAGATTGGGGGCTAAGCAATAAGACAAAATGGTTACTCAGTGAGGGCTAGTGCACTGGGTGGACAAGTAAAGACGCACTAATGTGTCCCCGGGCTGATTTCCCATGGGCTCTGAGAGGCAGTGTGGCCTAGTGGATAGGTGACAGGGCTGGGAATCTGGATCACAAAGCCCCACTGTTACAAGCAGTAATTCAGCCTCACAGCAGCAGAGGGAGGTAGCGCAGTGCTGAGTTAGGCAGGGAAACTGAGGCAGCATGCCGGCATGGGATGTTTTTCTTTGTTGGAAATGCTCAACAGCCATCGCAGAGGTTTTTGGTGGGTAGGTCTGTTTAAGGCAGATCCTGCGGGGAAAGGGCAACAGAGCACCCAGCTCTCCTCTGACTTCTTTACAAGCAAAGAGAACTTGGGCCAATTTCAACCGTAGGTTTTGAGGGCTTGAATGTGGGGCCACCAGCACCAAAGCACGGACCTCTACCAGTTGCGGCAAAGGAGCACCCACGTAGTCTGATGGCGGTAGTAGGTTATTATCCTCGATGTGTGCCAAGAGGAGAGACACACTTTAGAAGCCTATTACAGCACCTGGGCTATACAAACAAGTCATGGACCGAATGCTAAGTGGGCCTGGTGTAAATACACCCCCGTTATTTGATTTAAAAGCCACTGGCAATTATCCCTCATTTCCTATGTAGCAAGGCGCCGGCGAATGAGTTGCATTATCGTCGCGAGAAAGGGAGCGCTGGTTAACAAAGGAGTAATGTGTGCTCAAACCCCAGGCAACTGAAAAGAACTAATTAAAAAAAAAAAAGCCCCAATCTCGACAGGCCCCTTGCTAACCGTTCACTGGAATAATTGTATTGTGTGAAAACAGATTCAATTGCTGACACCGCAGCAAAGGCGTGCAAAGAATACATTCCATCATGCTGCGCAATCCGCCCTTCCCGCCACCGCTGACAGATAAAGCAGAAGGGGCCACGTCGGGCTCCCTTTGCTCAGGGGAGGAGAGCAGGGCCTGAGCCGGCTCTTGGAAACACTGGTCCAAATCGGCCATTGTCAACAGGGACCGTTGTCAGTGACACCAGTGCTAACATGAGCAGGATCTTAGTGGGGTTCTGTGACGCCCTATTGTTCGGGGGTGGGCAATCATTTTTAAAAGGGGGCCACTTCATGAATTTCGGAAGTGGCCCCGGACCGCCCCGGAAGGGGCGGGGCCTCAGGCGGAAGGGGCAGGGCCAGGAGACTTCTCGTGCTCCTTCCCCACAGACCCTGATTGGCCTGGGGGTGGGGGAGCACATGAAGTCTTCGCGCCCACCCCCCCCCCCAGAGAATCATCAGCTGTTTTAAAACGGCTGGGGGTTCCCTCTGGGTGCCGCAGTGGGAGGAGATCTCGTGCTCCCCCCGCCCCCTGGCCAACCAGAGCCCGAGAGTGGGGCGGGGGAGCTCAGAGTCTCTCTCCCCCTGTCCCCACCCTGCCAGGGGTGCGTGGCGGCTAGAGAGAAACGCTGCCCCCTGGAGGTGGGGGGAGCAACTAGGCAGCCGCGGGCCAGATCCATCGGCTCAACAGGCCAGATCCAGCCTGCAGAGGCCCCTTTGCCCACCCCTGCTATTGGAGCTTCTACACCGCGCGTGAATAAACCAGGCAGCCCCATGCAAAGGACACAGGGGTCCCACCCCTAAGGACAGGACCTGATCCTGCCCTTGGAAGTGTTAGAACCAACTCCTAAGCCAGAGCGCATGGGATTGCTAGGCACATCCCCAGCGGGCATCAAGTAGGGTGGCACTGAGTCTATGGCCCAGAATGCAGACACACCTGGACTCCATCAGGGCACTGGCGTTCTAATGAGTCCCAGAACCTGCTGTGGGGCAGGTCTGCTAGCCAGGGAATCGCTTTCCCTTCCCCCTTGCTGGGAGGTGCATTAGCTCTACCAGCTGGGCAGCTGCTGGGCAGGAAGGCACGAAACCGCAATGCCCCCCGACTTAAATCCAGCTCCAAAGCCGGTTGAGGGCCTGGGTGTAAAGAGCGGAGGTCTGAAATCCTTAGAGAGGGTGTCTGGCTTTGTGGCTGAAACCAGCCTGGGGTTCAGGAGAGCAAAGCTCCATTCCCTGCTTTGTGATCTTGCCCAAGACCTCTCCCCCATGCCTCAGTTACCCCGATGGAGAATGGGATGAGAATGCTTCCCTCTCCCCAGGGAGTGCTAAGTATTAGCACCCGCCCCTGCAGAAAAACAGGCGCGTGATGCCCCAGGGCACTGCCCATGCAGGATTCCAGGTTAGTCCCCCGCTGCGCCCCTTACCTGGGCCTTCAGCATCACGCTCACAGGGGAACAGGACTCTCAAGGCCCCAGTGGGGCTGCCCAGGTGAAAGAACTGCAGTAGCTCCAGCATGCTGCACATTAACTGCTGCCCTTGGAGAGTAGCTCCCTCCCCTCCAGCACCATGCTCCCCACTCCTGCTAGAGCAGAATCCGCTGCCGTTACCGGGGCTAACAGACAAAGGGCGGAGCGGGAGAACACACAGGGATCATCCCCACCACTAATGCCATAATGCTGGGAGATTAGGAACACAATGGCCTCCAGGAGTGGAGGGGATTTCGCACGGTCGCCCACCGGGCGCTCGGGCGAGCAGGCGGGAGAATGCGATTAGCCATGTCAGGCCAGGAACCATTTCAGGCTGCAAATGACGTGAGGACAACAGCAGCTGGGCGCTTTATCCCCAGTGGCTGGCAGAGACAAGAAATTAAAGGGGGTCACAGGCTCAGCTAATACAGAGCCGGGACAGAAACCAGCGAGCAGGTTCTGAACTGGTCTCTCCCGTCCCGGTCTAGAAGGCAGGCAGGGCCTCTGAGCAGCTGCCACGCAGCAGAAGCAGAAGGGAGCATTTCCCCCAAGGTGGGGGGCACTACAGGCAGGGTAGCTCTACCTTGAGTGTGAGGGGTGCTAGGTTCTAGTCCCATCTCTGCTGCAGGCAAATGATTTGTAGGCTGCTTTTGGTCTGTCTATATTGTGCATTCTTCAAGCAGGGGCTAGGCACAACAAAGCCTGGATCACAGAGGGAACCTGTAGGTGCTACTGAGCTGCTCCTCCTGCCGAGGGTGCACAGTGGTGGCTGGGCAGCGGCACGCAATGAGGGGGGCTGCTAGGCGTGCTGCCGGGCTGGGCAGTCGGGAAAAGGCCTTTCTAAACCATGGGAGGGTGGGGCGCTTCTGGTCTCTGTGATCCCTGGCGGTGCCGTGTACACACGGTCCCAGGGAATGAGGTGGGGTGGGACAGCCACAGGGGAGCTGGCACAGGGTGTGCACAGGCGCTGCACTGAACTCAGCCGCTCGGGGAGGGGATCTCACTGCGGCACCGGATCGGCTGGAAACAAATCGGGGGGCAGGCTGTGGAGTGCAGTGCAGGCCTGAGGACTGGCAAGTCCCCACGCGGGCAGGGCACCCTTTTGCAGGCAGAGCAAGCCAGTGGGGACGCAGGCCTTGGACGCTAACAGCCGGCACCCCAGGACACAGTGTAACCCACACACCATCTGGGTGTGGGGCACTGCCCCATGGAGTGGCACTGACACCACTTGCAGACAGAGAGAAGGGAGTTTGCTCTGCAGCCTGAGCTGAGAGCCAGCTGGCTTTTAGCTCAAGCTGAAGAGGCCCATGCACTGAGCTCAAGAGGTCCCCCGTTGGGTTCTGCCTGTCGGCATGACAACAGCATGGCTCTCTCCAGGGCCTGTATCCCCCGTTGGGTTGCCCCTAGAGTTTTCTTGTTCTAGAATGGACGGCCCCGTCCCTACACAGCTGAGCCTGGCGCCCACAGCATGGGAACGCATTACCCCCCAAGCACGCAGCCAGCTCCCGTTCTGTGAGCACCTCAAGGCCCCGGCAGAAGGGCACTGAGGTCAGATCCTGGCCCCATTGTCCGATGGGGATACAGACCTCATCTTGGGAGACAGGATACCAGTGCCAGCCCGAATGACCAGGGCTGAAGCCTGGCTCTCTGATTGCGGACCCATCTCCCCTGCCCTCCTGTCTGCTTTGCACATTCAGAACAAGAAATCCTGCCCCACATCCTCCTCAGATCATTGGCAAAATATCAGGCAGGGCAAGCGCTGCTCATGTCCTGCAATGGGGCCCAGGCACAGAGTAGACAACTCATGAGGTCCTGTCCAGCCAGACCCCTCTTCTCTGTGATTCCTGATCAGATGGCTCAGGCCTAGGTTAAATGTCAGAGAGGCGTCCCAAGTGTTTCGATCTGTCCCTCCCGGGCACAGAGGACTGCTGCCTGTGGCATACTTGGTGCTGTGTTCTGCTAAGGCTGTGATACTGACAGGGAAACTGAGGCACGGAGCAACCCAGTGACTTGCCCAAGGCCTCAAGGGGAGTCAGTAGCACAGCGGGCGTTAGAACCCAACCATGCCAGCACCCCCGCCCGCAGGATCACGCTGCAGCGCCAGAGCGTCCCGCCCTACCCAGAACCCGCCTCTATACATACCACTTTGGGGAGCACAGACACGACGGCATCTTTGATGGCTTCCCGGAGGCAGGTGATGTCAATCACGGAGCCCAGACTCAGTAAGGCATCCTGGGAAAGCAGAGAAAAGCCCTGGGTTAATGGAAACGTCAGACGTCTAATGGGTAGGCATGGCTTCGAAATCCTGGTGCTGGGCACTGCAGTCAGCCCTGAGACAGACAGCAACTGAGCAGGGATTGCTGGGGGGTCTCTGGCCAGCACTAAGTGGGTCAGACTAGATGCTCGTAATGGTCCTTTCTGGCCATAAAATCCCTGAATCTGGACCTGAGGGATTGTGCCAAAATTTTACATCCCTTCCAGGGGGTGGGGTTTGTAAAGCACAGGTGGTGGGCTTCCCCCAGCTCATCCGAGCCCTCCCTTTAGACTGAGCATCTAGACCAACGGGGGCAGATGGAATGTTCAGCGGAGCCAGACCTAGGCTGGGGAACTCACGGCCACAAGAGACAAAAATGGTTAGAGGGCTCACTGGCCTGAAGGCCAACACCACAAGCAAGGCAGTGAGGCCTAGTAGGTAATGCGCAGGAGACTTGGGTTCTAATCCTGGTTCCACTACTAGGTGATTTGGGGGGCAAGTCACTTTGCCTTTCTGTGCCTCGGTTTCCCCATCTGTAAAATGAGGAGTGTGACACTGAGGCCCTGTGTAACATGTTTGGAGAGCTACTGATTAAAAGTGCTAGAGCACAGCAAGGCCATTATTAGTGTTTCTTAGCCCTTCGGCCAGGTCTCGCTCCCACGCACCCCCTTGGTCAGGCTCTGCCACCTAATCCAGCCATGGCTTCTCCAGACAGAGAAAGCTGCCAGATGATTATTTCTGTGCTAAATACGTGGGGCAGGCTCAGCTGCTGTGGTCCGCAAGCAGAGTTGCCACCCTGTATTATTTGCATTGCAGAGGCTCCTAGAGGCAGAGGCCTGCATGCCAGTGCTGCATATACACAGAGGAGCTTGCAGCCAAATGACAGAAACACCATTGTCCCATTAGAGCCGAAGGAAGCGCCGACTTTCTTGTCTCCAGGTGGGTGCTCCCTGAGGCCCCGCCCCTTTCCCAAAGCCCCATCCTTGTCCTGTTTCTTCCCGCTCCTGCTCTGCCCTCAGGCACTGCCCCTCCCCCTCTTGCTGAGCAGCGCCGAGCTGCCGCTATTTTTTCCCCACGGGGGCTCCAACCCCAGAGCACATGTAGAGTCGGGGCCTTTATGAAGCCCAGAACCGAGGCTAGTTCCACAGGCAGGTCTGTGACCCCAAATGGTCATCAGGCCCAGGGTCACCGTAAGCCCAAGGCCAACCTGCCCTTCATTAGGAGCCGGCTGTCCCAGAATAAAGATTCCCATCAGCTCCAGCTCTCTCCCTGCCCCGGGGCCTCCTCTTCCTCACTCCTGTCCAGGCTGGGCACCTGCAAGTCAGTCAGTCATCAGGCACAATTTACTGCCTGATTTATCCCCTCAGCGGCTCCTATGGGCTTGCATTGCAGCCGCGGCAAGCCGGACGGCTGGAACTCCTGCTCCCGGGCTCCATGTCTTTCTTCCAGCCTGGTTAGCGATGAGGAGATGGGGCTGCCTCGAAGCCCTCCTGGGCTCAGAGGAGAACTTGCCTCAGCCTGGAGTCTGCTGCTTTCCGGAGCTGTCTGGGCTGTTCCCCACTCTAGCACTCCGAGTGCAGAAGGTGGGAGCCTGCGAAGACTTTAAATATCCCTTGCCTCTGATGACAAAAACTCCCCCAGAGTCACGGATTCACTGACTTTGGTGGTGGGTAGCTGCCACCATCAAGTGATTTTATCCCTGAAATCAGGGGTGAATACTTGAACCTACCCCTGGGGGACCCCAAGCTCTTTTGCCACAAGAGAGCTTGAAAAAAAGAAGAGAAAAGCAAGCTGCAGTCTCTGGTAGCTGACCCCTCAGTCTGAGGCATGCACATGTACACAGACAGACAGACCTCCTGTACTTTCCAGGACCCAAGAATCAAATAATCACCTTTAAAAAGTGATTTTTATTACAAAACAAAAGATATTCTTGAGAAAGCATACTTGGTTGCTAGATGTTACAGAGCAACTAAGGAAAACAAATTAAAACACAGAGAAAATCTCTGGGAACAATTCTTAGATGGTAAATGGGGAGAGGAGGCACAGAGTCACACAGAACAGATCAAACCAAACCACAGAATAAAGAAAATACCCTGATCGCAACTAGATTCACTTTCTTCCCTTTATTTACTCACGATCTTCTCTTGGTTCAGTCCACTTTCATGCCCCAGATTCCTTGGAGGCATGGTAGTCCTGCCTGGGTTTAAATCATTCTGTCTCTCTCAACTCCCGGTTTAACTCTCCCCCACAAAGAAAGCAGGCAAGGTACCTTACACAATTCAAATTTCATCCCTCTATCTTGATTGGTTCCTCTGGCCCTGTGCCAACCCCCTTGCTAGCTACCTGAGTTTAATCCCTTAGTCACCGGGTGCTGGCCAGAACTCCTCCTGTCCATTACAGGAGCTGCTGGAGCAAGTGGATTCTAATTTAATTGGAAACACCCTCCAACCCCATCGGGCTGAATTCAGCCCAGGGTAGCTCCAGGGATGCCAGGGGAGTTGTCCCAGGGACAAATATGGCCGGCTCACAGGTACTGGCAAAGGTGGCGCCTGCCTAGCCCAGAATGCAAAGAGCCAGTATACTGATTATGAAACAGTCTAGATGACTTACCCTAAAGTGTACAGGGAAGCAAGCTGAGGCAGTGTTATACACACAGCAGTTTTCATCCCACAATCTCACAGCACTGCATAAGTGCTGGGAAACTGAGGCATGGAGCAGACCTGGGATGCACCCAAGGCTATACAGTGAATTGGTGTCAGAGCTGGGCATTCAACACAGGTCTCTCAGAGCTAGCCCGGCCTCAAAGGGAAGCCTCTCCCTTCTAGAGCACGCAAAGAACGGCCTTTGCCCCTAGTGTGGTTGAACTGGACACATCAGGGAGCTGTGGAAAGTCCACTCCCTCGGCCAGGTGGTCAGTGGCAGAGCATGACCACGTGGGGCTAGCAGGGTCTCATCTGGCATGGCAGATGCTGGGTGGCTGGTTAGCCTTCACATGACACGTCCATCCCAGCAGCGAGCCAAAGCCACCAGCTACAGACCTGGATCCACACTCCCTCTACAACATGGATCCAGGCCCATCTCTAACGGGGGAGCCAGGTGAGGGCAACTGTCTCCTGGAATTCCCCAGCACCTGCTGTGCTCCACTCCCAGCAGCTTGGCCACATTCCAGCCAACAGGGCTACTCCTGGTTTGCACCAGCGTATGTGAGAGCAGGTTCCAAGCCATAGTCCGCGATGCGACCTCCAGGTGGGAACAAAGCAGAGCTGCAAGTGAATGGCACCCAAGTCCCCCACAAACCCCATCCCCCATGGGCAGCTGGGGAAGGTAGGGCTGGGGAAGACAAGCCCCCAACCTCGCCCCAGCCTCGCCCCTTCTGCTCAGGCCATGCCCCATCATGGGGAGGGTGGGCTGCACACAGCCCGAGCCTCCCCGGCCCGGAGCATGGGGAGAGCGGGTGCTTGGGGGCAGCAACACTTCGCTCCCAGTACGCCTATAGTAGACATCCTGGGGGAGGGGTGTGGACAGGGCCAGGCTGGTGATTTGGGAAGGCAAAGCTTTCCCCCGCCTGGCATTCCCGCTGCCCATGGACCCCCGGGCCTGTTGAGGTAATGACAGCAATGAGACCAGAAACCCACCCCAAACTTTTACAAGCTGAGCCCCCTACACCCCATTGTGCGCCAAGCCTTAGGCCCTGAAGTTTAACAGTTAACGCTGACATTTCATGCGTCATTACTGTCCGTGCCAGCGCCCAGTGAAATGCACAGGGCGACACACCAAAGAGCTACTGTTTCAGGCTCTCTGCAGACTCAGGCAGGCAGTGCCTCCTCAGTTACACGTGGGTCACAATCAAAAACAGCCTTCCCTGAAACTGTAACAGTGAGCAATTCCCTTATTCCTTGTAATAAAAGCCGACATTCTGGAGACCAACTGAGAGGCCTGTCTCCCCCCCCGCAATCTCTTCAGGGGCACACTACACATTTTGTGAAGCAATAGCTTGCCCTGTTTATATTTGGGCACCCCTGAAATCATTACACAGACTCTACCCAGGCAAAACTCTCCCCGACACTGAGCGCAATGGTGCAAAATCAGAACGAGGGGAGATTCCATTCAGGGGCATTGGCCCATCACTAAGAGTTTACGTAAGTGTGACTTCTTTGCTTCCCCTGCCTCGCCCTTCAGGCTCCTCCAATGGGAACAAAACCCAGGAGGGACGGAGCACTGGTCTAGATCAGTAGCAATCGCACCGGTCAGCACACCAGCCATCAGCAGTGGCAAGCGCATAGCATCCTCAGCGCCTGCTTTGGCACGGACACCATGCAGTGACAAAACATGACTGCGATCGCTAAGCTCTGCACCGTGCCCCTCCAGAGCAGAGTGGTGGGCAGCAGGGAAGGAGCTGGCCCTGCCCTGCCCCAGAAGCACACGCCCTTGCCAATGGAAAGGAGAATCTCTGCTCATTAATTTCTCCCGACAGTATAAAGCTCCCAAAACACAGTCCTGAGGCCATCCAATTGCAGGCGTGCACATATGCCCACGCCCAGTCAGATTTGCTTTTGCAAAACCAAACCCAAGTGCAGGTAGGAGTGTGTGTGTCACTCTCTCCCATTGGGTGGCTTCAGAACTGCCTTTGATTGGCGGGGTGCGGGCATGCCTTTGGCTGCGATTGATGGAAGGTTGGCACCTGTCCCGGGCTCGGACCGATGGCCTGGATGCCAATGCACTGGAGATGAGAAGAGGTGCCTTAGGACCTCTGGGTGCCCTCTGTTGCGATAGGATGGTTGTTGGATTTTCCTGTGCTGTGATTGGACGGATGACTTTCCGTGCTTGACATTGTGGGGGTGGGAGGAGTAAGTAGTCAGAATGTGGGAGTGACCAATTATGCGATTGGTGACATTCTTTAAGGCCCTCTGCTCTGGTTGGTGGATGGGTTGGGCATCCTCTCTTCTAACTGGTGGAATGTTGGATGTCCTTTCCTTTGATTGGTGGGACATCTCTGTCCTCTGCTCTGATTGGCGGGGTGTAGGTGTGTCCTTTGCTGGGAGTGGCTGGGATGGAGTCCAAAGCTCTGGAAGAAACATCTCTCTCCTATGGGGGCTCTTGGATCAGCTTAGTTCTCCGCCCAGTTCTGAAACTCCGTGTCTGTCTGTCTCTCTCTGATAGCCTCACTCTGGGCTACAATTGTCCCACGGATATTGGACTGCAACGGCTGAGCCCCTCACAGCCTGCCCTGATCGGCGAGTCACCCAAATCCTGAGTGCTGCACCACCAATCTCGAGATGGCATCTCCTCTCCACACCAATCCCGCCTGATGGATGCCGACTCACTCTGAAAATCACACACGTGGGTGAACACAGACCCTGCAGTTCCAAAGCAGTTCAGACGGGTGGCTCACAAGAACTTGTACTACAACGGAAGAAGGGAAGGCTCTAAAAATGTGTCTCAGCACGTCTACAATGCTTCACATGAGGGACCGAAATTCCTACCTGACCCCTGCACTCACCTGCTCGTGCCCGGAAGCATGAGAGTGAGCTTAAGCAAATATAATGACAGAACAATCATAGCCTTCTGCTGGCTGAAAACAATCAATGGAGCTACCCCAGGGATACATGAGCCCCATGAATTTTACTTTGAGAGCCCACTGAAAGTCAGCATGCTGTACATTCACATGGTCTGCCACATTTCTAGTAACAAACCCATGGCTCTCTCTTAGTTCACAGGTGCTGTTATGTGGCACGACAGCCATTCTGAACTCAATAGCCACTGCAGAGAAAGAACTCAGATCCTACTGCTAGAAAATCAGTAGAAGCCCCTGTGACGGCACGTTGTGGTTTCCCCGTCTCCTGCACCCCCGTAGTGGCACGAACAGACTCCACCAGCCAGTAGAATAGAGGGAGTTTATTGCTTCTCTAGGATACAGCACAGCATAGATGTAATCTGGTTCCAGGGCAGGCCTAGGATGCCTCAGCCCCCCTTGAGATGGGGGAGACTGGGCCCCTAAATCCCAGCCCCTTGCTTAGGCTGCTTCCTCCATGATACCAGACAGAAACTGCCCAACTTCCAGCCCTGCCCCGCAGCCAGGGGCCCCACTCCGCCTTCCTTCCTTTGTTCCGCTCCCTGGGAGGTAACCAGTAGAACAGGTTACCTCCCTGTCCCATCAGCTACTTGGCTGGGCCGTGGTACAGACAGCAGCCAGTGGGGGTCACCCACAGCCCAAGCCTAGCAACCAGCAAGGTACCCACACTACGTCACAGCCCCACTCTTTAAAGGAGAATCATCATTAGCAATTGGCAGTAGAAGGCCTATGACACACAGCGAAGCCATTTGGATTTTACCTAGTAAATGGAAATGGCCTGCTTAAATAATACACAGTATTTTACCTAGTTCCACCCACATCCCCCGTGCCTGATTAGCCTGCATGTTGCCTCCACTGTGTAGTCTGATCTTCTAAGCACTGCTAATTTACTGCCTGCACTGACGGCAGAGCTCACAGGAAGCAGTGTCTCCGGCCACTTAGCCGCCAGACTTACTGAGCTGGGATTCATGCATCGACCTGTGCTTGATTTATTTACCCCTTTGCCTCGCTGCCAATTCCTTTGTATTACTCATGACGCCCTTTGCGGGCGGCTGCCTTCGGGGGCCCCGAATGCACAGGCACATAAGCAAAACACGCAGCTTGCTGAGCTGGAACTGGCTTCCGCTTCAATCCCGGCTCTTTCAAATGGACCTGGAGCCCCTGTCGGTCTGGCTTGACAGACAGGCACAACGCAAGCTCCTCCCGGAGCCCCTGCCCCGCGCTGGAGAGGTATGCCGTCATCTGGAGGTGGCGGATGCCTCCGGGAAGCTGGCGAGCAACTCTGAAATGCCTAACGGATGGGCAGGTGGAGGCAGAAGTCCTGTCTAGGCTTGCCACATCCAGACCAGCACTCTGGTGACACTCCCAGGACTCTGGGAGCTAGAGTGAACCACTCGGTCTGCCTGTGGTCCCTGCAGGCCGGGGTACCCTGCCCTGCCCCCTTGCGCCCCTGCCTCCACCACATTCCTGTCTTGGGGATTTGCCCCTAGGGGGTAGTTTACACTTCCCTGCAGTAACAGCTATCTGGGGGGGAGAGGGGGGATTCACTAAAGCAGCCCACCCCCCTCATTCTTAGCCTGCCTTTCCCCCCACCCATTCCTAAGCCTCCCACATGCGGTGACCACATCTGCAATCGCCTCTCCCCCCCCCCTTGCAAACTTCCCTGCAGCCTGGCTGCAACATTTCAGCTGCAGCTCTGCCCTCCCCACCCCCTTCCCCTTCTCCCTGCATTGGAGCAACCTACAGGCGCCCATTGGTTTATGCCAGCCTTCCTCTGCTGCCAGGGAGTCTGTTCCCTTCCTGCAATGGCGTTCGCGGAAGAGAGAAGCCAGAAGCAGCAGGTGGGGGGAAAGGAGATAGAGAGAGGTGGGAATCGCAGACCAAGAAGGGCTCATGGACCAGCCAGGTGTTCTTGCTACCGAGGCCTGGGCTGGATTTTAATGAATTTCAAGAGCTCTGAGAAAATATCAAGCCAAGATGACCTAGACAGAAAGTGGCTCACCCGCCGCCTGGGCCCTGCTGGCTCGGGCTGGGCCAAGGAGGGGGAGATTTTATCGTGTTGATATTTGCAGATCAGACAGGCAAACGGGCCCAAAAGCCGCGGCCTCCCGGCTGGTGCGTTAAAGGTGAGTCAAACTGACCCAAGCGCTGACTCACACGCACGTAGGCTTCTGCATCTCAGAGGAGCGGGCTGGCTGGAGGGGGGGGAAATTCTCTAAGCAGCAGAATTAGCCATACAGCCCTGAGCTGCGCTACCTCATGGAAACCTTGATCCTACAGCTCTGGGGCAGCCCAAAAAGCAGCAGCAGGGTGAGGTTGGCCTGGAGAGCTCACCAGTCTAGGTGCAGGAAGTCCCTGGAGCACGCACTATACCAGGCTAGATCCTCCACCACTCTAGATCACTTCACTAGGGCTAGCAAAGATCATACCATCTAACAGGGGGAAGGGGATAGAGAAGGGCTGATCAGCCATCTAGTAGTAGCTCTCCCTTGGTCCAGGAAACACCTACAGCACCCCAGCCAAGCCACAGGTGTAATGCCAACAGGTAGAATCAAACCTGGACCCTCTGGAGCTTAATGTAGAAGCTGCTACAGCTTGAGCTCAGTGCCAACTGTAGAACAGACTCATTATTCTCTCTGTTAGTGGGCGCGGTGCCACTAGATGGGACCGTGCCCCACACCTGAGTGTGTGGGTTACATTGGGCGGGGCTCTCCAGCCAGTGATGGGTTGCTAGCAGCATAATCTCCACAGATCAGACTTTCTTTAGGAAAGACAATAAAGCGCCCCCACCACCAGGCACATCTGGCTCTTACTTGCACTGGTGTCACTCCAGCACCCCCCACGACATCGGTGGACTTACCCCCCATCTCTGAGAGCTGAGTTTGGCCCCAAATTGGGAAATAAGTGAGCGGCGCTGGAGAGCCACGTCCTGGTTTCCCAGGGCTAGTTTAAAGCCGGACCCTGGGCAGAGGATGGAGGCACTGAGGAGGAGCGGCCACCTGGTCCTGGCTCGGAGACGGGGCTCTCTCCCCCCTCCCACACAGGCCCAGCCATTCCCGAGCCACACACACCCCTCCCTTTGTGCCCCACCTCCGTCTGGGCCACAGCGGGAGCCACAAAGGCTGCGCTGCTCATTGACCGGCTCCCTTCTCGGTGGGCTGAGCAGGCCGGGGCCAGGCACACTGAGCAACCCCTAGCAGCAGGGTCCTCCCACAGTGGGGCTGAGGTCCATCAGTGCAGCCCCGCACCAGACCCGCCCTTCAGGGTGGCTCAGCTGCTGTCCCCCACGCTCCCTTCGCTCCCACTGTCCCTGGTTCGCTCACGGCAGCAGCCCACGGGCCCGGCTGGGATGAGGGCTCTGTCAAGCCAGAAGTATGTTCCAAGAGTTTCACCTCAGTGGGCCTCAGGTCCTGGCTGCTCGCCATTTCAAAGGGAATGGCACCGGTGAGTGAGGATGCTCCCAGCGCTGATGCTGGGGGGAGAGGAGCAGGTGACTGGAAGTTCAGAGGCAGATTGGAAGGTCTGAACTTCCAGTCGCCAAACACACACACGCACACACACGCCACAAACACATGCACACACCACAAACACACACCCACACCCACAAATATCCCCCCCACAAATACACATCCCCACAAACCTCACAAACACCCCACCTCCACAAACACACCCCACGCCCACAAACACACACCCCACAAACACAAACACACCCACACCTACACAAACACACACACAGGAAATGTGGTCCAGAGCACTGGCCTGGGAGTCAGAAGATCTGCTGGGCGACCTTGGGCAAGTTGTGTCCTTGCTCCGTGCCTCAGTTTCCCCTTCCCTTTTGTCTGTCTTGTCTGCTTAGCTCTCTGAGGCAGGGACTGACTCTGTGTCTGCATGGTGCCTAACACAATGGGGCCCTAGCCCTGGGGAAGCCCTTAGGTCCTGCAGTGACATACAACGTCTCTCCCCACAGTGAGGCAGGAGAAGCTGTGGGGACTATGTGGGAACAAAGCAGTGTGGGCCTCTGGCACCAGCAGTGAATGCAGTGGGCAGATAAGCCCCTTCCCGCATCCCCACTGGCCTGAGATGCATGGTGCCAGCCAGATCCCTTTGTCATGCCGGTGCCGGGGACTGAGATTTTGCTCCCGCCAAACTCCTACTTCCTTGAGCTCATTATTCACTCCCTACTGTTTGCTGTCAGGTAAAACAGAGGCTCCCGGGGTGGAATTGAAGTTTAGCATCCCATCAATGCCCTCCTTTGAATAGCTCTGCCTGGCAGCTATTCTCCGCTGCTGACAGCTCCCTGGCAAGGAGGTGCCTGCGTGTGTGCTAGCTGCAGAGAGGCAGAGCCGCCCCGAGACAGGCAGCCAGCAGACTCAGTCTTACCGGCTCCATTGCTCCAGCTTTGCCAGATGAGAGGACAGCGCACCCCGTCCCAAATCACAGGGTTAGAATCCACAGCCACTAGCCCGGCCTCATGCCACACGACAGCCGGGACCCGCTGGAGTCCAGTAAGGGCTGAGTTGGGACAGCCAGACTCTCTGGCGTGGCTCGTGACTGTGAATGTCAACTTCAAGGCAGATGGCACGAAGCAGAACAAAGCATTAGACTCTTCTCAGGGCACTCTGGTCATTCCTGGCACCCAGCCTATCCTGACTTTGTGATACACGGCCCCTTACACCCAAAATCACACCACTATTCCACTTCCTCTCACCCCCAAAAGACCAGTCACTCATCCGAGGTCAATTGCACCCTAGATCTCTCCCCAAAGACAATGCTTGGAGCTCATCCTGTAACAAACCGACTACAGCTTCATTAACCAGGAAAATGCAACAAGAGCATTATTGACAAGGATAAAGCAGGGACAGATCCACATACAAATGAGATGCAGTCTCAGGTTCCAAAAGATGAAAGTACCTGCTCTAATGTAGTATCTCCTTTAGGGCAAACACAAGCTAAATAGCTGGGGACTCCTTGCTTATGCTTAGAAACCATTCGCCCATTGCAATTCAAGCAGCAGAGGAAGGAAGTTTCTTCTAGTTGGGAATTTTTATTTCCTTCCCCCAGAGACCCAAGTGTTGGCACCTGTCTCCTCTTCATGTGAGTGAGTGGTGAGGGCAATTAGAATCCTAGAATCCTAGGGCTGGAAGAGACCTCAGGAGTCATCGAGTCCAGCCCCTGCCCAAACAGGACCAACCCCAACTCGATCATCCCAGCCAGGGCTTTGTCAAGCTGGGACTTAAAAAACCTCTAGGGATGGAGATTCCACCCACTCCTGGGATGGCCCATTCCAAAGCTTCACCACCCTCCTAGTGAAATAAGGTCTTTCCTCTTCTATGTTATCCAATGGCTCATTTGATTTCAGTAGCCCCTCTTGTTTACAGGCCTGATTCTCTGCACTACATTAATGCCTTTTCCCGGTTTGTAAGTTTCACAGTCATGGGGTTTACAATGCAAACATTACTCTGGTTCAGTAGCTTGCGTACAGATAGGGCAGACTAAATGTAGAATCATAGAATCATAGAAACTGGAAGGGACCTCGAGGGGTCATTGAGTCCAGTCCCCTGCCCTCACGGCAGGACCAAGCACCATCTAGACCATCCCTGACAGGTGTCTGTCCAACTTGATCTTAAATATCTCCAGGGATGGAGAGTCCACAACCTCCCTAGGCAATTTATTCCAGTGTTTAACCACCCTGACATTTAAGAAATTTTTCCTAATGTCCAACCTAAACCTCCCTTGCTGCAGTTTAAGCCCATTGCTTACTTGAAAACTGCTATCATGTCTCCTCTCAGCCTTCACCCTGCAGCATCCTCTGATCTACTCACAAGGCTTAAACACTCAACACATTTGCATGGCTGTAACAGCTGTTTTAGCAATGCTCACACACAGGTGAGCCAGACAGATTGCCAGCTGTGGATTGTCACATTCACCGAGGCCTAAGGGCCTTGGCATGAGCTGCCACCTGGCCTGCCAGCCTCACAAGGGCATCCCAGGAATTCCAGGGGGTGTCTTTGTCCACCCCCATTCCGTCAGCTGATTACAGAGTTGGAGCGGCTAGCTCAGAGCCTGTTGGACACAGCAGGATTCGCTCTGTCCACCCAGCTTTGGATTAGGCTTCACAGTTCAGCACCACGGAGAGCGTCGCTGCCTGGACGGGCCTGATCCTTTGTGGTGCCAAGGGCTTCGCGGAAGGGGCAGCCCGCTCCGGACTAGGGGTGTAAAATCCTGTTTAATTGGTTAACTGGTTAAACATATTGTTTATCCTGTTAACTGATTAAAGAGGGTTGGTTAACCCATTAAAGGGGGATCGCCCCCCCTCCCCCGCCGCTGGGATAGAGCGGCACCCCTCCTGCTTTAGTCAGGGGCTTCTCCAGTCTGGCTGGGGCAGCACCTGCCTGCAGCCCCCTCCTCCCGCCACAGAGGCTGCTCTGGCCCCCAGAGGTTAACTGGAACCATTAAGGGTGATGCTTGCAGGTTAACTGACTTACCGGTTATCCTTTCACATCCCAACTCCCGCTGAGCTCCCCAAGTGCGAGCACATGGCATCTCTTTGGACTGAATCCTAAACCCCTTTTCCTTCTTGCTCCTTCCCCATGCCCCACCCCATCACATCCCTAAGATGCAGGCCTCTGAGACCAGGGCCCCTAGCAGCAGCAGGATCCAGCTGGGGGAAAACACAGCACATTGGCAAACACTACAAGCCACCCAGGTTCCGACTCACAGGAAGGGAGCCTCTTGCATTAGGGGGGCTGGGTTGTGGGCTGGGGGGTGAATTACTAAGTGTTGGCTCCTCTTGGATGGATCCCAGGCAAACTCCCGGTTTGCCTGTCCTGTCTTCACCAATGCCACATACAGAATGGAGAGAGGTAACTAGAGGCATCCCCTAGGGTCTGTTTTGGACCAGACCTATTCAACGTATTCATACAGGATCTGGGGAAAGGGGTAAACAGTGAGGTGGCAAAGCTTGGAGAGGATTTTAAATTTCTCAAGATAGTTAAGTCCAAAGCAGACTGCAAAGAGTTACAAAGGGGCCTCACAAAACTGAGTGACTGAGCAACAAAATGGTAGATGAAATTTGACGTTGCAAAGTGCAAAATGATGCACATTGGAAAGCATAATCCCAGTTACAGATATAAAAGGATGGGGTCTAAAAGAGCTCTTAGCACTCAAGAAGGAGATGTTGGAGTCATTGTGGCTAGTTCTCTGAAAACATTTGCTCAGTGAGCAGCGGCAGTCAAAAAAGTTAACAAAATGTTGGGAATTGTTAGGAAAGGGATAGAGAACAAGGAAGACAATATCACATGGATTTGTACAAACCCATGGTACTCCCATATCCTGAATACAGGGTGCAGGTCTGGTTGTCCATGTCAAAGAAGATACATTCAAATTGGAAAAGGCACAGAGAAGGGCAACAAAAACTATTAGGGGCACGGGACAGCTTCTGAATGAGGGGCCATTAAAACCGCTGGGACCGTGGAGCTTAGAAAAGTGGTGACTATGTGCAGATATGAGAGAAGGGTACAAAACCATGACTGGTGTGGAGAAAGTGGTTAAGGCAGTGTTATTTACCCTTTCACATAACACAAAAACCAGGGGCCACTCAATGAATGAACAGGCAGCCACTCAAAAACAAACACAAGGATGTAGTTCTTCACACAACATAGAGTTAACCGGTGGAACTCCTTGCCAGGGGATGTTGTGAATGGGACTCAAAAAAAGAATTAGAGAAGGTCACAGAGGTTAGGTCCATTAATGGCTATTAATGAATATAAGCAGGGATATAATCACATGCTCTGGAATCCCTAAGCTTCTGACTGCCAGCACCTGGGACTGGATGACAGGGGATGGATCACTCGCCAACTGCCTGTTCTGTTCATTCCCTCTCAAGCCCCTGGCACTAGTCACTGTTGGCTGGCAGGGCACAACTTCTCCGGGTGTTGCTCCAACACCCCTGCTCTAGGCTCTGAAATCAGAGGGGCTTTGGAAACTCCTCCCCTGAGGGACTTGCCTAAGGTTAGGCTGAAGCAGAGACAGCAGGAGAACCCAGGAGTCCTGGCACATCCTGGCTAGCCACCTCAAGAAGCCTGTCCAAAGGAGAGCTGGTAGGAGGGGGTGTGCCTCACCCATGGCTACTACACAGTCTCCCTGAAGGGAAGGAGCTTTCATGATACAATGGGAAGGGAATTTTCTGCCTCCCGAGAACAACGCCACTGCCTATTTGAAGCTCAATTCTCTTTTTTGTTTTAGGACAGAAGCCTGTTCCGGAGCGGAAAGCATCCCCGATTAGCACCCACAGAGGGAGGTACAGTCCACCGTCCCCTTCAGCCAAACCCATGGCCTAGCTTTAAAAAACAGGTCTCTAATGCTGCCTCTCGGGCACCAAGTGACACTTTAGCCAGCGGGAGGCACAGGAAAAAGTCTGAGGAAAGTCCTCTCTCCCCGAAAGCATCAGAGACGCTTCCAGACAGGCCCAGAGATTTCAGCGGCGCCTGCTCTTCATGGAGGTAAAACTACTAAAAACGGCACCGTGTCCTTTACTTGTTTGTGTCTGTCACACCCGCTTCCTTCCTGCCCCCGGCAATGTAATCAGGAACAGAAAGATGGCCTAGTGGTTAAGGCCCTTGACTGGCCTTACTGAAACCGCGTTTGGTTCACAGGCCAGCTATAGACTCTCTGTGCGAGTCACGCAGGCTTGTCTGAGCCTCAGTTTCCCCATCCATAAAATGGTGTAAATAACGCTCTCCTGTCTCACTGCGGATAGAGTCGTTAACCTGGCTGCAAGCCGGTTTAACCAGCTCATGGAGCACAACAGGATCCTTTGCTGGCATAGGGCTTGCATAAGGGCTCATGACAAGTCACTGTGGCCATGGTACAGGCCAAGGGGGACGTGGCCACTATACCCCAGTGCAGCATCCATTCTTGGCCTCCTGTGGCTGTTCCACCCAAGCGTAAATTAGAGCAGCCTTGAGGCTGCTCTACCATAGTGCCCGAGAGTCCATCTGCAGGCTCAGGCAGTGAAGAGGGGACCTGTGCACTCGCGTATCCCTGCCGAGGCACCCCAAAGCCGGCCCATGGGTTAACAATTACACAGTAGCTGTGGATAACCCGGGAGCCTTCGAGGCAGGAAAGGGAGAAGTCAGCCAGCGTTCAAGTGCGTCTGGCTGCAGGCGAGAACACTGGGCGGGCAGCCAGGAGCAGAGTGCTTGTGCAGAGGAACCCGACAGCCTGCCAGGACTTGGTGGAGCCCGACACACAGCAGTGCCTGTGAAATGTGTCCCCCCCAAAAATGTAACAGTCAGAGCAAACCGCAGCACTCGGGTCTCCAGCGGGGTGATCTCCTGCCCCGGTCACCTATTAGCCAATTACACCATCTGAGGACTTGCAAAGCAGGCTGGGAGACAAACCAAGGCAGGGAGCAGCCAGGTGTGCCGCAAAGCAAGCCACCGAGTGTGCATTTGCCGCCCCCCTTCCTGCGCCAGGGGACTGCCCCACAATCCACAGCTTTGCAGCACCATGAACGGCTCCTGAAAGACACTCTCCAGGATGGTGTAACAGCATCACACAACTGTGTAGCTCCATGGGTGTGGGCGTGTGTGTGCATGGGGGGGGGCGGGACTTGGCAACACATAAGAACGGCCACACTGAGTCAGAGCAAAGGACAGTGGCCAATGCCAGGTGCTTCAGAGGGAACGAACAGAAGAGGGCAATTATCGGATGATCCATCCAATGTCCTCTTGGCCAGGCTTCTGGCAGCCAGAGGTCTAGGGACACCCAGAACATGGGGTTGCATCCCTGCCCATCTTGGGGACCATTCAGCGTGAAGGAGTCCTTCCTTTTGTTCCTTTGAAACCTGCTGCCCACTCATGTCATAAGGTGACTCCCTAGTTCTTGTGCTATGGGAAGGAGTAAATAACGTTTTCTATTCACTTCCTCCGCACCAGTCACACGGTCTTCAAAGTACAGCCACAGCTTGGATTTCTATAGTGGCATTGTGATATTTTCTGCCTTGTTATCCAGCCCTTTCCTAGTGGTTCCTAACTCTGGCAGCTTTTTGACAGCTGCTGCGTGTGGGACAGATGTTTTCAGAGAACTCTCCTCAACGGCTCCAAGGTCTCCTTCTTGGCTGGCATCCACTAATTAGGGCCCATCACTTTTTGTGTATAGCTGGTGTGATAGGCCATTTTCTCACCCAGTCACCTAGTTGAATGAGGTCCCCTCTGTAACCTCTTCATGGTTAGCTTTAGATGTAATCAGTGATTTTTTTGTGATGGTACTGCCCGGTACACAGTCATAGCTTACCTGGAAAGAACAGAGCATACTGGCATCTCTGTATGCAAATGTCCGACAGTCGGCTGTGCCGTGTGTCTTAAAGGGGCCGCGTGTCTTAAAAGAGCAATGCTGGCCCCACCCTGCCTTTTTTGTTTTTGCTCAACAACTTTTCCCCTGGAGTACTGGCACCCCCCTTTTTTTTTTACAAAAAAAGCACTGGATGTAACTAACTTGAGTCATTTCATATCATCTGCAAACATGGCCACCTCCTAGCCTGCCCTCTTGTCCAGAGCATTTATGAATCGGTGACCAGCACCGGTCCTAGTACAGAGCCTCGGATCGCTTCTTCCTCCTGCCCAGATCTGTCTCATCAACTTCATCTTCTCACTAACGTGGGCCATAAACACTGGTGGGCAGGGTCAGTTTGACAATGGGCTCGCAGGGCCGACTGCATGACGGGGCTTTGATTTCTGATTGGCACTACGGTAACTAGTGAATGTTTAACTGGTTAACTGGTTAACAGAGAAGCCTCACTCTGAACGGGTGAGGCTTACTGGTTAAGATTAACTGGTGGGGGGCTGGAGCAGTGGCATGAAGAAATCAGAACTTAGGCCTGGTAGCTCCTAAGTAATCTTGTGCTGGATCTGAATGAACCTCACGCCTGGCCCGTGCTGTGCTGGGCGCACGCCCTCTCGGAGTTCATTCACCGCATCCCACGGCCACCGCTAGAAACTACAGAATATCCTGCATTCTCTTGGCCTCTGGCTGGCTTCAAACTGCAACCAACCATCCCAACCAACAGTGGCAAAAATCCCATGAGAGAGGCAGGATCATGCCCCCCTTATGGTGTGACTAGGGAACAGGGTGTTTTCCTCCAATGACCCTCATGGCGTCTTTTATGAAGAGGCTGGTTTTGTGGCCAAGGGGTTGGATGAGGGGTTCAGTGCCAGGGCTGGCATTACGAGGCGAACTGAGGTGGCCGCCTCAGGTGCCAGAGTGTGTGTGTGTGGGGGGGGGGGCGCCACTAGCACCCAGAGTGTAGAAAACTGTGTCTGCTGCTGGTGCAGATGTATTCTCTCTGCTCTAGATGCACAGAGATGGGGGAGTGCTGTGCTGGAGGAAGGAGGGCACAAGAGACCTTTCAAAGTTTTGGCCCAAGCGAGGAGGTATGGGGGGTGTCATTTGAGCTCCTCGCCTCAGGTGCCAAAATGTGGGCCAGCCCTGTTCAGTGCCCAGGCTCCTTGTGTGTCCTTGGGCAAGTCGTTTGCTCTATCCGTGCCTCAGTTTCCCTCCACTCCTGTAAGCTCATCTCTCACTGTGTATGGACAGCACCTAGCACAAAGGGGTCCGCATTGCACTTGCGTCCTTGATTTGGGATCACTGGCTGCACTACCCACGCCGTGACAATCCTACGAGCTGTTCCACCCCCAGCAGAAAACCATGTCCAGATTCCATTTCCTCTCACTTTTGGGGGCCAATCTGGGCCCTGAAACACGCAAATGGCTAACGACACTTCTCGCGGGGTGATTCGTTAGCTAACATCCCTGCTTCAGGAAGGGTTAGCCCCCGGGACGCATTGGATCCCTTGGGCTTTCTCCCTGATGCAGTTTCAGCTCCCTTTGACAAATAACTCACCAGCAGAGAAGTTCACCCACTTAAGGCAGAAGGGAAACCAGGGGCCCGCCCTGTACTGCGAGCGCGGAAATGAATCGCCGGGTCTGCACAGACTCTTCCCCGAAATCAGCCCCGCCCTGCTCCAGTGCCAGGCATGGCACTGACCCTCCCCCAAGATCAGGGCCCACCTCCCCGTGTCAGGCATCACATAGACCTTCCCCGAGATCAGTCCCCTGTGATACCATATGCTGCGCAGACCCCCACCAAGATCAGGTAGCCCATGGGCCAGACTACTCACAGGCCCTGACTGAGCAGTGCTGCCCAGCCCCTGGCTGTCCTCAGGACCCTTGTTACACCAGGTGCTGCCCAGACCCCCATGGGGATCGAGGCCCTGTCACACTGGTAGGGCCAAGGCCTTTGCATCTCATCTGATCACTGACCATGTGGAGCTGGACTCAGGCTGGCTCCCCTGGGGTCAGAGTCGCTAACACAGGCATGAGAACGACACCAAGGTGGCGAGCATTTGGCTAAAACACTGGTCAGTTGCTGCCACCATTGATCTCTCTTATAACCTGCACATCCCACGTTGTAAGCTAATACTCAGGTGTTGCAAGGTCACCCGGTGTACATGTCGACATCCCCGACCCAGAGAAAAGCCTTTCTAGGGAGACATGCTGGCGTTGAGTCCTGCACAGCACAGCCAGCACCCTCCGTGGCACATGAACCAGCATGGGACCGTAACCACTTGCTATTCTTTCCCCCGGGGAGATGAGCCTTCCAGTGAATTCCTCCCATCAGCTGAGACGCACAGGAGCGGGAAATCCCTAACAAGAGGAAACTGTATGTTTATGCTGCTTGAACTCTAGGAGGGCCAGGGTTTCTAGGCATAAGCATGAGATCCCAGTACTTAGCCTGGCTTACCCCAATAGATGCATAGCATTTGCTTATCAGAACAACTTCTATTCCCTTTGGAATGACGGCAGCTCATTTGTGTAGCTACGTTTATTTGCTTTGGCCTTGGAAATAACCCTTTCAGTTCCCTTTCCTAGCTAACAAATCCCTCGATGGTTTGTTATTGGATTGGCTTCAAGTGTCATCAGGTGCAATTAAACAGGGTGAAGCAACTGGCCCTTTGGGACAGGAAGCACCTTGAATACTGTGATTTTTGGTGTTACGGACCCTCCATCACAAAGGCAGGCTCGCCAGACTGGCATGACAGATCAGCGTACCCATGGGATGGTCTGTGACTCCGTGGTGAAGTTGTGACAATGTCTGGGGGACCTGTGACCTTTAAATACAGGTTTGTAGCCAATCTGGGGTTTGTGCCTACCTTCCTAACACTGCTCTGAGGTTGGCACCTCGGCTTGAGGTTAGGAAGCCACTGCAGGGCAGCTTGACAGGCCTCATAATGTGCTGGACACTCACAGAGGATGTATTCCAATTTTTTACTCAATGTCAGTGAAAATCACTCTGCACCCCTTGGCAGTCGCCCACAATACACTAAATAAACAGACCCATCGATATGAGCTAGGCCCCACGTTCCCATTGTGTCTTGTGTTCACACACAGGCAGGGCTGTTAGCCCCAGTGGCCAGGAGTGAGGTGAAGTGACGTGCCCAAGGTCACACAATGAGTCTGTGGCAGAGGAGGGGACTTGACCACAGCTCTCCTGAAGGCCAGCCTCCCTCTCACGTTGCTAGCAGCACCCCCGCACCATGCTGTAGAATGGCACAGCCCCTGCCTCAGTGAGCTCACAGGGTGGAGGCAGAAGCAAGGGTCTGCCTGCCGTGGCTCATGCACGACGAGTAAAGAGCCAGAGATGTGCCAGGAATGCAGGAGACCCTTCTGCACCAGTGGCCTCTCCCCCCTGGGCCTTGCCCTCAGCCAAAAGGCGTGGAGCTATCTGAGCCTATGAACGCTGCCTCAGGGCCGGCCGTCTCGACCGCTCGTGGCCCAGCGGATGGGGTGTCCAGGCCAGCAGCTCACCCAGCCTCAGGGCCGAGGCAGGATCCACTCCCGTCATGGGGACATCAGTCCATTGGGTGTACAAAGGTAGCAACGCCACGTGAATGACAGACTGGGACTCAGGGTGTCTGGGGCCCCATCCTGCCACTGCCTTGCTGTGTGGCCTTGGGTACATCACACAACCACTTGACCACCTGAGATGGTGGGAGGCGGGGGGGGCATGGCTTATTCTTGGCCTAGCTCATCGGGGGCTGGGAGGCTGGTGGCACAATTAATTTGATGGTGGGGCACAGCCATAAACAGCCTGACTGTGCTCTAGGCAAGTCGTCCCTTACCTCCCGACCCGGCCAGCAGTCAGCCCCCCTGGGCTACCCCATGACCACTGCTCACTTCTGCCCCCTCTCCCTCTTCTTTATACCACTTTATACCCAGGCAGTATTTATAGCCCAGTGTGGGGGTAGGCAAACACCTTCATTCCTCTACCTGCTGCCTTCCAGGGACCATCTCACCCTGCTCCGAGAATAGCTTTCCTCCGGGAGGCCTTGCTGGCCTTTTGGAGATAATAGCCCATGTCCAGGCTGCTGAAAGAGGCAAAGCACAGTGGCTCCTCTTTGTAGTGTGCATGCATCCCAGGAGGAGGGCGGGAGCCTTACAAAAGGGGAAGGCAGCAGCTATCCCTGGGAGCCAAGTATCACCCCTCTCTGTTCAGCTGACTGCAACCAATCAGGAGGTCTGGGGGACTAAAAGAGCTGGATGTGGTAGCAAATTTATTAACACCTTGAGCATCATGGCCACCACAAACCCTGGCCCCAGCCAGGAGACCACGCAAATGGGGGACACTGGCGCTAAAGGAGAATCTCCACTAGTGGGCAGCGGTATAGGGCCAGGACTGATGGTAGAGCAGTTCTGATTCCATCCAGTAGGGGTCATGCACCAGCTGCTCTAAGCCTGTAGGTCCCATCCTGAGGTTGTCCCTGGGGCCAGCGTAGGGCTGACCTTTACGGCCCATTCTCCAGCGCTTTGTCCAGACTGGGAAATGTTTCCTAACCCTGCGTTCTCTGATGTGAGGAGTCACTGCATGCGGCAAACCCAGCGTCAGAGTTACCTACCCACAGGGGACAACCCACATGCTGCAGACACAAGGGAAGGCAGCCTACGACAACAGGACAACAGGTGGCCCACTTGCACCTAGGCCGTGCAGAGGGGAAGCCAGGAATGCTACAACCAGTGCCTGATTGGCTCCACTCCCCAAAAAACAGATGGGGGGGGGGCTGTCTGAAGAACCCCCTCCCCCCACAGAATTAAACCAGCTCATGGTTCTGGCTGACCTGATCAGTGTTGTTCGGTGTCTCCCGGCCCAGTGTCACGTGACTTCCCCGGTATCTCCGGTTCCCCTTTACAAAACGAAAGCCTGTTCCTGGTGGACTGAGGAGAGGAGGCAGAGAACGTGCCCCGGAAAGGAGCCCAAAGCAGGAGGCCAACAGGCGCATTCAACTTGTACGTCGCGCGATGGCCAAATGGCGCGCGCGCTTTCTGGGGCCCAGCCAGCCCGCCTGCAGTGCCCTCGGAGACGAGTGAGCCCAGCCCCGGCGCCGGGACGAGGCTGGGCTATGCACAGTCCAGAGCACTGCTCCGGGGGCATCCACCGGGCTCTGGAGAACCTCCCAAGGCACTGGGCTCAGCGGATGCACATGCGGAGGAAGGAGCCACCATGGCCGGCCTGGAGCCCTGGGCAGGAGGCTGGCGGAAGGTTCCCCACGGCACTACACAGAGCACAGAGCTGGGGGCATTGAGCATCTGGACCGTGTGCTGGTCCCGTCTTGGCAGGGCTGGCCGGGGGGGGGTCAAGCCAGGGGGCCTCTGCTGAAGACAGTGGCTCTGGCTGTTATTCCAACAGGGCTGTCTCTCCAGTTGCTTAGTAACACTGGAGACACATGCACTGTAGAATACAGCCAGGCCTCTCGGCGAAGAGTCGCTTGGGCATGAGGCCCACCTGCCCCGCCCTACGCAGCCTCTGTGCCCTCGGTGACCGATGCCCTCGGTGACTCCCGGCCGAAGCGCTCCCACCCGGCTAACCACCGCCTGGGGCTCCTTCGCAAAGCCCCGGCCCTGCTTGGAGCACGCTCTTGAGGGTGCCTGAAAATGGGGGGGGGGGCGGCTCTGGGGACCCTACCCAGCCCCCACACACTTTGCAAGGCCAAGACCCCGCAGGGAGGGAAGAAGATGGATGTTCCCAGCCCATTCAAAGACCCGCTGGTCACGGCACCCACGGGGAATGGAGAGGGGTGGCTGGTGGCCGCCTCTTTGCTTGTGTCCTCATAACCAGCTCTCCCGTGGGCCCTGCCAACTCTAGTTCCTGTGGCCAGTATTTCACTCCTGCTGAACCAGGCCTTCTCCCCACCTCCCTTCCCCCTCCGGTAGCCCCTCTCTCACGTTACTGGATTTTAAGGGGAGCAGCCAGATCACTGCTGCACCCATGGGTATTTGCCCCAAAGTGTATAAAAAGGGGGCCATGTGAGGTGTCACATGAAAGCTTGTGTTCTACCGATTCAGTATATGCTATTCATGTAATTGTATGATATCTGTATGTGGAGTTATAAACATGTACTCTGTAGGGATGCTGGAAAATGCTCTGTCTGTGGCTGAGCAATGGGAAAGGAATGCTCAGCCAATGGCTATGCTAATTAGCAAGGAGACAGTGAAACTCTAGGTGCCAGTACACACCTCAGGAATGTGACTGATACCTGCAAACCAGCCAGGGCGGAAGGACTGCCAGCATGGGACACAGGGATAGGTCGTTGGACCATGTGACCTTCTCTGGACAGGAAGATGCCAGGGGAGATATATAAGTGCCATGTGGCACCCTCCGTCTTGTCTTCAGTTTAGCTCCTGATCCCAGATGCAGCCTTGCAGGGAACAAGAAGCCGGAAAGAACTGTGGACCCGTCCTGACATAGGATGTACATCAGAGACTTTTAAGATAGCAGTTTATAACATCTCTGCTACGAGCCTGTATCAAGAACTGGGAGATTCTATGCATGTAATGTATTTTCTTTAACAACCTTGCTCTCATGCTTTTCTTTCTTTTAGTAATAAACCTTTAGAGTTTAGATTCTAAAGGATGGGCTCAGCGTGAGCTTGTGGGTAAGATCCAGAGTGTAAATTGACCTGGGACCTGTGGCTGGTTTCTTGGGACCGGAAGAACCCATTCGAGGTAGGTGAGATTGGGTTCTATAACCCCTCACCTGTGTGCTAGGCCCGGGGCTGATTGGGGCACAGGAAGAGCTGGGGTGTCAGAGGGGTTTTGCTCGTAAGGCTTCTGGCTGGCCAGATTGGCAGCTGAAGCGCTCAATGTGACTGGTTTGTGGCCTATTTGGGAAGGTCCCTGGTCTGGGGCTATAAGGAGCCCCAAGTTTGAGCAATTCACCCTGAGTGGACGCCCTCAGCTGTGCCCAGACCCAGCCCGGTCTGTCACACCCTCTCCAGCCCAGAATGCTGAGCCCTCACCAGGCTCTTTGCCTGAGCACACAGACTTGAACAGAGCCGGGATCACAGCTCCAGGCAGGCCAGGGACTCGGGTGAACACCATCTCCCTACTCGAGTCTCTGCTCAGCCTACGCAGGGTGTGACAGAACTGGGGGTAAGAAGCCAGTCTGCTGCTGGGCGTAGAGGCAGCGTGCTGAGGGTGGGAGACTCAGTGCTCCCGGCAGCCTCCCTAAAATAACCTTGCGATCCCCTTGCAACTGCCTTTTGGGTCAGGCCCCCCAATCTGGGCAATGTGGCTCTCCTCCGTGACATGGGTCCAGTGGGGTCAACGCACACAAGAGGCCAGATGTCAGGACGGCAGCCGATTTCGTAGTCTGCGCGGTGTTGTCCGTGGCCACAAGTTTGGTGGGGCCTTAGTGCCCTCGGCTCGTTAGACGGGCTAACCAGCGCCCGCGCTTTGGGCAGGGACCCAGAAGGAATCCCCCTCGCTGGGAACACACCCAGCGTTGCACAGTGGGATTGGGGGTGTCGCGGGGTCTTCTCTGGCAAGGGCCGGGGAGTGGATGGGCCTGGGATGGGTGTGGGGTACAGAACAATCTTTAAAAGCCCCTGGAGCTCGGGCCACATCTATGGGGGGAGCCAGAGGGAGTTTAAAGACCATTTGCAACCTCAAGGCCAGGAGAGGAGGGGAGTGCCTGGGCGGAGGATAGAATCTCAGTGCCGAGCCAGAGAATCAGCTCTGCAGGGACCCAGTGCCATTCCTGCCACTTTGGGGCTCAGACCTAGGGATGTTCCAGCCTTGATCAGCCATGGGGGGAGTTGTTTGCTTTGCTGCCGACCCAAGGCTGCGCCTATTCAAAAGGCCAGTGCCCCATGCCGCCGTCCTCCCTCCCTCCCGCAATCGCTTTAATCCCTCCTCTCTCCGGGGCGGCCAATCCATCCCAAGCATGTCAGATCCCTGCCAGGTGTTTTCCCCTTCATTGAGCCCATCACGGAGGGAAAAGGTCACGGCGATTGGTGCATAACAAACTGCCGCGCCGGGTGCCGCCGCGCTGACAGCTGCTGCTAGGAAGTCATCAATCTGCCGCCCTGCGCTTTAATAAGAATGATCACCCTCGGCACGGGCGGGCTGGGGGCAGCCAGCCTGCGCCTGTGAGACAGAGCCTCCCCACTGGGCACCGGGAGCCAGAGAGCTGGGGGTTCAGGCTCCAACTGCTCTGCTGACACCCAGCACAAGCCACTTAGCTTGCCCGTGCCTCAGTTTCCCCATCTGAGAGAAAGCGAGAGAGCACCTCTTTGCGTGTCTCAGCCTGAAGCAGGATGGGGAGGGTCAGGGCATTGACTGTGCAGCCAGCCTGTAGAATCCCCCCTTGCCCGAGGGCCAGAGATACAAATGTTTAAGGGGGATTCAAATGGGGCAGGGGTTGGGGAGCACAGGACTGTACTCTGATCACTGGGCTTGGAGACAGCCCCCTTGCTACAGCACTTGGCTATAACCCAGACAGTAATATAGTTCTCCTCACTACACTAGCTGGGCAGACATTCTCCTCACTGCGCCGGTGGGGAAACTGAGTCACGGAGGGGCTAAGTGACCTGCCTAAGGAGCAAGGAATTGAAACCAGGTCTCCGGTGTCCCAGGCTAGCACCATACCAGTGCTGGCCTATGCAGCGTGAGCCTGCTCGTGCTGACGCAGTGCCACCTCCCTCAGTGGGGTCACTCCTGAGGCACGCCGGCCGGCGCTCATTAGGCTCCTTTCCCGAGGGGGGAATGGAAAGACCCCCCAGGCTTCCCCATGAGCTGGAGCATGTCCATGGAGCCTCTTGTCCAAGTCGGGATCAGAACCCAGGAGCCCTGACTCCTAGGCAGACTGTCCAGCCACTACTGGAGACTTACAGCACTTAAAACCTCATCCTGGCTTCCGGCCTCACCCTGCATCAGCCTCAGCCCCTCCCCCCCGCTTCAAGGCCTTCTCTTGCCCTCCAGGAGCCGGTCACAGCTCTGCTCTCTGCTACCGCCCGCCTCCTCCCTCCTTTGCCTTCCTCCCGGAGGTCGCTCCGCGCCCTATGTGACGTAGTGGGGGTGCTGTCTGCTCTGTAACCCGGTGTTCCCCTGCGCTGTGCGATTCCCACTGACTCGCCCAATGCGTATTAACCCAGACACCCAGGCTCAGCCTCCCAGGGAGAGAGACAAAGGGAGGAAGGCGGAGACCAACACCTGGCTGGGGGGCAGGGCCTTGGGAGGAGGCAGTTGCTGTCTGGGAAGCATGGGGGCTAAGCTGGGGGCTAGGGGTGATGGACCCTAACCCTAGGGGCCTGAGCCATCTTGGCCCTGCCCCCGGTAGCCACATCACGTATGTGCTGTGCTATATTTTGGAAAATCAAACCCCTCTCTATTCTACTGGCTGATGAAGACTGTTCTGGCTGCTATGGGGGTGCAGGATCGGGGAAACCCCAACTCACCGTCACACCCTCTTGTCCCCCCACGCCCTCTGCCCCATGCTTGTGATTGCCTTGGCTATGCCGGGCAGTGTTTTCCTGGTGCCACGGCACCCATGCAATTCCCTCCCTCCTTCCCAGCCAGACACACAGGATGCTGAGGCCCCAGACGAATGGGGCCTGACACAGTCACAGCGACTTCTAATGGCTCAGCAGCTGGCTTTGACCGGCAGCCTATAGCTCTAGGTAGGCGCGATATCGGTGTGGATGAAGGCTTGGCCCAACAGACAGCAGTCCAAGGCCTAAAGAACTGACCTCAGTAGCTAGCCCATAAATGACTCCCTGTCACAAGGTGTCACAGGATGAAGTGATGCTGCCAGGAATGGTTGCTAACGAGGTAACCATGAGACACCAGCGGACACACCAGCTTTCAGTATGTTCAGTTCGGGGAGATATGACAGAGGTCTATAAAATCATGACAGGTATGGAGAAAGTGAATAAGGAAAAGTTATTTATTTCTTCCCATCATACAAGAACTAGGGGTCACCAAATGAAATTAATAAGTCGCAGGTTTAAAACAAACACAGGGCAGTTTTTCTTCACGCAGCGCACAGTCAACCCGTGGAACTCCTTGCCAGAGGATGTTGTGAAGACCAGGACTTTAACAGGGTTCAAAAAAGAACTAGATAAATGCATGGAGGTTAGGTCCATCAATGGCTATTAGCCAGGATGGGTGGGAACAGTGCCCTTAGCCTCTGTTTGTCAAAGGAAAGGGATCACTTGAGGATTCCTTGTTCTGTTCATTCCCTCTGGGGCACCTGGCATTGGCCACTGTTGGAAGACAGAATACTGGGCTAGATGGACCTTTGGTCTGACCCAGTGTGGCCGTTCTTATGAACATCAGCCAATGTCCAACTCCAAGAACACCAGGGTGACTAATTGACATAGGTGCTAATAAGGTTGAGGCAAAAGACCTAGTAATCTATGGGGGAAGGGTGAAGAAATACAGATCAGGAAACCGGGCTGAGCCCTCTGCTGACTATGGGGCATAGGGGGTATCAGTGTAAGATTCTATAAATGCTGTCCCCCGACCCACACGCCTTGGCAGATCCAGGGTGACAACCTCTGGTGATCAGGGAGGGTGAAGATGAGGGTCACGGGGATGACTGACACTTTGGGATTTTCCTGCAAAGGCTGGCGTGGGTTTGTGATGCTCCTTTTATGTTGCCTCCACCTTCTTGGATGGGTTGGCTTTGCCAGCTGTGCTAATACAGACTTACAAAGCCCAAAGGCCTCTCCTAAGCATGGGGGTCTCTACTGGGCCCATTGGGGTTCTCACCCGAGTAACTCTACTAACCCGGGGTCTAATCCTATGGCAGGACCTGCCTAGCCACCGAGTGGGACACTGGGGATTCCAGTTACTATATAGCCAATCGTTATATTGAGCAACAGCCCCGTTAGAATTCTTTGTCAGCTGGGACACCTGAAGTCAACCAAGGCTGCAGCTCGGAAGCTTAGCCCCGGAATGCTGCCAATACTCAGAGACAGCAGGGAGGCCTTGGCTGGCCCAGAGTTAGCTGGAGATGGGCCCACCTCTGAAGCCTGGTCCAGGGTAATCATTACCATCTACAGCCTCCATGCGAGCAGCCAGCCCTTTCAGTTCTCCCTCTGTAAAGCGGGGATAACCGAGCACAGATTCAGTGAGATGCCCAAGGACCGACAGGAAGTCGGTGGCAGAGCCGGGAACAGAATCCAGCTTTCCCTGCCAGCCCAGCGCCAGCTCTCAGTGTGCACTGGCTCCCGAGGAGCCATCTGCCGCCCGCGTATAACCGTATAACTGCTGAAAATTTCACGGTTACTTAATTAAATGCATTTTAACATCCCTAGTTCAGATGCAGGAGCTCTGCATGGACTGCTCTTTACCCGACTCTTTCTCTCAGCTGTACTGTGGGAATGAGGCGAGTTCCCTTCTCTGGGCAGGGTAGGTGCTGGCTCTCCTGCTGTGCATACAGCACTGAGCACAACTTGAGCCCCCATTGGGGCACATTCCTGACGTCACAAAAGACAGGCCCCATGGGGTTTCTCTGCTTCCCAGGCACCAAGGACACTTTGAGATCTCCGGAGACGCCTCCCAGCTTTGTGGGCAGCAGGAGAACAACAATAGCTGAATTCCACTGGGCGCCAGTGAAAGGCGGATAATTTCCTTTAATAACCTTCTATCTGATTTCTTCTCTGCCGCTGGCACAAAGGCAGCATCCACGCGGGAGGACCCTGACGTGCTTTCGGCTAACGCCATTGGCCGAGCACAGTAGCACCCGATGCGGAGAGGTGGGGCTGGGTCCCTGCTTTCCCCGGGGGAAGCGCTACACATGCTGGGGATTTCAATTGGAAGGTGCAGAGGAAGGGGTGTTGTTAATGGGGAAAGGAAACTTGGCATCTCAGAAGGGCGGCGAGCCAGACACGCAACCATCTCCCCGCACGGCTGGCATTCCAGTAATGCCTGGAGGTGCCATGCAAGATCACTGCCCCGTTGCGCTAGGCGCTGTACAGACACAGCGAGAGAGTGCCTCTCCCCCACGGAGCTAGCGCGCTAACTACACAGAGTGGATAAAGCAGGGGAGCAAGTTTCACTATCCCCATTTTACAGGTGGGCAACTGAGGCACTAAGACATGAAATGACTTGCCCTGGGGCACACGAGAAGTCTGTCGTAGAGACAGGAATCCAGGATTCCTGGTTCCTCATCCCAGGCCCAGACCCACCAGGTCCCGCTTCTATCTGCAGCTGGAGAGGAGAGAATCAGATTTGCAGGTCACCGTCAGGACTGGGCTCCTGACTGGGAGCCCTTTCCCACTCAGCCAGACAGTCTCTCAACTGCCAAGTCCACCTCTGGAAGCGGTCGGCTGGCCCCACGGGGCTGCTAATGACACCAACCGGTATCAGTTGCTTGGCCCAGGATCGGTCCCATTGGAGCAAAATGCGCCAAGTGCATCTCTTGCACCAGTGCCCGGCAGCCCATTGCTATTCAACCCCATTCCCCCGGCCCACCGAGCATGGAGCAGCCTGCTGGCAGTTAACTTTATCAGCCCTTGACATCAAACAATCTAATCAGCAGCCATCAGTCCGGCTTCCCGGCATCTCAACCCGGAGTACCAGCAACGCAGGGCCTGAAAGGACACACGAGTGAATCATGCCCAGGACTACAAAGCAGCCGACCATGCAGCCGAGGGAAGCAGAGAGGCTGCAAATCATAAAAAAGCTGGCAGTGACCGATGGGCCGGCTGTACCTGCGTTGGCAGGTGGAGACAGCACCATCTACTGTGCCCTGCCAATGGCCTTCCCTCCCCACCTCCCTTCCAACCCTTCCCCGGCCCCCCACCCAGCGCTACTGCTGCCCCATACCTGTTCTTGACGGAGCTGCAATGCACCCCAATCCCGGCCAGCCTAAAGCTCTCACACACCCCTGCCAAGGATCTCACTCCTGCCCCGCAGCCCCCCTGCTGCCCAGTCCTGGGGTTCTGCAGAGTGCTGCTCCAGCCCCTCTAAGAGCTAATCTGCAGGCCCCCCAGTCCTGGGCTCCTTACGCTACGTCTACATAGCTTCCCTCTTGCGGAAGAGGAAATGCAAATGGAGCGCTCATTAGCATATGTTGCGCTATCATTTTCATATCCTCTTCCGATGCTTTTTGCGGAAGAGGTTTTTGCACGCAAAAAACGCAGTGTAGACGGGTCCTTTTTGCGCAAAAAAACCCTTTTGCGCAAGAACCCTTATTCCTCATTTTTTGTTAAGCCCTCCCCTTCATTTAAGATAGAATCATCGATTCTATCATATTCTATGATTCTATCTTAAATGAAGGGGAGGGCTTAACAAAAAATGAGGAATAAGGGTTCTTGCGCAAAAGGGTTTTTTTGCGCAAAAAGGACCCGTCTACACTGCGTTTTTTGCGTGCAAAAACCTCTTCCGCAAAAAGCATCGGAAGAGGATATGCAAATGATAGCGCAACATATGCTAATGAGCGCTCCATTTGCATTTCCTCTTCCGCAAGAGGGAAGCTATGTAGACGTAGCGTAAGGAGCCCAGGACTGGGGGCCTGCAGATTAGCTCTTTAAAACACCACGCAGCACCGTTATGGGAGCAGGGAACTGAAAGAGGCACGGCTTCACCCCAGACACAGGCACATGTAGGGTTGCTTGTCTGGGAGAGAAACAGGAGAAAGACCAGGGAAGTGGAGAGAGAAGGAAAATAGGCAGCACCAGGAACAGCCTGGGAGCGCTCCCTGAGAAAAGAGAGTGAGCGCACTTTTGGGGCAGAGTGCTGGCTGGAAGGGGGCTTGGAGTAGCACCCCAAGAGACTCTCTGCTGCTCTTTGATTCCCCCTGTGTTCAGGGGACCAAGACTTTGCCCACTCTTTGCAACGAACCAGGGACTGCATCAACGGTACCAGCCTCCTGCCTCAATTCCTCCCCCCAGCAGGCACGACTCACTGGGGCCCCACCTCTGGCTAACTGCTTGGTTCTGACCTACAGATAATGTGGCCTCGCCCTCTAGGTCCCTCGTCACTTAGCCCTGCTGACGCAAGCAGCCTAATTTCCCACCGCGGCCCCCTGATGCGCCCTGCTCTGCCAGCTATTCCAGCCTCCATGCCTCCTTCTCTTCTAACCCCACCTTCCACCTCCCTCCCCTGCCTTCCCCTGTGCACGGGACGCCCCTCCTGAGCCGGTCTGCCAGGCCGCTGCCCGCCACTTGAGTCTTTCCTTCCCGCTCCTGGCTGCAATGCCCATAAGCAGCAAGGCTGCAGCCTTTATCTTAATCCAGGTCACCCCACGCCGGATGTAAGCCACTGGTCTGCCCCGAATCTGCGCAGCAGGAAGCTGCCCTTCACACAGCCCCTCCCTGCTGATCTATGACCCACTGGGAAGGATGCAGGCCCTTCCCCTGGCCAGGAGGGGAGGGGGCAGAAAGACCCCGGAGTCAGGAAGTCCCGTGAGGAAGCAGCAGCCGCATGCCCAGCTGGGAGCAGCAGAGAAGCTGGGTGCCGGGGGAAGGGCCAGGGAGCTGTGTGTTGGGGGACACCAACCCCAGACACCGCAGCTGATTCAAGTGTGGGCAGCATGTGGGGGAGCAGCAGCGACTGAGCAGGGAGCCCCTGCAGAGGGGCCCCGATAAGACACACGCCATGGCCTGGGAAGCTGCCTCCTCCTCTCTGCTTCCATCAGAGGACTGGCCTGGAGAGGGCAGTGCAGGCCGGAGGGCTGAAGAGCCCAACTCCATGGTAAATGGCAGCCAGAGCCACGTTCATTACCTGCAAACTTCCCCTAGGAAATACCCCGCTCACAGCCCTAGCTGGTGCCCCCTAGGCCCCAGGTCTAGCACTGAGACTCGCCACACCTGCTCCTCCAGATACCACCCCTGCCCCAGGCGCTCTGGTCTGTCACTCCCCTCCAGGGTCCCCCCCCAGCTGCCCTGGGTGCTGTGATCTGTCCCCCACATCCCCCACTGCCCTGGTCTGTCACCCTCCTCCAGGCCCATCACCTGCTGCCCTGGGTGCTGTGGTCTGTTCCCCCCTTCCCACTGGCCTAGTCTGTTGCCCTCCTCCAGCCCTCCCCCCCCGCTGCTCTGGTTTCTCTAGTCTGTCACTCCCCTCCAGGGACACCCTCCCTGCCACTGCCCTGGGTGCTCTGGTCTGTAACCCCCCCACACCTCCCCCCGCTGCCCTGGGAGCGCTGGTCTGTCACCCTCCTCCAGCCCCCCTCTCCCGCTGCCCTGGTCTGTCACCCTCCTCCAGGTCATGCTCCGGTTTGTTCTTCAGCTCTTTGGGGACAGAGGGCTGGTAGAGGTGGGGAACCCAGGGGGTTACGGGGAACATTTTCAACACCTCTCCTCTTTTCTCTAATACCCAGGGGACTCCCTGTAGGATCCCATAGCAATGGGCCAGAGCGGCCTCTGCAGCATTTGAGAGCAGGAGGCCCCGGCTCGCCCCTGCCGAGGCAGTGCGGTCCAGTGGCTAGAGCACTGGCCATGCCGGAAGTCTGGAAAGGGCTCAGAAAAGAGGTGCTTGAGTGAGGCGAGGTCTGGAACATCTGCTTTATAGTTTCCAGGCTCCATTTATTCCTGATCAATTTATCCTCATTTGTTCTTGTGCCAGCGTTGGCCTTTAGCTTCAGCAGCTCCTCTCCCTCCCTGCAGTTTCCCCTGGAGATAAACTGACAGGGATTCATCGTATCCCTTCTCAGCATTCATTTAACCTGCTAAACGAGGCAAGCTCTTGCCATCTCTCGTAAGGCAGGCTCCTCCATTCTCCGGACCATCCTAGCAGCCCTTCTCTGGACCACTTCCACTCTGAAGCCAGGGGGGTTGGAACATGGGTCACCACAACTGTACCCAGTATTCCAGAGGAAGAGAGGAAGCTAGGAGGTGACTTGATCATGGACTATCAGTACTGATGGAGGGGAGCTGATCTCTGAGAGAGAGAGATCCTTAGTCTAGCAAAGGCAGAACAAAATCCAATGACCGGAGGCTGATGCTAGACAAATTCAAACCACAAATAAGGTGCAATTTCTAGAGAGGGGGTGGACTCTCCGTCACTTGAAGGCTTTGAATGTCTTCCTTGAGGAGATGCTGTCGCTCAGGCAGAAGTTATGGATTAGAAACAGGAATTACAAGGTGACATGCTATGGCCTATGCTCTGCAGGTCAGACTAATGGTCCCTTTTGGCCTGAAATCTAGGACTCTCTGGCTCATAAGTCTGGAGACATCAGAGCATAAGAGCTGCTGGATGGGGTCAGACCATGCTCCATCTTGTCCAGTATCTTAGTACCAAAGCACCAGGGGAAGTGAACAGGGCAATTCTGGAACGAACTACTCCTGTCTTCCATTCCCAGCGTCTGATAGTCAGAGGTTTAGGTTCACCCCAAGCATTGCCTGCACCCCTGACTATGTTGGCGAATAGCCATTGATGGTCCTAACCTCCATAAACTCATCCAGTTAAACTTTTGGCCATCACAACATCCCCGGCAAAGAACTCCACAAGGTTAGTGGTTTGCGATGTGGAAAAAAATATTCCTACTTGTTTGTAATAAACCTGCTGACTTTTAATTTCCCAGGTGTGACGACGCGTTGGGGTCCCCTGACTCCTGCACCCCCGTAATGGCACGAACAGACTCCACCAGCCCGTAGAATGGAGAGAGTTTATTCCTTCTCCAGGATACAGCACAGCACAGCACAGCACCGATGTAATCTGGTTACAGGGCAGGTCTAGGATGCCTCAGCCCCCCTTGCGATGGGGGAGATTGGGCCCCTAAATCCCAGCCCCTGGCTTAGGCTGGTTCCTCCATGATCCCAGACAGAAACTAACTAACTCTCCTCCAGCCCTGCCCCCCAGCCCGGGCAGCAATCCACCTTCCTTTGTCTCTCTCCCTGGGGGGTAGCTGGTCAGACAGGTTGAGAGACCCTCTTAGCATAATGACTCATCCTTCTGGGCTGTGGTACCGATGGCAGCCATTGGGGATTACCACAGAGCCAGCATAGGAACTAGCCAGATACCCCCACTACGTCACACCAGGTGACCCCTGTTTTTTGTGTTGCGCGGAAGGGTAAATAACACGCTTCCATTCACTTTCTCCACATCGTTCGTGATTTTATAGACCTCTATCATTCCGCCTCCCTTAGTCGTCTCTTCTCTGTGCTGAACATCCCGAATCTTTTTAGCTTCTTCTCGCATGTTCCAAACCCTTGATCCGCAGTCTTGCCCTTCTCTGCACCTTTCCCAGTCCCGCCAGATCCCTTTTGAGATGGGCACCCAGAATCTCTCACTTTCTATCTCTTTCCTAATAGAGTCAAGGAGCTGGGCTCTATTCCCAGAACTGCTGGGTGACCTTGGGAAAAGTCACTTCCCCTCTCTCTGCCTCCCACCCTTTTTCCATCTTGTCTGACAATAAGCAATTCAGGATAGGAACCAGGCCTCTGTACATACAGTGCCCAGCACAGAGGGTCCCCGGTCTTGGTTGTGCCCTGTAGGTGGTCCGGTCCTGTGGCATACATACTAGTACTAGCTGTGCCGAAGGGGGATGAAATGCCACACTGGTTTACACGAGTGGATAGTTCAGATGTGGCAACATACGAGGCTCGCTTTGCCCCGGCGTGGTAGACAACGGGGCAGGGTGATGGAGAATCATCACGGGCCATAGCGCCAGGCCCGCCTGCAGGACTATAACGAAGTGTTAATTAATAACAGCAAATGCCGCTCCAGTTGCACCCTGAGTAGGTATTTCTATGGCTCGAAGCGTCCTGGCTCGGTGTGCGTGTGGGTGTCTCACAGGCGCAGACTTGCACAAACACCTCTGCCCACTCCTGTCTCCGTACGCTGACTCATACAATCGCATGCACCTGCCGATCTGCACCCCTCCGTTGTGCAGGCCTCCCTGCATAGACTGTCTCACGGGGGTGTCACGGATACACCACCCCCGCTCTGTCTCCCTTCCCCAGCTCCTTTCAGGCTAACAATCCTGAATGCTGTTCTGACACAGGATCAGCTGCCCTGCCGCTGGCTGTAAGGCCAGGGGTACTGACAGCCTGGCACATCTAGCTGTGCTTTTGCTCCTGAACTACCCCAGGGCCATCTGGAGACCAAAGCAGCCTTAAATTCCACAAAGGCAGCCTTATTCTTTACCTGAAAGGTCCCTTGCGCTGGGTGCCGTTAGCATCTTCTGAGATGGGCTCTTGGTAGGTTAAGCAGGAAGGTTGTTTCACAGCCGGAAGGCTGCATTCTTAGCTGAGATAGCTCATGACTCTTAAAGGGTCCCTGGCACTTTAAGGCCAGCTTGTAAAGCAGGCACATCTTGGCCGTCCATTGCTTTTTCCCCGGTTCCCAGTGCCCAGAGGGAAGAAAGAAAACTCTCCATTAGCAGGGCAGGTGAGGGGACACCGCTCTGGTTCTATCCAGTAGAGGGCAATGGCGGTACATACCCACCATCGGTGCTGGACTCCTACCCCAGCCATCTAGAGATGGAAGGACGACCCAGACTCCAGTTCACTGCTGCAGATGGAAAGGGGATGTCTCCCAAGCAAAGGCCTGGAATATGCCAGTTCAGCAGAGCTAGAGTGGCAGGAGAACCAACACTCCTTTACCTGCACTCCCTCCTGGGGCAATAAGCTTCCAAAGTGCAGGTCCCTGGCACCTAACTTACAGGAGCATCTCCATTCGCAGTATAGGGCGTATGACACACCACTTACAATTGTACCCCACAATATGAACAGCGCTGAGCAGACAAGTGAGGAGTGGCAGCATTTCTCCTCTGTCCCACAGCCTGGCAAAGTTCACTGTCCTAATCAGAGATGATGGAGACAGGAAACCCCATCCCATCCCACAGCCCCTACTCCTGAGTGCAAGGTGCTGCACAAACATTGCCTCTATAGTGCTTACAAGCTGACCAGGCAAGGCAGACACAGGGTGGGAAGGGAAACAGAGGCACAGAGAGGGGAAGGGACTTGCCCATTTTCACACAGCCGGGACAGATGCCCTCGCTCCTCACTGCAAAAATCCCATTCCTCCCCGCTCAAGCAGCCTCTCCCCTCTGGGAGGAACAGGTGTCTCCGCATTCAGCCGTGGCTCCCCCGTGCCACATGCATGAGCTAAGCCCTTGGAAAGAGGGGACTATCCTAGCCGAGTCGATAGAGTTTCTGTTGCCACCGGCGGATTGTGGTTCCTTAGCAACGCCGATTGAATTAGTTACTGCTCTGGAACGGGAGCTATTTGTGGGCCGAAAGCTATTTCCCCCTCCTTGCTTTGGGGTGGGGTGCCAGGGGGTGGGAGGAAGATGCAAGCCACCATTGGCAGCTAGGGTTGGAAATGAGCCACGATGCCCCCTCCCATTTAACACGGGGAGGGGGATGTATGCGGGGCTGCAGTTACTGGCTGAACCCTGAAATACACATCCCAGTTGCCAGGCCCTGGGGGTGAGACATTCCTCCGCACCACCATCTAAGTTCAAACAAGCAACACAGGAAGCCACCCATTGGCTGCTTCCCCACGAACAATGTCACCGGCGTCCAATAGGAGCGCAGCCCTTTGAAGGGGCGGGTCTCTCATTTCCATGGCGGTTGCATAGGGCTTGCTGGGTAGACAGGTACAGATCCAATCACTGCCAACCTGAACCCAATCGGGTCTCCCCCTCCACTCTGCATCTCTGCCCATTCTTAGCGCTTTTCCCATGGGAGCTGTCCTAGGGGTGTGTCTACACTGCACCCTTAGCACGAACTAAGCGACGCAATTTGAGCGACAAAAATTGCATCGCTTATTTCGAGTTAATTTCGAAATAAAACGCCATTCCGAAACGTCCCTTACTCTTCGTGGAAGGAAGTTTACCGGGACGTCGGAATAGCGAGCCCATTATATTTCGAAATAACGGGCTTGATTAAAAGATGAGGAAGAGCTATTTCGACATACCGGAAGTATACCGAAATAGCTCTGCTGTCTAGGCGTATCCTAGGTAAGCTCAAACCAGGGCAGGCATGGGGGGTGGATAGTCTTGAACAGCGCTTGTACCCAGCCTCCTTGAGGGTTTTACACTGAGAGGACAATCCTGCGCGCATTATAAAACCCCACCCATTTGGGCAGTAGAAATCTAGCCAAAAACCCATCCCAGGGCTTGGGAGCCAGCCCAGCTCCCTGAGCCCCCTCTCCCCAACAGAACCCAGCCAATCGGGAAGTAGACTCCAAGTGTTCAGGTGTCTAGTCGCTAGACCCCAACCACTAGGCGGCACAGCTAAAATCTCAAACCCGTCTAAACGGTCTAAGACCAAACACAGTGTGACTAAGTGGGGACTTGCCCTTGTTATGTGGTGGGTGAGTCTTACTGTTTTGCAAGAATGCTGTGTGTGCCTCAGTTTCCCTGTGCATTGCACCAATGCCCTGCCATCGGATAAGGGGATAAGGATGTGTGACTTTTGCGGAGACATCTCTGGGCTCAAACTGCCTGCATGTATGTATGCTATGGCCCTTCATGACCTGAGCCCCAGGAGGGGGGGATGCAACCAGGTGACACGGGAAATGAGACACAGACCAGGTGGAGGAGCAACAGGTGTGGCAGAGGTGTGGTTGCTGGGTGCTGGAAAGTCAGCATTTTGGAACTCAGAGAGGGGGGAGTCCAGGGCATCTGACTTGGAGTCTTTCCTCCCCTGCCCCGAGATGGACTTGGTGGAACGTGTCTGATTTCTGTGCTAACAAGCTCTGTTCTCCAACGTGTTCCTGTTCCATTTTACGCCGGTTGAGAGTCACTGGTGACCGCGGCGTTGGGGGCTTTCCCAGGAACCACGGCCGGGTGGATCTGGTGCAGGTGCAGACGGGGATACTGAATGCTCCGAGGTCAGATCAAAGCTGTGTAAGCATCTTGCCCTGATGACAGGGCCGTAACAAGGGTGAGGCGAGTGAGGCACTTGCCTCGGGCGCATAGCTGAGGGGGTGCAGAAAAATAATATAGAAAACTAATTATTTTAAGACAGCTACTTATTTTAAGACAGCGCCGCTTCCCTTCCCCGCCCATTAGCATCAGCCAGCCCACAGTTTACATGTCAGGCTGCATGTCGCCGCTCCACCATCCAACAGTCACCAGCCCTGGTGGCTGTCCAGTGTGTCAGCTGCTTTCGAGCAGCGCGGGAGGCCAGGCACCGGCTGAGCCGCTCCAAGCACCACCTTAAGGTGCCCTAGCGCAGTTCCCGGGCACGGGGTGCGGGGCTGGGGGGGAAGGAGCTCAGATTGCCCTGCACAGGGGCAGAGGTGCAAGGGGTGAGGTGGGGGTGCCAGGCTGGGAGCCAGGACTCCTGGGTCTTGTCTCACCTCTGCCAGGGTAGTGGCTTAGCTCTTAGGGGTAAGTGATTAGAGCTGGGGGTCTGGGAGCTACAATCCCTGGGTTCTATAGGTCAGGGTCCAGGCCCTTAGCCTGTTGGATTCATGGTTTCCCCTCCAAAAACTGGAGCCCATGCTGCTGAGCCGCCTGGGCCAGGTGCTTTGAATGTGCAACACAAACCAAGGAGACCAGGCAGTGACCGTGGCTGCTTGCGAAAGAAGTTTTCGTAAAGTAAAATGAATTAAGGATGACCTTCGCGCATCCACAAGTCAGGAGAGATGATCAAATACGTCCATCTTATCAATAGAACACGAGGTAGCGAATAATATTCATTTCAATGCAATTATTGATGAGTTTGCCTCATTAAAAGTGCGCAAAGTACAATTATAAACACATACCTACTAGTACCTGACATGGTGATATTTTATAGTTATATGTATATATGTATGAATGGATTGTTTATGCAGATCTCATAACTATAATAAATAAACGTTGTGTTATTATTGTTGTTATTTATGTATTTTCCCTTTTTCTACGAAATAACTACTATGAATATATACACATGAGGGGGCGCAATTTTATATCCTTGCCTCAGGCACAAAATTAGCTAGTTACGGCACTGCCTGGTGACCGTGTGCTCAGAAAGGGGAGGCGCTAACCCAGAGTCTGGCCTGGCTTCATATGGAGCCGATCCAGGGCATTGTCCCCACACCTCCATGACACACGGACTAAGGGCTTGCTCCAGAGCCAACTGAGGACAAGGGAAAAGCCTCCATTCAAGCCCCACAGGAGGCAGGCTTTTGTGGTCGCTGCTCCATTGAAACAGACCCCTTCCGCTCTCTCGTTTGAGCCCTTTTCTTAGCAACGCACAACAGCCTGCAGCATGGCCAAGAGCTCAACCATCACGAGCCAGGCCCCCAAAATCATGAGACAGAAAAAATAAATAGTTTGGAAAATATCCGAGGGTCTCATTCCCCCCTCTCACAGCTAACTCACAGCATGGGTAATAGCTTACCACGGCTGCCAGGGAACAGCGTTCCTCTAGTTCAGGTGGGAAAGGGCCAAGCTTCGCACCCTGCCACTGATCTGCATTGTGGATGGGTTGCACGGGAACCTTCCACTTGGGCCAGGCAGTCCACTGGGACCAGCGTGAGAATTTGGAAGAGAAGTCCACGGCATGCAGGGATCAGTCTGAGTGTGCGCAGGCCGGAGCGCCCCTCCTTCCTAAAGCCGCCCCATGTTTCACATCCTCCAAAGACTGAGCGGCTAGAAAGTGATACTATCCTATAGGAAGGGAAAGTGGCTGAGACAATGGTTTCACCAGTTCTGGGGTCAGCTCCCCATCCTGCCCCTGACCCCTCAGGTGACCTTTGGAAAGTCACCTCGTTTCTGGGTCTCAGGATAAGTCTACAAAACCTGAGTTACGTCCACACTGCAACTGCGTTCTTCTGAAAGTAAATGGAAAGAACAGAGGGGTTTTTCCGGCATTGGTAATCCTCTTTCTATGAGGAAGAAGCCTTTTTCCGAAAGAGCTCTTTCAGAAAAAGGCGTGTGTGGACGGGGAAGAGGGAGTTCTTTCGGAAGAAGAGGAAAGAGGAAAAAGCACAAGTGCCCTAGTGACAACTCTGTCCATAGTAATCACAGCTTAAATGCGGGATAGTGTCCATTCAGTGTGGACGCTCTCTTTCGAAAAAGCAGATCACTTTTTCGATGGGCTTTTGTGTGTGGATGGTTTCTTTCGGAAGACGTTTTTTCGGAAGATCTCTTCCAAAAAAAGGTTCTTCCAAAAGAAGCCTGCCGTCTAGACATAGCCTCAGTCTCTCCTGTGCAATATGGGGATAATGGCCCTTCCTTTGTCTGTGTTGCCTACAGTTTGAACCTCTCTAGTCTGGCACTTTCTGGTCTGGCAACATCCACGGTCCGGACTGATGTCAGTTAGCCAGATGTCCATTTAACATGGGTGGGGCCAAGTTTCCTGTGGCCCAATAAAGTTTGTTTACAGCCTTTCCCCCCCAAATGTCCTCTAAGAGCCCAGTAAGAGTGGAAGTGTTGGGAATGCTGCCAGACAATACTGACCTCACGTGCTTTGGCAAACTCTCTGGTTCGGTACCGCTCAGGCCCCAAGGGTGCCAGACTAGGGGAGGTTCAACCTGTACTAAGATGATACGGTCTTTGGTGAGGACTGTATTTTACCATATGACTTCACAGCGCCTAGCCCAATGGGATGCTAATCTCAGCGGGTGGCTCTAGCCGCTGTCCAAATAATAGTGTCCAACCAGGGCTGTATTTTTCAATGCTATTTTAAGCCATTTCCCCTCCTCCTCCCCTTTGGGTTCTCTGACACTGATGAGTGGCCCCTGTCACTCTGTGGCTCAATGCTATTTTTCCAACCTATGGGACATTAAATTGAAATATCTCTATCTAAACGACAGGCACTGCTGTGATCTGGGGTAATATTCCTGCCACAAGCCGCTATTAAATGAAGTCATCAGTTACGGCCTTTGGAAATGTCAGGACAAGCCTTTTGTTAGATGCCCTTGTTGTTCTGTTGTGGTTACAGGTTTTTAAGGGAATATTTGTCATTAGGCACAGTTAAGGATAGCAGAATTAAATGCTTCTAAATAGCCAGCTCTTTATTGAGGAACTAAGGCCCATTAAGAGGTTACTGTAGTAGAACTTACACAGTCCCGTTTCCGAGCATTGCTTCAACATTCCCCTTTCCCCCCAACTCTCTGGGGCTTGCATGAGTGAAACGCACCAATCTGAGTCAAGCACATGACGGTATCCAGCCTACCCAAGCAAAGGCCATTATGGGTACGTCTACACTGCACGCTTATTTCAAAATAAGCTATTCCGGAAGAAATATTCCGAAATAGCTTATTTCAAAATAGCAGGTCTACACTACAGGGAAGCCTCAAAATTAGGCCGAGGCAGGTTTCCCTAATATGGATGCGCTACCTCAATTTAGAGCTGCAGGAGGCACTGGGGAGTAATTACTTTGAATGGCCCTGGGGAGGAGCTATTTTGAAATAGCTGTTTCAGAATAGGCGTTATTCCTTGTGGAATGAGGTATACAGAAGTTGGAATAAGCTGTCCGTTATTTCAAATTTATTTTGAAATAATTGCGGTGGAGATGCTCACATTGACATTTCGGAATAATGGCCGTTATTCCGAAATAATACTGCTGTGTAGTCATATCCTATAAGTGCAACCCACATGGCCAATCACAGCGGAGGAAATGTTGGCACCCCACCAATCACAACAGAGTCTATGGCTGCACTCTGCCAATCACAACCCAGCTAAACCCACTATTAACCAATCAGTCACACATTTCCACACAGGGCTATTCCCACTGCCCACTAGGGTTTCTTTTGCACCTTCCTGTGGCGCGCCTGGCCATTGTGGGAGACAGGAGCCTGAGCTGGATGGATCGCTGCTGTGCTGTAGAATGGTAGATCCATCGTTCCTGGTCACAAAATTCCACATGTCCTGCTCAGTGGTTCAGTATTTAGCTATATCCATAAAGGCTTCCCTGCTGGCCCGTCCGGGCGATGCTGACCCCAGGGTTGGCAAAACTTTCATGGCTCAGAGAGCTCGGCCCAGGACTGAAGGAGAAGCAAGCCTGTGAGCCCTGATGGCTATTCTGAACACCTCTGTGGCCCCCTAGAACATTGCAGTGGTCACACTTCCTGGGTGCCACAGTCACATGCCACTTCACAGCAACAGTGGTGATCACAGCCACTTCCTCCTCCTGCTCCAGAAGCTCTGGCCCAGGCCACCTGAACTCAAGGAGAGTCTCTAACTGCCAGCAGTAGAGGGCCTATGACACATAGCTGAGCTGTTTTGATTCCATCCATCAGAGGAAGTGGGCAATATCCATCGAGCTAAACGGGCTCGGTGGGAAGGGGAGCACAACTGATTTTCCAGCTGGCGTGTACAGGATCTGGGCAGAGAATGATCATTCTGGCTGGCGGAGGATTTCAGTGTTCACAGTTTGGTTTCATTCTCCCTGGTGGGCTGCCCCAGAGCCGGGGATCCCAGAGCTGGGCGCTGGAAGTCTGACCTCCCTCCTGTTGCCTGGCAAACAATCCCTCCATCAGCTCCCCAGAGCAAACTCCCTTCTGCCAGGCCTGGAGCTTAGCGCGGTGCTCTCTTCGGGAAAGAAAGATGTTCCCAAGTCTCCGGTGATTCCCTCCAAAGCCCAAGCCCTGCTGGGGCGCGGCTGCATTGTGAGTGGCCAACAGGGTCAGCCATTGATTTGATTGTTCTTAGGGCAACATTTTTGCTCTCCAGACAGCTTTTTCCTACCTCCGCTGAACCCTCCAAGCCAGTCGAGGAGATGGAGCCGCGACGCACTGGCCCTGTGTCCAGAACTTTCCCATCTAAGCTGCCCAGACGATGCTCTGGCTTCCCAGAATGGAGATTTCTTCCCATTCACTCCCTTGCTCACTAACCTCCGACCGTTCTACTGCTCTCCAGTGTCCCGAAGCACGGGCACTGCCCCCGCCCGCTGGGCCAGTTGAACTCATCACCGCCCTCTCAGATCTCTCCGCCCTCGCTGATGGGCAGTCCCCACCCGCAGCAGCAGGTCCACATGCTCGCTGGTCCTGGGAAATAGCATGGACCAGGCCAGGGAGGCTGCTGCCACACAGCGAGTGCTGCCGACAGAACTGCTGGTCGGTGCACACTACGCACCCGCCCTGGCTCTGTCCGACCCCGAGAGTCAAGCTCCATGCTGAATGCTCGCAGGTTCGCACCCCAGGACTTTCCAATCAAGAGTGGGGCAGTGTTGCCTAGTGATGAAAACACTGAACTGCCACTCACGTGAACCGGGCCACCTTGGGGACATCACTTTGCATCGCTCTGTGCCTCAGTTTCCCCACCTGTGCCTCAGTTTCCCCACTTGGAGAGCCACTGGTGGAAGTGCTGTTCAGGAAGCCAGGCATTGCTACCAACGTGAGGTCCATTTGCAGTGCTCTATAAAGCTGTTAAAATACAGCTAGGCATATCCAAAGCACGCAGGAGCTAATGGTTCAACCACAAGATTGGAAACTGCATTCCAGACCTCAGGCTGACTCCAGTTCATCGCGCTTGGCCTTGGATGCACCACCTAGATAAAAGCATCCCCCCCTTCCCCCCCCCCCGGATGCTACTGAAGCGAAAGGAAGCTGTGAAGGTCCAGCACCTCTCAAAGTCAGGTCCCTCACAAGCAGTCTAGCTGTAGGTGAGGGAGCACAGGAATTGTTATGCGCGATAAGCCCAGTGGTCCATCCATTCCTGTATCCCACCTCTGACGGTGCCTGGCCCCAGGTGATTCCACACAGGGACAGGCAACCCTGCGGAGGGCAGAGAGGCAATAATCTGTCCCCAAGCGCAGTTCCTTCCTGCCCCCATTTGTGAGAAGTTAGCTTATGCCCAGAAGCAGGAGGAAATCTTGGACACCCATGTTTGAAGACAGTGGGGAGTACCTTCTGTGACTCAGTTTCCCCGCGGGGGTGCCACTAATCTGGAGCTACTTCACAGGGCAGGGCGGGAGGGTGAATCAATTAGCAGTGCGAATGCAGCATGAAGTGTGGGTGGGCAGACAGCTCCAGTGTCAGTTTCACTCCCCGAGGGTGGGGGGCAGCTGCTAGGAACGCACTTGGTGCCACTGCAATTCCACCAAGGAGCTGGAGAGCATGTGAAATGAGGTGTCCGTGCAGGGGGTTTTTAAATGAAAAAATAAGCAAAGACGAGGGGCTTTATGGAGGCGGCGCTCTGGCCATTGTGCCGCGTTTATCTGCAGAGCCCGGGCGGGAAGGGAAATGGATGCAGCTTGACCTGATTTCACAAGGGCCAGACCTCTATTAGGCAGCTATAGAAATTCCTCCACAACAGCAAAAATGGAAGCTTCCCTTCCCCGCCTTGCAAAATAATCTCCTGCCTCCCAGCAGGAGCCCTCCAGAGCCTCGGAGAGAAAAACAGAACAAAGGGGGGAATAAACAGCTCTGGAACAAACCTGCATCTCTGCAGCACCGCCTCACCCCCGCCCCTCCAGCCCAGCCAGCGGGCAAAGCCAAAGCAACACATCCCCAAAGGGCACCCGCAAGGCTGGGAACTCAGCCGCGCGGTCTGACCATGTCTAGCCACACGCATGCCAGACAGGAGTCGCCGCGTCTCAGCTAGCTCGGACCAGCGCCAAAGGCTGGCAGCGAGCAGTCAGGGAGTTTTTCAACAACGTGGCTTTTCATGGGGAAACGCGGCTACTTCTTGTAGCGATGCGTTGCTTTCGAGGAGCCGTTCGTCCCACAGGCTTTGTGGCCCAGGGATGGAATGTCCCATGAAAACCAAGAAGCGGTAATGGGGGCCCACCCTTTATGTGTTTAAGACTCAGCATGTAAAATTGGCTAACCAGTGAAACAGATTGTTTAATTGGTTAAAGGGGGCCAGGTGGGGAGCTGCTCCGGCCCTTACCAGTTAACCTTAACCGGTAAGCCTCATTTACTGGTTAGACCTTCACATCTCTATTTGAGACCCACATTTGAGTTCTCCCTGTACCTGATTTTGTATCAGGGACTTGTCTCTATAGTCTAAAAAGTTGGGCCCTCGCCAGCTTCGAATCAGGCCCAGTGAAGTCTAAAACCTGGGCTTCCCACAGCCTGGTGGCACCAGGCCATTGTAGAGTCCAGCTGCCATGTTTTTTTCTTGAGATATTTAAGAACATAAGAACGGCCAGACCGGGTGAGACAAAAGGTCCATCTAGCCCAGTATCCTGTCTGCCCACAGTGGCCCATACCAGATGCCCCAGAGGGAATGAACAGAACAGGAAATTAACGAGTGATGCCTCTCCTGTCATCTATTTCCACCCTCTGACAGACAGAGGTGAGGGACACCTACTCATCCTGGCTAATAAGTATTGCTGGACCTATCCTCCATGAATTTATCTAGTTCTTTTTTGAACCCTGTTAAAGTCCTGGTCTTCACAACATCCTCTGGCATGGAGTTTCACAGGTTGACTGTGCGTTGCATGAAGAAAGACTTTCTTTAGTTTGTTTTAATCCAGCTTCCTATTAAAGATCTTTCTGAAGATCTAGTTTTTGTTCTGATGCCGAATGAAAACAAATGTTGAACCCTTGACATTTTTCTCACAACAGAGTTCTTGTTTTCCCGCCTGCCCTGTGCTGGGGGTGGGTGCACCCCCACCCCACTCACATGCCCATGTAAGACACAGCTGACACAGAGAAGCATTGGGAACAGGCAGCTTTCATTGGGTCCATGTAGCCCAGAATCCTGTCTCACAACAGCCTGGTATCAATTGTTTCAGAAGAACATGCTGAAAACCTTCCCAGAGAAACCCTTCCACCTCTAGCCTTATTCTGGCCTGTATATTTATACCTGCCTCTGGAAATTTCCACTACATGCATCTGATGAAGTGGGTCTTTGCCCACGAAAGCTTATGCTCCAATACATCTGTTAGTCTACAAGGGTATGTCTACACTAGCCCCCTAGTTCGAACTAGGGAGGCTAATGTAGGCATTCGAAGTTGCAAATGAAGCCCGGGATTTAAATATCCTGGGCTTTATTTGCATCTTCCTGTCCGGGTGCCATTTTTAAATGCCCTTTGTTCGAACTAACTGCCCGCGGCTACATGCGGCAGGGACCCAGTAGTTCAAATTAAAGCTCTAATTTGAACTACCTGTTATTCCTCCTGCAACTTCGAATGCCTACATTAGCCTCCCTAGTTTGGACTAGGGGGCTAGTGTAGACATAGCCTAAGGTGCTACAGGATTCCTCATCGCTTTTGCAGATCCAGACTAACACGGCTACCCCTCTGATACCTTCCACCTTTGGAAGGCTGGATGAATTCTTTGCATCTGTTGCAGAGGCTGGGGGGAGGTGGGGGGAGGGATTTCCACACTGGAGCCATTCATTTTCACTGTCCTAGCCTGAGGTGTCAATAAAAAGAGCTAAGTCACCAGGACCAGATGGGATTCAGCCTATAGAGTTATGAAGGAATTACAGAACTAGCTGTGATGTGTAACCAATCGCTTAAATCACCCTCTGTACCAGATGAGTGGGAGGGTAGCCAATGTGATGCCAATGTTTCAAAAAAAGGATCCATAGGTGACCCTGGTAATCACCAGCCGGTAACTTCACTTACCAGGCAAATTGGTTGAAAGCACAGGAAAGAACAGAATTGCCACACAGATGAACACAGTATGTTGAGGAAGAGTCAACACCACTTTTGTAAAGGGAAATCATGCCTCACCAATTTACTAGAATTCTCGGCGGGTCACAAGCATGTGGACAAAGGTGGCTGATCGGTGCAGGGTGCTCGGACTTTCAGAGCCCAGGGCTATTATGCAAACTCAGTAGCCCTAGGATAAAAGGGAAGGGCCTCTCAGGGATCAGTACTTTGTTAAGCGTGCAAACAAGGGGAATGCATTTTCCCAGCGAAGAGAGGGAAACAGCAGGGTCCCATGTGACGGACCGGGCCGGGTCTGGGCACAGCTGAGGGCGTCCGCTCAGGGTGAATTGCTCAAATTCGGGGCTCTCTCTAGCCCCCAGACTGGAGACCTTCCCAAACAGGCCACAAACCAGTCCCACGGAGTGCTTCAGCTGCCTGCCTGAAGCCTCACGAGCAAAACCCCTCCGACATCCCAGCAATATCCGTGCCCCAGATGGCCCCAGGCCTCATACATAGGTGGGGGGTCTTAGAACCCAACCCCACCTACCCCAAACAAGTTCTGCCCGGTTCCAAGAAACCAGCCACAGATCCCAGGTCAATTTACTCTCTGGATCTTACCCACAAACCACGCTGAGCCAATCCTTTAGAATCTACAATCTAAAGGTTTATTACTACAAGAAAGAAAAGCATGAGAGTGAGGTTGTTAAAGAATCATACATTACATGCATCAAATCTCCCAGTTCTCGATGCAGGCTCTAGCAGAGATGTTATAGCTGCAGGCTTAAAAGTCCTTGGTGCACATCCTATGCCAGGATGGGTCCACAGTTCTTCCCGGCTCGTGAATCCGTGAGGCCGCATCTGGGGTCAGGAGCAGATCTGAAGACCAAGATGGAGTTGGCCACATGGCATCTTTATCCCTCCTTCCTGGTCTCTTCTTGGCTGCAGCAGGTCACCTGGCCCGTGGCTTATCCCTGTGTTCCCTGCTGGTAGCCCCTAGGTATCAGTCACCATTCTTGAGGTGTGTCCTTGGCCTATAGAGGGCTATTGTTCTAGAGCTTCGCTCATCAGCATGTCCATAGGCTGAGCTGCTTTGCCCATAGCTCAACCACACACAGAGAAACATTTGGTATCTACACAAGTACATGCTCACAACTTCACACACAGACATCACACAATTACACTAATAGCATATACGGAATCAGAAGAAAGCAAGCTTCTATCTGACACCCCACATGGCCCCCCCCCGTACCGACCCTTGGGGCAAACACCCCCCCATGGGTGCAGCAGTGACCCGGCTGCTCCCCTCAAAATCCAATAACGTGACACCCCAAGATCTATCCTGGGGTGTGTGGCTGTTCAGTAGATTCAGAAATGATCTGGAAAAGGAAGTGACCAGGCAGGTGGCAAAATGCACAGACGATACAAAACGACTCGAGGTATTTAAGTCCGAAGCAGCCTGCAGAGAATTACACAGGGATCTCAGTATATCAGGTGACTGGGCGCCACAATGAGAAATTCGATTCACTGTCGATAATTGCAAAGGAATGTGCCTTGGAAAAGGTAACCACAGCGAGGCATATAAAATGGTGAAGACCAAATTAGCTGTTACCGTTCAAAAAAGATCTTGGAGTCAGTGTGGAGAGTTCTCTGAAAACATCCACTCAATGTGCAGCTGCTGTCAGAAAAGCTACCCAACGGTTAGGGACGATTAGGAAGGGGATAGAAAATAGGACCAAAAACATAATGCCATTCCATAAATCCACGGGATCCCCACCCTTCCAATACTGCATGCAGGTGCTGGAGGTGTGGGGGTTTTTCCATGGGTTGCTCCCCAAAGCACCCATGGAGTCAGTGCCCAGGGGGCTCACTGAACCTCCTGCAGGAGAAAAGCCTATTTCAAGCAGGCTCCAACCTACCAGGGAGGCTGTTGGAACACTCCAGCCTGTGGCTGGTCCAGGGCTGGCCTTACCATGAAGCGAACTGAGGCGACCGCCTCAGATGCCAGACTGTGTGTGTGGGGCTGCCACTAGCACCCAGAGTGTAGAAAATTGTGTCTGCTGCTGGTGCAGATGTACTCTCTCTGCTCTAGATGCACAGAGATGGGGGAGTGCTGTGCTGGAGGAAGGAGGGCACAAGAGACCCTTCAAAGTTTTGGCCCAAGCGAGGGGACATGGGGGCATCATTTGAGCTCCCCGCCTCAGGTGGCAAAATGTTGTGGGCCGGCCCTGGGCTGGCCAGCTGGGGTGGCAGGGCTGCTAGACGTGAGAGATGGCTTGGTGCCCTCCATGAGCCAGACGGGTCCCAGAGAGAGGGAGGGCATCAGGGGCCCACCGGATCCTGCCTCACACCCAGTTCCCTGGATTAGGACAGAGTCTCACAGCCTTCGGGAGGCTAAGCTCTTGTGTGCCGTGGGAAGGGCTGCAACCCTAGGAGGAAAGAGAAGCTGAGCTCTTGCCTCCCCCTCCCCAGCCCTTGTTGCCAGGTGAGGGTGGCGGAGGCAGGCGGTGCGGCAGTCTGGAACTATGGGTGCGGGGGGGGGGGGGCGCCGCACCCCCTGGCCGGCAGTGGCTTCCATTATATGCAAGGTCCACCGTTTGGGTCAATGGCTCTCAGCACCCCCACGTTACACACACACACACCCCGACGGCAATGGATCCATTTTCAAACGGCATCAGGATGCGTCAAGGAAGAACCAAAAAGCCTCGATCGCCTGTTCTCTAAGTCCTGCCCCCCGCCCCACACCAGCCCCCCCGCCCAGCCACCTCACTGCCCCCTCCCTCTCTGTCCTCCTGCCGTTTAAACTCATTGGCTGTATTGGCTTCGGGGCCAGGGGAGCAAGGCAGCCTGCTGCCCACACTCTGAGGGAGACATGAGCCATGGGCCCCCTGCACCCTGAGCCAGGGTCCACCTGGCGCAGCACCAAGGGCAGGATGGGTCCCAGTGGGTGGGCTGGGAAGGGGAGCGGAAGGGGAGAGGCCGGGGCCTGTCTGCCGTGTGAGCGCCTCCTGCTGGACAGCCATAGCCACTGAGCAGGCAGTGGCCAGCCAGAGCGCTCACACCTGGGAGACAGATGCACAGTCCTGGGAGCACTTCCCCCCTAGCTCGCCTGGGCAGGCTGGCAGAGATGAGACGCGATTGCGCTCCGACAGCTGCACACTGGCTCTGGCGTGAGACACATCGCCGGCCTTAGCCCAGGCCCTCCTGCCACGAGTTGGCCCCCCTGGCTACAGTCACAGCCCAGCCCGGACAACAGACCACCCTGCCTGCCCTCAGACACAGGCAGCACGACCCAGTGGATCCAATCTGGGACTCAGGAGAGCCCAGGCAGGGCTGGCCTTACCATGAGGCGAACTGAGGCGGCTGCTTCAGGTGCCAAGCTGGGGGGGGGGCGGTGGGGTGGTGCGCCATTAGGACCCAGAGAATTGAGACCTTTCAAAGTTTGGGCCCAAGCGAGGGGGCATGGGGGCGTCATTTGAGCTCCCCCGCCTCAGGTGCCAAAATGTTGTGGGCCGGCCTTGAGCCCAGGTCTGGTGACACTGGGCAGGTCGCTTCACCTGGCTGTGCCCTGCTCTTGGAGAGAAGGAGGGCTTCAATTTCCAGGGGCACCTTAAAGACTGACAGCATAAGCTTTCGTGGGTAACGCCCACTTCCTCAGGTGCCTCACCGATCTATTAGAAACCTCGGGGGGTAACAAGCAGGTGGACTAGGGGGACTGGATCAATGCAGGGAGCTTGGACTTTCAGAGCCGCAGGCTTGTAAGCAAACTCAGCAGTCCTGAGATAAGAGGGAAGGTCTCCTTGTGGCTCCGTAATTTGTTGAGAGGGGTAGGAATAAATGGCTGGTTTTCACAGTGAAGAAAGGGAAACAGCAGGGTCCCCATGATCTGTACAGGGGCATGTGCTGCTCAGTAGATACAGAAATGGAAAGGAAGTGACCACAACGTGCACAGACAATACGAAATGACTATTGAATGAATATTTAAGCCCAAAGCTGCCTGCAAAGAATAACAAAGGGCTCTCAGTAAATCGGAGGCATCTGACAAAGTGGGGTTTTACCCACGACAGCTTTGGCCCAACTAAATCTGTCCGTCTTTAAGGTGCCACAGGCGCCTCGTTGTTGCAGCGACAGACGAACGTGGCGACCCCCTCGCAGGTGTTTCAGTTTCCAGGGCAGTTAAACGGGCGCCTTGCACGGGATGCGGTGCCTGCCCTGGCCTTTCCAGGAACTATGCAAAGATCAGAGGACGGGGCCCCATGCAAATGGCTCCCACCTGGCCATGCTTTGCATGCGGCTGTTTGCTCCTGCATGGCAGCACGGCCGGGCTGCACAAAGGCCTTTTGTGCCACGGAGCAACAATACGACCTCAAGCTGTCCCACCGCAGCGGCTCATTCCAGGGCCCGACTGCCAGCCCGCTGCCTGGGCGGGATGGCCAGGGGGTCACGTGCTAGGAGGAGAATGGTCGGGGGGCATCTCAGCACCTCCTGGGGGCTGACGGGTTTGTCTCTGGCTGGGACTTGGCGGTGGGGCTCCTCCTGCCCCGGCAGCCTGGAAAGGGCTCTGAGAAACGGGCACCGGCTGGCACGGGGAAGCAGCATCTCTTCCTCCAGACAGGGCCGCCACATGCCTGCTGCCCCCATGAACCCTGTCGTCCGACGTCGCATCTCCCCCCACTCAACTCTGCTGGCAACGGCGCCTCTGCCCCACGGATGGGCTGCCCCTTAGACAGACCCTCTCCCCTCCTCTAGTGAGGCTGCGGCCCCCCAGCCACCCTGGACCCTGCAGGAACCACCCCTTCTCCACACTTGTTCGTTTGGTCGACTGTGTACGCCGAAAATAACTACAAACGGCTGAGCCACAGAAACACACCCCGGGCAGCTGCCACCTGGTTTCTATGGTTATGAGAAGCCGACTTGTCCCCTGGCCCTGCTGGCCAGCCCCCCAGGAGAGATCTATAGCAAAGCATCCAGCCCTGCACACCCCTGACTGTGATCTCACTCGGGGTCTGTCTGTGTGGCGATCAGATGCTCCCCCAGACTCCGGTGACGCACCTCAGCAGCCAGCCTCGGCTGGGCCAGCTGCACAGCAATCGTTCTAGGAGCTAGCAGGAGCAAAGGTGGTATGTTTGTGCGGGCAGCAGGTACCCCTCTGACGGCCACCGGTCCCTCACGAGGAGCGGCAACGTCGAGAACGCAGCCGCAAGTCTCTGCTCAGTGGCCCCTGTGAGGCGAGACGCCCGGTGCAGGACAGAGGTTTGCGTGTCTAGAGTCGGCCGGGTGGAATTCCCCCTGCGTCCCCATTCCAATCCCCGCTAGACCACGGGCGGGCGATGATTTTCGCAGGGGGGCCACTTCCTGAATTTTGATATGTGGTGACGGGGTGTGACTGGCGGGGTGGGGTGACAGTGGTAGACAGTGAGTGCACGGGCTGCTGCGGGTAAGTTTTTGAGAGAAGCCACACACTGTCTCTCAGCCAGGCAAAGCTGCCCTGCTCTGTTGTCTTCCCCCTTCCCCGCCCTGCAGAGATGAGGGGTGGGGGGTGAGCAGGAGCACTGAACTCTTAGAACCAGGGCTCTGCCTCTGAAGACAGGCCGTCCCCTGAGTCACGAGCAGCTCTGCTGTGTCTCTCCCTCTCCCCAACCCCTGCGCTGCAGAGATGGGGTACGGGGCCAGGGGCACCCTGACTTCAGCCCTCGCCTCCATCCCTTCCCTCCCCTCTGCACAGCTAGCAGGAGAATCCTGGGAGCAGCTCGGCGGCCGGATGGAGCAAGGTGGGAGAGGGCAGCTGAACACACACTGCCGGCCGTAAGTCTGCCCCTCTGTTCATCAGCTGGAGAGAAATGTTTGCTGGGCCGCATCTGGCTCCCGGGCCTGATTTTGCCCACAACCTGCCCTAGGCCCATCTCCAGAGCAGCTTGCCCTGCCCACCGCACCCAGTCTGCTGAGAGCCACAGGATGACGCCTCAATTCAACCCATCCTATGGCGAGTTATCGTTGTGAGCGCTCCGTGCCTACATGCAGTGAGAGCATCCGGGCTTTGCGTGCAGGCTCGCGCCAGCCTCGGCGCCAGCCTCACGTCAGGTAGGGTGAGTTGTGCCCACCCGCATGGGGAGCAGCCTGCTTTTCTCTCCTTCTGGCTTCGGTGCCTGTGCATGATCACTCTGGCGTCTAAGAAATAAAGGGGCACTAGGGCCCCAGCTCCCAGCAAGAGGCTCTGATGTCTTTTATTTAACTTTCTCTGTGCACGTCGCTGTGAGCATAGCCCCTCTCAGCAGCACCCAGCTACTTATTAACGGGAGTTCTGGAGATTTCTAACTGTCCCAATACAATCTCCCTTCACTCTTAGCAGTGGAGGGGCTATGACACACCCACACAGACACCAGAAGAGCTCTTACTCTGTCCATTAGCAGTAACATTGACGGTGACAGGGTGAGGCGTGGGGGCTAGGGTCACCAGCCAGCAAGCAGAGAGGACGTGAAGACGAAATGCTGACTTCTTACCAGCACAACACCCTGCCAGCTGGTGTTTCCTCACTATTTCAAGTGGGGATGTAAGCGACTAATTGACTAGTCAACTATCCGATAAGCAAAAGCTTATGGGAGAGTTGACACTTTAGTCGACTAGTCATTCCCCCCCCTTGCTCCCTCTATCAGAAAGAGGCAGCAAAGAGGGGGGAAAAGGAGGGGTTCTGGGGGGAGCCAGCTTAAAAGCCAGTTCCCCCCAGCTCCAGCTCCATGGGAGGAGGAAGGGGTGCAGCAGCAGTGTTCCACCTTTGAAATGTACAAGAGATCCCATTGGGGCTTTTGTACATTTCAAAACAGAAGCGCCCTCATGGAGCCTGGGGCCAGCCAGGTGGGCTCTTGCTACATTTCAAAGCAGAAGCGCCCTTATTGACTAATCAAATAGTCGATGGAAATTCCGTCGACTATTAGATTAGTTGATTCATCTAATTTTAACATCCCTAATTCCAAGTGGGTGTAGCGACATGATTTACAAACTCATGCGTCTGACTCATGCATCTGATCACTCCTTGCTTCTGGACCATTTCAAGGGTGATCATTACACTGCTGAGATGCTATAATTGCCCCTCACCCAATTACACAACAAATACATTCCGTCGCTCCAAACCAAGCAAGCACTAAGATGAAGCCACAGTAGCTGTTTATACAGGTGATCACCCCACCATGCAGGGCTGAGATGCAGCCACCTCTAGGGTAGGGCATGACAGCTGATTATATACAGACACCATGGAAGTACAGCTGCATCTGGGGTGGGATGCCAGGACTGCCTGAGAACAACAGAAAAACATCATGCAACTTCCCCCACAGGCGGTAACTTTTAAAACCCCTTCATGGGGACGCAACTCTCAAGAGATGACATGCTAACAACATCTATAGCCACCTGGGGCCGTGTGGCTGTTCCGATGCTGCACTCGGTGGCTGCAAAGATTTTCACAGCAGAGACAGACCCCAGAACCTCCAGAGCCCTGTCACTTGAACTCAAGAAGAATCTCCCTTCCCTCTTAGCAGTAGAGGGGTTATGACACACCCACACAGAAGCTAGAAGAGCTCTTGATCTGACCATTAAATGGTTGGGAGCCGTAACACAGCGAGCAGCTGTTTACATGATGGACCCCTCCACTGCTGCTGGAATATCATGACACCCCTGGCTGATTAAAAGGGTGACACCTGCTTTCAAGCAGCCACCCAATGCAAAATGGCCTCTGTAGGGCTGCAGTTGGCTGACTCTTGGCGATTTAAAGGGCCAGCGACCAGATGCGCATGCTAAGCCAGGCTGCTGTTAAAGCACCAGTTCCAAACCCGGGGAGCTCAAAGGTGAGCTGGCAGGCAGAAAATGGAGAACTCCTCCACATGGCCCAGCCCCTTCGAGGCATTCAGGATCCACTGATCGCAATGGAAACAGGGAGTCCTGAGATCTGTGAGGGTCTGGACTTGAATTCCTTGCTTGGGGCAGGGCCAGGGGATCTTCAGGTGCCCGGATGAGTGGCCTAAGCTTTTGTCTTGCAGTGCAGCCCTAAATCTCTCCATCGCTCCTGGACAGGGGCTCCCCATTTGCTGGAGGTTTATCACCACAGGCTGGGAGTCAGGGCTCCGGGGACTTGGGGGAATCCTTGCTGGCCTGCATCGTGTGAGACCATTTCACTGTCGGCTCTGAGCAAAGTGCACCCAGCCCTGAATGGCGGAGGGAAGGGGGCCCATTGGGGCCTTAGATCCCCCTCCTAACTCAGCAGTGAAAGCCAGGGGTTGCTGCACTCACAGGAGGACTGACATGGCCAGACTGAGCCCTGGATGCCCTTGCTGCGAGGGGGTCGCCTATGGGGGATAGAGGGTGGGGGTGGAACAGAAAGAGGGAGCTAGAAATGGGTATGTTAAAATAGCTGGGGGAGAGCTAAGTACCCCCCTTCCTTGCCGGGGGTCTAGCCAGCTTGCTCCAAGGGGACTCACATTGTAAAAGCCTCCATCCCCTTGTGGCTTTGATTTGTGTCTCTGCTCCACAGAGAATCGAGAGGCGGACGGGACCTCGCCCCAACCATCTCCCTTCCGGGGCAGAGCAGTTCCCCCGTTCCATCTTCCCAGATGACAGCGGCTATAAATGGAGGCTGATTTATTATTAGCTGGAAGCTCGTGGCTGCAGCGTGGCAAACGGGCCAAAATGTGGGGCTGTGCATAGGCGGCGGCTGTGTCCTTGGCCATTTGTTTCTTGCGTCTGCCCAGGGGCAGGACGAGATGCCAGCAGGGCAGAACAAGCCCTTCGGTGGCATGAGTTTGGCAGTTCTCAGTCTGTATCTCCCAACCCAGCCGGGTCAGCACTAAGGGCTAGATCACCGAAGGAGACACCTCACTTGGAATTAATGGGACTTGGGAACTCCCTATCTTTGTCCCCCCTTGAAAACAGCGTCAGCAAAGCCACCAGGGATCAAATGGGCTGGAGCGCCTTTCTCATTCCTAGAGATGTCCTTGGCTAAGAACATCTCTATCTCTATCTGTTATTTTGGTAGCACCTAGTGGTCCTAACCCAGGGTACCGCCCTGTGGCACCGCATAACCCCTAGCAAGAGAGGGCACACATATTCTAAATACATGTGGAAACTGAGTCACGGAGTGGGACAGTAACTTGACCAAGTGGCCGAGCCAAGATTTACCTCCTAGTCTCCTAATTCCTGCCTTCTCCACCAGCCTGCAGTGCTGCCCTCTGAGTAGCTTCTCTAGGTCTCTAGCTGTACCTGCCGGGTCACAGCAATCTCCAGGCCCCAGGCTGACAGCCCAGCCCCGTTTGTCGGCAGGTTTTCACAGATCGCTTTTGAGCGGTGGGGCCGATGTTTCAAGAAAGCCCAGATGCCTCCAGAGTCAAGACCAGGCTCCACATCAGCCCTCAGGGTCCCCATGTGCTTGACAGCTGGTAAACACAAATAAAATACCCCCCATTGTTTGCCTGACTGGCCTTCCTCGCCCACTTCATCTTATTTCCAAGGTTGTAAAAAAATAATCAAGCCACCCATCTCCCTGCACCGGGTCTAGGCCAGAGCCGGGAAGCCCACAGCTGAGTCTGGAGAGACAGTGCAATCAGTCCTGGCTCTGTCTGCTCTGCCCTCTCCTGGCTTATTTGAATGGTTATGGCACATGTAAATCACCACGCCTGTTTCCTCTCGGGGGACACACCCCAAGGGAGCAAAGGGCTTCGGCATCTCCCCAGGGGCGGCTGGTTTTAAACAGGGCTCAGGTGAAACAAAGCCAATGCAAACAAGGGGAAGGTCGGATGCGCTGTAGGTACTAATATGCCTCACCGCTGTAATAACTGAGTGCCTGCACGTAAACCAGACAAGGCGCTTTCTCCCTTCCCCCACACTCTGTGGCTGTGTAACCCACACGCCTACTCGGTGTGGGGCACTGTTCCCTGGAGTGGCCCTCAGACCCCTTACAGACAGAGAGAGAGTTTGCTCTACAGCCAGAGCTGAGCGCCAGCTGGCTTTGAGCTCAAGCTGTAGATGCTCCTGCACGGAGGTCCCAAGTTCTGTTCCACCTGTTGGTGTTACAGCTGCTGCCCACCATAACTTGCTTCACAAATTCCTTCTGATAGGCAGCCCTTGTGCTGCCCATAGAGAAAGAACTCTCCTCAGAGGTGCTCCCAATCCAATCTGGCAATGGAAGAATCAGCATCCAGATTCCACAGCTGGAGAGCCAGGGTGGCGAGATGAACAGCCATACTGGGTCAAACCCAAGGTACATCTAGCCCAGGTGCCCCAGAAGCAATGAACAAAACAGGGAATCCTCACGTGATCCCTTCCCGGTCTCTGACAGAGACTAGGGACACTACCTTTTGTTACCCGAAGGGTAAAGACTTCCTTATTTACTTTCTCCACACCAGTCCTGGTGTGATAGATTTCTATCATCTCGCCCCTCAGTCACCTCTTCTCCAAGTTAAACAGTCCCAGTCGTATTAATCTCTCCAGGCATGGCAGCTGTTCCAAACCCCTCCTCATTTTTGTTGCCCTTTTCTGAACCTTTTCCAAATCTAATTTTTTGGCCCCTGAGTTGAGGCGACCACATCTGCACCCAGGATTCAAGGTGTGGACGAAGTGTGGGTTCATACAAAGGCAATGTGATATTTTCTGTCTTCGTATCTATCCCTTTCTTAGGGTATGTCTGCAACACTATTTCAAAATAACTAGTGCTATTCTGGAATAACTTAGTCCATATCTACACAGCAGGCAGTTATTTCAGAATAATGTCAAAATACTGACAAGCTGGAGGACTGCTTACTCCGACTCCTGCAAGCCTCATTGTACGAGGACTAAGGGAAGTCAGAGAAAGAGGGCTCTATTTCAAAATAAGTGCTGTGTAGACACACCCAATTTCGAAATAAGCCATTTTGAAATAAGCTACGCAACTGATGTAGCTCAATTTGCGTAGCTTATTTCGCGTTAAGCCCTTGCTTTTGTGACTGCCACTGTGCACGGAGTGGGTTTTCAGAGAGCTAGCCACAATGACTCCAAGATCTCGCTTATGAGCGGTAACAGCATATTTAGACCCTATCTGTTTGTAGGGGTAGTGAGGATTATGTTTTCCAATGTGCATTATTTTGCATTTATCAACATTGAATTTCATCTGCCTGATCTACACTGAAAAATGAAGATTGACGTAACTGTGTCACCTGGTTTCTAGCCGCATGCTGGAATTCAGGGGTCTAGTCTAGCCCCATGCTGGAATTCAGGGGTCTAGTCTAGCCCCGTGCTAGAATTCAGGGGTCTGGTCTAGCCCCGTGCTGGAATTCAGAGGTCTAGTCTAGCCCCGTGCTGGAATTCAGGGGTCTAGTCTAGCCCCGTGCTGGAATTCAGAGGTCTAGTCTAGCCCCGTGCTGGAATTCAGGGGTCTGGTCTAGCCCCGTGCTGGAATTCAGAGGTCTAGTCTAGCCCCGTGCTGGAATTCAGGGGTCTAGTCTAGCCCCGTGCTGGAATTCAGGGGTCTAGTCTAGCCCCGTGATAGAATTCAGGGGTCTAGTCTAGCCCCATGGTGGAATTCAGAGGTCTAGTCTAGCCCCGTGCTGGAATTCAGAGGTCTAGTCTAGCCCCGTGCTGGAATTCAGGGGTCTAGTCTAGCCCCGTGATAGAATTCAGGGGTCTAGTCTAGCCCCATGGTGGAATTCAGAGGTCTAGTCTAGCCCCATGCTGGAATTCAGAGGTCTAGTCTAGCCCCGTGCTAGAATTCAGAGGTCTAGTCTAGCCCCTTTCTTGCTTGCTGGGGTGAGCTTCCTTACCACTGAGTCACTATCACAAGCTGCTGCAAAGCGCCCCAGACAGGAGCTGTCACCCCGCCAGTCAGTGGCTCTCCAACTTTTTATCCTGCGGGGGGGACAGACCCTCTCCTGGATCCCAAATTGATTCCCAGAGCCGCTCACTGCAGACCCGCGGGCTTAGGGAGAGGGGAGCCAGGATCAAATTCTTCGATGGTGTAAATCAGGGTCACTCCCTCAAGCTCTGCTGGTCAGCACCAAATGAGCACCTGGTGCGCAGAGTGAGCGGGCACTAGAGCCAAGGATGGCTCCATGCAGCACGGCTCGCGGGAAAACAGAGGGACAAAGGACATGACCATCTTGGGCCTTCCTCCCTTTTCCATGGCAGGGGCTCAGTGTCACTTTGGCAGGCAGAGAGGAAGCGGCAGCTCTGAGCTGCCAATGCACAGCGGGTGATTTTCTCGGCGAGGCCCAAGACGCCGGCTTTCCCATCCCCGGTCATTATTCCAAGAGGAGGGCTCGTCTCTAACTAAGTAGGGGATAATGTGCCGGATGGATTTACCAGCTTAGTGAAGGAGTCGCTCAAAGATCGAACGCCGCCAGCCCAAATCTCCATCCATTTGTGCTCCTGTCAGAGCCTGGGACAGATTCATTGTAATCCAGCCACAAACTCGGCTTGGCGCGGACTGTTATTAAGACGCTGTGTCGCTTTGCCGGGGAGATAAGAAACATGTGCAGTTTAATCTGGTGACACAATAAAGCGGCAGGCGCCAAATTGGGTTACAGCCTCGATTCAAAGAGCTGGGCTTCTGAAGGGAAGCTGTCAGCAGGAGAGGACCAGGAAGGTGATGTCCCTTTAAATGGGGCCGGAAGGGTGGAGAGGGCATGCCATGAGACACATGCCTCCAGGAAAGGACACCGTTATCGGTACATCATGGAGAGCAAAGACTAGAGGCCTGGTATCCACACTAAAAATCACAGGCCTCTAGGACTTGAGTTAAAGGAGACCTGCCTCAGCAGACAGTAATAATGGTGCCTACTGCTTGTCATCCATGGATCTCAAAGTACTTTCCCATAGAAAGTCAGGGCTGTTATCCCCACTTTTACAGATGGGGAAACCGAGGCACAGAGATGGGCTGCGACCTGTCCAAAGCCACCCAGAAGGCCAGCAGCACAACTAGGAATGACAAGGCACGTCCCCTGTGCTCCAGCCCAGTGCTCTGTCTACTTGGTCCCTTCTCCTCCCCAGTTCCATTGCTTTACAGATTTGGGGTGCTGACCCGCACCAGTGATACAGCCCCCCTCCTTCCACAATTCCTGCATCAGAGTCATATTTGGAGCTAGTGCATACAGTTTAGAAACAGACACCCGTCTTGATTGGAACATTCCAAGCGATCCAGAATCCACCCTAGGCAAGTTGTTCCAATGGTCACTTTCCATAAGAACGGCCATACTGGGTCAGACCAAAGGTCCATCTAGCCCAGGATCCTGTCTGCCGATACCCCAGAGGGAGTGAACGGAACAGATACCCCAGAGGGAGTGAACGGAACAGGCAACCATCAAGTGATCCCTCTCCTGTCATCCATTTCCAGCCCCTGACAAACAGAGGCTAGGGACACCATTCCTACCCATCCTGGCTAATAAGTAGTGATGGACCTAACCTCCATGAATTTATCTACCTTTTTTTTGAACCCTGTTATAGTCCTGGTCTTCACAACATCCTCTGGCAAGGAGTTCCACAGGTTGGCTGTGTGTTGCATTAAGAAATACTTCCTTTTGTTTGTTTGTTTTAAACTTGCTACCTATTCATTTCATTTGGTGACCCCCCTAGTTCTTATGTTATGGGAACAAGTAAACAACTTCTCGTTCACTTTTTTCCTTACCTGTCATGATTTTATAGACAGCTATCTATCTATCATATACCCCTTTAGTCTCCTCTTTTCTAAGCTGAAAAGTCCTAATCTTTTCAGTCTCTCTTCATGTGGAATCAATTCCAAACCCTTAATTATTTTTGTTGCCCTTTTCTGAACCTTTTCCAATGCCAATATATCTTTTTGGAGATGAGGCGACCACATCTGTAAGCAGTATTCAAGATGTGGGCGTACCATGGAATTATATGGAGACAATAAGATATTCTCTGTCTAAGGGTACGTCTACACTTGCTCCCTATCTCGAGATAGGGATGCAAATGTAGTGTACCGAAATTGCTAATGAAGCACGGGATTTAAATATCCCGTGCTTAATTAGCATAATCGCGTCCGGGCGCCATTTGAAATTGCGTTATTGCGAAATAAAACTCCCCGTGTAGCAGCGTTATTTCAAAAGAAAACCCTTCTCTCGAAATAACTGTTACTCCTCATACTCCCCTGCTACACGGGGCATTTTGTTTCGCAATAATGCGATTTCAAAATGGCGCCCGGACGCGATTATGCTAATTAAGCACAGGATATTTAAATCCCGCGCTTCATTAACAATTTCCGTACACTACATTTGCATCCTATCTCGAGATAGGGAGCAAGTGTAGATGTACCCTTAGTCTCTATCCCTTTCTTAATGATTCCCAACATTCTGTTTGCTTTTTGACTGCTGCGGCTGCATATTCCTTCGGAGTTAAAAAAGGTGCACAATCTTCTTTCTAGTTTGAAATTTGTCTCGCTTCCAGTTCCAATCGCCAGCTTTCGCTCTGCCTTTATCTCCTAGACAGAAGAGAGCCCTCTGCTCTCAGAAATCTCTTCCCCACCTAATTGCAACCTAATCGAGACATGCCTTTCCGTCCTCTCTTGCGCAAACAAATCGATTGCACTTCTTTTGTCTCGCACTAGAAGGTTGGCTTGTCAGAGCTGGAATGACCAGTGTCACTCTCCTCTGTACCCGCTCCAATTTGTCAACATCCTTTTGGAAGCGTGGACCCCCAAGCCAGAGCCCGGTGCTCACGAAGCCAAAACTGTCTAATATCCCAATCCTGAAAGTGAGCTCATCATTCCCGGGGGGGGGGGGAGGGGAGAGAAGAAACTGCTCCCAAAACAAGTGAAGAGGAAACAAGCAGTCTGAACGTCACAAAGTAATGGCGCTCCTGGAGGCTCCAAAGGGGGGGTTCATACAGAGCAGGGGTCACCAACCAGTCGATCGGGATCTACTGGTAGATTTTGGAGCCTCTGACAGGTGATCCTGACTGGTTTGGCCAAGAGGTTATCAAGCCCACCACTTCAATTGCCCTCCACCCCTGACTGCTGCACACCTCCTGCCATTTGCCTTGGAGCTGTCCCCTCAGGAGCCTCTACTTTCTGTGTAGGGTAGGGGAGACAGAGGAGGAGTGCTGATATCAAGATGCCCCCTCTCTCATCCTGAATCCTATCTCCACAGAGCAGAGAGGCGGCACAGCAGGACTTGGGGTGGAGTTTGCTGGCTGCTTTTGGGAGTGGTGCAGGGCCAGGGCAGGGCTGAGCCTGCGTTAGCCCCACTGCACCCCCACCCAAGAGCCATCTGAGGTAAGCAGGGCCCAACTGGTGCCCACATCCCAAAACTCTATCCCAGTCATGAACCCCCTCTTGCACACCAAGCCCCTGCCCTAGCCCCGAGCATCCCTGCATCCAACCACCCTCCCAGAGACTGCACCTAGAACCCCCTTTGGCATCCCAATGGCCTGCCCCAAGCTCAGCTCAGAGCCCCTCTCAGACTCCAAATCTCTTAATCCAAGATCAAAGACTGCACTCCAATCTGCTGCCCCAGACTGGTGGGAGGGAGGGAGGATGGAGTGAGCAGGGGGCCGGGCCTCAGAGAAGGAGCACAAAGGAGGCGGGGCCAGGGTATTTGTGTTTGAGGTAGATCTTGGATTGCATTTAAATTCAAAAAGTGATCTCATGCTTAAAAAGGTTGGAGACCCCTGATATAGAGACAATAAAACGAGTAGGATCCTACCAAATTCACGGTCCGTTTTGGTCAATTTCAGTCATTTAAATCTGAACTTTCACGGCGCTGCAACGAGGGATGTAAAAACGTTTAAAAAAAGTAACCGTGTCACCATTAAAAATCCTAGTGGTGACATGGTTTCATACTCTGCGGGCTCTGCAGTATAAGGCTCATATCACAGAGCCCACAGTGCAGCCAGCTCCCCGGAAGCAGGGCCGGCAGTTGGAGCTGGTGCACACCAGGAGCCGATCTACGCACACTGGCTCCCAGCTGCCAGCCCTGCTCCCGGGGAGCCAGCTGTGCAGAGGGCTCTGTGATGTAAGCTTTATACTGCAGAGCCTGCAGTGTGGCACGTACCAGCAGAAGAGTTTAACTACAACCAGAAACAATATGCTGATGCTTATCGGTTAATTGGTTAAACTCTTACATCCCTAGTTGTAACTGTATGGGTACTGATCCAAACAGGGGTTATGTGTGTATGCAGGGAGAGAGGGGTGTTTGCAAGATTATTGTAAGGGAGTTGAAGTATTGTCACCCTTACTTCTGTGCTGCTGCTGCTGCTGCTGCTGCTGCTGCTGCTGCTGGTCAGAGCTGGTTGGTGGCCAGAGAGCAGCAGCTGCTGGACAGGAGCCCAGCTCTGAAGGTAGCACTGCTGCCAGCAGTGCAGAAGTAAGGATGGCATAGCATGGTGTTGCCACCCTTACTTCTGCACTACTGACTTCAGAGCTGGGTCCTCAGTCAGCTGCCACAACTCTCCGGCCATCCATCTGTGAAGGCAGCAGTGCAGAAGTAAGGATGGCATGGTACGGTATAGCCAACCTTACTTCCGTGCTGCTGATCACAGAGTAAAAGCAAGGTTGGCAATATCATGACCCCCCTCCCCTCACCTAAAATAACCTTGAAACAGACTCCCAGCTTGAAAAATGCTTATCTCCCCTGTAAAATCGGAATAGTACAGGCTACAAGTACACACACAAAAACAGATTTCATGGGGGAGATCAGATTTTATGGTTCATGATGCACTTTTCATGGTCATGTACAGAGCCATGCCAGTGGAGAAGCTGGGCTGGACGGGGCCTCTAAGCCATCCTTGTTCTGACAGTAAGGCGCCCTGTCCCAGGGGACATTTCACCAGCAGTCAAGTCAGGTTGAAAGGAGGCAGGGTAACAAGGGTGAGTTAGAGAGGAGCTCACATGGCGCGGGAAACTCCCAACAGTCACAGCCGCTCCCAGCTCTGTTAGCGTCCCAGCCCGCCGCTTCCTGGAAAACGACAGAAGGAAAGCGCTGAGTCGGAAATGAAACGGCCGGAGCCCAAGCTGGCCTCGTGTTTACGCTTCCATTTAGGAGCCGCTGCTTTACACTCCCCTTAATGGAATCTGTTTGCTTCCATTTGTCAAGAGGAATTTGTTTCTTCCAGCTGGAGGAACAAGCCTGTCTGGGGATTCCCTTTTGCCTTGCATAAAGCAAAGCTAAGTGGCCGGCTGGCAGTAATCTGGCTTTATTGCTGTTTATCTAGGTGGTCCTCATCTTCTTTCGTACGCTTCTTTCATGCATCCGTACGTGCGCGTATGTGATCTGTCAGTGCACATGTGTGATCTATTGGTGTGCGTGCGTGATCTGTCGGTGTGCGTATGTGATCTGTCAGTGCGTGCGTGTGATCTGTCGGTGCATGTGCGTGATCCGTCGTTGCGCGTGCGTGATCCGTAGAAGCACATGCGTGCTGGTCACACTTGGACTGTATCCTGGAAAGCAGCATCTCACCATGGTATTTCGGGGTCATGGGAGGTAACCAGCTGACCGGGGCCCCCAATGCCATGCCGTGGCAGAGAGGGGGAAGGTGATCTTTGGAAGTATGTGCGGGGGAATAGCAAGTAGAATTAGGGAAGCGGTATTGCCCCTCTCCCGAGCACTGGAGGGCCCAGTACTGGATACCGCATTCCGATCTGGGGTCCACATGTCCCAAAGGAAGTTGCCCCCATGGAAAAGGCTCAGAAAAGGGCTACAAGAGCTTTTCAGGGTCTGGAGACACTGAAGAAGCTCAGTCAGGCCAGAGTATCGAAGAGAAGGGTAAGACGTGCCTATAAGAACCTGAGCCATGTGTCAAATGCGAAGGGTTTGTCCCAAAACGCTCTTCGTGGCTCTGCCTCCAGCACCCCTCCCATGTTCTGTGCCTGCCAACCTGGCTACAAGCCTTCTTGCCCTTAGAGGGTTGGTCTACGTGGCAATAAAACACACGCGGTGGCAGGGCCCAGGGTACTGATAGCTTCTGTGGGCTACTGGGCAAGGTCGGGGGGGCAGCTCTGTGCTCCCAGAAGGGACGGGCTGGGGGCAGCCAGCACACTGCACTGCTTGGAGCATGGCATGCCCCTCCCCCCCAGCCCTCAGAGCTGCCTGGAGTCCCCGGTCTGGTGCTCCGGTGGTGATTTAAAGGGTTCAGGGCTCCGGTCACCACCACTGCAGCAGTAGCAGTGGTGGGCCCCCTTCCCCATTGGCGGGCATGGCAGGGCCTGGTCTCCACAAGAAGCTGGGGCTATGAGGCCCAGACACCTCACGGGATCTCAGAGCCCAGGCTCCAGCCCGAATGTCTACGTGGCAGCGTTCAGCCCCACAGCCTGAGCCCAAGGTGGCCTGGCTTGGCCCGCTGTGTGCATGCCACAGGGCTCTGAGGGCAGTGTAGACGTGCCCGCTGTGAGACAGAAGGGCTTGAGACTGTGTCTCTTGGGGGAACGGATCCCTCTGAGAAACCCTCCTGGTGTGGGATAGCTCCTTTGCGTGGATCCGCCTCCGGTCCTCCGGGGAAAGCCAACAGCTGGCACGACAGCCTCCCGGGCCAGCCGTCGCCCCACAGACGAGGCCACGCTCCATGGGCCTGCGGCTCTCGCTCTCGCACGTGGGCTGGGTGCGGCTCGGTTGCTGCTGGTGGAGCCGAGGCAGGTTCCCAGGGAGCGAGGAGGGTCCGGCCTGGGGCCCACACGGCAGGGAAGAGCTGCCTGGAGCTCCCAGTGAGAGACGGGGTTAAGCAGGGGCATTGTGGGGCACATAAAGTGAAACCAAAGCATGTGTCCCCCTCAGATAAGCCACTTGGAGCCCACGACCGCAGGGGAGTCCCTGGCAGGCAGCCCCAGACCGTCCCAGCTGCAGATCTGAGCTTGGGGGAAACAAAGGCCGTGCGGCAGGGAGAGGAACGGGCTTGTCTGGGGCAGGCCTGCTGAAAGCTTCCAGCAGGATGTGACTGTGGCAGGCCCGGGCCAATGGGGCTGCTGGGGGAGAGGGAAGAGCCGGCCTCCGGAAGCATTGAGCCAAATTTCCAGCTTCTGCAAACGGGGGAAGCGCCACTGATGTCCACGGGGCAGAGATCCAGGTGGTCTGTCCAGCGGTGCAGCTGGCGTGGAGCTGGAAGCCCCAGGCACAAAAGGAAGGCAGCCTGAGACCGGGCAGCTCCCCAGAAGTGAGGCTGCACGGTCCTGTGGGAGCAGGCTTCGGGGCACCTGGCTTCTGCTGGATGATCGTGGGCAGGTCCTGGCCCTGTTTCATGCCTCAGTTTCCCCCGCCTCTGTCTGGTCTGTCAGGATTGTAAGAGCCTTGGTGCGAGGGCTGACCCGTAGCGCAGGTTTGTGCAGCAGGGTGCCCATCGCTGGGCGGGCGCCCGGTATCTGTAGCGCTAAGAATAGCCACGGTGGGAGGCAGAGGCTAGGAGCAAGAGGAAAGACTCCGCCACGCGCTGCAAGCCACACAGCACTTGAACAGCCCTCCATGGCGCGCTCAGTCCCAGGGGAGGCCTGAAGTAGGCCAGTCTCCAAACCCTCGGCTCTCTCGCTCTGGACCATTTGGGGAGCAATCTGGAGCCGTGCTAAAAATACACCTGGGCTGTGACTCATCCCCAGCCCTGATGCCGAGATGCTGCTGTACCCACCTGTCCCTGCAGCAGGACTTAGCAGAGCGAAAAGGCGCCCGGAGGCTGCAGCTGTGGGGCTGGGAAGGCTGGGCACCGTGGCATGCTCAGAAAGGGACAAGATCCAGTCTTTCACTGTGTCTGGCTGCTCCCCTCCTCACAAGACCGCAGTGCCGGAAACGCAGGGGAAGGATCTGTGCCAGCAGGTCAGTTCCTCTGTGCAACCCCACCACAAAAAACCACTGCGGGCAGCCCAGCGCGGATGGGCAACCCTACAATAACAAACGTCTGCATGCTGCCTAGCGCTCACAAGCGTCCCTGGAATAACACAGTAGCACATGCAATCTTGCGCTCACACACCTGACCCTACAATAACAAACCTGGGCAAACAGCCCAGCACTTGGAAGCAACCCGACAATAACAAGCAAGTCCCCACAGCTCCCTGCCGAGGAGTAACCCTGCAATCCTGGGCTTGCCCTGCAGCAAGGGAGGTTCAGGTTGGCCATCAGGAGAAACTTCCTGCCTGGCAGGGTGGTTAAACACTGGAATAAATTGCCTAGGGAGGCTGTGGAATCTCCATCACTGGAGATATTTAAGAGCACGTTGGACAGACCCCTGTCAGGGATGATCTAGACCATGGGTTCCCAAACTGGGGAGTGTGCCCCCCTGTGGGGGCATGAAGAAATTCTAGGGGGGGCACGAGGCAACCCAGCCCCTCCCAATCAAGTTTTGCTGCCCCGGTCAATTCCTTTTTTTTTGCTCAACAAGTTTTGCTGTTGGGGGGGGAGGGGCGTGAGGGTTTTTCAAAAATCGAAAAGGGGGCGTGATGCCGAAAAGTTTGGGAACCACTGATCTAGACGGTGCTGGGTCCTGCGTGAGGGCAGGGGACCGGACTCGGTGATCTCTCCAGGTCCCATCCAGTTCTAGTGTTCTAGGATTCTAGGAGTAACACACCCTTGTGCACAGCCCTTTGCGCAGTTACCACCCATCCAAGCTGTAGGTGACATGGTACAAGAGAACAGGGTCGGCGAAACAGGGGTAAGGGAGCAGCCTTTGGTTCCAAGCTCCCCCAGAGTTTGTTTATAAACACCAGCTTCTTGGTGCCACACTCGGGGAATGCCCTGCGCTAAGCACGGAGCCTGCCAGGAGAAGGCAGATGGAGTCCATCTGTGGTGGCACATCGGGTACCCCCCGATCCTGCACCCCGTCTGCAGCAAGATGAGACTCCGCCAGCCCGTAGAATACAGAGGGTTTATTGCTTCTGCAAGGTACAGCACAGCCCAGGTTCTATGTGGGCATCGAAGTGAGGGGGCAGTCAGCCTCAGACCCCCTTGGGGTAGGGGCCCACAGGCCCTTGAACCACCAGTACTCAGCTTAGTCTCTTCTCTTCATGTTTTCCCAGCCAAGACTACCCAGCTCCCAGGCCCTGCCCCCCAGCCAGGTGGCCGTCTCCACCTCCCTTCCTTTGTCTCTCCCCCTGGGAAGAGCTCTGTTATCTGTTCAAGCTGGGACTAGGTGTCTGGGCCAATCCACATGTGGGTGCATCAGTGGGAGTCACACATCACAGCGCAGGGGAACCCCGGGTTACAGAGCAGACAGCACCCCCACTACATCACACCATCTCCGCTGCAGTGGATCCAGCCCCCTCCCGGGCTGAGCGGAACCCGGCTGCATTTCTGGCTCGGCAGCACCGGAGTGTCAGGAACTCAGAGGATAACACAAGAGGGGTCAAGGCTGGGCAGGGGCAATCCAGGGCTGGCTGTGAAGCCTCCCACTTTGGGGAGTGCCCTGGTGGTGTCTGCAGACCCCTGGCTGGGGCTCCCTTCCCACTCAGCAGCAGGGGTGGCAGCTAATCTCAGCCCCCCAGACCAGACTCCATTCTGCGTGGGCTCTGAGATCTGCTCTGGGTATTTCTCAGTCACCCAGGCCCAGAGAGGCCTGGCTTGCAAATAGGGTTGCCAGATGGTCCCCCCAAAAATACCGGACACGCGGTATTTTGGTTAAGCAAAAAAAAAAAAAAAGCGCAAGATAATAAGTACTGCCTCTCCGAGCCACTCTCCCCGGCCCCGCTAGCCTTCTGATCCGTCCAGAACGGCGGGGCCGCGATCGCCGCTCTGGGCACGTCAGAAGCAGGGGGGGATGACTCCCAGCCACACCCTCCCACCCCCACTAAGCTTCTGATGCTCCGAGCGCGGCCCTGCCTCCCAGCCTGGGAGTCCCAGCCACTCCTCCCGCCCATGCCAGGCTTCTGCACAATCACAGGCTCCTAGCGCCGATCGTGGCCCCGCCTTCCAGCTGCTCCTCCCGCCCACTCCAGGCTTCCGTCTGGTGCGCAGCCGGAAAAATCAGAGAATACCAGACATTGCACATGTCCGGTATTCTCTGATTTTTTTTACCGGACAAAGAGCGCAAATACCAGACTGTCCAGTAGAATACCGGACACCTGGCAACCCTACAAAACTGGCAGCACCAGGACTCAGCTGCCACCAGAGTTGGGTGCAACGAAGGAAAGTAACCGGGAGGCGACGGGTGATGCTGGCCTGGGAGAAAGCGAGCCCAGTCCCTATCTGGCTCTCAGAGCCCACCTGCGGCCAGGGCAGCTCTGGGCACCCCGGCCCAATCCCCCACATCTCAGCCGTGGCAAGTTCACCTTCCCAGCCGAGTTTCTGGGGGCCTTTGAGAAAGTGCTCTGTGGTGCCTTATCGCCTCAGGAATCCCTCTCTGAAGAGAAAGCAGGCAGGTGTCTGTGGGCAGCCTGTCTGTGCGGGGAAATACACAGTGAATGCAAGTCTCCAAGGGGTCACCAGGTTGGTCTGTAACTTTAAAAACAGCGAGTCGTCCTGTGGCACCTTAGAGACTAACAAAATAGATACAGCTTCAGAGGGGCAGCCGAGGTGGTCTGTAACAGGAAAAACTTCAAAAACAACAAATAGTCTGCTAGCACTTTAAAGACTAACAAAACATGTAGATGGGATCATGAGCTTTCATGGGCACAGCCCACTTCTTCAGATGACCAACACTCCAGTCAAAAAAAATATATATAGAGAGAGAGATCTATAATATCATGCGCTTTTGTGGGCAAAATCCATTTCCTCAGATGAGCTGCGGTGGAAATAACAGGAACACAGAATTTATAACAGAAAAGGCGAGGGGAAGATACCTGGCAAGTGTAGGACTGATGCTAAGGAAGTGAATTGAGTGGACTGGAAATGCCCCATATTTGGTTTTTGATGTAAATGAGGGGTTAAATGCAGAGAGGGCTAAGGAATGGTTCTCCTGGAAATACCCCAGTCACCTGCTCCTTGGTCTTTTCTTTGCAAAGGGTGACTCCAGGGCCATCCCCTCAAAATTCCCCTTGATCAAGCTCTCTGGGTTGCGTATGCAGACAAGAGGCTCAGAGCCTGCAATCATGTGCTAACAGCAGTACCCGTGTTGGCAAATGGCATTGCTTCAATCGAATCAGGCTGCAATCGTCTGTAGCCCACAGTACCGCTCTTAATTACACCGTCTTCTGTAGACCATCCCTGGGAAGCCAACTTTCCGGGGGCAATTTTAGTCTCGTGAGGACACGTGGCCTGATATTCTGTTTCAGTAAACAAACCGGGGACTCAAAGCTAAGCCCAGGTGCCGTGGCCAGTCACTGGCAAAATGGGCCCGTCGCAGCAGGACAAACCAGCAGGCCAGCTAGCCCAGGATGCATCACCGGGCAGAGAGGCCAGTTGAGTCGGTAAAGATGACGGGCCAGTTAGCGGGCTACTTGCTTTGGCTGCACAAGAAGCGAGTTCCATTCCCTGTGCCGCCACAGTGTTCAGGCGTGATGGAGGGGGCATAGCATGAACGTGGTGAAATAAAAGCTGTAGCATCGCCAGGTTTTGTGCTGTTTTATAACACAAGGGAAATTCTTCCTGACCACAACTGTCAAGTTGCTAAAGGCCTGAAGCATGAGGACTGATGGCGGCTGTATTGACTCCTCTACAGATAAATACCAACACATCAAGCTGGAACGCCTCAGACCAACACCACCCAATAGGCCCAGACAGCAGCACAAGCAGTCGATTCTCCCAAACGAGCACTTCAGCCACAATCTCGGGTGCTGTCGATGCATTATGTGTCCCTCAGATGATGAGGGTTTAATACAATCACAACTTAGCCCAGCAGAGAAGAGCAGGCTATGCTGGCTCCCTATCATGGGGTATCCCAAACAACCATTATGCCAGGCCAGGCTAGTAACTCCACCCATTTTTGAGGTTGCCTGACCCTTCCCATCCCAAGGCCCTTTTTTCAGATGCCTGTGACTTTGCCACGCTTTCACCTTTCAGACTGAAATACTCCACGCTGCGCCTCTGCCTCAGGCTGACATTTGGGGGGCAGAGGGAAGGGAAATCCAAACTGAAGCGTGAGGCGAAGGAAAAAGAAGTTTTTTGGCCCCGTTAAACCATTCTAGTGACCTTTCCTTTGAACAGCTCTGCCACCCACTTGGATCGGAGCAGGGGGTGAAGTGTGGCAAGGGGGTGGCCTTTGTATCTGGGCCATCTCTGGGGAAATCCACCCATGTCTGGCCAAGGTATAAGCCTTTGAAAAACTGCAGTTTGCATACACTCAGTGGTGACTTCTCCGCTCTCAGCAGCTGAAGTCTCCCCCTGGAAAATCTCACAGCTCCTAGCATGGCCCAGACGCGGGTTGTGACAGACTAGGGGGCAGGGCAAAGCCAGACTGGGGCCAGCCACTGGAATTCTCTCCAGTTGCGTGAGGCAGCATGGAGGAGGAAGCCACCTGATTCAACTGCCCAGGGGACAGACGCCAGCCCAGGGCAGAGGGATGGGAGCAGATTAGAACAGTGAGTCTAGGACTGGATGCTGGGGGAGAGTTGAGGGGAACTGGGACTGACTGGGACAGCGGAGACTGGATCTGGGTAGGCCAGGAGAATAGGACTGGGTCAAAGAGTGGGATGGGGAAGAGACAGGACTGGGAAGAAACGGTCAAGCCTGGAGGTGGGGAACAAGCAAAAGAGTCTGTGCCCACTAGACCACACTTCCCTCCAGAGACTGGGATGGAGCCCAGAATCCCTGAGTCCGCCAGCAAACACCTGAGTAGCGGATGGGCCAAGCGTGGTTCTCATCCAGGCAGAAACTGCCACCCTGCTCCCGCGACCAGTTACCCTCCTCTCACGCCCCTGGGAGCCCCCTCTCCTGCTGCAAAGAGCTTTCGTCCTGCGCAACGCCGGGCAGGCTGAGCAAGCAGAGCTGATGTCAAGGCCCCTTCCTGTTGATGTTCTATTGCCAGGCAGGACAAACCGTGTCCTGGAAGCCGGCCATCTCCTTCAAGGATTTCCCCTTGCCCAGAACATCATGCTCCTCTTGGAACGGGGCTGACAAAAGCATTTGCTCCTCATGAGCTGCTGATAAGAAAGAAGCTGAAAGGGACGAGGCCACATGGAGCGGGGGACGGGGTTAAAGCGGCTTCACAAAGGCAGGGAGAGGAAGTTGTTATGCAAGTGGTCAACAAATTGCAGGAGCAGTCAAATAGGTCTGGCTGTCAGCTCCCGCCTCCCACCCCCTGCACACGCTGGCCACATTGCTAGAACGGACGGCTCTACGTTTCAGCAGTTTCTGAGGGAGAGGCGTGGAGACGCCCCGTATGCACTAGGAAAGTTTGGTCCGGTTGTATTTCCACCTGTCCCCTGGGAAACGCTGTGACCCATTTGGCATCATTTGTATTATGGCTGCATTGCGCTGGCAGCGGCACACACCTGCTGTGAGACCTCCCTCCCCTGAGGAGTCTGTCATCTAAACAGGCAAAGGAGTGCCAATGGGCTTGGAGCCCTTCTACAGAAGCACAGAGATGGAGGAACCTGAAAACCAGTACAGGATGAACCTCTCTGGTCTGCCACTCTGGTCCGGCAACATCTGTGGTCCGGCACAATGTTAGTGAGCTGGATGTCTACTTATCATGGGTGTGGCCAAGTTTCCCGTGAGCCCATAAAGTTTGTTTACGGCCACCAGTCTTGGCTCTGTGTTCTGTGCTGTTATTTAACTCTAATTTCCCTCCTTCTAAGAGTCCAGGGAGCAGCGGAAGTGTTGGTAATGCTGCTAGGCAATATTGACCTCCTGTGGTCTGGCAACTTCTCTAGTTTGGCACTGGTCAGGGCCTGAGGGTGCCAGACTAGAGGTTCAGCCTGCACCACCTGAGAACCTGGAAGTGAAACTGACTAAACGTGCAACTGAAACTGACCGTTCTAGTTCTGTTTGCTGAGGGGGAGGCAAAGGGCAGGCGAAGAGCGTCCCTGCATCGGATTGCAACCGAATCCAGCCAGCTTTTAAAAGCTCGGCCATTGCTAATAGCGTCCAGCCCGGGAATTCTTTCAAAACGTCCCTAAGGTGGGGGAGAGGGGTTGATACAAGATGCTCCCAGAATGGCGCAGAGGTCTCCTACAGGGGAATTCCACCCTCCAAACTGTATCTGGACATTGTCCCTTCGCTGCCCTGCTTCCTCAGCCGTGACACTGGGCCGTGACTGGGCTTATTAGCCAGGGATTTGCTCCGGACCCAAGTGCTCTGGGTGGCTTTTCCACACACAGGGGAGGACCTGGCAGTGTTCATTGGGTGCCCATGAAGGGGAATGAGATGAGCCAGGCAATAGCCAGAGACAGAAGTGCTCACTGGACTAGAGCCCAGGTTCTCACCTTAGGGGCTGTGACGTGCCCACTCCCAGCGAGGTCACAAACAGGTGTCAGGGAGTTGCAAGCACCCTGGACTGTCTATATTATAAGGGGAAGGGGGGCTCTGGCTGGAGCAGGGTGGGAGTCTTGGAATGGAACAGCTGGCTGGAAGAGAAGGACAAAGGGACCCATGTTCTGACCCAACATGGCAATTCCTGGGCTCTGTCTCTGTTTACTCCCTTCCAGATGCACTGAGTTAGAACCTGAGGGCCTGGTGCAGCCCACAGGACGGCACTGCTAGGCATGGGGGGGAGTCGTGCCCCTCCCCAGCTCTGCATCCGTGCCATCCTGGCAGCTGTTTCTCCAGCTCCTCCAGCCCAAAAGGCAATAGCTGCCCCTCAGCTCCTGGGAACATGCTACGTTTCATGCTCACGGGTTGAAGCTAATCCCACAGCTCTTAGCCAATGGCTCACTCCCCAGCCTGAGCCCCTATGCCCCAAGTCTGTTGCCAGTTCCCCCGGGTGGAGACAGGCGGACATTTCGGCCACTCCTGGCTGTTCTCTCCAGCTCGTTACTGCCGGATTTAGCCTCGAGCCCTCAGCACGCCAGGTTATGGTCTGTTTCAAACGCCACGGAGGACGCGTCGACAGCCGGCTTCCGCAGAGTGTGTTTCACAGCTTCCAGGCTTGAACAACCTGGCAATTCCCAGAGCCACAGGCGCACGCGTCTCCGGTAGCCTGTGCCGCCCTGCGCATCTGTCAACAGCCGCTTACTCATGAATCAGGAATAGCGGCGTGGCCGAGGGAAATGCCTGTGCGGCTCCATTGTGGAGGAGACAAAGCGTTTCTAACTGGGGAACAAAAGGGACGCTTTAAAGGGGCCCACTCCCACTTGGGTAGGCCCGGTGTTTGGGCTCCACCTTTCCCCTTACTCATCGGTTTGCAAAGCCGCAGCATACACGGCAACAAAGTGCACCCCAGTCACCCAACAGGAACAAATGGGGGCAGGGCCCAGCCTGCACTCTGCAGAGAAGCCGCGTGCCTAGCTCAGTGCTCAGAAAGAACCCAGCTAGAGCAAAGCAGTGGGCACAGCTCAGGGCTCACTAGCGACCCAAGTACCTAAAAGAGTGGTGCAAGGAGGAGGGAGAAAAATTGTTCTCCTTGGCCTCTGAGGATAGAACAGGAAGCAAGGGGCTTAAACTGCAGCAAGGGAGGTTTAGGTCGGACATTAGGAAAAACTTCCTACCTGTCAGGGTGGTGAAACACTGGAATAAATTGCGTAGGGGGGGTTGTGGAACCTCCATCACTGGAGATATTTAAGAGCAGATTGGATAGACACCTGTCAGGGATGATCTAGACAGTGCTTGGTCCTGCCGTGAGGGCAGGGGACTGGACTCGACCTCTTGAGGTCCCTTCCAGTTCTAGTGTTCGATGATTCTATGACCCTACATCACGAACCCAACACACACAGCCCTGCCCTCATTAACAGCCCTACACTAACAAAACAGTGTGTTATACCCCATACTGAGGAACAACCCTACAATAACGAACCAGAGTTCCCTACCCAACAGGAGCAACCCTACAGCATAGACACATGTGTGCTGCCTAATGCTCACGAGCAACCCTACAATAACAAAGAAGACCTCAGTGCACAAAGAATGGAAGAAACATTTTGACAATTAGTTGACATCGTTTCGTCGCCCGTTAGTGAACGGAGAGGGCAGCAGGTCTCCACTGTATTTCATCCCATCTCACTGACACGGTCCACAAGGGCTGGGAATTCTGCCCCGTAACAGCCAGGCGCTGGGATGGGATACGCCTGACTCCACCCGCAGGGCATGTCAATTTCATCTGGGATTCCTCCGGCAAGGCCGGAAACTCCTAGAGAATCCTCCACCACCGCCCCGGCCCCTCTTCTGATTGTCACACAGGCAATCAGACACGACCCCTCTTGACCTACAACGTGGTAGTGTCTTGTGGCTTTGGCTGCCTTTCTTAAAGCCCCAGCTGCCGGAGTGAAATGACTCGGTGGCCATCTCAGCTTCTGTGTATTACAATAGCGGGGGGCTTTGCCCCCTGCGCTGAGGCAGGACTCAGTTGTATCTAGAGCAGCAGCTCTCAAAGGTCATTGTCTGTTGACAAGTATTCCATGACCCCAGAAGGATGGGGGGGCTGAAGTCTGAGCCTGCTCAAGCCCGGCCACCCCAGGCTGGGGGTCAAAGCCAAAGCCAGAGTCCCGCTGCCTCCCAGCTCAGGCTTTGGCACTGGGTGCAGGAGCTCAGCTTCCAGCTTCCGCCCGGACCCCGGCAAGACTGATGCCAGCCCTGGCAACCCCATGACCCACTTTGGGGTCCTGCCCCACTGCCTGAGAACCACGGCTCTAGACCATCCCTGGCAAATGTTTGTCTAACTTGGCCTTCACAATCTCCAGTGACGGAAATCCCACAACCTCCCCAGGCAATTTGTTCCAGCGCTTACCGACCCTGACAGTTAGCAATGACTAACCTAATTTCCCACCGTCTAACCCAATTCTCCCTTGCTGCAATTTAATCCCCTTACTTCTTCTCCAGTCCTCAGTGGCTAAGGAGAACAATTTATCAGCCTATTCTTTATGAGCAACTTTTACAGGCTTGAAGACTGTTGTTGTGTCCCCTCTTCTCCTCCCTAGACTAAACAAACCCAGGTGTGGCGCTACTGGATTCTTATGGGAACATGCACAACCGTGGTGCGACCCGTGTTACATGTTTGCACCAAATCTGGTGCGGAGTAGTCCAAGTGAGGTGTCAGCAGAAAGCAGGCGATTCGCTAACTCTCTTTGCATTGCTCATGTGCATGTACCACCTTTGTATGTGAAGTTATAAGCTGTGTACTTGTACTTCAAGCGTTTGCTTCTGGGAGACAGCAACAGGCTTCCTGTTGTGGAAGGGCGGCTTGCCGAGTGAATAGCAGCACTTCACTGACAATGCTGCTGAAGTGGTGCCAATCCACATCTGGGGAACTCGGCTGTGCACATGCAGACCAGCCTGCAAGCAATGGCTGCTCGCCGAACAAGGACTGAGTCATGCATGGTCAGGGGACTTGCCTGTGGGACAAACTCCATCTGGGGCTGACTTTCACCCAAGAACATAAGAACGGTCATACTGGGTCAGACTAAAGGTCCATCTAGCCCAGTATCCTGTCTGCCAACAATGGCCAATATCAGATGCCCCAGAGGGAGGGAACACAGCAGGTAATCATCATGTGATCCCTCTTCTGTCATCCATTTCCAGACAAACAGAGGTAAGGACACCATTCCTACCCATCCTGGCTAATAGCCATTGATGGACCTAACCTTCATGAATTTATCTAGCTCTTTTTTGAACCCTGTTAAAGTCCTAGTCTTCACCACATCCTCTGGCAAGGAGTTCCACAGGTTGACTGTGCCCTGAGTGAAGAAAAAATTCCTTTTGTTTGTTTTAAACCTGCTGCCTATTAATTTCATTTGGTGACCCCTAGTTCTTATATTGTGGGAATAAGTAAATCACTTTTCTGTATTCACTTTTTCCACACAAGGGGAACAATGGGATTCCCTCCACATGGGCAAGGGTATAGAGAGGGCCCTAGAGGTTCCCCCATCTTTGTCTTCAGTCTGGCTGTCAATCATGTCTTCATTCCGTTGTCAGGCTCAGTTCATAGCAAGATGCTCCTGAAGTGATGAGCGGGAAAGAAGACAGGAATGAAGACATGATTGATGACCAGACTGAAGATGGGGGAATCCCCAGGGCCCTCTTTAAACACCATTCTATACACCCCTCTCTGGGCCCATGCTGCACAAGGTTTGGTGCAAACATACAACAACGTTTTGCATGTTCTCATCAGAATCCAATAATGCTTGGATCTCCCAGGTTCTGGCACTACTGGATCCTGCCTCCTTTCAGAAAATAAATCCCACCCATCACATTGGTGCTGATTGAACGATTTCCCTGTGGCTTTTGCCGAGACTAGCAACCGAGGCGCATTTCCACCACAGGATCCCCCAACCCTGCTCCTTTCTCCTCTGTGTGAGGAAGATGGGAAAACACGGCTCCGGCTGGCTTGTTTTGACAATGAGGGAGGGAGCGCGGGGTGCTGGGGAGCGGGGTCTGAGTAGTGGCAGAGAAAACTCCTCAGAGCATAGGGGGGAGTTTGCACACAGAAAGCATCTCGGGGCATCAGCCCCTGGCCCCTTACCTCTGGCTGGGCCTAGTGGGTTAGATCCTTGCTATAGCTCCATTGACTGAGGCTGACTGAGGTTTTCCGGAGTTCCAGGATGTAGCCCAGGTGTGGGGAGCCACCGGGCCCTGTACCCCCATCCGCAGCCAGACAGGACTCTCCGCCAGCAGGCGGGACAGAAGGTTCATTCGTTGACAGGGACTCAGCGTAGAACAGACTTGTCAGCCCAGGAACCAGGAGCAGCCGGGACAACCCATCCTGGGGAGAGGGGGGCTCAGAGCCAAGGGCCCTGCCCCCCATCTCTGCCCCCTAAGCCAGTGAGACTCACTCACACACTCAGAAGCCTGCCCCAGCCCTGCAGCCAACCCCGTCTCCGGCCTTTGTCCAGCTTCCCCGGGCAAAAGGTCCACCTGGTTCCATCCCCCTTCCAGGCTCAGGTCAAAGAAAGCCTCAGCCGTTGTGTACGTGAGGGAGACACCCACACGGAAATTCTCATCACTGTCTCGCTATTGGGGCAGTCCCAGGGAAACTGAGGCATGCGCACAGCGTTATTACAGGGCTGCAGAAATCACATGCAACATAACACAGCAAACAGAGCGAATACCATCCCCACTTCGTCACACTGGGGGTTGAGCTGCAGAGGTCTGGGTCAGGCCCCAAGCCTGCACGGTCCCCACTGGGGAGGGAGGTGGCATGACGGGCAGCCTGGCAGCCACAATCTCCCTGGATGGGCCCCCTCCTTGGACTGTCCTGCCCAGCCACTGCCCAGCAGGTATGCTGTGTCTGGCAGAGCCCCATGGCCCAGGCAGTGCCCTCGGGCTGGCACAGCGAGCCGCAGTGGGTGGTACATGCCTCCTGGATATGCCGTAGCATGGCAGCGTCTGGGTGCCTTCTCCCTGGTGCGTGCAGGGCAGGTTCAGTTTACCCAGAGGTGCCCCATGTATTCAGTACGGCAGCTGCAGTCTCCCAGAGTTTGCCACCCAGCGGACAATGCCACCTAACTCTTACAAAGCTCCCTTCACCAGGCACATCACAATCTAACACATTTAGCCCCGCAGCCCCCTCCGGGGTAGGGCAGCTACAGATGGGGAACTGAGACATGGAGAGGTTAAAGGACTCTCCCAAGGGCACCCGGGTAGTCTGTGGCACAGCAGGGTCCCAGCTTCTTGGCTAGTGACCTCACCCTTGGAATCTCTGCTCCTACCCAGAGTAAAGGAGAAAGAGGGGATGGGGGGAGCTCCCCGGGTGGTATCCAGAGCAGCAGGCAGCGTGTGTGGCAGGACGAGGGCAGGGGTCTGTAAATGCAAACGAAAGCGCCGGAGCTGAGGAAGAGTTAAGAGACGGGAGCACAAAGCAGTGGCTGTAATTCCAGCGCCGGCGTTCCTGGGCGGAGACTTGAACCTGCTGCCCTTCTGTTCCTGAGCTAAATGAGGAGCCGTCCGTCATGCCGGGCCTCTCTGAAAGGCACCTCGACCAACAGCCGGGCAGTCAAATAAAAAGAGCCGAGGGATGCTGCGGGCAACAGCCTTGAGCCGTAGGGGAACCATTCTCATCAAGGCCCTGTTGTCAAGGCAGGGGACGGTCCAGGGCTGCAGCCCATAAAGCCAATGGCAGAGCAACTCCCACACCCCCGGATCCGACCTCCCCGCCTGCCCCTCCTACTCTGCTCAGACAGGAATCACGTGGAGGACACTAGCTGCCATGGTAGGAGTTCAGAGAACCAGGGAGAAGCTGCAGGGAGGCCGGGATGCGGGGTCCTTTATTCTAGCTTGGGCCAGAAGAAAGATGCAGGGAAGAAGCAGTTCCAAAGTGGGAAGCAGGCAGGAGTGAAAGGAACTTAACATTTCTTACAGGTGCTCTCCTATTGCAGCCCGGGTCCCCCAATAGCGCCCAGCTGGCTTATGCCGCAGCTCAGCCAGCCCTTGCCAGAGCGGCGCAGCATGGCGCACCCGCTTCCTTTGCATTCCCACCCAGTTCAGGCAGCGCCCCCCTCGACGGCCAATCGAGTGGCCAGTCGCTACCGTGCCTCGGCTCCATTTAGCACCACCTGCTGCCTCCAGCGGCAACCCCGGCCCCTGCTGGATGGAATCAGACCTTCTCAACCTTTTTTTATAAAGTACCCTTTTTCCACAAAAAAAAAAAAAAAAAAATTATAAGAACATAAGAATGGCCAGACTGGGTCAGACCAAAGGTCCATCCAGCCCAGTACCCTGTCTGCTGACAGTGGCCAGCGCCAGGTGCCCCAGAGGGAGTGAATCGAACAGGTAATGATCAAGTGATCTCTCTCCTGCCATCCATCTCCACCCTCTGACAAACAGAGGCTAGGGACACCATTCCTATCCATACTGGCTAATAGCCTTTTATGGACTTAAGCTCCATGAATTTATCTAGTTCTCTTTTAAACCCTGTTATAATCCTAGTATAGTCCTACTACCCCCAGTACCTACAGTTTTCAGACACACCATTTTTTTCTACCGTTGCAACACATTTGTTTAAACAACTTAATTGTAGCTGGGCGGGCGATGAAATTTTTGGGTGTAAAAAGTACAAAAATAATAAAACGGTGTAAAACTTAAAACAAAAATTCGGTTTTCTCCAAATTTCAGGGGTGTTGACGTACCCCCCCCCCGACTTCTCTCGAGTATCCCCAAGGGTACTAGTACCACTGGCTGAGAAACACTGCCCTAGAGAGCCCGGGGTCCAGTCTGCGATTAAACAGCCCCCCCCCATCCTGAACCCCACGAGCTCGAGTCAGCTGATACAGGCTGGCCGTGGGTGTCTAATTGCAGGGCGCACCCACCCTGTGGGCCTGCAGAGATTCAGCCGAGGGTCCCTTACAAGATTAACACCCAGGGACGCCCCAGGCATTGCCAGCACCACGCCAGGACTGCAGGTGCCAGCCAGGGTTAATGCCCACCCAGGGTGACAGGCCGGAGGGGAAGGGGGCCCATCAGGGCTCTCCCCTCAGGGAGATGAATAATGGATAGCGGCAGGCTAGAGGGATACAGGAGCTGCCTCCTAAATTAACTAAACAAACAGGCTCAGCAGTAACTGCAGCTGGCCCCAGAGGCTGGCGACACTCCCCCCTCCCTCTCCGCCGAGCCGTGCTAGCGCTGGGAAATGGACTCGCCTCTGACCGTGTGGTGTAGGACAGGTGGGAAGAGCTAGGCCATTATTATTACATTTGTCACGGCTACTGCTGCCGGAGGTCAAAATGGCTTTCTGCGGTTTTGTCCGGGCCCCTTTCCCCACAGCCTCTCAGAAAACAGGATCCTCGCTGCGTGCTGACCATGTATCAGTGAGCCAAGTGGCCGCCCGGCCTGCGTGTTCAGTCAGAAAGATAAGGAAAAGGCCAGCGGCACGGTGCCTGTCTCCCGATGAATGGAGTCTGGCTCCTTTTGTCTGGGGGGGCTGAGGGATTTCGTATGTTCTGATTCGGGGTTTCATTTATATTGTCACACGTTGGGTTTTCTGTGCACTCCCCCCCGGCTAAATCATAAGAACATGAGAACGGCCGCACTGAGTCAGACCAAAGGTCACCTAACCCACTATCCTGTCTTCCAACAGCAGCCAACGCCAGGTGCCCCAGAGGGAATGAACACAACAGGGAATCATCGAGTGATCCCCCCCTGTCGCCCATTTCCAGCCTCTGACAGAGGCTAGGGACACCATTCCTACCCGTGCTGGTAGGGATGTGAGCGAGTGATGTTTACTGGGTAACAGTTAACCGGTGCCTGGGATCAACCCCCTGCCCCCAGCCTGCGGTGGGAGGAGGGCTGCTTTAGCCCCACCGGGTCCCCTGCTGGGCCCCCGCGTTGTGACGGAAGCAGCAGCCCCGTCCCGGGCTGGGAGCCAGGAGTCCTGCATGGGTCTGGAAGAGGGAGCCCTGCTGGCTAAGGGCTGCTCCAGTGGGGCTGGAATGGTCCCCCACCCAGGATCCTGCTTCGTTGGCTAACCAGTGAAATGTTAATTGTCGGTTAACTGATTAAATGGGATTTTACATCCCTAATCCTGGCTAATAGTCATTGGCTATTTTATTCTCCCTTTTATTCTCCATGAATTTAACTAGTCCTTTTTAAAATCCTGTTGTACTCTTGGCTTTCACAACATCCTCTGGCAAGGAGTTCCATAAGTTGTGATTAAGTCGCAATTAATAAACTACTCTGCTCGCTGTGCCAGTGTGTGAGTGTGTGTGTGTGTGTGTGTGTGGGCGGGTGCACATACGCAAGTGGTTCCACATGAGGAACAGGTGAGACTGACCCCAGCGCTATATAAAATCAGGAATGGCCCGCACTTAGCAGGCTATCGCAGCCATCGCCTCCCACGCCGCTGCGGGAGATCTCTCCTCTGCAACGCTCAGACGGCAGCAGGGAGCATCAGGGGAGTGAATGGTGGGGAGCATGGTCCGGAACACAGCAGAGTCCAGTCTCTAGCAACTTCCTGTGCTCTGTCAATGACCATTTTAAAATCAGGTCTGGCTGGTTTTCTAGATCTGCTCTGGGAATGAGTGTGGGCAAGTCTCTGGCTTGTGCGATGCCGCAAGTCAGACTAGATGATTGCATTGCTCCCTTCTGACCTTGAAATCCATGCATAACAGGAGCTAATCAAAAGGATCACCGTGCGTCCGTGAACCTGTGATTTGGTGATATACGTGCTGCAGTTTATTAGCTCTAATGTTGCTTCCCTGATCCAGTCCACTGCCCCTGCCTGTCCCCTTGGGAAAGGCGTTTTCACCGATGCGCTTCATGCTGGGACGTTGTATCCCAGTGTGGCGCTAGCCAACTACCAGCGGGAGGCGAGATTGTTCCAGTCGTCTGACCAAAGCAGGGCTAGATCTTCGTGCACGCTGCATCCCTGCGCTCTGTGACAGACCGGCCTGTCAATCAGCCAGGGTGCGTCCAAGAGACGCATGTGCTCCGTAGGACAGCCTCCCCCCCCCCACCCGACAAGCACAGCGCCCGAGGGTGCTACATGTCCGGCTTGTCACCTTTCCATCCGGCGGGCTCTCTATTGTCATTTCTGTTCCAGTCAAGCCCAGAGGCCCCAGATAATAATAGAGCCTACACATTTATCCTAATGATGAGTTTAATTGCAAGGAGTGAGTAAAAACACAAAAGCTGTCACACTCACCCATAATAACCCCCCGGTGATAAAAATAGGTGCAAACCAGCTAGTCCGAGAAACTGGATTAATCTCAAGTGAAAAGGCCACAACAGCCACATTCAAAGACTGTTCCAGTCCTGCATGTTAAAAACTGAGGAGGAGGAGCTGGAAGTGAATAAACCAAAAGTGGCAGGTCGGCGTTTGGGCCTAATTAGTACACAACATAATGAGGGGATGGGTCTGTTCCACCCCTCACGCCCTTTCTGGCTCCTGACAGGAAAGAGATTTGGGGAGGGTGGGGGAGAGAACAACAAAAAAGGAAAAAAACATGCATGGAAAACAAACAGGCTGCTGGAGTCAGTGTCACCGTCATAGCTGACACCCCCACTGTCCGCTGGGCCTTGGACCTTCTCCATCCTAATCCTGAGCCATGTCCTGACCAGTTTGAGCCAGAGAGTGGGACCCAGGTGACATTACCACCCCTATCGGAGCCAGCTGAATCCCAAACAGCACCTGAGACGAAAGGACCAACAGCTGCAAGAGCAACAGCGCCGGCTCCTCTCAGCTAACCTCTCCCCTCCCCAAGGACAGTTATTACCCTCTGTACTATCATCTAAGATAGGCTTGGGCAAAATATGGCCCGTGGGCCGGATCCGGCCTGCCAAGCCACCCGCAGATGCCACAGGGAGCTTCAGGCAGGCTCCACGCTTGCCTCGCCCCACCCGCACGTTGCTCAGAAATGTGCTGCGGGGTGGTTTTTCTTTAAAAACTGAGAGTCCAAAGGGGAGGGGGGAAAGTTTTAGGAGCTGCTCCCGGCCCCAGCACAATCTCATTGGCCGGTTTCTGGCTGGTTTCAATAACAGGCAGCCACGAAGCACAAGGGGCTCCAGAGCAGATGGCTGCAGCCTGTGTGGGGGCAGGGTAGGCAGAGAGGCTGATTCAGGAATGAGCTTCAGGCTGGTAAATCTCTTGGCAGAACCTATCTCTGGCACCCCAGTCCCTCTCTTCCCCAACCCTCTGCCTCCCACTCCTGCCCCCTACTCCATATACCCAAATCATCTGCCCCCTCCTGTACCCATATCCCCGTCCAGATCTGACACTTCAATCCGCTGCCCTAGATCACAGTCCCCTCCTGCCCTAGCTCACAACCCAAATCCCTGTGCCCCAATTCCCTGCCCTAGGTCACAATCCAACCCCCTGCACCCCAGTCCAGTGCCCCAGGTCACAACTGCCTCCTTCACCCAAACTCCCTCCCTTACCTCAAGCTCCCTTCTGCACCCAACTTCTACTCCAGACCACGCACCTCTTCCATTAATAACATGGAAGAGTGCGGCCCTCGACCACTTTCCAAATTCTTGGAGTGGCCCCCCACCAAAAATGATTGCCCACCCCGATCTAAGAGATGTTGAACAAGGGGCTGTCCCTTCTAAAACGCCGTCCTGCTAAAGGGGAAGGAAACAAGACATCTTGTTCAAATGAAAGCCTTACTTACTGCTTTGCATTTCCAGCACGTAACCGTCTCCCCTCCCTTGCTGTATCTTTAATCAAAGGTTAACAAAGAGGGTTAACAGGGACTTCTTCTAGGGTACTGAATGGGCTGAAGTCCCTGCCTGCCAAGCCCCACTTCTTGTGTAACACGGAATGGTCAACAGTGACTGCGTTATGCTAACACCATTGGGCAATATATTGCATCTAAATTCATACAATGGGCCCGCGCACTGAGATCAGGCCCCGCGCACTGAAATCAGGCCCCATACACTGAGATCAGGCCCCGCGCACTGAGATCAGGCCCCATACACTGAGATCAGGCCTCATACTCTCAAATCAGGCCCCGCGCACTGAGAACAGGCCCCGCACACTGAGATCAGGTCCCATACACTGAGATCAGGCCTCATATGCTGAGATCAGGCCCCGCGCACTGAGATCAGGCCCCGCGCACTGAAATCAGGCCCCATACACTGAGATCAGGCCCCGCGCACTGATATCAGGCCCCATACACTGAGATTAGGCCCCATACACTGAAATCAGCCCCATACACTGAGATCAGGCCCCGCGCACTGAGATCAGGCCCCATACACTGAGATTAGGCCCCATACACTGAAATCAGCCCCATACACTGAGATCAGGCCCTGCACACTGAGACCAGACACCAACTGAGATCAGGCCCCACACACTGAGATCAGGCCCCACGCACTTTTCTATGGAGGGGGTGTGAGGTCTGGGAGGGAGGTCGGGTGCAGAAGGGAGTGCAGGACAAGGGACTGAGGTGCAGGAGGCGATGTGGGGTCTGAGAGGGAGTTTGGGTGAAGGAGGGGGTTGTGACCTGGGGCAGGGGACTGGGGTGCAGGGTATGGGAGAGTGTATGGGTTCAGGAGAGGATTCTGGCCTGGGGGAAGGGTGCAGGGTCTGGGAGGGAGCTGTGACCTGGGTCGGGGAGGAGGCAGGGGGCAGAGGGTTTGGGTGGTGACTTGTGGCAGGGGATTGGAGTGTGTGACCCTGCGTCCCCCCCCCCCCATGCCCCCACATGTTGCCTTGGGAAGATGCAACATCAGGTACCAGGAGAGGTGGATCTGTCCACCTCATGGAGGGCGGAGAGCACTGGGCAGGGAGGGTCGGTTTGGTTGGTCATCCCCCTGTGTGAGAAAGGAGTATGGGAGTGTGCATGTGTCACCTCTTCCGGTGCGACCCCTAAAGCCTTACAGATGAAAGGAATGAACTACAACGAATCCAGCGACATTGTATTTCGTTTTAACAGGGGCTCAGCCAACTTGATGTGAATCTTAACGTTCGTCCTGCTTAGCTCTGATTGATGGCAGCTGAACTCTCTTGAATAGGAGCAATTTTACCGAGTGTCCCTTTCAGCATAGGGAGATACAGTCACCCTATGCTGTATCCAGCTGAGAGGCCTCTTCTATGTTTAGTAGAGCAGCATAAATACTTCTCACATCTTACACACAACCCTCCGGTGAACACCCCCAGAGCGACACTGGCTTATCTCACGCCTGCATCGCAGTGTTGGCTCCTTTTCAGCGTGCGATCAACTGCACCCCGGGATCCTTTTCCACAGCACTTCCACCCTGCCACTTAGTCCCATTCTGTGGTTGTGCATTTGCTTTTTTTTCCCTGTCCCCTTTCCCAAGTGAAGTGCTTTGGATGTATCTTTATTGAATTTCGTCTCGCTCATTTCAGACTAATTTTCCAATGTGCCCAGGGCCTGCTGAATTCCACCCCTCTCTAAAGTGCTTGCAGCCTTTCCCAGCTTCGTGTCATCTGCACATTTTGTAAGCACCCTCTCCGCTCCATTCCCGGGAAGGCCTGGGCTTTGCAGAGGACCTTGCTCCCCTAGCACACACTCAACACCATTTCCAAAAAAACCAACCCAACTCCATACAGTCGGCCGGCCAGCTAGCCGGATTGACAGTCAACCACAATAAGGCAGATCTCATGACCCTTAATGTTGCCTCGCCATCTCCAGTACGGATAGAGGATCACATTCTCACCAGTGTAGAGACATTCACATACTTGGGCAGCGTCATCAGCGAAGACAATGGAACAAGCCAGGACATCCAGAACAGAATGAGTAAAGCCAGGACCAATTTCAGGAGTTTAAATACCGTCCAGAAATTATCAGTGGATGAGAAGCTGGATATGAGTCAACAGGGTGCCCTTGTAGCCAAGAAGGCTAGTGGCATATTAGGGTGTATTAGGAGGAGCATTGCCAGCAGATCCACAGAAGTGTTTAGTCCCCTTTATTTGACCCTGGTGAGGCCACATGTGGAGTATTGTGTCCAGTTCTGGGCCCCTCACTACAGAAAGGATGTGGACGCACTGAAGAGGGTCCAGCAGAGGGCAACCAAAATGATCAGGGGGCTGGGACACATGACCTATGAGGAGAGGCTGAGGGATTTGGTCTGCAGAAGAGAAGAGTGAGGGAGGATTTGACAGCAGCCTTCAACTCTCTAAAGGGGGGTTCCAAAGAGGCTGGAGAGAGGCTGTTCTCAGTTGTGACAGATGACAGAACAAGGAGCAATGGTCTCAAGTTGTGCTGAGGGAAGTTTAGGACCCCACTAGATGCATCACCACTCGGGCCACCCAGACAGCAAAAGATGACTGACTTCCAAGTGGTTATACTGTGATGGTTTCGCCCCCCTTCCCCCATGCTTTATAATATTGTCTTATAGGGTACGTCTACACAGCAGTGTTATTTCGGAATAAGTGTGCACCTAAACTACAAGCCCTTTATTTTGAAATAACGTCAGGCTGGAGGACGTCTTACTCCAACTCATGGTAACCCTCATTTTACAAGGAGTAGGGGAAGTTGGAGGAAGAGTGCGCTTCCTTCAACTTCCGGATAGGTCGACAGCGCCAAAAGCCAAATTAAGCTATTTCGACTTCGGCTACACGAGTGACGTAGCTGAAGTTGCGTTGCTTATTCCGACTTTAGCCCTGCTGTGTAGACGTACCTGTTGGAAGCAGAGGAGGAGCAAGGAAAGAGTTAGGATGGATGTTGTTCTCTCTCTCACCTGTTAGTGATGTTATTTGGTTCCCTAAACTGTTGAAGTGTTGTCTGTTAACCCCCTATCCCTTCCCTGAGTGAGTTCAGAAGAATGTCTGAAGTGGACACCAGAGGTGGGAAAACTTGGAGGTAAACAGCAGGCGTAAACAGTGCACACGGCCCCATCAGGGAGTGCACACGGCCCCATCAGGGAGCGCACACGGCCCCAAGAGGCCCAGAGACTCAGAAGCTGCATGTGGCTGATCCTTAAAGGAGAGAAGGACAGAGACACGGTTGGTTGACCATCAGGTGGAGCCTCCCAGAACGCCCTCTGCTCCCCAGCTTAGGAGTCAACTTGGGAAGATCAAACAACATGAACTGCCTTCTGCTCGCCTTATCATCCTGCCTGGGACTGTCAGTGTGGTTGAGTGTATGAGTGAGTTTTCCCCTCCCTTTCCGGTTTTAACTGAATAAACAAACCCTTTACACTCCTGTGTGGTGATCCCCTCCTTAGTGTTTAAAGCAGTTGCAATCCACATCCCCTTGCAACAGCACCCATAGATACAAATATATGCATGCACAGAACGCAGAACTGCACGGCTGGCGAGCAGGCTTCGCCGCCGCTCAGCGAGCCCTGCAAATATACATACCTCGAAGATGCTTTGGACAAAATACCTCATGGAAACTACCAATTTGAATGTCACAATCTGCTGGATCTGCATATCTTATTTTGGTGTGTGTATCGCTCTTGTGTGTAAAGTGAGAGATATTTGGTAGGCTATGCTTTATGGTTTTACATGTGCAAATAAAAGCCGTCAAGGGTGTTTTCCTCAATGGCTGGACAATCACCTGTAAACAGACTCCTTTGTCCTTTAAGTCTAAGCAGTGGCTGGACTTAGGAAGTCTTGAGACCACCCCAACTGGTAGGGTCTGACCAGATAACTTTCCATGGAAGGGGGGGAATGTAGAAACAGAATTCCCGCCTGTGACGGGGCAGCCCCGCCCCGCACTCAAGCCCAGGGCAACCACCTGGCGCCGGGGGCGGAGAGGGCCCCACCCACACAGCCCTACTGGGCATGCTCCCAGGGGAGCCAAGGTACAAAAGGCTGCAGGCTTGCTCAGAAGGGGCAGACCGCGGCCAGAGCGAGCGCCCAACCGCCCGAGCCGCAGACCGGACTGCCAGAGAGGGAGTTGCCAGGCCCAAGCCGGGCTCGACCCCCGCGACGGAGCCGCCGGCCAGCCCCCCGCGACCCAGGCACCGGCCCGGCCACCGCCCACCCCGACGCGGACTGGGGAAGCGCCACTACCGCCACCCGGCCCGCGCCGACCGGTGGGACCACGACGGGCCGGGGGGAGGGGCAGGAAGTGACCCAGGGCAGGGAGCTGGAAAAGCCCCTGGGGGCGCGTTGCGGGGAGGAGCCCCCGCCGAGCCAGTGGTGGGAGCCGCCCGCCACCCGTAGGGCCCTGGGTCGGGGCCCGGTGGAGAGGGGGGCCTGGGCCCCCCAACCCCTCCTGCCCTGGACCCCGGCGAGTGGGGGCTCGGCTAAAGGACTAGGCCGCAGGGCCTGCGTACCAAGGACTAGGCCGGGAGGCCGTATTTCCCCTACTACAGGGGCAGTGTACTTTCAGACTAGGCCAGTGGGCCGTATTCCCCCTAATAAAGGGGCAGTGTACTTTGGGACTAGGCTTCAGGGCCTGCGTACCAAGGACTAGGCCGGGAGGCCGTATTCCCCCTAATAAAGGGGCAGTGTGCTTTGGGACTAGGCTTCAGGGCCTGCGTACCAAGGACGAGGCCGGGAGGCCGTATTTCCCCTAATACAGGGGCAGTGTACTTTCAGACTAGGCCAGTGGGCCGTATTCCCCCTAATAAAGGGGCAGTGTACTTTGGGACTAGGCTTCAGGGCCTGCGTACCAAGGACTAGGTCGGGTGGCCGTATTTCCCCTAATACAGGGGCAGTGTACTTTCAGACTAGGCCAGTGGGCCGTATTCCCCCTAATAAAGGGGCAGTGTACTTTGGGACTAGGCTTCAGGGCCTGCGTACCAAGGACTAGGTCGGGAGGCTGTATTTCCCCTAATACAGGGGCAGTGTACTTTCAGAGTAGGCCAGTGGGCCGTATTCCCCCTAATAAAGGGGCAGTGTACTTTGGGACTAGGCTTCAGGGCCTGCGTACCAAGGACTAGGCCGGGAGGCTGTATTTCCCCTAATACAGGGGCAGTGTACTTTCAGACTAGGCCAGTGGGCCGTATTTCCCCTAATAAAGGGGCATTGCACTTTGGGACTAGGACCGAGTGGTCTGAATTATGCCCCGGATGGGGGCGGCAACCCCAAACGAGAGGGGAGCCCCCCGACACCACCCAAAAGGCAGTCTATTTAAGATGCAAAGTTTTCAGACTCTCTGTCTTTGGCTGGCAGGTCACTCCCAGGAGGATAACCAGAAACCCCAGGGGAAAAAGATCTTCCTTGGCTTGGAGGGTTAGCTGAATAAGAACAGTTTTAGAGTAAGTTTGTAATAAGCTTTAGGGTATTAGAACTAGCGACGCGTTTCCTGTTATCTTAAATGTGTAATTCACTTTGCTATGCCCGTTTTCACTTGCAACCACTTAAATCCTACTGCTTGTGCTTCATAAAAGCACTTTTATTTACTATCAAGCCCGGTGTAAATAATTGTTACTTTGGGAAGCAATCAGTGTGTGCATCCTCCTTTCATTGTAAAAGGGGGGCTTGCCTGAATGATTTATTTGGGGTTCTGATCCCTTTTGGGGAGTGGGGTTCCTGGAAACTGGGCCCAAAACTGCATTCTCCTCAGTCCTAAAGTGTTTCAGTGTCTGTATTGCTCTTCGGGGGTGGGAGGAGTTGATCTCAGCTCTGTGTCTTGGCTGGGGGAGACCAGGAGATCTGGCCCAGCAGGACTGGGCAATGAGAAGCCCCAGAGAGCCAGGAGGCGAGTGTCAGTGGTTTTGTCAGCACTCCGGGAAGCAGCCCCCAAAGGATCTCCTCTGACCGCCCCCCGTATATGTACTCCCTACATTATTGTAATTTCACCTAGCCCACGTTTCTCTGGTCTGCACCTGAGAACGCCCCGTGGCACTGCTTTAGCAGAATCAGGACAATCACCCTGCGGTTTCAGCAGCCCCAGCGGCCAGGGAAAGTGGGAGAAGGCAGCGGTGGCAGCATAACAAGTAACAGCCGAGTGAGAAACCCGGCGCGGAAAGGTCACTCGGTTATGGCTGAGGACAGAGCGCTGATTAGCTCAGGGAGAGGGACGGACCAAGAGGCAGTTTCTCCGTAACACGTTGTTCCCTAAATCATCTCCTCTTTAACCTGGCGTGATAGACCAGGGCTCCATCGCCATGGTGATTTGTGGGCAGCAGAGCCCTCAGGACAGCGAGAATCGGCTGTGAGGCTAAGGTGGCGGGTTCGAATCTAACGCAAGTCAGCAATGAGCGCGTGTTCTCAGTTGAGTTCCTCCTAGACACATGCTCTACAATCATGACAAGACGGGTCCTGCCCCAAGGAGCTGACTGAATAAACAGACAAGCCAGAGAGAATTATGATCCCCATTATACTGGGGGGGGAGTCGAGGAAGAAAGAGGCCACATGACCAGCCCAAACTCAACCAAGGAGTCTGTGCAAAGCTGGAACTAGAATCTGGGTCCAATCAGAGGCCAGGGAACCTTGGCAAAAGTCATGCACTAACTACCCTTGGATGCTAACCCACTCCCCAAACACAGGAGGTGGGACCACTAGGAAGAAGGGGAGGCAAGGAAACACTTGCCCCTCCCATAACTGCGGTTGTAAGATGTCGCTCCGATAACGTGACCCTCTCCTCCAGCATCACATGCTTGTGGGTCTCCTGTGTGCCAGAGCCCGTTCTCTTCCTGCTGCTGCTCCAGCCGGTCACAAGCCTAGTGAGACCATGCGGACTGTGGGCACGGCTAGAGGAAGGGCTGGACACTGGCTCAGGGACACTGTCATGCCAGGCTGCCGAGCGAGAAGGGCCCAACAGAGATGTGGCGAGTTACTGTGTAGGGTGATAAAATGTCAGCTCTGCAGCCAAAGGAGCAATTTCCCAACTGGAGCCCGGGGACAGAGTAGTTGTAACTCGTCCGGCCGAAGCACCCGTGAACCAGGGCGCGAGGCTGCTCTGGCAGGGAGGCGGGCTGGATGAGCTTCCCGCTCCTCTAGGGACGGTGGCTTTCTCAGTACTCCGTGATTAATAGCAGCCCCAAAGACGCAAATCTGCTGGCCAGGCAACGGCTCCATGCAGGCGCTGACTTCGCTTGTAATTGGCAAACCCGACTGCCGAGGTGCCCTACGTCCGGCTAACTATGGTCGGTGCCAATGCCTCCTTCGTGCCCAGCCCGCGCGTCACTTCTCGTCTTAGACAAGCTCTGCAGCCAGGTCTCGGCTCCAGCAGGGGGCCGCCCCGAGGGATCGGACGTGTCGTCGCTTTTGATAAACTCCGGCAACCGGTGGTCGCGCCGGCCAGGGGAGCCTCTCCAGAGCATGATGCACCCACGGGCCCAGAGGCTGGAACTGAACGCAGATGTTCAGCCCCCCCTTCTGCACAAGGGCACCCTCACCTCCGTAGACCTGCTCGTCTCGAGAATGAAGTCCAGCGTGGCCCACGTTGGCTTCTGTGCAAGATCTCACCGACGGAAGTCAGAAGGTGGATCACGAATGTCCAACACACATGCACCAAACATACACCACACAACACAACACACACCAAACAGCACAGCACACAACACACATCACACACACAACACACACCAAACAACACAACACATATCACACCCTTCCCCCCCCACAACCCCTATTATTTGGAAGCTGGAGTGCAGTTAGTGAAGTACCCCCGGCTGTACTAGTCCAGCTAACTACTGGGAGGTGAGATTCTAATGATGGGAAAGCCATGTGGTCATGCCAACACCAGCTCTGCCTCCTCCCTACAGTTTTTTTCAGACTTCTCGGGGCCTCCAGGCACTACTTTAATACCAAGAATGATTTCTGACCTAGCATAGCTGCTGTGTTCCACCCCAGAGGCGGCTGCATCATCTGTGTGGGTGCAGAGATCCCTAATGTGGTGATGCCCTGGGAGAAAAATTCACCCCCTAGGGCAGCTGTTTAACAGCACATGGTCACATGGCACGTGGAGCTTTCTCTCCGCATTGGTGTGCAGCCACTTCTGCGGTGGGGTGCAGCTGGGGGCTGAGTTGCATTCAGGGGTGGGGTCCCAGCTCAGGCTGATAACGGGAAGGCAGCTTCCGCATGAAGAACCCGGAGAGAAGAGGAGTCTCTCCCCCTCCTTGAGTAATGAGACAGAAAGCCCTGGTGCAGACCTTTTGTGCAGGACAGCGTGTTCCTGGAGGGCTTCCCCTTGGACAGCGCTCTCCTTCCCGTCGCCGTGTGCCGGGGGCCAAGCTAACGCCCTCGGCGTGCCTGAGAGCTTTTCCTAGACATTTGCTCTTGGCTTAGTGGGGCCTGGCCAAGGTCGGCCAGCTCAGCTCCGCAGGCACGAGGCTGCCAGGGTTTAGGGAAGGCAGGCGACGAGTATGGTAACTAATTCCGGATCCGGCCCATCGAGCCCCAGGGAGGCCTTCCACATAATCCTCTGTGGCAATCGCATACAGGGGGAGTCATTCCTCCGGAACCCCAGCTAATGCCTAGAAAGTGGAGCACTGCCCAGCCTTCCGACTGTCCTCTAGCCATGACCTCGCCCTTCACCAGCGACCAACCTCCCAGATACTCCCGGGCAAGTGACCCTTCCTTTGCCAGCCGTCAAAGCCCCCAGCTGAACTCCGCCTTGCCCCACATCCAGCACATGCTATTGTCTGACCCACGGCCCCGCCCCCCTCTGCACATCACTGCCCTCTGCAGGATGGACTCAGAACTGCTCAACTGTGCATGATGGCCCCTATACTGCCAAGAGTGATTGGCAAATCTCCTTTCACTCCAGTGGGAGGGGCCTGCTCTTTTAGACCAGAAGGAGCTCCCAAAGGAGAATCAGTGCCATCATACAGCTGGGGAAACTGAGGCACGAAGCAGGGAACGGACTTGGCCACGGTCTCCTACAGAAGCTTGGGCTTGGGACCTTCCACCCCGATGTCTCACACACCTGCCTGTGCTCCTTCCCCGGACAGGGCTGAGGGGAGAAAACATGGGGCAGAAGGGAAGGAGGCTTCACAGGAGAGAAACTGGATGGAGCCAACAAAAATCTAGATTCATTTGCCTTTATTAAAAATAATAATTAGCAGCCTGTTGTGGCCACGGCTGGCGAACGTGGTTGCTAGGATCTCTATCTGCCCCAGGACAGGCGTGGAGAAGAGCTCCGGGGCTATCAATTGGCACCTGGCTAAGGCTACAGCAGGCAAGATTGCCAGCAGTGGTGGGGGGGGAGGAGGCTACTAGCCAATCGGCCACCGGGCTGAGCTGGGCTGGCAACAACTAATGGAAAGATGGTCACCAGGCTGTGATGTTAGCATGGGTTCAGTTCCTGTCTCCAGCACTGTGAGCTGAGGGTCTGTCTACCCTGGAGGTGAGATTGCAGCAGGTGACAACAGACCTGAGCTAGCTTTGATCCAGCTACCTCCGGCATGGAGCAATCTGGTCCCAGGTGGGCTCGGACGGCACGTGCTGCCACGGCTTTCATCCAAGAGCCAAGTGAGGGAGGTCGAAGAGTGATTGCCGGGTAGCGGTATCCTTGGCTATTCTGTGTCCCAGCCAATATGGGGGCAAGAATCCTCCCTTTTGCCTGGATTCTGGAAGCCCTACAGGGCAGCAGGAGCATGTGCAGCACCTAACACAATGGCGCCCTGCTCTAGAAGGTCCCATAATAGACGGCATTCCACCGAGAACAGCCTGGGGAAATCGAACCTCAGCGACGCTTATTCCGAGGTGATTCCAGTTCTCCATGGTGGGAAAAGAATCATAGAACACTAGAACTGGAAGGAACCTCGAGAGATCATCAAGCCATCCCCTGCCCTCATGGCAGGACCAAGCACCATCTAGACCATCCCTGACAGGTGTCCGTCTAACCTGCTCTTAAATATCTCCAGAGATGGAGATTCCACAACCTCCCTAGGCAATTTATTCCAATGTTTAACTGCCCTGAGGCTAGGTCTATACTACAGCTTTTTTTCGGAAAAAACTACACAAAATGCACTCTGCATACCTTTTTTCAATTTTTTTCGGAAAAGGCTTTTCTGAAATTTGGCCCGCCTAAACTGGGCCAAATTTTGGAAAATCCCCCTCTTTCGGAAGATCCCTTTGTCCTCGTGGGAGGAGGAAGACAGGGATTCCGGAAGAGCGCGTTTGCACTTCCAGAAAAAAAAAGCAGAAGAGCAAACGTGTTCCCTGGACGCGGCAGAGTTTTTCCGGAATACCGGAGGTAACCCGGGAAAACCCCGCAGTGTAGACACCCCCCCGAGAGAAGAAAGAAAGAAAGAAAGGTAAGGGTTAGGAGGAGAAGATGCCTGCTATGAATGAAACCCACTGGGCCTCTTCTTTCTCCAATTTCCAGCCCTGCAAGCCCCCAGATTTCAGCTGACAGCATGAGGAAACTTAGCAGCTCCCTGCTCTATGAAGCTTCCGGACAATATACACCTTGTTTAAAGGGGGCTGCTAAATCAAATCAGAAGCTATGTGACGGGCTGGACTCTCTGCTGACAGCTGACACATACAGGCTGCTCGTGTGATGGCAGCCAGAGAACTCACAGAAGTCCCTCCTGGGAAAAGCAATTTTCAGCTAGAAATAGCAACACCTGCCTTGTGAAAAGGGGGCGGGGGTGAGCCCCCTGAATCCTGTGAGCTGTAAAACTCCACCCGTTGTCTCGCCAAAGGGGCTGGGTTTTATTTGTGCTTGGTGGGCAGGCAGCGGAGGGGCGTTTTCCCGTGGTGGCAACGGGAATACCTGGCGGTGAGGGTTGTATTGTTCAAAAACAAGCCAGTGCTTAGAGGGAGCGGGGAGAAGTGAGTCAGGGAGATCTCAGCCTGTCTCTTGGGCTGGGGATGTCTGGAGGGCAGAAGCCATCCCCCACTACAAGCCACAAGAGGGGCTCCAAGGCTGGAAGGCCAAAGGAGAGGCGAGGCATGGGCGGTGGGTGGAAGCCCAGCTGGGGAAGGCATGACTCAGCCCCTCCCCTTTTGCCTGAGGCCCCACCCCTTCCACCATGACCCCGCCCCTTCAGCAACCTGCCCCTCCCACCGTGGAGCCAAGCCCCTCTCAACCCCAGCCATGAAGCCCGAACCTCCTTGGCCAGCCGGAGGGCTGGGTCTGACGCTCTGCAGCCCCAGCCCTCCCAGGCGGCTGGGAGCATAGGCAGTTTTGGGAAGGCGATGCCTTCCCTTGCCTTCATTAACCTACCACCTATGAGGCTAGGTGGACAAACTGTCCCATTGGGAGCCGCAGCAGCCCAGGGGCCAGGGGATGAACGGACCAGAGTGAACACCCATCACGTGTCTACAGCTGGCTCGTCCACAGCTGGGCATGTGCCTGAGGGACGTCCCACACTGGCTTTGCAGCTACAGATCCCTCCTCTCCCACCAGCCTAGCTCCGCCACACTGGGATATAACCCTCAAGCTGTGAGCAACTGAGCCAAGATCCTCTAGCTGGCACCTCTACCCAGGCAAGGGGCCACCTGAATTCAGCCAGGGGTCATGTGTGTGGAAAGGATTCATGCTCCGCAGGGAGGATGAGCCCACAGGGGGCTTCAAAGCCAAGCTGGCCATTAACAGGCTACAGGGAGCAACCTGAACTGTCCCCATGTTGGACTGCATCCTTGATCCTGGCACAGGCATCAACCTGAGCCATGCCAAGCTAATGAATTAGCAGCTCATGAAGGTTAAGTCAATAATCCTCCGGACCAAACCCTTCTGGTCCCATCCAACAAGTCTTCTGCACAGGATCAGACTCATACAATAGAGACTCCTGAGGGCACTTCAACAGAGCAAGGGGAGGCCCAGAACTGAGACAAGAGACCTCCCGCAGCCAAAACAGTCCTAGTGAGTCCCCTGTCCACTCCCAAGCACTGCAAGCTACTGACGCCTCACCAGCCCCAGGGCCTCAAAACCACAGAACTGGGCAGTGATGTGAAGGGCACATCCCACAAAACAGAAAGGCAGTGCATTTAAAACTGACCACAGGAAATGCCTGCAAGCATCAGGCTGCTGGTGCACTAAGACCTCTGCTGTCATGCTGACCAATACCGCCTCATTATTTCCTTGCACTCTTCCATCAGTCCATTTCCATCTGTTACCTCTCAGAGCAGGGACTGTCTGTTTGTACAGTGCCTAGCACCACGGGGTCCCAGTCCATGATCAGGGTTCCTAGGTGCCCGGGCGATACAATTAACTAATAATACCAGGTAACACGCTGGCCAGAAGCCCATTGCCGAGAGCAGTCCAACCTCTCTCGTTAGGAGAGAGCCTAGACAGAGCGATGCATCTTGCACCGTACCCTAAAAGTGCCAAGGTTAATGTCTGAAGATGAAAGGAGCTTACAGTGCTACACAAACAGGCTGGGAAGGACTAGGTTTTTATCAGTAAACGTCAGTTTCACAGTACACACGCACACAAACTGACAATGCAATATTTCCACAGATAATAATCAAAATAGACCGAGAGGCAAAGTAAGAAAAATGCTGCCTGAGAACTTACTAGAGGCTGAGTTGCAGTTATTGACTTGGTGCATTTTTGACATTTGACCTTGACAATTGGTGGTCAGATGAAAACTTTCCCTTTTTGAATCACAATAGCGGCTGTCATTAAATAATTATTGTCTGTTCCTTCCTCCATTGTCCGACCCTCCTATAGTTTCTTGCAATGCTGAAAAATTAATTCAATAATAATAACAATGCTGAAAAACAAACAATGAAAAATTTACATAATAAAATAAAATAAAATAGCACATTTTGCCAAGCCTACAAATAAATGTGAACCAGACCCTCAAGATGGGAGGGGGCACTGTACTGCTAAAGGATATTGTCTTTTAGATAAGACATAAACCAAGATCCTGACTAGTTGTGTGACCACACCAGTTAAGCTCCATATATTTTGCCTTCCTAACCTCTGCCCCTTGCAGTTTCAACTGGATTCGTAAAATTCCTGGCAGCCACCGGGTAGTACCATTGCAGATGGCATTTTAAATTATATTAAACTGAACGGAGAGGAGAGAGACCTTGGAGAAATGCTCAAAGAGAGTTGCGGTGCAATATTTTAAGCTTGTGAGCATATGCCCAGTCCGGTCTGTTCTGCCTCCAAGTAAGGATCACATTCCTTACTGCTATGCACAAGTTATTCATGGCTGGGGTTTTCAACGGCTCCAAACTATTTTGTGTGTTCAACTCCCACTGAATGTCAGTGCCATTCAGGTCCCTTACTCCTTTGAAATGCCCAGTTTTCATAGCTTCTAACCATCACAGGATGCAGGTGTCTTTCCTGCCTCTCCTAAACACTGTTGTGTTCCCGGTTCTAATACCCTGGTACATTCCACCTCAGAGGTAGCTGCATCTCAGTGGTGGGGGAAAGAACCATTGTACACCTGCGAAGCCCTTTGGGAATAACTGGTGATACAGAATTACACAGTTATTGCTTCATGTTATTGCTGTGTTTGTGACACAGCGACGCAAGGTCCAGGAAATGTAACAATGTTCCGCAGTTAATTTTTTTTGGCTCTGGCTCTTGGTCGGGGGTTTAATCACAGTGATTATAAGACTCACATAATGGAAATTACAGGAATATGAGAAATGGTTCATCCGCGGCAGTTGTGTTTTCAAGGGCATTGTGAGAGGGAGAAGGAATTAACTTCTTCCTGCCCGGGCCTGCTGTTGAGAGGCACAAGCCATGCAAGGAACAGCCTCCCAGGGGGAAAAGTGGGGGGCAAAACACTCAGCTGGCTCCATGACTGGGCTTGTAGAGGGGATGGTCTGATGAGGTCGCCTCGCAAAGCAGGCAGCTGACCAGCGACTGCTAGCAGCAAATATCCCCAATGGCTAGTGAGGGGACATTACATGTGGGGGAGGGTTGAGTTACTGCAGAGAATTCTCTCCCACGGATCTGGCGGGTGGGTCTTGCTCGCATGCAGGCCTGCCAATGGGGTGGGGGGGGGGGAGGAGAGAGACCACTGCCCCAGAGCCCGGCGAGTCAAAGGGCCCGAGGGTCATAGTCTCCGCCACTGCCACTGCTACAGGCTTGGGGTCCTTTAAATCACCACCGGAGCACTGCACTGCATGCTCCGAGCAGCTCTGAGGGCTGGGCGGGGGGTGTGCTCTGTGTGGTTCTGAGGGGGCCCGCCATGCTCTGGGAGCACAGAGCACACCCCCCACACACACACCTTGCCCAGAGTCTTACAGAGACTGTTGACTCCCCTGCCCACATGTTCAGGGCCTAACTCATCCCTGTATATGGAGCTGGGAAGGAATTCCTCTCAAGTCGCACTGGCAGAGACCCTGGGTGCGGTTTTGCCTTCCTCTGCGGCATGGCGCGTGGGTCACGTGTCAGCTTGAACTAGTGTAAATGGTGCCTTCTCTGTCACTTGAAGTCTCTAACCGTGATTTGAGGGCGTCCGTGGCTCAGCCAGAGGTGAGGGGTCTATCGCAGGAGTGGGCGGGGGAGGTTCTGGGGCCTGCAACATGCAGGAGGTCAGACTAGATGCTCACGATGGTGCCTTCTGGCCTTAATGTCTATGAGGCTACCAATGCCTCTGTGGAGTCCCACCTCCCAGATCATCACGACGCTCAGGAGCACACGGCTCCCTGACTGGGCTTTACCAGCGCGAGTGGGCCCAAGGGAGAAGGCACTTCCTGGACAGATTTCCCCCCGCTGGCTGCGAAGAGACAGAAGAATCCCTAACCTGGCTGCCTCAGCTTCCTCATGCAGAGCATAATGGAGTGATCCAAAAAGAATCTGAGGAGCCACCAGCAAAGGGCACCAACGTGAACAGCAAAATTTGGTGTAAGTGCACCAGAGACAGGAAGCTGCCAAACAACTGGTGGGACCACGGGATGGTGGAGATGCTAAGAGAGCACTCCAGAAAGTTGCAGGAGGAATAACAGGTAGTTCGATATAGGGCTTTATTTCGGACGCCCGTTTCACTGCCGTGTGTAGACGCAGGCAGTTATTCCGGGCTTGTAAATTTCAAAATATGGCACCTGGCCGGGAAGATGCAAATCAAGTGCGGGATATTTAAATCCTGAGCTTGATTTGCAATTCTGAATGCCTACATTTGCAGCCCTATTCCGAAATAGGCTGCAAGTGTAGACATACCCTCAGGTAAAGAACCAAATTACCAGACACATAGACACCCAGCAGATGATGGGGAAGAGACGACATTGCTTTTGTGAGGGGAAATCAGGCACCACCAATGAACTAGAGTTCTTTGAGGGTGTCAACAAGCACGTGGACAAGGGGAATCTAGAGCAGTGGTTCCCAACGTGGTGCCTGCAGGTGCCATAGCGCCTGCCGGAGCATTTAAGTGCACCCACCGAGTGATCGGGGCCGGCCCTGCCCCGGGCGCGCAGCGCATGCACGGTACCGGCCCTGGGCACGTGGCGCATGGGTGGCCCCGCCCCAGGCAGGCGACGCATGGGTGGCCCCGCCCCTGGGCACACGGCGCATGGGCGGTGCCAGCCCCAGGCACGTGGCGCATGGGCGGCCCCACCCCCGGACATGCAGCACGTGAGCGACCCTGCCCTGGGTACCCAGCAGCCCCAAAAGGTTGGGGACTACTGATCTAGTGCAGTGGTCCCCAACGCCGGTACCCCGATCACCAGGGTCGGCCCGAGCCATTCTTGTGCCCCGGGCCCCAGGTGCCCGGTGCATGCGCGGCGCCCGCCCCGGGCGTGTGGCACATGTGCGGCCCTGCCCCCGGGCGCCCGGCAGCCCCAAAAGGTTGGGGACCACTGATCTAGAGCATATAGCGTACATGGTCTTTCAGAAAGCCTTGGACAAGTTCACTCACCAAAGGCTTGTAAGCCAAATTAGCAGAGATGGGATCAGCGGGAAGGTTCTCCCATGGATCAGTAACTGGTTAAAAGGCAGGAAACAAAGGGTAGGAATAAATGGTCATTTTCAGAATGGAGAGAGGTAAATAACAGAGCCCCCCCAGGCTCTGCACTGGGACCAGTGCTCTTCAACATCTTCATAAATAATCTGGAAAAAGGGGTAAACACTTGCGAGGTGGCAAAGTTTGCCGGCGATTGGAAATGTCTCCAGATAGCGCAGCCCAAAGCAGACGGCAAAGAGTTACAAAGGGGTCTCACTAAACTGGGCGACTGAGCAACAGAATCGTCGATGATATGCAATGCTGCAAAGCGCAAAATGATGCACATTGGAAAACATTATCCCAGCTATACAGACTGAACGATGGGTTCTTAATTAGCTGTTACCGCTCAAGAAAGAGATCTTGGAATCATTGTGGACAGCTCTCTGAAAACACCTGTTCGATGTGCAGCAGCAGGCAAAAAAAAAAGCTACCCGAATGCTAGCTGCTATTAGGAAAAGGATAGATAATAAGAGAGAAAATATCATATTGTCACTACATAAATCCATAGAACGCCCACACTTTGAACATGACCACGCCATCACAAAAAAAAGGTACTTTAGAATCAGAAAAGGTACAGGGAAGGGAAACAGAAATGATTAAGGGTCTGAAACAGCTTCCATCTGAAGAGAGATTAAAAAAGACTGGGATTGTTCAGCTTGGAAAAGAGATGGGTAGGGAGGGACATGATACAGGTCTATAAAACTACAACAGGTGTGGAGAAAGTGACTAAGGAAGTGTTATTTACCCCATCAGTTAACACAAGAACCAGGGGGCACCCAATGAAATTAACAGGCAGCTGGTTTACAACAACAAACAACAACAACAGCAACAAAAGGAAAGAAGGATTTCTTCACATTATGCACAGTTAACCTGTGGAACTCCATGCCAGGGGATGTTGTGAAGGCCCAAACTATCCCTGGGATCATAAAAGAATTAGCGAAGTTCGTGAAGGATGGGTCTACCATGCTGTTCAAAACCCTCGTTGGCCCATGCCAGCTGACCTGGGCTGCAGGGCTGTTTAATTGCAGGGTAGACAAACTCTCAGCCTCAGAGGCTATGTCTAGTCGGCAGGCTTCTTTCAGAAGAAGCTTTTCCGGAAGAGATCTTCCAAAGAAGATCTCTGAAAGAGAGCATCTACACAGCAAAAGCGCATCGAAAAAGCGATCTTCTTTTTTGAAAGATAGCATCCACACTGAATGGACACTATCTCGCATTTAAACTGTGATTACTATGGACGGAGTGGCCACCAGGGCACCTGTGCTTTTTCCTCTTTCCTCTTCTTGCGAAAGGACTCCCTCTTCCCTGTCCATACACGCCTTTTTCCGAAAGAGCTCTTTCAGAAAAAGGCTTCGTCATAGAAAGAGGTTTACCAATATCGGAAAAATCCCTCTGTTCTTTTGATTTTTTTTTTTTAAAGAACACGGTTGCAGTGTGGATGTAAGTGACTTTTTCTGAAAAAAGGCCGCTTTTCTGAAAAAACTCTGCAGTGTAGACATACCCTGAAGCTGGGACTGGCCAATGGGGGTGGCTTGCTTGATCAATTGCCCTGCTGCATCCGTTCCTCTGCAGCAGTGTCAGAAGCCAGGACGCTGGCCCGGCTGGACCAGGGTCTGACCCAGTCTGGCCATTCACATGTTCCTAAATGCAAGGGGGAGGCGCACCGGGGCCGACGGGACGTTCCATGCGCAGTGGGGACAGCAGGGCATGGGGCCAGTACCAAAGTCCAGCAAAATCAGAGGGAGTTTTGTGACTGAATTCTGCAGGAGCAGGATTGAGCCTGGCTGTGTGACCCTGTTGAGCTACTAGACTCAGGCAAGTAGATTTTGTGTGCGCCAGCCCTGTGGGGAGACAGCAGGGGAATGGAGCGCCAGTGTAGGCTCCCCAATGCTGGGGGGGGAGAAGCCCTGAGTCTTAGGGGCCAGATCCAGCCCCCTGGCCTTAGGTTCCCCCACCCTGCCTTAGAACAATCACACAGCCTCAGTTCCCCCTCTGAGATCGGCAGGGAAAAGGGGCCATAGAAGGGAAAGGTGTTCATTGATCGTACAGCGCCGTGCACTTCATAGCAGCCACACACTTTCCAAATGGCAATTCATGAATCTCTGCAGCAGCCTTGCCCAGGGAACAGTAATACCCCTATTGTGTAAATGGGGAAACTGAGGCACGCCCCACAAAGCCATGGCACAAATCACGGGCAGAACCAGGATTTGAACTCACACACGCTGCTACAAGAGCCTAAAGTCCTTTCACTAGGCCACACTACCCCGGCTACTACAGCCTTTCCCCGCTCCGTGCGCTGCAAAGAAGGGCACTGGGAAAAGCTGGTGTGAATCCTGGCTCGGGTGGGGTCAGAGTCAGTGTGGGACTGACTGACACCCCCTTCTCACCAGGAAACGAGCTCCTCAGTCAGCCCGGAGCAGGGCGGAGGTCAGGCAGCAGAGCCGGCTGGGCGGGGCTGGTGTGCGCGGCGCTTCCTTTTGTCAGGCAGAGGAGACAGGAGGGAGAGGGACAGGGAAGCAGCCCTGCCGTGAGCCAAGGCCTGGCAGAATCTATTGCTGGTTCGCATGGCACGGCCTGTTTGTTCAGGGTGAGGGGAAGCAAACGCTGATCCCTTGCAAGGCTGGGGGCTGGTGACAGTGTACGGGGGTTACAAGGTGTGACGGCGCGTTGGGGTTTTCCCGTCTCCTGCACCCCCGTAATGGCACGGACAGACTCCACCAGCCAGTAGAATGGAGGGAGTTTATTGCTTCTCCAGGATACAGCACAGCACAGATGTCATCTGGTTACAGGAACCGGGCCTAGGATGCCTCAGCCCCCCTTGAGATGGGGGAGACTGGGCCCCTACATTCCAGCTTCTTTCCCTAGGCTGTCTCCTCCATGATCCCAGAGAGAAACTAACTCACTTCCAGCCCTGCCCCCATCCAGGGCTCCACTCCCCTTCTTCCCATTGTTCCGCTCCCTGGGAGATACCTGTCTGACGAGTTTCGAAGCCCCTTGCATAATGACTCATCCCCTGCCCTGCTGGGCTGTGCTGCAGCCAGCAGCCAGTGGGGGTCACTCACAACCCAAGCCTAGCAACCAGCAAGGTACCCCCCACTACGTCACACAAGGCAATGTGCAAACGCCAACCACAGCAATGTCACCCACGGCTGACCTGCAGCCCCTTCTGGCAGCTGACGCACGATGCCTATGGGCAGGAAGCGACGATGGCCCAGGACAGCACACTGGCTTGCCATGGCGTGTGCAGGGGCAGGTAAGATGTACACGCAGCTGGTACATGTGGCCCGCAGCCACATTATGCTTGCACACAAATGGACATGCATCCCCCCCCACACACACACACGCACTACTGTATTCATGATGAACATGGGACGCACACAAACACATACACAAGTGTGGCCCACTGTCTGGAATAAATACGGCGCACACGCCCTTCAGGGCTGGCCGCTGCACAGAACACGCATGCAAATGTGCGTGCACACACACGCAGACACACACACACACAGATAGGCCAAATGTGCATGCACACACCTCACACCCAGACATGACAAGCATGGGCAGAGGGTTACATGCCACAGATAAAGACCCACACTGTGGCGAATGGCCTGTTGGCCAATCTCTCCCTGCCTGGTCTGAGGCCATAGATCTTCCCTGCGCATTTCCCGGGTTCGCTGCTCTGAGTTTTGGATCAAAATCTTCCCTTCACACAGTCTCCACTAAACACCCCTGGGCCCTTCCTCCGTCAGACCTTTGCGTCCTCAACCCAACACGTGCGCACACGCACATACACACACACAGTCAAAAACCTGATGCTCAGTCTGATCCGCAGCCCCCCCCCACACACACACACAGAGTCAAAAACCTGATGCTCAGTCTGACCCGCAGCCACACACACACACACACACACACACACACAGAGTCAAAAACCTGATGCTCAGTCTGACCCGCAGCCACACACACACACACACACACACACACAGAGTCAAAAACCTGGTGCTCAGTCTGACACGCGCGCGCACACACACACACACACACACACACACACAGAGTCAAACACCTGATGCTCAGTCTGACCCGGAGCCAGTGCTTCTACTGCATCTTTCACTACTAACTGGGCAGAGCCCTTCCCGGAGCCGGGCCTGCGCCTCTCCCAGGGCGTGCGGCTGCAAGGGACGAAAGGAATGCATCCAACTTCCTGCCGGGGCCACCACTGTTGGGCCAAGCGGGTGTAAACGCACCAGGATCAAACCCTCGGGCGTCTGTGGGGCTCCCAGCCCCCCACTTCTGGCAGCAGGACTTGGGGGAAGGGAGGCCATTCACGACCCTTCGTGGCACCCTGTAACGGGCAGCGCCCGCCCTGCCAGACACAACAGGGCAGTGGCTGAGCTGCGTGGGGTGCAAAGCCAGCCAAAGCCAAGACTGAGGCTGCTCTCCTCTTTGCTGGGTGGCGACGGCCCCAGGGCTTGGTCTGCCAGCCGGAGGGCAGGGAACAGCTGGCTGCTGCAGTGTTCTCACACCGGGAGGAACGGCTTGGTGGATCTGCCTATTGCCCCCGTGCCTGCTGGCTGAGGAAGCCGGGTTTCTATGGGACAAAGCAGCTGGGACAGGGGCCCAGGATCTGACCTGTGCCCAGTGGACCAGACTCCCCTCAGGTGTAGGCTGCTGCTGTCAGCGGAGTTACGCCAGTGAATTCCAAGGAGGGACCCTCTCAGCCACCACCCAGCCTTGCCCACTGGGCTCTGTGACATGCAGGGTGTCTGGGCTGAGACTGCAGAGCAAGTGCGATGTCCAAGCCATAGCATCCACCAGGGAAGAACCTCTGGGCTTCCACCCCTCCACTGTAAGGCAGGTGCTACCCCACACGACAGGCGGGGGACTGAAGCACAGGGATGCCCTGATCCAGCAAAGACGTGAGCAGGTGGTTAAGGACTGTGATGGCTACTCGAGGTCCTCTAATAACTCAGTGTCAGAGAACAGGACCCAGGTCTCCTGCCAGCCAGTCCCTCCTTCTCTAACCACTAGGCCCTGCTGCCTCCCTTTGGGGACAGTCTAAGGAGGAGGATTGCAGGATGCACAGGAGCTGGGTAATCCCTCCCGGAGATAACGGGTGTCCCTCCACCCTCTGCCAGGCTCCGTCCCAGTTCTAGCCAGGGTGGGAGTGCTGTGCGCTCGGCGGGAGGCCTCCCTTTGCTCCAGAAGTTCGGGGAGTCCACGGCCTATTGCATTCACTTTCCTTCCAGAGTTCCCGCGCAGGCTGCCCTGCCATGTGCTGGCGGCTGGCCCTACAACTTCCGGGGGACCCATATCCATCCTGGGTGGAGGCAAAAGGACTGTGGATTCCCCCCAGAACTGACCCAGACCCTCGCTCCAGCCCAAGATGCAAAATGAGCCAGAAAAACTCCTTCCACTGCATCACTAAGCAGCCTGTCTGCCCCTCCCGAGCTGGAATTGAGTGGATATCACCAAGGCCCAGACCGACTGAACGCCCATCAACCTCTTCCTCATGGCCACGACAGATTCCTCCTTGTCCTGGCTCGCTGGGCTGGGCTCTGGAGTCAGCATGCTCTGGGCTAGCCACCCACCCAGTGCCCCGGGCCAGCCCTCTGCTCTGTTGGCAATGAGCACCGAGCCAAGATCCTGGGGGAACCCATCGCCCTATTCTAACGCCTCCCCCAAACACATTTACAGTCTGCTGGAGACCGTCCCCAGCCACGACGGGGATGGGGCGCTGGGATGGGACCCTAGGTGACCATGCTGAGTCCGAGGCTAAAGTTATCACTAAGAACAGGGTTCTCCAAGCAGCGTTCCCTTTAAGCTGAGCACTCGGGCAGCCACCCAGGAGAGAGTCAAGCGATTCAGCTGATTAGCAGAGTGCCCACAGCCCGCTGCATGGGTTTCTACTGGTGGTGCACATCTGCAATGCATTGGTGCACACAACAAAATGTATTCTGCATATGGGTGGAAAAAGAGAGAAGACTGTCTCCCCATGGAATGGGCCCTGAAGGCAGACCCCACTAGAGCTGCCAGTATCGGGTGGGGGATGGAAGATGCTCTCTGAGCTCCAGGCCTGGCAAGCTGGCTACATTCACTCAGAACAAAAGCAGCTGTTCTTCACTGCAAGCTGTGGGGGCCAGCAGAGGCAGCTCCCCATCAGCCAGGCAGCTCCCTGGGCTCGCAGGGCTGTCCCAGTATCACCAAAACCTGGGGCCCACTCCCCTACTGTGACGGCGCATTGGGGTTCCCCCCGATCCTGCACCCCCGTAGCAGCCAGAACAGACTCCACCAGCCAGTAGAATACAGAGGGTTTATTGCTTCTCCAGGATACAGCACCGCATAGACGTGATGTGGCTACAGGAGTCTGGGCCAGGATGCCTCAGACCCCTTGGGTTAGGGGGTCCATCGCCCCCTCAGCACTCAGCTTAGTCTGTTCCCTTCATGATTCCCAGCCAGAAACTGCCTCGCTCCCAGCCCCTGCCCCCAGCCAGGTGTTCATCTCCTTCTCCCTTCCTTTGTCTTTCCCCCTGGGAAGAGCTTTGCTAACTACCCAGGCTGGGACTAGGTGTCTGGGCCAATCCACATGTGGATGAGTCAGTGGGAATCACACATCACAGCGCAGGGGAACCCCGGGTTACAGAGCAGACAGCCCCCCACTACGCCACACCCACATCTGGATGGAGAGGTGGGAAAGCCCAGCGAGGGCGAGGCTCAGCAAACCACGCCAGGTCGGAAAGCCCTGCCTTGCCATGGGAGACACTCAATCAGGTGACAAGAACGGCCGGACTGGGTCAGGCCAATGGTCCCTCCAGCCCAGGGTCTCGTCTCTGAGGGTGACCAGGGCCTGACGTGTTAGAGGGAACGAACGGAAGAGGACAATTATCGAGTGAGCCAACCCTCGTCGTCCAATCCCAGCTCCCGGCAGGCTGGAAATTTAAGGAAGAGTGGGATAAGGAGCGACCAGCCTGTAAGCACCGAGGAGGGGAGAAGATTTCTGATAGAAGAGAGCCCTTAAGGCATCAGGGAAAGGCAGCACAAGAACCAATGGCTGGATGTTGAAGATGCCAGGGGCAGGTTTTTCCCAGGCGCAGGGTGGTTCGAACCTTGGAAATGAGGCCGGCGGTGAAGGCTACGGTGGTAGGATGCTGGGGCGGGGGGTACAGCTGGAGGCGGCACGCTCAGCAGGTGGTTGGAGTGGTGATGTTTCAGAGGGACAGGAGGGGGCATGGGGAGGGGAGGGGAGAGAAGCAGCAGTAAGGGTCCCAGGAGAATCCTGGCCAGGTGGATGTGAGCTGAGAGGTCCCAAGGTGGGAGGAGGAGCCGGGGACAGGAGGGCACTGGAGGGAAGGGGAGCTCGCTTTACGCCCCTGCTCCAGACTCTAACTTGGCCGGCCTCCACGGGGACGCTGCTGCTTTACCCCAGACGAGGATCAGGCAGGTGACCCAGGTGACCTAGGCAGAGCGCTCCGGCAGGGTACATGTTTACCATTCAGGCCTTGACCCAAGGTCAGCGGAGCCTGCCCAGGACACAGCGAGCTGCAGGCTGACAGCAGCACATTACGCACGGGCCGTTTCCTCAGTGGCGGCAGGCCGAGGACAGCAGCCCCGCTGGCAGACAAGCGTCCTGGCGCCTGGCAGAGCTGTGCCGTGCCGGCCGGTCGCCAGGCAGAGCCGCGGAGGCAGGTGATGGCCTGACGGCGAGGCCACTCCCCCAACGGCCCCCGCGGAGGAGCCCAACCTTTCTACCTTCAGGGCACCCCTTATCCTAGTGGGGGAGCCAGCTCCATCCCTGAGGAAACTGGTGCTGGCTGTGGGGACAGTACTGGGGCGGGTGGGGCTCGAACGCACAACCCTGGGGTCCCCAGGCCAATGCCCTATCCCACTCCAGAACCCTCCCTACCTTCGGGGCGTCCCTTCTCCTGCCTTCCTAATGGCGCCGGCGGTTGGTCTGGGCCTTACGGCAGTAAAAGTAAACAGAGAATTGGGCCCCGCGGTGGACCCTTTGTGCTCCAAGACACGGCCGTGAACAGCACGGCCGCGACCAGGCCTGAGGCGGAGCGCCTGCCGCCCAGCATCAATCAGGAGAAATCCCACCGAAGTCATGGAAGTTGCACTCACGTAGATCTGGAAAGATGAGACTCAGACCCAAGCCCGCCCCCTGCAGTATGACTGTGGCCGGACTAGGCTAATTTCGGAGCAGCGCTCAGACCTGCAGCTCCCCGAGCCGATTGCAAAGCACGATACACGAAAGAGGCATGGATGGGTGTTTGTCCAGACAACAAAGCACTGTAGGTCACGGACCCCCAGGATCAGGGCTACCCTGCCAGCTTTGGACCCGTCCATCTGCCAGAGCCCACCCTCTCACTCTTCCTCCACAGGCAGCCACATGGCTTCTCCTCCTCCTGAGACCGGAGCCCTGGGAATTCAACCGCCCTGCTTCCCCCCGTGAGCGCCGGTCGGTGCGTCCACCCATGTCCGGCCCCTGAAGGAAACCTGTGTACTCCCCCAGGGTTATCACACCTCTCCGAGCCTCCACCGTGACCCCAGAGAGCGCTGTCTGAACAGCTGGCACGCAGCCTGCGAAGCCCTGACCCGCAGAGAACTGCAGGTTAAAAGCCCAGTCAAGCCTCAGTGACCACTGCGTCTGTCTGTCTGTGTCTGTCCATCTGACGAGAGCCCTGACTCCTTCCAGCAGCCGGCTCTAATCTGCCCACCTCACACCTCTCCGGTCCTTTGTTCTCCCTCCCTGACAAGATGGGGGACCCCATCTCTCTCCTGGTCCCCGACGGCCAGGTGCCAGTGACTGGATTTGCCATGGTCTTCTCAGATGCTCCCTAGATAGGGGGACCAAGGCCCGGACACTCAGCAGTATCCAAACCCTTGTCTTCTAGCCTGCCCGGAGAGCAAGCATTCCCTCTTTCGTTCTCAGGGGAAACCGAGGCACGCGGCTGTGTCATAAAAATATTAGAGAAAACTCCCGCTTTGTCACACCTTTTTCTCTGTGTTTCTCTGACCGTGTTTCACCAATGGGACCAGATCAGGGCTGTGCGGTCTCATCTGCAGCCAGGTGAGACAGCAGCATCCTCCAAAGAGCCCTTTGGGCGGAAAATACCATGCACCAGATTTTCTCTCTGCTTATCTATTCCCTCCTTCCCCCCCCCCACACACATCATTGCAGCGTCTGAGCCCCCTCTCCCCCCCAGACATCCTGAACATACCCCCACGCAGCCCTGTGAGGAAAGTGGCAGCATCACCCCCTCTTCTACAGCAAGGGAAACTGAGGCACAGAAAAGGGGCGGGACCTCCCCAAGGTCACCCAGAGCAGGTCTCCTCTGTCCCAGGCCAGCATCTCTGCCACTGGCTCATCCTGCCTGCTCCGAGCGCTTCGGACAGACTGAGCCTTGCAGCTTTGGCGTCTCCCCGGCCTCTCTGTCACTGCGGTGGCTGGGGAGAGGGCAGGGGAAGCAGGGGAGGAAGAGCATAACTCCCCTGTCAGATGGAGGTCGGCAGCTTTCAAGCAACTGTCAGCCCGAGCGGCGGCCGTTTCATTAGGGTGTCAGCGCTTGATAGAGAAATTGCACGGCAGGCTGCACTGGGCTGACCCCGCGCGCCTCTGTCAGCGGAGAGGGACGGGGCAGCTGTCACGGAGGGGTGCTGGGTGGCTCCAAAGCTGGCTCGGAGGGGGGGGTGCAGATCCAAGGGTGAGGAGGGGGCCTTTTCCCTCCTGTCTGTCTCTCCGGATGCACCATTCCTTCCAATACGGAGACAGTGCGTAGAGCAGCTTATGTGTTAGCCGCTTCCCCTGGCATCTCTGGGCCTGGGACCAAGCCAAGTGGAAAGACCCCCCTTCCCCTGCTGCTCTGAATCAGGCCCCCTGGAGCACAGAGAGATTCCAGCTGAGCAGTCACCGAGTCTCCCACCAGGCAGTGGGGATGCCGCTGGCTTCAAGGGAGCCCCTCCGGATTGGCACCCGGCTAGGGGTCAGAGCCCAGCCCTGGTGCTCCTTTCTCAGGGATGAGGATGCTGCGTGGCGGCCGCCCTGCCTGCCTTCGTCTCCCGGCTGGCCGCAGCTGGAGGATCAGGCTGCCAACGTGCGAGCGGCTGCCCCGCCGAGGCCACGGGGCTGTGTACAAGCTGAATGGGCCCATTGTGCCGGGCCCAGGTGGGGTTGGCAGCTGCGTGCCAGCGGCGATGCGGAAAATGTCTCGGCACCGCAAAAAAAGCCGTCCCAGAGAGATTTCCCAGGCTCGGCCCTGCCCCTGCGGCGTAACCCCGCTGGCTGCAATGGGGGGGGTCTACAGAGGAGCAAAGACAGGTGCTGGCCAAGGTGCTCCCAGGCCAAACACCGTTCCCAGGCCGGGCTGAGGCGCGTTGCCATGTACAAGACCCACAGATCCCAGTGGCGGATGAGTTCCTCCACGCCAGCAGACACCCGGCGGCCAGAACTCCCCACCCGCAGCTGTTGTCGGGCCCATTCCCGGGTGTAAATCCACAGGCGCCCTCCAGATTTGCCCCGATGTCACGGAGATCAGAATCCAGCCCTCTGGTGGATCCTGTTCACTGCACACCCAAAGCTGAGCCCCGTTTGCCCTGCTGAGCCCTCGCTGCGTTAGGAGAAACAGTTGGCCTCTCGCCTGTCTTACCCGGCCTCCGCCAGCCAAGGGGCACGGGAGAAGTTTCAAAACCCAGCTTGGGTTTCAGATCCCAGGGGAGTTGGCAGGGCTGGGGAGACAGGGAACTCGCCCAGGAGAGGAGACATACAGAAGTCTATGACGCCGATGATCAGGGCAGCCAGGGGACCGCTGACGCAGTCCCAGTGACGGGCAGGGCACCGTCCCTTTGGCGGCCGTAGCTGCAGTCTGCCGTTTTCTGAACACAGCCCCGCACCCTGGAGGTTTGCACTCGGACTCGGCTCCAGGGGAAGGGGGATGGGAAGAAGCACAGCAGAGCTGGCAGCATTTTGGAGATTCTGTTACGCCCAGGCTCTGGCCAGCTGGTGGGGGACGAAGTTCTCAGCCACTTAGAGTGAAAACGGGATGGAGCAAAACTTGAGTGAATGTGCCACCCAGAACAATCCTGCGCCGGCTCCAAAGGCCTGGGCCGAGGGTCCCAGGAGTCAGACGCCGATGTCTCAGGATGGCTTAAAGGGAAGGGGTAAATGTGGCTCTTTCTGCATCGTGGTTGACACAAGAAGCAGCCTGAATTTTTGCCATCTGGATCCTCAGCACCTGAGGCAGAGTCAGAGTCAGACTGTGCATGGCCACGCGGCACTTCCGCACTGCGGGGTTCTGGCGCCAGGTGCAAACAGCACAGGATCCTGCAGGAGAGGCCGTTCCCCAAGACAGGCCAACCATGCCTCGGTTCCCCTAAGATACCCAGTCCCGTTCTCCAGCGGCCCAACCCTAGCCCTGCCGTGCCCAAAGGAGCACAAGGCAAGAGTCTCCTATGGGTGAAGGCTGCCACCCAGGAGAGACTGGATCTGTGCACAGCTTAGGCATGGAGGGCCATGTTCCCCTCTTTATGGAGCGCTACTGATTCCCACCAGGGACAAAGGTGGCCTAGAGATCCAAGGCGTGCTTACGTGCATGCTTGTTTGCTTGCATGCGTGCTTGCTTGCGTGCTTGCTTGTGTGCTTATGTGCTTGCTTGTGTGTGTGCTTGTTTGCTTGTGTGCATGCTTGTGTGCTTATGTGCATGCTTGCGTTCTTGTGTGCTTGCTTGCGTGCTTATGTGCTTGCTTGTGTGTGTGCTTGTTTGCTTGTGTGCATGCTTGTGTGCTTATGTGCATGCTTGCGTTCTTGTGTGCTTGCTTGCGTGCTTGCTTGCTTGTTTGCTTGCGTGCATGCTGGTGTACTTATTTGCTTGCTTGCTTGCTTCCTTTCTTCCTCTCCATGTCCTGTGGGACACCCCAAAGCCACCCCTATAGCCCAAGACTCCAACCCCGGCAGCCTGAACTCTCATACCCCAAAGTTGGACCCCTCCTCATTCACATGGCCCCCTTGCAGCATCTCTGCCGATGAGGACGTGGCAGCAAGCAGCACAGCCCCATCACAGATCTCTTTGCCAGCTCCTTCTTGCCTTCAGGCTCCTCAGCCCCTGCCCCTCAGCATCCTCCACCTCATCCCAGCTGGCTATCTCTTTCTACCCCCTACCTGGGACTCTGTCCTTCCCCTTGGGCACTCACCCCCCTCTTCTCCCCATTCACAGCCCTCCTGAGCCCTCTCTCCTGCCTCTGCGCCCTTCAGTGCTGGGTGGCGCAGACCGACTGGACCGAGCCAAGATGGCAGCCGCCACCACTGTGTCCAAGCTGCCTGGCCTTGGCCTGACAGAGGTGGAAATTCTCTGGGGCAGATTCCGATCCCCCTGGACGGGTGTAAACGCGCGGGGTGAACGTGGCCCATTTCGCAGGCACCCGGAGTCCCCAGGAACCCCCGTGCGGGCCCAGTTTTCACCTTGCGTGGAACTGGACATTCCTGACACGGCGCCACACCGTGCCCCTCCTGGACCCGGGAGAGGCCAAGGTCCCAGGTCAAGCCAGCATCGTGCTGAGGGGGTGCGGAGAGAGCTCCCAGACTCCTGGGTTCTCTGCCACAAGCTGCTGTGAGATCTTGGCCAAGCTGAGCAGCCCTCTCTGTGCCTCCGTTCCCATGCTAGGAGACAGGGGTACTCTCTGCCCCCCGCGGACAGCTCATTGGCTCCAAGCTCCTCCCTCGACCAGCTCTCCAGCAATACCAAGGCCGAGTCTCTGTTTCTGCTGGATACTCTTGGGTGAGCCTACCCCCAGAAGGTGCCCCCAGTTCCTCCGGTGCTCTCTGGTGACCAGCTAGCTCAGGAGCCGTCCGGTCCTGGTGAGGCCTGGCATACGGCCTTTCCCAGGGGATCCTGGCTCCATCCTCTTTGCTTCTGCAGACGAGCTTCTGGCAGACATGGCTCCATGTTCAATTCAGACAGGCCCGGCTGCCTCCGTGCGCCCCCCAGCCCAGCTGACACCCACTTACACCTGTCTGCAAACAGCTGGTCTGAGGGCCGCATTCCTGGGACTGGAGCAGGATCAGGCCCCGACTGTGCTTTTCAGACCCAAATAGAATGAGACAGGCTCTGCCAGGGGAGCTAACAGCCAACAGGAGGGCTACACGGGGTTGGGGGAGGAGGGTGAGACTGAGGCACACAGAGGTGAAATGACATGACCAAGGTCCCACAGGGGGCAGTGGCAGAACTGGGAATTGGAGGCAGGTCTCCTGAGTCACAGCCTTAACCACTAGGCCAGCCTTCCTGGTCTTAGGCAGACAGGCCAATTTAACCCCCTGCACTGAAGTGAGGATGCTGGCTGGCCAGGCACCTATCCCCCCTTCGCCAAGATCACCCTGGAGTGACCCGTTTCCCTTCGGCCGGGGGAGGCAGGGGAGGAAGGCAGTTGCCTCTCCAGCACAATGGAAAGAAGCGACCCCGGCCAGCTTCCGAGCGGTGCATTGTGTGCGGCGGCACTCCCGGGCCCTTCCTCTCCTTTATTACCCTGCTGACGGCTGTGTGTCGCAGGGAGGAAGTGAGGCCGTCGCGAAGACAAATGAGTCTCCGGCAACCCGACAGCCCCCCGGCCTCTCCAAATGCTCAGGAACACTCAGCCCCCGCTGGGAGGCCTCCCTCTAAAGCACCAAGGTAGAAAAAACAGGAGAGAGCCCCTCACAACACCCCCGGGAAAAAGGAGATGGGGCTGGCTCCACAGGGAAACTGAGGCACGGTGGAGCGGCGAGGGGCTCAGTTCTACCTCTAAAGCACAGATCTGTTCTAGGCACAGCGAGTGAGGGTCTCCAGAAGGAATTCCTTTCTGTCCCCCCCATGGGCAGCCGGCCATCCCTCATGCACCCCACCAGCGGCTGGGTCCTGGGTCCGTGGCCCAAGCATGCTTCCCTGGGGTGCCTCACGCTGCATCCTGCATTTGAAGTTCGGGAGGTACAATGATCAAAGGTCTAGAAAAAATGACCTATGAGGGAAGGCTGAAAGAATTGGGCTTGTTTAGTTTGGAAAAGAGAAGACAGAGGGGATATGACAGCGGTTTTCAAGTATCTAAAAGGGTGTCACAAGGAGGAGGGAGAAAAATTGTTCTCCTTGGCCTCTGAGGACAGGACAAGAAGCAATGGGCTTAAACTGCAGCAAGGGAGGTTTAGGTTGGACATTAGGAAAAACTTCCTACCTGTCAGGGTGGTTAAACACTGGAATAAATTGCCTAGGGAGGTTGTGGAATCTCCATCACTGGAGATATTTAAGAGCAGGTTGGACAGACACCTGTCAGGGATGGTCTAGCTGGTGCTTGGTCCTGCCGTGAGTTCAGGGGACTGGACTTGATGACCTCTCGAGCTCCCTTCCAGTGCTAGTGTTCTATGATTCATGGTCTGCTACGGTACAGATGCAGGGGGTGGTGAGGGTCTGCCTGCCCTCCCGACACCCCCCCCCCCAGACACACACCTAGATCCAGCCTCTTCTCAGCGCTCAATCAAACCCACACACCCCGACGCAGACCCCCACAGTAAAGCGTGTGCTGAAGAGTTTTGCCGGGTGGGGGCCGTGGGGCGCCGCAGGGCAGAATCAAGCAGGCAGCGGGAGGTCTGTTGTCAACAGGCCTCACACCGCCCCCGGTCAGGTCCAGCCTTCCAGACGCCCCAGCTGGGCTTGCCCCCGCCCGGAGGCCAGTCCTGTCTGAGTTGGGTTGAGCCCCTCCCCCCCCCAAGATCCGGCCTCAGAAGGTTGCCGGGCAGGGATGCTGCTCAGCGCCTGGCTGCTTTGTGGAATTGTTCCCCAGGCCTCAGGACTGGAGCCCCCAGGGACGGATGGCAGGAGATAATTCCCAGGGCTACCTCCAGGCCCTCCCAGGAAGGGGAACAGCCCCTGCCAGGGAGAATGGCCTAGCTCTAGAACACCAGCTGGGACGACCTTTTCCCTGAGACGCACAGAAACAACCCCCCTCCCTCAAAGCAGGCAACGTGGCCTCCAGGCCACATAGCAGTGACTCGGGAGGCCTGGGCTTTGGGGCCACCTCCACCAGTGACCTACTGGGGTGAATCACTCCGTGCCTCAGTTTCCCCTTTAAGTTGTACACAGGGGGCAGGGCCTCTCGCTCACTCTCTATTAGTGCGTGCAGTGCCTTGCACAACAGGGCTCCCCGATGGGGGGGCCAGAACACCCCACATAGCAGCACCAAGGGGCCAAACTCTGCTCTCCTGGCTTGGAAGTCCCTGGGATGTGGGGGGTGTAACAGAGAGGAGAATGCAGCCTCCACCCCCCTACGGAAAGGGCAGCTCCCTCTCCTGCCCCCCGCCCCAGGCTTGGGTGAACTGGCGATGCCGGGTGGCAGCTAGGCCAGGCCGAGCACAGGAGCCAGCTGGCGTGCTGATCCTGCACTCCGGCCAGCTGGGGAGTGACTGCCGGGGGCGGCCCTGCTGCACATACCTCCGGAGAGATAAGGGGCGTGGCTGGAGATAAGGCCGGGTGGATAATCTGTTATGCAAACACAGTGGGGCGCAGCAGCCAGGAGAGCCGGGTACAGGCGGGTGTACGCACCTCCCGGGAGGGCTCGCCCGCCGCAGGCCAAAAGGGCACGTGCTTCTGAACCAGAGAAGGGAAAGAACCCAGGCGTCCTGCTCCAGAGCCAGGAGGCGAAGCCAGGAGTCCCCACCCCTAGCCCCCTGCTCTGACCACTGGACCAAACTCCCTTCCAATGCCAGGGCTGGCACCAGGAATCCCCACCTCCAGCCTCCTGCTCTGACCACTGGACCACACTCCCTTCCAATGCCAGGGCTGGCACCCAGGAGTCCCCACCCCCAGCCTCCTGCTCTGACCACTGCACCACACTCCCTTCCAATGCCAGGGCTGGTACCCAGGAGTCCCCACCCACAGCCTCCTGCTCTGACCACTGAACCACACTCCCTCCCAATGCCAGCTCTCTCTGGGAGCTGGGCATAGAACTGGGAGCCCTGTCTCCCAGTCTTTTTCCCCACTGGCTACATCCTCCTTCCCTTTGGAAAACTCTGCTCCCCGAAGCATCCCAGGGCAAACCTGCTTGGCCCCTAGGCCTGTGACTCAGGTGGAGGCAGGTGTTCTAGTCCCTGTGGAGTAACATTTGGGGCCTTTGAAATGGCTTTCAGGGCGCTCTGAGCCACCCAGCGCTGGGGGCTCGCCGGGTTTGGGCGGAAGGGCACTGTCCCAAAGAGACAGTCGTGGCGTGTCTGCTACGATCAGGTACTAGGACACCAGGGCTCCTTATCCTAGCTCTGGCGGGCAGCGGGGCCTAGGGGTGAGCGTGAGCCCTGAACTGAGGCAAGGAGAGGCCCTGTCCGGATTCTGTAAAGATTTCCCCTCCACAAAGAGCAGGTGTGCGCCTTCCCTCTGAACTTCCTGCTAGCAGTGCAGGAGGGCCTAGGGTTCCAGGCAGGGCCTAACCCCACATCATGTTAGGCCAGGGGCGGGCAGTGATTTTCGCAGGAGGGCCCCTCCACAAATTTTGGTAAATCATCAGGGATCGGCTCTGGGCCCCTAGAAAGGGGCAGGGCTGGGGGCTAGAGAGAGACTCTCCGTGTGCGAGAGACAGTGACTTTGTGACACAGATTGCGTGTGGGGCACAGAGACTAGGAAATGTGTGCAGCAAACAGACTAGCGTGTGGGTGTGTGGCAGAGTGTGCGCACTGGCCGCCGCTGGGTCAGTTTCTGAGAGACGCTGTCTCTTTAAGCCAGGGAAAGCTGTCCGGCTCTGTTGTCTTCCCCTCTCCCCCACTCTGCAGAGGTGGGGCATGGGGGCAGGGACGGGGCATGGGGGCGGTGACAGAGCAGAGAGGTGTGTGTGTGTGTATAGAGGTGAGGCATATGGGAGGCAGAGAGGATTGTGTGTGTAGAGGTGAGGCATATGGGAGGCAGAGAGGACTGGGTGTGTGTGTGTGTGTAGAGGTGAGGCATATGGGGGGCAGAGAGGATTGTGTGTGTGTGTGTGTGTGTGTGTGTGTGTGTGTGTGTGTGTGTGTGTGTAGAGGTGAGGCATATGGGAGGCAGAGGACTGGGTGTGTGTGTGTGTGTGTAGAGGTGAGCCATATGGGGGGCAGAGAGGAGTGTGTGTGTGTGTGTGTATATAGAGGTGAGGCATATGGGGGCAGAGAGGAGTGTGTGTGTGTGTGTGTGTGTGTGTGTGTCTGTGTCTGTGTCTGTGTGTGTGTGTGAGAGAGAGAGAGAGAGAGAGAGAGAGAGAATGCGCGCTGGCTGCTGGAGAAATCTTACAGCCAGGGTGCTGCCTCTGAAGACAGGCATCCATCTCAGTCTCTCACCGCTGGCGCAGCTCCATTGTACATCTCCCTCTCCCCAACCCCAGCTCTGCAGAGATGAGGGGCAGGGGGACACCCTGGCTTCAGCCCTCTCCTCTTGCCCCCAACCCCACTCCCACACACAGCTAGCAGGAGGGTCGTGGGACGCCCGATCTGGCAGGCAGGCCGTGTTTTGGCCACCCCTGCACTGGGCGCTGTACAGACACAGGATTAATCCACCCCTGCCCCCAAAGACCTTACGAGCTAGTGACACACTCTAGATGTAAGAGAAGCAGCAAAGTGGGAAACTGCCCCAGCCAGGCGGTTGCACTGCTGAAAAGGAGCCAGGGGGTTATATTAGATCACAAATCAAACATAAGAACGGCCATACTGGGTCAGAGTAATGGTCCATCTAGCCCGGTGTCCTGTCTGCCTACAGTGGCCAATGCCGGGTGCCCCAGAGGGAGTGAACAGAACAGGGAATCATCAAGTGATGCATCCCCTGCCACCCATTACCAGCCTCTGACAAACACCCTCCCTGGCCATCCTGGCTAACAGCCAGTGCTGGACCCATTCTCTATGAATGCATCTAGCTCTTGGATGAACCCTGGTGTGTACACGAGCCAGCAAAGCGATGCAGTTACAAGAGAGGCGGAAAGCGTTCTGGGGTGTCAGACGTGGGAGGTCCTTCTCCTCCGCTCGGGCCTGGGGACCTGTATCCGGTTCTGGGTGCCGCACGGCAGGGAGGATGGGGACACACGGGAGAGTCCAGAGGAGAGCCCCCAAAATGCTCACAGGGTTGGCAAGCCTGAGCTGTGAGAGAAGATCAAACCACTGGGCATGTCTAACCCTGAGGAAAGAAGACCGAGGGGGGGGCCCGAGGCCAGTCTGTCCAATCTAGTCCGGGCTGTTGGACCGAGAAAGCTCTCCGGGCCCACCGGCGGTAGGACAAGATGCAAGGGGCTTCATCTGCAGCAGAGGAGACTGGGGTCAGATATTAGGAAAAACTTTCTGATGCTCGGGGCAGGAAGCTCCGGGACAGGGAGGCTGTAAAATCCCCATCGCTGGAAGTTTTCACACCAGGCTGGACACACACCTCCAGGGCTGAGCTGGGGGCACGTGGCACCGACGGCTGGGCTAAGGGCCTGCCGGGGTCCCTTCCCACCCGGCACGTCTCTGATTCTACCGAAAGTCAAGTCGCCGCGGCAGAGGGGGGGAGCGAGCGAGCAGAGTCCTCTAGAACATGCTGCCTCAACTTTGTCCCACCCACCAGAAACAGGCCAGGCCCTGGGAAACAGGAAGATCCAGGCCAGGAGAGGAGAGTACATCGACGCCCCCCACCTGTCGTCCAGATGGACGGACACCTCGCCCGCCGCACGGACGGCGCCTCTGAGGCAGGAGCAGCAGTGCTACCCCCTATTAGACTACTTCCTGCTTACTCAGGTGGCGCACACACCCCTTCCTCCCCCCCCAGCTAGGTTTTGATCGATTGCCGTGTCCGCTGGTCATTGCAAAGGGGCTGCGAGCGGGGGCCCAGGAGAGCGGCCAAGCAGGACTGGGTGGAGCCGCTGTTTTGGAGGGAGGAAGAAGGGATGGGACGGGGCCCGGCTGCAGCAAGTGTCTTGCCGCAGCAGCCTCAGATTCAGCGCCGGGGGGCAGAAGGGTGGTTCTGTCTGGAAGAGAGCGAAGGCTGCCATAGGGCCTCGGCGACGGAAGGGACCGATTAGGAGGTGGATCAATGGGGAAAGGCCTTAGCTCTGCTTCCAGGAGGGAATCAGAAATCCGAGGCACCTGCTTGGGCACAGGCCAGCCGGCCGGCCGGCCGATCCTCTGGCAAAATGCACCAGAGAAAAGGACTCCTAAGAGCCTGGCAGCACACACCCTGCCCTGCTTTGTGCCATCCTAGACAGAGCCAAGGGCCGTCGCGGATTCCTCGATGGCATTAGACAGTCGCGCGGCCAAGGGCTGCTTCTGCCAGAATGGAATTAATGAGGGTCCTGCGCCCTGAGAGGCAGCCCAGGAAGAATTTGCCCTGCCCCCGGCCCGGGGCCATATCCCATGTCGAGCTGCAGCCAGGCACCCATGCAGCAGGAGTATTAATATCAGGCTAGCATGCCTTTCATGCCAAAGACTGTTACGCTGCCAAGTCAGAGGCAGCAGGTGCGGCGGACAGGGCACTGCCTGGGGTGTCAGCCCAGCCGGCTTCTATTCCAGCACCACTGCTGGACTCACTTGGGCAAGTTGCCGCCCCGTGCCTCAGTTTCCCTTCCTTGCTGACGTAGCTTTGGCAGTGCGGGGCTCGCAGGTGCATAAAGCAGGAAACGCGGTACTTAGCCAGGGATGGCAGCACTGGCCACCCCAGGCCTCTCACAGCTGCTTGTCCTGTCACAGCCTGATGGTGCCCTATGCACCGGGCGACACCCCAGGCTGCGGCCCTGCCCCGGCCCTGCCTCCTGGTGGGTGGGGCACCTGGCTCACGGCGCAAAGCCTCCCAGTGTGAGCCCGGCCAATGCTTGGCCTGGGACTTTGATTAGAGCAACAGGGGCTGTTGCTGGTGTAGAACTCAGCAGAGATGCTGCGACTCCCGCCTTGTTACCTGCCTTTGGGGTCATGCAGCTACCAGCATCCTCACTCTGCTCCTGCAGCCCTCCCTCCCACTCTGCCATGCAGGCGGATGCGAAAGAGGCCAGGGGCCTCTATTACTGCGAGTGGCCGGGGCTGGATCTGGAGCGCCGCCCTCCCTGGTGTGCGCTCAGCCCGGATGCAGCTCACGCGGGCTAAGTTGTGACGTGTCCCACGCGCAGCTGGGGCGCCGAAGGGCCCATCCCTGGCACTCGCCAGCGGAGTCGCTCCGTCCGCTCAAGCGGCGAGGGGCCAGGCTTTTTGGGTTGAGAAGCCCAGGGTCAGACCTTGCTACCGCCCTGCGGAGGGGTGTTGCGCTGACACTGAAGTCAAAGGGGCTATGGCGGAGCCACTCGCTCAGGATTTAGCCCATCGGAGGCACAGCTAGCGGGGGCAGGATGCGTTTGAGCTGCCAGGGCATCTCTCGTTCACGTTCCAGCACCATGCTGACCGCAAGACCGGGGTGATTTCCCAGCCCATGTTTTGGGGAGCACCCCTAGACACAGTCAGTTCCTTTCCCTGCCACCAAGATCGCTTCCCCCGGGGCTCCTCAGGAGAGCTCTAAGGAGCGCCAGTGTTTTGACTTGGAAACGCATGAATCCCACCTCCCCACCCGGAAAGAGGGGCGATGCCCAAGGTGTTTTTGCTGCCTCACCTCCCCTTCCCTACGTCTAGCCACACACGCCGGACCCGGCACTGAGCCAAACTTTGGCCTGTTCTTCAAGAACAAAACCAAATTATCGCCAGCAAAGAGCATTTTCTAGGAGCCTGCTATGTCGCATCCCACCTGCCCCGTTTGGTCCTGAGAGGGAACACAGTGAGACATCAGAGGCCTGGATCTCCCATCTCTTGTCAGAAAGACATGCTATCCTGGGACACAGCCTTGAGCCAGGTGAATAGTTGTGGGAGCCACTGGAACTCCATCGCTGTCCATCCGGGCCACAAAAATACATTTGCTCCATCCTGCAGATCCCTCTGCTGCTTTCTCTTGGGAGCCAGCTACCAGGCGACTGGTTGGACACAGATTCATAAGCTTTTTCCACAGGTGGGACAGGCTAGTCGATTTCAATGCTGGTGCTGAGACCGAGGCTGGTCAGTTTTAACTAAGGCGACATCCAAGCAGCGGGGCTATTTCGGGGTACCAGAAGTATCCCGAAATAGCAATCCCGCGTCTTTAAACATGCCCATTATTTCAAAATCTATTTCGAAATAGCGGGTGCGCTGTGCCAGCGTCCCTGTAACCCTCGCTCCACACGGGTTATAGGACTTGTTGGAACAGCGCTTTATGTCAAAATTTTGAACAAAGCTATTTCGAGGTAAAGGTGCTGTGTAGACGCACCCCAAATGGGCCCTCCTCTTCCACATACATGCCCCCCTCACCTCCTCCTCAGGCCGCCCCGCCCCCCAACAGAGCACCATGTCTTCCCAGACACCCGCCGGCGTGATCATTAAGAAATCAGAAGTGCTGCTGTCTTGATCCATGGCCCTTAGCTCCTTTACTTCCTCTTATTTCTGCCCATGGCATGCTGCAGCCTGCAGACCATGGTGCCTGCAAGCAAATTAACATCTCCACGAGGCAGAGCGCTGGCCAGGTTTCGTTATCTGAAGGATATCAGCACGGCTGGCATTGTTTGCTTCTGTACAGTAGCGGCTTTTGGACTCATTTCCTCTTTCCCCTGAGAGCAGTTCTCAGTTATTTCTTGTGTACTATCTTCCTTCCCCTCTCTTGGCAACACACAAATACAAAGAAAAAAAAATCCAATCAATAGATACTGAGTATGCACCGGTAATCCTGCACAGGAGAGTGCTATGAAAAAGCTCTTTCACGCCCTCTTTCCCTGTTTTCCACCTATTCCTTCCTTTCTGACCTACCTACACACATTAACTATTGTACGTCACTATATTATTATTAATTCGATTGCAGGAACGTGTATGAGTCATCGCCCAGGGTGCTAGGCACTGCACAAACACAGAACAATCCCGTGCCTCTCTTCTGTCTCCAACACAAGAACAATGAAACGGAAAGGCGGCAAAATCAAAATGTGTGCAAACAACATTTTGTCTTGTAATTGGCCTGTGGAACTCACGGCCACAGGATGTCACAGAGGCCAAGAACTGAGCTGGATTCAAAGAGACTGAACATGGATATGGATCACAAGAATAGCCAGCATTAGAGTTCATGCTTTAAAAAAAAAAAAAAAAAAAAAAGGTATTGGAAGGGAGATAACGTCTCCTGCTTCAAGGCTTTACATGGATCTCTAACTGCCAGGATTAGAATGAGTTTTTCAGGGGAGGCAGATAATCCCACGACTGCCTGCTCTGCAATTTTCTTGCTCCTTCCTCTGAAGCATCTGGCACTGTCCAGGCAGCGACCGAGGGCTGGGCTGGATGGACCTTGGGACTGATCCAGTCTGGCAACTCTGATGCTCCCCAATATACGGGCGTCAGCGTCAGCCATGTCCAATCAGCTGGCAACAGCCGGGTCCCTAGTGGTCTACGCAGAGGTGCTGGCCTCTCCTACTGGCCAAACCCCGGCTAGCCCTGCATTCCCAAACTACATGGACAAGACAAACACAGGTTGGGAGGGGAAACTGAGGCACAGGGAGGTGAAGTGACTCGCCCAAGGTCACTCAACAGTTCACTGGCAGAGCTGGAATAGAAGCCCGGGCAATGGGAGGCAGAAGTCCCCACTTTTTAACATGGGCATAATTTGAGGGCGGGGGGCAGCGTTGCCCCCCAGACTACAAGCCTCAGGCAGCTGCAGAGAGTTACCGACCGGCAGGGGCTGCACTTTGAGGCGGGGGCGCTAATCTCCCTGCAAAAGCCGGGGCTGAGAATAGGCCTCAGCCCGTCTTGTATTTACGGATGAAGGTTCCACGCAAGCTAAGGTGCTCGGGGGAAATTTCAGTCCTGCCTTTCAGGGGCAGGGCTTGGCTTGCTGCCTGGCAGGCTGGCGGGGGGTGAGCACAGGAGCAAGCCACCTCGATGGCGCCTTTCCTTGCGGGGAGGGCAGGTGGAAGGCGTCCTCGCAGGAAGTTGGGGTGCAGGGTGCTGCAGGTGTTAAGTGGGGCTGTGGCCCCACACTCTGCGCTGCACATAAAATCTGGGGGTTTCCATGCCCCCGCCCTCCACCCACGCCCCACCCCATAACCCCTCATCTCACCTGGGGCTCAGGTACTGACTGTTGGCCCCGCATGCAGTCTCATCCCCCACTCCTAGGGCTTGCCCCACTTCCAGCCCTGTGCCCAGAGCCCTGTGCCTGGCCCCCCTCCCAGGGCTCCTCTCCTTGGGGCCCACAGCCAGAGTTTTGCTCTTGGCCCTGCATGTGGGTTTCTGGCTGCTGGCCCCTGCCCAGGGCTCCACTTCTGGCCCCAACTGTGGCCTCCCTCCATTACCCTTGTCTGGGTTCTCCCTTCCCGGATACAGAGCTCTGCTCCCAGCCTCAGCAGGTGGGGGGGTGCGGACAGGGAGCTTTCAACACCCCCACTACAAAGTCTTCCAGCACCCCTGGGAGAAAGGTTCAGCGAGCTGGCAGCAGGCAGGCCGGGAAGAGCCTTTGGCGAGTCTTCGGGAGCAGAGACACTGGAAGTGTAAGGCCCTGCTCACTCTGGGGTGTGGCCGGGAGCAGGATCAGGCTCTCGCTGGTTTCAGCGCAGACAATCTCTCAGGTCCGGTCTCTGGACTCCGGCACCAGGCTCAGCGGAGAACGCAGCAGACCCGAGCAGCGCCCAGCCGTGGCCAACCCCAGCATGGCTTAGGAAAGTGGCCTTCCCAACCCGATCACCCCTAGCCAGCAGCCCAAGAGTGCAGCGGTGAATCCCTGCCTGACCCCACCACGACCAGCTCGCAGCCTGACGCATGAGATCTGATTGCCTCCCATAACCCCGGGACCCTTCCGCCTCCATCCCCTGCCAGCTCCCACCCGCCGCCAGCTCCGCACTGGCACCAGGGCCTGGCAGCTCAGATCCTGCAGCTGCAGCACTCACTCGGGGGGAATCTCGGGTACCTTCAAACCATCACAATTTAAACACGGCTCCATCCTTTCGACACACGCCTGAGCTGAAATAGCCTAAAGGCAACACAACAAGGCCCCTGCTGGGCGGAAAAGACCAAATCCTCAGCTGGTGTAAATCGGCAGGACTCCCTTTCCATGCTGTTTTACACCAGCATTTACATTTACATCTGCCTCCAAAGTTTCCAAGGAAACCTGCAGAAGATTCTCTGATGGATACTCCCACAAACACCTACCGGCCACGCAACGTGGAAGGGGTGCGCGAGATACACACACACACACACAAACCCACACCGGGGCCGGGAAGAACTGGAAAAAAGCAGCCTTCCGGACACAACTGACAATCATCTGCCCCAGGCTGAAAGAACAGAGGAAAGAGAGGAGGAGGAAATAGAAGAAAAAGAAAAGGAAAAAGAAAAGAAAGAAAGAAAGAAAGAAAGAAAAAGAACTGGGAACTGAAGATCCAGGGTTAGTCCAAAGGGAGAGATGAACGAGAAGGGACTAGGAATTTCAGGACAGGCGCTGGAGCTGCCCTCGGCATTAATTACAAAAACTGAAGGGGTTTGCTCTTACGCTGTCCTGGATGCTCTCCATCTTCCAAGCCCATCACCAGCCCCCGAGGCGGTGGCAGGGATCTCCGGACAGGGCAGCTTGCTGGGGTTGGGCGAGGCTGCAGGAGAAGGGGTGGTCCAGCCCCTTTCCTCTGGTGCCCTGCAGGAATTTCGCTGCCCGGCAGCCCCGGGCGCCCTCCGAGACAGGCTGTTCCAAGCGGCTGTGCTGTCACTCGCCGGCCGATCGGAGCCCGGAGCGCACGGGAGCCACACGGCGAAGGGGCCGGGGGACGACTACACCAGAGTGACACCCACCCCGCACGGTCTAGCAAGCAAACTACATGCGAGAGAGCTCGCTGTTTGCAGCCACTGCCCCTCCCCCATCATATCTCTTCCCGGCTGTGGCCAGAGCAGCTGCTGAGCGGGGCTCCGGGTTTCAGTTTTACTCCTCTGACCCTCCCCTTGGGGGCAACCTAGGCCGTGCCACTGTGTTACTGTCCGGCCTACCCTGGGACGCTCCTTCTACCCACAGGCTGCAGGAGTGTTTGTGTCTCCCAGGAGCGGACGGAGGCCACGCAAATCCTGTGATTGACTCCCCATGCTGGCACTGACCTTACCCAGCTGACTGGGGGCCAGCGGGCTGAGCTGTGCCATCCCTGTCCACCCCGATACTGGCAGAGCTACCAGGCATGCAGGTTTACTGTCCTTCCTCGCAACAGCTGCTACAGACAGGTCTGTGTGAGCGAGGGCTTGCAGGACGGGGCCCTCTTCCTCAGGCCGAGGTGCAGCGACACGGCGCCAGCAGGGATCTGCCATTCCTCTACCCGCCAACCAGGTAGCACAGCAATGCCAAGCAACAGCAGTACAGGCATGCCCAGTGTTCTCTGTAAGCTGGGCGCTTCTGCGGCCGCTCAGAAATTCAAATACTGCCCAGCTGATTAGCAGAGCGCCCACAGCTAGGCTTTTGTTTCTGCAGGTGGTGCACATTCACCCGTGCCTTGGTGCACATAAAAAAGTTATTCCGCACATGAATGGAAAAAATCTGCACGTGGATGGAAAAGATTAGAGGGAACATTGGACAGGACCCCTACAACCATCGGAGTGAAATCCACTCCATTCTCCCAGGGGCCGGGCTAGCCACTGCAAATTCAACTTCCGGGCCTTGCTCCCACGAGTAACCTCTGCTTGAAGGAGTAGCCAGGGCATAGCAGGATCAGCCATGACCCATTAAAGACCAGAGCCAAAAGTCACTGAAATCAGCGGAAGCTTTTCCACCCACTTTAATGGCCTTTGGATCAGGCCTGCTGGGTCCCATCCTGTGGTCTACATTCGCTGCCTTCCCCAGGAGCCTGTGTGAACGTCCCAGGGTTTGAGCCTGGCGGGATAACGCTGCTTTAAAGTACATCCCTCGCATAGACTCACATGGGCCCCAGCCGGTCAATTCTTCCCAGCCGGCAGAGAGTTCCCGACTATCACCGCTCTGTAGGCTCCCAGGCCTCTGCCAGCCTGAGCCTGCAGCGGGAGTCCGGGGCCCATGCGGGATCGTGGTCTGGCTCTTTCCCCCGAGGCTCCGAAGTCCCATTTGCCGCCAAGCCCCAGGGAGAGTAAGTGACTAACCAAGGCCACTCAGCAGAGAGGGGAACAGATCTGCCTGCTCGCTGGGGCCTGCTCGTCCTAGACCTGCTGGCAAGTCCGCAGCTCCACACTGCCTCCCAGTGCCCACTGCCCCAGCCCCGCTGCTGAGTTCCTGCTGCGGGCGACAGGCTGCTACACTGTGCCGAGGGCGAGATCCCACCAGCCCTGGGCGTCAGCCGGAGGAAGGTCTGGCTCCTCCGCAGGGCTCAGGCTGGCAGGGTCTGGTGCTGAGACAGGATGAAGATTCCCAGTTCCCAGGCGTGACTGTGGGGTCATCCCAGGAACTCCGCCTCGGTGGGGGGAGGACCACGGCAGACAAGCCCAGTACAGGGAAGTTTCTGCAGACCTGGGCAGACAGGGCCAATCCCCAGACCCACTGAGCTCTGAGCAGCTTTGCCATTGACTCGGATGGGACCAGGATGTCTATGAGGAGCGTGATCCAGGATCCTGGTTTTTTCCTCTTTATTGCTATCTCTGGTACTTTTATGGCCCCTCTTTATTGCAGTATCTTGACATCTCACACTCTTTATCTCACGGAGCCTCCCCCAGGCAGGGCCCTGCTATGGTCCCTAGGGATGTGAATGGGTTTCTGGTTGAAGGTTAACCCTTACCCCCTGCTGACAGCTCACCATGGGTGGAGGGCTGTTCCAGCCTTGTGGGGTAGCCAGTTCCCAGCCCAGCAGCCTTGCTCGGGCCGGAAGCAGCAGCTGGAGGGGAGTGGGCTGCTGGCTCCCCGCCTGCGTGGGCTTGCAGTCTGGGCGTTGGCAGCCCAGTGTGGGAGCAGAAGCAACCGGGCTGGAGTAGCCCCTGCCTGTGGTGTGGGGGCTGCTCCAGCCCACCCACCCCCATTTAATCAGTTAGCTGGTTAAATGTAACGTTTAATCGGTTAACTAATGAAACAGGATGTTACATCCCTAATTGTCCCCTTTGAACAGGTGGGAAACTGAGGCGCAGAGCGACTCAATTCCTTGCCTAAGGTCACACAGGGCTTAACCCCCGAGTGTCCTACATGGCAGATTCCCACCCAAACCGTGCGATCATCCCTTCTCCCACCTACCCTGACTACCCTCTCGGAGCTTCTGCCTCCCATCCAGCAATGAGGGCCGGCTGCCACTCCCCCTGCGGCCCACAAGGACGAAGGATGCGGTTCCTTCATCGGCCTTGCAGGGAAGAGACACACGGCCCTTCCTTAGCTGTAGCGTCCTCCCAATGACAGCCCCTAGACTGTGACTCGCCCCCATGCCGCCAGGGGTGCATTATACAGGTGGATTATGCTAACTGCCCCATCCCAAAACATTTCTCATTAGGAGGGAAACAAACGTGGTTCCCCATTTTCCAGTCCCAAATGAATCTGCCATTGCCCTCGGCTCTTTGCAGACCACTTTTGTCTCTGCGTATTGCCTTTCAGCTCATTCCCCTTCATGGGCACCCGATGAACACTGCCAGGTCCTCCCCTGTGTGCGGAAAAGTCACGCAGAGCACTTGGACCCGGAGCAAAGCTTTGGCTAACAAGCCCAGTGTCACTGCTGAGACAACAGGGCAGCGAAGGGACAATGTCCAGATACAATTTGGAGGGTGGAATTCCCCTGTAGGAAACCTGCTATGCCCCACCGGAGTCCTATTTGGAGAGCATCAGAAGCATCTTGTATCAACTCCCCGCCACACACACACACCTTAGGGGAGTATTGAAAGAATTCCCGGGCTGTACGATATTAGCAATAGCCGAGCTTTTAAAAGCTGACTGGATTTGGTTCCAATCCAACGTAGGGTCGCTCTGTGCCTGCCCTTTGCCTCCCCCTCAGCAAGGGCAGCAGAATTGGAACGGTCAGTTTCAGGTGCACATTGAGTCAGTTTCACTTCCAGGTTCTCAGGCAGTACAGGCTGAACCCTCTAGTCCAGCACCCTGGGGCCCTGATTGGTGCCGAACTAGAGAGTTTGCTGGAGCACAGGGGGTCAATATTGCCTAGCAGCATTAGCAACACTTCCTGGGCTCCTAAGACGACATTTAGGGGGAAATCAGAGCTAAATAACAGCACAGAACACTGAGAGCCAGACCTGGTGGCTGTAAACAAAATTGATGGGACTGCGGGGAACTTGGCTGTCCCCATGAGAAGTAGGCATCCGGCTCACTAACATCATGCCGGACTACAGATGTTGCCAGATCACAGACAGTGCCTGATTAGAGACGTTCAACCTGTACCATAAAGCTGTGATGTTTGTCTTCCCCAGTAACTTATTGGGTTCAGGTGCTTGGCTCAGGAGGTTGGGGTTAACATTTCCACAGATGCCTTTCAGCCCAAATCCTCACAGGTATCCCAGGAGAGTTAGGTACCTACGTGCCTTTGAGGATCTGGATTGCCTCTCTGTGCCTCAGTTTCTCATCTGCAAAATGGAGATAAGGAGCTTTCCTTTACCCAGCGGGTTTATTTAGATTACAAGTGGTTTGGGGCAGGGACTGTCTCTGACTATGTGTTTACACAGTGCTGGGGCTCTGGGCTCAGTCCTGTCAGCTAAGTGCTCCGGATATACAAATAAGGATTTCATTCTTTGTCCAGAGTGATGTCCTCTGAGGCCTACACTCCCCCCACTGGCCCCTTTTACAAACTGCAACAGGGAAAAAATTGCTGCCCCAGGACATCTTGCTACAGTGAGCACAATGACCCCTTCCCACTTCACTCCTGAATGAATAAATTAAGCCTCCTAGCCAGGCTGGTGAGTTTCTTACCCCCTCCCCCCCCCATTTTACAGATGGCAAAACGGAGGCATGGGGGGGGCATTAAGTGACTGTCCCAAGGTTGTATGAGGAGTCTGTGTCAGAGAAAGGACTAGAACAGAGCCATGTGGCTTCACCACAGGATTGCCCTTCCTTGCCCTCTGCCAGGAGGTCTCAAACTGAGTGTGAGCCAGAAACTACCAGAGGAAAAAAGGTGCCAGTGGGGCAGGAGAGAGGGGGCAGAGATTCAAGCACTAGGCAACCACACAGGCGAGCTCTAAGGTCACTGCATGGTCTGCCACCGACTTCCTCCCTGTCTGTGGGGCTCCCAGGGCATCCCTGGCACTCAGAAGGGCAAGAAAAATGCTGGATCAAAATGAAGAGGCTGGACCTGCCCTGGTTTGTGCCCCGAGCCCGCTGACGGGCTGGTGACGGCGCAGGGCGAGGGGGGCATGGGTAGAACGGAACAGGGGGCGCCCTGGCGAGCCCCGGCAGTTGGAATGTGACCCCCACACACCAGCTGGCACCCAAGGACGAGCGAGCGGGGAGGGGGGGCTACGAGTTTGATCCCCCCCCCCCAGCTTTGCCTGCCCACCCCAGGCCGGCGCAGCGAGGGAACCCGGCCCGCGGCGGGGACCGGGTGGAAAGTTTGCGCGGATTTTCCGCGGGGCCGCTCCCCTCTGCCCCCGAGCAAACTCCGCGGGCAGCCCGGGCCAGCCCCATGCCCCAGCACGACCTGGCTTCCCAGGGAAGGAGAGCCGCGGAGGGGCCGCTTTGCCCCTGCTCCAAGGGGGCTCCGCCCAGCGCCCCCCGGCCTGCCGGCCCCACCCGCCGGCCGCAGCTCGCGGGAGCCGGGACCCCCGCGGGGAGCCACGGAAAGTTCACTCCGATCAGGCGGACAGGGCGCCGGCGGCTCCGGCCCTCCCATGGGCCGTTTCCACCGGACTCTCCTTCCCCGGCGAGCCCCGACCGCCGCCAGCAAAGGGGGGGGGGGGGGCGGGTAGAATGAAGCGGGGCAGGAGCGGCAGGTGGAAGAACTTGCGAGGAAGCAGATGGGGCTCTAAAGAAGGGCCCGGCTGGGGAGTGTGAGAACGAAACAGACAGAAAGGGGAGCAGGAGGAAAGGGCTGAACAAGGAGAAAAAAGGGAAGTGGGGAGAGGAACTGAGCGAGGGAGAAGGCTGGAAGGACAGAAGGAAGGAGAGAGAGAGGAATGGAGCGCGCCAGAGAAAGTGGGGAGAGGGGAAGAAAAGGGAAAGTGGGGGAGAGGAGAGGGAAAAAGGGAAAGTGGGGAGAGGGGAACACGCGAGAGGGAAGGGGCGCGGAAGAGGAGGGGGAGAAGCTGGAAGAGGACGGAGAAAGAAGCAGCGACGGGAGGGGGGGGCAGAGGAGGACGATCCCGGTGCCTGCTGGAGGCAAGGCTCCCCCCGGCCCATCCCAGGCCGGCCCGTCCCCGAGGACACCCCCCTTCCCAGCACCGCGCAGGGCTCCGCGGATCGGCTCCTACCTGTAGCGCCTCGCAGCTGGGCAGCGCCTCCTCCGCCTTCAGGAAAACCTGCTGGCCCCGTCTGAAAAACCGAAGGGCCGCGATGAGTATGTGGGGCAGGATCAGGACCATGCTGCTCGCTGGCCGGCTCCGCCGCGCGGGCTGCTCCGCTCCCCGCCCGGCCCCTTCCCTTCGCCAGGGGCTTGGCTTCGCCGCCGCACCTGCTCCCCAGCGCGCCCGGGCCGCCAGTGGGGCAGGGAGCGCCGGGCGCCGGAGCGGCTGCAGGCAGCGGCAAGGGGAGAGCAAGGAGAGGGGCCCTCTGGGTCCTAAGACCGGCAGGAGGGAGCCAGGCCGGCGCCCAGCCCGGGGTTCGAGCCTTCAACCTCCCGGCCAGGGCGTGCCCCTGAGGAGAGGGGCTGGAGGGGCGAGCTCCAGCCAGGCCAGGACATCCACAGCCCCGCACTAGAGCCTGGGGAGCCTGCGAGCACCGGGGCTTCGACCCCTGCTCCCTCATGTCTCAGTTCTCCCGGCTCTCCAGCTGCAGAAGGACGCCCCAGCAGTCCTAGGCTTTTTGGGGGGAGCGGGGATCAGTCCCCAAAAGCTCAGCTCGCCAGCCAAGGGAGAGAGCCCTCAGTGATCAGCAGCAGTAAGCCCTTTACCCCAGCTCCTAGGGGGCACCAGGGACACCTGCTGGCAGCCAGGACCTTGCCATGCAATCACAGTTTGATTTGGCTCATGCCAAAAGGCTGTGGCCCTATGGCTCCGGGTCCTGCATGAGCTACAAAGTAGGCTGCTGGGAAACTGAGGCACGGAGCCATGAAAAGACTTTCCCCGATCATTGACAGAGTCTGTAGCAGAGCTAGGAATTGAACCCCACTTCGCCCCACCCCAGCCTTCCTTTTGTCCTGCCTCAGGGAGCAGCAGGGCCTTGCAGGGGATCTGTGTGGCAATGAGGCAGGCTGAGAGACCCCAAGCCACTAAGGGTGATGTGGGGATCTGCAGCTTTGCTTGGGGCTCTCTCTGCAAAGCCGTAGGGCATCAGCCAGAAGGGCCTTGCTGGGCCATGGGTACTTAGGGCAGGCAGCAGAGCAGCCAGGAGCCTTGGACTTTCACCCCACCCAGCGTGCAGGGCCCAAGGGTGCGCCCATGAGTGAACCTAGCTAAGGGCTCCGCTTACTCAGGCGAGCAGCCCCTGGACTCCAGCAGCACCACTCCCCCCCGGGAAGTTGGTATAGACAATTGGCCTGCGGAACTCCCTGCCACAAGTAACACACGGGAGCTGGAGGGAAGGGGAATTCTCTCCCTTCCCTGCTCGCCTGTGAACAAGCCACGCAAGGGCAGAGCTGGGCCAAGACACCAGCCCCTGCAGCCGCTCAGGCACCTGCCACCTCTAATATCCCCCTGTTGATGTGCACCTGGCCGGGAGGCTGAGGTTTGGAGAAGCCCAGAGCAAATGCCAACAATCAGTGGGGAGAAGGGCAGGTGGGGACTGCAGGCCTCCTGCCAGGGTCATCCCAGGCCTGCTGGAGGGGGCAATTCAAAAGGGTCTGGAACTCTCAGCCACCACCACCACTTCTTCAGTAGGGGTGGTGCTCGGAGCCCTGGGCCCTTTAAATTGCTGCTGGAGCCCTGTGTGATGTGCTCCAGGAGGCTTTGAGGGCTGGGCAGGGGGACACGCTGCAGTCTGGGCCGCACTGAGGGTTGGCTGCCCCAGCCCCAGCCCCATCCCTACCACCCGAGGCCCTCCCCCTTCTGGGAACACAGAGCCCGGCCACCCTCCCACCTTGCCCAGGGGCCCCGCATGGCTGTCAGCTCCCCTGAGTCATCCACATGGAGAGAGAGCATGGGATGGGGGGCTCTCAGAACTGACCAGTTAGATGCCCACCTCTTGGTCACCTTGGCGCTCACCCTACAGAGCAAACCCCCCTCATCCCCTTCAGCTCAGATCTCCACACAGCAGCCTCCCCTCCGCAACATGCCTTCCCTTCTCCCGCCCTCTGTCTGCTTTGGCTGTCAGCTCCTAGGGGCAGGGGCTGTCACTAGGCACGTGTACAGCGCCACACACAATTGAGCCCTGGCATCAGTGGGGCACTAACGGCACCGGTGAAATACTGACAGAAGCTGTTGAACTAGAAGGTTGTCTGCCCTTTGAACTCCCATGATCAGAAACACCTGGGTCCCGACACACCCTCAGCGACCGCTGTACTGCTGAATCAGCCTGAAAAAATCCACCGGCCTGTTGTGAAAGATCCCCCTACCAATAACTTTGCCTTCCAAATCATGGTGCTTTAGCAGAAAAACTCCTGGCCAAAAGAGAACCCTCGATTCTGCCTTTCTGCTGCTGGGGCCGTTTGTGCGTGTTTGAGAAGTTTAATAGCATCTGTCCTTCCTCTCCTTTGACAAGATTGCCCCCGACACCGGGACCACCGGGGCACAGGAGCAGTGAAATGTTCAAAGAGCCGCCGTGCGTATGTTTTAATAAAGCGATCTGCGTCCCTGGGAAAAGCCCCGGGCAGGCCGAGCAAAGGAGTCAATCAATAAATAAATCAGCGGAAGGAGGGTTTGATTTCAGGTGAATCGCTCTTCGCCTCCAGCAGCTGTTTGGCTTTGAAATATGGATCGAGTTACCAGGCTCTAGGATGTGTGCTGACTCCCGATTACCCCACAAGCTGTTGCTTTATCGTCTGCCTACTACATGATACAGTTTTGATCCACTAAAACTCTGAGCAACCGCCCTACGGCTAGTCGCATCCAGACCAGAGGGTCAGTGAACTTCAGTGCTCAAGTCAAAGCCTTGACCGAAATGAATAACCCCTTTCGCTGTAAGCCACTACGGTAGTCTCAGAGGGGTTGCTGTGTTAGTTTGTAGCTGCAGAAACAATGAGGAGTCCTGTGGTACCCTACAGACTAACAGATTTGCCTGGGCAGAAGCTTTTGTGGGTAGAAATCACTTCGTCAGATGCATGGAGGGGAAAGCACAGAGGTGGGGCCTTGGGGATGTGGGTGGGGGTGCAGGAGGCTGGGGGCCAGCCATGTTCTCTGCCTCCCCCCAGGCCCTTCCCCCCCCCATCCAAGGCCTGTTCTCTTCCCCCCTAGCCCACCCTGGGGCCTGTTCTCCACACACATGCACACATAGTTATACCATCATAGCATATGCTAGCACACCTCTAGATCCCTACCTTTGTGAGTTCCACTCCAATGCATCTGATGAAGTGGGCTTTACCCACGAAAGCTTACGCCCAAATAAATCTGTTTAGTCTTTAAAGTGTCATGGGCCGCCTCCTTGATTTAGTGGGCGGTTGTAATTGCTAAAGGCAGCCACTAGGGGGAGATGCGACCAAAGACAATGACCATCCTCACAACACCCCCATGAGGTCTGGGAATGCTATTACTATAGGCAAAGAATGGGATCCAATTACTCCCCCACATTTGCTCAGTGGCTTTTATAGGCAGCTATACCCTTGCCCCCTCACTTTAGGCCTACCAGAGGCGTAGCGAGGGTGTTATGCACCCAGGGACAAAGGCAAAATTTGCGCTCCCCCACCACTGAGCGGCACGGCCTCAAACCTGGCACCTGGCACATGGCTGAGCCCGACCCCGGGGGGGGGGGGGGGAGTTGTACTATGTCTTCCCCCGCTCCCTTCAGTTTGGGGCCAGGCCCCCGCACGCACTAACCTGCCAGCGGAGATGGAGGAGGGTCGGGCTGGGGGCAGAGAGGCAGGGAGGAGGCTCCAGCTGGTGGCCGGAGGAGAAGCAGGCGAGCGGAGGGATGACGCGAGGAGCGGAGGGGGACTAAATTGGTGCCCCCCTAGTGTGGTGCCAGGGGGCAACTGCCCCTCCCCCACTCCCTCTGCTCTCGCTACGCCACTGAGGCCCACGATGGCTCATTGGTATGGAAACTGGCACCAAGCAACTCCTGGGCCCCGATTAGTTGGATTTCAGTATTTGGTGGGGACAGTTTAGAAAAAGCAAGCCGGGCTCGGGAAACTTGTCTCTCCAAGTAATGACCTGAATGGTCACAGAGGCAGCTCTGGGGTAGGGGGGTTCATTTCATTACAGCTGGGAGCCTGGAGTGTTGGATTCAGTTCCCAGCTCTGCCTCAGCATCCCTTCTGACCCGGGGGGTTTGGGCAAGCAGCCTCAGTCACACTTCTGCATTAGGTGACCAGGGAATTCACAGACTTGGGTTAGCCAGTTTCCGGGGCATCACCACCTGCTTCCTGATTGGCCACGCATGGCCCTGATCACTGGCCACATCCAATAAGCTTCCTGCCTCCATGCTGGCCTTGTCTAGCCACTGCCTGCTGGTTGCTGCTTGGACCCGCTTGGTCCTGCCAATCACCTCATCACACCCTCCCCTTAGACTGGATCTCCCAGCAGCTGGATCTCTGGGGTGAACTATGACCCTTGATGGGGACTGCCCCTTAACCGTCTGACTCCTGGGCAAGGTGACCAGACAGCAAGTGTGAAACAGCAGGAGAGGGGGTGTGAAGCCCTGAATGTTGGGACTGTTCCTATAAAATTGGGACACCTGGTCACTCTGCTCCTGGGTGTTACAATAACCTTGCCCAAGTCACTTATCTCCCTGGGCCTCTGTTTGGCAGCACTGGCTGAGCAAAGCCAGGTTTCCCCCTGAACTCCGTGGCTGCTCGCTCTCTCTGTGTGTCATCCACTCATGCTGCAGCCAGTCAGCCCCAAATGTGCCAGGGCTGCTCCCGGCAGCTGGGGACAGACCCCTCACAGCTGCGGCGAAAAGCTGAAAAAGGGGAAAAGCTGCCTAGGGAGAGAAAAATTAGGCCCGTAGAAGGGCTTCTCTGGCACCTGCGGCTGCTGTCTGCACAGGTCGCCGGTAGCAGCTACATAGGCTGGGGCCTCTGGTTGGGGGGCCGCTCCGCTTGCAGGAGCAACACAATGTGCAAGGCTCTGGTGACGTGTCCTTTGCCTTCTCTGCTCAGACTGCAAGTGCTTCAGGAAAGCGGGTCTCCCGTTATGCAGCAGCAGGCCTCTGTGGGCAAGGTGGGGGAAACTGAGGCACGGGCGAGGGCTGGCCCAAGCTCACGAAGCGAGAGGAAAGGCTCTCTCAGGGTGCTGGTTGCATTAGGCCACGCTGCTTCCTGCTCTGACCATCCCATCATCCTCTCTGCTCTCCCCCCGCGGCCAGCTCCCCCTTCCCCTCCAACCCTCCAAGCAGCCCCCTCCGAGTCAGCAGCGCTGTGGGTGCTGCCGCGCCCCATTCCGCAGGAGGACGGAGAACAGAAGGCGGCCCCAAGCCCCGGCGTACACAGCGTCCTGAACTCTTCCCCTGCATCCCATGCACAGAGCGACAGCGCCCGGGCCGCGCGGCGACCAGCTGCTCCCGGCCTGGAGAGCGGATGCCGACCGCTCCCGCCGAGCCATCTCCATTTGCATGGGGATCTGACCACGCGGCGCCAGGAGCTGCAGCAGCTGGCACGCCCGGGGTGTGCGGGATGGATTGCTGAGCTCCCCGTCTGCTGGGGAGGGGGGGTCTCGCTTGCCGGGGGAGCGCTGCGTCCCGGGAGCTAGCTGCATGCTTGGAGTCTGTGGAATGAGATCGTGGCAGCCGCCTTCAGGCACCTGGGGGAGGGGTCCATTCTGTGCTCCCCCATGTGCTGCCGCGGAGGGGTTATCAAACCTGCTTGTTTATGTATCGACGTGCACAAAGGCGCGCCCGGGAACCTGACGCACAGCACGTGTTGCACCACTCCAAGCAAACTCTGCCACACAATGGGCCACGGGCCCCCAGCCAAGGCCGGGCTAAGTTCAAGGGCCCAGTCCTTGCCGTCGAGGGGCGCAGAGGCCAGGCGCCCTAAAAGGGCTGTACGCTCCGGGAGCAGAACTGGTTCGGGCCAGCCCCGGGGGCCGGTCCCAAATAAACTCCCCCAGGAGCTAGGGACTGCCCCAAAGCTGCCCTCCCTCCGCTCCGAGGGACAGGTACATTTCTGCCCCTACCCAACACAGAGCCGGGGGTACACGGCGAGACAAGGCTGCGCGCGCGGGTCTCCCCCACGGGCGACAGAGGTGAGCCGTGTCACACCGCACCCTGCGGGATGCTGCCGGACACCGCAGTCAGGGCTCGGTGTGGGAGGGAGACATCCGCTCTTTTAGCGCATTGCTCCCAGTGGCAGGCTGAACACCCCCGCTCGGGGGGATCAGAAGTAAGGAGGCGCCTCCTTACCAGCTCCACTAGCCTTCCCTCCCCAGCTGCAAGCACAAAAAGCCTCCTCCCTTGCAGTAGATTTCCCCTGCTGAGCATCCATCCGCTCCAGCCAGCCCAGTCCCAAAGGGTGGGCACACACCAGCCTAACGGAGCACCAAGGGGCTTCACCCCTTCTGAAATTTACCAGCTCGTCTTCCTGCGAGGCTCCGGGGTGGAAACACTGCCAGGCCGGGCTCCCTGGCAGGCCACTGCCAAGTCGGGAATACATGGGCTGGTCCCAGCTGATGCGGACAGTGCGGGGACGCAGCGGGGGAAGGGGAGAAGGTGGCACAGGGTGGGAAAAGCTCGTCACATTCTCCTGCGCTCAGGAAGAAGGTTTCCCACGGCGGCTCCAGCTCTGACTGTCACCAGCTCCACGTGCTGTACGTCCTCGTCACACTGGCTTTGGCTGGACACAGCAGCTGCTGCCCGGGGTAGGCCTGCCTTGCAGGGGGTGCCCCCACCTGTCCGCCAGCCTTCTGTCTGGTTAGTGACATGGGAACCCGGATGCCCCTCCTGGATCGTGCCTGCAGCAGCTTTTGTGCTACACCCCGGCCCCCCAGCTGCTTAACCCTCTGCACAAATTCCAGGCAGGGATTCGCCTGGGCCAGCCACATCACTTCCATGCACTGGAGCCAAGCCCGCTCTGGGGCTGGGTAGACTCTGGGGTCATCAGCTCCTGGCCTGGCTAGACTGCAGCAGTACCAGCTAGTGTTTAGAGTTGGGGAGCTGGGCCCTAGGGCAGCCTGCAGTGGTGCGGCCCCTCTCTCTCCACATTCAGTACTCAGCCCCTCTCAGGGGTCCTTAATCCAGCTGTTCCTCTCCAGGGGTTAACCTCTGCCACATGCTTTGAGATTCAGCAGAACCAACCTTGGCATGGGCTGCAGGGGAAACCTGGTTGGCTTATGTAAGGTGTTTCTAACAGCCCCTAGCTATCCTCAAGCACTGGCAATATCCCCCCCCCCCACGCAAATAGGCTGCCCACCTCCACCCCCTCGCCCCTCTCCTCTGCCAGGGGAAGGGCAGTTCGAAGTTCTGACGCTCCAGCTGTGCCCACCGAGCGGGTCTGATGCTCTCCTGGATCAGCATCTATGATGCCCTGGCTTGGGACCCTGAGCACACTGAGACCCCATTAGCCCTCCATTCACCTGCTGCTCCCAATTAAAAGGTGATCTTGTTATTAAAGCACCAGGCCAACCTGGCCTGGTGTCTCAGCTGGGAAGCAGCATCGTGGAGGCTGCAGGAATCACAGGGCAACTGGAGACCGGAGTCAAACCCAAGACAATCTCCTTCAGGCTTTGCCGGATCCTGCTGCTCCTAAAGTCCTCGGCGGGACAGGCATTTGACCCATCTTCCTTTCAAGGAGGCTTTGATGCTTAATTAACAAGCATCCTGGTGCCTAGCCTGGCGAAAAAGGCTCTGGAGGAGGGCACTGGATGGTAACACATCAGTAGCCCCCTGGTGGGGGGGGGGTTAATTTTTTTATGGCTTGTGCTACACAGGATGTCAGATTATATGATCACAGTCGTCCTGTCTGGCCTTGAAATCGCTGAGTCCAAGAGCTCCTGACAACAAGAAATGAGACCCAGCTCTTCTTGCTCAGAATCACAGGCCCTTTGCCACTGGAGCTAAAGGAGAATCGCCGTGGGCCGTATAGCGCCTATGACACACAGCTGATTGATTCCAATTCCACCCACAGAGGGCAGTGGCATGCATAAACATTAACCAGCCTCTCTCAGTATTATTCTTTGAACCAGACCAGAGCGCTGGTCCTGTATCCTGCCTCAAGGGCAACCATATTTTTGTACTTTTTACACCCCAAAATTTCATTGCCCACCCAGCTATGATTAAGTTGTTTAAACAAATGTATTGCACTGGTAGAACATTTTTTTGTGTGTCTGAAAACTGTAGGTACTGGGGGTATTTATAATTTTTTTTAAAAAAGGGGGTACTTTATAAAAAAAAGGTTGAGAAACACTGATCTAGACCATCCCTGATAGATGTCTATGTAGCCTGCTCTTAAATATCTCCAGTGATGGAGATTACACAACCTCCCTAGGCAATTTATTCCAGTGTTTAACCACCCAGGCAGTAAGGAAGTTTTTCCTAATGTCCAACCTAAACCTCCCTTGCTGCAGTTTAAGCCCATTGCTTCTTGTCCTATCCTCAGAGGCCAAGGAGAACAATTTTTCTCCCTCCTCCACGTGGCACCCTTTTAGGTCATCTCTTTACTCTGCAGAAGCTCAGCTAGCCACGCTCACTGACCCCCAGAGCCCTGCTGTCCCACCGTAGGACACACTGGTCCAGGAGATACCTTCTAACTCGGAGGCCAGGCCCCTGCTATCACAGACAGCTCCATCAGAGAATCCCTTTCATAAATGTATACAGATCCATCTTAAGGCCAGTTAGTGTATTGCCCCCTCCATTGCTCCTAGTGGGGTCTGGCCACAACCTGAGGGCTGGCAAATGGAGCAGACCCTGCTTCCAGCCCTGGACAAATCCAACCCCCTGATTCCTTCCCAAACTGGCTTTGTGTTGTACGGGAGTGTGCTGCTGCCCCCTAGTGGCTCAGCCACGGCATGGCCACGAGGCATACTTCTGCTAGCGCAGAGGTCTCCGACCTTTTTAAGCACAAGATCACTTTTTTAATTTAAGTGCAATCCAGGATCTACCTCAAACCCAAATACCCCTGCCCTGCTTCCTTCCTGTTCCTTCTCCGAGGCCATGTCCCTGCTACCATCCTCCCTCCCCCATCCTCACCCTCTTTTATCAGAATGGGGGCAGGAATTTGGGGTGCAGGAGGGATTCAGGACTGGGGCCAGGGTTCGGAATGCAGGCTCCAGCTGGGCACCACTTACCGCAGGTGGCTTCTGGATAGCGGTGCAGGGGGCTAAGGCAGGCTCACCCCTGCCCTGGCCCTGTACCACTCCCAAAAGCAGCCAGCAAACTCCATCCCTGCCCCCCTCTGCTCTGTGGAGCTGGGGTACAGGGTGGAGGGAGGGGCACCCTGAGATTAGTACCCTCCCTTCCTCTTCTTCCCATGCCCTGCACAGCAAGCAGGAGGCTCCTATGGGTGGGGGGCAGCTCCAAGGCAGAGGGCAGGAGCAGCACGGCAGTGCTGAGAGGGGCAGATGAAGTGTCAACGCTTGATAGCCTCCCAGACAAACCTCTCAGGATCACCTGTCAAAGGCTCCAAGATCTACCAGTCGATCCCGATCGACTGGTGGGTGACCACTGTGCTAGCGGTACATTTCTCCTCCCTCCCCCCCTGCAACAGGCTAGAGTCTCTTTCATTTCCAGTGCTAAGCTGCTGCGTTACCAGCCCTTGGAAGTTCATGGCCTCTTCTGTGCCGCTCACAACACTCCCTGGATGCAGCATGTGAACAGGATCAGGCTGAAATAGCCAACATGAAAGTCACTCCCACCCCGCATTGGAGCTCAGCTTCCTTTGTTCCTCCCTGGTTTTGAGGCTTGTCAGATGGGCTTTTATGTCTCTGGCGGATTTCACAGTCCCCTTAATTTATTCTGTTGTATGCAAAAGTCTTTCCTCCCCCCCCCATGCAGTTACCATTTACCAAGTCACATCTCATTATCTGCGCTGACATTTGCTTTAATCTCCGGCAATGGTAATTCAGTTGCAGGTTATTGCGTTCCGCCGCTACAGCTGGTTGGCACAAAAGGGAGAGGGCAAACTGCTGTCGGCTCCTTTGAGCATCCATCACCAGCCACACACTGGCCACAAGGGGTGTTTGACTAGCGCCTCCTGCCTGAGGATCTCAAAGCACTGTGCAGACCCTGATGAACTGCAGGGGTCGGTAGCGCAGCGGAGAGAGAAAGCTAGAGGGCTAGGCCAGGGAGAGAAGTGGAAGGATGGTCTAGTGGTTGAGTCCCTGGAACGGGTCTTGGGAGAGCAGCGTTTACATCCTGGCTCTGCTCAGGCTCCTGGTGTGACCTTTGACAAGTTACTTAATCGCTCTGAGCCTCAGTTTCCTCTCTATAAAACAAGGGCTGTAATAATATCCTGCTTGTGTCTAGAGGTTTCATCGGCAGATCTCAAGACACTTCACACCCCCATTTTACAGACAGAGAAATAGAGGCACAGGAAAGTGCACTGACTCACCAAGGTTACTCAGCAGGCCAGTGACAGCACTGGGAATAGACTCCAGGCCTCCATCCCATGGTCTATTCACTGGGCAATACTGCCTCCTCCTCTACCTTCTGCAATGTTCTGAGGCCAGATTCACGGAGGTCTGTGATGCCATCACTAGCCACAGCCTGTCTCCCTCCATCCCTCCTGCTGTTCCCGGGGGCTTTGCCTGGGAGCCGCACCAGAGGTTGCGGGTTCAGACCCAGCTGCTGCGACGCACATCGCCAGGGCTTGTTACTATGGTGATCTGGGATAAGTACCCGGAGCTGCTTGCAAGCTGCAAGACAGATGCTGCAAAAGCGAGGTGTCAATCCAGGCTGCACACAGCGCCGGCGCCAGGGGGGTGCTCAGAGCTGGGGCCCTGGTGGTGGAGAGAGGCAGGGAGCAGAATTCTTGAGTTATTGTTCCAAGGACGTTTTAGTGCTACTGCCTCAAGTGTTGCATGGGGGAGAGCGACCCCTGCTGGCCAGAGGGGGATTCACCGCCCCAGGGTTGCACCCCTTCCACTCCCAATTCCACGCTCTCGTGGCAGGCCCTGACTCCCGATCTCTTGCAGATGCTGCGTCGTATCCAGCAGGAGAGCAGCAGCCTCGGTGTGATGCACGATAGGCAGGGTGTAGAGAGAGGCCCTTGAAAGGGAAGCCAGCTCTGCTGCCGTGGCTGCAGAGGAATCTCAGTGGCTGTCCACAGGTGGATTCCAGCGAGGAGAGAGGGTCAGAGAGGGGTGGGCCTAGAAACCACACACCCCCCCTCCTCCTATCCCCCTGCCTCCACACAGGCTGCCAGGCGTTGTGACTGCTGTTTGGTACACACTGACCGCCCCAGAATGTAACACTCCCAGCTGAGATTCAGCCAGGACAGCAGGGCAAACTCCTGGAAAGTCCCCCGCAAAGTTGGCGGCCAGGACAGGCCGGTATGCCAGCAGGGACTGCAGCCAACGGGCACAGACCCCCTCCTGCACTAGGTGTATTATCCCAGGGCTAGGGAAAAAAAAATCGGTGTGTCTGGCACATCCCATCCTCTGCAGCAGCCGGGTGTTAAGTCACCGGCATCCGGCCTGGTGCTCCTCTCCACGGACTGAGCCAACCTGCCCATCGCCAAGCACAAGGCGATACGGCCAGCGGCCAGCTACGTGGGTCCTCTGGTCTCAGTGACCTCGCCACCTGGTCCCTTCCCCCAGGGGACTGGCAGATCCGCTGGGACCAGCAGGTGGTTCTGGGCTAGGAGAGGAATTCTGACGAGGGTGCGGGCGCGGGATGCGTATGGGATGGGACCCGCTTGGGGTGGGGAGACAAAGGCTGAGAGTTAGACCCTCGTGTTAGGGTTTTAGTAGGTTTTATGCACCCCAGCTGAATCTGGAGTTCCCACGCTGGGAAGAAGAAACGTGGGATTCTCACTGTAACCTACTCTGAGAGTTGCTCTGTGGTCACCTGGCCCTTCCATGACTCCTGAGTCCAGGCCAGGACTTAGAGACACCCTACAGCAGCACAAGATAGGAATCAGACACCCCCCTCCCACCCAAAACAAGGTCTGCTTACACAGGCAGCAGCCTCAGCATCCAGCGTCCTGTGTGTAGGCTTCAACCAAACCCTGTGTCTCCCACCAAGGCAGAAGCTCCTATGGCAAGCCCCAGGCAGAGAGCTCTCCGGGAGCAGCCCCAGCGATATGCAGGGAAATCAGGGCTGGGAAGAACGAATCTGGAGCAGGCTGGGAGGGGGTAGAACTGCAGCCTGAGTAGGTTCTTTGTTTAATAATATAATTGTTAGATATTTTTAGTCCCCCGCAGCACAGCCGCCTTCACAGCCAGCTCCTACACGAGGGATAAAGGCCCCGTTGTGATGGTTACAGGCGTAATGTACTGTGGGCGTGCGGGAAAGGGTACACGGAAATTAGTATTAATTATCGTTAGTGAGCCATTTAGGCAGCACCTTTCCCAGGCAGCGGGGGCAAGGGCTGCCGAAGCGGGGCTCAGAAGCAAACTGCCAACATTCAGAGGTGTGGGGATCCCATGGGGCCTGTCCCTCTGAGAGGCCCTGGGGTCCCTTCATGACCCCCTGAGGGCAGAGTCTAAGGTTCACATCTGAGTCGAGCGTCGGCCCCTCCGGCAGCACGGCGCCCCCTAGCGCCACGCTGGGACATTGGCGCCACACAAAGGGATGTACATAAGGGACAGCGCCCCCTGCTGAGTCCCCCCAGTGTTCCATGCAGCACCGCACCCCTTTGCGCTCTGCGGGGCACCCCCACCATTTCCTGCAGCCCTTAATTTTTCCCTTTCAAGTCCGCCACCCGGCAAGCGGCCTGGCTGTGCCCCGCTGAGCCTGGGAGACCTCCTGGGAGTTGGAATAATGAGCAGGAGACACAAAGGAGGGGCAAGAAGGGTCACTTCAACCCACTCCCCCACACAAAGGGGGACCATCAAGAGTAAAAGTGCTGGTGTCAGTTGAACAATCCCCGGCAACAAGTCCTGAGGAGGGACACAACCCTCCAGGTCCTGCAGCCTGCCCCCCACAGGCCTCTTGTCCCTGGAGTGCCTGGATCTGTCATAGAAAGCAGCTGTGTGGGACAAGCCGCTCGAGGGGGATGGGACACCCTCCAACCCGGGACAAAAACACCCTGGGGAAACCTGCTGGCCCACGGCTGAGAAGCACCAGCCTGGATCCAACCATGGTACGTTCAGCGATAGAGGAACTGGCCAGACGCCTGCACGGCACAGGCCAGCGAACGGCCTCACAGTCATTTCTGGAGCAGAGCTGTTAGAAACACAGCCAGGCGTGATTTAGAAAGTGTCAGTGATGGAGAATCCCCCGCGGCCCCGGGTAAATCGTCCCACTGGTTAATTACCCTCACCATTAAAAATTGACATCCTATTTCCTTCAACCTGCAGTCATCAGACTGCATTGGCCTTTTGTCTGCTAGACCGAACCGCCCACTGGTAACTTTTTGTTCCTCACCTGGGCACCTAGAGACAGTGAGCCAGTCCCCTCTAAACCTTCTCTTTGCTAAGCTGATTGAGCTTTTAAAACCTCTCCCCATCAGGTGGGGGGTTAGCCCTTTACCCATGCCGGTGGCTCTTCTCCGCACCAGGTCAATTAGTCAACAGCCTTCAGGGGGCACGTGAAGAGGCCAGGACGTGTTCTGCCCCCCAGAGCGAGAAGCAGCACTCTCAGGAACACCCCGGCCTGGCTGCCCCTCCCGCTTTGCTTGGGGATGTAGCCGATGAGGTAGCCCCTCGCTGGAGAGCTGGCACCAAGGGCAGCTCACAAATCACCCCCCAGCGTAGGAGGCATATAAAGCAGTGGCGGGCGACGTGCGGCCCATTGGGGTTCTAGGTGAGGCCCACGAGACATTGTGCTGACCGCTGCCCACGCGCTGCGTTAGATTCTGCTGGTTTCCTTCCACAAAGTTTTTTCCTCCCGGTGTTACTAAGTGACACGCACGTAAAGCAAGGGCCGGGGAAGCGAGGGGCAGGCTGACCCTGAGAGCCGTGCACTCCCTCTGCAGCCAATCAAAGCGCTGCTACGGTTCAGGGCCCCCCCGCAAATGCTAGGGACGCAAGCGCAATTAGCAGAACGAGCCGCTCCCGGCAGCCTGTCTTGGTGATGGCAATATTGCGGCCCACTGAGATAGAGGAGGGCCCACGCACGCAGCCCGCTCACTAGCCCACCTTGATATAAAGGCTGACCTATGAATTCAGCCGGCTAGTGACACCCATCTGACCCATGGAAGCAGCAAGAGCCCAGTAGGGGGCGCTGGCCCCATCCAATGCCCAACTGCCAGGCCTGTAGCTACCCCAGTCTTATGACAAGGGTGGGGGAGCGTCTCCATCAGCCCCCCCCAGCTGGGGGCTTTCAGGCTGCACTGAGGGAGCAGGGCTTTCCAACAGGCCTGGCCCCAGATGCTCAGGGGGCATGGAAGGGCTATTCATCCACCTCATGAGACAACTGAGGCGCGAGGGCAGGTTGGATGGGGGCTGAGCATGGTGCATCCCAGCGCCAAGTGGTTCTTCAGGGCTGGGCTGGTTGGCTTCTCCCTTCCGCTCGCTCCAACCTTTGGCCACTGCACAGCTCTGCCCAGGCAATTAGATTAATGAGCACGAGCAAAAAGGTGTCATCTGGGCAGGTGAGCGAAGGGTGTCATGGGGGGCTGGACCCATCTCCCCTTAAAGGGCCAGTCACCCTGTGCTGGGCACTCGGGCTACTGGTGTTGAGAGCAGTGGAGCACCTGGGACATGGGATGAGCTCTCCCCAACCTCCCATCGCTCACTGACCTGGAAATGGCTCCCCTCGGAGTGGGACCTGGGGCTTATTACCGGGCGCCTCCCCTTGGACTGGACTGGCAGCCCTCAGGAGCAGCAGCATTCCTCATTCGGGCCTTATCCCCGAAAGGGCACGGAGCCACCCAAGGGAAACAACCTAACAACGCTGCTGGAAACGGAGACGCGCCGCAGACCCAAGACAGTTTCTGTCAGTTTTGCCTGAGCGAGGGCTGAAAAAGTGTAGCGACCCCTCCACGGAGGCCGTGACCTCAGGAGCTTCTGCACCACGGCTTGGACACCTCCCACAGGAGCTGGGAAAGCAGCTCCACCAGCTGGTAGCAGTAGTAGACTGTTATCCAGTGTTAACAGTGCACACCTCCCCCGCCCCGACTCCACCTCTAATGGACCTTGTAGGGTCATTGTCGGCTTATTGCCGGCTGGTTCCATCCTGGGCATTAAGGAATCACGGACACATCTTGACATGGAGGAGTGTTAGTCTGGGGCTTGAGTGATGGATCAGCCCCATCGGATGTGCAAGGCCAGGGAAACTGGAGGGCTGAGGGATGCCCCAGGTAAGTATAAAGTCAGCCACCTTTAGTAGTGACAGGGCTGCTGTAATGACAGATCCCCAGCCGGTCACTGCGGCATCGCAGCCACCTAAACCACCAGCTTCCAGCCGTGGCCCTGCATGGAAAACGGAGGGACAGGCACCGATGCAAGTGACCCGACAGGCTGCTTGCCGGGGAGGGATTTCCAGGTCAGGGGACTAACCAGGAAGGAAAGGCAGCTATCTTGGGGACATGATGCCCAATGTACAAGCACAAGGGGAGGGGGGGCAGGCAGGCCCAGTCCTGCACCCCTGGGAGCCGGGCTGCCTGGCCTCCCAGTAAAAGGGGCTGAAGAGAAGAGGACAGAACTACCCACTTCAACAGGGAGGCCAAGGAGCCACTGTGCCTCACCCCCACCCTGCCCCCTTTCAAGCAGGGGGCGTGAGATCCACTCTGCACACCAGGCTCTGCCCTGCGCTCCTCCCGGGGCTGGGCTGCAAAGCTTCCATGGGCTGCAGGCACATGCATGGAGCTGGTCTGAGAGGGGAGCCAGTTTAAAACCCAGATTCCCTCGCGGACCAGTTGCCTGTTGCCCTGCACTGCTACCTCTGATACGGCTGAAGCATGTAACTGCTGCCTGAGGAGCTGGGGCACAGCGGGGTGGCCCTCCAAGGCCCTGGGCATGGAGGCAGCCTCAATGGGCCCGATTCAGAATTACTGCCCTCCATGTGGATCAGTAATCCACTGCCTTTGCATTCCTGGTCTTCCTACCTTGCTGCAGAGCCGAGACATCATGCGATGTATTCTGCCCCCCAATTCACTGCCTGAAGCCAGGGGCTGGAGCAGGGCCCGGGCAGAGTGTTGGGGGGAATGAATCTTTAACAAAGCGATCTTTCCTCCTTATGGTTTTTGGGCATTTGAGTTAAATAGGAACCACCACGGGACAAAGCCGTCTCTCAGACAAGCTAGCATTTAATCATCCCTGCCCCATTTCAATTGCTGAGGTCTCATTTCCATGGTGCATATCGGATCAGATTCCCCATAGACACTTCCAAGAAAACCGGGAGAGCCACGCCTTCAATTTCTAGTGTAAAATAATCACCCTCTTGAAAACAAACACAATATCGCAGGCCTTCGTGGGCTGGGTCCCTGCACAGTACCCGTTCCCAGAGTCGAATGAAGGGACCTGCCCTGAGAATCAGTCCCAGTGTTTCCAGGGTCACTGCTACACCCTTAAACATGTCGCACTGCCGCAGCTTCGCTGGCAGGTACAGCAGGGGATGGGAGTGCTATCAAGCCGTCACCTGCAAAGGGACAAACTATAGCATCACAATGATGAAGGCACCGAGTACATTTTGTAATTGGCTGGGGGAGTGACGTTCCTTCCTACCACCGAGCGCTCTTTTCAGGACCCTCATTTAACTCAAAGGCCTTGCACACACTGGAGAGAGAAGTTGTCTGTGTTAAATGTCTCTCCCCATTACTTCCACAGAAGGCAGCAAACACTCACAGCAGAATCACTGATACCTCCTGTGAGTTATCCAGCAAAGCTAGACTCGACTGTCTAAAGTTAATAAAACAAGCAGAAAGAAATATACTTTCACCCCTTCTCTACCCCAGAAAGTAGCCAAAAAGCCAAATATACAGTTTTCTCACTCCCGGATAGAAGTTTGGCTTTCAGACAGCAGGGTGCCCTATTAGAGATGGCCTTTAGCCCAAGAAACCTCTCCTGATAGAGCAACTATAATTTCCATTACTGCAAACGCATCACAGAGACGGCTGCTGCAGCTTTGCTTTGCCAGCTGCCCCCCTGGAGGAGCCAGAGCATGGCCACTGCTCTTGGCACACGGGAACGGGCAGCATAGCGTGGAGCAGGCTTGGCAAAAGAGGGGGGATGCAAATGGAACATGGCACAGCAATTACCAGCCCTGGCAGCCTCCATGTAAATCATGTCAGATCAGTGAAGCTTCATTAAGTCAGGGGCAGCCCGGCGGCAATGGGCTCGCTGGCTGGGGTGCTGCTCTCAGCGGTGCCCACGGCGTAGCCCAGAAGCGGGACAGAGGTGTGAGTGCCACAGAAGGGAGGCCACGGGCTGACTGCTCTGATCTCGCCTTCCCCAGCCAGATCCCCCCTCCTGTGCCCGGAGGACCCCCACTGATGTCAGGGGGCTGTGGACCGGGATAAAATGGGCAGGGGGAGCGGAGCCTCCCTGGGTTCCGGCTGTAAGTAGAGGCGAGGGGATGAAATCGATCAAAGGGGGCTCTCCCGTCTCCCCAAGCGGAGCAGGGCGGCCTTGGGGCTGGGGCTGTCTAAGCTGGGAGAGCCAATGGGCCGCGAGGAGCGGCGGGGCCCCTGGAAATGAGCCGGCAGAGCCACCTGGTCTTTCCCATCAATAGCATCCCTGATGCTATGAAACACCTGCTGCAAGGTGCCAGCAGCAGCTGTTCGCAGGGTTTTGCTTCCCTAGCCTAACCGGAGGCCCCCCCGATGCTGTGTTCCAGGTGACGAAGAAACCCCCCTCTGCTCTCGAAAGGCTGCCGGGTCTCACACACTTCGATCCCTGGCGAGGGGCAAAACGTCTCTGCCCAGGAGTCTCTCTCGGTTGGACTCGCCGGGCAGAGTTCATGGTGCAAAGCTTCGGCGGTGGGGAGGCAACGTGGCCGACTCTGATGGAAGAGTGGGACCCTCTTGGGGCTTTGGCCCACTGCAGGGTTCTACCAAGGGGCTGTTGAAAAGCGGGGGCGTAGCACCGCTCCCCTTGATCTGTGACCCCTCCACACCCACCTATGGGCCCCTGCTTTGAATGCCTCAGAAGAATGGCCCACAGATGTGGAATTCCCACCCCTGGTGCATTGCTAAGGAAGGGCCAGCAGCCAGGGGTGCATCTATAGGTCTATAAAACCATGACAGGTATGGAGAAAGTGAATAAGGAAAAGTTATACCAAAATGAAATGAATAGGTAGCAGGTTTTAAACAAACCAAAGGAAGTTTTTCTTGATGCAATAATACACAGTCAACCTGTGGAACTCCCTGCCAGAGGATGTTGTGAAGTCCAAGACTATAAAAGAGTTCAAAAAAGAACTAGATACATTCATGGAGGTTAGGTCCATCAATGCTTATTAGCCAGGATGGGTAGGAATGGTGTCCCTAGCCTCTGTTTGTCAGAGGCTGGGAATGGGTAACAGGGGAGGGATCACTTGAGGATTCCCGGTTCTGTTCACTCCCTCTGGGGCACCTGGCATTGGCCACTGTTGGCAGACAGGACACCGGGCTAGATGGACCTTTGGTCTCACCCAGTCTAGCCATTCTCATGTTCTTATGAGGGGTGGATAAAGGTGGCATTTCTCCAGAAATGTGACCCTGGCACATTCTGCCAGCCCTGAATTCAGTCGGGAATAAATCCATCTGCTCCCTGGAGCGCCTGCCAATTCCTTCCCCTGGCCAGAGGAGTGCACTAGAGAGTGGCTGCTTTCTTCGGCGCTCACAGCGGCGGATGTACAAGGGCAGCGGGGCCGTGGCCCTGATTGAGAGGCTCCCCCCACCCCGCAGGGAATTACAGAGATTGGGATCTCGGCTCTTTCCAGGCAAGGTGGAGACGGCTGCGAATCAATATCCATTTCGCCGCTGGTGGAGAAACACAGCGATGCATTAGTGCCAGTCTGCGTGCGGCGGGGGCGCAGTTGGGTTGCAGGATGATTGACCGTCTTCCTAATAGGTCCTACGGAGAGGAGACCAGCTCTCTGAAGGGCTTCAATCATCGTAAACAAGGGGGATCATTTCACCAGGCAGGAATGCAGCCAGCTCTGGAGCAGAGCACGACGAATGTGAAACAGCGTGACTCCAAAGGAGCAGTGAAATCACACCAGGGATAGATAATGGCCCCCACTATGTCTATGAAAGGCAGCGATTTGCCTCCTGTAGCACTTCCAGCAGCTACACGAGGGTTCGTGCCTTCGCTCACTAGCTCTATAGCAATAACATGCCGACCTGGCATCAGAACCATTAGGAGCCTCTGTTGCTTAGCTACAGGCTGCTCAGGAGGGGCGTGATCAATACATCTTGGGCTAAGAGGCTCGTTCTGTGTAATCCGGCTAATTCTTCAGGCGCAGAGAAACCAACGTCCCTTTCCCGTGGCAAGAGGATTCCTGCCCAGTTACAGAGACCGGCCAAGTGAATAAAATGGAGTCGTGTTCCTTGCGCGTGTTTAAAAAGAAATGCTCGTGCCTTTTTTTGATTTTTGCAGTAGAAATACCAAGCCTCATCTTTGCGGTTCCTTAGGAGGTCTCCCGGGAGGAATGGAGAACAGGAGACTGTGTCAGCTGTCTGCTGAAAGTGGAAGGTGGGAATGAATCTTTAACAAAGAGGTCTTTCCTCCTTATGGTGTTTGGGCATTTGAGTTAAATAGGAGCCATCATGGGACAAAGCCATCTCTCAAACAATCTAGCATTTAATCATCCCTGTCCCTTTTCAATTGCTGGGGTCTCACTTCCTTGGCACATATCGTATCAGAATCTAGATTCCCCATAGACGCTTCAAAGAGAACCAGGAAAAACACATCTTTCAATTTCTAGTGTAAAATAATCACCCCCTTGAAAAGAAACAAAATATTGCAGGACTTTCTTATTCCTCAAAAAGTAGCAAAAAGGGCCACTCGTCCAATTATTTTTCTTGTAGTGGGTCGCCTTTAAGTAGGGTGACCACGTGTCCCATTTTGGCT